>OU611964.1:10030000-14830000 GCA_914767545.1 Sesia apiformis | reverse complement strand
TGCAATTATACATGAAGCCTATTATAGTATATTAATATTATATAGATAGGTATATTGTTTACTCTATATAATTTATATTAAAATTTAAAACAATGTTTAGATAAGAGAATACAACCAGGCAGTCTTATTTATCGCTTTATATATAATCTCTTGCAGACAAGGGGATTATGAATGACATGATGACAGGAATGACTCTTATCAGGGGGAGAGTGCACGCTGCAATTCAACAGCCTCGATTGGCCACGTTATTCCCTCTCTCACAGAAGACTACCTTGAAATGTACTGCATTTCCCACTCCCATCTTATTTCCCTAATGTACGTACGTGTTTCGGTAGTGAGTGAGATATGCCAGAGCCCATTCCCATCCTATCCCTCCCCATTTTGCTAACCCTTTCTCCAAAACCATTCCTATATCTACAAAGGTAGGCAGCGCATCCAGGGGCGTGCCAACGTTTGTCAATTCGGACTAATGTTGGCATGTATCGCGGATGTTTATGGGCGACAGTATCCACTTACCATCAGGTGGACTGTATGCTCGTCTGCCGCCTTCGTACATAAAAAAAAGACAATCTTGAGAAAGGGGATTTGCGACTGAAATAACAACATAAGCTTGCTTAAGTATTAAGGGACAAATTATATATTTAATATTATTATGAATTAACACAGTAATTCACAAAATATATAATTATACTAAACCTTAAATTTTGTCCAATTAATGTTCTCCTTAAGAGGAGAGGCCTTTGCCCAACAGAGGGCCACAACTGCAAGCTAAACAAAAATTTTAAAAAAATAACTTCCACAATATTAGAGTGGCCTCCCAGAGTCAAGGATCACTTGATTGATTAATATGTACATTATATAAGCCATAATATGTAGAAGAAGTGAGTGTTATCAAAATTTAGAGAAAGAAGAGAATGAAAAAATAAAACAAATGTTAATATGCAATCAATTAGGAGGGAGTCAAGAAGCAGTCCGTATTTTGTCTTTTCAAGTCAGTCAGTGATTGACTAATATAATTAACCTAATATTTCCTTATAGGGTTAAACCGAAATCCACGCGATCTATTTCTAGGTCAAGCTATCCAGCAAAGCTCTATAAATAGGTGAACGCGTTCGGCCGTTGAACTCGGGCCAAACTACATCGCACTTCAATATCCAATAAATATGGAGTTAAGGTTTGTGGGTTAGGAGGGCTATCGAGATCTTATCGTACATTCGTGAACATCTGGGAAAATAAATCAGTTAACTTCCTGACGGTTATTGCCAAGGATTTATGAGCAATTCTGATATGAAAAACGATCTGAATAAGATAGCCTCACTACAAGACTGCTAGAGTAAATCCAGGGCGGTGGAAACTTTTTGATTGAGTTTACGTAATTTTTGTTAATGTGCGTGACATTTCGGTTACAATATTAGCCTACAATGGCGCTCTGCAAGAAACAGGCCTTCCATTGTGATCAGGAGAGGTTTCCGGTCATAAAGTCATAGTCCACCACGCTGGCTCATTTTTGTGCATGATCTGTCGTGATCGATTTTATTCGGTTTGGTATACAATATAACATAGTTTTATGTTATACGAGGAAGGACCATAACCGGAGAATACTACGCAACGATACTAGAAAAATTAAAGGAGGCCATCAAGGAAAAACGTCGAGGAAAATTGACCAAAGGTGTGTTGCTCTTGCAAGACAACGCGCCGGTTCACAAGAGCAGAGTTGCAATGGCTGCTCTGCACACGCATGGCTTCGAATCACTAGTCCACCCACCCTACAGTCCAGATCTGGCCCCAAGTGATTTTTATTTGTTCCCCAATTTAAAAAAAAGACTTAATGGGAAGAAAATTTTCCGACGACAATGAGGTAAAGGAGGCAATTTTGGCTCATTTTGAGGCAAAAGATAAAAAATATTTTTACGATGGTTTAAAAAAATTAATTCATAGATCTAATAAATGTATTCAGCTTAAGGGTGATTATATTGAAAAGGAAAAATAGATTTGTTGTTTCATTTTATTTAAAACCCTTTCATTCTACGAACTTTTGGACCTCCCCTCGTACAATAAGACGTGTGTTGTAGATTGTTTGTATATTTATGTGGTACAAATGTTCATATAATAAGCCGTCCAGTCGACAGACGGCCGAAAAGACTTCAGAATAGGCAAATCGATATAGACATTTAAAAAAAAGTATTATTAATTACTAAATAAGTATTATTAATATTTATTTAATTTAAGCATTATTAGAATTATTAAGCATTTTGTTTTTACGCTAAGGTAAAGGCGCGTATAGACATCACGAGGCATGCGCCGCGAATGGTTCGCCACACATGCCTCAGCCTGAGGCGTGCGACGTACAAAAATGCATCCGTCCGAACGGCACATGCTCAGGGTGAGCACGCAAACAACCACGCTGCTCGCATCGCACGAATTAGTGAATCTGCTCGCAACGTGCGTATGCGGCGAACGATCGCAATGAGCACCCACGTCCACACACAGCATGAAGCATGTGTGGCGAACCGTTCGCGGCGCATGCCTCGTGATGTCTATAAGCGCCTTTAAATTCGTTATTCTATTCCATCCAAGTAAGATTTCGTAACAAAAATCACTTGCAATATTCCGTCTAATTTAAGTAATTTAATTATAATTATTTATATATGTATTGATGATGAAATAAACTGCTAATGAAATAACGAATTATATTGTGGTACAATGACAAAACTTTTACCAGATAGTGTCAAGTTGGTACTGTACTAGGTAATAACCTGTTATAAAGTATCCTATTTAAGATTCTTTAGTTATTCAAGTCAACCACAGATGGCGCAGAACCATTCCTATAACACGCTATCATTAACTGCCATGCCGTAGAATTAAGGCGTGGAGTATGTTTATGACCATTTAATCAAGCAAATGAATCACAGATGGCGCTAAATCACATCTATCTCATGCTGTCATTATCTGCCGTAGAATCATGACTTGAGTTCAACTATTTTATGTAATCAATCAAAAAGTGTTCAAAGGTATTGTGTTATAAAGTGATCAAAATGTAGTCTGTTATAAAGTTATCGTGAAATAAACCCAGTGTTATCTCAAGCAAAGTCAAAAGTGAAGTTTAAATTCGTGCTTCCCCGGAGACCCTTAAGTTCATCCTTGAACATATCCGATGCCTTCTTCCTGAGCCAACAAATCTTTCATGAGCATGCCGCAATATATCATATGGTACATAGTATAAATATTATTACTTACACGATAATGCTAGTTGTCAGTGAATTAATACAGATAGTGATATATTTAGCCTTATACGTTAGTTTTTATCTCCTTATGATTAAGCCTAAAATAAAAATCATAATCAAAAACTAGCGTGTAATTTTTTTAGTAAGCTAATTATAAATAATTTGTTCATTACGGTACGTAGGTATATATTTTCTTAGTAAAGTAAAAGCCTGGGAAAGTTATAAACAGTAATTAGAATATATGTTTCGTCCTGTCTGGCCTACGAAACCAGTGGATTTGGTCAATAGGTGAAATTACTGACCTCACTTGTTTCATAACTTGAAAAGAGATTGGTGCCAGTCGGGACGATGAAAGAACAGCACCTATGGTGGGGATATCGAGGGCCTCCTCAGAGTGAGGCTGCTCGGCGAACGCCCTATTCAATTTTCTTTGGTGCTATGTAGTGTTGTAAAAACGAGCGTTGAGCGCTTAACATTCGAGCGCTAATGAACTTTTAAGACTTTAGCGTTAAAGGCTAGTTGAGCGTTATAGTCCAAATTTTTAACGTTTCACGTTTTACCCGGTGGCGTACCTAGGGTGGGGCAAGTAGGGCACGTGCCCTGGGCGCCGTTCAAAGGGGGGCGTAAAATTCGCAAATTATTAAACTTAAAAATTTCGAAGATTTCGATTTAGATAGAAACAGATTTCGAAAATGTTATAAATCTATTTGTGTCGCAGAAGGCAAGTAAGGTGCAATTTTAAGTTTTAAGACTATTACAAGTGCACTTTTACGAACTAATTTTCGTTCTAAAACAGAAAATAAAAATGTTTTGTAAGATTTATGACTGTTTTATCTGTTTATTTTATATTTATAGTATCTGTTATATATATTTATTATATATGTTATACATATATATGTATTTATTATGTTATATATATTATTATATATTTATAGTATCTGTTTATTTTATATTTAAATAATTTACGAAGGGGCGTAACTTCGATGCTTGCCCTGGGCGCCATTTCGGATTGGTACGCCCCTGGCTCTACCCTTGTAGTTAAAAGCTCGAGTCTAAAACGGTTATGGTGCAACGGCATCAACGGCACTCGTTTCAACAACACTAGTTCTGTTACTTACCAACGAGCTATCGAAGTATTTCCAACACAATAACAAATGTATTTAATAACTTACGCAAAAATAAAAAAAAATAATAAAAAGACTCACCTGGGTCCTGGTTGAACTGACGCTGGTTCGTCGTCCGCGTCGTAGAAGTCGTCCTCGCCTTCCGACGATGAATACGACGTGTCCGGTACAAGTAGGGATATTGTTTGTCCTGTATAGAAATAATAATTTAAAAGAAATAATTAAACGACGAGCACAAAATACAGAATGGGCAGCAAATTGATGGAAGTAAATTTAAAAGTAGGTTATATGGTAACATAGTGGAGTGTAGGCTTTCTCGGCCGGTGTCCATATTAATTGAATCTGCCGGGCTACTTAGCCGAGGTCTTCTGGAATCTCTTCTCTTTCTTCCAAACGTTTTCAACAACTGCGGTTGACATCTTCAGTGGCGACTGCGTTCAATTTCGGAGAGATGTTATGTCTTCGGCTTCTCGAGCGCAACTGAACGCAAAGCGACGAAACGTTTGGACGAAAGAGAAGAGATTCCAGAAGACCTCGGCCAAGTAGCCCGGAAGATTCAATTAATAATTATATGGTAACAGTATAGAAATGCCATGGCCCGTCTGCCAGCTAACCAGTTTCATTAATACAAAGTGGTACATACTAGCTGTATCAAGAGGTTCAAGTGACGGTAACGACGGCGGCATCTCTCGACACTCCGCGCCTAACTCCACCCGCGGTGACTCGTCACCTACATCAAACAATACATCCTTGTTATATTTACCAGTGAAATTGACAGAGATTTGAGGAGTAACCCACGAGTCTCCAGAGGGGCACAGTGACATGAGGTCTTCATTTGTTACTTTAAACTACTCCCCATTATCTGTCGCCAAAATCTAATGAGACTTAGATATTTATAAATAATATGGATGTGTCACTGGATACATATGCCAGACGCCATTCATTAATTTGGTAGTCCACCTGCAGAAGTTGCTCGTTAATGAAAACCAAAACGAAAACAATTACGTAAAATGGAAAATCTGTATTGTATTATCAATATAGAACACCATTGTATGAGTAAAATAAAATATTACTAGAAAGGTAGTCCTATGGTTACAAGTTCAAAAATGAAATAAAAATAGTTCATTTTTTTAGGCTCTTTTTATCAATGATTGAGATTCCCGCGCACGCTTAATCTGGTAAAGAAATAAAATAGCAGTGTTTGTAAGTAAACCATTCAATTACAAAGACAATGGCGAATGTCCTCGGTCAAATTGCAATGAAATACACGAATAAAAAAAAATATCTGACGGAGGAGCCGAGTGGACATATCCGAATGTCCCAGATAACTCTCTTTCACAGAAAATCATCTTGAAATGTGATTTGTTTTGGCAGTGAGTGTTGTTTCAGTTGATCTGCGTATTATACTCGCTATTTCCTTTCAATCCCCATTTAATACTTTTCAATCCCCTTTCCTAAATCCGGAAACTACAGCGAAAGTGCGAAGTGCAGACTTGCACTTCGCAAAATGTCCACCTGACGAAAATCGTGCATTTCCCATAACGTGCACTTTGCAAAACAGGACATCTAAAATGTGCACTTTTGCAAAGTTCGGTGGAAGTAGATAGGAAAAAAAAAATTGACGCCTAAATTTTGTCTTTGTTTTTACACAAATTATATTATATCATTTGTTCAATGAAATTTGCCAACAGAGCATCATATTATGCGAAGTGTATGTTTTTCGAATTGCACATTCTGCGCCGTATCAAAAACCAACGGTCATGCTTTAAACGTTCAGGTTAAAAGCTTGAATCTAAAACGATTAAGGTTCTTAAGATTATTTATACCCCCATCCTTCCTCTTTACCGCCAATACTTGCTAATGGTTTTCCAAAAATTGATTTCTACATCCCTAAAAGAAAAAAGGGTATTTACAGAAATCCTTCATGTTTGCCTGATGTGGGCACGTATCGCTGATATCCAAGGGCGACAGTAACATGTGTTACTATCTTATCGACCGCCATCTTCTTTTTATTAAAAAAGGCATTCTTATAATTGTCTAGCCCTAAATGATTAAAATACGTCCTATCAATACATCTCTGTCATAAATGTACATAACTAAAAACTGTACCTGGTTTGATATGTGATTGGGAGGATGTGTTCGTTGGCCCTTGATACACCCCGTTCACGGGATTTACAGTATTCTGCGAAAGAAAGCTGTAGTTTACAATTAATTTGACGTATTTACCGTGTGGTTTTGGTCTTTATAATAAAAAAAAAATCGATGCGTCCATACATTATACTTTTAAATAATTTTTGTGTACATTACGAAAATAGAGATCAAAACAACATTTTTTGGAGTTTTGTCTGTCTGTTTGTCTGTCCCCCACGAGAGGAACATACTTAATAGTTAATAAATAATCTTGCTGTTGTAATACTTTGGTGGTAACACTTCCTGGTGACTTCGTGGTTTACCACCACTTAAAACTGTCGATAGCTAGTCGCTTATAACATTTTAAACTTTCGCGTTTTATTTTATATTCTAAATCGGATCTGAACGCGTCTAGCCGCTTAGACGCGAAACCGTGTAAATAACTTTCGAGCTCTTGTAAAAGTCAAATGATATCAACTCAAAAGTCAAATGATATCGTAAATCGGGGAGAAACAACGTTGCAAATATAAATACAGCAAAAGTCACCTCCAATAATTTAAAATCAATGGGCGGAATCGCTGAATATTTCATAAATCATTTGCCTATTTTTCAGATTTTTTTTTTTTTTTTGGTTTGATTGGACTACGATAAACTATATAACGTTCCTTAGAAAAGTTACTTACGATATGAGTTGTCAAAGTATTGCAAGCGAGTAAATAAAACGTGTAGTTTATGTTAGCGTAAAAATAAATAGAACAATATCAAATTTACCTTAGCTATTTGAAGAAGCACTATGGAATGTTTTATGTTATCCAACATTGCCTGCAAACAAACATAATCAACTTAATCAAGCCGTCTGAAATCAAGATAATTTTGAAATGAAACTTTTAGATCACATAATATTGGGGCCGGATTTGCGTCCCGAGGGTTCGTGTATTCAGCGCATTAAAATTATAAGAGAAAACGAAAGAAATAAATGTATTAGTGCCAGGTAACATATCACACTATCTATATATGAATAATAATGTAAATGTTCGTTTTGATCAAAATCTTAAATCTCCGAAACTTCCTCACCGATTGCTTTGAAATTTGGACACAACGTTGCATTCGAATACGCGCGTGTTTTTATATACCTATCACAGGGTAAAAACATGGTTTTTACCCAAAAACAGGGTGAGCGCCATCTGTTGGGCAGCCACAGTAATGCGTGGCCGGGCACAGCTAGTTAATAATAATAATATGTATAGTCTACTTAAAACAAATGTATGTAAAGCACTTGTTTAACGAACCACAAATCGGATAGAAAGATAAAACTCTGTACTGCACAAGAAAATAAAACAAGACAGGCCGGCTTTTGAATAGCACCACCACATTTCTTGCCGCGAGCGTCGTAAAGGGTGACAAAAGGATAACAAAGCCGCTAACACAAAACTCACTTGTCTCTAAAAGAGTGGACTCACCAGCGGTCTTGTTCATCGTGTCGTCGTTGTAAGGCCACCCAATGTGCATAAGGAGGCCCGTCTCCAGCAGTGGACGATAAAAAGCCGGCGACGGTGACAAACTATGCAAAGTGTGTTTAGTCATCGTATACTCAACTGACAGGGAGTGTGAATTCAGAATGTATTGTTCTATAAGCCTGAGAATCGACTTACGATAAGCCGTTGATAGATATTAATTAGCCTACTAAATGGCATACATTAAGCTGTTAATTGATACCAATGAGTCTCGCAATAGCTTACAGTATCATTTCTCAACTTTTTAGTGTCGCGACTCCCTAAACAGGCTAAAAATAAAGTAAATAACCTCACACGCCCCTTGCTAATAATTAGATGTTAATTATGTTTTTTACTGTTTAACATTTGATTATAAATAATTAATTCATTAATAAAAGGCTTTTTCGTACACGACTACTAAATTTTTCCTGGCCTACTGCCACCCCCCTGGGGGTCGCAACGTACAGGTTGCGAAACGATGGCTTACAGTAATTAACTGATTGATATCAATGTGCCTGCGAAATGGCATACAATAAGCCGATGACTAATACCAATGTGCCTGTGAAATGGTGTCTACAAATACAATGTGTTGTCATTTCGCGCAATAAACATGTAGTGTTCGAAGAAACTCCTATGTTCACTTACATTGGAATGGTCTAATATGACTTGCGCTTTCGTTTTGTCTTGTGGTTCCGGCAGCTCTGATACTCTTGTGTTCATTTTCTGCAAAGAAATAAAAAATTTAAATATACTCTATACATTTCTTCTAGAGCCAGTGATCGTGAAACTTTATTGGTTAAGAGCCAATAAAGACAATGGGGGATGGTATCTCAGGCCACACGAAACCGGAATGAAACGATGTCTGTTTGTTTGTTTGAAGTACTTTCACACATCAACGGGTGGACGAATCGTGCTGAAATTTTGCACTGATCTCCCAGGACACCATGAAAAGGGCAAAGGTTACATTTCTTCCCGGAAAAATAAACGGTTGCTGTGCGATAAGCGAAAATCCGTGGGCATCACTGCGGGACATTAGGCTAGCCTGACAAATATAAATATTTCTTCGCAATAACTATATAGTACTCAAAGTCAGTTTCTGTAGCTTAGCTGGCTAGGACGTCTTGTAAAATACGCTACGTGCGGCCCACGTATCATTAATTCAGGCCGCAGTTTGACGACTACGGTTCTATACTGTCCATTCTAGAGTACAGTTTAACGGTATCTATTCTCGACTCTCGTTGGTGAGTTGATGAGAGTTGCTATTATACTTAATCTTATTATTACTTTGCAGTAAACTTATTAAATATACATATAGCAACGAGGTCTATCATGAGCTGCATATAGACATCGGCCTCAGATTTGCGACGTTCTAAATGCCAGTGGCGGTGACCCACCGTAAACACATATCGTGACCAACGCTACTATATCCCATTCTTATTACTGTATTGCAATAAAGTTACTATTTATACTGATATTTACAGCAACGAGGGCTATCATGAGCTGTTGATAGGCATCGGCCTCAAATATGTGTTGCTCCAAGTCGCTGTGGCGATGACTCGCAGTGAACACATATCGTGACTAATGCTACTATACCGCAATCTTCTTATTACTTTACAGTGAAGTTACTATCTACACTGATATTTCTATCAGCTGTCTGTCATGAGCTGCAGATCTCATAGGTCTCAGATATGCGTCGTTCCAAGTCGCAGTGGCGGTGACTCACCGCGAACACATATTAGGAGAGCGAGAACCCCGCCTAAAATGACCTGTAAGTTACCACTGTCTAATATTTAGTTTAATATTTTTTATGTTTACGATTTTATGTATGTGGATATTGCCTTCCATAGACATGCACGATACATCCCAACATCAGTACAGAATGACAAACGTTGGCACGCCCCCGATGCGCTTCCCACCTTTGCAGATTAAGGAATGGATTGGGAGAAAGGGTTGGGAAAATGGGGAGGGATAGGATGGGTTGGGAATGGGCTCTGGCATATCTCACTCACTACCGAAACACGTACGTAAATAGGGGAAATATGATAAAGTAGGAAATGCAGTACATTTCAACGTAGTTTTCTGCGAGAAGGGTAACGTGGCCAGCGGTTGTGGGAATGCAGCGTGCACTCCCCCCCTCTAATGTGTTTCAAGTTTATCAATATATTATCACTGTTTAGTGTATAAAGGGTCTAATTCCGAGCATCGTAAAAGCCAATATTTTTATTATGCTAGAGTTCAAAGTAAATTTAAACACTTAATTTAATATTTCAGTACAATATTTTTACAGTACACAGTTCTAACCTTCCCCTGAACAGTTGTAGTCAATGAATATAGCCCCTTTGAAAAAAAAAACGGTTCTATTGGAGTGCACGCGTCCATTATGGTGTACCTACTGCACTCGTTAACACTCGAGTCAACACTAATGTTTAAAGACCGGTTTTCTTTTTTTCTGTTGCAAATTAAGATCTGAAACTTTCCAAAAAACTTCCTTCTATATTGTTAGATGTCTAATGCAAGCGTAAAACGAAACGTGTTAGGCGATTAATAATAGCGCGAAACGAAACGATGACGGTTGTTTGCGGGTATATTTTCTTCTTCCTTCACCCAATCACCTCCTTTCGAGTTGTATTTTTGTCATCGCTCTATCTGCAGTGAATCGCCATGCCGTCAAGACGTATTGTCTTCGGTCCACGCGTGTTCTTGTAATAATTGATAATCATCACGTACCGTCAGTACCCGATCTTCGGTCTACGTGCACAGAAAATCAACCTGGGTTGGGAGAAATCGGAAAGGAGAAAGACAAAGGGCGTGACCACAACCGACTCCCTCGAACTAGAGCGGGAACTATCGAAGGTACATTACTCTACCTCCTTCCATATACATATTATATTTTAATACTCTTGTGATAAAACGAAATTGAAACTACGTCTGTCAACTTTTGCGATGGTATGTATAAACTCATGATATCGTGTGGAAAATTCTGGATAGGTCTTGTTTTATTTACAATAAACTGAAGATTAATCAGTTGAAGATTTTAAAAGGATATATGTATACAACAGAGATACAGGGAGTTGAACATGAAAAAGTATTTTTTTCTTGTTTTTTTCACTTCAACCCTATTTTGTTCAATGTTGCTTCAATTTTTATTAAAAAAAAATTCATCTCCCGTGTCTTGCTATCGTGTCCCCCAATGCTCGTACCCAGCTTGCCCCAATCCTATCTTACAGTTAAGTTACTATCTACTCTGATACTTACAGTAACGAGGTCTATCATGAGCTGCAGATACGCATCAGCTTCAGATATGCGCCTCTCCAAGTCGCAGTGGCGGTGACTCGGCGCGGGCACACATCGCGACCAACGCTCTCGTCTCCCGTGTCTTGCTATCGTGTCCTCCAATGCTCGTACCCAGCTTTCCCGTTCTGAACTGTCTCGGGCCTAGAATATATCATTATAAATACATACTGCAATAGTTGCCAAAATTAAAACTTAATTAAATTTCGCTTGTGGACAGTCTAGAGAAAAAGAAATCAAATATATTGTTTTTAAAATAAAGCCAAGGGTCACCACATTTGGCCGTGTAATGTGGGCTGGCGTTAAATGGCACAGCCACACCTCTTTCCGTGGGTAAAAGGCAATCAAAACCACAAGTCCTGAGGAACTACACCATCTCTAGGAGTGGAATCGCCAACTCGTTCGGTTATTGTGGCGTTTAAAGGTCATAGTCCCCTCGTGCACAAGATATTGTGCGTGAGAGGGCTCATGTCCAGCAAGTCCAGGTTCAGCCGTGGACGAAACAAAATACCCGACTCGTATACATGTATTTCTAGTTACGTTCTATGAATTGTCCAGCGAAACATTTCCACTAATCTCACAACTGCGTCGATAAGACTGAATCGACCGATGTTTTTGTACCAATCGGTAGTTCTCGGCTGTTGTTGGACTGAAATATCATACCACACTATCAGTCCCGAGTGTGTCTTTCATAGTTTCTTTCATCTACCCACAACCGGCAAAGTTCGAGTCGGTCCACTTGACTAGAGGACATTCCGAATTGCGCTCCCTTTAAGCGGTATAAATTCAAGGACTCGTCTACCATCTATCAGTTGTCGTTCGACTCGAATAGACATTGTTCAAGCCGGTGGCGGGGTGTTCAATTCGCGAACAGACCGAGAGAGACAGACAACGTTTATTATTAGAAACGCACATTTGTAGAACAAAGACTTAAGAGGAGTGTTACCTGAAAATGAAAAGTCTTGTGGTCGACAGTGACAGTGAATGTGGAATCGTCCTCGTTGTCGATGCCAATGACGGCTGCTCTGAGTCGGACGCAGCCGCGCCGCACGCCCCGAGTCATTTTTTCTTTGGACTGAAATCAAATAATAACATCTTTATGAATAAACGCGATATCAAGCTTATGTTCCAGTTCGAAATATTTTTTTATTTATTTATTGAGATTTTTGAGCATTAGAGCACTGGTATACATAATCTAGTGTAACATTCAAAATGCTAGGTTTATAAAAATGTAAATTTTAGCCAATTTAATATTGATTTTTTTTTCAAGTTTAATACAATTAGCGATTAACGAATACTCATATGGATCTTTGAAGTTCTAATAATGATGGTTAGAATTGAATGGATTTGTTGACTGAGCACCAAAGTTGATCGTTGTTTTGTCATTTTTATAAAGATGCTCTGATATAATATGAAACTTGTCCACCCCCCGTACAGTATGGAATTGCACTGAGAGATACGATTGCTAATTTAAAAAGCAGCTAAGCTCCGTACTGGAAAAAAAAACATGAAACATTATTTATGTAACTTCCAACTTTATTTATGAGTTATTTATTGTCACATTTCTAATTTTTTAATACGCCAACGCCCCTTGGCCCTAACTGAATGGCTATTCGAAGGTACAAGTTTACAATAAACATAATGACTATTTTGCAATTAAACAACTTTTAACGGTTTAAATCGCGTATATTTGACATGATTTATATCCCGACGTTTCGAACACCGTAGGCAAATCTTTGTTACAGAGAGCACACGGCATCTGTGACACTGACCACCTCGAGGAAGAGCTTCTGCATGTGAAACAAGTACTGCGAAGCAACAATCACAAACTCCCACGAATGCGTCACAGAAGCCGCCCCAAGCCTCCTACAGTTTAGCGACAACCTGCCATCTTACCATACATCAAGGGCATCACTGACAAAATTGGCAATATCTTAAGACGAGCTTCAATTAAAACTTACTTCAAGCCGCACAAGAAGATTAGCCAATTTTTAAGACCGGTCAAGAGCAATATCCCCCTACAAGATGCAGGTGTTTACAAGCTTGATTGTGAATGCGGGTTATCATACATTGGGCAAACAAAGAGGAGCATCGGTATCCGGATAAAAGAACACATAGCTGACATGAAGAACAGACGGTCGACCAAGTCTGCAGTTTGTGAACATGCTCTGGACAAACCCAACCATTACATTCGATTTGATAATCCACAAATCCTCGCTAGAGAGACCCGGTACATGCCAAGAATGTTACGCGAGGCTATTGAAATTAAGAAACACCCAAATTTCAATAGAGAAGATGGTTGGCAAGTACCACCGGCTTGGGGTCCAGTCATTAAATTAATTAAATCACAAGGCCAACGCCATACTGCAAGACCTCTGGACACCGTGAGCGAATACTGCATGCATAGGGAATGGTATGATTAAAAAAAAAAAATTCAGACGGTAGTTCAAAAAATTTCAGACGGTAGTAATAATTTCTTAATAACTCAAGTGACAAATAAAATCAATTAGTCACCCCGTGACCACGTCCACTGCAAAGTGTTCGAAACGTCGGGATATAAATCATGTCAAATATACGCGATTTAAACCGTTAAAAGTTGTTTAATTGCAATGTATAGTAATCGCGAAAACCTAAGAAAATATAATGACTATTTTTTTGTAATTTTCTCATGTACACTAATATTTTAGTGTTAACTTCCTTCAGTGGCAGCTAAAGGAAGTATTGAAAAATAAAGAAAATGTACCGGTAACATAAGCCTTAACTCTTAGTTGACCCAAGTGGCTTCCAACCGGTCCGAAATTATTCAATACGCTGCATACATACGGACAATATAGTTATATACAAATGATATAAACAAAGAGTGTTCGCTCCGGGCTAAAAATAATAATAAAAGATGTGACGTAACAATCGTGTGCACACATCACTATCACTTCATAAATTGTTTTATTTTGAAATTATAATATGCTCAAATAGGTCTCCAGCTGAGTAGCCTCAACATATGCATAGAGGCATAGCAACACAGATGCCGCGCTGTGTTGCCAAACACACTGTCTACCTTTTCGGGAAAACTTGAAATTATGCAAAACTGGCAAAAATAATTGGGAAGGATTATATATGTAATGATATTTTCTAATTACTTAGATCGACACTGATAATCAAAACACAATTGAGTTTCTCTGTGAATAAAAGAATTTATTACGTTACATATATTTTTTATAATTACAATATGTTAACATGCCTTATAACTAAACTTTACCTGTGAATAAAAGAAACGACATTTAATGTTATTAATCGCAATGTCGATTCTTATTTCTAATATTAGCGGTCCACCATGAAGGCGCTTTGTAACGCGGCAAATTAAAAATAAAGAAAATTATATTTTTCTTTACATCTCCCCCCTTAAGGAAAGTAAAGACACGTGACTTCTCACGTATCCTCTTCTCGGTTTGTAGTCGAAGGGGCTGGAGTCAACTTCGAGATGTGGAAAAAGTTCGATTCTGTTTTCTTTTGGCCAGTGTTTATCTTGTAAATTGAGTTTGATATTTTTTCTATAATTTTGTAAGGCCCGACTCTCAGTTCATCGAGTTTTTTCCTATTCAGTTTGTTACCATTATCTACAAAAACAGTATCACCAACTTTGAAATCAGTGTCTTCGATTTTTATCATTAACCGTTTTGTTGTAATCATGTGATTTGATTGTATTTTCCAGAGCTTTTTTCCTGTCTTGAATCAAATCATACAATGTCTTTTTGGGTTTTAGCTCCTCCGGCAAAATTGTAGCATCTGTACCATTTAGTAGATATATTGGAGCATATCCAGTTTAAAAATATAAATATATGTTCGCGGTCCACCATGAAGGCGCTTTGTAACGCGGCAAATTAAAAATAAAGAAAATTATATTTTTCTTTACATATATTTACAGATATCATTCATCTATACATATATGTACAGATATTATAACTATAGACATATTATTTAATGACATATCTCGTTTAGAGGTGTAGAGATACTAATAATATATCAATGCAATGAATGTACGTCTATTGATAACATTTATTATCACGATGAAGTTTGAATGGCGACGCAGCATATTGTTTACTGAAACAATTGCTCGTTCTGATACGAAAACAAAGTCTTTAAAATTCCTGAACAAATGCTTTTATAAATACTTGTAGGTGGGTACTGAGCCGTAGCCGTAGTTCGGATTCGAGCATTACATCACTGAATTTTTTTTATTATATACTCGTAATATAGAAAGAAGCCGGTAGAGGAGCATACAATCCGCCGGATGGTACGTGGATACTGTCGCCCATGGACTTCTGGGGTACATGCCAACATTAGTCCAGAATGACATATGTTGGCACGCTGCCGGATGCGCTACCTACTCGTACCTTTAGAAATGTAGAAAGGGTTGGGAAAATGGGAACGGATAGGATGGGATGGGAATGAGTTCTGACATATCTCACTCACTACCGAAACACGTACTTGCAATAGGAAATAGGATAAAGTGGGAAGAGTGAGAGGGGTAAAGGGGCCAGTTGAGTGCGCCCAGCGGCTGTTGTATTGCAGCGTGCACCCTCTCCCCTCTCCTAAACAAGTACGCCAAGTCGAGCATTACAGTTGGCACATTTGTAATGATGCAACTTCCAAAATTGCAGTAGTGAGTACGTTGAGCCGAACGTTACAATGCACATATTTGTAACACGATACAATGCTCATTTGCTCGATAACGAACGACCGCAGCGGCAGCAAATGAGTAATAACACTTCGTTTTGCTCGAGGTCGAACTGTTACAAACACGAATGTTCTCAGATCAGTACTTTGTATCAAGTGCTATCTCCTAATAACACAGTATCCGGCAGGAATGGATCGTAAATCTAACGACATTTTATAGGTAATCGACATAAGACGACCACAAATCCAGATCGATTTTGATTTGTGCGACAAAATTAGGTACATAACGTTTGCGGAAGATTTAGTTATACACAGGTATACCTTAACATGAAAGTGGCAAGAGCTAAAGTTATATAAGAGAGATAGTAGAGTCTAAGAGGTATGTATATAACCTAGTTTGACACTTCCCATTTCGGGCGGGTGAATCTAATTTACGGCTTAGGCCTACAATATCACTACAAAAGCCTGTTTAGTATGGAGTGTATCTCCGCATGTATCTATTTGCGGCTTGAATACTAAACATAAGGATCCTTGAACATTGAAATAGGGATTTATTATATAGGGTTATTGAGGTACCGAATGTATTTATTTTTGGATATAATAATTATATATTATACTAGCGACCCGCCCTCGCTTCGCTTCGGTTTATAAGTTTTTTTTCTTTTCAAAATAAAATATAGCCTATATTAGACACGGATAATGTAGCTTTCTATTTGTGAAAGATTTTTTGAAATCGGTTCAGTAGTTCCAGAAATTACCCCCAACATACAAAACACACAATTTTACCTCTTTATTATATTAGTATAGATAAATTAAATTATAAATTGTTTCAACGATAATTGTTATTTGTCGCCGGAGTTTGGTCTATCGTCGTCTCTCTGTTATAATCGTCTCTCGTCGTCATAAAAAATAATTACCTATAGGTTTTTCGTCGGTTCACACGGAAGCATAACTACATCTGCCTGTGGAATAAAACTAAACACGCTGTATGTCAGGTAAGACAAAACAACAAACCGTATATTAATATCGAACAAAGGACAAAATATCGGATGTATTAATTAAGTCGAGTTCAAATACAGTTGCATTCCGACATCAGTCGCAAAATAAACAAAAAGAACCTTCGAAAGTACTAAAAATAATATAATTTAGATGTAAGAAAAATATGGATATAATTCAGAGTGGTTACAACATTGTGTTCTATGAGCGTGCAGGTAATTTAAAAAGTTTATAACTATTTCCATTAGTTTGAAAGTAGGTTATTCAAATTTCGTTTTACTTTTGTATATTAGTTTAATTACCTATTTCATCTTTTCAGAGTGAAAAATTGTGTAACCTTTAATATGATTAATACAGAGAATAATCTAATTTGTACACGTTCGTGGTAATTTCATTAAGATTATTGCTTTCGATTTTTAGAAAGAGGGTTTCATTATAATATTGCTTAATTTCATTACATATTAAAAAAAATAGCATGTCTCACTATCTATGTCAATAAAAATAGCAATCGATGTCAGTCAACAACGTCCCACTGCACACGCGGGCCCAATGCGGATTGGTGGATATTACACATGCCTCACATTTCTCACTTTATCCCATCCCCCAATGTACACACGTGTTTCGGTAGTGGGCGAGATATACTAGAGGCATATTTCCATCCTATCCTGTCCATCACTATTTCTCCAACCTTTTCTTCATATCCATTTCAAGTCTCTGTAGGCAGCGCAATCGTTGCCTACGTTTGTCATTCTGGACTGGTGTTGGCATGCATCGCGGATGTCGCAAGGCCAAGTATCCGCCCACCACCAGGTGGACTGTGTTCATCTGCCACCTTTAACCAATCAAGCCATGACCTTTGACATTTTATTGTTTGCTGGATGCATAAATCTAACGCCGCCGTGCACCATAATGGTTAAATAAAAAAAATCCCTTCAATAGTGATTTAGATATTGTTAAAATGTCAATAGCATGAATGAAAATTAACGTATTCGTTTGCGACTTTGAACCTGCGACCTCTCTTTTGGCATAATTGCAATCCTTAGTTTAACAATAATTCTAACCTCAATTTCAACAAAACCTTTCACTGATATTACCTATTGATTTTACGTTGCTAAAATCCTGATACATTTTATCATTATCTTGTACACGAATTGATTTATTCGATTTTAGGGTTCAGTAAAAAGGGAACAAAATCGATTGAATATCGTATCGATACATCGACTAAATAATAACAATACACATATACTCTAAATAATAACAATACACCTCTACTTTAAATAATAACAATACACCTCTACTCTAAATAATAACAATACACCTCTACTCTAAATAATAACAATACATCTCTAATTAACATATAACAACGGCCACCTTATCAATAAGAGTCAAAAAGATATCTTCAATGTTATATTTGAGATTTATAAACATATACGTGTACATATATCAACAATTGAGCATATCGAAATCTTCCATCATCAAAGTCAGATTTCTATCATGTTGATTAAAGGTTGCCTCGTATCTCCCCTGGCAGAAACACAGTCGGCTGGGGTTCAGGGCGCTAGGGATAGAAACAGGGCGGACGATATGCACGTTATCGAACAGCACCGCCTTCTGCATTTTCGCTGAGTCAGCCGCCACGGAAACCCAAGCGAGTTGTTCTCGAGACTAAAATGTTTCGGCGCTGTAGATACTGAATTCAATCTGCTAGGTTTTGTTCCTAGACTAAATTTGGCTCCAGCAGCAGATATTCGCGGTACAGTCCTGCTAGATAGACGTATTGATCGTCGTGTGGACATGACCATCAAATAAAAATAATAAAATTTATTGTAATAATACTAATAAATTTTTATTACTACTAAATGTTGTTTAAATTTGTCCTTATTCAATTAATGATTGTAAGACACGGGTAGGTACAGATACATTACGATAACATTGGCCATCGGTTAATCCGGAAACACCCGAATCCGCGCGAATGTATAGCCGCATGCATAGCCGTGGATGACGCGTTCGGATGTTTCCGGAGTAGCCGACGCCCAATGATGTCGTAATGTATCTGTACGTATACACTAATAGATAGGGATAATAATGGCAAGTATAAATAGGTATATAAATTTGGACAAGTATGGTGAGCGTCTCTTATTCACGTCGGCCCCCCGGCGCATCGGTCTACCATGCATGCTATTCAATATACCCCCATTCGAGGCTATGAAATACAGTTCATATTAGAACAGTTAATCTAACCTACCTAAGGTTTACCTAAGGTCTGTCAAACATTATTATTTTATGCAAAAGCTTGGCATTTAACCGGTGACCTAGTTAATTTTGTTTGATTTCGTTAAGTGGAGGTGTTATTTTATTATGGTAACAAAATCATATGTAACTAGTGCCATCTATCATGTGGTATGTGTGTCTATGGGTGTAGCAGAAATAAAAGGGTAGTTCGTTACTGTCAACCGCAGTTTGATTAACAACTTTGAGAGCATTACGTCATCAACTACAATTCTTTACAAACTTATTTTTCTACCGAACCCACAAAGACCAAACATTTACCTTTGAACTAATTTCGATTCAGTACGATAAGATGCCATACCCGATAAAGACTAATTTATGCCAATACAATAACTTGTGAAGCCTTGCACTGTGTGCATATTTTTATTATGCAACGATTTCAACAACTAGGTCAGAATGCTAACAGTCATCGCATCGAATTTTCGAAACAGATGATTTATGAAATTGTGATTTATGATTTAGTATCAATTACGTCCAGACAGGTGGTCAAAATGTGTTGCGTTAATCTAGGGTTTGATCTAGTTCATAACAACAGACTGACTACTTATGAAAGTTTGAATATTTTGGTTTGGCCATATTTGGATATTTGAATATTTGGTCAGTGTGGCGTTTTAAGGTCATACGTACCTTATATACAAGACAATGTGCACGAGACCATCTCCAGCAGTAGATACTAAGAGGGTTGGTTTCGGTTATGTTATTCACTGATTTTGATTATCCGTTATACAAGAACATTTTTCTAAGTAGGTATGTATAGATTTTGAGCAGAGCCAATTTTGTGTGCACCGACACGGCGAATTAGTTTATCTTGAGGAGACTGACAACCTTTATGTATTTCATACATAATTAAATAGTGCTGTTATTTTTAAGAACAGTGGTCACAACACAGAGTTTAAAAACACAAGTTATATAAATCGATAACAAGAGTAGGTAAACAACCAAAAAATTACTGAATTCTGCTAGTGTTATAGAGATATTTGAAGATAAAAGAAACAGTGTTTTAAGTCAGTGTAAGTACTGTTTTCTTTTTATTAATAAATATGCGTGTCATTGGTGACGTAAGAAAAATCTTCGAGGTCCGTTCTTGTCAAATAAAAAGTTAACGCAATCCAATTTTCGAAAAACTATACTCTGTGAAAGAATTATTCTGGAGATGAAAACGAAAATTTAAAAATTAGTAGTATAATTAATAGTATAATCATAAACAGTATGTAGTAATTATAGTAATAAAGTAAAATTAGACCGATTCAACATCATATTTAAATCTTAAAGGTTTCTGTGATGCATATATAGATCAATAACCTGTACCCTATATACTTATAATCTACTTAATAAAAATCTAACACTATCTGACTGGCAGACAACACACAGCCTAAACCGGTGGTTCTAGAAGCATGAAATTTTGCACAAGAGTTCCTTATACTCGTATAATGTAGGTGAGCACTAAGAAAGGATTTTTTAAAATTCATCCCCCAAGGGTGTAAAAAATCCTGAGATTTCTCATCGGGCACACGGCTAGAAACCAATAAATTAAAAAAAAAAACTAATAGGTTTTGCATAGCAATCAACTAACAAAAATATGTACAGTCCTACGCAATAACTACATTTTCCCCCATCAGATCCTCGCCTTAAGGACTGGTTGCTGATGACATCACCATGGCCTCTGGTCTCCATTATTGCGACGTACCTGACCCTCATCAAGGTGGTGTTACCATTCTACATGAAGAACCGAAAACCTTACGAGCTGCGGATAGTCATCAAGTGGTACAATGTAGTTAAAATCTTCGCTAATGCTGTCGTTACTTGGGAGGTAAGTTATATTTAGAAATAAGGCTTAGAAGTAAGTGATATATAAGATTTTAATAAAAGCAAGAGAGTAATGATCGTCGTGCAACAAAACATTACGAATGTTGTGGAACGAACTGAGGTTTTTCCATTAAACTACGACATGGCCGTGTGGTGTTGACCGGCTTTAGAATACCACCCGCGCCCTATCTATACCCGTGGGCACAACTTAATCTCTATCGTGGGTATCTTAACCTCTAAAAAAGTGGCACCAATCACCTCTAAACGAGTGGAAGCCAGCGTAGTGTTCTAAAGCTTTATTTCTCTCTTGCATAGACAATGTGTAATAACAATATTCAAATTATACAGGATGTAAAATTTCATATGGGATCAGAATTAAATACGATTAATGAAATTTACATAAATACTCTCGAATTAAAAATGTTAAATTATGTGTTATAGAAGCTAGCTTTGAGGTATATTCTTAAAACATACCGTTTTACGGACAGAGCGACAACAAGATTAAATTATAGCGTTAGTAGAATATATTTGAGTAGTCATTTGCAGCAAGAAAGAACTGTATTTCCTTACTATTAGTTGTAACTTACTTACTATTTGTAGGAACGAAGCCGTGGGCAACAGTTAGTTTTGTATAAAATAAAACCATTGTTGAATAAAGTGTCAAAACATGGCCAAATACGAATCTTAGAAAATTTATTCATAGATGTTTAGGTAGAATTTAGAAAGAGGTCTGGTTTTAAGCTGTTTAGATATAACTTTAGTGACACAGTTCTATCGGTTACATAAAGAGAAGGGCAACATGTTAAAGGGCGACGTAAAAGTTTATTCGATATCGATACTTTACAATCGATTTTCAATTCGATATTTCATATCACTAAAAGGTCATCTGAAAAGTAAACTATTATATAGTTAACAACGATGTTGTTTCCGTGTTTCATATTTTTCTCGGCCTTTTGTGATCTCTTTGTACCGTATAACAAAGGCTTTAAGACAAAGGGTCAAGGCTGTATTTATTTAGAAGTACTCCCTTCGGCTCAGTGAAGTGATCATTTACTTCGTGATGTCTAAGTTACAAAAGGGGAGTTAATAAGGCTTTTAAAAAAATACCTTTTCCTGGATAATTTGAACAATATTACGAGGAATTGTTGTAGTAACTGCAGCGCGCAGGGCAGTAAAATAAAAAAAATATTTATATTCAAGAAAAATCCTTAAATTCTGAATTAGGTTTTTTTTGTATGGTCGAAGGCGGCAGACGAGCATACAGTCCACCTGATGGTAAGTGGACACTGCCGCCCATAGACATCCGCAATACATGCCAACATTAGTCCAAAATGACAAACGTTGGCACGCCCCCGGATGCGCTGCCTACCTTTGGAAATATAGGAATAGATTTGGAGAAAGGGTTGGGAAAATGGGGAGGGATAGGATGGGAATGGGCTCTGGCACATCTCACTCACTACCGAAACACGTACGTACGAGTACATTAGGGAAATAAGATAAAGTTGGAAATGCAGTACATTTCAAGGTTGTCATGTCAAGGTAGATACCCCTCTGTGAGAGAGCGGTAACGTGGCCAGTCGAGCGCGCCCAGTAGCTGTTGGATTGCAGCGTGCACCCCCCCCCCCCCTCCCTTAAGTTTAATGCATTAGATTAGATTAAGATTAGCATTAGATCTGCTTTTAATGTTTTTATTACAGGATCTATTTGCCTAGATATCCATTTATTTATTTAATAATATATTGTGCACATACATACAAACAGTAAATAAAAACATAAATACAATACAATAAAAAGGAAGAAAAAGAAAAGATGTAGAAAAGGCAAAAATCTATTATTCCGCCCGAGCGAAGAGCCAGGTTGCCCCGCTAATGTAGAAAATTTTGATTGGACGATTCCTATTTAATAATGCCTATTCAACAATAGTAATTGCATTTGACTCTATCCAACGACGTGCTGTTTGTATTGTCGACGATCCCACTCTCACGGGCGGTTTAGAATCCCTCAGCATTCGGAGAGACGTTGCGTCTCTCTGTGTGTTCTACCGCCTGTACAATGGGGAATGCTCTGAAGAATTGTTTAATATAATTCCCACCTCGGGTTTCTACAACCGCACCTCCCGTCACAGAAGTGCGGTCCATCCGCATTTCCTCGATACGGAGGTGTCGCGCACTGTTCGGTCCAAAAATTATTTTATACCGAGAACCCGTAGGTTGTGGAACGAACTGCCTCAAGAGGTCTTTCCATTGAGCTAAGATATGGGGTTCTTCAAGAGAGCTGTGAATAGGATTTTGCAAGGTCGGCGGCGCACCCGCATACCCCCTGGTGTTGCAGGTGCCCATGGGCAGCGGTAACACTTACCACCACGTGGGACCGCTTGCTCGTCCGCCCACTAATCTATAAAAAAAAAAAAACTTGACGCAAATAAAAATGTGTGACGCAATTCAGAAATCTTTAAATTCTTATATCATCGCATCACATGCGGTGTTTAATATGTAAAAATATAAGAAATTGAAATTATTTAATTAACCGACGAAACAAGTATTACTGTTATTCGGCCTTAAAATAACCATTGACATTACGCCAAAAAACGGCTTTTGTCAATTTGGCAAAGGCATTCCAACAATGTTTGACCCCACCCTCTACTTTCATTCGAAAGAACTATGTCACAATATCTGTGGTCGCAGCCTAAAACCAAAATACGGTAGATAACATGAGTCATCCGTGTTACGCGCTTTTGTAGCGGATGTAATCGCTCACTGAAAGTTTCTTTTAGATATCTGTACCGTCTACACGGTGTTCCTAAGTGGCTTAATGTCCTAAGCCATCAACGATCGTTATTTCATTTATTACATGGTTAAATTTCGTTATACAAGGTGTGTTCCGACTATTCGCAAAGCCTGAAACCATGACTTCTGCTCATGATTCTGAATTCAACTATGTACATATTAATTGTTTGGAATTGGCGCGAGCATCTTTGCATACCCGCATACATTCATTATTTGAAGCAACATTTTTTTTGTCCCCGCCATATTGAAGGCGGTTTGAGAATTTGATATTTTAGTGTAACACGCGCTCGGCGGCGAGCAGAGTTAAATTGAGATAAATTCACACCGCGGGCTCGGACAGTTGATTTTGTGATTCGCGCCTATTGATTGGATTTGCACGCGGATATCCTTGTGCCACGCGAGTGTTTTGGTTGGATTTGCTTATTGTGATTGTGCTTGTATTGGAAGTGATATCTCGAGGTGATTTTGCTGCCGTGTGTGAGTTGCCGAACTGTAGCGGCCACCGGCTCACCACAGAACGAGACTTGATTACTACACAAGTATCTATTGGGAATGTATGTATTTATTCAATCACACTAAGATAGGTCACGTCTAGTAGGGACTAGCGTAGGTACACTTTCCAGATTTGTGCGTGGGCAAAACCACCTGGGGTAAGTGAGACCAAATTGTGTAAATTGTTGATTATTTGCTTACCCACCATTTTGGTGGATATATTGAGTAAGTTTACTACACTTTTGGGCCCGAGTGCACATTCCTCGGGCTGCTTTCGCGTAACGCGAGGCAGGTGCGCGCCTAGTGTGCGCATCGTAAACATCTGGTAGCAGAGCGTGGTTGATACCGTCATCAACCATTCTTGTTTTTTGTCATTATTCATTTTCTTGATAATTGTAAATTCACGTGTTAAGGGCCTTGAATATATTGGGTCCACGCTCCTGCTACATCGTAAACATCTGGTAGCAGAGCGTGGTTTGATACCGTTACGTGATATTGATGATATTGATAATACCGTTAGGTAGTTAATATTGATGACTTTTTGTTTTTGTATATTGGTAATTTGGTTTAAATATTTGGTTTTGATTTTTTATTTTACGTTCACGGTTTGAAGGCTAGGCCCTACGTATAATTTGTATTCTGAAGATATTTTGAATCCACGCGTGCGACGTTTAGTAGCTGGCTAGTTACCCACACGCGTTAATAATTTTGTTTGGATATAACGCTTCACGTTTTTTTTGATAGCTGGACATTGCGGTTTTATTGAGTCCACGCTCGTGTACATTTTTGGTTGCGTTTATTTTAATTTGATAATTTAATTTGTTTTTCTTTGTTGTTGTTTTGTCAGGTAGTCTTAATTAATATTTTGGACGGTTATACCTTCTTGAAGACACATTCGCACCCCTTTTGTTTTTTATTGTGCCTCCACTGCATTTTTTGTTTTTTTTATTTTGTTATTGTTGTTTTTTTTTTTTACTTTTATTTTTGTTTTTTATTTTTGGTTTTTGTTTTGTATTGCGTGCGTCCTGAGGTGTAGACATGTCTGTCAAGGTGACCTTTTCCACACATCAGTGCGCAATGACTGCGCAGCTGAGATGGTTTTCTTCTGCGGTTGCAATGGTCGACCGCCCGGACCGGAAGCAAGCCTTACTCGCCCGGGCGAGTGAAATGCCGGCCCGTTTGGTGGCGTTAGATAGGAGTTTTGCTGAGGGCTTGACGTTTATGGCGAATTTGGAAACGCCTGTACCGGACGAGCAGAAGCAGCGTTATGAAGCGGACTTTGGCCAGATTTACGAGTTTGTGGACACCATTAACGAGGCGGTCTCCCACATCTCAGCTCCCTCTGGTGGGGCTTCCCTTGTTGCACCCCACGCCTTGTTGGGTCGTCTCCCCACGCTCAACCTTCCCACCTTTGACGGTGATTTGGACCAGTGGTTGAGCTACTATGGGATGTTTAATAGTTTGGTGGACTCCCATTCCGACCTGTCAGCTGCTCAAAAAATGGCGTACCTGTTGGCCTCCTTACAGGGAGAGGCTCTAGGCCTGGTACAGCACCTGAAGGTCGATGACAGCACCTACTCGACAGCCATAGACTTGTTGAAGCGCCGTTACCACAACGTGCGCCTTTTGGCTGACACCCATGTGGGGCAAATATTGAATCTGCCTAAGGTTGCCTGTGCGTCAGCCTTACAGACAGACATTGTAAACCCGGTTTTGGTGGCTGTTAACGCCTTAAGGCGATTGGACTTACCAGTGGACCAGTGGTCCTTTTTGCTGCTCCATATTGTGTTGGCGAAACTGCCTTTGGAGATGCGGCTGCGCTTTGAGCGACAGTATGGTGGGGACAGCTCCACTCACCTGCCTTCCTATGAGGATCTCGAAAGGTTCTTGGATGACGAGTGTCGCAGGGTGGATACCGTGGAGGGTTCCACTCCCTTGATGCCGCAGACTAGTGTTCGCCGAGAGCGACCACTGGCCCGACCGCAGGGTCCGCCGGGTTTCAAGCAGTCAAGGCCGAGATATGGGGTCTCCCAAGAGGAGTCCGTGGCTTGCAGATACTGCAAGCGCTCCGGCCACCGGATGACTGCTTGCCACAAATTTGTGGCCTTGCGCGTAGCAGCGCGTCGACACATCGCCAAAGAGAGGCGATTGTGTTACCATTGCCTGGAGGGTCACTTCCAGCGAGAGTGTCCTCAGCCTCGTCCATGCGGACAATGTGGTGGTGCTCACCACGTTCTTTTGTGTGCGAACCGCAACCAGGAGGGTGCTGGTGTTCGCGATGCTGAGCGACATTTGGCTGCTCGCGCTGGTGGTGACAGTCCTGCCAGGTCCAGTGCCCAGGATCGAGCCCTTACGGGCGGGGGTAGGCGTTCGCCACCCCCTAGAGGCGCTGTTGGGTTTGCGGAGTACTCACCAGTCTACCGCAACCGGAGATTCTCCCTCCCGCTGTTGGAGCGACCGAGGTTGGAACGGCGTCCACCCCGCCTAGGAGGGCAGGCTGCAGCCCCCCTCTCATCCGCACATGTTGTGCAGGATCGTCGCGGTGAGGGCAGGGTAGACAGTTATCGTCCCCTGCCGCACTCGTGGAGGGAGCCCTCACTCCGTAACTTCTCCCGTTAGGGACTTGCAGCTCACCACGCTGAGAACCCAGAGACCATCCTTTTGCCTACGGTCTCTGTGCGGGTATGGGACCCGAAGGGCAACTCGATTGTTGTTCGTGCCCTTTTGGACTCGGGTGCCCAGGGTTGTATAGTTTCAGCTCAGTTGGTGAGTCAATTGGATCAGTCCAGTCATTTTTTGGGCGAAATGTTTTTTGCAGAAATTATGGGCTGCTGAATTGTCGTGGGATGAGCCTCTTCATGGAGAGTTATTGTTGGAATGGCTTGAGTTTGTGTCATCCCTCCCAGCTCTTAATCGGGTTTCCTTGCCCAGACGTTTCCTCCCGTCTGGCAAATATCGAGCTAGCCTTCATGGCTTTTGTGATGCTTCCGAGCGAGGATATGCAGCGGTTGTTTATCTACGCACAGTGAATGCTGCTGGACATGTTTTGGTCTTGCCGGTTCTAGCAAAGAGCAAGGTTGCGCCTATTCGCTCGCGTATGACAATACCGAAGCTAGAATTGTCAGGCGCCACTCTCTTGACTCGTCTCTTGAATCATGTCGTCGCTACTCTAGGGCGTTCCGTAGAGTTAGCAGACGTATTTGCATGGACAGACAGTCAAATTGTGCTTTGTTGGTTGCGAGCTTCTGTTCACACCTTGGAGGTGTTTGTGGCGAACCGTGTTTCCCAGATCCAGGCGTCGCAAGCTAGATTGATTTGGCGACATGTCCCTGGCGATATAAACCCAGCTGATTGTGCATCACGTGGATGCTCAGCGCTAGAGATTATTGGACATCCGTTGTGGTGGGGTCCGGACTGGCCGAAGGGACCAGTGTCAATTTGGCCGGCCTCACGGATTACTCTAGTTCAGCCTGCGATAGGCTTTGTAAGTTTACCAGTGGCCGATGGTGCCGGGAGCGGCCAAGCAGCGGAATCATCATGTGATCCCGATGTTTTGCTGGCCAGGTACAGCTCACTGGATAAACTTTTGAATGTGACAGCTTGGGTTAGACGTTGGCGTCACAATGTTAAAAACCCACAGAATAAATTGTTGTCAGCCTTCATCTCGTCTGAGGAACGACATGAAGCGCTATTGAGTTGGATTCGCGTAGTCCAGTCTGTTAGCTTCGCTTCAGAGTTAAAAACTATGAAGGAAGGTCCCGCTAAATTGAAAGGCGCTATTGTGCGATTGAATCCCTTTGTGGATCCTTCGGGTCTACTGCGCGTGGGAGGTCGGCTTAGACATGCCAATTTGCCTCATGGTGTCCGCCATCCTCTTCTCTTGCCGAAAGATGGACATTTGGTGCGGTTGCTGGCGATTGATCGACACATCAAGAACTCCCATGCAGGCTGTAACGCACTGTTGGCGATTTTGCAACGCGAATTTTGGATTTTGTCGGCTAGACGACTCGTCCGGGGAGTCATTTTTCGTTGCATGTCTTGTTACCGAACTAAAGCTTCTACCATGCAACCCCAGATGGGCGATTTACCCGCGGACCGAGTCTCTGAGTCTAGACCCTTTGCCACAGTTGGTACGGATTTTGCTGGTCCTTTTTTGGTGAAGTCATCTCAGCTTCGTAATGCCAAATCCGTAAAGGCATATTTGTGTGTTTTTGTGTGCCTGTCTACTAAGGCCACACACTTGGAAGTTGTGTCTGCTCTCTCCACAGAAGCCTTCGTAGCGGCCCTCAGCCGATTTGTATCTCGTAGGGGACTTCCTACCTTGATTAGGTCCGACAACGGAACTAATTTTCATGGGGCCAATAACTACTTAAGGGATGTGTATGAGTTTCTTGAAGAGCAGAAAATGAATTTGGGTCGTGAGATGGCCCTCCGTGGGATAACCTGGCGCTTCGATCCGCCAGTTTGTCCGCACTGGGGTGGAATTTTTGAGGCCGTAGTTAAATCGGCAAAGACCCATTTGAGGCGCGTTATTGGTGAGACGATTCTCACATTTGAGGAACTCGCGACCGTGTTTGCGAAAGTTGAGGCCGTCCTCAACTCTCGACCGCTATGCCCACTTTCGTCGGATCCGAATGATTTGGAAGCCCTAACGCCGGGCCATTTTTTGATTGGTCAGCCACTCGTCGCTCTGCCGGAGTACCCTTGGACTGATGTGCCCAGTTCTCGTTTGTCGCGTTTTCAATTGCTCCAGCAGCTCACTCAGAGTTTCTGGAAACGCTGGCACCTTGAATATTTGCACACTCTGCAGCAGCGCGTCAAGTGGACGGACAAAACGAATCCGCCGAAGGTTGGGGACCTCGTGTTGGTTAAAGATGCTAACCTACCGCCCTTGTGTTGGCGCCGGGGGCGCATTGTTAACCTTTTTCCGGGCTCTGATGGTGTTCGCAGGTTAGCCGAGGTCTTGGTGGGCGATTCTATTTTGAAGCGGGCCGTCGCGACATTATCCCGCTTACCCATTGATTAGCGACCCGAATACTTCGGCTCGGGACGGGGGATTGTTTGGAATTGGCGCGAGCATCTTTGCATACCCGCATACATTCATTATTTGAAGCAACATTTTTTTTGTCCCCGCCATATTGAAGGCGGTTTGAGAATTTGATATTTTAGTGTAACACGCGCTCGGCGGCGAGCAGAGTTAAATTGAGATAAATTCACACCGCGGGCTCGGACAGTTGATTTTGTGATTCGCGCCTATTGATTGGATTTGCACGCGGATATCCTTGTGCCACGCGAGTGTTTTGGTTGGATTTGCTTATTGTGATTGTGCTTGTATTGGAAGTGATATCTCGAGGTGATTTTGCTGCCGTGTGTGAGTTGCCGAACTGTAGCGGCCACCGGCTCACCACAGAACGAGACTTGATTACTACACAAGTATCTATTGGGAATGTATGTATTTATTCAATCACACTAAGATAGGTCACGTCTAGTAGGGACTAGCGTAGGTACACTTTCCAGATTTGTGCGTGGGCAAAACCACCTGGGGTAAGTGAGACCAAATTGTGTAAATTGTTGATTATTTGCTTATCCACCATTTTGGTGGATATATTGAGTAAGTTTACTACACTTTTGGGCCCGAGTGCACATTCCTCGGGCTGCTTTCGCGTAACGCGAGGCAGGTGCGCGCCTAGTGTGCGCATCGTAAACATTAATTATTTTCTAAAAATAACTAATTTTAGGGCTTCATATTTGATAAATTTGTATGAAAGAGCGGTGATAGCCTAGGGGCATCTATAGTCTACTCACTTTCGTAAAGATCTTTACTATATTAGATTTAAAGATAAACTAGATCTTACTGTTAGACTATAGTTTCACTTGCCTTACACAGGCAAAACATGAGAAGTTTTTTATTATTTTATCCATCAATATGTATAATCATGTTTCATATGAATTAATTATAAATAAATAAATCGTGAGGTCAAATCCTCGGCTCGGATTTTTAAAAATTGACACTAGTTCGGCGGTGAGAGGAAAACATCGTGAGGAAATCCGCATGCTCCAGTAATAAACAAAAATCTGGAGTATGTGATCCACACTGGGTCCACGTGGTGGAATACGACCCGAAACCCTCCACTGATATAGTAAGGGAGGCCTGTGCCCTGTGGTACGAAAGATTGGGGAAAAACTATTGTAATAGAAATTGTTTTTTTTTTTTTTGGAAAAAATATTTGTAATTTTTTTTCATGTCAGATGAAATAGATGTTGATGTTAATAGACTTCGACACTGTTTGACCGATTACCATGAAAGTTGGCCCATATATGTATCTTTTTATGGAGAAGGTTTTTATGCTATCGACTTTGTGTAACTCGCCACTAGATGGCGCTGCAGCGCATCAACTTCTATACCGTTCAACCGATCGCCATGAAAAATGATATACATAGGTATTTGAGCACGGAGAATATTTTCGAGCTATCGACTTTGTTGTAACTCGCCACTAGATAGCGCTGCGGTACATTAACTTTTATGGCAGGACAACGTCTGGCGGGTTATGCTAGTATTGTATAAAATTTTTAAATTAAAGAGTTAACCATAAATTTCGTATTCTGGGAGGGGTAATAAAGAGATAATATCTGTGTTACGTATGAATAAAACATTATCATTCTTAGCAGAAAACATGATTAAATGATAAAGGCTCGGTGAAAAGAGTGCACTACTGTTCGTTAATGTTTGTTTCTGTATAAAAACAATTTGATAATCGGATACATTTCTTATCGTATGTTAATTGCTATTTTTCTGTACGGCATTGTGTTATTTCTGTGTATTTTATGTGATTATGTTTATTCGTGTATAGTCACTGTTGGTACAATGCAACCAACCATTTCAGTATCCACTGCAACACATGCAGGCACTCAGTCACGTGGCCTTAAAACGGTTCGTTAGCCAGGCGGGTTGGCGGGCGAATCCACTCTTTTAGAGGTGGTGTAGCTCCTCCGGGCTTGTGGTAGCCGCTTTGTCATCCCTTAGTCGCCGCGACACGACACCCAAGGGAGGAGATGGCCGACACCATACGGCATATTGGTACATTATAACGTATTTATTATATATCTTATTATATTATATTCTTAGTATTTATTATTCTCTTTGCTTCCTGTCAGTAATTATCTGTTCCATTGTTCGGCAAAATAATGTTGTACATTTGTTTGATATGTATTTTTTAGGGTAGTATCTCAGTATATTAAATTGAACGAAACCAACGTCTATTTCTCACTGTATTTTCGTTCACTTTGCAATGTTTTACGACTGTGTGTTTTGTGAATAAAATAAAGATGTTTAATGTAAAATTATATTCCAACAAAATATACGAGTAGGTATCTATGTGCTATAACTTATTAAACTTTTATGTTTTGTACACATTTTATATTGTAATACCTTTGTTTTAATAGTAATTAAACAAGAACCTTTGTAATACGAGTTCAGATCTGATTTACAATAACTGTGTATTCAAACAAGGATTTAACTGATGCATTTCTATTTAACCAAATGTTCACTGGCAGAGAATGCAGCTAGTCAGTACCTCCACCTTCTGTATGATATCTACGAGTGCACTAAATAAAATATGTAAGATTTCGATAAAGAATATATGTTTACATATAAAATGGATGAAGTAATTGTTAAATTTAGCGTGAAGCGGAAGGGAAACTAATTAATCGGAAAATCGAGTGGAATGTAAAGGACGTTTAATTTTGATTTAAGTGTAATTACTAGGGTTGTTGGCATCTTCTAGAGGGCGGTGAAGCTGATGAGGGGTTCATTAAAAAGTCAAATTTGAAACTTAAGTACTACGTAATAAAAACGTATTGTTTTATTTTCAAAACACATATTGAAAAGAATCCGAGAGCTACTGAACATAGAACATTATTAGACTCTAACATGTCTGTCCTAGATATTTCGGATCGAGATACGGATATATTGTATACACTTTTACCGGTTTCGGTTACAGGTACGGATATTCAATTATTACAGATATGGTTTCGGATATGTTTCTAATTTACCTTTTTAAGAAATATATTATCTACTAACTGAAAGCAAAGGAACATAAAACCTAATAGGGAATAATTTCAATCTTACTCTCAGAACGAACGAAAGAGAAATCTATCAAATCAAATGCAAGCGGAAAGAACTTGTCAAAACTCGCCTCGTTTAAATTCCTCTCCTAACGGCAATGAATAAAATTATCTGTAATATAAGAAACGAATCTTTTATTTCGGATTCGATTCATAATTTTTTTTAAATTCAAATATCCAATAGTTTAGGTTACGGAGTTCCATAACATCACTAGCAATTACGTCAGTATAATGCCTGTTTTCGGCACTTAAATAGATAATGTGTCGTTAATTATAACAAATAAAACACGTAGTTAAAAAAAGTACTGAGCTGCTTTTAATTGGTGATGTGTCGTTAATTATAACAAATAAAACAATAAACGTAGTTTAAAAAAAAGTACTGAGCTGCTTTTAACTTTAAGCCTTGTAGTAATTACAAATTACGATTTTATAAGCACTTGCCTTGGCGAGTTGTACCGTCTTTTGGTTATCTTGGTTTTTAAATTAAATTTATTCCAATAGCATCGTTTAGAGCCCTGCGTATCCAATACAACAATGCATTCCGGGTGTTGTTGGGGCTGCCGCGCTACTGTAGCGCATCGGAGATGTTCGCAAACGCCCGTACGGATGATTTCTTTGCCATATTGCGAAAAAGAATAGCATCACTGATGTCTAGGGTGCGGGGCAGCCCCAACACGCTGCTGAGGATCTTTGCGGAGAGGGTGGATGGCCCCATGTTGAGACATTGGGTGGAGTCGCGCGTTGCATCATATAGGAGGTGACGAGAGGCGACAGCCAATGTCTGATGTAAAATATATTTGTGTATATGTGATTGGTGTGTACGTGCATGTATGTGTGTGTGTGTGTGTGTGTGTGTGTGTGTGTGTGTGTATGTGTATGTATGTGCATATGCACGTGTACATACATATATATATATAATTAGTAATAACAAAATCTTAATAATAAGTACTAACATAGTCTATAAGTTAAAATTGTTACTAACACATGAAATATGGACTTTGTCTGAAATAAATGAATTATATATATATAAAACCACCAATCAATACCTCACTTCTTCGGATAGACCTTAATATGTATAGATTATGGTATTAAATTTAATATATTCACGCCATTTAGTATTATAATGTCATATAATCTTCTTTTTTGAATAGATGGCAGACGAGCGGACGGGCCACATGATGGTAAGTGGTCACCGACCGCCGCCCGTGGACGCCTGCAACACTAAGGGGCCTGCGGGTGTGCTGGGGACCATCCTGCGATTGCAGCTATCGCACCATCTCTGCATAGCCCAAAGGTTGACTGGGAGGATAACGCTTCAAAGCAATAAGTTCGCTTTTTGTCACTGTGTGCAATAATTATGATTGTCGGCATTGTTGCTTAATCATTAATTTTTGTTCTACTTTATTCGAGTTTCAAATTTTTTTTTTAGTATTTTGTTCTCTGCAGTCAAAATGTTCGCTTAAAATAAACACGCTGCGGTATTCACCTGAAAGCCTTCCCTCACTATTGCGGTGGGTTTGTGAAAAAGTCCATTAAGAGCTTTCGAGCCGCATTGCAGTATCGACATTTCGCGACGTGACGATAATTAATGTATTACTTGAAGCTTCTCGTGGTTGAAACACATAATGGTGGTAAAAGTCATGATCCATTTGTTCGGTTAGAAATATACAATACATTTTGAATACTGGAAGTCACACACAGCCCGCTGTTGTTACGAAATTATGAGGACCGTTTCCAGTTTTTAGGGGGAGAGTGCACGCTGCATTCCCACAGGCGCTCCTGGCGCTCGACTGGCCACATTACACCTCTCTGACAGAAGATTACCTTGAAATGTACTGCATTTCCTACTTTATCATATTTCCCCAATGTACGTACGTGTTTCGGTATTGAGTGAGATATGCCAGAGCCCATTCCCATCGTATCCCTCCCCATTTTCCCAACCCTTTCTTCTAATCCATTCCTGAATCTGCAAAGGTAGGCATCACATCCGGGGGCGTGCCAACTTTTGTCATTCTGGACTGATGTTGTCATATATCGCGGATGTCTATGGACGATAGTATCCACTTACGATCAGGTGGACTGTATATGCTCACTGCCGTCTTTTTCTATAAAAAAAAAAATAATTTGAAAATGGCCTCTTCAGCCAATCTGCAAATAGACCGTTGGTATACCTGTATATTATCTATTTCATAATAAATAACTATGAAACTAATTTTTAGACATTTCTAGGGTTTCTATCATTACGTGGACCAGTATGTTATTCCAAAATTAACCAAATTCCAGTATGTTGTTCCAGAATCGACTTTTCTAAATTACCAAGAACAATTGAGTTGTGTGTTCCTCGTTACACATACGTATCTGTGTAGGTTTCTATGTTTGTTAACACAGTATATATTTTGTGTATTTCATATATATATATATATATATATATATATATATATATATATATATATATATATATATATATGTATATATATATGTGTATATATATATATATATATATTACCATACCAATCATTTGAGTCTTTCTCGCACCTCCCAATTGAACCTCTCCGTTCAACCTAAAGGTTGGCTGGTAGAAAATTTCTTAAGACTTTAAGCTCGCTTTTTTTACGATAATGAGCAGTGAAGTGTAAAAAGAAATAAATATAAAGTAAATTATAAATAAAAAAATACACAAAAACATCATTTAATTGTTCCAGATTATAACGTCAGGCTGGACTACTACCTATCACTTGGGTTGCGTACTGCCCGATTACTCAATGAATCCTGAACCCACCCGCCAGGATCCTTCGGTTCCTCTGGTGGACTATTGTTTTGAAACTCATGGAGCTGTTCGAAACGATAGTCTTCTTGCTTCGTATGAAGAACCAGCAGGCTTCATTTTTGCACGTCTACCACCATGTTACATCACTGGTCATAATTTGGACAACAGTCAAATTTGTAGGAGGTATGTTGAAATAAGATTGTTTTTTAAACGATCTGTAGATAACTGTTAAGATAGGGGGGGATTTATGGAGTAGAATGGGTATTTATCCTAATCCCTCCTAACATATGGAACGAAAATATATATATATATATAAAGGTAGCAGACGAGAAGACAGTTCAACTGGTGGTATGTATATATTGCCGATGGGGCGGGGTGGAAAATGGTTTCTGTCATATATCTCATTCACTCCCGAAACACGTTTGTAAGTTTACATTACGTTTTTGTACATTTCTCGTTGGTCTTCTGTGAGAGAAGAAACCGGCCCCAGTAGGGCACGAGAAGCGGCTGTGGAATTGAAGCATGCAGCCATCCCCTACAACCTTTACTTGGAAGATCGTGTAGTAACGAACCTTATCAGATCCAACAGTGAAGAGATATAATGATAAAGTAAACCAAAGAGCTACTTCGGTCTAAAACAACATCATTATGGAAGAATTTGTTTCTGCAACGTTTGAGTTAGTTTTGTTTTATTCGCAAATTGCGTGCTGTTCCCTCGTTCGGCTACATGCGCGGCCAATTTATCGGGTAATTTTCACAAATATTCCGGTTCAGCCCTAATTTTCGCTTTGCCTTCGTTGTTTTTGCCATGAAATATCTTTAGGGTGATTTTAGTAAGACTTCTTGTCGCGTTACCAAAATTAGACGTATATTACAAGAACAAATTTTTTCAAAGTTTCTATACCTAATGATTAATAGCAACAATTTTAACGCATGATTTCTTCATCTCCAATAAACGTAAATAAGGATAATCCCCCATTCTAAGCTACTATGTAACATTAAATAAATAAATAGAAAATGAAAATAATAATAATAATGAAGCCTTTATATTCCCTTAACACATATTTGATGATTATTTATCCGATTTTTTTTATTTATTCACTTCATAGCAGATTATTATTGAAAAGGCGAGCAGTCAATGTTCAGTTCACAGATTCAGTTCCCGAAACCTGAAACCATGGATTTCGTTCATTATTCTGAGTTCATATATTTCTTTCTAATTTCCTAAAAAACAAAGGCTTTCACAGTCTTCTTTATGTCTTGTATACTCATAGGTTAAACACATTGGTTTGTGTATAAATCAAAATAAGTAGATACCATAATGATCTTAAGAAATCATCTTTATACTAACGGCGAATATAAATAAGAGTAAATAATAGAGTCTCACTATGAAAGGTCTTTGATAAATCTAATGTAGCTAGAGCTGCGCTCTTAAGGGTGTAGATTGTTGGCCTGAGATCTCGATTTCGAGCGACCGCAGCGCCAAAGTTTAATGTAACATCCGACGGGGCGGATGAATGACCTAGAGAGCGCGATTTTCAAAATGTTTTGCAACAAACGTTCCACGTTGAGAAATTGTTATTGAACTTGAATATTTACAGCATAACAATAACGTTGAATTTTTGGAAACTAGCTGTTGATTCTTTTTAATAGATTAATAAGAGTAGTTGAGACACAATTTTTATGTTTTTCTATCATTTGACATCTGACATTTTTGTATTCTACTTACCTAAAATTCCAACTATTTATTTATTTGTAATTTCACTACCAAAATTTATTCTAATTCGTAAAATATTCATTCAATAAAATAATTGCAAATTCAGTAGGAAGTGTGTTTATCTCTACGCAAGGAAATGTGCCTATTGCGTAAACTCAAATACTTACTTTTTGTTTACGATCACCTCGTCGATATCTAAAAAAAATCCTAGGGTTTTAAAAAAAATGTCAATAAATGAAACACAAGTATAAAAATGATTTATTTACTACACAATAACAAATATGAGTCGCCATTACTCGCTATCTCAAAAGCGTGCTAGGGTTGTACAAAAATTAGTAAATAATTCATTTATTTACTAATTTTAACAGAAGTTTGTAAATTATTAATATACTAATTAAAAGTATGTAATTAAACAATAACGAAATATGAGTTCAAAATTCTAATGGTTTTTCATTCGATTACGGATCAAGTTCTGATTTCTGCTAATTTGATGATAAAATCAATGGCTATCACAAAACCTATCAGAATGAAAACGTTACCAGCTGCCCGATTCACGTAAGTAATAAAAACCGTAGCGCAGTGACGTCACTTCGTTTTTTGCAAATTTAGCCCTTTTAACCGACTTAAAAAAAGGAGAATTCTCAATTCGCTGTATTTTTGAACCAATTTTTATGATTCTTTACACCAGGTAACTCAGAAATTGTATAGTAATTGAGCTATTGGAAGATTTATGACAATCCAAGACTAGATAAGTAAGTGCGTTTAAAACAGAAAACCAAAAGGCGATTTCTAAGTTCCTAAGTTAAAACGACTTTTGGACTGGCGTGTTTACGTGAATCGACTGGCTGGGTAGTTAAGTTACCTGTATCTTTCAAAATCATTAGGCGTTCTTCTCTTTCATAACACGTAAAGCTCTTTCTTTCCTCTCTTTCATAGCCTCTATGATACTGGGCGCGTCACGAATGGGCATGCTTCGTGACTGCCGAGGATCAACTAATTCTGGAAGTAGGCAATCGTAATAAAACCTAACTAATTTCATCTCCATTTTCTCCTCCCAAAATTTGTCGTCCTTTTCTATAATATAAACTTTCATAGGTACAGTAGCACCAAACCAGATGCCAAGCATGCAAACGTTTCTTTTAGTAATATGTACCTGTCCCTGAATTTGGAAATACCAGTTATGATTTTTATTTATGACATAACCCTTGGAAGCCTTGTCCTTAACCCAAAAGGTATGTTTGGCCATTGCTTCATCAAGAGTCATGCCAGCTAAAGAATGTGGGCACTTAATTTCAATTAAACCGTTTGCATAAATGCCATCTGGTGTAGTACCAAGAAATTCATATTGATCGTCGACGAACAAACCGCAACCTTGTATACTAATATTCTCTTGAATTTCTAACTGTTTAATTGCGGTTTCTTCGTTTTCGATACCGTACCGTACAGCAGGCAAACTGGAGATATTACTACCATAAACGATTTTACGAACAAGAACAGCACAACTTGTGCTCTCTCGTTTTTTACAAACTTCCCCGAACGATGATGAGGTTAGTAATTTTCTCCTTGTACTCATCCACTCAGAACTACTTCTTTGCAAATGGGTCGACCTTTCAAGCTCCTCTCTTTCAGCACAAGACAACTTTAAATCGGCTAAAAAAGATGACTTGGCTTTCTCATATAATTCTGGACTCAGATCAGGTTTTTCGCAGTTTGGTCCATAGTGAGCGTCTTTCGATACAGCGCTGTGGCTCTTTTTCAATCTTAATTTAGGTTTAGCAATTAAACGGATTCTACGATTACAATTTTCCACTTTCGCGATCAAAGGATTAGGACTAGATTTAAATATTACTTCATGAGTTTTACTATGAATCGATCCTGTATTAAAAGACACAACAGCAGCTGCGCATCGGCCCGCATAAGAACCACGGGAAGAATAATTTACACGCTTACCCCCTACTAATTTGGCAATCACTGCGTTAAAACTTTCAACTATATTACTTGTACAATTATGAATTAAACTTCTAGAATGATATGACAGTCTTTTACTTAAAATGTGTACCGCGTCCATTAATCCGCATCCAACAATTGCTGGAAGCAACCCAACAGGTTCTATTCGACGAGTATCAGGTCTACAGAAATACTCCTTGCAATATTGGTGATTACCAAATACGTGTTGTGGACCATTTAGGATATCTTCACTAAGATTTTTTATTTTTTCTTCGAGTGACTGATTTTGATCGCCCCAATATTTAATAGCGCATTTTACACCCGTTCTTAAACGCAAATACCTTTCTTTTAGGAATTTCCGCAATTCGCAAGGATACTTAGTGTCTTTCGACAGTTTCTCCAAGCTATTGCAGTAGTTTCGTAAAAGATGATTTTTGCATTCAATTTTCTCTACTGTTAAATTACCGTACGGTCGCGAATCTAATATTTTTTTATAAGTACTGGAATCGCCGTCTGCTACAAATTTATTATAAATTACACCGTGATCAACAATGGAACGTTTAAACCCCTCAACTATTATGGTCGATTCCATACCGGTAGATGATCCCGAATAATTCTTGAAACAACGGTGTTCCGAGGGCTGACTGTCGTTCTTTGCGGCTCGTGCACAAACTACGCAGTATTTATTTTTAACTCCAAAAAACAATACTTTATTAGTTTTAATGCCAATTATCGCAGCTGCGCCGGACAAGGCGGAAAAATTCTTACCATAAGATCTCTTGCTCCAACAACCGTCAACAGCAACAGATATTAATGGTGTACCATTTTTATCAACACTACCTATAGACACTGCGTACTCCGCTTCTTCCTTGACAGCTTCTGCCATGGAATGTGCTGCTGTCTTTTCCCACCAATCGCAAACCGTATTATTAATTTCATTGTATAATGAAGGTGACATGATTGGTAGGGCTACTGCGGCAGTTAATGTTTTTAACTGATAGTAGCTCCCACCAGATGATATGATACCAGATACAATTTGATGATTCACTTCCATTCTATCTTCTTTCTTTTCAATCAAACACACAGTAAATTTCATACTACACATACTACATTTCATGATGAGTTTTGAGTCCAGACCAACTTTTACTTCACCTATTATACTGAGGTAACTTAACTTACAATCCATTGGACCGTGGTCCCCGATGGCCTGAAGAGCTTTAAAAAAAAAAGAAACGTCTACAACTCTACGCCCAACTTCCATTTCATCCACCTTTCCCTCTTGGTCGTTTTCAATAACTAGTTCCTGTAAAGAAAGATAATGGCTTGATTTTTTTTATAAAAAATAATTAAAAATTTAAAAAAATGCAAAAGAATTAATACAATATTAGGTTCCTGATGAATAGAAATTATAATTTCTTTACGCATTAGGTATTGTTTTTTTATGACGTCACCTATTTGAACGTAAATTTTCTTTTGAGAAAGTAATTGAGAAGTATTTCGGTACTAAGGTGTTTGTCTCTCGATGAAAATAATAAATATTGCAAGAAAAATCTATAGGTAGGTATTGAGATTTTGTCTTCGCCCATCACTAACTAAGTAGTTTGTTTATTTATGTAACAAGTCTACAAGAATTACGTATAACAACTTACCTCTATACAGCGCGTAGCATTGTTGCTCAGAGTCTCGGCCCCAAGGTTTTCTTTATTTTCAATACTGGAAATATTATTCATCAATATTATCCACTTTTTATTTATTTTGTACAACCCTAAGCCAGACGCTAGGCGCCTCGCGTCTGTTTGGCGGTATAGGTATGTCGACAAAGTTGCGCTGTCGCCTACCTACTTCCACAATTTGATATTTAGACAATACTAGCCGACCCGGCGAACTCCGTATCGCCTTTTTTTTTTTAAAAAATCCTATTATTTTGATATTACATACAGATACTTCAATTTTATTTATCAGTATAGATATAGATAATACAAACCAATATTTACATGTTATTGTAGGTATATGTCTGAATCGGGCGATCTAAATCATATGACATATTGTATTAGCTTTGTAATGTACCCTGTTCAAATGCGATAATAAATAAGTAGGGAGGAACTTACATTTTATTCCGAGATCTTTTGGCTTTCATATTTTTATAATGCGTACAAAACTTTCTTTTCCCTGGCATGCCACTCAAATTCAATCAGTCCTGCGAAAAAAATAGCCTATGTTACTCAGTGATAATGTAGCTTTCGAATGATAAAAGAATTATTAAAATCAGTCCAGTACTTTTTGAGTTTATTCGTTACATACAAAAATCCAAATCTTTCCTCTTTATAATACCTATTAGTGTAGATATTGTATTTTTTACGATTTATATCTAGTTCCATCATGGTTTTCTTTCAGACATTCATTATATCGATACTTTCTACTAACTGAAAATAAATTAATTATAAAAATGTTATACTTACAGTTTTTTACAAAAAACACAAATTCACAATACGTAATTCTGCTGTCTGCAGCCGACAAGCGTGGTGTCGCGTTCACTTACAGAAAGGAACTGCCGCTGCAGACCACCGAGATTGCACGAATGAAACGAACGTTTTATCCCATACATTTGTGTATGAAAAATTTACCTTAAAATATATCTAGATTTTAGGGCTTTAAAAGAGGAAGTCTTTGTTTGTAAAGGTATAAAAAGAAGTATACAGCTATACTTATTGGTTTCTTCAGTGTTCAAAAAGTGTTTCTTTTTATCAATTTGTGTTGATTTATGGGGTTAAATCTGAAAAATACGAAGTCATGTTTTTGCATTTTTACTCAATTTTGTGCGTTTGTTGACGTTTATTATATAACAACTATTAGGTTTAAGAGTTTAATATAAGCATGAACATACTTATTGGTCTTTGATTGTAATATATACAAATTATCATTGATATCAATCATATGTAAATAGGTTAAATATGAAAAATCGTAACACTCTTTTCGGTGATTTTCACGATCTACACCCTTAAGTTATGTCACGTTTCCTCCTTACTTTTATCTGTTAGTTCAATAGAAATAGCCGACAATTTAACTCTGCCTGCGATTCGAGAAACTCTAGAACCGGGATTAAGATAAGATTCTTAGCACTGTCTTAGATCATGTCTTATCTATGTACTACTTCGACTGGTCCAAGCAAAGATTTCTTAGCCGTGTGGTGTCAGCCGACTTTAGGATAGCACCATCGCATCACTTCCCGTAGGTGTAAAAGAAGACTAAGGGATAACAAAGCCTAACCTAACCTACCACAAGCCCTCTAAAGGATTGGCTCGCAACCCACTTCGCCAGTGTCCCGTTTCGAGGTCATACATTCCTCATGCACAAGACAGTGTTTACGAGGAGGCCCGTGTCCAGCACTGGAAGATAAAAGTCCCGGTTGCGGTTATTACGGTTATAATTATACATAAATATTTATTTATATTTCATATTAATTAAAACATTGTGAACCATTTATCTGTGTAGTCCTACACAGATTGAATAGATGAACGATTAAATAAAATAATATCCCAAAAAAAATATTTCTACCGAACGACGGATTCAACGGAACGAGGCTTACTAAACTCCATAGCTACAATATTAAAAATGTATATTGAATAAACAAATAAATAAAACACAGCTTAGTCTTAGAATCCTCTATCTAGGCATAGGTTTTTTTTAAATTAGCGGAAGGCATTTCAATTATGATGTCGCTAGGAATTAAAACACATACTTGTGTAATGAATCTTTAGTCGACATACCAAATGACGATATTTAAAACAGAATTGTATTACAAACTGTCACAGCATTGCAACAAGAATACTGTCAACCATATTAAGTGTTGTAAAAACAAGCGTCGAGCGCTCACTAATGAACAACGACTCCAGCATTAAAGTTGAGTGAGCGTTATAGACCATTTTTTAATGTTTGATGGTCTTAAACCCTTGTAGTATAAAGCTCGAGTATAAAACGGTTAAGGTTTAATAGTAGGTACTAACATAGCGCATCATTTGTCGGGCGCTGAAGCATTCAACGTTCGTTTTAACAATGCTAGTTCTAAATTGATCCCTAGGTAATGTTTTGTGGTTAAGGATAGCTAAAGTGCAGAAATAAATGTTCTTGCTTTCACATCATACACCATTAGGAAAAGGTCAAGTGCGAAGGCCGCACCCCCGGGATTAGTATTCCGGGAAGTCATTCCGTTTAATATTCAACGGAGTTGGATTAAAGGAAGCCTGAGAAGGAAACAGTTATAGACGTGTTGGGTCTAATCAATATACCTAGTATATACATATATGCACAAAATAAAGTCGCTGGTAGCGAGTGAATGAGAAAAGCATTTTTTTATAGGAACAAGGAGACATACAGTCCGCTTGATTGTTAGTTCAAAAATGTTTCTACTCGAAGGTAAAAAGGATTGGATGGAGATTATCGCTGTCAACTCTTACTGACGCCAGAAATCATTGTTAACGTTACTTTGTTTTCTTATCATATTCGTCCATGAAAAATCACACAAAAGTAAAACTTGTACGATTATGTGTTTATTCAGCAGTAGACTCGCGAATGACGATGTTAAAAATGTACGAGAATATTATGTGTTATGATGAATTACGCACGATATACATTACAATCACAGATAACTGTTATTTAAATAAAAGATTCCATGATGAATCAGTGTTGTTTAAGCTTTAAATGATGAGATTTTTTGATTAAATTATTTTACTACTGTATTAGTTGTAATTCTTCTGGAAAAGCGGATTGCGTATAGCATATGTTTAAGACAATTGTTTTAATGTTGGTTGTTCTTTATAATAATTATGCTTTAATTGCTTGTATGTTAATAAATAAGATATTTGACAGTTAATTTTTTTTTTAAGTGACATCATTAAAGAACCGCTGTTGAGTGCTGTGTGCACCCTTAATAAGAAATGTCCGCGCTTAACCAATGATTGCAACCAGTTTTTATATTAAGCTATTTGTAGTCAAGTGTAAATATGTAAACAAATAAATGGCTGTCATCGGATTCTACAAGAAAGATGTCATCGTTATACATTATTCTTGGATCACCATAGCATCCAATAGGTTGTGACGTGTTTTTGGGAAGACAAGGGAAATATAAAAAAAGAAAAACGAATCCTCAATGGAAATATGTACCGGACAGACTGTGACGTAAGAGCGAAGATATTCATAATAATACAGGCCGTAACATGCTATTTACATGATATCACGATATAGACCGAAGGACTATCCGTTTATGATACGGCCATCAAAATCCAACTTTACGAGTCCATAATAAAGTTCACATTAAAACGATGACGTCAGTACTCATCACTTTCACTCCCAACCAACCATTCGCTAGTGTAAATGTTATTCTTGATAAACTCTTAATCTTATTTACCGGCCATTTTGACCCAAATAGGGATTTGTAATAGGTAATAAGTTCACTAAGATTTAGATAAACTTAACTTTAACAGCGATGGAGCGGCACCGGTGAAACTTTAAACAAAAGAAAACAATTCAAGGTCAAAGGTACAATGAGAGGAGAAATAAATTAAATGATTATCAGTAAATACTGAATATGCAACAAATTTAAAGGTGCAAATTAGATTTAAGTTAAAAGAAATTGGAGTGCGTCGACTTTGTGATTACATTCTTTGTAATTAACGCATCCGGGAGCTTGCCAACATTTGTCATTCTGGACTGATGTTGGCATACACTGCGGATGTCCATCGGCGACAGCATCCACTTACCACCAAGTGGACTGTATGCTCGCCCGCCGCCGCCTTTCCATAAATTATTTATTGCATTTATTAAAAAAAAAATTCGTTTCGTTGATTGTAATATGCTGGTTATTTAGTATTTTTTGCTGCAAGTTCAAGTATACATAAACCTATTTAAAAACCATACGTTTTACTGACATTTAAAAAAAACTGAATCACAAAGCAGGTTTTCCATTTGAAAATATTAACGTAGAAAAGCAGAGAGATGCCCCTTTCCAGTCAGTCAATAAAGACAAAGATATAAACGTTGATGAATAAGTGTTCGTTTGCTCTTAATAATTTTACGTTTTACATATCAGTGATATTATAGAAAGACTCACATGGAACATTCATGATAATATTAATCTAATCTAAATGGCCGTGTGGTGTGCGACCGGCTTTAGCATAACATCATGCCATCTCTACACGTCGGTATCGTAAAAGGCGACTAAGAGATGATAAAGCCGCTACCACAAGCCCTGAGGAACTACACCTTTAACTACACCGCTACCACCTTTAAAAGAGTGGACTCGCTAACCCTCTTTGCAACAAGCGTGACGTTTTACGGCTAATACAGATTACAACACATCACTTGTACACAAGACAATGTGCACGAGGAAGCCCATGTCCAGCAGTGGACAGAGTTTATGGTAGAGTATGACAGAGTAACATCTGAGTATATGGTAGAGTATGACAGAGTAACATCTGAGTTTATGGTAGAGTATGACAGAGTAACATCTGAGTTTATGGTAGAGTATGACAGAGTAACATCTGAGTTTATGGTGGAGTATGACAGAGTAACATCTGAGTTTATGGTATCTATATTTGTTCTTCTATCCTAGGCGACACTAGGCGACAATGTTAGTAAATTCTATATGTTGTGTTGATAAAACTAGCCGTAAACGGAAACAGAATCAAGATGCACAATGTTCGCGACTATGTTTATCAGGGGGATCCTAGTGGCCGGAGAGGAAACGAATGATTATCATAAGCAGTTTCTTACCATATGACACGCACACAAGGAACGCATATTACCTGATTTGTATTTGGTAGTGTTTGTAGCTGTCATTACCGTTTTAAATGTTTCATAATAAAAGCAGGTCCACACCTAGAAGACGTGTCAACTGACGTGCTGCGGACATTTTGGGTAAAATCATAAAGAAAGCACATTTTTTGCTTTTGATTATCCGGCGTTTACTACCTTAAACAGGGAACCTACTATTTTAAATTCGCGCACCCGCTACCGGGTTATCACGAGTAGAATATAACCATTATATTAAAAGGTAAATATGACAAATAATCAGAGCTTACCAATTAACTAATACTTATTTACGCTAAACTTACGCTGGAGCGGGCGAAGCCACGATCGCTAGTGTTGTTATAGCTCCTCACATTTACCGGTCGATTGAAAAAAAAATAGATATCTGTATACGGTCACTACCTTTAATCAAATTTCATAACCAAGGCACATTAAATTTTAAATGTCAGTGTAATCTGTATTTGGCTATTAACACTAGCAATATATCTGTTAAATAAGTTACATGAAAGGTTATAGATTAAATAAATAAATCAACCAATACATATATACAGACCGCACAAATCAGGCTATAGGAAAATAAGAAAATCTCATAATCCATTACGGAAACAACACTTGGGTTTAAAATAGAGCAAAATAATTTACCCCTGCAGTCATAACCAGAGCCTTAATTGCAGCTATATATAGACATGAAAAGAGGCCCTCGTACGCCGGACGTTTCAAAAATTCATGTTGTTTTGTTCAATCTCTCGCCTTTTCAATGAAATAGCCTACACCTACTTTATAACTTTGTAATATTACAACGAAGAAAACACTAAAATAAAATAATGTCTATGGATGACAGCTTAGTGTCACATTAATTACAGGCCATGTCAACATGCAAAGATTTAAAAGCCAAATAAATAGGTAGTTATTTTTGACGTTTTTATAGTTAAGTAAAAACAGTTTGATCTAAAGTATAATAAATAAATATACAAAAAAAAATGCCATTTTAAAGGATCCTTTTGAATTCAGGAAGACTGTCAGAAAATGAATTAATATTATTAGTTTTAGACAAAACAATACATGTGGGTGACACTGAAAGTTATTAGAATCTCAAAAATGAAATCAGATATAAAGATGGAAGTTGTGTTATTGCTTTTCGAAGTACTCTCCGCGACAATCGATACACTTTTTCATGCGATGAAAGCATTGTGTGAAGCATTCAGCCCACCCTTCGTTAGGCACCTCTTCAACAGCCGTTTGGAAGGCCGTTACTGCCTCTTCTGCATCCTTAATTTTAGGGAATAAATAAAAATCACAGGGCGCAAAGTTAGGACTGTATGGCGGCTAACTCCTTAATGCTACATATACACTACTCAAAAATTGCTGTTTGTTTGACGGAGTGAGCTGGAGCATTGTCGTGTTGGAGGATCATTCCGATTCGTGGGCGTCGTTCTTTGACTTTTTCCAAAATAGAAAGCAAGCTGTTGTTCACATATCAGTTCGCAGTTGCTGTTCTTTTATTTTCTAAAGTTATAGTAGCAAAGTGGCCCGACAAAGAAGGAGGCAATTATCTTCTTTTCATCACTCCGTCCTTTTTTCACCTTCGTCGGCAACTCGACGAAAGGAAAGTCCCACTGCGCAGATTGGCTCTTAGTTTCAGGCTCATAGCAGTAGATTCAGCTTTCACGACCTGTTACTATATCAAAAACAGCATTCGATTGACCATTGTTGAATTTTTCAAATATTTGGAGACACCATTCCACGCGGCAGTGTTTTTGAGCTTCGGTGAAATTTTTAGGAATTCATCTAACACAAAGCTTCCTTATCCGTAGGTGCTCATATAAAATTGTCTGAATATGACTCATACCAATACTCAATGATCTGCAGATATGTCGGTCGTTTTGTCTGCTTCAATCATGAGCCGCACAGTTTTGGTTATCCTCCGTCACCGCCGTCGCAGAACGCCCTTCTCCAACCTTCGTCACTGAGGTAGGTACGGGCACGTTTAAATTCACTGAACCTGTTATAAACAGTGGCATTGGATGAGGCTTCATCACTAAATGCTAAGTTAAGTCTTTCATAACTTTGTTTCTGGTTTAGTCCGCAATAAGTCATAAAAAATTATTAAACGAAAATGTTTTCTTGTTAAATTCATTTTACCGCAAACACTTAATTTTCAAATTGCCGCCAGAAATAAAAACAAATGACAGCTTTGAAAATTAAATGGCGTTTGACAAGCAGAATTCCATTTTCAAAATTCGTATTTGTTTTGTTTCTATCGTATTGTACAGTAGCCAGTCCTAAGAACATTTAGTTTGACCTTAGTTAAGCGGTCAATGGTGGTGAATAGTAATTTGATATTGACTTTCTCCTTACCTTTGGTTACATGATTATCCAACTGATTTCACTGACCAGGATTTTATACAGGATTACACCCTACAATACTACACCCTCTTCACAATAAATTGTTTTTGTGAAAACTAACAATTTTTGTTTTTTTAAAATCCTGCGCCTACTTACTTTTGATACAAACCACTCGTATCGATTTACATACTCGTACATGAAGATATTTAATAAGTAGGGATTCGATTAGCAGGTGTTTATGAACGAAGAGTGCAGTGTTGCCTTTCTCAGCAGTGTATAGAGAATAGTATAGCTTAGTATAGAGGGACAGAAAGACGTAGTGACAAATATGCATCGGATGTTCATACAGTATCCAAAATAGCTCCAACGTCCCCCAAGGGATAGGTTGAGTTGAAAACACTGGGGGTTATAGAAGTGGGGCGGAGAATAAGTACTTGGCGAAGTAGGAAGATCAAAATGTCGCAGTCTCTGGAGGGAATACCGTAATGCGGAAACTTATTTATTGTGCATGACCCAAACATTTAAAGTATTGTGACTTGAAAAAACTTAGAAATCTAATGGTGGTTATAAATAGCGCAAAAATACTAGTTCACTGTAACATATTTACTTCACAACAAATAAATCGCCTTGTGTCGCGGTCTCTCTAACATTGTAGAATTTTAACCGACCACATTTGCATGTCGCTAGTAAAATGTGGACTCTGTCAACGGACGCGATTAAACAGAATACAAATTTAAAATTCTCTTTCCACGATGCTCGGGAGTAGCGCTGTCAGGTGATACTTTTCTTGATACGTTCTGATTTACAGTGGTCGGTACGTCCCGATTTTCAGTTCTTGGAACGACCCGATATTCACCTGGGTGGGATTCTTAAAGTGCCGAATAATGCTATAGAAGTTTACCTTAAGAATTTGAACCGTTTTGAGCATTTAACCTCAGTTTAAGACCATTATACGTTAAAAACTTGGCTTTTAACGATCGAGTCTTAACGGTTTCTTAACGCTCACTCAGCCCTTGAGTGTCGAGCGATCAGCGCTAATTTTTATAACACCAATTGTGATTTTGAGGACATGATTATTATATTGAAATACGGGAGTAATACGGGGGTAAGGGAGCTAAACAAAGAAAATCATAACCTCTATTTGTGGCAATAATCTCTTGCTGCGTTGTGTTATATGAACCACCTGCGGTCTGTTTTCTTTCTTCCTGAGCTTGAATTTCTGGTCATTTACGAAAATACTGCATTCGAAACAGCACAATGAATGTTGATGCTCCATTTGTACGGGAAAATTCAATTAATTTGCCTAAAATTGATACGTGTATGATTGTAGAGTACATGAAGATCACTGACAAGTCCATCCATGCAGCCGTTACTGTGACGTCAGATTTAAATTTAGGTTATCGTGGTTGAACATAATAATTGTTATATATACGGGTTACTCACGATTTATTAATTATAGTTACATGAACCGTGGTCGCGGCGAGATTGCGGAGGCGGTTAAGGTGTCGCTATTGACAGACAAATCTGTCGACCCTCTGTCGTGTTCGTTTTTGATTCACCTGGCCGCACTGAACTTGTATTTGTTGATGATTTTGGACTTGCTGCTGACAAAAGACGTACTGGTCCTATTCCCCCATAGAATAGTCATTTCCCCTATAGAAAATTCATAAAATTTTCTATAGGGCTGATAAATCAAAACAAGTTCTTCGGGCAACTGTATCAAGATCCGATTCTTGAGGTCATAAAACCTCCTAACAACACCTTGTTCCATAAACAAGAATGGTCCTTTCAGAAAGACTCAGCATCAGGTCACAAGCCTCGCTCAAGACAGGTTTGGCTAGAAAGGAATATCCCCGAATTCATTAGAGCTGAAGACTGGCCGTCATCTAATCCCGATCTTAATCCGCTGGATTATGATTCATGGTCTGTTTTAGAGAGCGCTCTAAATTCCACGATAATATTGAATCCCTAAAAAATTCCAAAAGGGTGGTAGTTGCCAATTTTCACATGGATAAGGTGCGTGTTTCAATTGAAAACTGGCCACGACGTTTGAAAGATTGCATAAAAGCAAATGATGACCATTTCGAATAAACGTTATATTTTTAAAATGCTAAAACCTGTTTATTTCTAAAATAACACAAATTCTTCTAATAAAATGTTAATGTAAAGAAAAACAAAGTTTTCTTTGTAACAATATTTATAACTAGACTAGGTATATAAAATATACAAAATCAAGGTGTTAGTCTGTGATAGTCGAGACCTTCAACGATGAAGAATCAATCACAACATTGTCACAGATAAAGCAAGTTACCTTTCTCCTCTCCAAGGTCCTTGGGTATCTAGAGGATCATCATCTGATAAACGATCGCCAGTACGGTTTCCGTCATAGTCGCTTGGCTGGTGAACTTTTAGTGGCTGGTGTACCGTGGGGCTAACGCCATTGAGAGCAGAGGTGAGTTTAGCTGTCAGCCTAGATATCGCAAAGACTTTCAACCGGGTCTGGGACAAAGCACTACTTTCCAAGTTACTATCATTCGGGATACCCGAGGGACTATGCGAATGGATTGCCAGCTTTCTAACTGGAAGGAGCATCGAAGTCGTTGTCAAAGGTAGCTGCTCCGATACCATGTCAGGTAATCCTGGTGTCCCGCAAGATTCCGTGCTCTCTCCAACTCTGTTTCTTCTGCATATCAACGACCTATTACAAGTCGGTTACAGGCGTTGCTATACAGACAACAGCACTAGTAAAGCTTTGTACAAAGGCCGTGCAAATATTCCTCTCGCCGAGGTGAAAGAGAGTCGCGTAAGGCTTAGAAACTCAGAAATCGAGAACTACTTAGACCGAGTCCCGACTTCGGGGAATCTTAATTTGGTTCAATTTAATCCCAGTAAAGACACAAGTGATTCACCGCTAAGAAAGCTCCATTTGTCGTGGCATTTAGATTTCAGAACATTCCTCTTAAGATCTCCGAGAGTTTTGGGATACTGGGCGTTGATATTTCGAGCAAAGTCGAGTTTCAGAGTCATCTGTAGAGCAAGATAATACTTGCCTGTAAAAAAATCAGTGTACTGAACAGCGCGAAGTAGTACTTCATTGCGGGGCAACGCTTGTCGCTTTATAAAGCTCAATGGATATCAAGCTCAATACCCCACATGGAGTACTGCTCACACCTCTGGGTCGGTGCACCGAAACACCAGCTGGAACTCATTTGAGTCCGTCCAAGGGCATGCTGTCCGAATTGAGGACGATCTCATTCTCATGGGTGGTCTAGAATCGCTCAGCATCCGAAGAGATGTTGCATCTCTCTGCGTTTTCGACCGTGTATATAATGGGGAATGTTCTGAAGAATTGTTTAACTTGATGCCAACTTCCGGTTTTCACCACTGCTCATCATCGTCGTGCGGTTCATTCGCACTACCTTTTTTTTTATGTACGAAGGCAGCAGACGAGCATAGAGTCCACCTGATGGTAAGCGGATACTGCCGCCCATAGACATCCGCGATACATGCCAGCATTAGTCCAAAATGACAAACGTTAGAACGCCCCCGGATGCGCTGCCTACCTTTGGAGATATAGGAATGGATTTGGAGAAGGGGTTGGGAAAATGAGAAGGGATAGGATGGGAATGGGCTCTGGCACATCTCACTCACTACCGAAACACGTACGTACATTAGGAAAATAAGATAAAGTGGGAAATGCAGTACATTTCAAGGTAGTCTTCTGTGAGAGAGGGGTAACGTGGCTAGTCGAGCGCGCCCAGCGGCTGTTGGAGACACTTTATACCGCGAACCCCAAAGTTGTGGAATGACCTAGCAGCCGAGATTTTTTCATTACGCTACGGTATAGGATGCTTCAAGAGAGCTGTGTACAGGATTCTGCGGGGTCAGCAGCGCACCTGCAAGCCCCCCGGCTATGTTATGTTCTCCATTTTTCAAAACCAATACCAGGCGCATCCTAACGAGCTTGTAATAATTAGGATCAAATGGTTACCTAGAGGTTTATTAAAGCACATAGCGCGTTGACTGTATAAGCGATGTTTACAATGACCGTGACCATAGCAATTGTAAACAGAACTGTTGAATGTGTTTACGTAGCATACAGGGTGGGCCGGTCTGGAGTGAAGTCATCAGTATGTCGTGTTATTGATTACAGATTGACATGTTTTAGAGAGCTAAAATGGAAAAATAGGGTATATTTTTTTATATGAAAGGAGGCGGACGGACAAGCTGCCCACGTGATGGTATGTGGCTACGGCCGCCTACAATACCAGAAGGTATACGGACACGCAGGCGACCTTGCAAAATCCTATTCACAGCCTTCTCGAAGAACCCCATATCGTAGCGTAATGCACGAAACTCTTGAGGCAGTTCGTTCCACAGCCTACGAGTTCGCGATATAAAACGGTATCTAGACTGTACATTACGCGACACCTCCGTATCGAGGAAATGAGGATATACCTCATTTCTTTTAACAATTTTATTTGCTTTTAATTATTTTAAGTTCTTTTTAATATTTGTTCCTTTTCCAGTTGTCGAATAAGCCAGAAAATATTAATTACAACAACATAATCTACCGTGAAGCATTTCATTTGACGTATGATACACGTTTTTTTCGTAATAGAAAATCTCCAGTGGATGGTGTCAAGCCCTATTAATTTCTGATATGTAGAGCAGTATTTGATTGCGGGTTGATTGTTCAGAAAATGCAGACAGTCAATTGCACAGATGTGAAAACTCAAAACATTCTAAAAATAGATATAGAAGTGTTCCAGCCCATTGTTTTTGTCGATAAAATTACATTAACTTTCCACCCTTAAATCATGCACCATTATATATTGATATTAAAGCCCTGAAAGCTTTTATTCTACTCGTATTTGGAGTTAAATATGATACAGTAGTGTCGAAAACATTCAGAGGTGTTTAAACCTACCAACTCTCTTGAGTGAAACCGTGAACTATAAATTCGTATTATTAAAATGTCAGACAGTGTAGAAAGTTTTATTGTTTCATTTCCCAGGTGGCATCACCTCCTTCAGTGCGATGATAAACAACACTGTCCACGTGATCATGTACTGCTACTACCTATTGTCGTCAGAGGGAAGCCCTGCAGTGAAAGCCTTACTCATCAAGTATATATAAGAAATGGCTAACGGTTATGCAAATGGTATATGCATCTGAGGCTCTAGGATTGATAGATAGATGTTATTATTATGGTTGTAAAACCACATTTTCACGAGCATCGGTGAAATGCAAGGAGTATGATTTAACATAAGAGTTTGGCAAACGAATCATGACATAATATGTAATATAACAGTATAATTTTGTCACAAATACCAAAATCACACCTCGATCTCTGCTAATAAGTACAGGTTTCTTTGATAAGAACGTATCATCATCTAGTCTATTCCCATATCGATAGTATACACAATAATAAGTGAAATAGATACACACAAAACAATGTACGAGAGGAGGTTCAAAAGTTTATATCCTGACAAAGAAAAAGGACATTCATGAAATTATTTTTACTTTTCAATATAGTCTCTGTCTAATTGAACACAATTTTCAGATCGTTTAATTAGCATTTCTAACCCAGTATAAAAAGAATCAGAAATTTTGATTTCAAAATGAGCGAATACGTAAGTAGTAAGTAATAGTTCAGTAAGCAAAAACCCTTAAAGTTCTACCCCTTTGGTCCGACTTGAGTTTTGAGAACAAATAGTAATTACTGGGAGCTAAGCCATGAATAAGTCAGGAGCTAAGTTGAATATATTGACTGTGTATTGACATAGTATTACAATTGACTCCAAAAAAATCCTTTCCGTTTCTCTAAAACGCCGCCAAAGGTTTCCTACTCGTTCACTTCGCTGCACACTTGAAAGAAGTTTTGGCAGCCACCTCGCACTAACTTTATTCATATGGGAATGTTCGTGGATATGTTGTATGTTGTATTTCATGGATATACAGAAATGTACTGTACTTGTAATGTACTGTAGAAATGTCATGGAAATGTACAGAATATGGATAACTTTTTACAGGGGAAAAATTCAACTCCGATGAGTCAGTGAAAACGCCTAGAGAATTCATTGATTCCCCTCCTCGGTAGTTCTATAGCAGAGGCATCAATCAACTTCCATTAAAATGGCAAAAGTGCATTGATAAATGTAAATATTGTACAATATTTTGGTTAATTAAATATATAATTTCCATACAAAAAAAATATTTGTGTTTATCCATATAAAAGGTGGGCAATTTCATAGGTAATATTCTTTTGGCTTTCATTTCAATTTGTTATTTTATATTACATCTAGTGATACTATTGCCCATGGATATAAGACTAACATGAAGACTTACTAAAATACGATCTGGTAGATGACTGAATGGCCCATCTGATGGTAAGTGGTCACTAGTTGCCAACGGACACTTACAACATTAAGAAGTAAGCGGGTGTGCTACCAACCTTCTAGAATTCTGTTCACAGATCTCTTGAAGTTCCATGTTGGTCATTAGTGAAAAACCATCATTTGGGAGTTCATTCCACAAATAAAATGTAATGTGATAATAACTTGCTATTTACATTGTTTACTGATAAGATAAGTAATAGTTATCAGCTTCACTATTAAACATGCAGCGAGTTTCTTTTATATTAATGGAGGCAGGCAAGCAGCCCGAATGATGGTAAATGTCTACCTCCACCCATGGACACCTGCAAGACCAGGGGGTATGCGGGTGCACTGCCTGTGAGTCCACTAAATCAAATTTTACAGGAGAGCCTAGAAACATGTTTATTTGCCCTTTAGCTAATTAAATTTAACTCCAGTGACTACAAGACTTTGCTATCATATTCCATGATAAGGACATCTTATTATTTTTTTATAAATAAACCATCACACAGAAAACAACAAATATTGTGAAGGTCTTCTACAATGTGCAACACTTTTACAAGCATACAACTTTTATGGTTAAGACAATAAACATTAGAAATATTATTTCCATATTGCTATGTGATACAACTAAAAATGTAATAACCTGATTTTGCATAAGTGTCCCTTACTAGATTTTTAATTTATGCAGGCAAGCTGTCCTGAAATGTTATTGAACAACTAAAGAACAAAAACATAGAATTGAAAATAGATTCATTGACAAAGATATTGAGGATTCTACAATGGACAATATTCAGTAAATCTTGAGAATGTAAAATCTATGTATAATTCAAAGGTTAATGTCTATGTTTGTCAGTTGTTTGCACTAGTGGATGGTTCTTGCTACACGATGTGACAATGTTTGATAACATACATACACATCCCGGCCGAAAGTAATACACATTAACTATGATCGGCTAGCTTCGGTCTCTGTCAAGTGCCAATATGTCTCTAACTGACTGAATGATGACAGAGACAACGCTCTACAAAACCAAAGCTAGAGGATCATAGTTGATGTGTATTACTTTCGGCCGGGATGTGTAAGTATGTTTATGCATGCCCTCAGTTGCGAAAGAATATAATCCTATACTATAATCCACTTTTTTTAAAATAATTATCACTAGCCTGGCGGTGAGGGAAAACATCATGGGAAAACCCACACATTTGAGAAAAAAATATATATAAAAGTTTTCTATGTATGTCAGCAGAACAAATCAAGTAAGCCTCCATAGAATGTCATGCTATCCTCAGAATTGTATGTGGGTTCTTAAACCATATTGCCTTCTATTAATATAAAAAGAATAATAAACTAGTACTTAAAGTGTAACATTATACATTTTAATAATAATTAATGAGATTTATGTAGCTGTGACTTTACTATTATAAAAGATAATTATATTATAATTATAAAAGCAACTTAAGATTGTCATCGGGTAACTTAGATATGTAAAAATTGTTTGTGTATTTCATTTTGGAGAATGTTTTTTCACACAGATAACTAACTAGTTCCAAAAGAAGACCATTCTCATTACATACCAATATGGATAAAATTTTGAAAGTCATAATGCACCTGGATAGTGCACCCGGATCATAGGCCTCGTCAGTGACATTATTATTTATATATTTTGAGAAACAATATTTAATTTATAAGTTATTAGATTTATGGCGTTACTTAGGAAATAAAACTTATAATAGTGGTTCTTAGTAGAATTAAAGATGAATTAGGAGTATTTATTATTAAATAAGATATTTGTATTTTTTGCTATACTGGTACGTGTTTCGTATGAATATTATTCGTACTTTATAAAACTATAAAAGTTATAACTTTTAAAAACAGTACCTATGTAAAACGTTTGTAACGTCACTTACCGTATAGTAAGAGAGCAGGCCAGCATTCTCGTCCAACACGAACCATCGATATTGCCAACCCTTCATCACATTAGTCCATTTACTCAACGATCCTTCCATCATGATTTAACAATCAAAAATAAATATAGACATACATTAGAAAATAAAAAACAACGAATTTTCACACTACAGACAAAAGTTCCATGATAAATAATCCATATGTTTGACATTTGAAATGTATATGTTACCAGTCTAAAAAAAAAACTACTTAAATTTTTTAAGCTATTTACAGTTCTAGAGTCTTATCATTTGTCTCGAAAACCATAAGCTCACCATCGATTAGATTACGAATAGATTTTAATTAATAATTGAATTTGAATTATATCGAGGTTTTTGAATGGTGACATGTTTCATTTTTGTTCCTGCTAATCGTATTTTATTTTCTTAGATATGTATTTCCTACATAATAAAATTCTAATTATGTGAACTATTGGTGCGGCGGGATCATAGGGCCATTTTTTTAGGTATCGGTACCTATGTAGGCATAGAGAGGTGTCGGAGTATGCTACAGAAGCTTTTTTGGCACCAATTGGAAGATATAAACTTCGATCAACTGTGGTTCCAACAGGACAGTGCCTTTTACCACACAGCCGGAAAAACAATGACTTTATTTTTTTCTAAATTAAATCCGGCACTAAATCTGGGATAACCTTTATAATAAAAATTTGGATTGAATCATATTCACAATTCATTGAAATTATTAGATTAGATAAGTAGTTGGTGGATCGCTGGTTTTCAATCAGAGACCATACCATGAGTCTATGTTTCTCCACTGCTAGATATAAGCCTAACTCAAGGCTCGCCATCACCCACGATTCTCGGCTCTTCTCATAAAAACTCCACCAGAGAATTTCAGTCGGTCCACCTGGTCGGCCAGGTGTTCTATGCTGCGCTTCCTAATCATATGCTTCCTAATAGTACTCGTATATCCCATTATATATAATAGAAATGAAATTTTAAATTACCTTAGTTTACCTTCTAGTCGTACTAGTTACGGCTAGAAGATACGAAGGGTATCAATCGCACTTGAACTTTTTCATTTTATAAAGGATCTCGTTTTTGTGTTAGGAATTAAATTCATAGACATTCTTCACTTACAGGCTTCATATTCACTTACAGTAGAATTAAAAATACAAAATACAAGTTTTGAAGTACTTTAATATTGTACACTCAGATTATCACTTTCATAAAATTACCGACTAAAAACGTACATGACGTCGTTTAATTTAGTAACACTAAAACTATACTATGTATTTACAGGATGGGTCACCTTTCGGCGTTTTGCATATCAATGTCTCCGTAGTGATCTGCCGTGTTTTGTTTTACTGTAACCTGATGATATTGAGACTTGATTGTTGTTTTGTTGATCTAAACTTAGACCAGATATATCTACTAATAATGGCACGTTTTCTGATCCTTCCGCAATTTCGTCATTTTCAGCGTCCTTGTTGAAGTTTTCAGGAGTGCCTTCGCCTTCAATTGCAAGCTTCTCGATATTTTTACTTAGAGAATTGTTTTCAGCAGCTTCCACGAAAGCGTTAGAAAGTTCGCCACTGAGTTTATTCACGTTGCCCGACGAGATATCGTACATGAATATTTCCCTTTCTTCAGGTTTATCATTTCTGTAAAGTGAAAATATTTTTTTTTCAGAATTACATATACTTAAAGAATTAAAGAACTCCGAAAAAATATGTTGTGAGTATTCGTAAATAATTGAACAGTAAGTGTAATTTTTACATCAATTACATGTAAATATTGTAGTTCAAATAAAATTGAAAGAATAAAAGGGCCATATATTTTATATCTTTGGTGGTATGTTTCTACCTATAGATACAAATTATACAACAAATATAAGTTGTACCTACAACTTACTTACAACTTATGTACGGGTTATTAAAATTATCGCAAACTCGGCGGTGAATGAAGGAAAACATCGTGACGAAACTCGCATGCTCGAGAATGACAATAAAATTAGAGCATAAGTATCCACTAATCCTCACCGCGTGATAGATTATGACCCGAAACCTCCGAGCGATTTACTAGGGAGGCTTGTGTCCTACTAAAATAAATGACATTTTATGCTGATATTGCTGTCTTTCGGTTCTTCATTTCTATAGATAGGTACAGCTAAATTTATTTTTTTTACAATATGTATTTCAGTTTATGTACTCGTATTCAAAGTCCTCAGTAGTCCTCATCAAATCACCAAAACGGCAAACATGATTAGTAATACTAGTAACAAATTAAGGTCAATAAGCCTAATTGGGACCAGAAGGACGTAATGTAGAATATTATTGTACATTCATTTATGGTAAAAAATAATTATTTAAAATGTTTTCACGATTATCTGCTTCTAGTTTACTTTATTTACCGTACATAATCTTTTGTGAATGTAAGAAATAAATATAAGTAATAGGTAGAAATTAGCAAATAATCTTTACCCAGTTACAAGAAGTACGACGGATTGGGAGTCAGTAGCAATCTTTTTTTCAATATTCAACCATTTCTCAAAGTTCTCCTTTGTTGGTCTCTTCAGTAAATCTTGTAGACTGTCGCCAGCAACGAACTTTATTCCCTTTAAAGTGTCACTTGCAGCACGTTCGGTTCTTGCGTGGTTTTTGTTTATAGCTTCTGTTTCAACAGGAGCCAGTACAACAACAGATGTTACTTTTTTACCTTTTAGAACGTCCGGTACAGGAAATTGGTTACCACTTACTTTTAATGGTAAGTACCTATTATATTTTTTGTCATTTAAAGCTACGGGATCTAGCTGAGTAGCATCTTGTTTCACATAATCCTTAGCGATTTTTTGCCCTTCTTTAGTTTTTGGATCAAAGTGAACAACCTTCATTTCAACTGCTTGCTTTTGTGAAGGAGGTGCGACATAACTTGCTACATTTTCTGAGGCAGCAATTTCTTGATCGTCTTCATCTTCATCAATCCTAGATTCAATGCGATCTCCGTTTGGCTTTACTATAATGGGTCTGTGTTCACTGGATGCGATTTGTTGACCACCACCAGCACTGAAAAAGTTAGCCAACTGATCAGGAGGCAGCGAATCCAGAGGTGTCTCACCTACTTTGTCATAATCTAGAACACTAATATCAGCATTATCTAAAATACCCGAAGAAAGCAGCTGTTGACGAAGGTCGTCCGGCACCTCATCTGGAAGTACAATAGCAGGTTTCCTCTTTTTCTCCTCTTTCTCGGTTTCTGGTGTTGTACTAATTGAGTTTAGTGTAGAAGAGACATACTTCTGAGTAGTCGGCTTGATTTCAACAGTTCTTGGGGTAGATTGATAGTAAGGCGGGGATGTTGTGGAAGAAACGTAACTAGACTGCGATCTAGATCTTTCTTGAGTATATTGAGGTCTAGGAGAACTGGCCTGAATTTGTTCCTGTTTATAGCTTTGTTGTTGCCTGTAGATTTGTTCTTGTTGTTTAGCCTGTTGTTGTTGCTGCTGTTGTTGTTGCGCTTGAAGTAACTGTGCCTGTAAACGTTGAATTTCTTCTTGCTGCTTTTGGACATTTTGTGCCAATTGTAATCTTACTTGTTCCCTTTCAGCATTGTAATAGTCTTGTTGTTGTTGTTGTTGCTGTTGCTGCTGTAGTTGTTGTTGTTGTTGTTGTTGTTGACGGTATTGTTGTTCGTGTTGCTGTAATTGGCTGCTGGCTGTTGGTGTTGGTTGTGGGTTGGTTAGGCCATTGTAATCTGGTTGTGCATCAGGGCCGTTAAGTGTTATGTGTTGTTCATATTTAGATATGGAAGGTACTAATTGACCGTCTTTTGGTACAAATTGTCCCACATTCTGTTGGTGATGGAGATTTGATTGATCTTGGAAGTTGGTATGTTGGTTAATTAGCGGACGTTCTGATGGGCCTTGGGACAATTGGAATTGTGGCCTCTCTGACGGCCCATGTAGTTGTTGAAATTGTGGTCTCTCAGATGGGCCATGTGATTGTTGGAACTGTGGTCTTTCTGATGGAGATTGGAAGTAATTTTGTTGAGTAGGTGTTGGTGAAGGTTGAGGATGGAAATTAAATACAGGTGGAGAAGAAGGCTGTGGTAGGAATTGATGTTGAGGTATCGGAGATGGTGAGGCAGAAATAGGTCCTGAGAATGAATGCTGATTTTGTTGAATAGGTATTTGAGTTGATGGCTGAGGACCTTGGTGGAAACTAAAAGACTGTTGCTGAGATTGCTGTTGGAAGGGTGGACGATTGCTTTCTATGTGTGGAGGTGATGGTTTAAGATTAAAGAAAGGAGATCTGCTAGGAGCTACAGAAAAAGTTGGCTTGTTATTAGTAGTATCAACAAATTGTTGAGCGGGTCTTTGCTGGGGTAGTTGTTGGCTAAGAGGAATATGCGGAGAACGATTGTGATAGTCTTGGAACTGCGAGGGTGTAGGACTGGGGCTGGGCTTAGGAATAAAATTAAAGTTTTGAGATTGTCTAGTAGGTAGTAATTGATCCTTCGGAGGTTCTATTTGTTCTGTGGTGATAGTGTGATAATTTTCTTGTAAGTACTTAGCTTCGTCAAAATATGGTTGGGGCTGAGGCTGATGGAAGGGTCTCTGGGGCCCAGAATGGAAAGTAGTTCTTGGTGGACCATTTAAATGAGGTCGAGGAGCAAATGGTGGTGCATTATTCGGGCGAGGATGGAATGAGGGCGCATTACTGGGTCTGGGAAAAACAGTAGGGAAGGCAGTTCCTATAGGTCCTGGTACAGTAGGGCCAATATGACTAAAGTGATTTACTGGAGTAGAAGGACCGTTCGAGAATGAAAGATGAGGGCTTAAGGACGGAGATGGGCCGAATGAGTTTTGGCGTTGGATATTGGATTGAACTCTGAACGGAGAAACTGATGGTCCTTGTCTTGGTAATTGCTGATCATTAGGCAAAAATGGCTGCTGGAACTGGATGCGACTTTGGGCATGTGGAGCGACAGGCCTGTAAATTTGTGGTGCTGGGTAATTGGGCGTAGGTCGAGTAGGCTCTACGTATTGAGGTCTCGTAGAAGCAGATCGTTCAAAAGGTGGATGATTTGGCTGTTGATGTGGTAAAGCAATGGCGGGTCTCGGAGCAGTCTCCTCGTGATCTTCCGATTGAGAATTTCCTTCACGTCTATCACTATGATGACGTGCTTCATTGCCGAACGTCACTTTAACACTGCTATCGCTGTGGTAAACTTCCGATTCTGGTTTAATAATAGCCCTTAATGTGGTAGTTTGAGGAAGAATATATAATGGTTCAGGAGTCACAGTGACGTAATCTTCATGATGATCATCTTCAACATTAGAAGGAGGAGTAATAGCTGGTACTGGCTTCTCATAAATAACCTTGTCTTTAGCATGCGGGTCTTTGCTGTATTTGACGTAAAACACTTGGACTGGTTCTTTTTTTTTCTTTTGAAAAGGAGGTGGGGGTGGCGCAGGAAGAGATTCATTTGATTCTTTAATAATGATTTCGATTATAGGTTCAGGAGCATCGTAATATTGAGGATGTGGTTCTTGACTATACAGCGGAGCAGTCGGTAAAGAACCGTAGGGAGGTCCAAATGCACTTTCAGAAACTTGATCTTGCACGTTCAGTATTTTTGATTGAGCATAAATTTCATTCTTATTCACAAGAGAATCATCTAAATGTTCAAGATTTGGGTCATAAAGAGGATCCTTCTGAGAGTATTGAACAACTGGTTCCATTTGAACCGCATAGGGCGGCAGCTTCCCTCCTTTCGGCGGAGCATGAGATATTCTCCTGCTGCTAGTCAATGATCTAAAATGAGCCACTCGTGAGTGCGGTAATACTAAGGAATACTGCAAGTTTTGGGGTGTTCGTATGCCATCTAATTGTCGTTTCGGTTTCGTTTTTGCTGTCGAGTTTTTGGCGCATGCTGAGCTGAGTACAGCTACGGCTGTGACCTGAAACAAGACAGAATATAACATTAATTTAAATTGAATTAATGTACTTACACAAGTATATCGAGCCCGTACAGAAGTGACAATTGCTAATTATAAAATATGAACTAGAATCACAAAATACACCTTTACCAAATACAAACTCCAACTAGACTCGCTCGCAATGGAATTTAACTACATTTCTCATTTTCCGTTTAGCTGGCTCCGGTCGTCATTCGCTTTCATTTCTCTTTTGCAATGGAAGGGAAATATAATAAATTGTCAAAACTCTTTGTTAATGGAAGTTAAAACCCATTTCAGCTCGTTGGACTCCGTTCCGGTCAGCTATTACTTGCTCATTACCCTTTCGCAGTGGAAGCCCGGCTTTAGGCTTGTGTCTGAAATCAAGAACTACTTAGACCAGGGGTGCTCAAACTTGAACTGCTGGCGATCTACCTCAATATTGTTAGACTACGATCGATCGACTCTGAGAGGCTGCAAGTATGTGTAATGCAGGATTGTCGTCTAGGTAGGGTGTATCGTGGCATAGATATTAGTTTTCCGCACAATATGCATTTTTTTAGTCAAAGTAAATGTAGGTCTGCTCTAAAATGTCAATGAAAAACTCATAATTATTCAAAATTGCGAGTTTATTGGTTCTTACAAAACAAACGAGTTCTAGTGTCTAAACTTAACTAAAGAGTGACTTTGGATGAATAAGCGTGGCACTGCATGTCCTCAGCATACGTTTCATAAGATGGTACGTAATTCTAATCGTAAGCATGATGACATATGTTCGTCAGTTAGTAGATTGCGATATTTTGACTTAATTATCTTCATTTCAGAAAATGCAGACTCGCACAAGTAAGTTGACCCAAACATTGCTGTCAGCTGAAGGGCGATTTGCCTTAGATTCGGATATTTATCTTCAGATATAAAACACCAGAATTTTGTATCAGATGTTGTGGCTTTCAGATGTATATCTGATATATATAATCTGCACTAACTCATTTTCAACAGAACATGAGTCCATGTTAAACTGACTTGCTATTTCAGTAGCTAATTCCTCAAAGTTTTTACACGAAAAAGGATAACTCATAAATGATGTGATATTTGCCAATTTACTGAAATCATAAAAACGTATTTCGAATTGGCCCAAAATATTTAATAATTCTGCCTCATAAATATCATAATTCAATTGAGGAATCCTTGCTTTCAAAGACGGAAAATGTTTCAGATCCTTTCTTTTTAGTTGATCTATCATAAGTTGTAATTTACTTTTGAATGAATCGTTTATTGCGCTAATCATCTCAATAATAGTTTTTCCTTTACCTTGAAGCTCCAAGTTAATGGTGTTTAAATGCATTTTGATGTCTGTCAAAAATGCCAAATCAGTCAGCCACTTTCCGTTTTTCAGCATCTGAGTGTCATCACCTCTTTCGTCCAGAAAAGCTGTTATTTCGGGCAATAATTCTTGAAACCTTTCTAGGAATTTTCCGCGAGTCAACCACCTGACGTCCGTGTGAAGAACTAAATCAGTGTGTTGAGCTGACTCACTATCTTCCAACTGCAATTTAAAGAGCCGTCGTTGCAAGCTACGTGCATGGATGGAATTCACAATTTTTATTGCAATGCCCATAATCTCCTCCATGTTTAGAACTTTTGAACACAAAACTTGTTGATGTATAATGCAATGGAAGGAGAAAAATGAAGGGAAATCGTCATTAGCTCGACACAATGCCACAAAACCGTTTTTGTTTCCAGTCATTGCTGGTGCTCCATCAGTTGTAATGCACACTAGTTTATACCATATATTGGTAGCTTGTAGTTTGTTACAAAATTGAAGAAAACGTCATATATATCTTCGCCACGGATCTTTCCTTTCAGAGGAATCATTGTTAAAAATTCTTCCTTAGCCGACATGTCACTGAATACCATTCGAATAAAAATACACAGCTGGGCAGTGTCTGTCATATCGGTGGATTCATCGAACTGTAAAGAAAAGTATGTACATTTCATGATATCATGTTTTAGTTTATCTGCCATGTCCTGACTCATGACAGTCATGACTTCAACACGCCTTGTGACAGTCGGACGAGATAACTGAAGTTCTCTAATAGCAGACATATTCTCTGTTTTATTTTTAAAATCTCCAAATAAAGTCTCACCTGCTTCAATAAATGCTTCCTTCACAACCGATCCATCTTCAAATCGTTTCTTGTGTTTCGCCAATATATGAGATACGAGTATTTTAAATGACGCGATCGTTGCAGCTTTTGATTGTTTGGGTGGTCTTGTGAACATGGTTTGTTCTTTTTTCAAACAAGTTATCAAATCACGTAATTTTCGTTTTCTTAATTCACTCTGTGACGGCAAATGAGACGAATGCACTTATCCTTTACCATACAAAAGAAAAATTCTTCCTCCCAATCGTTATTAAAATGATACGTTTTACTTTTCTTCGCCGCACTCATTTTGTACTATTTATTAATGAACTTTGTATCGACGAATCGTCTTCAAGTTACAACTCAGACTGACTCCTATTCCTGCAGGCGCAACATTTATATCGGCGCGAACGAAGTCTCGAATGTTCCCGCCAAACACGCCACCCGAAGTTTCTAGAAAAATCGGCGGAAATAAAAAACGCGGCTTCTCTTTGACAAGTACCGCCCGTTCCTTTGGTAAAGCCGCCTTTTGCCGCTAGTAGGGGGTTATTACGATAAAAGAAAGTGATGAAGGGGTTATTCTGGCCTAATTGTGGATCGAATAAATTTTAGTTGTTTATTCATTACATTTTGTTTTAATTACCTACCTACTAAAACAAAATCTGTGAATAGTTCTATATCGGATATTTTTTCTCTAGATCGACTCAAAAAGCACTCGCGATCGACTTGTCGATCGCGATCGACCGTTTGAGCACCCCTGCCTTAGACAGTCTCGAATTGGGGTAAACTTAACTAGCAAGACACAAGTCTGTGCATTCACTGCTAATTAAGTTCATTTGTCGTGGCACCGCAATTTCAGAACATTCCTCTCAAGATCTCTGAAAGTTTTGAGATCCTTGACGTCGATGTTTAGAGCAAAGTCGAGTTTTGGAGTTATCTGGAGAGCAAGACAAAACTTGCTAGTCAAAAGCTCGGTGTGCTGAATACAGCAAAGCAGTACTTCACTCCGGGGCGATGCTTGTCGCTTTATAAAGCTCAAGTTAGACCCCCTATGGATCGAGTACTACCCACACCTTTGAGCTGGTGCACCGAAGTACAAGCTGGACCTTTTTGATTCCGTCCATCGACGCGCTATCTGAATTGTCGACGATCCCACTCTCACAGGTGGTTTAGAATCGCTCAACATCCGTAAAGATGTTGCATCTCTCTGCGTTTACTACCGCCTTTATATGGGGAATGTTCTGAAGAGTGTGTACTGACATCAGTACTAGAATAATCTGTTTTACTGCTGTTAGCTCCTTCCCTTAGATCTATTCTTAGTATTAAGTTACAGCTCTATATGAAGACAATTTAATCAGGTGATAATTATTGTGTATAATATGTACGTTGTATGTTTTATGTAAGTATGTCTGTATGTGAATGTGTGGGAGTGTGGTTTTAGATATCCGATTTTAGAAAATTTATCATAGTGTCAATAATACTTGTAATTGAGTGTGATGAGTTGGTGTATGGATGTGTGTGTGAATAAAAGTTACAGATGCTAATTAGATAAAAGCGTGAGTCTGCATTTTTGTTTTCTTTCAAGGAGTCCAAGTCTGTCCTCAGTAAACATATTACTTTACTGAACGACGTATTAGAGACAAATCTGTTCTATTAATTTCTGCATATGGACCAATAGCTATGCCAGTGTCCAAATAAATTATTAAAAAAATATATACCAGAGCCCATTCCCATCTTATCCCTCCCATTTTCCCAAATCTATTCCTATATCTCCAAAGGTAGGCAACGCATCCAGAGGCGTGCCAACGTTTGTCATTTTGGACTGATGTTGGCACGAATCACGGATATCTATGGGCTACAGTATCCATTTACCATCAGGTGGACTGTATACTCGTCTGCCGCCTTCGTCCATAAAAAAAATGTATAATAGGTACATATTTTGTCTAGTTTTTTGTCACACATCTGTGATGTCCAGATTGTCAAGTGTCCACAAATTACAATTTATTAATAATCATATTATATATTTACTATTATAAACTATTAACTCTTAATGTTGTATTCTCTTTTGTTTTAAATCATTCCTAAAACTGTGATACAAAATTATAAGTCCGCTGAAATTAGGTTCCCCACCGTATTCTGTCAACCACGTGGTTGTGCCGAAATTATTGTAGCTGTCGCACAATCGAAGCCAGTTAGGTGAAAGTTGAAGTATAATTTATTATCCAATCGTTTTGTTTTACTCTCCTTTTTATATATTTTAGAGAATTTATATACTTAGTGTTTCTTGTTATTAGTGTCAAACATGAATACTGATTGTGAGATCGAACTTACTCCGTCCAAAATATTGGAGCTAACGGAGAACTCTTCTCACCAACGGTGAAATATAATAATACGACAGTGCTCATTACTGTCTACAATCCCAAAAGTTCTTCCACAAGAAGAATGTTTCGCCATTGGGGCAGCTCTGCACCTCAACAGAAAGGTTGACAAGAAATTGCAAGAGTTACAGCAGGAAGTAATAAAAAAGTTGCATGAATGTCAAATCGAGCTTGACGAATTACGCGAAGTAAAGAAACAGTTAGAGAAACCACGAAAACTAAAGCTTTTTCGCTACTCTAATTGTGGCAGACCTTATTTCAAAGATAAACATAACTCTCCACCGCCAGCTAATGAAGACATTGTCGCAATGGGTGTGGCTAGTAGGTACAATTTCTCAGACTTCTACAATTATTCTGGTTGGACAGAGAGGGACAAGAGTAACTTCCTTTCTCTTATGCTCAAAATGTCTAGAGATAAAAGAAGAGGACACAATTCACTTACAAATTGTTCAGTTACATCGGACTATGAAGGACAGAACACAAGGTGAAATAGATAAACTCCAAAAACAAGTCGATAATTTTGAAACTGACATCAAAAACGTTGATGGTAAACCTTTAAAAGATATAGTGTTGCCAATAAATGATTATTATAATTGGTATTATGTGTCCAATAAACTGAAACGCCACTCTCCACAAGAATATAAATCACTGTGGCAGTTGTACTTACACCCATCTATTAACCAAAGTAACTGGAAGAAGAATGAACATTTATTGTTACAACAGATTACAAAACATCACAATTTTCAAGACTGCGATGCTATTGCTAAGGAGCTTAACACGGGGCGAACTGGCTATCAATGCTTTGTTCATTTCAGGACCTCTATGAATAATAATCTTAAAAACAATAAGTGGACACAGCATGAGGAGCAGAATCTTATAAACTTAATAGATTATTACAAGGAAGGTGAGTATATACCTTGGAACATAGTTGCTAGCAATATGAAGAACAGAACTAAAATACAAGTGTACAGCAAATACTATAGGCTAATTGTAAAAAAAGGCAGGTTCCTTCCTGAAGAAGATACAGTACTTCTTAAATGTGTAGACAATTTTGGGTCAGATTTTAAGAATATGAAGTTTTCTTCCTGGACGCTCTATGTCACAAATACGTAACCGGTGTAATATTTTGAAACACAATATCTACAGTGTGAACCACTGAAGAAGATAGAAAACTTGTTATGTTAATGGCCAATCAGGATTCTACTGAAGGAGCATCAACTTCAATTAATGGTGTGATATCTGATGAACAAGATAAAATGACAGATTATAACAGTGATGACAATAGTGATAGTGAGTAATCTGAATAAGAAGTGCCATTTTATGGGAATTAAAAACTTAAATTTCATAAATACTCTCAATTTCTTACTAATACATTTATATTAATATCTGAAGATGCTTGTGAAGTAATCTCAACGGGTGTGTTTGGTTTATTTATGGAGAAAGTGTTTTTAATGTGAAAAGCACTACTGAGTTAATATTTACTTTGGGACGGTCGTTAATTAGAAATGCGTGACCAAATGTTAATTAGAAGACGGGCTTCAATATGTAGACATTCATTAATTTTATTGTAGTATCCGACCAAAGTACAATTTTCAGCCGAAACCGTAACCTAGCGTGAAACCTAGTGTTTTTCCTGGCTTTGTAATAGATTTTTCGATTAAGTATGTTAAGTATGATATAGTGTTGCCACACTATATCTTTTAAAGGTTTATCATCAACGTTTTTGGTGTCATTTTCAAAATTATCGACTTGTTTTTGGAGTTTATCTATTTCACCTTGTGATCTGTCCTTCATAGTCTGATGTAACTGAACAATTTGTAAGTGAATTGTGTCCTCGTCTTTTATCTCTAGACATTTTGAGCATAAGAGAAAGGAAGATACTCTTGTCCCTCTCTGTCCAACCAGAATAATTGTAGAAGTCTGAGAAATTGTACCTACTAGCCACACCCATTGCGACAATGTCTTCATTAGCTGGCGGTGGAGAGTTATGTTTATCCTTTGAAATAAGGTCTGCCACAATTAGAGTAGCGAAAAAGCTTTAGTTTTTGTGGTTTCTTAAATGTTTCTTTACTTCGCGTAATTCGTCAAGCTAGATTTGACATTCATGCAACTTTTTTATTACTTCCTGCTGTAACTCTTGCAATTTCTTGTCAACCTTTCTGTTGAGGTGCAGAGCTGCCCCAATGGCGAAACATTCTTCTTGTGGAAGAACTTTTGGGATTGTAGACAGTAATGAGCACTGTCGTATTATTATATTTCACCGTTGGTGAGAAGAGTTCTCCGTTAGCTCCAATATTTTGGACGGATTAAGTTCGATCTCACAATCAGTATTCATGTTTGACACTAATGACAAGAAACACTAAGTATATAAATTCTCTAAAATATATAAAAAGGAGAGTAAAACAAAACGATTGGATAATAAATTATACTTCAACTTTCACCTAACTGGCTTCGATTGTGCGACAGCTACAATAATTTCGGCACAACCACGTGGTTGACAGAATACGGTGGGGAACCTAATTTCAGCGGACCTATAATTTTGTATCACAGTTTTAGTAGTAGTAAGTTTATGTAGTAATTTTTAGTAGCAGTTTATGTAGTAAGAAATTGAGAGTATTTATGAAATTTAAGTTTTTAATTCCCATAAAATGGCACTTCTTATTCAGATTACTCACTATCACTATTGTCATCACTGTTATAATCTGTCATTTTATCTTGTTCATCAGATATCACACCATTAATTGAAGTTGATGCTCCTTCAGTAGAATCCTGATTGGCCATTAACATAACAAGTTTTCTATCTTCTTCAGTGGTTCACACTGTATATATTGTGTTTCAAAATATTACACCGGTTACGTATTTGTGACATAGAGCGTCCAGAAAGAAAACTTCATATTCTTAAAATCAGACCCAAAATTGTCTACACATTTAAGAAGTACTGTATCTTCTTCAGGAAGGAACCTGCCTTATTTTACAATTAGCCTATAGTATTTGCTGTACACTTGTATTTTAGTTCTGTTCTTCATATTGCTAGCAACTATGTTCCAAGGTATGTACTCACCTTCCTTGTAATAATCTATTAAGTTTATAAGATTCTGCTCCTCATGCTGTGTCCACTTATTGTTTTTAAGATTATTATTCATAGAGGTCCTGAAATGAACAAAGCATTGATAGCCAGTTCGCCCCGTGTTAAGCTCCTTAGCAATAGCATCGCAGTCTTGAAAATTGTGATGTTTTGTAATCTGTTGTAACAATAAATGTTCATTCTTCTTCCAGTTACTTTGGTTAATAGATGGGTGTAAGTACAACTGCCACAGTGATTTATATTCTTGTGGAGAGTGGCGTTTCAGTTTATTGGACACATAATACCAATTATAATAATCATTTATTGGCAACACTATATCTTTTAAAGGTTTATCATCAAAGTTTTTGATGTCATTTTCAAAATTATCGACTTGTTTTTGGAGTTTATCTATTTCACCTTGTGTTCTGTCCTTCATAGTCCGATGTAACTGAACAATTTGTAAGTGAATTGTGTCCTCTTCTTTTATCTCTAGACATTTTGAGCATAAGAGAAAGGAAGTTACTCTTGTCCCTCTCTGTCCAACCAGAATAATTGTAGAAGTCTGAGAAATTGTACCTACTAGCCACACCCATTGCGACAATGTCTTCATTAGCTGGCGGTGGAGAGTTATGTTTATCTTTGAAATAAGGTCTGCCACAATTAGAGTAGCGAAAAAGCTTTAGTTTTCGTGGTTTCTCTAACTGTTTCTTTACTTCGCGTAATTCGTCAAGCTCGATTTGACATTCATGCAACTTTTTTATTACTTCCTGCTGTAACTCTTGCAATTTCTTGTCAACCTTTCTGTTGAGGTGCAGAGCTGCCCCAATGGCGAAACATTCTTCTTGTGGAAGAACTTTTGGGATTGTAGACAGTAATGAGCACTGTCGTATTATTATATTTCACCGTTGGTGAGAAGAGTTCTCCGTTAGCTCCAATATTTTGGACGGAGTAAGTTCGATCTCACAATCAGTATTCATGTTTGACACTAATAACAAGAAACACTAAGTATATAAATTCTCTAAAATATATAAAAAGGAGAGTAAAACAAAACGATTGGATAATAAATTATACTTCAACTTTCACCTAACTGGCTTCGATTGTGCGACAGCTACAATAATTTCGGCACAACCACGTGGTTGACAGAATACGGTGGGGAACCTAATTTCAGCGGACTTATAATTTTGTATCACAGTTTTAGGAATGATTTAAAACAAAAGAGAATACAACATTAAGAGTTAATAGTTTATAATAGTAAATATATAATATGATTATTAATAAATTGTAATTTGTGGACACTTGACAATCTGGACATCACAGATGTGTGACAAAAAACTAGACAAAATATGTACCTATTATACATTTTTTTTATGGACGAAGGCGGCAGACGAGTATACAGTCCACCTGATGGTAAATGGATACTGTAGCCCATAGATATCCGTGATTCGTGCCAACATCAGTCCAAAATGACAAACGTTGGCACGCCTCTGGATGCGTTGCCTACCTTTGGAGATATAGGAATAGATTTGGGAAAATGGGAGGGATAAGATGGGAATGGGCTCTGGTATATATTTTTTTAATAATTTATTTGGACACTGGCATAGCTATTGGTCCATATGCAGAAATTAATAGAACAGATTTGTCTCTAATACGTCGTTCAGTAAAGTAATATGTTTACTGAGGACAGACTTGGACTCCTTGAAAGAAAACAAAAATGCAGACTCACGCTTTTATCTAATTAGCATCTGTAACTTTTATTCACACACACATCCATACACCAACTCATCACACTCAATTACAAGTATTATTGACACTATGATAAATTTTCTAAAATCGTATATCTAAAACCACACTCCCACACATTCACATACAGACATACTTAAACATATTGTACAACATGACGTATAAAACATACAACGTACATATTGTACACAATAATTATCACCTGATTAAATTGTATACATTATCGGAATCGGATGTACCCTGATATTTAGAAATTTGTTTTTTTTTTTTCATTATAAAAATTGATCGTTTTTTGAAGTATGGTTGGTATGATAAGTACCTATATGTGTTTTATTATTGAATATATAAGTTAGCTGTAGGTACTTAATACTGTTTAAATATGCATTTTTAGAATGAACAACAACGGCCAACAATCCAGTAGCACTAGGAAAAAAAAGCACTAATCAAATCTAAAATTGGATCAATGTATAGTCCTATATAACCGTACAGCAATTTATTTGATTATTTGATCTTTAATATATTTTGTGTTCCTATCCTATATCGTTAAGTGTTTGTTTTTATTGTTCATATTAAGTTCAATATTTGATAGTCCTAGTCTTAGGTAAGTGATTGTAAATGGGTACTTAAGACTGATGTTTTTTTTTATGGACGAAGGCGGCAGAATAGCATGCACTCCACCTGTAGCCCATAGACATCCGTGATACATGCCAACATTAGTCCACAATGACAAATCTTGGTACGCCCCCGAATGCGCTGCCTACCTTTGGAGATATAAGAATGGATTTGGAGAAAGGGTTGGGAAAGTGGGGAGGGATAGGATGGGAATGTGCTCTGGCACATCTCCCTTACTACCGAATCACGTAACATTAGGGAAATAAGATAAAGTGGGAAGTGCAGTATATTTCAAGGTAGTCGTCTGTGATACCTACCTACTCCATGTACCTACAGATGTACCTACTCCATAACATTATTTTTTAACTTATTATCTTAACTTTAACCTAAATTAATTCGAAGACAAAAGTACTTGCCTTAAATGTTAGAAAATAATTTCTTTTTTTTCCCTCAAACAAGCATCCCTTAATTTTTTTTTATTAGAATCGCCTATCTTTCTCTCATTTTGTAGTGAAGTAAAATATATAAATAATAAAAATTGTCTGTTCCATTAGAAAATGCTTTATTGTTTTCTTTGTTGCACCTGGAAAATTAATAGCGACAACCCTAGTTCATTGGCTTGTTTGTATAAAAAATGTTCTAAACTTTTTGTGACTTTGCCCACTCAATACGAAGCAAGGATCGTTTTGGAAGGAAAGAAATATAAAGGAAAGTTTGACACCCCTGCTAAACATCGGAAAAGTCGCCGCGGACAAAAGCGCTGGTTTACAGTGGAGCCATTGAAGATGCATTTATGTAGGTACCTATATATCGAAAGCAATGAATGGGTTTGAGATATTTTTGATCTGCAAATAATGAAATTCTTATCCCCAGTGTAGAAATTGGTCACAATTATTTTATGTTCACTGCAAATCGTAAAACAGTGAGTGAGGAGCTTTGACTCTAATTTATTTCAGTTATATGTTGATTTATGTAAAATTGCACCATCTATCTACTTTTATTTGTTACCTGTTTTCTCGTTACCACCCAAAGGTTGCCTGGCAGAGATTGCTTTGGCGATAAGGCCGCATGTTGTAGGTACTTTTCGTGTTACTTACTTGTCTTTTTGCAACGTGTGTTGGTGTATAATAAACTGTTTATCTAAAAATATGTAAATTTTAATTACTATCTATGGCAAGTAGTTTTTTTTTCTATAATAGGTGCCATTGTATTAAAATGAACATCTTGTTATGAAGAACCCGTACATAGGTATGTAATTATTTAAATTGCAGTTTTTATCAGCAACACTCACTCGTAATTCGCAATACTTTTACTTTAGCCGTTTGGCAACGAATACCTTGTGGTAAGTGGCATTATGAAATCACATGGTAAATGCATCTGAGTGTGGTTTGCACTGAAAGTTATTATTTTAATATTTATAGTGATAACGGACGGCATGTTGGTGATGTTGGCAATAATTTCATTTTATAGTTTCGTATAATTTAATTTGACTCTCAATTCTGTTTGTGTGTGAATTTTCAACGAATTAAATATTAAGATCTAAGATACGGTCTTGAACAAATCAATTCTTATGAATGGACCTAATAGTAGCGTTATCGCTATCTATTAGTAATTTGCAATAATTGTACATATCACAAGCCATTTTCAACTGATTTGGTTCCCAACAGTTGGCGCTACTAACCTACCTGAAATGTTAAATGAATATTGAGACTGGAAAAGAATGGTGAATTGAAAAAAATAGTTGCTTTTTTAAATCTGTTACGTCAATGTTTTGGAACAAATTGATTAATTAATCGCGCGATGGCCTGTATATTTACTATTTTCGTGTTTCTATCATCCATAAGTTCATAAATGTCTTGTCAGCACCTACCTAACTAAACAGTTTGGAATCGCTTAGATTCAAATCAGATTGTTACAGATGAGTTTAAGTTCCTTTGATAGTAGCTATACATACCTTAATCCTAGCTCTATAGATTACAGCTATCTATATAACTTTTACTCCTTACTTTCAAAACATAAACAAAAAATCCTAGATTTGTCTTAATAAGTAAAATAAAAATAGATCTATGAACTGAACCGATTTTGATAAAAACACCTTTCGAGATTAACAAGAACAGATAAATCAAGCTTTACAGGTACCACCTATATTGGTATTATTTATCAATTTACATATTCTTGTATATTAATATCATTGACAGAGATTGGCATTCCCCTGCCGTATCTAAAAATATTTTGTTAATATTACATTATTTCTTGCTTTAATAATATCTAAGTAAATGTTTACGTAATATCATGGGAGTTATCACTATGTAAATAAAATTCCGATATCTCTTATTGATTTACTGCCTCTTTGTAGTTTCATGTGAACCAAAACCAATTAATTCACATTATTATCTAATTTTGCATAACATTTTCCATTCAACTTTCTATGTCTTCTGTATTGACTATGCACAATCTGTATCTATTTTGTATATGCAGTGACAGATGACGATGAGTCAGGAAAAACACTGATGATTTGCATAATGTCCGCCATTCAGGAGAAATGTATGAGTATTTAACATAAGTTCTCACTACTGTAATAGACTGTAATTCGATTTTATAAAAGAATTTATACTCTACGGTTTCAGAAATAGACGTCATATTAAATGTGTATGCAATGTAAAGATAATGTGGTGTTCCAAAAGTGAGGTAACACAGCTATTGTATTTTTTTTTGTTCTCACGACGAAGATAAAGCGTTTATTGTTATCCTATTCAGCTTCAAATGGAAGCGTTTTTGCGACATCAATGAAAGTAAAAGATGTATCAAGCGTAAGTAAAGTAGGCTACTTATTGAGATAGCAGAAATGCCTACGAAATATAGATACGAAGTCTTCTTTTTAAAATCAACGAGAAGTAGTCAAATAATATTACATAATTGAAATAAGACCATTTTTATATGCTTACTTATTCTAATAGCTCAGCGACTTAAATGTAGAATAATGTCTGTGTAATCTGTATTTGGCCATTAGCACTAGCAATATATTAGTTAAATAAGTTACATAAAAGGCTGAAGATTACATAAATAAAAGTATAATAATTAAATTATTAATCCACATAGGGCCTAATCCACCGTTAGGACCTAGTGCAGATTAGTACCTCAGAATTTGATATATTTTGGTACACGCGGGTTTCTTCACGATGATTTCTTTCAAAGTCGAGCTAGAGATAATTAAAAAATCTGTATTATGAGGAAATTTGTGAAAAATCAAGAATGTGATTTGAGAATGGTTGTACATAAAATGATGCAATGTCATTGATCATTGTACATAATGTGATTGATGCTGTTCGATCGACATAAAGTTTGACCGACATGACGATTATTCGAAATCACGGTCGGCCGAAGAATGTTAGATCGACGAAACTGTTTGACCGACATGAGAGTAGAATGTTACCTACTAATGATCAATGTTTATCCGACTGATCCGAATGTTAGATCGTCAAAACGTTTGAAGGACACGACAGTTGAACCACATAATGTTGAAAAGTATGAGTGTTCGATTGTACGTTATACAGACGACCTTCATACAAAATCAAACAACAACATACAAACCCCATATACCTAACACGATACGAATCCCATACAAAAGACCAATCGCTATCGACTACTGAATAAGTATGTATGAAATAAAAGATTCGTTATAAAAGATTTCTTACATTCATTCATAGAAATGGTGTTTTGTATGATGTTGTTTATTTTGTATGAAGGTTGTCTATGTAACGTACTGTACTTCGGTTCAACGTTATGTCGTTCAACTGTCAAGTCGGCCAAACGTTTTTACGATCTAACATTCTTCTGCCCAACGTGATTTCGAATAATCGTCGCGTCGGTCCAACGATATACCGATCAAACAGGTCTTAAAATATATAATAAATTATCAGGTACATTACGTAATATTAACAACATTAAGCAATTAACAAACATAATTTAATAAATCCTAGTTGACAGGACTTCTTACAACATATAAATTTCTAACCGACAAGAGCTTTTAAGTGCTGCTTCCACTAATGTTGGGTACTAGCTGTTTTGTTATTCGTTGAATTGTGTTTACACGACCGGTGACTCTTGAAAGGCTACTAGGGCCACAAGAATTTAGACATTACGAAAAAAAAATAGAATTTTGTTGAATTTTTCTGTACAGTGACTGTTATTTAAATGAACTGACAGTTATTTATAAATTATAATAAGAATAAGAAATTTACTTAATTTGAGCTTAAATTGACACTTAATATGCAGTTAATTATTATCAATCAATTTATTATAAAACTGACACATTATTTTTTAATGGAATTAATATGAAATGTATTGATAATAATTGACTAATGTTCTATAATAATTTTATATTTATTCTTGCATGCCAATTCTGGCAAATGTGATTAGTATGTAATTCTAATTACCATCTATTACTACTCCACATTACAAATAAATGATTTGATTTGGATCCGATGGATGTTGGCGCGGCCCCTGTACATGGCATCCCCAGTACTGTCATCCGCATAGCAACGTATGAGTATACCAATTGCAACAGATCGCTAATATGCAGAAGGAACAGAGTTGGGGATAGCACGGAACCTTGCGTTAATTAACATGGTGTCGGGGCACATACCGTCGGCAACCCATTCGCATAACCCTTCGGGCAACCCAAAAGGTGGTAGTTTGGAAAGTAGCGCTTTGTGCCATACCCGGTCAAACGCTTTAGCAATGTCTAGGTCAACAGCTAAAGTCTCACCTGTACTCTCAACGGTGTCAGCCCAACGCTGTTTGAAATACCTACGCTAAAAGATCACCAACCAAATGATTATGACGAAATCCGTATTGGCAGTCGCTAATCAGCTGGTGATCCTCTAAGTACCCAAGGAGTTCTACGTTTATAACACGCTTCATAACCATAGAGAGGAGGGAGATGATCGCTATCGGCGTGTAGTTAACGGGGTCGGTTCTCGCGGTAGCATATAAAAAAGATACGGAGAGAGTGGTAGATTTTGTTGATACACTTATCGTCAGCACAATGCCAGTATTTGTAAAGTATCAATCGATTGTTACAACAATGGTGGAACGAAATAAATGGTGAACATACCTGACTATAGATTTTTATCGTTTGCAACCGGATCCCTTTCAATGGTTGTACGATTATCTGAGCATTCATCTGTACGGTCTAATTGTTAGAGTTTAGTATTAGAAAAGTAATTGCTTACTGTGTCACTTCAGTTACTTAGATCGATCACCGGCCGCTTAGTTTGTATTAGCGTAGTTCGCCACAGAGTCTAAAGAATGATTAAGTTGGTGGAGATTTTATCAAAATGAGTAGTAGTTATTACGATTATTTCAAACGAACTTTTTTTCATTAAGCGTCGGATAATAATAGGGTAAGGCTTAATGTAGGCGTCAGTTGGCAATATTTCGTATTTTAAGGTAGGTACGATATGTGGTACATTTTATAAAAAAAAAATGCAGGTGATTGTAATTCTTCAATAGTTATATTCAACGACATATCATTTGTATGTAGGTACAGACCATAGACCAGAATAGCAATAAACGTTGTTTTTTGTTGTAACTAATTGGTGTCTTGGAGTGTTTTGGTTGTAACTAATTGTCAGATGGTCACCTTCAGCGAAAATGTAGTGATTTTTTTAAGAAATTCGAAAATCATTATATCTACAAATTTTACCAAAATGTATAATTAGTTTATGTTTGGAATAGGTACTTATTGTATTTACCGAATATTGTATTTACTAGCTGGGAGACAAGCACTAATTAAACTATTTGAGATGTCATTTAATACCACGGACATTGAAGTAGCACATCATTTTGCTGTCGGAATAATCTGTAACAGACCTCTTACGGCGACAAGGAATTGTACCCACTTATTACATATTCTCTATGGTCTATGGCTCACATCTCTAGAACTAAAACCCAAGACAACCTCTTCTAGAACCCCGGCATTTTATGATCTAAGATTCGGACACTTTTTACTAAAAAGTTAACAATCAATGAGAACCATTTAATTAGTGCAATTGTATATCAATAAAATCTTAATTTTATGATTAAATTTATCGTTTTATAGTAATTTTCGCCGGAAACCTAATATAAAAATCTGGATCTTTTAAAATTATGCCGGACGTCTTAGGACGCTTTCAAAATTGGGATAGAAAATCCGAAGAAATTTGAATACATGCCACCCCTATGTACCTATCTATATGTCCAACAACAAAAAAAGCGAACTTATTTGCATTTTGAGGGGGAGAGTGCACGCTGCAATCCAACAGCCGCTGGGCGCGCTCGACTGGCCACGTTACCCCTCTCTCACAGAAGACTACCTTGAAATGTACTGCATTTCCCACTTTATCTTATTTCCCTAATGTACGTACGTGTTTCGGTAGTACCTAAGTGAGATGTGCCAGAGCTCATTCCCATCCTATTCCTTCCAATTTTCCCAACCCTTTCTCCAAATCCATTCTTATATCTCCAAAGGTAGGCAGCGTGTCCGGGGGCGTGCCAACGTTTGTTATTTTGGACTAATGTTGTCATGTTTCGCCGATGTCTATGGACGACAGTGTCCGCTTACCATCAGGTGGACTGTATGCTCGTCTGCCGTCTTCGTCCATAAAAAAAAATACACTTCCTATCCAGAGCTACAGTATAAAGATCGCGTCCACAACACGCTAATACTATGCCATTACGTTTAACAATCGTGTAGCGACACGCAAGCGATCTTCAAACTATGTAATTTGCTAGGCCGTGAGAAAAGGCGGGAAAACGCGATGAACCGTGGGTAGAGCTGGTGATTGCGGTTTTGCTAACACGAATGTTTGTTTACATGTTACTGGTCGCATTGTCAACTTTGTTGCTACTTGTGTTATACTTATTTATGTAGTTTGTTGTGCTTGAACGCATGTGGCGCGTGTCTATGGTTTAGTTAATGCAGGACAATCGACTTTGGTACATACAACACAGATCTAACGTTTTTTTGCTATAGGTATTTATGATGTAGAAAGAGTTTATTTAGCAATGGTAATAAGATCATAATTTTATTATTGATTTTTGCATTTCTTTTTATAGAAAGAAAGCGGTAGGCGAGCATACAGTTCCTCACAGAAAATTTCTAAAAAACTCATGTCCCTAGAAGCTTTTAAATCTATAATAAATATGGAGATATCCGGATTGATGATAGTTATCACTGCTATTAGGATTCTCTATACCTTTGTATACAAAACTATAAAATTGATAAACATCAATTTATGACGAAATTAAATTCAAGAGTCTTAAAAAAGAGATGGAAAAAAAATTATTGAAGAATTCGAAACGATAGTGAATGAAATTAAGGCGAGTCGCTAGTTCCAAAGCAATGTAGAATAGAATTTTAATTAGGTAAAGGTGCCGACAAGGTATCGATGTCAGTATGAATAAAAAATCGATTAAACACTACATATAGAAGCGCGATGAGTGCACGTAACACTGTGATTAGACATAAACCTGAGACATAACATCGAAATTAAACTTTTTCGCGAGGTAATTCAGAATCATTTCTGACAAGAGCAGTTATTAGCTTTGTTCGCGGTAAGGATTCAGAACTAATTCGGAACTAGTACTGAACTAATTTGGAATCGTAGTAGAGCGCATGCTCGGTTATAGACCGATTCGTGATTTTTATTTCCGCGAACGATTTCGGAACCAAACTGCGTACGATCTACTGTCATCGGCAGTGTTACCAACTCTCAAAAATATTTATCCCTAAAGCTTAAGTCAAAAACCCCCAAAATCGCCCCAATTACTTAGAAATCCCTCTAAAAAAATATATAATAAAAGAAAAAATATAAATTACAAAAATGCAATGAAATTTCTTTACCTTTTAAATCTGGATCTGTTCCCCAAATCTACGTGTACTTCTGACTGTACATTTTTTTATTTTTAGTTTCTTTAGGCATCATTAACAAATTGCTTGTCGGCACAGCAGTACAACAACAAAATCGAATTAAACAAGTAAACAATAATCAACGTACATATGTATAGGCACATAGGCCTATACATAGGCACAATAACCACCAGTCACCACAGAGTAGTTGTAATATATTTGTACTAGATGTCGTTAAGTCGCTAGGTCAACAAATAAATATGATTAGCTATTATAGTTTGGATTGTCCCAGGGCCTATACTTTCACATAATATATGAAAAATATATATTCAAAAAAATATATGAAGAGTCAAAAAATCCCTAAACATACCCCTAAAAAAACCCATCCCACTTATTTACCCCCTAAATTTGGGGGGAAAACCCCTAAGTTGGCAAGTATTTAAGTGGACCCACCAAAACACATTACTCTTATTAGAGTATTATATAAACAACAAACAAAACTAACCATATTTTATTTAACCCTTAATAAATTAATAAAATTTATATTTTATTTAACTATTTAACCAGTTTATTAGTTTCTAACCAACTGAATATAGCCGCAGCATGTATGTCAAATGTCGTTAGGTAAAAACTGCGCATGTCTGGAACTACGGATTCTTGCCAAAGTTATAGAACTGATAGAACTGATTATGAACCGATCCTGAATCGAGTTCGACGGTTCCGCGAACACAGAACTGTAACTAGAAATTCTGAATTGTGTGTTCCGCGAACGGCATTATTTGAACTGCGCATGCGTATAGTTCCGAATCAGTTCTGAATCCTTACCGCGAACGAAGCTATTATTGCTGAATAATAAGATTGATAATATGAACTGGAATGAAGTCACAAAAATCGTCTTCTATTTTGTCGGATATTTTGGAAAACAAAGCATGGAAGACGATAAGTTTTTCAAATCGGTTTCCACTAATTACACAGAAATATTTTATTTTTATTGTATAATATAAATATTGTATTTTTGTTTGATTATTGTAAAAATTGGGTATTAGGCGTTTTGTGGTTTAATAGTGATAGTTTATTAAACTTCAAAGTGTTTTTCGTGGGTGGTGTTTGCGATAATCAGCTACAAACGTGAGACTGCGTTTTTCGTCTGCTTCCAAAGAGTCCTCTGAACAGTAGTCAGTAAACCTACTATTTCTGAGGGATACTGAGCGACTCCTGACTTACTCCGACGGGGCTGGACATTGACAGGATACGTTTTAGACTTTGAAATTGTTTATTGCGAAGAAAACTTGATACGGGCAGAATGTACTAATTGCACAATTGCCATACTATGAAGAAAAAAAACCTGTATTCTGTTGACACCTCAAATTCATAAGTTTCATTTACAAGTAACTGATTTCATAGACTATAGGGGCATGCTTTGTCTATGAAAATAATAAAGTGCCAGTAGAACACGACCAAAAAATATTACTATATTATTATATGAATACCATTCATTAAGCACATTTGAAAATACACTAAATGACATCTGATGGAATGCGACTTCCTTTTGTTTCTTTATTCGAGGACTAACCGGTCAATCTTCACTGTTCTATCACTACGATATACAATAATTTTAAGAGGCTAGCCATTTTTAGTGTCGAAAAAATGAGCGTTGTGTGAGCGCCAATGATCGTTTAGAGAACGTTAAATGCTCGTGAGCGTTATTAGTTCAAGTTTTTGACTTTTGATGGTATTATTAAACCCTTGAGGTAAAAAGATCGAGTCTAAAACGGTTAAAGTTAAGTTTTAGCATTGAAATAGCGCTTGATCGCCAATTTGTCTCTTATTTCGTTCACACCAGTACCTACTTAAACGTTTTGAAAAATAAGTTATGAAATTGTGTTAACAATCATTATTACAAAGTGTTACGTCTGACAGACACACAAACTGGTTGCACGTGTAAACGTAACACGAGTTAAAATAAAACGACATGCAGTTGGAGAGGCGCCATGCATTCACTTTCGTTGGCGGCAAAAGCGTTCTCTAATCTGAGGTAACATCAGGCATTGGTAAGATGATAACATCATAATATACCGGTAGTAATGTTATTTTATTTTATTATTAATTGACTTCATAACAAAGCTAAAAATTCATCGCGGGCATTCATCGGTTTTTGTGTATGGCGGTAGGCAAGGAAGAATACGCGTTTGAAGAGTATATCTCAGAAATATATATTTTGCATAAAGTGTTAGCCTTTATAAGTGTCAAGCAAGTATTATGGTTGGTCGCCTCGTCACGGACGAACCGATGAATACCGCCAACGAAGTTGATGGATTGTAATTAACTATAACAAATGATAATCCGATTACACCGCAAAAAGAAGACCGCAAAAGTTTTAGACCACTCAGACGAAAAGTTTTTTACTCTTCAAGAAAGGTCTTTTTCGAGTATTATACTTGTGTGTGTACATATACCTACTTATTATTTATTTTATTTACTTGCGTTGAAACTGATACTTTAGGAAAAAATATAGTTAAATATAATGTGTTTTGCACTGAAGCCATTTACCTGGTATCAAATAAGTCAATGATTGAAGCCCATAAAAACATACTATAAATTTTACGTAACTGCATTGGACACTAAACCAGTGAATATATAGATAGATATCAAATAGATCGCTGCATAAAAGCAGATTACCTTTTAAGCAGATCATTGTTTGGGAGTACCGAGAACTGGTGTGCTTGAACAACATACTCCTCTTAGCTACGGGCCGGATGGCAAGATTTCAGGAGTCATTCATTAAGCGATGAGATAAACAATAACTGGATAGGTTATTGTATTACGTGCTTCTATAATCTACCTCTTTCGATATATTCGCCCTACATGCATCGAACTCTTGCCTACTTCTCATCGCAGGAACTGTCCACGTCTTCGACAGATGCCATTAACTAAGTGGGACACGGCTTGAATTTTAGGAAATGTGAAAATAATCCGGCGTAATTTGACGCTATGACGTAATTCGATGCAATGTGAAGCCGGTGACCTGAGAACGGTCACAGAGATCATCGTTACGTAAAGTTTGGGAGAAACAAAAGGCTGTAAAAATATAATTCGTTGAAACAAAGAATAATCTTTGGAATGTGTATTTAACTGAGTACCTGTTGATAATAAAGATTAAAATTCTTCAACTTTCGAAGATTGCTATCAAAGTTTTAGATCTGTGATTAAACAATTCGCTGAAGGTAAAACGTGTTTCAACATTTTAAACAAGGTTTAAGTACATAACAGTCAAGTTCACTATAATTGGGTATCGGAGACACCCCGTGAAACTGTTCTCCTCGTATCTGCGAAGAACTTTGCCGAGTTCTAATTCTCCCGTATCTCGTCTCTCGCAATTAATAAACAGCTACAGCGACTCTGTCGACATTTTCGGGGTCTCTGGTCACATTCAAGAAACAAAAAATAGTGTTTTCTTAAAATAGGACCTAATTAGTTGATGCATTCATTTACTTTTAAATTGTCCTATTTATAGTATGTATATATATATTTATAGACTAGTGGGCGGACGAGCAAGCGGTCCCATGTGACATACACGTACATGATTATACACATATCCCATCAATGCATGTGGAGTTCACTTATTACGTTGTGCATTTAGTTAAGATTAGGTACTTATATAGGTAGTATACTCATACTCACTATTTACGAATTCAAATTAGTGTAATCAATTCTTATCAAGGGCGTAGTCAGGATTTTATCCAGGGCGGGGCAAAAGCAAACAATTTTCTTATAATTTAAAAAGAGGTAGTGTAACGCAGAAAGTCTGTTACATAATTCCCCTATAAGGGGGGGGGTGTCTAAGGTAGGCAACACATTAATTAGAGCCCAAGTTGCTAGCCAAATTAAGGTGACGATAACAGTTACAGTTTGATTTGTTGATATTGTTAGGACGTAAATTATAAACTGACATAATAATATTCATTTTGCATAATGGCCGACCTGACATATTTAGTTGCCTTTAATTCCGCGGGACTTCTTAAGTGGCGAGCATTCTACACGTGAACATTAGTTAAAAATGACAAACGTTAAAATTATAACATTAGGTAAAATGAGATTCCCATCTCATCATATCCTATCACTTCTCATTTTCCCAACCCTTTGACCAAATCCATTTCTGTATCTTCAACAGCAGCGCATCCGGGAGTGTGTGGATGGCCATGGGCGACAGTGTCCACTTACCACCTTTCTATAAAAAAAAAGCAGTAAGCCTCTAAGAAACATTTTGCCGTGGTGAATCTGATATTGGCAATCGTTTCATTTTAAAGCTCCATAGGTTTACAATCAAAGGACCGTTCCTTCCGTATAATAAATACTGTCATTGGCAACTTGTGGCAATCGAGTACAACCTGTTTACTTGTTTACTGACCTAGTTTAATGCGGTTCTAGAGCAAACCATTCAGGGCTAGACTTACTCTCGGAAAGAGATATTTTTATCGAGTTACGCTTGAATCATAGTGACATAAACGAGTGCTAAGAATCTCTCGATGTCTCGCGGTTTGATGTGATTTTCTGCAATGTCATTTGTATTAATTTTTATTCAATATAATGTAAAGGGAACGTTTTATCAAATTCTGTGTTTCATCGATTAATAAATGTATAATTGCACAGCACTTTTATGAATGAACCAAGTACTCGTATAATTTAATACGGTATCAAGGTGTCTGTACTACATATGACATTTGTGTCCGGCTTGTAATGAGAACATCACTAGGTTTCGATAGTTTTTTTCACAACAGAAAATTCAATAGGTATCTAGAAAATTTCATAGTTAAAAGGTATTTAGGGCATAATCAGAATTTCTGCAAGTGCTGGGATGAAGTCAGATAATAAATATATGTTAATTAATCAGTTAAGTTAAATTTATGTTATTTAGTCAATTTAATATTAAGTTTACATATCTCTCAATGGTTTAACTGACCAACCACCAGCTCCGAAGTCGATTGATAAAAAATATTTTATACCATACCACGTGACTGTGTCTGTAATAGGTGACCGTGTCCGGTGACTATTGAAAGGCCACTAGGGCCACAAGAATTTAACCATTCCGAAAAAAAGAAAACGATATTCCACTCTTCTCATTCAGCCACTACCAGCGACTTTCTTCAAGCCTTCAATCCACCCGACTGTAAGACGCTACATTTCCAGCTACGTGGTCTCTATTTGAAGAATCGTCTACCTTAACGTCTACATTTTCATTAAATTGAATGCTCTGATATTTGTTTTACCAGCCACTGTCGGAAATTTTCTTAAGTCGTCGTCAATCCATCTGATGTCGTATGTCTACCGGTACTGGTCTCCATCCGAGGACTCCACCGATTCCACCACTGATTAAAATTATTTCATAAAAGTATAAGATGCTTTTATAGATATGACTTTTTTGGCTGTAATGACACCCAAAGATGCATTTTCGAATTGGTGTCGTTATTAACACTATTGCAGTGAACCCGTGTCAGCATTGGTCAGCTCACCTAACAATTAAACTGTCAAAACATCAATCCGACTTCATATACTTGCGCTCGAAACTTTTCGACACTTCAAAGAATGGATTATGACATTTATAGCTCTAATAATAAAACTCATTCTGACCGAATTAAATGGAACTCCTGCACTTAATACATAATTCATGTACATTGAATGGACATTAATCATTCCATTCACTTCTTTTTGACTTCTGCTACATCAATTACGTAGTCTTTGTTGGGCACTTGAATGATTGAATTAAAAGGCTTTGACTTTTAATCGGTACATCTTTCACAATTAAATAAAATTATAGCTATCTCAAATAATGTGAGAGATAATACAATATAAATAATATATATTATGTTATAGGGTTTAGAGCACTGGATGATGGGCTGTTTCTTTTAAATAATGTCAGATGATAATTAGATAAAAAAAAACAAATAGTAAGTATAGAATATTAGTAGCAAATTAACTGAATTACTAAAGCAACATTAGACGCCCTCCGGCCTACTTGAAGAAAGTCATCGATATTTACTAAGGTAGTGCCTACATGGTTGAAAAGGGTCAAAGATTGTGTGCGGTAGCCGGTAGCATAAGGATGATCTTTTTACCTACATTGATTTGATGTGCGTATAACGTCTCAAACACATTTAAACCAAAAATCTATTTGAAATCCGACCAGCGATAACTTACAGATATATACCTAGGTATAGATATATACTGTGTTCAAAAAGTAAGGTTAATTTTGTTATAAAATGAAATTTTTTTATTTATTCTTCCAAATCGATTTCGTCCCCCTCAAAATAATCCCCCCCAGCTGCAATACACTTATGCCAACGTTTTTTCCAATCTTTGAAGCATGCTAAAAAGTCGTCCTCAGGTATAGCCTTCAATGCGCGTAGCGATTCACGTTCGATCTCTTCAATCGACGCAAAACGATTTCCCCGGAGTGGTCTCTTGAGCTTTGCGAACAGCCAGAAGTCACACGGTGCTACATCAGGCGAATACGGTGGTAGTGGAGCGACATGAGTGGAGTTTTTGGCGAAAAACTCACGAAGAACCAGTGCTGTGTGCGACGGTGCATTATCGTGGTGCAAAATCCAAGTGTTGTCTTTCCATAATTCTGGCCTTTTCTTGATGATATACCTACTAATGATGACATTGACATGTAATTTGTCACAGATGTCACTCACAGTCCTACCACCTTAAAAATTCATTTGCCCGAATCGGTTTACACAGGAAGTTTAAATTAAAAATTCACCTTACTTTTTGAACACAGATATCAGATATAAATATATATGGGTATTTATTATGGATTCCATTAGACCATGTAGAGGTAATAAAATAACCGAGACGCTTTAGTCGGACCTTCTTACACTGTAAAAAGTATTAAATATTTATTAAGTTCGTTTTATTAAGTTCGATCTTTAAAAGAATGACGCCTATCAAAAACATCTATTCACATGGTAATTATGAGTAGGTATTAATTTCAGTAACAGTATAGACGTTACATAAAAGAAATGATTTCACTCACGTAGGTACCTACAACGAATCGGTAGATCGAATTTGTAAATTACTTTTTTTAATTAAATTTTTATATAAAGCATTTTCTGTAGCTTCTGAAATATTGATTCTATAAAATTTAATTTTGAATGTATCAAAATTATTACTGACGTTGAGAACAAATAAACGTACCGATGACGGTCAAGTCATGAGCAATAGCGTTTATTCGGACCGTTCCAAGTAGTTTTACCATAAGACTATTGGGAAAAAAATATCCCGATAGTATTACTAGTAAGACTATTGGGAATAAATAATCCCAGTAGTCTTACTATAATAAAATATATTACTTCTTTTTATAATTTTTTACTTTCGTCTCTTGGTTCATTTTCGTTTCATTTATCATTGTCTATTCACGTTTTAGTTTATTTTTGGTACGACTACCGGGAGCAAATTAAGATCAGCGTAGTCTTACTATAACTAATGGGATTTTTTTCCCCAATAGTCTTACTACTAGAACTATGTGGTAAGACTACTGGGAACGGTCCGTTTATTCGAGGATACGGTACTGCTCATTTTTTTATGTTTTTTTATTTAAGGGCTTTTGACCTACTAAGATATGTCAGCTCCATCATCGTCACTCATGACCACTACTACTTATCATAATTACTCGTGTAATATTCGAAGTATTATTAAATTAGATTAATGTTCTAAGTATAATTAACTACTGAATATTAATTCATCATCCCTGAACACTTAATGTTGTAGTTTTAAAATAAATACTCTTTTGTAATTTTCTATTCCATTTTCTAGTCGTAACAGTGACTAAAGTGACAGTTATAAGAAGACAGTAACAGTAACTTTTTCAAAATTACAAATTTTATTGTCGTAGCACCTACATCCACTGATGTCTTCAATTAATTCACCGGTGTTTCTCGCTCTCAGCTCCTAACTTACGCTCTGCCGTATCAGTGGCGTATAAATCGCCGAGACCATCACTAATGGTAAGTGACGGCGAGATTACACGCGGAAGATGATCACACGCAACCGTGCATTGACATTGGTATGTGATGATATGAAACTTTCTTTGGTACGGATAGTTTGTTTTTCTTTTGTACCTACCTATTAAATCTGGTACTCATTTGCATATTTCTTTTTTATTTCATTTACAAAAAGAAAATGTTTATTTTTTTGGGCCGTGTGATGTCGGTGGGCTTTAGACTAACACTACCGCATCTCTTTGCCGATCTCTCTTCGTAAAAAGCGACTAAGGGATACCAAAACGGCGAAGGAATTACATCACTGCTAAAAGAGTGATCTCGGCAACCCGCTTAGCCGTCGGCGGCTTGGCGTTTTAAGGCTATCTATCCCCCATGCACATTGTCTTGTGGTCCATGTCCAGCAATGGATACCACGGATACGTTTATTTATTTTGAGAAACTAAACATTTATACAGAAATTATTACATATGATAAAGCAGACTGAATTAATGTTAAAACTTTAATCATATTTTTTAGCTGTAAAAGTTAATGATATAATGATGCACTAGCGCCAGTCAACCTTTCGCGTAATAATTTCCTCGAGAATGCTCCATTGTATTTATCAAACTTACTTTTTTCTCTTTCATCTTGATCTTGATAAAACATTCACTTTTCAATATTACGTTTAATTGGATCTTATTCCTTGTCAATCATTCAAATTTCTTGAAATTCAACCCCTAAAAGCGTGAAGTGCGATTTCAATGTTTGTTTGGAAAAATACTATTTGATGGATTTATTAACTTGAAATTTGATAATAATTAAATACGTGTTTTACCGGTTGTGTATCAAATTTTGTATGGAGTCACTTAAATAAGTCATTTAGTAAATAATTTTAGTTGATTTGTAGGAGGATTTAAAAAGTTATGTTCTATATTAATAATATATATTTTTTCATTAAACTGGTACCTTATTTTCTTTTCAAATATTTAAACATTTTATAAAAATCTTACAATCTTCAAAAAACATATCAAAAACCATAAAAATCCCTGTCAATGTGACGTACGCCTCTTAGACGTATGATTATCTTTAACGTACGCAAAAATATAATTATCTTTCTAGGGTTAAATGTTCTAACGTTCTGTTATTATTCGTATGCTTATATGTTATTGTCATATACACACATTCAATGATATTAATGCATCATTCTATGTGTGATATAAAGTTCATAGATACAAATAAATAGATTCAAATATCACTCGACAATTAACCGCCATTAAAAACCAAGTAAGCTATGCTGTAAGCAACAATTAGTTTTCCTTAATTGAATGAAACAAATGTATAATATGTATGAAACCTTGAAGTGTCCGTTTCAATAGAAAGTGCAAGTTAATGAATTATTAAATTAATAACTAAATATGGCAATGATTATGCGTCGTGTCAGCTCTATAGGATTTAGGCCATGTCCTCTACTCGTCATCCAGTTTTTTTGTTTAGTTTAGTTTATTCATTTTTCATAGATTTATTTTTTACCAATGGAAAGATATATTTTTAAAACTAATTGAGAGCACTTGTCAACAGTTACAATTCAGCCATTAGTCTTTCTTGACTCGAGAACTACCGGCATGTATGAGCTACTTTTATTTTAACAGATTTCGAAGGGCCTTATAAATAATTATAAGCCCCCCACTAATCCCCTATGTCACTTTGTATTAAGGTAATAAATAAATATTCGTTTTTACTTTACTTAAAATCATTGTCATTTCTTAAATGAAGTTTTTCACTACGGAACTCAATAAATAATTTTAAGAAACAATGCCTTAAATGCCTGTTGGCCAACTTTATAATCCGCAATCATTTCAGTATGATTCTTATTTCCCTAATGTACGTACGTGTTTCGGTAGTCAGTGAGATGTGCCAGAGCCCATTCCCATCCTATCCCTCCCCATTTCCCCAACCCTTTCTCCAAACCCATTCCTATATCCAAAGATAGGCAGCGCATCCGGAGGCGTGCCAACGTTGTCATTTTGGACTAATGTTGGCATGTATCACGTATGTCTATGGGCTACAGTATCCACTTACCATCAGGTGGACTGTATGCTCGTCTGCCACCTTCGTCCATAAAAAAAAAATATCTAAAGACACTTTCAGAGTTCATTATGTTACATTGTAACTACTCTATTTTACATTCAGTCTCTCAGCGTTCGGTCACAGTCAGAAATACGAAGACCGGCATTATTTTGTATTTATGTTTGCTATCGAGCAATGAATTAATTAAATATTCAAATATTTTATATTCAATTTTATAATTTTATAACGATTAGTCGCATTGCCGGAAGTGCCTTAAGCGTTCGATCATTGATCAACCAATCGCTTAATATCAAGTTCAGTGGCACGACACTTTCACCGTAACAATGGCATCTTTATTTAATGATCGCTTGCCAATTCAGCACGCGTGCCAGCTACTGGCATGCGACAAGGGCTATAATGCGTGCCAATGTGAAGTGCGAGTGAGAGGACGTTGATTTAAAAGTACAAATTAAATGTCCTTTTATAGTTGAATTGCCAGCCAGATTGAGAGAGGGTTACTTTACGAGTAGAAAGTGAAATAATTAAATTGTCGTTTCAGGTAGATTATATTGGTTGGAAACTGATTTGTGTTTCGGTTACGTTCAGGGGCGTGCATCAGAAATCAGATGTTAGAGAAAGTCTATTTAAACATCAGATGTCCTATAATCTTAAACATAATCATGGAACAATGAGATTTTAAGTTAGAAAATCTTAATCAAAATAAGTGCATACTTCACACTGACAATAACGTCACATAATTCAATAGGTAGTAAGTGATGACAGTAAAAACAATCGCTATAGGAAACGGGCTTTGAATTTTATTACTGTTGCAATATTTTGAACAAATAAGTATTTAAATGCTAATGGCGTGTGGTGTCGACTAGCTAAAGAATAGGATCACCCTATCACCATAAGACAATATGTATGTGGAGACCCATGTCCAGCAGTGAATACAGAAAGAGCTAAGTTGCATTGGTTGCAAGTATCTAAATAACTCTACCTAAGCTACATGCAACCGTGCAACGAATGTATAAATCGTGTGGCGCATTCGTGACGAAGGGTGCGCGGGCGCAGGCTTTCTAGTGAGTGACGCATGCGGTGCCTTAGGTAAAAGTTGACAGGCGTACACGTTGACAGCACAAATGTTGACGTATACATGCTGTTATATCAGTAGCAAGTGAAACATTGCTACATATTTAATTATATATTTAAGTGATTATTACATAAAGTACATGACATTGTCTTCCACTTATGACTTGAAAAATATGATGACGGCGGTGCAATTAAGGAAGGAGACAAGCAAAAGGAAAATAAAAAGAAGTTTTTTTTTTATAGAGAAGAGGGCGGACGAGCAAACGGTCCCACGTGATGGTAAGTGTCACCGCCGCTCATGGACACCTGCAACACCAGGGGGTATGCGGGCGCGCCGCCGACCTTGCAAAATCCTAGCTTTCTTGAAGAACCCCATGTCGTAGTGAAAAGGATAATGGAAGTATTATTAAAAAAACACGAATGGTGTATATTAATAACACAAACGTGTTACTGAAATGACACATACGCTGAAAATACGCTGTTAAGTATCGAGAGTAGAATCGATTTTACCAGTTTTTGCAATAGAATTTTTTTCTTGATTTATAGGACAATTCTAGTATATTCTTTATTCTACGCGCGTCGCCCGAGCCGCGAGCGCGTGAGTACAGATCCGTGCAGAGCCAGAGCAACAGCTCTTTTGTGGCCTCGAATATTTACACCTACTTTGGTAGGGCTTACATGCAAAGATAAAAATAAATTTTATGAATTTTAAGTTTTATTGATCAATCCAATATAACATTTAAAATTAAATAATAAATTACATACTTTAAGAATTTTTATTTTTCAAATGTTCATTAAGGATTATTTTTAATGGTTGTGATAGATTCTTAGTCGAATATAAAGTTTCTTCAAATATTGTACTGGGAAACACTTGGCATCTCAAAAGTACAAACCTATATTCTTTTTAATAAATCATTACTAATATTAACAATTTGCGATCAAATTATTTAAGGAACTTTTGATTAGAAAAAAGGTACAAAATTTTCCGGAGGAATTATAAGATTTCCAAACCGTCCATTCCATTGCCATTGTCTTCTTTAAAATCCTTATAACAGAATAGAACAGACAGAACAGAAGACTAATTTTTTTTATGAATACAGCTTTACTGATCAGTTAAATTCAAACTCAGTAAACAGCTGACTGATCAGTAAAATTCAAACTCAGTAAACAGCTCACTGATCAGTAAAATTCAAACTCAGTAAACAGCTTACTGATCAGTAAAATTCAAACTCAGTAAACAGCTCATTCATCGTTTCTTATTTACTCACTCATTATGGTCTCATCGGTATTCGTATGTATAACTTTACAATTTTCTTCATTCATGTTTGAATACTCGGTCTTACCTGTAACAAAAAAGAAAAATTAGTGAAGGATAACTATGTTGTTTTCTACTTTTGTAACGTCAAAGTTCATTATTTTGAATTTTTATACAACCAATTATACAACCGTATTAAGTAACTTAATTAATTGAATAATAATTTAACTTAATTTCTTTTTAAACAATAATTAAATTAATCGATACCTGGTTTAACAAACTTATATAAATAATTTGAATTTTCATTTCAATGTCAACTACACGTATAATAAAAATAACATTCAATATATCACGCAGTTGCAGCAGCAATCACACATGCATAGCAATGATTGCGGAGATTAGTGATTGTCCAATCCTCACATATACCAGATAAACATACATGTGTATCCAATGCCTATGACATACCTAACCAGTATAATTTTGTCTTTTTTTTATTTATTACAAGTATTTTATTATACAAAACGGTAAAAAAACTTGTCTATTTATTATATTTGTATATTTACTATATACATATATTAAAGGACTATTAAATATTCTTTTCCATACAAACTGTCACACCCCGTTTCACCTCTTTAGGGGTTAAATTTCAAAAATTCCTTTCTTAACAAGTCTTTACGTCATAAAAGGTAGCGACTGTCCAAATTTCATGTTTCTAGCTTCACTAGTTTCGGCTCAGTGATAATGAATTACTCAGTCAGTCAATCAGAATATTTCTCTTTATACGTATAAATATTATCTAAAAGCTGTATTGTATTACATATTATTACGTGTATAACTAACATTTGGACTATATTTATCTAAAATAGAAAGATTTACACCGCAGTCTTGTAAACCTTTAGGTTTGATAATAAATCTGCGATGAAGACTGGCCCTGTGACTGGTCGAGCCGGAATGTTGTAGAAAGCTGAATGGTGGCCGGTGGCATCGTAATCGACGTCACACGATTGGGCGATTGTAGGCTGCTGTATAAAAGTACACCTGTTTTATATGCATTCCAGTGACTACAATGTAAGAAATATGTTGTTGAAAGAAAAGTACTCCCCGCATTTTCGAACAAGGCTACGGATGTACAAGAATGAGTCACGAATTCGAATACCGATTTGTAACGTAACGATAGGCAGGTACCTACTGAAAATGCTTGCAAGAAAAGAATTAGAGATTTATTTAGATGTGGTAAAAGAGCACAAGAAAATCTGCCACTAGTGACAACATCAGTCGAAACAAACTTGCCAACGTTTGTTTCGAGTCACACAAACGTTAGCAATCCTTATAAAGATAGGTTCGACTTTTGTAACAACTAAGTACATTCTGCAGCCCAAAGCTAGGCATATTGAGTATCGTGAAAGATCTGAATGTGATCCTTAAGATCCATAATGCGTAGTCAAAGATTGTGACATCAGTTACTGTCCGAGGTTTTTCCACTACGATATTGGAATAAATAAATAGGTGAATAGAAATTTTATTTCGTACATACAAGCGACGACGCATAACAATTTCCATTTCTCAGATGTCTTAAACATATCTACGTCGACGACAGCAAACGTACAATGAACAAGGCAATAAAATATAATGCGCGGTCTCGTGTATGTCGCAAGGGCATCCGTTTCAGGACTCTGCATACTTCAGGAATACTTGAAGTATTCCAATATCGTAGTTGAGAATAGTCTGCCTTCTCTTTCATAAAAAATGTAATTTAAAAGTCAAATAACCGAGTAATTTTTTTGTTAATTATGAGAAAATTTTTCGAACCTATTTTAAATACCTAAGTATCTACCTGGATCATAATGAACTTATCGTTTTGTTATCTTGATTCTTTTGTGCAGTAAGATATGATGTGCCCTCACACTGATTAATTATTATTCGACTAAGTAGTGTAGCCGCTGATGCGCCAATATTCGTTATTTAAAACTGATGTTGGCATGTATCGTACATGTCCACGGGCAACAGCAATTGCATCAGATGGACTGCCTCGTTTTCCACCTAACTACTATTTAAAAAAAACTGAGTTATTCCATTTTTGTGATAATTTCGATTTAGACACTAAATTAAAACATGTCGGTCAACTCGGCACACTGGATCGAGCCTACACTAGACGCGTGACCTAATATTGTTATTGCAATTATTAGATTGTATGAAAGTAAACAATCACTGGCTAATCTAATCAGCAATCGGTAATTTATAGAGTTATTCATTTCAGTACCTTCTGATAGCTGATAATAACAACACACGCTATGATGAAATGATACACATAAATGACTACGTTCTTTCCTAAATGTCTAGATAATTAGAAAGTAATAATGACTAATATTGCTTCTGCAAATGTGTACTTTTATAGATGTAAACAACCTACTCGTATAGTATATGGCAAAGAGTGATGATGATAACTTAAAAAGTGGTGGCTAGAGATACCAACGCCTTCAGAAAATTGATTCCCAGGAGTTCTATAGCAGAGGCATCAATCCATTTCCATTAAAATGGCAAAAGTGCATTCATAATAATGGACAATCTTTGATTAATCAAATATATTTGAAGTTTTCTATATAAACGGCAATTTCATAGGAAATTACCTACTACTTTTTGGGAAAGTGTAGCTAAAGTATCGAGGAACACATTTATCGTAAGCAGAATACAGTTTATGCGTGATACGGTTATTAAATTTTGTGAAAAAGAATTTGATTAAATTATGCAGTAAGTGTAAACGGCAGACAGGCAGGCGACTACGTATGATGACTTTTATAATGTACACACAACAAATTTTAGGTTGGAAAATACCATTGCCCCTCTAAGAAGGATAAACATAAATAACATTTTTAACAAAGGCGATAACATTATATTCGGATATTAAAAGTAAACAAACGGATTAAACGACGTTCATTCTCATTATTTTATCGAAAATTCGGTACCTAGTTTGATTTTAAATTAATGAAAATTTAACCGTTTTGCATTTTTCTCGAATCACCTCTTGTGCCTTTTTTAACAGGGCAGACTAGTGCATAATAATAACCTTTGCGTCAATTTTTGACGTTTACCTAACATGTAAGTTCATATTTGGAATCAAGAAGAAAACCATAATGATGTCAACATTTTATGAGTTGCTGCGGCAAGTCTTGGCAGGCGCAATTCCGTATCCCTCTAATTATAAAGGCGAAAGTGCTGGATTAACAGGCCAGCGAGATCCAAATCATTGCGTGATGACAGACGTTAGATAGGTTTTACTTCCTTCAACTGGTTGTTTTTTTTTAAATTTTATTACCCAATTACCCTAAACGTTAATTATTCATTATCTCAGATTACAATCTAAGCTTCTATAATAGTAATTTAACAGCGGGTTATGGGGCTAATCTAGACAAGTGCCGATTAACCTCCTTTCTATCATTATGTAGCTGATAACGGAAACAATATAGTCATATATATACGGTCAACGATTAAAGAATAGCTGTGAATACGAGTCACAATTAATATAGTATAAGTATCTGAGTTTTTAGGTAGATTTCGACAAAATATTGTTTATTGCAGAATAATTAGATTTCTAGTATTTCTAGTGCATATTTTTACATAAAATTTACATTTTGGCCTGTACTTCCAAAATTGAGACGGTTTAAACTTTTAAAAAAAATTAAAGCCAAAACTCTAGCCAAATCAAAGTTTTATCCAACAAACGATCTTGTTGGATATAACTCGTCAAGCTCTACTTGTTTTTTTAAACGTGTTTTTGGTGTTTTAATATTTTCGAAAATTTACGAAAACAACTAATAAACAATCCCAATAATGAAACTAGTTCTAAGATTTTATCGTTTCTACTGTTAGTTTGTTTCTAAACTGCCTTTCTCAAGTCCCTTGGCCCATCACAACACATGATATTCTGCTTTCTTTGATCAGTCATTAGCGTACTTTAAAGTCTTATATTTTTGCTTTTAAGGCTCAACCTTCTTGGATCAGTTGTCTGGTGTGGGCTTTCTTCAATTTTTGCCACATATTCCTATTTTGTTTTAACAGTTAGGGTCCAGTTGCCGCTGGTCACTCTCTTAATGTCGTCCTTCCACCTCATTTGCGATCTCCCTATAGATTTTTTCTTGCCGCAAGGTCTCCAGTCTAGCACTCTTCTGCACCACGAGTCAGACTTCGGGACTACATGTCCCGCCCATCCCCATTTAACCAATACGGCCGCAATGGGGTTCCTGCAGCCGCGCAAACAATAGACATTCAATAAAAGGTAATAAGTCATTGCTTCATTGGTACTTCGACACCCTTTGCACGACATCTGAAACTTTGCTGTGTAAATGCTAAAGTATATGTGGACTTATAAACAGTCAACAGCTATTTCGATAATGTTAAATGTTGTTGTCTATTGTTTAATTTTTTTCCCCCGGGTATTAAGTAATTAATTTGAATCTCAAATTCTTCACTCCTTAAAAACAGAAGAATTAAGCTTCCCCTCCGCCCGTCTTTCGTTATATGTATTATTTATTTATTACTAGCTGTTGCCCGCGACTTCGTTCACGTAGTCTTCGAGTACTAATTCAGAACCCTTGGCGGGCGTGCGCACAACAACTCACCAAAGTTTCATCGCAATCGGATGAATGGTATAGGAACGCATACGGGACAAACAAAGAAACATTCATTTTTATATTATTATCTTATAATTATTTAGTTTTTTTCTTCACTCTTACACACACATCCATACATATATATACACTTACCAGAGTGTTACGCGATAGTACATTGTTAGCACTTCGCCTACAATAATTACGTATCTGTTTTGAATTTACATGTATAATATTAATAAGTTCATATTCCTGTTTTTCTGTGGTTTTTGTTAATAAAAAAAAATATAAATATTGTTTATAAGATAGCTCCTAACTTCACTTTTCTATAAATATTGTTTATAAGATAGCACCTAACTTCACTTTTCTATAAATATTGTTTATAAGATAGCACCTAACTTCACTTTTCTATAAATATTGTTTATAAGATAGCACCTAACTTCACTTTTCTATAAATATTGTTTATAAGATAGCACCTAACTTCACTTTTCTATAAATATTGTTTATAAGATAGCACCTAACTTCATTTTTCTATAAATGACCGACGTGACTTATTTATTCGTTTTAAGGTCAATATCAATCGTCACTTCCTCACTGTCAGGATTTTCACACAGTTTTCACCGGAGGTGATCGTGAGAAAATCACTGCTTATGCGCAGGAGTTTAACGGGTATCTAACGCATGGATGAATATTCATTATGCTAAGGTTCGGTCTAGATAAATCTATACGTGTCTATACATGGCATATTATTTGAAATAGAAAATAATCGTTGCAGTGTACTCTAGAACAATACAGAACCCAAAACAGCATCTTTTAGAATTTTTGTCTGTTTGTCTGTCCGCGCATCCTGCAAAACTATTGAATGGATTTTAATGAAACTTAGCATACTTATAGCTGATGTGCCGGGTTAATATTTAGGAAATTTTTTATCCAGATCTATTATAGAGTTCCCACACGAATCACGAGTTTACGAAGTCGCGGACACCATTATTTGAATATAAAGCCCTGAGAACTGGGAAGCAAAACATTCTTTGTGGTTCTAAATCATTTCTATGTTCCAAGTGTAATTGTCTTTCATTGTCTGGATTACTAGTTAAAGTACTTACGCCGTTGGTTCTACAAACTAGTTCTAAAGGGTTTTACAAAATGATAGTTTTACTATGGGAGCAAAACGTCGAGGAAATTGAAGACCATTCATCGCCTCACGTTATATAATACTTTCATCGCGTTTATTGTAGACTTGCCTTTACTAGGTGTACTCAAACAAGTCAATGTAATATACACGTCTCTATGTACCTATATATTGTTATGGCAATTTATAAAGTTGTAGGTACAATAAAACAACAGTTGCAATAAATAAGTCAAAAGTAATCAGATGTTTGCAAGATACTCGTAGAGCTGATAAAACCTCTTCAAAGAGTCCGCAGTGTCGGCAGAGCACCCGCAAGCCCTGGTGTTGCAGGTGTCCATGGGCGGCGGTGACCACATACCACCATGTGGCCCGCCCGCTCGTCTGCCATATTTTCCATAAATAACAATAAATATTAAAAAAGCCATTGAAGTGATTGTTTTAACATTGAAAAACTGACTTTAATTTACATTTTAAAATTTTAGAATTGCCGTTTAATTTTATAGATTCGTGTTCAATCGTTAGGTATATATATACTACGGACAATGTTACGGTATTATGTTTTGGATCTCAACTACAGCCTTCAAGCTGTAATTTTAAGAGGTAAGTACTTACAATTTACGATATTGTTCGACATTAGCAATTTAAGATTAGCAATAAATTATGTACAGTCGGCAACACGCTAAGGAACCTAACACCATTTTTATTAGTGCCATATTAGTCCGCCTATGGGTATAGGTGGACTTGTTGCTGATTGTATCTATCAGTGTAATTGGAATTGGCAGTTAATTGCTGAAATAAAGTGTAGACGTAATTTAAGTGAAGGGTATGTTGTAATGCAGTTATTTTATAGATGCATCTATGATTCCCACCTATAAGAGTTTAATTATATTCATCGCAAATAAAATTTTCATCTGAACGTTTTGAAACATACAGGTATGTATACGTAACGAGCGTAACAATAAATTTAACAACATTATTTCAAGCTGACTTGGTGAGTAACTTTAGTTTTGACATATTTTAAATTTAGATAAATTAATTTAGATGTCTGTTACAAATTTAAATGAATTTGGGCGGTTTTTTTTTGTTGCCAATAATTAGATAAATGGTTTGGTGATGAAAGTTGGAACTATGGAACTACAAGTAAGCTACGTCAGATTAGACCAGTAGTAACAGTTTAAAAAATCCACTAAAATCACATTCCACGCATTAAAACCACAAGCGGCAGTTTATATTTATATATTTATTAGAGAAAATGTAAGAGAACCAAATATTTTACTATTTAAACCACATCATAATGATTGTCCAAGGCCCATGCAAACTTTCTAGTCGCGACCAGCCATTACCTTACGTCATCGGATCGCTGGTAAGGGCCCCACTTACATTATAATAAAAACTTTATCTCATCGCATTTACATACCGCTTTTCCTTTTAAAATGTTTTCTCAAGTGCCAATGGAGGCTGTCTATTGAAGATTCTGTTACGACAAACGTACAGAACTCGCTTGAGAGGAAGGGTTACATTGTGACAACAGCGCGGGAGGCGGCGCGGCGCGAGCGGTGCATTTATGAAGAAATCAAACAAAAAGAACAAAATAAATAAAAGGAGTGTTATTAAAGTAGGTACAGGATATAACCGATTATTTCCCGAAGCCTGATTCTGTCTTCACTGAAATGAAAAATCTTGAGATATTTTATTGATTTTGTTTTCGGCAATAATGAAACCGACTATATGAGTTAATTCGTTTTCAAAATACTGACGAAATATTTTCACTAAAACTTCTCCTAACAAGCTTATTTAATGATCTTATTTACAATTCCTTTTCATTTTAAAAAGTCTTATCGTGCTGTGACAAACTAGATAAATGCGCTTCATTTATTTGTTACGTAACATTTTAAACGGTTAGCCACGATATATTGACTCCTTAATGTGGGTAATATTTCTTGCTTAGTAAAGGGAATTTTGTGTACCGTGTGGACACCTGTACCACACGGGGGTTTGCGGGCTATTCACAGCTTTCTTGAAAAACCCCATATCGTAGCTTACCATTATTTATTACAATATTTCATATACCCAATGCGAAGCAGTTTTACTTTATTGCTCGTTTTGATTTTTTAATATCTACACAATGTCGAAAAATTGATTTTTCAAATATTAATCCTACTCGTGGAGCGTTTTGTAGCCTAACCTGACCACACGGACTAAGGTAATCCCGTGACTGATCACAGTTCAGTTGTGCTCGTGCGTGTGACACGCCGATTACTAGCCGGCAGCCGAGTTACTCGACAACAGCAACTTCACTATTCTGCGGTTGTGACTTGTGTGGTTTTAAAATGAGTATTTTTTCGGAATGGCTAAATTCCGGTGGCCCTAATGGCCTTTAAAGAGTCACCGGACATGTATGGTTAAGGGCGAGCGCAGAAGGCGCTCAGCCAGGAGCAAAAAGTTTGTGCAGCAACGAGCCTAAGAGCTCCCCCGCCAGTACATCGGAGGAAGGAACGGACCTCGGCTTGCCGTGGGAGAGTGTTGCTTTGGGAGGGTACCTTAGGATCGCAGGTCGGTGAGAAGCGCCATATGGGTTAAGCTTAAGACTTTCATAATCGATTAAAATATTGTATAATAAGCAATGTACGAGTCCTCGAATGGAGACCATGTACCGGGAAACGTAGCCTGGGACGCCCCTCGGCTACGTGGACTGACGACTTTAAGTAAGTCGCCGGTAGTCGCTCGATGAGAAAAGCTAAGTGTGGTAGCGGCCCTTGGGAGAGGCCTACATCCAGCAGTGGTGAGACACAGGCTGATGGTATGTATGTATGTAAGCAATGTATATACAGAATCTTGAAACCACGGATTCTGCTCAAGAGGATTTCATTCACATATACCGTAAACTGCGTAAACCATAACCAGCCCTTATATCGTTCACTGCTGGGAACACGGACCTCCTTATGCACATCGTCTTGTTCACAAGGGATATACCGCCTTAAAAACGTCACGCTGACCCAGCGGGTTGGCGAGTCCACTCTTTTCGAGGTGGCGTAGTTCCTCGGGGCATGTGGTAGCGGCTTTAATAGTTGCCTGTCACCACATCCACGGGTAGAGATGGGGTGATGCTGTCCCAAAGCAGGCCGTACATCACACGGCCATTAACATAATTATAAAATGATACCTCTTTTTCTAAAAATATTATATTATGGGCTTTGTATTTAGCAAATTTGTATGAAAAATTAGACAATAGGTCACAAAACAAAACAATTTTTGGGAAAAAAATATTGGTAAAATTTTTAAGTCAATAAACTTATGCATGTGATCTATGGGAAATGGGCTTCGTAAAAAAATCAGTTCCACCTGTATATGTAAATGCTAACTTGAACCGTAATATACATTAGAAATACTCGTATTACATCAATTTATAATATCTTTTACGTACGAAAATAAAGACATTTGAAGCATTCAACGGCAATGAAAGTGAATCTAACGTATTTGCCTCGGTTGTTAACACTTGTAAAAAAGTAAAAGTTGACATGAGAACATCTCTGTTGGTACTTATTATGTAAGCCGTAAGGTCGCGGTTAGAACGTTTTTTATAATACCTGTGTAGATAGATACGTATTTGCAATTACATCTAATGTGTCAAATACTTTTACTGATTCGTCTCCTCGGACTTTCACGGAAGGTCGTGTAGGACAGAGGGAAACATAGAGTCGTCATTTGTTGTAATTATATCTTAATTCTTAACCTTCATAAACAAAAAGGCGGCAAACAGTTCAATAAAGTGTAAAAGATTATTACTCAACAATTTATTACGTTACAGTTTTTATACGAGTATTTAAAATGGAATATAAAAACGTCTATTTAATTAACAATTTTTGCATTCGAATTTAAACCTTGTATTTAAAAACAACTTTAAATATAAAATGCATATAATAAGTAGATACCATAAATAGCAAATACGGTCATAATAATAAATATAGTAAGTGTGGTAATAATTACACGGTAATTTTATAAATTGCATTTGTAGTTTGCATTTGTAAGTTAAGGAGATTTTTTGGGACGGCAATATTTAAAACTGTTACATTATATATGGACTAATGTACATTAGCCTGATTCAGAGATTGATTACATCTATATGAATAAGAGTAATATGAATACAGAGTCAAATATTATTTAAAAAAAAAATAAACTGAAACCCGATTCTACAAATAGTTCAAACAAGTTTCAGGACCTTTTAGTAATCGAGACAGTGTGCGAGACAAGTTGCGTCCATCGCACCTCAGTAAAAGACATCAATAAGTACTTATTTAGTACTCATGTCAAATATGTGCAACTATATCACATATACTTTTACTAGATGTAGAAATTCTGTATAACATTTGTGACACTTATATATGTTATTTATTATAATTTTCATGTATAATTGTATGTTACAAAATGTTGAATTTCTCTTGAAAGTAAATAAATAAATAATAGTAATAAAGGCCTATCTAGTATAAAAAGCTGTACGAAGCTTGTTGGATTCTTCTACGGAGTCAGGTATTACTAATTTCAGAACTTAAATATAAGGAAATTTTTAGACATAACTGCAGAGAGTATTCGACGCCTCTATCAAGTTCGAACATGGGCCAAATCAGATTGATAGATAATTTTTGACTGCAAATCAAATGTTTTATTTAAAACTATAATCCTTAAGATATAGTTTTTAGTGGTAGATTTTTATATAAATTAAAAGTAATAGATAATTAAAAAATATAATTTACATAAAGTAATTTAATAATAATTACATTTAATTAGATCAGTTAAGTGTATTTTGATTTCGTTCATATAATCCTATTAATAAAATAAGGTAGGAAAAGATTCTGGTTTTAAATGAAATAGAAAAATTTACTAGCATAAATGTAGAAATAATGGGGAAAATTATTGCAATTTTTACATCACAAATTAAAAAAAAAATGTATTTAAAAAAAATGAAATTCGTGCGGAAGATTTAGGGTCAAATCAATCTATCAATATCAGTGATGGATAGTTTATAAATTTGTTTCAAAAAATCGGATGTTATACACGAGTAGAACACGTGGTATGTCATTGGATAGTGCTCATGAAGATTTTCTACAAAGTTTGTTTAAACATTTTTTTAAAATACAGCGAAGTCTCTCATAAAACTGTCGCCCGTCATTGGTCTTTTTGGTGTAGCCGCTGTATTAAAAAAATAGCAACAGATATATCAGCAACTAGCACAAAAATAAATTAATATTACGAAAAGCGTGTCTCCATTCACCTCTGCGCTCCAGTCACGCAGACGTCTGCAGCATGTAATACGGTTATGTAACAAGTAACCAATATTGTAAAGTTATAGTCAATTTAGTGTGCTTGGCCAATTACCGTACGGCAATTATCTTTTAAATGATTCTTTCTCACACGATTATGACAGGTGTCTGGAAAGTTCGTGTTGAGAGATTTTAAAATTTTGAAGTTTTGACAGTCACAGATCATCATGGTCTTCTAAGACTCAGTTAGTCTTAACATATCAAGTTATATGACCTTCATCTTCTATTATTCTTTTTATTATTAATGAATCCTTTGGGCTAAGCCCGAAGGTTGTCTGGTAAAAATATTTTTAATGATAAGGCCATCCTTTGTATACCTATTTGAATTTGTTGTATCCCTGTTGTATATTTTACCACTATTACAGTAACCTTTTGGTGTACATTAAAGTCTATATACTTACTTATTGCTTTCTTACTTAATTATTTATTTCTGTAATCTACAGCTTTATAAGTACCTTATTTAACAAATATGTATATTGCTAATGTTAATGGCTAAATACAGATTACACAGACATTTAAGAAAAAGTATATATCATCGGTAATACGTGCATAATATTGCGTTTGTGTTTCGTGTGCGTGTATTACTACTCGTGCGTGTGTGCGTGTGTGAATATTTAATTTAAGAAGTGCATTTAAATATTTGTATGAAAGCGATGCTTAGAAAATATAATTGATTTCGGTACATTTCATAATTTCCCTCTTTAAATTATTCTTAGTAAATAAAAATATATGTACTTGTCATGGTTTGCGTAATTATTTACTAATGGTGGTGAAATTTTCATGTCAATAAATTTATATGTAAATATTAATAGTGGCCGGATGAGAAGAGCTGAGTGTGGTAACGGTCCTTGGGAGAGGCCTGCGGGTGTATCCTATATATATAAACGTCCAGTGACAATTAAAGTCAGTAAATCTACTTTCCCCAATCTCTCACTATTGCATACGTTGTTCAAGTTAACAAAAAGTGATGTCTTCATCAGTCATGATCAGTCACGTGATTTCACCTATTGCCTAATTACGAGAGGGAGCGTTCCTCGATTGACCAATTAACGCGGTGTTATGTTACAATGGACGGATGACGTCCCCTTTTCCCTAATATGAATAGAGTAAAGAGAATTTACTCCCGAAAGCTCCAAAGTTATTGCTCTCAGAATATTTCCTAAAAAAATGGATAGAGATTACGAAATAAGCGAGACGAATCAAATTGCTACACTCCTACTAAGTAGCTAATCTAACATTAGTTATAATGTCTCTATCTACAAGGTAAACAGATGATTTGATGATATATCATTATCATAAGAGTGCTTCACCTATTGCCCTTACAAATATAAACATGGGTGAAGCAATCGAATACAGCCTTCGATAAGTGAATGTGGCCGATATGTCATTGCGCAATGTTAATAAGCCTTAATAATATGTGTTTCAGAAAGTTTATATTGAACGTTACTGAAACAAAGAGAGGAAAATACTACTATACACGTTTGTTCCCATACAATAGCATCGAATCTTTAAGTTGTATGTTCTAGATCTAGGATCAGTCAGAGTAATCGGAGTGATTGGAGGGCGAGTGCTCGCTGCGTTCCCGCAGCCGCTGAGCGCGCTCGTTTGGCCACGTTGCCCTTCTCTTACAGAAGACTACCTTGAAATGTACTGTATTTCCCATTTTATCGTATTTCCCCAATATACGTACGTGTTTCGGTAGTGAGTGAGATATGCCAGAGTCCATTTCTATCCCATCCTATCCTATTCCTCCCCATTTTCCCAACTATTTCTCCAAATCCATTCTTATATCTCCATTGTCCTCCTTTTGTAGAGCGTCGCCTCTGTCTTGTGCCTATACGTCGCTGACTTGTCAGTCGTCGTTGAGGCACACGACAGACACGACGCTCTACAAAACCGAAGATAGCCGATAGTCTCTTTCTAAAGGCCGATGTGTATTACTTTCGGCCGGGAAGTGTACTAGCTGCTTCCTACGGCTTCGCCGGCATTTATCGGAATCATATTTATTCTATGGTAATCCGTCCTATGAACTACATATAACTCAAAAAATCGGAAGATTTTTTTGCAGCTTTTAGATTACAAACGAACTATCTTTCATATTTAAAATATTATACGTATAGACCTCAACTTTGAGGAAATTTCTCTCTAATTTTAGACATTTTAGTACAATCGGCAACACACTAATGTATCCAAAACCGTTTGATCTAAGCTCTTATTTCTAACATTGTTAATCTGATGTATACTATTTATCAAGTCATATGACCTTTCTCTATAACAATATGACAATAGTTCCTTTTTCTATTAGTGGGTGTTATTGGTCTAAGCGGCGCTTGACTGGTAAACGCACCCACGGACCTTGACTTATGTTTTTTTAAACGTTCAACTAAATTCAGTAAATGTACTCATCTACTTTCTCCAATCTCCCGCTATTGCATAAAAACTGAATCGAATTTAGATCGATCCGACAATGTCAAGGTTAAAGTCGAAGCGGTGTTCGTTGGAGCGAACATTTCCGTAAGTAGATATTCTTGCGTCGTAATTTCCGTTTTATCGGATTATCTTTCGATGAACCGGAAAAGAATGTCGTAATCATTAATTTAAGCTTTAGATATTGTGAACTTAATAACATGTTGTATGTATAAGTCTATTAATAACATGTTTTGTATATATGTCGCCTACAATAATTATCTATTGTGCATTGTATACATAGTAAAATCCAGTTTTGGCAATAAACTCAATTTGCGTGTATAATGAGTTCACATTGCTGATTTGTTGTGGATTTTTATTTACAAATAAAATAAGGGAATGAATAGAACATTTTGATGTATAGGTAGCGCGGCGAGAGTTGAGGCGAATAGAGTACTCATGTGTTAATGTACATATGAGTCGGTTAGAATCAAAAATGGTCATCTCCCTTTGAAAATATTTGTGAGTATAGCCAATTTTTTATATTTAGTTACTTGCACATGCAATAGTTAAGATTAGTGTGAAAAGGATTTCGTAAGTTGGTATTATTCAATTTAAAAAAGAAAAATTATAACTTCACAGCAATTTATTAGAAAAAAAATGAGGTTGTATGGTTAGTTGAATGGTTGAATGGTAAGTGACACATATATAAAACTACAACATTTCACCGCTCAGATTCATAAGGTCAAATGTGTCAGAATGTCCACTGTACCATAATGACCAATTCACTAAATCGTTCAGTCTCAAAATGTGTAGTGTCTTAAAATGTCCAGTGTTTCAAAATGTCTAAAGTATTAAAATGTCCAGTGACCTATTAACGTCTGATTTATCGCGATGGACTACAGTGTGACACCCTGGTAGGACTACGGAGAAAATTATTTTCCGATGGTCACACTACCCAGTTTGATAAATAATAATTAATTTTTGTGAACTCAATCCAGATTTTTCAGGACTGGACTTTTTTAATACTAGTCATTTTATAACACTTGGCATTACGGGAAATGGACTATTTGATACTAGTCGTTTTAGTACACTAGACATTTTGGGACTGGATGATTTAGTGAATTGGTCATTATGGTACAGCGGACATTCTGACACATTGGACTTTGTGAACCTCAGTCCATTTCACGTTCATTTCGATTTTTGAATAAAAAAATAATTAAATAACAACATTCTAACACGTTTTATCACTACAATAAAAAAATAATAATCTTTCAATCTTCGATAGTTTCATAGAAATTAATTTCAGCATTAAAAGGATATCTCGATATTTTCAAAACGAGAACACAAACATTAAGCTTTTAATCTATGTCCATAAAATCAATTGATTGTTGACTTAACGATTTATTTCCGCGATCTAAAATAAAGTCGTTACAAAGTCAATTTTTTTTTTAAGAAAATCGTTGGAGTGTAGAGTACAGAGCCTAAAACGATTTCTTTGTCTGAAGGCGCATCATGCTAATACGACATGTATTTTAATAAAACTTGGTATTTTATAGCTTATGTGCAGGGTAATTCTTATCCAGACCCATTACAAAGTTGCCACGTGAGTTATGAAATATCCAAACATTAGAGCCCACGTTAATGAGGCCGTGGACATTGCACTACCAATACTTTTGCTTACTTTCCACAACAAGGTGACACAAAGGCCTACTCTAATTCTAAGAACATTAGTGTATTAGACGGTACCCTAAAACAATTTTAAACTATCGTTGATATTCCCCTCACACACCTGTCCGACAGTTTGTTTGTTGACTTCCTGACTCAGGTAGTTTTTGGGTCACACCTATAATTTGTGTGTCAAATATTACGTGTTGGTATCCACGGTGTGTGTAGAATTTGTTTCCTCTGAAAGCGACAAGAAATCAACAGTGGTCGTTGCTCTATGAACTTTTGACTGCAACCGTATACAAGTTACACCATAATAATTTGTAATTCTATCTTGTATTTATAGGTTTTTGATGTAAATTACTATAGTATAAGATTAAGCTGGGATATTCATAATTCATAATCTGTCTATTGCGGATATCACGACTTTCAATCTTTGAAAAAAAAATAATCACACCTTTACTAAGGGTCTGCAGCTGAATCCAAAATATCAATTAGTGTCGAGATTTATATGTGGGATATAACGAAATTTGTAGATAAACTATAGTGCATATTTCTTGACGGATTGAAGTGAAATTTAGTTGAAAAATGATGTGGAATACCGGCCCCCGAATATATTTTTATTGCATTCGGTATCGAGACTCGACCCTCGGGGTCCTAGTGTGCACTTATTTTTTAAAGACCTTCTACAAAGCGCTTTGTACACAACGCATCAGATGAGCAATCTAGCTAGGTAATGCCGCCAGCATACTGGGTACCTTGTGACAGGCATCAAATCTGTACAACATGCTCAATACATGATATATATATGAAGTATAATGATCATACATATATGAAGTAGATTTAAGTTATTTTGAAGGTAAAATGAAATGTGTAGATTATTGTTCGTCAATAAATGATTTCCATTTTTATCTTCAGTTGTCAGCATCGGAACAGTCTTCATTGGAACTACTGAATCAAATCGGTTCACTAATTCCAAAATAACGAAAAGCGATATTATATGTTCATACTGCATTCAGTTTATTCATTTCATTATATTGAAATTCTTGTCTTTGGTTACAAAATTCACCTTCAAAAGGTTGAAAATTACTTCAAGAAATGCAATATACGAAATATGAATGGTTACATTTTTATTTAAATTTAACGTCATTTAAAGTTATCTTGGTAGTGGGTCGCGACTTTATCATTTATACTTAAACATACGAGTATATACTTAAATCTACTAAAATGTAATTGTTTTAAGAAAGTTTAACATTTAATTTTTGACTTACATACTATCACGTTTTGACGACTATTTAATTATTAATACTAAAAGCGCAATATAATCTTATAAACTAAGAGTATGTCTGTAGTTTAATATTTATATGTGCGTAAAAGTCGTAGGCCGAAGTGAAAATGTGAAGATTCAACGTCCGTCAGCGAACGCGCGCGTTGAAATCTTTTACTCCAAGTTCCGTTTGTGGATCGCACGTCACCGTCAGCTGACCCACTTTGCAGAATTTTTGTACATTTATCTTTATGCAATAATTTAGAAAGGATGTTACAACTTAAGTAATTTTACAATCACTGGCCAAAAGGAAAAAAAAAAGCGTAATTAACATCGTGTATGTTATTTTACGTAATTATACATTATTTAGTGAATCCCTAACAAATTAAAAAATGTTCGGTACTCTTTAAAATATTTTTAAAAATTTTAATATAGCTATTTTATTTTGGAATAGCAATTTTATTTTATTTTATTTAGCAATTTTGGAGTAATGGAAGCACTTTACCTAGTTGTCATATGATTACAGTAGAAAAGCAATTTCCTTTAGACATTACGGCATCCACATAATTCCCTACTAACATAAAGATAGCGAACCAATCATCGCTAACGACACTCGGACACGATCGATAAAAAACATGCCCTCTTCCGATGAGATGAATCGATGATCACTGGACTTTCACTAAAGAAAGTGGATTCGACCCCGCAGAAATCTCAGCAACTAAAAATAGGATCGTCGTAAAAAAAAAAAAAATTCGAACTTACCCAAAAAATCAGCCTCATGGTATCCAAGCGTCACAGCACTTTAAAAAATAATAATTAAAAAACAGGCACAGCACAGGCGCGGCGGCGCGCGCGTCTCTCACAACTGAGGCAAAGGCTTTGCGCGTACAGCCTCCCCGCCAAAGAAAGTCAACCTTCACATTCGTGGATTATGTAAAGTTGGGTAAAAAATTATAGCGCAAGTGAATTATGAATATAATGGCGGGTGTTGCAAGTAATCTGCGAAAGGGACGTTTTGCATTTTGCTGCACTTTTTAATTAGGTACGTTGTAGTCTGGTCCAAGAGATAGATACTCGTAGACACCAATGAAGTTACAAGTTTATTAGCCGCGAGGTGTTGACTGGCTTTAGAATAGGACCGGTCAATGTCTTCCCGTGGGTGTAGGGAAATGCAATTACGGGGTGAATAAGGAGCAACAAAGGCGCTACCACCAGCCCCCGGGGAACGATACCATCTTGAAAAGAGTAGACTTGCTAACCCGCTTGGCCAGTGTTTTAAGACCATATATCCCTCATATATGCAATGTGCAATGAGGAGGCCCGTCTTATCGTGTTACCCTAACAGATAGCTAAAAAGGGGGGTAAACAACTTTTATTAGAAAGGAAAGAGGTAAGATTTGTTTCAATAGCTTGTTATATTTTACGAAAAACCTAATACAAAATTTGAGATCAATTTAGTAAATTAGTCTTTAAAATAAAGAGTCTGTAAAAGTGTCTGTTTCGTAGTTCTGGAATCACCAAAAAACTCATGGTCAGTCGGCAGGAGAGGCGGCGCCTAGTAGGACACACGCCCAGAATGATGAAGAGCGGACACTACCGCCAGCCGGAAATAGTGGCCAGGCGTAACAGGCGGTGCCCAGCAAGAACAGCAGCGCCCAAAGAGCGACAGACCAGAGCTGCGGTGGCCGGCGAGAGTAGTGACCTAGGTGTTGTGTCCAGGACAGGCGTGTGACTTCTTCCAAACGTCCTTCCTTGATCGCTCCCAAAACAAAAACTGTCCGTGCGACCCCTTAGATTTCCTCTTTTTCTTCATTGTCAGAATTATGTCAGATTTACAAATATTGGAATTTTCGTTTTCGTCGAGCAGTTTCCAGCCAATGCACAGTGCTATTTATTTCGGCCAGTGTGTTTATTCACGAAGATGGCTAAAGATGGGTAATGTGTTTTTCTTAATACAACGAAAATATAAAAACATTAAATATTGAATTACAGAATAAAAAAAATACTGAGTTTAAAAAAGTGAGCTATTGAAACAAATGTTACAGTCTCCAGCAGAGAACGATAAAAAGGCTGTTTAAGGTTACCTAATACAGTAATAGTGAAAAGATATTTTCTATTTTCTAGTAGAATTATTTTTTCTAGTAGAATCTAGAAATTATTCTAGTAAAATCTAGTAGAATAGTAATAATACGGGAAATATTTTCTAGTACTCAATAATTACTTTCTTCAATGTAACAGAGGTTTACTTGATCTAAGTATAAGTTATAGTTATAAATACATATTAAGATTCATTTTATCTCAAAACAAATCCAATAATTGATTTTGTGAGAACATTGAACCGTGTTAGTTTTTTTGAGAGGGAGAGTGCACGCTGCAATCCAATAGCCTCTGGGCGCGCTTGTCACGTTATCCCTCTCTCACAGAAGACTACCTTGACATGTACTGCATTGCCCACTTTATCTTATTTCCCTAATGTATGTACGTGTTTCGATAGTGAGTGAGATGTGCCAGAGCCCATTCCCATCCTATCGCTCCCCATTTTCCCAACCCCTTCTCCCAATCCATTCCTATATCTCTAAAGGTAGGTAGCGCATCCGGGGGCGTGCCAACTTTTTTCAATTTGTATGAATGTTGACATGTATCGCGGATGTCTATGGGCGACAGTATCCACTTACCATCAAGTGGACTGTATGCTCGTCTGCCGCCTACGTACATAAAAAAAGCATTCTAAGCTGTAATAGATAAAAAGGATATTTAATTACGCTTTTAATGAAAATGTTCTTCTTATTTTGGCATCATCTCCTAACAGACGTTGCGATCAGCATGGCTATTCTCACGCAAGAGACTGCTGCTCTGACGCAAGACCTTGTAAGTAAGTAAGGGAAGGATAGGATGCGATGGGTCTAAACTCTGGCATATCTCACTCACTACCGAAATACGTACATGGTGAAATACGATCAAGTAGGAAACGCAGTACATTTCAAGGTAGTCTTCTGTGAGAGAGGGGTAACGTGGCCAGTCGAGCGCGCCCAGCGGCTGTGGGAATTCCGAATGCACTCTCCCCCTACAAGCCCCTACAACCCTTAGTATTCTTTTACGACATCCAGGGGAAGAGTTGGGGTGGTTCTAAAGCTACACGGCAAGCCGACATCACTCGGCAAGTTTATCTATACATACTCGTACATATAAAATATGAAACAAAGACTTTATCGATTCATTAAAGCTGTTAAGAGCAGAAAGTACTGATACTTTAAAAGATACTGATAATAATGTTAAAGTTCTCCACAATAAATTGCATGATTATTCGTAGTGACATTGAATACATAATTAATTTTACATAACTGTGACCTTAGAAAGTTAATTATTAATTTATTTTAAAATCTGGTTTTAAATACCACACGTGTTTTTAACGCTTTTCATACACAAAGTCACAAACTTGGACAATTTTATTGTGTGAGGTCAAAGATTATAAATATTGTAATCATGTCAAACTCGTAACTTATGATCTGAAGGTTCAATTTACATCGATTTGTGCAAGAATTGTAGGTATTTTAGTACTCAGTTAAGTCTTAACAGAGGCAAAGCTTTAGCGGCTAGGTTAAAACTTCCTTGTAGGTTATAAAAATATTTATTATTGCGAACGTTTGTTAGGATTTTTTGAGAAAATTCCGCTGGCACGCTAGGCGGTGTGGTACAAAGATTTAATAGATTATCGTATGATTTTTTTTATAGAAAAACAGAGGCAGACGAGCATACAGTCCACCTGATTGGAGACTGTCGTTCATAGACATCCGCGATACATACCAACGTCAGTCCAGTATGACAAACGTAGGTACACCCCCGGATGCGCTGCCTACCTTTGGAGATTAGGGAATGAATTAGGAGAAAGGGTTGGGAAAATGTGGAGCGATAGGATAGGATGGGAATGGGCTCTGGCTCACTCACTACTGAAACACGTGGGGATATTCGATGAAGTAGGAAATGTAGTCACTCAAGGTAGTCTTCTGTGAGACAGGGGTAACGTGGCCAGTTGAGTGGGCCTAGCGCTCGTAGGAATGCAGCATGCACTCTCCCCCTACAATGTTTAGTTTAAATGTGCTAGTATAAAATATTTAAATACAATTTTCAAGAGCTTTATATGTCCTGTTCCACAACATATTGATTGAATAGAATAAGCTTAATACTTTAGATTTTGTTTATAAAATTGTTAGATAATATTTTAAAAACTGTTGCGAATTATCCCATAGTTCAAAAACATTTTTTTTTCTTATTGCGGTCCGCATTACATTATAGAAAGCTTCCCATTAATCTTAGGCTTGATTTTTTAGGCATCCTCGCTATTAATCGCTTCAGCATTGAGGCCGCCGATTGTACTTCTAATTACTTGTATTTTTGTGTCTCTCTCCTGTATATTTTGGTGTACAATAGAATATATCTATTTATACCCAGATATTTTCCCCCTTCCTACAAAACTCTATCTATTCGGAATGTTGTTAGAGTACAGGTAAGAAATGGTCACCTGTACCACCAGTGGTTTTTTTTGTCCACGTTGCATGACCTTGCAATTTTATGGTATCTGTGTCAAATAACTTGCTATAAAGAAGTCTGTCGTCATTCGCTATCTCTTTTTATTATATATTAAAATATTACCATTATTTAGCAAGAGGAATTGTTAGAATGAATAATGACTTATGTGTGAATGGACAAAATGTAAGCGATCTATTCTCAAACCTGAAGTCATGGAGTCTGTTCATGTTTATAAGTTTGATGACATCAAAATTATAAGAATCTTTATTTGCAAAAAATATGTTTTTTACCACCCAATTTTTAATCCACTGCTGGATACGGACCTCCTCTTGCACGTTGTTAGACAAGAGTGTTGGCGAGTCCACTGTTTTAGAGGTGGTGTAATTCCTCAGTGCGTGTGGTAGCGGCTTTGCTGTCTGTTAGTCGCCTTTAACGACACCCATGGGAAGAGGTGACGTGGCACTATTCTTAACCGGCCGACACAAAAATAACGGCCAATAAAAAAAGATCAACACAAATAAGTATGTACCTACGTATAGATAGGTAACTTCTGAATCAAAATTATTGGAACAACATAGCCTTGCGTGCCGCATCACATTTAAAAGCCGAAATTACAATAAATTATGATTCTACAATTTACTAATACCTCATAAACACATTTCGAAAGAGTTCATCTCCAATTATAAGGCCCACTCTTAATGATCTACTATCGTAACTCCGAGGTCAGTAATTGCTACTACATAATGCGGAGATGGACGAACGGACAACAATATTGACATTTTAAACATATAGTCAAACGTCTAATTAAGATATTTAATACAACTTGTGTCGTAATCGATAAATATTTGTTCTTTTGTTCTCACTATTGCAGTAGGTAATTACCTAGTGCAATATGCGTGGTGTCCAACTGGTTAATTAACCAGTTGGACACCACGCATAAATCGTTATTAAGATTTCTGTTATGTTTGTACCTACTTATTAATCAATCGAGTGTTGAAAATTTATACATACCACACGATCAGTCCGTGTCTCCCCAATGCTGGATATTGGGAGAGCCCAAGGAACGCCACCACAGATGGTCTTCCGCTCTTCTTATGCAGCCACTATCGGCGACTTTCTTCAAGACCTGGCTGGAGCCCCCGGGAAACGTAGCGTGGGAGCCCTCGCACGCTACGTTTCCCGGTCGCGGTCTCCATTCGAAGACTCGTTTCCCCCATCGGTTATTGGTCCTGCGTTATACATGTATTTTTTTTTTAAAGAAAAAAGGCGGCAGACGAGCATAAAGTCCACCTGATGCTAAGTGGATACTGTAGTCCACATCCGCGATACATGCCAACATCAGTCCAGAATAACAAACGTCGGCACGCCCCCGGTTGCGCTGCCTAAGGTAGGCAGGTTAAGGAATGGATTGAGAAAATGAGGAGGGAGAGAATGGGATGGAACTGGCATATCTCAATCACTACCGAAACACATATGTACATTGGGGAAATACGATAAAGTAGGAAATGTAGTACATTTGAAGGTAGTATTCTGTCAGAGAAGGGTAACGTGGCCAGTCGATTGCGCCCAGCGGCTGTGAGAATGCAGTATACACTCTTCCCCTGCCAAATGCCAAATATGGCCCGCCCACTGCCAATTCAGCTTATTGATCCTTTGAATTATGTCGGCAACCTTAGTTCTTCGGCGAATCTCCTCGTTACGGATTTTGCTGAAACTGTTAAAATAACAAATTCTCCAGAGTTAAAAGAAAAAAAATTGAAAGCTAGCAACTCGCCCCGGCTTCGCTCAAGTGGCATAATGGGCTCGTGTCATTGTCATTGTATATTTATACAATGTTTATTTACTGACTTACAATAATAAGATTCCTATGATCTCATGGCTTGTTCTTGTGTTCGTTTTTATGTAAGAGGTAAAAACAACAACTACAGGACATCTATTGAAAGTTATTCCAGTTTTAGTAAGCTAAATTAGAATATAGGAAAAAATAGAAGCTAAATTAGAATATAGGAAAAAATAGAAGCTAAATTAGAATATAGGAAAAAATAGAAGCTAAATTAGAATATAGGAAAAAATAGAAGCTAAATTAGAATATAAATTGTGGGAAGTTTTAAGAAGCTAAATGCAAATGAACCTGGGCAATATTTGAGTTCCCTAGAAAATCGCAATATGAGAAAAAGGAGAACAAAGGGAAGCTTAATTTTAGAAGAGTGATAATGCCATTCTTTACATATAATTTTCTAATCAAACAAAAAATTTTTAAACGGGTCGCGGCAAGGAGTCCGCAACAGATGGACAGCGCATCTGTTGGCATGTAGTTGGCATATCGGCGGATTATCTGTTGTCTGGTAATTACTCGATATAAAAAACAAAAAAGAAATATACATTTAATAATGTGTTACAACGGAACCGAATATCTAGAGTAAGGACAATGCTTGAATATTTTGCTTTAAATATATCTCTTTAAGGTCGGATCCGAGTGAGTTATCATTTTTAATTTTGTAATGATCACGTTGATGTTTGGCAAATAGACGTACATCCTTGACATATATTGATGTGAATAGACAAAGTCTAGCCTTACATGTAAGTGATGCTTGTTGCTAAGAGATGGACAGACGAGACGTCGTTTTTCGAATTGTGTGATTAATTATGTCGTTAAATAAAACTAATGCATCTAACAGGATGCACTGGTATCAATGCGTTTTGATAATTATTAATTTTTGAGTACCAAATTTACAATCAATAAGCATGAAATTATTATTACATACCACACCATCAGCCTATGTCCCTCCATTGCTGGATATAGGCCTCTCCCAAGCTTCGCCACTATACACAATCCTGGTTCTTCTCATTCAACCACAACCGTCTAATTTCTTTAGGTCGTCGGTCCACCTGTGCGGAGGGTATCTCACACTGCGTGTCACGGTACGTGGCCTCCATTCGAGGACTCTTATACTCCATCTGTTGTCGGTGCTGCGGCAAATATGTATGACCTGCCCATTGCTACTTCAACATGCCGATTCTACAAACTATGTTGGTGATTTTATTGTTATAATTATCATGAAATTATCAGAAAATTATCATAATTCGGAGAGACGTTGCGTCTCTCTGTGTGTTCTACCGCCTGTACAATGGGGAATGCTCTGAAGAATTGTTTAATATAATTCCCACCTCAGGTTTCTACAACCGCACCTCCCGTCATAGAAGTGCGGTCTATCCACATTTTCTCGATACGGAGGTGTCGCGTAGTGTTCGGTTAAAAATCATTTTATACCACGAACCCGTAGGCTGTGGAACGAACTGCCTCAAGAACTGCCATTATGCTACGATATGGGGTTCTTCAATAGAGCTGTGAATAGGATTTTCCAAGGTCGGCGGCACGCCCGCATACCCCCTGGTGTTGCAGGTGTCCATGGGCGGCGGCAACACTTACCATCACGTGGGACCGCTTGCTCGTCCGCCCACTAATCTATAAAAAAAACCATTTTTTTCTTCTTTTTTTGTGTTTAATAAACTACAAAGATTTGTCTAAAATACAAGTTCTGCAGTAACAGTATTCATAGACATTTTAACTTACCTATGAACTTACGGTGTCGAAACGTACTTTTTACTGACGTAATAATTGTTACGTAAACGGGTTACTCACGATTTATTATTTATTTATTATTTCTACTGACGACCTGGTTCTCAAGTTTAAACAAAATATCTGGCTAACAGCCAACACTAAGCATAAACACGAATTCATACAGAAATCCGCCACAGATTGCAATCGCGAGAAGCCATGCTCAAGTCGCGCCTACGACGAACAAGGAACCTTCTCTAATTAAGTAGAGGTAACCTTCGTATAACAATAAGAATCTTTACAGTACACAGTACCATTAACTAAATCTTTCATTTTAGGTGATTACGCCCCAAACAGTGAATTACTTTGTCCTGTAGTGGGACGTTATAGGTTGACATCGATCGATAAACAATAAAATATTTTTTGCGATAATACAAAATTAAACCCATTCCTTTAAGACTGAAAGTATGTATGAACTAATTCGTGCCGTGTGGTGTGGGCCAGCTATAGAAAAGCACCACCCCGTCTTTTTCACGGCTATCACGGCTAACATCTAAACGGCTACCGCAAGCTTTGAGGAACTACACCACTTCTAAAAGAGTCGATTCGCCAATCCACTTGCACAGCGTGGCGTTTCAAGGCCACGCGTCCCTCTTGGACGGGACGGTGAGCATGGGGCAGTGGTGACTAGCAACATGTCCAGCAGTGGGTACTGGAAGGGCTGCTTGCATGAACGAAACATACTATACCAGCCAATCATTCCACATATGGATATTCCGCCTGTCCCTGTGATCGCTATCACTATAATTTATTGCTTTTCTCAGTTGTTAGTAAAAGCAAATTGTCATAGCTCTGTTACCCAAGGAGCGAAGAATTGAAATCAGTTCAGTAGTCCATCAAAGAAGGCCTCACGATGGCAGCATAATAAATGGCCATATTATTCGTGCAGCATAGATTAGGAATGTAATAAAATATAGAGGTGACATCGTTATGTTCGGTGAAGTTTAAACAGAGATGTCGCTTATTAAGTTGCCTAAAGTAACATTATGTTCTATTGAGAAGGTATTTGGTATGTTTATTAGACATTCATTCATTTATTGGACCTAAGAGCTAATAATAGGTACCTATTTGTTTACTTATATTGTACATTTTTCGATACATATTTATACTTACTATATATTACATATATGTATTTAATATTTTCTTTAATTTCAAATAGAGAACGAAAGTGAAACAGTAATGTTGAGTTACTCTGAGGAAAATCGCTAAAATCAAAAGTATAAAAAAAAATAGTTTTTTTTATAGAAAGACGGCGACTAACGAGCAGATATTAGACGTTGTGGTAAGTGGATACTGTCGCCCATGGACATTCGTCAAGCCAACATCAGTTCAGAATGAGAAACGTTGGCACGCTTCCGAATGCCTACCTTTAAAGATTTAGGAATGGATTTGGAGGAAAACATTTGTAATTATGATTGACTGCGTTTCGGTACTGCCTCTTATGTTATGTAACTCTTATTATGTAAATTGTGTAATTATGTCAAATTCATGTATGCATATTACATTTAAATGTAGCATGTCATTTTTATGACAAACATGTAGAACTTCTGTTAATTTTTTTCCATCTTTCCATTTTACCATGTTTTAGCAAATAAATTATGAAAGGGTTGGGAAAATGGGGAGGAAATGGACAGAATAGGATGGGAATGGACTGTAACATATCTAATTCACTACCGTAACATTGGGGAAATAGGATAAAGTGGGAAATGCAGTACATTTTACAGTAGTGTACTGTGAGGTCGTGGTAATTTGGCTAAACGAGTGCGCTCAGCGGCTGTTGGATTGCATCGTGCACCCTCCGCTTTCCAATAATATATAATAATAATAATGAAACAAAATACAATAAAAATTATGTGTCGCTTCTACAAAAATAATATACGGTGGTAAGTAGATAGTAGATACTTACCACCAAATGTTGCATGCGAGCATCTTTGATTTAGTATACGTGTAGTGCATGGTTAGGACGGTTATTATAATCGTTATGCGTAAATGGTAATAATGTTATTTCATATGTAATGTTGATGTAATTTATATAATTCCGTTGCGGGTCAATGGATTTCTTATTTGGGTCATGATGTTTCCTGTTTATTCATGACAAACTAGTGTCGAAAGGCATATGATATTTAAATTATAACTATATCGATCTAACATCTAACTTTATTCATCCAGTAAATACTTATATCTAACATATGCGTTATCTTAGCTAAGGGACCTCAAATTTGAAAACACCCTATGTGGTACATGACCCTTCGAACCGGATATGAACCTGCGCCCTATGTATATTGGTAATTGGTAAAGGTTTTATTGAAATCAATTTACTAGTTTTTGAAAAGTCCTCGTACAAAAGAAATAAATAATTCTTCTTTATAATATTACATAAAACGATTCAAAATCAAACGAAATTAGACATACGAACAAGTAAACGAATTGAACGTATATTTCATATGAAAAAGTATCAAAAAAGATCTTTGCTAAATAGGTATACATATATTAAAGATTATTTGAAGTTTCAGCAACGTCTTGGCATTGGCACTAATTGAAGAAAAACGAGTAAAAAGATTCAATTATGATGCATCAAGTAATGCAACGGCACACATTCACCGTTGACGAAATGCTACGTTTCTCAAGCGGTCGAGAGACGTGTGCCGGGGTTTGTGCAATGATGAGGAGCTACTAAAAGTTCGGAGTGCGACGCGCAATCTATATTTAATAATGTGGGTAATGAAATGAGGAGGTGCACCGCTAATTAATCAGATTAACTTGTGAAATTGCGAAACATACATTACAACGAGTATCATTCTGTGAAATTAATTTTAGGAAGTTTAAAATATCTTTTAAGGATCTTCACTACAGATAAATTTACGTAGCGAGATGACGCGAGCCTGTCCGTGACGCCCACGGAGCCATTTAGGCTAAATGATTCGTGGAAATTAATGGCTTTCATTTTCATAATTCGCTCATGGAAATTCCAATTGGCGTCAAAGACAAACTAATATTTTTCAAGAACGAGTAAAAAAATATATTTTTTTTAAATAATCCTCTACGTTTATTAATTTTACAGCTATTGTTTTAATTTTACAAGTTTTAAACTTAAAACTCTAACAGAAGGATTCATAAAATTACAGTTTTTTTTTATAAAAAAATGATTTTTTACTCGACCTTGAAACATATTGGTTTGCCCCTTACGCCAAGTATCTTGCTTGCCCCACTGCTTTAGGTTTAGGTGTTGTTAGGTTTTAGTATTTGTCAAAATTTTGTTGCAAGATGTACCTATGGATTTAGTATTGTGTTTACCCACACTAGCTTAATTAAGTTACTTTTTTTTACACCAAAGTATCAAGTTCGATTAACTTTGAGAAAAAAATCAAAGTCAGTTTATTAATATGTCACTAACATACTGTGGGTATGTTTAATGTTTTTACCTGATTATTATTTTTTACACCTGTTGTTAATAAAACCAGACCAACGAATAAAGAAATCAAGGACATTTGCAACATAATTAGGAAATCTAATTATCGTAAACTTATGAGAGACTCGCAAAGAAGTGTAGCAATGAGAAACTATGAGAAGTAAATGCATTATAAAGTGGAAATCAGTTACTAAAGAATTTCAGGCGATATTTTATAATCGAGTCTCGAATTGGGGTAAACTTAACTTGGTCCAATTTAACCCCAGCAAGACATAGCTTACCGCTCCATTTGTTTTGGCACCTGGATTTCATTCCTCTTAAAAAATATTTAGAGCAAAGTCGAATTTGGAAGTCATCTGGAGAGCAAGACAACACTTGCTAGTAAAAAGCTCGGTGTACTGAATACAGCAAAGCAGTACTTCTCTTCGAGGCAACGCTCACACCTCTGGGCCGGTGCATCGAAGTACCAGCTGGACCCTCTTGAATCCGCCCAATGACACGCCATCCAAATCATCGACGATCTCACTCTCACAGGTGGTCTAGAGTCGCTTAACATCCGTAGAGACGTTGCGCCTCTCTGCGTTTTCTACCGCCTTTATAATGGGGAATGTTCTGAAGAGCTGTTCAATTTAATGCCAACTTCGAGTTTTTACCATAGCACCGCTCGTCGTCGTCGTGCGGTTCATCCGCACTTCCTTGACACAGAGTCGCTGCGTACAGTGCGGTCAAAAAGACACTTTATACCGCGAACCAGAAAGTTGTGGATTGAACTGCCACCTGAGGTATTTCTGTTACGCCACGACATGGGGCTCTTCAAGAGAACTGTGAACAGGATTCCGCAAGGTCGGCGCACGAGCGTGCGCCGACCCCCTGGTGTTGCAGGTGTCCATGAGCGACGGTGACCACACATGATGGCATGTGGGCCGCCCGCTCGTCCGGCATCTATTCTATAAAAAAGACACCATTCGATAATATAAGACTAAATCACCGACGAATGAAAAATTCAACAACTACGAATCCATCAATTTACAATTAGGGTTTTTAAATTAGATGAAACCGAACGAACAAAAGCCCACCCGTGGACAATTAAAAAAGAAAGATATATAACATAGAGATAATATCTTCTTTTTCAGGAAGTTACAGTTTATTTGTTCATTTTTATATTGTGTATTGTTTTTATGTAACTGATGACATCTTTGTACATTGTCTAGGTGTACAATACATCGTTTTACTTTAATCTAGTGTTTGTGTGCCATATAACGAAATCTAATCTCACGGTAATTCTCTTCACTAGATCATCGGAACAAGATTAGTTTATGTAATACCATACGGTTATCCACTTTGCAGCGTCCATTCTCTGCTCACATTCTCGGCAACGTAGCGTAATGAAAATTGGTACGATTCTTAGTAAATAATTACAATTTGAGAATGATAAATTTACACTCTGTAACTCTAAACTGATCTTTTAGCAAGTCTTAAAGTAAAATAGTGTATTAATAAAAAAAATTTTTATTAAAAAGGCAGCAGACGACTGTATAGTCCACCTGATGGTAAGTGGATACTGTCGTCCATGGACATCCGCGACACATGCCAAAATCAATTCAGAATGGCAAACGTTGGCCCGCACATATCCAAAAGATCGACTAATTAATTCTTCAACAAAGCTGTGAATGGGATTTTGCAAAGTCGACGGTGCACCCGCATACCCCCTGATGTTGCAGGTATCCATGGGCGGCAGTAATAGTTACCATCACGTGGGAATGCTTGCTCGTCCGACTTCTTCCCTATAAAAAAAAAAATTAGGACTATATTCAGCAACTAATTATGCTTTCCTGGTACTCTTGCTTTCCATTTGTAAAAAAACGTTTACATTGAACTTTTCTATAGGATCAAAGATTATCTCCATTTTTCTATAATCAGCAAACGTGGTGATTAGCATAATCTTTATGTCAGTTATTCTGTATTACTAACGCAACGTACATTGCATAACGTACATACATTTGTTTGTGCAGAAATATATTCACTCTGGACAAACCTCCGTGGTTTTTTGAGCGTCTATTATTGCATTGTATACTTTTTTGATAACTAATTTGATAAATGAAAGAAAAAAAATAGTAGTGTAGTCTTCGTTGAGATATCTAAAAATGAAAATACCTATAAATGTGTCAATTAACAGTAATTGTCTTATTATTATTGAATCATTTTTACTTCATATGAATTGTCAATAGAAATTCAATTGTATATACTAAGTTGTTAAAAGGTTTAATATATCGGAAAATATTAAAATATTTTGTTCCGATCGACGCTGCGCGCTGTTTGCTAAATGACCTACCTACCTAACTTTATAGTGACCTACGTGATTAAATTTTACGAGATTTAATCACGATGGATAGGTAAGAGGTTCAGGCTAAGACAGTATAAGGCTTTACAAGTGCATCGATCATTATAAAATAATTACTGCTATAACTACGTAATAATTGTAGTAATCATAGGTAAACGAATAAAATTGTAACGTTCGATTTGATTGCCGGTTGTAAAATGAGGTTATGATTGAAAATACAACGTTCAGTTTTGCGGTTGGGTCCGTCTGGAAACCGCTAAAATTATTTTACCGCGAGAATAGTACTATTACATAATCATGATATAAATTAATAAAACATTTTTTTTTATTTTTTTACTCAAAACTATAAAGATGAAAACAGGGAGAGAGAAGATAAAAAGCGAATACCATACATACAATTTTTTTCACAAATTAGATTATGTAAGTATTCGCCTAAATGGAAGTAAGATTTTCTCGAGCCGCATGTCGAGTGTAACTAATGAAATAGGCATCAGAAAATAATCTTGATCTACAGGCTGTGTTTTTTTTTATATAGATATTATTATTATATCTGTACTTTTATTGTCTCTGAAGATGGACCATACAATTTAGTCTACAATGTATTAATTAATCCGCCATTACATGTAACTTTGCCCTAAAATCTGATTCTAATTATTTTTTAAGCAGAATCTTTCACTCACGATTTTGGGCGTTATACAATATTAACCAAAATAATTATGAGGCGAATTATTTTCAAGTTACAGTACGACACGATTTGTAATATTTATTTTAAAAGTAATTTCATTAAAATAACCAGTAATAGTCAAATTCAGCAATATATTTTAAAGCATAAATTATTTCTAAGTAATGTTTATTTTATTACGTTTGATTTAATGTCTTACTTTATTTATCAAGACTTATTATTATAATAAATTTCATTTATCAAAACTGAGTTTATTTATCTAGATTATTTATTGATTAAGCCATTTTTAAATCTGTTTTAATGAAATTAATTTCCAATAGATCTTAAATCCTGTTCTGTAACATTAGGTGTGGTCTTTCTCTTATTTATTAGATAATTATAATGTTAACAAATCTATTTAAACTGGTCTGAACCCGAATGTTTACCTTAATTATTTTACTCGACGTTTGGGTTGGGTTGCACCAACCGTGGTCACGAGCTGACCGCCACCCTTTTAAATAGATAAATATGTGTGAAAAACGCGAAAATCTCAAATGGTATAACGTTAACATGTAAGTAGTGCCTAACTGTCGTATGAAATAAATTCTAGTGCAATGGAAACATACCTGATTGTGATGAACAAGATGATACACTCATAACATGTGCAACAAGAGTAACGTGACCGTATGATCCGACCGTAACATGTCCTAACATGTAGGCAGCGAGTGATGTCAGTGTTACAACACTGCGTAACATTGCACTATGCTTCTGAGGTTTACTTCTACCATTTTGGAGGGATTTCCGAGGAATCTGCCTACGCGGAGTTCACGTAAAATTATGTACATCTAAGTTTTTTTTTTATATAGAAAAAAGGAGGCAGACGAGCATAATCCACCTGATGGTAAGTGAATACTTTCGTCCATAGACATCCGTGATACATGCCACAATGACAAACGTTGGCACACCCCCGGATTAAGGAATGGATTGAGAGAACGAGTTGGGAAAATGGGGAGGGATAGGATGGGATGGGAATGGGCTCTGGAATATCTCAGTCACTACCGAAACACGTACGTACATTGGGGAAATATGATAAAAAGGCAACGCATCTGGGGTCGTGCCAGCGTTTGTCATGTTGTACTAATGTTGGCATGTATCGCGGATGTCTATGGGCGACAGTATCCACTTACCATCAGGTGGACTGTATGCTCGTCTGTTGCCTTCGGCCATAAAAAAATACAGGTACTTAATTTTCTCGTTACGAAAAACACAATACCCACAATACAATACCCATATCTACAGTGAAACGTCATTAGGCATATGTAGAAATTTGAAGTAATAATTACTTAATTCGACTTGCTTTCGAAAAACAAAAGGTTATTAGGGCTACGTAATTTGTTTATGGTACCACTTACCAGTAGTCATTAGTGGTGATGATCAAGTGTGAAAAGCAAGTAAGTAACTCCCAATAAACACAGGGACAGCTGCGTGAAATTTTAATCTGAGAGTAGGTTGTAGGTACCTTATTTCGCAAATCGATCTAATTATGTTGGCGTTTGTATATGTTTAATAGTTTACTAATATTAACAAAAACAAATAACGTGTTTGTATTAATGAAAAATACAGCTCAAACATAGGGTCAAGAAGTAGATACGAGTAGTTTTTGGTGATATGACTACTAATTTTCGTTTGACTACTAGGCGGTGATAAACTCCGAGCGTTTAATTCATCATCCACTTAAAAAAAATAGTACTGAGACCAAGACTTGTGAAACCAATATCAAAATCGATACATTTTTAGTGGGTTTCTTTTGAACAAAATGATTGGGGACGAAACTTTTAAGGTACTCTCTAGCTTCTATTACATTAACCTAATAGTAGTCTCCAATGTGTTTAAAGGAATCTCCAATTTGGCATAATAATATAAGGCTCATTTAAACAAGGAGAGTTTCTCGAAAGCGTGCAGGAGAGAAAATCGATCAAAAGATAGTAAAAACAATTGTTATCATCATGTGATCACTGTTATCATCGAGGTGAACAGTTGTAGGTGAGAATCGTATGAAGCCTGGTTGCATACCAATCCGAACCATTCGAGAAACTGTCCTTGTGTAAATGAGTCTCAAGTCGCGCGCGGCTGTGGTGGACGAGTGAAGCACAACAGAGGGACAGTAAATCGGATAGAAACAAACATTTCTATAAATAAATATATTTCTATAATCTTCTATTGTATCTTAGCAATAGGAAATCATCGCGGTAGCTGTTTAATGTAGTACATTAGGTCAACTGTCAATCTGTTTGACGTGTAATAAAGTACACGGAAGCTTCATTGTACAAGTACGAACATTGATTGCACAAATACCTATTACACTTTTACAACATCAACATGTCTTAAATTGACAGCCGCATCTTGAAAATTGATTGGTTTATTTTAATTTGTTAAAAAGTTTTTAATTTATAAAATTTACAACTGTACCTATAGGTACGATTTGTTATAAAACTATGGGGATCTGCTTGTGAATTTAACATAATACACAATCATTGTATCAATAAAGGATTCAAAATTACATACTAAACAACTCAGTGCACTCTGGTATATAAATTGAGAACCCCATGATTTATTTCATGTGAATACCGTGAAGGCCGAAATTAATTACTTTATCAGTTGTTGGTAGACTCTAATAAACTAAAAAAAGTACCACAGTACAAATAGTACGTCAGCTACACATTATGGTGGAATACCTAAAGTGGTATTCGCTCCGTGCGCCAAGATCTTAAAAAACATCTGTTCATAGTTATATAACTGATTGTAGATATTTCTAAAAAGTTTATATAAATACCATTTTTATATTGTGAGAGGCAGAGTGCATGCTGGAATTCCACTGCCGCTCTGCGTACACTCGACGGCCTCCCGAAGTGTCACCTGCACCATTAAACAGCATCATTAATGGTGCAAATGACACTACTGTGTCTCGTTTGCACCATTCATAAAAATACAAGTCCAGCTTCGGGGGTTTACCAATTTGTCAGGTATAACTTGCGCCAATAAAGAAACGATATGAAAATGGCGGTCACATAACGATGAGTGGTAAGTTGCCTTATAGAGGCTATCGTAAAATGTACTTGTAGGGTATTCTCCATTTTATCCTATTCCTCCAATGTATGCACGTGTTTCGGTAGTGAGTGAGATATTCCAGAACCTATTCCCATCCCACCCTATCCGTCTCCATTTTTCCAAGCCCTTCTCCAAATCCACTACTCAAGTGCACGTGCCAACCAGCTTGGCCAGCGTGGCGTTTTAAGGCCATACACAAGACAATTGTATGAGGAGGTCCGTGTCGAAAAGTGGACGATAAAATAGCTAGTTACAGTGAACAATTTTTTTTATGGACGAAGGCTGCAGACCAGCATACATGGTAAGTGGATACTGTCGCCCATAGACATCCGCGATACTTGCCAACATTAGTCCAAAATGACAAACGTTGGCACGCCCCCGGATGCGCTGCCTACCTTTGGAGATTAGGGAGATATAGGAATGGATTTGGAGAAAGGGTTGGGAAAATGGGGAGGGCTAGGATGGGAATGGGCTCTGGCACATCTCACTCACTATTGAAACACGTACGTACATTAGGGAAATAAGATAAAGTGGGAAAGGCAATACAATTCAAGGTAGTCTTCTGTGAGAGAGGGGTTACGTGGCCAGTCGAGCGCGCCCAGCGGCTGTTGGATTGCAGCGTGCACTCTGCCCCTCAAAAAATAGAACCCGAAACCTTTGACACTGCAGGCATAGGGACTGAGTTAATACCAATTGTTAATACCATAGCAACTGAGTTAATCGGTCGTCTGAAATACAAAGCATTTAAAGTTATTCATATTATTGTACCATCTAATGCTTGCTATTTGCTTTCAAATTTCTTCTTTCCACCCAAATGTTGCCCGCAAGAAAAATTACTTTAGAAGACCGCTGGTTGTAATTTTACTTAACTGTAGGTACTCGTATTATGTATTTCTTTTTTGTATGTTTTGCTGGCCGTGCGGTGTTGGCCGGCTATAGGACACCATCACCCCATTTCTTCTCGTGGGTGTCTTAAAAGGCTATTAAGAGATAACAAAGCGGCTACCACAGACCCCGAGGAACTACATCACCTCTAAAAGAGTAAACTCGCCAACCCTTTTGGTATGCCAAATGAAAGCATGGGTCCAGCAGTGGATAATAAAAAGGCTGGTGAAAAATGCTGGTGAATAAGAAGGCTGTACATTAAAGTTTATTTATCTATCTATTATGTAAAGATACTCGTACCTTCCTAGTAAAATATAAGCCTTCTCTTATCACAGTGACCTATCCATTCGCTCTAACGTATGAAATAACTAAAGATACAAATTATTTTATTTACTTGTTAGCAAACATCTTCATACCTTTTTAACTGTCATACTGTCTCTTGATCGTGTCATTATGTTGACACATAATGACATGATCAAGAGACAATATGACAGTGACGTGTGTCCACTCATCTCTCACTTCAAAATTCATAAGGTAATTAATTGCCTTCGTTATTGATGTAGATTGTATGTCAGATGATCCAAATGGAAATTGCTTTATATTTACAAATTCATAGGAATGGGCTGTCCTTCAAATCCCATGCATCACGATGATTACTATCGATTGATTAGCCTAATTGAAGTCCTGAGTTCAATTCCCAATAGGATAAATATTTTTTAAGACATCCGGTTGACATAAGGTCTGGTTGGTTTTTGTTGTGTTATCTCAACCAGTACGTGAAATGGTTGATGTAATCCAACTGAAGCGTAGAGTAAAATAAAACATATAAACATATGCGTTTAGGACCCATTTAATAGATAAAAACAGACACTGTCCTTTTTATATAGAGAGGGAGACAGAGACAGAAGCTGGAAGATAGAGAGGGACAGGAATAAGGACAGGGACAGAGACACGAATGAGGACCAGGATAATCACGATAACATAATATCCGACCTGCGCTTAGGGATCGGTTCCTTTCGCCGGTTAGCCGGCGGGGTAGCCCTTAGGCTTGTTGCTCCACACACTTTGTTTCTGGCTAAGCGCCTTCTGCGCTCGCCCTAAACTAAACATGTCTGGTGACTCTTGAAAGATCACTAGGGCCACAAGAATTAAGTTTAGTATAACTCTTTAAAGTTTCGCGCATTGTACACGTTTTTTATTTTAAATTGGGTCTGAAAGCGTAAAATTAAAGACTTTCGTCTACCTTCAGAGGCTGGTGACAGTGGTGACGGTTGTAAAGGGGCTGGTGGCAGTGGTGACCGTGTAAAAATGAGCGCTGAGCGGTAAATCAACACTAAAGAACCCTAATAACCTTAATCTTAACTTGAGCATTTAATCTCAAATGTTTAAAATTGAATGGAAATCTTGGACTATAACGCTCGAGTTTTAAAGTTTTATTGGCGCTCACTGAGCGCTGAAGCGCTGAAGACTGAAATCGAGCACTCAGTGTTGTTAGTTATGCGAATAATATCGGATCATAACAAATAAACACCATAATTTTTCCAAAAAAAAAACTAACCGATCCGAGAAAGCCTCATCGAAATCTTTCATTTTGTTATAAGTATCGAGTATAAATATAAGAACCAATAGACAGAAAAATGTTGTATTGAAAGATAAAATAGGAGTAAGTATTTTGGTTCTTGTTTTTGTGTATGAAAGTAAGGAAAAAACAATTAAGTAAAGGAACACCTATGTACCTATGGCCTGCACCGTCCCCCTAAGAAGAAAAGGCATAATGACATTTTTAACGAAAGCATAAGTAACATTACATTCGGAAATTAAAAATAAACAAATAGCATAGACAATAGTTATACTTTTGATTTTGTCAAAAACTGCCAAGTTTCTATAGCTCGATTTTAAATTAATCAAAATTGTACAATTCTTTTTTGCATTTTCTCGAAAGCCATCAAAATGTACTTGTGCTTTTTTTTCCAAGGAAGGCATTAAAGTTTCTGCAGCAATTATAAATATTACATACGTATAATATTACATAATGTCGTCGTTATGTCACTGTAATGAGGCGCTAATAAGATGTATTTATTTCTATAATTTTGTATAATTTAGGTTAATTACATTAAAGTAACGTTTAGACAACTACATAATATCTCACAAATGGTAGGAAGTAAGTACTGTAGGTACAAATGGTACAAATGGTAGGAAGTAATGGTAGGAAGTTTTCTTCCTGTCAGTCGACTTTTTTATAATACAATTTTAACAGGCCAAGAACAGATACGGAGCTTCGTTTGTCTCTTTATACTCTGATTTTTAATTTGAATTTTAAATAATAATGAAAAAATTCCAATTTTTTTAAGATCTCACTAAAGTCTTTGAAATTAGAATGGACAATAAGGTCTCATTTCTCAGATAATGTCGCATACCCTATTCTTTCTTTCATCCCATTATCATTATCATATTCATACCAATCCCATTACGATATGGTAATTGCGAGTAGAGAGTATAACTGGATAAAGGAAATCCTTTGTTCCATTATTCTCTCTAATGCACATTCCATTCGAGGAAGAATCATGAGTGCAATAGGATGACGAAATCTTTTTGTCCCGTTATACTCCATTTCCCCATCCCACCCAATTTTCCAATCTTTGAATAAATTGCACTCCTAAGTCTTCAAAGGTGACGGTGCATTCTGAGGAGTGCCGACATTCGTCAGTAAAGACTGATGTCATTCGTGATTGTCATTCTTCACCGTGTGCTGTCGGCCGGCTTCAGAAAGCACCATCCCACCTCTTCCCGTGGATAAGGGATAACAAAGCCAATACCACAAGCGCTGAAAAACTACACCACCTCCAATAGAGTGGACTCGACAATTTGCTTGTCTAGCGTGACGTTTTAAGGCCATATATCCCTTAAACACAATACAATGTGCCTGAGTAGGTCCATGACCAACAGTAGATAATAAAAGGGTTGGTGACAGTGACGGCGACTGACTGATGTTGGCATTACCACAGATATCTATAGACAAATTTATATACTTACCATTAAATGGACTGTCTGTTCATTCGTCACCTTCTATAAAAACATGTCAGTAGTTTCGTTGGGTAAAAACCAAGCGGATTTAGCAGCAAGGTTAAAACTAAGCTCAGCACGGTCAACACTAACCGTCTAACTGCTCACCAGTAAACGCAATCATACAGGTGAAAGGGATGCGCGGTCATCGCCGCGTTAGGTAATAGGCAACAATCCACAAGTCTGTACCACAGCATCGAGAAAAGGCAGAAAGAATTTGACAATATTGTGAAAATCGTTTGCATCCGCTGCGTGCACTGTCGCGAATTAAGACCCATTTGCACAAGGAGAGTTTCTCGAGCGATCCGAGCGCGAATATTGTACGATTCTTGATGTACGTATACGATTCTCGTATGCGACCACACGATGATAAAAACTCGATGGTAACACGGATAACAGTGATCAGATCATGCTAATAGTTGTTTATATTAGCTTCTGAAAAATATTCGAGAAATTCGCGTTCGAGAAACTCTCCTTTTGTAAATGAGTCTTATCGCATCTGACTGGAGCATTAAGGGTTGCCAAGACATTTTATTATCTTCTGTTGTGGAACTTAAATCTAGAAATGGATTAAACTAGCCATAAAATAATGACGTCATGATATGGGTAACATAAAGCCAACAAAGGGATAACGAAGCTCCTACCACAGTGGACTCGCCGATCCGTTGGGAAAGGCGTTTTAAGGCCATAGATCCCTCATGCATAAGAAATGTCTTATGCATTATGTCTCATGCACATGCACAATGGTGGTGCATGAGGAGGCCCATCTCCAGCAGTGGACGATAAAAATGGTTACTGTTAAGGTTTAGTATGGTTCTTTTACGGAGCTCTTTTTAGAAGTATGTTTTAAGGCTTGTCTACACAACGGTGCGATGTACAAATTCATATAAATTTCTTGAATACGAGAGTACAATAATTGAGTTTTAGCAATGTTAATAATACTGTTTAACTAATAGCCGTTAATATGAGGGTATCAGTTAAATAAAAGTCAAGCTTCTCTTACAAAATTCGTATTCGAGTCCCACTACTCTTCGGCGGGAGTTGTGACGTCATTCTCGAAGCCGGGATTCACGAGTCGTGTAAACAAGTCGATAGATTTAAAAAACGAAATACCTTTAAAAAAAATACTCTTTGAGGGCCAAAATGGTGTATCCAAACGTATTTCCCATTAAGCGACTGTGAGTTTGAGTTAAAATCCCTTTTAAAATAAACATTAAAATATTAGGTTGAAATCATAGCCTTAATCTATAAAGCACATTCTTACGAGTAGCATTTTATATAGAGATTAACTACTTGTTGCTGCTGTATATTGTGTTACAATCAAAAGGCTTCCTGAAGCTTTGAGCTTTAATCAGTCTACAAAAGTCTGTCTGAGTTTTTTTGTAAAACAATAATAAATATAGTTGTGTAATTTATGAAAGTATGCTTTTGTCTTTTAATAAAAACTTTGTTGTTAAAAAGTTGTAATCGAAAACAAATTGAGATCATACGATATTTACTTTCGTAATACATTCCTGAAGTATAAACCTTTTTTATTAGAAAGGATGTGATAGACGAGCAGACTGTCCACCCAGTGAGAAGTAGGTCCTGACATCCGCGATGCGACACGCTGACCACAGGCCTTACTCATGCGATGAAATGCGGAGATCAGAATAAGATCTCGTAGAGAGGATAGGATAGAACAAAATATTTTTTAATCTCCCGCGGCTCGGATCTTCGGCTCTTCTTCTTCAATCACCGGCTAACTTCTTCAAGTCGTCGCATGTCTACTTGAACGGAGCAAGTCCCACGTTGCACTTCCCGATAGGTACATGTGTCACCGGACGACATAATTGGACATAATGATGATGGAGGACATTCGTGGATTCATCTGCCACAAATATGACAAATATGTCCTGTTGCAAATATGGCCTACTTCAGCTGCTGATTCCATGAGCTATATCGGTGACTTGAGGCTTTAGGTAACTTCCGACTTTGGTATGATTTTTATTTGTCAAAGAATATTTTTATTTTTTATTTATTCCTATGGCCATAGAAAAATGTTTTTTTTTGTATTACTATATTTTCACCTACGGAAATCCTCAAAGTTTATATGTAAGTGGCGAGTCTATAATCGGTAAGGTAAGACTATCACTGCACGCGCGCCCACCAGACGACAAGGCCCTCCGAGTACGAAGAAACCCGGAGGCAACATTAAGGCCCAAAGAGTCAACCCAGCGACCTGTCCGTGTTGATGGGCGGAGGAGACGTCACCGGTGGCGACTTAGTTTTGAACAATTACCCCCACCCCCTTGAGGGGGTGTGAAAAGACCTACGGGCAAAAGAGCCGACGCATTTTCGTAAATGCTGATTAACCGAGTTAAATGCGGTGTATATCGATCGGTCTCTCTGCTGAAGTTGAACTACCAAGCCCGTCTGCCCAAAAGACAATGGTTGATTTATTTTTAATCAACCATTATACTCATTGTTCTATTATACTGAGCTTGTTGTAATTAAAATTCTGGGATTTGTGAATCCCAATTTAAATAGAGTTTTATCCACTGTAATTTTACCACCTTATTTTGATGTTAAAGTTTAGAGAACGACAATTACTATAAAAAATAATGATGTGGCAAATAGTAGAAAGGGCACATAAAAAAAAATCGAAATGAAAGTATATCACAAGTAGCACATTACGAACGGACTGTACGAGGTCAATCAATCAATACCTATGTGCACCTTTTCCCGTTTGTAATAAGGGTTAGATTACAACAGCTTTTGGTACTTTGCTGACAGTAAGTACATTATTTAAAGAAGTTTTTCCCATTAATTCAACCCATAATAACAAATTAAGGACAACAAATTATACACTTCTAAAACATAAGCACAGGCTAAAATTAATTCTATCTTTATGTTAATAAAGTACAATGACAAGTTAAAGGTGGGTAAAAGTGAATTTGTTCTCTAATCGATTTTGGAGATGTATATATCGATAAAAGTATACGGTCGTAACATTCCAACAAGTAAAAGATTGATATTATATAATGGCAATTGAAAGGTGACGATCAGATTGAATGGGCGAATTAAAAATGTAACTTATTATTAATATAATGCCTTATTATTAACGCAGATGCCTTAATAATTTAAGGCATCTGTACTTTGTTGTACCTACATATTTTCAAATCCTAATGTTAGCACAAATAGGATAGTGACTATCTATAGTCTACAATTGAGTAATTCAAGTATACCCATAAATTCGCTGGTTTGTCAAAAAAAAACTTTTCCCCAAAATGGAAAAAAATGCAAGTATCTACGGATGCTAAAAAATAAAATATCATTAGAAGGGTATCGTTAGAAGTTACAAATTTTGGAATTAAATAAAAATAGTTAATTTTCTAGTGTTATTTTATCAATGATAGAATATCCCCCATTTACTCTGGTAAAAAAATCAAATAGCCGTGTCTCCAAGTGTACTACTCAATTAGAGAAACAAACTCATTTTTAAAATTGAACATATTTTGTAAGCTTATGAATGGCGGTGCACCACCTCTCTCGTGAGTGTCGAAACAGGCAACTAAGAGATAACAAAGCGGCTGCCACAAGCGCTGAAAAACTAACCACAGAGTGGACTCACCAGCCCGCTTTTAGTTAGCACGGCGTTCTAAGGCCATACTTACCTCGTACACGAGACTACGAGGAAGCTCATGTCCAGCAATAGGTACTAAAAGAGCTGATTGCGGTTACTTCCACTTTGTAATTACAAGTTTGTCATTATTAGTATTGTCATATATAAATAAAGCGTCACGCATGCGTACCGCGAGTAGTATATCATTGTTTAAATTCTAAAGACCTCATTTGCACCAATGCAGAGGTGGAAGGAATAGTTTGATGTCGAGCCCACGCATGAGTGTAATTGTGAAAACAGTTTATAAAATAATTTATATTTCTGTTTGTTTAAAAGTAGTAGGCACTTCTCCTTAACTGATAGATAATCACTTTTAAAAGAAAAGAAAAGTGGTCGGTTCATTTCCACTTTAACGCAGTGTGTAAGAATTAGATATTCAAAGTGAAATTATATCATTACTAACCATTCGATAAACGGTGAAACGATAATAAAAATCATAATTATTATTTAAGTTAGTATAATCTTATTGTCTTTGAATGTTTCTGCTGCCAGAAGGCACAAAAAGAGAAGCCATAAGCTTCTTCATTCCGTTGTTATGAGTCAGTAAGATTGAGCATAAAGTCAGACAATATGACTCCGCGCCTCCTTGGCCATGTGGTCCAATGGTGGGAAGAGTCATCGTATATGGTGACGACCCTAGGAAGAGGCATATATTCAGCTGTGGAGAGACACAGGCTGATGGTATGGCATAAATAAGTAAAACTATATTTTAGAAAACTGACAACACATCCCTTAGGTATTGATAAAACATTTAATTTAAATATGACGGATATGGGTAAAGCAATGAGTTCATAATATCAAAGATATGTGAATATTAAGAGCTATGTTGACATTAAATTATATCCAGAAAAAAAATTACTATCCTGTTTCTGCCGTTTTCCAAATAAAAAAACAGCGATAAATACATGTAAAATTTAAATTTGTAGTCAAACATATGCTATTGAGGTATTACGAGATATTGCACTGCTCACCACTTAATAACATATTGTACATAGTATTCTTTGTCATACTCGTATTATAATTATCCAGTGAATATATTTTTGTCAGTTTTGTCTTCCTCTCAGTGCTGTAATTATGAACCCTTGTAATATTGAACCCCGATGATATATTCATATTTATACGTACTGCAAGACACCGCTAAAACAAGAGATACTAGAATTTGACAGTTTGTTCGTTTTGCTTTGTATGTGTACTTATTTATTAATAATATATTTATAAGTAGTATTTAAAATTAACAGAAAAACTAAATGCGTCTGGTGGGAGAAGTTATACTTAGCTCAAACTTGTCTAATGTCAAAGTTGATTGTTATATTGTTGTTAGTTATACTTTGCTCAAACTTGTCTTATGACAAAGTTGATTGTTAATTGGACACTATCTTTAGGCTCTATTCATATTGCTAACGTTTGCTAGAAATGATTTAGCGAGATTTGATTTGATGATTGATTTGATGACTTGATTTTTTTATCAAATAAACACAATATGTACCCAAAATATGAGGCAATCTAGACATAATGGCACGCGTACAATCCATACAAGTCAAGAGAGTCTAGTTACGCCCACCAGCTTAGGAACAATATGCTTGTTATGTAAACCATATTTGTTTATAAGTATTGCATATGGAGGACACTGGTAACTCGGAAATCGGATACATGTGACATACAGTTGTACCAGTTGACGTTCATGTTGCATTACAAATGAAATAATGCTCTTAAGTTTGAATATTAATGAGTAATAATATCTGAATGTCCATTTGATGTTAGGTTCTGTTTGCTTGTCGAAAGAAAAATATAATTTAATTCTGCTTTTGTCAAGCACTGAGGAAAATTTTGGAAATACGGGAAAAAGATACATACATACAATACAAATATGTATTGGGCTTGTTCTGAAAGTAATTTCGTTTTTTCCCAAGAGAGGAAGAGGATAATTGTATTTTCAACTAGTCAACTTCATTCTTAACTGTATTGGCATTATATATTTTGATAGCTGACATTTCAAGGTTTACTTGTATAAAAAAAAAATCATATGATTCTTCGCAATTTTTTTTTTGAGTCCTATCAAATATGGATAATCAAAAGCAGCATTGTCCGCATAATTTGCTTTTTATTACCGAAAAGGTACGAATGCAGTTAAAGCAAGAAAAAAATAATTGGACGTGTATAGAGAAGATGTGTTGACAGAACGCCAGTGCTACAACTGTTTCGCAAAATTTCGTTACGGCAATTTAGATATTGAAGATGCACCATTTCCTGGAATGCCAGACCTCACATAAGTTTGGTAATTTTTAATTTTTAAATATTAAAACATTTGCTTCAAATGAGGATGTCAAAAATCACTTGGATCAGTTTTTTGTAAGCAAAGATCAGAAGTTTTTTGAGCGTGGAATTATGCTACTACCAGAAAGAGGGCAAAAGGTACTGGACCAAAATGGTCAATATATAATTCAATAAAGTATGTTATATTATGAGAAAATCGTCTTTCATTTTTACTAAAAACAACATAATTACTTTCAAAACAACCCAATAGATATGATATTTACCTATTTTAAACGGGTCTCAACACATTTATTTTACTCGATGATAATGTTGAGTAAAATAAATAATATAAAAAACGTAAATATACACGATTTTTCATCTGATGCTATTTCAGATATTGTGAGTGTTGTGTGCCGCAAATTTCCGGACTACGAAGACCAAATGCGGGTAATTAATGACACTGCTCGCAACTCTCAACGTGGACTACCCGCGTCTTCAGCTAGCTTGTGACCGTGGTAGATGCACCCCAACCGAAACATTGAGTAAAATAAATAAGGTAAACCTCAAAAGAAAATCTCAAATTCTATGTAGATATCAAATCACCAAATAGGGAGTCACAGTCACAGTCACTAGACACAAATGTCTTGACCCAGTAGGACTAATGCGTGTACAAAATAGACCAATTGAAGGTCATATAGCTTGATCGGTCAATAGGTAAATCTCAGACAGTACTTACCCATATTGTACTAAATATTTGATTGCGATAAAACTAAACAAGAAAGTGTGTTAAAAAGCGTTAATCTGTTTTTGTGCAAATATTTATTTTCACAATAACATAATAATATAAGTATGTTAATTGTTTCTAACGTGTAATCTGTTAATATACTTACATTATTTATATTACAAAGTCGCGCTAAAATGTAGATAATAATAAATTTCTCCATTTCCGTTATTGTAAATTAACGCTACTAATAGTACCTATACTAATACCGGTCGAAATAATAATAAAGATGATGAAATGCAGTCATTGATGTACTAATTGTGTTCAGATTAATGTTCGTCAAACAGCAAGCACGTGTGTCAGACATCAGCAGCGCAAAATCTGCGTCGTCGACGCTCGGTGAATATAGAAAGGTGCGGTGAAAGCGCACGTGTATGTCCTTGTAATAAATTTAACTACGCTTCCTGGTTTACTGCGACTATTAGGTACATTGGCAGTGTTTTGTTCATAGTCTTTTAGGCAGGACTGGTCTGGAAATTTTTGAAAAGGCACGTACTTTTGGCTGTACATTTTGGCGAATTAAACAATTATTTGAGGGGGATTCAGTGTTGACTTTATGTACATGAGAGGGGGAGGGTGCACGCTGCAATCTCGCAACTGCTGGGCTTTACCCCTCTCTCACAGAATACACTTTATCCAGACCTCACGGCTATCCCATCCTATCCCCTCCTCATTTTACCAACTCTTTCTGCAAATTCATAAAATAAAAGTGTAACAAAATCTCATAAAAGTGGATAGCATCCGGGGGCGTGCCAACATTTATCCTTCTAGACTGATGTTGGCAGGATGTCCATGGGCGACACTATCCACTTACCACCAGTTGGAGTGTTTGTTCGTCTGCCACCATACATGAAATTTCATTGAAACTGGGGAAAAAGAATTTGTCTTTTATGGAAGAGATGGTAGACCAGAACTCACTGGACGGCAAGTGTTCACCGTCACTCACGGAAACCGGTAACACAAAAGGAAGTGAAGCTGCGTAGCCGACCTTGCAGAATTTTATACACAGCTTTCCTCTGTTCAACCTGACTCTGCTTTTAGGCAAATCATTGGGCAACTGTGGCTCTAAATCGAGATAAAAATCAACATTTTTGTGCCATGAGTCAAGCAGCTAGATATTTAAGTAGATTAAATGGTTCGTACTCATTCCACAAAAGCCTGATATACGAGTTTAGCGTGTACGATGACTACGATGTCTAGAAGGTATGTATGTATGAATGAAACAAGCTGGGAATTATTCTTGTCATTCAAATCTCTCTTCATATAAAAATGGTTAATTAATGAGCTTGGAGTGTGTGGCATTCCGATACCGCATTTTTATGCACAATGTATGTGTGACTGTGATAGCCTATGTTATATATAGTCTATACGCAAAATTATGGCACTTGAACTGACATGAAGTTCGGAGGCAGTGGCATATTCAGGTAAAGACTGATATACTTGTAAATATAGAGGTACCTGTACGTTTCTTATCCTTTATTTGCATTGATCTATTCTAATGGTAGTCAGGTGTAATATTTATGAAGATTTCACTAAGATTCTTTAAAATAAGACTAATCTAAAATAGAAATTCGTATATGTATAGGTATATATTTATTTTACCATACTCGTAAGTGCGAATGGTTGAGCTGATGAAGTATGTATTATAATTTATCCATACTATGTAGCATTTAGATTGCTCAAATGGACGATTGTTGATAACTTCCCGATTGACATATGTAGATCATTTCGTCATATTACTACGGATGTGGAACCAGGTCTCAGTGCTAGATTTAAAACCTATATACTCATAGTTAAAAAGATTAATAGCTAAACCAGAAAATCGGTCATTACAGACAGCTGGTCACCAATTATCTAATGCATTATGCAACTCATTAGTATACTTGTTGTTACTATCGCACACTAAAGCCGTTCACCGTTATTGTTATGTCTTATTGTTAACTAAATAGAAGTTATAGTCGCTTGAAGTGTCCGCGTTTGAAACATAGATTTAGTTTTTTTATAACCTAAAGATCAACAAAACGTGCGAGTGAGAGGTCGAAGCATAGAACGTTCACCGTGCTCGGAAAGGAGTCAGAACTGAATATTAAATGACACATGTTTTCAACGAGTCTACAGAAAATGGAGCTATGGAGAGAGCTATGGAAAGCTCGCAGTTTTTATGCGGGATAAGTTTCGAAACGAAGAGATTCACCAAAGGACTAAAGTCATCGACATACCTCACATAATCAGCATGCTGAAGTGGCAATGAACAACTCATATTTTTTGCAAGATCGATAACCTTCAATGTCCGAGATCGTGGAGACGAGTCCTCCAATGGAGGCGACGTACCGGGAAACGCAGTATGGGACGCCCTCGTCCCTTTATGCTTCCTGTTCTCCATTTTCCCAATACGTTTCCAAGTGCATTCCCAAATCTTCAAAGATTTAGGCACATCAGGAAGCGTGCCAACGTTTGTCATTCTGGACTGATGTTGGCATGATAGCGGAAGTCTATAGGCTACAATATTCACTTACCACCAGGTGAAGTGTCTATTCGTCTGTCACCGTCTTTCTATAAAAAAAATCAAATAAGCGATTTTTGTGCCACATGGCCGCATTCTAGAATGTAAGATTGAAATGCTCTGTCTCTTTCTATATTATGAAGATAGAAAAGGATGCACCACAAAGAGCGATAGTGAAAGCGATTGTAAAAAGCATAGTTTGGAATGTTGCCCGAAAACATAGTGAATCTGTTATTATAAGTCTACGATTCGCCCAGTTGACTGGACGATGACGCAATATGTCTGATGCACGCTTCATGGTCTGTGTAAACTCTTCTAATGAACCATTATGTCTCTAATGCTTTAATTTATCAGTGTTTGGTGAGTACCTTTTTGTTGGGTGCGAATTGGGTCATGAATTTATTAGACGTGTTTCAATTATTAACCGTTCTGATAGCTGGATTTGTTTGTTTCAAGTTAGAAAAAGCTAGGAAACAATTCAAGTTGAATAATTTTTATGGCCGGTTGCAATTTTTCTTGATAAGAAAGTATCTCAGATATTATTATCCGGTTATGTCAGAAATTAGGCGAAATCTTTTATACATTTCAGTTAACAGGGCGAAATGAGCTCATACATAGGATAATAAGAAAGTTTCTCTTGCCTCCGCGTGATATATCATCCTACTCCATCCAATCTTATACCATCTCGTTTTTCTCATCCTACTTATATATTTTCCCGACCCGTTTCTTTTATTCAGCGTAATGAGGGAAGCGAAATGGTATGGTATAGGATTAACGATAACAAAAACATCCATGGGGATTAGGATACCTCTATTCTTCATCATTCTTTTCTAAATCTTTATCCGTACATCCCTAAATGTAAGCAGTTAACGGACGTGCCAACGTTCATCGTGCTGGACTTAATTTGGAGAACTGATTCCCATTTATGAGAGCATCGGCATAGCGCCAGGCGGACTGTCGGCCTGTTTGCTGCTTTCATTAAATAAAAAACGTATATTGTAATAATAATTGAAGAATCACTTGCAGAAAATTGAAAATATTTACTGTTTTTCTATTTACAATGTAAGGAACTATACAATTATACATAGAGGCTATATAACAGATTCATTCCCGAAACTAGAAACAGTGGACTTCGTTTATGATTCTGAGTAAGTAATATTTGGAGTAATTTTGGTACTCCAGTTTATCCAGTTGTATTTCGATCACTTAACATGTTACAATACTTACACTTACTTAACATATGAATGCTGTGTTCTCCTGTAATATGTGACGTTGGCGAACCTAATGCAATTAAAAATTTAACATAAAATGTTGTATATTTATTTGTAAAAAAGAAACACGTATTTGAGCTTTATGTTTAACAATTATGTATTGTATGAAAAATTTAGTAAACACACAAAAAAAATTTGCAAAAGATTAAGGTATTTTTTATATCAACGAACTCAGAATCAGGACGAAATCAATGGTTCCAAATTTCTGAAAAGGTTTGGTTACACCCTATATAGATGTTTTTTGTGGTTATCGCGATAGAGTATTCAAAACGAACATGATTGTTACTGACCTGATAACCGTATTAACTCAAAAAATGATTACGGAATGTCTACTTCCCCAACACATACATACATCGAAAAGTTTAGTGATGTTTATGACGACATTTAACTGCCAGTTACATCACGTTTTCTACCTTTCACGGACAGACAAACAGATCCTTAGGTCACGACGGTCAGACTTGAAATAGATTTTTGTAACGTGTTTCATAGCGAATAAGAAGATTAAAAAAATAAATTCAGTACTGTAGAATAATTCAGTTTAAGTATAATGATCTCACTCGTGTGCTGTCGACCGGCTTTAGTTGTATTAAATTGTTTTAAGCTTTAGTAATACGACCCCATTTCTAAGACTAAGGAATAATAAACCCATTACCACAAGGCCCGAGGAATTACATCACCTCTAAAAGATTGGACTCGCCAACATGATGGCCAGCATGGTGTTTTAACGCCATACATCTGCGTGCACACGACAATGTCCACGAGGAGACCCGTGTCAAGCAGTGAACGATAAAAGGGCTGTTGACGGTGATTTCGACGATGTCAGCCTTTGACGTCTCAAGGGCGTTTCGAGCCATAATATATATGAACAACAAAATACTACAATATATAATTTATATGAAGGAGAAATTGGAGGTGCAGAACTGCCTCTAGGCGCACACGACTACCTTGAAATGTACTGCATTTATTACTTTATCATATTTCTCCAATGTACGCACGTGTTTCGGTAGTGAGTGAAATATGCCAGAGCCCATTCTCATCCCATCCTATCCTATCCCTCCCCATTTCCCAACCCTTTTTCCAAATCAATTCCTACATCTACAAAAGGTAGGCAGCACATCCGGGGGCGTGCCAACGTTTGTCATTCTGGACTGACGTTGGCATGTATCACGGGTGTCCACGGGCGACAGTATCCACTTACCACCAGGTGGGCTGTATGCTCGTGTGTGTTTCAAGTATTATGAATACAATTCCATTAAAGATAAGAGAAAAACTATAGGTATACTAAAAATAAATTGAAAAGCACTACATATTTACAAAAATAACATCTAACTTTGAGCTATCTGTATAAATTAAATTACGAGTATGTAGATTTAATCCGATCAAACAAGTATCAGTTTTACCTAATTACCCTCAAGCGAATGTGCAGTGCCGTGATAAACTCACACAGTTTCATGGCACCAAGAAATTATTCAATATGTACCCCTCATTTGTAAATGTTAAATAAATCAAACAGCTAATTACGATCAACAAAACAACCTATTTTTGAATATCTGAAATAAATAATTTTATATGACTAAGAATGATGAACTCGAGATGTGAAGTTGAGTAGACTTGAGTTTGAGTTGAATTTGATTAATTGTAAAAATTGTACGTTATACGTTTTGTGGTTTAAAAGTGATAGTTTATTAAACTTCAAAGTATTTTTGTGCGTAATGTTTGTGAGAATCAAATAAAAGCATAGGACTGCCTTTGTCGTCTGATTCCAAAGAGTCCTCTTCTGTCCTCTGTAAACCTACTATCAATTTACTATGCGATTCCTGACTTAATCCAACATTGATAGGATACGTTTTAGACTTTGAAATTGTTAATTACGAAGAAAAACTTGACACTGGCAGAATGTGCTAATGGCACCATTGCTATATATAAAAAGAAACAAATATATACATAAAATATAGTGCATTCTTTTTCAATCAAAACGCATTTAAAACTTTAAGACCTTGGAATTCATATATTTTACTTTATCACATTTTTTTATGTTTTTATATTTGTTTTCTATTTTGCAGAATGCTTCAGCATCTGAACACTACATTAATGTGGGTTGAATCCATTTTGGTTAAAGTCCGTCTAATGTGGCTCATTCAGTATTTTCTGTTGCCAGTTTAATTATTTATCTATTTAAAATATTGTGACAATACGGGACCAGTGGCTTAACACACCTAACCTTAGGTTAAAACTCAAGTCAACACAAATAACGACCGGTACAAATCGACCAAAAAGTTGAGTAAAGTCGAATACATAAACGCAATTGAGAGGCATTCACTGTATATAATATATGATTTACTCTTATTGCATTCATGTAAAATGTTGCTGTTAAATGTGTCTAGAATTTCAAAGTCTAGTCTAATGATAATTTCACAATTAGAAGGCTAGATAATTACGAAATACTGGTGAGGATAAAAAAATAATAAAAGTTTACGTACAGTAGCCACTGTGTGCGTAGTCTAGTGATGGGTAACTCCGGAGTTAATGAATCAAAAGAGTTGAATCCGCGAGCGGAGTAGAATCCCTTAATTGTTCCATCGAATTGTTATTCATTCCGATTCCGATTCCGGTACAAATCATGATCGTGAGTGTAATCGCGCATCGGCACTTATCGGGGGCTCAAAATCGAGATGCAACGATGGCATGAATTTTTTTTGCTTATGCAACAACCATTAGGGAAAGGGAATGAAACGCTCTCGGAAAGTGATTAAGTAGGTGAATGAAAAGAGTTAAGGAGTAACTAAGAGGAGTCGGGTCCGCAAGCGGAGCAGGAGTAAGTGCGGAGTCTTGATTGCCGAGGACTTGGAGACTCCGAGAAGTCTTGATTGCCCACCACTAGTGCATACTGGTGCATACTGTCCTTTTGTAATTTATACCTGGTTGCTAACGAAATGAAGAATGTTCTCCAATGCTTTGTACGATACGTCAAATCAAATCACATATGTTACTACTGTCGCCGTATTTTTGGTACCAAAAAAAGAAACTTAATAGCATTTACGTTATTAATAAGGATATGTTTGTGTGTCAAACTCTTTAGTTCTTATTCCATCCCATCGAATGAGGGCTGAGGAGTGTGATAAGACGATGAACACTCCTCATACCTGGTTTACATCCTTCCAAATCCTGACTACCAGACCAGACGGAAGTATCTGCAATACTAATAACTAACAAGCGATAACGACTCAATACACATGCCAGTAAGAAGCATGACAGTTACTAGAAATGTTTCGTGAGTGCCAGTTGAAAACCACACAAAGCAGATTCGTTCGCTTCCCAGTGGCTGAAACATGCACACGAAAAATCAAAAGGCTTGCGATCTACTGGCGTGTTATTAATGGGTATGCATGCTTCTGACTGGCATAATCTGAATACACGTGCCAGTAGTACGCACTTGCGAGGTATACTGGTATGCTTTTGTGCAAGTGAAACGTATGTGAAGCACGGTCCTAAAACGCGACGATACTAAATTTGAGTGAAATGGAAACGCGCGTCTAGAGTTTTACCACATCTGCGGAGTCAGAGTGCAGATGTGGCAACAGTGTATTGTTTTATTTCATTTGCCTCTGCACCGCAACTCACATTAATTCGCGTTTAAAGACATTTTATAATAGACCGTTTCACACGGGAGATTTTAGTTTATCTTGTTTCAAATGTCTGATGTATTTTTAATTAAGAGCAGAGATTAGTCGATTGGTAATTGTTCTTAAGAAACATCTGAAACATTTGGGTAATTAATAATATTTGGTATATTTTTATCATAATATTTCAATAATATTGTTTCGGTACCAATGTTATATAAAATTTGATTTATTTGTTAAAAATGTTTCAAATATTTCTAACATACGTTTTTTTTTTAATTTGTTTTTGACAACAGCTTTTGATATATTTTTAATTTCTAAATCTAAAGGTAAATTATTTTCAAATTTAGGTACCTACCATATATTTTCGCGTTCTTTTGCCATAATAGGTAATTGCAAACTCTGGATTGTAAGTAAATTATAAATGTTATATCTTGATTAAGTTTGGAGATGAGCCAAATCGGTTTATTACTTACAATTACAAAATTATGACGAAGCCAACTTTCAAAAATTCCAAAAAAATGAATTCAATGTCTACGAAATATATATGTCGTTGGATAGAACTCGTAAAGCTCTACAACTTTTGTTAAAACACATTTTTTTAGACTTGGATAACAGTGTGTCCTTACGTACCGTATTTTCCATAAAGTAATGAATACTTCCGTCCCTCTGGCGATGCCCTTGGTCATTTTTCTCGCACGACTGCTTATGATTGCACTACTATTTTAGTTGCACTACTGCTTTTTACACTACTATTTATAATTGCACTACTCTTTATAGTTGCAATACTGCTTTTTGTACCACTACTTATAGGTGCTAATTTTTGTGATGGTGGCTCTCCGTCAAAACTCTCGTCTTTGTCTAACGTTGGTAAACTTCATATTATCTGTAGACCAAAATTTATTGTACGTTGACGTAGCCTTGCACTGGGGAAGCCAGGCAATTATGCAATTTTTAATAAATTGATTTATTTAAAATGTTGTTTTGAGACAAGGTCGACGACACGAAAAATATCCGTGAGGATGTTCCTCATTAATTATTGATAGTTTCAATTAATTTTGCATGTATGTATATGGGTAGGTGGGTTATGAAACTGTTACATATTTATTTTGTATTCATTGGGTTGTCAGATGTAGATTAATCGTTAACGATCGGCAAGCCCAGTTGGTCTCACTCATATTCATTTTCTATTAAACAAAAACCTTCTAAATATGAGTTTGTTTTCTCGTTCAGTTATCAAATCATAACTAAAATTATAAATTATTGAAGATTAGCCCACAGTCGACCGATTAGCTTAGTGGGTTAGTACATATTTAAAAGTGGGTAAGTCCAAATTCAAGCCCCGAGTAAAATACCAACACAGCATTCCTACTTGGTGCAAAAGTTTCCAAGCTTCGATTCTTAATCCGTTATTCATTTGTTTACACTTATGCGTTTTGTTCTGGTTTGTGGGTGGTGTGGTAGACAGGTTTGTAAGACAGTAATTGTTTTTGTGATAAGGCAACATAGAATGTGACTTATTTATTAAAAGTCGTAAATTAAGAAACAGTAGGTAGCCTTTCAATAAAAAAATATCAAAAAGTTCCCAAGGTAAAGAATGAAAAATGAATTTTGAAAAATTCAATTACGACCGCTGCACTGTTTTGAATCTGCTACATTATTAATTAGCTTAAAATTATAATTTATCAAAAATCGGTACGAGTTTCATAAATGACAAATGATTTACAATCCACTAAAAACTTTACAATTCAATCTATACAAATGATATTACAAGTCAAGATTCAATAAAGAAAATTGCTTTCTATAATGTACTGTGGTGATGTGAATGTGATTGATTGGCATAATGCGAAGCAAAATCAATTTATCTTACGTCGCAGTATACATAATGTATCAAGAAATGTAACATGTTCAGAAAACTCTTTTAGATCAATCGTGCGGTTCATCTGCATTTCCTTGCAGTCGTCAATACACTTTATACCACGAACCCGAAAGTTGTTGAATGAACTGTTAGGTGAGGTATTTTCCTCTTAGCTACGACATGGAACTCTTCAAGAGAGCTGTGAACAGGATGCCGCAAGGGCATCGCACTAGCAAGTCCCGTGTAATCTGGTATCTGCATGGATTCACGATATTTTTTGTATTTGTCTGTAGCCATTATAAATACAGTAAATGGGCCATGTAATCATTCACAATTTGTTTATGTAAGCAAGCAGACAGTTTGCTTGATAAGCGAGACTTTAGAAGTAGACGACTGCAGTAAAATGTGTCACTGTACCTATTTCGGAAGCGAGTGAGATACTAGTATGCCAGAGCCCATGTCCCATTCCTTGCTATCTTATCCCATCCTATCCTATCCCATAGTGAGTGCTATGGGATAAAATAAGCTATTTAATGCATTATCTATTTATTCATTTAAACATAACAGAAGGTACATTATAGTTTATAAAAACCAATGCGGACATTCTTTATAACGATTTTGCTAAGATTTCCACGGCGTACCTGCTCAGGACCCGCTCATTTGAGGAGAAAACATCTAAGTCACTACACCTCGCTAACATTTTATTAATATAACGTGACACTTGTGCATACTCTTCACCGCACGTATACATACTGATTGGTAAACAGTATACTTGTTTCAGATATTTTGAGCAGATAATTGAAAAATCCCTACTTAAGAAGAATTTGAACTTACGGCCTCACGATTGTTAACCGATAATAAATACCCCTAGGCTATCATCGCTATTTCCCAGTGAAATTAGACAATTAAGCCGTTTATTACTACACAGATCTAATCTATATTAGCCCAAATTAATAACCAACAAATTGCTAGCGACAAAAACATGTATTGCTCTTATTGCTAAATGTAAGTGCATAGATAGCCTTGCGATAACACCCGACAACACATTGTGTGAATACCTGCTAACGAATAACAGTTACATTTATGTAATATTTCATTCAAATTCGATATACGCTCCGTGTGATGTACGAGCAGAAAATTGTTTTAAAATAATGATTTGTTTCGAAATCCATTGTTGTTTCCCACTTTATTTTTATTGGGCAATGATAAGTTATCGACAATGATCTAGATGACCGTAATAAAATGTCCAAATTATTTAAAAAATTCCCAGCACGTCGTTCTAGATTCTGATGATTTCAGATTTTTGAAAATGATTATCGTCTCAATATACCTATGTGATCTTTAAGATCATATTTTTTAATATAACCTTGAAGTTAATTAGTAGGATAAAAAATCAAATTTTAAAGATGAAAATATGAAGAAAGTTACATTTGGCTAATCGTTTATTTGCTGTTGTTAAATTTGGCATTCCACACTATCTCCACGAGAAACTCAGCATTTCCCTCGGAATTAGTGAACATGGGCTCCGTTCATTTTGTAGCCCACTTAGTGTTCAGCGTCACCGAACAGCCACTTTTAGGGGTAGTTTCAGGTACGCTGCATCTAAGTGTTGGGACAATATTCCGTCACCCATTAGGAACTTTAGCAATCCTAAAAATTTCAAAAGAAATGTTTCTGATTAAAAGACAAAACCTTGCGAGGTGATACTTCCATCATATAATGGCGATTAAGTGAACATATGAATGAATGTATATTTATTTCCAAACAGAAAAACTACACAGAGAGACAAAGAGATCGTATACAAACAATTTCAATTTTCAAATCGATACCCAATACTTAACTTCAAATCGATTTATTTATAGTATATTCTCCCCCATGTCCGGACATCACCGGGCTTCAGCTGAAAATCAGCTCTGTCTTCACAGCCACTTATCTGAAGCTGCGCTGGACGCTCATTTGGCGCAATTGCGACACATAGGTAGTAATGAAAGGTTGTATACAGGGCCGTCTTTAGCATATGCGGCACAGGGATGTAAAGATCCGCCCAACGCCCCCAAATGCAGGAGGGTCTACTCAGGCACATAGCTAACTTTTTTTTTATTAGTACCTTTATTTTATTACATTTTTTTTTTTTTTTTTTTTTATGTACGAAGTCGGCAGACGAGCATACAGTCCATCTGATGGTAAGTGGTACTGTCGCCCATAGGCATCCGCGATACATGCCAACATTATTCCAGAATAATAAACGTTGGCACGCCCCCGGATGCGCTGCCTACCTTTGGAGATATAGGAATGGATTTGGAGGAAGGGCTGGGAAAATGGGGAGGGATAGGATGGGAATGGGCTCTGGCACATCTCACTCACTACCGAAACACGTACGTACATTAGGGAAATATAGTAGTGGGAAATGCAGTACATTTCAAGGTAGTCTTCTATGAGAGAGGGGTAACGTGGCCAGTCGAGCGCGCCCAGCGATAATGTAAGTACTGCGACGATATAAACAAAAAGGATCAGTCTGATTCCTTCGTATGAGTGGAGAGAATGAATAACAAAGCTAACTCAAGAAAGACAATTGACAAAATCTAAAATCTAGACTGACAGCTAGAGTGTCACCTCTACTCTCAATTACGTCAGCCCAACGCTGAGTAAAGTACAGTAAAATATGACCAGCCGTGCGACTATGACGGAAACCGTACTGGCGATCACTTATCAGCTGATGATCCTCTAGAATGGCGCGTACCTCCCGACGATTCGGTCCGTATAACCAAAAGGTTGGTAGGACCATGGGCGGAGGTGGGTCATGATGATCCTCTAGGTACCCAAGGAGCTGTGTGTTAATGACACATTCCATTACGTTGGTAATCGCTATTGGGCTGTAATTGGTGGGTCGGTTCGGTTAGCTGTTTTAGACAACGGTTGGACGTGAGCTACTTACCAAGCATTCGGGAAGCGTCTTGTGGAGTAGGAGAGTTTGAAGAGTAGCGTGAGCACCGGAGATAACTCGTATTAAGTTCCACTCGATCCACAATTCAACACTAGTGCAATCATTTGATTTAATCACTCGAAGGATTTGCTATGTTATCACTTAAAATTGTAAAGTGATTCCAACGATAACTCCTTTTTTGTTCAAACGCCTTATGTTTGGAATTGTTATATATAATTTAAAAATTCCACTCTTTTAGAGGAGGTGTACTCTTCTAGTCGCGACCTTACCGTTTAAAAAAAGAATGGGGAGGAATAGGATCGCGTGAGGCCGGGCAAAGGCTCCTCTTGCAACAGGAGAAGGCTTGACACGAATTTCAGTTTTAATGAAATAAAAACTGAATTAATCCGGTTTTCTGTCGTTATAAAAATTCATATAGCTACAATAAAAATTCATATTGCGGTTCTCTGAAAATTTTGAGATCTTTTTACTTAAAATTTGGCTCTTTTTACTCGTAAGTCCCCTGGTGTAGGTGGATAAAAAGTAGTAACATCTTATGTCTCAATATTTAGGTATTAACTTTCACACTCACCGAACGGCATCCGACGGACATACCACAGTGACGCAGCTCAAAGATATCCATCTAGGAAGTGTAAGAATAATGCTAACATTACAAACAAAACAAAACCGTCCATCGTTGTGTAATCGTCGCGGGATCGTGTCGTCGCCCCTCACTATTGTTGCCTTTCCGGTCTACAACATTTCTATAGCTAAGACGTTTGTTCTAATGTGGGTTACTATAACGACACAATCGATGTGTTGCTTGTGGTACTTACTTACTTTTCTTTTTTATAATACCATAAACATAAGATAAAGAAGTTGTTTATTTTATATCTAATGATTTAGGTATATGCTGAATATATGATACAGGGCCTTTTATCAAGACGGTTCAGTATGGAAAAGTGACAAACTATTAGAAATAGAAATAATTGGAAATAGAGAAATTTGTTCTAAGGAACCATGGCGTCAATTTTAGAGTTATGAAAAACTGCATTCAAAGATATTGAAAAAATTCACACATAAACGGGAATCGAACCCGTTAATTTTCCTTGAAGTTATTTTATTGCCAGGAACATGCATCTCGTTCTCTTGACGGATACATGGAAAGATCCTGCATATTACTGAATAATTTAACAGAAACCGAACTGCGTTACTAAAGGCTGTCCCAGATTGAGCGCCGGATTTAATTTAGAAAAAAAATAAAGTCATTGTTTCTCTGGCTGTGTGACATGTGGCACCATCCTGTTAGAACCACAGTTGATCGAGGTCCATATCTTCCAATTGGTGCTAAAAAAACTCCTGTAGCATGTTCCGATACCTCTCTATGTCTACCTAAATACTGATACCTAAAAAAATGGCCCTAAATAATCCAGCCCAACCAAAAACCTCACCAAACTGTAATTATTTGAGGACAGATCCATTTTTCATGAATCTCATGACGATTCTCCAAGCCTCCGTTACGACAATTTTGCTCGTCACTCGTCACTTAAGGGCCTCGTCACTAAAGATAATTTTTTCACTAAAATGATGGTCCACTTCATACTGCTCCAAAATTTATACTGCGTTGCTTTTTCGTGTAGCGTTCTATGTTGACTAATTGCAACTGTCATATGTGACATCTATAAACAAACCAGAGTTACCAACGCCAAAAAAAAAATTGCGCGATATTTAAATTCGGCGCTCAATCTGGGACACCCAATAGTTTTAAAAAATAAACAGATTGAAAAATCAAAATAGACTTCGACGCGCATAAAATTTAAACAGTAACCTTAGTCAGATATAATTATTGTATTTTTCATTTATGTTTTATTCGTTTATTAATTAATTAATTTATTCATTTATTAATTTTAGGAGAAAAAATACATATACATATATATGTCTTATTTTTTAATTATTTGTCGTACTTGTGGCACATTTCGTTTGCCGGACTATTGGGCGGGAACTCGAGAAGTGGAGTTTTTGTTTGATTATTATAAAAATTGTGTATTGTGCGTTTTGTGGTTTAATACTGATAGTTTAATAAAATAAAAATCAAAGAGAAGCATAGGAGTGCGTTTTTCGTGCGCTGGAGTTCTCTTCTGTCCTCAATAAACCTACTATCATTTTATTCAAAGACTCCTCACTTACTGCGACGAGACTGGACATTGACAAGATACGCTTTAGAATGAAATTGGTTAATACAAAGGAAATCTTGATACTGGCAGAACGTGCTAAAAAAATGTTAACATTAGTTTTTTTAAAATATAACAAGATACTCAATTTCTGACTCACCACTTGGGAAATCAACTTGAACAAAAACTGAGCAAACATTGCACCAGTGGAACTTAATATCAGTGTCCTCAGATTTGTGTGATATTTGGAAATCAGAGTGGGTGTTACTTCAATGTAAGTACTCGTAAAGTAACTGTTTGGGTCAAGTTCTATAGCGACATAGCAAAATAAAAACAGTAACTTATCTTCATGGGAACGCGTGTCTCATAGCTTGTATTGTTTATTTAGGTTTTACTGCACTAAAGTTGTATAGGAGGCAACTGAATGCCTAGTGACATTTTCTGTTACTCATCCTTTGATTAAACGCTGTATCGATCTACTGTTTATATGTATATGAAACAGAATTAATGTATCGGAGTAACACGACAATGCGACGCACTGTAGATCTGAAATTTTGATACAAGGTTTTATGTAGGTAATTGTTTGGGAGAGGGAGAGTGCACGCTGCATTCTCACAGCACACATCATGCACACCATGCAGAGTGGCGCACTCGACTGGCCACGTTACCCCTCTCTCACAGAAGACTAACTTGAAATGCATTTCCCACTTTATCGTATTTCCCCAATGTAGGTACATACGTGCTTCGGTAGTGAGTGAGATATGTCAGAGCCCATTCCCATTCCATCATATCCTATCCCTCCCTAATTTCTTAATCCTTTCTTCCAATCCATTCCTTTAATCTGCAAATGGGCAGATTCCGTGGGCGTGTCAATGTTTGTCATTCTGGACTGATATTGGTATGTATCGCGGATGTCTATGGCCGACAGTATCTATGAACTTACCATCAGGTGAGCTGTATGCTCGTCTGCCGCCTTTTTCTATAAAAAAAAATCGTGTTAGACGACGATTAGCCCGATTGGTACTGGCCCGATTGCTATGCAAAAGTCCCGGGTTTGATTCCAGGTAAGACAATCAATTGTTTAAAGACAAATGTGTCTTCGGTTCTAGTTGGATTGTTTTTGACCCACAGCCCAGGAAATTCTAGTGTGGGCCATTGAGGGGGGTGTTATTTAGATAAAATATTTGGCTTGTATTTGAGTCGTGACTCGAGACCGGAAAGTAAGTTACTTGTATTTTTTATTACGATATCGATTTACTTACGTGGGACGAGTGTTACCGAAGCGTTCTGTGAAGAGCCCTTCATAGAGTTTAATTTGAATAGGTGTAACTAAAATATTTAATTTGAACATAACTACAAATCTGTAAATTTGAAAGTGTTCTCCGTGTGAATTTTCGTTACAAAGACTTTCCTAAAAAGAAAGGGCATTATAAAATATAGTACGTAGCATTTTTAACGAAAGCATAGGTACGTACAATTAGGTACAGTCGAAAATTAAAAATAAACAGAGAATAAACAATGGTTATTCTTTCTGTTTCATCCAAAAATCCAAATTTATAGATTGATTTTATAAATAATGAATTTTTAACCATTTTTTTGCATTTTTTTCGAATGACAACATAATGCATTTGCATCTCTTTTAGACCTGTTGACTATGTTTGGGGTTCTGTTTGGGTTCTTGATTAAGACTTTTTAATAGTTTTGTTATCACATTTTATTTCGTCACGTCTTACATCGTTTTCAGTCATGACACGAGAGGGACCGGAAAAGGAAGGACATAGACTAAAAGTATTTTTAATAGACAAACAAATCATAGACTACAACATGCCCTTTTTTCTAAAGAAAAAATATTATTTAACACATTGGTTTTACATTGACGTTTGGAATGACATTGACACCGTGACATAAATTATAACCATATTTTTCAACAAGTTTCGTTATTAAACAATACAATATTAAATGACAAATTACTGTAAAACAATAAAATTAAATGGAATAAAAGTGAATTAGTGATTATATGCATGTCGAGACTGAATTATTTTACTATATTAATTCCTATTACTAATTATACACAAATTGTTTATAGTCGTCAATTACATCAATTTTACAAATCAAATTTCTGTGTTTTCTTTAATAATCTACCTCTTGAACTGTATTTTCCATCACTGCATTGTCTTTCAGCTATACTAGCGTCGTTATTACCCTTCGAGGAAGACATTACACTTTCGTCGACATTGACAAATATTGGAGATTTTAATACATTTTCTGACTCCAGACCTGATTCTACCGATAAGAATGATTCAGAATCTTTACTCTGTGACTTAGAAGTTGGACTTGACTCATGAAAGAAGATAAATACACAACTATCATCCTCTTCATTTACAATTTTTGACTTTTTAAAAGATTCTGACTCCGACTTATGAATCTCTTGACTTGGATTTACAACATTATAAGTTTGTAGACTTGAACTAGGTTCACAAAACTTAACTTTCTTTTGTTTAGACTTTGAGACATAATTATGACTTGAGTTTTGCTTACATGACTTATAATTGAAGCGAATATGATGACTATTTCTACGATAAGTTACATTATTAAGATCTTTGACAATGAATGATCTTGGATATTTTGTTTTAGACACAATAATACCTTTTGTCCATATAATATCTCTTGGATTTTTCTTAAAATAAATCTGGTCATTTATGTGAAACTCTGGGTAGGTTTTGCAATTTTTATTATAATATGCTCTAGTCCTTAATAAGTTGCTTTCTTTCTTTTCTGAGTGTTCTGAATGCTTAACAATTTTAGGTCTTAAGTTTTTTATCTGGTTAGGCAGTTTTGATCGTAAATTTCTAGACATTAAAAGCTGTGCAGGCGAATTAAGATTACCTCTAGGTGTATTTCTGTATTGCAAGAATCCGATGTATGGATCAGATCCCGATTCATTGCTTTTTCTTAGTATATTTTTCACTACTCTAACTGAAACTTCTGCTAGCCCATTTGATCTTGGAAAATGAGGACTTGAAACGATATGTTCTATATCCCACTTCTGACACCATGTTTGGGGTTCTGTTTGGGTTCTTGATTAAGACTTTTTAATAGTTTTGTTATCACATTTTATTTCGTCACGTCTTACATCGTTTTCAGTCATGACACGAGAGGGACCGGAAAAGGAAGGACATAGACTAAAAGTATTTTTAATAGACAAACAAATCATAGACTACAACAGACTACTTGGCCATTTCGTGTTCTAGTCGCCATGACACCAACCTATATAGTACTTATTTAACTTTCAATGAGCGTATTTTAGCTCTGAAATAGGCATAATTATTACTTAAACAGAAAACTGACATAATTGTTAGATTATATTTACCTAAACAGAAACATTCTCTAATATTTGATATTTAACATAAAGTATTTACTTACCTCTTACATAATAAAAATATGTTATTTTTAAACATTTCACTTTGTATCTCAATATCCGAGAGACTAGATTCGGACACTGTTGTCGGCAGTAAGTCTTTTTTCTCAGATAGGTAATGTAAAAAACAAAAATTATCATCACGAATGTGGCTGTATAATTTGACTTATCCTTACATCATAATTAGGTAACAAATACACAAAAAATAATGCACCGTAACGAATATCATTTATCAATTACGACTACTCACTCCATCCCAGGCGGTACTCGAGGTCGATAAAAATATATACGTACGAGTAATTACAGACATCAAAATTGAAAGGACTAGATTGCCCTCAGCTATGAGTACTATAGTGGATGTTTAAGAACGACTGTTAGCTAATGGTTACGAGGTTATGTCTAGTTATTTTGGTAATATATTATTAGATATACCCTAATATCAAGGTTTATGCTAGCGGCTTTTTATCCATCGGTCGCCTTTTATGACACCCACTGAAAGAGATGGGTGCTATTCTACTCAGTCGACACCAAACGGCGAGGACCAGCAAGCCCTGAGAAACAACACAATGCACTCGCCAACCCGGGGTTTTAAGGTCATATATCCCTGGTGCGGAAGATATGTGCATGAGAAGGCTATATCCAACAGTGGACGATAAAAGGACTGGTTACGGTTTAAGTATACTTTATATTTCCATTGAATTCGTCCGGGACCGCGTATCTGGAAGCGCTGCGTTTAATGCCCTCGGGCCAGGTAGATAGACCGCTGGAAGAAGTATGTAGGTAGTGGCTGGATGAGAAGAGTCTTAACTGTGTGTGATAATAAAATAACTAACAACAAACCGTAAATTGTGTGCACTAACAAAAACAAGTGACATGTTCTGCCAGGACATAGGTACTGTATTGAACATCTTTTGGTAAAGACACTAAAGTTCTTTATTACCTAAAGTCCATTTTTATTACCATCGAAATGTATCGAAAATGCAGATTTTTCCAGCACTTAACAACAAAGAGAATTACCCTACAGATATTAATTACACTAATAAGTTCTAACACAATATAAGATTACTTTCGTTTGGCAGCACTTTCAGTTTTTGGTTCGCACTAAATGATGTCTTTTAGACGGTTTCCAGGCCTATAATATGAAACAATGAAATTAAAAACTGCAAGATGTTTAAATGTTAACAATAGGTACTTAAGCACTCAGATACCGATATTATTATGTAATGTTTTCCACAACATTTTGTTGGCTTTTATCTCTGAACGGCCCGTAACATGAACTTTTGATCTCATTCTATCAATCTTTTATTGTTGAAACGTTTGCAAATTACGTTGTGAACTATTTATTACGTGGTTCTTTAATCTTTAATATAAAAGTTATTTCGTAATCTGCAGGTGTCAGAAGTGAAGATTTTATAGTACCTAGCCGAAATTTATTTCAAGTCATATATCCACAATGATATTGTCAGCGAACGGGGTTAGGTACTAATATTAGAGACCTCGTGAACTAAATTCGGTGAACTAAATCAAACTATTTCGGCGGCGGTACGCCACCGGTGAAACATTTAACAAAAGAAAACAGTAAAATGTTAAAGGTCAATAGTCCGAATGGTTAAAGAATAATACTCAATTTATACCAATTTAATTTTTTTTCGCACTCATACACACCCACACATAGACGTGCATGCGTCTACACACATATGTAATTTACCCGAGTGTAACGCGATAGTTCAAGTATAAGCCCATCACCCATATTATCTATATAGGTAATAGGGGTTAAAGTATGAAATTGCCGTTTTATAGTAATAGATACTTTGAATTGACATAAAACCTTCATGGTGTGAGATTTTCGAATGAAACTTTTTTCACATGATACCTATGAGATTCTTGTTTTAAAAAATATGCAACATTCGATTTTCGACTTTCAATTGTTTTTTTTATTCAGCTTAGACGGGAAAGATGGATACTTCGAAAATTCGAGTAATCTTTGAATACGAGTTCCGACGCGGAACTAACGCGGCAGAAACGGCTCGCAATATCAATGCTGCGTTTGGAGAGGAGACTAATGAACGAACCGTGCGTTTTTGGTTTAAACGCTTTTGTAATGGAAACTTCGACTTGAAGAACGAACCACGTGGAAGACCGCCCACACAGGTGAATAACGCTGAATTGAAGGAGATGGTGGAAGCCGATCCGAGTCAAACTACCCAGGAATTAGCGGCAGAGAAGACAAGAGATTCCAGAAGACCTCGGCCAAGTAGCCCGGAAGATTCAATTAATATGAACTTATTATAGTTGTAGAGACCAAATATAGAACTAAACTATAGGTGACTCTATGCTAAAACGCATTGTATGCAAATCACGAGCAGTTGCGATGTATTTTTTTATAGCACGTAGGTTAATACAGGCATAAAATATGACCTAATTAAAAATAATTAGGTAAATATGACAAAATCTGTGCCTACTTAGCTTGACATAAAAAATGAGAATAATATTTAAATAAAAGTCTTAAATAAAAATATATTTAAACCTAAGAAAATGTGTGTTAAAATCTACTTAAAATTACTCTGCTAGTAGATAACCTTTTCATTTATGAAGACGGAGAATACACCTAGAGTTAACCAGAGGTAATATTCGCATAGAAACAGCAAGTTTAACGGGACGCTGTCCGTTAAAAAAGTACATTTAATTGTCACAAACAGCCCGGACGGATTGCGCAGAGGATGCAAGGCTGACGAAACGATACTCTTCTAGTGCGCAGGTGTGACATTCTATTCATTCTAACAAGCAAACATTCTCGGGAGTCGGGGGATTTTACCGAAAGCATGCAGCAAGCTCAGAAGACTACTCGAATATGTAGAACAATGATATCGCAGTAGAAGTTATAAGAGTAGTCGAGGAGCTCTCACATAAAATGATCGCTCCGATCCACTTCTGACATGTGGTCACACATTTTGTTACACCGGTGTGACTACGGCATAACACATATTTACTCGCGGTCACACCGGCGTGATTACGGCAAACACCAATTACCCGAAGTGTTCCGATGTACCTACTTATTGTTGAACAAGAGTCCTGGCAATAAGAAAAGTATAATAACGCCCTCCCAGCCCCCCCCCCCTCCCTCTTCTTTTTTAATAAAATAGCAGGAATTCAAATTTTTTCACCTTTATATGGCTCTCAATCGGGGCTGACTCCATACAAAGTCGAGGAAAATGTTCTATAACCTAGCTTTAATTTTATAACCTAGTTTTATAACTTTAATTGCGTAACTGTTTAATCATGTAAACTATAAATAAAGGAGTAAAGGATTAATCATGTAAAATATAACTATTTCGGAAATTGCCCTTTTTCTTCCTACATAGGTAGGAAATAGACCATTGGGTCCATTGGTCCTATACCGACCATTGGGTCATGAGATAATTTTTGTTTTTATAGGATTAAATCTAAATATACGGTAGGTACTATATGTAGGGAACTCAGGAAGTTTTGCGAAAAAGGAAAAAACGTGTTCTACGGGTTCCAATTTTTTTATTACACTTTTTCAAAGTATCCTCTTGCATCTATATAAAGTTTCATGTGTCTGAACCAATTATGAAAACATTTTTTCAACTCTTTCTCAGGTACCTCTTCCGACGGTGAAAATTATTTTTTTAGTGCACATTATATTTTGATATTTTATATCTTTATTTAATGTGTCAGTCAGTGTACATACGTAATTGTTGTGTTTTGATAACAAATAAATATATTTTCTTTCTTTCTTTCATACTTTTAATTGACATCAAAACCAGTCGGTGCTCCATAGATAAAAACTCTTTGTCGCAAAACTTTCTGAGTAGCCTGGTATTTGTAAAACTAGTATTTGTAAAGCCATCTAATTATGGTCGTCTTTAGTGCCAAGTGTTTAGTCGAACGATTCGTCATAACCCTGACGTTATGCAACCGAACAGCGAACCGGAAGACTGTCACATCCACAAAAGGAATCACAGCACGGACCCACCTTATCTATTACGTTACAATTGCCAGTGTTTGTTGAGATCCAGTTTCGATTTAGCGATAGATAAGTGGTTTGAATCGAAGCGATTGCATGACTGCTGCTATCATGTAACTAAGATGGACTACACTCGCGAGATGTTTCTTATACAGTGATTGTTTTCATTGCGTATTGGATAATAGACTAGGCACAAGAGCTAGACTGTCTAATTTCACTGTCAAGTGGTAATAAGCTCATCTGGATAACTCGATGTCGGAGATATTTACTATTGATTAATCGCGATGGTTTCTTAAACAACAGTGAAACACCATAGAATAAATAATTACGAGTAATAGGTAATCGATATAAGTACGCGTCACTGAAATAAGAGTAATTCTAGTATATCGTTAATATTTTATTCCACGCGGGTCGGAGCGTCGGTCTGTATAATGACTAATGAGCGTTACAAACGTTTTAGACAGGATAACAAAACATTACATAAGTTTTGATTTACCCATTCCTTAAAATTATTTTCCGCTAGAAGGGTTTTATATATTTTATATAGGTTGACATGTTTCATGTTCAGAGTTAGCGTTTACCCCCTTATTAAAATTAGTTTTATATGGAGTTCTCTAGAAGCTACAGAATCCAAAATAGTAGTTTAAGTAGTGTAGTAAAATTATCGTCTGTATGAGCATCACGTAACAACCAGGTACTGAACGGATTTTGATCGAGTTTTCACTAATGTATCGCCAAGTATCCAGAAGGAAAACTGGTATGTGTCATCAAGACACTAGGAAGTTGAATTATAAAGGAAAATAAACAAATTGAATTTTAATATTATAGAATTACTCAAAAACTACTGGATTTTCATCCGTGAAATCCAACATGTGGGTGCTTTTACACCTGTTAAAAATCTTTTAGAGCTGCTTAGTCCAAACGAGCTAGAAGCTAGTAATATATACAGATGTTCATAAACAGTAATGACTAATTATAACAACTTAAAATAAAAACCATAAATACTTACACATAATCAGACAAATCTTTCGTTGTATTACTAATTATTATTCTAGTTATTAGACGACCAACTGGGCAGTTGCTGGTGCCTCTACCTGCTGCATGGAATGCTGCAGAAAAGGTGTCCCAATTTTTGGCAAGAACATAGAGATTGATGGATTTGACTTCTGACTAGACAGGTAAAAATTCGATACTTATTCGAAATTAATGGCTAAAAATCAGAAGGCCGCCGGTCGTTCAAAAGTAAAAGTTATAATTTCCTGTCTAGTTAAAGTTCAAATTCATAACCATGTCCTTGCCTGAAATAGGGACGCATACGAAAGCCTTGTCGTGTGGACTCCTAGTTTCGTCTTATGACAATGGAAACGTACTATCACGGAAGTCTCCACGCGCCATCATTCACAATGGCAACCACAAAATTATTGCAACGTTAAATCGAGCTCGCTTCTTCATTTTATACTACATTTCTCTTATTGTAATAATTACAGTAGCGAGACAATGTGTATATTATTAAGAGTCATTTACACAAGGAGTTTCTTGAACGGTTCGGGCAAGTTGTATACGATTCTCCTATGCGACCAAACTTCATACAATTTTCACCTGCACCCAGTGGCGGATTTACACATTTGCCGTGAGTAGGCTATTCAAATTTTGTCGCCCCTACTGACCTCTGCAATTCAATACCCTGGTTCACAATCATATTAATTACACTTTTTTTGTCAATGAAATTGCAACTTTGATTTGTGCACTATCGTCCTTATTACATCAGCCTTTTCCCGTTATTAGTATGATTGTGAACTAGGGGATCGTTGTGTCAGTTCCTAGATTATTTTTACAACCCACGATTTAGTGAAGATTACGCAAGAAATAGTTTTTGGGTATATTTCTGAGCTAGGAAAAGCTCAATCATCGACTACTTATAAGGTATGCCTTAAAACTACTTACACAATATGAACACAGCTTACACAAAATAATATACATTCGGTAAAAGTTGTTAAATATTTTTTATTGCACTTACAGTTTAAAAACAATACGAACAATATTCATATTAAATTATCTGTTAACAATCCGGTTGATGATGACAATGAAATCAATTAAGTTATGAAAGTTACATTACATTTTTGCGAGATTTTAAATCCGCAAAATCATCAATTATATCATCGTATGAAATCTTGTTTATTAGTTCTGACTCTATCCACAAAAGAGCTAAGGCGTTCAGCTTTTCTTGACTTAAAGTAGACCGTAGATAGCTTTTTACCCGCTTTAAGCAAGAAAAGCTTCTCTCACCCGAACAATTTGTCGCTGGTATACATAGAGCCATGCGAAGTGCTATATCCAAGTTTGGATAAATATTCTCCAAATTCTGTTTTCACAGGAACGACGATAGACTTTTTAATGATCCAGAATCTGGTTTTATCAAAATTCTTTCAGAAGAAAGGTGGCATTGAAAGTGTACGCATTCCTGAACTAAGTCAGTTTATAAATCATTAGGATACATTTTTTCCAAGAAAATGGCTTTTTCCGTCAGGGTCGATGGTGACAACCCACTCATTTTGGTTAGAAATGAAAACTTCTCGTTAAATCCGGTGTAGGCCTCTTGCCGTTTTTCTAACTCGGACACGAGTCTATCTACGAGGACGAGAAACGTGTTAACCCTGAATGTTTCACTCGCAGTCATTCTAATTGCTTCATCGGATGTTTCATCAAATCTTTTTTTTTCTTTTCGGTTGTCTTTTTCCGATCTCTTTTGTATATTGCTTCGACACGCTAAATTCCATTGCCTTTTCTTCGAAATACTTGAAATTATCTCGTTCAGCTACGAAAAACTTACAGAGCGATTCGTAAAGATCGGCAACGGCGATCAAATCTACGGTGAAAGCCTGAATTTGAACATTCACTTTGTTTATTCTTTCCAAAAAAACATTCCACACAACAACCATTACCGCCGTTTCCAGTTTTTCCAAATTCAAAAGTATTCCCGCCGCTTCGTGTCGCGTTACAGGCTTTTCGGTACAATCATCCTTGATTCATTCCAAAGTTTTAAGAATTTCGTGCCAAGAATCCTCGTCATATTATAAAAACTCGATAAGTGATCACATGATAATAACAGTTTTTTCGTACCACTCGCTCAAAAAAGTGACATTCTATGCCACAAAAAGCGAACATAACAATAGTCATTTTTAATCTGTTAAAAACAGGGAAAGAAAATTGTACTGAATTTCATTCACCTCTAGGGGGAGAATGTGATTTAAATTTGGAATACTTACCGAAATGTATACTGAACTACATCTGTGTTTACACCATTGAGTTTGTATATAAAGCATTATACATCATTTTGAAAAAGGAATACGCATTTATTATGCAGTTATGATTATTAAATAAAATTGCGAAATCCGACGAGGCCGTATGAGCTTGATGCCTTTGCTTTTCCGACAAAAAAATATTAGTCTAGGAATTTGCCGCGTTTTTGTTTTCTTCAAATACATAAACGTTAAGTTTATTTTAATTTATTTTTATAAATAAGTTAATGTTTTAAAAATACGTTACGATGTTAAATCAAAGCGACAGTGACAGTGAATTGTCGGATTCCATCAGTGCAAATGCTGCCGCAATTATAAATAATTTGCTTCCAACAAAATCCAAGGAAAATTATTTAAAAACTTATGAAGAATTTTCAACGTGGAGAAGTGCGAAAGGTCTATCAATTTCAGAATCAGTACTTCTTGTCTATTTTGATTATTTATCCAAGACAAAGAATCCGAATACACTTTGGTGCATATACTCAAAACTGAAAGCTACAATAAGCATCAAACACAGCATTGAAATAAATAGATTCACGAAATTACTGGCTTTTTTAAAAAGAAAATCAGAAGGGCATTGCTCAAAGAAGTCTAAAATTTTTACGACTCAAAATGTGGAAAAATTTCTTAATGAAGCTCCTGACGAAAATTTTCTGGCCACAAAAGTAAGTATACATGATTTAACTATGAATATTTCGTATCTTAGTAATGGTAATTATTCTATATATTTACCTGTTTTTTATCTTTGTTATAGGTGGCCTTAATTTTAGGACTCAATGGTGCTTGCCGCGGATGTGAACTTGTAAACTTAAAGGTGGAGGACGTTGAAAATCATTCCAATGAGTTGCTGCTGATTAATGTAAAGGAAACTAAGACAAAGAAAAATCGGTCATTCATTGTACAAGGACAATATACTAAAATCATTCATAAATACCAAGCATTACGTCAGGGCCGTCTTAAGTCTATTCTGCGCCGGGGTGCGGGAGTGTATCCTAAGACAGTCAAACATCCTATTGTGTATCCTATGACAGTCAAACATCCTATTGTGTATCCTATGACAGTCAAATATCCTATTGTGTATCCTATGACAGTCAAATATCCTATTGTGTAATTGTTTACTATAGCGTTATATTTTTTCATTACCTTTAAAAGGTGAGCGCCCGGGGTGCACCGCACCCCTTGCACCCCCTGGTAAAGACGGCCCTGCATTACGTCCCACCAACATGGAAAACAATAGATTTTTTATAAACTATCGGAATGGGAAATGTACTCGACAAGCCATCGGCAAAAATAAAATTAGCAATATGCCAAAGGAAATTGCTAAATATTTAAAACTTAAAGATGTTGAACTCTACACCGGTCACTGCTTTAGAAGAACTTCGGCGACTTTCTTGGCGGATTCAGGGGCGGATATTACGTCAATAAAAAGACACGGTGGTTGGAGCTCTGATGGAGTAGCTGAGGGTTATATCGAAAGCTCAATGGCGAATAAAACCATATTAAGCAGTCAAATTAACAAAAATATAAAACTTAATCCATCAGAGCCACAACCATCAACTTCCGGCATCTTATCTTCGTCCGTAACTCACGATGCACCACCACCACTATCTCCGACGTATACTATCTACAATGAAACGCAAGTTCCTCAGACGCAAGAACAGAGAAATACTCAAATCAACTCATCAACAATAAATGTACCAAACAAAAATGTAACTCTCTCTATCAATAATTGGACCAATGTTTCGAATGTTAACTTTTACTTTTAATTGTCATTATTTTTAATAAATGCTTATCTCATATTATTATTGTGTTAATTTTTTCGCAAATGGTACGAAAAGTAGAGAATTTTCCTCGGTGATAAAGCTGTCTTAGTCTTGGGTGAACTTAAATCCCTCGCTACACTCAGGACTCGTCTTAAATCCCTCGCTACACTCAGGACTCGTCTTAAATCCCTCGCTTCGCTCGTGATTTAAGTTTTTAACACCCTCGCTACGCTCGGGAGTAAACCTCGAGTCCTTCGTTACGCTCGCGATTTAAATCGTCACCCGCGACAGAAAACACTGCTTTATTCCCTTGGTTAATAATCTACTAATACTAGCTTTTTATCTCGTGCACTCGTTCGAGAAACTTTGTAAATTAACCCCTAGTGGATAATATTACCTTATTTTCGGTTGACCGCATTGGTTTCTTGTTGTGGGTTTTCATTATATAGATTCAGATTGATTTTAACTAGCGCGAACAAATACAAACACTACTTTGCAGTTCATTATTAAGTTTAATACGCGGCTAGGTAGCGCCAACCGCACATATAACGTTGTAAATTAAACCTAGCAACGAATTCGAATGACCTATGTATCATTGCGATTACTCGGTTGGCAAAAACAATTGTGTGCGTCAGGATGGCTGGTTGCGTCCAATTTGGTATTGGAGTGGTGCCTAAAAATTGTTACGACGGATTTTTTAGAACTGTCAATAAAGTGTCATCTCCGTACAAATTTCCTTCTGACAGTTCTGCATGTCATATCCCTGACTGAAATAAAAATCCGACTTTATTAGCTACCTTTCATCAAATAATTGCTACCTACGTATTATGAAAGTTATTTTTGAGGGGGAGAGTGCACGTGCAATCCAACAGCCGCTGGGCTCGTTCGACTGGCCACGTTACCCCTCTCTCACAGAAGACTACCTTGAAATGTACTGCATTTCCTACTTTATCTTATTTCTCTAATGTACATACACGTTTCGGTAGTGAGTGAGATGTGCCAGAGCCCATTCCCATCCTATCTCTCCTCATTTTCCCAACCCTTTCTCCAAATCCATTACTATACGTCCAAAGGTAGGCAGCGCATCCGGGGGCGTGCCAACGTTTGTCATTTTGGACTAATGTTGTCATGTATCGTGGATGTCTATGGGCGACAGTATCCACTTACCATGAGGTGGACTGTATGCTCGTCTGCCGCCTTCGTACATAAAAAAAAAGGTATTATAGGTGATCAGTCATTCTCACGTTGAGGATGGCTGGTCAACTATTAGTTGTTTAATTGTCATATATCATTCATACTCATAAGGCACAACCCCGTAGATGATATAAATAAAAACATTAACATTTGCAACTTTTAAGATAGACAGTGTTCAATCGCCCATTACGATGTGTTATAAAGAAGTATATGTAATAGAGATGGTTATTTTTGAAATGATGTATTTTATGAATATACGGATTACAGCAAACTAACACTCTCAATGTGATTTTATTATAACTAAATGAAGTATTTTATAAAACTAAATGAAGGTTGTTTCAAGAGATTGCATGTGAATAGTTTCTAATATAAACGTTAATTGGATTGCTTATCTCTAGGTGTCCATATTACATACAAGAGTCCAATACCCTCCCTGTGTATTTCAAAATATTTTAAACCCTATTAAAAACATCTAAATTGGAAACAGTCCAAAGCTATAAAGTTGCCTTAAATTTCTTATTAAAATTTGTACTACTGAGGGTTGAGTTAATAATCAAGTTTTTATTTCGTGTAGGCGTTGTATAAAGATGATCTGTAATATGTAGTTGCAAAGGCACTTTATTTCTCGGCGTAAAATAAATGGCAATTTGAGATCATAATAGCCCTCCAGGTGGTAATATAAGGGATAATAGAAAAACACAAAAAATATCACAATAAAAAATTTATTATCTATAATAATAACATAACATTCGACCATAACCGTTGAATGAAACGACTGTATAATTACATGTGTGTATAATAATATGTATGTATATAGGCGTTTATTTTATGCTGACGCCTGATTACTAAACGCAATGTTAAAACCAAACATCAACTTAACTAGTATTAAATTACTTAAATTGATAAATAATTGTGTGTATTCAGAGGACAAATAGTAAGCAAACTTAATTTGTTTTCATATTTAAAGTTTGAAGAAGAAATATGTTATCCACATTTAAAGTTTGTTGACGAAATATGTTATCATATTTAAAGTTTGTTGACGAAATATGTTATCATATTTAAAGTTTATTGACCAAATATGTTATCATATTTAAAGTGTGGTGACGAAATATGTTATGATATTCAAAGTTTGTTACATGATTTTATATTTGAAACGTACGGTGATTTCGGCAAGTTGCAATACAGATCGAATTATATATATCACCCGAGATGCGGCTTTTTTGAGTTGCAACCCAATATTTACCATATTTGTGAGACAAATTTAAACCTTGCGATTTACTATCGAATACGTCCGTGGAAATTGTTTGTGTAATGTGCAGCAGCCTTTCCGAATGTGAAGATCAAATGTGAGTAGTTGATAAAACTGCTCGCATATCCCATACTGGACTAAACGGCCACTTCAGTCAACTCGTGCCTAAACGTCGAGTAGAAAGAAAAGGTAAACAAAAACTTTTACGCGTATACTTTATTAATTCGCAGTTAGTTTTATGCGTTTACAATATAAAATGTGTACAAAACGCGTAGTACTTAACTTTTATAAAAGTATCTAAAAAAGCGATGAATTTAATTAACGCTGGCAACATTGTCTAAAATATTAGATCTAAACATGTAATATTTCTGCTTGAGCCCTTTTTTATCCTTTAACATTTGTCCTATAAAACGATTATTACTAACTAGCATGAATTAACTAAAACACGCGAATGGAAATTGAACTCCGTCCACTATATTATTTTCTCGATGACAGATGGGTTTAGTGATGCCCGAATTTGCTTCATACTGATTATCGATTCGATTTATGAAAAATATTTGTCTTGTATTTAATACGAAATCAATTTACTAAATCGATTGTATTATATGGAAACAATGAAATAATAAGTAATAAAATGGTAATAAAACGCATTTTTTTTATTCTGGCAACACTGGCTATAGCGAAGCGGCGTCGGCGTCACGTTGATTTTGTTTGTCTGTCACTCGCAACGATACGCTCGTGCTAATCACTGCATTTTTGTTCACAGAGTGGTTTTTCACATTTCTTATATGTGTTGTTGAATTTGCGCTTCTAAATTTGAGTTGAGTTTGAGTTGTCCTCCTTAAAAGTATATTTAGAAAATGCCAACACATGCCAATAAAATATCAGAAATTATTAACTATTTAAGTGACAATGGAGAGAATGAGAATTCATGCTAAAAATATTGAAAGAAAAAAACAACAAACATGCTATGTTGTTGCTATGCTATGTTGCAGCAGAACATGGCCACACTGTCTTCAAGATTCCCCCATACCACTGCCAATAGAGCTGATATGGGCACAAATTAAAGGCTACGCCGCCAGAAATAACACTCCTGAAAATTATTATTTTAGATTTATTTTACGTGTGATAGCTTAGTCTGTGGTATAACTCAGAGAACGTCACTATTTCTTCGCCCTCAACAATAAAGTATGACGTTGTTTCGAGTACACGTGACTGTCAAGAAATACGGAATTTGATAGGCGTGCAAACGTCAAATAGAAAATAACATAGTGGACGGAGTATAATTTATATGCAATTTTCGTACAACTAATCGCGTTTTGAAATTTGAGTACCGTGAGAATTAATTTATAACTGAATATTAGTACAAAATTTCATTTGCTTTTCATATGAGATGCATATTATATAAAATAATGTTCAATTAATAAAATAAAGCATTTTGGCAGCAATTTCATTTCAACACAATTCACACAGCAATTTTTAAAAAATATTTACACTTTCAATGCTAAAAGGATCTATTCCCAACTATAGAGTGACAGTAGTGACCAAACAATTAGATGACAACTTACACTGAACCTTAAAGGTAAGATATAAAATAGCATAAACATTTGAAGCTGCTGCTAATAAACGTAATAATTTTCAATCGTATATTAAATGTTGTCGTGTGGTGGGTGTGGTGTGGTGTGGCTTTAGAATAATTACCACCCCCCATCCATCTCTTGCCGTGGTTGTCGTACCATAAAAGGGGGCTAAGAGATAATAAAGCTGCTACCAGTCTTAAGGAGCTACACCACTTCTAAAAGAGTCGACTCTCCAAGAGACTCATGTCCAGTAAAAACGGCTGGTTACGGTATATTAAAAGTTACTTTTAAATTATTATCAAATTGATCACTCCATTACCACTCCGTAGACGACAACTGATCCTAAACAAGTAAATAATAGCTATGAAGTATAGCTTAGGACTGGATAAATAAACAATCATCTGTCTTACACTTAGTCTGAGTCATGTTTTTAGGGACCTACTGCAGTCTGTGTAAAAGTTAGTGTCTAAATACTCTGCCTAAGTGACTTTCTATATAATAGTGTGAGACTATATAAAGAAATGGTTCTATATGAAGTCTGAAATAGTCGGTTATAGTCATTAAGACGTTCGTTTTGTTTAGTGATTGAAAAGTAACCTCTATGCAGCCTGTATAAGGTCGCTCTCTATAAACACAACTCAAATTAAGACGAATTATTCTTTTATCCTGTTTTTAGTAAATACAGTGTAAATAACAAGAGTCCGGATGCTTTTATGGACGAAAATAGCCATGATGCTAAACATTTGGCGAAATAAAGGGATAAGAGTTATTGAAAATAACTGAATAAAAAAAATACTATATATTTATAAATTTGGAAAGCACCATTTTCAACCTTTGCCCTTAGAGCTCTCTTTTGAAGGTATTTAGGGCTATTGAGTTAAGAATTGCTCCAGTAGTCAGTCTAGTAGTAATTATTTTATTTATTACTGAAGCAATTTTTGAAAACATGTTAATGCTAGTCTTAACTTTGCAAATGTTTGCTAGTTTTAGATTTAAACAGAATGCATGGAAACTGAGACTGTATAGGCTTCATAAAACAAGAAACCCGAGTCTTAGTGTTGGATAGAGAGGCCTTTCTAAGACTGTGCCATTCGAAACTAAGTCCTATGCAGATTTAATTCAGTACTGTAAAAGACGACTGCGATTAATTCTAAGACCGAGAACCATTTATTTATCCGGGCCTCACTTAAAACTAAGATAAAGAATTGCTTATTTGTATCGGTCTAATTCACTTGCTCTATTAAGACATTATCTGTAATATTGTTTAATGTTGGCAAATTCATTGCAATTTTATTGCATATTATTTTATGTTGCATTATACACACGGTGGATTTTACTTTAGCCATTTACACTGCATGAATCTCATAAGACAGCAAGTGATATTGCATTGCGATTAGAAACCAGGCTATTATTTACATTGTCGTGTTGTTACATGAAGTCATCGTAATCCTCGTCGTAATTACCGTATGCGTCGTATTGGTTGAGATGAGCCTGTGAAAAAATTAATGTTATCTTTGTTGGCCAAAACACATATTGTTCCCTGATGGTAAAACCAATTATCTGATATCAATAATAATAATAATAAATACCTACTTAATTATTGCATAGATAAGGTGTTTTATATAGGGAAGTAGGCGGACGAGCAGGCAGTCCCACGTGATGGTAACGTGATACTGTCGTCCATGGACATCGGCAACACCAAAGGGTATGCAGGTTGATTGGCGACCTTGCAAAATCCTATTCAGTTTTCTTGAAGAACCCCATATAGTAGCGTAATGGAAAGACCTCTTGAGGCAGTTCGTTCCAGTCTACGGGTTCGCAGTATAAAATGATTTTTGTGTCGAACAGTATGCGACACCTCCGTATCGAGGAAATGCGGATGGACGGCACTTCTGTGACAGGAGGTGCAGTTGTAGAATGTAGAAACCGGAGGTGGGAATCATATTGAACATTTCTTCAGAGCATTCCTCATTGTACATGCGGTAGAAGACACGAGAGAGACGCAACATCTCTATGAACACTGAGGGGTTTTAAACCGCCCGTGAGAGTGGGATCGTCGACAATTCGAACGGCGTCGTTGTTTGGAGTTAAATGGGTCCAATTGATGCTTTGGTGCTCCGGCCCAGAGAAGTGAGGAGTACTCCATATGGGCCTAACCTGAGCTTTGTAGAGCGTTAGGAGTTGCCCAGGAGTGAAGTACCGCTTCACTCTGTTCAGCACCCAAGCTTTTTGGAGGCTATTTTGGCCTTCTTTTCCAGATGACCCCTAAATTCGACTTTGGTGAAAATGTAGACACCAAGGATCCTGATACTCTCTGAAATCTTAAGAGGTATGCTCTGAAAGCAAGGTGCTACAACAAAAGGGGCTTTTATAGGCCTTTTTATGGGGGCTTTCTTTTTGTAAATAGTTATTAAATATGTACATATCTTTAAATACGTATCGACCGTACGACCGTATCGCTAAAGTGATCTCTTCGAGGCAACCATGCGATAGAGAAAAATAAAACGGATAGGTAGTGTAAAAATACAAAATCATGTTTTTGAGAAAAGTTGGAAGTTTGGCGAATAGGACATGCACTTAAAGTAATTTTTTCTCCTTCCTTTATATTCCATCCAATCCCATTACATCCCTTTTCATACCTAGTGTTTTACTAGAGGAGACCTGCATCCTACAGATTTTGAAATATTGATACTAATGCTGTAATACTTACTATCAGGTTAAATGCTTGCTCGTCAACATTCTTCAGTAAAAGAAAAATAACAAATTTTATATAAAAAAAATGACTTACATTATCACCTTCAACTTTTAACTTGGCCTTGCCCTTTCCTTTTGCTGGTTTCTTGGTGGACTTTTCAGATTTCTGCTTTTCGATGTATAGGTTGTCCACCGACATCTTTATCCTCTTTATGTCTGCAGATGACACTGAAAACAAAAGTACAATAAATTAGATGAGTTTTTGTGAAGCTATCTATATTCCATTACAATCCAATTTGTACAAAATGTAAACAAACATGGTGGCCTAAGGTAACTGACACATCCTTAAATTAAATGAGATGGTAATCATTTACAAATTCATAATTTGATTCATTGTGACTGGAAGTTTAACTCAGATTTAAAGTTAAATGTTGAGATAATTTATTGATTTGGTTTTGTATTGGTAATTTGTATTTTTATTTTTTTTTATAGACTAGTGGGCGGACGAGCAAGCGGTCTCACGTGATGGTAAGTGTAATTACGTGTCATTTAATCGGACTATAAGCAAACACGTTATCTATCTATTCATATATGATGTCATTAATGAAGTAAAGTATTGGCCAATCGAGTGTACACATGAATACAAACTCCTTTTCATTTCATTATCAACTTATGCAGTAAGCGGTTAGATAGTGGCAATCGCAAATATGACTTGGACAATACGAATTTTAAAACTACCGTAATTTATTTATTTACCTTTATTAGGTTACCAACAGGTACCGCAAGTATTAGGTATATAATGAATGGAATGAATGGATAAAAAATTACCCTAAATCCCAATCTTAAACCCCTAAAGTAACCCAATCTTGAACATATTTGAACACTAAACACTTTGTTAACATTTGAACTATAAACTATGGCAAGTTTCATTAAAATCAGTCAAGTAGTTTTTGCGATCAGAGACAAAAATTGTTGTTTTGGGCTCTATATTATTCATACTTTATATTGCAACTACTTATGTCAAAAATATTCTGTGAAATTCCCTTAAAAATTCTCATGGAAAAAATAAACTCAAATACTTACTTTGTACAACTATACTTCGGACGAGTTCATCGACAAATCCGGGGAATTCTTCACTGCTCTTATACAGACAGATTTTTTTGCTGAGCAGTTCCGCGAATTCGGTGAACTCTGTCTTATTGGTGGGCGAGAAACTGTCGATCTTGCCCACACCGCCTTCTGATATGCCTGTAATTAAAAGACACGGAATTTTTGAAAAAATCCTGCCATATACATTTTTGAACACAACATCATAAGAATTTGTACTTTTACAAATAAATATTATTAATATGCAATAATCTACAAGGCTATCCTCAAACCAATGTGGTTCTATGGAATCCACTAGTCGGGAACTACAGCAATGTTTCATATGGGTTTCATTCACAATCCCAAAAACTCCTGGTATGTCAGTAAGTAACACTCCAAGAGTACGAGTGGCCTACGCGAGGGCCACTGTAAAGATGACTCCTAGTGCGGACCAACGTGCGCGCGGTGAATAGTGTCGACGGCTAGATTATATTTACTGCTTCATAAATAGTTACCATTTATTTCATTACAACTATAATATTTAATAGAGATACCGGAATTGAATCTGATTCGTAAGTTCGTATTCTATCGGAAATAAAATGACAGAAATATTTCAATTATACATACATGTGAAGTCTCCATGAGTGTAGTCATTAGCCATTTAGATAAACCACCTATTAAAAATTTGATATAAGAACTCTGTTTATAATAAACCTGATATGTGTTGTAAATATAAAGTCACGTGTGTGTTAGTTAGTTTCGTTATTGTGTAGAAAGGTGATTTAGACCATAATGTGTTATGAATAAATATGAGAAGAACAGTTTTTTATATGTGAAAAGTGATGAAAAAAGTGTTAAGACTGGCTTTTGAGACAGGACACATCTGTTGTTTTGTCTACAGACTGCTTTAATTACAGAAGACTAAGTAGGCACAGTGTGTTAGTTTGATGACATGTTTTAATTTTATTTCGCTGTACCTCAGTAGCCCCTATCCGACCATAAATTTTCCACCAAGAATTTTGTCTTTTTTCCTCAGTGTACTATTTGTAATAGTCAAACTGTTTTGAATATTGTTAAATGAAAGTTTAGTGACAAAAGTTTCTAGAAATATCAATACTGAACACCACGATTTTACATTTGCATTTTTTTTTTTATTATGATATAATAGGTGAGCAGTCAGCAGTTGATGTGTCTATATCTTGTGTTGGAGCTATAGCTATATCCCTAGCAATTTAGTTATATCACAAAAGATAGAATAATCAAACTGTTTTCATTCTATTTCTCTAGGGATATAGCTGTAATAAAACTATGAAGTAATAAAACAAGTTATTGAACTAATCTCCATTATTTATTATACATATTAAGAAATCACAAGCATTTTTAAAAATTTGACATTGTTTTCAATTGAAATTATTATTAATTGCATGAAGTATAATCATGCAAAATATTGGTCAACTTACAAAATTGGTGATATAGCTAAATTACTAGGGACATAGTATATATGTATATCTCGGCTCTTTTTATCTTACTGGGACATATGCATTGATTATGCTCTGACATCCATTTGTCTAGTATCAATTTGAAAATGCCCATTGTTAAGGAATCCACTTCTTGTGGAAATCTGTTCCAAGTGTTTACAACTCTGTTGTTCAGTGCATTTATATGAGATAACTGATGAAATTTGAGAGCTTAAAACTTTGGTTACTGGAGCTTTTGAAATATGTCAATGAGTAAGATAGATAAATGGAAGCTAAAATGTTACCAAATGTTTCCATGGCGAGTCGAAGGTCAAACTCTTCTTGTTCTTTTTGTACACGCAGTTTCTCCGCAAGCTTTTGTTCCGGGGTCATTTCCTCTTGCTCTGTTTCGGTGGCTATCTGCTCAAACTTCTCACGTTCCAGACGCTGAAAATAATAAAGAAAGGAAATATTAACCACCCTGACAACTGAGCTTTGACCCTTTATTATTTTCTTTTGTTTAATTTTTCACTGGTGGCTAAAAGATGATGAATTAATTAAAACTTTCACATTGGGATAAATACAGTAATGCACACAAATTTTAAATTATTTTTCATTATCACGTTTTGATAAATAATCTAAATCATACTGCATTTCATCATATTATATTGTCACATTGTCTTGCATTTCATCAATCATGATAAACATTCATGATTAATAAAATGATTTTGAAAGGATGATTTTTGCACATTTTGGGACTCAGCCTGAATAAATTGTAAAAATTTTAATTTAATTTTCTTAACTTTTGTTGAAAAGTCATATTTTGATACATAAATACTATCACAAGAACAATGATCATTTTGAATACCTTTCAAAGCTGCTAACTGATTTTGATAAATAATCCCGAATTCCCAATGGAAAAAATAACAAAATTGCACCTGAAGTCTGAGAGAAGAAGGAATAAAACTGACTTGGAATAAGGAATAAAAAGCTTTGGGAAGAGATAAAAATGTGCTTGTATTTAAATGAGTGGCAAAAACAAAAAGCAAATGGGCAGCAAATCATGATCAAACAAGCTATTTTTGAATAATTTTATATAACTAAGAATGTCATCACCAAGTTGGAGACCAGCTACATGAGAGACTCCTATACATTTATTGCCACCAGAGAACCTAAACCTAACCCATCTTTAAAATTGCTAGAAATTCAGTACTTTTTTGCAGCTTCATTAATTATTAAGAATGAATTTTAATAATAGATTAATTAAACATTTTACACACTCTTTCTTAACATAAATTTTGATAGTTGATTTACCTAATTTCTTTATCACTATAATAAAGACATATTTTAAGAGCCCTTGACATTAATAAAACAAGTTCTATTGTCATTGTAATGATGATGATGTCAGCCATTTTTTTATATATATCCTATATGCTATGCTCAGGCCACCCTTAGTGAATCATTAGGGGGTTTCAAGCCTAAATTGGTAGATAAATATAATAGTTGTTATTGTCATTGTATAGAATAATAGAACATTTATAACAAGTCAGTGACATGAGAAGTTAAAACAGCAGTGAGAATATCTAAGAACATTCTATAAACTTGACTAACTGGTAACATGAGTAACATGACCATATAGGTCAGCTACATCTACATTATTATGACATATAAGTAACTCTTACATAAGGTCAAATCACACAAAACTTCAAAGCACATATGTTACAGATAGTAAGTAAAGGGGATTTTTCTACCTCTTTTTCAGCTATTTTGTCCTGTATTTTCTTTTTGGGTTTAGTTGGTGGAGGAATCACTTCCTTTTTCTCCTCATCTTTCTTTTCTTCCTCCTCATCTTCCCAACTTTCCTAAAAAAAATGAGTCTGACGTCAACACGTAGGCACGAATATTGAGGTTATGTTCAAATAGAAATTCATGTAATTGTCGGTAGATAAAACAAATATTTCGTCTACAATAAAAGATTTGGCAGCAGTTATAGTTACCTTGACGATTTCTTCCTCGTCCTCGCCCTCCCATTTATTTGACGATGTCAACGTGGTCGGCAGTTTGGGATCAAAATTATCTGCGTCTGAAAAATACCACAATGACATTACAAGAAAAAAATAATTTAAATTTATTAAAAATAATACATACCCCAAGACACGTCCATGATTGAAGACCCCAATAGCACCACCAACAATGTAATTTTGTTCGTTTCACGTGAAGACAATCAGTGACGTGAGTTGCACCACTTATAATGCTTTTTATCACAAGATGTCTCCAGGGTCGACAGACAATTTATTATAAACGAGATTCTCAGGGCAATTTTGTCAAACGAACGAAGGCTTTCTGCACTGACCAGGACCAGATTGACAAACAATAAACAAATGACATAATTTTGGCGAATTCCCAACAAAAATAAAATCGAAATTTGTGAAAAAATATGACCCCATCGTAGACGTTATTTTCACAATAATCACTAATCAAAATATTAAATATGGCCGACAAGCAGTATTACTATTACTAAAAAATATTGTCTTTTCTTTCCGTTTTTGCCGGTTTTAATTTACCGTCCGGTATTGAATTTGAGTTGACTTCGAACCTTAAATAAAAGTAAAAAATCTAATCACTTCAAGAAAGTTTTCAAGATGACTTTTCAAACTTTTTCAAGACACTTCAAGAATGTTTACAGTGAGGCCCTATATTATAAACATAAAGTGGCTCTTAATTTATTTTATTTACGTCAGCATAAACTTATAGATTACTTTTAAATGACTTTTATGTATTATACATATTTTGGAGCTATAACAGCATTAATGACCATTAGGATAGGATTGGTTTAGGCACTGCCAATATATTATAATTTGGCAATATATTAAAAAAAGTTTTATTAATTATTAGGAAATTATACCAATCGGTTTCAATGAACCGTGAAACAATTCTATTATTGCGTTCTATGATTTAATTTTGCGTATATCTGTGGTTTTTTAGTAATCGAATTTGCAATGATAATTTTTTGAACCAGTAGCTGCACAGGGATTCTTCAGACGATCATCCGCCAACCGAAAAGGAAACGAATGCCGTTTCTTCTTTGGCATAAATAAGTTTTCAGATCAATAAACTTAACGATTGTTTTTTTTAATAATATGATGTTGACGTTTGTTATTTGAATTTTTTTAAAACTTTTCATCTTCAAATTTTACCACTTATCAGCTTATCACCCTTTAGCAAATTTAGCAAAATAAAAAAATGAAGAGAGACCTTCAAAATGTTTATTCATCTCCGTTTTTTCAAAGATCCTATTCATTGAATCCAAATTCATCTCCATTGAAAGTTTTAATGTGGAAACATTTTAAAGAGAGAAGGCGAAAACTTTTTCGTACATTTTGGGAGACTGTGAGCGGCGTATTGGTTTTTTTAATCGTATTAACATCCAAGCTGTATTATAATGCTTTGATAGAAGCTTCTGTAAGTAAATATAAATATTATTTGCAATTGAAGTTGAACCAAAAATACTCGTTTTAAGGAGCCTGAATACAGCCTTTTAAATCACCTGATTGTTGAACTCGGAAATACAAATACTGGATGCGATGTTGACGGGATATGTGTTAACAACATTAGTTATGACATGATATTGCTGAGTCCAGCTGAGCTGCTCAGTATATGTGAGAAGTATGTGGCGGACCATGCACTCAGATACAATGCTAAAAAGAGTGTAGTCATGATTTTTACAACTGATAACAAACAATACATTAATGTGCCACCAGTACTGCTGTCTGGCACTCCTCTTCATATTGCTGAGCAGTTTAAGTATTTGGGTCACTGGTTCACCACAAGCCTAATGATAATATAGATATAGAGAGGGAGTGAAGGCCATTATCGGTTTGTTGCAATATGTTTAACTGCAGATTGGCACAATGTACAAAAGACGTACAGGTAATGTTTTCTAAAATGTATTGCCAAACATTTTACACGTGTGGTCTGTGGTACAACTATATGCGGTGGACATACAATAAATACTCTTCTGGTCCAGTATAATAATGGGTTCAAGGTGCTGATGGAGCTGTCACGTCATTGCAGCCCTTCAGTGATGTTTGCTATAGTGATGGTTGATGACTTCTTTTCCATAATGCACAATCATTGTGCTTCCCTGTTGGCATGAATCCGAGCCAGGACCAACAGCATTCTGAGTGCCATTGCAGCTTAGTGGGACAGTGATGTTACACCGATGGACATGACTGCACGCCATTTGGTAACCGGTATACGGGTGCAGGGTTGGGTTGTCACATCTTAATTTTAAGTTTATTTACAATTTGTTCCTCATTACTAACACTAGGTAAAGGTTTATGGTTGCTAACACATTATGGATTAAAATTAAAATTAAAGGATGTATGATACCATTTTGAAATCTGTATTAAACACGCATTTTTTTAAAATAGTTGTCCACTTAGGTCCTCATACATTTTTTTTACACCCAAGATGCTTGAACTTTTACAAAAAAAAATATTTACCGCATTTCATGCTGAAAATTGAAGTTCAGTTTTTTTTTTTAAAAAAAGTGTAATAGCTATTCATACTATTTACTGCATATCTATTGGTATAGTCCATGAAAGAATATTATAACACCAAAAAATCGACGGATTTCATTTATTTGTAGCCGTGGTGCAGAGATACGGAAAATAATGTGAAAAAAATGATTTTTTTTTCTAAATGACATATCTTAGATACTATTTGGGATAGATTTTTTTTTGTATTTTATTTTGAGCGCCCAATAGCTCTACTATAAGGTGTTTCAGGCTTATCCATTCTTTCCGGGACACCCTGTATAATAAAAAATAAATAAAGACTAATTCAATCTCTGAAATATTCCTGCCCCATATATAGAATATTTGCCCCAAATACCAAAATTCCTCACAAACGGAGCCACAGCCAAAAGTTAGTAATATAATAAAATGAATATTGCAAATAATATGAATAATTGTAATAATATATATTAATTATTATATGTAAATAAACAATTTTGTTCGGAAGTAAGTGTACATTCGCGTTCTTATCCCCACCACTCCCCTCAGACCCCAACATCCGTGTTCCCGATTGTATTGCAAAAATCAAGGTACCTATAAGGTACCTATAATAATATCAAAAATCTACACCTATAAGGTCTAGCAGCGGAAGTTGCCTGGAAATAGGAGCTCAAAATACGAGGGCAAATAGGTCAGCTACCCTCTTTACTTATAATACCTATCCTATACACTACATAATAAAACACTTGCTCCCACATTATATACACTTATATGAGAACTGCAATTCTATGGACAGTTGTATACCTCGGTCGCTAAACCTGTTGGCAACTTGGCCAAAGACCCAAGAGCCAAGTTGACCCGACACTATACCGAAGACATCCCGGACACCAGCCTGTACGAGATTAGGATGGCCCTCAAACAGCTTAGAAATAACAAGGCGCCGGGTGAGGACGGAATCACTTCAGAGCTTCTGAAAGCGGGTGGAACACCGGTACTGAAAGTCCTTCAGAAGCTCTTTAATTCCGTCTTGCTCGAAGGTATTACGCCGGAGGCATGGAACAGAAGCGTGGTGGTGCTCTTCTTCAAGAAAGGTGACAAGACCTTGTTGAAGAACTATAGGCCCATCTCGCTTCTGAGCCATGTTTATAAGCTGTTTTCGAGGGTTATCACGAATCGTCTCGAGCGCAGGTTTGATGACTTCCAGCCTCCCGAACAAGCCGGTTTCCGAAAAGGCTATAGTACCATAGACCACATCCATACGCTGCGGCAAGTTATACAGAAGACCGAGGAGTATAACTTGCCATTATGCTTAGCGTTTGTGGACTATGAGAAAGCCTTTGATTCGATCGAGACTTGGGCAGTGCTACAGTCCCTCCAGCGGTGCCATATTGACTATCGGTATATCGAAGTGTTGAAGTGTTTGTATAACAACGCCACCATGTCAGTCCGAGTACAGGAAGGGAGCACGGAGCCGATTCCATTGCAGAGGGGTGTGAGACAAGGAGATGTTATCTCTCCGAAGCTCTTCACCACTGCGATGGAAGACGCTTTCAAGCTCCTGGAATGGAAAGGACTCGGCATCAACGTTGATGGCGAATGCATCACTCACCTTCGATTTGCCGACGATATCGTGGTCATGGCAGAATCGCTGGAGGATCTTAGCACAATGCTCGGAGACCTCAATCGAGTTTCCCAACAGGTGGGCCTTAAAATGAACATGGACAAGACGAAAATCATGTCGAATGTCCATGTCGTGCCCACCCCAGTTTCAGTTGGGAGCTCGATTCTCGAAGTTGTTGACGAGTACGTCTACCTAGGCCAAACGGTCCAACTAGGTAGGTCCAACTTCGAGAAAGAGGTCAATCGACGAATCCAACTCGGCTGGGCAGCGTTCGGGAAGCTACGCAGCGTCTTCTCGTCCAAAATACCTCAGTGCTTGAAGACGAAGGTCTTCGACCAGTGTGTGTTGCCAGTGATGACCTACGGCACCGAGACGTGGTCTCTGACTATGGGCCTCATAAATAAGCTCACTGTCGCACAGCGAGCTATGGAGAGGGCTATGCTCGGGGTTTCCCTACGTGATCGAATCAGGAATGAGGAGATCCGTAGACGAACTAAAGTCACCGACATAGCCTCTCGGGTTAGCAAGCTGAAGTGGCAGTGGGCAGGGCACATAGCTCGAAGAACCGATGGCCGATGGGGCAGAAGGGTTCTCGAATGGAGACCACGTACCGGCGGACGAAGCCGAGGACGTCCATCTGCTAGATGGACAGACGACCTCATAAAGGTGGCGGGCACCCGCTGGATGCAGGTCGCTGCCGATAGGTCTAAATGGCGGACAATGGGGGAGGCCTATGTCCAGCAGTGGACGTCTAAAGGCTGAGATGATGATGATGATGATGAGAACTGCAAAGCAAAGTTATTGTCCTTAGACAAAACTCACAGGTGTTTGAACTGTGTTTTTTTCATGTTTTTATTTCTTAGAAATAGTGTTTCTGACAGTACATTTTAAACTTGTTTTTACTAAATTTGTTAGAAACACTGTTAAAAACAAGTGTTTTCAAATACTGTTAGAATTATGCTATCTCCGAGTCCAACGAACACAAGTGTATTCCCTCGCAAAGAAAAAAAAAATAGTTAATTAATAAATTTCAAATAATAACAAGCTATGCAATATATAGCTAACACAAGATATAGGCATACCAGCAGTAATGCTGCTTGCCTATTCACAATAATAATAATATATACAAATGCATAAACAAGAATTATATGCTACTTTAACTAAGTACATAAATGATCTACCCCTTAAATCGGAGTAACAGTATGAAAAATCTTGTTTATATGTTGATGTATGAGATAGTTGTGAAATGTGAAGAAAATCTGAGAGGTTTGAAAATCTTTTTTAGGAGTCAGATGGCAAAGCAGCTATAGAAGAATTACTTTATTCTCCCAACAATAACTTGACACAATCTTATGTGGCAAGGATTGGGAATGAATTGAATTTTCCGGTGGAGTCAGACTTATCAGGTATGTTTCTAGACAGTTGAGGTTCTTTTCAGGACCAATCCTTTGTATGGATAATAAATGAAGGTTGTAATATATAATTTTTCATTTCATGGTTACAAATGAATGGATCTCAAGTTGAATTCGTTACTAGTAACTAAAAAAATGTATTTTTTAGTTACTATGAAGTAACTGAAAAATACATTTTTTTTTGATAAATTACCGTCGTTAAAACCTCTAAATACCTCTGAAAAGGATAAAATCACAATCTAAATTAGTGTTGTTGAAAAAAACTGCAATAATTTAATTACAATCTGTCACTGTCGTCGTGCATAACGAAAGAAACAAGTTGTGGAATGAACTGCCAACAGAGGTTTTTCCACAGCTACGACATGGGGTTCTTCAAGAGAGCTGTAAATAGAATCCTCCAATGTCGGCGGCGCACTCGTAAACCCTGGTGTTGCAGCATGTTCATGGGCGGCGGTAACCACTTACCGCCATGTGGCCGGCCCGCCAGTCTGCCAATTATTCTTTAAAAAAAAATCGTAACAGAGCCGTGTCCGCAAATGAAATACTTTTTGAAAAGTCACGTGAAGAACCTAAAATGCCCAAAACAACAATTATTGGAATTTTTGTCTGTCTTCGTCTTTTCCGTCACACTGTCTGTCTGAACTGCTCCTGCAAAAACTGCTTTACGGATTTTAACTTAGGGTACTTTTTATCTTGATAAATTATGAAGCTTCGGGAATCACGAATTTACGCGAACGAAGTCGCAGGCACCGCCAGTACCTACATAATTAATATTTTCTGTGACAGGTATAATTCTGTATCGAGGTTTCAACAATAGCAAAGAAATTTGGAATTATATACGAGCACTGAATATTTCGAAAACTATTGCTGTAGTCAATTTTAAGGTAAGTAATGTTTATTTTTAAGGTAATTAAGACCTCAAGATTTGTTAGTTATATACCTAATTTAATCCCACAGCCGCTTGGCGCACTCCACTGGTCACGTCACCTTGCACTCACAGTAAGAAGACTACCATAAATGTACTACATTTCCACTTTATCCTGAATAGGATATAGTGTGAAATGTAGTACATTGGGGAAATTCCCAATGGGGACGGGTACGGGTTTTAGTGGAGAGTGAGATATGCCCATTCTTATTACATCCTATCCTATTGCTCTCCATTTTCCTAACCTTTTCTCGAAATCCATTCTTAAATGTCCGGCGGTAGGCAGCGCATCCGGCGGCGTGCTAACGTTTATCGTTCTGTACTGACGTTGACATGTGTCGCGGATATCGCAGGGAAACAGTATCCACTTACCACCAGGTGGACTGTTTGCTAGTCTGTCGCTTTCGTTCTATAAAAATAAATACGTGAGGCTAATGATAACTATACTGCCACTACACCAACGATATCCTGGACTTCAATCTGTGTGAGATTAGTAATGCCCTCGGACAGCTTAAGAATGGTGAAGTCACTGGTGAAGACGGTATAACATGAGAGCTTCTTAAAGCTGGATGAGTTCCCGTCTTACGAGAACTAGAACACCTCTTTAATGCCGTCTTACACGGTAGCATAACACGGAAGGCGTAGAGCAAGAGTGTGATAGTCCTGTTCCCCAATAAGGGAGACAATACCTTATTGACAACTAGAGACACATTTCTCTCCCAGCCACGTAGGTATATAACGTCCAGATGAGTTTAGAAAGGGCTTATGGCATAGACCACATTATGGCACATTATGGCAGATTATACAGAAGACCGAAGACTATAATCAGCCTTTGTGTCTTGCCTTTTTGGACTACGAGAAAGCCTTCGACTTTATCGAGACCTGAGGGCTGTTCTGGAGTTTTTACTGCGCATGACGGTCCGAATCCAAGACCAGCATACCATGGCGATCCAGCTGCGGCGAGAAGTGAGGCAGGGAGATCTAATATCTTCGAAACTATTCACAATGAGTTGGAAGATGCATTTAGGATGCTGGGCTGGAAAGGACGTGAAATCAATGTGAAAGGTGAGTACATCTCGCATCTTCGTTTTGCCGATGACAAGACATCATGGCAGAATCGCTGGAAGATTTAAGTTGGATGCTAAACGACCTTAACGCAACATCACGACGCGTCGGTGTCAAACGTTCAAATCAAACGTGTGCGGTCAGGGGACCCCCGTCCGGAACGAAGATCCTCACGCATTTTTTTTTTAATTCCGTATGTAATTCGAAATAAAATCTGTATAGTTCATGTATTTTTTTTAAATTTTGTGTCATATTTTCAATGCAAATAATTTAAAATAAGGAATCAAATCAAAAGTCCAAAATTTAGGTTATACAACCGGCCACGCACTAGTCTGCACGTCTGTTATTCTGCTTGAGTCTCGCTCTCGATACTCGCACGCACACACACACAGAGAAAGAGAAAGGCGTGGGTAAAAATCTTACGTGGCGTTACATTTTTTCTCGAATCACACCTACCGCAAGCCGCGTAATGGTACTTCGTTCCAAAAATAATGTTTAATGAACATGTTTTTCCTGGACTGATAAACGTCGAAGGCGTGGTACTCGAAGTTGTTGACCATTATGACGACCTTGGGCAAACAATCCAGTTAGGCACTTCAGAAATGAGGTCGATAGAGGCATTCAACTTGGATGGGCAGCGTTTGGGAAAATGCGTCGCCTATACCACAAGGCTTGAAGACGAAAGTCTTCAATAAGTGCGTCCTGCCAGTTATGATGTATGGTGCTGAAACGTGGCCTCTAACGGTAGGCCTGATCCACAAGTGCAAAGTCACTCGGCAAGTGTAATTAGCAAGTGTCCTATGTGTTGATTCCCGTGGGAACTTTATAATTGATCTGGATAAAAAGTACCCTAAATGTTAACCCGGTACATAACCTATAACTATGCTAAGTGTCATTAAAATTCGTCCAGTGGTTTATACGTGATTCGTCTTCAGACAGACAGACGGACGTTCAGCCATGACAAGCACATACACAAAAATTCCAAAACTCTTTTTAGGCTCTGTATCATTCGTACTTTACACGGCAACGGCTTTTTCCAAAAAAATATCAAATGTACAGAGTAGACACGTCTTTGTTACGATTTTATTATACCTATCTACATATAGTATAGATTGTTTTATCTTAAAAATATTAATTTATGTTAAAATATTAAATCGAATTTTAAAACAACGAAATTTTTAATTGGAACGGATTTAGGAACCTTGACTTTAGTTAAGATTTTCTAATTTAATATCACTGTCCATACCGACAATCACGGTCCATTTGCCCAGATAAAGACACGAATTATTTTGTTTTACAGGACTTCAATAAGAAAGCTTTTCCAGATCAGCTCAACTACAGTATTGGCGTACTTACTGTTGGGAATTCAAATAGAATCAAACATCATTTGGGAACATCTTTTGTTGACACATTTTCTTTAGGTAAGGCAACCATATCTTTTTCTTTTATTTGAAAAGAGCACAAGTTTATCTATGATTATAGAATGGCTCATTTACACAAGGAGAGTTTCTCGAATGCGAGTTTCTCGAAGATCGACCAAAAGCTAGTATAAATAACTGTTATCATCATCAGATCACTGTTTTCCCTGTTATCGTCGATTTTTTATCTTCATGTGAACAGATGCAGGCGAGAATTGTAGGTAGTTTGGTAGCATACGAGAATCGTATACAATATTCTCGTTCTAATCGTTCGAGAAACTCCTTGTGTAAATGAACCTTAAGGCTGCCAATCCTACTGCACTGCGCCGGTCCTGCAATAGCTGTTGTAATTCCGCATTGTAATAAATTATTAAAATGATCCTGCATAAAGCGTTGTATATCGCGCATGTCCTGCGTAAATTTAATACTTCAATTTAATACGCGTAATTTCCAAAGTTTTTATGACATTCTGAACTAAAATCTTGTATTAATAAAAAAATGACACTCTAGTAATGCAATACGATTTTAAAAATAAATAATTACTGTATGCAAGAGAATTTCTTTCCCTCGGTTATCTTCTCCTTTCTACTCCCGTAGGTACTCTAAATCTGTGCCCGTGTGTGGTATCAAATCAAATCAAATCATTTTATTGTTGGACGTTTATTGTGTGGTTACAAAGTTGTTACGTTTAAAATTATACAGCACAATAATTATAAAAGTAAACAAGTAATTTTCAATCCAAATCTTTACATAAATTTACTATCAAGTGACCAATTAATACTTTATATGCTTATTATTATTATGTTTCGATTCTCGACCTTTTAGGTTGATATTTTCCGTTCCTTCCGCACTGAGTCTCCCTCAAGGAAGAGAAGGTTTCGGCTCTCCCAATTTCCTCACCTAAAATTTTTGAAACTATTGTCATTGTGTGTATTTGTGTATTGGCTGCTTGTTTTTGTGGGTACAATTTATTGTTGATTTCAGCATGTCACAATACCTGGTTAAACTTTTAGCAATCATGCCGGTTGCTCCTGTTACTATGGGGATTATTACTGTTTGTGCGTTCCATAATCTAGATATTTCTATTTTGAGTAAGTGGTATTTACTAAGCTTTTCTATTTATTTTGGACCTATATTATTATGCTGCTGGGTATGCTACTTGTCCACACGGGGTTCTGGACACGGCGACGATTTTTTTTGCTTCCCGTTTAAATATAAGCCCTAACAAAGTCACTACCACAAGCCCCGAGGAACTACTCTATCTTTACAAGAGTGGACTCAATAACTTGCCACCCGCCGATCGCATGACTTTTTAAATCCATACATCCCTCATGCACCTCATGTGTATGATGCCCGTGACCGCTATTGGACGAAAAAAGGGGTCGGTTAAGTAACCATATAATGCATCTACACAGTGTATACACACTTTTATTCTCTCATCGTATTTGTCAACACCTTAATATGTACTCTTATATATATTTCTTTCATTTATTTATTTATTTTATTACTTTTAATTTGACTATACATTATACATTTATATTTAATTTAATTTATTTATGACATTATATATGACTATTTAGATACTAATTTATTGAATAACATACTTTTGTCCGTGCGTCACCGATGGCTCCACAGAAAATCAGCGCGGTGACTGACACTCAGTTACAGCATATGCTGAGTTGAGAGACCGTTTCCGACATCGCAACACACGCATGCATGAAATAGCAACGTGTCATTTTTTTTTATTTTTTTTTTGTTAGTTCTTGTATTTTTTTTTAATGTTTGTGATTTTCTTTTGTTTTTCTTATTGCCTACATTGTATTTTTCTTTTGCTTATTGTGATATTTATGTTGTATGTGTGTTAGTGTATGTCGGAATAAAGTGTTGTCTATTGTCTATATTATCTTTTCTATGCTCAACCTGGTCCATTGAGTTTAGCTTGGATTTTCGTTATCGAAAAATAACGAAATCCTATTGGTTGTTTATTACATATCTTATCTCCTCTTCGCCCATCTCCACTGCCTGCTCTTCAAGTCTTTGTTTCTGCCATACCATATCAAACCATCAGCCTATGCCTCTCCACTGCTGGATATAGGGCTCTACCAAAACTCGTGACCACACACCATCCTCGGCTCTTTTCGTCCAACCGCCACCGGCGAACTTCTTCGAGGCCGGAGGGCGTCCCACACTGCGCCAAACCCACTAACATTTATAGTTTATAACATTTTACAATAAAATTAATATTTCTTTTTTTTATTTTACAGAGGATCATACACCAACTTACCTTACAAAATTGCAATGGGCCATTGACAAAGTATTTTTGGAGTTGATTTCTGGGGAACACAATATTGTGCATGTAATTTTTTTTATTTATCTTCTTTATAAGGAAGAAAATGGTGCCAGACGAGCAGACAGTCCACATGACGGTAAGTGGATACTGTCGCCTTGTGACATCCGCCATATATAGCGACTAGAGTAATAGAGACGGTCAATGGAGGAAATTTTTGTACTGTCGACCTGTAGACTGTGAGTTTTTGTTACAATATGTGAAAAAAGCGCCTGCACACGCGCCGAGCCCCCCCTGCGTTGTAATGTTTTCATACACATATAACCGTCCACTATGTTATTTTCTATTTGACGTTTGCAAGCCTATCTAGTTCCCTATTTCTTGACAGTCAAGGGTACTCGAAAGAATGTCATACTTTATTGTTGAGGGCGAAGAAATAGTGATGTTCTCTGAGTCATACCGCAGACTATAAGCTATCACACGTAAAATAAATCTAAAATAATAATTTTGAAATAAAAGTATATTTAGGAGAAAGAATGTTAAGTAGGTACTTATTTGAAACTAAATTTCCAATTTTATTAACTTATGGATTTTATTGCTTACATATAATACAATCGATTTATTAAATTGATTTCGTATTAAATACATTTTTGCGATAAACAAATTAATTATTTAAGACAAATATTTTTAATAAATCGAATCTATAAAACCTAATGCAAATTGTACTAGAATTGTATCGATAATCGAATCTGTAATCAGTATGAAGCAATTCGGACATCACTAAACGGATGTGTCATCGAGGAAATAACTATAACATAGTGGACGGAGAATAGTTATTATAAACGATGTAGTGTAAGCAATGTTGTCTTATAAATTGTTTAGATTTCCACAAAATTAACTCAGAATAAAGTATTTTTAACTACCTGCATCGCAGACATCGACATTCGGTTTTGTATTGTGTTTAACTAAATATAAATTCAAATATTAATATTACAAATAAATAAATGAAATAAAAATTTTCTTTTTTCTTTTCTTATATGGCAATAGCGCAATTAGCACATTGTACCAGTGTCGAGTTTTCTTTGTAATTATCAATTTTAAAGTTTAAAACACATTTCTCTAGTTCTTTCACATTTCACTTCTCTAGTTCCTGTCATAAAGTGCGTGGTAATCATATCTGTGAAAAACGCAAAAATTTTAAGTTATAAACTACACAGCGTGTCTATAAATTTCGATGCAACGACGTTTTAAATTAGATTTTTTTAAGTAAAGGCCTCAACAACAATCAGGTCTTTTTGTCAGATGACGTCACAAATTGTGTGAGTTTGAATTTACTTTTCAGGACCTTCAATTACATGCCGTAACAGATGTTAAAGATGTTTTCCTGCAATTAATAATGTATGGAAGTCTCAGTATTTACTCTATGTTGGCACCATTGCCGTTTTTCTTAATAAATTCGTCCAGATTGGTCAACATAAGGAGGACTGGATTGAAAGTAAGTATTCAAATATATTTGGGTGGTGATAGCTTCCGTATAGTGACTCTTCGCCTAAGACAGGCTTCAGGTAGATGGCGCACTTATAATGATTACTAGAAACAAATATTTAATAAATATATTTATATACCTACATACTATATATCTATCTAACTATATACAATATACCAATAAACCAAGATATAAATTCTAAATATTCTAAGTATCAAATATATTTGAGCGGTGATAGCTTTGATATTCTCGACTTTCGTTTATGAGGTATATAGTCTGTTTAATTTTAAAATTGATAATACAGGTGGCAGTTTACGATACAATAGACACGTCCGAACCGTACGAAGTATTGAGTGAGATCTACATCTTACTGTGAAACAGACCTAAGAATTGTAAGAAGCACTATGTGCTTCTAAGGTTAACAGATGACGCCTACTGTCTTAGGCGATGGGTGACTGTATTCTTAACGCGGACAGTCTGTAGTTATATTTTTTTCCATATTTTTCAGGAACTATTGAAAATGGTCGGCGTATCGCCGCATATTGCACGCTTGTCTCATTTTTTGGACACAGCAGTTCTTGCCGCTGTCTATGCTGTACTTGTTACCATAGTGCTAAAGGTATATATATTTTTATAATATCTGTGCTAGAGGTCTAGCAAATAGAACGTTAACGGTACTTGAACTTGTATCAGCATATGAAGTCCCACTGTACGGCACAGGCCTCCCCTAGTAAATCACAGGAGTGGTTTCGGGCCTTAATCTACCACGCGGGCCCAGTGGTGGATCACATAGGCACTTGAGATTTTTTTATGTACTTCTGGAGCATGTGGGTTTCCTCACGATGTTTTTCCTCACCGCCGAACTACTATAGTAACAATTTAAAAAAGATTCGTACATAGGGGGTACAGGCCGTGGATTTGAACTCATTATTACACGAATGTGAGTGGAGTATAGATATCCCTAGGATATCACCGCTCTGCATTAACGGTGCCGAGCGGCAAATTAAAAAAAAAAACGGTTTAATTTCTTCCTTAATTCATTTACATTTCAGTTTCATATTATAGACAAACATGATAAATGAGTCCTCGCCTGCGTGGTTGCAGAGGTGCGTGGCGGAGTAACGTGGGGATTGAGCGGCGAGCGGGGTAGGTGCGCTTGCATCGCAACCACGCAGGCGAGGACACCTTTATATTGTTTGTTTATAGTTTCGTAATAGAAAGTACACATGTAAAATATGTTTATTTATTATTTTAATTTAGTATTAGTTTTATTTTATAATTTTATTTATTAGTTTAATTTAATTTATTTAGTGCTAAGTGCTAAATTGAGTCCCTAAGATTTTTATAATTGGCTCTTTTCTGTTTCATTTGCCAGCAATAATTATAAAACAGTTAACAGAGATATGTCTATTTTTTTAAATTAAAATTTACCCAAATTCATAGGTTAAAAACGACAAAAATTGTAGATTCAATTTAAAAACCCTGCAACGTAGTTCAATTGTGAGTAGATTGATCAAGGACGAGAAAGAATTGAAACCAACTCTCAAATAACATAACGTTTTCAACTAGTCCCCAGAGGCCTGGAGTTCTGTCAAACACGTATTGCGAAGTGACTTATAATGATTTTTGTGCCGTGTTAATCTTTTTTTATATAATAGTAGTAAGTGCCAGACGAGCGTACAGTTCACCTTGTGGTTAGACATGGCAACATTAGTCCAGAATGACACGTTGGGCCCTGGATCGCGCCTTTGGAGATTTAGGAATGCATTTGGGAAAGTGGACATGGATAGGATAGGGTGGGAAGGGAAAGGTACAAGGCCTCAATCATATAACAGTTTTTAGTCATCTTTACGTGCATTTCCGACCTGTTTCGCAGCATTTTAGGGAAAAATGAAAACGTTTTGTTACAATACACGTCTAACCGTAGTATAAGTGATATTTTGAGCTGCATTTTTAACAGGTAACATCGGAGCCTATCCTAAAGAACAGTAATGTGTTTATTTTGATTATCACTTTGATACTACAACTTACTGTCATAAAAGCATTGGCTTTCGTTACCAGCACACTGTCTCAGGACTGTTAGTAACACCATTGATCTTATTTATTAAAGTCTTTATTATATAAGATCTAATTAAAAATTAACACGTGTTTCATCATTTTCTCATAACTAATGGATAATTAGTGATGAATTTACTCGTATGTGCATAACACTATTCACAACATTGAAATGGATAATTAGTGATGAATTTACTCGTATGTGCATAACACTATTCACAACATTGAAATGGATAATTCGTGATGAATTTACTCGTATGTACATAACACTATTCACAACATTGAAAATGGGTAATTAGTGGTGAATTTACTCGTATGTGCATAACACTATTCACAACATTAAAATGGATAATTAGTGATGAATTTACTCGTATGTGCATAACACTATTCACAACATTGAAAATGGATAATTAGTGGTGAATTTACTCGTATGTGCATAACACTATTCACAACATTGAAAATGGATAATTAGTGGTGAATTTACTCGTATGTGCATAACACTATTCACAACATTGAAAATGGATAATTAGTGGTGAATTTACTCGTATGTGCATAACACTATTCACAACATTAAAAATGGATAATTAGTGATGAATTTACTCGTATGTGCATAACACTATTCACAACATTGAAAATGGATAATTAGTGGTGAATTTACTCGTATGTGCATAACACTATTCACAACATTGAAAATGGATAATTAGTGATGAATTTACTCGTATGTGCATAACACTATTCACAACATTGAAAATGGATAATTAGTGGTGAATTTACTCGTATGTGCATAACACTATTCACAACATTAAAAATGGATAATTAGTGATGAATTTACTCGTATGTGCATAACACTATTCACAACATTGAAAATGGATAATTAGTGGTGAATTTACTCGTATGTGCATAACACTATTCACAACATTGAAAATGGATAATTAGTGATGAATTTACTCGTATGTGCATAACACTATTCACAACATTGAAAATGGATAATTAGTGGTGAATTTACTCGTATGTGCATAACACTATTCACAACATTACAAATGGATAATTAGTGATGAATTTACTCGTATGTGCATAACACTATTCACAACATTGAAAATGGATAATTAGTGGTGAATTTACTCGTATGTGCATAACACTATTCACAACATTGAAAATGGATAATTAGTGGTGAATTTACTCGTATGTGCATAACACTATTCACAACATTGAAAATGGATAATTAGTGATGAATTTACTCGTATGTGCATAACACTATTCACAACATTGAAAATGGATAATTAGTGGTGAATTTACTCGTATGTGCATAACACTATTCACAACATTGAAAATGGATAATTAGTGATGAATTTACTCGTATGTGCATAACACTATTCACAACATTGAAAATGGATAATTAGTGGTGAATTTACTCGTATGTGCATAACACTATTCACAACATAAAAAATGGATAATTAGTGATGAATTTACTCGTATGTGCATAACACTATTCACAACATTGAAAATGGATAATTAGTGGTGAATTTACTCGTATGTGCATAACACTATTCACAACATTGAAAATGGATAATTAGTGATGAATTTACTCGTATGTGCATAACACTATTCACAACATTGAAAATGGATAATTAGTGGTGAATTTACTCGTATGTGCATAACACTATTCACAACATTAAAAATGGATAATTAGTGGTGAATTTACTCGTATGTGCATAACACTATTCACAACATTGAAAATGGATAATTAGTGATGAATTTACTCGTATGTGCATAACACTATTCACAACATTGAAAATGGATAATTAGTGATGAATTTACTCGTATGTGCATAACACTATTCACAACATTGAAAATGGATAATTAGTGGTGAATTTACTCGTATGTGCATAACACTATTCACAACATTAAAAATGGATAATTAGTGGTGAATTTACTCGTATGTGCATAACACTATTCACAACATTACAAATGGATAATTAGTGATGAATTTACTCGTATGTGCATAACACTATTCACAACATTGAAAATGGATAATTAGTGGTGAATTTACTCGTATGTGCATAACACTATTCACAACATTGAAAATGGATAATTAGTGGTGAATTTACTCGTATGTGCATAACACTATTCACAACATTGAAAATGGATAATTAGTGATGAATTTACTCGTATGTGCATAACACTATTCACAACATTGAAAATGGATAATTAGTGGTGAATTTACTCGTATGTGCATAACACTATTCACAACATTGAAAATGGATAATTAGTGATGAATTTACTCGTATGTGCATAACACTATTCACAACATTGAAAATGGATAATTAGTGGTGAATTTACTCGTATGTGCATAACACTATTCACAACATTAAAAATGGATAATTAGTGATGAATTTACTCGTATGTGCATAACACTATTCACAACATTGAAAATGGATAATTAGTGGTGAATTTACTCGTATGTGCATAACACTATTCACAACATTGAAAATGGATAATTAGTGATGAATTTACTCGTATGTGCATAACACTATTCACAACATTGAAAATGGATAATTAGTGGTGAATTTACTCGTATGTGCATAACACTATTCACAACATTAAAAATGGATAATTAGTGGTGAATTTACTCGTATGTGCATAACACTATTCACAACATTAAAAATGGATAATTAGTGGTGAATTTACTCGTATGTGCATAACACTATTCACAACATTAAAAATGGATAATTAGTGATGAATTTACTCGTATGTGCATAACACTCTATACACACTCGCTCGCTTAGGTTTTTGACTTTTGTACGCACCCGGATCTTTGTTAGTAACTAAGTGTAAATAGCATCGATTTGAGAATACATACTAGATGTGTTATTCAAGCACTCTAGAGCAGGCACGTTACAGTCTAATAGTGTTCTTTGTTTAGTAACTCTCGAATTATTTAATTCATATGTGTTTTGAAAATGGAACACACTTATTACGTAGTACTTAAGTTTCTAATTTGACTTTTTAATGGAACCTTCCTCACCTGCTTCAACCCTAGAAGATGCCAACCAGGTTTCTTTGATGAGATAGTATGGTGTGTCATCTAGTCTATTCCCATATGGATGGTAAATAGGTATGAACTACATAACGTTATGTACATACGAGTAAGTTAATCACCAATTATATTCTTAATATAATGAAAAAATCATGAAATACATGTTAATTTTTAGTTAGATATAGGTGGCAGTCGAACCGACAATCCATTTGGTGAGTGGATATTGCCTATAAATATCTGCTATACATGTCAACATTAGTCAAAAATGACCAATGTCGACATGCCCACTGATGCGGCGCCTACCTTTGGAGTTTTTAGGAGTTATGTGTAGTTTTATTGTGTTTCTTTGTTTTATGTTCCTTCTTTTATGTGCATTTGTTGTTCCTTTTAATATTCATTCAGTCAAAATAGACATTACACATTGGAATTATTTTATTTTGTCCTTTTTCGCTTAATTTGACTGTGTATTGTTCTGTCAATGTCTATGTACCTAGACAATGTCCCACTGAAATAGGGCAAAAGCTGAAAATAGACAAAAATAGATTGATTAGTATTGTCAGTAGAATAGATTCTACCAGTTTTTACTATAGTTTTTATCCCATAATTTATTCATTTCTAGCTTTTATTCTATTTTATTTGCCTTTAATTCTACGCGCATTCCACGCACGTCGCCCACGCCGCACCCAGTCATTACCCTATACTGAGTAATAAGCGCTACAAGCGTTAGAGATAGAATAACAAAACTTTACATGTTTTAGCTTGTGATTTATTCCTTAAAATAATTTTATTAATCGCTAGAAGGGTTTTATATATTTTAAATTGGTTGACGTGTTTCAGGTTTTGCTTTAATTCAGTGACACGTATATATATATATATATATGTATATGTCAATGTTTCTGTCTGTTTTTTGTCTAAAAATGAATGAATAAAAGTTTTTAACTAACTTTTTATCTGTTTTACTTCACTACTAGTAAAATTTCTCTGTCTTTCAGATGAACACGCTAGTAGTTTAGATGTACTCATATATTTGGTGACGGTAGTCGTCGATACCCCATGGCTTTGCCATCAAATCAAATGCACCCCATATGTGTACATACTATGTCTCATCTTCCCCCATCTGCCGATGAATTTGTTTTGGTACGAAATCACCTTTTTAGAGCGTATTGGTGAGTGAATACTAAACTAAATACTTTGGCCTCAGTGTATTGTTATAACTGTATTTACTTTAATCAACGCAGGGCTTTTATTTTACTTTTATCCTCAATGTCCTTTGAGCAACGTTCTCTTCTCTATTTAGCTATTAAAACCCTTCTTGTATCCTGTTGTACTTATTGACAATAATTGATTGTTTTTTATTAGAACATTTAGGTCATACCTTTCATTGTAAATATACTAAGACTGTTTTCAAAATAATGTAAACTAAATAAAGATATTACATAATAATTGATAAAACAAAATTCAAATTCATGTACTTAAACAGTCTATAGGCAGGAAATGTATTTTTGTTGGTACTGTCTTTGTCTCAACTCTCGCTGCGATACCTAGTTTCAATTTAGTTCAGGCCAATACACACATAAGATTGTTATCGATTTAGAACACGACTATCGAGTCGATAGGCCGGCCCTTCATACCATCTCAGTCAGTGAATTTAGTTGATATAAAATAAATATGAGCAAATGTATGCATGTTTTTGCGGCTGTAAGGTATTTTAATGTATGCGGATTTCTTAAGATTATAATAACAGCACTTTGCTTGCGATTACTTTCCCTCGGCCAAAAGAAGATAGACTGCGTCCACTAGATAGCAAAACGGTGCTTTAATATGGCGCGTACTTCTACTCATTCCATACCATCATCCTATGTCTGTCTACTGCTGGATATAAGCTTCTCCCGCGGCTCGCCACCACAAACGATCCTCGGCTCTTCTCATACAACCACGACCTACGTATTTCTTGTAGTCGGTCCACGTGGCCGGCACATTAATATGTATCTAAATTATATATTTTTGGAATGTGTACATTAAAACCTTTGATTTGATACTAAACACGATATATTTGTCTGCTTGTTTTTGTTACGTGTATTTTCGTGTTTCATATCCGCCATATTGGATTTAAAGCGACGTCATATATGTCATACACGGAACATCAAGATGAATCCAACGACACCTTTGTCAAAATGTGATTAGTCGTTTAGGTCCGAGTAAGCTACGAGGGAACAGATGAATATACATACATAGTAACATAGACTGCTAAAATCATAACTCTGTTTGGCTTCACCCTAGACGGATAAATAGGGTTGCCAGCTCTCGTGACCAACTCAGTAGCACAATCCTAGTAGTCTAGCCTTCTCCTCAACTGATAATTTTAGCATTGCTGACATAATGATTTATTTTTCAGGTGAGGGTACCAATTTCTATAACATGTTCAAACGTAACTCGGCCGTGTGTTTCTCTGTGTTTATGGTTTGGGTTTTCTTCGTGCTCCAAGTGATAATAATGTCGATATTGGCCTGGTATTTGGAGTTAGTCAGGCCGGGGAAGTATGGGATGGCGGAGAAATGGGATTTTTTATGTAAGGTAAGTTTAATTTTAATGTTTTTAGAATGTAAATTGCAGTATAGCAGGTTGGTGTAAATGTACGTACTTTAGGCTTAAAAGTAAGTTGAGTTATTATATTGGAAGGAAATATTTTATTACTTCAATTTGCTCATAAAAAAACACTCATACGTCTTATATTAACAATAAAAACAGAAAGACGAACATTTAAACACATATTATTAAACAGAAACACGAAGAAATTATAATGTGGTGGAGGTGTAAAGTATGCCTCTTATATAAAAGGCCCTACGAAATTAGTGTAAAATGTTTTAGTATATCATTCACTGTGTTATAGTACTAATATTTGTAAAAGCAATATAAAGGCGTGTATAGACATCACGAGGCATGCACCGCGAATGGTTCGCCACACATGCTTCATGCTGTGTGTGGACGTGGGTGTTCATGTTGTGATCGTTCGCCGCATACGCACGTTGCGAGCAGATTCACACCCTGCTTAAGATGCGAGCAGCGTGGTTGTGTGCGTGCTCACCCTGAGCATGTGCCGTTCGGACGGATGCATTTTTGTACGTCGCACGCCTCAGGCTGAGGCATGTGTGGCGAACCATTCGCGGCGCATGCCTCGTGATGTCTATACGCGCCTTAAGATATTACATTAATTTGACACTCCAAAACCTGTAAAAGTGTTTCTAAGTTAAGTTATAAAGATAAGTTAGAATCTAAATCAAGCTGACGATGTACGCGTAAGTAGGTATGAACTACGTGAACAGAAAAGCAAGGTCAAAGACAAGTGTGGACAGTGTTATGCATAAATTAATCACTAATTATTTATTTTTAATGTATTGTACTAAAAGTCATGAAATACATGGTAATTTTTAGTTAGATACAATAGTTTTTATCTACTGATTGACATATTAAAATATTTTACATTGTTTTTGTAGGGTCTAATATACCTAGTCTTGCTATAAAAATTTGTTAAAACATTGGTATATTTTACATTATAATTTTATTACAAGATGTTGTGATATTTTAGAGATAAATGGGTAAGTATTTTATAAATATTACGTTTATTCAAAATAGTCACCATTTGCTTTTATACAATCATTCACACGCTGTGGCCAGTTTTCGATTGAAACACGCACCCTTTCCGCGGGCAACTGCCACCCTTATGAGACGTTTTAGGGATTCAAAATTATCATGGCGTTTAGAGCATGCTATGTTCTCTAAAATAGACCATAAATCATAATCAAGCGGATTAAGATTGGGACTAGATGGCGGCCAGTCTTCACCTCTAATAAAGTTGGGAATGGGAATATTCCTTTCTAGCCACGCCTGTATTGGGCGAGCCTTATGACCTGGTGCTGAGTTGCAGAAAGGACCATTTCTGGTTATGGAACAGGGTGTTGTTAAGAGGATTTTCTTAAGAATCGTATCTTGATACACTTGAGCCGACGTTTTAATACCCTTTCCACGAAAAATATGGTTCAGTAACTCATTGATAGCTAATTAATACCTTACCAAATTTTCACTGAAGCCGGATAATGGCCACGTTGCCAATTGAGCAGCTTATTTAGAGTTATGGGCATAAAATAGATCATTCTGCTTGTTAAAATGTTCCTCAATGGCGGACATTGAAAAAAAAAAAAAACATATTTTCGTCCGTAAATAAGATTTGTCTATGAGCTCCTTTTGCGGTACGCAAGAAGAAGAAGTTGTTTTGATTTATCAACCCCATTTTTCTTTAAATTATCAGTTAATAAATAACCAGTACGTCTTCTGTAAGCAGCAAATCCTAAATAATGTTTAAAACACGTAACACGTTTCTGGGTGCTATATTCATCTCACTGAATAAAATCTTTTGCTTCTGGATGGGATTTCTTTGCATTCTCTCCTTCACACTTTTAATCGTCTGTTTAGTACGAATAGTGCATGGACGGCCAGATCTATTTGTGTCACAAACAGAAGACATTTTATAGGCTATTGGTAGGTACATATCTACCAACAGCTTGGTACACAAACATTCGGCTAATACCAAGCAGATGAAGAGTTTTATAGATAGCATTTGGCTCCATGCCTACTTTCTGTAATGCAATTACAGAAATACGGTTTTCGTTCTCACCCCATTTTAATATTAGTACAATATTTAATAATGATTGCCGCCATAATGAGAAAATACATTTATTTTTCATGTGAGAATTAGAGATTCCAAATTCAAATGTAATTTATTTATTTTTCAGTATTTATGGCCAGACAAACAAAAATTCAAAGAAAACAAAACAAATAAACAAAACGAATTTTAAAAAAATCCAAAATTTTAATGAGACTTGAAAATTAGCAGCTTAGCAGATTATTTTTTTCAGAAACATTTTTGGCGTACAAAAAAGAAATGCGTAAATTTCCATGTGACTGCTGAGCAGAATTTGAAAGTGTTGAGAGACGATCGATTCTTCGAGAAGGTTCCATTAAAGACTGAGATAGCTGTAAAAGTGGCTAAAGTTACTAAGGTTAGGTATTACAATATTTTTAGAGAATTATGTTTATTTATTACATTTATACAACAAAAATACGATCACAATGTTACTCATATATATCTGATAGATAAGTTGTAAATGAGCAAAAAAATGAATAGTTTCAAAATTGTAAAACAGTTACATTTTTTAAGGTTAAAAAATATTAAACATAATATCCCCAAGTTATGTCGTTATCAATATACAAACTATGTTGTCGGATGGGGCTCGTAAAGCCGCTACATACGATCCGATCTGATTACCCGATGACAGAGACGGCGTCATACGAAAGAAAAGGAACGCAGGTGATCAGATCGGACCGTTTGTAGCGCGCATTAGATAGTACCACCCCATCTCATCCTGTAGGTGTCGTAAAAGGCCACTAAAGAATAATATTTCCGCTACCACAAGCGCAGTGGAACTACATCAGCTCTAAAAGAGTGGACTCGCTAACCTGCTCGGCCAGCCTGGTGTTTCAAGGCCATACATCCCTCATGCATAGGACAAAGTGCATGAAGATGCCTATGTCCAGCCGTGGACTATATAGGGTCTGGTTACTGCATGGAAGATTGCGAAATCTATCTTTCCGCTGGCGCCTGCCATCAACACGTTCGTCTTTCTAATCATTTTTAATTATCTATCAAATATAATATTAATTTGTATGATTTCAGTAACATTGCTTGCTAGGGGTCAATGTTATGGTGAGTTGTTTATACCTAAATAGTGTTACAGTATCATTTATTAAATAATACACTAATAAGATATTAAACTTTTGTAAACGGGTTACTCACCATTTATTAGTTATTTACTACTAGCTGAGCCGACAGACGTTGTCCTGTCCAAATTTCAATAATACAATAAGTTCATACAAAAATCCCTTAGAAAAAAGCACTTTTAGTTTTTTTCCCGAATTTTCCAATTTTCCGGGCAACTTTTCCAATTTTTCTTTCCCTAAAAACCTTATTCGAACTATTACGAACATTTTTTTAAAAAAATTAGCCAAATCGGTCCCGCCGTTCTCAAGTGATTACCAACGAACACCATTTAATTTTTATTTATATAGAATATAGATAGATAGTCGATATTTCGGTCCATTTACATGAAACGTGATCGCGGCGAGACTACGGAGGCGGGTGAAGGTGTTGTAGCTATTGACAGTATGGGCAGGTGAATAAAAGCGAACGACAGGGTAGACATCTGTCTACCCTACATACATCTATGCATTCTATACTTCTATGTCATTGTAGTGTAAAGTACGAGTGATGCAGAGCTCAAAACAACAATTTTGGAAATTTTGTCAGTCTTTCTGTCACTCAAAAACCACTAGACGGATTTTAATGAAACTCGGCGTAGTTATAATTTAGGTGCTATTTAATCAACGTTTTAGGTCACCATTTAGGGTACTTACTTATCCCGATTTGTTACAAAGATTTGGAATCTCTCATGTTCATGCGAATGAAGTCGCTGGCCCCGCTAGCAAATTATAAAATTGGTTCGATGTACAGAATTCAAAAAGAAAGATAAACAGTCTTTAATTGCAGATCTTTAAGACATTTAGACAGCCGGATGTGGTTGCACTTGATAACGTCACGCTGGACTTCTACAATGGCGAGATTACAGTGCTACTGGGTGTTAACGGCGCTGGGAAAACTACCCTTCTGTCTATTATAACAGGTGATATATTTGTTTATTATTTTTTCGTGTGTGACTGGTGCCAAAGAGTTCATATCATTTTTATTTACTACCTAATACAATACAGTAATAATTTCCAATTAATATGCGAATCCACTATAGAAACAAGCATATCTGTAATTAATATGAAAATTAGAATCAAAATCAATATACCAACCGATTAAAATTTTAAATTGCGTACAAGTAGGTATGAACTACGTAAACTGAAGCGGACGCGTTTGTAAGACCTTATATGAGGACCCCAGAGGTAAAGGGGTCTAAGTGACAAAATTTATGTTTTGAGATAATTGAACCTAAAGTCAACAAAATTTTGTAAGAGGGAAAGTTTTTCTTTTTTTGTTTTGACCATTTTAGGCCAACACTTTGGCCATTTGCTTCTAATTAGTACTAACAATAGATAGCTATTGTTAGTAGCTAGCTATTGTTTATTACTAGCTATCTATTGTTAGTAGCTATCTATTGTTTATTATAGTAGATACTAACAATAGCAGTGTTAGCATGCACTACTAGTGGTGAAGGGGCAACACACTAGGTAGCAGCACCTGTCAGGGAAATCACTGGGATCTCCTCACCACTAAAAAGAATAGTATTTTAACAGTCTGTTACTGCATCTAACTCAATTTTTTCGAAAATGTCACTTAGACCCCTTGACCTCTGGGGTCCTCATATGTAATCCACTAACCTGTAACTGACCCCGCGTGGCCCGAAACAGAGCGTTATACTAGGGGACGCCTGTGCCCTGCAGTGTTGTATTGTATGTTTCAGGCATGTACAGTCCCACAAATGGCAAAGTTTATGTGAAGGGATTGGACATGGTGAAAAGGATTCAGGAAATACGTCAGGATATTGCATTCTGTCCTCAACACAATCTGACATTCGAATACCTCACTGTTAGAGAAAATATAACGTTATTTCAAACGGTATGTGCACTTTTTATTTTATTTCATAGGGTTCATTTAGTTCAATTAGTTTTATCATCTACCCACATTTGATCTTCACATTGGGAAAGGCACTTCACTACACTAACACACTATCCTAATAATGTCCGTTGACGTATTCGACGGTAAATCGCAAGGTTTAAATTTTTAAATCGTTGGGTTCCATCCACGTCGACGACAGATTAAAAACTAAAAACATAAAAGTATTAAGACAATAGTCCAGGATGGGAGTTTAATCATCTACCCACATTTGATCTTCACATTCGGAAAAGCACTTCACTACACTAACACACTACCCTAACAATGTCCGCGGATGTATCCGACGATAAATCGCAAGGTTTAAATTTGTTAATCACTGGGTTCCACATCGACGACAGATTAAAAACTAAGTACACAAAAGTTTAAAGACAAAGACACAAAAAAATAACACAAGAAAACAAAACGCGAAAGTTTAAAAGCTTCAAAGTAGCTTTTTAAAAGTAGAACAAAATTTTTCACCTATAATTGAAATGCAATAGGATTTAATGGTATGCGGGTGTTTTTTTATTTAACCCTCTATATTGTTTTATAGACAGAAGACTTTAATTTATTAATTTTAATTCCATATTTTTTTTTAATCCCACGCGGGTAAATCCCCGGGCAACACTTAATTAATCATTGTCTTTATTCTATTATATGACTAGGTAAATTTTGAGATACTCAATTTTCAGAAAGATAACTCATTTGAGCTGTACCGCTTTTAAAACATCATTTATTTGAAATTTGAATTCCGAAAGCCATTTAGTCATTTCGTATTCACTTTTTTATTTCATTTCGCGCGTTTTTCTTTGCAACAATAGAATTCGAACGAGAACATTTTCGCGCAACGATGTTATACGAGTATAAAGATGATTAGTATCAGCTTTGGGGGGGGGGGGGGGGGGGAACCTCGCACCGTCCCGTGCAACAATTTTTAGATGGTTTTCTCAATTTAAACGAGGAGAGAAGTGACCGTCCTGCGATTTCTGTAACGAATGAAAATATCGAGGCGGTAAAGAAAATGTTGCACGAAGACCCAAAAACTACCTATAAAAAGATAGAGGAGACCCATAAGATTTCATCGCCGTTCATTCATGAAATTTTACACTAACACCTTCATGTCAAGAAGCTTTGTTCATGTTGGATTCCTCATTCACTGACTGCTGAACAATAACAAGCTCGTGTGACATGGTGCAGGGAAATTATTGGAAAATTTGAAAATAGAAAGGGACAGAATATGTTTAATATTATTACTGGAGTTGAGAGTCGGATCTATCAGTATAGTTAGTTAGTGGGTACTAACTAAGCGGCAATCAACGGTTTGGGTGTTTCCAGACGAAGAGCCTACCAAGAAAGTCAAACGTAGGCACAGTGTGGGCAAAATTTAGCGACAATTTCTTTAGACGCTCAAAAAACTGTTAATGCTTAATGGTGCAGTGAAGTGTGTTTACCAACTGTATTCATGTATTAATCAAAAATGTCCTAAAACAGGTTAGAGAGGGCTTTTCTTGCATCATGACAATGCATCATCCTACAAAGAAAAACTTACCCAAGAGCTTTTGAAAACCACAGAGATCGAAGAATTGAGCCACCCTCCTTATCGTCCCGATTTAGCTCCATGCGACTTCTATTTCTTTCCAAAAGTGAAGCTTGGACTCCGTGACATTTTTTTCGACAGCCCTGAAGACGCTGGGAATGCTTTTATGGCAGCTGTTGAGGATCTCACTAAAGAACAGTATCGCCAGTGCTTGGTTTAGATTAATTAATTGCTGTACAGAGACTGATGAAGAGTATTTTGAAAAGTTGTAATAAGAAATTGTGTTGTAACCAATTGTACTTTGTATTTTTTTTGTAAGTTTTTAGTGTACAATAAAATGTATCTATCTAATTTCAATTGTTATTGTTCTAGTTACGAGGTATTGATATAAGCGCTCGTCCATCCGTGGATAAGTTGTTAGCGAAATTGAACCTTATTAGCAAAGCTGATTGCTACAGCTACCAACTACCCGCTGGATTGAAAAGATGTTTGCAGGTGACATGTCACTTATTGTTAAAGATAACTAAAATTAAATTAATATTAAACAAACATGGATTTTGCTCATGATATATAATGTTATGTATTTTTGTAAACATTTAAAATTTTTGGGCTTTTTATTTAGTAAACTTGTATAGAAAAAATTGTTTAAGCTTTTTTTTTTAATTTTCATGTACTCGTGCCCATTGACTTAGAATGAACGGGAATGGTTTAGACATACTCTATATAGCGAAGTTGTAGTCAAAGCTAGTAAAGACTTTATTTAATAAAAGCTTTATTAATAAGAAATTTGTTTATTAAAAACTTTTAGTGAAACCAGTGAAAACCATGAAACTTTTAGTGAAAACCATTTAGTGAAGGCTCTATTTAATAAAGGCTTCTTTAATAAAGGTTTTATTTAATTAAGACTAATAAAGCTGTATTTAATAAAGGCCTTGTTTAATAAATACTAATTTGGGGTAGAACATAATAGGTCATGTTAGTAATTTGCTACATATTTTTTACCATGTTTTTGCAAAATAAATTATTTGATTTGTAAGACTGTTTAATATATGCTTATTTAATAAAGGCTTTATTTGATTTGTCAGGTGGCAATTGCTATAGCCTGCGGTGCCGAGGTATTAGTGTTAGACGAACCAACGTCTGGAATGGATTACATTAGTAGGCATGCTCTCTGGGATATGTTATTGGTAAATAATTAAGTACTTTTTACTTTGTTTTTTTTGTATCCACTGATTGTATAGTTTTATAGAATAGATGGTTGACGAGCGAGTGGATCACATGCTGGTAAGTGATCACCGCCGCCCATTGATACCTGCAACACCAGGGGGCTTATAAATAGGTTTATAAATGCTCATAATAATTGTTGAAATTGATGAAAATTATTTGGTATAAACTGCAGTATAATACAACAAAAACCAAGAGAAAGTATTAGTTTTAGAAAAGAAAAAAAATATATCAAAAATTCTGATTATAATGTGTCATTATAAGATTTTTTAAAGATATCCTGTTCTTGTGCCCACATTCCGTTGGCCGATCGATAGTAAACATTGTCTATGGGCCCATTTTAACACTATTCAAAATTGTATGACGCTACGAGCTTATTTATTTATTGACTCTTTTTTGTAAATTGTTACAAAAGGCGGACTTATGCCAAGAATTATCTCCCAATCAGCCTTAAGTTTACTAAAAAACATTTTTTAGCAATAAATGGAACAAAATATTATATTTTAGGAACCGCTTTGATACTATGGTTAAATCCTGGAGGTTTTTGTAATATTTATATAGATAAAAAAAGAAAAAAAGATTTATATAGATAAAAATCTGATCATGGTTAATAAAAGTATAGAGTTTTTTTTATAAAGTATAGTTTTAAAGTATAGTATAGAAACGCAAGCCTAATCACAACTCCTCGCGAGTTTCGTCGCGGAATCCACTCCCCACCCCGCACGCATACCGGGTTCCTGTATATTCACCATAGATTTTAAAATTTGACAAAGGTCTATGCGTATGTTTATTCACCAGTCCACTTTTTATGTGTTAATTCGTATCAGTGTATTTTTATATCACTAAGTTTTTTGCCGTCAAATGACATACTGAATTGACAGTCTGTAAATTTGACCGACTTGCAAATGTAACCTTTCTAGGGCCGGAATGCTACATTTCTGTATTTTGGTTGATGCTGAAAAATATTATCCGAAAGAAAAGAAGAATTGTGTTTTAAAACCATTTTTCTGGTAATGGTACACGGTAGATTTGTAGGTATGCACATTACCCGTGGTGGAATATACACAACAATATTAATGAATAATTAAAATTAGGGATGGAAATACAGCCAGACTTTTAAAAACGTGCCAAATTTATAATGTGGTGAATATACAATAACCCGTCATATCGACCACACCTCAGCTTACTGTGCCCGCGACCTAAATAGTGTTGAATTTCATTTAAGATATTTACAAAAATAATTTAAAAATATTTCAGATCCTCCGAGGACATATAACAATATTAATGACAACAACGTTTTTTCGAGAAGCGGATGTTTTAGGGGATAGAATAGCTCTGTTGGTCGATGGCAGACTGAAATGCTACGGCACACCGACATTTTTGAAAAACGCTATTGGTAAGCTAATTTTGTATTTAGTTTTAAAAACTGACCTCTTTTGTGGTCCTTCCAACAAGCGACTACTTTAAATCATAGGTTCCTCTGGTTGGATGTCAATTTATAGGGCCTTAATTCGATATCGACGCTACGTACAGAGAAAGTTGTTTTCAGGGAAGTCAGCTTTTGACCCTAAACACGTTACACGTTCCTGTGACACATTACAGCCCGACCATTTCTTCTTTTGCTATAATATGTATTTAGACTATTTTATGTATGTATGTATGTATGTATGTATGTATGTATGTATTATGTATGTATGTATTATATATGTATGTATTTTATGTACTTTTATGTACCTACCTGTATTCTTGAAAATATATCTGTTGGTGAGTACAGAACGTATTCGCTTCAGTCCAGCAATATTCTTTTTGTTTACATTTCAGCTCGACAACAGGCATCAGAAAAAGTACTCTAAAAGGGTACGCTATTATAATGTCGTGAAAAAATATTATAAATAAGGCAGTAAAGTAAACGGCAATAAATCCATCCATTTCCCCAACCCTTTCTCCAAATCCATTTCTAAATCTCCAAAGGTAGGCAAGGCAGCGCACTCGGGAGCTTGCCAATGTATGTCACTCTTGATTGATGTTGACTCGTATCGCCGATGTCACAGGGCGAAAGTATCCACTTATCATGGGTAATTAGGAAGATATTGAGATGAGGGATAGTCCACCATTAGTTGTTTATTTTTTTAGGTGCCGGTTTCAGTTTATCCCTAACCCTGAAAGATCGTCAGAGAATGGCGGAGCTTCAAGAAGTGGTACAAAAAACTATACCACAGACAACGTTTCGAACTTTAGGTCAAATGAAGGTTGTATTCACGTTGCCTATGAAGGATCGCGAGTTTTTCCCGAAGCTTTTCGACGTGTTGGAAGAAAAGAAAAAGGAGCTTGACATTGCGGTTATTGAAGTTGGCATGTCGGTTGAAGAGGTCTTTATGGAGTAAGCAGTTTATTTTTAATTTTTCCCTTTTTAGCTTTCTCTGTAGATTTCATCTATTGATTACAATATTTGCTTACAAAATCGTAATATATGTGAATAATTAATTGTATTTTTTCGAAAAAAAGGCGATTAAGGATTATGTAATAAAACCTGAGCAAAGCTTGGGAAAGCTTCTGTTATACAATAAAGGATGTCTTTGTTTTCTAATGAGACCATAAAATAAGTCATTAAACATACCATTTTCATTACATTGTTAATGTCATATTTATTTTTAAAAGAAAGAATATTTTTAAAGTTTAATAATTTCATATTTATTTCATTTAACTGAAATCTTGAGAAATATGATATGTTTAAAAGTGGAACTTAACGCCTGCATAAAAATGTATTGTTTTATTTCAGATTTATTTATGTGGAAGATGATTCCGATGATGTTCTTTTCCTTTCTACAGGGATTGGTAAGTGCACATACCTTGATCTGATGGTTGATTGGTAGAAAATGCCATATGGCGCTAAGTCCGACATTTGTACAATTACCTATATTTTTATATAGATAAACAGAATTAAAGATAAAGATTTTTTTTATATATTTGGACACTGGCATAGCCATTGGTCCACACACAGCAAATAATAAAACAGAATTGTTTGTATCACGTCATTGTCTAGTCCTCTCGAAGTGGGAGTCGCTCAGTAAAGTGATAGTAGGTTTACTGAGGACAGAGTTGGACTCCTTGGAAGAACACCAAAAATTCAGTCTCACGCTTTTATTTAATTATCAAAAACATTATGCACTAGCACTAGGCTCTATGAAGGTCAATAAACTATCACTATTAAACCACAAATCCCACAATACACAATTTTTACAATAATCAAACAAAAACCCAACTTTCCCGCCAGAAAGTCGCTGAAGTTTAAATAATTAAATACTAGTAGAGTTTACTAGTTTACTATGGTACAAATGTATCTGTGGTATCAATGAAATATTAACGACCATAAATTATGATTAATATTAACTGTTACAGATTCCATTGAAGACGTTAAATTGAAAGGTTTCAAACTATACGTGCAACAAATATTGGTGCTTTTGAAAAGAATCTTCAAGTTTTTGATGACTAAAAGATATTACTTTATTATTTTTGTGAGTAAAACCAAATATAATTAATAGTCTACGATTGAATACGTGTAGCTTTTGACGATACTCTTACATTCTGAGGATTACAATGCCATCTAGTGGCTCCAGGCGGCATCTTAACCTTTTGGCAACTAACGCCAGATCGGCTGCGCAAATTAAAAACTTTAAAGACCGATTGTTAACGACACGATTTCCCGCCGTGAAAACCTACGGTCCTCAGTGTTGTATAGGCCACTATGGGAGCCTTTAACACGCCGATGTCTCGGCCGCCGTATGCACCGTAAAAAACTGACGGCGATATATCGAACAGTGCTGTATTACAGTCTTCGTTGCCTATCTTCGGAGATTTAGGAATGGATTTGGAGAAAGGGTTGGGAAAATGGGAGGGATAGGATAGATTCAGAATGGAATGAGGTTTGACATATTTTACTCACTATCGAAACATTTGGAGGAACAGGATAAATTGGGAAATGTAGTACATTTGACGTTAATGTCCTGCGTGTGTGGGATTACGTGGCCAGTCGAGTGCACCCCGCCACTTAGGGGTTAAAAAATTATGATAATTTTCACTATAATAAAAATTATGATAATTTTCAATTTTTATTACATTCACATATAATTATTGACGGCTTAACTCCGCAAAAATGATTGTGATTCACGAGCACTGTGATGCTTAATTTTGTTAATAATTTGGTCTTTCTAATTGTATTATTTGATTTTTAATAAAAAATAAAAGAACATGCTACGCCAATGAGATTTTATTTTTTTGTTGCTAATTCAAAATGGGACACTCGGTAGAAATGTCCCGGAAAAAGTGATTTTATATCTGACAATCCTGGTAACAAGACAGTCACCATTTTTTTATATTTCATAAATGCAAACATTTGCGGTTACAGCAAGTGTTGATACCCATAGTGATAATAGTTTGCGGTACGATACAAAGTAATGGAATTGATGTGAAGCACGAACCCTATCACAGGAGCACTTACCTTTACTATGACATGGGACCGAACAGAAGAAGTGCTGTTATTGAACCCATAAAACGCTCTCATCCGGAAATTAAAGCGTTCGAATCCGATAACGTGCTAAGAGGTCCGTAAATTGTGTTCTGTCTTTTTCTTTATGTATAGTGCAAGAAGGCTTTAAACGAACTTTTTTTATGTAGTTAAAAATTAAAAAAGTAATAATTATAGGTAATTAACAGAAAAATGTGACATTATCTGAGGAAAAAACATCCTATTATTGTTTCTAGATTCCCAGATATCGAGTGAAATTTTAAAACGAATTGCATATTTTATTTTAGAAATTATATGCAATGAGTACAGTACCATCAATTAAATACTGCCGGTCGGTCATCTTCGTATTTCCGACCTTGACCAAACGTAGAGAGAATGTATGTATATATACAATAAAGTGGTTACAATGTAACATATTGAACTATCATAGGGTATTTTTTTTTATAGAAAGGTGTCAGATGAACAGAGAGTTCCCCTGGTGGTAAGTGAATACTCCCGCTCTGTGACTTATGCTATATGCCAACATCATACCAGAATGACAAACGTTGCCATGCCTGGACGCAGTGCCTCTAAGATATGCCCAATTCTTTGGAGGTTGGGAAATGGAGAATAGGAAATATAACGGGACGAGGGTAGGGTAAGATAACGAATCAAGAGTATAGTGGAATAAGAAGTTTATTTTATTTTATTATAGTAGGGAATAAAAAATAAATTACAACCGAAACACGCACTTACACATTGGGGGAATAGGTTAGCGTGAAAAATGCGTACATTTGACGTGTTTTGTGAGTGCGGGATAACCTGAGTAGTCGAGTGCGCCCACAACCTATGAGACTGCAGCGTGCAATTCTATAATAATTATGCTGGAATGATTGCGGAATACAAAGATGGCCGACCAGCATTATTTAATTAGTAGTACTGTATATGCATGTAAATTAATTTTATTAAGTTAAATTAATGTGCATTGTCAACTTTGTGTTTGTGTATTGTTCCTTATTTTGTATCTGTTTAAATAAATGTCAGCGACTAAGATTTAAATAAAGCCTTAGCTTCACAGTCTTGCTTAGCTTCATATTCTTTCAGACATAAAAAGTATACTCAATAACAGTGATGACGAACAACCACCTCAACTAGTGGGTGTTGAAATGAAAGGCAACGGAACGCGTATTTTAATCCCTATTCAATCAGACTTCGCTGTATCCAACGCAGTCAATCTATTCAGTAACTTGTATATGTCATTGCATATGCCATATGCCAATAGCAGTATACACACAACCTATGCCAGATATAGAATGGATGAGTACATGACATACCCCAAGGGCATCATCAGCAGCTATATTTGGACTTTGGTTATTATGTTTTGTTAGTATGTTTTATGTAATATTTAGTAGACAATTGTAATTTTTAGTATATAGACAATTGAGAAGTTCACTAGATTTCCGTATATAAATCACAATATACCAGTGAGGTCCAAAAGTTTCTGGCATGTCTAAAAAAGTATACGTCATGGTGATTGTCATTTATCCTGCTAATTCGTGTATAATTTGAGTTCAACCCTCGTTAGTTGTGATTCCTCGACTCTTAGAACACAGGAAGTAGCGAAATCTTTCAAATATTTAAACTGGAATATCGTTCCGTGATCGTTCCTTACAAACGAAAGGTGTTAGCCCGATCGACATCAAACAAAGTTTGGATAATGTGTACGAGGATTCTTCTCCATCATTTTCCACCGTCAAAGATTGGTATAAGCAATTTTGTTTAGGATGGGAGTCCATCGACGAACCTTGCTTCGGTCAACCCATTGAGGCACATCAACCAACATCAAACAACAACATTGAGTGCCAAACATAGAGTACATACCCAATAGAGACGAAATGCTACTCATTTTGTTTGAAAATATTTCCGTCAAATCACCGCGGTGACAACTGCACTCTGATTGGTCGACCCAAGGTCAAACATAAACTCTAGTGTTGGGCACGCAAATATCGATATCGAAAGAAATTGTTTAGTGGGACGGCATGGTAAATAACACTCTCTTGTTTTTTTATAGAGATACAATGTATACGTAAATATTTAAAATTAAATGAATAAAATAATTAAAATAGCATTATTCCAACTATTAAATACTACCCAACAAGAGTGAACAAAATTGATAGTTTACGGAATACAGAGCACATGGAAAATTTAAATGATAGGAAAACTTCCTAAATAGTTGTATTTAATTAAATAACGTTGTGAAAATAAAACAACATTTTAATAGGTACTTATCATTTAATAAAACAATTTAGGGCCGGTTCCTTAGGAAATAAGTATTTTTGTTGGTATATAAAAAAAAATTAACTGATGGTACAAAACACTAATTGCTACGGCTTGCACTTGACTTTTTAATCCGGTACTTAAAATAGGCCAACAGCATAGTTACACCTAATTCTAACTAGCCTTAGATAAGATGCAGTGTCCAAAGAAGAGTATTCCTAAATTTAAACATAAACATAATTTTTGCAGTACTTTCTTATTACTTTTTTATTCTAGAAAGTAAACGATGACCTCAAACGTTCAGGTGTCGATATTGTCAAATAACGTCACCTACTTATTTCTAAAATCATATCTACACTACTGCCTAATAGACCGTATTTTTCGATCAAGATCTGATATACTTTAAAAAATCGATAAACATAATATGTCCAGCACTACGACGTTAGATCGACAATGGACATTAAAAATAAGTGCAGTTATTTTTTTAAATAAAACGTAATAATATACCTACTTTACTCGTAAATATCGAAACATAATTTCATTTTCTTAGTCCAACACTAGTAACAAGTTCGTAGAAATAGAAAGAGATGATGCAACGAGGTTGTAACTAGGTAAAAACAAGACGCATAGATACTTGTCAATTGTTTCATTTTGACTGACCAGTTTAGCTTGAGCCGTGATAAAATGGATGTGAATTGAAAAATTCTATATTTATTGTTACTTACCGATGAAATGTGATGCCGTCTGTTTTAGAGTTCGATGTTTTACTATTTTTACTACACCAACGAATCGAACAGGAAGACATTTTAACAGCAAATCTCGTGTTTTATAATTATACGGAGACGTACACACAGGTCACTTTCTGGTGCTGTACTATTTTGGTGCATGTGAGAGTTGATGTTTATTATAGACAAATCACTGATCAGTTACGGAATTGGATGGCCAGTATTAACGCTCTATTGGGTATAATACTCTATGGTGCCAAACAACATCAAATTAGTGGAAGAAGTCCCGAGCGACCGACGGCTAAAGACGAAAGAAATAGCAGCAAGGACAGGGCTTTGAAAAAACTACAGTCCTTAGGATTCTTCATGAACATCTTCATATGAATAGAGTTATTTGATACCAAAATTTTTTTCAAGTGTGCATCGAACTGAACGAGAAGCGTGCTCTAAGGAACATTTGAAGACCTTCCAGAGAAACGGAAACGATTTTTCGAAGTCGATTGTTACTGGGAATGAAACTATAGTTCTTTACTATGATCCCCTTTCCAAAAGGGAGTCGAATGAGAAGCGTCGTTCTGGTGAAGCACCGCCTAGAAAGGCAAAGGTGACTCACTCCACCAAAATTCTGGGATTGTCAAGGAATATTGTTTATAGACGTAAAAGAACGCTACGTTGACTGGAAGCTATCATTATGCTAACCTTATAGAGCAATTACGAGAAGCAATCAAGCAGAAATGTCGTGTAAAACTAAGCAAAGGTGTGCGGCTTCTCCAGGACAATCGGGTGCATTGTCCTGGAGAAGCAACGCCGCCGCAGTTGCGAAAGCCGCTTTTTGAATGTGTGTCTTCACGGAAATTCGCCACCCACCCTATTGTCTTGACTTGGCTCCCAGTGATTGCTATTTGTTCTCAAAACTCAAGGCGGACTTAAGAGTAGAGAAGAAGATTTTCCACTGATGTAGTGACCCATTTTGAAGACCAAACTTGTGACTATACTGATTATACTGGGATAGAAATGCTAATTAAATGGTCCGAAAAGTCCGAAAATAGACAGAGATTATATTGAAAAATAAAAATAGTTTTAATGACCTTGAGTGTCCTTTTTCTTTGTCAGGCTGGAAACTCGGACTTCCCCTCGTATGTTGTAATATTACAAATAGAGATTTTTTGAACTGTTTCAAACTAACCGAGATATCCGCCCACACGCTATTGGTAATGATGACGCCACAATATAATACAATCCCTAAACGACCATACTTTACAATCCTTAAAAGAGGAGATTCAATTATTTTCCATATGTTAGAAGAAAGAAATGGACCGTGTGGTGTCGACTGGCTATAGAATATCACGACCCCATCTCTTCCCGTGGGTGTTGTAGAAGGCGACTAAGGGTTAACAAAGCGGCTACCACAAACCCTGAGGAACTACACCGCTTCTAAAAGAGTGGTCTCGTCAATCCGCTTGGTCAGCGTGGCGTTTTAAGGCCTTACATCCATCATGCACAAAATGAGGCCCATGTCCAACAATGGACACTGAAAGGGCTGGTTGCAAACGAAATGTTTAGACAAAAGTAAAGCTTCATCAATACTATTTAACGATATATCGTTTGTATGTAAATCGTAACGTGACGTCACAAGCTAATCGGCACTTTATTTGTCATCCAAAATTTCAAAGCTATAATTACGTAAAAATGTTACGATGTTCCCTATTCTATGTACCCATTCCTATCCTATACCCACCCCATCCCTATTCTATCACATCCCTACCCAAACCATGCCTGTCCTTTTCCATATATATCCTATCCATATCCCATCTCTATCCCACCTCTATCCCATTCCTATCTCGTCCCTATCCTATCTCCATCCTCACACCCATACCTATCCTATACCATACCTACCCTATCCCTATTATTTCCGTTTCCTAACCCTATCCTATCCCCATCCTATATCATACCTAACATAAACCTACCCTATCCCATTACCATACTGTTACATTACTTGTTATGTCTTTACATGTCAATTATCAGTAGAATCCATGGTTTGAGGCTTTAGGAATCAGAGTTTCTTTTACGGACGAGTTTTATGTCCAACACGCGCAATACATGCCAACATCAATCCCAAATCATAAACGTTGACACGTCCCCGGATGCGCTGTCTACCTTTGCAGATTAAGGAATGGATTGGGAGAAAGGGTTGGGAAAATGGGGAGGGAAAGGATGGGATGGAAATAGGCTCTGGCATATCTCACTCACTACCGAAACACGTACGTACATTGGGGAAATACGACAAAGTAGGAAATGCAGTACATTTCAAGGTAGTCTTCTGTGAGAGAGGGGTAACGTTGCCAGTCGAGTGCGCCACGCGGCTTTGGGAATGCAGCGTGCACTCTCTCGCTATTAGTGCCTTCTGAAATCAGTGCTTACTAACACTTATACCTTCTAATATTTGACTTTCTATGAACTTTACAAAAAAAAAACATTAATTACCACACTACTTTTTCAATTTTCAGTTGTAACTCTTATTCTAACTCCATTCGTCTGGTTGTCAATTAGAGAATATAATAATGGCGTTAGATATAACCATTTAATTGCTGGGTGTCCTCCCATAGTGCATTGGACTGCCAAATTAACGTTCCATATGATATTATACGTTTCAATTATGCCAGTTACTGTGTTCTTAGCTTCGAGTTACTTGGAAAACAATAATACCATCAATGATGTTACGTTTTTGGGTGAGTATTTATATATTATTCAAATTCAATTTGTTAACTATCGTATGATATACATGTATAGTAAGATTATGGTGGTTCTCCGGATGGTAAATGGTTTAACAAAGCCTTAAGTCGTATTATGTCGAAATTTAGATTTTACCATTATTTAAAAGGACGGTTTATACTACACATCCAATTTTTTCCATAATTTTATCGCCAAATTTGAGAAAGTTATTGTCAAAAATCCATTTTAGTTGTTTAGTAAATATTTTTTTTTGAAAAAGTTGTTTGTAAAGTTGTAAGTTGTATAAAAATAGAGAAAGCAATAATGTTTAGGATTTTATTATTTTAATGATATACCATATATGAGGACCCCAGAGGTCAAGGGGTCTAAGTGACATTTTCGAAAAAATTGAGTTAGATGCAGTAACAGACTGTTAAAATACTATTCTTTTTAGTGGTGAGGAAATCCCAGTGATTTCCCTGACAGGTGCTGCTACTTAGTGTATTGCCCCTTCACCACTAGTAGTGCATGCTAACACTGCTATTGTTAGTATCTACTATAATAAACAATAGATAGCTACTAACAATAGATAGCTAGTAATAAACAATAGATAGCTACTAACAATAGCTATCTATTGTTAGTACTAATTAGAAGCAAATGGCCAAAGTGTTGGCCTAAAATGGTCAAAACAAAAAAAGAAAAACTTTCCCTCTTACAAAATTTTGTTGACTTTTGGTTCAATTATCTCAAAACATAAATTTTGTCACTTAGACCCCTTTACCTCTGGGGTCCTCATATATAAAAACTCGTAGGAAAATCATTAAAAATTACCTGTTTTTAGTAACTACCGCACAGTATTTCGGTTTTCAAATAGTGTTTTTGTTTTACTAATTCTCATTTGTTATACTAGATATAATTAATATTTACTTTTATTCAAAATATATTTTGTTTCTTATATTGTTTAATATTATGACTGTATGTTTCCCCAATAAATGAAAAATATTTTAGTTTTTGTTTGCTGTTACTGAAAAGTTATCTTTTACGTAAACTGTTACCTATGTCTTTATTCCACTGAATTTTTAATGAAATCTTTTGATTCATTTTGATTGAAATATCTTACCTGCAGGTGCTATGATCACGATTCTAATGTTATTTGGACCGGCTTTTCTTATGCACTTGTATGCCTTGAGCTTTATTTTACGCGAAGAACACGCAGTCAGCTATATTTATAATATGTCGCTTTGGTTTGGTGAGTGTTTCCTTATTCAATGTATTGACAAAGGGTAATTGACTGCTATTGAAATTTATATATTTTAATAAGCAGAATTTTCAAAATAACTAAAATATCGGCTAGAGAATAATTGAGGTGGATACCTAGTATGAGGAGTTAAAAGTTCATTCACTCGTGTGGTTGTAAGATATTACAGCCCAGTGACGTCAATGTTTTACATTGCGATGCTTTTCAGACTTAAACTCTCTCTAATTTATCACGATTTTTGATTTTCATTTTTAGTGAATATAAAATAGTCAAAATTTCCTCCATTAACATGGTGCAAAAAAAACAAACAAATTATGTTTAGTTAATAAAAACACGATAATAAATTTACATTACAAATTAAGGGTTGGCAAAGTGGCTACAAGCCCCGAGGAACTTCTAAATGTCCATGAGGAAGTCCACGTCCAATGATAAAAGGGGTGACGACTATTGGAATTAGTGAATATTATGAAATAAACAATTTAATATATTTCTCTAAAGATAGTTTTTTTCTTAATACCCTATTGCCATTTCACATTTTCAGGCGTCGTGTCACCAATACTAAGAGCCATACTTCTAGACCTAAGTGACGTGGGTTACAGTTGGCTGCGGATTTTTACCACAATTATTTCTACCATAAACCATATCAGTCCCGTTTTTACACTAGAGTATGGTTTACTGGACCTCATTGCTGTGGGTAGAAAAAATGCTTATTGTCGTCTGAATAAACACCTTTGTCCAAATATAACTGTGCCAGATTTGGAGGGGATGACTTCTATGAATAAAACTTGTTGTGGTGTGTATCATTTTTATAAATATTGTATTTACTACGTTTCATATATTATACCGTATCCATGACGTATTTAGGACAATCTAGACCACTTATACAAACCAAATGAGATAGTCACTTTTTTAATCATAAATTTGACTTTTTCCCATATAAACTAGGGATGTTCCGAATATTCTTATATCCGTTGAGAGTTAAATAGTGTTAATTATAATCGGAGCTTAGTATTATTACAGCACATCTCTTCCCGCGTGTGTAGTGTCGCGGAGATTAAGGGGTAACAAAGACGCTAACACAAGCCCCGAGGAACTACACCGTCTCGACGGGTGGCGGGTGGCGGGTGGCGGGTGGCGGGTTGCGGGTGGCGGGTGGCGGGTTGGCGAGTCCATTCTTTTAGACACCCATGAGAAGAAATGGTATAGTGCTATCTGAAAGCCGCACGACCTATGTTGATAGATTTTTTTTATGGAGTAGATGGTACACTATCCGTCGGGCTACATGATAGTAAGTGGTCACCGCCGCCCATGGACACCTGCAACACCAGGGGGCTTGCGGGTGCGCTGCCGACATTACAGACTTTGAAGTCTGTTCACAGCTCTCTTGAAGAGCCCCCATATCGTAGCATAACGGAAGTACAACGCTCTATTACAATTTCTTTTTAGTTTTCAGCATTCAGTTTGACCCAGTATTTAATTAAATTTGTTTCGGCGTTTTTTGAGTTAGTTATTTTAATTTTTTTTCAGAATCGACGTCATCCCAACCTTTTAATTACTACGAATGTTTTAAAAGTGCGTTTTGGAGTCTAATTATACTTTTGCTACAAACTATTTTTTATTTCGTAAGTAATTGTTATAAAAAACATTTTATACCTTTTTTATACATTATGGAAAGTCTTTTTATGCGTATAAAAAGACTTTCCATAATATGAATCCATAATTGAATGTCGGAATATGATATGCTAAAGTGGCGATTTCAGATAATCTTGCAATTATTGCAAAACAGAGTGATACAGAAATTCCTGGAATCTATACGTAGTCTCAACTATATAGAGGCAGAGCCCAGATACAATAATCCAGACGTTATTCGTGAAAAGGGATACGTGAAAGAGAAAATGCAACTTTGTGAGTATTTTATGATTTATGACTCTTATTTTTATATATCTATTATTTTCAATTTGAAAGAGTTGCAAATAGTTTCATACGTAGTAAATGAAGCTATATGTTACAACATCTTCAATTGAAATATAGTCCATTTAAATAGATATGAGTTAATATAAACTCTATACCCGGTGAGGTCCAAAAGTTTCTGGTCTGACCATATTTATAGATGTCTAAAAACAATAAATTATACGTGTAATTGTCATTGATCCAGCTAATTCGTGTATCATTTTTAGAGTTCAATCCTTGTTAGTTTTAACTGCTCGTCTGCCACAGTCTTTCTATAAAACAAATCTTCCTTTTTTATTTAATTTTGTTATGTTTTCTTTATTACAGTGAAGGAAAAAAGAGGAAAAGGTATACCTTTAACTCTGTAATTTTGTAGATTATTTTGCCTCTTTCCTTTGTAGTTACGTAGTTTTAAACTGATGTTAATATCGAAATATTTGTTTAAAATTCAAAACTTTTTTGATTTAAAATTACTGAATTACTTTATACCGCTCATCCCTAGATTATGAAACTACCCCCATGGCCTTTTCGCTTATACTGTAACATGGGGTTCTTTAAGAAAGGTTTAAAGATGGGATTTTAAAAAGTCGGCATCGCACCTGATTTCATATATGAGGTGTCCATATATGTATTAAATGTCCCGACCGACTCCCGATTCGGCACCGCCGAGCTGAAACCGCTGACCTTTTCAACACAACCTAATGTATACAATAATAAAGCCTAATGTACTGTTTAAATTAATGTTTAATACCAGATTAATATATTTAATTAATATGAGCTGCTATACTCGTATATGATGGTGACCACTTAACACCGCGTGAAAAAAAAGCATGCTGTCGATGTCGGACTAATAAATTCTATCTATTTAAACATTTAAACGTTATTTAGAGCTATTTCATAACTTGACGGTAGTCAAAAGTTATCAAAATAGCAAATTGTCAAGGAAATACATCCTCAAAAAGCAAATGGTTCTTTTTAATTATAAATAAGTTTTTATCTATTTAAACGGGTCTTGACGCGAATGTTTTCCTTTTTTATTTTAATCGACAGCTCAGTTAGTCGGCTCGTGACGATGGTTGGTGCAACCCAACCGGAACGTGGATCAATAAAGTAAACATTCGCGTGTAAAAATGTGTAAAAATCGCGAAAATCTCAAATGTTATATAGTCAATTAATGCAAGTGAAATTATAAATGCAAAGACAAATATGTATCTGTATTTCAGAGGTTCAACCCGGTAACGACGTTCTATTGGTGGAGAATATGCACAAAAACTTTTTGAACCTAACTGAATTGCAGTATCAACTCAGTGCTGTCAGAGGAGTTAGCTTTGCAGTTAAGAAAGGTAAATGACACTAAGACCACTGTATACAGCATAACGTGAAGTAATACCAGCAGTTTATAAAATTTTTAGTTCAGGAAATTACCTACCTGTCACTATGTACGCGATACCATCAATATACATATATGTCTCCATTTCTGGATATGTTGGATATATTGGGAGAGCTCAAGGCACTATCCTCCGCTTCTCATTCAGATATTATTGATTATCTTATAGTGGAGTGTAGGCTTTCTCGGCCGGTGTCCATATTAATTGAATCTTCGGGGCCACTTGGCCGAGGTCTTCTGGAATCTCTTCTCTTTCTTCCATGAAGAAAGACTCTTTGGAAGAAAGAGAAGAGATTCCAGAAGACCTCGGCCAAGTAGCCCGGAAGATTCAATTAATACTGATTATCTTACCCTTTTATTTTCGAATATTATTAGATTATCTGATTACCCTTTTTCCCAACCCTTCCTCCAAATCCATTCCTAAATATGCAAAGGTAGGCAGCGTATACATTCTGTACTGATGTTAACATGTATCGTGAATGTCTATAGGCGACAGTACCCACTCACCACCAGGTGGATTGTAAGCTCGTACGCCACATTTTTCTATAAAAAACGCACTTTGTTTTTTTTTATAGATTTCGTTTTTATAGCAGTTCGTTTCGTTTTTTATGCAAGAAGCAATCAACAGAGAAAAACGGAGAGTACTAGTTCAGCACTGATGATGATTTCTTGTTGCTTGTCATTCTGTCTGTATCGCGAATGTTGCTGGGTGACAGTATCCATTTACCACCAGGTGGACTCTATTTATCTGTCACCTTCATCCTATTAAAAAGATATCTGTGAAGTAAGTGGCGAAGTCGTAACTAGACCTTATATCGTCCACTGCTGGACATGAGCTTCCTCATGCACATTGTCTCGTACGGGATGTAAAGGTTGTATGGCCTTAAAATGTTACGCTGGCGAAGCGGGTTAGCGAGTCCATTCTTTTACAGGTGGTGCGGTGGTGCGGTTCCTCAGGGCTTGTGGTAGCTGGTTTGTTATTCCTTAGTTGGATGGCGTTAATGGCGGAAACTAAACTAAGGCTAACCAGTCATGACCGCTGTGACAGCTACTGATAGTCATGTTAAATGATTTGTATGTTTTTATCGAACAAAATGTAAAAATCGAGTAAAATGGCATTTTGAAATGCATCTTATAATATAACAGTGCCAACACGAAAGTACAAAGTCAGAGGTCAACGAGTAAAATAACATCAGTCCAATAAGAAAAGCCGGCTCGGACAAAAAATAAAACCACAAATGAAAACGCACAGTTCAGATCATTCCGTAACAAACTGAGAAAAGACTGCAAATCACGAGACACAATTTCAATCAAAACAGTTTACAACTCTTGAACTTGTCGAGACATGTCATGAAACAATGCTCATCCCGAGTAAGTCGCTCCCAACCTTAAGGGGGGACGACAGCAGCGTCTCGTCCATACAAACGTATTCCAGTTATGGCAATAGGGTAATTATTTTTAATATGTTATAGATATCAACCATGAGCATCTTCCTACGTTTTGATTTTTTTCGATTAGTTATTTCTCATAGGAGCTAGGACCGTCCATAAATAAAAAAATGCCCGGTTGAACGTCAGCCAAAAGAAGCCCAGTGTGCAAATTTAACAACTTTAATTAAAAAAAGCAAACCGTATCGACATAGAAAAAAATATTCTTTAATGCAAAAAAGAAAAGAGAATCTATTCATTTTTGGAAGAGGAAACATGGAAATACGAAACCTTAATTTTATCGAATTCTTATGTACATACAATCTGCTTGAAATACAACTGTCCCTTTCTATCACAGAAGTGGCATCGGCTGCTGAGACTGCAACAAATTGTAAAATATCTATTTTTGAAACCAGCTTCCGGCCATCCTCGCCTTTTAAATTACCGTATTTATGCATTAAGAAAAATAGCGACAATAATTGCGAATCTTTATGAACATTCAAACGTCATAGCGGTCGTCACTGGTTGGCTTTAGTTTTATTACTTTATTTGCAGGTGAATGTCTGGGCATTTTGGGTGCGATTGGTTCCGGGAAGTCTTCAATGATGTACATGATCACCGGCTTCTGTGTAAAGACGAGGGGCGACGCGTGGGCCGGCGGCTATTTCCTGAATAGAAACAAGAGCAAGGTAATAACTGTTGATTATCTATTTTATTGAGGTAATATCAGAGACTAGGTAAGGTAATAAACTCTTGTTCCTCCGTCCCACCCCATTCTCCTATCCTATCCCATCGAATAAGGACTATTTTGATGTATTTGATGAGATTGACGACTCTGTTGGAGTAACCATATTTATCCTTGTACCAAGTGATGAGTTGTTGTTTAGGGGGATGCCTGCAGCAGCAACAGGATTTACAGATTATTATGGAATTACAGAAAGTTAACATTCCATTATACTCTTAGTTCCCCATTTCACATCATACCCTCAAGAAGGATTGTGGGGTGTATTGGGACGAGGAAAACTTATTTCGTTATACTTTTCATTCCTCATTTTCCCCAACCCTTTCTCCAAATTCATTCCTAAATTTCCAAAGGTAAGTTGTGCATCCGGGGGCGTGCTAAGGTTTGTCATTCTGGACTGATGTCGCAAGGCGACGATATTCACTTACCATCTGGTGGACTGTCTGCTTTATTCTTTAAGGCTTGCCCATATTGCAGCCGCGTCGCGCCGCACTGCAATACTGCGACAACGCACATTACGGACGCGACTGGACGCAGCTCAACGTCATGATTTAAGTCAGCTGTTGATATTCAAATCTTCACGTAGTCGAACAGCGAATAACTCTTGAATTACGTACAACGCACTATGAGGCGGGCAGCGTCGTAGCGCATTACATTGGCGCATAAATACGGCTGAGAAGCGATCCACTAGTGCGCTGCGCTGCCGCGCGATGCGATGTGTGAAAATGATCCAGGGGTGTTTTTCAATGTTATTCTTTGCGTTGCGGCCCGCCGTAATATGCGCGAGCCTTTATACGTCAGAATATAATGCGCTCTGTAAGCAGTCTTACCTTGATTTGTTTCATACTAAGCCGACTGTGTTAAGATTCAACTCTGTTTTTCGATTTTCCACCTCGTTAGCATTTTTTTCAATAATCATCTATATTTGTTGTGTCGTTATTTTTCCATGTAAACATGAAATAAATAAAATATCAGTCACTAGATTTAACTGATTGGCCAATCTTCCTCGATAGAACAATTAGCGCTGTGTTATCGAACACTGGACGGACAACGACGTCACATTTTCTTGATGTGAATAAGGCATTATAAGTCATATTCTAAAAAAGTATATCGAATGTTCTTCTCAAATCTTTTTCCAAGTTAAATTTTAAATCTGCGAAGCTAATGCTCATCTATAAACGTATGAACCTTTGCCTTTTTTGACAATTGTTGACGAGAATCACAGATAATGTGCATGGACGACATTATCGGTTTACTACCCTAAACATCTACTTCTCTGTTTTATTCTTTTGTAACATGTTAAGATAAAAATGATTATTTTTCCTAGTACATCCACAAAATAGCTCTTGCGACGGCATTCGGTAAAGACGAGTTCCTATCGGGCTTTGAGAATTTGACCCTTATCTCCGAGCTACACGGCCGGCCCGTGCGGCAAGCTGAACGGTTCGCCATAAACTGCTTGAATTTCATGGGTGAGTACGGAAATTATGTATACTGTAATACGGTAACATTGCCGTATACACAATGTTAATAATGTATATATTAACTATCCATGTAACTTATCTAACTCTGCAGAATTCATTTTAATTGTTAGCATTAGAATCTTGTGACGAGTTTATTTACGACTACGTATTGACTATTGTTGATTGTATAGAATGAAACGAGCAAGTTCCCATAGATGTGCGTTTAATGTCACTTGATTGAGTTTATACAAACAAGAAACAGAATAGAGGACACAAAACGAACACAAAAATGAAATCTAAGTGGACGGCGCGCGCGAGGGCGGCGCGCATTTTCTAGCGTTGACAGAAGGTTTTCGACTAGGCTGTTCGAATCAATTATTGGAGAAGCCGTCGCGTACGCTGAGGGCCGGGGGCGGTAGGAGCCGTTGAAGTGAGGGGCGCTACAATTGTTAATTGGTTAATTAATTGGTAGCATTACAATATTGCGACAAGTTTACTAACCGCTATTAAAAATGTTAAATAAATTAAATTGTAGTTGATTGTAAACAGAAGGTAATTGTTATTTTCGTTTCTTTTTAAATGAGGGTATTGTCATAGTATTTATTTGGTACATCATCTACCTGTGTTCAAAATATTTATTTCCTTTCTATCCAAAGGTGTTGACTCTTTTAGCGATAAGACCGCCTTCTGTGCATTTTGTGTCTACATTATTGCTTTTGTTTTGTTTTTGGTGTGCAATAAAGAGTTTCATTTATCTATCTACGGTCCAGACGAATAATACTATAATGTCTGTACTATAATTGTACAGACATAAAAAGAAATTAAATACCATTAAAGCGTTATATTCTAAAATACTTTCTTATTTTTACTTCACTTATTATTATTTTTAAATGAAGTATTCGATTTCATTATGGAAATTAACTTTATTATATGCTACTGCGAACGGCAACGTCGTACTCTCCATTCGTGAACAGCTGCCAATAAAATAGTTACTATTAGATACCTAGTTTAACCCTGTATAGTATCGTACGGCACTACACGTTATTCCATTTACGAAGTCCCTTTTGACACTTTTGACATTCGCTGAGAACGTAACTCTCCACGTTTCATATAAATTGAACAAATAAGTTTGTCTTTGTATATGGCAGTAAATCACCATTTGATGAAATCTCAATCAATCCAAAATAATAAACAATTCATTCTCAAACACAATCAACGTTTTTTTTTTTCAAGATAACGTGCTCAAAATAATTAAAACTAAAATTAAATTACTATTTTACCGCAACCCCGCGTTTACGTAATATGGTATATTTTTTACTTTTAAACATAGTGACGTGACTCAAAGAATCGGAAAACGGAAATGATTTTATAGTTTAATCGGTAACTCACTCGCGAATCGAAAAGACCTGGTTCCGGGTCTTTACGAGAGTGTGTCTATGTCTTCGTATCCACCTCGCGTTCACGATCCGATTACTGATTGGAATAATGTCATCTTTTTAGATGAGACATGGCTAAACGCCAATCATACAGTTAGCCAGATATGGACAGACTCATCTCACTCTTCCACAAAAGTACCTACTGGCAAAGGGGAAAGATTAATTATTTGTCATGCGGGTTCCATGAAGGGATTTGTTCCCAACTGCCTTTTGGCATTTAAAACTAAGAGAACCGGAGACTATCACGAAGATATGAATTTTGTTAAATTTAAAGAATGGTTTTGTACCTTGTTGGCCAACTTGACGGAGCCATCAACTATAATTATGGACAATGCGCCATATCATTCGGTACAATTAAATAAGCCTCCAACGTCAAACAACAACAAAATGGTGCATGTGAAATGGCTGAATGACAATAATATTGCTGCTGACATGTCAATGTTAAAATGTGAGCTTCAGTATTTGGTTGCTATTAATAAACCAGCCAGACCAACGTATGTGTTGGACCGGACACGATGTACTGCGGCTTCCAGCTTACCACTGCCAATACAATACCATAGAGTTGATTTGGGCGCAAATTAAAGGTAATTATACAATTAATCATATTTATTTTGAGTTATTACTTATAATTGTGCTAAGTTCCTATTTTAACATGCAAACATTTGTTTTAGGATATGCAGCTCGTAAAAATACGAGCCCACCTTTTACGGCTAACAAAATGCTGTCGTTGTTGCAAGAAGCTTGCGATAGCGTTACAGCTGCAAATTGAGAAAGTGTTGTTTTAAGAACAAAAAATCTTATTTCGTCTGATTGGGACAGAGATGTGCACATCGATAACTTCATAGATAACCAAATTATAATTAATACAGCAGATTCCACAGACGAAGATAAGTACGACGACGATGGCGATAATGAAGTAACGCTTTTGAATAGCGATGAAGAATAAATCAAATGCTGATAAAATGTCATACTGTATCTAATAAAAATTAAAAACTTGATTAAAAAGGTTTTGTCTTTTATTTTAACACCAAACCCCATGCTAATCTTTAATAGTTTAGATTCTGTCATCTCGATTTAAATTTGTTCGTAATAGTAATCGAAAATCGATGTCGTTAGACAATGGTACTTCACTAGTACCCTACTATTTGATATCTGTCAAAAGCGACTTCGTAATTGGAATGGAATATAGGGTTTCCGATACGTTTTAGATAATTTTATAATTCAATTACATTCAACATTTTTTTTTTAAATAGTATTATTATTATTAAATATTATTAGACGAAAGGCTAATTTACATTCATAACTTTCTAAAGTGTACGAGTTTGTCTAGAATGCCGATTCCGCATTGTTTTTAAAATTAGTATTTCGTTTTTCACAGGCCTCCAATCTCTTACCCACGTGCAAAGTGGAACATACAGCATGGGTTGCGTACAGCGTCTCGCTGTGTGCGGTGCGTTGCTCGTCGATCCGCTCGCCGCACTGTTTGACGAGCCGTCCTCCGCTGTAGATCCGCGTACTCGACCCCTTGTCGTGCGCGCTCTCAAACACATCGTGCAAACCGGGAAGGCGGTGTTGGTAACTGAACACAGGTTAGTTGTTTGACGATCCGCTCGCCGCACTGTTTGACGAGCCGTCCTCCGCTGTAGATCCGCGTACTCGACCCCTTGTCGTGCGCGCTCTCAAACACATCGTGCAAACCGGGAAGGCGGTGTTGGTAACTGAACACAGGTTAGTTGTTTGACGATCCGCTCGCCGCACTGTTTGACGAGCCGTCCTCCGCTGTAGATCCGCGTACTCGACCCCTTGTCGTGCGCGCTCTCAAACACATCGTGCAAACCGGGAAGGCGGTGTTGGTAACTGAACACAGGTTAGTTGTTTGACGATCCGCTCGCCGCTCTGTTAGACGAGCTGTCCTCCGCTGTAGACCCATGGACTCGGCCGCTCGTCGTGCGTGCTCTCAAACACATCGTGCAAACCTGAAAGGCGCTGTGACTATTTAAATAGATAGAATTTTTATTTCGTACACAAGTGATCGCTTACATAACAATTTCTCATTCTAAGATGTCTTAAACATACATAAACGACAGCAAACAAAACAATAAATTAAACAAGCGATAAAACTGCGCGGCCTCATGTGTGTCGATTGCGACACACATGAGGCCGCGCAGTTTTATCGCCCGTCTCAGCACAAGTTTTTCGTATACTGTAAAAATGGCATACAGGGCATGCAGGCATATTTATTGTTTTGTATATTGAAAAATGGCCGCTGTAAGGCGCCGCGCCTCGGTCAGAGAAAAGATTTGCCTGATTTCCGTACGCTTTAGGAAAAAGTTGTAGGGCTTTACTAATTTTATTTTCTGAAATGTTTGAAAATAATGGCCATACTTAACCGATTTAACTTATCTACTAACTCAACCGAGATATAGAGCTAAACTAAATGTATTGGGACATTTCATTTCAATCTGTTAAGAAATGCGCCCTGCAGTTTGATTGGTGTTTTGGATTCAGCTGGTCACCCTGAATCCTGGCCCCCTCATTTCTTGAATCTCTGATCGGTGAATAGCAACACTTCCATCTTAAGCCGTGGATGTCGTAAAAGGCAATGGAGGGATAACAAAGCAGCTACCACAAGCTCTGACATCACCTCTGAAGACGACTCGGCAATCCACTTGGCTAGCGTGGCGTTTTAATTAAGGCTTATCCTTCATGCACAAGGCAATATGTATGAGGACATATTTATTCAGCAGTGGATAATAAAAGGACTGGTGACGACGACGACGGTCACCCTTAATCCAGGAGTAGTAATTGTTTCCCCAAAATGCGATAAACATGATGTCCGCACCCTTTTTTTTTTTTTTCGAAATATCTTTAAAAGAACTCTTTAAAGATATTTTTTACTTCTAACCAGACGATAATTCTTCCCCAGCATGGACTGGCAACTAATGGAAACGCTTTGCAATCGCATCGCTATAATGTCTCACGGCGAACTCGCGGCTATCGGGTCCATACAATCTGTGCGTTCAGCGCTCGCTTCCGGTTACACGGCGAGGCTTAAACTACGCGTCAACACCGCTCTCGTTCAAGTTACCACCGGTGAGTATTGTAGCCGTCATAATCTACGGGAGAGGGATGGGTTGGGATTGGATGGCAATTATGTCTTTTCTCCCGTCTTTCCTATTGGCTATATCCACACTAATATAGCTACATGGCGAAGGTTAAGCTACGCGTCGATACCGCTTTCGTACAAGCTACCAAAGGTGAGGTGGTGAGTATTGTGTGGTTGGGTATTATAGCGATGAGTATTGCGTTGAATATTGTAGCGTTGAACATTGTAGCGATAATTATTGTAGTGGTCAGTATTATAGCGGTAAAATCGTAGGGATATCTATATTAAGCACGGACTGCCAATTAATGGAGACTCTTTGAAATCGCATCGCGATAATATCTCACGCTGAACTCGCGGCAATTGGGGCCATACAGTGTGTGCATTTAGCGCTCGCTTCCTCTTACACTGCGAGGCTTAAACTACGTGTCGACACCGCTCTTAAACAACCCACCAGCGGTGAGTATTGTAGCCGTGATAATCTACGGGAGAAGGAAGGGATGGGACGTCATGGTAAGTGGAGTAGTTTGATCTTTATGCTGCCAGTGATTGCCCATGCCTTACAGTACCTAACTGAAGTTCCACCGGGTGGTTGCTGGATACTGTCTGCACTGTATTAGAGACATTTTGAGTTGCAAAACTTTATGTAGGAATGGATTTTGAGAAAGAGTTGAAATAATGAGGAGTAATAGAGTAGAATGGGATAAGAATGGACTCTGGCCTATGCCATTCACTACCGTATCATGTATATACACTCAGCAACAGATCAACCTACACCCACGGGTACCTTAGAGCACTGCTAACAAGGGCTAAAATGAACGGTTTTGGGTACATTAGCGTTTTGCTGACTGTACATTGGGGGAATGTAGCACATTTTACTGTAGTCTTCTGACTACTGCCATGTAAAATGTATGTCATATTTATATCGCTAAGTTGCAATAAAACTATATCCAATCCTGCCTGTATATGTGGAGGAGGGTCAATTATGAGTGGACTGTATTTGAATTTTTATAACTGGCGGGATTTACTACAGTGGCAAAAAATGGGTGAAAAATTAAGAGACATAGTAGTTATAAATTATATCGATTAACTGCCGTAGCCGGACAATAATGAAGCTTCACTGACCTGAAAGCTATCTTCTGGTACTCCGAGGTCTTGCGATGGGCACATACACAGGCACAACACCACATACCATAAAAGAAAAAATCAGCGGAAAATTCAAAGAGAAATATTTAATTGTGGGAGCGGTGAATTATTGCGAACTGAGCGGTAGAAAGTTTATTAGCGTATATTATGGAAAGGCGGTTATGAATTTTAACTCACAGTGCCCTCTGTCAGTGCGGCTCGGAACCACTGTAAGGTAGCTAAAAAATCAATGAAGCTAGTTCTCGACAAGCGACGGCAATCAATCGATCCTCCAATGTCTTTTATACTGTCCTCTTTAGGAAAAAAGGCAGACACTTCTGCCTTTTTGATGATATTGAGATAAAATCAAATAATAATATAACATTTTCATTAATTTAAAATCAAGTTAAAAGCTCATATAAATGACCAATATTTATAAAATTTGTGTAGGTACAGATTCAGAAGAGAGCATTAAGTCAGCAGAACATTCTGTGTTATTTCGCCCCCGGAGGATAAGCATCCACCGCGTGGCTCAAGTGGAAAAACTCAAGTCAGCGTTTGAGAATGAATTCCACTGTGTATTGATGACGGAACATTTGGTAAGTATTTGACGTTTTTAAGCTGGCTCTAGACTCACGCCGCCGTGAACCTACATACTCCGAGAACACCTCTCTATACTCACAAGTTGTATTCCCACGCTTGTTCGAAATGGTCGTAAGTAGACTGCATCAACTCTCGAATGTATGAAATCCTTTACCATCTTCATGTATGTCTTATAACTTGATATGGTTTTCATTCCAATTCTGGCTCTGAAATCTCCAGAAAAACACTTATTCGAATCCACGCATTGTAATTTTTTGTTGTATCGCGGATATTTTCCATACCATAATATCGGTTCAGATTGATAATAATCCAAAAACTTTAATTCTCACTTACTATTCCACTTATTACTCGTTTTGAAAAAAATAAATCATGCAAGACGTACATCCGCACGCTTCTTCTCGCTTCGCACTGAGGACGCTGCGTGAATGTGGAGAGCGCTCGCGGTTCGCTTTTACAATGAACTTTTATAACAGATCTTTCCAATTAATTCGGAATGATTAATGTACCTACGCCAAACCTATATTCTTAGAACTGCCCCGTTGGGACATAATATAATCCTCAGTTCTGAAAATTATAAATACTAGTACATGCTTAGTAAACGCATAGTTAAAATTCAAGCCCCTACTGTGAATTCATTTGTTGCTAAGTATTTTAACCCTTTACCTTCCATATTTACAATGTCGTTGTAAATGTTCGTGACATCAAAAAATGTTCTGTAAAACAAGCAAACGATCAAACTGAGACTTTGTTGGCTGAGTTTTGATTATACATAAGTATACAATATATACATTATAATGTATTTATATGAATATCATACATCATTATTATCACTTATTTACTTATAATTAGTCTGGAATGTTAAATTTCTCTAAAATAAAGTTATATAATTCACAATCATACGTACATCATATATATATATATATATATATATATATATATATGGTATACGGTATGGTATATATATATATATATATATATATATATATATATATATATAAGTATATATGTATTAGAAATAGTAATAAGGTTAACTGTATGATTAATATAGTAATATGCATTGAAAACTTAAAATCTAGAAATCTTATATAGTTAACCTTATATTAAGTTAGGTTAAGCGATGGATGCTAACCGTTCCCGAGAACGACAACAAAATTTTTTGTAAGTGGTATCCACTGTTCCCATTACACAGGCATGCCTGTGTAATCATCAGGGATCAGCTGGTAAACAAATTGTAAACCATAGTTGGAAATAAATTCATTTTTCATTTTCAATTACTTTTTCCCTGACACTATCTTGTTTGATCTTAAACTAGTGTTGTTAAAACGAGCGTTGAACGCTTCAGCGCTTGAGCTCTAGCGCACTATATTACTGCTATTGAACCTTAACCTTAACTGTTTCAGACTCGAGCTTTTAATTAAGACCAACAGACAATAACGCTCACTAAGCCTTTATTTAATGCTAGAGTCTTAAAAGTTCATTAGCGCTCAATGCTCGTTTTTACAACACTATCTTAAATTCTTTATCTCCGTTTCAGACCTCCATTTACTACCATATAATTGACGATTCAAAAACGCTACTCTACAGTACAATGTTCACGAAACTCGAGCGTTTGAAGAGCACTTACAACGAAGTCTTAGAGGACTATACTCTTGGCGAGACTTCTATAGAGGAAGTGTTTAGAAGAATTGAAAGGCAGGAGACGACGTAATATAATAATTCTTTTTTTCGTATTGTTCTTCTTCAAAGTTTAATGTTAATAAAGGCCTGCTATAGAGGAAACAGTGAGCGTTTATTCTTAATAATGTTCTATAGACTTTTATTATGTGCCATCAGACGAGTCTCAGAGGACGAAACTTATTATATGTGGATGCGAATATAATCTAGAAGTATTTTCTTATGTTTAGAACCACAGATGTGGTATATTTTCATTTTGAAACCGCAGATGTATATATATACCGGAGATGTATTTGGAACCGGGTATATATATCGGCAGATGTGGAGGGGGGGGGGGGGTATAGATGGGCGGCCTCCATCAAACTTGAGGTATGGTTTGTTACAGTGGGGAATTGCTGCGGGAGTACACATTTTACCCCTATTTAGAACTCAAAAGAAATGTGTCAGTACTATGTTTGTCTTAAAATATTGACCCTACCATCGCTATAATATGTATCTATGGAGCTTATGTATTTTTAAAAGAACATTCAAACAAAAGTTGATAGAAATTAGACATCCAGGGGGAAGAAGGAATAGTGGATAGGAATAGGAATAGGATCATCCTAATATGGCATTTTATAAAAAGACCGTATTTGTATTAGCTCCTAAATTATTTAATAAATTACCTGACTCCATAAAGGAACTAACTTGTAGACAATTTAAAATTTAAACTAGAAAATGTATTGGGGACTAAATGTTATTACACTATCGATAAATATTTATTAGATGACATCTAATAAATATTTCCTCATATATTTCCTAATTTATGTAAATAAAAATTAAATGGTGTTCGTTGCTAAGCGTATCACTTGAGAACGGCGGGACCGATTTGACTGTTTTTTTTTAAATGTTCGTAATAGTCCGAATAAGGTTTTTAGGGAAAGAATAATTCGGAAAATTCGGGAAAAATTGAAAGTGCTTTTTTCTATGGCATTTTTGTGTGAACTCAAGATAATTTATTGAAATTTTGACAGGACAACGTCTGTCGGGTCAACTAGTTATTAATATTTTTATGGCCAATATTATGTAAGTTTAATTTTTATATCCTGTAATTAAATCAATCTTATATAAATTGCATTTCATGCCGACAGCGGGCGAGTTGTAGCGATGCTACATATTAATTATATTTACTACAATATAACTATAAATATAACTAGCAATAACAGGCAATAAAGAAGTTTGAAGTTTGAAATATATTGTAAGCAGCACAAACAGGGTATTTTGTGATCTTAGAATTACAGATGAGGGTATCTTTTGGTAGATGGAGAGTGCATGCTGCATTGCCACTGCCTCTGGGCGCACTCGACTGGCCACGTTACCCCTCTCACACAGAAGACTATCTTATCTCGCCTCTTTATCGTATATCCTCAATGTACATACGTGTTTCGGTAGTGATTGAGCTGTGCTAGTGCCCATTCCCATTCTATCCTATCCCCCCCCCCCCATTTCCCTAACCATTTCTCCCAACTCATTAGTAAATCTGCAAAGGTAGGCAGCGCATCCGGGCGCGTGCCAACGTTTATCGTTCTGGACTGATGTTGGCGGATGTCTATGGACGACAGTATCCACTTACCATCAGGTGGACTGTATGTTTGTCTGTCGCATTTATCTATAAAAAAAAATGGACACGCCGGCCGACAGGATAATATTTTATTATCTTGGAACCGCAGACCAGATATACTGTTACCTCAAAATCGCAGACGTGGTATATTGCATTCTTATTTTCGATTCTAATTGTAATTCTAGTGTGTGTCTAACTTCCAATTCAGAACATATTAAATGACGTGTCTTAACCAACCAACCAACACTTTATTGAGTTCCTATAAGGGTTAAAATCGAATGCTTTTCACTATGTTTATATATTGTCGTAAGTACGCCATGCAGATTATAGTTTCTGTAATTTATTGACAACTGAAAAATGTCCATGACCAACCAGATTTGGTAGTCATTACCAAATCGGATAACAACAACATGGCGAGGAAAAAAGTAGATTTGTTTGTTGAAGTACACAATGATAAAGAGTTCCATACGATACTCAATCAACACCGAGACAGACTTATTTGTAAGTTTTATTTATCTTTCGAAAACACCTGAATATTATTTACTTCTCTTTTAACAGACAATTACATTAATTAATGTAACATTAAATGTTGCAATATATAAATATTTACATGAAATAACAGCGTGCTTATTTTATTATTATTTAAATATTTGTGTTTGGGCTTAGTGGACATGCTATGCAATCAGTCCTTCCAGTATCCACTGCTGGACGTGGCCCTCGTCACGCACATTGTTTTGTGCATAAGGGATATACGGCCTTAAAACCGTCACGCTGCTGAAACAGGTTGGCAAGTCCACTCTTTCAGTGTAGTTCCTCAGGTCTTGTGGTAGCGGCTTTGTTACGACACCCACAGTAAGAGATGGGGTGGTGGTATTATATAGCCAGCTGGCGATACTACACAGCACATGCTAGTATTAAATCTATAGCTTACTTTGGCTCATAAATAGTGATCATACAGACAAAAACCATAATAAGCTACCAATGATTTATGAGTGATATTTCTCCATTGTTATTTAGGTGCAGAAATATACTGTTCTTTCGCTGGTTCGTGCACAGCCCTCGATAGATTGTTTAAAACGATCAAGTTGGATTGGAGTAACAATCAGATCATTTTACTCAAAGTAAGCAGGTTATCTTCGCTTATACCACAATATTTCAAGGCGAAAGTCTTCAATCAGTGCGCCCTGCCCATTATGTCGTGCATCATTTGGGGGAGAGTGCACGCTGGATACCCCCAACCGCTGGGCGCACACGATCGGCCACGTTACCTCTCTCTCACAGAAGACTACCTTGAAATGTACTGCATTTCCCACTTTATCGTATTTCTCCAATGTATGTACGTGTTTCGGTAGTGAGTGAGATGTGCCAGAGCTCATTCCCTCCTATTCTATTCCTCCCCATTTTCCCAACCCTCTCTCCAAACCCATTCCTTAATCTGCAAATATAAGCAGCGCATTCGGAGACGAGCCAACGTTTGTCATTCTGGACTGATTGATGTTGGCATGTATAGCGGATGTCTATGAACGACAGTAACCACTTCCCATCAGGTGGACTGTATGCTCGTCTGCCACCTTTTTCTATATATAAAAAAAAAAAACTTAATAATGCCCAAACGTGGGCTTTGACGGTAGGCTATATTTGTAAGTTCAAAGTCCCCCAGCGAGGGATGGAATTGAGAATGGAGACCACGGGTAACGGTACGGTAAGGGTAAGGAAACGTTGCGTGGGATGCTCTCCAGCCAGGAATGAAGATTTGAAGAATCTCGCCGCTGGTAGTTGGATTAGAAGAGCTGAAGACCGTGTGTGGTGGCGGTCCTTGGGGGAGGCCTATATCGAACAGTGGAGAGACAAACGCTGAAAGCATGGCAAGCATATGAATCAAATGTATAACTGGTAAAATAAAAAGTGTTTAAAATAATAAATCTAAGTGTAAAATAAAACCACACGCGATCCTTCATACCAAACTTCATCTGTCAAGAAGAGATACGATAAGTTACACCAAAAACGTCAAACGAAAACTAAACTTGTGTTTTAAACCAATCCTTATTCGACCAGTAATTGAAACCAGCTAGAAACCTAAGTAGTTTAAACAAATGCGCCTCCCACAAATGAGCATTCGCTTGACAAGAAAGTATCGCGCACTGTGAGGCTTTTAATGCTACTCGTATGCCGTGGATTGTGGAACAACTCCTGCATTCAAACCGCTACGTTACGACAGGAGTTCTTCAATAATGCTGTGAATAGAACTTTAGAAGGTCGCATTCTTCTTGAAATGGTATTGTAGGTGTCCATGTGCGTAACCGCCTTGTCCATGCCCTTTTTCCTATAAAAAACGTAACCGTCGTTCTCGTGAGGACATGTCAACTTTACTTGTGAATAAATGTCCATATATGCGGAAAGAAACTTTCTCAGTGTATTCAAAGGTTTATTTTGAAGGGTATAAGGTTTCTTTTTACCCGTATGGACTCTCACCACTACAAGAAAGGCAGGCGCACGTTCGTGAGATAACTATTAATTGTTTTAGGCAACTATATTTTTAGGTACTCGCAGACGAAATAGAATCATTAAAAAGGTTCCATGGTCAAAGTCAACCATTCTATATGTTTATCGTAGTAAGTATAAATAACATCTATTTTATGTTTGTATTAGCGCTAATTTTGAAATTTTTTGATCCTGTTTGTTTTTTTTTTGTTTGGTGAAAATGCCAATAAAAAAACTGGCAAAGCTCTTGGTTCCATACTTAATACCATAAAGCCGCCAAGAGAAGTTTAGGTGACCACGAGGAGGTGACTTGTTTTTTTTTTGTAGAAATTATAGCTTTAGCATCATAGATAAAGGAACGATATGAATTATTTCGATTCAGGGGGGGGGGGGGGGATAAATCACCCCCCAAAACCACCCTCTTTTATTCTCTTTTTTATGTGCGATACATTGGCTTGAAAATGAGTTAGTCGGATTTTTCATTCGAGTCAGGGATATGACATGTAGAACTGTCAAACAGAGTGAAATTTGTACGGAGATAACACTTAATTGGTAGTTCTACATATCATAGTCCTGACTTGAATAAAAAATCCAATTTTAGTAGGCCTTAAACAGTAGGCACAAGGCGATATCATATTTATCTATTAATTCCCGTTTGGTACATAGGTTTGTGGCCAAGAGGAAGATTTTATTTTTCCATTCCCGTTGTTAAACCTAGGGGGCGCATTTAGGGTAGACAACAGGAATAATCTATATGGTCTATTTAATATGGCATATTGGACCTACCTGTATGAAAAATCAATCTTGTTTCCCAAGCATGCAAATATTTCGGTATACATAAGTTTGCATGCCCTTTCAATTGATCCCTTTCAGACGACCTGAGAATAAAGTCGATAATGACAAATTGAAACCAATAGTGGAAGCGGATTCAAAATCACGTCTGAGTTAGCAACAGCCTTCGGCGTAAGTGAGAAGGCGATATTGATCGATTTGTGTAAAATCTGGAAAGTGAAGAAGCTTGGAAAGTGGGTACCGTATGAGCATAAAGTCAGCTGCAAACTCCTCAAAGCTTGCCTTACTTTTTTCAACCGTCACAAAAATAAAGGGATTCTGAATCGCATTCTCACTTATGCAAAGAAGTGGATCCTTTATGATAATGATAAACGTTCGTCACAATGGTTGAACTCAGGAGAGACATAGCCAAACAATGTCCCAAACGTCTCCATGATAAACTTCGCCCACACACTACACGACAAAGTTATAGGAGATTCGTCTGGAAACTCGGTCACCTACCATACTCGCCAGACCTTGCCTCCTCTGATTTCCATTTTTTCGGAATAACGCCTTTAGTGATTTCATCGATTCCCGTCTCCAGGAGTCCTATATCAGAGGCATCAATCAACTTCCATTAAAATTGCAAAAGTGCATTGATAATAATGGACAATACTTCGATTAATTATATAAATAAATAATTTTCATACAAAAAAATATTTGAATTTTTCCATATAAAATGGCAATTTCATAGGTTGTTATTATGACGGTTTTAGGACAAGAAAGTATCTAAAGTGTTCAGGGGTGTAGACGGCATACAGTTTGGAGAAGTAGCGAAGACAGAGATAAAATACTTCCAGATGGAGAAAGAAGGGGCGTGTTTCGAGCGGGAGCTTTATGATTTAGATGAAGCGACACCAGAGGAGAAGGTACGTTTAAGTAAGCCTCAAAGTTTAGCTAAGTACCTAGAGTTTGTCAATTGCAATCTGGCACAGGAAAAGAACGCCATTTAATAAGAAATAGGCTTAATTTCTTTCTGAATTCACTTAGTTGACAGCTTCATACTAGTTTTAGAACACGAAGTATAAACTACATTTTTGTTTCCTTTTTAATATAAGTGTGAACAGTTTAATATTTTTAAGTTTCCCGTTATTTTCTTGTGCCACGTTTTTTTTGGAAAATGCTACCTATAGTACCTAGGTACCTAAGGGTTAGCAGATCGTATACAATGATACAATCGTATACAATATTGTTGGGTTGGTCGCAAGAATATCGAGTGTTTGACTAATGGTTAAACACCCATATCTAAGACCTAAACGGAACAAAAGTCAATATATTTATGGCTTCATAGGGAGATTTCGACAAACTGCAGAGCGATTTTCTTAACTGATTATAATTAAAAAATGGTTTGGGTTTATACCTCGCAGATGAGCCAAATCGGATCAGTAGTTGCAAAATAAAGACGATGTAAACTTTTAAAAAAAATCGACATGTATTAAGTAGATATACGCAAACTATGTACATTCCATTCCATTCCATGTACATTCATTGAGGGGGAGAGTGCACGCTGCTATCCAACAGCCGCTGGGCGCGCTCGACTGGCCACGTTACTCCTCTCTCACAGAAGACTATCTTTAAATGTACTGCATTTCCCACTTTATCTTATTTCCCTAATGTACGTACCTACGTGTTTCGGTAGTGAGTGAGATGTGTCAGAGCCCATTTCCATCCTATCCCTCCCCATTTTCCCAACCCTTTCTCCCAATCCATTCCTATATCTCCAAAGGTAGGCAGCGCGTCCGAGGCAGTCATTTTGGACTGATGTTGGCACGTATCGCGGATGTCTATGGCCGACCAATATTCACATACCATCAGGTGGACTGTATGCTCGTCTACCCCCTTCGTACATAAAAAAAAATCGTTGGATAGGGTTCGTAAACTTTATAACTTTTGTATAAGCACGGTTTTTTTTATAAATGTACGAAAATCAGCGAAATCTCTCTTCCCACGAAATCGCATCGTGCATTGGTCTTTTTATTTTCTTCAAGAAAACGGATCATATACAACAATTGTTTTAGGACTGGCTAGACAACAGAGCAGTTGAAGCAATACAAGATGCAACATCGCTGGCTGCTCGCCGAGCGGCTCGTCAAGCGGCTCGCAAGCGACATCGAGCGGAACTCATGATACCACATTTGCAGCAACTCAACTTCGTACTTTTCTGGCCGCATGCCACTCATGCGCATCCTGAACTATATGAGAGATGGAATTTGAACAGTTGAGTGAAAGATACTGTGGCCTTTGGAACACATAATAGTACTTAATAACTTATAATAACTCCAAACATCTAAGCGATAACATAATATGTTATTTTACCATTATTACCATATTATTTATTTCTATAATTTTAATTGAGATTAAAGACTTGTTAAAAATATTGTTGCTATAACTAGAATATAGCAATATAACTAGAAAACGAAATTAGTAGACATACCATTTAAAATCTCCACAAATATGCATGCAATATTACCATTAATTATTACCAAACCAAAATCACATTTTAGAAACTTAACCTGTTCAGATCAATTTATTGCGTATCGGTCCATAGATGACGTTAACTACTTAAAACCTAGTGAGCCGTCTGCCTGCCGGCCATTATTAATATAAAAGAAATCTATTAAATAACCTTCATCCTGGGAAACCTCGATTATTATTATAGTTTTCAGAGTTTCCATCATTTGTAAACACAGTAAATAACAAGACAATGACAAAACCAGAAACATATAAACAAAGCAAAATACAATGTATCAGTACTTATATAATTTTGACGTATACTGTGTTTCCAGACATAATAATGGTGGGTCGTGAAGAACTAGAGCTCACAAAAGAATTGGCAGAAGACATCCTATATGCAGGTGACGCTCCCCTTAATGAAGCATCGCTTCACGCTCTTCTATCCGGCCCTGCGCTTTTTATATGCTTCCGATTGCTTGATACTGATAAGAATTTCGTGTGTGAGTAGTATAAGAATTTTTAATAGTTTCGAGTATTTCACATTATATTTAAATAGATAGATTGTACAACTTTATTATACCTACACGTTGGTGTTGACATGTTGCAAAAATACAATTTAAATAAGTAACACGAAAAGTACAACAGGCGCCGTTATCGCCAAAGCGATCTCTTTCAGGAAACCTTTGAATGGTAAGGAGAAAACAGATAACAATATGAAATACATTCATCCATTACCAAACCGTCAGCCTATGTCTCTCCATTTACCAGACAAAGTTACCGGTTAATGTCACCAAAATAGAACTTATAAGCCTAGCAAAGTTACTTGTATGGCATACTAGACTAAAAAGGTTCTTTAACTTCAAGTTCAGCTTAACCTTACTCACATCATTTAAGGTATCCTCTTTGTCCTCAATAGCTCTAGTGCGCAAGATTCTCTACGAAGAAATACCAGATGATGAAGACACGCCATTGAACGGACGGAGAACTGCCTTCGACTTGTATAAGTATTACAGTCTATCACGAGAGGATATTTGGAGACAGAGACACGAAGAGAGAATTAGAATAAAGGCAATAATATTTTCAAAATATCCCCAACTGTATGTAATTTAAAATTGATATCAGCCTATAACGTCTAGTAGTACACAGGCATCGTAAGACACAGGCATCTCCGTGTAATCCGAGGTGGTTTCTACTTATAATTAATCCACCATGCAGGGCCAATGCGTTGCATCATACTGATGGTAATCGAGGTTAGACACCTCTGGGCTTTAACGGCTCTTTTGAATTTTTATTAAAGTAGAAATAGATTTGGTTAGATTTATACAATATAAACAAGTATGTAGTCAGTTTTCTGTTTTTTTATCAAATGGCTTACATAAGTATATTGGAATAGTAATGACATGTTTTTGTAATAGATTTCGATGATGTAATTAACAATGAATTTAGAACACATAAATCAAAGTACTGTCGCGTTTCCCCAGTGGGAGAGCTAAATTACGGGGGTACGACTTGAACTACAAAGGAAAGAGGCAAGATTTGTTTCAAAAGCTTGTTATATTTAGTCAGTTGAACCTAATACAAAAAATTATGATTAATTTATAAAAATAGTTCGGAAAGTAAAGTCTTTAAAATTATTCTTTCCTTGTATGCATATTGATAATAAATTAATAATAATTTTAAATTATTATTAAGTAATGACAATTCATTCTACTTTATTTATTAGTTTAATTAAAAACGCAAATGAGTCATAACGTCATTTGATTAGAAAACGGTTTGTCACACTAGCTTTCCAACCTAACCGCGTCGTCACGCAGTATGTTGCAAACAGCTAGTCGAACGATTAGCCCCGCCCCGTTTTTAATATCTCCACCTACACACTTTTTTATTTTTTATTTATTTCTAGTATTAATATTTGACATTTTATATTTACATATTTTTAATATAGCCTGGCTGTAGCTGAAAACCAGGGCTGTGACTCTCTTTTGGTGTTGCAGTATATATGCTGAGCTACAGACCTTTCTGTCGACACACAACTACTGCTATCTCTTACCCATTATGGTGTTTTATGTACAAATAAATGTTTTTCTTTCTTATATTCTAGGAGGAAATAAGGGAGAAGAGGGCACGACGCCTCTCGGAAATGCAGAGACTGGCACGCGAGGCTATAGAAGAAGCCATAAAAGACAAAAGGTTGGCAAGAGAACAAAGGAAGCTGGAACTGTTGAAATCTGGAGTAATTATTCTTTATTAAATTTTTCTTCGAACTCAAAAATTGCTTCAGAAGACTCCCATGATATATATATATATACTTCCCTGCCAAAAGTAATACACATCGGCTTTTAGAAAGAGACTATATGTTGTAGAGCGTTGTCTCTGTCGTGTGCCGTTACCACAGAAACGAGGCTCTACAAAACCGAAGCTAGTCGATCATAGTCGATGTGTATTACTTTCGGCCAGGATGTGTATATATATTATCGTATTTCAGCTGCTCAAATAGTTCTCAGAATTCGTTAATTGCGTTATTCATCTTATTATACTTTATTTTCCACATTTTCTCAATATTGAGTCTAGATCGATTCAAAATCAATTAACATGGTAAATTGTTTTCAAATACCATACTTTGCAATGTAATGTTGCGCCATGTCATGCTATTCCCTGCCCTTACATGTTATTCCATGCCATTCCACTCTATCGCATGCCATTCCATGCCATTAAATGGCATTCCATACCTACCATTCCATTGTATTCTTTCTTGATATTTTTTACCATTTATACCAAGCTAATCAGTTAGTTTATTTAGTTTTGAATAATTAACTATACTCGTATAATTTTAACTACATATAAAATAGTAGCTGTTCGGCGAAATGATATAAAAAAACATATGTACATCTTTTTTAGAATTTGGAAGCGTACAATAAATTTGTGAATGAAGTACTTGATGACGAGGAAACAGATATCGTTATTCCTGAGGTAAATGTAAATCTTAAAGTAATGTAAAACCACGACGACCTTATAAGGACGGTAAGACACGAGGGTTCTATTAATAAATATAATAAACACTGTTTTGCAAATAACTATACATATCGGTAACAGAATTATTCTATCATCAAAAACTGTTCAAGGAATTTAGGGCCTAATTATCTTTTTTATAGGAAAAGGCGGCAGACACCAGTCCACCTGGTGGTAAATGACTACTGTTGCCCATCGACATCCGCGGTACACGCCAACTACAGTCCAGAATGACAAACGTTGACGCGCCCCCCCGATGTACAGCCTACCTTTCGAGATGAACGAATGCATTTGGAGAAATTATTGGGAATTAGGGAATAGGATAAAGTGTGAGAGGGTTAAAGTCTTCTGTGAGATAGGGGTATTAAGGCTAGTTGGGTTGCAGCGATTAGGGTATAACAAAGTCGCCACCACGTTGAGGACAACACCACCTCTAAAAGACAATGTGCATGAGGAGGACCACACACACACACATACATAAACTTTTAAACTGATTGTCGTCAAATTGAGATGTAGTGATTTCTTTTTTCGAAATTTGAGTCTTGGTCTCACTCACACACAATGAAATGTTGACCATCTTTCTGCATCGTCACAGATTGTAATGTAATGCCAAGCAACGCGGCACTTCGCTATAAAGGATCAAAATTCAAAGAGTATTCAAATTTCAGTTTGTCTTTGCACATACTCGCATAAACATCGACAGCAAACGTGTTGAAACGATTATTTGTTTATAAATAACAACAGCTTCCTGGAACAGTGATAGATAAAGCAGTACGTGGGATTGTATCAACAGTAAAATTCCTCTGAATTCCGCTCTAATAATAGTTATTTGCTCGCATTGCAAAAAAAGTTTAAACAGTACAGGATAACATTTATTCCATTAGAGCTAGAGTTATTATGAAGAGTTCTTAGCATTTTCGTCCACTGCCTGGTCCTGAGGTTTCCTCATACACATTGTCTTTTTTGTACATGAGGGATTTGCGCCTTGAAATGGCACGCTAATCAAGCGGCGTATTGACTCTTTTAGAGATAGTGTAGTTGGTCGGCGCTTGTCTTGTCAAAACTTTTCAAGTTATCGTTTACTTTCTATTAGTAAATATGAAATCAAGTTTGTGTTTATTTATACTCAAGTATATTTATATAGGTACCTATAGCATGTATTTTTGTTTTTGTATGTTCATATATGTGTTTTATTTTTGTAGGTGTGTATTGCTATGCATGCAATCCGACGTCTGTTCTGTTCCGACAAATGTCTCTATTTCACTGGTCTGCCGGAATAGTTCTCCTCGGGAAACAGTCTTATACCTTTTGTACACCTTCACTTAATTAATCATGTATAAATACCAGTGCGGTTCAAAAGTTTCTGGCCCGACATATTTCTAGATGTCTAAAAAAAATTATACATTATTGTAATTGTCATTTATCCTACTAGTTAGTGTATAATTTTTATAGTTCAATCCTCGTTAGTTTTCATTCCTCGACCCTTAGAACTACAGGAAGTCGCAAAGTCTTTAAAATGTTTAAACAGCAACATCGTTCCGCGATTAAGTTTAGAAGGAAGGTGTTAGTTCGACCGATATGCACTTATGAGGGGGAGAGTGCACGCTGAAATCCAACAGCCGCTGGGCGCACTCGACTGGCCACGTTACCCCTCTCTCACAGAAGACTGCCTTGAAATATAATGCATTTCCCACTTTATCTTATTTCTCTAATGTACGTACGTGTTTCGGTAGTGAGTGAGATGTGCCAGAGCCCATTCTCATCCTATCCCTCCCCATTTCCCCAACCCTTTCTCCAAATCCATTCCTATATCCAAAGGTAGGCAGCGCATCCGGGGGCGTGCCAACGTTTGTCATTTTGGACTAATGTTGGCATGTATCGATGTCTATGGGCTACAGTATCCACTTACCATCAGGTGGACTGTATGCTCGTCTGCCACCATCGTCCATAAAAAAAAAATATCAAATAAAGGTTGGATAATATGTACGGGGATTCATCTCTATCATTTTTCACCGTCAAAGATTGGTGTAAGCAATTTCGTTTACGAGGAGAGTCCATCGACGATGAACCATGACGAAGAGGAGTTCATTAAAAAGTAAAATTTGAAACTTAAGTACTATGTACGAGTATGTAATAAGAATGTTCCAGTTTCAAAACACACGTGAATTAAAGTATTCTAGAGTTACTGAACACAGAACGCTATTTACATTTAACGTGCCTGCTCTAGAGTGCTTGTATAACATAAATCTAGTATGTATTCTCAAATCGTTGATACATATAATAAAATCATAACAGAGCCGTGTCTGTACATGACATATTTTTAAAAAAGTCGTGTAGTATTTTATCTTTTTTTGTCTGTCTATCCATCTGTCTGTCTATCTGAACACGCATTACGTAAAAACTACGCGACGGATTTTCATGAAACTTGGCACACTTATCGTTTATGTGCTGGGTTAACGTTTCAGGTACTTTTTATCCAGATCGATTATACAATTGCCAACACTAAATACCACTTTAAGTTCACGCAAACGAATCGCTCTGAAGTTCACTAGAAGGAAGTCGCGGGCACAACTAGTATTAAAATATGTAAATAAATAAAGAAATTCATTCCTTTCATATCGATGGGTGACAGTGATTGTTTAAATCGTACTTGCAGGAGATATCAGACGCAGAAGAGGTGGAAACCAGCGAAGACGAAAATGAGTACTTCCCTCCTGCGAATTTGATCATTCCAGGATTCTACGCACCCCCGAACGATGTGGCCAAAGTTAACGGGTTGGCTATAGTGTTCCCTAGAGTACGTTTTTCTCTTATGTTTATATCTCATTTTGAATATTAGGGAGATTTCGAGGTACCAATACCAATTAACCAATTAATAAATACGTACCAATTAATATGTGACCAGCTAAATCCAAAATGCCAATCTGTTTTCAAGTTTATTTATCTATACATAGGTATACACAGGCTGTCCTAACTTTTCCGACAATAGAGTGTAACCGATATGTTCCAGAAGAGTTCATGATTCTCAATTAATTTATATGAAAATTTAGGTGTTTTTTTTGTAAAACAAAAAATTGTTTTAGCAAAGAATTATATTGTAAATAATGTTCTATAAAAATAGGATAAAATATTCTAGCATGTCATTCAGTGTGTTATAGTGATGATATTTATAAAAAAATAAAACAGCTTTTTTTTTTATAGATTAGTGGGCGGACGAGCAAGCGGTCCCACGTGATGGTAAGTGTTACTGCCGCCCATGGACACCTGCAACACCAGGGGGTATGCGGGCGCGCCGCCGACCTTGTAAAATCCTATTCACAGCTCTCTTGAAGAACCCCATATCGTAGCTTAATAGAAACACCTCTTCAGGCAGTTCGTTCCACAGCCTACGGGTTCTCGGTATAAAATATTTTTTGGACCGAACAGTGCGCGACACCTCCGTATCGAGGAAATGCGGATGGACCGCACTTCTGTGACGGGAGGTGCGGTTGTAGAAACCCGAGGTGGGAATTATATTAAACAGTTCTTCAGAGCATTCCCCATTGTACAGGCGGTAGAACACACAGAGCGACGCAATGTCTCTCCGAATGCTGAGGGATTCTAAACCGCCCGTGAGAGTGGGATCGTCGACAATACGAACAGCACGTCGTTGGATGGAGTCAAGTGGGTCCAATTGGTATTTCGGTGCGCCGGCCCAGAGATGAGAGCAATACTCCATATGGGGCCTCAACTGAGCTTTGTAAAGCATTAGGAGTTGCCCAGGGGTGAAGTACCGCTTCGCTCTGTTCAGCACACCGAGCTTTTTGAAGGCCATTTTGGCCTTATTTTCCAGATGACCCCTAAATTCGACTTTGCTGGAGATGTCTTCACCAAGGATCCCGATACTCTCCGAGATCTTAAGAGGTATGCTCTGAAAGCGAGGTGCTACAACAAAAGGGATTTTTTTAAACGGTGAATGCACAGACTTGCGTCTTACTGGGGTTGAAATCCACTAGGTTCAGAGAACCCCAAATCGAGACTAGATCTAAAGAGTCTTTGATTTCAGACACAAGCCTGACGCGACTCTCTTCCACTTTGACCCGAGGGATGTTGGCGCGGCCCCTGTACAAGGCGTCTCCAGTACTGTCATCTGCATAGCAACGTATGTCACCAATTTGCAACAGGTCGTTGATATGCAGAAGGAACAGAGTTGGGGACAATATGGAGCCTTGCGGGACGCCAGCGTTAATAGACATGATGTCGGAGCAGCTACCATCGATAACGACTCTGATGGTCCGCTCAGTCACGAAACTGGCAACCCATTCGCATAATCTCTCGGGTATCCCGAAAGATGGTAATTTGGAAAGCAGCGATTTGTGCCATACCCGTTCAAAAGCTTTCGCAATGTCTAGGACTACAGCCAGAGCCTCGCCTCTACTCTCAATGGCGTGAGCCCAGCGGTGCGCTAAATACGCTAAAAGATCACCAGCCGAGCGATTATGGCGAAATCCATATTGACGGTCGCTAATCAGCTGGTGATCCTCTAGGTACCCAAGGAGTTGTGTGTTTATGACACGCTCCATCACCTTGGAGAGGAGAGAGGTGATCGCTATTGGCCTGTAGTTGGCCGGGTCTGTGCGGTCACCCTTTTTAGGCAAAGGGTGAACATGAGCTACCTTCCATGCTGACGGGAAGCTTTTTGTGGAGTATGAGAGCCTAAAGAGTCGCGTAAGCACCGGAGACAACTCGGGAGCGCAAAATTTAAGCACCACTGCAGGAATACCATCTGGCCCACTCGACTTTCGGATATCAAGAGATGCAAGAGCTCGCCGGACTTCATGCTGGATGAAACAGATTTCCGGCATGGAGCTTGTACACCTCGAGATAGACGGTGGTGAGGCACCTCTATCGTCCAGAGTTGAGTTTGAGGCAAAGAGATAGCCCAGGAGATCGGCTTTCTCCTTCGCCCCATGGGCCAGTTACCTATCGAGTTTCCGCAGTGGTAGGAGTGACGACTGACAGAAGTTACCTTCAGCAGCCTTGGCGAGCGACCAGAAAGCTCGGCTTCCAGAAGGACAGCTAGCTAGTCGATCGACAATTCTGCGGATGTGCTCATTCCTTGCTCTGACAATGACCTTCTTACTGCACCTCGAGGCAGCGTTAAATTTCTTCCTCAAGACGGTGGTGTTCGGATCTTCGGACACCTGCGCTTTGGCCCAGGCCCTGTATGCAGCCCGTTTATTACGACGGGCCTCTCTGCAGGACTGATTAAACCAAGGTTGGCTCCGTCCGCCTACCGGTATCACGGAACAAGGAATATAACATTCCATGCCCTGCAACACCACGTCGGCAACGGAGTCTGCACAGGTATCCGGATCTCCCGACGAGAAACAGAGCTGCCCCCAGGGATAAGAAGCGTAAAATTCGCGCAACCCATCCCAATCTGCAGACTTGTAGTGCCAGATGTTGCGCGTTCCCTGTGAGTGGGTGGGTGGGTGGTTCTGGTGGGTAGCTTAAATGGTGTTTCCTTTCTATAAAAATTACTGGTTTATATATTTTTTTATTTATTATTTCATATAAAACTATATAGATATTTATTTATACATACGTCGGCTGCATTCTTTCCATACAAAAATGGAATCTATAGTTACAGTCTTCGAAAATATATCTATTAGATCCTGTATGTTTGTTTATGAATGTAACTGTACACTATTATAACTCTTTATTATGTTTATTGCAGATAATTAAAGATTATGTAACTCCTCAACCGGAGATCCTTCCACCACACGTCTTGGTTTTAATCCAAATTGAAAAACGCTATAAAGCCATTAATATTATGAATAAATACAAATATGCTATTATACATGTGAGTATTTAGGTACCTAAATTTCTTTATATATAATCATATGAAATAATATATTTCAGTAAAGATATTTTATGGAAAAGAGTCAATGTTTAGGCAACGATAACTTTGCCTATGTTTTCGCTTTGTTACTATTGAGAAATGTTGAATTTCAAATGCGTATTTTGTTTACGTTTCGGGCAGAGTCACAGAGTCAAAGAAGCTTGTCAAAGTGTCCAAACAGATAAAACACGCCTTTATGACCCAATTAATGCATTACGCGCAAATAAACGAATCTCGACCCGCGAGTGTCTGCGAAGATGCACTTCTCTTTTGTACTTGCCTTTGGGATATCGAACCCTTAGTGGAATAAAGACATAATCCGAAAAATATAACTTTCAGTACAGCAAAAACTGTAGAATTTTGGATAACTTTTTATCATTTTTCTTACGAGTTTTTATTATTCCAATAATAAAATCTTAATCATTATTATCTTTTGGAAAGTGATATTTTCAAGCTTAATATTACACCTCTTTCTAAAAAAATACAAAACCATTATATCTAATTGTTGACCACATTTTTCTTAAATTATGAAAAAAATTGGGTATTTGTGTTGTTTAAAGTTCTCTTTTAAGTAATGGTATAATCTAAATTTCGACAATAAGACTTACGGGTTTGTTTAACTGAGGGTGTGATATGAAAACCCGGAACTTTGGGAGTGTGCGAGCAACCTTTGACATCACTCTTATCAAAACCGCACAACAGACTGTGAATCATTTATATTTCATTTGAACAATTTTACTCCGACGCCATGCTTAAAATCCTAACATAAACAGTTCATACAAGATATGGATTATAGCTTTTATAGTGTCTGCTATAAGGCTCATAATGATGGCAATGTACTGCCGGAATGTACGAACTATCAAATTGATATGAATGTCACTGGGTTTTCTGCGGATCTACAAAAATAAACCTAAGATCTTTGCCCTTTGACCCGACAGAAAAATAAGTTTATCAAACACAACACTGGACTTATTGCATTTGATGTTTATTTTTTATTCATTTAGGTATAGCTTGTTTTACGCAATGGCTTTACGTATATAACTTATTTGATAACTAGGGAAGAAGACAATTTTATATCAAACCTTTTTTTTTAAATTCATTGATAAATAATCTAGAAGCTTGAAAATATTTCGGGTCGGGATAATGGCGGTTATATATATATATATATATATTTATGGACGAAGGCGGCAGACGAGCATACAGTCCGCCTGATGGTAAGTGGATACTGTCGCCCATAGACATCGATCGGATGCGCTGCCTACCTTTGGAGATATGGGAATGGATTTGGAGAAAGGGTTGGGAAAATGGGGAGAGAAAGGATGAGAATAACTCTGGCACATCTCACTCACTACCGAAACACGTACATACATTAGGGAAATAAGATAAAAGTGGGAAATGCAGTACATTTCAAGGTAGTCGTCTGTGAGAGAGGGGTAACGTGACCAGTCGAGCGCTCCCAGAGGCTGTTGGATTGCAGCGTGCACTCACCCCCTCAGTCTTATAATAGCGATATTGAAGAATGACACCATTGTTTTATATTTACAATTTTCTAAGACCTTAATCTCAGAAATTTTTCAATATATTGTATTTTAATTTTGTTGAGTTATTTCATTATGCTAAATATACAAGATTATTTTGTGTACGGGCGAAGTCATGGGAAGTAGCCAGTAATATTGTAAAGCTGTTTTTTTTAACTCCGCAACAAGTGAACGAATCGCTACCAAATTTAGCATACGTGTAATTCGAGTAATGCCTACGTGTAATTATTTGTGCCGTGTGGTGTCGTCCCACTTGGTATAAAACCACCATTCCATCTCTGGCCGTAGGTCTCGTAAAATGAGACTTAAGGGTTATTTTTATTTATTTTATCGAAGTAGGTGGACGAGCAAGCGGTCCCGCGTGATGGTAAGTGTTCCCGGTGCCTATGGACACCTGCAACACCGGGGGGTATGCGGGTGCTCCGCCGACCTTGCAAAAAGGAAAGTGGCTATCACAAGCCTAGATGAACACCTATAATAGAAGGGACTCGCAGATCTTGCCCATAGACATCCGCGGTACATGCCAACTTCAGTCCAAAATAACAAACATTGACACGCCTCCGGATGCGCTGTGTACCTTTGGAGATGTAAAAATGGATTAGGAGAAAGGGTTGGGAAATTTGAGAAAGATAGGATAGGATGGGATGGGAATGGTCATATTTCGCACACTAGCGAAACACATACGTACATTTGGGGTACAATTTAAAGTAGAAAATGCAGTATATTTCAAGTTCAAGGTAGTCTACTGTGAGAAAGGGGTATCGAGGCCAGTCCAGTACGTCCAGCGGCTGTTGGATTGCAGCATGCACCCTCCTCCTTCCAAACGTTTTTGCCCTTGGTCCTATCGCCGACCTCACAAATGAGAGTCGATAATAGACACTCGTATTCTATCTTCGCTCTTAAACATTTACCTTACAAAGGATATTTTTATAATGAAATAATTATAATTACAGATGGGTATATTTAAAACAATTTCGATATATGATGCTGTTCATATAGCGTTTAGCGTAACACAATACGATTCTTTGGATACATCTTTTGATGAGTAAGTAACTACTATATTTGTTTCAGAAGCAACTGAATCACTTTTGAAAACGGTACTACGGTACTTCTATTTCTTGGGTACCTTTCATAAAATAAACAGGCTTCTTACATCTATTGCGACATCGCATTGAAGTCTTTAAATAAATCTGTATACTTATATTATTGGTATTCCTGAAGAGCCATGTATCTAGCAGTGAAGAGACATTGACTTATCATATAGTCGCCATACAGATCGTATGTCATATATATCAGAGACTTATCAAGTTATCATATATATCATGTAGTCTTGTAAATGTCGTCTACTTTTTTCATCGGTCTTTTAATGTTCGTATGTTGCGTTCTAATTCAGCCAAGAATTCAGCTTCTAATTCAGAATCTGACGCGATGAGAGACTCCCCTCTTGTCGTTATACTCTCTCACTTGATGGGACGCGAAAGTCTCACTCGATGGAATGCGAACTCTGTAGATAATTGAGCTCCGACATATGTCGGTTACTCTAGTAATACGCTGGTAAATCACGGCAGTCTTCTGTGAGGTCGGTGTAACTCGGCCAGTCGAACGCTCAGCGGCTATAGGATGTAGCATGCGTCTTTGCCTTGACAAATGTTTGCTTGTCCGTTGACGTGCTGAGTACCTTCGGAGTCAGAGATTGGGGAGTTTGGGGTTTTGATACATTGATTTATTTGTCCTTTGCAAAGCTCGACCACCAGATAGTAAATAGTTTACGTGAAGGAGAAGACCGAATCATGATTTCAAAGGAGTTAACTTTTTCAGAGAAGAAGTAAGCCTAGCATTTATGCTCTCCATTCAAAATGACCTTCCGCTTCTTGGACTAATGGATTTAAATCCCGTTCACGTCAGTCGAGATTCTGTGCATGGCGAAGACGAATGTGCTGTCATATTTCCCGTTGACTACGCCGACGAGCACCCGGAATTTGAAGACTTTGAAAAAATTGTCGATAAACTTTAAATACGGTTTGATTGTTGAATAAAGTTTGGAAAAGTATACTGAAGTATACATTAGCTAATTTAAAAACGACTAAGAAATTGGTACTTAAACGGGTAAAGCAAATGTGTTCGAATAAATAAAAGCAAAAAAAAAGATCTGCTTTTAAAAATCCTAACAAATTAATGTGAGTTCATGTAAAGCAAATTACACCACACAAATATAACAACAAATTCTGTAAAACATCTTTATTAAAATCATGCAATACTTACACAGAACTTAAAAGTAAAAATCACAATGAAATTGAAACTAAATCTGTGACCTAGTTTCAAAAACTAAACTAATTATTACTTAATCGGCTGGTATAAATCTTTATTAATTTTCTCTTAGTTACACATAATTTAGTGTTTTAAAGGAGTTTAACTTAATAAGTCATTTTGAAACTCTGATCCGCTAAACTCAACAGAACTTCTGTTTAATTGTATTCTTGTGTCGCCAAATCTAAAAGTACGCCGTTTATAATAAAGGACTGCAGCTGCTGCTACAACGAGTAACACTAAGACCATAAATCCTATTAAAAAGATACTAGTTCCTGACAACGATGCGTCTGCCGTTTCTCCTGCTTGAGGATTTACTATAGCTGCAGTTGTATTTACATCTCCACATTTAATACCATACACATTATCTTCATGGAAGATTTTATCTATAGATGTAACCTCAACTGGTCTCATTGAACTTTTATTGACACTCTTTATGTTTCGAATTATTTCTTTGCATGAAACTGGATTTCCCCCTAAACTCAAGGAGCTTAGTTTAGGTGCTACAAAAAGAAGTCTATCAACATCCACAGTCTTTACGTGATTATAGTCAATAACTAACTTTCTAAGTTCTGTACATTCATGGAAGACATCAACGTCAAATTCAGTTATATTATTCTTTGATATATCCAGCACTTCAGTTCTGTGGAGCCCTTTAAGGCTCCCATAACGTATATCAGACAACAAATTAGAAGATAAATTGAGTAACTTTAGGATTTTCACATTTTGGAATGTACCCGGAGGAATCGTTGCAATTTTATTCCTGCTCATATCTAAAGATTGTAAATAATCAAGGTTTTGGAAAAACGTGCTGTTGATATATGAGAAACTGTTGTTACTTATATCTACGCTCACTAAATCTTTGAAGTGGCTTAAGTTAACATAAGGTATTTGATTTGACGACAAGTCTAAACATGTCAAATTTGATAGTGAGTTCGTGAACGGATTGTTAAAATTTTTGAGTTTATTGTGTGAAACACGTAACATTTTGACATTACTTAAACTGTTATTTGCAATATCTGAAATATCTGATATGCTGTTGTAAGAAATGTCCAGGTATATTAAACTTGAAACGTTTGAAAATATTTTAGAAATACTCAACAAGTTATTATTGTTTAAATAAAGTGATTTTAAGTAACTAAGAACACCGGTGTCTATATCCAATTGAGTAAGTTGGTTATACGACAGATCCAAACTGTACAAGTTGTTAATTTTTTTTAAATTTTGTGACCCCATGCTTTTGATTTCATTGTTTGAAAGATTTAGTTTTGCGAGCAGTGGAAGATCTACAAATGCTTCTTTGTCAACAGCACTGAATTTGAAATTGCTTAAATCTAAGCTTCTTAGATATTTGGCAGGACTGAAAGTGTTTTTCTTGATATTTCCAATTAAGTTATTGCCATTAACAGTTAAATACTGTAAACTATTTAGAGGCAGTGATTTTTGTTCAATGGAGACAATTTTATTTATCGAGATGTCTAATCTTATTAACATTGTTTGATTTTCAAAGGCGTCCTTTTGTATCAATGTAATATTGTTATTATTTAGGTACAATTCGATTAAGTTTAACAAGCTGTCTTTTAGAAAGTATACGTTTAAAATTTTGTTATATGACAAATCTAAAATTTTTAGTGCGGACTCCTTTGAGAAACTGGAATTATCTACAAATTCAATAGTGTTCTTGCTCAAGTTTAGATAAACTAAGTTGGACATATCTATAAAGGCATTTTTATTTATAGCGGTAATATTTTGGCCGTATAAATCCAAATTTGTTACATTTCGCAAACCAATTAAGGTATTTTCTTTAAGTTCACCGCTTATGTTATTTTTCGCCAGATTGAAATAACTTATAGAGTTATGTTTAAAAGCATCGTCTTGTATACGAGGTATAGAATTGTTATACAAATTCAGATATATAAGCTTATTATTGTTGAGAAACATGGTATTCTCTATGGGAGTTTTAATTTTATTACAGCTCAGGTCCACGCCTTGCAGATTGGTTGTCTCATGGAAACAATTAGATTCCACGTATTCTATTAAGTTATATGACATATTGATAAATTGCAATGAAACTACACGATTTAATTCGTAACCTGATATGTCCTTTAAAAAGTTATGAGAAAGATCTAACTCCTGTAATGATTTTAAACTAACAAACGACATATTTAGAGCTGTTAATTCATTATGTTGTAAATATAGTACGTTCAATTGCTTTAAGTCTTTGAAACAGTCGTCTGATAAGGTCTTTATTCTATTTCTCTGTAGATACAATTTCTTTAAGCCGGGCACATAGCTAAATATTTCATCGCCTATCTCGCTTAAGAGATTGTTAGACATATCGAATACCTCCAAATCATTTTGCTTGTTTTCGGATAAAAGTAAAGATTTAGTATTTAAAGTTTCAATAACATTATTTGATAGGTTGAGAGTGACGATGTGAATTAATGTCCTTAACGCGTCGTTTCTAATGTTCTTAATTTTGTTGTTTGACAAATCTACGAATACGGACTTGGAATAGTATCTGAATGAGAGACTTTCTATGTTGGTCCAGGAGTTGTTGACAGCTATAACAGCACGGACTCTGGAGTCGAAATTTGTGGAACCGAAGAAGCCGCTCGTGAGATAGTCCACGACAGACTTGGTGATGACGAAGGTGACATTAGGCGAGTATTCACAGCCAGGGTTTTGTACGCTGCCGGCGAACAGTTCGCAAAAAACAGTATAAGTACAGTAATCTTCTTGATCTCTAACCAGACAGGTATGAGTTGCGGAAGCGCGTATCGCACAGCAGATGACGATGATGGCGTCTGAAATTAAAAATAATGTCAATAATTTATGAAGCCCACACATTCATAAGATTAGTTTTTAAAATATTAGTTCATAAATAGCTTAATTATTATCTATATTTAAATCCAATGACGTTATGTATACTTTGTTGAAGCTGTTAACTTTGTTAAAATATTTAAAATAAATGAAACTTAATTATATTTTTAAAGAGAGTAATTAAAGAGTATTATTAAAGAGTAAGTAAGAGGAATTTAGCATTTGTGAATAGTAGTAACAAAATTGTAAATAGTTAAAAAAATGTAGTAAATTAGAAATTAAGTTATTATAAACCTAAGTAACTAGTAACTTAAAAGGCGAACACACTACCTACTTAAACATTACTTAAACGGTGGCCGACGAACATGACATTACTTAAAAATGTCGAGCGCATGTCACGGTATGTCATTAATGTGGAATTATCACCGGCGATTAACAGCCGTTTACAATAATTTATAGGTAAATATTATTATTTACGAGTAAAATATGAATTAAACTACTGCTATAGAAAGCTTTTATTGTCATGAAAATCGCTAAAATCTAATAAATATAGTACATGACATGTAGGTACTATGATCGCATCGAAATATTATGTTGAATAATTTTGGAGTTAATGCGAATATACAAACATTTAGGGACATTTCGAAAAAATCTACTTATTGCGGTGATCACGATTCAAAATTTTGGAAAAAATTCACATCTCGACTGAAGGTCACCAAAACACCAATCTATATAAAGTGGTCAAACTGCGCGGCGTATTTTTTAACAGATTGAAATGAAATTCCGTGAAATAATAATTTATTTGGGTCTATATCTCGGTTACAAAAAACTTACAAAAAGAAAAATCGGCTTCTACGCAAGCAAATTATACAAATGATATGAAAGTAAGAAAGAAATGTGCTCGTAAATTCTTTTGTTTGAACATATTAACAATTAATATTAAAACATATCCGGAAAGCTCCTAACAGAATCTCCTTTAAAAAGATTCTTTCATTTTTATTTTACTTTTGTCAACAACAGGTTTTTTTTTATTTGTTTCTCTTAATATAACTTATATGGATATTTTATGTATATAATGTATTCATTGATTATGTATACTTTGTATGTATTATATTTATTTAACCACACCATATAAATTGTATCTTTCATGCACCTCCTAATTGAACTTCTCCGATCAACCCATATGTTGGCTTCTAGAGCATCCTCATCACTTAAGGCATTCAGCTCGCCTTTTGTACGATATTGTGCAATGAATTGTAAAAATAAATAATTAGGTTTCTAAAATTTTACGGAAAATAGGGAAATCGGAAAATAGCGGGACGCTGACAGTCTAGGGGTTGATTCACATTAGTGTAATGGTGATTTCAAATCCTCGACTCGTACCCACTGAGTTTATACTAAAGTACGGATTTAAAAAAAAAATTACACTAGCTCGGCGTATGTGATGTGAGTATGTGATCTAGTATATGATCCTAGTATATACTATGATAAAAACTAGTATGTGATCCACCAATCCGCACTGGGCCGGCGTGGTGGATTACGGCCCGAACCCAAGTGATATACTTGGGGAAGCTTGCGTCCTGTAGTGGAACATTATAGGCTGATATAAGTAGATACAAGTACGAGTGAAATGTTTCCGACTAGCGCTGTCATCTATCTTTTTATGTAATGACTAAAAGTACTTACAAAATGGCAATCTTGAATCCATAATTGATGAGTATGTAAAAACACTATTCCATTATATTGGGACACCACAGATTTTTTTTATTTCTTTAGATAAAAAAACAATCGAATGAGTGAGTGCATCTGAAAGCTTCTCTGTTAATTCTGACACTATTTATAATAATAACGCCTTCTTTGTTAAATTTATTTTGCACAGGGAATCGATAGAGATGCCATTTTTTTGCAAAAATTCGAGGACACCGGAAGGAGTTTAGGTACATATTCGTTCTAGGTCAAGGATAGTGACGCCACTGTCATTTTAAGTTTTCAAGGTTCTCTGCTGAAAAGGAAACGGATGTTTCGTTGTCTGTCTGTTCGTGCCTGGCCTCCAAATATAACAACAAGTCCAGCATAAAAATAACACAATATAACAATTTTGAGTTTTTGGCTAATTTGCCTTTGGTAACGCGATATCTACCTATTACATTGTGCGTTCAGTTAAATTTTCTTATATATTTATGTTTATTTTTGAATAATATATTATCTATTAGTCTACTAACTGCTTGGCGATTAAATTAAATTCTAAGCTGTGAGTTCAAACCTTGGTCCATACCACTAAGTTCTACTTAGCACAGTATTACTATTTACAGTAATGCTGGTCGGCCACCTTGGTATTTTCGACCGTGACCAAACGCTGAGAGACAACACAGATCTAATATTTTTGCCAGCGCTAATCTAGGCAGATGTCACCAAACCACGGCTCGCGGGCCGGGATCGGTCCGCGAACACTGCAATCCGAACACGCAAGTTTGCAATCCGGCTCGCGGCAGCCATTTGACATTTGTAATGTAATGTTTGTATTGTGGTTCTGATTCTTATAGTAATTATGTAACTTTTATTATCTAAATTGTCTTATTACGTTAAATTCATTTATTTATGTTACATTTAAATTTTGGATGTCATTTTTATGACAAACGAACTTCTGTTAATTTTTACATCTTATTATTACCACGTTTTAGCATATAAATTATGATTTAAAGTACGTAAAAACATTGTAAATTACTCGTCACGTTCGATTCGATTCACTTTTATTTTTACGAACGGGCGAAGTAGAGGTATTTTTAAACTTTAAACACCCCTAAATAACATAAAACACCCAAAACAAGTTTATTTTGTGAGAAGCGCTCCTTCAAACTGATTAAGTACTTCTTATAATTTATTTATTTTCTTTGGCAGGCATTTATAGCTATACCCACTGTACGGATTTTCTTGGATAATGTGAGTTTTGAGATGTTTTTATTATCGGTTGATAATTAATCAATAAAATACTTTTTTTAAAACATAAGAAACTTTTGAAATACGAAGGAATCTTGTAAGCGGGCAGTGCCGAATACCCACATTACAAGCAAATAATAATTTTATTATGGGCAAATAAAATCTTAAAGAGCTAACAAGTCTCCAACCCGCTTTTGTCTGCCACCGGACATTGTTATCATCGCGCGCCGGCAATTGATAAGAGTGAAAACAAAGAATACCCACTTTTTGCCCACTGCGTCATGCTACGGAACGTATTGTTTTTAATAGCTGTCTATTTTAAATCTGCATGAAATAGTTACCTACTTAAGTTAGTAACTGTCTTCAACTTACTAACTAATTAGTAACTAAATGTTTCAATTATAAAAAATATGAGAACGATTGTCTGTGCTTATATTTTCATATTTTTTTATAGACTAGTGGGCGGACGAGCAAGCGGTCCCACGTGATGGTAAGTGTTACCGCCGCCCATGGACACCTGTAACATCAGGGGGTAAGCTATTTTTTCAGAATGGACGAACGTAGATAAAATTACAATGTCGGTCCGGTGAAAATTGCAATTGTAGACTCCTATTCAGCAGAGTCCGAAGGGCGAGAGTGCACGCTGCAATCCCACAACCGCTGGGCGCACTCGACTACGTTACCCCTCTTTCGCAGAAGACTACCTGCACCTGGTGAAATGTGCCACTTCATCCCATTTCCCTAATCCATGTAGGTACGTATTGCGTACCTGGTGAGTGAGAATGCTAGAACCCATTCCCATCCCATCCTATTATATCCTGCTTCATTTTTCCAACCTTTTTTCCAAATTCATTCCTAAATCTCCGAATTTAGCGCATTCCGGGGGCGTGCGTTTCTCATTCTGGACTGACGATGGCATGTATTCCAGATGTCCATGGGTGACAGTATCTACTTACCATCAGATGGTCTATTTGCTTGTTTCTTTCCATAAAAAGTTCGGTTCGCAAGTTCCGAAGATTACCTCGAGATAGGTACCTACAATCGGCAGCAGCTCAACCTATCCCCACGGTACGAAATCGAAAGGTTTTGGATACAATAGCGTGTTGTTGACTAGATAGATTTAGTGGTGGGCGTCCTGGTCACCCAATAAAGTTGAATTCAAATTATGTCTCCACTGTTGAATGTAGGCATCTCCGAAGGTTGGCTAAACACACGTCATTTTCTGCTCTTCGATCCGAGTCATGCGTGGTGTCCACCGATTTTAGAAAAACACCATCCCATCTCTTCTCGTGGATGTTGTTAAAGGCTGTTAAGGGATAAAGCCGCTAGCGCAAGCCCTACGAAGGCCTTTATAAGGTTTATAAGGCTTCCTACATGCACAATACAATGTGCAGGAAGAGGCCCGTGGACGATAAAGTGGTTATGGCATAAGAATAAATAAGGTAAGAACTTATTAATAATAACTATAATTAAATAATATTAATTATTACGTAAATAATAACCCATTTATTCGGTTATGATAATCCAGCTACTATCGACGAACTTGTTCATGTCGTCGCGTCAATCCACTCGACGGCGGGGCATACCGCATACCGCACTGCGCTTCCCCGAATGTCGTTTTCATTCAAAGACGTGTCTATTCTATCGGATAAAGATAGAATATGAACGGCAGATATGACTTGTCCATTGTCACTTTAACATGTTGATTTTGTGAGTTATGCCTGTGACTCGTCACACTCGGACCTATGTACGAAGGCGGCAGGCGAGCATACAGTCCACCTGAAGGTAATTGGATACTGTCACCCATAGACATCCGCGATACATGCCAACATCAGTCCAAAATGACAAACGTTTACACGCCCCCGGATGCGCTGTCTACCTTTGGAGCTATAGGAATGGATTTGGAGAAAGGGTTGGGAAAATGGGGAGGGATAGGATGGGAATGGGCTCTGGCACATCTCATTCACTACCTAAACACGTACTTAAATTAGGGAAATAAGATAAAGTGGGAAATGCGATACATTTCAAGGTAGTCTTCTGTGAGAGAGGGGCAACGTGGTCAGTTGAGCACGCCCAGCGGCTGTTGGATTGCATCGTGCACTCTCCCCCTCAAAAAAATCAGAAAATCGAACAAAAATAATAGAAAACAAACATACCTACAAAACGTTGCATGTAGAGAGACTCGAAGAAATACATTTTTATCTTTGATTACACTGCAGTACCCAGAATATGCAACTAACATCTCGAAACAGACAGGACACATTTTGTATCTCCGATAATCCACAACGAGCTCACTTTGTCATGTTGATGTTACATTTTGTAACACTATCTTCTTTATTACTTTTTTTTATAAACTTTCGATTATATAAACACTACATATTTAGAAGGGTTAATAAGTCTCGATAAGGGTTAATAAGTCTTAGAACGATAAGTCTCGACTTATCGAAAGCATTTGACCTGGTTTGTTATGACATCTTGTGGCAGAAACTGGAAAGTATCAAGTGGCCAACAGAATTGAATAATATTTTTAAATACTGGTATAGGAGCCAGGTCAATGTCGTGAAATGGTCGAGTGCGTTTTCTGAGCCGTATGGGTTGGAGTGTGGCGTGAGACAGGGGGGTTTGACCTCACCTAAGCTCTTCAACTTGTACGTAAACGCACTTATAGAGGAGCTCAGCAGTGCTCGTGTCGGCTGCCATATTGACAATGTGTGTGTAAATAATATTACCTACGCGGACGACATGGTGCTGCTGAGTGCTTCTGTCTGTGGCCTTAGGAAATTGCTAGGCATCTGTGAAAAATATGCTGCTAGTCATGGATTGAAATATAACGAAAACAAAAGTGAATGTATGGTCTTTCGGGCGAGAAACAAAGATCCACATGATGTTCCACCTATTAAACTGAAGGGAACCCCACTAAAGAGAGTAGAACAGTTTAAGTATCTCGGACATTTCGTAACCTCTGACCTGGGGGACAATGCAGACATTGAAAGGGAACGCAGGGCGTTGTCTGTGAGAACCAACATGATAGCTCGCAGGTTTGCTCGTTGCTCCACTGAAGTCAAGATCACTCTGTTTAGAGCTTTTTGTACATCCTTTTACACGAGCAGCCTGTGGGTTAATTACACTCAAAGACAGTATAGCGCCCTCCGCGTGCAATACAACAACGCATTCAGGATGCTGATGGGGTTGCCCCGATTCTGTAGCGCATCGGGGATGTTTGCCGAAGCGCGGGTAGATTGTTTTTACGCGATCATGCGCAAACGGTGTGCATCCCTGATGCGCAGGGTCCGGGCCAGCGCCAACGGTATCCTGGAAATGTTTTCGAACAAGTTCGACTGTCAGTACATGAAGCGTTGTTGTATGCTACATGTGCTGACAAATAAATTACTGTGACCCACCTATTACTATGCATTTCATTCGGATGTTGATAAATTAAAATAACACTTGATTAACATCCCAGCTGAAGGGTCACTTTATTCATTTTAAGTTAATATACTTTAATTCGTAGCACTAACATAGTTTTATAAGTCTTTTTCTTTAATTATTTTATTATACTAACACTTGCTATGGATCTGTGTTATCCGATAAAATAGAATAAAATAAAAAAAATAAAAAAAAAAAAACTAATGTTTTAGAAATGTGCGTTCGACGCTCAAACATGAGCGTTCGGGCGTCTCGTGAGCGATTTAATTTTTTTTTTGACGTTTGACAGTATTTGATTTGATGTTAAAAGCTCGAGTCTAAACGGTTAAGGTTCTTGACGTTTATTAGTGCTAATAAAGTAAGTTATCGAAAAGTATATATTGTAGTACATAATTATTAATTAATAGTATCATCAACATAAATATTCGATTATTACAAGTACCATTAGTCTGTGTCTTTACAATGGTGGATATAGATAGCTACAATCGATCTTTCGTTCTACTCATCGGGGTTTACCAGCGATTTTTTTTTAACGTAGTCCACCTGACCGACCGCACGGCATCCCGCGCTACGTTTCACGGTACGCAGTTTCTACCCGAGGACTACCTTTTCGATACCATACAACAATTCGTAGCAAAGGTGTATTGCCGTGTCACATCTATCTCATGCAACCTTTTTAAGCTCGATTTGAGATATTCGATGACGTAGATTTTTAAACATTTTAACTCTTAGAAATTAATTTGTATGAGTTATGTAAATACGTTTTACACAAATAAATCGGTTAAAGCGTAAATAATAAGGCCATTATTGTTTAAATTTTACATAGTTACCTAAATAGTGAATTAATATTTTAATTAAAGGAGTTTCGCGTAACCAAAGCCTCCATACAAATGTGGTTACGCGACGTGTTATAATTTAAGTAGCATGTGCTCCGTGTATCCAGGTGGGTAATGCATGATCCAAAATACAAGAAAATACAATACAAAACTGTGAGATGAAATAGGAAAAATGAAATTAATATTGAAATATTTGGTAAAATCACTATTTTATTAGTGGGTAGCCTAGTATAGTTTGTTTTGACTCTTGTAAAAAAATATCAAGAGCATAAGAAGATTTAAAAAAAAAATGTGTTACATTTTTTATTTAAATAGAAGTCAGAATCACTTTCATTTGGCTTGAGAAAAAAATAATCTAGGTTTAGTTCTTAAGGTTTAGTTCTTACAGAAAATATTTAGAAAAAAAATCATTATTTGCATTGCTGCTTAATTAAGAGCTGCAGAAATTGACCTGTTTAGTCAAAAACTCAATAAAAGTAAACAATTGTGAGATTTTAGAAATTATCATTCAAACTTTTCAGTTGAAAATCATTTTAATGAAACAAACAACAACAAATCAGCGAACTGTGGCTACGCATATCCCAGGTTTAAATCCCAGTTAACGGAGGTGTGCCGTGGGCCGGCGCAGCCGCGGAACTCGATGCCTTTCACAATTTACTTTGACGTAGTTTGCCGTATTACGCTCAACAATTAATGAAGTTGCATGAGTTTGACAATGCAAATGTCTCATAAATTAACAAAAATAATTAAATATTGGTTTTATGGATGGATAGCTACGGCCAAATAAATATTATTTACGTCGATTAGGCGTATCTCATTTAAATTAAAGGACATTTGCGTGACACGGCAGTGAAATCTCTTTGACATGCAGTCAGCCTAGACATGTTTATTGGCATATCTGTTCGCATAATCTTTGTTGATCACAAAGGTGTTCCCATTTCGTACATTCAGCAAATAATTTACAGCGTCAAATTATGTTGTGAGTTGTGTCTGTCATTTGGACTTTGTATTCTAGTGCAATTACACTTTATCTGTTGGCGTCCGAAGTGAATGTAAGTTTTTTTATTGTTTTTTTTTTATTTATATCCCTATTTTAAACTTCTGGCACAAGAGAGATTGTTTTTATTTTGACGTTCTCAAAGGGGCGACACTGATTATATCCGATAATTTTCTTTTGTTTTAATATTACAAAATCCATTCAGTATACTCAGTAGCACTCAGTTATACATAAAGTAATACAAAGTACTTTATAACATATACTGGCAATTAAGGATATACATTTTACAAATAGTAAATGGACAGTATATATCAGTACGAATGTGTAAGAAAATAATATGAGTGTGTGTGCAGGTTGAGTGATTTCCGAATATGGTCCCAAAAAATTGTCAATTACACCAAGACATTCTGCTTATTGGGATCTTTCTACTGGTAAAATTGGTTTTCTGCTACCGTGAACCTTTTCGAAGATATCGAGAGAAAAGTCTGATTAAATCATATTATGTTAATTAATTTCTTCAATTCTCCAGTTTTCTCTTCAATGTTTAGCGCGGAATAACAAAAAAATATTAAATTTTCTATTCAAACTGATTGATAGCGCTTAAAAACAAATTAGGTAACACTTGTTTTACTTAAACAGAAACTTTGAAATCGAGTGTTCGCAAAATCATGATGTCGTCACATAATGTAATTACATATACGAGTATTCTGATAATACAATCGGTTTTACTACTAAAGGGACTAGTAATCTTTACCGGATGCTCGAATTTTGAAGCAATTTCTTTGTTAGAAAGAGTATTTTTGTGGGTATAAAATATTGTGTTACCTACAAGAGCTGAGTAGTAGAAACATTGGTTGAAACTTGAACATTTAAACAAAATTTGTTTAATTTTAATTACGGATTATAAGGTTTTGTTTTCGTTAACAAAATATGTCTTTTTTCGGACCAAGGCAGCATACATTTCAGTACTTCGTGTTACGGTGTTTTCAATTCATAGTTTAATCAGTGATGAACTTGAGAAATCTGAGATTAATACAATAGTTGTAACATTACTTAATAAATTTGCAAAGTATTTTTATAAAAAATCTTTGTATACACGTCCTTGAAAAGTAAAGCGTCCGTTATGCCAATTAAAATTTACATGAGAGATAAACAAGTAAGGTTGTTTGTATTGTTGTAAAAACGTTCTGAACCGATTTTGAATGAACTCCGCTTGCCTTTGCGTGGCAGATTCAAACGAGAAACTTTTCAATGTATTATTTATGAACTAAAATCGACAATAAAATCTTGTTACCTTTTTTTTTAGATTTACAAGGGTGTGTAGGGTAAACTCCTTACTGGTTGCTCTACATACGTCTACGATAAGGCTGTTAAATTACCATTGTTCACCTACAAGTGAACATCGTAGTTGATTATACAATAATGAAAACCCAGATTGATTTTTTTTTGTAGAAAAAGGCTGCAGACGTGCATACAGTCCACCTGATGGTAAGTGGATACTGTCGTCAATATACATCTGCGATACATGCCAACATCAGTCCAGAATGACATACGTTGGCACGCCCCCGGATGCGCTGCCTACCTTTGTAGATTAAGGAATATATTGGGAGGAAGGGTTCGGAAAATAGGGAGGGATAGGATAGGATGGAATGGGAATGGGCTCCGGCATACCTCACTCACTACTGAAACACGTACGTACATTGGAGAAATACGGTAAAGTAGCAAATGCAGTACATTTCAAGGTAGTCTTCGGTGTGAGAGGGGTGACGTGGTCAGTCGAGTATGCCCGGCAGCTGTGGGACTGCAGCATGCACTCTCTCCCTATAATAACTACTTTGTGATTTGCATTTATTGTATAATTGTTTGATGTTTCAATTAAAATGAAGTAAAAAATAAAGACCCTTTTCATCGTCCACTGCTGGGCATAGGCCGCCTGCCTCACATTGTCTCGGGTGCGAGGTGTGGCCCTTAAACCATAGGCGGTTTAGCGAGTATACTTTTTTAGAGGTTTTACAGGTTTCGTTATTCCTTAGTCGCCTCTGACGACACCCGTGGGCAGAGATGGGGGTGGTGTTATCCTAAAGCCGATCGACACCACACGGTCAAGCCGATATTGAACAGTCCTCTAATTTAAAAAAACCGAGTTCGAGTGTAAAGTTGTAAACAAAAATATATTTTGTATTTCAGTGCACACTGGTGTCTTCCAGAAGACAAACAATCACCATGGCTGGCGGTAAGACATCTCCTCATTATCATATTAAGTTCAGTTTCCCTATCTTAATATATAGGTATTTTCCAATTTTCTTATTTTTCTGTTTCCTTACCAATATCGACCGATTGGTGCAGTCGCTAGTGACCTTGACTGCTGTGTAAAAGGTCCCGATTCGATTCCCGTTCACACATCCATTTGTTTAAAGACAAATATTTGTACGAGTCTGGGTTTGTGTTTGTCTTTGTATGTGTCTCTGGACCCTCGACACAGTGAATAATTCACTGTGTCGAGGATTAATACTATTGAGTCTAGGTGTGGGGCTATTGAGTGTGGCGTTTAAAAGGTGCCGGCTTCGATTCCCATTTTAACAAGCATTTATAGGCAAACGGTTAGTTTGGGATTTACATAGTTTGTGTTCTTTATCTATCTTTGAACAAAGAATTATAGTGTGGATCGTTAATTGTGGTGTTATTTATTATAAACAACCTTATACGTAAAAGCGAGGATAATAAGATTTTGGGTTCAAACCATTAAAGTACCACTTAAGTAAAGATTTTTAAATTAACCCTAGCTTGGTGGGTGAAGAATGTCATCAAACCTGCATCATCGATTAAAAAATATGTAGGGCTGTATCCAATTATCATATAAAAATGTATCCACTAATCCGCATTTCCTCGACAAGGGAGTGTCACTCATTGTACTGTTTAATAACTGTTGTAAACCGTGAATCCGTACATTACGGAAGGAACTGCCTCACGAGGTCATACATTACGACATATGTTACGACAAGGTGTTTTCTGTGGATAACATTTTGAAAGGTCGGCAGCTTACCTGCATACGCCCCTGACGTTGCAGGCGTCTATGGGCGGCGGTAGCCAATTACCACTTGTAGACAACTTGTTTTAATCTATAGTAAAAAAAAAAACGATCTAAGTAACGCCAAATGACAGATAGTCCTTTATTTTTTCCGTATTTTTATTTCATAATTAATGGTAATCTTTTTTATAGGATACCCGACGGCAGTTTTGTTAATTTTAACGACTGCGTCGAACGTATCTGGATACTGCAAACCATACATCGCCAATGGAAACTGCTCCTTCCGTATACACTGCCGAGGATCCATCCGAGGATTCCAGCTGCCCAGCCACTGCCAAAGGGCTACCAACTACCTTGTTAATGTCGATCTTACTTTAACTGATGCCATTGAAAGGTTTGACTATGACGTTAACAACAGTACAGATTTCCTCGACTCTATTACCTCCCTTGAGGTTTCAGGATCGTGGCCGGAGACGAACCTGTCGTTCTTGGAACACACGAGTCGACTTAAAAGCCTGAAGCTTGTCAACCAAATGACACACATTATTGGCCGTCCTTTCTCAACCCTCAATCGTTTAGAAAAATTAGATTTATCACATAATAATTTAACGGATGTTGACGATTTGTTTCATTTTGAAACACTGCCCAAAATCAAATATTTATCCATTGCTCATAACAATATTTCGGAAATATTGAACAACACATTCTCAGAGTTAAAACTTCTAATCGAACTCGATCTATCCAACAACCACATTGGAGAATTAAACGGGGACCACTTCCGCAACTTGACAAACCTCGAAACTCTTAGACTGAATAACAATAGAATCAAATATTTTAACGGTGCCGTGAATAACCTAAATAGTTTAAAACATTTATACTTGAAAGGCAATGAAATCGATCATATTGTAGATATTTTGAACGTCACATATCACTTGGTGACATTCGATCTTTCGGGTAACCAAATCGAAAGGCTCAGGCCAACTGTTTTTTTAAGACACTGGCAGCATTTTGAGGGCGTTTGTAAAATTTTGCTTTCCGGAAACCAAATTAGATCTCTACCGAATGTGACGTCAGAATTAGCAAAGAGGTTTGCTAGACACATACCCAAGAACAGGGTGGATGTGCTGACGGAAATTGATTTGTCAGATAATTCAATATCTCACATTGAATTCAATGCATTCCAATACATTGTGCAATTGATTTCTCTGGACCTGTCCCATAACCAGCTTACTTATTTCCTTGTGAACGCTGACCATCTACGAAACGTACAATTTTTGAACTTAAGTACCAATCACATTTCCAATTTGTATCTTCAGAGTTTTTCATCAATGACTGGTTTACAGAATTTGGATTTATCTCGCAATAAATTGGATTATATTCCCGATCAGACGTTCAGGTATAATAATAACTTGAAATATTTGAATATGACATTTAACCACTTCATTGGCGTTAAGGACCTACATATTGAGATTTTTCACAAAGATGGAGGAGTTTTGGATCTATCTAACAATGGTCTTTCATGGCTCAATATACTGTCGGGTAAAGCACTGCATTTGCGTGAATTAATATTAAATTCAAATGATATAAAGGACACTTCGTCTATCTATCTTTATTATCAAACAGAACTCAAGCGCTTAGAAATGAACAATAATAAAATAGAGGAGTTAAATGTTACTTCTTTGTGTTTGCCGATCACTTTGCAATATTTGGATCTCAGTTACAATTGTATAAAGACCATTTTTCCATCGACATTTCACAGAGTTAGATATCTGAAAGAGTTGCATTTACGTAACAATAATTTGACCAAAATAGAGTATGGTACGTTCCAAGGTTTGTCGACATTGGAGAAGTTAGATCTATCTTTTAATAAAATAACTTCGTTAGAATCAAGTGTTCTCATGGACTTGAAGTCGCTCCAGTATTTGTCTTTGAGCCACAATGGTTTGAATAATTTGGAGTATAAAGGTTGGCTCGGACACAAGTATGTATTGCACGTTTATTTAGAGGGAAACAATTACTCTTGCGAGTGGTTGAGTTCGGCATTAAGCGATTTTAACAACGGTTTTTCGAAAATGAGACCAACTGTTAAGAAAGGTGTTAGCATTGAGCCTTCTTTACAAGGGATACCTTGTAATCCAGAAACGAGGTTTGAGAGACAGCGAATGGAAATACCCGCGGACGACAGACTCCTTATGACAAATCAAAAGATACTTGAGGCTATACAAAATCAAACGCGTATCCTTAAGATATTCCTTTGGCATTCGACATATCAAATACAAAACATTAATGATTTTGATAAACCATTTAAGTAATTATAAATAATGTTTTACTATTTGACTTTATATTTCATGAATTCAATTATTTTTAAAGATACTTTATCTTTTTATTTAGAGTAGGTAATGGAAACTTTTGTATCTTTTCAAGATACTGAAATACTGTAACATGTATAAAATTATAATGCCACAGTGATACTCGGGAAACAAACGCACAGTATCTCAATACGTCATCGGTTCCTTATACCCTAGCGATAGGGATTACAATCAAACGATTTTGGGTACATTAGCATGTTCATGTCTGTACATATCGATTTACGTAGGGGACAAATCAGTACTTTCAATTGAAATTTTTTTAATAGAAAATCCTCTATAACTTAAAACCATAGCTGTAAGATAATTTTCTATATAAAAAAAAAACTATTATGGGATCTTCTAGATTTTTTTATAAAAATCGTCTTTTACTTGATGTTAGGAAGTATCGGTTTGTTCGTTCGTTAAATAAAATTACCACAAAAAATGGATTTTACTTTAAGTAATTTTTTACCAGTGTATTTGTTTATGAATTAACATATATATTATTATAAGAAAATAAGTTTATTAATGTTTTTCACTTATAGCGTATACTGTACTTTTTGAGTGAATAAAATATATAATTCTAATTTTCAAAATTTGTATTATTTAAAAAATCCTTTTATGAATAATATATCTCTCATGTAGTTTCTTACTACTTACTACTCACTAGTACTCACTTACTTTTATAACTCCCTCGTCCAGCAGTGGATACTAACCTTTTAAAAGTAATCTGTTTTATATAGGTTACAGACGAGCAGATAGTTCGCTGATGGTAAGTGGACTTACCATAGATGGTAAGTCCGTGACCATCCGAGATACGGATATGTGCATGTGCCAACATTAGTCATAAGTGATGAATGTCCGCTGATGTTTTGGAACCTTTGGAATTAAGAATTCAATTTACAATTACATAGAAAATTAATGAACTCGAATTAATTGCAATGCAATGCCCCCAGCCCTTCCAGTATCCACTGCTGAACATGGGCCGCCTCGTTCACATCGTATCGTGCCTGAGCGATGTAAGGTCTTCAAACGCCACGCTCGCCAAGCGGATTGGCGAGACCACTCTTTTAGAGGTGTTGTAGTTCCTGAGGGGCATAGGGCCTGTGGCAGCCGCTCTGACTTAATTACGGAAAAAAAAGTTGTAAAGCTATTCTTTACTCATCTATTGGGTTTCTACCTGACGTAGGGTACTCTCTTTTAATTATTTATACCACACCATACCATCCTATACTCCACTGTGAGATATACAAGGTGGCGAGAATTGAGAGAGGCCTAGTAATTTATATAGAAAACAATAAACGGGCTCCAAGTGTCGGATAAAGGTTTATTGCAGTGCTCGCCACAACACACGATCTTCGGCTCTACTCAAACAACCATCACTGGCGAACTCTTCAAGTCCATCTAGTGGAAGAGCGTCCCACAGAGGGCAACAACGTGTAACATGCTACGTGTATCAGCCTTTAATGTCCCACTGCAGAACACAGACCTATAAATCCAATCACTGGGTGGTTTCGAGCCCAGTGCGGATTGGTGGAGCGGGTACACATACTCCAGTTTCTTTTTTTTCTTCAATTCTGAAGCATGCGGGTTTCCTCACGATGTATTCCTCTCACCGCCGAGCGAGTGACAATTTTTTTAAAAATCCGTACTTAATTACAAATATCAGTGGTAGGAACCGGGATTTGAACTCACAATCACACGATGTCATCTAGGCTATCACCACCTATCATGGGCAACAGTACAATGACTAATATCGGGCGGCGATAAGTCGGCTTACCAGGGCGGATACTAAGCCACAAAGCTATTCTCTAAAAAAAAGTGGACGTACCAACTCGCAATGGCCAGTTGCAGTGGCCATTGACCTTTAATCCTTTTTGGACTTTTTGGAAGGGGAGAGTGCATGCTGCAATCCAATAGCCGCTGGGCGCACTCGACTGGCCTCGTTACCCCTCTATCACAGAATATTACCTTGAAATGTACTGCATTTCCCACTTTATCATATTCCTCAATGTACGTACGTGTTTCGGTAGTGAGTGAGATATGCCAGAGCCCATTCCCATCCTATCCCTTCCCACGTCACCAACCCTTTCTCCAAATCCATTCTTTCATCGACAAAGGTAGACAGCGCATCCGGGGGCGTGCCAGTTTGTCATTTTGGACTAATGTCGGCATGCATCGCGGATGTCTATGGGCGACAGTGTCCACTTACCACCAGGTCGACTGTATGTTCGTTTACTACCTTCTTTCGATATAAAAAAAAGTTCAATTTTTAAGTACCACTGCCATAAATGATGCTGCAGGTATAAAGATTTTCGTTTCAATTAATGAAAAGTGATAGTTTTAGATATTTACTCTTGACTCCCATTTGTGAGATCGAGAATTCAAATCATTAGCCGGTCAAATCTCAATTTTAGTAAGGATTTATAAATTTATCACTAGCTTTAAATAAGGATATAAATTTAAGGAAAACACCCCGAGGAAACCCGCATGCTCGAGAATTAGTAAATTTATTTTTATTATTATTAGAAAAAAAATCTGGAGATTATTTATCCACCACGGGGCCCGTGTCGTAGATTGTAGTATTAATACTTAATAAGTAGGATTATAGTACAGACTGGTAACGATTGTTATCGAACTTGAAAATAGTTTAATACATAGTCTAGCAAAATGACCAGCTAGCTAGCTATTGCTGACTAGCAATACCCCAACGTACTCAAAACCATTGGTTTCTAACCTTATACTCGTATATAAGCAGTGTATTAAGGTACCAATGGGTATAGGTTGAGCTGTTGCTGAATGTACATTTATTTATTAAAGGTGTCCAAAATCACCGTCAGTCTGCTACTTACACCATAAACAAGAATCTTGTAGACAAACTCAAGGGCGCATTTCTCTTGACGAGTCAAGCGTGGCTCGGCCCCACAGGGGATTGGTAGGAAGAAATGAAAGGTGCAAAAAGATTTTCTGACAGTATTTACTAAATATAATTTAAAAACGCCGAAAGCATGCGCGATAGATTTCGTATTTTCCGTATGTTGTAGAAAAAAAGTGTTTATACAAAATTTGTACAGCTTTACGAGCTCTATCCGACGACACATAACTTGAATGTATAGACGTAGAAATTATTATTGTGATAAGTTTATATCATCATAATTTTGGAACTATTGAACCGATTTAGCTCATTATCGAACTTAACTGAGATATAGCTCTAAACTACAAACCATGTACAGCTCACTCAACGAGACATGAGCTTTGCGTTTGTAAGAGTTCACACCGATAGTGTACAGTGCGAACCATTTCAACAATTTGATTGGACTCACACAGATGCAAAGCTCATGTCTCACATATATGCAAAGCTCATGTTTCGTTACGAGGACTGTACTCATAGTTAATATTCCAATGTCGTGATGTCCAAAATAGATAGATTTCCTTAAAAATCTCCAAAAACAATTGAAAGCAAATTTAATAAATTAATTTACAAATACCATACCATCAGCCTATGTCTCTCTACTGCTGTATTATAGGTGTCTCCCAAAGTTCGCCACCACACACGATCCTCGGCTCATCTCATCCAACCACTAGGCGAACCTCTTCAAGTGGCTGGAGGGCGTTCCCGGTACGAGGCCTCCACTCGAGGGTTCGTCTACCCCATCCATTATCGGTTCTGCCCATTGCCACTTTAGCATGCTAATTCTGTGAGCTATGCCGGTCACTTTAATTCTTTGGCGAATCTCTTCGTTTCGAATCCCCCCAAAGAAACTCTGAGCATAGCTCCGTAGCTCGCTGAGTGACTTTAAACTTATGCATCAGGCCCACCGTCAGAGGCCACGTCTCTGCACCATACGTCATAACTGAGAGGACGCAATGCTTGTAGACTTTCGTCTTCAAGCATTGTGGTATAGGCAACCAGAAGACCCGACGCATTTACCCAAATGCTGCACCGCCGAGTTGAATGCGTTTACAAATTAAGTACTTAATCAAATTTGATTTATTTACAAATCCAACTTGAATTTAAAAAAAAAAATTGTATTCTCATCCAGCCACTAACGGCGACTTTCTTCCAATTATCAGTCCACGTGGGCGGAGCGGGTCCCAAGCTACGCTTCTTCGGTAGGTGGTCTCCTTTCGAGGACACGTCTTACCCCATTAATTAGCAGTCCCACTACTTATTAACTAAATATACTTGTTATTATTATTGTTTTATGTTGTATTATTGTTATTTATTGATTATTTATTTATTAAGTCGCTAACGAAGGAAACACTGACGATATAAAATAATATAAAACATACAATTCTAGGGACATACAGCTAAGTGTCACCTCAGTTAAAGGCACATGCAACATGCAACATGCAAATACGAAACATAAAGATTTAAGAACTTAAAAAGTAGTATTTTTTACATTTTTATAATTAACCAATAGCAGTTTTAATATAAAGTATAGAAACCAATAAAAAGAAACTGCATGCCATTTAAAAGGATCTTCTTTGATTTTAGAATAGAATATTCTTGTTTATTCTAAGTGCGGTACATCAGTTAGTAGGTCAGTAAAAACGAGCATTGTCCACGCACTTAACCGTAACACATTACAAAATTAAAAAGATTTACAGAACAATAATACATATCATTTTTTGATATAAACAGTACAAGCCTAGTATTATAAATGTATTTTATCTATATAAACTTGTTCATGAATTCATTAGTTGAGTAATAGCAATGGTCACGCTGCCATTTATATAATTTTGTTTCAAATGATCATAATGGAGCACTTTTTATATCATTGGGGCATTTTGTAGCGTAACAACCTACTAAGTACAATATAGTTTTGGGTACTTTAGGTAGTTTTAATAAGGTCTGTTAGGATACCTAATTATAGATACCTAATTTATTTTATATAAATATAACATAAAAAGTTCTTTGTATGCGAGTGATATGATACTGCGTCCTGTCAGCAAAACTGATAATACAGTCAAGAGAGAAACGTTATTTTCGTTAAAGGGTTCCGCATTATACTTTGTTTCGTACTGTATTGTGCGCCGTATGGTGTCGGCTGGCTTTAAAATATCTCCTCCCATCCCATATCTAATACCTTATCTCTTCTCATGGATCTCGTAAAAGGCGACAAAGCCGCTACCATAAGCCCTGAGGAACTACACCATCTCTAAACCAGTGTACTCGCCAATCCGCATGGCCAGCCTCATCATGTACGAGACAATGTGCTTGAGGAGGCCCATGGCCAGAAGGGGACGATTATGGTTCCAAAACTGCACAAGGAGGAAGACTTCGGATTAATCTCCTTGGCCTCCTAATGTGTATAAGCTGTCAATGTCATTGTCAAATCGTGTCAGTAATAAACTAGACCAGGAGTTGGACGGTTGTTTTATTGTTAACTGACAGACAGTTTAATGGCGGCGATGGAGGCGACGGTGACTGGAGTAACACGGTCATCACTATTATTTACATTCATTTGCGTTCCAGCAACGGCTACACCAGTATATTTTATTATTTGGTCTATGTGACCTTTACACGTTATAATTTCTAATAAATACATATTTCAAACATCCTATTACCAAACTTTTTAAGTATAGCACCTTTATTTTATTGTTAACTGACACATAGATTATGTCCTCTTTTTTTAAATCTTTCAAATTGTGTTTTTCTTAGGGGACTGTACGCTGCCATCAGCCGCTCTTGACGCCCGACTGGCCAACTTACCGTTCACTGACAGAAAACCACCATCAAATGTGACTACTATATTTTCCATATTCTATTTCTCCAATGTGTTTCGGTACTGCACCTCATATTCCACACCATTCTATCCCATATTAACACCTCTTACTCCATCGAATGGAGAGTAATGTAATTAGAGAACTTTCTCTTATTACATTACTCTCCATAAGCACTTGCTTATTCCATTATACTTTAGACTTCCCATCCCGCCAAGGAGAATTGAGAGATGCAATGGGATGAGGAGAACTCGTTATCCCGTTATACTTCCTATATGCTATTCACGGTAACGCTCCTAAACCATCATCTAATATTTTTTGGGGTACGTCCACGCTTGTCATTCTGGATGTTGGCATGCATTGGTAATGTCGCAGGGCGACAATATCCACTAACAGGCGGATTGTCTGTTCGTCTGCCACATTGTTTCTGTAAAAAAAAGTAACTTATTTAGACAGTTGCGATCTGTATTCTGTAGACGGCCGGTATGAGGTTTACCAGAACGTACCGATCTAGAAAGATCGTAGTGCCTGCCCTTCCTGGAATTTTCAGAACAATTTTTTTTTCCGTTGCACAAGTTAACGTGGAATCGCCTATCGCGTGACATATAGTACGAGTCGCGGTCGGTCTTTGCGTCGTGGCCAGGCCGAAACTTATAAAGAAGAAGCGGCCGAATTTATATCACTCATAAATCCATTTTTCTGATACTCTTAAGTCCACGGATGTAATTCTGATTACTGAAAATACGTGCACCGTCCAGCGTACACGAGATACAATATTCCAGAAACTTCCAGAACGCTTTTAGATTGATCGAGATTACGGGGCTCAAAAATTATTAGCCAACCTATAAAGTACAACTTCAGTAAAATATGTGGGTATATATCAGAAATTATAATCCGATATTAGAACATATATAGATGTAATAAATTATGAATATGACTTTGTTATCGTAACCCTAATTGTCAGCCATCTTTGGCTTGCACATTATTCTCTATCCTAACATGTAACGTGACGCCCGGGTTACTTGGTATTTTATCTATTCCTTGAATTGTTTTTGTTGGTTGGATGAGAAATATAATTTGGGTAAGATGTTGCTTCTGCAATTTTCTATATTAACATTATATTATTTTATTACAATATAAACTTTATTATTATTGAATAAACGTTTGTTTGTTTCTCAAATAAATGTCAGAACCGGTTTTGACTAATGTTTTTTCTCGGATTTTACATTAACAAGATTTTTCATCTAGTTTAAGAATTACTCTTACTCAAAATTTGACAAGTATTTAAAAATATCATAGGTATTTAACACTTAATCAAAATTTGATAGGTATTTAAAAATGAAAGATATAAAGACAAACTACAATTTCAAATTTCAATTAACATAGAGACTAATCCTTATTGTTTCTTGCACTGTGTAAGCTAATTGTGTGCATCTAGTTAGTATTTCTACACTGCCCACTCTAAAAGAGCACAAGTGCATTTTGAATTTCATAAAATTCAAGGAAAATGTAAAAATTTTAAACATAATTTAACATCAAACTGGAAACTTAGAGTTTTAAGTTACTTAGAGTTAACAGAACTGGACTTAAAACAAAAACAAAAATCAATGTTTATTTTCAATTTCCGATTAATAATGTTACTTTATTATAAAATGAGCCTATTCTAATGCCGTTTCTTCTTAGGGCGGGGCAGGATATACTTTGCAAGTACATTTACCTGATTTAATTACTTAATTTAATATATTTTTAAAATTCTGATTTTAATTTTTTTGTGTCATCATTTTCATAAAGCACAACAAAAGAGATTTTGTAAAAAAAAAAATAGCGATTATAGTTTGGCGTGTTACGAATCAAATTCTGAATGACAACGATTTTGACTTTTCAATTTTTTTGAAGCATATCATATCAAATCAAAGATATCAAAGCATATCAAATTTTGATACATTATTACTCTTTCCTTTGTATCTCGTTATTGTGTGATTGTGTGGAATTGCACAAAACTATGTATAATTATAAAGCCGGTCGTGTGTTACCGGCCAGCTTTAGTATACCACCATTTCATCTGTTCCCGTGGGCACCGTAAAAGGCGACTAAGGGATAACGCAGCTGCTACCACAAACCCTGAGGAACTATGACACAAAGGTGATGATCTTTACAAGAGTGGACTTGCCAACCCGCTTGTCACCGTGACGCCTTAAGGCCACATGCATGAGATAATGCGCGCGAGGACGTTGATATCCAGGAGTGGATCACAAAAGGGCTGGTTGCGTTGGTTACCTCTGGTATTTGTATACTATGGAATTAGAGCAAGAAATGGAAACAAAACTTGAAGTTTATTTTTCACTGATAAATGTTTAAAGCGCATTTTTTTGATATACTTATCTATAGGTACCTACTCTGAGTATCGCATTTCCATCCCAACCGTAGTATTTATGTGGGAGTCTCAGTTTAAGGCCGAGATAAATAGACGAGTCCGAGTCTTAGAATTAGTCCGAGTCTTAGTCTTTGTCTTAGAATTAGTCCTAGTCGTGTCTCATAGCATCTTGTACAGTCCGTGTAGAGGCTATTTTCCCACCATTCGGTGTAATTATATGCCAAGAACAATCTAAATAAGATAAGAGATAGATATTTTATTAAAATTGGTATAGTCGTGCTTTATCCCCGGGACAAACAAACCAGTATTAACCAGAACTTACAACAATTTGGTTACATTAAGCGCATTTAAATTAGAAATTAAAGAATTTTTTTTTACAGATACGGCACGTTGATAATAATGACATAAAATGAGTTTGTCACTGTGTAAGTATACAAGCAAACTGTGACTGGATTTTATAAATTAGTTTCAAATGAATTATACAATTGAAAAATATTTAATCGTTTAGAGACTGTAAGTTTTAAAAACTATAAAAAAATCCATTTAAAAAAAAGTCACTTCTGGGAAGTTTAAGTAATGAACTAAATATACTTATAGAGACGGAACTAAATCTATACAGACGGACATAGGCTATGTTTAGGTTAGTTCCTTAGGAAGTCTTTATGCCGCCTGAGCGAAGTCAGAGCGGATCGCTAGTTTATAAAGTTGGCCCCAGAGGCAGAATGTTACAAATAATACACGGGTAGCTTCTGCTTTAGGATAACACCACTCCGTTTCTTCCCGCGGGGTCTCGTAAAAGGCGATTAAGAGATAACAAACCCGCTACCACAAGCCCTGAGGAACTGCACCACTTATAAAGTCAAGCAGTCTCGTCAAGCTGCTGGGCCACGTGTGCCGTTGTACGGCAATACATCCCTCGTGCACGTGCATGAGGAGATTCGAGTCCTGCAGTGGATGAGAAAAAGGCAATCGACGGCGACTAGCTTTTAACTAATTGAAGCCTATGTGTTAATCCGGATTACAATCCAACGATTAATTAATTAATTAACGATTAATTTCGAATTATGGATTACAAATTACAATAAATAGGTATTTACCAAGTTTCAAAGAAATCGGTTCAGACGTTTCGACGTGATTGAGTAACGAACACCAAAACATTGAAATTAATTATTCTTATTTAGGCCAATTACGAACTAATATTATACAAAACTATTAATACAGATTAATTATATCTATGTGTGGTGTGTGTGTGTGGTCGTGTGTGTTGATTGATCAATGTGCAGTGTTAGTGGTTATGTATGTGTACTTAATTCATTGTGGTTGCAGTTTGAGAGAAAGAATTATTTGTTTCTTAAAAGTAGCCTTTCTGCGACAAAAGGCAAAAATATTGCTAAAATCTAGACCACACCAAGTGTGTTTATGTCCAAAAAGCAGTTTAATAATTCAAAATTTAACATAATTCCAATTATAATTTTAATCGGCTAATATTAATATTTATGACAATTATTAATAGAGCATTTATCATATTGTATTTCAGATATTATTTTTATACTTGCTTTGTTGCTGACACCCGCATGGCTTCAGCGGCAGAATTCTCCAGGTTGTACGCACAAGTACGACTCACAAGAATGTCTTTACAAGGTTACTTGTGTCAGATATATAGACAGTAAATACTATACGTATCAATCAAACAGTGCCAATCAGAGCTGCTATACTTATTATAACGGTTATAACCTTAACTTTCTGCAATTAATCTATGAAGATGACAAAGAAGATCACGAGCAAAGTGTACCTAAATTTTCATATAATCGAAACAGTGAGTCAAAATCAGTTCTAACATTAATTAAATCGCTAGACTTAAGGGATAATGAATACACTATTCTGCCGTCTTTGACTGAAATGCCTCATCTTTCGACCTTGGATATAAGTAGAAACTATTTGACTGAAGCGACATTTTCTAACAGACATGAACTCCCACGGCTCAAAGAAATCAACTTTTCGCACAACAGAATAAATACTATAGATGCAAACATATATGAGTACCCTTATAAAGAACTGACTAAAATTAACATATCACACAACTACTTAGTGAACCTACCACCGGCAGTGTTTGATACATTTCCAAAACTGGAATCTTTAGATTTGTCACACAATTACATCGACACATTAAGTGTACTTACATTTGAGGGTGTAAAAAAGCTAATGTATTTACGTCTATCAAACAATAGAATAGTCGATATTGATAATTCACTTTTTAGATTCAGTGAACTCGAAGAGTTGTATCTTGATCACAACAAAATAGACACAATAAAAGAATCCGACTTCAATAAGTTAAGTAATATGCAAATTCTTGACTTAAATTCCAATGTTATAGTAAATATCGAAATGAATGCTTTCCAAAATATGATTCTTTTAAACGCAATTGATCTGAGTAGTAATGTATTAGAATCTATAAACAAATATACTTTTGTTAACACAAGTAGTTTAGACAATATTAATTTATCCAGAAATAAACTCAAAGATCTGCCAAAAGAATTACTATCAAACAAAAATATTACTTTCTTTTCTATAAAAGGAAATTTCTTGGAGGGTTCTATCATAAAAGGCACCTTCGAAGGTTTGACCCTTGTTACAGAATTAGACTTAAGTAATCAACAATTAAGTTCTATTGAAGATTATGCTTTTTTTGGATTAGAGAATTTAGAACAGCTTTTGCTAAACAATAATAACATTCAGTCGCTCTCAAAAAAGTCTTTCAAGACACTACAACATTTAAGCCAATTAAATTTATCTAAAAATAAAATAATAAATATTGACTTTGATAAAGACGATCTGATTAGCCTTCGAGTTTTGTCGTTGAGTGAAAACTATTTGCATCAAGTAAACCATGCAGACTTTCGTGGCATAAACGGACTTGAGTTTTTAGATTTGTCTAACAATAACATTTCCAATCTACAATCCAAATCTTTTAAATCCTTGAAACAACTGATAAATTTCGAAATTTCCAATAATCCTCTTAAGGGCGCTTTGGAAGAAAGTACATTTGAAGGTTTAAGTTCCCTGCCAAGGCTTGATATATCACTCAGTTTATTGAACATTGTAAAAAATAATTCCTTTATCGGTATGACAAACTTGAAAGACCTCAACATCTCTAATTGTCAACTAAAGAAATTACAATTTAATGCCTTTTCAAATACAGGTCAGGTAGAAATAATTGATTTATCTAACAACAAACTTGAAGATTTTGTTGTAAATACAACTGAATTGACGAATTTAAATATTTTGCTCTTAGGCAAAAATATGTTAAAAGCTATTTCTTATAGTTCATTTCAAAATTTGCCACGCCTGACAAAAATTATTATATCTCATAACCGCATTCAGAAAGTTCACAATGAAGCATTTAGCGATCAAATAGATTTGCGTTACTTGGATTTGTCTTACAATATAGATTTGCAATTTAATGTTTCGTCGATTGTAAAACAATTTAATTTAATAAATTTGTGTTTATCAGGAATCAGAACAAATATTAGCTTCGATAACTGTACTAACATGCCATTGTCGCATTTAGAGATGTCAGACTCAAGAGTAAGTAATGTATCTGAACTTAGACTTAAAGGATTTAGTAATTTAGAAAACTTAGTAATGACTCATAACGAAATTACAACGATAGAAGTTGGAGCCTTATTCAATGTCAGTAATCTCAGAATTCTCGATTTAAGTTTCAATAAATTAATATTTATACAACCAGGTGCTTTCAAGGATAACGAACTGTTACATTCTCTGAACATTTCCCATAATTCTTTAACTGCCATTAGCTATGGTATATTCCGTGGTTTAATTTATTTGCGAACTATAGATATTTCATATAATCAAATTAGCAATTTACAAAGTGAAAGATTCTATGAAGTTAGAAGCTTAGAATTGTTAATTGCGGATCACAATAAAATTAATACATTTTCTCTGGACGAGTTTGCTGGTACAAGTATTAGGGTACTAAGTATTGGCGAAAATCCAATACCCTGCAAATTATTGGTTAACATTAAAAAGAACGGTGTTCCATTTGAAATTACCGCTGTAAAATTGGATGAAAACAACAACGAAAATGTAGACGGCGTTACATGTAATATGGATGAGGATACGCAATTAATTAAACCAACTTCAGATAAATTTGCAAACAATGACATACTTTTCGAAATTAAAAACATTCTTTCCAACTTAACTAATAAGCAAAGCGATACGCATTATGTGTTGCCGAATAATGACACACATTATTTAGCTAATATATCTGAGCAAATGGCTAAGTCGAACGTAGATCAAAATGAAACAATTTCATTTTTAAGGGATTTAACCAACTTAACTGCTGCAATTGCTGATGAAACTAACAAATCAAATATATTAATGGATAAAATACTGCAAACGTTAACCGCAAACTCTAGTACATCAACGCCAGCACCCGTACTTAAAGAAAATACGATGTATGAACATAAAAAAAACACGACATACGATCATTTGATATCATTCGATATAAATAAAATAAAAAAAGAATTAGAAGATATTCTTAATAAGAAACTATCTCAAGTAAATTATGTTACCATATCGCCTGCCAGCCACGTTCCGAAGCAAGAACAGTTATCATCGAATGGTGAAACTGTGCAAAAATCGTCAGTTTTTACAGAGATTTGCGTAGCTTTAATATTACTCATTCTATGTGCTTTCATATTATATACTTTGTACAAGTTTGGTGTGTTTGCACGTAGTCGCCACTCGTTCACCAGTAGCACACACCAAATTGCACATGCAATGGAGAGTCCAAACTTATAAAACACTATACACTAGTCTCTTAATTACATAAGATTGCATTTGTGAAATTATTTGAGAAAATGAACCTTATTGTTGGTTCTACTTTCCCAGATTTTGAGACTTTAGTAAAATTTTAATAACGATAACATATTTTTATTATTGAGAATAACTCTAGAATCCGAAAACGATGAAATTTTAAGTTAGAAAATCTGAAGTTAATAAGTTCATAGGTTCATAGTTTCATAGGGCGAGATTCGTTGGTATAATATCAGATATAGTTAAATAACTTTTGTTATTGTGGCTTTGTTTGTTATTGTGAACACATAGGATAATAACAATCAAAAACAAAAGACCAATAAATAGATAAAGATAAGTGTTAGGAAAACTATGAGTATGTTATAAATCATTACCATAAAAACTTACCCTACCAAAAGAATTAAAGAAATAATTTGGAAAATTGGTTATTCGTCTTTACAACGTTCTAATGTATTTTTCATTTCTCATACTCTGAAAGTAGACCATAGATTATCTAAGAAGCGGGCTGAAAGTGATACGTTTAAGCTGTAGGGCCGAAAGTAGTTTAAAAAAAAAATAGTCAATAAATCGTAGTTACACTGGGCAACGGCAGAAGCCTATACAGCCACACTTCGATTAATACTATATTAATTCTTAACTTTGTAGAATTTTTGTTTCTGATGTTATTTAAGACACCGATTAAACCGCGTCAAAATTAATTTAGATAGATCATTGACATAAATTAGAATTGATCTATAATAATAAGTTCTTTTTATCAAGCTAGCAATAAGTACTACTCAAAAAGACTGGCTGGCATTATGGCGCTTGAAAAATGTTGCACGTAAAAAATAAAAAAAAAGGCGGGAAAGCGAGATTAATGCAATTTCTTGGGAAGTAGAAGTAATATTTTTTGCATATATGGCTTGTGGTTACTTTCCTCATATTCGAAATGAAAAGTAGTGTTTAATTCGGGTGAAAGGCACCCATTTCAGACTTGAACTATTGGCGCTCGAACAGAAATGGGTGCCTTTCATCCCTTAGTTAACAATCTACTATTGCTGTAATTTGTTATAATGTTTTGTAATTGTGACTAGTACTATATGATGTATTTTAAGTTTGACGAAACAATCTTGCAATCCTGAAGGCAATACATATTGTATCTGACTTTACATTTTAATTTAAACAATTTTTATTTTGAATAAATATTATGGCCTGAAATTACCTAGTGATTTACTAGGAGAAGCCTGTATCTTGCAGTGGGAACGTTAGATTATTTTAAAATTTTTGTATAGAATATACAATTCAATTAATTATATGACCCGTGGTCACGGACTGGCATGGTCTAAATTTAGTTTCTTTAGACCATCTATAGAAGTATTAACTATTGTGTTTTCTGTGACAATTTGTTAAATAATGATTCCAGAATTTGTTAATAATCTTCCAAAATACCTCATAAAAAGTGGCATTTAAAAATTAGAAAGTAGGATAAAGAATTTCTTTAAAGAAACAAACGTTATTTAAGTTAAATGTTTTCTGTTTGATCTGGGCGGTTGACAGGTAGAGAATGGCATAAGGCATTAACTCCGCCTTTGTAACATGTCATATATTTGTGCAATGAAAAGCAATAAATAACATACTTGTACACAATGAAATACAACTATTCAAATTAGAATGTTGTTTTATAGAGATAGATACATGTTATTGTATTATAAGTGTCAATTGTATTTTGGTGACTTTTTTACTAAAATCCTGTAATATATAGATTAAACAAGTTTGATTTTACATTGGTAGGTATACGTATGTATGTCATATGTAAATGTCCAAAATTAACTAATTAATTAAATTATTTAAATGAAGTTCCTAAATAAGAGTTAGTATCGTTTATTTTTTTATATTTAGAAATATAAAAGTAATACAAAATGTTACATACGAAGTAGATATATTATTGTAAGTAAGTTCACTTGTAATTTTATAAGTTTATAATAAAATTAACTTTTGTTAATTTATTGTTTCACTGCCGCCGTGACTTAATTCGCGTGGACATCTCACATTCGCATCCCACCTATTATGTTCCATCCCTTTTCACCCAATTCCATCGAATCTCATTCCATAGCACGCAATCTCCTACGCTCCATTCAATTCCCATCCATGTCACTCCATTCCATAACAAAAAATCCATAACATTTCTAATTTTTTTGTATGACTGTCTGAATACGCATCTTGTAGAACTTCAAATAACACACCCTGGCGTAAACAAATTAGGATAATTTTCCTTCATTGCCCCTGGAGCAAGTAGTAATGGTAGTTCGGCATAGTAGTGTCGTGAGTATTTTTTTCCCCTTCTGCACTACTGACCAGTATCGATAGTGTCATGGGGGATTTTATCCTCCTTCTGCACTATAGTAGTCTAGTACCAGTACTCTAGTGGATCAAAATCAATAAGAATAAAACAAAAAGACACAGATTACGTATCTTCAACTACGATATCATTTTAAGTGTACACATGTAATTAATTAACTGAGATAAGTTTAGGTGGACTAGATAAATTACGATAAATATTGTTATTTTTGAAGGTGTTTGTTAGGGACGGCGATTAATTTTATTTTAGTTATTTTTTTTTAATTCCTTCTAAAATGTCATTTTCTGACTTGGAACTCTTACTTTTCTGACTTCTCTGATTTGGAACAATCAGATTTAAAAGATATTATTTGTAATACTTAGTTTCAGTAAATATTTTTTTAGTTCCAGTCTATTAATTATCTTTGAATGGATTATTATAATATTGTCTACTCCCTTTTTGTTTCGAATTTTATGTACACTTAATTTCATTTTAAATAAGAGATGCGACTATCTACGTAGACCATTTTGGAAGCATTCTAATAATGAGATAGATACAAGTTGAAAATCAGCGCTATGTAAGCAGTTAGTCATAGCATACGCTTTGCTTGCGACCTTTTGCGCACTGAGATATTATAAATTTAATTAACTCTATGTAGGTACCACTGCTTTGTTTCGTGTAATTAACAGTGTGGCAAATAAAGAATTTATTTACTTATTTAGTACATATAAGCATGATCATTTGTTCCTTTAAATAAAAAGGCAAATAAAAATATATGATTTTATTCATTTTCAATATGTTCTGCTTCAGTAAACAAAGGTAAACTCGTGTCAGATGTATAAATTGGCATATATTTATGATCAAAATTAGTTTCATTAGGATAGTCTGACCTTATAGATTTCTATGTATATAGGTATTACTATACCATACCATCAGCCTGTGTCTCGCCACTACTGGATATAGGTCTCTCCGAAGGATTGCCATCACATACGGAGCTATATCATCCAGCCACTACCGGTGACTTTCTTCAAGTATTCATTCCATCTGGCCGGACGGCGTCACTTGCTACGTTGCCCGGTACGCGATATAATTGTAATTATAATAAATAATAATAGAAATAATAATAATAGAATCGTAACAAAGCCGTGTCTACATATACCTAACATATTTTTTGAAGAAGTCCAAACATTGAAATTTGTAGAATTTTGGTCTATCTGTCTGAACTTATTTATCACGCACTTATAAAACTACGGGTTTTTTTTTAAAGGCGGCCGATGGTCATACTGTCCACCTGATGCTGAATGGTTAATCTCGTTCATAGACATCCAGTTCAGAATGACAAACGTTGGCACGCCCCCGGATGCGCTGCCTACCTTTGCAGTTTGAGGAATGGATTGGGAAAATGGGGAGGGATAGGATGGGATTCGAATAGGCTCTGGCATATTTCAATCACCGAAGCACGTACGTACATTGGGGAAATACGATAAAGTGGAAAATGCAGTACATTTCAAGGTAGTTTTCTGTGAGAGAGGGGCAACCTGACCAGTCGAGTGCGCCCAGCGGCTGTGGGAATGCAGCATGCACTCTACTTCTACTAAATTTTTAAATTTGGCATAGTTATAGCTTATGATCCGTGTTAATATTTACTTTCTATCCAGGTCCTTAATAAAGTTCCCAAGGGAATCACTAAACATCACGAGAATTAAGTCGCGGACACAGCAAGTTTGAAAATAAGTACCGGTTTCCAAGTATTTAATTAAATAATTCAGTTTTATTTCATATTTGAATGTAATACCAACCTATATTTATCTTCTTTTATGTTTTTAAATTGGATCTAATTCGTCAGAAGAGCAACGCTAGGTAGAATATCAGCATGATTCATAGAATGCTGACTTTACATTTAACGTTAACTGCGTCGTAGGTGTACTGTAGAATAGCTATATGTGCTTATTACAATAATTTATGGGATTCCCCTACTTTTGGGTTGCCATTTAAATTACGAGAATCTATACATATAATAGAATTAATAAGATCAAAACTGAAATATAATTTGGAAAATATAAACCCAACTGAAATGATTTTTTGGAATAATTAAATGGAATAAATAATTTCTACTCATTGTTAGTATAGAGGTGACAATGAGCCCAACATTTTTATTTTTTTTGTCTGTTTATTTGTTAATGCACCACGCAAAAACTATTAAATGGATTTCGTTGAAACTTTGCAGTGTTTACCTTGAGGGGTTGGCCAATATTTGCATTTATGAGGGGTTTGTCGATAGGTCGTGTGAGTTGGATAATTTGCCATCCGTTGACAAAGTTATTGTTGAGGTCGCTTCCTTAAGGCGGTTACTGACCGGTAGCATTCGCGTGTAACGTAACAGTTCTGATTCGCGCATTACCTACATCAGTGAATGCGTCCAGGCGAGCATTACAGTGCGCACACCTGTAATGCTCCCGGTCAGTGACCGCCTTTAGAAAACGTTTAAAATGGGCCCCGCTATAATAGCTTAACTTATAATTAATTATATGTAACTTATAATTATAATTAATAACTTTTTTTTATTTGTAGTCTCTTCCAATGTGAAATACTGTGGTGCACTGTGAAATTTTGCATGTAGGAAGAAATTATTATTATTATTTTATAGTAAGAAGACAGCGGATGAGCATACAGTCCACCTGAAGTTAAGTGGAAACTGTCATCCATAGACATCCGGGATACATGCCAACACCAGTCCAGAATGACAAACGATGGCACACCCCCGGTAGCGCTGCCCACCTTTTGAGATGTAGAAATTGATTTGGAGAAAGGATTGGGAAAATGGGGAGAGATAGGATAGGATAGGATGAGAATGGGCTCTGGTATATCTCACTCACTACCGAAACATGTACGTACATTGCGTAGATTAAGAAAAAACTGAGAAATCGGTCAAGTGTGAATGTGGTAAGCCGCTATCCGTTGCCAAATTAATGACGCTGTCACATTCAATGAAATTGTTTCAAATTATACAAATAAACGATTATAGAGATACCGTATATACAATACCGTACATACACGTAGATACCGTACATACAATAAACAATACCGTAGATACACGCAGATACCGTAGATACCGTACATACAATAAAATGAAACTAGTTTTTTTGGAATTTTTGTTTGTATGTTCATATGTTCGGGGGAAATGACGAAATGAGGGATTTCGCGATATCCCTAGGGATATAGGGAAATCACACAGATCATTTTGAATACTTCATTTCATTACAAAACACAATAATATGTAACTATAATAGACCACTTATAGAAGTACAATGTACGACTTTGATTCTTATTTACAAGATTTGCCTGGTAGAGATCGCCTTAGCGAAAAGATCGTCTATTTTATTGTCATTTATTATTTGTGCACGTGTAACAACTATTGTACACAATAGAGAGTAGTTATTATTATTATTATGTTCAGTGATAAGTTATTCTAGCTAGACCATCGTTTCTCAACCTTTTTAGTCTTGCGACCACCCGAAAACTCTTAAAAATAAAGTATATAACTTCACGGTCTAATAATAATAATGAGGTCTCAATTATGTTTTTTAACAGTTTAAAATTTGATTACAAATCATTAAATGAAGTATTGAAAAGTTTTTACGTATATGTGTTTAATTTTTTTTGAGAAAATGCGACCCGTGTATGTGATCGCGCCCCCTAGGTGGGGAAACAATGCTCCAGACTGTTTCTAGGAAATAGTAAACAGAAGCGAGGTTAGGAATTTATTATTTTATTGCGTAGAAATCTTACCTACACAGAAACGATTTGGCTCGTTTAGTTGAGACTTAGTGGTTACTTTTTTTATAGAACGCGAATTCATTCGTATCTAGAGTAGAGTAGGCCAATTTTGTATATCATTTTGTTTTATTTTCCTCAATTGAAGTATATGACATCATCCGTGATATCGCGATGTCCCTAGGGATTTCGCGAAATCCCTGATTTCATCATTTCCCTCCAGCATATGAACAAATAAACAAAAATTCCAAAAAACACTGTTTTGATTTTATTGTATGTATGGATTTCACGAAATGCCCCGGTTTCGACATTTCCCTTTGACGCATATACATAGGTATATCACACAAAATATGAAAATTAAAATTATTTAATTTCAACTATGGTTTACAATTAGTTATAATTACAATACTAGGCAAAACACGCGAAAAATTTTCTGTATATCAGTAAGTTTTTATTATACTCGTATCAATGGCTACATTAATCCTACGTGCCTGTGTCGTTATTAAATTATTCAGCGTTATCCAATTGAATAACTGGCAACGTCGCATATATGTAGTTGTTTATAAAGCCGCTTTCATACTGTCGGACTCTATTCGAGCGGTTCCTAGCGAACGTGGGTGGAAGCTGACTCCGTTCATGTACTATGGAAAATATAAACCTGAGTGAAACAGATTGTACTTACTAACAGAAGCGGGCCCGTTCAAAGATGAAATACCTAAGCGAGGGGGTGTGTGGATGGATATATTCACATACGAGTAAAATCACCAACTATTTGTTTTTAATGTAATAAAAAATGTTTTAGTGTACTCATTGACGTATTAAAATACACTACGCATGTCCCATGAGGTATGCTGGTGGGTGCGAGGCTATACCGACGGACTATGATGTTGCAGGTGTCCATGGGCAGTGGCAGTCACTTATAGTTTACACTATTTTTGTAGCACCTTATTTAACCTTTGAGATGGTATGTCAAAACTCATGATAACGTGTGGGAAATTTTCATAAATTGACCGCTCAGTAAAATAAGGATTCAGAAAATCTGGATAAGTCTTGTTTTCTTTAGAATAGATTGAAGATTATTCAGTTAATTTTTTAATTACTAGTATGTATACAGAGATACAGCGAGATGAACATGAGATTTTCGTATTTTTCACTTGAACCCTATTTTGTTCAATGTTCTCCCATTTTTTATTAAAATATAACTTCAGATTCGTATTCAGCGTCCACAAAAACACTAAAGATTAAAGATTAGTGAAACTAAAGATTAGAACGACGTGGTCGCATTTTGCTGTTTCAATGCAACTTTTTTTTTGGCTCACCTATAAAGGGTTCGTGAGGTTATTAACTTTATTTTTGGCCTTTTCAGGGGATCTCGACACTAATAGGTTGAGAAACAATGCTCTAGGTTATCTAGAATCTCATGGGTGTAAAAGGTGGCCTCATCGCGTTCAGTGTAACCTGCAGTTATCGCGGCCCATTATTTGCCGCTTGTATTATAGTTCGCACACGCTATCTCGGCCCAACATTCTGAACGTTGATAAAATAATTTGATGTCCGTTGTACAGTATGGCTGATAAATCGAGCTATTTCTTTTAGTGAATAAGAGTAAGGCTCACTAGCAACAAAGAATCGTTAAACATAAAGGTCTATTTTGATCCACTATTGAAGAACTTGTCTTCTTTTGTTTCTTTGCAGTTCATCCACACTTCCTTTATAGAAAGCCACTGTGCGGTCTTCACAACGCTGTATGCCACGTACCTGAAAGGCTTTTAATAGAAAAAACGTAGCAGAGAGAAGACAGTCCTCCTGATGGTAAGTGGATACTGTCGACTATGGACATCGACAATACATAACAACATCAGTCCAGAATGATAATCGTTGGTATGGTTCCGGATGCACGGCGGTGCGAATTTTTGGAGATTTGGGAATGGATTTGGAGGAAAGTCTGGCAAAATAGCGAAGAATAGGATTGCATGGAATGGGAATGGGCTCTGGCATATCTGACTCACTGCATTGGGGAAATAAGATTAAGTGATTACATTTCACGGTAGTTTACTGAAAGAGAGGAGAACGTGGCCAGTCGAGTGCGCCCAGCGGCTGTGGGATTGCAGCATGCATCATATTTCTGGTAAAGTGGAGTTGTGGAATGAGCTGTCTACTGAGGTTTATTGACTATGAACGATACGGGGCTGTTAAACAGTTGTGAATAGGATCTGTGAATAGGTTGTGAATAGTGAATAGTTGACGCGTTTTCCTAAATACTGCCCAGTTGAATTTCAAGGACACCTGGCAGTGATCAGATACCGTGTATGCCACCTGGCCCTATATAACACATCTATAAAAAATGTGAAAATTTTGATAGGTATATCAAATTCTATCAGAACAACATTGTAAGCATTTTCAAAGCCATTGAAATAACACTGCCATGTACCAAGTTACTAAGTATATAAGTATTTTAAACCTCTCAATTGCAAACTTAATTAAAAGTAAATAAGGGAAACACAGCCTATTCCGGCGGCAACTTTAGCGCTCCCTTCCGGGTCTCAATAAGTTTTGCCCGTCAATTTTGTTGAAAAGTTCCTTGAAAGTCTTTTATAAAGCTTCCAGCTGTAGTCGGAATCGTATGTTTTGACTGGCTAAAGCATATGGTTCTATTTCATTGTTAGAACTTAAATGTAGCTTAAAGTTGATAGTTTGTTTCAATAATTGTACTTAATTAAAGTTACCCGTGTGGTGTGTGGCGGCCTTAAAATAGCATCCCTTCTCGTGGGTGTCGTAAAACCACTTTTATTGGGACTAAAGGTCACGAACCCTTATGCACCTCCTATGCAAATTGTTTGTGCATGAGGGACGTATGGTTTTAAAACGCCACGCTGCGCTGGTCAAGCGTCTTGCCGAGTTCACTTTTTGGGAGGCAGTGTAATTCCTGAGGGCTTGTGGTGGCGGCTTTGTCATCCCTTTACGACACACACAGGTGGTGTTATTCTAACGCTAGCCGACACCACGCGGCCTACAGTTGCGTAACACTAGGCCGTTATAGATGTTATATAGGGCCAGGTGGCATACACGGTAACTGATCGCTGCCAGGTGTCCTTGAAATTCAACTGGGCAGTATTTAGGAAAACGCGTCAACTATTCACTATTCACAACCTATTCACAGATCCTATTCACAACTATTTAACAGCCCCGTATCGGGCTATTTAGTAGCCACTGGAAGACGGGGGCAACTATATCATTTCCATAAATTATAACAATTCTAGAAATTCCTCTTTTTTCCATTAGCCTTTTAGTGAGAAATTCTGTATAAAAATGCATAAATCAGAGGTATACGATAAGTAAATAAATGAATAATAGAAAATAATTTTTAATTAATTTAACATATTTTTTGGTAATTTAATAATTTTTGACATTTTGTAAGTTAAATTTGTACATATGATTGAATGGTCAACAAATCGATGGTAGCAAATTTAAATGTGGGGTAGCGTTCGGTTCTCTCATGATAATTTCTATTCCTATAGTAGTGGATAGCATCGACTTGATGATGACATTCTTAGTAATTTAAAATTATTTACTTCAATTATTCAAATATATATATGGTTTTGTTGATCACCATTTGCTATCCATTTAGTATTTTTTGCTTGTCGTAGTTCTTTCGCCACACAGACCTAATAAATTACTTAATCGCCATCAAGTAGTAACGAGTGCTTATCGGAAATAATTATGCTCTTAATGAAGCGAGGAGAGTTCTCGCGTCCCAGACTTGCCAGGAAATGCTTTCCATAATGGACGCCTGAGTGCTTCGACAAAGATGTGGGAAGAGAATGTAGTAAGATTGTTTTAATTTAATTGAAATAATTAAGTAGATTTGTTAGGTTTTTTATACATTTTCCAGAGCCTATTCCCAGCTCATCCTATCCTATTACTCTCCATTTTCCCAACCCTTTCTTAATATACATTCCTAAATGTCCAAAGCTAGGCATCGCATTGGGGGCGTGCTAACATTTGCCATTTTGGACTGATCTTGGCATTCGCCGATGTCCATGTGCGACAGTATCCACTTACCATCAGGTGAACTGTCTGCTTGTTTGCCACCTTCCTTCTATAGAAAGAAAGAAAGCGATTAAATAAATTATATGGACAATTTTTGAATCGTTTCCATTAGCATAGACGAAGACATAGGTGTCTTCACTGTCTGATATAGGCTGCTCCTACGATTCGCCTAAGTTCTCATCCAGCCACTACCGCCATTGGGTACATTGCATTTTTAGATAGGTGCCTACGAGTTTAGGGACTCGTATCCCCTAACAGCTGCTAACTTCATCTTAGTAATTCTATGAATTTTGCACCGTTACCAGTGTGACTGTTCTCAAATTAGATAATATGTATACTGTTGGAACGTCTTGCCAGTACTAAAATGTACTAAAAGGATACCTGAATTATATTGAAGGATTCTCTAGGTATTTTGAAAAAGATTTAAATAAACGCTGTAATCATTTTTACATATTTATTTACACTTTAGCATGTCCGGTGAGGGGTCAAATGAAGTACGAAGCTTGTCGAATTTTGTTTAATGTGTAACAATCAAGAAAAAAATTGAAAAAAATCTATTTCTTTAGTTTCTACATTGTGAACTTGAGAAAAAAATCTTTCACATTGAGCATTGGAAATGGGTATACTCGTAGGTATACGTTAAACATTTTAGAAAGTTTACAAAATTTTCGTATTTAGAGACCTTTTTACTATCAACAAAATGTCACATAACTTGACCCAAAACTGTTCAATATATATATTTGTTTTATTGCTACCATTACCACCCACATATCAAATTTTGATCTTGATCGTACTTCATTTGACGATATTCCTCGTCAATCGATTGTTTTGTCGTATCATTAGTAACAATGTTCGGAAACTTCTCTATAACACTCATGAGAGATGTAAAATTTTGATTAACAATTATTTGCGGATCCATGAAATGTAACTTAGAAAATATTTGTTGAGTACACAGTTCAATCAGAAAGCTTTGTTTTCTTTCTGAGAAATCTTTAATTATAGCTACAATAATTGACTGACGTGAAATTTCTTTGGCAAAATTTGCTACTATTTGAATTAATATTTTGAATAAGATTTTAAACTTTTGCCATCGTGGTTGATCATAATAATTGTTATGCAAACGGGTTACTCACGATTTATTATGTATTTATTATAGCCGATACTTCGATCCAATTAAATGAACCGTGGTCGCGGCGAGACTTGTCAATAATATTGTAAATGGTGAGTAGCCCCTTTAAATAACAATTGTTAACTCTTGAATGTTTGTGAAACGCACATACCTGTTTTTCATGAAACAGCTCAGTATTACTCAGTTTTTGAGCATATCAGACGTATCACTACGATAGTGGGAACTGTGCATTCATATATTTTTGATAAATTATATTCTACTTGTTCACAATAGGTAAAATATAATCAATAGCTAAGAATAAAAAAAATGCGCCATATTTGTTTATTTTAAAAACTTTCATGTATAAAAATAATGATTATGTTCTATTAGATGTTCTATGCATATAGAACGAGCATTCCAGTGCTCAACTATGCGGTTAACACAAGCATGTAGAGATAACCAATGTATCTATCTCACAGTGACGTCAAATATTATGCAGTTCTGAACCTACACATTCTTGAAATTGTTCAAATTCTCTTTGTCGTGTAGAACCTGTGACTAAAATAATTATGAGTTTCTTTGACAACTTGATCTGGAGCTCTAGGAAGTTTTTTACAGGCGAAGCTTACGGCTAATGCTAGAGATGGCATTTTACAGAAATACAATTCGGAATGACAGATTAATTTTTTGAAACCACGCTATTGTTTTATCCAAATGTGACATTCGTTGTGTCAGCTGCGAGTCCTAATATATCTTTAATATTCGAATTTAAATGACTGAAACTCTTACAAAGGCAGTCAAAAATATTTTCGGCTGTTTCGCCTGAAAGCTCCACAGAGCATAAAAATTTTGTTTTGAGTCATTTGTGTCATTGGCGCTATAAAAGTTAATTGCGACGGCAAGTATTTTTTCGTTGATATATCTGTGCTTTCATCTATATCAAGGAAAATACGGTATTACCTGACAAATTAGAATTATTCCTTTCATCTGTTAGTAATCAAATGATGGCGCAATTAACTGTACGAGTATTAACTGAGATTTGGTAAGTTTGCATGAAAAACCTTTGGCAATTTCTGAATAATGAAACACTTTTCCAAATAATTCTCGAAATATATTCAACGAAATATTATGTTCAGCTAATGCCGCGCAAAATAGAAGCTCTGTTTTCTTATCTCTTGCGATACTGGACTTTTGCTTTTAAATAACTAACCGATCTGGAACAACGAAAACATTTTTCATTTTTATATATACACAATTACACATGCCTATTATGATAAAATAAATACCTATGTACCTACCACTAGCATAAATTAAATAATTTACCTTCGATTATCCACTGTAATGTATTACTTTCTTTCGAATGTTTTTCTCATTCTGCGTGACTTTTTATTGTGGCGATTCTGCTTAAAAACGGCACTCCACAAGCTTTACGAAATGCATTTTCACTATACCTACTTATCTTTAGTCAACCAAGACGAGTAATCTGGGTTTGTTCCCATTCAATTCTATACTTTGGATCATATTTAAGCTTCATCGTTTTTCATTTATATTATCGCAAAGGAATCCCCCGATATTGGGGGGATACCCTAAAATTATCTGGTACGTAACGTTTGTCTTTAGAGTGTGGTCGAACGGGGTGGGTAATTCCCCTAACAAAGTGCGAGCCATGAGTGAGCATGACCAAAACACGTGAAAATTATTGTTACTAGGAAATAATACTAAAGAAATGCTATAGTACTCATACATAAAATTGTACCAAAAAAACCAACATCAGAAATTATATTAAAATTATATCATACACATTTTCTAAAGCCTCGATTATATCAATTTAGTACCGAAAATACCAAAAACGATCACGCTGACCGTAGTAACGGTCCTCATTAAACTCATTAAAATCAGTAGATTTTAATGAGCAACCACTATTGCCCTGTAGAGACAACAGATGCTTCTGACACTTGATAATAGTAATATACTTATCGTATACTGGTCGACGGTAAGTGTGACTTAGTTTGATACCCGTCCAAACTTTATAATTGATCTGGATAAAAAGTACCCCTTCAAGTTTCATTAAGTTTTTGGTTTAAGCGTGATGCGCATTCAGACAAACGGACAGACTTTATCTGGTGATAGGTGATAGATTATTTTTTGTTTGATTGTGATAATGGGATCCATATTGATTTTCTATAATATTGTTGATTTTTTTTAGTTGATATCTTTTTATAGATGAATATGTATCGTTTGAATTACCTTCTTTTACCCTCGTATTGTTGTAATTTCATTTACGGCATGTACTTTTTTAATAGCGCAAAATGGTGAAAGGCCAATTGTATTTTAAAATTGACAACTTATGAATCTACCTATATTCTACTAATAAACGATTTGATTTTAACACACATTTTATAATATAATACAAGAAAAAATAAAAAAAACAAATTCTGTCTACCTTTATAATATTAGTGTAAGGGGAATACCTGATTCCCTGTGGGAATTTAAATTGATAAATGTTACTATTTGTCTAGCTATAAGTCAGCACATAGTCGGGATAGTCAGCGACTCAAGCGTATTGCCTTGAAGCCATATAAAAATAAATGGCCATGCCTTATGCTTCATTTCTAGAAGGTGAAAAGCAAGAAAACACTTCTAGAAGTGTTAAGTCAGGGGTTTGATATTCAACCTTTTAAATATCCCACTGCAGCGTACAAGCCTCCCCTAGTAAACCACTAGGGGGTTTCGGGCCAAAATCCAACAGTGGCACCCTGTGAGGATTGATAGACATATATGCGCCAATTTTCTTTTAATCTTGGAACATGCAGTGATATTTTTCAGAATTATACTTGTATGTTCGAAAAGTGCCTATTCTCGACTCTCATTCATGAGGTCATGTGTTCACAGTCCGTATCACTGAGTTTTAACTAAATGATACGTTGTACGGGAAGAAACTAATAGAAGAAACCTTTCTTCCCATCGTGATAAAACCCGCACGGTCTAGAATTTTTCGGAGGTTACACGAATAAATTCTAATTTATATAGTGGCTATGAAATGTTGTTCAAATGTTTACGAAACCTAATTTTTATTTATTTTTACGGTGAGTGGTTCACTGTATTTGGAATTGGTATGTTTTTTGGTTTATCGACGATAAGAGACGAAATTAATCCATGTAGATATAATATTTGAGGTGGAGAGCTATTGCTATCTCTGTATTTTTCTCATGGATGTACTTATTATTTGATTTTTATTTTATAGAAAAAAGGCGGCAGACGAGCATTCAGTCCACCTGATGGTAACTGGATATTGTAGCCCATGGACATCTGTGGTACATGCCAACATTAGCGGCATTGGCCATGGTAAAATGACAAACATTGGCTCGCCCCGAATGTGCTACCTATCTTTGGAGATGTGTATTTGGAGAAAGGGTTGGGAAAATAGGGAGGGATAGGATAGGATGGGGTGGGAGTGGGTGGGAGTGGGATCTAGCATATCTCACTAACTACCGAGACATTAGAATACCTATATTTCAGTTTTGAGTGATGTAGTTCAATCACAATTATTGTTTGTTTGAACGCTTTTTTGTATTTCATTCCTCGTTGACGGGCGGAAATGGATGAAACGTCTCCGATTACAACCAACCGCACCGTAAGTTGGTACCTACGTAACCTGTCATCGCAAATTAGCGGTTAGAGAAATACTATAAAGGAAATGCGATAAAAAAAATACATAATAATACAATAAAAATACATTTCAAGGTATTTTTTATGAGAGAGGAGTTTCGTGGCCGTGAGTGCACCCAGCGGTTGTGGGAATGCAGCGTGCACTATCCCCCTAAAAATACGTTATTTACACAGTAGCATGATTCATTCATGATTCACTGATCGATTTCTAGCATTTTGAACTAATGTCATTATTTAATAAAATAATATAAAAATACGTAAATATTCATAATAGTATGTAGGTACCATTTACAATTCACGCGACAAGCTTTTTGAGAACAAATAATTCAATATAAACTTATTTTATTCGTTTTAGTATATGGCTTGCATAAAAGCTTGTTTTTAAAAAAACATTCTTTTTTAATTAATTTTATTTACACCTTTTTAGTTAGAAATATTTCTCAACCTATCCATTTCAAGTAACGCATCATTGTAGCAAGCTCTCTTGCCGGTTAATTTTGTGCAATCCAGTTCTTCAATCTAAATATATATATATATTATATATATATATATATATATATATAGTATAATATTAATAATATATATAATATTAATTATTACGGTAGAAAGTCATGTTTAGTTTTGCAAAGTTTCATGTGCATGCTACTAACCGTTGAGGAGTGCCCTCATGAGGAGACAATCCTGGCTGCAGCATCAATTCATGGTAAAGATCAAGTTTAGCTATCAAAATTAAACGTATATATGCAAAGGTTCGTGTCTGTGCTACTAACAGTTGAAGAGTGTCCTCGTGAGGAGATAATCCTGGCTGCAGCATCAGGTTATTTCTATCATTTTAGTGTATTGTCATCAGAACTGAACAAGCATGCAAAATTACAAAGTCATAAGTTTAGAGGAAGTGGTTCAGATTTGGCTTGCAAGATTGGTCCCAAACATACTAACTAACAGGTGAAGTTAAATAAAAGCTTGTACAAAGGGCCAAATACTTGGCCATCATTCAAATCGAATTGAATTGAATTTTACAGAATTGAAAACAATTAAAGAAATTTCGAAAAGTAATCAAATTTTTTAATGTCAATATTATTTGTATCGTTCAATACAAATGATGCATTAAGGCCTGTCTATTTATTTCATAATGGTATTAACTCGAATTTCACTGCAGTCGGGTCACGTAGCTGCAACCTGTTAACTTTCAGCCCCCGAGAGGCACTAGTTCATCTTTACTACATACAAATTCCATCAAACTCGGTTCGTGCGACGTAAGAGAATTTTTAGTTTGAGCAACCCAACTAGTGGCCGTGCCTTTAGAATGAGACCACTCCATTTCTTCCCGCGGGAGTCATAAACAAAGCCGCTACTACAAACCCTGAGGAACTACACCAGTACTACATCGATAAGATGGATCCTTCTGGTCAGCTGAGATGTTCCACCTCCTCGTTACGTTGTTCTCCTTACTGCTGTGGGTAACCATCACGTCCGTGGATTACTTTTTCTCAGACGATATTGCGCCATGTGTTTCTGTCCTTGGTGGTATTCATGGCAGTGTAGATCTGGTTAGATCGGGCTACGTCCTCGGCTCTCCTTCCACATTTCCCGTCACTATGAGTCTCTGCAAATTTGTTGTCTTCCTTTCTGGCAATGTGACCGAATTAATCAAGTATTCCCATAGATGTTACCTTGTATTTAAACGAAACAAACCATTACAGGGATACGAATTCTATTTTCCCGGTAAAAAGTCGTAAACACGGCCGCATTGCGCTAACGACTCAACTTTATAGGGTTCCGATAAAAAATTGTGGGGCGGTCAACATAAAACTGAATTTAACGGCTGCTTTAAAAATATTCTGTATATATGGAAGTATCCGGTGCGTGAGGAATTCGCGTATTGATTAATTGTTGTAGAGAGATTCCAAAGAAATTTGCAACATTTGCTCAGTCGGTAGGGATTCCTATATATACATATAAAGTGTTTTTTTATATCTATGGTTGTACAGACGAAATTGAGTGCCATGTGTAAACAAGCGATCTATGAGATATTCACAAACATAAGCAGTAGGGTACTTACTGATACCAAAGGCTTCATAATCTGATTTATAATTCCATGGAATTCTAACGTTTCTCGGTGTTACCAGACGACAAAAATGTTCCCACAAGAAAGCAGTTCCAATAAAATGAAAAATATTTGGCAATGGTTTCCAAGGTATAAATATGTAAAATCGTAATTTTTGTAATTAAATTTTAATTATTATGGAGTTATTTTAATTTTAAGTTAAATAGTAATGTGTTAGTTAGCGAGAAAAATAAATTGCTACAGGTATAATTGTAATTTCTGGCACATCTAACAAACCTTTTTTACTAAACTAAAAATGCAATTTTGATATTTTTTCAAAGGTACACATTGGCTGTATCGTAAATAGAGGGAATATATATACATACATACAATGTATGAAAGCCGTGTCTGTAACTACATTAAATATTTTTTGAAAAAAAAAAGTCGTTGCTTTGTAAAGTACCTATACAAATAAGACAGATGCCAAAATAACAATGTTTAGAATTTTATGTTTGTCTGATTGTTGACTATAATAGATAGCAGAATGAATGGATAGCATTTGACTTTAGAACCGAATTTGAATTTAGGTTTGCATTAGCAGCTAGTTCTTAATGATTTATTAGCAAGAAGTCCGGTAAAAGCCAATACTCAAAAGAGTATTGTTACACGATACCATTCCATCAGCCATGTCTCTCCACTGCTGGCTATAGCCCTCTCCTAAGGTTCACCAACACACACGATCTTCGGCTCTTCTCATCCAACCACCACCGAGGAATAGTTCGTGGGTATGCCAAATCGGTTTAGGACTTTAAAATTACGAAAGTGTAAATTTTAAAAGAAAATAAACAATAAAACAATCCCTATACATTCAATACATATTTTGTCGACTAATAATATGACATTCAATACATGCTTTGTCGACTAATAATATGACATTCAATACATGCTTTGTCGACTAATAATATGACATTCAATACATGCTTTGTCGACTAATAATATGACATTCAATACATGCTTTGTCGACTAATAATATGATGTTCAATACATGCTTTGTCGACTAATAATATGAAATTCAATACATGCTTCGTCGACTAATAATATGATATTCAGTACATGCTTTGTCGACTAATAATATTACATTCAATACATGCTTTGTCGACTAATAATATGATATTCAGTACATGCTTTGTCGACTAATAATATGACATTCAATACATGCTTTGTCGACTAATAATATGACATTCAATACATACTTTGTCGACTAATAATGGGGTAATAATCTTTTTAAATTATATAATTAAATAGTTGTAGACAGTAAAAATCGACACGAAGTGAAAATAAAAAAATCTAGAAAACCTACTGAGTTGTGGAGCGTAGTTATTTGATAATGGACTGTTACTATTGTGTTAAAGATGTCATTTTCACAAAAGTGACATTTACATCCACGCATTTACGCATGGCACATTTATTAGCTTCTCACATCAAATACCACAACATCAAATTTTGGAATTGAATTGAAATAAAAGAAACCTGTGGAAATTGTGTAAACGTAAGATCAATCTGTTTACCAAAAATTTCAAGGCATCACGCATTCAAAAAGAAAGATACAAAGATAACATTCACAGGAGACATTAAATATCCATAATTCACGTTACTGCGAAGCTACCCGCGTTTGCAGAAAACATCCAAATATACGATCCCTCCCTCAAAATCGGCATAAAGCTTTTATTATTACAAGAGAATCTTCAAATATTACCAAAGCAACCATGCTTAGATGCCATGTCGGTTATTCTGATATCGAACGATTTATAAAAGAAAAACATTTAAATAAATTAATAAGTAAGACAGATAGATAGTGAAATTGTAACTTTTAGGGTACGATGGGGCTGACATACACAACAGTGTAAAAGCCTCTAAATAAAATAGATAGAAAAAAAATCGTTTATCCGCTTCTGTTCTTTGGTTTGATATGTCGTTTGTCGTCGACTCATGTGCGACGACTATTTAGCCAATGTCATGTGTAAATGAATTTTAAGTAAAAATGATGTCGCTCAGTAAAGCGATAGTAAGTTTACTGTGACAGTTGGATACAGCATCCCTCGAGCTCTCGCTAAAGAATATACTAAAATCGGTTTTCATGTAGCATGATGCGGCTGACACCTATCAGTTGACTGTGACTAGAGATGTACAGAACTTGAGTCGGAACAATGTTTTACGATTTTCGACTTCCGTTATGAATTGTTTGTAATTGATTGACTATTCGTTAATCAATTAATTAAGGGCAGTAGTGATACAGATGTGAATTTAGGTTGGCAACCAATAAATTTAAAAGCAATTTTTTTTTTTGTATATTGATTAAACATTATTATTAGTATATGATTTTTATTAAACATAAAATAAAATAAATTAAATACGAATTAAATCTACTTCTACGTGAATATTATTATTCTACTACTAGCCGTATGCCCGATGAGAAATCTCATTGGCAACATCTCAGGAACTTTTACACCCGTAGGGGATGAATTTTCAAAAATCCTTTCTTAGTGCTCACCTACGTTATATAAGGAACTCCTGTGCAAAATTGCATGCTTCTAGATCCACCGGTTTAAGCTGTGCGTTGTCTGTCAGTCAGTCAGTGTTCGATTTTTATTAAGTAGATAGTATATGTAGATAGTATATGTAGATGCTATCTCCCGAACGTAGTATAGAGATGATTTTGATTATTATCTTAACACTATATGTATAGTCGTATAAGAAAAAAATAAATCCTATTCCATTGATTTATTGTTTTACATTTGATTAATAAACGATTTTTTTAGTAGCATTAATCACTAGCTTGACACCAGATAAACAGGCCACAGAATAGTGTCCCACACTGCGGTCACTGCATCATGTGTTCCTGATTTCTTATAAATCTGGAATATACGGGATTCCTCATGATGCTTTCTCTCACGTCCGAGCCAGTGAGAATTGAGAAAAATGAGTGCTGTGTTGTTTTAATTACTCAGAGAGCAAAGATATAACTAGAGTTGTAAGAACGTTGGCAGCGCACCGGCAAGCCACAGGTGCAGGTGTCCATGAGTGGCGGTGACCACTTATCATACCGCTCGCTCGTTTACCATCTATTATGTAAAAAAAAGCGCTCAACGCTCATCTTTACATCTCATCTTTTCAGTTAGAAACAACCTATTAAAAAATCCAACAATACAATATAATTTTAGCAGAATATCCCCACTACATTGTCGCCACTTAAGAAAAACATTTCTCGTTTAACAAACAAAAGGGTCTAAAGTGCGAAGAAAATTTGCCTATTCAGCCGAATGTCACGTAAATTCATATTTTTAAGACTATGGACAGGGAAAAGGCGGGAAATGTAAATAGTGGAGGGAAAATGGTTCCGTATTAAGGTCCATTTATATTATCGTGCATAAACGAGTACGTAGTGTCTCCTGAAATATTCTATAACACATCTATTTATATTGAGTTTGTGTCTCGATTCTATGCAAGCGATTGGAAAGAGCTATATACTCAGATCCGAAACGATGAAATCAGTGTAAGAAACAAAGTCACCGACATATCTCAAAGAAGCAGCAAGCTTAAGCTTTCACGAGATCGCGTACCGGGAAACATGGCGTGAGAGTCCACTGACTAGGTAAACAGATCTCTTAAAAAATATAACTAAGACATGTACCTATTCATAGAATGCTGTGAGTGATACTTAACTAAAGGAAGTTAAATACATACAATAATAAAAATAAACAAAGTAAATAAAGTAATATAAATAAACAAAACAAAAAATAAACAGGATAAATAAAATGAAACAAGGAATGATAAATTACAGCAAGTAATTACTGCTTACTGGAGGAGAAAAGCGGAACATTTGATTATTTTTGCAATGTTTTACCCCAGCCCTTTCAGTATACACTGCTGGACATGGGCCTGTGAGGCTTGCCAAGCTGGCCAAGCGGGTTAGCGAGTCCACTCTTTTGGAGGTGGCGGAACTACACCAGGGCTCGTGGTAGTCGCTTATCCCATAGAGTCACCTTGACACCTACGGGAGGGATGGGGTGGGCATAAGACTCTATTGCCGACCGACATCACGCGACACTATTGAAACTTTTTAAAATTTAAACTTTATTCCAAACGTGATGTCTATCACAAGTGGACATTTTGTACCAAGAATATACATCATAAATAAATGGTAACCATATACATAGATAGGCGACACAAGTTCGTGAAATTGTATGGAAACCAAGCGTGTCACGTCATGAGTAAATTGTATAGCAACCAAGCGTGTCACGTCATGAGTAAATTGTATGGCAACCAAGCGTGTCACGTCATGAGTAAATTGTATGGAAACCAAGTGTGTCACGTCATGAGTAAATTGTATGGAAGCCAAGCGTGTCACGTCATGAGTAAATTGTATGGCAACCAAGCGTGTCACGTCATGAGTAAATTGTATGGAAACCAAGTGTGTCACGTCATGAGTAAATTGTATGGAAGCCAAGCGTGTCACGTCATGAGTAAATTGTATGGAAACCAACCGTGTCACGTCATGAGTAAATTGTATGGCAACCAAGCGTGTCACGTCATGAGTAAATTGTATGGAAACCAACCGTGTCACGTCATGAGTAAAATATTAGTGATGGCAAAACAACTGATGAAACGAAACATCTCCAATGACTGGTTTTATCGCTTTTGAAAATTTTTTACAATTAATTATAACACAAATAAGCATTTTTGTGTTTCGTAACTACTTGCTAGCGGGAACGGGTCGGAACAAAACGAGCCGCGCGAGATATAAGAGTATAGCGCCAACTTGTGATATCTATCCCTCTAATATCCTCCATTGTAATTTTTTTTCCTTTCAAAAATACCTTCATTTAAAAAAAAACATTTTAAAAAATTATCGTCACAGAACAGTGGTGCTAAGGTGGTGCAAATATACTTACTAAAGTATATTTGCAAAAGGTCAAAGAATAACTTACAAGATTTTATTACATTACCCCACAGAGGTCTACAATTAGCACATTTTTTAAACAAAGGAATTTTTTAGTGAGACAAAAGCCAAAAGGCTCTTTGTGATAGCGAGAACAAAAGTAATCGAGACGCTTTTAACTCAGTAGAAATTGCAATAAAAATACCTTTCTTATTTATAGAATCTACTAGAAATCGTTTTAGATGTTTTTCTTAGTGTTGTATTGTAAGATCGAAAACGTTGAATGTTGTTATTCGTCGTCTAGTTATTTCTTTTCTATCATATTTTGTTTTACCCATATTCTAAATCGTAAAGTCGAAATGTACCCGAGTCAATGCATCCTTATTAACTGATACCTGGTATTTTGAATTGATAAAAACCTACTCGACTCTAGGTTTTTACCCACAAGGGAAGCTTTCATTAATGAAAATAAATGAACTTTTGTGGGTAGAGTAGTTCATTGTGAATACAACCAACGTACTTTTTTAGCCTAAGGTGGTTAAATTTTAACCACTTTACGTTTGAAAATGTTATTTATACTGTATTTTTGGTGATTTATATTTTATTTACTTATTGCAACAAAATGTACAACTTTTACTTAACGAAATATATAAATAGTTTTTGATTATATCAAACAGATTACATACAGATACATACCTTTATAGATTCACATTATATATGTCAGGGCCGTCTTTACCAGGGGGTGCAAGGGGTGCGGTGCACCCCGGGCGCTCACCTTTTAAAGATAATGAAAAAATATAACGCTATAGTAAACAATTACACAATAGGATATTTGACTGTCATAGGATACACAATAGGATATTTGACTGTCATAGGATACACAATAGGATATTTGACTGTCATAGGATACACAATAGGATGTTTGACTGTCTTAGGATACACTCCCGCACCCCGGCGCAGAATAGACTTAAGACGGCCCTGATATATGTAATAATATACCTTAGATCAAAGCAGAAGGGGTATATACGGTACGTTCTTCGATTGCGTCAACTGAAAATAGACTCCAATGCACGAATGCTCACGAACTCGTACAGCTTTAATTGAAGTCACGTTGTACGAAACCAAAGATTTTATCTCACTTGTAAGATTTTATCTCACTCACTCATTAATGGCCGAATGTAAACTAATAATTTAAAAAAAACTTCGACGAATTATTGCTTTTTGTTATACTTACGCGTGAAATGTGATTGATTCCATGTGTCCTGTTTTTGTTACTTAAGTGATCTGTGCACTGAATAAATGCACAGGAAGGTATTTTTAACTGTATTTTCTACGACAAAACCTGTATTCACCGAGTGAACGTATTACGTGCAAGTAAGTCGCTGTTCTATCGTTGACTAAACGAAGCAGGTCCATTGGACTCGGTTTTGTAGGACCACGCGCGGTAAGTGAGTAGCGTATCTTCCTCGTTTTGATTTGATCTAAGTATTATACAAAGTTTTTCTTCAGCAACGACAACAATTAATGGACAATAAATATATGAATTGTGTGTGTATGTATGTGTCTCTGCGTGTATGTATATGTCTCTCTGCGTGTGTATATATGTGAGAATGTGTATTCGTTTGTGCTAATTCTAACCAATCTAGAATCAATAGAATCGAATTGTGTCAGCTCCCAGTGCGATCAGATAGGATACCTATAATGGCTTTTTGAATATGGACTTAGAGGATCAGCGCTGAGAAATAGTTTATCATATGTCCATAGTATCCTACTTGCAACCGATTTTTTCGCATAGATTGTGCAACTAAGCGGCAATACAGCTCTGTATGTTTATTGCGTATCCGGGGAGTACAGAAATTGATAACCTGCTGCATCCAGTTGTGGACAGTCGAGGGAACCATTGCAAATATCGTGCAACAGCATCATGTCTGCTATACCAATCTGCGGTTTTAGTGTTTAGTTTAAATGTGTGCATGAACTGTCGTATTCGCCGCTCTGGTGCTTGCCACCTGGGGTTTCTACAACCGCACCTCCCGTCACAGAAGTGCGGTCTATTCGCATTTCCTCGATACGGAGGTGTCGGGTACTGTTCGGTCCAAATAATATTTTATACCGCGAACTCGTAGGCTGTGGAACGAACTGCCCCAAGAGGTCTTTCCATTAAGCTACGATATGGGGTTATTCAAGAAAGCTGTGATAGGATTTTGCAAGGTTGGCGGCGCACCCGCATACTCCTGGTGTTGCAGGTGTACCTACATGGGCGGCGGTAACACTTACTATCACGTGGGACCGCTTGTTCGTCCGCCCACTTGTCTATAAAAAAAACCACTCCGTACCTAATTGTTCTTATTTTTTTTTATTCAAAGAAACAGTTTCCTCTCCTAAGAAGAAAATTCATTTTTAACGAAAATAAAAGTATCATGAAGTAAGTAAAACAAAGGTAATTAATAATGGATATTCTTTTAGTTATATCCAAAATTCCACTAGCTTGACTTTAAATTAATTAAAATTAAATGTTGTTGCATTTTTCTCGAATGCCAACAAAATGCACATGTACCTTTTTTTAAAAAAAAAGGTATTGGAGTCCCGTCTTTATGTTCTCCGGGGTTTTGGTTAAAACGTCTGTATTTCGAATTTTCATTAGAATGCATTATAATTCTCATTTGAAGTTCATTTCATTAGGAGTAAATCTTAGTATTAATCCCTACGAATTTAAAGACAGATATTAATATTACAATAAACACCTTTGATTTGAATAGCCACAAAATGCCTATTGTACATTTGATTACGTGGGCATCTAACCACGCACGCAAGAGTTTAAAGAAAGTTAATTTGATATAAACAAATTGATAAAAGCCTTTGTTCCTTTAAAAACGGTCTAAAATTTGCGATTTATCGCGATTGAATTAATCTATTCAGAGCGTTTTTGTAAGAAACTTTTCAAATTACTAGTAATTCTGAGTCTTTATTCATCATAAGTGAATTATTTAATAGGGAATGCCCGTAGCCCAGGGGCATGCATATAAACAATTAAGTAAACAAAGCTTACCATTTAACTAATACTTATTTATCTATGCTAAGCCTACGCTAACGCGGGCGAAGTCATTAAAAACAAATTTTAATGTACTGCCGCTTATGAGTGCGAACCTAATCCGGCCTAATGTAGCGTCAAAACTATACTTATTACTAAATCAGTTACAATACAAAATAAGAACCGTGCAAGCACTTAGTGGGCGAAAGGCTCTCGTTTAGAAAAATGAAATAAGTCACCGAATATTTACACTTTCTACGACGCTATTTTGAAGCACTTTACGCGCCTCCGACCTCGTTTTAGTAGAGAACTTCGGGCATGGCTCTATTTGCAGGGGAAATTATAAGAGTAAATAAGTTATATATAAAAACACGTAAGACATTATTTTTATTGTTTTAAGGCTCCATGCACTATACAATAATAACATATTAAAATGACGATGATGAAAGACGGGCCATTATTCGGCACGTATTGCGCAGCTTTGTCACAGTAAATTTACAAGTGCTAAAAATAGGGAAATAAATGAATTTTGATAATTATTATTAGAAATAATTATTGAGGGGGACAGTGCATGTTGCAATTCCACAGCCGCTGAGCGAGCCTGACTGGCCACGTTACCTTTCTCTCACAAAGACTACCTTGAAATATACTGCATTTCCCACTTTATTCTATTTCCTTAATGTACGTACATGTTTCGGTAGTGCGCGAGATATGCCAGAGCCCACATCCTATTTTACCATTCTCCATTTTCTCTTTCTCCAAATACACATCTCCAAAGGTAGGCAGCAAATTCGGGGCGTGCCAACGTTTGTCATTTTGGACTAATGTTGGCATGTATCGTGGATGTCCATAGTCTACAGTATCCACTTATCATCGGATGGACTGCATGCTCGTCTGCTATCTTGTACCATAAAAGAAAATTTGTTGGTGGGGTTTAGGTTCACCGGTGACAATAAAGATATCGAAGTCCTTCGAAGCGGGAATCCGTCTACATTGTCCTTAAAGTTTAATACTAACTATTAAACCACAAAAGGCACAATACACATTTTTTACAATAATCAAATAAAACCACAACTTCACTTTTCGAATTCCCGCCAAAAAGTCCCCAGAATCAATGATTATGGTCGCCAACAATGGGACCACTCCCGTGCACCTAATGGTTTACTCCCCCCTCTTTAAGTCACGTTCAGGCTACATCGGCCGTGTCTTATTTAATTAAAGAAAAATATACATTAGAATAAATTTTAAGAGCCTCCTATGAACGCGCCCGTGAAATTATTTGGGGCCGAAGGAATTTTAATTTCGTTACTTCTGTCAGAAATTTCGTTAGCGTTTGGAGAGAAAAACTGTTTTCTACAAAAAAACGTAATGTGTTTATCATGAAATTTTTGAGAAAATTACAGTACGAAAAGATACTTTAAGTCTAGTATTACACAATTGGCTTTTTTTATAGGAAAAGGCGTCAGACGAACATGTATGTTCGTCCACCTGCTGGTAATTATACCTGCTGTCGTCCATAGACATCCGGGATACGTGCCAACATCAGGCCAGAATGACAAGCGTCGGCACGGTCCTGAACGCGCTGCCTACCTTTCCACATTAAGGAATGGATTGGGGGAAAGGGTTGGGAAAATGGAGAGGGATAGGATATTGTGGGATGGGAATGGACCTGGCATAGCTCACTCACTACCGAAACACGTACATACATTGGGGAACTACGATACAGCAGGAAATACAGTACATTTCAAGGTATTCTTCTGTGAGAGAGGGGTAACGTGGCCAGTCGAGTGCGCCCAGCGGCTGTAGGAGTACGCCATGCACTTCCCCCCACTAGATGTATAATAAGGAAGGAATCAGGATTAGTCTTAAAAATTGATCGTACTAGAATCCGAAACGTGTTTATATATTGATATTGTATTTGTATAGTATATTAATTAATTGCTTATTGGTTAATTACAACTCTGGCTTTGCAAATTTATACTCGACAACGACTAGACAGTGTATAAGCACATATAGGTATGGTATAAGGTAGTTATAATTACATATACAGTGCTTTCGAAAAGTAACGAATATATTCATTATTTCTGAAATTGAGAGTTTTTCGAAAAAATCCTCTGACACGTCGATTCACGGTATGAGAAAAATCTCATACCACAACTGCATTAAGAACGGTTGAATATCAATTGAAATACAAAATTACATTTTAAATTATGTTATTAAACAGTTTTACTGGCTTTGGCATACGTTTAGTGTAGTCAAGCTAGTAAAAAATATAACTTAGTATATCCCGTGTGGAGTTTATGATCTGCCATCGGGTGCGTCCCCAGGCGGTGGATAGGGGAACGACATCCAAGTGTGGACGGCAGGTACTGGGGTGACACGACGATTATAACTAGGAGGTGATGTTTCTCTGCGTGTCCCCCTGAAGAGCAGAGGGCACAGTGTAAAAGTAAGGACGGACTCGGCGGGCACTAACTCGGCCGCTGGGCACCGCCGTACATCGCAGTCCTGTCTGAAGACGGGACCGAGGGTCTTGGCTTAACCGTCCGGACCACGAGGAACACAAAACCTCCATAAAAATCCCTCCACTGGGGAGTGCACCAGTCGTCGGTGGTCAACAAAGGATTGCCGCCCGGCCTCCCAGTGGTATTAGGGTTATCCAGGCACAGAGGGCACTGCCTGAGATGGACGGACTATTTCGGTCGTATGGTGTCGGCTGGCATTAAAATAGCACCATCCTATCTCTTCCTGTGAATGTCGTAAAAGGCGACTAAGTGTTTACACCTCAGCCACAAACCCTAAGCAAAGGGTGGACCACCAACTCGCGTGGCCAGCATGGCGTTTCAAGGCCAAATAACCCCCATGCACGAGATAATGTGTGTGAGGAGGCCCGCTTCTAGCAGTGGATGTTAATAAGACTGATTACATATAACAGATTATCATCCAACAACAGTTTGCAAAGGGTCCTCCGTGACCGGCAATGGGACATAACAGGCTGACATCGATAGATACAAAATACTACTTCGAACAGTCCGTAAAAATTCTCATCGCCGATAAAAGCCAATCACCCGTCCATCGAACGCCCTTTACCGATAGGTGAAAACGTGAATGCATGGAAATAGCTCCGCGGAGACCTCGGTAACAAGGGTCAGAGGGATCGAGCGATTTGAAAAGCAGGCCCGGCTAAACGATCTTTTGGGCATTACTCGCGCGATACACAAGGGAAGTGAGTAAGTCTGATGCGATTCTGAGCATTTGACAACTTTCGACCAACCAATTATTATATTTGTATGTTAAAATGAACCTAAACTTAACGTTTCGGTTGACTAAAGTATCAGCCAAACGAGTATAACAAATACAAACATCTTTGCAGCTAGCTCGTTATGTATTTTTAATAAGCGGTTAGGTAGCGCCAACCGTAGACATAACATTGTAGAACAAATCTATTTATTCAGTTAGAGCAACTACCCACATTTAGTTTTTATAATCAGGAATGTAGAAAGATCAAAACGTCTTCAATCTCGAACTTTGTCCAGAAACCTGCTTGGCTTACTTACTAGACGTACAATGTCAACTGTCATCGCGATTCCAAAAATCTCATATTCTAGTGTGTGTGTGATTTGTCGTAATGTTGGTTTAGGGATGAGGTGCATAACTGAAATATGGCTTCGATATCGATAAATAACATAGTTATTAGGTACGAAAAAATAAAACATTACTTATTTATTATACATTTTTAGGGACTGAATTGCGACAAATTACTTCACAGTACGTGTCAGAGCCATCATAAAAGGGATCGTCATAGCCATCATCATAGACGGGCTGGTGAGCATCTCTTCCTTAAATTCTAAAATTGGCCGACACTATATCAATAGTTTTGGCCGACCAAAACTATTGAAATAATGCAATTGGCCGAGTACGAGTTTATTATATTCTTCCTTTAAACTTATGTCACGTAATTCTTTTTATTGTTATGTCAATTGAAATATATAGCTATTAATGTGTTGTCGAACTGTGTTTTCTCTTATTAAAATTTTATTAAAAACCCATAACATATACAATAGAATATAAAATAAATAGAATAATAACAAAGAAAGGGATCGATTATTTTAAAGTGATTGTTTGTAATTGCTAGTTCGTTGTTGTGCGGATCCATGTGTGTGTGTCCCAGTGAACAGAAGGGACAAACAATACATGGCCGGATAGGGCACCTGTGATAGCAGTAAACCTCCCTATTTATGACATGGCCCGAAACGGGATACTATACGACAAGTTTGGGAAAATCGCGGATTGACTAAACATTGTGGGTTTTGCGTGCAAAATGACGACAAATATTTGGGTACCGACGATTTTGTTTAAGGTTTATTAAGTGGGCTGGCTTTTATTGAACAGTTTTGGAGTATTATTTGTGAAATTTTTGTAGGTAGGTAAAAAGTTAGTAATGACATTTTGTTTTAATTCTAATTTAATTATTTTTGACTGTTTTTTTTTACATTACCATAATCAGCCCTTAAACTTCCCCTGCTCGATACACTCGCATTGTCATCTGCATTTTTTTTAAATGGACGAAGGTGGCAGACGAGCATACAGTCCATCCGATGGTAAGTGGATACTGTAGCCCATAGACATCCGTGATACATGCCAACATTAGTCCAAAATGACAAACGTTGGCACGCCCCCAGATGCGCTGCCTACCTTTGGATATAGGAATGGATTTGAAGAAAGGGTTGGGGAAATGGGGAGAGATGGGAATGGGCTCTGGCACATCTCACTCACTACCGAAACACGTACGTGCATTAGGGAAATAAGATAATGTGGGAAATGCAGTACATTTCAAGGTCTTCTGTGAGAGAGGAGTAACGTGACCAGTCGTGTGCGCCCAGCGGCTGTTGGATTGCAGCGTGCACTCTCCCCCACATAAATGCATGAGGGGTGTATGGCCTTAAAACGCCATGCAGACCAAGCGGATTAGCGAATCCACTCTTTTAGAGGTGATACAGTTCCACAGGGTTTTTGGCAATGCGCGACATGATTCGAATTCTCGTCGTTGCCCTGGTTCTTGTTTCGAACCAGGACTTTTGGTAGCGGCTTCCTCATTACCCACTGGAAGGATGGAAGTGGTGTTATTCTAAAGCTACACGAGACACCGTATTGGACTCAAACTAATTCTCTTACGTCGCACTAGCGCCTCGTACACCAGATAATGTGCTTGAAGAAGCCCCTGTCCTGCTGGTTACCAGCCCTTTTTTCGTCCACTGCTGTAGACGAAAAAAGGGTTGGTAACGGTTACTACATATGTGAAACCGTGAGTATTTCAAGTCCAATATTGAAAACATGTTATTCTACAATAGCTACCTGGATGATGTGGCAGTCCTTATGAGAGGCTTATATCCAGCAATGGAGGGACAGGATGCTGGTATGGTATGGTATGTAGTCTGTATTAAATAAATCGTTTTTTTTTTATTTGCTACTCTGTAAATTATACAAACAAAGCAGTGGTGTGGTTTAGGGAGTTAATTAAATTTAAAATGTTTGAGTCGGAATTAAAAAAGGTCGCAAACTCAGCGTCTCTTATTAAAAATGAATTTTTTTTTTGTTTATAGAGAACAGGGCGGACGAGCAAGCGGTCTCACGTGATGGTAAGTGTTACCGCCGCCCATGGACACCTGCAACACCAGGGGGTATGCGGGCGCGCCGCCGACGTTTATTGTGTACATAAACAGAAACTAAAAGCTTATTAAGGTGTTCAATGGTAAATATGTCCCACAGCCAACAGTAATTACTTACCCAATTAAAATTTTCTATTAAATCTAAAAAGAACTTCAGTGAAAATTAAAAATTCAAACAACGTCAACTAAAATCGTGGACGAAATTTTCAAGGGCTCTGTTTTCCTTTAATTAAATTCATAAATTCGTGGTTTTAGGAAACCGCGCGCGCAAAAAATATAATAATTTTCTTTCAGCAAGGTCCAGTACCTACTAATATTTAAAAAGTCGTACCTCATAACATAGCCGTAAAAGCGTGACGTTTTTACTGCTAAACACCCCTCTCCTCTTTCATAGGGCTGGTGACGATGATGATGATGAATTGTCTTTAAAGTCGTACCTATGAAAAATCTACCGAGTTAGCCCTCTCTCACAATAGATTGCTGTGAAATGTGCCAGCTTTGCTGTGAAATGAGTGAGTGAGAGGCGCTGGAGTCCATTGTCATTTCACCTTCATCTGTAGGAGGAGAGTGCATGCTGCATTGCGACAGCCGCTGGGCGCACTCGACTGGCCACGTTACCCCTCTCTCACAGAAGACCTTGAAATGTTCTGCATTTCTTACTTAATTGCATTTCCCCAATGTACGTACGTGTTTCGGTAGTGAGTGAGATATGCCAGAGCCTATTCGCATCCCATCCTATCCCTCCACATTTCTCCAATCCATTCTTTAATCTGCAAAGGTAGAGCATGCCAACGGTTGTCATTCTGGACTGATGTTGGCATGTATCGCGGGTGTCTATGCACTACGTTATCCACTTACCATCAGGTGGACTGTATGCTGGTCTGCCGAAATTTTCTATAAAAAAAAAAAGGATTTTTCACTATTTCTGCTTTAGCAACAAACGTTACAGATAGGTACATTGGGAAAACATTGGCCACCGGCTTATCCTGAAACGCGTCATCCACATCTACGCAATAAAGTAATAAAGTATGCTATTAGAGGTACAGTAATTCACAGACGTGAATGACGCGTTTGGGTGTTTCCGGATTAGCCGATGGCCAATGTTTTAGTAATGTATCTGTACATAGATAGATAGATATATTTTATTATGTACTAAAAGAAACAGAAGAGGAACTCAAAAATACATATAAGTAATTAGAAGTACAATCGGCGGCCCTTTGATGGTAACGAGAAGTCTGTACACGAATAGAAATTGAAGGTGCAATAAAGAAATGTCTTTATATAGATACATGCATAGATATATACATATACATACAGAATGAACTAAGGACCTAAATAAGATATAGAATAATAATGGAAAAATATGTTGGAGCAAAGACAACTGTTAATCTGTACGAAAGTGTTTTTCACAATTCTTTTAATACTTACCCGAGATTGAGTGCGTTTTTATTGTCAAGGTTTGCCGATGTTGTCATTTGTTTCAAAGCAAATAAATCATTCGCAAAATAATACAGTTACGTAAATAAAGTTAACGCGAAAATAAAGTTACTCTCTCTGTTTCTAGAATGGCATGTTGTTTAGGGTAACACTTTTTTTTTATTAGGAGAAGGCGAATTTATCATTTGGCGTCCCGCCTCAGGGCGGAGACACTGTGGTTAATTAAGTATGTTGGAACAAACAAAGGCCTGTAGATGTAAGAAAAGGAAACAATTCTCTAATTTCTTTAGCCCGCTGTTGTATCCCACCGGTGGACTGGGTATTAATAATAATAATTGTAGAGGAAATGTAGAAATAAAATTAAATGTATGTTAAATGTATGTATTAAATGTAACCATACCATCGGCTTATGTACAATATTTCGATTGCTGGATATAGACCTCTCCTAAGGCCGCACACTATTTTCGGCTTTTCGCAACCAATTACCACCGAACTTGTTTAAGTGGCCGGTCCACCCGGTCCACGTGGCCTTCATTCGAGAACTCGCCTACCCCATCAGTTATCGGTCACGTGGCAAATACCACCTATGCATGTATGCATATTCTACCGGCTACCGGTGATCCTTGGAGCCTTTTGAGATAATCTGGTATTATCCATCGTGAGTTTAAATCCTTGGCCCGTACCTTTGAATTTCTACTTAAGTGAGAAGACCCGCTTGTTCGAAAAAAAAAAACTGGAGTATGTGTATCCACCAATCCACACTGGGCTAGCGTGGTGGGGTATAACTCGAAACCCCTCCAATGATTTAATAGGTGAGGCCCGAATCTTGCAGTGGGCCGTTATAGGCTTATACATGTCAGAAAAAAATAGTTTACACATACATTATTATATCTTAGTAAAGTTTGTAGGTAGTCCAAATCAGTTTAGTAGGACCAAAATTTCGATGGTGTAAATTTAACAAGAATTTCCGAAAAAAAATCTAATTGCAATATATACAATAAATATTGGATAGGGCTCGTAAAAATCTACAGCTCTTAGATAAGCTTTTGTTTTTATAAAACGTACAAAAAATGTCCAAATTTACCTTCTCGACTACCCTTTTCATATCTGAACAACTCATTCGGAATTTTAAATACTTATTAATTTCGAATCAACAATATATAGTCCGATTATCTATTCGAGTCAGGGATAAGACATGTAGAATTAGAGTGTTAGAGTGTTATCTCCGTACAAATTTCACTCTGTATGACAGTCGATAGAACTGTCAAACAGAATATATAAATAGCCTACTCGAATAAATAATCCGACTTTACAATTCAGGCATTACTCATTCATACTCATAAGTACGTTTTGTTACAAACAAACATGAAACGGCTGCAGGTAATAAGACTGGGAAATGAGAAGCGCTGAGGTAACTTTTAATATTTTACCCATGGAGTTCATCCCATTTTCTAAATGTAGTAGCCACTCTGCTGTACGGAATAAATTAATTTCTCATGTACGAGATTTTAAATATTGTATCAGAGAAGCCTTTTACAATGTGATGCTCTATTTGAACGCTCAGCTTTATTGAGCGAGTTACTAGCACGATCTTTGTTTTTAGTATTTCTTACTTTAGGTTTTAATTAATGTATCGTTTCGTCTCTCATTCGTCTTCAAGGCTTCGCCTAAATCATTATTTTAAGAAATAGTTCCTAACCAGTAGTCTCTTCTTCGGTGATCCAAAATGAGGGAGAGACGGTATAATCCCCCACGGAAACACAATCGGTCGGGGATCAGAGCATTAGGGACAGAAATCAACGTGCGATATCGAACAGCAACACTTTTTAGACACCCTAGATAAGAGATAGGATGGTGGCTATTTTGAAACCGGCCGACAACACAGGGCTTAACACACAGTAATCTTTAGATTGGTCGGTATTGTTGGTCAGTCAAGCGCGGAGTCGAAGGTAAACTATCAAGTAGACATCATTTTTTTTATTTTATTTAAATATACCAAAAACAATACATTTATTTTGCCTACTTTGTAACCGAGAAGGTTTGTGCAGGCATTGAACATTCGTATATAAACTAATTACTACAATATAAATTGCTGGCTTGTTATTGGAACTTATTCATAAACCTATAGTATTGTGCAGTTGTATAGATTTTTTCTATGTACTTTAACAACACGCTAAACAGTCTTAAGTAGACCAGGCTTAATGGGCTGGTTTTTTTAGACTAACAATAAAGTGTTTATATTCTGCAGGCATTAATGTTTGTTTTGCTAACTCGTGCTAGTACTGACGCACGTCCAAAGACAGTACGGAGCCTGTGGAGAGCGATCATTCTCACTTAGTCCAGGTTTCCTGACCCCATCGGGGTTCTAAAGTAGAAGTGAGTTAGTATAATATTTTTTATGTAACCTTTTTATGTAAAGATAATTCCAGCGCTGCCGCGAGCTATGAATGAGTTTACATCCTAACTAGACCATAACAGCATATTCTTTATATCACCCCGTGTGGTGTCAGCTGGCTATAGGATATCACCACCCAATTCCCGTGGTTGTCGTAAAAGGCGACTAACGAATAACAAAGCGGCTACCACAAGCCTTGAGGAACTACACCTCTAAAGGAGTGGACTCGCCGATCTGCTTGGCCAGCGTGGCATTATAAAGCCTCACATCCTTCAGACATTCCATGCCGTCGACGAATTTATCTATTTGAATAAATGGTGTGTTTTTTTTTTTATAGACTAGTGGGCGGACGATCAAGCGGTTCCACGTGATGGTAAGTGTTACCGCCGCCCATGGACACCTGCAACACCAGGAAGTATGCGGGTGCGCCGCCGACCTTGCAAAATCCTATTCACAGCTGTCTTGAAGAACCCCATATCGTAGCTTAATGGAAAGACCTCTTGAGGCAGTTCGTTCCACAGCCTACGGGTTCGCGATACAGGTTGTTTGTAAATATTAACTTTAATTTATAAATATTGTATATTAACTTAATTTTAATTTCAATGTTCAATAAATAATTGGCTTGTAATGATAATTATGCAATAAATGAATATATATTCATTCTAGCCTTTGTAATTTCACAGCAAACTAAAATTGTAAGTACCATTATTAAAAAGACGAACGTTCATTTGTAAACATTTTTGTATTTTGACTCTGTTGGCAGATTGATGAAGTTCACACAGTAGTAAAATTTAGTTCCTACCCCATTCAATAGATGGCGCTGATAAATTAGTCTAGAACCCTCTATTGAAACTGAGCCACTACGTGCTGTCAAAGATCATTTCAGCGAATATCTATTACATCGCTGAAATTTGATTTTTTTGTCCTCTTTACACCGAGTTACTTTACTTATATCAATTTCATTATATCGAATCACTACATCACTTTGTCCTTAGATCGAAATACTTGATATGAATGATATTTGTTCGATGTTTCGTCACATAGAATCACTTAACATCGAATAAGATATATATGCAACACTAGACAACATACTTCGAAAATCATTTATTTTCATTTCATGACCCTCGGCATTCTTGACACTATATGATAACGTCCTATTGCAGGACACTCCCTAGTAAATCGTTAGGGGATTTCGGTCGGATTTACGGGATTACATACACATGCTCCAGATTTTTTTTTATATTCAGGGTTTCCTCACAACGATGTACCTTACCGCGTAACTATTGTTTTTTTTTTAAATCCGGTTTTAAGTAGAAACCCAGTGGCACAAGGAATCTATACACGATCACACGAATGTGAGTCCAATGTAGATACCAATAGGCTATCACCGCTTAATAAGAGCTCTATGTACTTAATATGCCAATAAATACCGATTCAATAAAGAAAAGAAGAATTAATCGGCTCAAGTGTATGAACATAAGATTCTTGAGAAGGTCGTAAAGTTTCTTAACAACACCCTGTTCCATAACCAATAATGGTCCTTTCAGCAAGTCTCTTCACCAGGTCATAAGGCTCGCTCAACACAGGGGTGGCTAGAAATGAATATTCTCGACTTCATTAGAGCTGAAGACGGGCCGTCATCTAGTCCCGATCTTAATCTGCTCGATTATGATTTATGGTCTGTTTCAGAGAGCATGGCATGCTCTAAACGCCATGATAATATTGTATCCCTAAAACAATCCATAAGGGTGGCAGTTGCCAATTTTCCCATGGACTTAATCGAAAACTGGCCACAGCGTTTGAAGTATTGTATAAAATTTATTTTTAAAATGCTTACGTGTTTGCTTCTGAAATAACACAAATTCTTGTAATAAAATGATTATGTAAAAATAAAAAAGGTTAATGTTTACTTTGTTACAATATTTATGGCTAGATTAGGTATATACAATATATTGTGTGTTTATTAGTAAGAGATTATTCTGCACTGTAAGTCTTGCACTCAAAATTTGATCAGTGGATTTAATAAGTATAGAACGAGAAATAATTCCCTAGCTTATTGTAAAAGCCAATTCCCCGCTGTATAAATATAAAAAAGGCAGTGTACAACCCAAATATAATTTAGGCATGACCCATTGACTCAGGTCGTAACATTAAAACTTTCCAGGTATATAACTGCCCTAAAGCATTAACGGGGTGCAAGTGAAGAAATAATAGCGGATTGTAAGATAATTCTATACTTTATGGCCCACACTTAAGTCCTTGCGCCGATACATTTCGATACTTAATTGATAAATATAAAGACGAACGAATAAACAAGTACATTGGGATTATAGAATAAAATGTGAAGAGCAGTACATATTGTATGTATTATTTTGTAAAAACATGTCTTGGAGTTTTGGAACGAATCTACCAGAGGAATCACTCTCTGCTAATCAACGTTGAGCTAAGACCTATATGAAATAAACCGGGGAAATTCCCGGTAATCTTAGGAGAGTTGTCCTGAAAAGAGAAATAATGTAGCTGACCACATGCACAGGACTGGAGAATAATACATGAATAAAAATAGGTTCGTATTTAATTATGTAGACACGTTGGCAAATGAGAGATCTAAGTTGATAAAATTTGACGGCTATTTCCGTATTTGAATAGCTGCATTAAATTAGCAGATGTTAAGAAAAATGGCAAACCATCCACATCAGTCATTCGGAAATAGATATGTTCGTCTGGAATTTAGTTTTAAAAGTCAAATAGTCCGTATATCTTAACATGTGTTCCGGATGGTTAATGTTTGTTGGATTACAATTGGTGGAAAAACTAAATTGAGAACAGTGAACAGCACATGACCGAGAAAGATGGCATAAACGAAAGGAGCGGGGTGGAAACGAGTTATAGATGATGATGATGGAAGAACTATAGGACTCTTCATCAACTTTCTTGTCTATTAATTTTAGATATGTCAGACCCGCTGTAGAACCGTCGACTCACTTCAACACTTTGTGGCAAATTTTTCATTTTGTGTTCAATCCGTCTTCTGCTCGTATACGAATGATTTATCAGAAATAAATTATTTGTATTCTTGAAAAGATGTCATAGATATTATTTCGTCGCAGCATCAATCACTGGATTCTAAGTATATACAAAACTATGCTTAGTAATCGAATAATCGAAAACGAAGCAAAGAAAAGCGGTTCAATTTAATCCACATCCAATTCATTCGGAAATTCACCGGTTATTTACCGAATTTATCGGTATTTTTTTTTCTTTTTAGTAAACTGGGCGGACTAGCAAGCGGCCCCACGTGATGGTAAGTGATACCGACGGAAAAAGTGATCCGGTTTCACCAGTTTACCTGTTGTCGGTTAACCGGTAATGCATGCCCTAGTCGGAGGACTAGGTAAAACATAGTAAATGCAGTTAATTTTACTTTCTGTTAAAGTTTAAAAGGCTTATGACTTGGACAACCGAACCATAATATCTGGCTCGGAAGATATGGGCCTTAATAAAAGTTTGTGTTACGATTATTGTACTCGGTATGAAACATGCTTTAATTTTGTTTTTATAATGAAAAGACATATAGAATCCGGAACCTTTAACACAGTCGCTGTGCAGTTAATTTAAGAGCTCGAAACAAAAAGTTTGGAATTTTTGTCTATTTGTTAGAACGTGTATCGCGCAAAAACCACGGAACGGATTTTAATGAATTTGACATAGTTATAACTTATGTATCGGGTCAACATTTAGGGTACTTTTTTCCCAGATCAATTATAGAGTTCCCGTGGGAAGCAAGCTAACCAAACAAACATCCACGCACCCGCGAGCGCACTGTTTACTAACAATCAATAAATAAAATAATCAATTATCAAAATAAGACTCAATCTATCGCAAAACATCCCATTATATTTCCATTTGACCTGAATAAATATTACAATAACGGATAGCGGAACGAACTCGAGTTAATCACTTAAAGATTCAACAGATCGGATTACGCTAAATTGACGCTGAACTATTAAAGGTTATCTGAATCCGGGCCTGCTGACAAATCATTTGTTCGGTGGATAATGAACGACCTGGGATTTAATTGCAGACTTCAATTTTAATCTCAATGTCGGTTCCTTTTTACGTTTTAGGGAGATTTCGAAAAATCTGCACGATGTTCAGGGCAACTGAATGTTTCTTGGAGCCGGAAACCATAGATTCTATTGATAATTGACCACCATAACTAGTCCTTTTCTCGTTCACTGCTGGGCACGAGTCTTAAAACAGCACGTTAGCCAAGCGGCTTGGCGAGTCCAATCTGTTAGAGGTGGCGTAGTTCCTCAGGGTTTGTGATAGCGGCTTTGTTATTCCTTAGTCGCTTTTTACAACACCAATGGAAAGAGATGGGGTGGCTGGCCAACACCACACGGCAAATGGCCCTCTAAGTATTTGTTCTTTATAAAGTGTAAATAACCCCTAGTTTTACACCGCAGCGTGAAAAAATTTCATGCGGTCGCCACGGTAACTGTGAACCAGGCAGAAGGCTATAAGCGCTGAGGAACTACACCTCTAAAAGAGAGGACTCGCCAATCCGCTTGGTCAGAGTGCCGTAAGCCCATACATCCATCATGCAGAAGCAAATGTGCAAAAGGAGACCGGTGTCCAACAATGAACGAAAAAAAAAAGGTTGGGTATAGACTATTAATTCATGAATTATTAGTTAAGTCTTACGGTAATACAATCGTATAAAGTAGGTATTATAAAGCAATAATGAACGAGTACGAAAATAAATTTAAAAAGACTTAGAATCCTGAATTTAAAAATGACGAAGTTGCACATTTCGGAATATATCATAATCATTTGTGCAGAATCCAAGGTTCCGTCTCAAATTGCGGTAGCCAGTTACAGCATACGTCTGTTATTCGATAAGAGATCTTATGTTAATCGAGGTGAACATGTTTTTGTTTGAAAACAATGTCGTAGCTCACGTCACAATAAGGAAACGATACAGTGAGGAATTAACGTGCAAACAGTCAAAAAACCTTAACACTCACATATAAGCTGTTTATACTCGTAATAAATATGTATAACGAATCAATCCACACAAAACCATAGGGTTTTAGGTTGATCCGTAATCAATAATCATACAGAATTCATTGCAGAGCAAGAATTATTATAATTATATTTAGATATATTATAAAAACCTAGCAAAAGAGTTTTAGGTACGTGAAAAGGGTTCCGTAGGTTTTTTTAGAAGAAACATCTAAGGTTCGACTCGACAGTATTTCGTATCAACTTTATGTTAAACGTACAAAATCAAAACTACTACAACTTGACATTTTATTCAATCTGTAAAAGGTAAACGATTTTTTTTTTCAATTTTCAGAAAGTGTCTTTGCTTTATTATCCGTTCAAGTAAAATGTTAATTGAAAATACCCAAATACTAAGAGCTCTTGTCTAGGATTGTTTCAAGTTTTCTTCAACAGGATTGAATGAGTATAGGGGTTTACACTCAATGAGGTGCTGTCAATTATTTTTAATATTTTGTATTTGGAAAATACAAATTTACATATTTCTATAGGTGTATAGAGTAATATGGTTGTAACATGCAGTTGAAAAGCTCCAATTTCTACGTTAAATTATTACGGGCAGCCCTAATTTATTACGTTCCATCGAGAGATTACGTTGTGATCACAAAGTATTAGTTAGTGCACTCTACAAGAAGCAGTGTCGACGGAGTAAAAGAGACATTGGAAGAAAAATTCGATGCTGTACTTATGTGGATGCCAGCGGCATGGCCTAGCGAATTAATAGGTAATTTTGAGAACAGCATTAAGTTTCAATACTGTTCTTTAAAGTGTTATGGTAGTCCGTACTCGGTCCGCTTTTTCTTTTTAAATGACGATGTAAAGTTATAAATTTATGCCAGTCCCTAGACGTCGCGCCAATTTTCCTCTTCAAGTGTTTGCGCCAAGCCTCCCTTTCCGAATTCTAGGGGTCCTTTGGTAAGGATAAAAAAACAATAATAAAAAAATAAAAAAAAACGCCTCCTGAATCGAAAATATTTTAAGAAATGCTGCACTGTGCTTATTTTTGCTACTAAGAAATTAATTTTATAAATTTAATTACCTGCAAGCTAATTAAAGTTTGTTTATTTGATTTTTTTTTACAAAATATTAGCATTTAACAGACGAAATCTTGTTCTCACACTAAAATTATCTGTCGTGTGTACCCACTCAAAGGTTGAATTTGAGTTAGAGATGTAGGCTAGTTAACAATAGTTGTTTATCTAATTGCTAAAATTAAAATAAAAACGATATATGAAATAAGATTTTTACTCAGAGGGTATCAAATACAGTATAATAAAGTCATCATACAACGTAATAAACACGGAACCTTTTCTTTACCAACGGTTCATGCTTTGCCGCGTTTCCTTCGGCTTTTCGACGTTGATGTTAGATTTGAAAATATTGTTAATGTTGGCATATTTTTCTACTCCGATGTCAGTAAGAACAGTCCAGTTTTTTATTAGGCTTATTTCGGGTTTACGGCGTGTGTTATGGATATCCCTTCTTCTGGTCGATGTATCATTGTTATTTTATGAAGCTATGTTTCGTTTGGATTCTGAGGGCTATGTATACTATTCGGGAGCCAGCTTTGTATTATTGGGACGTGAGGGGGGGGGGGGGGGGGGGGCGTTCCGTGTGGTGTTGGCCTGCTTTATAGCACCAGACCTTTTATCGTCCACTGCTGGATATGGATATACACTCGTGCACTTTGTTTCGTGTATGAGGGGTGTATTGTCTTAAAACGGCTGACCAAACAGATTGGCGAGTAGATTCTTTTAGAGGTGGTACAGTTCCTCAGGGCTTAGTCACCAGGGTCACCCAGGGTCCCTTAGTCACATTTTAAGACACCGACGGTGCTACGGTGATAGGGGTGGTGCTATTTTAAAACCGGCCGACATCACACAGCCAACTGAAATAAAAACTATAAAACATGTTATTAGAATCGGCCCCGTGGTAGATTGAAGTATTTTTCTAAATTATATTACTCAAACGTTCTCCAAAAATCGTTAGTATTTAGTCAAATTCTTGTGGCTTTTAGTTAGTCGGCATCTAGCAATAGTGTAGGTCAGATTATACATTCATAAGCGCCAGAGCAAGTTCGGTGTCGGGGGAGAATGTAACCCAGTTTTGTACTTGCTCATAAGACATTCGCTATTTATAGTTTATGTTATTCCACTATACTATGTTGTCCTCTACCATAGATAACAATTATCTACGGTTTTGTTGTAACGACTAGCACTGACATTATTTATTGACATTGTATAGCACCGGCATTCTATAAATAATTATCTTTCTAATAATTTCATTGTTTAGCCGTTTGACATTTATAATTACGATTATAACTGCCTTACGGCACTGAGTCATGTTGTGCAATTATGAAATACTGCCTTTTAACTTAAATTCACTTATGCATGTTATATTTAAATTTTGCATGTCATTTTTATGATAAACATGTAAAACTATTGTTAAAATTTTCCATTTTATTTTTACCATGTTTTAGCTAATATAAAATTATTTTTATTATTCCAATTTTGTTCTCAATAATTAATGATCATAACACGCTATAAGAAAATGCATTCCTACAGCGGCGGGGCGCGCTCGACTGGCCACGTCACCCCTCTCTCACAAAAGACTACCTTGAAATGTACTGCGTTTTCTACTTTATCATATTTCCCCAATATTCGTAAGTGTTTCGGTAGTGAGTGAGATATGCCAGAGCCCATTCCCATCCCAACATAGGTTGTATAGTTGTATGTTGTATAGTATAGACTGTTCCTTCCCATTTTCCCAACCATTCCTTAATCTGCAAAGGTAGGCAACGTATCCGGGGGCGTGCCAATGTTTGTCATTCTGGACTGATGTTGGCATGTATCGCGAATGTCTAAGGACGACAGTATCCACTTACCATCACGTGGACTGTATGCTCGTCTGTTAGATAAAATATAAATAATAAGAAACTATTGTTTTATGTAACACGTAGCTGCAAAATAATTTCGTTCACGCATTGCGTCGTAAGTGCCCCAGTATACGACTATGTCTAACACTTCTTTCACGCCTTCGCGCACTGTAAAGACACTCCACACGTCACTAATTGGGACCATTTGTTACGGGGAGAAGTGTAACAGACGTGTATGTATCACGGTATAATGGTAAAGTAACTTTATACAATCGCTATGATGCGTTTACACGCGCAAAAAGACAGCTTACAAGTACGCCGAGGAAGCTCTTAAATTCCTGGACATCCCGAAATTCCCGGAGACCTGGCAACCTTACTTCACGCTCTGTAAAGACGCTTCACGCGTCACTAATTGGGCCCATTTATTGCGGGGAAAAGTGTAACAGACGTGTGTGGGGTACCACGGTAGAATAGTATGATAACTTATAAATTAATACACCTCACGTACACATTAATATAATTTTACAAGAGTAGTTGGATATTCTGAGGGCTACATCACGCGATGCGTTGACGAGAAATTTTACGTATTGTTCTAATATATTGCATAAAGCAATCTATTATTGTTGTTTAAGATTAACAAACATCCCTAAACATTATGTTTGGGTCATTTCCATAAACACTCGTTAAATAAGAGTTTATTAAGTATTTTCATTCAAAACTACAGCGGGGAAATAGAACACTTGTCACTCCACGAATTTTAATTACTCCATTTTATATATTTTAATTATAAAAAATACAAAATATAAAAATCAAGTACAAAAAATATTTTGAAACACTAATATAACGCGTGACCTTAGTTCCAATCCAAATTGTCCAAAATTTAAACAAACATGATGACTTGAGGTAAATGACACGGCCTTAAACCAAATAGTGCGTGATAATAATTTAAATATCCATAAATTGAAGCTAAATGTTGAGATATTTCATTGATTTCGTTTTGTTTTTGGAAAATTGATTGGAACGGACTACATATGTGTCTCCTATAAGACGGTCTCTATCAGTTCCATTACTTATTTGACTTTAATTATTTTCCCGAATATATTTTTGGAACTTTCCCTTAACATAAATATTATACTGACTATACGTTAAAGAAATGGAGGAAAATTATTTCCGAGTTCTCTTAGCATATGTTTAGATACTGTTCATTTTTGTATTGTGGTATTAGGTGTGTGGGGTATTTTAATGGAGTCATTCCAGAAATGATGACGAATCGTACGCAGTGTGGGTTAATAAGCCGTATTATGTGGAGGGCCGACGACTTTCCCCGATTTAACTTTCGTTGAAAATGCTTGTAAGTTTTGAACTTTATTGCAATGGATTAAGAGTATAATTAAAAAGTGCTCATGCGGTAGATTAGGTTAAAGTTGATTTAAATTATTCCAAGTTTTAAGTCAAAATTGAGGTATCTGTTCTTGTCTCTTATTCGTGAGGTCGTGTATTCACGGGGTTCCTGCGCGACCCCGTGACGTCTGGTCGCGCTGCTGGTTTCTTGGTCGCTATCCAATCCAAAGTGACGTCATATATCTAATGTATCATCATAACACAGTGTTAATTGGTCAATCGAGAAAGGCTCCCGCTTAATTGGTCAATCGAGAAACGCTTCCTCTCGTCATTAGTCAATATGTGAAATCACGTGACTGATAGTGATGGCATCACTTTTTTCATAACTCGAACAGAGTTCGGTTGTGTGACTTCGTGTGAACAAATTCAACTGATCTCATAAAACTACTTTCGTAATATCCGTTGACTGGTTGCTGATCGCGGCGATTTGGGAAGCCAATATTTTAGTTCTACTTAAGCACCGTAACCACAACCAGCCTTTTTATTGTCCATTGGGCGTCCATGCACGGGGAATTATGCCCTCTCCCGATAACCCTCTTCGGTCAAACCATTCCTCTGGTTAGAAAGACCAAATATCTCGGAGTTACTCTAGACCATAGACTGACTTTCCGAGAACACATTATAGCCGTCAGGAACCGAGCCGCCTTCGTACTCGGTCGCCTCAACCCTCATAGGCGGGAGAAGTAAAATGTCGCTTATAAATTAGTTGACATTATACAAAACGCTTGTCCGACCTATAATGACCTACGCTAGCGTTGTGTTCGCACACGCATCAAAGCAGCCTCCAACATCAAAATTCTCTAAACCCTCCAAAATAGATTCGTGCGTAAGGTCGTGGCTGCCCCATGGTACTCACGCAATGTCGACCTCCATAAGGACTTGGAACTTCCTTCCATCGTCAAATACGTGAAAGACACCGCCCGACGTTACTAAGACTGGATTCCGCACCATCCGAACCCCCTGATCGTTACCTCCCTCACCTATCTCCCAGATAGGAGTGCCCCTCCCCGCTACCGTCGTCCACGGCACGTCTTAGATGACCCCGACGACCCAATTACTGCTGCCAATGCGGTTCTTACACCACACTCACAGACTTCACAGATACACCGTCCCCGCCGGCGGAGACGTGGACGTCCTCCTCGTTACATCGTCAACACACACCGGCCCTCAGCCAACACTTTTACCAGGTATCGGCACGTGCCTGGGCGCTTCTCGCCGACTCGCGATCCCGCGGTATCCCCCCAATGCAACGCCCTAAGCCGAGGTCCGTTCCTTCCGCCGGTTTACCAGCGGGGGAGCCCTTAGGCTCGTTGCAACACACATTTTGTTCCTGGTTTCTAGGGCGCTTTAGGACATTTAACACACATTTAGGGAGAGCGCCTTCTACGCTCGCCCAGTTAATTAATGTTAGGTAATTAATATTATTTTAATTTTGTTAATAGACATGATTGAATTGAAATTATAAGAAATTGTCGATTTACAATCATTTTATAATATCAATAAATATGTAATCAAATTTTACGCTTATTAGGAGACTAAGTTTTCTTGGTAATTCAGAGACGAGGTGTGCGGTGAAAGATACTATAAATACTTCAAAGAGTATTGTTACATGCTGAGCAGATGATTAGTAATAATAATTTTTTATTTGCTCGAATGTGAGTACAAATATAGGTGACATTATTTACAAGTAGACGCTTCACATTCCACTCTTAAAATTATAATGCATGTAGAAATTATAATATAAACGTTATGTCTCTTCACAGTAAGAACTTCTGAATCATACAATGTATACAACACTTCATTTATTAAATACATATTTCCGTACATCCAAATTATACATCCATTTTTAATACATCATCAATTATTAAAATAGCGAAATACGAATGCCAATGTGAATTACGTCAATGTGATTAGATGATCACATCATTTTTGTAATATCAATCGAGCCTGTCCTTTTGAGTAAGTATTAAGAAATCAGAATGGAAAATGGTTTAAGAAGAATTCAGAATAATATTACATTTACTATTTTTTTATAGAGAAAAACGGCGGCAGGCGAGCCACCTGATGGCAAGTGGCAATAGGTGGTAAGTGGTAAGTGAATGCATGCCAACATTAATCCAGAATGTTAAATGTTGACACGCAACAGGTACCTATTTCGCAATACCTTGCAATTATTTCTATTACCGGTTGCAATATTTCTATTCCAATGACAACATTTGCTTATTTTATACGATTTATTAATAATCATTATTAATAACAGTTATTATATGTAAAAACTTGTACTAATGCCCTGTGTTCGGGCAATTTAATAAAATTGTAACTAGCCGTAAGTTTTCCATTGAAGATAAAATAATAATAAGCCAAAATCCCTAAGGATCCCTATCCCTAAGTACTCGTACCATAGTAATTACCGTGAACAAATTAATATAATAAATGTAGTTTAAACTGAAACTTCAGAAATTATTAAGGTAAGTGCAGTAATACAAAATAATTATTGGAACATCGAACAACAAATCGGAATAATTATTGAAATATCGAACAACAAATCAGAATAATTATTGAAACATCGTACAACAAATCAGAATAATTTTATTGAACATTGTACAACAAATCAGAATAATTAACTAAATATTAAATTATAGTCATGTTGATACAAATCCATAATTTATGGTATTTATCCAGTTGGCAAAACTGACGATGTGTGTTCGACTTAACCTTTCTGGGTGGGTCTAGCCATGATAAATCGTTCCGAAGTCATAACACTCGATTAATCGATTGTCCATTACTGCGTTAGTCGTATAAAAAAAAGGTTATAAAAAGCGATAAGACGAAGGTCAAGGTTGGTAAGTTATTTTATGGCGATAGTTAGTATCTTCTCGGACACCGACTTTAGGACCTTCTCACTTCGTGTGGTATAAGTCACAGGAGTTAATTTCTTATCGTTTCATCTTTCATCTTATCGTTCATATTTCTTCCCAAACTTCACTTAAATCCCGATTCCATAATCACTAAAGATGACAATTTTTAGTGATTGTGGAATTGTTCAATATAATAGGGGTTAAAGTATGAAATTGCCGTTTTATAGTAATAGATACTTTGAATTGACATAAACCTCCATGGTGTGAGATTTTCGAGTGAAACTTTTTTCACATGATACCTATGAGGTTCTTGTTTTAAAAATGTGCAACATTCGATTTTCGACTTTCAATTGATTTTTTTATTCAGCTTAGACGGGAAAGATGGATACTTCGAAAATCCGATAATCTTTGAATACGAGTTCCGACGCGGAACTAACGCGGCAGAAACGGCTCGCAATATCAATGCTGCGTTTGGAGAGGAGACTGCTAATGAACGAACCGTGTGGTTTTGGTTTAAACGCTATCGTAATGGAAACTTCGACTTAAAGAACGAACCAAGTGGAAGACCGCCCACACAGGTGAATAACGCTGAATTGAAGGAGATGGTGGAAGCCGATCCGAGTCAAACTACCGAGGAATTAACGGCATGGTTTAACGTTACCTTACCTACAATATTGACTCATTCGCATCAAATCAATAAGATAAAAAACTATGAAAAATGGGTGCCTCATGATTTGACTGATCTGCAGAAAGAAATGCGTGTTGAAACTTGCGTTGCCTTGTTGAATCGGTACAGAAATGAAGGAATATTGGATGGAGTTGTGACATGTGACGAAAAGTGGATTCTTTACGATAACCGAAAGCGAAAAATGCAATGGCTGACCCCAGGTCAAACGCCGCAACAGTGCCCTAAGGCAAAGCTTACCAATAAAAAGATAATGGTAACTGTTTGGTGGTCTATTCATGGTGTTATTCACTATAGCTTTCTCAGGTCTGGTCAAGCAATAACAGCAGATGTTTACTGTGCCGAACTTCGAACAATGATGGCGAAACTAGCAGTGAAACAGCCCCGACTCGTGAATCGATCTTCACCATTATTGCTCCATGATAACGCAAGACCTCACACTGCACGAGAAACCGTTGTAACTCTACAGGAGCTGCAGTTAGAAACCATACGTCATCCTCCGTACTCGCCAGACCTTGCTCCAACAGACTACCATTTTTTTCGTGATTTGGACAATTTTCTACGTGGTAAAAAATTTTCTTCCCAAGAGGCAGTACAAAATGCTTTCACACAGTTTGTCGAATCTACATCCCCAGAGTTCTATCGCAAAGGCATAAATGAACTTCCGATTAGATGGCAACAATGTATAGATAATGAGGGTAAATATTTTGATTAAATAAATATGTTACATTTTAGAAAAAAACGAGCTTTAATTTTTCAGTACAAATCGGCAATTTCATACTTTAACCCTAATAATTCCCACCTCGTGTTTTTGCAACCGATTTTTTTATACCGTGAATCCATAGGCTGTGGAACGAACTGCTTCAATAGGTCTTTTCATTAAGCTACGATATGGGGTTCTTCAAGAAAGCTGTGAATAGGATTTTGCAAGGTCGGCGGCGCACTCGTATGCCCCCTGGTGTTGCAGGTGTCCATGGGCAGCGGTAACACTTACCATCACGTGGGACCGCTTGTTCGTTCGCCCACTTGTGTATAAAAAAAATGACTTATACTTCTTGGCATCAAATGTAAGTAGATCCAGCATCTTTGTTTTTGTATTGAATTTCAAATCATTGACACCAGTACGTGATCGCCGATATCCACTTACAGTCAGGACAACTAATACATCTACTGACTGCTCCTATTTCGTCCTCCTTCTATAGAAAATCAGAGCAACGAAACCTCATCAACTGGATTTTTTTAGGTACTTCAACATTAAAGTACGATGACACAAATTACATACATCAGTGAAATCCTATCCTAAAGAGAACCACAAAACTTATTGTATTTTAACGCCAGACGGAAGGACCTTGCCTTTGCTGTGTACATCTATTATATCAATATAGAGGACTGTTCAGTCTTTCGAAAAGATCTCTTCATTCGTACTCCTTTAGCACTTTATTATTAAAGCTGAGGTTACACTATATAGCGAATTGCGAAGCGAAGTATCGTACCTAAAGTAGATGGCTACATTATTACGGAAGACTTATACGAAGCGTCTACATGATTAGTTTAATAATATAAAGGATTATTAAACGTTGACATGTTACACGTGCGAAAAGAAAATGATGTTTTAGGAAAGCGGTTTTACGACGATGTTCTAATCACAGTTAAGGAACAAGTATTGACACATATTTTACAATGACTGTGGCTATATTGTAATCACATTAAAGTATAACGTCGCTGTTGTGATTGTTGTATTTCCTGCTAAATTAAATTGAGATCGCTCTTCTCACCACTTCGCAATTCGCTATATAGTGCAGCCTCAGCCTAAGTTTTATTGTCATCGAGAAGTGTTAAATAATTAAAGTTGATTAATTAATTAAATAACAAACGTAAAGACCCTCTCACACTAAACCCACCTCTAAAACACTAAACACCCACCTCTAAGATTCTAAACCCTCTCGTCGCCTGTCTCTTGGTCCACGCCAAAGGAGAATGCCCCCAAAAGGCTTGTCTTGCAGGATCTGTGACGATCTCCGTTATGGACCACATAAAATACCTCGTGTGGTTGGACCTTTATTTTAATGGGTCCTATTCCCCCGGGAACAGTATTGTGTTTAATATTTCTTGGGGATACTCCCCGTCATATTTTTCGGAAGCGTTATGATGTAATTTTATTATGGGATCAGCGATAAAAAGCGGTTGGTTCTTCTTGTCTAAAATATATACCTATCTATTTAATGGTAATCGAGAAACTATCATCAAATTACAAAGTTGGTATAATCTACACTAATATACGTATTATAAAGGGAGATTCAGATGTTGTTTTCTGCTTATATGTAGAGGTATTAACACTTTTTTTTTATAGACAAATGGGCGGACGAGCAAGCGGTCCCACGTGATGGTAAGTATTAGCGCCACCCATGGACACCTGCAATAACAGGGGGTATGCGGGTGCGTCGTCGACCTTGCAAAATCCTATTCACAGCTTTCTTGAAGAATCCCATATCGTAGCTTAATGGAAAGACCTCTTGAGGCAGTTCGTTTCACAGCCTACATACCTTACTACATACCCTTTTTATACCTCTTACTGTAAAATGGACGACGTGATTAATTTAAAAAAAATCATTTTCTAGATGCTGAACTGATGTAGAAGGCTAAAAGCGGTCACCGTCTACTCGGTATTTAATACAAGTACAATGTAGTAATTTGGGTCCTGTGGTGTTAGCCGGCTTTAAAATAGCACCATCCCATTATTCCCGTGGGTATAGTAAAAGGCAACTAAGGGATAACAAAACTGCTACCATAAGCGCCGAGGAACTGCGAGGAACTTTTGAGAGGGAGAATGCACGCTGCAATTCAACAGCCGCTGGGCGCGCTCGACTGGCCACGTTACCCCTCTCTCACAGAACACTATCTTGAAATGTACTGAATTTTCCACTTTATCTTATTACCCTAATGTACGTACGTGTTTCGGTAGTAAGTGAGATGTGCCAGAGCCCATTTCCATCCTATCCCTCCCCATTTTCATAAACATTTCTCCAAATCCATTCCTATATTTCCAAAGGTAGGCAGCGCATCCGGGGTCGTGCCAACGTTTATCATTTTGGACTAATGTTGGCATGTATCGCGGATGTCTATGGGCGACAGTATCCACTTACCATCAGGTGGACTGTATGCTGGTCTGCCGCCTTTGTCCATAAAAAAAAAACTAAAGGATTGAACTCGCCAACCCACCTGGTCAGCGTAGTATTTTAACATCTTAATAAGATGTTCCTCGTGCACAAGACAATGTGTATGAAGAAGCCCATGTCACTGGAGCAGTGGACGATAAAGGGTACACAAAGACTCGTACTCTGTTGTAATATGTAACTAATTTAATTAAATTAGTTCCTTAACATTTAATAAAGAAATCAATAAAATACAGCCTAAAATCTTTGGCCATGATCACAAAGAATCAAATAACTATAAAATAAAGTCTTGGAAACGTCGTGGTTTTTCCACGAAACCAACGAGCAAGGGACAAGAATTAAACTGAAATATTCAGAGGAACACCGCCATTGAGTAATGAATTTTAAACAACTTAAAACTTTCCGTTTCAGCCGCCTACAGCCATGCAACATAGATTTATAAAACGTTGGTATGGACTCCGAGTTTGAGAAAGAAAGTTCTGGGTCTGATGAGTTGTGACGGCGGCGTTGAAACCTATAGGTACCTATATAGAACTGTAACAAATGAATAGATTTCAATTAAACTTGGCATTATTACAGCTTATACCATGGGTTAACAATCAATGTACATTTAAGTTTTACCTCGATCCATTAAAAAGTCCCTGCGGGATATATCATTAATATGATGCGTGATTGCGAAACGCCTGTTACGTATAATAGCAATAAAAAGATACATGTTGGAATTATAATCACTAACAGGCGTTACTAAGTTTTTAATTTTGATTTATTAGAATTTAAACAGTGGCGGCGGACACCCAGCGATTGGACAAACAGGATAGCTACGACCGTATACAGCAGTATACTGTATACTGCTGTATACTGTATACCGTATACTGTGAGAAGAATAATCATAATTCAACGGATTAACTACAAATTAAACTCCATGTGAAACAACGCGGCAACAATTTGTATATAATAAAATAATTATATTTATTTATACTTACTATTGAAGAAAGTCTCCGATAGTGGCTGGATGAGAAGACCTTGTGTGATGGCGGTGCTAAGGATTAGGAGCGGATTTGGAAAAAAATAATAAATAAATTTTTTCTTTATAATATGGTCACTCTAGAAGCACGAAACATTAAAAATGTGCTTTAAAATTTACTAAAAGTTAGGTGAATTAAAGGATTAATTAACCTTTCTTTATTTAGCGATGAATAAAAAAAATACTCTATTTTGAGGTTGCAAAATTTTAGAGACCCTTGTTAATAAGAAAAATAAATGTAATGATGTCGTATTTGATCATTTTATTGTATTGAAGGTGCCCTGGAAATTATTTTGTATTGTTTCATAGTTCTGTATATATACAGGTATATATACCTATAGGTACAATTACAAACATCAAAACGGATTGATGTTTTGGTTTCAGCTTGGGACCCTTAGTCCAGATGTAGTGACATTCTTTAGAAATTCAAAATTGGTCTTCGTTGTGGATAGTTCTTTAGTTCTTCGATATCTTCTTTAAGGAATATCTTCGATAAGGAATCTAGTCACTTGATCATCCAGTGTCGATACCGTTTCGACCAGACAAGACCATTCTAAAGATCACTAGCCTCTGGTAGGACAGAGTATTAGTGATACATACATTAGCCGTGCAGTGTGGGGAGTGAAACCCCCACCTCTTCCTATGGGTGTCGTAAAAGACGACTAAGGAATAACAAAGCCGCTACCATAATCCCTGAGGAAGTAGGTACACTACCTCTAAAAAGAGTGGACTCATTACCCCGAACTAGCTTGCCGTTTCAAGGATGACCTTGAAACGGCACGCTCGTACATCCCTCATTGTATCCAGCACCAGCAGCAGTCATCCAGCAGTGGACGATAAAGGCCAGGTTAATAGTTAATAGTAAAACATAATGCATACATTATGTTTTATATGTAGTTCTACATTTTCTCTTCAATAAATAACTTACCAAATATGACGACTAAGTAAGTGTATATTTCTAAAGGGAACCACAAGCTAATACCCAATGACAAGGGGTCCAGGATGTTGAAATGGCTTACCTTTTCAACAGCCACCTACAAACGGAATAACAAACCTTTGTCACTTTTTAAATGAGATTTTGAATTCATATTTTTTTCACGGTACTGTTAAGTACATAGTGAAGTACATTTGAAAGGTAGAGTAATATGTAATATATTTAAAGCTTAATGCACATAGAAACATTGTACACAAGGCGGACTTAATTCCAAGTGATATTCTCCGAAACAAAGAGATTTAACTATATGAAAATATTGTATTTTTGGAAAACTAGAACTAACTCAAATAAAAAAAAAATCGAATTAGACAATCTTAATTAATAATTGAGTACAAAAGGTTTTTAACAAAAATAGACATGCTAGGCAACCGTTCCAGAAATGCGCTGAGTCAAAACTCAAAAGTGCCAGTCCTGTCACACCACAGTTCACGACACATGACCACACTTCATGAATCAACCTGTATGAAGTGAGCACCCGACGCTAGAGACATCTGCTTCTACAGGACGTTCCTCTAACACAGATGCTAGCGACATCTGCATCGCTGCGTTATTTCTCTAACATTTAGTTCAACAGTCTAGTTTATTTGTAATAATCCCCAATTTTATATATTGTTAGGTTTAAATAATTTAGTCTTTCAATTTACATGTTTAGGTTAAGATCGGTTAGGATAAGAAAATTAGTTAAACTTTAATTGCTTACCAAACAAAATCCTACAGAGTACACTTATTATAGACGGATCAAATGGGTCAACATACACTCGTAAACACTTATGGCATTAAGTTCGCCTTTTGTACGTGTTATTGCAAATGACCTATAAATACATCAGCCACAAAGGTCATCATAATTGACAAGGTCATGCTTTGATTGTATTAGCGTTCCATTGCACTATTTTAGAATACATTTATTGCACTTTGTACAGGACATTTTCCGTGTATTTCCATTTTAGCAATTATGTACGGAGCATATCGCCATATGTAGATTCACTCGGCGACATGGTTACTATTGCATGGGCGAGAATATCACCGCGGGAGATTCGCTCGTGTAGTTGACGCCTAAGTTGCTCAGGACAGCATTATTTAGTTTACGGAGTTATGAACAGAGAAATATCATTGTTTATCTTTTAGCTGAGTCATAGCATAGTATAGATTAAAAACAGAAGACTGTCGTGAGTCGTGAAACGTGTTTTTCGGGATTAACATATACCAGAGTTCATTTCCCATGGCTTCGAGGAATGGCCTACCCATGGCCTACCCTCTTATTTATTATTTTTTAAAGACGATTTACAGACATTTGAAATATACTTTTGGAACAGTACATATAAAAGTTAATATGTTTTAAAATCTCCACAGTAATTATTATTAACATCTAGATAAACATTTTAGGCCTAATGAAATATACATTTTAAACATAAGAGCCATTAAACATAAACTTATACAAATAGATACAATTAGACAGTATAATTATATGTTTTTACAGAAAAAGTTTCCTGCTAGGATTCGTCTAATTAGAAGGTACTATGCTAGTGCAAAACAAGTTGACGCTAATAAACAACTTATTAAAAACCATTAATATTACAAATGAAGTTAGTTGCCGTTGTTAATACTTTGAACTTGGATATCTTTGTTTTAACATGGAATTTCGGATTCTAATAAATTTAATTTTGATGCAAGGTTATTATTTTTTTTTTAAATCAGTTATTCATTTGTTTCTCTATTAATTATTTTTTTACGAATAGTTTCGATTTGATTTGCAGAATCATGAAAATTTGCAGTATTTCTTAATACGATTTCCGTCGTGACAGTAACATAGAACAGACGGCACGCAATATAACTATACCATGTGTATGGACTAACACCATTAACAAACTTTTGGCTCGATCGCTTCCGGAGAAAACTCAGAAGGGTTTTCCTTTATCCAATGAGATGAGATCGAATTGGATTGGACGATAGTAGGAAGTAAAGTAGAAATACGATCCCACTCTCACGGGCAGTTTAGAACCCCTCAGCATTCGGAGGGACGTTGCGTCTCTCTGTGTGTTCTACCGCCTGTACAATGGGGAATAATGCTCTGAAGAATTGTTCAATATAATTCCCACCTCGGGTTTCTACAACCGCACCTCCCGTCACAGAAGTGCGGTCCATCCGCATTTCCTCGATGCGGAGGTGTCGCGTACTGTTCGGTTCAAAAATTATTTTATATCGCGAACCCGTAGGCTGTGGAACGAACTGCCTCAAGAGGTCTTCCCATTAAACTACGACATGGGGTTCTTCAAGAGAGCTGTGAATAGGATTTTGCAAGTTCGGCGGCGCGCCCGCATACCTCCTGGTGTTGCAGGTGTCCATGGGCGGCGGTAACACTTACCATCACGTGAGACCGCTTGCTCGTCCGCCCTCTTCTCTATAAAAAAAAAAAAAAAACAGTGTGAAGTTCAGTGTAATACGTCTGTTTTTGGCACTTTACGTTTTTGTAAAGCTACGTTACTGTTCCTCTTTCTACTCATATTGTGGCAGTTATTACACTGTCACAGCGTTCGAGTTCCTTTCCTAACCAGTTTAAGAAGACCTCAGTTCTCCAGAATACTTTTGTTTCTATTAACAAAAAGGGCATCTAAAGGAGTATCGAAACGGTACCGATTTGTATCGGTACGGTTCAAATGGTACGGTTGATTTGTAGAAACGATTTCTAAACTCAATGAATTAGTGCTTAACCTGCACTATAGAAGCCACAGATCGTCCCAGGTAGAGAAATCGTGACGAGGCATACATTTAGTAGTGGACAAAAACATAATGAGAAGAAGAAATTATTGATGTCGTAGGAAGATCACAAAATCAAAGTTTCTATTTTTCTATGAAAATTACAATAAGATTTATTGTTAATCAACATCAAATTTTGCCACAGCAACTTTTGACAGTTACGCGGATTGATGGCTCACATACTTCAGATTTTTTTTATTATTACCTCTGGAGCACGCGGGTTTCCTTACGGATGTTATTCCCTCACCGCTGAGCTAGTGGCGATTTTTGAATATCCGTATTTAATTAGAAGGTCAGTGGTGCGGGTCGAGGATTTGAACTCACGTTCCCACGAATGTGAGTCGAGTATAGATAGGTACCCCTAGGCTATTACCACTCTATCAGCCGATAACGTTCAACTATCGGTATAGTTTAGGACACATTAGTAGGGGAGGTCAGATATGAGTGGTCGGTGAAATGAATTAGTTTAGGTGACATGGGTCTCTCATTTCGTTCGCAAGGTTGGACAAGAGTTGGGTCTTGTTGAGAAGTTGGAAATATCTTAAGTACGTACAACGTCTTTGATGTTTTCTTTCACTGTATGTTTGTCAGATTGTACTTACGATATACGACGCGATACTAAAATAACGCGCTTAACCATTTTCGTGTCAGTTACGTAAATACACGTAACTGTCAAACAAGTACAAATGCCAACTACAAATTTATACGTAGGTAGTTGTTTAAGGGGCTCTCTATGCCAAACAGTTCTAGCTGACATTTATAGAAGGGTAATTAATCTATGAAAGTTCGTTTATGATGTAAAACAAACACACGTAATCCACTTTTTACGACAAATATTGAACTGATGAATTCATTGATGAGCAGAGGTCAGGGTAAGGTAGTACAATTTTCGGATTTGCAGTAAGAAAAATAAATATGGACATTTCCTTTTTCCGGGAATCATGTTCTATGTTTATGTTGTTATCATGTTCTAACCCTAGTTTATGTCGCTTTATAACTGAGTTTACTGTAACAAATATTTTTTTTAAACTGATTTCAGATTTCTTGATATCCTCACTACGAACTATAGGTCTCTTAATAGTGTGGATTTATAAAATGTATCTACCTCGCAGATTAAGATACCTCTTACGTCCAATTTCTTTCCCTTTATCTTTCTGTATGTATATTTATTAATGTATGTATATATTAATGCCTGTAGGTATCTATATACTGCTATATTTATGCATCTATGAATGTAAGACATTATTTCCTTAATGCCCCATCTACCTCTATTTCGTCTACTGACTTCTCTTCACCACCAAAAGGTTGCCTGGAAAATATCGCTTTAGCGATAAGGTCGCCGGTTGTACTTCTAATAATTTGTACATTATACTACTCTGTATGTTTTTGGTGTACAATAAAGTGTATCTATCTATCTATTTTCGATAATCCTATACACACATATAATAGTATTTGCAAGTAGCTACAACATCATTAATAACCAGATTCAGAATCCCGCGAATCTCGGGGTATATCCATATTAATATATACATTTTTTCACAAGTATCAAAATCACACGACCTGACCCCGAGCTCTGCTGATGAGTGCTGATATTCTTTGATGATAAAAGCGGCTGTGAAAAAGCTTTTTAGGTGGAATAACAGCTTTCTCTTTAAGTTCAACGCAATGTCGGACGTTTACGTTATTAAGGCAAATTTTATAAAAAAAATATTACGTATACATCAATATTCAAATCCGGTATAGTCAATTTTTATACTTGTATATACAAATTAAAAAAATGTTAGTACTAGTGGGAAGAGTGATTGGGTACGTTTTATACCCTATTTCCGTCCGTACGAACACTGGAAAACTGGCGAATATTCGCCAAAAAACGAATACCAACATTCGGAACACCCCCACTAGATACACAATTATACATTTATATTAAGCCGGCTAACACCACACGGCCATTTTACATATTATTTCTTCATTATTTTTTACACAATTACATATTGTAAATACATACATTTACGTTTGTATAAAAAACAAAGCAACGAAAACCTTAAAACAGCTCATACAATGAACCTTATTATCTAACGACAATAACCGTTACACAATTCTTTATAGTTACACAACAATATGCCATTTCAAAATAACTTTTAAGTATTCCAATATAGAGGGTAAAGTGTAAAGATGCAAAAGCAAATTGAAGCCTGTAAATGTGCAAGCAAATAAAACCACAGAAGTAGGGTAGCAAACACGTTGATAATTTTAATCTACCCACCTTTACAAAGGCTTGTTTGCGAGGGCGCTAAAAGGGTTGCCACGTCGAATTAAGGGCCGTTATATTTACAGCGGTTTAGGGTTATTGCATGGTGAAGAAAAAGGGCGAAATTTGCAACATCCCTTTGTACCGATTTCTAAATATTTACCTCCATAAAACTGTAAATTTCCGTCTCAAAATCAAATCAAGAACTTTATATACTAGAACATAGATAACAGAGTTCTTGAATTAGTCCAGTCAGATTATACTTTTATATAATCATTTTTTAACGTAGAACATATTGGGTAATGAATTCAACTTTTCAAGTTAAATTTATATGAAATTTTGCAAAAACCTAGACATCCAGGTTTTTTTTAGGTGGCAGAGCCCGCGGCTGTCTGTCGAGGTCGAAAACTGGGATATTTATATAGGGCCCTGGTACGTGCAGCATACCAACAATTCATCGATATCGAAATAGATTAGACGACACATCATTTGCGTTCTTATCAAAGCAACCTTCTTGGCAACTTCTAGGGGGTGAAACAGATGAGGAGGGGTTCATTAAAAAGTCGAATTTGAAACTTAAGTACTACGTAATAAGAATGTTCCATTTTTCAAACACATAAGTATGAGTGAAAGAATAGGCATGATGACGGATTTTGAAATCCGCTTCTATAATATAGATTCATGTCTACTGTTTCCGAAAATAACATTATTTCAGCAATAAAATAAGTTTTAACGCAAATTATGCATTTTTTTTCTATCTACTTTGAATTATGCGCGAAAACACTCGCAGGTGTCATGGCGTCGCTTGTGACGTTACACCTAGGTAAACGTAGGTAGGTAAATCAATCGGAGTTCAAGCGACACGGTGATGTTTACTGAGGCGTGACGTCATTCGCTCTGATTGGCGTTTTAGTTAACATGGCCGAATGCAGTATTTTATACTTTTATTTTATTGAAAATATTATTAATCTCAATGTTTACATTAAAACTGGTTAATTTATTAGAATTCTTTCAACATATTTTTTTCTCTAAAATCATTTATTCTTTAATACTGTCATCATGCCTATTCGAGAGATAGTGAATATAGAACACTATTAGATTGTAACGTGCCTGCCCTACAGTACTTGTATAACATACTCGTATTTAATAAGGTACCGCTCGGTTGCGCTATGCTTGCTACTCAATCCCGTCCCTTCCCCGATCGTATTTTCAGCGCTAGCTTTTAAACACGTCAGTGATTATCTTGATTAGTGGTCCAGCCACGGTTAATATTTACTGAGAAACGATTTAAGGAAGCAATTATAATATTCTACTATATACTTTCTAATATTTATTATTATAAGTAATACTTATAATTATTCCACACCAATATGCGTACATAGGTACTTATTATTATGCACTTACACAAAAATACAAACCTACACACATCCACACAGACACCACACACACAACACATAACGCCTTGGTACCAGTTTCTTAAATTTAAATGTTGTATTATCTTGTCATAAATAACGATGTAACTTTTTATGGAAGAGCGGCGTCCCCCCCCCCCCCCCCTAACACAGGTATTTCTTATATTTAAAAGGAGACTTATTAATTTTGATATTTTTTTAAATTTGGAAACTTAGTTTTAGAGAAAAATCACGGTTGGTGCAAGCCAACCGACACGTCGAGTAATATAAATAAGGTATAGATAAATAATAATGAAAAACGCGAAAATCTCAAATGTTCTAAGAGTAATTTCACTGTTTTTAACTGTACATCAAAATGTAAATGTAAATTTTAATTCCTCTTTATCCAAAGGTTGTCTGGCAGAGATCACTAATAGCGATAAGACCGCCTTTTGTGCAATTCATATGTTTCAATGTCTGTTAGTGTTTTGTTTTGCTTTGGTGTGCAATAAAGAGTTTTATTTCTAAATCTATTTATCATTTCGCAGTACGCATATTCAAATAACAATAGGAGAACGGTGATAGCCTACGGGAATCTATACTTCAATCAGATTCGTGTGATCGTGAGTTCCACTCGGCACGTACCACTGAGTTTCATACTGAAGTATGGATTTTTAAAATTATCACTAGATCAGTGGTGAGAATACCCTCGAGAAATAAAAAAAAACTTCAGTAGGTATCTGTATCCACTGGGCATGCGTGGTTTATTATGACACGAACCCCCAGTAGTGATTCACTAGTGGGACGTTACGTTATATACTAATATCAATAATGCTTCATCTAAGTATCAAATTCTAAAACGTGTGAGCAAAGTGCAATTAGGACAGATCGACCATACCCATGGGTATCTTATGGTGCTATTAATAAGAGCCGGAATCGAATGGGGTGTCGCTTACCGTACCGCGTGTTCGTTGTCGCAGATTATTAATTAACAGCGCTGCATTACACACTCAGCAAAGCGCAAAACAAACAGCATGTACTGAAATTTGACTTCGCAAATGATGATGAGCATTTCCCTTAATTTAACCCTTCGCCTGCTCGAGATAATGTCGCACGCTTGAAATAATATTCCGGTGCACGATCTGACGACACATCATAATGCGTCCCTTTATTCACACCGTTCTTTTGTCGCATTGAGATTTCTCGCTCTCTCTTATCTCTATGGTAAGTTGGTATGCTATATTTAAGTGGTGTACTTTAGTTTGTTGTTTTCACATAAATATATTAATCGGAGGGGAATCGACGCTACAGCGAGAGCGCAGGATGGTGTGATCCTGCCCTCAATTCCCCACTTAGTCACAACTCTCTGAAGTGGTGTCAATTGGCTATTTAAAGCGTACGTAGCGAGTCAAGGGGTCTTATAGCCTAAGCCGAGGTCCATTCCTTCCGCCGGTTTACCGGCGGGGGAGCCCTTAGGCTCGTTGCAACACACATTTTGTTCCTGGCTGAGCGCCTCCTGCGCTCGCCCTAAATTAAACAAGTCCAGTGACTCTTGAAAGGCCACTAGGGCCACAAGAATTTAGCCATTCCGAAAAAAAAAGGGGGCCTTATGTACGACGTTCGAAAGGTACTGCACCACATGACGGCTGCCAAAAACAAGAGGGAACAATTGGTTGCAATATTCCTCGACATAGAAATCACATTCCACCGAGTCTGGTACAGCGGTCTGATATACGAGATTGCCATATCCTCGGGGCACCCCGGCGCATTACTAAAGTGCTGGTCGTTTTTCATCCAATCCGTGCCGGTATAGATCAGGTGTACTTCTTCACTAGTATTTTTTTTATATATGGAATAAAGGCAGCATACGAGCATAAAGTCCACCTGATGCTAAGTGGATACTGTAGTCCATGGACATCCGCGATACATGCCAACTTCAGTACGGAATGACAAACGTTGGCACGCTCCCGAATGGGCGCATGCCTTTGCGGATTAAGAAATGGATTGGGAGAAAGGGTTGGGAAAATGGGAAGGATAGGATAGGCTAGGATGGGAATGGGCTCTGGCATATCGCACTCACGAAACACGTACGTACATTGGGAAAGTACGATAAATTTGGAAATGCAATACATTTCAAGGTAGTTTTCTGTGAAAGAGGGGTAGCGTGGCCAGTTGAGTGCGCCCAGGATCTGTGGGAATGCAGAGTATATTCTCCCCCAACAGATTAATGCAACTAAATAGTAATTATATATTAAATTGTTCTTATTTAGATTACCATATGTGTTTGAGCCGATTTGTACCTAAAACGGACAACAGATGGCGCTTACACCATTTGAATATCGGGCGATGGTTTTAAGTATTGCGATATGTGAATGCTTTTATTATGTATAAAATGTTGTGGATAAAGCAGTGAGTTTTCATTTCCTACACTTCGATCCGATCAATATGTATTATATGTATATGTCAATATGTATCATGATATGTCAATGTTAGAAATCAAACGTCGCGACGGTGTAAATAAAGTCCCCTTAAGGCTCTATTATGGAACACCATCTGTCCTCGAGCTACGGAAATGTACAAGGGTGTGTAACATGACAACCAATTTAGACCTGGAAAAATCTCTCCAAATTGAAAAGTAAATATAACTAATATGATTTGAAAAAATTATGCATACCGCCATGTTCATTGCTTCTTAGGTGAAATGATTGCCTGAATACAGATATATCGAAGGGGAGAAACCAAAGAAAAATCTGAGGTATATGTCCACTAATCTTTCATGTGTGGTAAATACTTCGATGGCTCGTTGGAAACCAAATGAATCAGGAATTAGTCGATAGGGCCATTCACTGAGCAGCCGCTTCCTCACTTTAAGGGGACCCCCGATGTCGCCACTACAGACGCTGTTCTATGATCCTTTAGATTGGCACTTTAGATTGGATTGTTTTTAATAGGCAAAATTTTATTCATAAGCGAAAAATTACAAAGCGAATGAAATCGGTTTGTAATTTGTATATTATTTAAAGTCGGATTTTTTATTCGAGTCAGTTTAACTGTCAAACAGAGTGAAAATAGTATCTTTATTGACAGTTCTATATGGCATATCCTTGACTCGATTAAAAATTCAAATGATTGTGCAGTCATCTTTTTCGACTTGTGCAGTTGACGTTTGAAGTCGACCGACGGCAGGTGTCGCTAGTGGAACACGGGAGTACAAAACAAATCTGTGGCTTATATTAATGTATAATAGGGAAGGGAACCTTGCCCTCCCCTGCGATGGTTTCAGCTTAGTTTTTATTTCTTGTTTACCTTCTGTTTTTAACAACAGAAGGTTTTGTACATACATATATTGCTCGTGACTAAATAAGTAAGCATAAAACTCCAAGCAAACGGAGTTAGGAAGTAATTATTATTAATGATCGTAACTAATTTTGAGCCGTGTGGTGTTTGCTGGCTATAGAATATCAACGCCTCATCTCTTCCCGTGGATGTCATAAAAGACGATGGATAACAATGCCGCTACCATAGACGTAGAAGAGCTGCGAGCAGCTGAGATGAGGAACTCGCCAACCCGCTTGGACAGCGTGGCGTTTTATGATCGTATGACCGCCATGCATAAGACGCTGTGCATGAGAAGGCCCATGTCCAGCAGTGGTTACTGAAAGGGCTGGTTGCAATTAATTTCGTACATCGCTGTTCTCATAACGATTACACTAAATTCTCTATGAAAACATGCCACAACACACGAACTTTGACTCTCCTCATTCAACTACCACCGGCGAACTTCTGTAAATTGCCGGCTCATCTGGCCGGGGGGGCATACCACATAGCGCTATCCGTTACGCCTTTAATCGTAGACTCATCAACCCCATCGGTTATTAGTTTTGCCCATTGCCACGTCATGCCGATTCACGGTCACGTCGGTGACCCGTTTTTTGGCGAATCTCTACGTTTCGAATCCTATAAAGAAATTACGCGCATTGCCGTCTCCATAGCTGTCTCCGGAGGGGCGGCATACATAAGCTGCCCATTTTTTTTGATCAGGTAGGGCTCCGGGACGTCCTACCTTACCTATGTGGCTATATGTACATATAGGAGATGATGATGTCGAGTGTTAAATGAAAACATTTTTTTACGGAAAATATTTTTATTGAGTAATTAAGTTTACAAAATTTACAGTTTAGAAAATACTAAAAAAAGAAACTTAAATATTTAGCTGGTCTCGGCTGATTTCTTATATTTATCAGAAGATCAAATTTTTCTTAAAATGTCTACTTTTAGGATAAGTATGCAGTTGGAGACACGATTTATATGCTGATTTTGGTAATTAAAATTGCCTTAAGTACCGGAGTTCCCAGTTGTGTTTTTTCACTAGTCTATATTTTATTCATCAGTGAGAGCACTCTTTCTACAGGCACGTTACTAGCCGGCAAACATAAAATGTACTCTATTATTATTCTAAAACTGTCTCGAGTCATGTGATCACGTCGCTTCATTTCACGTGCGCGCTAATTAAAAAATATTTTAATTTGTTTTTATTTTCCCAATTCGGGACATTTTTCCCAATCCGGGACATTTTCGGATTCGCTCGGGACACCAAGACAGGCGCCCTGTATTCGGGACTGTCCCGGACAATCCGGGACGTATGGTCACGTTAGGCATACACCACTTTAGAAAACGCTGCGCTGAACTAAAGATATATTTTCACGTACGTGCTCGATCGGTCGATTAATGATTCGTTTAATGATAGCGGGAAAACCACATGGCATTTGTAACGTTGATCGTAATCAACTACCGTAGTAGTCGACAGTATGTCGATAGTCGATAATTTAAGTAGAGGCAAAGGGTATTGGGTAAGGGGCTCATAGAGATAAGAAAGAGGTACAGAGGCGAACTCTCATTTAAATACATTTTGAATTTCTGGCTTCTTAAAGCAAAGAGCGTATGGTGTACAAGTGAACAGGAAATTTGCTGGAAGAAAACTTCGGATGAGATAAGCTTGCCTTTTATACTTTTCTATTTTTATTTATTCATGTCATGTGTGTACAATAAATTATTAAATAAAAATATATAAGAACTGTCTTGTTTATTTGTATAAAGACCAAATATTTTGCGACGGAATCAAACTAGGATTCTATCGAATAATAAGCAGGAGTACGATGAACTGTGTTACTCGGTCTTTCGATTAGCGAAACGATTTCATTCCATTATCGATTTCCATTTTGAATGCAGCTTTATCAAACATTAAATAAACGACGTTGTTGTTCGCTGAAATCATGAGTGGATGAATATGGATTAGCCTCATTGAGAAATGAGACGATTGCAATATAGCTTGAGGGGCTCTGCGATTCAACAGCCGCTGGGCGCGCTCGACTGGCCACGCTAAACCTCTCTCACAGAAGACTATCTTGAAATGTACTGCATTTCCCACTTTATCTTATTTCCCCAATGTACGTACGTGTTTCGGTAGTAAGTGAGATGTGCTAGAGCCCATACCCATTCTATCCCTCCCCATTTTCCCAACCCTTTCTCCAAAGCCTTTCCTATATCTCCAAAGGTAGGCAGCACATCCGGGGGCGTGCCAACGTTTGTCATTTTGAACTAATGTTGGCATGTATCGCGGATGTCTATGGGCTACAGTATCCACTTACCATCAGGTGGACTGCATGCTCGACTGCCGCCTTCGTCCATAAAAAAAAAGCTTTAATGCATATTTACTCGTATTCCTTAAGCTTGTCTACAAGTAAAATTGTAACTACCTGTGCTGTGCCTGTGCGGGTGCCTGTCCTTAAAAGGTGAATTAAGGTTCATATAACAGTCGTGACAATTATTATGGATCACTGTGTGAAAGACATTACTTATTGCAATTAAGCCGGAGAAGAGACTTTGCTCATATAAACTATTTTATTTAAATTCCTGCGATTTTGACTACCCCGAGCCCTTGCAATGCAATGCAGCCCTTTCAGTATCCACTGGTGGACATGGGCCATCTCATGCACATTGACACGGCCTGAAAACGCCACGCTGGTCAAACGAGACGGCGAGTCCACTCAGAGGTGGTGTAGCTCCTATGGGACTACCCCTTAGTCACCTTTTACCCACGGGAGGAGCTGGGATGGAGATGGTGGTCCATACCATACGGGACTTCAGCTTCAGTGAAATAAACTATTGCACCAGGAATCGTAATACTACTTTCTTCCATTTCTTTTTGTTCCATTTATAAAAAGAAATTATAGACGCAATTCCTTCATGTAGTGTATACCGAAATGGATTCATGAAAAAAAATATTCAGACATATTTTACGATAGTTTATATTTTACACCGTTAGACGCAAATTTAACATAAACATTTCTATTGTATATAGTGCAGTACCTCTAAACTTATTAGGAATTGTAAACTAATAAACAATTGTGTTGCTCTGAAAACAAAGCTTATTTATTTTAGTATTTACATAGGTACATACAATAAAAATTACACTAATTAACTTATATCCTACCTGAAAACAAAGATACGACATTTAAAGTTTATTATTTAAATTGCCAATTCCTTTTTATACTTAAATCTAACAACATAATGAATCATGGTGACTTCTGTCAAAACTAAACATCAGCTGCTCTTCCAACGGTGAGGGCCGCCATTACTCACAGCGCCATCTACGGAGTACAGTACATGGTCACTGTTTACAGATAGAAGAGCGCTGTACAAATTAAAGAAATATAGTTTCTTTACATATATTTAATTTTCAATAGTTATTTATAATCAGCATTTTGGTAATATTTTCACTATGGGAGGCAGGATCACTAGGGAATTTTGAGTCGTAATCCACCACGCGGGCTCAGTGCGGATTGGTGGATACACGTATTCTGGATTTTTGGAACGAAGTTCCTTTACGCGGCTTGCAGTAGGTGTGATTCGATAGAAAATGTAACGTCACGTAAGATTTTTACCCCCTCCATACGCCTTTCTCTTTCTCTCTGTGTGTGTGCGTGCGAGTATCGAGAGCGAGACTCGAACAGAATAACAGACGTGCAGACTAGTGCGTGGCCGGTTGTATAACCTAAATTTTTGATTTGATTCCTTATTTTAAATTATTTGTATTTAAAATATGATACGAAATAAAAAAGAATGCATGAACTATATAGATTTTATTTCGAATTACATTCGAAGTTTTAAAAAAAATGCGTGAGCATCTTCGTTCCTGACGGGGCTCCCCTGACTGCACACGTTTTTTAATATAATGTTTCTCAGTAATAAGTAGTAGGTATCATACCACATACCATCTCTCCACTGCTGGGTATAGGGCAGCTCCTAAGGCTCGCCACCACCCAGGGTCTTCGGCTCTTCTCAATCAACCCCCACCGGCGAACGACTTCAAGTTCTTCGAGAAAGCTGTGAATAGGATTTTGCAAAATCGGCGGCGCGCCCGCATACCCCCTGGTGTTGCAGGTGTCCATGGGCGGCGGTAACACTTACCATCACGTGGGACCGCTTGCTCGTCCGCCCACTAGACTATAAATAAAAAAAAAAGTCGTCGGTCAATCCGTCGCCGCAGTGTGCTTCCAGAAACATGGCCTCCATTCAAGGACTCATCTACCCCCTCGGGTATCGATACTACGGCAAATATGAACCGCCCATTTCGACTTTAGCATGCTGATTCTACAAGCTATATCGGTGAATTTAGTTTTTTTAGGATCTTACCCCGTAAAGAGCGAGCATGGCTCTTTCCATAACCTGCTGAGCGACTACGAATTTATGGATCAGGCCTACCGTCAACGGTTCTGTCAAAGGATACTAGTATATGTGAATTTAGATTTTAAAATCAGGTCCAGGACCATGTACATGTCATGAACCTGTACACTTGGACTTCATGAACATAGCGGCGAAATTCGAACTACCACGAGAGTTTGCTCACTGTACACAGCAGTGGCGGTAAGAACAAGGAGACGAACAAACACACCGCCATACAGACTTTATACGGAAAGATAGAAGGATTTTTATACTTGCATAGTTGCAATTTCAAAGCATCATTAACATTATAATTCCATAACGAGTTTGGTACAAAGTACTTAATGATATGCAGCTTGCGTCGACTACATGACTTTGCGAAACAAGTGTCGTCGCAAGTCACCGCGAAAATTACTTTTTGGCTGACGTCATTATTGCCCCTCACCTCTCCTCACCCCTCCCTCGCCCGTCTTATTTATAACCGCCATAATTTATCACTGGAATTAAAAGTCACTTGTTTAGGTCATAACACGATTTATGGAGCGAGATGTTTGTGGGTTGGAATATTGAATCTTAATATAGAGATTTGTTTAAGTATAACCATACCATACCGTCAGCCTGTGTCTCTCTACTGCTGGATATAGGCCTCTCCTAAGGCCCGCCACCACACATGGTCTTCTGCTCTTGTCATCTAACAACTACCGGCGATTTTCTTCAAGTCGTCAATCCACCAGGCCGAACGGCGTCCAACGCTACATTTCCTGGTACGAAGTCTCAAGGACTAGTCTGCCATCGGTTAACGTCATGTTGAAGTATTAGTAGTACCTATTGTTATACCATGTTGGCTTAGGGGGTAATTGGAGACGAAAATCTTTAAATACGACCTGCTCGTTATGACGTATGGTGCCGAAACGTGGGTCTCTGATGATAGGCCCGATTCATAAGTTGAGAGTTGCTCAGCGAGCGATGGGAAAAACTATGCTAGGAGTCTCTTTGCTGGACAAAATCCGGAATCAAGAAATTCGATGTAGAACTAAGATCGCCGACATAGCTCAAGGATGAGGAGGCTAAAGTGGCAATCAGGCAGGCCATATCTGGGTCGATAACGAGACGAATTAATTTGACACTTTTTTTTCGCTATCTGCAATAGCCCTTTTTATTGCTAACTGACGGTCTATAACGTTTACTTTAATAAAGTTATGTACGCAAAATGTAAAATTACGGTGCGCTTCTACTTAAAAGTGACAAAAAATCAAGATCAGGGTAACATGAATGAGTTACCTGGGAACACGAATGAAATACTAATAATACGAATGAAGTCTGCATGACCCTAATGATATTGGCTAACTGAACCATATATTTTAGGATAAGGATATTTTTTTAATAGGTAATGCTCAAGAAATATTTATATAATTACATTTTAGGAGAGGTGACAACAAAAATAAAAATAAGTATTTTTATTTGAGCTTTTAATCAAATTTTGACTTTATAAAAAAAAAAAACAAATATTAATTATAACACGATTATGTAACAAAATTTCTTTTTGTGATTAACAAAATATAATTAATATAAGTAATAAACTTTTTGGAATATATTTTCTCATATTTGTTTTTCTACCTTATTACTTTTCTTTATTTATTCAGTTATTTTGGACAGGTAACCTTCTATTAATACCTAGTTAAATCTTTATTGGTTTCTTATTCAATCTTTTTGTTTCTTAATTCTTTGATTATTTTCCTATAGTCTTAATTATATAATCAGTCTTGATCATGTTTTAAAGGTACAATCACTTCTTCTTCTATTCTTCCATTTCTGCTCTTATTCTTTTTCTTATTCTGTATTCTCAAAAGACCGTTCATTAATAAAGCGGAGGAAAGCCTCTTGATGTTCACCAGACAACTTCTGTTGGGTGTTTATGAATGCCTGATTTGTCCAATGAAATTTTACATCTTCAAGTATTATTACATCTTCTTTCTTTCTAGATTTTCTAACTTTGCGTAAAGTTTCGGAAGTTGCCGGATTATTGTTCCGATTATAATACTGGATGGATACATCGTTCAACACTGTAATTCGTTTGCTTGGTGGAATAACTTTTATATTTTGGACAGCCGATTCGATGACACTCTTATAGATTTTATGTAATTGCATATGTTTATCCTCATGTTCGCAGATTTTATCGCTACATAGAAAGCAGCTTAGTTTTCGAAACTCAAGAAACTCGGATCCAGAGTTCCAGATCACTTGGTGAACTAACATAGTTCCCTTGAATGGTGAAATATCCTTAGGAAGAAGAAGTTCTTTTTCAATAATTTCATGCTCCTCTACTACTTTTATCTCAACATTTTTAACATTTTCGCGAACAACTGCAAGGAATGTTGAGAAATCCCCGACGTCACGACCACATTTAACTTGACTATCAGCTGTCCGCTTAACCACAGCGCCAACGCCGTCGGGGGCGCCTTTGCCATGACCACTTTCTTGGTAATTCCATGTAACTAACTTCAAAGACGGGAAGGTATAGCGGAGCTCAGTCAGTATGTAAAATATTTGTTTATTTCGGTATTGGCTTGTTGGACTATCTGTTAAAATATGTGCGGTGGTAATATGGGGACATTTTTCGAATACAAATTCTAACGCCTTCTGTAAGTGCGCCCATACTGCAGAGGAATCATGCCGGGTGCATTCGCTGACCGTGCATAGACAATAGTGAACAGTCTCCTTTCCTTCCTTGAGATAAGCCACCACGGTATGGAGAGACACTTGTCCACGGCTACCTCCAAAGTGTAGATTCTGCACCTCTTCAGCAAATTTATAACTATAATTTTCTGAAAAGTCCATGTGGAGAATTGTTTCGTCATGATTAAGGGATTGTTTCAATAGAGTAACAGCTTGGTATTGATTGAGGATGTTCACAGTATGATTAAGGAATTTTGGCAGGGAATGCTCAAGTTTACATATCAGGTCTTTAGGCTTAATTTTCCTTGTAATTTTTTTCACTATATTTATTATTTTGGAGCCAACATTCTTTTTATCTCTGCACCATTCATGGTAGTCAATTTCTTCCTCATTATTAAATTCTTTGTACAGTATAACTCTGTTTTTACAAGTTTCACATTCTCTACCAACGCACTTTGTATTGTAGTTGTCGCAACAAAGAACGTGCAGCATGTCCTGATAATTCTTAATATCAACAATTTTATTTTTCTTTAAAGCGAAAATCATTAGATCTATATTTGTATGTGCCGTACATGCACATGTTTCCCTGTCATCTCGTGGCAAATAGACCCAAAATGGACGTAGCCTTGTAAACGTTACATAACTAATCACTATGTTCGGATTGTCTTCAAGAAATTTTTTATGCAATTTTTTAACGGAGTCCAGCAGATACCGTTTTTGTTTCAGTATTCCGTATTTTTTTACATATTGCTTCTTTCCTGTACCAATGCGACTGTTAATGTCATCTTCATAAAATTGTTTTATTAATTCTTGGACATTGCCACTGACTTGCTTAATCTTTTGCTGAAATCTGTCTTTTAGACACTTTTTACGAAGCTCTAAACTAGGTCTACGTTTCATATTGCCAGCGGACTTTAAAATAACTTGTTCGGTTGTTGTTTCTTTGGCAGCATCGGGGCTATTCGATATATCAATAGGCGCTTGAGAAGGTAATGCAACGTTTCCTTCAAAACCAGTATATGTCTGATTTTGTTTAATTTTATTTAATTTCTTTGTTAAAATTCTGCAGCGGTTTTGGTACTTCTTAATTAATAAGGTCATTTCTTTTTTTTCCATAGCATGATTTAACTTTAAGGCTTTAATTTTACGTTGGAATGTTATTTTATTACTTTCTTTATTCACCTCTTTTTCTACATTTTCCTCGTACAAAGGATCAGATAACTCTTCATCATTTATTTTTCCGTGAGCTTCGAGCACTTGAGAAATAGTTATTTCTTGTATGTTCCGTTCTTTTGCTTTCTTCTCCAGGTATCGCTTAGAATTTTCTCTCCAACGTTTTCTTTGTGCCCTTCGTTCCCTTGGGGACATTTGGTTAATATTTTTGACTTTCTTCTCGCTTTTCCTTTTTAAATAAGCTTCCTTTTTTTTATTCCTTTCAACGGCATATTTTTCAGGGTCGCTTTTTATTCTTTTATATTTTTCCCTTCTTGCAATCCTTCTCCTTTCTAATTCATCTTCATTTTTCTTACATTTTTCTTTCGCCATTTACCTTAATCGTTAAACCTTAAACAATTTACCATATACTATAAGAAAAACTATCTAATAATTTTAACAAAGAAATTATTGGTAATTATCATGGGAGACACATAAATGAGAGAAAACTTGAAGTTTGCAAATAAAAATAAGGTTTTTAAACCAAATTTGACAACACAAAAGCTAAAAAACAAGCAAAGAATCATAACCCTTCTTTTTCGTAGTCATGTAATAAACAGTTTCATTCGTGTCGAATGAAATTTCATTAGTGTTACTCAAAAATATGACACTAATGAAGTGACAAGAATGAAATTTTCAACAAAAAATCTAATTTAATTGCGTCGTAGAATATTCTAGGACACCATTGAAGGCCGCAAAATATCCCGTTTATTTGTTGCTAATCTACGTGCATTATAAAGAATTCATTGTTCAAACACTCATTACCACACTATTATAAACACGAATGATTAAATTTTCGTATTAAGCACAGAAATCCAATAAAATAGCGATTTCTTACCAGAATAATGAAGCGTGCTCTGCTGTCGCCGAACGTTTACACGTGCCACTATAGTCGCTTACGCAGCGGAGAAGTGGGGATGGCGGTTTTGCACAGGATTGTTCTTAATGATGAACATTTACTTAGTCGACACTAATGATTGAAAAAAGTAATCACAAAATAAAACGCAGAGAAATCGTGTCATATTTTGTATTAATTTAATACTATTAGCGTAACTTGAGTTTATGGTTATTAATCTGTGACCAGAATAAAAAAATATACAATTTCCCAGAGTATTTTTTTTTATAATTAAAGTTTTATTGAAAAATCGGGAAAAATACCGGTGACACAAATGAAAAAATAGATAGTTTATTATAATTATCTCGAATATTAAATATGATAGTTTAATATTTTTAACTGTATAATATTGTGATGTAATGTAAACATCGCAATAAATAGAAATTACGTGTATTCCAACAATATTATAGGAGTTATTTCATATACCCACTTTTTACGGTTGGTTTGAAATCGACCCATCTGTTGCAGGACCAATAACAAATGGAGTAGATAAGTCTTCGAATGGAGACCACTACAGGGAAGAGTAGCACGGTCCATCCTCTAGCCAGATGAAGTGACGACTTGAAGAGAGTCTCCGGTAGTGGGTGGATAAGAATCCTGTATCCTAATCCTATATCGAGGGGCCTATATCCTACAATGGAGTGATACAGCCTGATAGTACGCTATATATGACACTGGCTCAAAAGACTCGCCCATGGACATTCGCAATACATGCCAATATCAGTCACGTGTGTCAACATCAGTCAGTCATGTAGTTGTTTACTGCCAATCTGTCAATCGGTGTATTAGAAATGTATCAATTTCATATTTATTATAACAAATAGCCACCGTTGTATACGCACCAGTTGTATGTTGTATTTCCATTGATAAAGCGTATCGTCATAGTTTATAGTCTTTCCTTGCCTGCGACGCACTTCAAAATTAATTAGATTTTTGGGACACATCAGAAATTTCAGGACATGAAATAACATTACACACATCTTACACAATAATATTTTTAATATGTGCATTATGAATCGGGCGCGAAATCAACATAGCTATAATTGGTTGATGGTTAGCCTATGAGAGCTGTTAACCTGACCTACATAAGAATTGCGCGCTAAATTCGTATCGAGGCGTTCGAACCGCGCCACGCAATATTTCGGAATTATTGTATTGTAACTTGTAAGCGTTATTCTAGATTTCATATATTTTTAATTTTAGTAAGTTTGTATGAAGTTTCTTATATTAGGGGTTAAAGTATGAAATTGCCGATTTGTACTGAAAAATTAAAACTCGTTTTTTTCTAAAATGTAACATATTTATTTAATCAAAATATTTACCCTCATTATCTATACATTGTTGCCATCTAATCGGAAGTTCATTTATGCCTTTGCGATAGAACTCTGGGGATGTAGATTCGACAAACTGTGTGAAAGCATTTTGTACTACCTCTTGGGAAGAAAATTTTTTACCACGTAGAAAATTGTCCAAATCACGAAAAAAATGGTAGTCCGTTGGAGCAAGGTCTGGCGAGTACGGAGGATGACCTATGGTTTCTAACTGCAGCTCCTGTAGAGTTACAACGGTTTCTCGTGCATTGTGAGGTCTTGCGTTATCATGGAGCAATAATGGTGAAGATCGATTCACGAGTCGGGGCTGTTTCACTGCTAGTTTCGCCATCATTGTTCGTAGTTCGGCACAGTAAACATCTGCTGCTTGCTTGACCAGACCTGAGAAAGCTATAGTGAATAACACCATGAATAGACCACCAAACAGTTACCATTACCTTTTTATTGGCAAGCTTTGCCTTAGGGCACTGTTGCGGCGTTTGACCTGGGATCAGCCATTGCATTTTTCGCTTTCGGTTATCGTAAAGAATCCACTTTTCGTCACATGTCACAATTCGATCCAATATTCCTTCATTTCTGTACCGATTCAACAAGGCAACGCAAGTTTCAACACGCGTTTCTTTCTGCAGATCAGTCAAATCATGAGGCACCCATTTTTCATATTTTTTTATATTATTGTTTTGATGCAAATGAGTCAATATTCTGTCGGAATATGAGAGACCTGCAGGCCAGGGAAAATTTTTTGGTGACCTAGTATGAAACTTTCGGGAAACATTCGTTGCAATAAAATATGATTTATCAGAATATTGTTCTTTTTTAAAATCAGCCGTTTAGAAGTTATTAATTTTTTTCGAAAAACTGACCTTCGGCAGTTGTCTACGCATATCTCCGAAACTATCCAACCGATTTGAGTGAATTTTTTTTTAAACGGCTTAAAATAATATATTCTAAATGGCTTGTTGGCCGATTTCGGCTAGCTTATCAAAATTTTGAAAAAAATCGATTTTCAAAAAAACTGGTAAATTATGAGTGTCAGCGTCCTGCCTAAGGCTTAAAAAGAGTTTAGAAGCAAATCATGACCCATCAAATTTTTTTTGAAAAATTTTGAAAAAAAAACAGTTTTTGCAATTTTTTTGTAAAATCGATTTTTTTCAAAATTTTGATAAGCTAGCCGTAATCGGCCAACAAGCCATTTAGAATATGTTAATTTAAGCCGTTTAAAAAAAAAATCACTCATATCGGTTGGATAGTTTCGGAGATATGCGTAGACAACTGCCGAAGGTCAGTTTTTCGAAAAAAATTAATAACTTCTAAACGGCTGATTTAAAAAAAAAACAATATGCTGATAAATCATATTTTATTGCAACGAATGTTTCCCGAAAGTTTCATACTAGGTCACCAAAAAATTTTCCCTGGCCTGCAGGTCTCTTATATTCCGACAGTATTGTAGGTAAGGTAACGTTAAACCATGCCGCTAATTCCTGGGTAGTTTGACTCGGATCGGCTTCCACCATCTCCTTCAATTCAGCGTTATTCACCTGTGTGGGCGATCTTCCACGTGGTTCGTTCTTCAAGTCGAAGTTTCCATTACGAAAGCGTTTAAACCAAAAACGCACGGTTCATTCATTAGCAGTCTCCTCTCCAAACGCAGCATTGATATTGCGAGCCGTTTCCGCCGCGTTAGTTCCGCGTCGGAACTCGTATTCAAAGATTACTCGGATTTTCGAAGTATCCATCTTTCCCGTCTAAGCTGAATAAAAAAAACAATTGAAAGTCGAAAATTGAATATTGCACATTTTTTAAAACAAGAACCTCATAGGTATCATGTGAAAAAAGTTTCACTCGAAAATCTCACACCATGAAGGTTTTATGTCAAAGTATCTATTACTATAAAACGGCAATTTCATACTTTAACCCCTATTATTTTGTCGACAAACACTCTAGGAACTCTCTTGAGACACGAATGTGGGAAACACACGTTGGGAAACACTGGTTTAAGGTTTCAATTGCGCTGGTTATTGAAAATTGAAATACGAGTAACTATTGACACAGACCTTGACGTCAATATCATTCACATAACGAACCTATCCGCGTGGGCAAATACCGAATTAATTATCTCTGGTATTGTCTATGAATCACAATGAGTCTCATTAGGCGGCTGTCTATAATCCGAGATCAGTGATGTAGGAAGTTGTGGAGGTACAATTTCAATAAAGTGAAGTTCAAATAGACGCAGTACGTTTTAATCGTTGGAAGAGCGTTTGCGGTACCGTGAGCGCGTGTTCGTACAGATCTATTGTATACGTAGTTGGTATCCAAAATATTGGCCCACCATGATTACATACATTTTTTGCAATCGAGACTAAGGGATAACAAAGCTGCTACCACAAACGCTGTGGAACTACACCACCTCTGAAAGAGTGGACTCACCAACCAGCTTAGCCAGCGTAGCGTACATCTTTTGGTCGTACATCCTACGTGTATAAGGCAATGTGCCCATGTCCAACAGTGGATGATAAAAGAGCTGGTGATGGAATCATAAATAGTCATCAACATAAGCTGTAGGGATTGTGACCTATATTGTGGAAAGATGAAAATAGTACATTACTGTCTGTCCAGGCCCGAAATAAAGCAATTGACGGCCGAGTAATATTGGACGAGGCGAAGCCGAGTCCTTTTTAAACAAACGAGACCGTTAATTGGTATTTCGGCCGAGACTTGTATAGTATTTTTCTCTAATTTGCGAGGAAACAATAAACAAATTAATTCAAGAAACAGAAGTTTTCCGAGAAAGAATTCGCTTTTTTTCAGTTTTCCAGTTGATGAAATCTTCATATGCATTTTCATATTTTTCTCTCGATTTCGGTGGTAACAGGTTTTCAGAAAGTATTTTTGCTCCCTTAGCTATGTCTGGTGGCGTTAAATCTAATTCACCTTCCAACGAACTAGTACTCATTGTTTATTAGACAACTTAAAATTGTGTTAAACTCATGAGAACATAACATCCACAATACAGAGTAGGTATCTAATTTTCATTCCCGCCAATTCGACAGTACGCGGTCTTTGTTCTTTTTTTAACTTTTGAAAAGAAATGCACATTCAGCCTTTATAATAATAAATATCGTGTACCTAAAAAAACCTAATTTATGTTAGTGTGCACTAAAAATAACCTCGCAACTGTCCAGCAATCTCTATTATTGTCGTATTGAAAATTGCTGGTGTGCGTACAGGAAAGAGCCGATTGACGTAGGTATTCCTTTTTCAAAATAATGAAGCCATTTCCGAGCAAGTAGGAGAAAACTTGTTTACTTCCACGAGTTTATATTCATTTCTTAAATGCTAATGCATTTAAGAAATAAATTAATTATTTCTTAAAAACTTTAGTTATTTTGAAAAACATTAGTTTTTGTTGGTAGGAAATGATTGTGATTGTTAAGAATGCACCCGGTTCGTTCGGTATCCGAAAATTCACTTTGTTGTTTCTGTTGTGTTTTTTTTTTTTTGTTAATATGTTCCGTGAGCACTCGACATGTTCTCCGTTCGAAATTGCATTGAAGTGACGTGTGCGCCCGCGGTGTATCTAGCTCTGCGTCGCATACGTCACAAAGTGGTGTTCGGGAACCGATCATAACCGAAGTTCCCCATTTGTACATGCTTGTGCAATGAAGTTTATATAAATAAATAAAATAAGCTAATATTTTTTTATTCCATGCTGAAATAGAGTCCTTCAAAAAAGACAATCATACTATATAGGTATATATATTACACAATCTAATTTCTATTAAAAAAAAATCAGAACAATAGTGCGTAATTTCGCTCTTTTCTCATGAAAATACTGCGCACTCTTTCGTCGTATATCGAGCGTAGTATTACTCCGAGCCAGGTAAATGCGGGTTACTCATTAGCTAAAACAGTGACTTTCAGGTGAGAATACGGGACATTAGCGGTGCGGTAAGCGATTTCGTTTTAATCTATTGTAACTGGGTGGTGATGCTATTTTTAATTCAAAACACCTTAAATAACTAACCAGTTATACCAACACTGCATAGAATATAAACATAATTAATTTTGCCTTGGTATATCACATAGACAATATAAAATCCATATACTATAGTGTATCATATTCATGATATACCATAGTGATGTTATTTTTAGTTCAGAATACCTTAAATAACTGGTTTCTAATTTATGCAGGGTTGGTATAGCAGATATCACATAGACAGTATAAAATCAATACACCATACTATCAAACTATACCTCTAATCGTGGTATGCCATGGTACACCATACTATAGTATGGAATAATGGATTATCCAAGGTGTTATATCGTATGCTATCAATTTATGTCTACTTACAGATGAATATAAGCCTGATGAATGAGACTATTCCTGTTACCCCATAGTAACAGGGAGTAAATACCTACTTACTCCTTATGTCCCGCTTCACCGGGGTGATATGGTAAGGAAATGAAACGATTTCCATTTGTAAATATTTTATATTTAATGTTGACCATACACTTCTATAAATATTTGAAATTTTCGTGTTCCTCACACATATGTATCTATTTAAACGGGTCTTAACGTTAATATTGTTTACCTTATTTATTTTACTCGACGTTTGGGTTGTGTTGCACCAACCATGGTCACGAGCTGACTGAAGAGGCGGGTAGTCCACGCCGAGAGTTGCGAGCAGTTTCATCAACTACCCGCATTTGGTCTTCATATTCCGGAAAGTTGTGGCACACAACGCTCACAATATCAGAAGTAGAGGCAGACGTTGTTTTATGTGTTTTTTTATTTCAATTGCTTCACGCACAATCCTGGTGAAATAGTGACGATCAGTGGAGCGGATTTTTGGACTACGGAGTTCTATCCAGTGATACGCTTCTTCTGTCACTATGCCCTCTCCAGAATGCAATATGTCTCATCAAGTTGAATAGTCTGCAAACATCTGAGGATGCACGCTCTGAGTACCACATCCACTAGACAGGGTTTAAACTCTTTACATCCCACTCCATTCTTAAACTATAAGCTTTAAGACTGATTTTGCCTTGTGGTAGCCTCAATATAAAGTTGTACGCTGTCGCGCCATCAGTTGTAATTCTGATTCATTGTGACCCATAACGCGTTAGTTATAGAGATGTGCGATGACTGATGTAGTTGTGTGAGACGGATTAGTGGGATGCACACGCTTAATTAATTTTGGTACTTGAAATTGTACACTGGTTGTATTGTTTAGAAGGGCAGGTAATTATTTATTGTCAGGAGAATGTCTTAAGTATTAAGACATTTAAATGAACAATGATTAAATGAAAATTAAGCTAATAAATAGATATTCCATTATATAAAATATTCTATACATATAATAAAATCGTAACAGAGCCATGACTGGACATAAAATATTTTTTGAAAAATCTTTTCGAAAAAAGTGATTGCTTTTATAGTATATTAAACTTCATAGAGATTTTTGTGCGTAATGTGTGTGATAATCAAATCAAAGCATAGAACTGCGTTTTTCGTATGCTTCCAAGGAGTCCTCTTCTATCCTCTATAAATCCACTATCAATTTACTGAGTTACTCCTGACTTACTTCGACGGGACTTGACAGTGACAGGATGCGTTGAAATTGTTAATTACGAAAAAAACTTGACACTGGCACAATGTGCTAATTGCACCACTGCCATATATAAAATCAAAAAAATTAATTGGTATATAAATGCATATGCACAGGAGATCATATTGATTGATAAGCTGACATTGTATAAAACCTGCGTACGTCCCATAATGACTTTCGCTACTGTTGTCTTCCCACAAGCAGCCCCCTCCAACATTAAAATACTCCAAACCCTTCAAAATAGATTCGTGCGTAAAGCTGTGGTTGCCCCATGGTACTTTCGCAATGTCGACCTCCACAAGGACTTGGAACTTCAGTCGTCAAATACGTGAAAAACTCCGCCCGACGCTACTATGATTGAGTCCCGCACCATCCGAACCTCCTAGTAGTTGACAGCCTAACCTACAGGATCCACCCAATAGGAATGACCCTCCTCATTGCCGTCGTCGTCCTCGGCACGTTTTAGACGACCCCGACGACCCAATTACTGCTGCCAATGCGGTTCTTACACTACACAAACTTGACATACACACCGTCCCCGCTGGCGGAGACGAGGGCGTCACCCTCGCTACACCATAAACACACATCGGCCTTCAGCGAACACTTTTACCAGGTATCGGCACGTGTCTGGGCGCTTCTCATCGATTCGCGAACCCGCTGTACCCTTCCAAAGAAACACCCTAAGCCGATGTCCATTCCTTAAGTTCCTTAGAGCCCTTAGGCTCGTCGCTGCGCACACTCTTTTTCCTAGCTGAGCGCCTTCTGCGCTCGCCCTAAACTATACATGTCCGGTGACTCTTGAAAAGCCATTAGGGCCACATGAATTAAGCCATTCAAAAAAAAAAAACAAAACTACAGTTTCATTTTCGCTCGGCCTCAAGAGAACCCTGCTCCTCCTTCAGTTGCTCGTTGCGTCCGGACGCGACCCATCGTAACGAGCACTCGCGCGTCTTCAATAGTATACGACCGGCCGGCCCGCTAAGCTTTCGTGTCAATCGTCAACCCTTGTAATGTTATGCTTACTTAAGACAGTGAGACTTCATATTTTTAATTAAAAGCGATCTTATTAACACAAATCATCGCCGTGCAAGCAAATTAATTTTCGCTGTTCTACAGCTTTCGACAAAATTATTTTGAAATGTCAGTGTTTTTTGAAGATTACGAAAAACATCGTCTAAATTAATTTTCTCTAAAACATAACAACGTCATATTTTTCGATTAAATTTGTTGCTCTTCCATTCGCGGTTGTAAGTTTAAATAAAAACGATGTATCTCTGTTTAGAATGATTTATATCTAACAATAACTTTTACCACACTTTCGTTAGGACTTCAATCAGTGTGTACTGGGGTTATGATACACTATACAAATTATGGGGTACGCTATACAAATTTCGTATCTAACTTTAAAAAACAATTAATTCATTACCAAGGATTTACCTACCACATAACATTTGAGATTTTCGCGTTTTTCACACATATTAATCTATCTCACCGGCTCGTGGTGCACCCTGCCGACCAACGAACGAGGCTCTGACGACCCGCCACCACGCACTGGACCAGCGCGGCGGGTTGCGGTCCACCCCCCCCCCCCCCCCTATGGCAGAAAAAAAAAAACGGCCCCAAGTTCCCGGCGGCTCCAGTCGCAACACCGGCGTGGACGACGGGCGCTGGTCGAGCGCTGGAGCCAGGGGTGCTAAGAATCTCCGGGCGGGATTCCACCGTCAAACGAGGTCGTCCATCTGCTAGATGGACAGACGACCTCATAAAGGTTGCGGTCACCCGCTGGATGCAGGTCGCTGCCGATAGGTCTAAATGGCGGACAATGGGGGAGGCCTATGTCCAGCAGTGGACGTCCAAGGGCTGAAAAGAAGAAGAAGAATCTATTAATCTATTTAAACGAGTCTAACTCAAATATTTACATTATTTATTTTACTCGATGTTTCGGTTGTGTTGCACCAACCATGGTCACGAGCTAACTGAGGCGGGTAGTCCACGTCGAGAGTTGCGAGTGATTTCAACAACTACCCGTATTTGGTCTTCATAGTCCGGAAAGTTGCGGCACAAAACACCCACAATGTCAGAAGTAGCGTCACACGAAAAATCGTGAGGTTAAATTTTATTAAATTTATCGATAATTAAATATTTGAAATTTTATTAAATTAATCCAAACGTCGAGTAAAATACATAAGGTAAACATTCGCGTTAAGATCCGCTTAAATAGATAAAGGTTTACCTAGCATGATTCCGTTGAATAGCTTAAGCTTCGTACTTTCCGTTTCATAGTATTGAGAATGCTGTGTAAAATTCAGCTGGTATCTAAATTTTCGCGGTATAATAAACGCAACCGTGTAGGTTTAAAACGCCACAGTCGAGCCATTTGACGACATGCAATTTCCAACCGCAACGAAATTGAAGTTCCGTGTGATTCGTACAATTTCCATGTGGAATTATTCAACAGCTTTTATGGCGCGGTACGCGAACAGTTCGCGTACCGGCCGACACCACACGCCGTATGGGGTGTACGCCGAGTTTAGAATTACACCACCCCATTTCTTCCCGTGGGTGTAGCATAAGGCGACTAAGAGTTTACAAACCCGCTAGCACTTGCCCTGAGGAATTACAGCACCTCTAAAAGACTCGCCAACCCATCTGGTTAGCAAGTGCCGTGGCATGCCGTTTTAAAGCCTCAAACAAATACTCAAAGTTAATACTATATGTAGTCTAGTCTAGTCTGAAAGTAGTCTAGTCTGTCCCATTATAGAGTACTATTGACCTGTCTGGCTTCGGCGGCGTAACGATTTTCTCGGGAATTCAAAGTGTTGTAATAAAGAGCGCTGAGTGTTTCACGCTTGAACGCTGAGGGAGTGAGCGCTAATTAATGTTTTATTTTATTTGTAATACTTACAATTTAATGTTTATTGTATTGTTTATTTGAATGATAATGTATAATATATTCATGCCGTCCTTTTAACCGCTGCGCTAACGTACGTTCGTGATAGGGATCTGACAGAATATCAGCGCTGCAGTGTATTCTGCAGCATCATGCTGATTCAGGTGCCCATTTCATGTTGCAGTGACGCAGTTAAGTAAGTATACAAATGTTCTGTTTTGTTCTACATGTTTTCTGTATTTCTCGTTAGATTTATCACTGTATACAGGAATGAAACTAACTGTTTTTCTTTTTGCTTTTCTTTCTACTTACTGCAATTTTTATCTGTAATACATACCCTTTTGTACCGATTTGAAATAATCGCTAATCTTTATGCTAACCTAACCATGAGCTGGTTAATATTGTAATATTATCCAATATTGGCTCGTCGGCGGTTTCAGCTCTCAGCTCCAGGCCAATTACGTCAAAGTATAATTCATGAACCAATTGAGATATGGAAATTGAACTGCAAGCAAAGTCTGGACTCTAATCTGGGTTAAAATTAATATTTAACGGATTCTTGTGCCTAGTTAAACCTTCTTTGTTTGTTTCGACATAAGGCGATAGATATTGAAACGATTTAGCTAAAAGAAGTAAAGGTATGCGGAAGGCCACACAGTGGCACCGATACTAATTCCCGGTATTAACAAAGAATTTGACCATTTAATGGTCCTTGTTTTTTTTAGATTTGCAAAATAAAACAAGTTAGAAATCAATTCAAACTCCATAAAGGATCGCTATTGACTTTCAACGTCCAAATTGAAAGTTCAACACCAATTTGTGTTCAATAAGAGAAACAGGGGTTGTTTTAGGAGTTGTTCTAACTTCTCGTTGTAACTTTCCCTAACCTAACATAAAACGAATTAAACTGAAATTGGGAAATCTTATTCTGTATAAAATCGAAAAGTTTATTGTTTGAAACTCTTGAAAAGTTGAAGGTCAGGTGAGTATACAGCCTTTAAATAATGAAAATGGTGCAAATTTAATATAAAATTATGTAAATGGTCCCAAAGGTTAGGAAAACAAGTGTGGGTAGTACTCATCTTCTGAGGAAACCTTATACGAGTATGAATATTACTTGACATATACAAATGTTTCTTCAGTAGTAAAAATGAACGAAATAATGTAAAGAAATATAAGTAAAGAAGGTCGACGGCGCGCCCGCATGCCCCCCGGTGTTGCAGGTGTCCACAGGCCGCGGTAACACTTACCATCACGTGGGACCGCTTGCTCGTCCGCCCATTTCTCTATAAAAATAAAAAATAAAAGTCCCTATTAAAAAAGGTACTTATAAAAATTAGGTACCTCTATTTAATAAGATTTATAGTTCATATAATTGTCTCTAAAAATATTATTAGTATAGTCAAGTATATTATAGTCGAGTATATTATAGTCAAGTATATTATAGTCAACTTGTGAACCACAAGCGATTCTACGGATTCGAGCCGTCATAATTTAGTATGATTGTCATCAAAATCGAGGATTGCAATATTTTTTCACGTAGTGCGTATTTCCGGGAGAAACTGCTTAAATTACTGGACACGGGATATAGTCACATGTCAATCCTGGAAATGCGGTAGACCTGACGGCCATACAGCACGGAGACATGTGAAGCCGCTTGATGATTTCAATTTATGTTGAAACTTGTCTCCCAACTCCTGACATGATACCTCCCTATAGTGAGCGTAACCAGCCCTTTTAACATCTACTTGTCCACATGAGCCTTCTCATGCACATTGTCTTGTGGTTTTCGAGTCTACTCCTTTAGAGGTGGTGTAAGTTCCTCAGGCCCCGTGCTGAGGGTGGTCGTTGTCGGCCAGCTTAAAATAACACCAACCCATCTTCCCGTGCGTGTCGTAACAAAGCCGACGCTTCCCAGGTATGAAAAATAGGAAACTTCACTGGAGACCTGTTTGTCTTTTAAAAATTTAGCCCCAATATTTTTTTAAAATTCCAATAGATAATACCCCAGTTACGAATTCTATTAGCTTAACAATATATGACTAATTAAAAAGTAATTGTGTACGAGGAGAGCGCTCCGAAGGCGACCACGACTCGACCCGAGTCGAAATGAATCGACCTTTAATTAAGGCGGCGTATACACTGCGGTAGACATGTGTGGGGGTACCTTTTTCATACGCGACGTTAACTAAGAGTTCTAGAAAAAAAATATCGTGTAGATTTTATTGCGATGAAAAATTTAATGATATATTTGTGTTTAATTTATATTTTTTTTTGGTTAAATATATAATAACCTTGACGGACCCGTGGTCACACTAGGTATTGTTGCATCTGGTAGTAAGTAAATTTCCCGTTAGTGTATTAAACCAATAAACAATAATATTAATTAAAGTGCTAATTAAGTTAATTAAATATCCGACTCTAAATGCAAATAAACAGCCTGTTATCGTCAACATGAAATCGGATTATTTTTTGTACTAGGCGAACATAAATCAGTATCAACCTATAACGTCCTACTGCAGGTCACAGGCCTCCCCTTAGTAAATCTCTAGGGGTTCCGGGCCGTAATCCACCACGCAGGTCCAGTGCGGATTAGTGGATCACATACATCAGATTTTATTATTATTTCTAGAGCATGCGGGTTTCCTCCCGATGTTTAACCCCTCACCGCCGAGCAGGTGACAATTTTTAACAATGTAGAAAGTCAATGGTACGGATCGAGGATTTGAACTCACGATCACATGTAATGAATAGACCTGAGGTACGTAACCAATGGGTCCAGACCAACCTAACGACTAAGATGTAATCTGATCGCAAAGGCCTACCTTACGAATACGATAACAACATCGAAGGCACCTGGTGACTACTACAATACATTGTCTAATACGTAGAAGGCTCTCAAATAAAAATTCGTGTGATCTCATGAATAAACATTAAAACGAAACGATATCGCGTTCTACACAATTGAATAGCGCCATCTGTCGATAATCTATAGAACTAACATTTTACATCGTGTTACAGTAAGTAGCAAATTTAATTTAATTTTGTTATGAAATGCGTAATCCAATTTGTTGACATTTTTTTTTATACTTCTGATGTATATATAGTATCCATGTATATCTGTATGATGTATATCTGATGTATATATTTGTATCCAAGTGGAACTGGACGCGACCGGCTAGTTTTTGATAAAATTGTTGTAAATTTATCGTGCAATAAAGCTATTATTGCCTTGTACTTACGCTCCACTTGCGCTTTTATTAATACTACAATGTGTTATTTATGGAAAATTTCGAAAAATGTATTTATGATTGTAATAAAAAATGTGTACTAAGTGCTGACTTCATGTCTTATCGTTTCGCATTTTTATGTATTCTTATTACGTTTTATATTTACGTTACTCTCTACATAATTTGTAATTTCAAGAGAATTCTACAAACTGAACAACAAATATAGGGACATTAATATTTCTTCTATAGAATGGGGGCTATTATTAAACAGGTGGAACTGTACTAATATATTAGGTACTTACCTATAAAATGATCGATTTGTATGAGAAACTGAGTATTTTTTTTTATAAAAATATTTATTATGTTAGTTGAAATATTGACCCATATTATCTACACACTTTTGCTACCCCACGGGCATTTGATTGATGCCACTCCTGTAAAAGTCTTGTGGACGGGTATCAATGAATTCTTCAAAAACCCTAATCTTAAAGCCTTCAGAATCAAAGTTTTTTTCTTGCAAAAGGTTGTGCAAATTTCGAAAGAAATGGAATTCTGTCGGGGCAATGAGTATGGTCGATGAGGGAGCGTCTCCAGGTCCAGCTCTTCACGTTTTAAAACTGTCCTATGAGAAGTGTGTAGTGGGCATTGTCATGAAGAAGAAGTGGAGATGAGCGATTGACCAACATGGTTGCTTTGTTGACAGCTTTTCCATCAACGTCTGCAGCTCCTTACAATACACATCTGCATCAATCGTTTGACTGGCTCGTAAGAAACTGTAGTGGATAATACCGGCATAGTATATTTTTTTAGTTATCTTGCGTTTTGGACATTATTGGGCTGCAACTCCTGGATCCAGCCACTGGCACGAACGTTTGCGGTTATCGAACACGATCCATTTCTCATCACAAGTCACGATGCAATTCAAAGTATTTTCGTTTTTGTGACGGTTCAATAACACAGTTCACATTTCGACGCGTTGTTGTCGCTGACGCTTGTTCAGTTCATACGGTACCCATTTTTCGAGCTTCTTAATTTTACCGACTTGACGCAGATAAACAAACCAACGTTGTTTTATCACTAACATCAAACCCTGCTGCTAACTCAGATGTACTTTGAGATGGACCCGCTTCCACTATAACCTTTATTCATCGTTATTATCCTTGGTCGTAGGTCGTCCGTGGGGCTCATCGTTAAGATCGAAATTTCCAGAATAGAAGCGTTCAAAATCGACGAACGATGCGATCGTTTATGATGTTTGGCCCATACACACTATTGATATTGTGAGGTGTCTGACTTGCGTTGGTGCCGCGAGAAAACTCATATTCAAAACTAGCACGAATTTTCAATTTATCCATTTTATTTTCAAGACGATCACATGAACATAATTTAGGTAGAGAAATACTGATTTTGAAATAAGAACATCGTAGCTATTAGATGCATTTTGTTTCATTTCGAAATTCGAATTAGAACAGAAGATATCGAAGTACAAAGTGACTATTGATAAAATCGGTCATTTCATACGTAAGCATCTTGAAATAACGCAAAATGTGGAGCACGTTAAATAATTTAAAATATATGAACCCGTACTAATAAAATTATTTTAGTGGATAATTCAAAAGTTACAAATATGTAAAGTTTCGTTGTTGAAATCGTAACGCTCATTGTTGCAATGAGTGTTATTTGTTTTGCATAACTGCGAGTAGTATAAAAGATATACTATAAATGAATAATATGTTATGAAGAGGAAACCACCCTTAGGTATTGTCCACCTAAGGGGACAAACTGGGAGTGGACAAGAACAATAATATTTATTTATAATTCCCGTTAACCATACCCTTAACCAGCCCTTTTGTACATGGGCTTTCTCATGCGCATTGTCTTGTAGCCACATCGTAAATTCTTGGGGTGGTCAAGAGCAACATTTTATTTTCGCATTTCTGGGGGGGGGGGGGGAACTTTGGGTGGACAGTAGTAATACCATACCATCAGCCTATGTCTCTCCAGTGCTGGATTTAAACCTCGCCCAAGGTTCTCCACCACACACGATCTACAGCTCCTCTCATTCAACAACCACCAGCGACGTTTTCCATTTCGTCGCATAGCTCCATGTGGCCGGAGTGCGTCCCACACTGCGAATCCCGATACGTCACCTCCATTCGAGGACTCATCTAATTTGTAGAGTTACAATAGTAATAACCCATTCAAAGTATCTTCTACAATATAGTAGGCTGTAAGAGCAAACATGGTGTGTTAGAAATAGTTAATCACATCATTAATTGGATTAATAAAACGAGAACACTAAGAGAAAGTCCTAAGTATCGAGATAAAAAGTAGTACTATATAAAACTGCCCCCATTATTGTAAACCGCACAGCCTTGTCCCTAAACAGCGTTGACGTGTGAACGGTTTGGTACACGGCAAAAGGGGGAGCGGAAATTATTTGAGAAAACAAAGCGTAGCGGAAATGAGTTAAAATATAATGATCAATTAAATTGTACAATTTTACGGATTGTATTTGATCGTGGAGGAAGTGTATTGAAATGCGTTTGGATGCAAGACGTGATTTTGTGCATTGACATTATTGTACAATATTTTTTGTAGGTCTAGGGGCTGCCTAAGGTCTAAGGTCTGCCTAATAACACTTTATGTCCTACGGTTTAATGGTGGATACGTTGGTTTCATTACATCTCCTTCAGTACTAACTGAAGCCGTCCAAAATAGTTTATGAATATTTGTTACGTTATCTGTGCATAGGGACTCATTTTCAATAGCTATGGACCTAATTGACTTTAGTTAAAATTTTCTGACTTAAATTTTCGTTGTTTCAAGATTAATTTCAAAATACAAAATTTTTAAGATAACCCAATAGAAATTGTTACATTTTTATATCATTATTGTCTCAGTACCTTTTCTTGTCTTTCGTTGTTCAAAGTTTCTGAATTTTTATACTGTTATAATCTATAAATATAATTTTAATTTACCATATGTGAGGACAAATCGCTGCATCTCAAGCGTCCGCTTTCAACTTTCGCCAGCGCCTAACAGTTATTTGGTATTTGCTAATAGTTTGCGGTGGGTCCGTTGTCGTTCCGTTGCCGGAACGTTCGTTAATTAGTTTCGTTGACGAGGGTACCAACGTTATGAGGACGAACCGGGCGACTCTATAGGTATTGATTGTTACGAGTATAGGTCTTTGACCATAGTTGTGGTTCGTGTTAAATTACTGTTCCTTCTGTTTCCAGCCTTCTCATGCGGCCAAAGGTTTAGGTCTAAAATACAGCCTAGAATATGTAAAGGCTAAAATACGTTCATGTACTTTGGAATATACATTCATATATACTTTCGAATGGTAATAATCGTACTTAAATATCAGAGTGTTTAGTTTATCGGATATCATTAGTTATAGTTTATCGGAGCTTTCGTAATAGTTTCAGAACAGAAAATATAAAGTACCAATCAAGGTTTATTTTACAGAAATTAGTATTAACAGTCTGAGATTTTCCTTGCGCCAGGTTTCATGTGGAAGATACTTAATTTTTTATATAAATATCTCAGAATACAGGAAAAATACCTACCTGTTTTCACATTTTCTGGGCTTAAATAAATTATTATTACATGTTTCTGGAAATGCAAGGAAGCTTTTTAGAGTTATTTTTTTTAATAAAAAGTACAAAGTTACATTAATTTATATATTTATTAGGTATATTCATTGACAAGGCAAAATGTATTTCAGTTTTTGTACAGCTTTATATTATATACCTACCTAAAGGGCAAGGTTTCTTTTTGTATGTTCGCTGTAATTTAGGGAAATCCCCGTTCAGTTTTGTTTTAAATTGTCTTGTACGATATTATTATTACGAGATTTTATTACGATATTACGAGGAAGTTTCAGTATATCGAAATCGGTTTATTTATTTTTAAGCTATATGAGTAAAATCTAATACTTTGTCTTGCTAGGAGCGTGTTGCGATGCGTTGCGTCGATCGTTGGTTTGAAACTTGAAAATCTTGAAAAGTTTGGAAAATCGTAGCTACATAAATACCATTAATTATTATTAAAATGTTTAATTACTTTGAGTACTAGATTATTTGTATGACAGTGGTTGTGTTCTTTAGTGAATAAAAATAAATGATTATTATTTTGTTTTATTATAAAATAAAGTTAAGTGTGATGGGCCTGATGCCAGGCATGTGCAGTTCGCTGCCGCGGGCCGGATTACAGGTGCTCGTGGGCCGGTCTTGGCCCCCGGGGCCATAGTTTCTAGACTCCTCAGCCAAAGGAATAGAAACGCGCAATAAATATTTTTTTACATATAAACAAGAGGTTTTAAGAAAGCAGTCTCGGGCAGTCTATTACAATATATGAAATAAAAATTTAGATAGGCAGAGTCGAGGTCAATAACACCATATATAACTTTTGTAAACACAATTCCCAAAGAAAAATTCACATAAAAGTTCCTGTTAACAATACGATGCTAGCTACTCGTAGGTACTTTAACAAAAGGTCACACGGTATATATCATTATTTATCGAAATTGAGCTTAGGATTTACGTAGAAAAAGGTTTCTCAAGGGCTAACCCTAAGGACATCGGTCTGTCTTCGTTGATCCCTTGTAAATGTTCGCTTTTATTAGGTTTTCTTGTATAAAATAAAAATATGAAGTATGTAGGTACTTTCAGATTTAAAGCGCGCACCACGAGATCAGTTAGGACTGGACGCTAAAGAAATTTGTACCACTTACGACCACTTTACTAGATCCCTCATATTATTGAACCTTAATTTGAGATCAGTAAAGTGGTCGGTGATGGCAACATCATGTTTTTACCTCTGTGGAAGCAGTGTTATTTTATACATTTTATTCTTCTATTGTTTTGCTACCTTCTGCCATTGCTAGTTGTTATATCGATTTCTTCCCAAAAAGCTATAAAGCTCCTTTTAAACTATAAAAAACAGTTTAATTCTCTTACAGTCCGCTATAGTCGGTGTTCGACGATTTCGTACAAATCTATTTACGTTCCAGTTTTGACTGTCCTCATGTCAATGACTGAAATTCTTCCTGCTCCCGCGCGCGCTTTAGTAGTAAAAAGTATCTTTTTGGGTTCTACTATGGTATTCGTCTGTCGTCATTCATCACCAGCCCTTTTATCGTCCATTGATGTACACGGGCCAGCATGGCGATTAAAACGCCAAGCGGGTCCACACTTTTGGGGGTTGTGTGGCCTCAGGGCTTGTGGTAGCGGGTTATTTATTCCTTAGACGCCTTTTACGACCCCCCACGGGAAGATATGGCGTGGTGCTACTCTATAGCTATAGCTCTATAGATACCGCTATAGTTGTGCTACTCTATAGGCGACCGACAGCACACGGACAATTTTGGTATTATGCAACACAATCAATTTAAACTATATGAAAATTACAAAAATGAAAACTGAGCGTTAAAATTGCAACACTTGAAGTTGAAGAGAAATTCTGTGCCATTGTTGGCATTATTTTCAAAATAGTTAGTGCCTGGTATAATAAATATGTACGAGTTACTTTTTCCTGACGCAAACGTTTTATGGAATTTACAAAAGAAAGTTTTCCTTTACACGCCGTTTGTTATTGTAGCACATTGTCGGTTTGACAGGAATACATAAATTAATCAATATAATTTAAATGAGAACACGTTTCATTCCCATGTATAGTCGCTTCCATTTTCGACTTCTTCTGTTCGACTGGCTGAAAGATATCACGGGATTTGATCGTCATCGTTTATGTCAAACCGGTGTTGCTACACGCACACGGGCCGGCGGCAGGATTACCATTTGACAGGCATTTAAAGCTTCACACAGGCGCGCGGCCGACATTTGGTCAGAGAGGGAAAAATTTTGAAAATTCGCCGTTCCACCGGACTCCACGAATGAGTTGCTATGCGAGGCATCGCGCGTGCGTGTAAACCACCGTCTTCCGCCCGCTACCCGCTGCGTCTGCAGCAAACACGACGCCCGAAACGCTCTGTTTACATTTCAACACCTGACTACAATTTACAACTGAAAGGAGTACAATTGGTGACGTCACAAAGCTTTTAACAATCTATCAATATGCATATGCCAATATGATAATGCAAATGTTGAACGTATATTTTCTCTCATCAACACGCAGTGGAGTAAAGAAAGAATCGTTAACAATCGAGGCAGTAAAGCAATAATAGTGACTCAAGAAAACACTAAGAACATTACACATAAAGACTCCATATGTTGGAAAAGAAGGATTCACTAAAAAAGGTTATGTCCCGAGAAAAATATCATAAACTTACTTTGTACAATAAATACTGTAGGGCAGGGGTGCTCAAACGGTCGATCGCGATCGACAAGTCGATCGCGGTCGACCGACTTACCTTGACTAAAAAATGCATATTGTGCGGAAAACTAATATCTATGCCACGATACACCCTACCTAGACGACAATCCTGCATCACACATACTTGCAGCCTCTCAGAGTCGATCGATCGTAGTCTAACATTATTGAGGTAGATCGCCAGCAGTTCAAGTTTGAGCACCCCTGCTGTAGGGTGTCTAACTATTTAGTACCTTATTGTTAATAATTTTATTACTCCTGCTTATCATTAAAATAAAATTAATTTATAAAATATGACAGCATTGATAGACAGACATTTTTCCTAAAAAAATATCAGGTATGCCGGCCCTCCTAGACCGGCATTTATCTTTTTGAAATGGTATAACCCTAGTCAGCAGTGATCAGAATGAATTCGTCGGGAACGGTCGCATCGATCTGAACGGGAATGAGTTTGTATGCTCCACAAGATGCCAGGAGAACACGAGCAGCATGCAATTTTTACAGATTTATGTGATCACTAGGGCTATATATAGGCTAGGGCCTATCAATATATTAGTACTGATATTATTGTTGAAGTATGGAACTTTAGGGTACGATGAGACTGACATGTGCCCCGGCATAAAAGTTTAGGGTACGACGAGACTGATATCTGCCCCGGCATAAAAGTTTAGGGTACGATGAGACTGACATGTGCCCCGGCATAAGAATCCCTTAAGAAGAAGAATAATAGAAAAAGTGTAATTTAATAATTTCTATTACATAATTGGTGATAAGTGGTGTAAAAGGCGCCTAAGCAATAAGCGGCTACCACAAGCCCTGAGGCCTGAGTGTGTAGCTCCACACCACCTCTAAAAGAGTGGACTCGCCGACCCGTTTGTACCGCGTGGTTTTTATTGGCCAAGACAACGTGCATGAGGAACCTCAAATCCAGAAGTGGATAATGAAAGGGCTGGTTGCAATATTACTAATTAATTATTAAAGAGCCATTTACGAAAGTGCCTATCAATTTCTATTATGTTCAGTACTAAGTGTTGCCCGCGACTTCGTTCGCTTGGAATTTCACAATCAACACCACTGGTTGTATCACACACGAACTGAAATGTAGCTGTTTGTATTTAATTCAATTCGGTTCAATTCTGTCAAGCGTCATTTCACTCATACACCAATAATGCACGAACTGCCGCTAAATTATATGAAACTCACAACAACTCACCAAAGTTTCATCGCAATCGGATGAATGGTATAGGAACGCATACGGGACGAACAAAGAAACATTCATTTTTATATATATAGATTAAGAACACAACGCTGTAGCTTGGCGATTACCCCCTAGTTTGTAAGGGCGGTAATTAACCATGGGCCCTTAAATCAAAAAAGAATCGACTCGCTGTTCCTTTTGGACGCCTTCTCACAATGGCCACCACGGTGTTTTACGGTTTTTAAACATTCCATGATAAAACACCAATACCAAATAAAGTGACCGGTGAGATGCAGAATGGACGTTTTAGAAAGTCATTCATCAACAATGGAGGATGTAGGTTTCTACGACTGTTGAATATCCTGAACTATGTGAGTATTATATTTGGGAACCAAAAGTAGACGATGAGTACACAAAAGACTTACAGAAGACTACCTTGAAATGTACTGCATTTCCTACTTTATCCTATTTCCCCAATATACGTACGTGTTTCGGTAGTGAGTGAGATATGCTGGAGCCCATTCCCATTCTATTCTATTCTATTCCTCGCCATTTTCCCAACCCTTGCTCCCAATCCATTCCTAAATCTACAAAGGTAGGCAGCGCATCTGGAGGCGTACCAACATGGCTTTGGCATGTATCGCGGATGTCTATGGACGACAGTATCCACTTACCATCAGATGGACTGTATGCTCGTCTACGGCCTTTTTTCTATAAAAAAAGAAGATCCCGTTGGGTAGAAGTGATTGGGAATACAAATGAATGCCCACGCCCGCGCGCCGTAATAAATAATTTAACATGACAAAATTGAAGACCAATATATTTTTAAGAAGAGGGCGGGACCAGGTGGTTTTATTGGTTTATAACAATTTCTTTCAAACAACGGAGAGAAAGGGAATTTTGACTAAGGTAATAACATCATCTGTGTACTTGTTAAGTACCCAGATAGTGGAAATTATGAATATTTGTTTTATTAATATATACTGTAATACATACACGATTTCCTCCACATCGATTCCGTCGACGGCACCGCCCCAAATTCCTGGCGTATGCTCGGATGTGGCTGGCTCAACCAAATCTGGTCTTGAATGTTCTACACGTTGCACAATAGAACATTCCGGAATTGTTGTATGTATACGCGTAGGATGGCTTTGGACGTGTCTTGCGATTATGATACTTTATCGAGTTTGATAACTTCGGATCATAAGAAAATATTACATAACATAAGTGTATACTCGTATATATACATACTCGTACATAATATTCATCTTAGTTTGATCTATTGATATTTCATTAGCTGTCTGATCTATGAACTTCTCACAAGACAGACATTGATTTACTTTAGATACAGACATCAAACAACCGATTTGGTTTCTAATCAAATGAATTTGAATATTTAATGTAGACTTACATATGTCTACATTACATACACATCCTTATAGATGTGTTTACATAATTTATGAATTAATACATACTCGTATTCTGTCGAACGAGAGCCTAGCCCAATTCAAGTTTTCAATTCTCGACTTAAATTCATGAGGTTTTAAGTTTGAATCCTGGATCATACTGGATCCATCATAAGAATAGATGGCAGATGAACGGACGGGTCACATGATGCCACGTGGTCACCGCCATGCATGGACACCTGCAACAACAGGAAGCATGCGGATGTTTTAAATAAATATTAAAAGTGGGACAGGTTAAAGGTACGAGAGTGGAATAATTCCAATTTTCTATTATTGAGGAGGGTAAATATCATTATATTTTCACCAATTAACCTTAGTCAGGGATACAGCTTTAATTAAGACCATTAATACCGTGTACATAACAATATCGGTATTTCTAACCCTACTAAAAGCTACTTGTGTATATTTTTTTGCGCATAACGCAACATAAACAAAAGTACGTTGTGAAAATGTAAATTTTATTGGGTAAAAGCAGCTTCCGCACAGTATAAATACTGTAAGTACAATCGCGTGCACTGCTCATGCTCGGTGCGTGGCCGACCTGCGCTCACAGCGAAACGAATCCGGACTTCAAATGTATTTAAAATTTGGGACCTTATATTCGGTTATATTTTGCCAGTTATATTTGCCAGTTATATTTGGCGCATACCCTGTTTTTTGGTAAAAAGCATGTTTTTACCCTGTGATCGGTATATAAAAACACGCGCGTATTCGAATGCAACGTTGTGTCAAAAATTCAAAGCAATCAGTGAAAAACTTTCGGAGATTTAAGATTTTGAACAAACGATGTTTACATTTCTTTTTTATTTATATAGATAGATATATACGCATCGTAGTCAAAGCAAACATTGTTGATGCGCAAGAACTGTTAATGCACTTTTGTTCTATGCATAATATTTATTACATTAATGTGATAGTGGGTTCGACTGAAATTGATACCTTAAGGTATCTAACCTTAAGGTATTAGCTAACCGAGTACGATTACAAATGTTTTGCATTCGGTTCTGTGCATTTGTCAGTTACCACGGCACGGTTACTGCGGTGATTAAATTCCTATTCGTTGCTTTAAATAAGTTTCAAAGGAGTTTGTGTTTGTACGAACGTTTGCTTGGCCAACACTGTGTACATAAGTGTCTACTAGAACAGAACAGAACAGTCCGTGCACGGTATGTATAAGTTGATAATTCTAGGACAAACAATTTTACCTAAGAACACATATAACGTATCAATTTCGACTTAGAATAAAGAAAAAACACCTTTCAGTACTGTGATTTCAGAGAAATTAAATTCACTATTAAAACATTATTTCGATATTGAAAGCGAAAATAAAAATATTAAACTTTTTGCCCTTGATCAACATTTGATTCTTTCAACTTATTAACTTATTCCTTCGTATATTGAGCCACTTTAAAAAGAACTTTATTTGAAGCCTACGACTACGTTAATAGTTCCCAGTTCTTTGACATTTAATGTTATGTATTTGTAAAAGAATCAAGTGTTTCGTAAAGGACAACAGTCCCAAATAATAATAAATAGTTTATTTCATTTTCAACTTTAATTATTTTCAACCCACTTTCAACCAAAAAAGCGATATTACATAGTTACATAATTTAGATATGTCTCAAATGAAAGATTTTATTTCATAGATCTTTTAATGTTAAGACAGTTAATGTCAAAATCGTGGGCGAACCATGAATAACTGTTATTGACATGCATCGAAATGTTACGCAATGGTGTAAATGCATTCGACAAAGTGCATGTGCATTCTACATCACTGTCTACGAAACGTGCCTCCTTATGCACCGTTAATCTTGTTTATTATACTATTTATTATCTCCGAACGGCGCGCGACACGATTTCATTTCGGACGAAGCGAATTTAAAATTACAGAGCAATGAACACGAGTCATATTTTGTGTCTCCGCAGATTGCTCTCGAGAAAGTAGTGTAACGATGGTAAGTTTAAATGTAACATGGGTAAATGGCAAGTGAACGTTGAGAATAAATTAAATAAAATGACTAAAAATAGTTGATAGAATAATTTTGATATTTGAATTGAATCAGAAAATTAGCCTAGCTGGTGACGTAACAATGTGTAATTGTGGACTGATGTCGGCATAAATACACGGATGTCCATGGGTGACAGTATCCACTATTTATAGTAAGAAGGCAGCAGACGAGCATACATTTCGCCTGGTGGTAAGTGGATACCGTCGCTCATGGACATCCGTGGTACATGCCAACATCATTTCAGAATGACAAACGTTGGAACGGCCACAACTGCTTACCTTTCTAGATGTAGGAATGGAGCTGGAGAAAGAGTTCGGTAAATGAGAAGGAATAGGATAAGATGGGATGGGAATGGGGTCTGGCATATCTCTCACTCCCTATCGAAAAACGTACGTACATTGACGAGTAGGATAAAGTGGGTAATGCAGTACATTTTAAGGTCTGTGAGTGCGGGGGAACGAGGTCAGTCGAGTGCGCCTAGCCGCTGTTGGATTGTAGCGTGCACTGTCCCCCTCTTACTACAAGTTGAATTGTCTGCTCGTGTGTCGCTTTCTTTCAATAAAATACTTTTCGCAGCTTAGAGTCATCAAAATATTCAAAATCATGCTATTTCAATTCTTATTAATAGTGCAACGGGATCTTTTATCTATGGGAATAAGTCACTCTGTTGCCTAAAAGTGAGAAAACCAACCGCTAGTGAGGAAGAGTCGAATCTCCCTTTCTTCCCTATCAGGGGGGGATAAGCCGCTAATAGATGGAAGATACGGTACCCTTACCATCAATTTACCGTATCCACATAATGAATCTAATTATTATTCTGGTCGTCTAACATCTTATTGCCCCAAGAGAACGGTTGAAAGGATAAACAAAAGTATTGTAGCAACTGAAAGTATTGTTTCGTACTTTAACGCACGCATTTTATTCTCGTAAATAATGTTAGCACAAATTATCAACTTTCTAATTTTCAAATTTGATTTCTTTCCGTTATTACTGGAATTATCAAGTCACAAAATCCGAATATACCATATTGGCACCGCTATTTATCGTTCCATCTTGACAATTCTCGATTGCCATTTGTTTACTCATTCGACATGTGTCACCGGCGGGCATGCCAAACGTTATTCTTCTAAAAGTCTAAAATACATACTTAATGCCCGTGATTCTAAGCAAATTCGAGTGCTGTGGTAATGCATAATACCTATGGGTCTCCGAGAACCTAGCAACCGATAGAGAACCAGATCGAGGGGCTCCCCAAAGAATACCATCGCGGGAGGATTGCAGATGAGTGGCGTGTACATTCCATACTTTCTACATTTCACCAACATTAGGTATAAAGAAATTGTTGGCACGGTGAAGTCGAGCGATAACACATGAATTCGCGCTCACACTATGCATAATTCCAAAATTAGTTGCTGTAAAACTGAAACACAAACATTTGTACATTAATTCCGCGCCAGCTATACCGTTGGAGCCCAACACAGCCCAACGCATCGCAGCACGGTGACACAGTATACATTTAAAATAGATGGTAATCTCCATAAAAACAGTTGAAAAGCGTACCACGCACACAGTGCCACAGCGAATGTCACGTGACATCAAAATTATCCAATTTTCACATTAGTTCCATATTAGTATATATAGGTATATTATATTATGAAAATATAGGTGGAATGAAATTTATTGACAAACCGCAGGACTCATGAATTAAAATGAAATCTGGCAGAAAGATAGTTTATTTATGAGCCAAATAGGTTTGAGCCAATTGAGCCAATTTATGTTTCAAAATTACCGCAGAGTGAACTTTAAAAAAATCCCTATTAAATTTCTGACTTCTTCATCGCACCCGAGAATTAAAAAGCAACCAGCCTTTTTAGCAGATACTGCTAGACATGGGCCTCACAAGACAATGCACAATGCTCCAGGACAATATGCATGAGGGATTTACGGCGTTAAAACGCTGCACTGACTAAGCATGTTGGTGAGTCCACTCTTTTAGAGGTGGTGTAGTGACTCAGGGCTTTCAGTAGGTGACCTTGTTATTCCGTAGACGTCTTTTAACACGGAGGAGACAGGGTTGTACAATAACTGGCCGACACTACATGGCCCATGTATGTGTTGCTGTTGCCTGAGGTATGTGTTACCACTAATCCGCTTATGCTCTCTAAAACCGTTCGATATGAAACGTAGACGTGTCTAAGATTTTCTACAAAGAGTTCCGCCACCGTTTTTATATTTTCTATGCCGGTAGCAAACCACATATAGGAATATTTAATTCATTCGCTAGTAATTTATTTAGTGGTGACAACGTACGCGCTCACGAAACTGAAATTAAAACGATGTATACGGCTGTATGTGTATTTGAATGTAACTTGGTTGGATTACTGGAATCGAGAATGTATCTTTTGGATGTAATTATATCCTACCTGGGATCACTCAGAGATCATGTGACACCAATTGATGTTAGCTCGATAGTTTAGAGACCTATTTATTCATATAATTTTTAAATTCATGATTTTTTTTTTGTGAGGTGTTATTATCTAAGTAGATGAATATATAGATTCTAATCTATCTACTCATATCCATATATTAAAGCAGTAAACCGGTTGAGTCTGTACATTGAATTAGTTTAAAATAAAATAAAATTGGGGATCTCTTTAGAAGCTGCAGAACCAAACACTGGAGTTTTTAATAATCTATAATCTATAAGTGTGTTTGTTTGAGCATCACGTAAAAACTACTGAACGGATTTTGATTTTCACCAATGTATCCAGAAGGAAAACTGGTATATGTGTCATCTTCATATGACACAAGGAAGTTAGTTGAGTTACAGAGGAAAATAAAAAAACGGACTTTTAATAGAATTATCAAAAAGTACTGGATGGATTATCATCCGTGAAATCCACCATAAATAAATCTATACTAATACGTGTATTATATTGTAATATTATAAATGCGAAAAAGTAACTCTGTCTGTTACCTTTTCACTGCTAAACCACTGAAGCGATTTTGATGAAATTTGGTGCGGAGATAGATCGAAACCCAGGGACGGACATAGGGTACTTTCCAGGGACCGACTTAGGGTATTTACCGCGATAACCGAATTCCACGCGTTAGCTAATTAATTTTATTATTATAACTAGTTAATTCTAAATTCACAAATAAATTTAGAAGTCAAATAAATTATTATATTATAAAAGTAATTAATTAAATTAAGAGATTTAGTCCCCCATAGCGGGTCTCCATCATCTTGGTCTGATGACATTCTTGGTAATTTGAAATTATTTACTTCGTTATTCAAAAATAGGTTATTTTGTTGATAATGATTTGCTATCCATTTAGTATATTTTGGTGCTTTTTTAAATACAATCCAAAATAAATCCAGTCGTCAATTAACGTTAGTGACAGTGAGATGAAAAGAGACAAATATAGTGAGGAACATTCATTATTTGCGGAGGGTTAATGAATCCAAAAAAAGCAGAAAACTTCCATTCAACAATATCCAATAACTATGCCCCAGTTACTAACCGACCAATGAAAACATCGCGTCCCGATAGCTGATTTAGTGTTATTAAGCTGTCATTTCCGGCTCGCGAGCCACAAAACAAATAGATCTCGATTACGGTTTAATACGAGGATTTCGTAAAAAGATGCGTTAGATTGCACAGAAATGTGGAAAATGACGAAAATGGAAAATGAGAAAAATGATCTGATTTTTCTTTCATTCAATTTTGTTTTTTATTTTTTTAATTTTCTCAAATGAAAACAGTATGCTTCCAGAATACAGAATGTCAATCATTAAAAGATGTTGGATCTACTTTTTATACGGGCGAAAAACGCTGCCCATAGAGGGGCGCTGCAAATTTTCCGCGCATTGCGCTTAGCTAGCTACAACTTCGCCGGGGTGAATATTTTGAATTTTGACGAAAAATACAAAAAAATGCCCGCATGCATAAACATTCAATACTAAAAAAAAATCACAACGCAATTTGTCTGTTCTAATAGTTTTCCATTATCTGAATCAAAGACAAATTTTTCACTGTATTTAGAAAGAAGTGTGACTTAATTTATCAATAAATTAAATTAAATTAAATAGCAGGTGGTACCTGGAGTGGGCTTGTTAAGCATAGGAAGAAATGGAAAGAGGAAATGGAAGAGTAAATATAATTTTGCAACTACCTACAATTTATTTATTTAAACAGAGCAGAAGGTACGTTACAATTTATAAAAGCCAATGCGTACCATTCTTTATAACTATTTGTCCAAGAGTTCCACCGCATACCGGCTCAGAACCTGCTAATTTGTGAAGAAAATATCTATATCACTATGCTTCGCTACCAGTTTATTAATGAACCACGTGTTTATTAATGAAACACGTATAGCACGTGACATCGGTGCATTACGTAGGAGGTTAGTATGAAGTGGAATGCCCTTGTAATAAATATGCGCTAATCTATTACATATAATAAAACAGTAAAAGGGTTGAGTCAGTACATTGATTTAATTTAAAAAACGTGTCTCTTTATAAACTACAGAACACAAAACAGTGGTTTTTATTTTTTTTTGTCTGTCTGTTAGTCTATATATCTGTTTGATTGAGTATCACGAAACTACAAAACGGATTTTGATCGGGTTTTCGCTACTGTATAGCTAAGTATCCAGAAGGAAAACTGGTATATGTGTTATCTTCATATGACAGTAGGAAGGTGACTTTTAATAGAATTACTCAAAAATCCAGTAACGATGGATACCAGTAAATAATAATAAAAAATATATGTAATTAGAATTCAATTAACATTATTGTTATGTATCGCTTTTTATGCTGTATGTTAGTGTACTATGTTAAATTTTATTGAACACTAACTAGTTTTATTATTAATCAAAATAGCTCATTTTAAAGTAAACAGAATATTCATAATAAAAAATATAAATAATAAAACGAAGTATTGTAAAGGGGACACCCGGATTTGAACCGGGGACCTATCGATCTGCAGTCGATTGCTCTACCACTGAGCTATATCCCCATTGATGAAATACATCGAAATTACACATCATATTGTAGCTTCTTACGGCATGAACTCTCTTATTATTTTAACATCGGTAATAAAACAGTCAATAAACTATAAACTTATGTTACTCCGAAATTTAGATGTTGTAACTGTTATCAGTTGTTTATTCGCCCACAGCTGGACCGGTGTCCTTCTTGAGCACATTGTCTTGTACATAAGGGATGTATTAACCCCCTTTTATGACTTCCACGGGAAGAGGGTGGTGCTATTTTAAAGTCGCATTACACCACGCGGCCAAATATTAAATAATAACGTGTTAATTATTTTAAAAAGTCCCTTTCACATACTCATATGTGTGCGACGTTTTTTTAAACCGTCATAATACGTGCTCGTTGTCAACGGTAATACCATGAACTGGCTTAACCCCCAGTGGCTTAGCGAGAGATTTTAAAATAACCCATTTTTCGTTCCCCCTTGAGTTCCGACGTCACGTTTTTTTAAATCATCTCTGGACGGTTTTCGCATACAAAGTAGGAGAATACACCGACATGAGTATAGTCAAAAACGAGAGTTGCATATTTTTCAAGTTCGTTCGCCGAAAAACTTGAATTCTAACAGTAAAAAAGTCCAGTTCAAGGTGATTGTACTGAATTAACTAAAATATGTCAAATTAATTGACATAATATTTTGTACTTATGATATTATTAAGAGCACTGCGTCTGCTCAATGATCTTGTTTATTTAGGCGACCTGTAGTAACCTCCCCTAAAATGACTTGTAAGTGACCAATATCGTTCTAACCTTTAGTTTAAAATTTTTCTTATGCTTTTGAGGTAGCTGAATACGAATTACTTATTAATAAAAAAAAATTAGGAACATTGAATAAAACGGGCGTCCAATAAATATAATGAAAAAAGAATGTTTTTCTTTTTATAATTTTAACTGGTTTTCCTTTTATTTTATACTTTTAGGTTCTGAGGTAAACAAGGTCTGTACGGACTTTCTAAACCTTTATTTGCCTCGGTGGTGTATTTATGAAAATTTTCACACGCTATATCGTGGGGTTTTACATACCATCGCAAAAGTTGTGTGACGATTTTATAATTTCCTGTTATCACCTATACAGTATTAAGTTTTTTGGAAAGTTTCAGATCTTAGTAATAAAAAAAAATATGTGTATTAAAAATTTAAAAATTTTACCTTTGAGCGCGGCGCAATGCTCGACGCGATGCGTCGCGACGCGCTGGTAGCAGAACTAAGCCTTATTATTCAAGAGGCATAGACCGATGTTGCCTATTTCTTAACAATAACATGGTATGTCATGCTACTTTCCTAGCCCTCTAAATTTTACTTATACAATTTCATCATATAAACGTAATGTAGAACAGATTTTCTACGAAATTGTGTTTGTTCTGTTTTATGGAGATAGAAAACACGTATATATAAAAAAAACACCCTTTGTTTACGTGAAGTAAACATTCAACTCGCTCAAGCTAAATTTTCAACTTACTTTTTTTTAAATAAACAATGTGAGATACGCGAGGATAACAATTTTAATACGAGTTTTAAAAATGTATCTCGTGAATGTGTAATTTTGTTAAATGTTTGCAGACTTCGTCGCGTCGCGAATATTTTTGCGTGTCTGGTAATTTACTTTAGGTGGCGAATTGGGTTGTCAGAAATAAAATGAATGTGGTGGGAAAACTTTTAGAAATCAGACACAGATTTCAGACACAAGCTGGACGCGACTCTCTTCCGCGACTCGAGGGATGTTGGCGCGACCCCTCTACAAGGCGTCCCTAGTACTGTGATCCGCATAGCAACGTATGTCATCAATTTGCAAGAGATCGTTGATATGCAGAAGGAACAGAGTTGGGGATAGCACGGAGCCTTGCGGGACGCCACTATTAATAGACACGGTGTCGAAGCAGCTACCATCGATAACGACTCTGATGCGCCGTTCAGTCAGGAAACTGGCAACCCATTCGCATAATCCCTCGGGTATCCCGGTATGGCAGCTTGGAAAGCAGCGATTTGCGCCATACCCGGTCAGAAGCTTTCGCAATGTCTAGGCCAACAGCTAGAGCCTCGTCTCTACTCTTAATGGCATCAGCCCAGCGGTGTGTTATATACGCTAAAAGATTACCAGCCGAGCGATTATGGCGAAATCCATATTGACGGTCAACTGGTGATCCTCTAGGTACCCAAAGAACAGTGTGTTTATGACACACTCCAACACCTTGGAGAGGAGAGAGGTGATCGCTATTGGCCTGTAGTTGGCCGGGTCGGTGAGGTAACCCTTTTTAGGCAAAGGGTGAACATGAGCTACCTTCCATGCTGACGGGAAGTTTTTTGTGGAGTATGAGAGTCTAAAGAGTCGCATAAGCACTGCAGATAACTCAGGGGCACATAATTTGAGCACTACTGCAGGAATATCATCTGGCCCACTCGACTTTCGGATATTAAAAGATGCAGCTCCCTGGACTTTACGCTGGGTAAAACAGATTCCCAGCATAGAGTTTATGGCACCGCATAATAGACGGCGGTGAGGCATCTCTATCGTCCAGAGTCGAGTTTGAGGCAAAGAGATGGCCCAGGAGATCGGCTTTTTCCTTCGCCCCATTCAGCCAGTGAGTCAATTGATTTCCGCAGTGGTGGGAGAGACGACTGGCAGAAGTTACCCTCAGCAACCTTGGGGAGTGACCAGAAAGCTCGGCTTCTATAAGAATAGCTTGCTAGTCGATCGACAATTGTGCGGATGTGCTCATTCCTTGCCCTGACTGATTCTCTTACTGCACCTTGAGTCAGCGTTAAATTTTATCCTCAAGTCGATGATATTCGGATCTTCCGATACCTGTGCTTTGGCCTAGGCCCTATATGCAGCTCGTTTGTTGTAGCAGGCCTCTCTGCAGGACTGGTTAAACCAAGGTTGGCTCCGTCCACCTACGGGTATCATAGAACAAGGAATATAACATTCCATGCCCTGCAACATCACGCCGGTAACGGAGTCTGTACAGGTATCCCGATCTCCTAACAACAGAGCTGCCTCCAGGGATAGGAGGCCTTCAGCTCTGTTTCTCGTTAAAATTCACGCAATCGATCCCAATCTTCAGACTTGTAGTGTCAGACATTGCACGTTCCCTGTGAATGGGTCAGCACGGATTTCTTAGCTGGCACAGCAGTTCGAACGATACAATGGTCGGATGATCCCAACGACGCATCAACAACAACATTGTAGTTATTCGGCTGGGTAGTCAGCATGAGGTTCAGTAAGGAGCGAGTATGGCTCTCGATATCAGATATCTTCGTGGGTGAGGACACCAACCGCTAGACACCATAGGCCAAGGGAAAGTTGTAGGCTGCTCTCCCTGCCCGGTCGGTAATTCCCGATCCCAATCACTCTTCGTGGTGAGCGTTGATCATTTTCGTCGAGGACTATCATTTTCGCGCAGGGGAAGTGCTCGAGCACGCTGTCAGTCGTTTCTTATAGATGCTCAAAAAAGCGAGTCACCTCTGCATGCTGCATGCGAGTCACCGCTGTGGGACCTGTAAAGGCGAGCGTAGACTCTAGTGGAACCTCCATAGTTGATACGCGCCCAGAGGATCGACAGGTCCCCGTCTTCAAAATAGCTGAAGCGGCATGCACTTAAACTTGTAAACTTAATTTATAAACTCAAATTAAATTCTAAAGTCCAAAACTACGCCTCAATGGACCTTAGCCGTTGAAATTGCTTCTTCATGCGATTTCTAAATAGGAAACCTCTCAATAAAACAATTCAATGTCACTTCTACTCAACCTAGTGAATTACCATGGAGTACATACCATGGTATAATACTCTATGTGAATTACCTTCTATGATCTTAACTTAAGTTAACTTAACTTAATCTTTAAGAGTTACATTCCATTGTATTTCACAGGAATTATAAAAGTTTAGAACTACACTACTCACATTACATTTTAGAAGTCTGCTGGTGCGTTGATAACTATACGAAACCACTCAATTCTAGACTTTATTACTATCGTTGCATGAACCTTTCTATATTTATTGTTTGACTGTATATGCTCGAGTAAATATTAAATTAGTATATACATATATGGGTTCTAGACGCTTGTTGTTCTAGAATCTTGATGCTCTGTTGTTTATTGACCTTATCTAAGGGTCTCTGACATTGATAAAGACAGAAAGGATTTTCTATTGCGTGGATAAATGTTCGCTTATTACTTAGTCATGTTTACAATGTTTTATGACATGATAAAAATCGTCTCTGGGCCGTAGGTAACTTTCAGGACAATGTCTGTACTAGGTACTAGGTATTTCAATAACAAAGGGCAGTGCCCTTTGTTATTGAAATTACAAACAATTTTTGTAACCTGATTTGTTTTAACGGATGTATTGGTTATTCTCAAAGTCCATTACAACGAGGAGTCAAATTGATAATTAAGTAGTTGCTATTTAAATATGCGTATATAGTTAATTTACTCTTATTAAACTGCGGAGCTTAAATATTTTGTGGCCGATTTAATAGTCACGTTTTAATTAAAAAATAATGGCTTGTACTGAAACGAGAAGCAAGAACATGCTCAATGGACAGTAAATCATGATCAAAAGAAACAAACTATTTTTGAATAACTATAATACACTATTTTTAATTACAAAGAATGTCATCACAAAGTCCTGCGGAGTCCTACGAACAGAGAACGTAAACCTAACCCGCATTTAATTAAATTTGCTGCAACTTTCAGTATTTCTGCTGCTCATTTAATATTTCCCAAAAATAATTGCAACAGAAATTAAATGCAATAAACAGAAACAATTGATGTACAAACAAAGATGGAGACTGGAAATCAGACAAAAAAATTAGAAAACTTCAAAAATTAGCTTGCAACGCTCATTAATATATAATTAAGGATTAGGGGCTAAGTGAGCCAATAACTCCAATGGCCAATAGCCAATGGCTACCTATCACTGCTACCATTGCTGATCTATTGTGAATGCTCCATTAATTAAGGAAACTAAAACAGAAATGAGAAATACCATACAGTATACAGAAATGCAATATCGAAAACGAAAACACTATACGTAGGGATAAGAAACTATTGTAAACAGAGCACACGTAATTCTTCTCTCTCTCTCTCTCTCCACTTTAATAGCTGAACAAAGCAGATTACTCCTAGAGGCGTTGAAGGCGCACGCTTCCCTAATTGGACTGCAGAGCTCATGCATTTTATAACCGACTGCGGCAACAAGAGAGGATTTATGAATTCAACAGCTAACAAAGGAGATGATAATTTACTTCTTATGTCATCTTATCTTATGGTTCTGGAAGGAAAGTAGGTACTAAACATTGAAGATGGTAAATTTTACTCAAAGGAAACTTTACTTCATTTTAAAAATTATATAGATTTTATTTATTATAAAAAAATATAATTTACTTGCAATTTATAAATTTAAATCTAAGTGTTATACACTTATATGTTTTAGTTACTATATTATTGTGTTTATTGGGTGTAAGTTTTTCATAAAATAAGGTTTTTTTTCCTTTTGTGGAGACTTTGTTGGTATAATTTAATTCCTATACTAAATGTCTTCCCAAATAAATAAATAAAAATAAATAAGTCAAAATTACTTCCTAATTAAATCAATCGGCGAAACTAATAACAAAAGACTAACGAAACATTCGTTCTTATTTTAAAATAACTTTAATTTTAAAAGGTCCTATTCCGTTTATAAATTCAAATGTTCTATTTTTAATTCTTTTAAATGCAATTTACTTATCTAAGTACTTATTAATAAAGAATTATGTTTGTTTTGGAATTTTTAGCGGGAACTCAAGAAGTGAAGTTGAGTTTTTGTTTGATTGTTATAAATATTGTGCATTGTTCGTTTTGTGGTTAAAAGTGATAGTTTATTAAACTTCAAAGTGTTTTTTGTGCGTAATGTTTGTGATAATCAAATAGAAGTATAGGTCTGCCATTTTCGTGTGCTTCCAAGGAGTCCTCTTCTGTCCTCAGTAAACTTACTATCATTTTAATGAGCGACTCTCGACTTATATCGACAGTACTGGACATTGGCAGGATAAATTTTAGACTATGAAATTGTTAATTTACAAAGAAAACTTGATACTGGAAGTAGCGACAAATAAATTGATAATAATTTTAAGTACATTCATATAGACTTTTTGGCGGGAACTCGAGAAGTCAAGTTGATTTTGTTTGATTATTATAAAAAATGTGTATTAGGCATTTTGTGGTTTAGTAGTGACAGTTTATTAAACTTTAAAATGTTTTTAGAGTGTGCTGTTTGTAATAATTAAAGATAAGCGTGCGAGTGCTTTTGTTTTGTGGTTCCGAAGAGTCCTTTCCTGTCTTTAGTAAATCTGCTATCGTTTTACTGAGCGAATCCTGACTTACTTCAACGGGACTGGATATTGACAGGATACGTTTTAGACTTTGGATTTATTTATTATGAAGAAAACTTGACACTGGCAGAATATGCTAATTGCACCATTGCCATAAATAAAAAAAAGTACATGCATAGATTTGAATGACAATTAGAGATTTGACAGTTAGAGTTGCAGATTGGGAGACGAAAGCCATGGGATAGAATAGGAAGACGATTTTTTCTGGATCATACGAAAGTCCAAAGGCTTCGGGGTCGGTTAGTGTCTTTAGGTTATTACGTTGAATAAACAAACGTTTAACGTGGGTTTAAGTGTCAATATTCGTATACATTATCTGCTTATTACCCATATCTAAACGGTGCTCGCAAACGTATTAAAATTTAAACCGCTTTTTGTACAGTCGGGGGAGAAATGTTCTTGTAATTAATATTTCATTTCGTTCACTTATCCTACACTAAATGTGCTTATAAGTTAACACAACACTTATAGGTGGCAGAATAGAGAGAATTTATTTGTCTCTTTTATTGTGTCGGGCCTAAATAGGTATGAAAATAAGCTTAGAGCGGCGGGTCCCTGCCCAGGGGTTTATTTCAGTCGGTTGCCGCGAGCTCTTTATAATGCACGAGGAAATAAAAGCATTTGAAAACTACCATCGTATTGTGTAAGCAAGTATAATACTTTCTTTTTTTATTTCAGAACTAAAATTTTTTGCTTTAAAACCAATGAAACTACTATAATTAATTATATTATGACAATCTTTTCACACACGGAGTGACATTGTATGGCGTAACCTTCAGCGGTTCAGTGTAATATCGCTTTTCTCTGATTCGCGTAGGATTCAATTTGGCTTGCGCTGAACGAAATTTTATTTTGTGGGTATGTTTTTGTAGGATTTCTGAAGCGTTCATAGGAGTGAATCTTCTGTACTTGTACTATAAATTATTCTGTATCTGTACCCGTGTAGTGTCGGCCGGCTTTAAAGTAGCGCCACACCGTCTTTACCCGTGGGCGCAGTAAAAGCAGTAAAAAGGGTAAACAAAACCGCTACCACAAGCCCAGAAGCCACACCTACCTATCAGCAAGCACCATTAAAAGAGTAGAATCGCCAACCCGGTTGGCTAGCGTGATATTTTGAAGCCATGCATTCCTCATGTTCAGAATAATGTACATGAGGAGGCCCGTATCCGGCAGTGGACGATAAAAGGACTGATGGCGGTGAAGGTAACGTGGTATCGGGCAATGGAGCATTCGCATAATTACATTTTTTTGCAGCTCGTTATCAACTTATTCGATAGTGGTGTCAACCTGAAATACGATGTTGGGGAAGAAACCTGTTCAGTAGGTTAGAACAACGGATATTAAAGTTAACGTCATCGTAATCTAGAAGTTAATTATTAATATCAAGGTAATAAATAGCGAAATCAATGCATAGGTAATGGAATATCTGTATCGAAGTCCTACTATGTCCAGGTGGTTTGGGGTCATAATCCCTAGAATAAAAATGGAATGAAACGGTATATTAAACTTACATAGTAAGCTGAGTAAAAAAATAAGAATACCTATAGAAAATTCATTCGGGGGCATCCGGGCGAGCGCCAGCATTTTGTCATTCTATACTAGTATATCATATATACTATTCGTAGTTCCCATCATAAAAAATAAGACAGGTGATACGGCAGATAAAGGTAACTACAGACCAATTTCCTTGGCCACAATTATAGCCAAGGTACTGGATGGTGTGCTTGATAAACATCTAAGCAAACATATATCTCTGGAGGACGGTCAATTTGGTTTTCGACCTGGGCTATCCACAGAGTCTGCAATACTATGTCTCAAACACACCGTCCGGTACTATACTGATAGGAATACACCTGTATTTGCGTGCTTTCTGGACTTATCGAAAGCTTTCGATCTGGTGTCATATGAAGTTCTATGGAAAAAGTTGTACTCTGATACTGACTTACCGTTGGGAATCATTGACACCTTCAGATATTGGTACAGCAATCAAACCAATTATGTACGATGGGCGGGTTCGCTGTCGGACGTGTATGGGATGGAGTGCGGGGTGTGGCAAGGTGGGTTAAGCTCGCCCAAACTATTCAGCCTGTACATGAACAGGCTGCTCGGGGAGCTCAGCGGCGCCGACGTCGGTTGTTCTGTAGATGGCTGCTTTGTTAATAACATCAGTTACGCAGATGACATGGTGCTGCTGGCCCCCTCGATCAATGCTCTTCGGATACTATTGGCTATTTGCGAGAGGTATGCTCTGTCACATGGGCTTAAGTACAACTCCACAAAGAGTGAGCTATTAGTGTTTAAGGCAGGTAATAAAACATACTCCACTATACCGCCGGTCTCGCTCAATGGCTGCCCACTCGCTAAAGTGACGCATTTTAAGTACCTGGGCCACTGGGTCACGGAGGACCTGTCCGATAATATGGATATGGAAAGGGAGCGCAGGGCGCTGACGGTGAGGTGAAATATGTTGGGCCGCAGATTTGCACGTTGCTCTAAAGAGGTTAAAATAACGATATTTAGGACATACTGCCAGTCTTTTTATACGTGCAATCTGTGGTTCAATTACATGCAGAAATCGTTTAGAGCCCTGCGTATCTAATACAACAATGCATTCCGGGTGTTGTTGGGGCTGCCGCGCTACTGTAGCGCATCGGAGATGTTCGCGAACGCCCGTACGGATGATTTCTTTGCCATATTGCGAAAAAGAATAGCATCACTGATGTCTAGGGTGCGGGGCAGTCCCAACACGATGCTGAGGATCTTTGCGGAGAGGGTGGATGGCCCCATGTTGAGACATTGGGTGGAGTCGCACGTTGCATCATATAGGAGGTGACGAGCGGCGACAGCCAATGTCTGATGTAAAATATATGTGTGTGTATGTGTGTATATGTGATAGGAGTGTACGTGCATGTATATGCATGTGTGTATGTATATGGATATATATGGTGGAATATATATATGCGTGCGTGTGTGTGTGTGTGAATGTGTGTGTGTGTGGGTATGTGTATGCATGTGCATGTGCACGTGTACATGTACATACATATATATATATAATTAGTAATAACAAAATCTTAATAATAAGTAGGTACTAACATAATCTATGAGTTAAAATTGTTACTAACACATGAAATATGGACTTTGTCTGAAATAAATGAATTATATATATTATATATATATATACTGATGTTGGCATGTATCGCGAATGTGACTGTATGATCGTCTGCTACTGTTTTACTATAAAATTAAATATGGCCCAAAATAAATCATAAACATTTTTTTCCACAACTATACTTTACTGTAGAAGAGAGAGCATGTTAGGCTGGCTTTATGAAAGAGACTCGGCTCTTGGGAGATCATAAAATACAACAAGAGTTGCCTCTCAACTAATTAAACAGTAATTTTATATACACGCTCCCCGACATTCTGTGTAATAGCTGCAGCGTATATAAACCACAGTAAAATGTATATACAGTAAGAGGTGGTACCTACATATTCGATTCGGCACATCCGGCCATGAAATTTGCTTCTTAGCGTTGAATATGTGTGAGTGAATCGTATTTTAGGAGTTTGTTTATTGAAGCGATACTGATCCTTAACCCCATTGTGATATAGCTTAATTTGGAAGGTATTCTAATACAGAATTGGTTTTGAAGCGGATTACAAGTTTTAATACTATAATCCGATTTAGTTATTAATAACAAACATGAGTCTGATGTGAAGTTAATTTATTTCGCGCTATTTTGAATGTGAATACGAGTAATAATGTTGTACGAGTACAATAACAAAACAACAACCAGCCCAGCTGCTGGACGCGAGTGTTCTCGTGCACTTTGTTTCGTGCGTGAGGGATGTATAGCCTTACAACACCACGCTGGTCAAGCGGGTTGGCGAGTTCATTTTTAAAGGACGTGGTGTAGGTACTTAGGACTTGTGGAAGCCGCTTTGTGATCCCTTAGTCGCCTTTGACGACACCCATGGGATGAGATGGGATGTTGCTATTCTATAGCCGACCAACACCACACGGCAGTAGGCCTGCTTACGATAAAGCTATAACATTTTACAAGTATCAAGTAAGGCTTGTATTAAATAAATAGGGTACATTTTATTTTGTAAAGATGTTAATTTAATTTAGACGACTGTGCAGGCGTTCCACAGACGTCTAAATATGTTTTTCTTAAAAGGTACATTTGGTCCTTTTCGAGGATTTCGTCTACTCGGATGTTTAACTGATAGATAAGGGAACACAAATGATACAAACACAAACTCCGCTTGCGTTTGAGGGTAGATGTGTATATGTGGTTGACATCTACCCTACTTGATATTAATAAATATCAGTATCGCTTTTTTTAACGTTTCCATTATATTATATTGGTTTCTTTTAAAGTATTTTCTTGTATACAGCGCCCGACCGTCCGAACCATTACCAAAGCTCGAAACTACGCATTCTTTATCATGGTTAATTATATTATTAATTGCATGATATCAGCCTTCAATGTCCCACTCGCAGGGCATAGGCCTTCCCTGGTAAACCATTAGGGGGTTTCGAGCTATAACCACGCGGGCCCAGTGCCGATTGGTGGATACAAACGCGTCAGGAGTGTGCCAACGTTTGTCATTCTTAACTGATGCTGGCATGTATCGTGCAAGTCACAGTATCCACTTATCTTCAGGTTCTTATTTCTATAAAGAAGTTATGAAACTTTATGGGCCCTGTTCAACAAAATATCGTTTGCACAAGTAGGTATTGTACTTCAGATGTTCTGAAAGATATAATCTTCGTATTTTTGGAACTACTGAAGGGGTTTTTATTAATTTATAAATGTAATCCTGATGTAGACCCGTCTATTTTAGTGTCTTCAACAAACATATTCAGTTATAAATTCTTAAATAGCCTGTAAATGGATGTTCAATTTAAGGAGAATTTTGGACGTCAGGGTAATTCTGGGGTATGACTGGAATTAGTGGAATTATAAAGAAATTTTAACCAAATTCGAAAATTAGTAGGATTCCTTATAATAATCCTTATCATAAAAGTTATAATAATGGAGACATCGGTTAAAATAAAAGGAGAATCAGTCAGGCAGGTCGAACAGATGTGGCTCACACTGAATGTCAGGAGTGGTTGGTTTGCTATCGGCACTGCATATCGTCCACCTTGGCTTGATGCTGACATGTTTATGATGCTGTCACAGCATCGATAACATCATTTGCTGGTTGTGATCATGTGTGGTGCTATTGGATGATTTTAATATCAACATATTAAATATAAATTCGTAAATTTCCTCTAGACACTAGTTTAAGACAGCGTGTAAATGTAATTTTACACTTTTATTCTCTCTTTGTATTTGGCAACAGTGATTGTAACAACAATCATATGTAATGATTTTGAAAACCAGATATAAATTGTCATTTTGCTTGGTGCTTCATTGCCAAAAGCAGTTTGAAGCCGAGCGAGGCTCTGCTGAGCTGTCAAATTACACTTAAAATCATACAGCAAAAGTTTTCAAGAGTTAAATCCATCGTAATGCAGACAAGCAATTTTTTAAATGTCGTCACAATAAAAAAACAAATGATTGTTAGATGAAACAAACTTTATTCTACAGCCAAAGAGTTCCATTTTCAAATATTGCAATTACTTTTTAAATATTGTTTATGTAAGTGGCCAGTTCTGTAAATTTTCAATGTGACCTATGTATATGGTATTTCTTTCATGTCCTTATTTATTTTTAATTTAAGTACACATTTTACATTTATCATTAAATTAATATGTTATATATGACTATTTGGTTACAATTACAAATTTATGTAATTACTATACTTTTGTCCGTGTGTGTGAGTGACACTCAGTCACAGCATGTGCTGAGTTGGAGACCATTTCCGGCATCACAACACACACATATGTGAAATAGCAACATTACCTTTTTTTATTAATATATTTTTTGTTAATTCTTGTATTTTTTTAATAATTGTGATTTTCATTTATTTTTCTTATTGCCTACATTGTTTTTTCCTCTTTTGGTTATTGATAATTATATGTATATTTTATGTATGTTGTTAGTGTATGCTGGAATAAAGTGTTGTCTATTACATATTTATAATTATTTCTAAATAATCCAGTTAGTAATATATTCACTATGCGATCTTGTATTGTTTGTTTAGAAGTTACGCTCTCAGTCAGAGCTCATTTATTACGGTTTTCAGCAAAGGAATAGTTAGAGAGGGATGATGTTATGCACAAGAAGCTCTCTCGCCAACCATCAAATTAAGAGGACACGACTGTAATTTCATGGTAAGAATGGAATTGTAATATAATGTCGTTTTTTTAACCATTCTAATTAAACCTTCTGGTTTGAATAATCTCCTGTTACCTAAATCACACAAATATTTATTTCAATAGCGCTAAAGAAATATCAATTCAGAATAGTGGTAAATCGAAATATAATTTAAAGTTTTAATTCAAAATAACCTATTTTGATTGATTCAGATAATTTGCCTTTTCTAAATATCCTTCTTCTTCTTGCTTTGCCGTCTTCTAACGAAAGTTGGCCATCATCGTGGCTATTTGTACTTTTGAAGCTACAGCACGGAATAGTGAACGAGTGTTCTTGGCGTAACACTGGCCTAAGTTCCTTAACTAGGATGTTCTTTGTGCCCCGGTCCTCCTCTTGTCCTTGATCTTGCCTCGTTTAATGAGTTGGAGGAAATATCCTTACCGCATGTCAGTTGTTGCCAAGTAGCATAATAAAATCATAATTATCAGAGAATGTAAGGTTCCAGAAAATATATGCTACCATCAAAGCACCATTGCAATTAAAAAAAAAAACCTATTCCTATATAAATTTTCAAGCACACCGGTTCATATCGCAACTCATCGTGATATGGAAAAGATAAAAAAACCCTTATTTTTTTAAATATTGGACCAATTTTAATAGAAATTATACCTTTAACAATGGCAACCAAAATGCGTTGAGATTAATTAAATTTATCGCAAATAGTGTTTTCCTGGCTGTTATTTTATTGTAGAGATTGAGCTTTTGCACAATACCGTCCTCTTAGGTTCGTTTCCCAACGATGTTCTTCACACAAAATTAAGTTTTTAAGAAAGTTTAGCTTTACTCTGAAAATACGGAATGCTAGAAATAATTACGTCCACAGTTTAAGTCTAGACGAAACAAGTTTGTGGTAAGTGGGCAGACTTGCTGAATTCGTTGCCACACGACCACTTCAGTTAAGGGCTAGTTCAAACACGGCGGAATCCGCGCCGATTGAACCGCTTGAAAATTGATTGTTGTTTTAGACAGAGCCGCTCACAGAGGCGGTGTAAAGATGGAAGTCGAACAAGCAATATGTTTGTGGTTGCTCTAGAACAGGGGTGTCTGTCCAATTTAGAAAGCCTCAAGGGCCAAAATTAAAACCTTGAACGTAGTTGCGGGCCATATAATAATACTTTAATTTAAACTTTAAATTAAATCATTATTATATACTTTTAAAACCAAAAGTAGTAATATTTCTTTATATTGCTCAAGTATTTGTTTTAAATATTTTATTTCAATTAAATTATAAACCAGTATATTTGGTAAAAGTTTGTTTATATTAAATTATAAAATCTTTTTCAAAAGGAAGGCATTTTAAATTCATTTTCTGATTTTTTTTGTCTAATAAGCCTTCGCGGGCCGCACAAAACGGCATCGGGGGCCGCATGCGGCCCGCGGGCCGCCAGTTGGACAACCCTGCTCTAGAAAGTATTTTTTCCAATTAATCTTCTCTATTTCTAAGTAACTACACTAACTCCTGTCAAACACGGTTCTCAGCAATATCATTAGAATATTCCATACACGGACTATTCCATTTCGTTGTCCTTTTTTTCAGTTCATCGATAAACAGTTCAGTGACGAAGCGATCCACGGTGACAGATATCCGAAACGCGCGGCTCCCGCCGACCAACTGAACGCCCTCTAGGCACGCCATAGTAATAGATTAGCGCGGACGCCGCACGTGTTCACTTTCCGGCGGTCGACTTGCGGCAAACGCGGTCTAGTGTGAACGAATATGAAGATGGTAATGTAAAAAGGGTTTAATCCGCGGAGCGTATATGTGCGGATTCGGACCTGTCCGAACTAGCGCCGAGGAAAGTTATACGTTGGCGCCAAATCTCGTCAATTCATTTATATTTGATTTCAACGCCACGTTGCACACATCACCTTTGTCTTACTGCTGCACCTAAACCACGACTTCGCTGCATCGCTTGTTCGAGTCTATGACTCTAGCTGTTGCAGCTGATTCTGTGGCAGTTCGCGAGGAAAAGCGCCCGGATTTCCTTGTCTGCAACTGTAATAACAATTAGTGAAGTCTATGAATGAACCTTGTTGCCGCTGAATCTGTGCCGGTGGGCGAGGTGAACGCGCGAGATCGCAGGCCTTGTCTGCGATCTGAATCCCACTTACTGATGGACCGCAAGAAGTAATGAGCTCGAAGCGTGTACCTGCCTGCTCAGTGTGCGCTGGTCATGAATACAGGGAGAGCCGGTGCATGTCGGAGGCGTACAGGTCAGCTCTTTAGATTTGGCTCAGTCTCACACTTTGTTTCCCGCTCTCATTCCGCTTTAATCCTATGGAGATACTAATAACCTAAGATTGTGGCATCCTTCAGATGTCATGGCCATGGTTTTCAACGAGATTTCAGCTCATGAATTTACATTTACATTTCTTAGCCTATTGTTATATTCTTTAGTCGCAGAATTTGCAAAATATGAAGTGGTCAGACAACTTTCAATTTGCAATATGTTCAGTTCTCATAATATACAGTTCATAAAACGTTCGATTCTCAAAATGTACGTAGCATTCTGTCTCGTTTACTCGCTTTACTGTCTAAAGTCGAGTGGTTATTAAAACTCCTTGAGAGAAAAGGGTATACTTTAATAATATTGCGACTTACATAATGAAATAATTATTCTTCATTACTTTTAATATGATGGTGTTACGATTGTATAAGCGCAAAAATTATAGGATAATACCATAAGTGCGACAAAGATATATGTATGTCACTTTGTTTACGCTTTAAATGGAGTATTTATTACTCTTTTTACGGTATTTTGATTAAATAACTTAAGAAACAAGAAATGAGGCCATAAAATCAAAGAGCAAATATTTTGAAAATGACTAAACTATGCTACTGTTTTAATAACATCACTTATTGAGTTATTAATCCTCAATTTGTTGAGGGGGAGAGTGCACGCTGCAATCCAATAGATGCTGAGCGCGCTCGACCGGCCACGTTACCCCTCTCTCACAGAAGACTTACCTTTAAATGCACTGCATTTCCCACTTTATCTTATTTCCCTAATTTACGTACGTGTTTCGGTAGTGAGTGAGATGTGCCAGAGCCCATTACCATCCCATTCTATTCTGTCCCTCCACATTTTCCCAATCCTTTCTCCAAATCTATTCCTATATCTCCAAAGGTAGGCAGTACATACGGGGGTGTGCCAATGTTTGTCATTTTGGATTAATGTAGGCATGTATGTGGTATGGACTAATGTTCTTGAACTAAAGTGGATACTGTCGCCCATAGACATCCGCGATAGGCGATGGTGACCACGTATCATTGCGTGGACCGCTCGTCTGCCACGTATTCTAATAAAGTCATAAACAAATGACCTCGTCACCTCTCAATCAGCCAAAATGAGCAGATCGAGCAGCACCCTAGAAAAAGACCAAAATACGACAAATAAAAATTACACAAATCCATTCGGTATAAACGGGTTCCGAGGTAAAAACTTAATTGTACTCGACTAAAGCCCGTCTACGCAAAAGTCTACCCGTCAAATACATTTTTTAATTCGCCTTTAACTCTGTCAATATTATTCTCCTCATTAACTTGAATAGAAAAAAAAAAATATTTTCAATCTTGGTGTTTTTTTTAATTAGAGTTTAATTTTTAATTATGATTAATTAAAAAAATATATATTATATCCTATGACAATCGGATAAATAAGACGTATAGATGGACATCTTACTGGGTGAGATCAGCCCGTAATTTAGGATCTGTAGTGGAACATCCATGAATACATAGATATAAATCCTGGCTTTCTTGTTACAAATTCTATGAAATTTTCTTTTTTAGCTTTGCCGCAATCGGGTAAAAATATAACTGCTATCAAATTTAACTTTCTCTAAGGAAGAAGTATGTAGAAAGAAGGATATACATAAAGCCCCTTTTGTCGTAGCATCTCGCTTTCAGAGCATACCCCCTCAAGATCACGGAGAGTATCGGGATTCTTAGTGTCGACATTTCTAGGAAAGACGAATTTAGGAGTCATTTGAAAAACAAGGCCAAGATGGCCTCCAAAAGACTCGGTATGCTGAACAGAACAAAGCGGTACTTTATCCCGGGGCAACGTCTAATGCTGTACAAAGCGCAGGTTAGGTCCCATACGGAGTACTGCTCACATCTCTGGGCCGGCGGCGCAACGAAATATCAATTGGACCATTTGACTCCATCCAACGACGGTCTAGCGGTGCGTGTTCTACCGCTCGTATAATGGGGAATGTTCTAAAAAAAATTTCAATTTGATGATAACTTCATATCATCGCACCTTTCGCCATCGTTGTGTGGTTAATCAATGCTTATTTGATAGAGTCGCTGCGCACAGTGCGCGACAAGACACTTTATACCGCGAACCCGAAAGTTGTGGAATGAACTGCCTGCTGAGATGTCCCTGCTACGCTACGACATGAGGTTCTTCAACAAAACTGTGCATAGGGTTTTACAAGGCTGACAGTGCACTCGCCTAACCCGTAGTGTTGCAGGTGTCCATTGGTGGTGGTATGCATTTACCTTCAAGTGGACCGCCATGCCCGTCTGCCACCTTTACCGCAAAAAAAAACATAGATCGACAGCTCACGTGGTATTATTTCATCGTCGATGGCATTTGCAACAAACAGTGCAAATACTATGAAATGCTAGATTTCTTGTAAATGGTAAAACTGTCCAAGCGCAAGAATTAATTTATTAATATTTATTATTATATAGCTGATCCTGGTGTTACAGCCCGTTTCACACTTCTCTTCGTAGGTACCTTCCATCTCTATACGCTTTAAAGCTCACGCCACGAGCAGGAAGAATTTCGGTCATTGACAAGAGATTAGTCAAGACTGGACTGAAAAAATATTTGTATGAAATCATCCACTTTACTAGACCACTCATATTGAACCTAAATTTGAAGGATCTAGAGAAGTGGTCGGTGATCGATGATTTCATACAAATATCTTTACCGTCCAGTCTTGGCTGACCTCGTGTCATTGACAAATTCTTCCCGCTAGTGGTGCGCGCTTTCCACAATACTATTTCACAATAAGCAATACTATTTGTATTCATGAATAATCAGAAAAGTTATTGGTGTTCGTACTTGTATTCGCGAATAGTGCTTGTTCCATAGGAACACGCCTAGTATGTACTCGTAACATATAGTATGAACACAAAATACTGACTTTTGACTTCTCAAAACAAAATACATACACCTAAATTATTTGCCGTGCGCTTTTTCCTCATGCAGAAGTTCAGACTCATTTGTATGTAAATGAACACACACATGCACATGTCTCCTGAGGATATTGCCCCATCCTGTCTAATGAAAGTGCTTTAATCAGGACTCTGTTAATTTTGGAGCTATAAAAGACAATGGCAATAGAAGATATGGAGTGAATTTTAGCAACATTCTACGGCCTATGGGGAGTAATATTATTTTGTATTTTCGACTTTATTTCAATGTAGGTAATTATATCATGTTCATTATTTTGCTGTCGAATGGTTATTATTAATATAAAGCGAAATTATCCATTTTATTATTTTCACACTTCGTTGCACAATATCGTACAAAAGGCGAGCTTAACGCCTTGAGGCATTCTCTAGCAACCTTTGGGTTGATCGGAGAAGTTCAATTAGGAGGTGCATGAAAGACACAATTTAGATGGCGTGGTAAAATAAATATAATACGTTATTACATATACATACTGTATTATTATGTATATATATACATACAAACTTACAGACATACATAATAATAAATATAATACGTACAAGGTGTATATACATAATTAATGAATACATTATAATTAAAAAAATCCACATAAGATACATTAAGAGAAACAAATGAAAAAAACATGTAAAAGGAGCCGATGGAACCACTCGCAATGTGAAATGGTTAGGTAATGTCTTCAAACATACAGACAAATAAAACAGTATGGGCGGGAAGAGCCTCTTGTTTTACTCAAGATCAGTTGTCCCGATTTATTTACTACGTCTCATTAACATATACTTAAATAAACAATTGTTAAAATTATAATTAAAAGTATATAATTATTGTTAAAATAATTACGGGATCGTGTTCAAAATGCTTGAAAACATAAATAAACATAGCTTCTTTATATATCAATCCTCACCCAAACATTGAAGGCGTAGTTAATTACATGCTATTAAAATGTAAAAATTTAGCTTTTCTAAAAAAAAACAAATTGTTTCATGGCCTAAAATCCAGACGTCAAGGGACAATACAAGTACCTATGATTTTATAGATTCAGCGCACGAAAATGCTTTAAATAATCGTAGTGGCGTTCATTAGACATTTCGAGCTCAAAAATTTTGTTAATCAGTGAAATATTTAAAATCTAATACATAGTTAGTTGCTATGGCCGGGGTTAAGGGTTTTGAGACAAACTGAAGTATGAATTTTAAGACCCTTTGTAATAATAATCACAATGTTGTTTATTATGTAAAAAAATAATAATAATAAAACGAAAGCTAAAATACATGTAATAAACAAGATTTTTGTTTAATTTTAAACACGAAAATATTTATAGTGGAGTGTAGGCTTTCTCGGCCGGCGTCCATATTAATCGAATCTTCCGGGCTACTTGGCCGAGGTCTTCTGGAATCTCTTCATGGTCTTGGAGATAACATCTCTCCGAAAGTGAACGCAGTCGCCACTGAAGATGTCAACCGCAGTTGTTGACGAAACGTTTGGAAGAAAGAGAAGAGATTCCAGAAGACCTCGGCCAAGTAGCCCGGAAGATTCGATCAATACAAAAATATTTCTTATGTTTCTTAACAGGGATCATAAAGTTTTGTTCGGTGTTGTTAAAATTTCGAATTTATAGTAGTAAATACGAACAGAGGGTACCTTAGCCTTTCTATTCGTAGCTATATCTGTTTTTGTTAGTGTGATGACCTAGGATTAACAGGTACTTGACCGTCTGTCCATAAAAGGTTTTTGATTCAATCAAAACATTTCTGAGTGAAATGGTTAGTATTTTAGGAAAGGGACAGTGAATAATTAATGTTTAGTTTACTAAACCCGCATCATTACTTTTTAGTGAATTAGTTATTTAATTATTCTTTATTGCAGTTAGAAGTCTTATCTCGAAGTCAACCTATGCAGTGATGTCGCGGTAGGTACAATAATAGGTAAGATTAAGTAAAAGTATAGTTAATAGTAACACATATTAAATAAATACCGTCATATAACGCTGATCAGGTTCTACATCGCGCTATCATTGTATTCGCAGAATGTTAGTACATTTGATGAATGAAAAATGTATTACAAGGCTTAGAACAGATACACAGTTGGTGTTATTTAGAACACCCTGTAGTATCCCGCGTATAATCGCATTAGCACAACCAGTTAAGGATGCACGCCCTTAACAATTACCATACATACATACACACATGTATATATGCATGCATGCATACACAAATACATACATACATACTTAACTATAATACACGATTAATAATACTTTCCTTTATTACCTTGTGTCTGAGCAATATTCTTCACTTTGAGTAATGTTCCCTGAGTCTTTTATTAAACCCTATTTTTATTTAGTCATAACTCCCAACTCCCAATCCAAATCCATGGCTTTAAATCATCGCATCGCATCCGAGGGCGTGTTTAGGTTTGGCATTCTGGACTGACGTTGGCACATATCGTGGATGTTCATGGACTACAGTATCCACTTACCACCAGGTGGATAGTCTGCTCGTCTGCCGCTTTTTTTTTTTAAATAATCATATCTCATTAATTTGTATCTTAAACGCTCGTGGAATTGATATGTATTTATTTACTGTACCTGCCTACGAGTCCCTCTTATGCAAGTAGTTGGGTGACTTAATGATGTAACAATACTCTTTTAAATATTGTCTTTTAATACTCTTTTAATTCTTGCTACTAAATTATAACAACTGGCCGCTGATGAAAAATCTAAATTCAAATTTGCTCCAAACTCTGATTCAATTATTGCTTTATCATTCATTCTGCTGATTGTAAAGACGTGCCGATTACACTTCGCTAAAGCTTTCTGTATCTGTATGTTTGTGAATATCTCGTAAAACGTTTCCAATTGCGCATGTTAATGGAATTTTGCTGTATAACAATATATGTATTTGTAAAAAGAAGTCTTGTTAGTTTTTAAATGTCCGTTTTTACACAGTTTACTTTTTATAAAATCAGTTTCTGAAGTGCCTTTCATTTGTTTCAGCGTTTTTTTTAAATGTTTTAATACTTTTACTGATAAATAAATTGCTGGAGTGAAGGCTGGGTGTCATTTATTTCCTAAGACTCCCTCTGTCGTCTGAGCAAACGTCGCAATGTTTAGTGACATTCTCAGTCAGTCACCCTTTGAATTCTGTTTAACCAATAAAATTGTTTAAACAAAATCGAAAGAAATATTTCTTTATCTTCGAGTAAATAAATATAATTTTCCATGTCAAAGATTTGACAACCCGAGTCTTCTATGATGTCCCATTGAAAGCTCAAGGCGAGACTTTCAACCAACAACACAACTGGGACTGAAATTGAAAAGAGACGAAGTAAATCTTGTACAACTGAATGCAGTAAAGTTTAACAAAGCCTACGTCTTCGGGAGGGATTGTCTTAAGAGAACTCGCTTGAGTGGGCTGGAAACACAGTACCTATAGGCAACGCAGTAAGCTAACTCAGCGCTTTACAAAATCAGGTGTACGGTACTAGTGCTAGAGTTGAATAATCATTTTGTGTCTAAGTAACATTAGAATGTTTAGATGTCTATTTTTTTTCGTTAAGTGTGTATGTCGGGTTACGTGTTCGGATATTAATTTAATTGAAACACTTAATATTGCCCTCCAAATAGTTTATTCACGTTTTTAACTTTGACAAAACTACAAACAAACAGTTAAATGACACAGTGCGCAGGAGACGACTGAATGGAGCGGGGATGTAGGGTGCCTTGGTCTCTATTGTTAAGTCAACAAAATACTATGTCTAACCTTCGATAACGTGTCGCCACTGTGACCCTACAGGAAAAAAATGAAGATATTTTTTTATTCACAACAACATATTCGACATAATAAATGAGCGGCAAGTAAAAAGAAAGGAATATTAATTGTTGTGTCAATCGGCACCAATTCAACATAAATGTCATATTCAACATGTGACGCTGATTATCAGTTGGAGCCACACCTGACCACGGGCTGCCCACAGTGGAGGTTTATTTACCATTACGTACCAGTGTACAGTGGACGTACCATTTATTTTGTTCAAGTGATATTAATATTTTGTTTCAGATGGATTCGTCAACTATCTTCTTTCAATGCTTTATTTATAGTAAGCTCGAATAGGTGCAAGGTCGGCAGCGCATCCGTTGGACATAGCCTGGTATTGTAGGTTTCCTTGGGCGACGGTGACCGCTTACCATTGGGTGGAGCGCTCATCCTTGACGAAAAATAGACCGGGCATGTTCAATCACTGCCGAAACATGAACTTAAATCATTTTACGGCAGTCTTCTGTGAAGTCGGAGTAGCACAACTAATCGGACCCGCCCAGAGCCTGTGTGATTGCAGAGCCTCTCCCACACGTTTACCATTGTTATTTATTTTTGTTTGGAACCTGTTTGTTTTCAGAGTCTTCACATAGACTCTGTAAACAAACAGGACTATCTATGTGAAAATTATTTATATATTTCCTGGAATAAATAAATATTTTCACATTGAATTAGAAATAGAAAATGAACGAAATTCACCTAGTGAATTTGACCATTCCAATTCAATGTGGGCTAAATAACTATGACTATAGTATATATTCGTGTGAGCGGTCTGCACTTTGGCTGATGCGGTGTAAGTGAGTATCTGTGCGTTAACACATTTAAATAGTTAGTATTAAGATTACTTACTGTTTGTATTAAATTATATTGTGGTTAGAACTACTGAATTGGAATGAAGCAGAGCAGCATGTTTTTAAGAGGTTTTAACGATTTAGGTATCTATTTCAAACGGAGTTAGTGAGATTCGACTTAACTGTACTACGTGGAGGATGCTATATATATACTCCGTTAGCTTAGCGACTCTAAGAGGGTCTTGGCCGCCGCCAATACAGGACACCATTGTGTTCTGTCCTATGCAGCTTCGTGCCAGCATGCTATTTGGACCTCTTGCAGGTTCCTTTAATTTTTGTCTCTTCCGCCCCACCGCTTGTCATCCACTCGGCAGCCCCATATATACTTGTTTATAGCGGAATCCTCGCGCGGAGGTGGAATGGGATGAGGAAAACTCCTTGTCTCATTACTATACCCCATTTTTCAAACCCATTCTCCAAATTCATTCCTAATTTTAGAAAAGTTACTCTGGGCCGATGCTGACTTGTGTTGCGGAATATCCACTTACCATCAAGTAGGCTAGCTGCTCGTCTATCCTTTTAGAAAAAAAAATCTGTAAAAAAATCTCACCGCGCTGCTTTGATATGTGAAGCTTGTAATATAATTCAATACATCCTTTAGTGGAGTGAAAACGCCTGCGATTATTCGCAGCACATCTTTACTCATGTCAAAGTTGCAGATCACGACAGATCACTGTACATATATATTTAAAAGTATTTTATCAGTTTACACTTTCATATAAGCTATATGAAATTTGCTAAAATTTTTGTAACCAATGTCGGCTCATGTACCGTAAGGTTCGGCACACAGCGGGCGCGGAGTGGCATCATGGCTAAAATATATTGTTTACAGTTATTTAAACTATAAAGACATGTGCGATCGCAAGAAAAACATATTGTTTAGGTATACTTGATTTTTCCGTATTTTAGGTAATACTGTCATGTTTGATACCTACCAACTGTGACGTAATTGTTGTTTCCTGTTTTTTTTTTAAATATAACCAAATTAATAATAAAGGATAGTGGGTCAACAATTAAATATTATGTAACTGTACCTGTCTCGAAAGACATTGTGCGGTTTATTCTCCCGTTTCTATTCACAATGTAGAATTGTAAATATCGTAGAATCAGCCTTCTGAAAATTTCACTACGTTTGCGTTCACGAACAAAAGGTTTTCACATTGTCTTATAGCACGTGGTATATTTTCAAAACTCGTCTGACAATTCTCATATAGAATTACTCATCACGAATTATACTCGTATTAACACGAACAAGAAAGCGGTGAGGTACGCGATACTCAACTGACTGAGTAAAATTGCCACATTGAATAGTTTCTGAAAGCAGCGACAAAAAGGAACAGGTATATTGAAAAATGTAATAAGCCGAGTTTATTACAGTGGAGGCCGTCTTCGAGTCGCCACAAGCGGTTAGAATTTGCAATCAGAGCTGCAATTTGCGCTGCGCCACATATTGAGTTATGGCCCGTTAGACAGGTGGCAATACACAGCATTGTGTAAAGTTCGGCGGGTTAGTCGCGCGGAAGAGAAACCGTATATGCTTGTTCACGACTCTGCGAACCGCCGGTGAGGACTTTCATGTGTTATTTTTGAGTGCTAAGCTATAAACAAATAATTAAAATAACACAACACTAGGTCGTTGTGTGTGGTGGCCGTCCTTGGGAGAGGCTTATATCCAGCAGTGGTAAGTGACCAGCAGTGACCCAGGCTGATGGTAAGGTAGGGTTGTTAGGGTTATAATGTTTCGAATCCGGATACGGAGACTTATTATACTCTTTTACCAGTTTTGGTTACGGATACAGATATGAAACTATTTTGGATAGTGCTTTGTATACGATTTCGGTTACGGATATGTTTTTAATGAATATTTTGAAGAAATATATCACTAACTGAAAGAAAAGGAAAATATAACCAAACTTTACCGCATACTTCACTTATTAAACAATCACAGTTACGGATATTGTCAAAATAAAATGATATCCGAAACATTTATTTAGGATTCGATTTCGACTATTCTTTTGTTTCGGATATCCGATAGCTTCGGTTACGGTTTTGGAGCTCCATAACATCTCTATACAATATTCGAATCAGCACAGGTAAGCGATCACGAGCTGGTTGCGCGTCGTGAACACGTCCGGTGTCGTTAACAAACTCCCACAGATTATCATACAACATTGCTTGATATCTCGCCGTTATATAACATCTGTGATTTTCGCGTTTTTTTACACATATTTATTTATTTAAACGGGTCTTAGCTGACCATGTATTCAACGCCAGGATCAATCACTGGATAGAACTCCACAGTCCAAAAAACCACTGATCATCAGTTCTTCTCCAGGATTATGCGTGAAGTAAATGAAATCAAAAACAAAAATTTCAATTCAGAAATTAATGAAATTAAAAATTGCGATTTTTCATCTCACATTATTTCTGATATTGTGAGTGTGTTGTGCCGCGACTTTCCGGAATATGAACTTTCCGGACTACCAAATGCGGGTAGTTGATGAAACTACCCGCCTCCTCAGTCAGCTCGTGACCATGGTAGGTGCAACCCAACTGAAACGTCGAGTAAAATAAATAAGATAAACATTCGCGTTAAGAAACCGTTTAAATAGATAAATATCTCGCCGTCAGTTTACATGGTGCATTTTCATGGTACGGTGATGTGTTAACAAGCTCCCAGTGTTGGGTCCTTAAAATGCTGACGACGTGGTCAGTTCGCCGTAGGTTTTCACGGCGGAAAACCGTGCTGTTGTGTCGGTAACAAGCCGTCTTATTGTGTTATTAGTAATACATGCCATTAAAAAAATCTTTCTTTCTTCCATCTTCCCTCGAGTGGAACCTAGTTACGAATAAATGGTTAGTAATTCAACAATAATCGAATCTGTTGTCTTCGAGATCAGCTCGAACAAAAATGCAATCGGACAAATGGATATTGCCGTTTGTTAAAGTATATAGGAAATTGGAGAACTTTGCGAGACGCTTCCATTGATCAAGGGAAAAGTTCCAGTGAAGTTTTCCAGATAATTTCTCGATTCAGAGATTATTTTTTTACTAAGCGTCTGTCTGTGAAAAAGTCCTATAGGAAAATAAATAATTATAACAGGTACGAAAAATTTTTTTTTTATTTAAAAATGTACAACACGTGGACGCGTTCCATTGCGCGTGGACATTGGAGAATTTCTTTCAGCTTGATTCCCGTAGCGACTTGATATCCCGGCACGGAATTATATCAGTTTCATTAAAATCCGTACTGCGTGAGTCGCGTTCAGACAGACAGACAGCCAAAAATTCTAAACATTGTTGTTGTGGGCTCTGCATCATTCATAGTGTACACTGAAATGTTTTTTCGAAAAATATTTTATTTACATATACGGCTTTGTTACGGTTTTATAATACGAGTATGTACAGACTCGCGGTGCCAGCGACTTCGTTCGCGTAAACGTGCGCTTCCCGTGGGAACTTCATAATTTATCTGGATACAAAGTACTTTAAATGTTAATCCAACATATCTATATGTATAAAAATGAATGTTACTTTGTTTGTCCCGTATGCGTTCCTATACCATTCATCCGATTGCGATGAAACTTTAGTGAGCTGCCCGCGAAGGTTTCTATATTATTGCATTAAATTAATGACCACGCGAACGAAGTCGCGGGCAACAGCTAGTAAGTTACAACTACGCTAAGTTGTTGTTGATCTTTATTGTACTTAAAATGAATTGCTACAATAAGACATTACAGTATTACCACAAGTACCAAGATGGACTTATTCCTAGACGCAATCTCTTCCAGTCAACCTTAGAATAACCAAGTCTCCTTAAAATCCGTCCAGCGATTGGCGCGCGAGTTTTGTCTGTCTGAACAGACAGACAAAAATTTAAAAATTATTGTTTTGGGTAGGTATATGACTTTTTTCAAAAAATATTTCGTGTTCAGACATGGCTCCATTACGATTTTAATATATGTAATAAATACAGATATTGAGACACAATTAAAGTACAATGTTTAAACAATAGAACCAGTAAGTCCGCTTATATACAATGCTTGAAAGAGTAGCAAACAAACTCTAGGATGGAATGAGAATAGGCTCTGGCATATCTCACTCATTACCGAAGCATGTGATAATGTGGAAAATGCTGCACAGTTTACGGTACTATTTTCTGAGAAAGTGGTAAAATGGACAATCGAGTGCGTCCAGCGGCTGTAGGAATGCGGCGTGCACCCTCCCCCACCTACTTATCACCATGTGGATTAGCCTGCCCAACCACCACCTTCATTAAATAAAAAAATGTAGACCACACGTCAGTCTACCCTCTTTTCCATAACAAAGTACCGTGGGAATTGGACTGGCCACGTTACCCTGCTCTCATAGAAGACTACCTTGACATGTACTGCATTTCCCACTTCATTCCATTTTCCCAATGTACGTACGTGTTTCAGTAGTGAGTGAGATATGCCATGTGAGATATGAGATATATTTTCAAAACCATTCTCCATATTCATTCCTATATCTAGAAAAAATATAGGCAGCGCATACGGGGGCATGCCAACATTTGTCAATATGAACTAATGTCGAATGTATTGCGGATGACCATCGACGACAGTATCCACTTACCATTAGGTGGACTGACAAAGAAAAAAAGGAGTACTTTTTTTACATATACCTATATTTCCATCTACCTTCTAAAACTGTAATTGAAAATCAATGTTTTTTCAAGCGAGAATAGATTCCTGAAAATTGCTATATATTTCCCACTAACGTATTACTTTGAATTACATAAAAAGGCTTCTTAAGTTCAACACTAGGGAAAGCTCTTGGGCGTGAAATATGGTTAGCTCTTACGTTTGTTTACAACGTTATTATGAAAGTTGTTAAAATTTCATGAAAATTGCTGCCTACCTACATTAGAGTTGAATGAATGCTTTAGTAGGTAAACGATGTCATGAAACGGTACCAGTAAATTTGCCCAGAAAATGCGGATCTTCTGAAATAAGGATATAGTAATTGTATCAGCCTTTAATGTCGCACTTGCATGACACAGGCCTCCCCTAGTAAATCACTACGGGGTTTCAGGCCATTATCCACCACGTGGGGTTTTTAAATTTCTAGAGCTTGCGGATATGTTTTCCTCTCATCGACAAGCTAGTGGCAATTTTAAAAAATCCACACTTAAGTAGAAACTCAGTGATACGGGCCAGTAATTAAATTGTATATTTTGTATGTGTATTTGTATATTTTGTAGTCAATAGTGATGCGAAGAATTTTTTTTTACAGTAAAGGTTTTATTTACGTGTTAAATGGTTACCGACGCGTATGGACGCCTGCAATTTCACTGAAACGAAAAGAGAATCAATTACTAACTCAATTAGCTCAGTGGAATATAGACCAATTGAGCGTGAGATTTGAGTCAATGAACCTATATGTTATGTACAATGTATATACGAGGAAATATATGTCTTAAAAGTGTATCATAACGTTCTGTATTTCAAAAGGTAAACATATCTTTGTCTTTGTGGTCGACCTCACTCGCGCGTCACGAGCATGTCAGTATCATTACTAGACATAGGATTATATGCACTATCAAAGATATGCATGCAAATGTGCACGAAAAAAGGTCTAAATGTGCATTATATATGCACTAACACAAGAGAAACATCAAGTCGGGAGATCAATTTTCTATTGCCACAATAGAAGCTCTGACATAAATTTACACAATAACAAAACACAGGCATAGGACAAAATTTGAAATTTGATGCCATGTCCGCAGAAATAAAATCAGGCAAAGTTTGACCTGTGGATGCATTTATTTGTTTAAATACATCAAGACCCGGATTTTAACAAGAACGGCGTCGATCTTGTTTCGGATATATTGCAAAAATGTGGAATTATGCATTATAAACGAAAAATCATAGAAATATGCAATAGTGTGAAAACCGAGAAATAAGCATTTTGCATATGGAAATGCATATTGTCATTGTCTTTCACTCTCGTTATTGGTAAATAGGTGAAATCACGTGACTGGTAAAGATGACATCACCTTTTCTTAACTTGAAAATAGATTAATGGTAACCTAAAAACGCCATGAACACAACAATTATGGAGAATAATTTGAATGGTAACGTTCAGTAACATGAAGCTTGCAGCTGGAGCTCTTTCAGTGACATTAGGTTAGTGTTTACTATGCCATGAAATTCCCACGGTTGTAGGGTGCCCATAACTGTTGAATACAGAATGATTACAGGATGGTAAACATTTTTGTTTTTGTATAAAAGGCGGCAAACGAGCATACAATCCACCTGCTGGTAAGTGGATACTGTAGTCCATGGACATCCGTGATACATGCCAATTTTGAATAATCATTTCTAAAGATAGTAGTCCATATATCCGTAAACAGTTTTCTTTTTACGCTCACTGGTGGACATGAGTCATGAGGGCATGAGTGCCAGGGGTGTATGGCCTTAAAATGTAACGCTGGCCAAGCGGGGGACATATATATATATATATATGTAAACGTTCGTTTGTTCAATATCTTAAATGTCCGAAAGTTCAACACCGATTGCTTTGAAATTTTGACATAACGTTGCATTCTTGTGTGTTTTTATATATCTATCACAGGGTAAAAACAGGGTAAGCGCCTTCTGTTGGGCAGCCACCAGCAACGCGTGGCCGGACACAGCTAGTTGTTAATAAAATCCTATTAGATGGCCACTCTACGGATCGAAGATAGCGAGCTCAAGTTTTAATTGAAACCTCACTTTGGATGCGACTGTGAAATTTTATAGACCATTACACTCACTGTTATCGTGGAACCGTTCGGAAGTACTTACCCTTAACATACGACCCAGGAACTACACTAGTGTTCTAGCTTATTGGACACCTCAGTTTGCAATGCCTAAGTCAGATTGTGAGATAGTACTTTATAGCACACGTACATGCAAGCCCTGGTTAAATTGAATAGATTTAGTATGTCTGAACTATAAAGGATTATTATTTATGGAGTGTACATTGTACTTACTGAATGTGAGTTGTGTGAATTTGAATCAGATATCAGACCATGTAGGGCGTTCATAAATTAAAGGACATCTGTTTAAGAGGCGATTTAGAATCGATTATTGAATATATTTGTCGAGAAAGGTTTTTGTTATAGGGAAGTAGGCGGACGAGCAAGCGGTCTCACGTGATGGTAAGTGTTACCGCCGCCCATGGACACCTGCAACACCGGGAGGTACGCGGATACGCCACCGAATGCTATTCACAGCTTTCTTGAAGAACCTCATATAGTAGCGTAATGACAGCTTCTGTGACAGAAGGTGCGGTTGTAGAAACCCGAGGTGGCAATTATTAAAATTGAACAATTCTTCAGAGCACTTCCCATTGTAGAGACGGTAGAACAAGCAGAAAGACGCAACGTCTTTCCGAACGTTGATAGTTTGTGAGAGTGGGATCGTCTACAATTCAAACAGCACGTCGTTTGATGGAGGTTGGCATAAATGAATCGTTCGAGAGTTTAACTTTCAAATGTTGAACGGATTTGACGCGCCTAGGTATTTAAAAGGTATTTAAAACCTAAGATATTTTTGTGTCAAATCTCATTTCGATTAGTTCAGAAATGCGTTCTTCTGTTTGTCTACAATACAGAAGTGAAAGACTGCCAAAGTAAAATTCAGCGTGGCACAAAAATACCTTTCTTGTGTGTGATCGATATGCTGTTTCGCAGCCTTGTGGTGCTGTCCAGCTTTAGAATAGCACTTCCCGCTGGTGTCGTAAGAGGCGACTGAGGAACTTCGCCACCTCTAAAAGAATTATAGAATTATTTATAGATCGAACACACCTCTACATAAGTATCACACTCACCCTAGTGTTGCGATTTAGAGAAAAATCGCACCACATAAAAAACAATAAGGAAATCATATCTCTTGTCAAATCTCGGGTTTTTCTCGATACCCTAGAACAGCACATATATCAGTCTGGCTGTAAGAAAAAAATCCTATAAATTACTCCGACTAGCCGTTATCGCGGGAACTGCCGAAATTTTTTTCGGCTCACAAATTTATTGGCCCTACGGCCACTTCCAAATATATTTAACTTCTTTTATTATCGGATTTGGTTCGGACAGTTTCAAGTTTAATTATTAAGGTATTTTTTTAGGAGTTCAGTCGTTTTACAAGTAGACTAATAGTTGAGAAAATGAACTGTTTTATTCTATAAATAACGCCATACCAAATGGCTCACACTAAAATTCCCCATGGGTCCAGAGACACAGACAAAGGCGAAAACACCACTTAGACCCGAAAAAACATATGTTTTTAAACAAATAAAGCACACGTGGCAGGTCATCGAAAAGGTTAACAAAGCCTTTTACTCAATCGGTTTGATACAGTCAGTCGCGGCTTGATCCAAAAGGGCTGCGAATACAGAAGATATCAATACAAGGTCGAAGGTAGTGTTGTAATGAACGCTGAGCGCTAAATGCTGTACAACTTAGTCAGCTGTAATGAACCTGTTTACGATGCGCACACTAGGCGCGCACCTGCCTCGCGTTACGCGAAAGCAGCCCGAGGAATGTGCACTCGGGCCCAAATGTAAACTTACTCAATAACCACCACAATGGTGGGTAAGCACAATAATAGGATATACAGGCCTCACTTACCCCAGGTGGTTTTGCCCACGCACAAATCTGGAAAGTGTTCCTACGCTAGTCCCTACTAGACGTGACCTATCTTAGTGTGATTGAATAAATAAATACATAAATTCCCAATAAATACTTGTGTAGTAATCCAAGTCTCGTCCTGTGGTGAGCCGGTGGCCGCTATCGTTCGGCAACTCACACCCGGCAGCAAATCACCTCGAGAAATCACTCCAAACCACAAGCACAATCACACCCAAACAATTCCAACCAAAACACTCGCGTGGCACAAGGATATCGCGAACAAGACCTATTAATAGGCGCGAATATCAATAATCAACTGTCCGAGACCGCGGTGTGAATGTAACTCAATTTAACTCTGTTCGCCGCCGAGCGCGTGTTACTACTCAAAAAATATCAAATTCTCAAACCGCCTTCAATATGGCGGGGACAAAAAAATGTTGCTTCAACTAATCAAGGTATGCGGGTATGCAAAGATGCTCGCGCCAATTCCAAACAATCCCCCGTCCCGAGCCGAAGTATTCGGGTCGCTAATCAATGGGTAAGCGGGATAATGTCGCGACGGCCCGCTTCAAAATAGAATCACCCACCAAGACCTCGGCTAACCTGGGAACACCATCAGAGCCCGGAAAAAGGTTAACAATGCGCCCCCGGCGCCAACACAAGGGCGGTAGGTTAGCATCTTTAACCAACACGAGGTCCCCAACCTTCGGCGGATTCGTTTTGTCCGTCCACTTGACGCGCTGCTGCAGAGTGTGCAAATATTCAAGGTGCCAGCGTTTCCAGAAACTCTGAGTGAGCTGCTGGAGCAATTGAAAACGCGACAAGCGAGAACTGGGCACATCAGTCCAAGGGTACTCTGGCAGAGCGACGAGTGGCTGACCAATCAAAAAATGGCCCGGCGTTAGGGCTTCCAAATCATTCGGATCCGACGAAAGTGGGCATAGCGGTCGAGAGTTGAGGACGGCCTCAACTTTCGCAAACACGGTCGCGAGTTCCTCAAATGTGAGAATCGTCTCACCAATAACGCGCCTCAAATGGGTCTTTGCCGATTTAACTACGGCCTCAAAAATTCCACCCCAGTGCGGACAAACTGGCGGATCGAAGCGCCAGGTTATCCCACGGAGGGCCATCTCACGACCCAAATTCATTTTCTGCTCTTCAAGAAACTCATACACATCCCTTAAGTAGTTATTGGCCCCCTGAAAATTAGTTCCGTTGTCGGACCTAATCAAGGTAGGGAGTCCCCTACGAGATACAAATCGGCTGAGGGCCGCTACGAAGGCTTCTGTGGAGAGAGCAGAGACAACTTCCAAGTGTGTGGCCTTAGTAGACAGGCACACAAAAACACACAAATATGCCTAAAGTTACAAAGCCTATCGCAGGCTGAACTAGAGTAATCCGTGAGGCCGGCCAAATTGACACTGGTCCCTTCAACCAGTCCGGACCCCACCACAACGGATGTCCAATAATCTCTAGGGCTGAGCATCCACGTGATGCACAATCAGCTGGGTTTATATCGCCAGGGACATGTCGCCAAATCAATCGAGCTTGCGACGCCTGGATCTGGGAAACACGGTTTGCCACAAACACCTCCAAGGTGTGAACAGAAGCTCGCAACCAACAAAGCACAATTTGACTGTCTGTCCATGCAAAGACGTCTACTAACTCTACGGAACGCCCTAGAGTAGCGACGACATGATTCAAGAGACGAGTCAAGAGACTGGCGCCTGACAATTCTAGCTTCGGTATTGTCATACGCGAGCGAATAGGCGCAACCTTGCTCTTTGCTAGAACCGGCGAGACCAAAACATGTCCAGCAGCATCCACTGTGCGTAGATAAACAACCGCTGCATATCCTCGCTCGGAAGCATCACAAAAGCCATGAAGGCTAGCTCGATATTTTCCAGACGGAAGGAAACGTCTGGGCAAGGAAACCCGATTAAGAGCTCGGAGGGATGACACAAACTCTAGCCATTCCAATAATAACTCTCCATGAAGAGGCTCATCCCACGACAATTCAGCAGCCCATAATTTCTGCAAAAAACATTTCGCCCAAAAAATGACTGGACTGATCCAACCATTCGGATCATAAGTCCGAGCGACAGTGGACAACACTGATCGCTTCGACCAAGTCTTCGGGGACTGTAGGTCCACATGATAAGTGAAGACATCCTGGACTGGTCTATACTGGACACCAAGGACAGCCAACATGTCAGGATTGTCTACATTCTGGAAGATGTGGGGATTCTGCTGGTGCTCCTCCGGCAAATCGGCAAGAAGCCGAGGTGAATTCGACAGCCACTTTCACAATTCATAGCCACCAGCTTTCATGAGGTCAATCAATTCGTCCCGCAAGACGAGAGCCTCTTCTACAGTTGCTGCCCCACTACAGCAGTCGTCAACATAAATATCCTCTTTCAAAATGGCAGCCGCGCGAGGAAACCTTATCCGCTCTCGTTCAGCTAGCTCCAAGAGCGAGCGGATCGCAATGAAGGGACTAGAACGCAAACCATAGGTGTTGACACGAAGTTCATAGACAACCATGGGATCGTCAGGATGCTCTCGCCACAAAATCAGCTGGAATCGCCGGTCATCGCGATGAATTATCGTCTGTCTAAACATCTGACGTATGTCAGCGACGAATACAATTGCATGACGACGAAACCCAGTGAGGATATATCCAATGTCTCCATGTAGCTTAGGTCCGGCATGGAGACAATGATTTAAAGATACACCAGAAGTAGTAGGCGCTGACCCATCAAAAACTACACGTATCTTGCCACCTGGCGTCTTCAAAACGGCATGATGAGGAAGGAAGTAATGCTCCACTGAGCGCCAACCAATATTCGACACAGACATGTGTCCCAAGTCCTCATATTCTCGCATGAACTTAATATATTTCCGGCGAAGCTCCGGATCCCGCTTCATGCGACGTTCCATGGAGACCAATCTTCGTTCAGCCAACTGCCGAGACTCGCCAAGCGGAGGCCTATTCGCCAAAAAGGGAAGACGGGTGACAAGCTGACCAGAGGCGAGGCGACCTGTGTTGCTCTGGTAGAAGCTTTCACACTCTTCGTCCTCTGGACACAATCGAGGCATAGAGGGAGGTTCCTCCACTTCCCAAAACTTCTGAACGGCGTCAGAAAGCGTGGATCCCACACGTAGCCCATCCTCAGCAAAAAACACGGTCGAAACCGGAAGGATAGGGCCCAACAATGCCGAACCAAAAATCGTGGGGACCACTACCAAACCACCAGGCTGCAAAGCTCTCCAATTCCCCGAACAAACCTGTCCCAAAATATTACTCCCCAACAATAGGTCAACAGGACCTGGAGTATGAAACATGGGGTCAGCTAAAACCAAACCCTTTGTCAAAGCTATGACAGGTGGAGGAAGCTTTATACGCGGGTGGTGACTCAATATATTCTCCAGCACAATAACCGGAATCTTGGTTTTCCTGGTTCCAAGTGGTACTGGAGAAAATTCGACAAAGGTGTGACCAACTCTATTGATCACCTTAACGTTTCCTACTCCGTAGACTGGGAAAGGAGAAGGACCGACACAGAGGTCCAATTGGCTCACCAACCAAGCTGAGACTATACAACCCTGGGCACCCGAGTCCAAAAGGGCACGAACAACAATCGAGTTGCCCTTCGGGTCCCATACCCGCACAGAGACCGTAGGCAAGAGGATGGTCTCTGGGTTCTCAGCGTGGTGAGCTGCGAGTCCCTAGCGGGAGAAGTTACGGAGTGAGGGCTCCCTCCCCGAGTGCGGCAGGGGACGATAACTGTCTACCCTGCCCTCACCGCGACGACCCTGCACAACATGTGCGGATGAGAGGGGGGCTGCAGCCTGCCTTCCTAGGCGGGGTGGACGCCGTTCCAACCTCGGTCGCTCCAACAGCGGGGGGGAGAATCTCCGGTTGCGGTAGACTGGTGAGTACTCCTCAAACCCAACAGCGCCTCTAGGGGGTGGCGAACGCCTAGCCCCGCCCGTAAGGGCTCGATCCTGGGCGTTGGACCTGGCAGGACTGTCACCACCAGCGCGAGCAGCCAAATGTCGCTCAGCATCGCGAACACCAGGACCCTCCCGGTTGCGGTTCGCACACAAAAGAATGTGGTGAGCACCACCACATTGTCCACATGGACGAGGCTGAGGACACTCTCGCTGGAAGTGACCCTCCAGGCAGTGGTAACACAATCGCCTCTCCTTGGCGATGTATCGGCGCGCTGCTACGCGCAAGGCCACAAATTTGTGGCAAGCAGTCATCCGGTGGCCGGAGCGCTTGCAGTATCTGCAAGCCACGGCCTCCTCTTGGGAGACCCCATATCTCGGCCGTGACTGCTTAGTCACCGGCGGACTTCGCGGTCGGGCCAGTGGTCGCTCTCGGCGAACACTAATCTGCGGCATCAAGGGAGTGGAACCCTCCACGGTATCCACCCTGCGACACTCGTCTTCCAGGAACCTTTCGAGATCCTCATAGGAAGGCAGGTGGGTGGAGCTGTCCCCACCATACTGTCGCTCAAAGCGCAGCCGCATCTCTAAAGGCAGTTTCGCCAACACAATATGGAGCAGCAAAAAGGACCACTGGTCCACAGGTAAATCCAATCGCCTTAAGGCGTTAACCGCCACCAAAACCGGGTTAACAACGTCTGTCCGTAAGGCTGACGCACAAGCAACCTTAGGCAGATTCAAAATTTGCCCCACATGGGTGTCAGCCAAAAGGCGCACGTTGTGGTAACGGCGCTTCAACAAATCTATGGCTGTCGAGTAGGTGCTGTCATCGACCTTCAGGTGCTGTACTAGGCCTAGAGCCTCTCCCTGTAAGGAGGCCAACAGGTACGCCATTTTTTGAGCAGCTGACAGGTCGGTATGGGAGTCCACCAAACTGTTGAACATCCCATAGTAGCTCAACCACTGGTCCAAATCACCGTCAAAGGTGGGAAGGTTAAGCGTGGGGAGACGACCCAACAAGGCGTGGGGTGTTACAAGTGAATCCCCACCAGAGGGAGCTGAGATGTGGGAGACCGCCTCGTTAATGGTGTCCACAAACTCGTATATTTGGCCAAAGTCCGCTTCATAACGCTGCTTCTGCTCGTCCGGTACAGGCGTTTCCAAATTCGCCATAAACGTCAAGCCTTCAGCAAAACTCCTATCTAACGCCACCAAACGGGCCGACATTTCACTCGCCCGGGCGAGTAAGGCTTGCTTCCGGTCCGGCCGGTTGACCATTGCAACCGCAGAAGAAAACCATCTCAGCTGCGCAGTCATTGCGGACTGATGTGTGGAAAAGGTCACCTTGACAGACATGTCTACACCTCAGGACGCACGCAATACAAAACAAAAACCAAAAAATAAAAGTAAAAAAAAACAACAATAACAAAAAAATAACAAAATAAAAAAAACAAAAAATGCAGTGGAGGCACAATAAAAAACAAAAGGGGTGCGTATGTGTCTTCAAGAAGGTATAACCGTCCAAAATATTAATTAAAACTACCTGACAAAATAACAACAAAAAAAAACAAATTAAATTATCAAATTATCAAATTAAATAAACGCACCCAAAAATGTACACGAGCGTGGACTCAATAAAACCGCAATGTCCAGCTATCAAAACAAACGTGAAGCGTTATATCCAAAATAAATTATTAACGCGTGTGGGTAAATAGCCAGCTACTAAACGTCGCACGCGTGGATTCAAAATATCTTCAGAATACGAAATATACGTAGGGCCTAGCCTTCAAACCGTGAACGTAAAATAAAAAATCAAAAGCAAATATTTACCAAATTACCAATATACAAACAAGACAAAAGGTTATCAATATTAACTACCTAACGGTATTATCAATGTCATCAATATCAAGTAACGGTATCAAACCACGCTCTGCTACCAAGATGTTTACGATGTAGCAGGAGCGTGGACCCAATATACGCAAGGCCCTTAACACGGGAAGTTACAATTCTCAAGTTGATGAATAATGACAAAATAAAATAAAACAAAAAAAGAATGGTTGATAACGGTATCAACCACGCTCTGCTACATCGCAGATTGTGCGATGTAGCAGAGCGTCCAGATTTTCCAGATTTGTGCGTGGGCAAAACCACCTGGGGTAAGTGAGGCCTGTATATCCTATTATTGTGCTTACCCACCATTGTGGTGGTTATTGAGTAAGTTTAATGCATTTGGGCCCGAGTGCACATTCCTCGGGCTGCTTTCGCGTAACGCGAGGCAGGTGCGCGCCTAGTGTGCGCATCGTAAACAGAACCTTTAAGACCCAAAAGTGAAACGTTCGTGAGCATTATAGTTTGTAACGTTTAATGGTCTTAAGACCCTAATATTAAAAGGTCGTTAGCGTTGACTTAGCGCTCGAGGACTCAGCGGTCATTTTTACAACACTAGTGAATGTTTAGTTCGTGCACTTCCTTTCTACAATAAACAAATAAAAGATAAGTAGTGAGGCGTTTCCTTATTACTAGGCTGTTATTTGTTATTCTTCTAAAAAATAGGTCTGGCCTTGTCAGGTCTGGGGTTACCCTTGCCAGACTGAGAGCAGTCGCGCCAGACCAGCCAATACCCAGACTCCTTGTCTGGATATTGGCTTCAGGTTATTCCTTCAGCAAGCTTGGGGACTTACCTGAATCCTAATACCCTTCGCTTTACGATCAGCCTTCGTCTGGGAGCCGAAATATGGGCCGAGGTAGTAACCGAGCTACGGATTCGGTAGTTAGTGAGATATGTCAGAGTCCATTCCCATCCCATCCTATCTTATCTATCCCCATTTACCCAACCCTTTCTCCAAATACATTCTTGTATCTCTAAATGTAAGCAGCGCATTTCGGGGCGTGCCAACGACTGTCATTTTGCACTAATGTTAGCATGTATCGTGGATGTCCATAGGCTACAGTATCCACTTACTATCAGGTGGATGGTATGCTCGTCTGCCGCATAAGAAGGCACGTAAGATTTTATGGAAGCCCATAAAAAGAGGTAAAGACGCGGCAGTAGTAGAATGCGTAGTTCTATAAAGTACTGTGATAAAGTAATTCTATAAAGAGATGTGATAAAGTAATTCTATAAAGAGATGTGCATGGTTAGCGCCATAAAGAGATCGTACACATTTATTCTGCGCTTTAAATACTCTATCTGCACGGGAGAATCAGGTTAAACATTTATATTGTTGTTAATGCCCTTCTAAAGAAAGTCTATATTATCACCTGATTGTACACGGAGCAGTATTATTCATTTTTATGTGATTGTTTTTTTATTATCCGTCTATTTACCTGTTTTATTACACTTTTATTGCTTCGCTTTCCCGCGTCTTTTTTCTACGTTACAGGTAGATACAGACACGGTAGGGAATGTATATTGCATTTCGTTATCTCAGCTATTACACAGCTTCGTATAATCACGAATTTATTTTCCTATGTTATTAAAATGTGTCAGCGTATACATACTATAGACCGATTGTAAGTAAATATGTAGGTATATATGTAGGTATGTATATGTAGGTATAATATGACTGTAGGTATGTGTAGGTAGGTAGATAGACATGTAAATATTTCGCCTGAATGAGGATACAACGCCGGATGACATCAAGCGGCACATTCAAGACAGACTTCAGGGTCGGACCAGGGGACAAGCCGTTGAAAGTGCAGCTGCGGCAGCTCAAGTCGTCAGTGACTTGTCAGTCGTCGTTCAGGCACAAGACAGACACGACGCTCTACAAAACCGAAGCTAGCCGATAGTCTCTTTCTAAAGGCCGATGTGTATTATTTTCGGCCGGGAAGTGTATAATATATTTAAATTATTTAATTATATGCATATAAACTCGATTTACAATATAAAACATAACGATTACCTACTTTGACTTAAATGTAGTGTGATTTTTACAAGACTGAAGCAGTGTCGTCAAACTGTGTGTGGAAGTATCTTGTGATTATTGTCTACGATTTGTGGAGAGAATGGTGTGGTAATGATTTAGGGGGGAAAGGAACTTGTTTACTGTCTAACAGTTGCATGTGGTGTAGGCCGGCTTCTAGAATAGCACCACCCCATCCCTTCCCGTGGGTGTAGTAAAAGGCGACTAATGGGTAAAACAAAGCCGTTACCACAAGCGCTGAGCTGCCACACCAACTACACCACCTCTAAAACATTGGACTCTCCAACCTGCTTGGTCAAGTGGCGTTTGACGAGGAGGCCCATGGCCAGCAGTGGATACTGAAAGGACTGATTGCATTGCATTGCATTACCTACTACCTGACCATGGCTTTAGCTTGCGTAGTAAGTTGAATACTAAGTGTTCTCAACTCATTCGTGAAATTATTTGTACGAGTTTCTACTTAAGTACTTAAAGCTCAGTGGTGTTCATACTTAGGTATTCTTTTTATATATCATTAGTTCAGAGGTAAAAGAAAGTATTGTAAGTAAACCATATCTCTTGCATTTCTTGCAGGAAATATTTGTTAAAGAAGGTTGACTTCTCTATGTTTTTGTGTTGTATAAAAAAGAAGTAAAAGATGAAGTCTGTCAGTATAAATTATATTCTTTTGTCAACTACAATGCATGTTTGAATTTCACGGTTAACAATACTCTCAACAATATTCAGATCTAAAACTTTTTTTTTGTTATTTGTTTAAGCCTCAAATGACTGTGTACGGGATGATTTGTTGTTAACGAAACGCTCACGAATACAACCTCGTGCTGGCCATTTAGGCATCGCCGAAATAAAGAAAAATATACAAACAAAACTGTCTGTCAAGATACGTCGTCTAGAGTGGAAGTGCAGTCCAACAAAATACAATAATTTAAGAGCTTGACGGCCTCCGTAGGCATTGGATTCCGGCACTACGTAATTCAGCGGCTCAGCACCCTGCTGTAAAGCCAGGCGCCTGAGCAGTGGGGTGTCACTCCCGGAGTTCTGGTGTCAGGCATCCGGGAGCGTGTCAACATTTGTAATTCTGTACCGTGTATCGTGGATGATCATGGACGACAGTATTCACTTACCATCAGGTGGACTGTATGCTCGTCTGCCGTTTTTTTTTCTATAAAGCAACTTTTTATATTTTTAAAGAAAACTTTTTAACGGAATTTACCTTTTTTTGTAGTGAAATTATGTATATTTTCAAACACGCTATGCAGTAAAAACAGGTAATTGGATAAAAAGAGAAAATGTGTTGAATATCTCTAAAGAGGCACTAGAGACGATTTCCTCACCGCTGACTGCACTTAAAACATTTTTGTTGCGAAATTTTCGTTCAACGCTAGCAATAAAGTGTTTTTGGCCTCATTTTTGAGATTTTCATTACGTTTCATAAAAAATAATAAATAATATGATGTTGTCATCAAGATGCACACAAAATAGACCTTATTTTCATAGATATGGCGTGACTATATATATACATATATATATTGCAGTCAGTCCTTTCACTATGTACTCCTGGAGATGGGCCTCCTCATATGCACATCGCCTTGTGCATGAGGGATGTATGGCTTTGAAACGCCACGCTGACCAAGCGGGTTAGCGAGTCCACTCTTTAAGAGGTGGTGTAGTTCCTCACCGGTTGTGGTAAGGTGCATTGGGGCAAGATCGGAAATGGGGAAAGACCGTAAAACTTTCATAACTCTAAAACCGTTAGAACAATTCTAAGCATGGCAACATTGTCGGTAGGACAAAGTCGTAACGCTCCCCACCTCAGTGGGCTGCAGACGCTGTTGGCGAGAGGTCTTATGTTATGAGAGTGTTTTTAGGAGTGTGCACTTTTTCGCGAATATTCGAGAAATCCGATCTAACCCCGTGGTCTATAACTTCTTATCCAGGTAAGTTTCTATAGCTTTTTTAAATTCCTGAAATAAGATATCTTATTTGTAAAGGTTTTATTGTATTGGAAAAGTCGTATCTGTCACCGTTTACAATTTGAAAAATATTCCGATCTTTACCCAAGGGTTAAGATCGGAATATGATTTATCCGATTTTCCCCCATTTAGATTTTTCATATAAAATGCCACAGCTTCTCAAAGTTTTGATTTTTTTATAGAAACCACTTTGATGATAAATGTTAATATTTATGGTCCATTTATTTACGTTTCAATATTTCTTTACTCATAAACGTTTTTGAGGCCTGGCAATGCTCTTCTTTCTGCCAAACCACAACATGGTACTTCAAAAGATAAAGTGAATAATAAACAGTGTAGTGAGCATAAATTGCCTACACATATGATAAAATAGGATCTATAGAGCAATATTATTTCACATGATAAGGTAGTTGGAAGTGACACTGGCTTTCATTTAAAAGGTCGTGGGTTCAATAAAAAGATAATAGTGTTTTTTAATCCTACTTATAAATTGCACAGGCCTGAGAAAACATGCGAGGGTTATCTAGAGTTTGCTAACCCACACTGGGTTTGTATAGATTTTTGGCATATACGCCCTCAGTTTGACGATAGTCTTATGCTTTACTAGTAACGCTGGTGATAACGTAGCTATTTAATGATATTGAAAATAAGGTTTGTTATAGGTTCACCATGCCACGAAATTATTATAGAAAAACGCTTCGCGCTACTTGTTATACTCCAGAAGATTTAAGCTCTGCTCTTAAAGATGTGCAGAGTGGTAAGATGACTTATGTGCAGCGGGGAAAAAATATAATATACCTACTTCTACTTTGCATGACCGCTTGAAAGAGAAAACCGGTAATTTAAGCCAAACACTAGGCAGACCAACTGTTATTCCTTACGAAATCGAAGAAAGGTTAGCAAATGCCCTAATTACTTTAGAAAAGTGGGGATTTGGACTATCACGGCATGAAGTAATGCATATTGTCGCAGAATTTATTCGACTTAATAACATTAAAACCCCGTTTAAAAATGACACCCCAGGGCCAGACTGGTTCATCGGTTTTCGGAAACGTCATGGACTTTCTATAAAAAAAGCCCAATGTTTAGAATATGTGAGAAGGCAAATGACAGATCCATTTGTAATTGAGGAATATTTCAAGTTATTGAGAGCAACTTTAGAAAGCCTGAATTTGTGAACAGCCCCCTTCAAATCTGGAATTTAGATGAAACTTCCGTGTGCTTGGATCCATCAAAGACTAAGGTACTGGGTAAAAAAGGAGCACCCTGTTCTCGTACTACACACGGAACCGGGAAAGAAAACATGTCTGTTTTAACGGCTGTAAACGCTAATGGTGTAAAGCTTACACCCCTGATCGTGTTCAAGGGCAAGTATGTTTGGGATCAATGGATGGCTGAACGCAACGAGGAATATGAGTTTGAATTATCTTACGCTGCTAGTAAGAAAGGATGGATGGAGACGGACATATTCCATAATTATATGGAAAAACTGTTAATTCCAGGACTTGGAAATGCTAGACCTCAGCTTGTTATTGTTGATGGTCATGGCACGCATGTCGATGTCAAGGTGATTGAACTAGCAAAGCGTCATGACATCACCATATTGAAACTACCACCTCACACATCTCATTTGCTCCAACCTCTGGACGTAGCTGTGTTCAAATCTTTCAAAACGTCTTGGGATGCGAAATTGGTGACATGTCAACGAAAAAATATTGGGATTAAACTGCCAAAGAAAGAGTTTGCAGAAATTTTTAGCGAAATTTGGCACAACACAAAACCGGAAATAACATCTAACGGTTTTAAAAAAGCGGGGATATTTCCTTTCAATTCCAATGTGATTCCCAAAAATAAATTTGGTCCAAATGCTTATCAAAGATGGCAGAAAAGTAAAGAGCAAAAGGAAAGCATGACTATTTCTATCCAAGATTCTTCTCAAGAAAATGCTGCCTCAGATCTGCAGTCATTACTAATGCCCAAGACTCCAGCCAGTCTAAAAACGCTTTGTATCGATATTATTAATTACTTGGATCTATCAATTGTGAATGCATCATCCTTCCAAACACCGGATGTTCATTATCTGGGTAATACGAAGAGCAATAACGCTAATTTGCCATTCATTGCTCTTGAAACTAGCGATATACCGGAATGCATACAACAAGATGAACACATTGATCTTTTAATTTCTGGTAACCTTCTAAAAGTTACAGAGACGACATCCCCTAAAGTAGTAATATGTTCTGACATACTATACTACTATGTTATGACATACTATGTTATGACATCTGTTCTGACATAACTATACTTACGAAGAAATACTTCTCCAAAGAGTGCAGCAGACCAAAAGGGAAAATATTACGAAAAGAAAGAAACGAGTGGCCCATGGAGCTGAAGTCATAACACAAACAGCCTTACAGATGACAATTGTTCCCAACAAAAAAGGAATGGAAGCGAAACCAAAGAAAGTTTTCGGAGAAATTAACATAAATAAAATTAAAATGAACAAGGACAACGATATAACTAAAAAAAAGAAAAATGAAAAGCAAAATAGAAACCAAGAAAAGAAAAAGAACTCAAAAGCCCACTTCGGTGAAATGTCGAAAAATTGGTCTTCAATCTGACTCAACATCTGAGGACTCTGATATTGAAATGAGTATAGCTGACACTGACCATTCAGATTATGAAACTATGGAAGACTACATAGAAGCATGCTTAAAAGAGCAAGAGGGAGAAAAAGAAAATATAGAACAATTAGGAATCAGTGAAATAGAATATTTAACAGAAAAAGAGAATCAATTAAAAGAAGATGACCGGATAGTAGGAAAATTTTCTTCAAAAAAAGTGTGAAGCATTTTGTGGGGAATGTGTTGTCACTTAAAGAGAGAATTCCAACAGTTAAATTTTTAAGAAAAGTTAAAGATTTGACATCTAAAAATGGAACAATTTTCACTTACCCGACAGTAGATGACAATTTTTACTATGAAACATTTAGATGACATTATTTCAGTATTGCCCAAACCAAAGATTTCTCGACGGGGCCAAATATTATTTAATGTGGATTTTAATAGATATAACATACAATAAGAGTAGCTAACATTTTAAAAAGTTTAATTTTATTAAAATTTTACCTAATTTGGAGGTATTTATTTTTTGATTTGATTGATACCAAAGTTTTCATTGTTTCTTACTTTCAATTATGTTTTTATTTTGTGTTAGAGATCACAATGTTATCTATAGGTACAGTGTAAAAAAATAAATAATTTTGTTACATGCTTTCAGTATTATTTTAATTTTGTGCGTAGTTAATATTTCTATATTTGCCGTTTAGCGATTTTAAAACTTTGAGAATGTCAAGTACTCGATGGACTGAAACGGGGTAAGATCGGATTACAAAAATTAAATATAGTCTTCCTCGCTTACCAGTCCACTTTACTTTATCACATTAAAGCTCATATTTAAACAAATATACCGTCAATTGTGTTGTCAAGTGACAAATAGCTCTAATGTTAATATTTAAAAAAATGGCATAAATGCCGGTCTTACCCCACTACTTTGCGGTGTTACCCCAAGGTTTTTTTTTCTATTAACTTGTTTTGTTTTAAATATAATTGTAAAATGGTACATCGAACCGCAATGAGCATTATATTTTCTGAAAATTTGTTTAATTTACTTAGGGGGAGTAATTATACATTCACGCTGAATGACAATGCCACTCAATGATAACGGCATGAAATAAACCTTCGTTATCTCGTCAAAAACCTGTCCGCTCTTACCCCAATGCACCTTAGTGGATTTGTTATCCCTTAGTCACCTTTTACGGCACCTGTGGGGAGAGATGGCATCTATATAGTATGGTTGTAAAATCGAGTGTTGAGCATGCGACGCTCGAGCGCTGAGTGAGACTTAATTAACTTTTAAGACTCTGGCGTTAAAGACTAGTGAGCATTAGGTATAATCCAAAATTTTATAGCTTGATGGCCTTAAACCTTTGTAGCTCAAAGCTAATAGTCACTAGCACTAACATAGCGCACCAGCGCTCGAGCGCTGAAGCGTTCAACGCTGGTTGTAACAACTACCTATATAGTCTATAGGACTGACTGATCTTCTATCAACTTCTTTCTATAATATGATTTAATTGCTGTCAATTCTACAGACAGCAAAACTGTCGCACGTTTTCGCTGATAAAGACATTGTTTCTACTTTTATCCGCCAATAACATAAAACTTCTACTAGCGAATACCGGACACGGCGAGATGGACAAAAAGTTATAATTGAGAACGGCATTACCTTTTATTTTATTGTTAGAATCTATTTATAGCCCAAATTTTATTATTTACACTATAGGAAGTATCGTAGGTGTGTTGTAAATTATTATTTACACTATGGGAAGTATTGTAGGTGTGTTGTAAATTAGTAATTAGTTTATAAGCTTAATTAACCTGCGGAAACCCCATGAAAACCCGTTCCGTAGTTTTGGAGATTAGCGTGTTCGAACAGACAAACAGACAGATAGACAGACAAACATTTTCAGTCATCTTTTTTTATTCTGATACTATTCCTTCATCGCTCTCAATCAGTTTTTGGTAAATATATTCAATGTACAGACACGCTGGTTCTACAGTTTTATTATATGAGATAGCGCAAGTTTTTATGGACAAAGTCGTAGAACAAAGGTTCGTTATGTTATTTGTTATCAGTGTGTTAAATAAAATTTAAATTTAATATCTGAAAATGCAACGTCAATTTCTTTAGTTATGTGAAGTAAGTGGCGTGCATTCGTTTTGAGGTTAATTAAACCGTAGTATTAGTATACTAATATCACAGATAATATAGCACTATCCATATAAAGGTTGATCTTAATCGATTGAGGATATCAAGTGCGATAATAACTCTAGCGATCGCCGGCGGGTCACCCGCCCGCTTTAGCGTACGTATAACTAATACTTAAATAGTAAGCTCTGCTTGACTTCACACATGAACATAAGTGCGCCACTATGTAAATCTAAAGAATCTCTGCTCCTATTTTGTTAAAACTTTTGTAGGAACCTTGCCTACACTGCAATTAATTTAATTAGGAAATCAAACCCGCCGGTCGATGCTAAATTTGCTTAAGGAATGTACGCGCGGCCGCTTGTAGAAGGCGCTTGCGCAGAGCGGAGCGAGTGGGCCCCGCACAGTCACTACCGATATCCGACGGCGAATGCATGCGCATTTTTTAGTTTCTGTTGATTATAAATTTCTATTCAATCTTGTTCTAGTCAATTTCTAATAATTCGTTATCATATCAGTGACATCCTATGTGTGAAATTCATGCTCTTTCTTCTAAAATCTAAATCACTATTGTAAATCTTGACATACCTACGTGAATAAAGTGTGTCAAATAAAGTGTGGACTTTTACTAACCAAGAACCCTAGTTAGACACTTTACTTTCATTAGTCATTACAGTACTTTCAGCTGCAATAGATATCTGCTATAATATAGCTGCAATAATTCTAGCATATAAAAATAAAAAAAAGAATCAATCGTCCAGCTGTAAATATCAATTATATGTCCAATTCCTTATACAATAGATTATACAAATCGTATAATAACCTCTTCATCGAAGCGGACATATTCTGTTCAACTGAAGCAACATTTTAGCTAAACATATCTAGGATTCTAACATCCTCTGCACAAGGAACGTGAGCTTCTGTATTGTTTCTTATACTAAATTCATTATCGTAAAATAAATAAATATGAATAAGAAATATATAAATGAATGCTTAATATGCCATGACGTGGACTCGCCGCTACATTGAATATTCACAAACAGGTTCACTTCCCGGCCGAAAGTAATACACATGACCTTTAGAAAGAGACTATCGGCTAGCTTCGCTTTTGTAGAGCGTCGTCTCTGTCGTGTGCCTGTGCGACGACTGATAATAAGTCAGCGACGTATCTGTACGCGACAGAGACGACGCTCTACAAAACCGAAGCTAGCCGATCGTAGCCGATGTATATTACTTTCGACCGAGATGTGTACACACCTTACTGCATACACTATACTTACTTTTATACTACTTTTGTATTTAGTTTTTTCTTCACTCTTACACACATGTACACACATCCATACATACACATAGATACATACACCGGCAATAAGCCCAATTTTCATGTGTAATAAGTTCACATTCCTGTTTTGCAGTGGATTTTTATTCATAAATGAAATAAAGTAGATGCAACGATATCGGCCAGGATCTCAACATCTTACATATAATGAGTCGTAGTCACTCTAAAGCTATAACCGCTCTGTTCTTACGAGAATATGAAACACAAATGTTCGCTTCAACTTCAGCAGAGCTATTGTCTTCGCGTGGTTTTGTTTCGATGAAACAATGAGCGGACGTATACGTCTACCTATTTCAGTAGCTATGTGGATGTAGCTAATGCGATTGTGTTGTCTAATCTTGAATTTAAGCGGATATTTTGTAAACAGTCTGCTAGTGACGGAGTTTAAAGTGTCACGATTTACCAGACATTTGCTTTCTTTTACAGAATGAAGATTTGTCTACTTTTCTCATCCAGCCACTACCGGCTATTGTCTTCAAGTCGTCAGTCCACCTGACTCCATTTGAGGACTTGTCTCCCCCATCGATTTTATCGGTTCTGCGGTATATATTGCCTGCCTACTGCCAGTTCAGTTTGCTGATTCTTTGACCTATGTCGTCAACTTTAGTTCTTTTTCCAATTTCTTATGAATTGAATCCAACGAGGAGACTCCAGGCATAGCCTTTTCCGTCATTCGCTGAGCGACTCTAATGATGATTTTTTTTGTATAGAGAAGTGGGCGGACGAGCAAGCGGTCCCACGTGATGATAAGTGTTACCGCAGCCCGTGGACACCTGCAACACCGGGGGGCACGCGGGCGCGTCGTCGACCTTGCAAAATCCTATTCACAGCTTTCTTAAAGAACCCCATATCGTAGCTTAATGGAAATACCTCTTGAGGCAGTTCGTTCCACAGCCTATGGGTTCGCGGTATAAAATGATTTTTGGACCGAACAGTACGCGACACCTCCGTATCGAGGGAATGCGGATGGACCCCACTTCTGTGGACCTCCCCCACGGGAGGTAATAACCCGAGGTGGGAATTATATTGAACAATTCTTCAGAGCATTCCCCACTGTACGGGCGGTAGAACACACACAGAGAGACGCAACGTCTCTCCGAATGATACTTTGATGACACGTTATAAAAGTAATCGATTTCAGACTACAATTAGTACATTGGGTAGTCTAGAACATTATTTTTCAACCTTTTTTGCTTCGCGACCCCCGGAAAACTCTAAATAACCTCACGATCCCTTAATAATAATTAGTTTCTAATTATGTTTTTAGTATTTAACATTTGATTATAAATCATTAATGGATTAATAAAAGATTTCTTGAACACTTGTATTTTTATTTCTTCCTAACCAACTCCAACTCCCCAGTTAAATAACGATGGTCTAGAATAGAGGTTGCCAAACTTTTATGGGCACGGAACCTCTAGGAAATTACTTTTATTTCATGCAACCCCAACACCAAATAAAAAATAAACAAGTAATTGTTTACATGTAAACCAAATATTAACGTTTATTTACTACGATTGCGGGCGGCGCGGGAGGAAGGGGGTGGCACACACACACGGGTGGGGGTGTCACGATGATATGCTAATAGTAATGGGTCATTTACACTTAGTGTTGAGGACACTTTTGTCTACTGCGATCTCTTCAACAGATCGAGGACAGTATTGTCCTACAACCTTATAGGTCGCCGGGGAATGTGGACTGTATATATAGGGATGTTGTACAATAATAACGACTTATTTCCTTTTCTTCGATAATATCAGCAGAGCCGGGGGCAGGGGGCAGAGGTACTTGTTGTTCTACTACTTGTCCTAGTCACTTGGTTGACCGTTTGTAGTGTTCGGAGTGGTGCCGCTGATCGGAATGCCGGAAGTTTTTTTTTTTTTTTTTTTTGTTAGGAGAGACAATCAGGAAAAATCCTGCATGGGACACCTGGTACCATCTAGTCTGGCTGGGCCAGCCTAGGTGGTACCAGGTAGTGTCGGACTCCTACCGACTAAAAAACCTGATTGCCTCAACATCGTGTATGTATAGTTCTTGTGGCCCTAGTGGCCTTTCAAGAGTCACCGGTCGCGTTGATGTAGGGCGAGCGCAGAAGGCGCTCAGCCAGGAGAAATATGTGCGTTGCAACAGCCTAAGGGCTCCCCCGCCGGTAAACCGGCGGAAGGAACGGACCTCGGCTTAGGGCGTTGCATTGGGGGGATACCGCGGGATCGCGTGTCGGCGAGAAGCGCCCAGGCATGTGTCGATGCCTAGTGAAAGTGTTGGCTGAGGGCCGGTGTGTGTTAACGGTGTAACGAGGGGGACGTCCACGTCTCGGCCGGCGGGGACGGTGTCTGTGTACTGTGGTTTGTGTGGGAACCGCATTGGCAGCGGTGATCGGGTCGTCGGGATCGTCCAGGATGTGCCGCGGGCGACGATAGCGCGGAGGGGCACTCCTGTCCGGTATGTAGGTGAGAGAAGAGACAATCAGGGGGTTGGGATGGTTTGGGATAGCGTCATAGTAGCGTCGGGCAGTGTCTGTTATGTATTTGACGATGGAGGGAAGCTCCAAGTCCTTGTGGAGGTCAACGTTGCGCATGTACCATGGTGCGGCCACGGCCTTGCGCATGAATCTATTTTGCAATTTTTGGAGGATTGCAATGATGGAGGGAGCTGCGTGTGCGAACACAACGCTAGCATATGTCATAATGGGACGGACGAGAGTTTTGTACAATGTCAACTTATTTCTAAGCGACATTTTACTTCTCCCGCCTACGAGGGGGTTGAGGCGACCGAGCACAAAGGCGGCTCGGTTGCGGACGGTTTTGACGTGTTCTCGGAAGGTCAGTCTATGGTCTAGAGTGACTCCGAGATACTTGGTCTTCCTGACGAGAGGAATTGTTTGACCGAAAAGGGTTATCGGGAGAGGGGACAGCTTAGGCCTACGAGCGTTAGCCCTGGGAAAAGGGAAGCACATGGCTGCACTTTTCGTCGGGTTTATCTCTATCCTCCACCTCGCAAACCACTCACCTAGGGCGGTGACTGCGCGCTGGAGGCGTAGAGATACCATACGTAGGTTCCTATCTGAGGCGTAGAGGGCGGTGTCATCCGCGAAAAGGGCGAGCTCTATTCCTGGGGTGTGGGGGATGTCGTTAGTGTAGAGGGAATAGAGCGTGGGTGGAATGCCGGAAGCCCAAAATGGTTCGTCTTTTATTCCATTTTGGCTTCCCCTTCTACTTTTTTACATGTGTACCCCTCCCGCTACCCCGCGGGGGATCATTTATTCATACAAGACACTGTTATACATTTTTATACATTTACAAGATTCTTATTAGATAAAACTTAGATGTAAACTAGCCTAAGAGGGATCTAATAAGATCATGACGCTATAACGTTCGGTTTCGAGTGGACGGGGTGCGCGGTTTGTGCGACATATTTACGTAACCCCGTCCCCCGCTTCAGGACTATAAATATTATATTCGTCCGCCAGGTGGCGGAGCGCTCAGTTGTTTCCCGAACGCCATAGCGCCCACAACTTATCCCTAGCATGCCCTACTTACCCTATTCATCAATAATTATCCTAATAGGGTAATAAAAGACACACTAGGGATCATTTTAATATCAATTACACAATACATAGTTATAAAACGGACATTATACAAATAGTGTAAACCTAATGATATTAAGAGATATTCATACATTTTCATACATTTATAAGACACTAAAGAGAAACAACTATACAAGCGAAACTATCAGCTATACATATGCAAGTACCCTAGCTTTTTACATTTTCATTTATTCCGTCGTTAACACTTAGCTAGTTATTGAGTTATTAGTTATTACCTATTACAAAATCTTGAATTTTTATTTACTGCGGAATTATTGGCCATTATTAGCTAATACTTCAGAAGGTCCAATGAAACTAATTCGCGGAATCTACTTTAGAAATCGCTGGTCTAGAATATAACAATATACCTTCAGAAAAATAAGTTTTATAGATTCGACTTGCTAACAAAACTTCTCAAAGTCTTTCATACGAAAGTCTCGCTACGTGCCCGCCGCTACTAAAGAGTCGTGTGGCGTGAACAGAACAAACACCCTGCGCGGAATAGAAATACTTTAGATTTTCACGCCAGATTGAAGTGAAATACCGAAGAAATTGGACGAATGGAAATGATAAGAAAGTCTCTACTATCTAAACATATAATTTAAGACTTTGATTTGCGCCAGCCTATAACGTCCCACTGCAGGGCAGAGGCCTCCCCTAGTAAATCACTGGGGGTTTCCGGGCCGTAAATCACCACGCGGGCCCAGTGCCGATTGGTGGATCACATACTCCAGTTTTTTTTATCGATGTTTTCACCGCCGAGCTAGTGATTTTTTTTAATCTGTAGGTACCTAATTAACTAGAAACTTTGTGGTACAGGCCGAGGATTTGAACTCACGATCATACGAAGACAGTCTTGAAATGTACTGCATTTCCCATTTTATTACATCCCCAATGTACGTGCGTGTTTCGGTAGTGAGTGAGATATGCCAGAGCCTTTCTCCTAATCCATTTTTACAACAACAAAAGTAAGCAGCGCAATCCGGGGGTGTGCCAACGTTAGTCATTCTGGACTGATATTGGCATGTACTGGCATTGATATTGGGCGACAGTATTCACTAACCACCAGGTGGGCTATATGCTTGTCTACCACATTCTATAAAAATACACAATATCATCGCTCTTTCAAGACTATTATTTTTAATTGTCATTAACGATCTTCCCAAGAATATACACGATCGCAGGATATTGTATGCTGATCATAGTACTGTAGTAGTTAAATATGAAAAGAACTATGAAATCGAAATCAATACTGCCTTCTTAAATCAATACGTCGCTCTTAAATCATTACTGCACTCTTAAATCAATACTGCCGCAAATAAAATCCCAAGCCGGTCTCCAAATCCATTCCTATATCTCCAAAGATAGGCAACGGAAAAACGTTTGTCATTTTGGACTAATGTTGACATGTATCGTGGATGTCTACGGGCGACAGTATCCACTTACCATCAGGTGGACTGTATGCACGTCTGCCGCCTTCGTAGATAAAAAAAGGTACATGTATATTTCTGCATGTTTTAATAGTCTTAAGTTAATTAGAATATGTACCTATTTTAGATTGTAGCAACGAATAAACGTTATTCGATTTTATTAATGTCACATCTAGCAACAAGTACTCTATGTCCTTTGCAAGAAAACTCCGCATGTGTATATATATGGTGCACCTTGCAACGGAAAAGTATTTCTTTCTCAGTTTCTATGACAATACTTGGCTTCCTATCGGTCTGATCGAATCTAGGGATTAAATGATTATGTCGCTTTTGTTTTGCAAGTTGAAAACTTATATTGTCGCATTGTACTGTGTGGTGTTGGCCGATAACAGAATATCACCACCCTATTTCTTCCTGTGGATGTTTTAAGAGGCAACTAATTGATGACAAAGCCGCTACCACAAATGCTGAGGAAGTATACCATTTTAGAGAAAGAATTGGGTAAATGGAGAGGGATGAAATAGGATAGAGGCCTATTGTGAGATCTAAGGCCGCCCCTAGACCAAGAATAAAATTGTATAACAATGTCATTGTACAATGTTATTGTATCGCGCCTTGCACCAAAACGAGTTTAAATACACTCCCCAAACGATCAAAAACATTGGTCAATCCTTAAAATGTCACAAAATGATAAAACTTTAAGCTGTGAACTGAATTGCCTTGCAATTTCGTATTATAATCGCATTATGACGATCTTTGTTACTTGTATAATAATTTTCAAAATTATTGTCATCGATAATTCTAAAATTCGAACAAGGCAGTTAAAACTATAAATGGGCTCGCTTGGAATGGTTTATAAATATGTAGTTTACAATATGCGTTGAGGAATGTAACATAAATGTTAATACAGTAACAAAATGTTAATACATTATGAAACAATTCCTTACATCAATACATTTCAATTTAAACTTGGGACCAGTAACTCGCCTGTAACATGATATTTGAAAATAACAGTATGACGACTTCATACAGACGATCTAAATATAGAATACGCAGACAGACGTGCTAGTGCTAGTATTAAGTGAATAAATAAACTATATAACCCTAAAAGCGCCATTACAGGAATTCGTTTTTCTTAGCAATATTTTATTTTCATCACTTGTATCACTCATGTCAAAATCACTTTTGTCACAAGGAATTATCCATCTCTGTATTTTGGTTGATACATATTTCGTTTATTCATTGTGATAATTACAGGTGAAGAGATGTTATAACTACAATGATATCCTCATTTGTAATATATGACATACAATAACTTGTAAAATCACAAAATTACAGTAAAATATTAAAATTAATTAAATAATTATAATTTTATACAGAATATTATATATTATTATAACATTGCGGTGAGCTGTAATTAGTTTATAAACGAATGTGCAATACCTCCACAAACCTTTTAGATTCAAGGGCACAAAGTACGCAACTATTACGTATACTTTCTTGGTGAAAAGAAGTAAAACTTGCTATTAACACAACTTATAATACGACTGGGAAATAAATGATTACCGAATTATTCGAGATTATAAACATTCGTTACTGCATATACTGCATACCTCTATTGTGCTTGTATGGCTCAGCCAAAATTTTGCGCTACGTAAGGTCTATTAAAAGTTACGTAATTGATTTCAATGTACTTACTGGACGGAAGAAAAGGGAATTACTTGTCAAGTTGTAAGTATGTTCAGATACATACTACACTCAATTTAGTTTGTTTGTAATGACCATTCTGGCCGTGTGGTGTCAGCCATTGCACCAACCCATTTCATCCCATGGGTATCGTAAAAGATGACTATGGGATAACAGAGATGCTGCCACAAATATATCTATTTAAACGGGTCTCAGCGCGTATGTTTACATTATTTATTTTACTCGACGTTTCGGTTGAGTTGCACCAACCATGGTCACGAGATGATTGAAGAAGCCACGTCCACGTCGAGAATTGCGAGCAGTTTTATTAACTATCCGAATGTGGTCTTCATAGTCCGGAAAGTTGTGGCACGCAACACTCGCAATATTAAAAGTGGCGACAGACGAAAAATCGCGCGGTTTAATTTTATTAAATTTATTAATCACTGGATTCCATGTCGAGGACAATTTGTATCCATCGTCTCGATTGAAATTTTTATGTTTCTTCATTTCGATTGCTTCCCGCACAATCCTGGAGAAATAGTGGCGATCAATGGAGAGGATTTTTAGACTATCGAGTTCTATTCAGTGATTGATTCCGGCGTTGAATACATGGCCCGCTGTCGTCGATTTATTCGTATTGTACGTCTGGTGATTCCTCACAGCTGCGATATGTTCTAACCCTTTCTGCTACGGTGCGTTTTGTTTGACCTATGTACGAACTATTATAGCTGTAGTCTATCTTACAGACACCTGGCATCTGATAGGATATTACATCCTTTGGTGTGCGTAGGTTTTCCGACACTTTGGAGGACGATGTATATAGGTACACTGTTAATGGAGTATTTTCTTAATACTGTTCCAACTTTGTCTGTCACTCTTTTAACGTACGGCATAAATGCAATTGTTTGCTGACCTCATGACGTATTCGCTACGACAGCGCCGCGATTGCCTTCCACTCACTTTGTGTCCATTTCGTTTAAGTACCTCATGAACATGTAACAACTCATTCTTGAAATGTTCAGATTCACAAAGGTCTTGTGCTCTACTATTCAAAGGAATTACTGATTGTAGTTCTCGAAGATGGTGATGTGAGGAGGTACGTGGGTATTTATGGGTGTGTGTTGATTGTGTGTGTTGTGTGTCGCTCCCACACGCCCAAACTACACCAGCTCTAAAAGAGTGGGCTTGCTAACGCGCTTGCTAACATGATGGTAAGTTGTAAGGACACGCGGGCTTCCTCACGCACAAGACTATGGGCATGAGGAAGCCCGTGTGCAGTAGTGGACGATAAAAGGTGCATTTTGTAACAAAAGTAGTTACGGTATGGTAAAATATAAATCTTGTTATTGAAAGTTATGAAAATCCTATTATTGAAAGATATGAAAATCCTATTATTGACAGATATGTAAATCCTATTATTGAAAGTTATGGTTTTAAGTACCCATTGATAATCTCCGGATTTTGGGTACGTCTATATCACAGCATATTTATCACCGCCTGTTATAAACGTGCTGTGATATATAATCTTGCTTCTACGCATTCTGAATCTATAAAAAGAATTTCGCGAATTTGTAGATAACCTTAAGTAATTTGCTCCTTCCTGGTGGCATAATAATATTCATACCTCAGAATAAAATAAACCTTGTTATGACTTTCTCATACCTCATTAATATTCCGTGCTTCCATACAATACAATAACATCAAGAGTGTAAACAGGTATTATATGAACATCCTCTTGTTAAGATTGGAGCGGGAAACAATTCTTATATTTTTAAGGAAAACCGCATTCACCATCCACTATAACCTGACCTCTGACTTTATATTCAACGCGTCTATTTCCAGAATTTTTTGCAGTTTAAAAGAGAGTTACTGTTCAAGTTATGGTGGTGGTATTAAACTCCGCACAAGAGAGCTCGGTGTAGAGATAGAAGGCTTGGAATTTAATTAGTGTAATATTCTTCAGTAAAAAAGCCGCGAGCAACATTCATTTTGTTAACCTTATGGCAGAAAAAACATCTAGAAAGTTTTGAGTGGGTTACCAATGGAAATATCAGTTATTGTGGCCGAGCATTTCATTTTTAATCACTGAAATTTGTTTAAAATTGAAAGGACAATGCCAGAATTTCATAGACCAATGCCCTGACGAGTGCATAGATAAGTTATATGTCAAATTAAAGGTCGTATTTAATACAGTATAATAGTACATATTTTATTACATAGGAAGCTGGGGTTTTCTTTTTATTACTGAAAAGAAGAAAATATGCGCCTGATACATTTATATAGCAATAAGACTATCGTAATAATCGAAATGTTTATTTTAAGTAGGTACTAATATTGAAATATTGACTTTAAGATTGTTATTCACTTAAATGTCTACGTAGGTTGGTAGAGTTCAGACTCGTTCTTACGTTTTTAAACCATACTTATTCGCCGAATCGCAGCTTACCTGTACTGAAAGCGTGTTTGATATAGGATATCAATCCCATGGCGGATGCGGCTGTGTGAATGCCATTGGACACCATCAATATCAATCTCTGTACTGATTTATTCATCATACATTATTATATTTATTAGGAGTGTCAAGGACTTAAAAACCATGACCATGTAATAAGATGTAGGGGTGAAATAATAAAAAATCGTTGGGGTACGTAATAGTTTATTTAGAGTTTAGATTTTTTTTACAATACAACTGTGTTAATAAAACGCAGTATTTTAGTAAATTTTTTTTATTAAGTAGGGACGCTGATGGCCTTGTGACCTCTCCAGCTACACCGGGTGGAGGGGAGGACGTTGTAGGTAATCCGCCTCGGCTTAGATTGGAAGATTTAATAAAATGTGTACAACATCTCGAACAAGTAATATGATATTAGTTTCCAATAACAAAAACAACAATACATCACAACAACAAATACAAAATATACCTGGTTTGCCATCACCCATCGAGTCAAAATATTATTTATTATTGACTGCAGTAGAAGTACACGATGTCTTTGTAAGCGATCAACGCACAAACGAGAATTTAAGCATCTCAACATTTTGTATAAAAAACTATCACTTAAAGTCCGTTATCAAGCCGAGGGTCGTTATTACTTATTTGTCGTTATATGTTTTTAGAAAAATTGGAAAAGCGAATACTTTTATAATTTTTCTGTAGAATCTGTGAACAGAAAAAACAACACATGAATTTTTACAATTATTCATTTCGCATGTTGTGAACGATATTTGTTTCGAGTCTGAAATCGATCAATGGATCCTACGATAACAATTATTTCGAATCGATTATTTTTGTGAAGCCGATTTCGTTACACTTATTGCAGCACGTTTATTAACCAACTCCATAAATGTCGCTAAGTATCAATCGACCGATAACGCCACGCACTATCTTCCTTTTTTATATAATCTAAGATTCATGCAGTTTTTATGAATCGATTATTTTCAATTCGAAATCGAATGGTTGAAATCCATTTTCATAGAGATGCGTCCCTAGTTGTCAACTGATATATAACCGCGCAGTATATTTTACAGGAAATCGTTCAACTTTTTATTTCTTTTGGGTTCTGAATCGTCACCTTCTTTCAATAATTATTATATGCCACATTTCCTCTTAAATTAAGATATAATTTTCTATATATATCTTTTTTTCGCACTCCCCAGGGCAAATTTGGGCATTGTCCTTTATGTTTAAAATGTTTTAGTTAACGTTTGAATGGTGATTTATTGAACAAAATAAATAATCTTTTTAAAATGTTTCAACTGTTTAAATGTGAGAATTTGTCGAACAAAAACAATAAAATTATATATGTCACAACATATTTATATGTCCCACATTCACTTGCACCCACATGCAAACAATGAGCATTGGGGCCATGTCACGCCATGTCACGCCCATGTCCAGCGGAGGATGGCATAAGGGCTGGTTACGGTTTAAATTACGGTACATACATAATTAATGCAAAGATACATACATGTATCTACATTGACCGACCGATTAGCGCAGTTAGTAGTGACACTAATTGCTGTGCAAAAGGTCCCGGGTTCGATGCCCGGTCGGACATACATTTGATTAATAATAAAAAAAAAAGAAAAAAGACAAATGTATGTTCGGGTCTGGGTGTATGTTTGTGTTTATCTTTGTTAGATGTTTGTTATATGTTATATTATATGTTTATTGAGTGTGGGCCATTGAGTGTGGCGTTATTTATACTATTTATAATCTATTTATTGTATACATACACGTATCAATATGTACACCATAGTTGAACAGAAAACTGACAGCGGCGGAGAAGATAAAATATTTTTATAATTGTGTATGTTCCTACACTCAAATCGCTTTAAATTCGAGTAAACAGTATTTACATACAGATAATAAATGTTCCTGTTTAACATATGCCCCAGCTAAACAGTAAATTTAGCCCCTTTTCAAAGAGCCTGGCCTCGCACAACGGTACCGCTTACTCTGCTTATATACGGTCAACAAGCCACAGTAAAACATTTAGTGTTGCACAAAGCCTCTAGCCAGGCTTGGTTATTTCATAAAACGTTTCATATTCCTCTAAAGTCTCTCTGAAATGTAGAATTAGCACTATGTTACAAGTAAAATATGTCATTGTAATGTTAGAGCAATATGATTTTCACTTGTATTTAAACTAGGAGCAAAACATTATCAACAAGACAAACTATTTTTGAATAACTTTTTTTGTATATAGAATTGATGACAGACTAGCGCATGTGGGGTACGTGCGTGACGGTATCGATCATCGCCGCCCATGAACACCTGCAACACCAGACGGATTACGGGAGCGCTGCCGACCTTGCACAATCTTGTTCAAATCTCAGCCCCATATGGATAAACCTCGGCTGGCAGTTCATTCCACAACTTTCGGGTTAGCGATATAAAGTGTATTTTTGACCGCACTGTACACAGCGACCCTATGTCAAGGAACTGCGGATAAACCGCACGACGATGACAAGCAGTTGTTACCAGAAAGTTTACCTAACTCACCTTTAAATTTACTGCCATCGATTTCCTGCACATTCAGTATTTTCTACTGCTAATTTAATTATTTTTCCAAGATTTTTAATTATTCTCTGAATAATCTAGGCGTATAAATAATTAGTTAACGTTTTAGCCCTTTAACAATAAATTAGTTAATTGCAAGCGAATTTTAAAACAACATTTTTATGTAAATAATGGTCGGTTTCGTAATGTAAAATCACGCGGGACTATTGTTTCTTTATGGTCACCAGTGTATGTTTGATAATGTATGTAGTTTCTTTTCACTCGCCGATAGAGGTTGCTGTCCCGTCCGCCACGATGCGCTATGGTTTAGTGTTCTTTAATTGTTTGGGATAAGCAGCTGTCTTTTAGTAAATGATCACCAAATAAGTCGACAGAAGTGAGACGGTGTTTTATTGTGTCAACGTGCTCCCGGAAATGTTTTTGACTGTTGTGTATCCTGGGCGCTACAACCAGAGAACCTAAAACTAATCCACCTGTAAATTTGCTTCCATCGATTTGCTGCTCATTCAGTATATAATTCTGCTTATTCAATTATTTATTTCTCTTTGAAATGTGCCTAATGATTAGAAAATTTCACATATTTGCATTGGCTAGAAATGGTAAATATGTTACATTTTTATTTTATTATATTGTTTATTTATACTTTTTTGTACATACACATATCTATTAGTACATAAAATGTAATTACAAAATGACATACAACAGGCGAACTTGTCTTTACAAGATTTCTTCTAGTAAACCCGGCGACGGTAATCGGGTGTGTATAAGATAGGTGGACAATTGGACATAGTACATATATAGGAATGCTATATTTAATTATATTGAAATATCTATAATTATATAAAACATGTTAACATTTTTAAATATGTAATTAAAAATTGTCAACTAATTGATTAATTCATTCTGTTTTTAATCCTGCATTAACCATCAAATCAATTCGACTAATAAATGCCTGCAATAAATGACGCAGGTCATTAATTATCTAATTAATAAAACAATGAACGTCCAGACGAAACAAATAGCTATCTTGTTACAAAAACCGATGTTATTCGTCTTTGTTTAGATAATAAAGTTGCAATAAAAGATAATAATTCACATGCGATACACATAATTCTTTTATATGCGATTTTATATACTTCCAATTTCTTTATAGACCCTATACAGACTTTATAGAATAATTTATTCAAACTCTAAGATTAGCGTTGTCAGATTTGCTATATTTTAGGCACGTTTCAAATATTCCGCCGAAGTAACTATCGTCCCATTTGTTGTTAAAAATACCGTATATCTACTCACGTAACACTAATTCATTTTGTCAATATGCTTTAATGAATATTAAATACTAAATACGAAATATTAAATACTAGTGTGAACATTAATGTGAGTTTACGAAATTAGGACATAATTTTGATAAAAAAAATAATCAAATTATTTAAATTTATATGTATTTGTACTGTGTAAAACTCTGGAGGTTGTGGCTACCCAAAGCCACTAGGCGCATTCGACTGGCCAAGTTACCCCGACCTCACAGAAGACTACTGCAATTCTCACTTTATCTGGTTCCCCCAATATACGTGAGTATTTCGGTAGTGAGTGAGATATGGTATAGCCCATTCCCATCCAACCTTATCCTATTTCTCCATTTTCTTAATCCTTTCTCCAAATCCATTCCTACTTTTTCAAAGACAGGTAAAGTTCCAAAATGAAAACAACCCATACATTACAACGAATTTTCCGTATTACAAATTAGGGTATTAGCTTGAGAATATCTGAATTGAGAACTAGAGTGCTAATGTTATCTCTCTCACTCATGTAAGCTAACAAATTAGTTACAACGCTTCTAAAATATAATCAACTCACTTTCACGAGTATGGCTTGCAGACGTTCCTTGCGGACCAAATATTGGATTTCAAAGATATTATGCACAAGAAACTTTATACTTGTTGAATGGAGAAACTCGTAACTTATTATTTTCTCCTCGCTGAAGTTCTTATTAAATATGATGTAAGTCGTATATTGAGCTGATTAAGAAAGTTAGTACGCGTAGCGTGAACTGCGTTTTATGCTGAAACAAATTATTAATGAAAGAAAAAATCATGTTTATAGACAATCTATATAAATAAAAATGTAAACGTTAGTTTGTTCAAAATCTTAAATCTCCGAAAGTTCTTCACCGATTGGTTTGAAATTTTAACACAACGTTGCATTCGAATACCCGCGTGTTTTTATATATCACATGGTAAAAACATGCTTTTTACCCAAAAACGGGTAAAAACAGGGTAAGCGCCATCTGTTGGGCAGCCACAGTAACCGAAAAATGCCGAAAAATGCAACTAAGGAGGGATAACACAACCGTGGACCACAAGTCCTGAAAAACTATAACACCTCCAAAATAGTGGACTCGCAAAACCTGCTTGGCCAGGGTGGCGTTTTAACGCCATACATATTATGTCATGCACAAAATAATGTATATGAGTAGACTCATGTCCAACAGTGAACGAAAAAAGGGGCTGATTACTGTATTATTTAGGTACGTACCTATAAATATTAGTATTTGTCAAGGATCACAGACAATACTTTTCGCCTGAAAGCATGCCTGGAGAGACAAATAATCTTAAATTATCTTATCTTAAATTATTCAGTGAAATATAATATGTTTATTATTTTTTTGTAACAGTGATCCTATTATTATAATTCTACTTATGTAACCAAAGAACTAATTGAAAAGTTCTTACCCATTTGCCCCGAAGAACTGAAATACGGATTCAAGTCACAAAAAAAATTTCAATCCCACAAAAACGAGGAAACTAATCTTAATAAATGGCTAGAGGGAAGTAATGGAAGTTTTTTAATTAAAAATTAATACTTATTTAGCAAAGTATTTCAGTGAAAATCCTCTTAAACCAATTAGCGTCAACTTGTGCAGTACGGAGAAATTATTCTTATTAAGAATACGTATATGTAATTCTTGGTATCTGCATATTAACTACATTTCAATAAATTAGAAAGTCTGTTATTAAATTAGTTTTCATTACTAAATTAGAACTAGGAATGATTTATATAAGGGCAAGGGTGCATGCTGCAATGCCATAGCCGACTGCCCAGTCGGCTGTGGGATTGCAACTGTGGGATTCACTGCCGTAGTTCTTCAGTCCTCTCTCACAGAAGACTACTGTCGATGTACGCACTATGCGCATCTGCCTCGCGATTCGCGAAAGCAGCTTGAGGTATGTACACTCGGGCCCAACCAAAATATTTGAGACAACTAAATCAGTGAAGTTTAAAAAAAACGCACCACAGCCTTTAAAAAAAACGCACCCAGCGTACAATTAATCAAAGTGACCCAACCGAAGCAATATGGATAGAGATTTAATAACCAAAATGGGATGCAGTGTTGCTATACCCTTAACTCAATTTCGAGATATATGGTATACACAAACAAATGGTGGGTAGAAATGATAACAAAATCTTAATATGACTTACTAATGGTGGTTTTAACCCCGATCATATATATGAAAAGTGTACCTACACTGGTCCCTAATAGAAATGACCTACTTTACTGTGAGAATTGAATTGAATAAATAAATTTACAATAGGTACTTGTACAGTAATATCTGGAACTCCGCAACACGGGACTTGTTCAAGATGGATGTTGGCACAAAATACAATACACTGCGGCTTGGTATTCACAACACGGGAGTCTATAATGTAACGGCCGCGATATGTATCCCCAATCAAAATATTATAATGTTAATAAGAAACTATTTCACTTTAATGAGCCGGTGGCGGCTATTATTCCAAAACAAAACGGTAAATCACACCGAGAAATTAATCCAAATAAGAACAATACGCCCCGAAAGATAAATATTTCAATATCTCAATAAAAAGCTTTTGACCGGGTATGGCACAAATCGCTGCTTTCCAAGTTACCATCTTTCGGGATACCCGAGGGACTATGCGAATGGGTTGCCAGTTTCCTGACTGGACGGAGCATCAGAGTCGTTATCGATGGTAGCTGCTCCGACACCATGTCTATTAACGCTGGCGTCCCGCAAGGCTCCGTGCTGTCTCCAACTCTGTTCCTTCTGCATATCAACGACCTGTTACAAATTGGGGCCATACGTTGCTATGCGGATGACAGCACTGGAGACGCCTTGTACAGGGGCCGCGCCAACATCCCTCGAGTCGGAGTGGAAGAGAGTCGCGCCAGGCTTGTGTCTGAAATCGAAGACTCCCTAAATCTAGTCTCGATTTGGGATTCCCTGAACCTAGTGGATTTCAACCCCAGTAAGACTTGCGCAAGTCTGTGCATTCACCGCCAAAAAAAACCCTTGTGTCGTAGCACCTCGCTTTCAGAGCATACCTCTTAAGATCTAGGAGAGTATTGGGATCCTTGGTGTCGACATTTCCAGCAAAGTCGAATTTAGGGGTCATCTGGAAAGTAAGGCCAAAATGGCCTCCAAAAAGCTCGGTGTGCTGAACAGAGCGAAGCGGTACTTCACCCCTGGGCAACTGCTAATGCTTTACAAAGCTCAGGTGAGGCCCCATATGGAGTATTGCTCACATCTCTGGGCCGGCGCATCGAAATACCAATTGGACCCATTTGACTCCATCCAACGACGTGCTGTTCGTATTGTCAACGATCCCACTCTCACGGGCACTTTAGAACCCCTCAGCGTTCGGAGGGACGTTGCATCTCTCTGTGTGTTCTACCGCCTGTGCAATGGGGAATGCTCTGAAGAATTGTTCAATATAATTCCCACCTCGGGTTTCTACAACCGCACCTCCCGTCACAGAAGTACGGTCCATCCGCATTTCCTAGATACGGAGGTGTCGCGTACTGTTCGGTCCAAAAATTATTTTATATCGCGAACCCGTAGGCTGTGGAACGAACTGCCTCAAGAGGTCTTCCCATTAAACTACGACATGGGGTTCTTCAAGAGAGCTGTAGGAATTGCATTTTGCAAATTGCAATTGCAAATTGCATTGGAATTGCAAAATAGGATATTGCAAGGTCGGTGGCGCGCCCGCATACCCCCTGGTGTTGCAGGTGTCCATGGGCGGCGGTAACACTTACCATCACGTGAGACTGCTTGCTCGTCCGCCCTCTTCACTATAAAAAAAAAAAAAAAAACACTCGCGTGGTTCGAGGATGGCGTGAACAAGACCAAGTCACAGGTAATAATCAAAAATATCACGCCCGTTCGGTCCGGCGCAGCTAGGCGAGACCAATCCTAGGCAGGCGCGAGTGACGTCACACAAAAGCTGCATTCACCAGTCGCAGACAAGAATGTTAGATGCCTAAAAAACTCGCGCCAATTCAAAACAACTACCGTGAAATGATGTACGTCTTTCGGAAATTTAGAGCCGGTAGATCTGATCTATAAGTTTAAATTCGCCAAAGAACTAAAATTATCCATTTAGCTCCTAAAATCAGCGTGCTGAAATAGCAATGGGCAGGTTAGGTCTGCCATAGGATCGACATAAAACGGGTTCTACGAGTCCATTGTAGACCACGTACTGGGAAGCACAGTGTGGGACGCCCTCCGGCAGGCTGGAACGGAGACTTGAAGAAGTTCGCCGTTAGCGGGATGAGAAGACGGGAGATCGTGGTGAGCCCTGGGATAGGCCTATATCCAACAGTAGAGAGAAATATTGGCTTGCGGTATGGGTATGGTATATAATCTGAATTTTACTTTGAAGGCGAACAAAGTTACGGCTCATCGCTAGTCGAAAGCAATTCCCATTGTAGCATCATTTACTCTCTAGTCTGTTTCCACAAATTTCAATAGCAATCCAAATTCGATATAACGTGGATACAACAATCTATCGTCAGATAAGCCTTCCTTAATTTGCGATGCATCCGAAATGAGCTCTTAAACCTCCCCTCTGTTATGGAGGAAGGGTCGGAATAAGTAGTGTCTTTATATACTGTGTTACATTTTTTTATAAGAAAGTAGACGGACGAATAAGCGACCCATGTGATGGTAAGTGGCTATCGCTACCCATAGACACCAGCACCACCAGGAGGTATGCGTATGCAAAGCCAACATTGTAAAATAACTATTCACAGCTTTCTTGAAGAACCTCATATCGTAGCGTAATAGAAAGACCTCTGGAGGCAGTTCGTTCTACAGCCTACGGCTTCGCGGTGTACTCAACTTCAAAGTCGCTCTGCGACCTATGAAGAGAGCTGTGAAGAGACCTATGAACTTCTTTGCGGGATTAGATCGAAAAACGAGGAGTATCGAGAAAGAATTAAATTTACCGACATAACTCTTGTAATTAGCATGCTGAAGTGATAATGGGCAGGACATATTTGCCGCAGGATCGATAACCGATGCAGTAGATAGGTCCTTGAATGGAGGCCACATATCGGGAAGTATAGTGTAGACCGGTCAGATCGCCTGACGACTTGCAATTTGAGAGGAGCAGAAGACCACGTGTACCACGGGAGAGGATTATATCGAGCAGGATTATATCGACTCGATTCACGAGTCGGGGCTGTTTCACTGCTAGTTTCGCCATCATTGTTCGAAGTTCGGCACAGTAAACATCTGCTGTTATTGCTTGACCAGACCTGAGAAAGCTATAGTGAATAACACCACGAATAGACTACCAAACAGTTACCATTACCTTTTTATTGGTAAGCTTTGCCTTAGGGCACTGTTGCGGCGTTTCACCTGGGGTCAGCCATTGCATTTTTCGCTTTCGGTTATCGTAAAGAATCCACTTTACGTCACATGTCACAATTCGATCCAATATTCCTTCATTTCTGTACGGATTCAACAAGGCAACGCAAGTTTCAACACGCGTTTCTTTTTGCAGATCAGTCAAATCATGAGGCACCCATTTTTCATATTTTTTTATCTTATTGATTTGATACAAATGAGTCAATATTGTAAGTAAGGTAACATTAAACATTAAACCATGCCGCTAATTCCTGGGTAGTTTGACTCGGATCGGCTTCCACCATCTCCTTCAATTCAGCGTTATTCACCTGTGTGGGCGGTCTTCCACGTGGTTCGTTCTTCAAGTCGAAGTTTCCATTACGAAAGCGTTTAAACGAAAAACGCACGGTTCGTTCATTAGCAGTCTCCTCTCCAAACGCAGCATTGATATTGCGAGCCGTTTCTGCCGCGTTAGTTCCGCGTCGGAACTCGTATTCAAAGATTACTCGGATTTTCGAAGTATCTATCTTTCCCGTCTAAGCTGAATAAGAAAAACAATTGAAAGTCGAAAATCGAATGTTGCACATTTTTTAAAACAAGAACCTCATAGGAATCATGTGAAAAAAGTTTCACTCGAAAATCTCACACCATGAAGGTTTTATGTCAATTCAAAGTATCTATTACTATAAAATGGCAATTTCATACTTTAACCCCTATTATTATGATATGATAACTCAATTAACATAAAGATGCGTGCCCGCATAACATTTATCACCACGTGGGACCGCTTGCTCGTCCACCCACTTGTCTATAAAAGAAAATACCTATGATTAATATAAATATATTACTTTAAAAAAAATCTAAATTAAATACTTAAAAATTTTAAAAAGAAATATCAATATTAATATTTCGTCCAACAAATATGCAAAATGGCGATATCTATTCCGACCTCTTACTTTGGAGGTATAAATTATTCGCTGAATTTCTGACGAGGTGCACGTCATCTAAGGCCAGGAAGCTCTGGAAATCATGACCCCTGCATGCTGTTTGCGGATCAGAAATAATTAATAGACAGTCTCCCCTAGACTCAGTTTGTGTATTGTCACGGTGTTATATTTATTGTTTGTTGTATGTTTCTTCTTACATTGATCGTACATTGTTATGTTCAAACGTATATTATAAACGTATATCATATCATAAAGTACATGATAAAGTTAAAGTATAACATAAAGGTATACAATTATATATAAAATTACTAAAGTCTATGTACAAGAATAAAGTGAAATTTTCTATTAAAAATAAAATAAATCTTGATAAAATATTAATGAAGTTTTAGACATGAAAAAAATGATTAATGATTACGATATTTATACAATGATACGATTTACGAAAGTGCGGTCCATCCGCATTTTTTTGATACGGAGGAATCGCACTATTCGGTCCAAAAATAATTTGTTTACAAATATAAACTCCAAGCCTACACGACCATTTGCCTGCCGGAAGTTATTGACGAACTCCGTAAAAACAACCGTAAACGCCGCATAATCTTGCACCATGACAATGCCAGCTCTCACACGACCAAACAAACAAACGAGTTATTGAAGGCGAAAAACGTAGAACTCATGACCCATCCTCCATATAGTCCCGACTTGACACCTTGTGACTTCTTCTTGTTTTCAAAAATTATTAACCGATGCGATCAACGATTTTCATCGCCAGAATTGACTGTAGAAAGAAGAGTATGAAAAATATGTTTCCGGGGTCACCACGGAGGAGTGGAATAAATGTTATGGAAATTAGTTTATTCGTATGAAGAAGTGTATTGACGCTTACGGAGAATATGTTAAGAAACAATAAATTGATTTTTGGTCATACATTGTAATTTTTTCTTATTCATTCCGGAAACTTTCACAATTCACACTATATACAATATAAATATATGTCAGTAATGTACGTAATTACTTGTTTCGGTAGTGAGTGAGATATTCCAGAGCCCATACCCACCCTATCCTATCCCTCTCCATTTTTCCAACTTAAATACAAGTATACGTGCAGAGTAAACTGGTGGAACTATTTCAAGCGTAAATTTTCCTGATTCCTTTGTTTCGTCCAAAATAAAATGGAGAGAGCTCGGCTACCATTTATATTTGTAATGGCTGTTTCGTTTCCACCATAAAAGAAAAATCAACACTAGATATTTTGTCAATAAATTAAAAGAAAATTATTAAAAAGAAATGCAAAACTTACTTTAGTACTTTACCATAGAGTGATATTTCTTTTATACCACGTGAGCCTTCTGTTTTTATTCGTTTGATGGCTTATAGACTTTTTTTATGTACGAAGATGGCAGAAAACCTGAAGATAAGTGGATACCGTCGCCTTGCGACATCAGTCCAACATGACAAACGTTACTGCTCATGCAACTTAAACTTAAACTGCTTACCTTTGGAGATACATGAATTTGGAGAAAGGGTTGGGAAAATGGGGAGGGATAGGATGGAAATGGGCTCTGGCATATCTCACTCAATATCAAAACACCTACGTAAATTGGGGAAATATGGTAAAGTAGGTAATGCAATACATTTCAAGGTAATCTTCTGTGAGAGAGGTGTAACGTGGGCAGTCGAACGCACTCAGCGGCTGTTGGATCACAGCATGCACTCTCCCCCTGTGATAAATATATGTATTTTTATAAATACATGTTAGTTTGTATAAATACATGTTAGTCTGTATAAATACATGTTAGTCTGTATTTTTATTTCTTTTACTGCATCATCATCTACCTCTAGTTTGTTTTCAGGTTTCTCCTTACGACCCAAAGGTTGCCTGGAAGAAGCCGCTTCAGCGATAAGGCTGCCAGTTATTGCACTTATAGTTCGCTGTATGATGTTTCATTTTGTATGTTTTGGTGTTCACTAAAGTGTATCGATCTTATCCATCTATCATTTTGATAGCTAACAATGCGACCTCTGTTAGGTGTGTTTTTATGAAGAAATATCTGATATTTTTATAGTCTGATGATTTATATTTTTTCTAGTTCAGGTGAATTTTTCTGAATTTTATTAGGTGTACTAAGTTTTTGAATTGAAACTACGTACCGGAAAATGCAGCATGGAACGCCCTCCGCTAAGGTAGACCGACTACTTGAAACTGTTCATCAGTAGTGGGTAGATGAAAAAAGCGTAAGATTTTATGTTATCGCGACCCTTGGGAGAGGTCTATATCCAATAGTGGAGAGACACAGACTAATGGTATAGTATAGTACCGTAACCAGCCCTTTTACCGTCCACCATGGGCCATGGACATTATCTTGGGCCTGCCTGAGTAAGGTAGCGTGGCCATAAAATGGCACGCTAGCCAAGCGAGTTGGTGAGTCTACTCTTTTAGAGGTGGTGTAGTTTTTTTTTTATGGACGAAAGTGGCAGACGAGCATACAGTCCACCTGATGGTAAGTGGATACTGTAGCCCATAGATATCCGTGATACATGCCAACATTAGTCCAAAATGACAAACGTTGGCATGGAAGATGCCATTGGAGAAATGGAATGGATTTGGAGAAAGGGTTGGGGAAATGGGGAGGGATAGGATGGGAATGGGCTCTGGCACATCTCACTCACTACCGGAACACGTACGTACATTAGGGAAATAAGATAAAGTGGGAAATGCAGTACATTTCAAGATAGTCTTCTGTGAGAGAGGCGTAACGTGGCCAGTCGAGTGCGCCCAGCGGCTGTTGGATTGCAGTGTGCGTGTGGCTTCAGGGCTTCCAAAGTCGGTACGACTTTGTTAACCTTTAGTTGCTTTTTACTACGCCCACGAGAAGAGATTTGGAAAGGAAGGGTGTAGTGCCGGCTGATACCACACGGCCGGCGCAATCCCTAAATACAAACACGGTGTCCCTAAATACAATGTGTATGTTACACAGCAATTGAAAGAAAGGAAGAAACAAATAAACATTTATTGGACCAGCACACAGAGGAAGAGAAAAAGATAACATACAGAAAATAAATAAATACAAAGGCAACTTAACAAAATATAATAACTGTCATTCTGTGCGCGACAGTGCCTCGTCGAAAGGGTCTCCAGCAAAGCATAATGCTCAGTGCCTGAGACAATTCTCAGATTTTTAGCTGAAGCCCCCGTGACGCACGGTCGTAAGTGGGTTTTACGAATAAATAATATTAAAATATGATAACTATAATACACATCCCGGCCGAAAGTAATACACATTGACTTCGATCGGCTAGCTTCGGTTTTTGTAGAGCGTCGTCTCTATTGTCAGTCAGCCAATCAGTGACGTATGACCACATAACAGAGCCGACGCTAAAACCGAAGCTAGCCGATCATGATCGATGTGTATTACTTTCGGCCGGGATGTGTGTAAGTCTATCGCTTTCTCATACCAAGCTCAGTCTAATGTCATTCTCAGTCTATGGTTTCCACTTTTACTTATTACTTTTACTTGTTCTCAATAACTGAAAAAGGAAGAAAGTGAAAAGGACAACACCCATTCGGAAATGAACACCTGATAACTTTCGAAGTAACAAAAAATCTTTTTTCTGTTTTTATACAGTACACTGCGAAAATGTCGTTTTGAGAGACGTTTTTGTTAAGGTGCGTACAAACGGGCACATTCATTTACAACAGATCGCTTAGCATTCTTAACGTTATAGTTTAATAGACAAAAGGCGGCACAAAATGTTTCGTATTCTAATGACCATTGGAAAAGCTAAGTATCAGGGAGCACGGTAGTGATATCGCCAAGACTCGCCGCACTACCGAACACTCACCCTTTTATCGAAGCAACTCAGCATACTTTTGACCCCTCGTATGGAGAAACACAGACAGCTTATAATGATATTTGGACGAGAAGTTTAGAAGCTTAATTAAACTGCCAAATTTCAAGTTCTAATAACACATACACGAAAATGAAGGAGCTAATCACACATCAGGTAGGCACGTTTTATAAAGGTCATCCCTTATTTAATATACTATGAAAACATTGGTTTCCATTCTCTTCGTAACCTAAATTTAAACACATTGCTTTTTGAGATAATATCCTGTCATTATTTTACTAATTTATACAAAGTTTAATCAGCCCGAAATTCAAATAATAATTGTTCTACATTTTGGTATTTTACCGAAATTGTTCTTTATGTTTAATTTAAATTCGCGAACGCTTTCATTAGTGTGTGTGCCACTTTATAGTAGGGGGGCTGGCCGCAGGGATTTTTAGGTCATCAACATCGAGTATTGATTATATGATTTTGTGGATCTGTGTTCACCTAGACCGACATAAAACTAACATCGTTTTAAAAGTTTGAATACAATGATTTCAGAAAAATCGAACTTCGCATTAAAAATTACTAGTGTTAAAAATTTAGTTTATTTTCATATTACAGTTATAGTCTATACTTCATCTAAAAGGAAGAATGGAAGTAGAATGGGATGAGAAAGCTCATTTCATAACATTCCCTATTACCTATATCATCTTTTTTCCAAACCTAATCCAAAATTTTAGTTTCGTATCCGGGAGCGTGCTAATGTTCTGAGGAATATTCACATGTGTTAAGAATGACTTCTTGACAAATGTTGACATGTATCCGTGGATATAAGAAGCACTATCCTGTTCCTGCTTTATTCTGTAAAAAAATATATTTTAAACTATGTATATCATAAAATAGAATTTCCTACTTATATGTATGTTGATGAATGATCGGCTACCACTTTCTACTGTGCGTCCTTCCACTATTATAGTTGGGGCTCAAAGAGGAGTTTAATTTTACAATTTTGCTACGCCGTAGGCCACGTAGCGGTGCTACGGTGTAGCAAGGCGGAAGACTGCAGTAATGGTAGTTCAGATAACAATTTACTCGGTTTTCGAGTCCCTGAATTATGGGCCGTTGTAATATATTGTTACATAAATAAACTGGCAATGGTGGAAATATTTAAGCATTATCTAGAATTTAATTAAATGTTCTTTTGTTTTATTTAAAAGGCCTATTGAAAGCTTTAAATAAGACTTCAGGCTGTAAGGGTAGCCAATGAAGGTAGCCTATGAACTATTACTTTAACAAGTGAATGTGATATAATCGAATTGTTTTACTCTAATGTCTCACTTTTGTTTACTGAGCACAGAAAACAATAATTGCTTAATTATTAACAAATAAAGCGAAACGACCTTTGATTATTTTATTGTATTGCTGTTCTATTGTATTACTCGTTTGAGGCAAGAATCCTTCGAACGAGGTATTTATATAGATTGGAGGTGTGGGCGACAACCTAAGGATGTCTATTCTCGACTCGTATTTGTGAGATCGGGATTTAACTATTTGTGAGGTCTATTTAAGTATTTAACAATCCCGTTAATTATCTGTTGACTTGTGCAGAATGACATTAGGCATTTAGTCCGCATTTTGTAAATTTCGTCTGTGCCATAAAGTTTAAATAAATAATAAGTTTTTTTTCTTAATATATGCCAGTCTCAAATTTTCTTCGCAATAAACAATTTCAAAGTGCAAAACGTCTGCTATCAATGTCCGGTCCCGTCGAAGTAAGTCAGGAGTCGCTCTGTAAAACGACAGTAGGTATACTGAGGACAGAAGGGACTCCTTGGAATCACACGAAACGCACAATCCCATGCTTTTATTTGATTATCACAAACACCACTAATAAACTATTTAAACTATCACATTAATAAACTATCACTATTAAGCCACAAAAGGCTCAACACACAATTTTTACAATATTTAATTAAAAACTCAACTTTAATTCCCGGGTTTCCGTTAAAAAGTCTTCAATAAATAAGTTGTCGATAAGATTCCTCGAGATGGATTGGCACCAAGATCTCTCATTGATATTGCAGGTGTCCATCGACAGCGGTAACTATTTAATCACTTACCATCCTGTGAGTCGCATGTCCTTCTGCCACCTGTTCTATGCAAAAACACCTCAATTTGCTAAATATGAGTTTTAAAATATGTTTGCTTACAAAAAACGACGTTAACTTAAAAAAAAACACGTGAATGTTAATCATGTCGTGTTAGCACCCAATATAGCGGCGTTTAATCTAGAAAAATATCAAATAACTCACAAATAGAGAGGCATATTAAAAGCAAATGGAGTTTGAAGAAGGCATATTTAAATCGAATACGGCATATTACAGCTAGTGAAAAAGGGCATAATTCTATAGCGTTAATTTCTCTAATCGCTGGTTGCCTATAAAACTCGTTACGATCTCGTCTTCGACCAAGAACGTATATAAGGTACAAGAGTGTAGCGATTTTTTTATTTTTTTTTATTTTATTATAAGCAGTACAAAACAGAAGGATAACAAAACGAAACAATATACAACAATTCATTTGACGAAAAGCTTATTGACTCTCATTAACTATGTACTGACATCAAACCCAGATAACAATTTACCAGTAATAGACTACAAACAATATAATCTAGAACACATATTATAATCCTTATATAAATGAAAGCATCGAAATATGGAGGTATTTAAAATGAGGTATCTATTTTGAAACACGACAGAAAAAAATTAAACAAACCGTGCGGAATTATGAGTTGGAGTACAATTTTGATTGTTTTTGGTCTAAAGCGACCAAAATTCTCATCAAATAAATTATTTTAATTCAAATGTTCATACGCATTAACTTTATGGGTAACTCACTACGTGTGGTTGTCGAGAATTATCGACAACGGGTATTTACAATGTGTGAAACGTGTTCAAAGCGATTCGTCAAATCTCGTACACGCATAATATGTCAGGGGTGTTTTTGCCTCAGCTACGCCTTTTTAGCTCCTAAGCGCAGCTATGAGGGAAACATATATGTTTCATTCTTACAAACACCTTACACCTTACAAAGCACCATTATGTTGTCTCCAATTGAGGTAGAATCGAGAAAGAGCAGCAGCCGCTCACTGACCTCATTACTCTTCTTTCACAGAAGACTACCTTAAAATGAACTGCATTTCCCACTTTATAATAATTCGCAATGTACGTTGTTTCAGTAGTGAGTGGTATATGCCAGAGCCCATTCCCATCCCATCTCATCTCATCCTATCCCTTCTCATTTTCCCAACCCTTTCTCCAACATCCTACATCAACAAAAATAGGCGGCGCATTCGGGGTCGTACCAAAGTTAGTCAGTCATTCTGGAGTAATGTTGGCATGTACCACATGTGTCCACGGGCGACAGTATCCACTTACCACCAGGTGGGATGTGTGCTCATTTACCACCTTCTTTCTATAAAAAAAATCCCTCTTAGTTATTCGCTGCGTACAAGAACGCATCGATGTGTATTGTGTCCGCGTGTTTTATAAGAACTTTTATTATTATTATATTTTTATTTTTATAAACTCCTGTGTTATATACAAAGTTCTATGAACTCATGTCATCCCTATAACTTTTCATCAATAAAATCATTAGAAAAATCGCTTTTTTATATATCAAATGGTTTTTAAAAACGTATTTTTAACTTTTCTATTATTTTCCTTGACGTTTCGGCTATGTTATACAAGCCATGATCACAACCCGACTAAACAGGCGCTGCAGACCTGTTTAATAGTTAATAATATTTTAATATTAATAGACGAAAAAAGGGAAAATTTAAAAAAAAAAAATCGCCTTTTCTTTTAACTTGTACCACAGACAGTGCGTTAATGGGTGAGCTCGTTAGCCACAGTTCAGATTATCAGGAAAATCTGTAATGTATTTACAACTTGTAGCTACTTTGTACTTTGGAACACGCTCGCTGACATCCCCACTTTGCTGTATTTTCATACAACTTTGTTTTAGAGCCCAAGGTTGAAGTCCATTAGAAGCTTGTACAAAAGTTTTGTAGAGGAATGAAATAGGCGATACTTGCTTCTGTAAACATAAGACTACCCTCATTTCATGTAAAACAAAGTTTTGAACTTTCCCATAATTTTCTCCAGTGAAAAATAAATTAAAAATCTTAAAAGCAATCTAGTTTTGGGAGACAACTGAATGGATGTATTTAGTAAAAACAAGAAACAGAACGACCCGATCAGAGTATGTATGTCTATCCTTTTCATACACTAGTGATCCACTACCCCGCTTTCATATATGCCACACGTTACAAAAGGACACAGATACTGTCAAGCTTCTCCCTCCGAGCGTGTCGTGTAGCTTAGATACAGAAAAAAAAAACTACTACGAAGGAAAGAGGTCTGTTGTTCCAATAGCGTTACATATTTTCTCAAAAACCCTTACACAGAATTGGTAGTTTGACGTAATTAACTAAAGCGTCCGTCATTAAATGTAAGTGACGAACGGTATGGCGGCGTCCCCGATAAGTACAGCGGTAGCAGACAAGGGCCGGGTAGCCAGTCAAAAGTGGTGGCATCAGCCACCAGCTGCGACGTCAGCCCAGAGCGGCGGCGTCAGCCAGTAGAGAGGGTCATCAGCGGTGTCGTCAGCCAGGAGTGACAGAGATGGCAGAGCAGCGGCGTCGATGTTTCGCGTTTTGTTCTGCGCGGTGGCCGAGATGATGTCCCAGGGTTACTCAGACCTGGGACAAGGCCTTGTGACGTATCTGGACGTCTTGAGATAATCGACGACTGACTGAAGAGCCCAGGAGCCTTCTCCTTGATATATGCGGCTCTTGGAATGAGGACGGCTCGCTCTTCAAATTTAAAATTTATGAAGAGAAATTGCTTGACCAGGAATTTTTATTGTAGTATAGAATTCAGAATCTAAAGTTTTAATATAAAAGAAGCCGTATTAAGAATAAAGCAAGTCCAAAGAAAACAAAACACAATCAGTTTTAATCAAGTTTTCGGGATGTCATCATCTGTATTATTTTGGTTGACATAGTGGGATTTGTAAGTTACTGATTTTTTCAGTGTGTAAATCTTGTGAAGGAACAGCGGATTATACATAAGAGAATATCAAAATTCAACAGTGAAGTTTAAATACAAAGACATAAGTGAAATATAGCCCGTAATAGGCGAGATACAAGGATTAATAAACAAATTTAAATAATGAAATGTTTAACATAAATGAATAAGTGGTAAAACGGGAAATAGACTACGTCTACGACTGAATTAGCGAATTAGAACAAATATTACAAACGTTATATTCTGAAGCATTTTTTTAATTTGAACATTGTGTTTATTGTGCCGTTGTGCCGTTGTGCCAACGAACGCGAAAGTTATTTATACATATTTTAGTGGTAAATAACTGAAACAAAAATAAAATTGCAATAGTATGCTATCTGACCTGTTAACCCAATGAAGATAAAGAACGGACAATGTAAACCATAACAGTCAATTTCAAAGAACAAAAGTGCATTTCGCTCGTATTTAGAGCACGTTCCCACTTGGCTCTCGCACAGCTGACGTTGAACCGTGTTCATGTTAAGAGCAGTAGCGATTGATTACGATTGTAGCGTATTGGACATTCGAGTTAATAAAATACAAACTTCTTTGGAGCTAATTCTTTTTATTTCAACTTTCGTACACAAAGAAACATTGTACAAAAGGTGGACTTAATACTATAATATAAAATAACCAGCCCTTTTATCGTCTATTGCTGAACGTGACCCTCTTATGCACATTTTCTTATGCATGAGGGATGTATGGCCTTAAAATGCCACGTTGGTAAAGCGGGTTGATGAGTCCACTCGTTTAGAAGTGGTGTGGATCCTTAGGGTTTGTGGTAGGACTTTTTTATCCCTTAGTCATCTTTTACAACACCCACGGAGAGACATAGGGTGGTGTTATTCAAAAATCAGCTGACACCACATGGCCATCATCTACTTATTCAATAATGGGGTAGGTGGCGCCAATCGCAATGCAAGTGGAATATATCTGTACTTTTCAATTAAAGAAAGGAATATGAACATTAAAGTAATAATAATTATCATAACACATTTGCGAATGTAAAAAAAATGCAGCGGTGCGAATGCTCGTTTGGCCAATTCAATAGGTAATATAAGAATAATATGTACGTTGTTAATATAATATTCTATTAAAATCAAATTTTAATATAATAATAATTTTGTATTCTGTCAGTCGGTTTGTAGCCACCGGTGAAATTTTAAAGAAAAGAAAAAAAAAATAGTTAAACTGTCTGAGAGGCTATATCTAATCGTGTAACATGTATATAATGTTTAATATTGTCAGGGGCTTCGGGTTCGACGACAAAAAACACACGACGATAGAAAACCAAAAGATGATTTTTTATTAAAGACGCAAATTACACAGAAAATCAATAATTTAACAACACTGGACTGAACACGAATTAATTAAACACTCACCCGAATGCCCGGGAAAATTAGCGGGCCTCGCGATTAACGCGTCCAGTAGAAGTTTTACGACAACGAAACGATTCTGGAGGTGAAGATGTACGCTGCAATCCAATAGCTGCTGAGCGCACTCGACTGGCCTCGTTACCTCTCTCTCACAGAATACTACCTTGAAATGTACTGCAGTTCCACTTTCTCATATTCCCCAATGTACGTACGTGTTTCGGTAGTGAGTGAGATATGCCAGAGCCCATTCCCATCCTATCCCTTTCCACGTCCCCAACCCTTTCTCCAAAGCCATTCTTTCATCAATAAAGGTAGGCAGCGCATCCAGGGGCGTGCCAAAGTTTGTCATTTTGGACTAATGTTGGCATGTATCGCGGATGTCTATGGGCGACAGTATCCACTCACCACCAGGTGGACTGTTCACTCACCTTCTATCTACAAAAAAAAGATAATGCGTTTTGGTACACCGCCATCTGTTGTCGAGCCTTCGAACTAAATTCAACTCAACCGGGGTCTTAACAATAATACGTAATTTATTTGTAGACGAGACCCCAATAGATGAGAACTACCTAATGTGTAATACCAAAAACGAAATTGTACTTAAAAGGTTGTTATGCCGTGTGTAAAAATATTCAACAAAATTCCTAATGATTTAAAACAGACTCCATTAAGATCACTTAAAACAAAATTATATAAATGGCTGCTTGACCATTGCTATTACTCCACTAATGAAATCACGATGCACAAATAAGTTCATGTAGTTTGAAGTATTAAAATAAATTTATCTGACAGTAGCTTGTACTGTTTGTATTAAAATATGATAATGTGTTAATTCTGAAAATGATTGTATTTTTTAAACTTTTTGATTTTGTAATTTGTGAATAATAATAATGATTGATAATTTTAATTAATTTTGTAATTTGTAAATAATTATAATTAAAAGATAAATTGTAAATTTATATACTTACTAACTGATGTACATTACTTAGAACACATATAATATTCTGTTCTATTGTGTGCGAGTAGAAAACTCGTGATTGTAAAAATATTTCAACTTTAACTTCTTTAAATTGATTGGGTATATCGCTATCTCTTATCACCAAGTCCATAGCCGTCTGGTGTTCTCACTTACTAAAATTGATATGACAGCCCTTATATCCTGCTATATTGTATAATATGCGTCTTTCTTTTACGCTACATTATTTACCTAAGAGTCTGGAATAATGGTGGAAACTAGCTATTGCTCGCGACTTTGCTCTCGTGTCAGTCACATGAGCTACTTATGTAATAGAGCTACCAAATGTCTGCACCAAAAGTGGAAATCCAGTTTGCTTCTTTAGTATGCAGTCTACACAAAACCATTTCTTTCAAAAATGATATGCTCCAATCGAATCGTGAGTTTTCGTTGCTGTCCACATTTCAGAAATAGAACGTTCTACTCATCGATATGAGATAATCGATATCGATGGCTCTACATACAGATATAGAGGGATAGATTGCGCAAACTGTATGTCGCAGCGTGCCCGAAATTGGTGCTAACCTCCTTCTTCTCGCGCCGCTTGTTTAGTCTGTTTCGACCCGTGTCGGTAGCAGGTCGTTGTTACAAAACAAAAAAATGCCTAATTACACTTTAATCAATTGTGAAAATTCGTAAAGAATGTCGGACCGAGTCCACGGAGATGTTTCGTTTACCATCACTAATATTACTCGTCACGTGACACGCTTTGTTTGCTTTGTTTGTGACATGGTTTCTTTGTCTATGGTTCTACACAACAAATACTTTTGTAAGTAATTTCCTACCAATAGTAGCGTACTGAGAAAATAATGAATATACTCGTACATTATACAACTGTGAAAACATATCCCTTCTTTGCGAGCCACAGTCGGGAACAAAGATATTAATTATGTAAACGTAACAGTACTGCTAATTAAATAAAGCTGGTTGGCCATCTTTGTATTTCCGACCGTGACGGGATACGGAGACATGTAATAGAGAGTCAGGTACTACGCAACGTAATGTGGGTAAAGATATATTTTAAACGTGTATCTACGTGTATCTGAGCATATCATTTCCCCCACACACAACGGTTTATATGTCAGAAGATCTGTTTAGGTGTTTAGTACTCATAAAATTCGCCTTGAAAGTGGTAATTCACTAAAATCCGCCCGTGTGCGCCGCGTCGGTACACCACCTTGATTTGAATTAGGGGTTATGGAGTTATGATTAAGTAAAAGTTTGGAGTGGGTATATATGATACGATACTGACTTAGGATGCCGAAAGGTGGACTCTAACGGTAGGCTTGATTAAGTCGACCGATTGGCCAGTTGCAAAAATTCATGGGTTCGACTTCCGGTAGGACATTCATTTGTTTAAAGTCAAATGAATGTCGGGCGGTGTATGTTTATGCTTGTCTGTGTGTATATCTCTAGACCCACGACACAGAGAATCCTAGTATGGGTCATGAAGTGTGACGTTGTCATATTATTATAAGTTTAAGTCAGTTAGCGAGCTATAGAACAGAGCTATGCTCGGAGCCAGGTTGTTTTTCGTCTTCCGAACCTCGTCCTGCCCTTGATCTTGCCTTGTGTAATGGATTGGCAAGGTTCGTATTTGTTATTTCTTATTATATAACCGTAGTATTGGAGTTTACTTCTCTTAATGATCTTCAAGATTTCTACGTCTTCCAGATATTTATATTAACGGACATGTTCTAAACCATTAATAATGAGAGAAGAGTTTGGCTCAGGTAGTCGGCAACTCCACTTACAACTCCCTCCTATAATTATTGCAACTCCCTCCATTTGTAACTCCCACTTACTTCTAAAACAAGTACATTTCAATGTAGCCTTCTATGAGAGTGGAGTAAATCATCGATTATATTATATACTATTCGATTATATTATCTGTTATTCTTTAAACCCGTTCTAAATATTGTCCATTGCATCTACGCAAATATTCCCAACTCTTTCATAAAGGTACATACACACGCGCGACGTGAACGCGAAGTGAAGATTTTTATGAATAATTTATATTGCACCCCGTTTTTATCGCGGGTGTGCTCGTCCAATATACAGTGTGTAGGAACATGTGTGTGTGCGAATGTGTATTAAATTATGTGTTTGATATTGAAGCGTGTAATGTTAGGAGTGTGATGCTTGTCATATTCAGTTGATACCACAGATCAAATAACTAGGGGTCTATTCTGATTTTACGCTTCCAAAGTTTCGAGCGCGACTGATGTTCGAACGAACGAAGTACTATAACCGTACTCTGGCTTTCCTTCGGTCGGTGCACTGTATATTGGGTATCTCCAATTATTAAAACGGTGAGATAATGTTCTTGTGAAACTTGTCGTTTGATCGCCAAGTATCTTTTGTTAAAATCTAAATTTCGATCGTTGTCTCGTGCGATTGGAGTAATTTCAAATGTCAAATGAACTTCGTTCGGGCCGATTTATCGGAGCGAATGTTTTTGTGGTAGGATTCTATCGAAATATCAGGGGAAGATTCGTTTTTCATGTTTTCAGAATAGACCCCCCGTTCATACCTCCTTAGTCCGCACTATCCTAGTAGGCAGATTCGACTACATTCGTAACCGCTTCTTGTATAGTACACTGCTGGACGTTAGCTTCCTCGTGGAATCATATTAAAACATTTCTCATAGAAGACTACCTTGAAATGTATTGCATTTCCTATTTTTTCGTATTTCCTTAATGTACGGTAGTGAGTCAGATATGCCAGAGTCCATTCCCATACCATTCCATCCTTCCCCATTTTCACCCACTTATCACCAGCTGGACTGTATGTTCTTCTGTCGCCATTTATCTATTAAAAAAAACTTTCAGGTCAAAAAGTAAGAGGTAATCTAACAAGATTACCGCGGCAAGAACGTGTGACGTATCGCTCCCATATTTTATAATATTTTCACTAAGTGGGATTTAAAAGGCGTATACGTAGGGTAGGTCGTAAATTTAATCATACTGAGATCACGCCAAGACTGCAGTATAATGAGAAACAGTATAGAACATTCATACAAAACACAAAAATACGATTTACTCTTCTTCTTCTTCTTCTTCTCAGCCCCTGGACGCCCACTGCTGGACATAGGCCTCCCCCATTGTCCGCCATTTAGACCTATCGGCAGCGACCTGCATCTACTCTTACTTATGCACTATTTATAGGATCTAGACTCCTCATATTCCGATTTTCAAATTTCCCCCCAAAATTGCCATGGTTGCACATCTCAACTGCTCCTGTAAAACTTACCTAATAAACGGACCTTAACACATATTTCATTTATTTTACTCGACATTTCATGGTCACGAGCTGACTGAGCTCAACTGTCAACTACAAGAGATCAACTACGCCTGACCACGGACCACGGTATATCTAAATTGGCATGTGCGAAATTTACACACGTCAACACACCTAGTTGTGGCGTCACTGTCTTCTTCTCCTTGTTTTCTAAGTCTGTTCTAATCAATTCAATTAGCCCTTTCAATATCCACTGCTGTATATTGAGTTCCTCGTGCATGAGGGATGAATGGTTTTAAAATACCACGCTGGCCAAGCGGGTTGGTGAATGTTGGCGAGTCCACTCTTTCAGGAGTAGTGCAGTTCCTCAGCGCTTGGGGTAGTGGATTATTTATATCACCTGGTCATCTTTTACTACCCCTTGGGATTGTAAGGTGAGAAATAAGTAAAATCAAAACATAGTTTCCACTGTTGAACACGGGACTTCTTAAGCATATCATCTTGTGCACGAGAGATATGGTCTTAAAACGCCACGGAGTTAAAGCGGGTTGGTGAATTCACTCTTTTAGAGATGGTACTACATCTCTGCAGGGTTTGTTGTAGCGACTTTATTATTCCTTAGTCGCCTTTTACTACACTGACTAGAAAAGATGAACCCTATACTAAATCTGTCATAATTACCAATTCATAAAGTACATAATACCTATACTATTTTAGGTCGAGGTATTGATTATGTTATGAGGGGTCAGGGCCGTCTTTACCAGGGGGTGCAAGGGGTGCGGTGCACCCCGGGCGCTCACCTTTTAAAGGTAATGAAAAAATATAACGCTATAGTAAACAATTACACAATAGGATATTTGACTGTCATAGGATACACAATAGGATATTTGACTGTCATAGGATACACAATAGGATATTTGACTGTCATAGGATACACAATAGGATGTTTGACTGTCTTAGGATACACTCCCGCACCCCGGCGCAGAATAGACTTAAGACGGCCCTGTGAGGGGTCGAGAGGCAGATGATAACACTTTTGGTGAATAGCTAGATAACTTTATTATCGCGTAATTTAGCACCTACGCACGTTACATAAAATTGCCACGAGCGGCGTGCGCTTCGCGTGGCAAGGAGGTTTCGACTGGTGACCTTCACCTAACCGAAGCGGCCGGTGCGCCCGCGCCGCGATATCGATCCTGGACATCGACCGACCGGCAATTATATGTATGTAATATGATGTATCTTATGTGTAGTTATAGTATGATGTATATACATCATACTATAACTACACATAAAATTTCAGGTATATAGTGTAGGCTACTACACATATATATGTGTAGTAGCCTACACTATATACCTGAAATTTTATGTTAGGAACGCATTTTAAGTGATACATCGCAGTGAGAAATTGTCACTATAAAGGCATCAGATTATGGTATAACATCACACATAAAATGGTACGTTTAATCTCGCAGGGGCACTTTACGGACTATTTTTGTTTGATTATTTTAAAATACTATTTCATCTACTGTATTTTATCTGTACTGGTACAGAGGCTTTGTACCACGCGTGTGTGGATTACAATCATTTTATAATACTAAGTATAGAGACGAGGAAAAATGTTATTTACGGGAAGGAATGAATACATTTTTCAACGTTTCAAAAGTGTCTAACGCAAGAATTACTGGAAGGATGACTTTTAAAATACATAAGGTATATATTTAAATATATATATAAATATATATTTAGAGATTTGATGGCAGACCAGCGGGCGGGCCACATGATGGTAAGTGGTCACCGCCGCACCTGCAACACCAGGGGGTTTGCGGGTACGCTGCCGACCTATACAGAAAACCTATTGGTTTACTTATAGGTGTATACCTGTATACAGAAAAACGTTTCACATAAATGTAAGAAACTCTTTTTGGGATAATTTCATTTTTTTATCCAATTAAACATTTTTTAATTTTCATAAAACAGAGTTTTTTTGTTATAAATCTATAGTTGCATCTAAAAATGAATTATTTTTACATGTATACAGTAGATGAGTTAGTATGATATTATCGCAGGCAGAACATGCAAATGTTCGCTTTAATACTCAAAAGTGGATAGCGCATCTGAGAATGTGGCAACGTTTCTCATTTTTGACTGATGTTGGCATATATCGCAAATGTTTATGACCGAAGGTAACCGTTCGCCATGACACAAACAGTCGCCTCGTTTCTTGCCTCTTTCTATAAACAATGAACTGGTTCTAGACACGTTCTTATAACTAGCCACGAGGTCCACATCAATTGTGGCATAAGACCGTAGTGCCGTAACGAGAGCTTTCGTCCACTCTAGACATGAGTCCCCTTGTGTACAATGTTTTGTGCATGAGATATGTATGGCTTTAAATTGGCACGCTGATCAAGTGAGTTGCAGAGTCCAATCTTTTAGAGGTGGTGTAGTTCCTCGGGGCTTGTACTAGCGACTTCGTTATCCCTTAGTCGCAAGAAGAGATGGGATGGTATTAGTATAAAGCCGATACCACACGGCCTCAAGAGTCAAGACCGTCACGTGGCGCAAAATATCCAACATGCGCCATCCTTGTCTCGTTTAAAACTCTAATTAAGTAAGGAATGATCGATGTTTTCTGAAAAAGGTTAATTTCGATAAGAAAGTTTCGCAAGATTAATTAATTTCAGGAAGTATATTAAAGGGAAATCTTTTACACTCGCCGTTTTTAATGAAACAAGGAGCGGAGTGAATAAAACGCCAGTTTCATTTTTGCCGACCTTCGTCCGCTATGAACCTATGAGTCGTAACGATTTGAACCTTGTATAAACTGTTTCATAAGAGTTGCCATAAACGAATTATTCGAATAATGTACACACGGTGTTGTTCGAACCTTTCCAGAAGCCTAAAATCACGGAGTCTGCTCATATTCTGCTGCTCATAAAATTTGGCAGAAACTCATTAAAAATATTTATTTTGCTATCTTTCACAAATGTTTCAATACATTACCTAGATTTCACAATGTTCAAACCTAACCTAATCGGGAATCGAACCAAGAATATTCCCACAACAGGTAGGGGAAATAATAATTTATATATATATACACACACACACACACACACACACACACACACACACACATATATATATATATATATATATATTTGGATTTACATTAAAATGTTTAATTCTTAATACTCGATATATTCAGAGACAAGCATTTCAGCATCAAAGTGACATCTCGACCTTTAAACTGAACTTTTGAACTGTGTCCTTGAATTTTGACTAATCAACTTATTCGCGCTATGCACGGATATGTTCCGGTATTTTCAAAATCATGACACAATACGTATATATACAAGGCCAGTCTTCCAGTTTTATTTTCATATTTGGCCTTTTGGAATAATAATGTTCCAAAATATTTGTAACAAATGTCAAAAACAGAACCTAGATACGTGAAAACACGCACTACAGGCTTACCTGTAAAACTTAATACATACTGTAATCACAGTGTACCTATTCACAGTGGGTCAAAGCGTTTGATGTCTGGAGATGCCGAGAAACCGTCTAGACATGAAATTGCCCACGTCTCGACAACTAGGATTGTCGCGAATAACAATAAGAAAAAAATACGCACACATCTTATTTCTACGTTTATTTCACTGAAGAAATATTTCCTTTAGAGGGACTGAATGTACGTGCAGTTTTAAATGATTTATTTATTCACCCTTACCATGAAATACATAAAAAGAAGGAAAAAAAAAGATTTACAAAAGGCAAGCTTATCTCTCTTTTTTATAGACTAGTGGGCGGACGAGCAAGCGGTCCCACGTGATGGTAAGTGTTACCGCCGCACATGGACACCTGCAACACCAGGGGGTATGCGGGCGCGCCGCCGATCTTGCAAAATAATATTCACAGCTCTCTTGAAGAACCCCATATCGTAGCATAACGGAAAGACCTCTTGAGGCAGTACTTACAGCAGACCTGAGAAAACGAAATATAGGACAAGACAGAAAGGCAGGCACTAGCGTACGGAAAATACATAATTACTGTACATTTATAAACACATATATAATACATATACCTGAATAATAAATACGAGTATTATATATATAAAATACTACATATTAAAATATATATTTAATATATGATATATACATATATCGCATCCACCAATCCGTACTGGGCCTGAGTGGTGGATTTTGGCGCGAGACACCCTAGTGATTTACTAGGGGAGGCCTGTACCCTGCAGTGGGACATTAAAAGCTGATACAAGTAAGTACATATAAATTGCAGATGGAAAACAAACGGCTCGAATTGACTAATTTATTTTAACTGTTATTAGTGATTTTAAGCTTTTGCTATCGTGATTGAACATAATAATTGTTATGTAAATGGGTTACTCACGATTTATTCAATATAGCCAACATTTTAATTCAGTTACATGAGCCGCGGTCGCGGCGAGACTGCGGGGGCGGGTGAAGCTGTTGTTGCTATTGACAGACAAATCTGTCTACCCTCCGTCGTGTTCGTTTTTGATTCACCTGCCCACACGGAACTTGTACAAGACGGAAGGAGTAACCCGTTTACATAACAATTATTATGTTATTATTAGTGAGTTTCGTCGATAGGTATTTAGCAAACACATTTGTTGACGGGGCCGTTGCTCCTCAAGTCAAAAGATGATGTAGTTAGTACAATCACAAAATTCACTTGTAAATATAATCTTTATCAAAGTACATGTGACACTACAGGTCAGTAATTTCAATGACCCGATATAATAACTAACCGTAATTAGTGATAGTTACTTCTTTCACTACTAATGATGGTATGATGTTAACTTAATTTTAATATTAATGTTAACTTTTGATATTAATGTTAACTTAGATGTTAATGTTAACTTTTGATGTTAATGTTAACTTTTGATGTTAATGTTAACTTTGATGTTAACGTTAACTTTTGATGTTAATGTTAACTTTTGATGTTAATGGATTGAAGATTAAAAGACCCGATAAACACATTTTTTTATCTCTGGAGCATGGTGGTTTCCTCACGATGTTATCCTTCACCGTCAAGCTAGTGACAATTTTTAAAAATCCGTACCTACTTAAGTAGTAACTCTGTGGTACGAGCCGAGGATTTGAACTCACGTTCACACGAATGTTAGTCGACTTTAGTTAGATACCCCGACCGAAACATACAGAAGAGAAACACAAAAGTACATTTTTTTTTTTATAGAGAAGAGGGCGGACGAGCAAGCGGTCTCACGTGATGGTAAGTGTTACCGCCGCCCATGGACACCCGCAACACCAGGGGGTATGCGGGCGCGCCGCCGACCATGCAAAATCCTATTCACAGCTCTCTTGAAGAACCCCATGTCGTAGTTTAATGGGAAGACCTCTTGAGGCAGTTCGTTCCACAGCCTACGGGTTCGCGATATAAAATAATTTTTGGACCGAACAGTACGCGACACCTCCGTATCTAGGAAATGCGGATGGACCGCACTTCTGTGACGGGAAGTGCGGTTGTAGAAACCCGAGGTGGGCATTATATTGAACAATTCTTCAGAGCATTCCCCATTGTACAGGTGGTAGAACACACAGAGAGACGCAACGTCCCTCCGAACGCTGAGGGGTTCTAATTAGAAGTACAATCGGCGTCCTATTCGTTATTTTACAACTCAGCGAATATAAGTGATAGTCTTACAGAGAATGGACTAATTGCATCAAATACGGTCCGGTCCATCTTGTCCTGTAGATTTCTATAAAAAACCGTTGCGACATGATCGTTGAGCGGCTGTTATTTATGAGACTGTGGTCCTACATATGTATCATTATAGTTTCGCTCCGAGATATCTTATCAGAATATCCTCCAGTACTTAATGTGTCAAGTCGTTAGGCGCTCGAGATTAAGTGAAGAACCGCGTATAAGTGTGAAGAAGTATAGAGATAAGTGTGTATGCACTACTAAACAAGTGTACACTTGACTAGCTGTTGCTCCCGGCTGCTTTTGCATTGTAATTGTGTTGAAATCCATACGAGCGTATAGAATTTGACAGCCCGTATTTAAGTTTCCTGACGGATTTTTCAAAAATATTTTCAAATATTACGTTTACAGAGATAATAGAGCCAGAGTCTCATCCTATCCATTTCCCTTTCCTCATCCCACCCCCATTTCTCGTTCTTCTCCTAATTTATTTGAATTGACAATTTGAACTATTTTCTTTTTATTTATTAAACGTTTATTGCACAATTATTTCACATGTATAAAAGGCGAACTTAACGCTTAACGGCATTCTCTACAAATCAACCACCAGATCAAACAGAAAACAGAACGTGGGTGCAGTTTTAATTTAAATACATAAATATACATATAATATATACATACATTATATATATACATAAGAATATATTTCAATACATACACACTATTAGAGTAAATAGTACATAATACGTAACTGAAGAGAAATATTGAGTTAAAGAAGCTAAAATTTTATTTCACTAATGTTGGCACGTATCGCAGGCTATGGGCGACAGTAATAGCTTCCCACAAAGCTGTCTGTCCGCTTGTCCTGTCACCCTGACTTAAAAAAAATGTGACACATATGCGTTTCATATGGAAGAGTTGTATACCATCCCCTTCTATTAATTAGGCCCATTTAAACAAAGCGACTGGTGCTTACGTCAATGGAGCACAGAAGGCGTGTCCTTTGAAACGATTTCATTCAACACATCCCACTGACACATCATTAATTCACGCCGAAAAGATTTCTCTGCCTAAAACCAAACCAACTTTACCATTAAAAACTAGCTGCTTCTTACATTATACTGTACGGCTATGAATTTAGAGTATAATTTTGAATATTCGCGAAAACTGACTGCGTTTTTTGATCGGTAATAAAGCGCGATACATCGTCATATATCTACTGCGGGATATTCACCGTGTTTTACGTAATTTGTTTTTGTACTAGTTACATTAAATGAAGCCATTACATGCTGAAAAATAATTTTGACGATGCCTACTGTAGGCGATGTAGCCGTCTTCTCATGGTCCTACTAAGTTGTCACACTAGTAGTACAACGAGGGAATCATTTCTCGTTATCATACTGCTTATATATTGTCATGAACGATGTACGTTTTGCCATCCTGCTGATTCAAATTACAGTGTTTCTAAAAATGTCTCACTCCTATTATTCGTTACAAAAAATGAATAACTATTAATTTGAATATAAGTTATATTCAAATATATTATTTATATTATTATTATTATTTATATTAGTTTAATAATTATTTATATTGTTCAAAATATCATTTTATATTTTGAACAATATAAATTAAACAAGTGATTGTTTCCATGATAATTGACAACTTTTGTTAAGGAACACATAGGCAAATCATGGGTACAGTCGCCAGTTTAATGTATTACACTTAAATAAAATGTCGCTTTATTGACTTTATAAACATACATACAGGAGGTAACAAAACACGAATGGGACCACGACAAACAAGTGTCCCTCGTGGTCTCAGTAGTAGGACAACTTATGAGAACCACTAGAAAACAGCCGGCGGTGGCTACACGATGTTTACCGAATAGGCTTTGAATTAGAAAGTGTATCATCCTGTTATATTTCATGGTAATACCTATCGAATCCAACTAGGCAAGTAAAATTTCAACAAAAAGTTGATTGACACATTCGTCTCGGTTGGATTCAGAAAAATGCGTCAATTCTTAAAACCGAAACCGACAAGACGTATGGTGCCGAAACATGGTTTTGACGCCAGGTCTGATTCACAAATTCAAAGATGCTTAATTAGCGATAGGAAGAGTAATATGCTCGGACTCTTTTTCTTAGAAACTAAGGAATTCGAGGAAAAACTATAGTTATTAACAGTCACAAAGAATCAGGAAACTAGTGGCAGTAAACAGGTCATATCTGTCAAAGGACACTTTAAATAATTAGCACCCCAATAAAGAAAAAAAAAACTGTCAAAGGACCGATAGCTATGAAGTAAACAAGTCCTTGAATCGAGACCACGACCCGATTGACATAGCGCGGGAAGATTATAGAATATTTATATCATGTTTCAAATTAATAGAACCTTCAAAATTTTTTTGTCTATATAAGCATAGACACTACGTTTCATTCCTTTAGGAATTTTTCGAAATTCAATCCCTAAGGTTATATCATATGTCATAAAAGAAAGCTAGGTACGGCCCGAATTTCATTTTTATAGCTTCAGCGGTTTTGGCTCGGCATTGATGAGTTAGTTAGTCGGTCAGGACTTTTCTGTACTTACATTTCAATGTATGTTGGAAACGGTTAAGTAAGTGGATGACAGGCCTATCAACTAATGTATATTACTAGAACAAATATGTTTCATTCAAATATATTCTACGAAAACACCTCAATAAACGCTTATTTATGTTCATTAGAATAAAGTGTAAGTTAAACACGAACGCCTTTCTCGGACGCCCCTCGACTCTGCGTTGCGGCCTAAATGTATTCTTTCTAAATGAAGTGGGCGATTCTAGGTAATTACGACTTACGGCATTAGATGTCTAATATGTCTTTAAGTTACGAGTAAATGAATTTCTTGTTAACTTATTTAACATGTTAATTACCAGGGTTTTTACAAAGCACATTCGTAGAAAATGAAGTATTCTAATATTCATTTTGCGATTTCTAAGAATTGCTTTTTCGAGAATAATGTGTTTTTTAGGAAATTAAAGTATTTTTCAGTTTTGTTTTGTTTTTCAGAATTCTGTTTCTTTGTTGTTTCACAACATTATTTACGTTTTGCGATAAAATTAATTGAAGTAAAGTATATTTATTTACTTATTTCCTTTCCACTTTTTGTAAAATATTTTTGTAAAATCTGAAATATTATTAGTGAAGCTCTGTTTCTTGTCTCTCTGTTCATTTGTTCCTATTTAGAATAATACTAGAAACAGCAAAACTTTTCCATTTATTATAGGAGAAATACATTCAAATTCTCGGAAAAAGCCATATATTGCTGGTATAAAGTGCTCTAAATAGGTTAGAGCTAAATAGGAACATAGTTGTAATCGTAACTAACCTTTAACGATCACTGCTGGACATGGGTTTATCATGCACGTTGTTTTGTGCATGAGGAATATATGGCCTTAAACGACACGCTGGTCAACCGGATCTAAAAGAATGCACTCTTTTAGAGGTAGTACAGTGCTTCGGGGCTCGTGTTAGGCTTTAGAAATGAGGTGGTGATATTCGAAATTCGACCGATACCACACAGTCGAAGTAGGTAGGTAGTATGGACGGAATTGTAATTCAAAAAAATAAAAACCATTGCCGCCCAACACGGACAGCCAAGCAAAAAAACCATTGCAAAATTATATGAAAATTGAATGTCACGAAATACAGTAAGCCAAGTTAATAATGAAGATGGTAATGAATTTCCATCACATGGAGTAAATTCAGATGGACGTAATCTCTGGAAAATAAATAAGGCTCGTCAGCCGATGTACGGAACCCTTTAAACAGTCCATTACAAGTCGGATCAACGGTTGTAGTAGTGACCAAGCAATTTTTTATCACATAGAATTTTCGCTACAATTCTTAGCTACACCTAGATATATGATAAAATTGTATAGATAATATTAGCTAGTCGGATATGTTCGCGGCCTTTTAATAGTAAAAATAATTAAGACATTTTTGTATTGCATAAATATTTGTTGAACGGAATATTGTCACTTTTTTTGTTCAACTACAATCATTCATTTCATTATCTAATTATTATAATTCATATTATCTGTGTTTATAATAATTAGTTAGATCGATGTATTTTCAATACCAGCGTTTATAAAAGATAAAAATATCTGTTTTGTCGTGATATAGAAATATAAAGTCAACCCAATATTATTACATTTCGAAATTAGTCCCATAACTTACAAATGGAAATTCAAATTCGCATTAACCATTCCGTGACTTTCATAACATCATCAATTCTAAACCAAATTACTATAACTCCGACAGATACTGCGGTGGCAAGTGACAACGCGATTTCGCAACTGTCATTACAGATGGCACGTCCTGAGGAGGACCGGAATTGTGGTCACTGCACACAAATCGCTGAAGGGGGGTACAATCAACAATTTAAATTTCACCCACCATCAAATTTGCGCATTCCAATTGAAGTTTATTTCGAACGTGGTAAGGTTTACATTGCTTTGTTTATTTAGTAAATAGGATTAATTTTGCAGCGATAGTGTGTACAGTTTATAGGAGGTACGCATTCTATTTGCAGTTTTATTCTAACCTTATAAGGTGTAGATTACTTTGAAAGTTCTGACTGATAGATCCATGTTGGGAGTGGGATAATCCAGTAAAAGCATCCAGGACTAATGATGGGATTAAATAATGTTGCCAATGGAAGTTCTGTCGAGTAATTAGGAACTGATCGACGATTTTTAATATGATCGTATTATGACCTGATGAAATGAACCTCATTTCATATTCATATGGTCAAGATAAATAGTAGTGTGCAAATTACGCTTGGTTTGATAAAATCCTTCACCACCCATGACTCCACCAACCTTACGGCACGTATCGTAGGAGATACGTAACCGTACTTGCGTGATCTCTTTCCGGCGCGTACTTTCTTGAGTCCCTACAAATCTTCTTTCATCTGTCTACATTTAACACTTCTTCGTTTTCTGGAGCGTGTACGAAACACAAGTTCATCGCCGGGCAGTTCTAAGCTTGGTTTGATAAGTATTACTTAAACCGACTGTGATGTTCAGGTGGGAAATTATCGCTTCATAACTTTTTAACCTTTCACGTTTTGTACGCGTTTCATATTCTATCAGAATATAATGTTCAGACCCGATTTAGAATATAAAATTATCGCTTCGTCTTCGAAGACCCACCGAACGCAACCACCGGTTGAGCCCCGAAGACAAACAAGTCTTTAAAGACTCACTAGTGAGTCTTCGAAGATTAACATGTCTTCTACGCCCCACCGCTTACCATTGGAATATTTTTGCATAAATATTCCGTCGGAGCTCCTCTTGAACATCGACCACATGGTGTTACCTGGTCGCGGCGACTCAATTGGGCGAACGATAGTTCTTATCGAATTCTATGGTGTCGTTTTAAAATATTCACACTGTATCGAACAATCGCGCTATCCGGCAACTAATATAATGTGAGCACATGATATTAACTATACTGTTCAAAATACGGTAAACGAAGCCATGGTTTGAGGCTATACAAAGAGGATAACTGAGTAATTGTAGAAAATTCCGCTAATGTCTAACGGCAATTCCGCAAATGATTCCAGGTACTAACATAGCTAGTAACGCTCGAAAGGAATTTTAGATGTTTACCTATCAGGCTTTAATATTTAGATCTATTAAATATCTGTATTTATAGGAAAGGGCGTCATTAGGTAGATTTTTTTTTTTTATGGACGAAGGTGGCAGACGAGCATACAGTCCACCTGATGGTAAGTGGATACTGTAGCCCATAGACATTCGTGATACATGCCAACATTAGTCCAAAATGACAAACGTTGGCACGCCCCCGGATGCGCTGCCTACCTTTGGATATAGGACTGGATTTGGAGAAAGGGTTGGGGAAATGGGCATACCCGCATACCCCCTGGTGTTGCAGGTGTCCATGGGCGGCGGTAACATTTATCATCACGTGCGCGGTCCCACGTAATCCTACTTGCTCGTGCCCACTTCCATATAAAAAAAAAAGAAAATAAAAGGTACAAAAAATAGAATAAAACTAGTGCCCGCAAGTTCGACCGTGTGTTAACATTAGAGTTAGCTTGATTCCCATGGGAACCTAATGTCCGCCTTTGTACAGTCTTTGTGTGCAATAAAGTATAAATAAATAAATGAACCTTATAATTGATCTGGATAAAAAGTAGGTACTCTAAATGTTAACCCGACACATGAGCTATAACTATGCCTAGTGGCGTTCGAGTGCTAACATGTTGGGTCCTTTTCATCCAGATCCATCATAGAGTTCCCACGGAAATCAAGTTAACCACATATACTCTGATGTCTATATATACACATATACACGAAGTCGCGGCCACCACCAATATTTTTCATAAAAAATAAGACACTTGTTCGTTATGTTAAGCCTCAATAGGCGTGCAAAGTCAAGTTCGTAGTCTCAATACGTTTATACATACATTAATTCTATCTATAGCTGGATTATATATAGTTTGCTTTGAACTACAATAATTGTGGTATGATGTATGTTCGCGCCAAGTCGCGTATTGTCATTTTTATTATTTTTAGTAAATGGCCCTCATCATCGTCGGTCGTGTATCGGTTTGCGAGGAAGCCGCGTGGTCATGGGCCCTGTCCACAACTTGAAATCTGCGAGTCTTTTGTGACGAAATCTCGTATCTGCTGGTCGTGTCCCGGTTAGAGATGAAAGCGCGGGGTGGCGGACCTTGTCTGCTGCAGTAATACAGGGCGTGAAGTGGGAGCCTGAAGCGTGTGCTTGCCTGCCCAGCGAGCCCCGTACGAAGAGGAAGCGAAGTACCAGGCCCTACAATGAACGAACGAACTACAAGGTGCCTTCTGCTGGTGCACGCCGGTGGTGAACAGGTTTTTCAAATTCATTCCTTAATCTTAATCTGCATCCGGGGGCGTGCCAACGTTTGTCATTCTGGCCTAATGTTGGCATGTATCGCGGATGTCTATGGACGACAGTATCCACTTACCATCAGGTGAACTGTATGCTCGTCTGCCGCCTTTTTTCTAAACGGTGCCCTTTAATGTACAATGTACACAATTTAATGTACACATTGTATAAGTATTCATAGGTATAAATTAAACGCAAGCATGTTGAGGAGACAGAGCGGACTGCTGTGTTAAGTTTTATTACACTAAACGTCACAAGTACCTTCATGACATTATTATACAGGTAAACGATAGATGGCGTTACTAGTATCTAATTTTGATATAAAACTAACAATAGGTATATTATTTAAAACAGAAAAAACAGAATATTATTATTAGTTTTTATTAAAAGAAGAAGCTTCATTGACAAGTGAATGAGGGAGCGATTTATGTTTAAAACGTTATTTTTTACCTTTTCTTATCTTTTTTATATGACAATAGCACAAAACACATTCTGTCTGTGTAAAGTTTTTTTTCGTAATAAACAATTTTGAATACAAAACAAATTCAAAACGCATCTCGTCAATGTCCAGTCGCGTCGAAGTAAGTTAGGAGTCACTCAATAAAATGATACTAGGTTTATTAAGGACAGAAGAGCTGGACTCCTCGGAAGCGCACAAACAAACGAAATCTTATGATTTTATTTGATTATCACAAACATTACGCACAAATACTCTTTGAAGTGCAATAAACTATCACTATTGAACTACAAAATACAGAATATCCAAATTTTTAAATAATCAAACAAAAATCTAACTTCACTTCTCTAGTTCCCGCCAAAAGGTCCATTAATACGTTTATAACCCTACTGTAATAAATACCTTTTTAAGAATAATTTTACTTTAATTTCCTTTTTGTTTCACCAGCATTATGACGTAGTATCAGCTTACACGTGGCTTCATATTTCATTTTTGCAAAAATATTTCCTTATCTTGGACCGAAACCTTTCCAAAACAAGGATTAGGGAAGGGCACACTATCTGACAGTTTCATCCCTTTCTAGCTTGTTATAAAACTTGGTAAAACGGATAAACCAGGTAACCGGATAACTGGATAGTGGGGGGCGATAAGGTCCAGTAAGCCAGCCCGCTTACTAACAAGAAACATTGTTATAACTTCAATACCTTTTAATTTTAATAGTAATTTTCATAATAGTTTATAGAACACCTTCTATATTTGTCTAATCTTAATTATTATAATAATAAGTTCATAATTAATATACATTAATATAATAATTGAGTAAAATGTAAATCCTTAATTGGCAGTAGGTATATGTTCGTTAACTAGTTTTGTAATTCTGTGTACAACTGAGTGTTGTGGGTTTTTTAATAACAAGTAAATAAAATAAAATAAAAAACATCTTTTGTGTGATATATTTCTTTATACATAAGTATATACATGTATAAGATATACATTTTTATATGTAGGTATATAGTTTATGTAAATATTAGTTTGTATATATGAAGAATAATAGTCAGAAATATATGTAGATATTGTATTATGTTTACATTTAAATATTTACTTTCACGAAACGAATAGAAAGGAAACGAAATGAAATTTTATTTGCATGGAACATATACCTATACATATAAAGCAGCTGTTAACAAATTCATATGAGTACAATATTCCACCATTTATTGGCGTGCAAGTATTTAGGTAGGCATGTACATGTTTTTTCGTAAGATAATATACCTACAGCATATAATATAAATCAGTATAAAAAAAAAGGGAATAATATATAAAATCATTTGGTCATATTAATTTAAATGTCTTTCATTTTATCATTATAAGGTTATATGAAGGAAGTCATAATATACAAAGAAAAGAAAAATAATAGATAAAATAACTTAAAATTGAAATATTCAACCGTAAATATTCAATTTATCAATTGAACAATGCTTTATTGAAACGTTTCAATGGTAGTGTTTTGATGGATGACGATAAATTATTATTATATATCTTTAGACACATCAAATAAGCTCTCCTTTGTCTTATTTTAAGTACATATATAGTGGGTTCATTTCATAATACACATATTATAGTTTCGTCTGTTTTAATAACAGTTTATTTTATACGCGTACAGAATAAAAGGATGTAAAAGGTACAAAATAAAAATACACATATGTAATCACAATAGGCATGATGACAGTATTAAAGAATTAAAGAATAAATGATTTTAGAGAAAAAAATATGTTGAAAGAATTCTAATAAATTAACCAGTTTTAATGTAAACATTGAGATTAATAATATTTTCAACTTGAACATCACCGTGTCGCTTGAGCTTCGATTGATTTACTTACCTACGTTTACCTAGGTGTAACGTCACAAGCGACGCCATGACACCTGCGAGTGTTTTCGCGCATAATTCAAAGTAGATAGAAAAAAAATGCATAATTTGCGTTAAAACTTATTTTATTGCTGAAATAATGTTATTTTCGGAAACAGTAGACGTGAATCTACATTATAGAAGCGGATTTAAAAATCCGTCATCATGCCTATTCCCGTCGCACATAAAACAATACATACATACTATTCAGTATAAGTGTAGTTTGAGCGAATGCACCACTGTTTTATTCAAATAAATAATTCATTCGTTCACTTCCAAGGCGACCTTCTGTCTCGCTCACACAAAGGAGATGCTTTCCAAACGTAATGCGTTTTGTTGTATACAAACAGGAGACTGCATTCGAACAATAATGGACATGAAGGTTTTACTTTATTTCTTTATTCTATTGTACTCGTACAATAAAATAAATTATATTTATTAAATTACATATTTAAATTAGAAAAGAGAGTACAAAAGAAAATCTCATCTTATATGGAGATCTCTTCCGGCAGACCAGTGAATGTAAAATAGAACATGCGTCACATTGTAAAAACAATTACTTAAAATCCAGCGTGTTCGCGTATTATCCAGGTAGCTTAGAGATCGTCATAAAGAAAGCATTTCTTTTACAATTATTTTTATGTACAAGTGGTGATAGGCACCCGGGCGAGCGACTGATGAGATGACAAGTGGTTAGAGTCGCCCCCATGGGCGACATTTCCATACACTTGCAACACTAGAAGGAGTGCACTGCCGACTTATAGAATCCTATTCACAGCCTTTTTGAAGAGCGCCATGTCATAACTAAATTAGTCCCACAACTTTCGGATTGGCGGTATAGTGATAATCCCACTGTACCCAGTGACTCGTTGCCAAGGAAGTGTGAATGAACCGACCTTCGTTGACGAGAGGTGCGATGACAAAAATTTGAAGATAGCATCATATTGAACAGCTCTTACACATTCCACATTATAAAGACGGTAGAAAGCGTAGAGTAATATCTATGTCTCATTGGATTCCGCCTGTGAGAGTGGGATAGTCGACAATTCGAACAGCAGGTTTTACAAATGGATTGGTATTCAAATGTAGATTACATTTGTGTAAGTACGTATAAATTATTCTGGTGGCGGGTCTTCTTCTCAAGAAACTCCCATTGTTTTTTTAGCAAGTGCTCAGTGTAATCCTTTACAAATTTACATGCTTCTTTTTTACTGATTGGTCGTCATGGCTGGTCTAATTAGACGCCGAGTCGTCTATAAATCAATTAAACAATTTCAAACAGACCTCCTATCTATGATAGGCACGATATTTTGTGTACGTTGTGGTTGTAATCTATACTAATATAAGGGTAATCTCTGGAACTACTGAACCGGTTTCAAAAATTCTTTGACAAATAGGAAGCTACATTATCCGTCTCTAATATAGGCTATATTTTACTTTGAAATTTTGAAAAAAAAACTCATAAACCGAAGCGAAGCGAGGCTGGGTCGCTAGTATTTTATACATGGAAACAAATTTTAAGCGTCAGTCGGTAAAGCAAGATTTATTTGACCGCAGGCGATGCCTGCGGTTTGTCCCCAATGATGTATGTAGATACATGAGATTTGTATGGGTTGAACCCATAACTCAAAGCTTCGGAGGGAATTTTTAATAGTAAATACAGACGATAACCTGCACTAAAGTGGGTTCTTACTCATTATCTTTATAATGTCAAATGCTTTAAACATTGATCTTATGTGAATTTCTTAAAAAAAAATGTTTTGCATATTTGAAGTGTTGTCTGTCTTACCTCGAACCAAAAACAATATTTTTTATTTATACAACGAAGGCGGCAGATGAGCATACAGTCCACCTGGTGGTAAGTAAGTGGATACTATCGCTTGTGGACACCTGCGGTATATGCCAACATCAGTCCAGAATGACAAACGTTGGCAGACCCCCGGAAGCACTGCCTACCTTTGCAGATTAATTATTAGATTGGGAGAAAGAGTATGGAAAGCGGGGAGAATGGGATGGGAATGGACTCTGGCATATCTCACTCACTACCGAAACACGTACGTACATTGGGGAAATAAAATAAATCATCGGCTGCGGGAATGCAGCGTCCACTCTCCCCCTCCAAGTACCCTTTTGTACTATACAATTATGTTGTACAGTGGTGCATGTGGTTCGCCTAACGCGAAATCTCAAACCAAAGCCAACCGCTAATCGACACTTCGCCAATCGCTCCGAACCAATGCCCGCGAGGCGACAATGCCCGAATAAATCTTCGAAGCTGTTTAACGGTCCACGGTTAGCATTTGTTTCTGCAGCCGGTCGGAATTCCGGTCCCGGTTTGTTTATTGTTGCCCTTTTGGCGGTTCCTTATTTTGGACATTCGTGATATTGGTCAAATCGTTGATAAGTACCTACATGAGAAATATGTATGGGGTTCTTCAAGGAATAAATAAGTCAGTTCTCATTTCGGCGATTTTTTATATAGATTGTTCAATAGGTATCGAGAGTAGAATGGATCCTACCAATTTTTTACAATTGGTTTGTTTTTCATTATTTATATTACAATTGTAGTATATCTTTAATTCTACGCGCGTGGCTGGAATCGCGTTGCGCGTGCCGCCTAGGCGCCCGGTCTGAATAATGAACGCTAAGAACGTTTTAGACAGGGCAACAAAACCTTACATGTTTGTAACTTTTAATTTTACCCTTAAATATATTTTTTCTAGTTTTATCTATATCTATACTAATATATATAGAGGTAAAACTGTGTGTTTGTGGGTATGTCTCTGGAACTACTGAACCGATTTCAAAAATTATTTCACAAATAGGAAGGTACATTATTCGTGTCTAATATAGGCTACATTTTATTTTGAAATTTAAAAAAAGTCTCTTACAAACCGAAGTGAAGCGAGGACGGGTCGCTAGTATATTATAAATTGGTTGACATGTTTCAAGTTTAGCCTTATTTTGGTGACACGTTGTATGTATATGTAAAAATCAGTCTATGAATAAACTACTCACCTTAATGAGGTGTTTTCTTATATAATTTGTAGGTATACGAGTAGATGTACAGACGAAATTGTGTAGGTACCATGCGCAAAGAAGCGATCTATAAGATATATCACGAACATGAAGCGATCTATCGGAAGCACACGCAGGACCGATTAGCACATTCAGCCAGTGTCAAGTTTTCTTCGTAATAAACAATCTCAAAGTCTAAAACGCATACAGTCAATGTCTACTCGCGTCGTAGTAAGTCAGGAGTAGCTCAGTAAAGCGATAGTAGGTTTACTGAGGACAGTAGAGGACTCCTTGGAAGCACACGAAAACCGCAACCTTTTTATTTGATTATCATAAGCACAACGCACGAAATACACTTTTAAGTTTAATAAACTATCATTATTAAACCACAATAAGACTTTTACAATAATACACAATACACAATTTTTACAATAATGAAATAAAAATTCAACTTCTCTTCTCGACTTCCCGCCCTAAAATCCACACCAGTCACGTCCTTACAAATTAAAAATTTATAGCAGAATGTGTTTCAATTTAGATTTGCCTTTGCGGCCAGTTCTTAAGGATTTAGTATCAAGAAGTTCCGTAAAGGACAATACTTGAAAGAGTGTTGTTACAAGAAGGCAGTTACGTGGGGTTACGAAGACAAATAGTGTTATAAGTCTACTCGAAGTGACAGGAAGACGTACATGGTTTTGCTTTATATCTAGGTGGACGAACATATATGTTATTCTCCATAAAACAGAATAGTTTGCACTAAAATTTCGAATTTAAGTTTTTGTACTACATGGTTCACTGCCATGCCTTTCAAATTAAATCAATTTGATGGATCGTACTTTAAAACGAAACTATTTATAGTTCCATTCAAATTTTCCGAAATGTAAACAAACATGACATCCTGAGGTAACTGACACAGCCGTAAATTAAAGGAGAGGTGATAATTGTTCACATATCCGTAATTTGATTAATCTAGACTGCATGTTTGCCTAAAGGTAAATGTTGAGATATTATTTCATAGATTTGTAATGTTTTTCGGAAATGCATTGGAATATACTATTGTAAGGTTACATTCAGCCAACACAAGAAAAAAAATGGTGGCAGTGACGTCACCAACTTGACGTTCGTACGAGTTGCCCACCGCCGAGCGCTTGCGATTTCATCGGCCACTTGGACGGCGGCTCTCGGTTCGTGTATACCTGTTAATGAGTGTAGTGTTGGTGTTCGGTGCTATTTTCCAGATATTTCTTAATTGATTTTCTCAGTGGCACTTAATTGTTTCTTAAATCATTTCTTAAGTGGATAGATTAAGCTGTGCACTTTATCAAGTCTTATCTTCATGCGACCTAACTTAAGAAAATACTTGATGGGGATTTGTCATCTGCTGAACTCCTTGAAAATGTTAATATATCTAGGTTTCACCCCGTGGACGTAGAGCAGCGAGCAGCGAACCCTTTGATGTACCTCTTTGTAGAACAAAAACTAAGATGTAATTCAGCCTTATGCCGCTTGTTAATCAGCTATATGACATCGCTGTTGGTGATAACAATTGCAATGGCATCTTTGGCTACTCCTTGTCGGTGTTCCGGCGTGGTATATGGCACTGTTGTAACTATTTTTTTTTATTAATAATTGTTTGTGCTGTGTGGCACCTATAATGGTTTTATCTACACGGAACAGGTCTGTACGATTTGTTATTTATTTATTTATGTAATCTACAGCCTTTTATGTAACTTTGATGTTGTTTAACAATTATGTTGCCAATGCTAATGGCCAATACAGATTACACTGACATTAAGTACAGTATTTAATAGATTGTGGGCAAGTAAAGGATGATTCTTTATTATTAATAATGTTTGCGTTGGTGTGTCCGTTTGTGTGTGTTGTGTGAGTGTGTGTACCCAGTGTGAGGATGTGTAGTTGTAGGTGGTGTATAACTGTTAGAAAACCGACTCTGTTCCTTTTTTCCCGCCTCGTCCTATTCCGCCAAACTTGGCAACACTGACAGTTCGATGTCCGTCCGCTAGTGCTGTTGTTACGCTTAGACTCAACAATCAACTAATATCAAAAATAGTGGTGTCTGTGTGGAGAGAATATTACCGAACTAGCTTATAACCCACAACGAGGTGTCCCGGGGCTGGAGACAAGCATTCATCATCCTGTGAGTACATACCTCTTCCCTTTAACACAGTCGGGAATTTGTAGGGGTACTTACAAAACCTAGTTTACGCAACAATAACTTTGTACGATTTGTTATTGTTAATTATGTACGAGTAAGTATATGTGTATGAATCACTGGTGCGCCTATTTTGATAAATAAATAAATGTGTAAATCATAATGGGCTATTCCATACAAATCACAAAGTTCTATTCATTTTGAAGGGTCCGGATATGGAAATTTCGCTCGTAACTGGTAATATTCTGTAATTAAGGATCATAGGGAAACCATACATGCAATTTCATACGTCCACTGAATTTCATCAATCGCTCTCCTTTATGGACCGCAGTTGTCCTTCACCGAAGCTAACTGTAAACCCAATTATGGGCAGTGTCACTCCCGGGAATAAGACGAATTGTCCGTCAGCTCTTTCATTATATCAGCGTGTGGACTTGGGTGTAGATATATGTTATAATTAGATATACAACATCCTCGCTCTATATATATATATATATATATATGATATATATATATGTATATGAAATGAGATACACAACTTAAAATCCAAGAAAATTAAAACGCTGAAAACTGAACGGTGTGGTTGAACCGAATTTCAATCAGTTTCTATTGGAATATCTTTGGCTTGTATTTAATCGGTATGTTGAAGTGGCAATGAGCAGACCATATTTACCGCTGGGGATGCCGATGGGGTAGACAAGTTTTCGAATTAGGGCCGGGTAGAGACGAGTTCCCGAATGCAGGTCGGGTAGCACAGTGTGGGACGCCTCACGGCCAGGTGGACCAACTACTTAAAGAAGTAGTTTGTCAGGGGGAGTGTGCACGCTGCAAATCAACAGACGCTGGGCGCGCTCGACTGGCCACGTTACCTCTCTCTCACAGAAGACTACGTTGAAATGTACTGGCATTTCCCACTTTATCTTATTTCCCCAATGTACGTACATGTTTCGGTAATGAGTGAGATGTGCCAGAACCCATTCCCATCCTATCCCTCCCCATTTTCCCAGCCCTTTCTCCAAATCCATTCCTATATCTCCAAAGGTAGGCAGTGCATCCGGGGGCGTGCCAACGTTTGTCATTTTGGACTAATGTTGGTATGTATCGCCGATGTCCGTCATCATCTGCCTGCTCATCTGTCATCTATTCTACATAACAAAACGATTGGGTTGAGGACACGTACAAGGGAAGCACAGCGTGAAATCGCGCTTCGACCAGGTGCACCGACAACTTGAACTTGGATATCGTGTGTGGCTTATATGTGTGTGTGTGAGTCACGGGAGAGGCTTATATACAGCAGTGGAGAAACATAGGCTGATGGTATGGTTCATTAAAAAATATTGTATTGAAAAGGAATCAAATTTTCTTTCAAATATTTTTTTAAATATTTTGAAATGAATGGTATGTATTCGGATTAATATACATATTATATATTAAATGATTTCACTTATTGTATTTATTGCATTTATTTAATCTTTTTAAGTCTCTTAGATAACACCCAAATAACAATTAATTTGTAATTAAAAATAATTCATAGCTCTTGACCCGATTACTGCCAAATGAGATATAAAAAGTAATATAAAATTAATGAGTTAACGTTAAACTGCATTAAATTTTAATTAATTAATTTTGAGGGGATAATGTCTTTCATATTTCTTTTAAGATTAAAAACTCGTCTGAAAAATTAATCATTCTCAAGTACTTACCGGAAAGGAAAAAAAAAGATCGGATTTAATTAGACCGAAACGCTGTTTTTAAACGAGACTAGAGTGGCGAATGTTGGATATTTTGCGGCACATGGCGGTCTTGAGGCTGTTCGGTGTCTGTTGGCGGGCTTAATACGTGACACTGAATTTTTTTAGAATCTCAAGAATTAAATCCGATATAAAGAGGAAAGTTGTTTTATAGCTTTTCGAAGTAATTTCCGCTACAATTGATACACTTTTTCATGCAATTAAAAACCATTGTGTGAAGCATTCAGCCCACCCTTCTTTAGGCGCCTCTTCAAAAGCCGTTTGGAAGGCCGTTACTGCCTCTTCTGCATTCATACAACGTATTCCTCTGAGTTTATTCTTAATTTTAGGGAAAAAATAAAAATCACAGAGTATAAAGTTGGGACTGTATGATCCATTAACTCTACATTTACAGTACTCAAAAATTGCTCATCCGGATGCGTTATTTACCTTTGTCAATGTAAGAATGAATTTGGAGAAAGGGTTGGGGAAATGGGAAGGGGTAGGATAGAATGGGATAGGGAATGAGCTCTGGTATATCTCACTCACTACTGAAACATGTAAGTACATTGGGGAACATGATTTTGATATTTTTGGGTGTGGCGCTATTCTAAAGCCGGCCGACACCGCACAGCGTTTTGTTGCAAATTAGCTTTAAAATCTTCCTTTATAAAATTTCTTGTGAAAATTTCGTGAGGTAGTATTTTTCCTCTTTATTTATCGGGGGACTAAAATATTTTCTAGTTGACTTCCCAGTTTCATCCTTGTAAAAATGGGAACAAATGGGGCGGAACAAGACTCGGCTGTACGAGTTAAAACACTGTGCAATCCACAGAAGTGTTTCATGTAGAACGGGCCTACGACTTCCTTCACCTAAAATCGAGCGAGATTTTTTTTTCTTCAAAATATTTAATTTTGTTTTTTTATGTATTAAAAGTTATGAAATGACAGAAGTACACTTGCATTGGTTTTGAAACTTGACGAACAATAGTGGTTGTATGCACAGTATGCAGGTATCTTGTATAAATATTGGTTTTAATAGACTGGAAAATGTGAGCAGCACAGACAGCGTTTGCCCGTGACTTCGCTTACGCTGGCGTAAATTTAACGTAAATAAATATTAGTTAAATGATATACTCTACTTATTTTCTTAAGTGATTCAAGCCACTGATATATAGATATATATGACATACGACATCGTGATTATCATCATAATCAGCCCGCTGCAGTCCACTGCTGAATCAGGGCCTCTTTCTGTGCAATCCATCTTTGCCCGAGCAATGTCAGAATTGACTGACATTAAATGGGCACGTCACGAATGTTGTAGAGAGAGGTTTTGGAGTCGTGGAATCTTGTTTCTTCTACTTTCCCAGATATTGTGACTTTTGTGAAATCTTAAGAAAAACATACTTTTATTAGTTTATCTTAAAAATCACATGTTAGAGCATGTTTCCTTTTAAACAGAATCTTGAAACAATGAAATTTTAAGTTAAAAAATCTGAACTTAATTAAAGATAACGACAATGAGGCAACTTCCGGCAGCTTCTAATTTTATTTATCTCTGTGGTGAACGTGAAGCCAGGTATCATTTACATAAGGTGTTCGCAAGATGTAAACGTAGCCCGTGATCTGCAGGCAGAGTGTGTACCTGATGAAATTTCAAATCAGTTCACCCTTTCTGGAGACGTCGCCGTCGTGATGTTTTGACTATCACTGGTTTTAGAGCGGCTTAAGGGAAGGCGCTTAAAGATTGAGGCGAATGTGGAAAACTGTGCTATTATTATAATCAGTACAACACGTCCGTTATATCTCTCTATGTCCCTATATCCTGCTGGGTGGCGTGAAGCGATACGTAGCGCAGGACGAAGCCGTAGCGTTGCGTTGGTCACAGTGAAGCGCGGAGAATAGAGGAAGTGCGTTCCGCCGATGTCTACATATATTTCAGATGGGATATAAAAATCGAAATATGTTTCGATATGGTAACAACTTTAACCCTATGTCATACTTTTATACTTGCTATGTGATTTGGAATCGATAATACACATAAAAAATATCTAGATTTTTTTGGGAAAAAATTGAACTAAAATTACAAAGTAAAAAATCTAAAATCAGTTAGTTACATTATTCCTTTCAGGACATTTCATAGTATGGATTTCCTCATTGGATTGAATCCAAGAGGCCCTTGGGGAACTTCCTTTATAATAATAGAGAGCGCTTACAACGATAAGACCGTTTTTTTGCGAATTGTATACTTCCGTTACAATTTTTCATATACATTTGGCGTCCAATAAAGAGTATTTCAATCGCTAGTTTGTTCGTTCATTCGTGCAATAATTATGTTTGGCACACCGCATGTCGCGTTTCCTCCGAGAGACAATATAAATTAAAAAATGCCGAAATTTCAATCACGAGGATGGGTTTAAGTCGGCACGTACTGGGACCCAGTGATTAAGGGTTGAAAACCCTGAAAAATAGATACGTTTACAAACTCGCGTGTTTGTGGTGATAGTGTTAGTACAGTGTGCAAGGAACTTAATCAACAAAAACAAGTACAATGTGGGCAGGTGAATCAAAAACAAACGCGACGGAGGGTGGACAGATTTGTGTGTCAATAGCAACAACAGCTTCACCCGCCTGCGTAGTCTCGCCGCGACCACGGCTCATGTAATTGAATCGAAGTATCGGCTATATTAAATAAATCGTGAGTAACCCGTTTACATAATAATTATTATGTTCAACCACGATAACAAAAGTTTAAAATTTCTCTGTTGTAATGTGTTTGTGTTTTTCTTTGTAACTGTGTTCTAAATCAAACGTCTTATTTAAAGCGCATGCAGTCGATAACAGACCCCTTTATAGTACTAGATCTGTCATATTGTGAACCTTAATATGTGGAGTCTAGTAAAGTGGTCGGTGAATCGACGATTTCATACAAATCTCTTTACCAATGCAGTCTTGGCTGATCTCATGTCAATGACCGTAATTCTTCGTGCTCGTGACGTGCGCTTAATAAGCTGAAGGTATATCAGCAATTTTATAACAAAAGGGTACTTAATAAAATCATCAATAAAATTTGTCATTCAAAAGACAAAATTCGCTATAATTTCGGACATAAAACTATAACAATGTGGAACAAACTTGTTATCGACGAAATCCGGAAAGTTCCGGATACCCCATTAAGGATATAAGCGATATTCATCAAAGCGCCAATGGTCACCCGGTTATCCGGTCGTTCAAACTTTCTACGATTAGTATCTGACCACACTAGAATGTATTTGTTACTAGTTATTTTAAATATTAAAACTAGCAATTAGTTCAGGTTTTGCTCGTGTAATATAATAAATTATGCGTAGATAATAAAGATCATAAATTCACATAGGTTAGTTAATGGGTTATAGTATATTTCCATGCGCTTTATGTTTTTTTTAATGGGTTAATGGCCTACAGGATCGTTAGTGGTCACCGTCCATGGACACGTGCAACATCAGGAGGATGTGAGTGCGTCGCCGACCTTGCAGGATTCAATTCACAGTTTTATACGGTATTTATATCAAAATAGCTTTAGTTAATAAAAGAGGGTAAGTGTGGTGATATTTATAGAAAAAAATATTAAAATAGCCCCAATGACCAGTCCCATGTTGATGGTTAGAGGCGATTCTACTATAGGATACACAATGTTCTCCGTCCCCGTGAGGAGGCGCGAGATGTCTCTGGGCTGATACAGTGAAACGAGTCGTGAGCTTTGCATATGTGTGGGTGAGTGCCGAATTGTCCAATCCAATTGTCGGAATAGTCCTCGCAACGAGACATGCTTTGCATCCGTGTGAGTGAGTGCCGAATTGTCTAATCCGATTGTCGAAATGGTTTGCACTGTACACTATCGATGTGCACTCACGCAAAAGCAAAGCTCATGTCTCGTTGAATTCACTGTAGTATGATATCTCCCACTAATATTCGAACGTTTAGATGTTTTTTATCTCAATTACATCTAACACGGTTGAACCGTTTATTGTTGTAACTTGGTAAATTGATAGACTGGTAAATCCGGATTAACACATAGGCTACTATCCATGTATACCAAGCGAAGGAAGCCGCGGGAAAAACCAAGTATGAACAAAATCTAGGAAGTCTTCTAGGTATACTTATTTAGGCACATTGAACAAGTTGATATGTAAATCCAGTTCCATGTAGACAAAGCTAGTAAAATAATTTGTAATTTGAGAGTGCTGCGGAAATATAAAACAGTTAGAAGTCAACATTGAAAATACATTAAAAAGAAATCAAAAACCGTTTTCCTCTTTGTTATTTTCCACAAAAATAATGACATGTATATCAATATCGATACTCCGCCGTAGGTTATTGAGGAAAATAAGCCAAAATAAGTCTTTCTGCCATTCACGTGTCACTCTTGTCATGCTTTTGCTGCTATGAATTACTGGAAAGGGAGAGTACCTCATATGGACGGATTTCGAGTAAATTCAATTTGATGCCAACTTCGAGTATTTATCACCGCTTTATGCCTTTATAAAGAGTATAAACTTGTACGCGGTAAACGACACATTATACCGCGAACCCGAAAGATGTGAAATGAACTCCCTGCTAAGGTTTTTCCGCTACGTTATGACATGGGGCTCTTCAAGAAAGCTTTAAATAGGATTTTTAAAGGCCGGCAACGCACCCGCATAGCTCCATGGTGTTGCAGGTGTCCACGGGCGGCGGTAACCACTTACCATCACGTGAACCCCATGCTTATCTGCCACCTTCACCACAAAAAAAAATCCGTATTGATTTTATTTGTATTATTAGTATATTTGTGTTTGTGTACAAGTAGTTGCCACATATTTTTAGTCATAAATACATATCACATACATAATGTAATGTATAGGTACTAAACGCGACTAAAGCCGCAACCACAAACCCTGAGGAACTACGTTATCTCTAAAAGCGTGGACCCATTAACCCAGTTAGCCAGCGTTCTAAGGTCATACATACCTTATGCATTAGAGACGTTTTTTAGGACGCCCGTTTATTTTGTCCGTAGTGGACAAAAAAACTGCCAATTTTTTTATAGAAAAAGGCGGCAGACAGGCACACAGTCCACCTGATGGTAAGTGGATACTGTCGTCCATAGACATCCGCGATACATGCCAATATCAGTCCAGAATGACAAACGCTGGCACCGCCCAAGATGCACTGCCTATTTTTGCACATATGGAAATGGATTTGGAAAAAGGGTTGGGAAAATGGGGAGGGATAGGATGAGATGGGAATGGGCTCTGGCATATTCCACTCACTATGGAAATATGTACGTATATTGGGAAAATAGGGTAAAGTAGGAAATGCCGTACATTTCAAGGTTCTGTGAGAGGTAGCGTGGTCAGTGAGGTGCGCCCAGCGGCTGCGGGAATGCAGCGTGCACTCTCCCCTTCTAAATGTCTGGTGTCGGTAATCTGGTTACGTAATCTCTGTAATAGATAACTAATCCGAAATACTTGTTTTGTCTATTTTGCTTTTTCTTCCTAAAAGTACTTCTATAAACTATATTGTTATTTTCATGCGCCAATTACAAAAGATATATAGATCATTATCAAGTGATTGCATTATTATTCAGCATCGAGTTACTGCCTCCCAGTAATCACTTTAATCGTTCTCGTACCATATAAATTAATGAGTCTCCATTTATAATGTATTAGGAGTACAAACCTCTTTAATGGCTGTTTCAAGTTTATAAATTCCTAATCGGTCTTTTTGCTGATATGAAACATTTGATAGATGATGTTAGCCGGAATTCTGAACGATAATTTAAAAGTGATGCTTCACAAGTTGTTTGCTAGTCATCGTTTTAAATCGATTTCTAGACGTTACGAGGTAGTTGTAATTAAAAAAGGCCGATGCCACGCGCTAGTCGGGTACATTACGATGGTAAGGAATGGCGTCGTACGGGGGGCCAGTAGCATTTGGGGCCGCGGACCCATGCGGAGAAATATAAAAAAGCCTAAAAACATATTGTATGGACAAATATAGGTACTCGTAGGTAGACCTACGAGTACTTTTTAAATCAATCAAATTACCTACTATGTTGTACCTATAACGAACCTTATTGATTAAATTGTATTGTTACAAATTACACTTAATTACTGTACCTACTCAGACAACTTTAATTCCTTTCAATTTACCTTATCAATCCTCTTAATCGGTTAATCTATAATCACTTCTATAATGAAGTAAGAAGGTTCATTTTTGGTTGCTGATTTAGATCGGTTTTTGGATAGATGGATCGTCTGTCAGGCGAAGTGTCGTTCGGTGATCGAGGAACATAATCTACTAAAAGCATCGATCTATAATCATTCGTGTATACGGGGATTTGTTTTGTTCCAATTTCCGAAACGTTTTCGATGGGCGTTTTTTCTGTATTCGATTTATTTACGTGATGTGTGAGTTCTTTTGTACATTATACAAGGTTATTAACGGGCAAATTCGGTACTTAATTCTGAAGTTAGAACTGGTATATGAACAACTTAAAATACAAACAATTGACATAGGAATAAATAATGCCATAATTTATTCTCACGGTATTGACCCATTTAAGGAAACTTGACATTGTTATTATAACTTATATGCTGGACTAACATTTAGGATTCTTTTTACCCAGATCGATTATGGAGTACCCACGGGGATAAGGACACGCGAACGAAGCCGCAGGCACCGGTTGTAGCCCTAATACAACAATTAGGCTACTACGCTACGAAAAATGCTACTAAAAAGCCATGCTATCCGTATACCAGAAAAAGCCAACGGTTATGCTACGGTTTTAAACAGCTGTGAATAACATACTGCTAGGTCGGCAGAACACCCACACATCCCTTGTTGTTGTAAATGTCTATGGGCGGATGGGCGGCGGTAGGTAAGTACCTACCCCCCCCCCCCCCCCCAAATCCCGACGACCTAATTACCTACTGCTGCCAATGCGGTTCTTACACTACACTCACAGGCTACACATATACATCGTCCCCGCCGACGTGGACGAGGACATCCCCCCGCTACACCGTGAACATACAACGACCTTCAGCCAACACTTTTACCAGGTATCGGCACGTGCCTGGGTGCTTCTCATCGACTGGCGATCCCGCGATACCCTCCCAAAGCAACGCACTAAGCCGACGGTCGATACTTCCCTCGGTCTACCGACGGGGGAGCCCTTAGGCTGGGTGATGCATACTCCTTTTGCTCCTAGCTGAGCACCTTCTGCGCAGGTGATTCTTGAAAGGCCATTGGGGCCACAAGAATTTAGCCATTACTTAAGTACTTACAAGCCATTACTTACAAGTTTTTAAGGCAGCCAATGAGTTTATGTTATTACTCTGCGAAGTGCGTAAAATACATTTAGGGCGCAATTTGGCAACTAGGGATACGATCCAATGTGAATGCAGCGAAGCAACTTTATGAGCTGCAAACTGGCTAGCGACCTGTAGTCTAACAGAATTAAATGTATGGACAGGGTCTTGATAAACTACGTAAGTTAACACGATAATACGATAAACTGACAATCTCTTTCAGAGCTTCGATTCGTGTAAATAAACGTCGCAGTAATTAATATACCATGAATAGCTAAGTCTCTAGTAATTTTGTTAATTGTGAGACATCATCACACGAAGATCCACTTACCATCGGGCAATGAGCGCGCGACTGGTCAAATTACCCATATATATCCTATTCTTTCGAATGTACGTACGAAGGATTACTTCAAATGATGTAGGTAAGTGCTTCGGTAGTGGGATGGCAAATGTATCAGAGCGAGTGTGATGAGGAAAGTTCCTCGTTCCGTTATGTTTTCTATTCGCCGTTTTCTCAATCTTCATTCCAAATCCATCACTAAATCTTTGTAGAGGTTATAATTTAAGGTGTATTGTGGTGTAAGATGTAGCTTCAGAAGGTGCGATAAATAGCTTTCATTGTCCTCCACACTATTTTATTAAATGAACACAGCGATTGATGGAAAACATGCATGTCGTGAGGCGTGCGGGAGACGAATGGCGAAAACAATGTGGATAGTGGCGGTATACCGCAAATTGCTGACAACGTGAAACACCAGGCGCGTTCTGCGTACAGTGTGTGAACACTGTGTTGCTACAATCTTCAAAGGTAGACAGCGTATCCGGAGGTGTGCCAATGTTTTCCATATTGATCTGATGTTGGCATGTATCGCGGATCTCCACGGACAACAATATCCCTAGATTGACTGTTAATTTGTTTGTCACCTTTTTTATAAAAAAAAAACCCGACTATCAGACAATGAACCATCTTATCTCATCTTATTTATCATGCTACGTAAATAAATATTTTTGATTTGTTTTGCTTCGAAGGCTTTTTAAAATCGAATTGTACTGGTAGTAAGGTTTCGTTTTCGTTTGGAACTTGGAACTGAGTGAAAGTCGACAGATCTTTATCAATGTATATTTGCAGCTAACTTCAATAACATCTTGGAACCTTAACGACATATCTAGACACTTACTTATGAGTAGTGTAGGCCAGTGCTTCTTTCACAACATGCCGTCCACCATAGGACAGCAGTATATAGCAATATTCTTATATGAAAAAAAAAGAAGCAAAATTAACTTTATAATCGCATAATATGATATTACCAAATTCAGTTGGAAAAGTAGTCAAACAAGACAATATGAATGCAGCATAAGTAAAACAAATTGACTTTGAATTTTACCTTTGATCAGTAAATGAATTTAATTTTAAAATTTATACAAGTCAAACTAAATTATTCTAACGTGAAACTAACTTATGTTATTGTATAATATACAAAACTGACAAATTTTAATATCAAAAAATATTTCAGGTTATTTCAGTATTTTTTTTTTCAATTGGAAATAAACATAATTTTGATCAGTGTAAAACCGTGTTACGCCGTCATGGCCAGCATGCTTGACAGTCACGCGCCCGAGCAACATGATGTCACCGGGCGGCAAGTTCTCTTCTTTGAGCAACACGATGTCACCAATGTAAGTACTCTTGTTCACGTTTCACCCATTTTGTCCTCTCTTGAAGTCCTGACAGATATTCACTTTGCCAGCGGTGTCAGAAATCTCTTACCATTTTTTTTTGTAAATTACCAACGTGATAGTATATATGTATTTATGTCATGTAAATCAGGACCTCTTGATATAATTGATGATTCATCAATCAAAAAATGGCCTGGTGTAAGAGGTTCTATAACATTTTTTTTATAGGGAAATAGGCCAACGATCAAGCGGTCCCACGTGATGGTAAGTGATATCGCCGCCCATGGACACCTGCAATACCAGTTGGCCAGGCAACACCAGGGATGTTAGCGTGGCTCCTGTATATGGTATCCCCGGTGCTGTCCTCTGCATGGCAACGTATGTGACCAATACTTACAAGAGCAAAGTCACCATGTCACCAAAATTGGTGCCTCTTGTACACATGCCAAAAGACATATTTGACACAGGACAGTCGTCATTTCCTCTGAATTCAGGTTCTTGGTCTCTGGGTCTTGGTGTAGCAAGTACCTCTGCCAGGTGACCAGGTATGTTTCATTGTATTCTTCGCTTCGCCAACTACGTGAATATCGTGAACTTGAGAGATATTTAGATTGTATTTGATACAGTTGTCTGAACGTAAGACACTTGCAATAGGTTTCAATATAATCCTATCCATTAATTTCATATTGGTTGTACCCCGCGTACACTGCGCGGTCGCGTAATTTGATTTACTGTTTGCTCCGGTTTTATTTTAATAGGCTTTGTCCAGTGTAAAGTTAGATGTCTTTATTTAAATTTGGTTTTATTCGTTTGTGTTAGCGGATGGAGCTAAATTGAAATAAATAGGTAAATCAAATAATCAATGAATTAAATAAAAATATTCCTGTGTACATACCGTGAAACTCAATCAAGTATTGATGATAAACTTTCGTGTCCGAAAATACTCCAGAGGCTACTAGAAAATCTGATGCTAATTCTAGATGAAGCTCAAAATCAAGCCACTACCTTAGAGACTGCTAAAAAAAATCCTTAACTTATGCCAACAGTTTCAACCCGACACAACTTCATGCTATACCCGACAAAAGACGTCATCCGTTTTTGACAGAAGGAAATCAAAGTGTAGCAGAATCTACACCGACATCTTCGCGTACTTCGACATTGTTTCTTTTGTTCATACGTTACCCACTTTCCGAGCTTCTTCACTTTCCCGATTTGACGCAAATTAATTAATATCATTTTAGCACTTATTTAAAATATAACTTTTTTAATAAACTCCTCCTTTAAACCCACCCTAAAAGCTGCCAGCCAGGTTTATTTTATAAGAACGTATGATGTGTCATCTAGTCTATTCTCATATTAGCAATTTTAAGAAAAGTACCACAGTAAATGGATCTCACAATAAGAGATAAAACAAAAATAAAACCCTATAGCCATGCGATAGCTATTCCATTCATGGCGTACGTAGTCCATTTTGTTATTATGGTTCGCTCAATCGTGAAATTAATATCTACCGACTACGCACAGGATACGTCAGTTGACCTTTGTATCTAATGTCTAAGAAAATGTAATTTAGTTTCTAGGAATAAGAGAAACTATTTACAGAGGATCAGCAATTGCCTGCGGCATTGACCCTATGAAAACCACTTTCAATTCAGACAACGTAATCTTCAATAACATTGTATACAATAATTTAAAACATGTCGTTCGCAAATTCAGAGATATTTGAATTTAAGTGAAATTGTAGAAAAAATATATTCGTCATTCAAAAAACGATCTTTCCCTGGCCTAATGTAGTGGTATCTAGATATATATGTATCCATGTATTCATGTATCCATTTATGCATGTATGTTATTATATTTGTATGTAGTTCCGCAATCTTTTAGTTTCTTAATCGTATTCAAAATATAATACTGAGGCCTTATCGGTGAAATTGCCATTATTATTTATTGTTCTGTCCGTCAAATTACTTTTTGCTTAGATATCGTTGTTTGTGACCATGGAATATTTAAAATTTCGCGTTATTTTCGAATATGAGTTCCGTCGCGGCAGCAAAGCATCACAGATGGCACGCAATATCAACGATGTGTACGGACCAAATACAGCAAACGAACGCGCTCGGTGCGTTTTTGGTTTGATCGTTTCCATTCTGGTAATTACAGCCTCAAAAACAAGCTCTGTGGATGACGAGAAACTAAAGTCGATAATGAGGAATTGAAAGCGATAGTGGAAGCGGATTCATCTCGAACCACGTCTGAGTTAACAGCAGTCTTCCGCGGAAATGACAAAACGATATTGATTCATTTGCGTCAAATCGGGAAGTGAAGAAGCTCGGAAAGTGGGTAACGTATGAACTTAATGAGAGTCACCTGCAAATACGTATCGAAGCTTGGCTTACTCTGTGAACCGGCACAAAAGTGAAGGTATTCTGAATCGTCTTGTGAGGAGAAAATTGTGATACTTCTCTTAGTTTACCAAAATATTTAGAAATACAATTAACAATTAATTAGTATTACTAATTATATCTGATTTAATGATTATTTAAGGTTAAAACAATATATGTCAGTAAATTCAATAATACCTCGTTAATTTGTCCCAGTAAACCTTACTCTATATCACTCATTAAATTTTTAATGACGTTAACAAAAGAGTAATTTGCTGGAGACAAGAGCCTTTGATGAATACTGTAAGATTTTTGTTGTGGGTTGACTATCACACCGTTAGGAAAACAAAGTTCTGACACATTACTTTAATATACATTATAACAATTAATTTTACTTTACGTGTTTGACATCGAACATTGGTGTTGCTTTTTCGCAGTAAACAGCGATGTCATCACTGTGTCTGTGTGTCATCACTGTGTCTGTGTCACAGCTGTGTCATCACTGGTTCGAGTTGTTAAGATAGGCAACCACGCATCCTACTGCGTTATATATTAACATTTAAAAAATGGTTCCCGTATCTATAAAAGGCGACTCTAAACGGGGGCGACTGGCCGCGGCTAAATCGCGCCCCATGAGCAGCTAAGACTGGACGCAAAGACATTTGTATGAAATCGTCGAAAACCGACCACTTTACTAGACCCCTCATATTAAGGTTCAATAATATGAGGGGTTTAGGAAAGTGGTCGTTGTCTTGGCGGTCAGTCTTGGCTGACCTTATGTCAATGGCCGAAATTCTTCCTGCTCGCGGCGCGCGCTTAAGACGCTCAATCGCACGGCCAGCTGTCAATCGACTTGACACGCGACCGGGCTACGCAACACATCTGCCCGAAGCCTTATGAATCAATTAAGGAGTTTGCTGACTATGAACATTTGACGATTCATAAACTCTTGTCGTCAAATATCAAAAGGTAAACACCGAAACTTGGTAGTTCTTTGGTTCTTTTGTCTTTCACGTATGTTGGACCTGTGTTGTAGCAAATTAAACGTTGTAACGTCGAAATGAAACAAATATGAATAATGAAATTACCACTATGACATTTGAGATTTTCGTGTTTTTCACAGGATTACGGTTGGTTTGAAGAAATTACCTCCTATTGAAGAGGAAAATAGAGGAAGATAACAATTATAGAACAATAAAAACATTTTGTAAATACCTTGTTACACTGTGTTGTAACAGGCACCTTTGCTAAGTCAAGTTCCAAATCCTTAGCAGACTACGGACACAGAGCAAAGATCTGCGAAGCATGTTAACGACCTCCGCCATAGAATTCCCTTTTGTACCAACCCTAACTATTACGTCACAGTAAAGATATTAAGAGTGGATTAACTTAGGAACTATTTAGGAACTGTTACTTATTGTATAATGATGCTTCAATTTTTTTTTACAATGTAATAATTGTATTGGCTAACGGCGCCATGGACACCTGCAACATTCATTAAATCCTATTCACAAGTAATTACAATCGATCGCCCAATCGATCTAATCTAATTACACGTCAGGCATATAGAATTTATTTATTTTATTTTATTTAGGATAACAAACAATTGTACAATAATAACTTCACTTAATCTAGTAATAACACGTAATACTAGTAAGAAAGTAAGTAAATGTACAAGCGGCACCGTTATCCCCGAAACAAGTATTTATTGAGAAATTAATTAATATATCTATTACCTATTGATACTTAGGTAGTGATTACAATTACTATTTCTAATAAAAAAAAAAATTAAAAGAAGTAAGTAGCACAAGTGGTTTAAAACATTAATCTAATAAACACAGCATTTACCCGATCACAGCGTAACATTCCTTACCACATAATGTAAAATTAATCTACGTTCGTGTGAGTAAGTGGCATTTTACGTGTCTCTTTAAAGTTCGATTACCGTTAACCGGTGCCCCATATTACTTACTTCTTTAGTATATCAGCGTACCTCTATTTGTGTTGTAAGGAAAAACTTTTGCGTTTACTGATTGTCTTCGGTGCGTGATTTTCTTGTGTATTCCATTTTTTTTATATAGAAACAATGTGGTGTTTTTTTTAGTGTTCGTATGGTTTAGAGTAGAGATATAAATGGTAACTATATTAGATAGTGTTTCCATTGTGTCGATAAAATATTTCTTCTGTATCGATATTTAATATGATAACTGCACTACCTGAGGATCCATATAGTTACAACTATATGGATCCTAACTAAATAGAGGTTAAATTTTAACTAGTGCACCACTACTATAAATAGTGATCGTGGGGTGTTGGCCAGCTTTCGAAGAGCACCTACCTACCTATCTCCTCCCGTGGTTGTCGTAAAAGGCGACTAAAAGATAACAAAGCCCCTACCACAAGACCTGAAGACCTACACCACCTTCAAAGGAGTGGACTCGTCAACCCACTTGGCTAGCGTGACGTTTTAAGGCCATACATTCCTCATGCACAAGACAGTGTGACTGAGGAGGGCCATGTCCAGCAGAGGACAGTAAAAGTGCTGGTGACAGTTTCTGTGTTGTGTATTTGAATTATTTTATGACATTAAAAACATAATTCGCAAGGACTGAAAAAGCGCGTAATGGATTATCTGTAACTCTTTACAGATATTAAAGGATTTTTTACAGTATTTTTTAAGTATTTTACAGAAAGTATTTTTTATTTTATGGAAAAAGGATGTCAGACGAGCATACAGTCCACCTGGTAAGTGGATTCTGTCGCCGGTGGAGACCCGCGGTACATGAGAACATTAGTCCAGAATGACATATCTGGCAAGCCCCCGGATGCACTGCCTACCTTTTGAGATGTAGGAATTGATTTGAAGAAAGGGTTGGGAAAATGGGGAGGGATAGGATAGAATAGGAAGGGAATGGGCTCTGGCTTATCTCACTCACTACCTACGTACACTGGGAAAATAGGATAAAGTGAGAAACGCAGTACATTTCACGGTGGTGAAACGATTCTTTGGGGGAGAGTGCACGCTGCATTCCCACAGCCGCTGGACGCACTCGACTGGCCACGTTACCTCTCTCTCTAACAGAAGACCACCTTCAAATATACTGCATTTCCTACTTTATCGTATTTCTCCAATGTACGTACGTGTTTCGGTAGTGAGTTAAATATGCCAGAGCCCATTCCCATTTCATCCCATCCTATCCCTCCTCATTTTCCCAACCCTTTCTCCTAATCCATTCCTTAATCTGCAACGGTGGGCAGTGCATCCGGGGGCGCGCCAGCGTTTGTCATTCTGGACTGATGTTGGCATATATCGCGGATGTCTACGGACGACAGTATCCACTTACCACCAGGTGGACTGTATGCTTCTGCGGGTTCTTTTTCTATAAAGACTTCTATGAGAGAGGGGTAACGTTACCAGTCGGGTGCGCTCAGCAGCTGTGAGAATGCAGATGCACTCTCGCCCTCCTAACGACACTAGTGATTTCACTCCTTAAGGAACGCATTCTATTTTAGCTCTCGTGTGAATGAAGCCTTATTAATATTTATTGACAAATGCCTACAATAACACTAAAGGAGTTTCAATATCAAACAATCAATTTTGCTATACTTTGTTAAAATGTGAGTTTCAATAGTAACTTCATCCCGTCCCATTTTAATACTGAAGAACTTTGTCGACTTGTTCTGTGTTTTTGAAAAGGGTGGAATTTACAATCACTCTTGTTTTCACACTATAAATTCATTCCCAAGGGCGGAAGGGAAACTATAAAAAAGGTCGGGGAAATATAGTAAGGGTGCGCTAAAAGTTAAGTTCTTAAGTCCCCAGATAACTTGGCAATATAATCTGAAGTGTCGAAAATAAAACAGTCGAAGTGGAATTGAAACCATAATTTTTTACTTGACAATGGTTTCAAGATTTCGAGTTGCGAATTCGATACTTATCGTTGACCGATTGGCGAAGTGCAAAAGATTCCGCATTAATTTGTCATTCATTTGTTTAAAGACAAATGTTCGTTCATGTCTGGGTGTGTGTTTGTCTTTGTGTGCGTCTCTGGATCCACGACAGAACTGCTAGTGTGGACTATTGAATGTGGCGCTATTTATTTATTATGAGCGATGATTTTATTCTAAAGATCTTCAAAAATGATTGTTTTAAAAGAAGTAATTAAATGAGCATTAAAAAGGTATAGGTACTGAAAAACAAATCGATACATCAAAATCAAATCATTTGCCAAAAGTACGTTTATACATTAATTCATGTATTAATTATATTGTATTACACATTAATTCATATATTAATTACTTTGTATTATACATTAATTCATGTATTAATTACTTTGTATTACACATTAATTCATGTATTAATTACATTGTATTATACATTAATTCATGTATTAATTACATTGTATTATACATTAATTCATGTATTAATTATATTGTATTACACATTAATTCATCAATTAATTATATTTTATTATACATTAATCCATACATTCAATTTATATTATGGTAGCAAATTTATAGGTAGGATAGGTTCTCTGATATACAGAATATCTGATATAAAGAAACAGAATATCGCTATGATGGACTCCGCTGTCTTGATGATGACATTCTTAGTTATTTAAATTATTTACTTTTTAGTTATTCAATAATCGATTGTTTTGTTCATCACAATTTGCTGTCTGTACTGTATTTAGTACTTTTCTGCGTTTCATGTATACACAATACATTTTTAAAATAATTTGTACTTATAATTGCAACAAGAAAAAAGCTGTAGCCATTATTTAATGCAAAATAAAAGCATTAGAGTAAAAAACATTTATCTCCGCACCCGATTTAATTTAAATTAACACTAGCTGAGCCGACAGACGTTGTCCTGTCCAAATTTCAATAATACAATAAGTTCATACAAAAATCCCATAGAAAAAAGCACCTTCAGTTTATCCCGCAATTTACAATTTTCCGGGAAACTTTTTCAATTTTTCTTTCGCCAATAACCTTATTCGGACGAACATTTTTAAAAAAAAATTAGACAAATCGGTCTACCAACATACCGCTTACCAACGAACAGCATTTAATTTTTATTTATTTAGATTATTCAATTTAATTTTATTTTATTCAAAGTGAACGATCAAAGTTTAATATAAAACACTATACGTGACATATGCATTTATCACTTAATTTGACCCTTTATTAACTTAAATAATTTGCTACAGGGGCATTAAATCTATGTTTCTTTTTGAAAGGGGGCAATGTGGTGGGAATGAGTTTGGGATCACATTGTTTAATTCTCCTCTCCCTGTAGCAAGGCCTCTCCCAAGGCTCACCAAAACACACGATCTTCCGCAAACTTTTTCAAGGCGTCATCTACATGTCCCGAGGGTGTTCCACGTTCCGCTTTCCAGTACGTGTTTCCATTCCACTCATTGGTTATCAGTCCTGCGGCAGATTTAAGGGAGAGGGTACAAGCTGCAATCCAAGACCACGTCACCCCTCTCTCACAGAAGACTGCCTTGAAATGTACTGCATTTCCCACTTTGTCCTATTCGCCAATGTAATGTAGGTACTTGTTTCGGTAGTGAGTGAGATATAGAGTGAGATAAGTGAGTGGAGCCCATTCCCACCCCATCCTATCCTATCCCTCCCCATTTTCCCAACCCTTTTTCCAAATCAATTCCTACACCTCCAAAGTTAGGTAGCGCATCCGGGGGCAACGTTTGGCATACTGGGTTGATGTTGGCATGTATCGCGGGTGTCCACGGGAGACAGTATCCACTTACTACCAGATGGGCTGTATGGACCAGATGCTCCAGATGGACTATATGCTCGTCTGCCGCCTTGTTACTGTAATAAAAACATATGGCCTGGCTTTTGTTACTTCTTCACACTACTGTTTTTTTTATAGGAAATATTATTTTTATGGAAATGAGTGCGCCCGACGGCTGTGGAAGTACAGCGTGCACTCTCCTTCTACATGTGGATCACTTTAGTAGTTCTTTGTTGAATTACTTCGTAAAGTAACAAATGTATTAGGTAGATTTCATTACACTCAAAAGCAATTTGATTAACTTTTAACTGAATTTTTATAAAGTCTGTGTTAAATTAAACTCATTTGTGTGTTACTGCAGGTTTTTATTGGAAAAGTCTTCAAAGATAAAAAACATCTCAAATAAATTTAAAGTAATTTCATATTATTCTGGCATTGTTTATCAAAACTCGTCATTTAAAAAGTTTGTTTCAATAAATAGTACCTTTTTATTCGAGACAGTTGAAGGAAACTGTCGCCGGTGTTTCTATAATTTGAATTGAACAATGGCTTGAAACGTTCTTATCTTCCCTGAAAGAAAAATCTTTGTGAACCGATTTCTGAATGAAACCTTTTATTCTATTCTTTTCTTGTTTTATTTTAGGCATAACTCAAAAGTTATTTAGGATATGAAACAACAATAGATTAAATAAGAGGGAATAAAATGAAATGTAGCAATATTCAAACACGTGTGATGTCCGAAAATGCAAGTTATTGTATTGAAAAAAAAAAACATAAATATTTTTTACGAAGCATAAATGAGTTTTATATTACATTTGAAGAATAAATGTACCAATATAAAAATTTGCTAGTATAGCCCAAAGTTATTCAAAGTTCAAAGCTAGTATAGTTAGTATAGCGATAAGTTCTATTTTGTCACAATCACAGCTCCTCTTTGTGTCTATTATTATGCAAGCATGTGTGGTTGTGTCGTATTATTTTAATTTCATTTTCTTCATAGTGTTTGTTTGTGTGGTGATTATAACTTAATGCAATAACTTTGTTTTCCGCTACCCATTTTCCTAATTATTCCTATTCAATTCATATATTTATTTTCCGCTGTAACGACCCAGGTTTGATTTCCCATTACACGAACTGAAACATATTTAAACAAATCTCTTCTATAGATTAATAGACAAATCTATTAGTAAAATCAATTATTGAATAGACGCCGATTGCTAATCTATTAAGAGAATTGGTAATGCTGTTAATTTAGCTAATCGACTTTTATCTGTCCCGCCATAAACAACATAAGAGCCTCAACATACTGTGGATTTTACACCGTCTTATAGAACGGTTTGTTGACCAAAACAAAGGTGTAGTATGTGTGAATAGGCATTTAAGATCCTAGCGAATGAACGAATGAGAGGTTTTTTTGTTATAAAACGACACACACACAACTGTTAACATTTGGTTCAAGATTTGAGGCGCTACAATTTTTAGGTGCTTACAAAAAGTAACAATATAATAAACAGTAGTATAAAATTATGGAACAAAATGGGCACCTAGCTCAACTTATTGTTGGAACCTGTGAGGCAGACCAGAATACTAATATTCTGCTAGGGGTCACTAGAGTCACTAGTGACGTGTCATTTGCTGGGTTAAAATTTAGGGAACTTTTTATTCAGATCTATAATAGAGTTTTCACGGGAATCACTTTTTGGGAGGGGAGAGTGCACGCTCAAATCCAACAGCCGCTGGGCTCGCTCGAGTGGCCACGTTACCGCTCTCTCACAGAAGACTAACTACCTTGAAATGTACTGCATTTCCCACTTTATCATATTTCCCTAATGTACGTACGTGTTTCGGTCGTGGGTGAGATGTGCCAGAGCCCATTTCCATCCTATCCCTTCCCATTTTCCCAATCCTTTCTCCTTATCCATTCTTATATCTCCAAAGGTAGGCAGCGCATCCCGGATCGTGCCAACGTTTGTTATTCTGGACTAATGTTGGCATGTATCGCGGATGTCTATGGGCGACAGTATCCACTTACCATCAGGTGGACTGTATGCTCGTCTGCCGCCTACATCCATAAATATAAAAAAAAATTTAGGCATACCTATATAGAGTAGGGCAAACCAGGGCGATTCAATTACATAACAGTTATTATTTAAGGTGACTAATGTATAATAAATTAGATGCTAATCTTCTAATTCACCTTAAGGAACAATTGCTAAGATACTCCAAAGAAACGTGAGATCTATTAGTTGTACATCTAGTAAGTATTTAATAATAATACAAATTAAAACTGATGAACTGTGCTAAAATATATAGTCTTTAAGCTAAAATATGGTCTGACCTTGAAACTCCATTACAACTCCATAAAACAAAATTATTTACAGAACTTTTTATTGACCAATCTATTAGTACTTGTTATGATAAAAATCAATACTAGCCTATTAAACGTCCCGGATACAGGCCTCCCATTACCATCACTATGGGTTTTCGGGCCATAATTCACAACGGAAAACAAATCGGCTGTCACTTATATTTATTAGGGGTACCGGATTTTTTTTTGTTTTTCTTAGTATTACAAAAGAAATATAGGTATATATTGTATATACATATGTTTGTACTCTGTTGAGTAGTGTCTAGTTTCATAATGGTCTATGACACTATCAATCAGGAAAAGTAGATACTCCGTTTTTATAAAATTCCGGGCTTTTTGATGTAAGAAATAAATCTTCAAAGGTAATTTTCACATAGTCTGCATCTCCAAAGATCTTTTTCCTTAAAAAAATATGCAGTGACCGAAATAATTGGTAATTTGAGGGTGCATTGTCTGGTGAGTAGGAGGGATATGGTAGAACTTCCCAACCAAGCTAGCAAATTTATATCGGTCACTAGAATATTTTTTTAAGAAAAAAGTTCCTTATTAATGATAAAACGACCTTCAAAAAGCTGGGATTTTTATAAAATCTCATTATTTACACTTCATGATTGATGGCAGAGTATCACAGATTAAGATGGAAAATATATCACTCAATGAAGTACAAACTTTTCTATTAATTTGTTTTTATTTTAATAAAAATAAAAACGAAATACTTTCCGGTACAGCTATCGGTTCACTACTGAAATAATAGCCAACGAGCGAAAGTAGCCGACGTGGCAGAAAATATAAGCAAGTTGGAGTGGCACTGGGCTGGTCATGTATCTCGTACTATTTACTGATGACTCTTGGATCAAACAAGTGCTCGAGTGGAGGCCGCGTGCTGATAACGTAGTGATGGTCGTCCCCCGATTAGATGGACCGATGATCTGAAGAGAGTATCTGAAAGGTGGCGGCTGGATGGGGAAGGCCGCTTGCCTTTTGGCGAGCATTTTGCCTTGCTTGAGCATTTTGGCACACCTTGGGAGAAGCCTATATCCAGCAGTAGACAGACACAGACTGATAAAGAAGAAGATATTGCTCAGCTAACAGCTCAAAGAATCAGCAAGGTTAAGTGGCTTTGGGCAGAGTGTTAAACGAAAAGGTGAAAAATGAGCGAACAGTCTACATGATAAGGTAAATACTGTCGCCCATGAACATTATCCATGCCAACATTAGTACCTGAATGAAAAAGTGAGCAAGCCTTCTGCAAGTGAGAGGGTCCATGTTCATATGGTCACATAGTGAACAGAAGACCATGTTCACATTGTCCATCAGTCAAGAGTAGAACTAACATTGACAGACACCTGATTGAAAGTTGATACGAAATAGTAGAAAAGTCTGTTTCCAGTTCGCTGCCACTAATAAAACAAAAAGTATTCTACTACTTTAAGATTATATAGGAAGTCAACTTATGCTTTCGAATGCGACCGTCTCTAATTGAACAATTTCAACAGCCAACATTTATAGTGATCAAGATTTGGAACAGTAAAGTTAAAATTAACTTTGAACTGCTAAACCTGCAATCAATTCTTTTAATAAAAACAGAATGGATGGTATTTAAGCATGTCGTAAGTAATCGTTTTATTGGGGTTGCTCCTTGATATAAGTTGGACATCTACGACGTCTACCCAGACTCAGCTTCATCCGCCATCGACATTACCAGAGTAATTTTGTATTTATTGATTCGTAATTTAAGTTAGCACGGGCACGGCTTCTTCACACTTTTGTTGCTTTCGCCATATTGAATGCCTTGATTTACAGTGGTTCCGATAGATGGCGTGAGATGTATTAGGTGAGCAAGTCTGTCGTATCATGTCAATTTTATAATTAAGGGTGAGCAAATATTAAGGCAGTACTAACCATATAGTTTGCTCTAATATTATGAAGAGAAATTGAGTTTTTTTTGTATGTATGTAAGAAATAAACTTATAAACACATAAGAGACCGATTTCAAAATTTCTTTTACTTTCACACAAACGATCTTGATTTTTTTTGTATAAAAGCTGCAGACGAGCATACAGTCCACCTGATGGTAAGTGGATACTGTCGTCCATAGACATCCGCGATACATGCCAACATCAGTTCAGAATGATAAACGTTGGCACGCCCCCGGATGTGCTGCCTACCTTTGTAGATTGAGGAATAGTTTGGGAGAGAGGGTTGGGAAAACGGGGAGGGATAGGATGGAATGGGAATGGGTTCTGGCATATCTCACTCACTACGGAAACAAGTATAAAAGGTGCCCGAAGATGGCGCTCAACGCCTACTTCTCGCGCTGTTCGTCGTTGTTACAATACACAATATGTCTAATTATGCTACAATCAATTATGAAAATTAGTCAGAACCGAGTCGAGGGAGATGTTTCATTTCGTTGATGAATAGTTTCCCATCACTAAAATTTACTAAAACCCATCACTAAGGCCTGTTCAGATATAAGCCTTATTCGCTGCCGTCTGCGGTAACGATAATGTCTAGGCGATATCCGGCTGTCTATTTTGTACTTACAAGTACCGCAAGTCACACGAATTCGCCACGGGGAGCGAATATCGAGAAGGCACGCGTTTTACAGCTTGAGTAAACGATAATGTTAACGCTGCGCGCGGTATATCGCTACCCGAAGCGAATATCGCCAATATCTGAACGAAGGCATTATCGCGTACCCACACGAATATCGTTAGCACATGCGGCAGCGAATATCCCTTATATCTGAACAGGCCTTAACAAAGAAATTATTTATTTATTTCTATAATTATGCGAACAAAAATGCTACACTAAAGTAGTAGCTCAAACGACAAACCGAGAAGCAGAAACGAGCTGTAATGCTATAGAAGCTCAAAAAGGCCATGCTAGAGCTATCTGATAATAAACTATCTAATAAATAAATAATCTATATAAATAAAAATGTAAATGTTCGTTTGTTGAAAATCTTAAATCTCTGAAAGTTCTTCACCGATTGCTTTGAAATTTTGACACAACATTGCATTCGAATACGCGCGTGTTTTTATATACCTATCACGGGGTAAAACAGGCTTTTTACCCCAAAACAGGTAAAAACAGGGTAAGCGCCATCTGTTGGGCAGCTATAGCAACGCGTGGCCAGGCACAGCTAGTATCTAATAAAAATGACAATGTTTTATTGTATATAATAATAACATTATAATATTTATTTCAAGCAACCAAGACTCATATCATGTCAGCCTCATATTATGTCACACAAATAAATATTAAATATCTAAAGACATCAATAAATACGAGTATGTATAAATAGAATAAATCTAAATGTATTGCTGGGGTTCAAAACAGTCTGCTTTCACTGTCATATTGTACTATATCTTCACTGACATCGTCATGTGCCTTGAAGATATTCATAGAGAAGTCACAATTCTGTCAACCACAAAGGTGCTTGAGAGAGAAATTCGTAAAATGTGAAATGCGATTTTACAAATCTAATTTGTGGATCGCGAACGACGTTCTCGAAGTAACGTGGCAAACCGACGCAACTATGCAATATCCATAAATTCCTTCCCGTGGACTGTTGCGCGAACACCTCAGTAAATTTAAATTCTTTACACAAAAACTTAACGTTACTCTTTAATGTATTCACTGATTTCAGCGTCAGTTCACGTGTTCACAAAAAGAAATACAATAAACGGAGAAAATTAATAGGTTAATTATTCAGCGTAAAATTGACTTTTAAATTATTTCACGTACAACCTTGTTTAGACATTGAAGAAAGTAAGAAAGATAAAAACAAAGAAGGAAAGATACACACATTTAGACTATTACACTATTTTTTTAGGCATGTCCAAAACACAATTCAAGCTAAAACGTTCCAAGTCAGACATTCTTTTTATTTTTTATCTTTAAATATATTCACTTAAACTTGACTAAAATATAATAAGTACTTTTGTTTTAGACGACAGTAAAAATCTACTACATTTTTTTCAATAATTTTTAAACTTCTTCATTAAACACTAGACAGTTGTTTACGATTTTCCAAATTTGCCTTTAGACTTAGAACGTTTTTATATTCCCCCGATTCAATTCATTTATTGATCACTCGATTGATATGCACATAATATCAAATGACCCACTGCATTAATAATCGTCAATACAGAAATATCTTACACGTAGCAATAGAACTAAATACGTTTTACTGGCCTTTTAATGTGTAACTTTAATTTGATAAAATAAAAGAAGTTTAATACTTAATCAAGAAACGTTAAGAACGAATAACTTACAAATTATTTTTATTGCAGTAATTCAGTTGTTTCGTTATACATTGATACATTATACTTAGCGACATACTAACACGAACGTAGAAAGTAATTACTATTACCAAATTACCAACTACAATGTCCGTGACCTTAAGAGTCACGTGTCGAATTCAGTCCAATTATTAATAATTGTTTGTTTAGTGAATTGTCTACCGTTTTCTATTGTTGTGTGTTACTAGGTGGTTTTACGATATTGCGTGCTGTTCTTTTGTAAAACAGATCTTTATCTAAAGCCAATCCCAGACATGCGTACAGATATGTACAAATATTTCTACAAATGTTTTCGGTAATATTTGTAAACTCTTCGCCAAGAGCAGCGCCAAAATTTGTGGATCGGTTTTCGCTTCATTATACGAGTATACTTAGATACAAAACAATCATCCATTCTGGATAGCGTCAAACGTTGGACTAGTTAAGTTATGCATAAGTGTAACCAATTGTGTAAAATTGTATGTTATAAAACAGGGCGGGAAATAAGTACTACATAATACACTGGTATATGTGGGAAACACTCGTTTGAGTGAGTGCATGACGAGAACTGGAGCCAAACGACGTACCCAGAGAGCGTGGGCGAGGGAAGCTCGGTCAACCCATACCTCAAGGACTCGTACCATACCTCAACTGAATCCACATAGGACTACCTATTATATGTATTTACCTTTTTTTATTACAAAAGGCGTACTTACAGCCTTATCTCCAGTCAACCTTTGGGCTACGCAGAACACGAAGTGGTAGGGAAATCAATAAATGTAACAGATATAAAAGATAGAAAAAAGAACTAAGTAAATAAATATCAAAATATAAACACAATCTACATATATTATATGACTATTATAATATATGTATACTCATATTTATATAAAGATTTAGCATCCATATAATGGTAAGTGGCTACCGCCGATCATGGACTCCTGTAAGACCACCCCTGGTGGCCGCTGACCTAACAGAATCCTATTCACAGCTTTCTTGAAGAACTCCATGTCGTAGCGTAATGGAAAGACTTATTGAGGCAGTTCCACAGCCTACTTGTTCGTGGCATAAATATATTTTTGGACCGTACGGTTCGCGACACTTCCGTATCGAGGAAATGCGGATGCACCGCACTTCTGTGAGTGGAGGTGCGGTTGTAGAATCCCGATGCGGGAGTTACTTTCTTCAGAGCAATCCCCGTTATACAGGCACAGATGGAAACCACGTTGTTTAACTGATAAGGGTCTATCCATAAATTACGTCACACGAATTTCATGATTTTCGGAGCCCCCCCCCCCGTCCTTGTCACACGTGGTCACATTTCTGTGACCCTCCTCCCCTGGTGTGACGTCATATATATTGCAATTTTAAATTTAGAAATTATTAAATTAAAACAGCACTTTCAAAATTATAATATTTTAAAGTTTTTTTTAAGTAATTTTAAACAAATACGGATACTACTCATGATTCTGAGTTTGATATAATAATGTTCCTCTTTTTCGGCACTTTTTATTCAACGAATTTAGCAAAAATACAAATATAGGTTTTTTTTCATTCCAAACATATGCGTAAAATTGTGATTCGGCACACACACCCTGTATAGTATCAGACTTATAAAATAAAAAATGTTATTTATTTGTTTTTACTTTTAGTTGTTAACAAATATGTTGAGTCTGAAAATAGTTTTTACTTGCTGACCAGTTTTCCGCAAGCGTAGCGTTCTCTTTAACTAACCTCGTAAACTTTATGGAAAATATTCTTACCACTGAGAATAGTCTAGAATATTCTGGAATGTTTTGTTGCCGTACAAACTTCAATCAATGAAGTTGAACTTAGGTATAATAAATTACTGTAGACTTGAGTTTACTATACTAGTGAAATACACATGGATTTATCCGCGAATGTAAGTCGATGAATGAATGAATTTATTTTATTTATTAGATGAATGAATGAAAACTTTATTTATCATACACAAGTACAACACTACACAATACATATACACATACATACATATACACAACACATTTGCAAACAACAGATATAATTGAGATATTGTAAATACATACTTATAAGTTTTTGTAATAGATTGAAATTACCAACATTTATGTTGAAGCAAAAGGTAATCCACTAAGCATTTTATGTCGCAACAAAATAAAGATGATATCTGTCGCGGACTCCTTGGCACGATCTTTTTATAGTCTTTTATATTATTGGAGAGGAAGGGTGCACGCTCCAATCTCACAGCCGCTGGATTCACTCTACTGGCCAAGTTACTTCTCTCTCACAGAAGACTACCGCAACATGTACTGCATTTCCCACTTCTGACATACCATATCTATGTATACAATAACCCTATGTAGTGAGATATGCCAGAATCCATTCCCATTCTATCTTATCCATTCCTAAATCTCTACAAGTAGGCAGCGATATCCACGGGCGAGTCCACATACCACCAGGTGGACCAGCTTGGTTAAACTTTTAACTGTAGATTAAAAATTGGTTAACCAACGATACTTGTTCGCGGCATATTAAACTGTATTGATTAGCTCTATACAGTAATGACAACCACAATACAATCTAACATACACTTTTACATTACTTTGAAAGGATAGAAAGACAGACATTGTGCTTATACCATAGAGACATCATTTATATAACTAGCACTATTCCAACGATACAATACATTGAAATTCCTATATAACTTTGAATTTTCCTATGTGTAAAGCCTATGTGTCAGTATCGCTACGTGGCACGTCACCGAAGGCAAATCCCTAACCATATACCTATCTCTTTTTGACACGTGCACTAATTGTATACACGTCCCGTTCTCACAGTTGAGTTGTTTATGACTATTTCAGACTTAATATGCCTCTAGATACTACTTGATTTATGTCACTTGTTTACTTTAGTTTGTTGTGTGAAGTTAGCGGGAACTTCAAGTTGTTTGAATTAATCAACTTTGTTAATTGGTATGCTTCATAATGGCCGAAGAAGGTATCTAACCGCAGTTTGTATTCTTCGTAAATTTAAAATAACGTGACGAGCAATGTCATATTTGACATGAAAAAAATTTGTTTATATGTGATTTAATATAATGTGTCCACATTTCGACATTTCGTCAGGGATATTTGATGGGACTCCGGGCCTCTTCGACTAGCGGAAAATATGTGCCGTTTGGCTGTTAGTTCTCTGTTTGAATTAAATTTACTGTAATATTATTTTCGCGTGCATATTTTGTTGCATATTTGCGATTAGCATAAAACTCTAAATCAAAATACTTGTAGGTATTTCATTTTAAGCCCTTTGACACTTTTGACAATATTCGTAAAGTAATTAAAGTAAGTAATATACTATATACCTTATAAAGCATTAAGTCCGCCTTTTGTGCATTTTGTCTGTGCAATAATTTTGTACATTTTTGTGTGTGCAATAAAGTTTAAATAAATAAATCGGGTAACTATTATTATGGGTGTATCAGAAAGTTTTTCTTTTTTAACATCTAAAATAAAACCCCGAAATTACTGGATTTTTAATTATGAAAAACAACAATATTTATACGAGCACCATCTGCTTCTTCACACGCATTTACCTGAAACCGAAATTTTCAATCACGCGTAGGAGCATCGCCCGTGGTATAGCATTAATATCTTCTGTGATGATTCTATGCTTTAAATCATTCAAATTTTGTGATAATGTGTTAAAAAGAATACTTTTTAAATAGCCCTATTAAAAAAATGGGCTTGCGTTAAATCTGGATAGCTGGGTATAAGTCATGATGAGCTTCCAATGCGTCATTTGTGACGTGGAAAGTGGCTTCATGTTGCCTGGAAGAGTATGTTACGGTTGTAACTAAAGTGTCTAACTAGGTTCTTGATTAATAAAAAGTCCACACTTTATATGACATACTTTATTCTCGTAGGTATGTCACGATTTACATTTGCGATTTGTATTGTTGAAGAAAGAGCATGAATTTAACACATAGGATGTCACAGATATAATAACAAATTATTAGAGATTGACTAGCACAAGATACGAATAGAAATTTATAATTAATAGAAATGGAAATTGATAATGAACAGAAACTAAAAATTGCGCGTGCATTCGCCGTCGGATATCGGTAGTGACTGTGCGGCGCCCGCTCGCTCCGCTCTGCGCAAGCGCCTTCTACAAGCGGCCGCGCATAACGGTCTAAAGCAAATTTAGCATCGGCCGCCGGGTTTGCTTGCCTAATTAAATTAATTGCAGTGTAGGCAAGGTTCCTACATAACCATTCTGGTTTTTCATTTCCCGAGTCAAAAAATTTCAAAACATGTGGGAATACCGATCGGAATTAACTGTCTGAGCACAACCACGGCATACCTGAAAAAAAATGTTGGCCCATAATTCCTTGACTCGATATGACAGCCCAAACGACAGTCTTAGACGAGTGTAACGGTTTCTGATGCAGGGCCAGCGGATTGTCCTGAGCCCAATATCTACAGTTTTGTTTATCGACACGGCCGTTGATGTGAAAATTCAACTCATCAGAGAACTATATGTTATTGAAGCTCCTAAAACGACTTTTCATTGTCCCACAGAACTCTGCTCGCTTAGCAGGATCATCGGATTTCGTTTCTTGGTACTAAAACAAAAAGCCTGCCAAGCGTTTGACACATCTTCCCTCCCGCCGTTACCTGCTTTTTGGCGCGTAACGGTGAGAACAAAAACGAAAAACTTTCTGAGATACCCTTTATAAGTAAGTAAGTATTCTTTATTGCACACCACAGAAAACATAATAAAACACACACAAAAATATAAAACAGTATACAAAAGGCAGTCGTATCCCTAACAGCTATCTCTTCGATACAAATTGCCAGACTCGTACATCAAATTGAATGATAATTGACACGGAAATAAAACTAAATTATCGCGTTTTATTTCTAAATAATTTATATCTGAGTCAGTTGGCACTTAAGGTAGAATAGAATCAGGGCACTGTCATTTAGCAACATAAAATCCGTAAAAGAAAATAGGTACATAAGAAAAGAGATAGTAGTACCTATAGGCCGGGGTTCAAACCTACTATCTCACAAATGTGAGCTAAGGATAAGTACCTTTAAGTTATCTATTTACATTCCTTTTGATATACGGCACGATAATCTCAATCCGGATACATGAGTCACAAAGACCTTTAGGGAAATGAAAATACCCAATACGAGTCTATGAAGTAAGACCTCTGTCTTTTTTACATACACAAACACATATGTTATATCTTGATATTTTACATTGCCCTTTGAAGACCTCGTTTGTTTTCTTTGTACATGATTTCGCAATATTGTGAATTGATTTTCTATATTGCATTTTAACTTAACGGAGAGGGCGAATGAAGGGATAATAAGGCCCCAATCACAGGCCCTGAGGAACTGCAGTCTAAAATAATGGACTCGCCAACGCGCTTGGCCAGCGTGGCGTTTTAAAGTCATACATCCCTCATGCACAAGACAATATACATGAGGAGGCCGATGCCTAGCCGCGTGCGATAAAAGGGATGGTTACAATAACTTAATCACGATACCATCGTTCGAATGGTAAAGTGCGTGATAATGACATGAGGCAAGAGACCTGAGAGGATGTATGTGCCGGCTGTGTCGACACACTGGCCCCATCTCATTACTTTATCACTAAATAAATCAATATATTGTCGCAGTAGCACTGAACATGGGCATAATTTACATCCCTTAGATAATGACCGAACATAAAATTTATGAACACTTTTTTCTATCTTATACGATCCACGTTCCTGTAGATTTCAGTTTCATAGGGACTCTCATGGCCGTTATCTTCGTTCCGCTGAAAACTCTACACTCAATGTCTGTTCTCATCGCACTAGTTTCATGACTAATTCCTTCGCTGCTCATTCAGTAAGACTCTGGAACTCGCTCCCCACTGACATAAGGAAGGCTACTTATAAAATCAGCCTCAAGTTGGAAGCTTTCTTTTTTTTTTTTTTTATAGACGAAGGCGGCAGACGAGCATACAGTCCACCTAATGGTAAGTGGATACTGTAGCCCATAGACACCCGTGATACATGCCAACATTAGTCCAAAATGACAAACGTTGGCACGCCCCCGGATGCGCTGCCTACCTTTAGATATAGGACTGGATTTGGAGAAAGGGTTGGGGAAATGGGTAGGGATATAATGGGAATGGGCTCTGGCACATCTCACTCACTACCGAAACACGTACGTACATTAGGGAAATAAGATTAAGTGGGAAATGCAGTACATTTCAAGGTAGTCTTCTGTGAGAGAGGGGTAACGTGGCCAGTAGAGTGCGCCCAGCGGCTGTTGGATTGCAGCTCTTGGATTCTCCTTTTTTTTGTATATTTATATTATTTTTATATATGTATTATAATTATTATATCTATATTTCTTATGATAAATAAGTACGTATGGACTATATATTTAATATCTATTTTGTAGTACGTATATTTTATCGTACAAGTAGGTATATTATCAATGTATTATTATATTATTATTGTTATTTATAGACATGAATTAGGCTTTACTATTTGAGTTCTTTTGCACCCGCTTAAATTTTTCACATTTAACCAACGGTCGACTTGTAGAGAATGCCTTAAGGCATTAAGTCCGCCTCTGTACAATATAGTGCATAAAGAGTAAATAAATAAATAAACAATAAATAAAATTTAACATTTCTATTCAAATCCTATGCAAACTATCGGAAATAAATATTCCATTCAACAATGACAATCGTAACAAATGGAACAACTGCCGGACGGTCACACAAACTTTGTTTTCTATGTAATACTATATTTATTTTATGACGATTATTGCCTTACTCCGCTGGCATTTCATAACTCTTCCCATCGGACTTGATGCAATTTTGAAAAAAAAACATGTTCTAAAATAAAACTCAATTCGCAAACTCCAAGGAAATGGCTGAAATCTCAACAGCGAACAGCTTTCAACATATCGACAAATATGTAACTTGTTATGTTACAAAGCATTATGACCGCGGAAATAAAATTTGTAGAATGACCATGACGTATTTTTCATTTGAGTTGTGTCTACTTTGCTTATATTGTGTCCTTATTGTCAACGTAATATCAGAGAGTATTCTATGACACTGTACTACTAAAATAGTATACAATGCGGTCATTCTGAAGCAAGGAGGATGTGTTATACATAATATATATTTTTTTTATAGAAAAAAGGCGGTAGACGAGTATACAGTCCACCTGATGGTAAGTGGATAGTGTCGTCCATAGACATCTGCGATACATACCAACATCAGTCCATAATGACAAACGTTGGCACGCCCCCGGGATACGCTGTCTACCTTTGCAGATTAAGAAATGGATTGGGAAAATGGGGAGGGAGAGGATGCTATGGGAATGGGCTCTGGCATATCTCATTCCTACCGAAATACGTACGTATATTAGGGAAATACGATAAAGTGGGAAATGCAGTACATTTCAATATAGTCTTCTGTGAGAGAGGGGTAACGTGGCCAGTCGAGTGCGCCCAGCGGTTGTGGGAATGCAACATGCACTCTCCCTCTACCAAAATAACACATCCATTGTTAGACAACGCCATCTGTTCGTTGTTTCAGTAAGACCATGGTTTATATTTAGTCCCTGAACTAATCATGTTGCCTTTAGTAAATATTCTATTAAGTTAATACAATCAATATTTCGTATTTAAGAACGAACTTGAAGTTATTATTACATGTCTGTAAACTATTAGCGATTATGTCAGATGTAAAAACAAATAAAGATTGAGAGAGAAATGATAAAAAAGCGAAAGTTCGTGGGTGGTGGGCAAGCCTATTGAGGATTGAGAGGCACAGGCTGTTAGTAAGTATCTCCGGTCCGTCTTGGGTAAACAGTATAGTACTTATATAGAAGTCGGTATTATGCTTCCAGACAACGCTTTAATTAGAGAGTGAACAGAAATAACTCCCAGTTAGATGGTGTGATATGAAAACTCACTGTGTACATTGTTATATCCCGTAAAGCCAATCATTATGTAATCTTAATATATTCCGTAACAATAAACACCACGAGGCTGGTCGTGAAAGAAATGGAGGGAGTGTGTAGAGGAAGATCTGAGAAGTATGCGAAGAACAACATCTTGGAAGGGAGAGCCCATAGAACTAAATGGAGGAGGTTTGTGGAGGTTAAGATCCACAATGGGTTGTAGCGCCGCTAAAAGTAAAGTAGGTATAGAAATAACAATGGGCCATTCCACCGATATATATCTCTTTGGTCACCACATTTCGCCACTACGAAAGACGGGGCGCAATCGACGCGAAAGCTAAAATCAACTCGCATATTTCCCGCGGTTTTTGGCTCCACTTTTAGAGTAACATTTTTGGCGGGTATTGAATCAAACGTAACACGGGCAGTTGAAAAACTACTCAGGTTTCGTCGGGTTTTTCAGGTCATTGGCTTTGTATGGCTGGTTTTCAGTTGAGTTTCATTCTACGCGAAGCTTTTCAGATACCACGTTTAAAATATGAAAACACAAAAAATACAAAAATTTCTATAGATATTTAAAATCGTAAAGAAAGAGTGGAGATTTTTCTTTCTTTTTTCGTTTATGATGGGAAGCAAACAAGCAATTCTCTCTTATTTTAGTGTTACTGTGTAAAACCGCAGCCGCTGGATTGTGATTTAGCAGCCCAATACTCACACCAGACTAAACTCTAAAATGTACTGCAATTCCCACCATTATCCTATTCCCCTAAAACGGGCTCTGATTTAACTCACTACCGAAACACATACAGTGTTTCGGTAGTGAGTTAAATCAGAGCCCATGCTTATCCCATCCTACCCTATGCCTCCATATTTTCCCAACCGTTTGTCCAAATCCATTACTGAGTTTCTAAATGTAGGCAGCGCATGCAGGGGCGTGCGAGGTTCATCATACAGAATTCATCATTCTGAAATGAAGTTGGTATGGATCGCAGATGTCCATGGACGACAGTATCCACTAATGTTGATGACCGACAGCCACTAAGGTCGCAAATAATTTGTATTTATTGCGAGCTTTTAATTTTAAATTTAAGTCGTTGTCAGTCGATGACAAGTGGCAGTTCTTAAAGGAAAAAAAAAATGTCTGCTGTGAGTGTTGGGCTGCAAAACTACAACCCAGCGGCTATAGTATTACAGCGTAACACTAAAATGTGAAAGAATGTGAAAAGTATAAAATTCACAAAGTCCGAATTTGAAAATTATTTCACTGTTAGGAAACTAAACTAATGCAGTTGGACATGAAATATGTTTGGGTTTCAAAGGAAATTGTTGTATTCGAGGACACTTTTTTTAATATGAAAATAATTAAAAAAATAAACACTATGACAACTCCTATGACAACAATTACAGACACTAAAGTCCTTTAAATCTAGCTTGATTAGAATGACAGCTGTCAAAGTGCCTCAAATAGTGCTCTATAAAAATAATTAATGTAAAACCTAAAAATCACCAAATATTTTTGCCAGTACACGCACGAATACTCACAGAAGGCTACCTTCAGATGTACTGCATTTCCTACTTTATCGTATTTCCCCAATGTGTTTCAGTAGTGAGTGAGATATGCTAGAGGCCATTCCTATCTCTACGCATTTTACCAACCCTTTCTCCCAATCCATTCCTTAATCTGCAAAGGTAGGCAGCGCATTCAGGAGCGTGCCAACGTTTATCATTCTGGACTGATATTGGCATGTATCGCGGATGTCCATGGGTTACAGTATCTAATTACCATCAGGTGGACTGTGTGCTCGTCTGTCGCCTTATGTCTATAAAAAAGAAACGTATTATTTTATTTGTAGAGCATAACCTCTCAGTCTATAAATAAACAGATTACATTTGACCATTATTGTCCCAGTATTATTAGAGGCATTTTGACAGCTGTCATTCTAATCAAGCTAGATTTATAAGACTATAGTAGGTTTTTGTGTCATAATGAATTAAACTATTGGGTTGGCAACTAAGTTTCCGCCGTTTTTTTAATACAATAAAAATTAACAACTAATTAATCAATAATGTATTCTCCCTTGTTGTTTACAACTTCTTCTCAACGTTCAACAAGATTACTGAATAACTACTACTGAACTAACTACTACTGAATTTAATTTTACTAATTTATAGACTTCTACTCGTATGCACAAAACAAACACCAAGAGGGCGCCATGTACGACCCTTCGTCCCACTTGTTATTTATGCTGTTTACACGCATAATTGAAGAATAACACGTTTTTAATTAAGCAGCGGCTCTTATATTCTCAGTAATTACTGTCGAACCAAATGGTGCTACCGTCTCAGCGTTCAATGGGGACACAATGTTTGCAAGAACAATGAGCCACATTGTTCTTGCTACATCCTATTGCTAAGATTAAGATTTACTATTTCGAAATAACTCCAGCGGCATCAATTTCCAAGTTTATATATAAGGTTAAAAAAAGTTTTTAACACTGAATTTCTTCACGGCGTAAAGCCGTGGGTGGAACAAGCGCCCTGTACAAATTAGAAAATTCCCATCTGTGGGCTACCTTCAAGTCCAATTTGTATAACGCTACGTTAAGTTAATTATCTATATAGTATGTATAGTATTGCATTTAGGTATGTATTTGTTCGTGTATGTATTATGTATATATACATATTTATGTTTACGTACAAATATGTCTCATATTTCTTATTATATGTTGTAGCATGCTTTTTAATGATCCTCTCGGTTAACTTAAGATTGACTGGAATAAGGAAGAATACTTCTTGGCACAAGTCAGTCTTGCAATAAATAAAAAAATAATTTGTACTTATCCTAATATTGTTATATCTTATTGTAACAATTCATTATAAGTAAAATAACTACAACAACTTTTAAAACCTTTTATTCTAGGACTTTTTAAATGTCAGCACTTTTATAACGTTTGGAATTTACGCGTTTTCCACACATATGTATCTTTTTAAACGGGTTTCAACGGTTTTTTTTCTTCATACACGGCAATGGTGCAATTAGCACATTCTACCGGTGTCAGTCAGGTTTTCTTCTAAACAATTTTAAAGTCTAATACGTGCTTTGTCAATGTCCAGTCCCGTCGAAGTAAGTCAGAAGTCGCTTAGTAAAGCGATAGTAGGTTTACTGAGGACAGAAGCGGACTCCTTGGAAGCACACCAAAAACGCAATCATTTGCTTTTATTTGATTATCACAAACACGACGCACGAGAAACACTTTGAAATCTAATAAACTGTCACTATTAAACCACAAAATACACGATTTTTACAATAATCAAACAAAAACTCAACTTCACTTCTCGAATTCCCGCCAAAAAGTCCCCAACTCGTATGTTTACATATTTTTTTGAAAATAAACCACTCTCGCGTTCGCACCAATTTACATAGATATAGGTGTTCAATAGTAGCGGTTCGATTAGCTGTTATTTGCCGTGGGCGGCGGTGCCGTTCATAGCAACGTATAGTAAGTAGTACAGAGGAACAAAGTCAAAGACTTCATTTAAAAAAAATATTTCAGGGAAAATATTCCAGTTAAGAAATAAGTCGTAGAACTAAAGCTGTTAGTTTCAATGATAGAAAATCGATGGCAAGAGGAAGGAGGTATGTTTTATTTAACCCTGTATAAATATATGGGATACAACGAAATTTGTGCTTTTTTTTTTCGGAATGTCTACATTGTTGTGGCCCTAGTGGCCTTTCGAGAGTGCATCTTACGATACACCGCTCTTCGTATTTCTGTTTAACCAAAGGTTGACTGGCAGAGAATGCCACTAGGCATTAAGTCCGCCTTTTAGACAATGTTTCTTTGTGCACTAAAGTTTATATAAATAAATAATCCAATAATAGTCACACCACAATGGTACGTATCAAACATGACGGGATTATAACCCGGTAAAGTTGAGAATAAAGGACAGTGACTCAACAGTTATTTCTTGCGACTGTACCTACTAAGAGAAAACCTGTTTAGTAATTCAAACCTATACATATGTATAATATATACGTGAAAAAGGTATCTTATTTAAGTGTGTATTCGTAGGAACACTTGTGTGTGTTTGAAAGTTAGTGTAACGTCCATGGCGATAGAATACTAATTATTAACCGCACCGAAATTTAGTGTATGAAACGTTCTCCTATCGATTTAATTCTACGTGAAATACAGTCTTACAAACTGGAATCTATGTTCGAACAATTATCGCAACCGGCCTTTTTGTCGTTCGCTGCTGAACATGGGCCTCCTCATGCATATTGTCATGTGTATGAGGAATGTATGGCCTTAAAACGCCATCCCCACGGGAAGAGGCGGGCCGGTGTTTTTCTAAAGTCGTTCGACACTTATTAACCGACCGAACGATTAAACAATAAAATAATAAAAGTACTTACGTGCTTAAATGAAGGTCTCATTAGATGAGTTCTTAGATACGTGCTTAGATGAGGTTGTTATTAGCCTAGCGCTTAGGTAATTGGCGCTTAGCCTAGTGATAATACAGTAATTTGATGTTATAGGCAAGCAATATTAAGTAGGCTTGTCGTTACACTACAACACTACAGTACAGTAGTAGGGGGAGAGTGCATGCTGCATTCCCATAGCTGCTGGGTGCACTTGATTGGCCACGATACCCCCCTCTCACAGAAGACTACCTTGAAATGTACAGCATTTTCTACTTTATCGTATTTCCCCAATGTAAGTACGTGTTTCCGTAGTGAGTGAAATATGCCAGAGCCCATTTCCTGGCCATATTGGCCCATATTAACTTGTATCGCGGACGTCCATGGGCTACAGTATCCACTTACCATCAGGTGGACTGCATGCTCGTCTGCTGCCTTTTTTCTATAAAAAATACTACAAATACTACAGCACTACCACATTACCGCACTACCACAAAACCACACCACCACACAACCGCACAACCACGCTACTATAAATAAACGAATGATGAATTGATGATGCCATGAATACAATGCCGTATATCGACTGATGACAACCAATCTCCTTGCTTCTCGCGGCGGCTACCAAAAATCGTGGCGTCTCGGTAAGAGAATCTCAAAAAGGATATACTCATCAACTAAAAATGGACAGCATGACGTGTTGAAGCTTTCAAAAGCTTTCGTGACTTCAGACCTGTGCAAGTGTGTCTTTTTAGCGTGACATTGATTGGTTGATTGATCATAAAGGAATTAAGTATATTTATACGAGGAAATACCAGAGTGTATAATTATAGAAGTACGATAAAAATATTATTGTTAAGTGAGCGGCGGCCGTGTGTCTCAACAAGAAAGAGTTTCGTTTTGCTAATTTAATTTAATTTATTACCCTCCATTAATAAATTGGAATTTCTCACAGCGAAAGTCCTCGAAATTGCCCAGAAACTAAATTTAAACTTTTCACAAACTACCTTTTAATACCATTTCATTATCCATCCAAACACAAATTTTATTTACTTTCATAAATTTAAATTCGGGACTTAAATGATGCGGAGACAATTTCTAAACGACGCAATTTTGCAAAATTGACACGAATCATTGTTAAACCTCCGCGGAAAATGCTCAGAAATGTTTCCAAATGAATATTAATAAGTAATTCTCGCTGACAATCTGATTACACCTTTTTAGATTGTAAACGCCATTTTACAAGACAATGGATGTTAACATACATTATCTCTGTGTACTCGACCCCGAACACGGCAATTCATTCCTAACAACGGCATCAGCATATTATTTCCTTGAGCGAGTCACGCCCGGTGCCCATTTAAATCACATACATACCCCACAAGTACGCAGAGCAAACAATGAAAAATTTCGCGGCGGGCATGCAAGTTGAAAAAAATACTTTCGGTTCCGTTACGCTATAAAAACCTACCCGAGCAAACTCTGTAATTCCGCTCCGTACCGACCGATATAAAATATGAAAGACTGAGCAAAATTCGCCCAGCTCCCTTGAGCGCGCCGGCTCGGGAAAACACTCGGCGCGCTTCGGCTGACTTCGTAACTCCGTAGCGCCAGTTTCGTAGAGGCCGCCGCGAATCGTCTACGTAATTGCTACGCGTGTAGCGCCGCTACGATTATAAATCGGGACAAATTAATCGGTAATTGTGAATTTTAGTGATTTTGAATACAAGACATAATACTTAAAGAAGTGGTACTAAAATTATGTGCTGTGTGACTAATATAAAAAGCAAGGAGTTCGATATTTTATGGTGTGGGAAAATGGTAAATGATGTTTTGCCGAGCGCTGATTAGTTGCAGAATGTTATGCCTTAATTTTTCATAGTCATCTGCGAGAGAAAACGAGTTTTCTCGGGTGATTAAGCACTGTGAGTTAAACTGTTACCAAGAATTTGAGCCTGGATTTTGTTTCTTTGGAAAAAATCTGTTTATTAAAGTGACCTTGAATTTTAAGACGACTGTTTCTGTCGTTAATTCTTCGTATGTAAAAGGTAAGTGAATTTTTAATGTGGTTAACAATTTTTTGATGTATAATTATATTTCTTACATGTCCTTGACAACTTCAAATATTTGGAACTATCAAAATGGAAACAATAATTTACGAAGTAGTTGGAATTAGTAGTAATTAAAATAGTAATTAGTAGTGCCTGGTTTAAAATTACATATAATTACATTTTATTTGAAGTTTGACCGCCACTATATGCGCATCCAATAGACATCTATAGACTTGAGAATTAAAATGAATAATTTATAATGGTTCGACACATTAATTCAAGTAGCTTATGCAATGAAATAACTAAGTATTATGTGATTTGATGGAGTATTAGATTGAATTATTATTCATAAATGAAAATTTATGAATCGGTCTATTATGAAACCTCTAGATATTTCTATGGAAAATAGAAACCCATAGATAAGAAACAATGACCTTAAAAACCAGACATATAACCCATAAACAATATAGAAAAACATCAGACCCATTAGAATGGAATTCCCATTAAAAGGCAATTAGAAAAGCTTTGAGTTCCGAAATACACTAGAAGACCCTAAAATGGTTATTATTCACGAATATTTAAACTTATAAATTAGATTTATATAAAATGTCGCAATGTCTTATACAGATAGAAGTTTTAATTAATTTAAATATTTGAATTGATTTATGTAATTAGGCAAATAAATATCTCGTGTTTGGAGGCAAATTATTTCGATATTGATGATGAGGTCCATTAGAATGGTTTGAAATTCCAAAATACAATACAAATCCCTAAAATGTATTATTTTTAACAAATGTAATCGGTAAGAAATTAAAAGACGTATAAGAAGAGAACGGAACTATACGGAATTTTATGTTCATCTAATTTATAAGGATTGATACATTTATATATTAGTAAAAAATAATTATTTTTAAGATTTCATACTATACCTACTGTAACTTCATACCTTTCTAATATGGTACATTGTGATAACTAATATAACAAAATATTTCGTCATCAAGGTACGATATACCTAATTGTTCTACCACATAATTGTTATAAGGATATATACAATATGTTATGTGGATTGTTATATTCAGAATAAAATCTCTTGTAAATAATTCCATATGAGCTGAGGGTTAGGTTAGAAGGAATTAGCGATAAGAAATTACTTTTCCAAAATAAATAAATGTTTTACTGTAATCAAACGATAAACACTGTCCTTTGTAAACAAATAATCAATCTGTATAAGATAATTCTATGCGTTCTATGTGTGGGTGATTGTTCATACGTACATTGAATGTAGTTATTCATGCCAGCTTGTTTGACAGCCTCCGTTCACATGGCTCCACAGTCAGTCTCCAGCGGTGGATCCATGTATAATTTTTCTTCCTCTTGGATCCACAGGCGGATTTACAGAAAATTCTTTTTCCTCTCCAATCCACAGCTGAATCGAAGTTGTTGGTAATGAAGTACATTTTTCTTGTTTTACATAAGATGTGTAGTTATTGTATCATTACTTTAGCCGCCTCGACAATGGTGTGCATTGAAGTGGTCTAGAAATACTCGTACATAATTACATTTGGATTCAGAAATTGGCAGATCGAAGTGGCATAAAAACCTGTTATTATATTTGAATTCCTAATTTGATGGATCGAGGAGGAGGAAAAATTATCCATGGATCCATGGTGGATCATGTATCATGATGGATCATGGATCATGGTGGATACATGTGAAGGGAGGCGTTTGACATAACCCATATCCTTATAAGATGTCGAATTTTGTATTAAGCCGTCATGTTATATAACTTTTGACCTTTTATGGTTTTATTTCTATAATATATCTTTTTGTTTTCTTTATATATTAATGGCCTAAGAATTTTATAGTCATACAACAATATATAGATATATACATATAACAAAACAGTAAAAAGGTTGAGTCTGTATATTGACTTAATTAAAAAATAAATAAATTGGGGTGTTTCTTTAGAAGGTACAGAACACAAAACGTTAGTTTTAAATTTTTTTGTCTGTATGTTTATCTGTTTGAGCATCGCGTAAAAAATATTGAAAGGATTTTGTTCGGGTTTTCACTAATGTATAGCTAAGTATCCAAAAAGATACTTAGGTATATGTGTCATCTTCATGTGACACAAGGAAGTTGAGTTATAGAGGAAAATATAAAAATGACTTTTAATTTTTGTTTTAGAAATCCATCTTTGTTCGTTGCTTTTATAGGTGTTAAAAATTTTTTACAGCTGCCTAGTCGACACGAGCAAAATATCTCACGCGTTTTGCTTACCGAGATAATTCGTACTGTCTATTTGAGTGTAACACGATAATAGAAAAAATAATAAAATGTTATGTGCATCAAGTGTAATATTTTTGTTGTTTAACGGAACAAACTTTATGTTTTACTAAAAGTCCGACTTAATGCTATAAAGCATTTTATCGCAGCCAGCCATTGATTTTAGTGACTATTTAGTGACGGTATGGTAAAATAAAATATAAAAATATACCTATAAATGATAATATTCGTAAATCAATAAGTTGCGGTTTATAATGAATTAAAACGGAATGAAAAGACATCTAATATAATTGTTCTGTTTTCCTTTATAGAAAGATGGCGGCTGACGAGCATACATTCCACCGGGTACATTAGTCACACTGTCATCCATGAACAGCCGCGGTACATGCCGACATTAGTCCAAACTTTGGCGCGCCCCTAGATGCGCTGTCTACCTTAGATGTTGTGAGAATAGATTTGGAGAAAGGGTTGGGGAAATGGGCAGTGGATAGGATAGGTGGGAAATGCAGTAGATTTCAAGGTAGTTTAAGTCAATTCTGTGGGACACGTGTAACGAGGCCAGTCGAGTGCGTCCAACGGCTGTTGCATTGCAGCGTGCACATCCATCGTAACTATATTCTAATTATTAATAATACTTTAAGTGCACATTTGCTAATAATCTTGTGTCTAACAATGGAAAGTATAAAAAAACAACTCGCGGGACCCTCACGGCTTTTATTACATTAAATGTATGCTCACGCTGGATTATAAGTGCATTACCATATAAATGTGTTCGTTTACTTAAGTAATGCAGTCTCAGAGAGGTTTCCTACTTTAAGCCTCATGTACACCACGGCGCAAGTAACAAGTAACGATATAATTATGTAGCGCGGCTGACCCCATCCACCCAGACAATTGACCTTTGACCTTTTGTTTAAAGTTTCATCGATAGCAACGAAACGACGCGACGAGCGGATTTAAATTCTAAATTAAATATCCATTCTGTATTTGATTTTTTGTCATTTACAGAGATCTATATGCATTGCAATGCAACCAGCACTTTCAGTATCCACTGCTGTATATGAAGAAACCTGTATATGAAGTTGTATGAATGCTATGAAAGCTATGAATGCTGTATATGAAGATGTGTAAGAAGAAACCCTTCTTCATATACCTCGTCTTGTGCATGAGGGAACGCCACGCTGGCAAAGTGGGTTGGCGGGTCCACTCTTTTAAAGGTATCGTAGTTCCTCAGGGCTTGTGGTTGCGACTTTGTTATCCCTTAATCTTTACGACACCCCCGGGTGGAGATGGGGTGGTCCTATTCCATTGCCAGCCCACACTACACTGCACATAGATCTATATATATAGCTATATAGATTGATATAGATAGATCTTTATTGCTGACCATCGCTCATTTATTGCAAGAGTATAATTTTTCAAAATTCTCGATTTTAGAGTTACTGATAAAAAATGTACCTTTTACATTAAAGCATTGATATATTTTTAAATGTAAAAGTTTCATAAAGATACCTTCAACTAAGGCTGCTTATTGAAGTTCACTGGGTATTTTTGTTTGTCAGCAAAAGTACAGCAAGTTGTTGTTTTAAAAATGTTCTCCTGTAAAATTATGTTTTTGAGTTATGATATGCCAGTACTGCATTACATCTCACAGATATTTTATTTACATCATTATCAACTTCACAGAATATTAATGAAAGTATACATTAAATTTGAATTATTATAAGTTTTTTTTTAAAATTCTTTTTTTTATTTAATATTGAATTTTCAGATTTATATTAACTTTCCTATGTCAGCTCGCCATTTGGACGAAGGTCTCCTCCTTTTTTATAAATAAAAAAAACATGTATCCTCTTAACAGTGAATTTCTTCAATGAAAATTAACATTTGTTATACGACTTTAAATTTAGGACTGTCTACACAAACCACTCACTCATTCGCACCGCGTAGGTACACTCACATCGATTTACAAAGATATGGGTTTAGGTAGAAGCGTCTCGATTAGCAACTGTTTCCGAATGCAGTATGCCGCGTAGCCGTTCGTAGTAGCGTATAGTCAATAGTACAGAGTAATAAAGTCAGAGATTTCATTTGTTTGGGAGAATATGAATTTCTGGGAAAAATCTTAGAACTAAGATCGTCAGTTTTAATCCCAACAAAAACATTTGCGTAAAAACGTTACCAATTCTTGCGACTGTTTGACCGACACAAGTAGTGAGATTTAAAAGTCGCCAAGACTTCTTTAATGGAATTTTACTCCTTGTGGCTTGGCCATTTTCATCTCTACCATTGATAACTTAACCTAACGGATCCCTAATATCAAGTTTATAAACAACCATAGAACAAAGTGGCTGGTTCTAATGATAATATAGTTAGTGGTAAGAAAGTGCAGTTATTCCTTATTTAACCATGTATAATTCGGGACGGTCTCAACGGCAGCATATTTGTATACGTTGACAATATATTTGGCCTACATTGTACACTTGTGTTGCAGAAGACATTGCCCCCTGTGATAACACGTGAATCGACATTGTAGCAATACAATATGCTGATACAAATGTTCCTCAGTGTGTTCGAAGCTTTACTTTAAATAATCTTTAGACGCTGTAATGAAATTCAATATCGTAAAGACGATTTACATTTTTGCGAAATTTCTTTAGCTTTTAGCGACCTTTTTTGTTTTAGTATTTTACCTAAAAATTCAATATTTAGTAGGTACTTCTCTTTAGGTAATCATGATTTTTCATTCTTTTTTATTTTATTGTATTATTATAGTATTATTTCGAAAAGACTGAATATTTATGGCCCTAATGTCCTTTTGAGAGGCACAGGAAGTATAATATACTTTATACATATATTCTAGGGCGATCACTAAAAGCGCTTAGTCAAGTAAAAGTGTGTGTTGCAACGAGGCTAAGGCCTTCCTTGCTACATGTGTTTGAGTTATAATTAATATTTATCAATGAATAGCACAGACTTAAAACCAGTAGTTTCAAAACACATTTCAGAATGCAATTTCTAAACGCTAATATACGCCTCTCTATCGCACATTATTTCACTCGCTCTTTCTCTCACGGCACGCGTGACCTAAGTCGTAGACTCTTCAATGTAAAATATATTAATCTGTTAGATCATTAAAATAGTGTTCCAAAAAATCCATAAGGTTTTTTAAGACCACGCAAGAATAACGAAAAAAAACTACGAAAAAAAAACGGAATAAATGGGCCTAGGCTTATCGTATTGCCGTACCTTATCGGCTAGAGTGTTTTTGAGGTGTAGGTGTTTAATTTAACTTTGACCTCTTAAACCTTTGTAACTTTGTGTAGGCAAGTGTAGGCGAGATATATTTAGGTACCGAAGTGAACGTATATCAAAGAAAATACAGAATAAATTGTAAATCTTTTTCTGTTTTATTGTTTGTTATTATTATATTTTGTCACGATAATGAAGAAATGTGACCATAGAACAGCATACAATTCAAATTTAAAATAATAAGAAGGATGTTATTTTTTCATCCAATTCAGAGAAATGTGCATATTTCGGAAAGTAGAAAGATAGAGATTTGAACACTTTTTGCTACAAATATTCATTTTTAAATTATAAGTGCAATTTAATATATTCAGTAAAACTGCACCATAATGCATTTTTACTCGATTGCAAAGAGCTGCATCTATATTTTTTATATAAAAATGGTGACCTACAAACGGGCACCTGCTTCCATTCAACTGCTGAACTATTTCTGTGAAAGACAGTGTACACAATGCACTCTACTAGATAGTTATAATGCACCTGAACTAAAGATAATAAATCGTTCTATGAAGTTTAAGTTTATAAACCTTTTAATGAATGAATTTAGAAGCCTAGAAATAACGTTCTAATAATGTTTATGACTGTTTCCTGACGTATGTCTCGCAGGAGTTCCTTAGGTGTGTCGGCAAAATATCAAAATTATCATGCACTTAAACCTAGTTCCTTAGGTGTGTCGGCAAAATATCAAAATGATCATGCACTTAAACCTAGTTCCTTAGGTGTGTCCGCAAAATATCAAAATTATCATGCACTTAAACCTAGTTCCTTAGGTGAGTCGGCAAAATATCAAAATTATCATGCACTTAAACCTAGTTCCTTAGGTGTGTCCGCAAAATATCAAAATTATCATGCACTTAAACCTAGTTCCTTAGGTGTGTCCGCAAAATATCAAAATTATCATGCACTTAAACCTAGTTCCTTAGGTGAGTCGGCAAAATATCAAAATTATCATGCACTTAAACCTAGTTCCTTAGGTGTGTCCGCAAAATATCAAAATTATCATGCACTTAAACCTAGTTCCTTAGGTGTGTCCGCAAAATATCAAAATTATCATGCACTTAAACCTAGTTCCTTAGGTGTGTCCGCAAAATATCAAAATTATCATGCACTTAAACCTAGTTCCTTAGGTGAGTCGGCAAAATATCAAAATTATCATGCACTTAAACCTAGTTCCTTAGGTGTGTCCGCAAAATATCAAAATTATCATGCACTTAAACCTAGTTCCTTAGGTGTGTCCGCAAAATATCAAAATTATCATGCACTTAAACCTAGTTCCTTAGGTGTGTCCGCAAAATATCAAAATTATCATGCACTTAAACCTAGTTCCTTAGGTGAGTCGGCAAAATATCAAAATTAACATGTACTAAAAACTATAATTAATTAATAAAATTAAAAAATACATAAAATCTAGAATAATGCAACAGCATACTCTATTTTATCTCTGTTGCCTAGGAAATAATTATCAAATCTAATTTAGTGTTACAATAATGGTTTTACGGGAATCACTCAGTCACTTTTTAGTCACATGCATTGCAAATTGAGAGCACCTGAAATACAAATATTATTTCATGTCAAACAATAAAAAAAAATATGTGATAAATTTTTTTTATATGTATTATTTTATAAAATACTAGCAAAACCCCGCAGACGTTGTCCTGCCATAGAAGTTGATGTGTTGCAGCGCCATCTAGTGGCGAGTTATAACAAAGTCGATAGCTCGAAAATATTTTACGTACTCAAATACCTATGTATACCAATTTTCATGGCGTTCGGTTGAACGGTATTGAAGTTGATGTGCTGCAGCGCCATCTAGTGGCGAGTGACAACAAGTGAAAACAGATATGATAGCATAAAAATCTTCGCCATGAAAAAATACATATTTGTGCCAACTTTCATGGTGATCGGTCAAACGGTGTCGAAGTCTATTAATATCAGATATACCAATATCCATTTTTCAGTTAAATAATGTTAGTTTTTTTCTTTTCGTTTTCGGTAGGGGCTGTTGTTGACTATTTTGATTCTTGAAGATGGAAGGTATGATGTCTTTATGGTATGTGTTGATATTATTGGTGTCTTGTACTTTAGTGAAGATATGGTTATTTTTATATGTAAATATGGCATGTCTTTATCTATTTAAGCGAGTCTTAACGCGAATTATTTTATTTCACGTTTCGGTTGGGTTGCACCAACCATAGTCACGAGCTGACTGAAGTGGCGGGTAGTTCACGTCGAGAATTGTGAGCGGTTTCATCAACTACCCGCATTTGGTTTTCATAGACCAGAAAGTTGCGGAACACAATACTCACAATATTAGAAGTAGCGTCAGACGAAAAAGCGCGAGGTTTAATTTTATTAAATTTATTAATCACTAGATTACATGACCAAGACAATTTGTATCCATCTTCTCGATTGAAATGTCTATGTCTCTTTTTTTCAATTGCTTCACGCACAATCATGGAGAAATAGTAGCGATCAGTGGAGAGGATGTTTAGACTATGGAGTTCTATCCAGTGATTGATCCCGGCGTTGAGTACATGATCCGCTATAGCCGATTTATTCGTCTGGCGATTTTTCACAGCGGCGATTCTATTAAGTCAGCTCGTGACCATGGTTAATGCAATCCAACCTAAACGTCGAGTAAAATCAATAACATAAACATTCGCGTTTAAATAGATAAATATGTGTGAAAAACGCGAAAATCTCAAGTGTTATTATGCATGTATTGTATATACATATATTACATAGATATATTTTAATGTTAATAATTAGTTTTTTTTAAAATAGGGCTTACAACTTTGTGGTTATGTATTTGGGCTAGGATTCTGATAGATTAATTTTGAATTATGAATAACTCATTTGCGTTGACACTATTTCTTACAGCTTACAGCGCTGTTTTTGTTTTTGTGCATCTCACCTAAGCGAAGCCAGAGCAAAAAATATTTTACATTATTTTTGTAGAAACTTATATACATGATATATGATCTTTGATACAATAGTATATAACTATTGTATCAAAGTATATTTGAGGGGGACAGTGCATGCTGCAATCCAACAACCCCTAGGCGCGGTCGACGGGCCACGTTACCCCTCACTCACAGAAGACTAAGCCCTTCAATGTTCTGCATTTCCCAGTTTATCTTGTTTCCCTAATGTACGTATGTGTTTCGGTAGTGAGTGAGATGTGCTAGGGTGGGCCCTAGCACATCTCACTCACTACCGAAAGAAAAGAATTTGGAATGGGGAAATTTGGAGAAAAGCTTGGGGAAATGGGGAGCGATATAATGGGAATGGGTTCCCATTATATCGCTCCCCATTTTCCCAAGCTTTTCTCCAAATCCATTCCTATATCTCCAAAGGATGGCAGCGGATCGGGGGCGCGCCAGTGTTTGTCATTTTGGACTAATGTTGGCTGGCATGTTTCGCCGAAGTCTATGGGTGACAGTATCCACTTATACAGTTATACACTTATACGGTACAGTATACACTTATACAGTATTATACAGTTATACAGTATACCACTTATACAGTATACAGTATGGACTGTATGCTGGATTGCCGCCTTCGTCCATAAAAAAAAGAACTATGATATATTTGTATCCCTCGGAGATCTGGAGATGATATCACTTGGGTCCGTAAATACAACAAACTCCCAAAATTGCCATTGTCGTGCGTACAGTGACACACAAACACGTCAAAATCAATCGGAGTCAAAACAACAGCCGTGTCTAATACCGACTGTATTTAATTAGCCGATATCAACTATTTGTGACATCTGAATAAAAACACCACCCACCCATGCTTTTATAACCCATTTTATAGCATGGATCATGTGGGCTTACTGTTGGAGGGGAGGTCTCCATAGACAGAATAGTAAAGACGTAACGTCGCCTTTCGTTGAAGTTACGTACTCAAACTATGCTGACTGAGTTTCAGTACTCGAGACACACACGCAAATATGTAGTTATACATATATACTGATCACTCTCATTACCAGCGCGCTTTACCTATAAAAGAGCTCAATCTTTAGCAGGTTCAAAATAAGTTGCGAAAGGACACTATGCCACAGATAACAGTTCTGTGACGCCCAATATCTTTTCCCTTATTCTCCTTTATTTTTTCTAGTTCCTCAGTTTTTTCTTTAAGTAAATATACATGTGTATAATATGTATGTAGTATGTATGTATTTATGTATGTATGAATACATTATTTCTGCATTGCACCATCTACCTATATTCATATATAGACTTCTGATTAAAGTTGCGGTTATGTTTGATTATTGTAAAAAATTTGTATTCTGTGATTTGTGACATAATCCTGATAGTTTATTAAACTTCATGAAACTTCATTAAATTCATAATTAAAAAAGCGTGTGACTGCATTTTTCGTGTTCTTTCAAGGCGTCCACCTCTGTCATCGGTAAACCTACTATCACTTTTTGAGCGACTCCTACTTCAATGGGATTGGACAATGACGTGATACAAACAATTAGTTTTATTATTTGCTGTGTGTGGACCAATGGCTATTCCAGTGTCCAAATAAATTATAATAAAAGAAAATATACAGGCTTCTTACCACATGAAGGTCGCCTGGAAGAATTGGCTGTAGCGATAAAGCCGCCGGTCGTACTTCTAATTACTTGTACTTTGTGTTTCTCTTCTGTATGTATTAATGTACAATAAAGTATTTCTATCTATCTAGAACCAATAGCGATATTTTTACATTCTTACGCAGGCTGATTCGGCTTGTTGTTCATTAATAGTTCATCTATATAGTCTATGAAAGTCACTTATTATTATTATCCGTAATGTTTACCTATTACAGTATTAAAACATTATCAGCCATGATTATGACTTAATATATTTTATTTACAACTGGTACAATGGATGGGCCTAATGATAAAGTTAACAACTAATGAGTGCAATTTAGAAGTTACACAGGATTAAATAAAAACACCCTCTTAACACCAAAATTCTATGATTTGAACCAATAACTCTTGTTCTAAGACGTTTTCTTAACTTTGTATTTTCCACAAAATGTTATGTTTTTAGATGAAGTCTCTGACTTTGTCACTCTGTACTACTTACAAATACTCTACTACTAACGACAACGCTGCACACTACATTCATAAACTGTTGCTAAACGAAACGATGCTATTAGATGTATCTCTGACTTTGTCACTCTGTACTACTTACAAATACTCTACTACTAACGACAACGTTGCATACTACATTCATAAACTGTCGCTAATCGAAACGATGCTATTAGATGTATCTCTGACTTTGTCACTCTGTACTACTTACAAATACTCTACTACTAACGACAACGCTGCACACTACATTCATAAACTGTTGCTAAACGAAACGATGCTATTAGATGTATCTCTGACTTTGTCACTCTGTACTACTTACAAATACTCTACTACTAACGACAACGCTGCACACTACATTCATAAACTGTTGCTAAACGAAACGATGCTATTAGATGTATCTCTGACTTTGTCACTCTGTACTACTTACAAATACTCTACTACTAACGACAACGTTGCATACTACATTCATAAACTGTCGCTAATCGAAACGATGCTATTAGATGTACCTACCTATATCTATGTGCGAATATACGGTCAACCAATTGGAAATGTAGGCCCGTCTAGAACCTTTTCACTGCAATGAATATAACCGATTTTCCCCGTCACCCGAAGCAAACCTCTGTTGCTATTATTGTTACACGGTTCTAAACTAGCCTACAATTCCAATTGATTGACTGTACTACGCGGTGTGAGCGAGTAAAAGATACACCTTATTCTGGAAAAAGGTCTATTATATATATATATATTTATTATGACAGTTTTCTCAGCAGATGTGCGACATGATACGTGAACATTTTCATAGAATATTAATTGTCTATAAAACATATTTTAAATTAAATGCCGTCACACGTTACCTACACATGCAGATTAATGGAACAGAGTAAATATTTATCAAAAGGCCACATCAATGGAGCGAGGTTTACCCCCAGGCCGGTAATTAAAAAGCGTTTTATACGTTACCCGCATTCCGCCACGCTTTTACATTGAAGGACGATTGTAAGTGGTAGCTAAGAGTCACAAAGTAAATTTTTACTTGTACCCTATTTTATTTTGTTATGCAAAGACGAAGGCTTTCCTTGAAACTGTATTGCTGAATTGTAATAATTACCCGATGTTACTTACTTTATCCTATCAAGGCTATTTAGTTATCAAAAAAATACACAATACAATAATAGACACTCAAACAATCACGGAATGTTTGTCCAGAGTGTATGCCCATATCGATAGTACGAAACAATTGACATTTTTACGATAGGGTAGGTAATTAAGCTATATCTGGAAATTAAAAATAAACAAATGCAATAAACGCTGATTAATTACGAATAATTAATTAAATGAATTAACGACAAACTCAGCGAGAATTAACGTTCGTATTCTACACCACACTTTACCAGTTGCGGTGTAGAATACCCGTGGATTGCCAATACCAGCTGTGGAAGGGGCCATCCAGAAATTATTAAATTAAAACAACCTTATAATAATATTGATAGAGTTGGTAATATTTTAATTGGTAATTAGAGTTGAAGTTTAGTTTTAATACTTTAGATTTATACATGTGACGTCACGAAGCTTATGACTCGTCCTCTCCCCTTGTCACACGATGTCACACTTTGTTGACCTCCTCCCTCCCCCTTAACGTGTGACGTAATTTATGGATGACCCCGAATGAACTGCCAGCTGAGGTCTTTCAGTTATGTTACGACATGGGGTTGTTCAAGAAAACTGTGAAATCTATGCAAGGTCGGCACCGCACCCTCAAGCCCCTTGGAGTTGCAGGTGTCCACGGCCGGCGGTGACCACTTATCAACATGTGGCTAGCCCGCTCATCTGCTAATTCTTCTATAAAAAAAAATTGATATGCCAATGACAATGGCAGTGACGTTACAATAAATATTGGAGAGGTTCGTTGACTAGGAGAATCTTGTTTTACAGATACTAACGCCATCCATCAAGTAAATAATTATTGTAAATAACAACATGAGATTACGAGAAAAGTAATGTATCAATTCTAATTCACATTAGAACATTTTAGACATTATTACTAGATAAGTTATGCAAAGACATACACACACACATAAGACACATTTCTCTAACATACTCATTACACAATCATGAAGTGAGTCACGACTGTATTCTCACATGTGTACTTAAAATTGTATAAATTTGTATATTAAAAATAATTTGCAAAACTATTTATTATGTATCGCAGATTCTGTAATAGGTATTCATAACTGTTGTGACCGACCATATCGTTGTATATACTCGCACACCACTGTTAATAACTTTATAATTACATGTATAATCCTCAATTGGCTGCAATTTGTTGGATTACACACAAATAAATATGTATTTATGTAGGTATTAGTTGCATACGGGGAATTAATGTAAAAGTTTTCAATAAAGTATTCACTCTCTTTTTACAGAAGCTGTAGAATATGGGTACATTTGAATATTCCATTCACTAATCGGTAGACACAAAACAGCCTTAATTTCTTCGAAAGCTCTTTAGAAAACGTAAAAGAATTCTTAAGTATAAGATGAAATCCGCAAAAAGATACTTTTATAAAATTAATTCCTGGTTCCAATTTAATATTAACGGTATTAAACTAAGAAGTAGCTTCAAAAAAGGGCCAGGATGACGTCAGTAAGCGCTCCTTGAATTTAAATTTCCTTTAGCTCGAGATTATCTAGGAGAAACCGCAGCGTTCTGCTTAATCCGTAGCTGAGATAGTGCAAGTCAAGCCGTGAGATCTTAAAACTTTCTGCGAGGTTTTAAATTACTCATTTACACTAGGAGAGTTTCTAGAACGGTTCGGGCGAGAACGATTCTCGTATGCGATCAAATTACTTACAATTCTCGCCTATTACTGTTCAGATGATAATAAAAACTCGATGATAACAGAGATTGCAGTGATCAGATGATAACAACAGTTGTTTATTAACTTTTGACCTTTATAAACGACGCGCGCGAATTTATCGATAACTAACTTTTTTCACGACTTCGATCCACACCTTGATTAAAGATAAATGTTTTTGTAGTCTATCACTTAATCATGTGGTGATTACATTTGTAAATATAGTATTCGTCACATGAATCTCGTCAAAACATTGCAAATTCCATTAGTTTATTTTTTTTATTAATGGTCACCAACAGAGTAGGTAGGTATATGCCGTTTAAATATCGAGTTACATGCAAGAGTATTAATTATATAAATGTCAGGCAACGACAACATCGCTTATTAAGTAATAAGTAAACACAGTCAATAACAAACAAAAATACAAATGAAAGAGAAGTTAATTAGAAAGGGTCACATAACCGTCGCGCTTACTAGAATAAATCTGCCTTTCTTGGGAAAAAAAGGGACAAGTGCATTTTGACATTCGAGAAATACGTTACGTTTGATTGAATTTTAATTAATTTGAAATGTAATTAGAAACTTGGACTTTTGGATAAAACAAAGAGTATGACCATTATTTATTAGTTTTGTTTATTTTTATTTTTCGAAAATAATCTTACATATGCTTTGGTTAAAAATGTTACTATCTATAACTACTAAATGTAGCTATAAAAATTAATATAAATTTAATTGAAATTTGGGAGCGGGAGAGTGCACGCTGCAATCCAACAGACCCCGGGCGCGCTCGACTGGCCACGTAACCCCCCTCTCTCACAGAAGACTAACTTGAAATGTACTGCATTTCCCACTTTATCTTATTTCCCTAATGCACGTACGTGTTTCGGTAGTGAGTGAGATGTGCCAGAGCCCATTCCCATCCTAGCCTTTCCCATTGTCCCAACCCTTTCTCCAAATCCATTCCTATATCTCCAAAGATAGGCAGCGCATCCGGGGTCGTGCCAACGTTTATCATTTTGGACTAATGTTGGCATGTATCACGGATGTCTATGGGCAACAGTATCGACAGTATCAGATGCACTGTATGCTCGTCTGCCGCCTTCGTCAATAAAAAAAAAACATAAATTCAATTGTAGATAGAAATTTAATAATAATTATACATATCGTAAGAATGTAAAAACATATCATTTATTTTGTCCCATAAACTGTTTCAAATTATAAAAAAAAACACATAGGTAAGTACATTATTTCAATTTGTAATAGAATATAGTATATTTCTTCTTTTTTAATTTTTTATGTACTATTAATAATCCTCTTCTATGTACATTTTGCGGGTACCTTCAGTATCCGTGTCAATCTAAGATATGCCATGAGAAAACATTGATAAAACCCTATGAAAAAATAATCACACGACCTCGATTACAGTGGACCGACATTGAGCAGACGCGGGCCCGATACTCTAAAAATGTGACATTTCTACGGATATAATATGACGTTGATATAAATCAAATATTTTATGATACAGAGAACACGGAGATGTCAAGAACCTTTTGTTGGATAGAAATATTATTTTTGAAAAAGATAAAAATGGACCAGTCAAGCTCACCTTGGTCTGACGTTTTACTTTACATTCAGCGGCGCTACGGCCCGTTGTACGCCTTATCCATTTGGTTCTATCTTTGGCTTCTTTCTTCTCTGCCAGGGTGTTCTTTTCCTATGTGCCTTTTTACATTTCGCCATATTTGAATATGCGGAGTTTGATTCTAATTTTATAATAAAATGACGATATATCTTTCTGTAGATAAGTACATCACTCAAAATTCAGTGATAATGTAAGTGAATTTGTACTATTTTTAAATCATTTTTTTTGCGCGAAGAGACGCTTTACGATCGCATTTGGTGCGCAACTTCCTGCCAGTGTTAATTTTCTCATGATCCTCATATATCTTCCTCTACACACTCGATTCATCTGTTTCGCAACCTGCCTCGTCGTTTCTTTTGTTGCGGGATCCAGCCTGTCGTTTGTTTGACGCTCTTTCTTGTGACATACGCTCCACATGCAACTTCTCTTATACACTCTCAGGCCGCTACGTCTCATCAATTGTGTTTACTATAAGTAGTAAGCCCTTGCATGGGCCCCGGTCTATTTATATGCTGCCCATTCCCATACCGTTTTACCCATACCATACCCATACCATCCCACCGTTTTCCCAACTCTTTCTTACCATCAGGTGGACAGTATGCTCGTCTACCGCCTTTTTCTTTAAAAAAAAACATGTGTTGACAAATTATATGTTAATACATACTAATTTCTTATTCATGTTGTCGTTTGTCAACATGATTTTCTAACGACTCTGTTTCGATATTATGGACGTCAAACTTCTCGAAGTTTCTCGGAAATGAGGTGGAAATTGTAGGAACGGTAATTGGGTGTAATGTCTCGATTAGATGGTTGTTGAGGTGTTGAAAGGTGATAAAAGAGATTTATGCAATTTTGGATAAATACTGATATACTAAATAGCTAAGTATCTAGAAGGAAAACTGGTATACCTATGTGTCATTTTCATATGACACAAGCGAGTTATAGAGGAAAGTAAAAAAATACTCTTAAGAATTTGCTACTCATCAAAACCTACTGGATGGATTTTTATCCTTCTAATACATCATGTCGGTGCTTTAACGGGTATTAAAAATCTTTTACAGCTGCTTAGTCAACGCGAGCGAAGCCGCAGGCAGAAGTTAATAAACTGAGTGTAGGTGAAATTGATGACAAAGAGCTTTTTCAAATTCATAAGAATATCATTTAAATTTTAAACTTAGTATCACTTAAAATATTATTTGAAATAGTTTCACTTCTAGAGATATAAGTTTGAATGGGTCTGAAATACATTATTAAACTAATAAAAATGCAACCCGCTATAATTGCACATCACAGCCTAATTTTTTTTTTTACTTTATCACGCCTTACATAGACTGCAGATGGCACTAGTATTGATTGATATTTTAATATCTACGTTATCACCGAGGCGCAAGTGGCCGACGGGGTGTCTCGAGAAAATTTAGACAATTACTTATTTTTTTTATACTTACACAAATTTAATTTTATTTAAAAACTTCCACTTCCTCTGGTATTTTTGCTATATCTTTGGAATTATTCATATCATAATTATTATTATTAATTCACTAGATATTCTATGTAAAACATCAAAAAAATATTCATATCTATCTCTAATAAGTTTTGTGGCTTAATTAATTACACGCCAAAGCAGCTCTATCCTGTGCGTTATTAAAATATTAGTGTACTCACATGAAAGTTACATTTTCGTTCAGAATTAAGTCAGAAGATAACATTGTTGATTCATAATCGAGCGACGCGCGTAAGATAAAAAATATACTAGAAATGAACAATAAAAAAAAAAAATTGTAAAAGCTGGTAGAATCGATTCTATTCTCAATACTGATCAACCTACTCGTATTTTCAGTTTCAGTTCATTTTCAGTCTGTGACACATTGTATTACTTACATAGCTTTGTGAAGACGTGTACAAAGTAGAAAAAGAAATAAATATCATATTACTTCCCCGAATTAATTGAATATCATAGTATTCACAGCGAGTGAAGTCGAAGTCAAAAATCGGTATGTAATCAATATTCCCTGGCTCAACGCGAGAACGATGTAGATAACAAATTCCTGCCATAACAGCCCGGGTTGAAATCCAATATCACATTCAGGTGTTATTCCCAATGTCCCCGATGTTCCCAATGTCCCCGTGACCTCACATGCGTACGTGACGTTCGTTGGATTTCAGCTTCACCTTTAATTTCGATAGATATGTGGATGACGTATTCGCTTGTCCCGCCAGTTTACCGGTTTGACGAATACAATTTGATTTTAGAATTCAGAAACGAAGCGAATGACATGGGCGTAGTCACGGTGGGGCAGGTTGGGGCGAGTCACGGTGGGGCCGGTTGGGGCGAGTCACGGTGGGGCCGGTTGGGGCGTAGTCACGGTGGGGCCGGTTGGGGCGTAGTCACGGTGGGGCCGGTTGGGGCGTAGTCACGGTGGGGCCGGTTAGGGCGTAGTCACGGTGGGGCAGGTCGGGGCGTAGTCACGGTGGGGCAGGTCGGGGCGTAGTCACGGTGGGGCAGGTCGGGGCGTAGTCACGGTGGGGCAGGTCGGGGCGTAGTCACGGTGGGGCCGGTTGGGGCGTAGTCACGGTGGGGCAGGTTGGGGCGTAGTCACGGTGGGGCAGGTCGGGGCGTAGTCACGGTGGGGCCGGTTGGGGCGTAGTCACGACCGATTGCTGCAGTTGCTAATGTACCCGCTGTGCAAAAGGTCCCGGGTTCGATTTCCGATCGGACATTCCTTTGTTTAAAGACAAATGTTTCTTCGGGTCTGGATGTGTATTTGTGTGTCTCTGGACTCGCGAAACAGGAAATCCAGTGTGGGCCATTGAGTGGAGCGTTATTATTGATGTTTTTATAATCGTCCTAACTGTCAGTTTATCTTTGAACTGTAATGACGGATTTCCCTTGTAGTTGAAGTTCATTCTTTAATAACACTGGACAACAAATTTTAGTTTATTTGTTGTATCTTGTATGAAAAGTACATTTTTTTTTAAATTTTGGGGCGGTGAATACAAAAATGACAATGAAATTAAAAACTTAGTTGCAGTTTTCAAGAACAAGTTTTTTTATTTTATTTTTAACAAAATAATAAAAAATAGATACTTTTACACTTTTAGAGTCAGAAAAGCGCTGTCTTTTTGCTATTCTTTTCTGAAATGTTTCTGGAGAATCTCTATCAAGAGTCCAACAGTAGTCGGCAAGCATGGAAGCATTCCAGTTTCCCTGGAACCTTTTCTCCATTGTTGATGTATCCTGATATATCGATATATCGTTCGGCGTGCTCCGCAATTGTCAGGAAAAAAGTCCAGGTGTGAGTGTAGGAAATGGATCTTTAGAGACATATGGCAAGTTGCCATATGTCTCTAAAGATCCATTTCCTATACATGGAAATGGGTTGCCATTGGCAACCCATTTTTGATACGATGACAGCGTATTTTCAACAAGAGTAACGTAATTGTCAGCTTTTTTATTTCCCAAGAAATTAGTGACCACGAGGCGAAAGTCATTCCAAGCATTTTTTTCAATATCTGTCGGAGTGCTGTCTAAATGTTCGTCTTTCAGCATATTTTGAATTTGTGGCCCAACAAAAATACCTTCTTTAATTTTTGCTTCACTTAGCCTTGGGAATTTCTGACGCAGGTAGTGAAAAGCTGGCCCATCTCTATTCAGTGCCTTAACAATATGGTTCGTCAATATGGGGCACAGGTCTAATGGCAGATGGTATATTTGGATAGTTGATAACCGACTTTTTCTTCTTAGATATACCTGTGCCTTGCCCAACACGAGGTATCATGCAGAAATAGCAATCACTAACATGATTTGTAGGCTCGCTCCGGACGATTGGGACAGCAAACCGCATAGATCGTTTTTTACGATTTAACCAGTTTCTCAGACTTGAAGCGCATGCATTACAGCAGATACGTGGCGCCCAATGTTTGTCTTGATCCCCTATTTTGCAACCGAAGTGAAGCTGATATGCCTTTTTTATCAATGGAGTAATAGACCGCTTCTGAGACGCAAAAGTCACCTCACCACAAACATAACAGAAGTGATCTTGATGGTTTACACACTTTCGAGACGTCTTACAATCTCAACTATTCGATTCAACTCACTAACTTCCACCGACTAACCTCCCCGCTTTGTAGCTGCTTATATACCCAAATACGACTTCTAGATTTTTAGAGAACATTAGAGAAGATACGAGAATTTTCTTTTCAATTCCTTAATATTCGCGATAGTGGCGTTTGTTATTTGTTTGTATACAGGGTTTGTATATTATTGTTGTTATTATTGTTGTTGGGTATTGTTTGTATTGGGGAAAACGTAGATTTAGCAACGCCGCACCCCTCTATTGTTATGACAATACAAATATACCGCGTGCGTTCTTGGGGTTACAGTGTTAATATATAGTGACACATGCCATCATGTATCTCTAAAACTTGAACTAATATTAAAAAGATAAGTTTATTTTCGGTGTTAGCACACCAAAAATAGTAAGATTTAGTCGATTTTATTTTAGATACATTTTGGCTGTTGTCCAGTGTAATCAAAACCATACGCCGAGCAGTCCACCGCGTCTCTGTAAAGCATTGAAACTTTCAAGTTATGTGTATTATATCAACCGGTGATCAACAATAATGTGAATATTTAGATTAGATACCTACTACCTCTTTTTATATGAACAAGGCGGCAAACGACCATACAGTCCACCCGGTGGAAAGTGTATACTTATAAAAAAACTATCATACAATCAGTATAAGACGAAGGGCTACTTGAAAAAATCGTCAGTAGAGGCTGGATGTGAAGAGCCGAAGACAGGCGGCCAGCCTTTTTAGAAAACCAAGTTCAGCAATGAAGCGTCACATGCTGATGATACTTACGAAGTTTTATTTTACTTTTAACATTCATTTCAGCGTCTATTGTAGCCTCAAATTTTTATTGTACTAAATTTGCACAGATTGCCATATTTTTATTGCCATACAAACTTCATACAAGACCAAAAGGCGTCTTCATTCACTTCTTTTCATTTGACTCTACCCCGGCAATTGATAAACTTAAAACAAAAATCTGACTTCCAATAAATTTCACTATCCGTAGTCAAAGCCATAGTCATCATGTCGACATAGTATCGCGTTAATTCCACTAAATAAAGAACGCACAGTTCCCTTGATTTATTCGCCGCCGATCAATCTCACTTTGTCGTCCGCCCGTCAGTTTGTCTGTTCATCTGATAAAGTACAGGGCATATAATTCAATAATTACGTATTATTTGTGTGTTATATTGTAGTAAAGTAATATAATTTGATAATTCAAACATTCGCCCTTTCGAGATGATCGCTCCATGTGTGATGGAAATAGTAAATAGGCAAGAATATTTTACTGCACATCAAAGAATACAGAAAAGTCTTTAAATAGCAGTATCGCCAATTATCTGTTTTTAATGTAATAAAAAATGTCAATTTTTAGTTAGATATGCTTAACAGTTTCAATGTTCTGATTGACATAACATTAAAATATTTGACACTATTTTGCTAGGCCCTTTTTTTTCTCCATATATGGCAATTAGTACATTCTGCCAGTGTCAAGTTTTCTTCGTAAAGTCAAAACAATTTAAAACACATCTTGTCAATGGTCCAGTCCTGTCGCTGTCGAAGTAAGTCAGGAGTCGCTCAGTATAATGATAGTAAATTTAGTAATAACTAAAGAGGACGCCTTGGATGCACATGAAAAACGCAGTCCTATACTTTTATTTGAGTATCACAAACATTATGCACAAAAACACTTTGAAAATTACTATCACTATTAAACCACAATACAGTACACAATTATGACAATTAACAAAAAAAAATCAACTACTGATCTCGAGTTCCCGCCAAAAAGTCTGCGTAGGCCCTTATATAAAGAAAGTAAATGTATTTTATTATATTAAAAACCATGAAGATTTAACAGATACAAAGGAAAATTTGTTGGGTAGGGCTAATGAATCTCGACAAGTTTTGTTTAAAACTCCTCTTAAAAAGTTTGAACCAAAATTATATCATTAACTGAAATTGAGTTACAAAGAAATTATTTGAACAATTTTTTATTCGCATTTTGACAATTCTTGTATAAATCTTAAAGACACGTTTAAGAATTAGGTAAGAACCTATCTTTTTACTTTGACTGAACATTAACTGAAAATATTTACCCATTTTGAGTACATAAATGTTTGTGATTCTATTACTATTAATTTTGATTCTATTTGCAAAGATACTCCCTGAGCACATCTGTTTGTGCATGACGGATGTATTATTCACAATATAGTGCCTACATAAAAGAATATATCTTATACTATTATTTAATCACACTGAAGGCAAAATATATCTAAAATTTATTTCAATTAAATTAATATAGTTTCGAGTTAGGTATTCAAATTAAATAAAAAATCTAATGGTACCTACTTTTCTTAATCAAAAGAAAACAAAAAAAATTATCGCTGTTTTCCTATATTTTAGAAAAAAAGTCGCAAGATTGAGTGTTTTTTTTCCGTAATCCAAATGTTGTTCTCTGTAATAGGTAATTTTTCAGAAAACAACAACAATAATAAGTAGCTTGAAAATATTAACATTATGCGACGTATTTTCGATATAATCTTGATTAGCTGTCAACTCTAAAATGTTACAAGGTTACACTCAACACATAGTATATCATATTATAGTAAACGAGAGTGTAACCGAGTACAAAGTCCTGTAACAGTAGTATATCACTATAAAAAAATATTAAAAAAAATTGTCACTGCCTCTGCGGTAATAGCAAACATCGTGAAGAATCCCATATGCTCGAGAAATAAAAAAAAAATAGGAAGTATATGTATCCACCGAGAGCACCGGGCCTCGAGGATTATGACCCAAAACCCCCTCAGCAATGATTTTCTAGGGGAGGCCTGCGCCCTGCAAAAACACTTCATAGGCTGATATTATCATAATTATTATACTATGTATAAACTCCTGTCTCTTCATTGTTAAATATGAAATTATAACAAACGATTATGCTCAATATATGTAAAACGCATGCGTGTACAGGTGGTGCATGTACATATGGTACACCGTACCATGCAATTCACCAGAGCAAGGTATAGTAAAAAATGAATTATTCCAAAAACAATAATACCATGTTTAGGTAGACAAAATCTCCAATTCACATGTCCTAGAGACATACAAACCACCAAACATACAAAAGAAAAACTATCTCTGAGCAGGCGGATTGCCGATCGCAGTGAGCCTCGTATTGGTGACGCGTCATCACCCTCGGATATATAAGACCTAATGACTAGAATGACTACTGAGTAGAATACTTTTGGCTCCGAACTAATATTGTTTTCTCGCGGCATGAAGATTTATTGTAATTTTGTCACCATATCAGTAATTATGAGACGCGGTACGAAATGTTACAAGATGTCATTGAAAAGGCAAACCTTACCATGACAGCAGACAGCGCACGCCGCGCCTTGTCCACTCACTTCTAAAGTTACACCACCTCTAAAAGAATGGACTCGCCAATCCGCTTGTCCAGCAAGGTTTTTAAAGACTATACATCCCCCATGCTCAAGATAGTGTACATTAGGAGACTCATATCCAGCAGGGAACGGCTGGTTACAAAGAAATTTTGGATTTTCGCTTGATGATACACAGGTTTGAACTATCGTCAACGCGGGCAAAATATTTAGTATCATATTTTGGTTTGTAGCATGGGATTGAAACTAGAAACACCGTAATTTATTTATATGCGTAAAGATCATTGGAGCCGTTGTATGAAAATGAATTACTGTACGATCTATATACTGTGTTACATCGAATACAGTTGCTGTACGAACTGTAATAAAATTACAGTTTGATAGGTTAACCTTACAAAGCCACAAAGACGTGGTGGCATCGCTCGCGATTAACGCTCCACTTAGAGAAAAATATTATCGTATATTTTTGTTCTATATTTGATGGGGATCCTATCTCGCAAAGATTCGAAAAGAACAGCTCCTCCAAAGAACAAAGTAAAGTCGCTGACATAGCTCGTAGAATCAGTATGTAGAAGTGCAATGAGCAGGTGATAATTGCCGTAGGGCCGATAACCCTTGGGGTAGACGAGTCCTCGAACGGAAGCCTTGTATTAGGAAGCACACAATGGGACGCCCTTCGGAAGCTAGTGACAGTTGTTAGAACTCTTTTCCTCGTTCGAATTCATATCGTTCTTTGGAAATTTACGAGTGTATTTGAAAATAGAAATGGGAAGGGTGGGGAATAGCATAACGGGATGAGTTTTCTTCAGCCCAGTTAACTCTGGATTCTCCCATGAGAGGGGGATGAGAATTAAGTTTCTAATGGGATAAGAAGTTTCCTTTAACAATGGGTTCTGAATACAAATAATATATGTGTAAAGTATAGTCAGTTTTGGGCGTTTGCTAATCGATAGATACCCGATATGATGAAATGGGATTGGGTAGCATAGTTTAGCAAGTAGTCAGTATAATGGGATGAGGGATTTTCCTTATACCCCACTGTATTAGTTAGTATGTTATGTACATTAAAAGACTAATAACAGTGACTAAGTAATTTATTAATATTAGACGTGAATGTGCGTCTTACCGAGGTCACCTGACAAGAGAGCGTGTAGTCTATGGCCATAGGGTGGTAAGTACTCGTTTGACAAAACCACAGACAATACACCCACTGCCTCACTTGTTACGATGGGAAATGAATACGTTTAGGCAGTCTTGTGTGAGAGAGGAGTCACTCGGTCAGTGGATACAGTCAGCGGGTGTCGGCTTGCAGCATGCGGCCTCACTATCGACATTTTTTTTTGTTATTAATTTTATGTTTACATGGAAAACTAAACCATTAATGAATCAATATGTAAACAAAGAATTGAGATGACTAGACAATTAAAAGCTAATAATATAATACTCGTATAATAAATATAATTCTCGTATTTTGCAAAATTACCACTTGTCGCTTACAATCAGACTCCAACTTTCGTTGACCTAGAAATCGCTTTTCTATAACGTCGTATTACAGGGTTTTCTGATTACATCACACAACAAACTTATGGCCAAATCCTAGATCTGAATAATGTTCAACGATAAGGTTTCTGTTCATTGTTTAGTTTCCAGGCTTAATTGTAATTACTTTGGGGTTTTGAGGTATTAATAATGTGGAACGCCTACTAGGTGCCTGCCATTTAACGAAGTATTACCTCACGCTATGTTCTTTTGAAATAAGTCTTAGGAAGGCTAATTACGGGAGGCTTCTGTGTAGAAGTAGGTCGCGTATTAAATGAAGATTGAAACAAAGCTTAGGTTAACTAGTTGGTAACTGTGAACAAGAAGATATATTATGACCCCTTTGAATTACAGCCCACCCTCAAGACCCACGTGTTCCATGAACCGTACGATGGACTCGTTAACAGCTCTTTGACCTCCCATAGAAATTTGTCGTTTGTGTGTCAAAGCTGGACATCTCCAGTGTACATCTCGCTCTCTTCTTTACGGTGGACGGACAATTAGTTCCAAGACTGAATACCTTTCTCTAGTGTCACCTCTGTCCGCTAATGCGGGTATGTCACTAAAGTGACCCCCAGGAGCCATAGCGCCTTCACGAAGACTACGCATTAGTAGCTCACCGGAGGGATTCCGCTTATGGAAAATTCAGTGAGCGACCAGCATATGTGGCGACTCAGGGAGCTCAAATCGATTGACGAACCCTCAGCACTGTTAAGGTCACGCAGAAACAGTCGCGGCGTATGTGGATTCGGTTATTTGTTCTTCATAATAGAATCGGCAGACTATTTTCGAAAATCCCATTCTGTTAAGATGCCTGCTTAATTTGCAGTAAACCCCCCCCCCCCCCCCCCAACCTCTTAGGATCTTTCTGAGAAGAATTCTCAGAGGCCTGGCTTTCAAATCTGGAATATTTTCCCTTGTGTACACTTCACTTTTGTTTATTGCCTAAGTTTTAAGCGGGGTTGGAATTGTTGCTTTAGATATTCCACATACAGGTTCATGACCGATGGGGACTCCATTATTTCATGGTCGGCTTCATTGCCTTTGCTATACGAGTATTTAGGCGAGTATAAAGACTGTACTTGGAGGGTTATATGTAAATAGCTGGATAAAGAGAGTGACAGAAAGAAGAACCTGGAACAAATTGGAGGATGCCTATACCCGAAAAGGGGCCTAAACTAAATGATTTTGAAAAAAAATCAATGTAATATAAATATTATTATAAGTTAAGGAAATAAAGGCTTATTATTATTAAAGGCTGTACACCTTACATGCATGCTAAGATCAGGCAAAAATCAGGAACGTTGGTACGTCTGCAGAGAAGACAAAGGATTGGGAAGTATGACGAAGGTAGTTTGCAATAATGTGGGAAATTTATATGGAGGAGTTCGCTCCGTTACTTTGGCTCCGCAAAGTTTGTACTGAGTCTAAAACTAAAAACAGATTGAACTTACTGCTTAAATACATTACGTAGTAAGTACAGTCTCAGCCAGTGTCTCTCCACTACTTGACCGTTATATATATATATATATTTTAATATATTGACTTAATTTTTTTAAACCATACCTCATTCAATCTATTTTTTTTTAACTAAACTAACACATTTCCTTGTTTGATTGGTAACTGCCATAATAGCATGGTTATTTAGGATTACATTAAAAAAAAATCACTATCAAATTAGGAAAATTTGTGATCATAGTACCCAAAGACGTGGCAAGGGATTTTCGACATTTTCAAAAATATGACTATTATCACTTAACTAAGTGATAAGGATTTTTTTTCTTATTTTTGCCAGAACTGGTATAGACTGGCCTCTCGCCCGGTATCCGCTTGACGTTTAGTTTCGGGACATCCTGTATATAAGCCTTTCCCAAGGACCGCCACCGCACATACGATTTTCTGCTTTACTCATCCAGTCACTACTGGCGACATTCAATTAATCGTTCAATTCATATACATTATACGGAAAGGCGGTGTTTATAAACACATTTGATTTACATTACGCGACGTCTTGTGACGTAAGCCAAGTAAGTGTACTCTTTGATAGGTACTCGAATTGAATTTAAATTTGAATTTGATCGCTGTCACGTAATGTATGTAGTGTCAGAACCATGTATTTAAACAGTTTCCTAGAAGTCGCGTATAACTGAATTATATTAATAATTACAGGTAGGTACTGTATAATTATTATTATTGTAGGTACTTACGTGAATATTACACTACAAATAGTATTATGATGAGTGGGTACAACCACTAATAACAATATTCTCCGACTAAGTGCTACCACTTAGAAACAGTTACTACATGCAAATTAGGTCGTGTTAGGATTACTAATTAAAGCCTAACTATACGTTTGTAAAATAACTAAAATTATTATTTGCATTACCTAATACTACGTATAACTTTAACATAGAATGTGAAGAATATAACGCCAAATAGAGATTGCACATGTGCGAGTGATGAGTGTTCTAAACTATTGTTGTAAAAACGAGCGTTGCGCGCTCGAGGTTCGATCGCTGAGTGAGCGCTAATGAAATTTTAGAATTCTAGCATAGTCATTCTCAAAGTTATCGATCGATATCGACTCCAGTGGTGGGGCCGATTTTAACTTTCTAGTGGTCGATAGTTTCAATAAAAAAAAAAACGGTCGACGACAGCTATAGATATAACATCTTACCATTGCTATTCGTTTGTCAATTCAAAATATTTATTATCGGTCCTATGCAATTTATGTAGATGCCATTGAAAAAGTTCTAAACAAATTTCTCCGCGCTATGCACTATCGATTGAATGTTTTTTATTTGTCATACCATCAGCTCTGTCTCAAATATAACATGCTCATATTATGTTTTTTATCATTGTTTTACATCATTGTTGCATATTTTGTTTTTATATAATTTATATATATTGGAGGGTACATTTTTAAGTGGACTGTAATTTTGAGGGTTTTTATTTATTATTTTCGATTAATTGCTGTAGCCGTACAATAATAAAGCTTCACTGACCTGAAAGCTGTCTGGTGCACCGAAGTCTTCTGCCGGCGCCGGCCCTTGGTTCTCCTGTGTTGGCACTTAAAGACACTAATGCACGCACAATAAGGAATTTGCCGTAATAAAATGGAAGATTGAATATAGCGTTGCGGGAAATTATATTTTAATTATATTAGCGATAATTTATGTAACTTCACGGTAGGAAGTTTTGCGTGTGTATTAGGCCGAACGTCTCCGCGATACCTCCGCGATGCAACTGTCCCGTCGTCGTTCACAACGACATCTGTCTATATTTTTAACATCTCATTGAGACTTGCTAATAAATCAATGAAGCTAGTTCTTGACAAGCGGCGGCAATCAATCGCTCGTCCATATATATATATATATATGTCATCATAATTTTGACTGTCCTCCGTTGTTTGATCAACTAAGTGTAACAGCACCACGTAATGCTCGTCAATGCAGTGTTCACCAGCGACCGTTGGTCGCTGTTACTACTGGTCGCACCAATGGAGAAACGTGTACCACTGCGTCGATTGGCGTCATTATGCTAATCTCAGAGATCTTGATGGTTTTGTAACGTCTGCATCAAAGTTTAAAAATTGGTGTATGATGCACATACTTGAAGTTATAACATAATACATTATACTTTGCAAGGTTAGCAGCGCACCCGCATACTAGGAGGCGTTGCAGGTTCCATGCTTGTGTTCCATGGGCAGCGGTAGTCACTTACCTTCACATGGGTCGCTTGTTTTTTCATATAAAAAATAATATAATACTGGATAATCGTAGTACATTGCATTTTATATCATTGTACTGAATAATAGCAACAACACTTGGAGAGATAGGGGTAATAAATATAGAGGGAGAGTGCACACTGCATTCTCACAGCCGCTGGGCGCACTCGACTGGCTACATTATTCACACTCTCTCACAGAAGACTACTTTAAAATGTACAACATTTCCTACTTTATCGTTTTTCCCCAATGTACGTACGTGTTTGGGTAGTGAGTGAGATATGGCAGAGTCCATTCTCATGCCATCCTATCCCTCCCCATTTCCCCAACCCTTTCTCCCAATCCATTCCATAGTTTGCAAAGGTGGACAGCGCATCCGAGGGCGTGCCAACGTTTGGCGGATGTCTATGGGCGATAGTATGCACTTACCATCAGGTGGACTGTATGCTAGTCTGCCACCTTAATCCATAAAAAAAATTATAGACATCGGCGACATATGCCAACATTAGTCCAAAATGACAAACGTTGGCACGACCCCGGATGCGCTGCCTACCTTTGGAGATATAGGAATGGATTTGAAGAAAGGGTTGGGAAAAAGGGGACGAATAGGATGGGAATGGACTCTGGCACATCTCACTCACTACATACATTAGAAAAGTAAGATACAGTGGGAAATGCAGTACATTGCAAGGTAGTCTTCTGTGAGAGAGGGGTAACGTGGCCAATCGAGCGCGCCCAGCGGCTGTTGGATTGCAACGGGCACTCTCCCGTCAAAAAGCTTATTTGTAGCTTTTTAGTAACATTGTATTGTACAATTGTTTATTGTCCCAAAGAAAATAAAATCTATGATTCCAATAGGTACCTAATTGAGAAGATAAACGATTTTTTATCTCTATGGATGCCACAAAAAGAGTCACGCGTAAGAATGCATGAAATAACACGTAACACGAACATGTATGTGCATTGTCTAGTGCAAAGCAAAGCTAGTGCAGGCATGAACAACCGTTGTCCGCGCTTGCTCACCTGTTGCATGTCAGTGCATGTCAGTAAGTAAAGTAAATTACCTTTCAACGGTTTTTATAGTTTTCGAGAAAGGGGTCTGCGACCGAAAACATTTGGGAACCATTGTTCTAGCGTTAATGGCTAACGAATGTTATAGTGTATTTTTTTAATTTTTTATGGTATTAAACGCTTATAGTTAAAAGCTCGAGTCTAAAACGGTTTGGGTTAAGGTTCAATAGCACAAACGTAGCGTTCAACGCTCGTTATAACAACACTATTTCCAAAATAATGGGAAATTTAATTTTACTTACGTACTCTCGTATAAGTTTCTAGAAACCGAACAGTTTCTATCAAGTTCTCAACCAAGTTTTCGAAGTTTACCTAATTTTTTTGATGTGTAGACACATGATGGGTGTTGAAGAAAACTTGAAGAACTTATTCCGACTAAACTTAGTTAGACTTCAGGTGGCTGTTGTATGATGTATATATATTAATAATATGAGGTTCTACAAAAATGGTGTAACAATCACCACATTAAAAATATTATTAACAAAAAATTAACGTGTATTTTATAATTTTTTATTATACATAAAATAAATAATTGGCCATTAATTTGCCCGTATGTGCACGACACGTTACATAGTTCAAATCACTTACGCATAAGGGCTCGTTGAAAGTTCAAAGACTTAAGCCAGCGATTGTGCAATGTGTATGAGAAAGTTCAAATTTCAACAGTGGACGTAAAAGTTTACGATACCAGTCGATTTCCCGCTGATTTTAATTTTCGTCTCAAAAACATGTCAATTTGAATTTTCACTCAACGTTCTACATTTTCAAAACTGAGAAACAGCGACTGAATGCTTGGCTGACAGTTTGACAGCGAACGAATGGAGCCGACAAAGTTGGTTATTATTAATTGTCCGTCTGTCAGCCGGAAAAAATACGAAACACAAAGGACAGCTCCATCGCTCTGGAATGTCGAAGGCAGCTGTACTATAAATTATTCCCAAAAACCGGTTGAAGCCAGTTCTAAAACTGACAGAGCTCATTATTTAAGTCGAAGTTCAGGAGTTTGGTGAACACTTGATTGAAAGAGTTGTCAGGTTAACTCGTTTTGGGTAATAGTTTGAATCGCATTAACTTTTTGAGAGTGTTTTCAATTAGGCGCATTAATTTTATCATTAATTAATTATCAGCAGCGTTCATACTGGATGTTACATAGACGGCTTAAACGGTAATAACATATCTTACGATATGGTACTGCTGTGGCCCTCGATCAATGGTCTTAGGTGAGACCTGATGGTGTGCTAGGCATATGCCTGACACTATTTTTTTTTACCCTCCACCACCCATGGCCCTGCCAATCTTACGAATCGTGGGAGATACACACCGTACTTGCGTGGGCTCTTTCCGGCACGCACTTTCTTAACCTCGTACAAATTTCTTTCATCTCTCTCCATTTAACACTTTTCCCGTTTCTGGGGCGTGTTCTACAGACAACAAAGATTCGTCGACGGGGATTTCTAATAACCGTCTCTTTCGATGTCAGGAGTGCGCGAATTCTAACAGCCGTACGAAGTTCGCCTCTGATGTTACCAAGTCAGCACAGTAAATCGGGATCGTTTCTGCACGCACTGTACCATCCGACATTCTACCTCGCTCTTGATTCTACATGATTGTCAGCATATGCTCACAAGTAGTAACAATCCTGTAAGGGTGAGGCAATAGTTTTCTGGTCTAGTGGCAGAAATCCTATATATGCCCCCCGATTGACCTAATGTTGGATAAAAATTTGTTAAAATCTACGTCATACGTAATTTAGTCCACATAATGTAATTTTTATAGGTGGATTTTTTTTTTTTAGATAATTGTATATAAACTGATTTTATCACGTATATGTTCCGTTTGTTTCTCAAATATTTATAATAAAATAAAATATGAAAAAAATATTATCAGAAACTAACAGAGATTTGTGGGACAATACGAGTATTAAAGTATAATTGAATTTTGTAGCGTATTTTAAGCGTATATGTTTAAGTACATACAAGTATACATAAAATAATGAGATTTTTATGGGCGAGGGCAGCAGACGAGCATACAGTCCACCTGATGGTAAGTCGATACTGCAGCCCATAAACATCAGCAACACATGGCAACATTAGTCCGAAATGACAAACGTTGGTACGACCCCGGATGCGCTGCCTACGTTTGGAGATATAGGAATAGATTTGGAGAAAGCGTTGGGACAATGGGAAGGGTTAGAATGGGAATGGGCTCTGGCACATCTCACTCACTACCGAAACACTTACGTGCATTAGGGAAATAAGATAAAGTGGGAAATGCAGTACATTTCAAGGTGGTCTTCTGTGACAGAGGAGTAACGTGGACAGTCGTGCGCGCCCAGCGGCTGTTGCATTGCAGCGTGCACTCTCATCCTCGTAGAAAAACGTACCGTACCGTAACCGCAACCAATATTTTTATCCTCTATACACGGGTTTTGTCATGCTCATGGTCTTGTGTATGAGGGACGTGTGTTCTTAAAACACCATGCTGGCCAAGCAGGTTGACGAGTCCACTCTTGTAGAGGTTGTGTTGTTCCTCAGCGTGTGGCTCAGCGTTCCTCATGATATGTGGATATGTGGCAGCGGCTTTGTGATCCCATCGCCTTTTACGGCACCCATGGGAGTAGAATAGGGTGATACTATGTATTTTAGAGCCAGCCGTTAACACACTTCCACATATAGACCAGATTTGTATTTATAATATAATTAACAAACCTACTTGTTTATTCAATAATCGCCTCTAAAATTACGTTAAATCTTCAACTTGAAAACTCGAACTTTAAACAACACTCCTAATTACGGGATCTGTTGGTGTGTGTACTTATCTCATAATAGAATTTTCAGACTTTTGGCAAACAGATAATGTTTGTAATAGAATTAAAAGTTGGCCCAAGAGGCCTTGTTTACATTAGGTATCGCAAAGTTTTGTGTAGTTAGCAAACTGTCCGAGAATACTCCGACCGGCTGGTCTTGAGCAAAGTTAAATATTTATGGGCGGTTTTTTTTTTCTCTTTAATCTATTTATAGTGATAATAAAACAAGGCCGTGTCTGTGGAAAAGATAGATTTCAATATTTTCCGTAAGTATTAGAATATAAATATACAAACAAAATTTGAGTATTACGACCCCTATTTAATAGCATATCTTTTGTATATAAGGTGAAATTAATAAATAACGCTACACTCAATGACCTACACTATAATTCCCTATGTCGTGGGTCCAGAGACACATACAAAGACACACCCAGACCGGAACATACATTTCTTTTAAACAAATGTGTGTCCCGACCAGGAATCGAACCCAGGACCTTTTGCACAGCAAGCAGGGTTACTACCAAAATTAATTTGACCACTCGGTCGGTCAAATTAACTAATAAAATAATTAATTAATGAAATTAACTAATAAAATAATTAATTAATAAAATTAATTATTAAAATAACTAATTAATAAAATTAACTTGCATCATTCTAAGGGGCAACTATAAATAGGATACTTTTTTTTTAGGAATGGCGCGATTATTGTGACCCTAATGGCCTTTTATGAGTCACCGGATATGTATGGTTTAGGGCGAGCGCAGAAGACGCTCACCCAGGAGCAAAAATTATGTGCAGCAACGAGCCTAAGGGCGCTGGTAGACCGGCGGAAGGAACGGACCTAGGCTTAGGGCGTTGCTTTGGGAGATGTGTGTTCACCGTGTAGCGAGGGGGCCGTCCTCGTCTCCGCCGGCGGGGACGGTGTATATGTGTCCTTGTGGAGGTCGAAATTGCGAGAGTATTATGGGGCAGCCTTACGCACGAATCTATTTTGGAGGGTTTGAAGTATTTTAATGTTGGAAGGGGCTGCGTGGCTAGCGACGCTAGCGAAAGTTATTATTGGACGTATGGAGGTTGTACGTCCAATTGTATTATTATGAAGGTTGTATTATGGACGGACAATTTGTACAATGTCAGCTTTAAGCTAAGCTAAGCTTTATTTCTAAGCGACATTTTACTTGTCCCGTCTATGAGAGGGTTGAGGCGACCGAGTCCAAAGGCGGCTCGGTTTCAGACAGTTTGTATGGTTCTCGGAAAGTCAGTCGATGGTCCAGAGTGACGCGGAGATATTTCGTCTTCCTGACCCAGGGGATAGTTTGACCGAAAAGGGATATCGGGAGTGGATAAATAAGATATATATACGCCATAACTATAGAGATAATATAATCGTAATAAGGCGTGTACATTTAATACTTTCTTGAGGTGGTATAGTTCCTCAGGGCTTTAGCAAGTAGAAAGTAAGTAGTTTAGTAAAGATAATACATATATTTAGAAATATATATATATACATATATACTTTGTTATAAGTTAATACATATTTTTATGTATGATAATAAATTTATATAGAGAAGACTAGTTATACTGTATTCCATATACGAAGTGCCGGCTGACACATGTCAGTTGTGCGGCACTAGTGAAGAGACATTTGAATTGAAACGATACTGTATCGATTCTCGATTACTATTACAAACAGATTAGAATCGAATCGAAGGATATAGAATTTTTGAAAACTAATGAGATATGAAGCACAAAAATATGACCTGTTGAAATGTAGTGGTATTTCTTTTCTGAGAATTGCCATCCTCTGAGCTATTTCATACTCAAACGAATCCGATATAAACCGCCATTACAAAGAGCCATTGTCTTGTTATCGCCATTTATTTACGACTTTCCTCGAACGATTTTGTTCAGGAAACGTTTTTTTGCGAAATCTTCAATATATTTATTGGTGTGAGGTCTATTGTTTGCTACCTTTATTGTGTGGTGATAAAAGTCACGATGAAATGCCAAAGTAAAAAAAACGGAATCATAATAAATATTAGTAAACGATATATTAGTAATTAAAAATTAGTGGGCGGTATTGGGCGTTGAGTCTACTCTGAATTTAGATCTTCGAAAGGACATTGGGTCCATTATTAAGAGATTTTAATCATTGAAAACCATAATTTTCAAAAAGAATGGATATCTTTATAGCAATGTATTATTATTTAAAAATGTAATGTTGGACGCCGATGTCGGGTTTTTCTGTAAAATATGATGGTGACCGTTATAGAAAGAAGTAGAGATTGGAGTAAATAAATATTCATAAAATCCGTTTTTTCATTTCAAGGTTTAAAGTCTAAAGTTAAAAGTAATTCTACGAGACGAGATTAAGACGAGAGACGTAAATTCTATTGACCATTAACATTATCTTTAAAAATAACACAAATTATAATAATAATTAGCTCTAATTTCTCTAAGGCTTCTATTCGAATAGTCTAACAAAGATTTTTAACTCGTGGGAACGAAATTTAAGATGAACGAACGAAGCTTGAAGTTTGAAGCACGTGAAACTATCACAATTTAATTTTTTTATTTAAATTTCATTGCTCAATAACCTATTTGACTTGTGCAATGATATTTAACAAAATTAAACTAACTTGGATTAACTAGACTCAAACTACAACTAGAGGAGAATACAGAGAGGGTCGAAAATTATCTAGATCCGAAAATTTCGGAATCGATTTTCAGCAATACCGGGATTTTCGGAATTATCGGATATATTTATTGATTTTTATATATTTTATGTCAAAGATTAAAATGAATATTAAAGAAAATATTGCACGAAACATTGTTGTAAAAAATATTATTTAATTTTTGTTCAAATATTAACCAAGTTCAATTAGTCCAAGTTCCTATAATTCTAGTTAGAATTATGAGAATGTTGAGCGTGGGGGAGTTTAATGTACGAGATTTAGCCAGATTGAACCAGATTGATCCGGATTTCTTTTTATATATAGTTCGTAGTTTTGTTGCAATTGTTACATACAATATATACATACAATTGTTTGTTAAATTATTAGTTAAATTATTATTATTATTAATAAAGATTAGTAAGCTAGGAAGATTAGTACCTATGTTCTATTTGTTGATTTTTTTATGTAGAAGTTTAACTTGGTTATGATAATTTTATTATGACTATTTTGAGATTAAAATGAACATATTTTAATGTTCATTATAAGACTTAGTATTCAATGAAGGTATATAATTATAAACCTCTGTTTTTTAATTGCCATTTCATTTTTCACAATACGTTTCTGAATACCGGTAAAGCCCCGGGATGCCGAGGTTGCCAGTGAAAACTCCCGATATTACGGGATTAGAAATAAGGGCCGGGATTATATACTCCAACTACAACGCCCGCGAGCATTCACCGCTCAAGTCTTAAAGGTTTATTAGCGCTCACTAAGTTAGGCAGCGCATGCAGGGGCATGGCAATGTTTGTCATTCTGAATTGATGTTGGCATATGTCGCGGATGTCTGTTGCGTGGACTGTTTGCGAGCTCATCTTATTTCTATAAAAAAAAACCGGCGCTTATTTCACAACACTACATAACTGCATTCAATTCGGTCGACAATAAAAGCGACGTACAATTTCTTTAGAAGAAAAAACAACATATAAGACATTTCAGTTTCATATGTTCCCCTTCAGTAATAGTTCTCCAAGAAGTTTTATTGTTAAAGTTTCACAGAAACAGTTTGGGTTGTGTTGATTTTGATAACATCTTTTATGTCTTTTCACCATTATGTTTTTGTGCTGATATAAACGGATTAGAGTCGGGGGAATGATTGATTAGCTTTTACGTACAGTCAGTAACCCGTTAATGTACCGGGTAACCTAACTGTGTACTTCCTAATCATATTGTTGTTAATTTTCTAAACAGATCGTACTGCATGAGTATTGCTGCCATATCTATATATAATACTAGCGACCCGCCCTCACTTCGCTTCGATTAATAAATTTTTTTTTTTTTTTTTTCAAAATAAAATATAGCCTATATTAAACACGGATAATGTAGCTCGGATAAGTTAGGACGTCGAAAAATTACCGACTTGACATATGTCAGATTAATGTAAAGTCGGATTTTTATTGGAGTCAAGGATATGTAGAACTGTCAATAAAGTGTCATCTCCGTACAAATTTCACTCTGTTTGACAGCTCTATATGTCATATCCCTACTCGAATAAAAAATCCGACTATAACTAGTGATGTGACTATAGACAATCGTAGTGGTAGCATTAAATACTTTTATTAACAGATAATGATAAATAATACTTTCATTAATGTGATAGAATAGGGAATGCGGAAATTAAAAAGTGTCATTGTGGTTAAAATATGTTTTATTGAGTATTTTAAACTATTCTGAATCAAAATCACGTGAACTACTGCTATAGTGGTCACTATCAGTTACGTGAATAATTATTTCATTGTTAATTATGGAATCAATCCTAATATCGGAATCATTGTCATCCAAATTTATTTTTCTTGTCATCTTTTGTGACCTTCTCACAAGCTTCTTTTAGCAGGTTCAACATTTTATTAGCGCTGAATTGCGGAGCCGTATTGTGGCGAGGTACGTATCCTGTAATATTTAAAAAATAAATATTTATCTGGTGCTTAACTTTATAGTCTTTGTGTAGGATAAATCCGTACCATAGCAACAAATACACATAACTGACTGATTGGTATATTTGAACAGAATAGAAAATCTTCATTTGACATCAACATACACAAATATACCACTAGTTATATGAAGTCTGCTTTCAGCATCTGGACATTGGTTTCAATGCCGTTTTTTCAAGCCAGGCAACCAGTTCTGATTTTTTACTGGCCTGGGTAGACGCTTTATCCACCGACATGGAATGGTATATAGTAAAATTAAAATAAAAATACCATTAAAATAACTGAAGGGTTCGGCAGGCTGGGTAATAATCAATGTTCAAATCTCTATAAATGTATCAGATTTCCTCATGGTAGTCAGAAGTTCTATTTGACTCGAAAGCCAGCAACGCGTTCTCCACGAAGCCGTATCTAGCAGAACCGGCGTGACAGATAACGAGTCAAGCTTCTTTGCCCATTGGCACTTTAGATCTGGAAGCTTTCATGCCATCCGTCCACGAGCGTGTCTCGTCGATAAACACCACGTTTTCGCAATTTGTAATTTTCTTCGCTTCACTTAAGAATTAGTTTCTTTTGAGTATTATATTACATATTTCCATAACAATTTTTCTGTTGTCAGTTTTCTCGTATTCAAAGCCAATCTTTTTTAATATTTGTGTCAATGCCGATTTTCCTCCACTAAATAAGCCAACCTCCTTTAACGACATCATAAGCATTCTTCTATTCGAAAATTCAATTCTTGAATAATAATTGTAAATATAATTTCTGATAGCGTCTGGATCAAAATTGTCAACATCCATCACGGGCTTTGTTCTTTTATTTTTCTTTGGTGTCCGTAACACATTTTCCTTAGTTGCAGATGGGCCGAATTTTTCTTTATTGATGTTAAAAAGTGTTTTTATACTGATTCGAAGCGCCTGAGAAACGTGCTTTTGTACTTGGGTGAATGGCACCAAAAGTCCGCCATTTGCGAATTACTCTCAGAATAGTCTGTGGCGTGGAGAGCCGACCTCTTTGGTCGAGCTCCTAATTTGATTTATTTAATACTTTTAAATGTGTTCTTTTTATAAACTTTGCTTTTGTTATTTTTGATGTAGCTTGTCAACAATTTTCTTTACATACTCATGTCACTAGACTGGAAGGAAGTTCTTACCATATTAATTTACACTGTTTTAATTCTAATGTAGTTGTTTTTTATTAAGTTTATTCCCAACGCTACAAACGTTGTACTGTGCGTTGGTTAAATAAATATTCTTATTCCGAAGACCCTAGTTTCTTCTCAGGGTAGCTCAGTAAAACTCACGCACAAATAATTGGAGAGCATTCCTCCAAAAGTCCTATAATTTAATTATAAGCCCGCGGCATTGGCTATAGTTAGTCCACGTTTCAGAATTTTTATGCACTAAAACAACACGTCCAAAGTATAAAACGGAATCAAAATCCAATTTCGCGCCAAGGTCAACGTAATAAGCACGAACAACAAACCGAAGCAAATCCCGGAGGAACGTAGTCTGTGCGCACGAGTACGAATGACGGACGACTGATTGACTGACTGTTTTGCAGCCAGTGATACCATTTTTTACCGATAATATTGAAAAAAAATCAATGATTCAATAATCGTTATACAATTTTGAAAAACCGTAATTGAGAATCTCAATCGTAAATTACCCTACTGGTTCTGTCACAGCTTAATATTAGACTTAATCAAATCACGCATAAGTAATCGAATTAGTAAATTCATACACTTCTAACATTTTACTCAGACTACGTTACAAAATATATTTTAATCTATATTTTAATTATATATATATTATATTTTATCTATATTAAATTTTAAGCTATATCGGTATTCAGTATCATGAACTACATCACTATCATTAAAAAACGCGACGTAATATTATAACAGCGCGGCATGGATTGAAAAAATAATATTTTTCTTAGTTATTAAAGAATATTTAGTGAATTACGTTTAGTGAAAAATGTCTAACTTTGTCATTTTCGCGTGAAATTTGTTTTGAGAGCGTGTAATAACGATGAAAATATTTTTTTCGTAATTTGTACGCCGGTTCAAAGTTATTTCAACCAACTGTTCATGAACTGTTTAATCGATAATCCGTCGACGGCCTTAGTGCAGCTAGTGTATCCAAGTCAATTTGAATTTAGAATCTCTTTAATGAAACGTGAGTGACTTTTGGCGGGAATTCGAGAAGTGAAGTTGAGTTTTAGTTTGATTATTGTAAAAAATGTGTATTTTGTGATTTAATATTGATTGTTTATTAAACTTCAAAGTGTATATCGTGCGTGGTGTTTGTGATAATCAAATAAAAGAGTGGGACTGCGCTTTTCATGTGCTTTCAAGGAGTCCTCTTCTGTCCTCAGTAAACCTACTATCGCTTTACTGAGCGACTCCTGACTTACTTCGACAGAGCGGGACATCGACAGGATACATTTTAGACTTTGAATTTTTTTATTACAATGAAAACTTGACACTGGCAGAATGTACTTATTGCGCCATTGCCATACATGAAGAAAAAAAACGAAGTAAAGTATCGGCTAATAAAGCTTTCACACAAATAGAAACCCCTTTTTCAGTTCATTTTCATCTTATTCAATAAGCAATTAGGTATCACGAACCGCAAATAACGTTGTAGAACAAGCCTATTAATCCAGTTAGAGCAACTAGAATGAACTTTAAAATCATCGTAACAGCTCAAATGTATAAATAATACAAATGTATGCTCGATCAATTTTTAACATTGTTTAGTCACTGTAACACTGTCTGTGTGAAGACTGCCTTAGATATAGTTTGTAGAAGGCCTAAATAACCTATAGATAGTCCTACAGATATAACTCGATGACCCTAGAGCCGTGCCAAGATTTCTAAGAACTCCAAGTTCAATAACCGCCAACTTGGAGAACTTCGGCTTTCCAATAAAGGATCTCTTCACCTCAATTCGAATATCAACTAAGTTTAAGACACGATGGAATTGGCACACACAGTACGTACACTCAACCAGTAAAATTAGTAAACCGATCTAAAAATAATTATATTATTGTATTGTATATGTAAATGATCTTAATAAAAGTTAGCAAAATGCTGTCTCGACACATAAACTATAGAATCCATGGGTGGTTTTCGTGGGAAAATAAACACGGTGGGTCCTTACGTGGTCTGTGTTTTAGCGATGATTTAGTACATCACGGCAACAAGAACCGCTCCGCGTGCGCTGGGCGGACGCGGAGTTGTCTGGTTGGTTACCGCCGCCCGATACCTGGCGTTGGCATGTTGCGGTAGGGATTGCTTACTCCTGACCAACCCTCCTCTTTTGCATCCGGGCTTGAGACCGGCATTGGTTCTGTCGAACACTAAAGATAAGTATGATTGTAATAGTCTCCGTTATGTACATTAAAACTTAACCTAAGCATTCGCATAGCGTACTTCGCCTTGATTGTACATATATTAATAAATAATTACTATGCATCCAAACATACCTCTTGTATATTGCCAGTGTGTTGTGGCAAGATATCAAACTTCATTTGCATATTAACGGCTCTAGAGGGAGTTTCTATTGGTATGTTATTTCGAACATTTGTAAGAGGAATTCCGAGTGAACTTAATAATACAAATGAAAATTGTAATTAAGTACGATAGGTATGGACAGAGATAATTTGCAGAAGACTCGACCATGTCTCTGTCTAATCGAATGGAACTTTATTTCTATGCTGTTTTTTTTTTATGGAAAGAAAGTGGCAGGCCAGCAGACAGTCTGGTAGTAAATGGTAAGTGGTTACCGTCGCCCTGCGACATCGGCGATACATGCTAACATCAACATGAAGTTGGCACGCCCCCGGATGCGCAGCCTGCCTTTTCTTTTTTTATAGACGAAGGCGGCAGACGAGCGTACTGTCCACCTGATGGTAAGTGGATACTGTCATCCATAGACATCCGCGACACATGCCAACATCCGTCTAGAATGACAAACGTTGGCACGCCCCCGGATGCGCGCCTTCCTTTGCAGATTAAGGAATGGATTGGGAAAGTGGGAAGGTATAGGATGGGATGCGAATGGACTCTGGCATATCTCACTCACTACCGAAACACGTACGTACATTGGGGAAATACGATAAAGTAGGAAATGTAGTACATTTCAAGGTAGTCTTCTGTGAGAGAGGGGTAACGCGCGCGCAGCGGCTGTTGGAAAAAACGCACGATAAACGCAGTGCCACGTTTTTATTTGATTATCACAAACGCCAAGCACGATAAACACTTTGAAGTTTTATGAACTATCACTATTAAACTGCAAAATGCCTAATACATAATTATTACAATAGATAATCAAACAAAAACTCAACTTCACTACTCGAGTTCCCGCCAAAAAGTACTGATGAAGTGTAAAAATAAATAAATGAAATGAAACTTATTCAAGCTACAAAGTGTTTTCAAGGATAAGAAATTATTTATAGTTCAATAACAGAGGTCATGCAAGTCACACACACAGCCAACATACAACAGTCCCATGATAAATAATGAACATACGTCCGAATTTTACTTCCGCGTGTTACCGTATGTCGTAAGTCACGTATGTGGGGTAGGTACTACGAATCGTTAGCCCTAGATGTAAAGAGAGTAGAATGACCATCTTAGTTTTAACCGAGATCAAACTTGTCAACTTTTCTAACTGCTACTGTTCAGATGTGTTGTTGTTACAAGTTATTATTATTACATTTGTGCCGTTACGGTATAAATTATTACACTAAGTTGGTTTGTTTGTTTTTACGGAATAACTCTACAACAAAATATCTAACAGCTATCAAAATTGGCACACGTGTAGAACTTAGGTGGGATTAACAAAACACAATAAAAATAGTTATTTTTCTAATAATTTCTTTATTCATAAATTAAATAATAAACATTATTTTTGTTTAGATAAATAATAAACATTATATATCTCTTTTATTTTTCTCTATCCTAAGGTTGCCTGGAAGAGATCGCCTTAGCGATAAGGTCGCCTATTGTATTCTGTCATTTATTATTTGTGCACATGTAATAACTATTGTATGCAATAAAGAGTATTTATTATTATTATTTATTATTATTATTATTATTTTTGTTTAGTTTTTCATAGTTCATTATCCGACTACGGTACACTAAGGGGAGAAATGATTACAAATAAATAAATCTGGTGCCGACTACTTTGAATCTGATATTGAATTGTCAAAATAGTAATTCATAAAACAAAACATTTAGTGTATGCACTAAATATGTTTCAATAAGATGAAGAAATTATTAGAATAACAACAAAAATGAGTCATTTATTTTATGGACAAAAATATAGATTAAGTTAGTTATAGTTTTGAAGTTGAGGAAAATTAAGTGTGAAACGATTTCTTAGTAGTATTTGTACTTGTACGTGGAAAGTCACTGTTAAAATTAGTACTGTCACATGAATCTTTAGCTGTTAAGTTTCTCCGCAACCGCCATCTTAGAACTGCAGCCCATCTGCCGTGACAATCGTGTACACTTATAGTTTGTATATATATATATTCATAGGTACATATAAGAGTTGAATGCAGTCGGGCTTTCTTGTTTTTTAAATAACTAATTTGTTTATTTATTCATATTTAAGTACTCAAAAAGAAACCACCGGGGCCATTCTACCAATGTAAATATTTCTATCTTCGTTACGTATCTGAACGGGTGTAACCAGCCGTAATAGTTCAAATAAAATATTTACGACCACGTGGAAGGAGGAAATATAAGAAAAGTCGTCAGTAATAAATAAAGATGGGGTGTGGTTACTCTTAAAAAGACCTAACTACGCTGGATATAATTTGAACAATATCAAATTGAGCAAACTCTTCAGCTAATTCAGCTGAAATGGCTTTTCTTTGTTTATCTGAACTGGGGGCTGATTCTATTAACAAGTATAGTGTCCCCTGACTTATTAAGTCACTTATTGACTGACTTATTGTCTTATTAAGTTTATGGACATCTCTATAGATTTAAGTATAGTCTGTGGTTGGTGAAGCGGCATGGCATGGCGGATCGCTGTATACCTAAAATTATAAATAAAAAACAAAAGTGCTATAAATTCGTGTATTTAATTATATACGGCCACTATAAATAACCACCAACACATCACATACAGCTCAGGTTCATGTTTTAGTAGACGTTTCATTTTGTCTTAAAATTAGGCGTAACTCCGGACGCAATTAATAAAAGTAACAAGTGTTGCACCCACTGTCACTTACAGTTAATTTTTTTAAGTGTCTTAATAGAAGGCATTCTCGTTTTATTTTTATTTATTTATCAATTATTTACTATTGTTTCACCACAAGTACAGAGGCGGATTTAATTAATGCATCTTTACCAATCGACCGTTGTTGGTTAATTGTGAGAAACTAAAGCGGGTACAGTTTTTCCTTAATCTTTGACTGTTACTCCATATGTTTGTCTGAACTCAGTTACCGCTGTTTTTCCTTAAATACATAAAATGAACTACACTCTTTGCTACGGTTCAGCTGAAATTTGTCAATTCTATGTTAATAAAGTCGACCCCCTATTTCCAAAATACATTACTCGTATACACGAGGCCTGTAAACAGGCAACTTGCTGAATTCATCACTGAACTGTCACACGTACTGGCCTTATGTCAAACGGGCTTTACTCTGAATGTTCAGGTCGGGTTGACATATCCGCCTTTACCGATACCCACATAATACCAGTGTACGTTGGAAGCGTATAAATCATTTGTTCGCCTCCCGCGGACATTAAGGTACGTATAGATAGATATAGAAAGGGACAGGCGACGTAACGGAATAAGGCCAAGCGTAGACATGTTAAGATTTATATCAGTGTAGTTCTTGTCAAATATTAGGTTGATGTTTTAATAATAATAAATAATGTTTAATATTGTGTTTTGAAAAAGATATTTAAATTGGCGTATAAGGACAAAAACGCTGGAAACACTTAGAAGAGCAGCAAAAATTCTGAAAGTGCCATCAAATTGAATGGTGCGTTAGGTTTAAGTGACAATTAAAAATATTTATTTTAGTTATTCCAAGTTTGTTTTGTTGATCATTATTTGCTGTCCATTTTTTTCTTTTGCTGCTCTTGTAAATACCAGCCATTTGTAAATACTAATGCTACGATTATAAACGATGCAAAAATGATGAAAAATACTTAATCATTTGACCGTGTGGTGTCGCCCAGCTTTAGAATAACATCAACCCATGTCTTCCTGTGGATGTCGTAAAAAGGCGACTAAAGATTAACAAAGTCCTGAGGAACTAAATCCACTTTGAAAGTGTCGACTCTCCAACCCGTTTGGTCAACATCACGTTTCAAAGCAAATAAACATTAAAAGATAACAAGAATATTAAATGTTACTTTGAACATCGGTAACATCTTATTTTTAAACAATAAACATGTTCTTCCTGTTACATTTTCTGACTTAACCAGAAGACATTGCGAAAATTAGATTATTAGATATTACAATCTAATATTCTTCTTATGTTTTAAGGTTTATTCTCTTCTATGTTCTGTGAAGCAATTTTAGTCGAGAATGGAACCCTGACGTAACCTGACCAAAATGTTACCCCACTTGATTTTATGCGCGCGTACGTCACTCACAGAACCAGAGTTAACGTCCATGGATTTTATTGCAACAGTTTACTGTGTGTCCTGGGTTTTATGAACTAAAATCTTCCCCGGGGAAAATGGGAAGAAATCTCATCAAATCGACGCATTTTTTCGACAAAGCAGCAGGAAACCGTCGGATAAAACTTTTTTTGAGACTTGTAAGAATTGAAACAAAAGTAAATTATGGCCCCCGACCGAGGCTGGGAAATTATGAAAAATGGAGGGTATTCTCATTATATTATACATGCGGCTGAAACTAACTGGATTTTCGGTGGGGACCAGTTTCCTTTTATTTTTAATTGTCCCCGAATTGCTTGAGAGTTTTCACGTGATTTATTTGTGAGCTGGAGATTTAAATTTTCCGGTTTTTAATTTCGTTCCTTTTTTAGGTGAGTGGAAAGTTTTATTGAATACTCTCTACGTATTTTTGTCATATGTGACACAATAGCTAAGTTCTATTAACTTAGATAAAACTTAGTAAAAAATTATGTTTCTTTATTTACTTGCCAATTTAGAGCTAACACAGTACGAAAAGCGAATGAAAGTTTGTAAAATATGTTTTTTTTCAGCCTACTCTCAACGATCCTCATGGATGAAATGATACATTAGAATTCAGTTAGGAGGCCAATCGGTTGAACCAAATTTTATATATAGAAAACATATTGTAAATAATTCTAAGGAAAAGTATCGCAGAATTTTTTTACAAATTAATCCGTTCGTCGTTTTGTACCCACCGTGCACCGGTGAAACATTAACCAATTCGGCGGCACATAAGTCAAAGGTCATTATTGCTTGATTGTTTAACAGTGGTTTCCAAAAACTTTTAATTTTATTGGTAATTTTCTTTACTTACTCAAACTAATAAATGCGGATAAGTGCGGATATTGCTAATTTTGCTACGTTCGATGAGTCAATCTACAGACATGTTTGTGTGTGCAGACATAGATGTTTTGAACTAACAAACTATTAGCAGTGGTAAAGGGATCTATTTGTAGCTGTCGTGGACTTCCAATTTTTTTTATTCAATCTATCGAACCCTAGAAAGTTCAAATCGACCCCGGGAGGTCGATATCGACCACTTTGGTAATAACTGGGATAAACAAAAGAAAATAATATAAGGTCAATTGTCTAAGTGGTTAATAATAATTTTCCTTTTAATAATCCTATAGGATAGTAATCTAGCAGGAGTCCGGAGGAATTTGGAAATAAATGTAAGAATGTTCGGAATATTGTAACAGACTCTTCTTCATGTACTCAGACCTTTGAAAGAACCGGTGCCTTTATACCAATGATGGTGTTACTTATATAAGACTTGTAATAAGTTGTAATAAGAAAGAGGAAAATTTATCTCTAGTCTGTAGTGTGTACTTAATGTTTATTCACGTGTTTGTTCATGTGGTACTGCATATCACACCGAGTTAGTATTTTAGCTCCCGAACTTAATTTTGAAAAACCTCAAAACATGCCTTTAATTATTCAGCTCAAAACAAGCCCCATTTCACCCGTTTAGGAGTTGAATTTTGAGAAATACTTTCTGATTGAGTTACCTTTACACTAACCCCGGTCCCAGACATGTATAAACACGCACTTTGCAAATTGTACTTGTACATATATTTCGCCTTTGCACAAATATTTCATATTTGCCATCACTGTGTCGGTTTTTTGGCTTACATCAAAGGGCGCAAACCCACGCACTTACAAAGAGTCAGTTAGCTGTTAAACGCTATCCAGAACGGCCGGATTATTGCTTCTACGTATGTAATGGAGCGAAAACTGATCTCCAAATGTTTTTGAAAAAAATTGTAGAAATATCTGTACAAATGTCTGAGATCGGCCTTATAAAAGGAAGTCCGAATTTCATGTGACTTCGAGGCTCGATGGACGGCTCGCGTTGATGAGTCAGTCAATCAGTGAATACATTTCTGTTTATATTTATCAACAAGTAAGTGGAAGCGGAAGTAAAATTTTATTCTGAATATATGGAAGCGATACTAAATACAAATACTGTAAATCATACGTATGTCTACGTATATAGTGTCTACGTATATAGTGTCTACGTATATAGTGTCTACGTATATAGTGTCTACGTATATAGTGTCTACGTATATAGTGTCTACGTATATAGTGTCTACGTATATAGTGTCTACGTATATAGTGTCTACGTATATAGTGTCTACGTATATTACAGCGTCACAACGCTTTAAAAGAATGTTCGTGTTCACAATAACTAATCGATATATAGTTTTTAAATATGTAAAATCACTTAAACTCTCGTTTGTATTGTAACCAATTTTCATATCATTCACCTTTAATCGATCTTTTTTGAGGGTAATACCTAAATATTTGTAATACGTCTATGCCTGCCGCCGCGCGGGATCGGGTTAACCTTTACAATGATTGATGATGGTCTAAATGGAGATGGATAGGTGTGGAGTACCTTGGTTACGATATGCTTGAATACAGCTGTGTTATTATTTGTACATACATTTAGTATTCTAAAGATGCGGCGTGGTCACGGTTGGCTATAGAACAGCACCACTACATCTCCTCTCGTAGGGGTCGTACGAGTAAAAGGCTACTAAGAGACACCAGCTCGAAGAGAGTGTACGCGCCAACCCACTTGGGCAGCGTGGCGGTTCACGGCCGTATATTCCTTATGCAGATGTCAACGTGCTATTCCAATAGGTGAGCTATTTCCTGCATTGGACACTGAAAGGGTCGGTTACATTGTCTTACATTCTAAAGAACTTAGAGGTATTTATTTTTGGTTGTATTCAAACGAACAGCAGAAAAATATAAAATAAGCTGATAATAATGATCATTGATCAACAAAACCACCTATTGTATTTTAAATGCAAAAATAATAATAATACACTTTATTGTATAAAAATAAACGATATACGAGGGTGAGTCACAAATTATCAACACTTTTTTTTATGGACGAAGGCGGCAGACGAGCATACAGTTCACCTGATGGTAAGTAAATACTGTCGCCCATAGACATCAGCAATACATGCCAACATTAGTCCAAATGACAAACGTTGGCACGCCCCCGGATGCCCTGCCTACCTTTGTTGATGAAAGAATGGATTTGGAGAAAGGGTTGGGAAAATGGGGAGGGATAGGATGAGAATGGGCTCTGGCACATCTCACTCAATACCGAAATACGTACGTACATTGGGGAAATAAGATAAAGTGGGAAATGCAGTACCTACATTTCAAGGTAGTACGTGATACACTTTTACGTGACAAGACACTGCCGCCGTATTGTGATAAAAGTCTACGATGAATTTCAGCCTCTTTCACAGCTCTTTCACACGCGCAATAATCCAATTTCTCTGGTCGGAACCAGAGAAATTGGATTATTGCGCATTGGCACCTCCTTAGTGTAAACTGTTAGCGGAGCGGACATGTTGACACTGTAACCGCCGGAAGGCATCTGATGCAATCGGAGTCAGATGGCGTACACATGAAACACATGACTAAAATCGTACCAACTCTAAGCAAAACGCAAACGCAAAACGTACCAACGCATGCATATGCATGGAAGTCAGTGTGACAACTTTAAAGGTGTGTTATGATGAAAGTTTAAATCATCATTGACTCTCCCCCGTGTAATACTGATACTAATAAACGCAACAATGTAAAATTTACACAATCGGCGGCCTTATCACTTGAGCGATCACTTCCAACATCGATCTTGAACGATCTAATTTTAAATTGCTAAGAATGTTATTACCAAGCCGATAGACGCCTGTTTCATTATTGCCATCAGAGAACCTATAGACAATCCACCTTTATAGAATGATGGCCACTTTTGTATAAAACCTGTCCTGACTACCAATACAACTGTATTGTATGTCAACTTAACTACAACCTACAGTTACCATGAAGAAATATTTTGTTTCCCAGATTAATGGGTTATCTATAAAAATGGTACTTGGCAAATAAAAAACTTCAATATTTAGTCCCGTTGAAGTACCTATTGTAAGTTAGGAGTCGCTCAGTAAAGCGATGGTAGGTTCACTGAGGACAGAAGAGGAGTCCTTGGAAACACACGAAAACCGCAGTCCCACGCTGTTATTTGATTATCACAAACATTACGCACGACCAACAGTTTGAAGTTTATTAAATCACAATACGCTTAATACACAATTTTTACAATAATCAAGCGAAAACTCAACTTCACTGCTCCAGTTTCCGCCAAAAAGTCGCGAGCAAGTTCGGCCGTTGAATTTCTTCTCAAATGTGATTTTTTTTGTTATTATCATCTACTTTTTTTTAAATAGAAAGAAGGCGGGCTAGTTGGATACTGTTGTCCTGCGACATTTGGGATAGATGCCAGTATCAATTCGGAATAATAAAATAATACCTTTGGAGATTTAGGAATGGATTTGGAAAAAAGATGGGTAAAATGGGGGGGGGGGGGGGATATGATATTTTGAATTTGACTCAATTTTCCAATTTCAACTTTTATTTTTCATGCTGATATAACGGTCTTGTTACATATGAATATAAACGACAATTTCTATTATAGATATAACAATTGTTAATTATGCCAGTAAATAACAATACTACCATCAGCCTGTGTCTCTCCACTGCTGGATACAGGCCTCTCCCGAGGACCACACACGGTCTTCTGTTCTTAATTTCAATTAACACAATAATAATTAATTAAACAATATTCAATATAACTTAAGTAACACTTGTAATCGAAACCTTATAGGGCTTCAAACCTTTCATGTTTCCACGACTCTTAATCCTTATCTTAGTTATTGGAACGGAAAAGGTCTCATTGCAAATAAAGGGCCGGGTATCGTCCCAAAAGTTTAATAAAACGCAAAAACTCCAAATTGTATTTGGAATCTGCAAAATTAGGTTCCCCCTGGCCACACTTTTTGTCTCTGAGGGAATGGATTTTTGTAATAAACTGCGGTCAGGAATAGAGTTACGCAGAGATCTATCTCTATGGATCACCACGCTAAATCACAAGGGCATGTATCTCATATAAGCAAATAAGTACAGCTTATCACTTAACTCACAGTTATTTGCGCTAACACAAGTCCCGAGAAACCATACTACCTCTAAAGAAATGGACTCGCTTACCCTCTTGGCTAGCTAGCGTAACGTTTTAAGGCCAATACATCCCTTGTACACAAGACAATGTTTAAAAATTCGTACTTAAATTCACACGAATGTGAGTTGAGGATACTCGTAGATACCTCTAGGCTAACACCGCTCCAAACGTAAGGTAAAGTAAAAACTTATTGCATCTACGTCAAAGCGAAAATAGAATATAAAAGTGTTACGATATGTGCTTTAGAGGCGTCTGTCCTCGGAGTTACGTCATAACACGTCATAGATATTTTAAGCTTGCACGTGTTACAGTTAACGATAGCAAGGCCCTTACATGTTGTAAACCTTTAATCGTGCTAAATTATAAATTGGGGTAGTTAACTAGATACTCCTAAAATATATCTTCACTTAAGTATTCTTTTTTTTCTTAGTTGCAATATGTGCTTATTTATGTCGATCAACTTGTTGTTTCCAATCGTTTTAATAAATGCACTTGTATTATAAATGTACACATGTTAATATTGCACATAATGTCAATACTCAAAAAAATAATGTCAGTCTTTATCGTGTATTAGCTTAAAACGCCGAAAGAATAAAGATTATATATCACAAACGAATCTTAAGCTAGGCGACACTTATAGGTACTATACTCGATACTTATAGGTACTATAGGTTGAAACAACTTTAACAGAGTATTTATATAAAATATTAACGCTACGACACGTGATTCGAACTAAATGTGAATAGAAAGTAACTAATCAGCCTAAATGTAACCTAAGATTATTTACATTACGAGTGTAGTTCATAATCGAGTGTAGTTCATATTACGAGTGTATTTGGCAATTATTATTAGTTTTTATTTAAATTCATTACAAGTATAATGGTATGTTTCTCTGTAATAAATATATCCCAAGGGTGTACTATGACTTGTTATTTTTAATAACAGCACTTATTATAAATCAACAACTTGATGTCACATTATTGTGACCATAAAATATTATATATTATTACTAGCTGTTGCCCGCGACTTCGTTCACTTGGAATTTCACAATCAACGCCACTTGTTATGCCACAAACTGAAATGTCGCTGTTTGTATTTGATTCAATTCAATTCTGTCAAGCGTGCACTCATGCATCGAAAACACACGAACTGCCGCTAAACTATATGAAATACACTCATTTATTGAAACGACTCGCGCGCCACCTATTGTAAAATGGTTGTACTAATTCGGAAACGTTCGCGGGTGTGCGCACAACAACTCACCGAAGTTTCATCGCAATCGGATGAATGGTATAGGAACGCATACGGGACAAACAAAGGAACATTCATTTTTATATATATAAATAATAATTATCTTATATATTCTTTCAGTAATATATCTTTAGTAAATAGGTAAACGTTATTTTTTTGTATTATTGTAAGTAAAATGTAAATGTAGATCAAAATCAAAGTCAACTCGTGACCACGGCTGGTGTAACCCGTGCCGAAACGTCGAGTAGGAATGAAAGGTAAACAAATATCTACCTTTATTATATGCGTTCAGACCCAATTTAGAATATAAAAAGTGTCCAAAACGCGAAAGTTTAAAAAGTAGACCAAAATGTTCCCATTTAGATTATTACATGTATATTTCATATATTTAATTTTTTTATATTTGTGTTTGTGTTTCATTTGTGTTTCTCCGTTTACCCAAAGGATGACTTTGTACAGTGTTTGTATGTTTAGAAACATACAAACACTGTACAAAGTCATCCTTTGGGTAAACGGAGAAACACAAATGGGGTTCAGCAATAGTAAAAATGCATATATATATATATATATATATATATATATATATATATATGTATATGGATTATAAAGGAAAGTTAATGATACACAAAATATATAAAAATACTAAATAAAATAACAATTATGTGAATATTGTATTATTTAATTCATAATTTTAGTGGGGGAGAGTGCACGCTGCAATCCAACAGTCGCTGGGCGCGCTCGACTGGCCACGTTACCCCTCTCTCACAGAAGACTACCTTGAAATGTACTGCATTTCCCACTTTATCGTATTTCCCCAATGTACGTACGTGTTTCGGTAGTGAGTGAGATGTGCCAGAGCCCATTCCCATCCTATCCCTCCCCATTTTCCCAACCCTTTCTCCAAATCCATTCCAATATCTCCAAAGGTAGGCAGCGCATCCGGGGGCGTGCCAACGTTTGTCATTTTGGACTAATGTTGGCATGTATCGCGGATGTCTATGTCTACAGTATCCACTCACCATCAGGTGGACTGTATGCTCGTCTGCCGCCTTCGTACATAAAAAACATATCCAGTACTAATGCACGTATCAATTAATAAAAAAAATATAATTCAGGAAACTGACAATTTTGTAACACTTATTTACGAGTATACCTTATTTTTTGCTTACCTTTTGTGACTGCTTATATTCATTAGTGGTATAATTATAAATAAGTACCAAATAAATATAATAAAATAACGCATTTCTCCAACGATAATCTCTTAATATGCCGACTTTCCTCATATTTATCCCATTAAATCGTTCTGAAGGTCTGACGCGACAGAAAAACAAATGAACAGAGCTTCGTCAATTACGGGAAAGGCGGCTGTCGAGTCACGTTTTTACGTCGTCGGGGGATTTTTCCTTGAAAGCTATGACGTCATAGTCGTTGTAGTTTTAGTGCGGAAACAATGAATGGTATGTTTTGAAGGAGAGTGACTCTTGATTTTACGTACTATGTATTTTTATATATTTTTGGCGCAACACATAAACAGGTTCATATATAAACATCCTAACCTGTTTTGCGAAGAAAACTCACGAAATATATACATTTTTCAGGTATAAGGAACACTCCAAGCATGATCTTTTATTAATTAAAAAAAAATCGCAATCGCAAAAAATCCACAACATAACAGTATATGTTAAATTTATTATATACATATTATATATAAAGCTTATTGCCAAACAAGGATTTGACTATGTACGAGTTTAAAATGCAAAATAGTTAATATGAGCGATGGACTTATGAATGTGGCTGTGTGTGAATGAATGTGTGTACGTGAAAAAAATTAAATTGGTATAAAGTGAGTATTATGTACATGTGCAATAATATGTGTGTGCCTATTTATATTTATAAATTCATTTCAAAATAAAATGAAACCAATATTAATTTATTTCATTTTGTGTTTATAACGGGGCTTGTATATTTCTTTACATAGTAGGACCATCGGTCTGTAGTCTGCCCGCGCTCCTTCTTCCTCCCCGAGCTCTCCAAATGGTAACAATGAAATAAGATTAAATATAATACTAGGCTAACTAAATGTTATAACTAAATGTTGCCTTATTTAATTGGCTGTCAACGCAAAGTAAAACTGGAAAGCAGACATTGTTGGAAATAAGTTAATTTTTTTAAAAGGCTACACACGATCATATATTAAAAGTTTTCAATATAAAAGGAAGACTATAGATAGAAGTTGATGTGGAAGCAAAGCGCTTTTAAGTACCAGCTAGCAGGTAAATAACTGTTTACCATTTCAACCCACAAGAAAAGGAATACTTTTTATATGTATAACAAGAATATAATATAAAAACAAAAATATAGATATATAAAATAAGGGGTTAAAGTATGAAATTGCCGATTTGTACTGAAAAATTAAAACTCGTTTTTTTCTAAAATGTAACATATTTATTTAATCAAAATATTTACCCTCATTATCTATACATTGTTGCCATCTAATCGGAAGTTCATTTATGCCTTTGCGATAGAACTCTGGGAATGTAGATTCGACAAACTGTGTGAAAGCATTTTGTACTGCCTCTTGGGAAGAAAATTTTTTACCACGTAGAAAATTGTCCAAATCACGAAAAAAGTGGTAGTCCGTTGGAGCAAGGTCTGGCGAGTACGGAGGATGACGTATGGTTTCTAACTGCAGCTCCTGTAGAGTTACAACGGTTTCTCGTGCAGTGTGAGGTCTTGCGTTATCATGGAGCAATAATGGTGAAGATCGATTCACGAGTCGGGGCTGTTTCACTGCTAGTTTCGCCATCATTGTTCGAAGTTCGGCACAGTAAACATCTGCTGTTATTGCTTGACCAGACCTGAGAAAGCTATAGTGAATAACACCATGAATAGACCACCAAACAGTTACCATTCATTACCTTTTTATTGGTAAGCTTTGCCTTAGGGCACTGTTGCGGCGTTTGACCTGGGGTCAGCCATTGCATTTTTCGCTTTCGGTTATCGTAAAGAATCCACTTTTCGTCACATGTCACAATTCGATCCAATATTCCTTCATTTCTGTACCGATTCAACAAGGCAACACAAGTTTCAACACGCGTTTCTTTCTGCAGATCAGTCAAATCATGAGGCACCCATTTTTCATATTTTTCATACCCATATCCTTATTGATTTGATGCAAATGAGTCAATATTGTAGGTAAGGTTAAATGGTAACGTTAAACCATGCCGCTAATTCCTGGGTAGTTTGACTCGGATCGGCTTCCACCATCTCCTTCAATTCAGCGTTATTCACCTGTGTGGGCGGTCTTCCACGTGGTTCGTTCTTCAAATCGAAGTTTCCATTACAAAAGCGTTTAAACCAAAAACGCACGGTTCGTTCATTAGCAGTCTCCTCTCCAAACGCAGCATTGATATTGCGAGCCGTTTCTGCCGCGTTAGTTCCGCGTCGGAACTCGTATTCAAAGATTACTCGGATTTTCGAAGTATCCATCTTTCCCGTCTAAGCTGAATAAAAAAAACAATTGAAAGTCGAAAATCGAATGTTGCACATTTTTTAAAACAAGAACCTCATAGGTATCATGTGAAAAAAGTTTCACTTGAAAATCTCACACCATGAAGGTTTTATGTCAATTCAAAGTATCTATTACTATAAAACGGCAATTTCATACTTTAACCCCTATTATATCAGCGATGTTTAGGTTATAAACGTTAGTCACCTTTTAAATAAGTTGTTTGTTTTGCCTTGTGGTATCGTGCCTGTAAAATATCACCACCCTATCTCTTCCTGCAGACGTCGTTGAGGTGACTAAGGATAACAAAGCGGTTACGGCAAGTCTTGAAGAACTACACGACCTCTAAAAAATTAGACTCGCTGACCCGTTCGGCCCGCGTGCCGTTTCAAGGTCAAACATCCCTCATGCACAAGATAATATTCTGGTTATAGTTATGATTGCAAATTGCAAAAAATCTTGTATAAGGGCCGTGATACACATGCGTGTTAGTCGCCACCTGTGGTGTCTCCTCGGCTCTGAATATTTTGTCGTGTCTCTCACGAGGCGAAACTTGGCAAATGCATGTTACTGGCACGTGTGCCAGGCAAAAGCAAGCGTTATTATAGCATGCCAGTAGATCACAAGTCGTTTGATTTCCCGTATGCGTGTCTCCGCCGCGGGGGAGCGGGGAGGAGAACTACGAACTAACGAGACTCCATTTTGTAATTATCAACTGGCACTCACGAAACGTTTGTAGTAACTGTTGTGCTTCTTATTGGCATTGAGTCGTCATCGATTTCTAGTTATTAGTATGTGAAGTCCTTCCGGCACGCTTTCTTTTTTTTTTATAGACTAGTTGGCGGACGAGCCAAGCGGTCCCACGTGATGGTAAGTGTCACCGCCGCCCATGGACACCTGCAACACCAGGCGGTATAAAGGCGCGCCGCCGAAATGGCAAAATCCTATTCACAGCTCTCCTGAAGAACCCCATATCGTAGCATAGTGGAAAGACCTCTTGAGGCAGTTCGTTCCACAGCCTACGGGTTCGCGGTATAAAATAACTGGCATGGCATTACTGGCATTTGTTTAAAATATAAGACTTCTATGTTACATTGTGGTGAAATAACCAGTTTAATAGAGAAAAGGCAAGGTGAACGCACTAACAAGATTCCATTAGTAAAGAAACTTTTCAGCTATGTATTTTTTAAGGATTAACTCTCACCTTAAGCATTAAGCTCGTTTAAGGAAAATTTTACTTTATTCGTTATAGTATTAGGCTCTTATTCCTATAACGCCTGCTTTAAGTGCGTTTGCAGAGTATATCTCCCAAGGCGGATTGTGTTTGTATAAGGAAAACAATTTAGAGTCCATTCGCGGGTACACGGTGCCTTTATGGGTAATTTTATTTCGCGTTTTAAGGAGTAAGTGGAATATTTGTTAATTTTATAGGAATCCTTATCCAAGCGACGTAATTCGGCGAAAAATATTCTAAATAATCAACAAACCTTATTTCACTTATTTATGAAAAGAAAGCGACAGACGAGCTGACAGTCCACCCGATGGTGGGTGGATACTGTCGCCCATAGACATCTGCGATACATGCCAACATCAGCACGGACTGACAAACATTGGCACGCCCCCGGATGCTCTGCATACCTTATGAGATTTAAAGGAATGGATCTGGAGGAAGGGTTGGAGAAACGGGGCGGGATGGGATAGGATGGAATGGGAATAGCCCTGGCATATCCCACTCACTACCGAGTACTTACATTGGGGAAGTCGGTTAACGTGGAAATAGTTAACGTGGCCAGTTGAATGCGCCCAGCAGCTTTAGGATTCAGCGTGCACTCTCCCCCTCCAAACTGAAATGGCAGTTGCCAGATGATATCTAGTTTTATTTATTTGTGAAATAATGGATAAGAAAATTATTTGTCATAAAACTACACAAATTATTAAACATTTGGTTTGAGGTAGAAGAATTTAAAAAAAAACGATACCCCGAAGAGTAACAATTTTTAAATGTTTACAAAAAGTATTATAACAATATAATGAAACGTGATAAATATCAATATGAAATTGTTAATTTATAACTGTCACAGAACCGATAACCAATGGGGTAGACGATTCCTCAAATAGAAATCACACACAAACGCAACATAGCAGAAGAGCACAAGATTGTGTGTTATCTGTTGAAGGTGATGGACTTGGGAAAGGCGTGTGTCCAACAGCAAAGAGACACAGGCACATTCTTATATCACGGTTGTTGATAACTTATTTTGATAGTGACTCCAATGAAGTGAATGAATAGAAATCGAGAGAATGAATGAATGTTTTGTTGTAAACAAGGCCTACCCTCCAGAATATCCCAACGTTAGATTACAATTTGTAAGCACTAAACCGTCGTATCGGTAACGCAGTGAAAATGGAGAGAAAAAAGCGGTTGAGCAAATATTTCGCATCAAAGGCGGAACCCCGGGGACGGATGGAAATCGAATTGAAAACGTGACGAACACGTTGCGGAGCGATGTTTCATCTCTTGCAATTAAAATGGAGACCATAAAATTGTGTAGAGCAGTAGCTTATCTTCATACGAATGGCTTACGCATACAGATGCAGAATTTTGTATGTGAGCAATTTTAAGGGTTCAAATTCACAAATGTAATAAGTAGCTACTGGAAAGGTAAGGGTTCACAAATGTTATAAAAGGCTCCTGCATATCGACGTCATTCGGCGTTAATGTGGTTCTGAGATTTACTTCAAGCTAGTCAATTTAATAAATTGCCTTTTAACTTCATGTTATTCAATTTAATTTCATATTATTATCGATACTTACGTTACCACAAATAATCAAACTAAACAGAAATCGCTTAGTTTTTTAATCTCAAATTATTAATAAAAAGAAGTCATTGCCAGCTAAAAATCGACATGGAACTTTTTGAACGTTCATAATGTGCCTCAATCCCATTTTACATTCACTAGGGTATTTTAAGTCAGAATTCGCTACGCTGGCTCAGTGCTCGGAGATGTGTAGACATTTATTTTTCATATTTTAGGTAGTAAAAAAGAAATAACACAGGAGTATTGTTACTTGGGGCATGGAAATTGTTGCTCCTGAATATAGACCCAATTGAATTATGTCGCCTAAGCAACGTAGGGTAAAAGGATGAGAAAGATATACCTAAATTCTATTTATCTTTTTATATTTTGGTTTTGGAGAGAACTATGCTCGGAGTATCTTCGCGGGACATGATTCGAATCGTAGACATTGGCCAACGAGCTAAAGTCACCTACATAGCTCGTAGAATCAGCACGTTAAAGTGGCAATGAGCAGGTCATATTTGCATCCAGGCCGATGGGGTAGATGAATAATCGAGTAGAGGTCACGTGTGCAGGATGTGTAGTGTGGGACTGCACCCTCCAGCCAGGTGGACCGACGACACGCCGGTGGTGGTTGGATGAGAGAAGCCGAGGATCGTGTCTACTGGCGGGTCTTGGGAAAGACCTACTATATATCCAGCAGCGAAGAAACATAGACATAATGATAAACTTGATTCAACGGATACAATATACAGGAATATCACAATAGACAGATATAATACAGTAGACAGGAAAGATCTTAGTTTATTACTGTAGTTTATGAGTAAATATTATACAATTAGTTCCAGTAAGATTTATCCAAAGGGTGTACAAATCTTTAGTTATTACTAAGTTACATATCCACTAGAATAAAAAACAAACAAACAAATAAGTGGACAAAATAGTCAATAATTACAAATTATAAAGAATAATAATCCCCAGCTTAATAACAAAGTCGAATAATAGATTGTCATTTATAATTGTGAAATAAAACAATATATCTGGCCATTCTGCATCATAATATATCCTCTGTGTTATAAAATAGTATTGTGAAAACACGAACGAGCAGTATCCGTGAAGCGCACTGCGCTAAGTTAATCCAACATTGGAGGAAAAGTTGTGCTGTTAGTCGTGAAAACAAACCGGTAGACACGTTTATTGTCGAAATTGTGACAATAAAACGGTTGTAGAACAAATAAATACTCTATGTTTGCCGGTATTCGTTCAGATCATAGAATTTTCGTTGTAAAATCAACAATTACAATACTTTTGCTATAAAGAATTTTTTGAGCATATTTCTGACACATTTACCTAAAACCTACGAGTAAACGGTTTGGGTTATATCAGTTAAGTTCGTAGATGAGCGAAAACGATTTAAAAAAATCATTTTTTTTTCAAAAAATATATATTTAAAAACGATGTGTCATTCGATAGCATTCATTCGATTCTACAATTATTTTTTTATTTATTTATGTAAAATACAGCCTTTTATGTAACTTATTTAACAAATATTTTGCTAGTATTCATGCCAAATACAGATTACACTAGATAAACATTTCTTTTCTAAAATATATGAAAAAATAATCAGTTAAAAATTAATCCCTTGCCATCGGACTTTTTTTTTCTTTTAAATCCATAACCGTCACTAGCCCTTCTATCGTTCCCTGCTGGTCATGGGCCAGCTTGGGACCAAAGTCCCAAGACAATTCTTGCCTTAAAAAAGCATGCTGGCTAAGCGGGTTATCGAGTCCTCGTTTTCAGAGGTGATGTTGTTCCTCGGGGCTTGTGGTAGCAGCTTTGTTATCCCTTATTCGGCTTGTACCACATCCACGTGAAGACATGGGATGGTGATAAAGCCGATAAGGCCAATTTGTACCTCACCATATTGACATGCTAAGTTTGGCTTGAAATAATTATAGTCAACACGATTCATCATCATCATCATTTCAGCCCTTGGACGTCCACTGCTGGACATAGGCCTCCCCCATTGTTATCGATTACTTTTACTCAAATAACTTGGAACGCTAAATTGAATATTTTGCAAGAGATCAGGATCCTTAGGATCCAATTTGCTTGTAATGCTATGAGGCTTAGTTACATAAGAACCGGGCACATTACTCAAGACGAGATCCAAAATCTTACCGTCCTCATTACCGATGTCGATGCAAGCCATTTGCGACAATAGAATCAACCAATATAAATCCCAACGCGTTATTATAATTACTATGTATTAAAGAATGTTGATCATCATTATAAAACCATTTGATAAAACTTAGATTAAAATCACCCGTATTGAAAATTTTTACTAGAGTTTCCAACTGGAGCGGACTTGTAATCATCACCAAAAAATTACGAAAACCTTAAAAACTATGAGAAAAAATACAATACTAATTATACAATAATTGCTAAAACGAGAGTAAAAATTTATGCTAATAAAACCTGAAATTACTCCGAACTTTGTTTCCAAGTTAAGTGATTTATCTTCAAAAAACTTAACCTACTTTGTTAAATAAGGTCAAAGCTATTTAACATGTAATTACAATTGGGATACCTCTCTTGTATTCTTGTAATTCTGAGAGAGTTTTCCTTATACCATAGTCTTTAGAAAAGATATTAAGGGAATTATGTAAGATGTAAATTAGTACATTTGAGAGTATATTATGCTGTGCCCGTGACGTCGTGTGTGTAAACGCTACAGTATGTGTTCCAACATCAATCCAGTATTAATTACAAAGTTCCCACGGGATAAAATTGCTGATAAAATTGATAAAAGGACCCTCAATGGTTATCCCAGCACAAGTTAAAACTGTGTCAAATTTTATTAAAATGCAAAAATTGTATTTTGAGCTCTGTGTCACTCGTACACTGCAATTACTTTTTTCAAAGACTATTAAATGTGCAGACATCATTTTGTTACAATTTAATTATATATTTTTTTTATGGACGAAGGCGGCAGACGAGCATACAGTCTACCTGATGGTAAGTAGCTACTGTCGCCCGTAGACATCCGCGATACATGCCAACATTAGTCCAAAATGACAAACGTTGGCACGCCCCCGGATGCGCTGCCTACCTTTGGAGATATAGGAATAGATTTCGAGAAAGGCTTGGGAAAATGGGGAGGGATGGGATGGGAATGGGCTCTGGCACATCTCACTCACTACCGAAACACGTACGTACATTAGGGAAATAAGATAAAGTGGGAAATGCAGTACATTTCAAGGTAGTCCTCTGTGACTACTTCTGTGACTGGTAGTCTTATGTACTCGTATATATGTTTGTTGGATTTTAAGACTTTGTTAAGAAGTTTATATTTTATTTTAAGACCTGTTCCCGTGAAATTGTCCGTCCGTACATCAAAATATTATGATAAATTGATAACCAAGTGTAATACATAGACAAATAGAGAATACAATCCCGATTATTGAATCCCGAAATCTTGGCATAATCCCGGGATTGGGCAAAATGTAAAAAGGGAACGATAATACCTCAATGCTTTCAATTTTTCATTAATTACTTTAAACAGAAATCAGTTCAAAATTAAATCTCGTTTACGCTTTAAAAAATATTAGTCCCGTTTAAAAATTTTAAGTAAGGTAATTTAGAAGTAGATGTATCACGTATGAAATCGCCGTTTAATACGTAAAATATTTAAATTAATTTGAATCTGGAATTCCGAGCCAAAAGCAAGATAACCATAGTCCCGGAACGAGTTGAATGCGCGAGGGTGGAATGTGACCGTTTTATGTCACTTGTTTTTAGTGTTGTACTACAATGATCTTAGAGAAAGATAAATATATCGATATCGATAAAAGTCGATATTTTTAATTTAAATATCGCGGTCAAAAACAAACACAACTATGTAGGTAATTATAAAAATATCATTTATTTTTTACTATTTGTATTTAGTTTCATTATTTATTTATTTATTATTTATCACACATTAGATAATATAGTAAGTAGGTATACATAATTTTTAGTTTTAAATAGGTATTTAATATTTAATTTTGAAAAATAAAGTTACTACAAAACAAAACGAAAAACAAAGAAAAAAATACAAAAAATACTAATTGAGAGAAATATAAAAATTAACAATATTATAACAACAAAAATCCACTACGCATTACATTATTAATAATAATAAAAAATAACTTAAAAGTACTAAAAGGCACAAAAGACTATCATATTGTTTTGAATGAATATTAGTCACTATAATCATCATCACTTGTAACACCTGATGCAGACAAGTCAGAATCAGGTTTGGTCGCTCATTTTAACAAGTAAGTATAGTAAAAAACTACCCAACACGTGTTATATCGATGACGCAAGAGAAATAGAAAGCGAGCAAGCGCATCACTTAACTAGCCGGCACAAGTGCGGCGAGACGGATGGAAGGGGGGTGTGTTCGTGTCCCCACACCTCACACCGCGCGCGCATTTATCTCATTCCGGGACAGTAAGTTCAAAGTGGCCACTATGGACAAACAGCAATTTCATAGGTAAGGCATACACTTGTGAGCTTATATTTTTTGTATATCACTTTATTTCATATCATATCGCTTTAAAGCGCATACCATCTGAAAGCCTCTTTAATAACCTTCGAAATGAGAGTACTTTGTTGATAATTTGTTGTGTTTAATGAAAGTTTAAGAGGATAATAAAAAACGTCATATCTTCACTTGTATTATAGATTAGTTGCTCTCCATAGCCAAAGCTTAAAAAAAACGATTAGTGTCAATAATTATCGTATCAATAAAAGTATAAAAGTAATTTGTTTTATTGAGCAATTACTCGTGATACCATGTAATTACGCTGACGGAAGCTGCCCAAATCGTAGCGTTACACAAGGATGGGCACGCACAACGTGAAGTATATTGAACATTGAAGTATAACGTGAAGTAGTTGAACGTGAAGTGACTTTGAATATAATGTACCTTTACATTTAAGAATACCAATGTCAAACGCCGTCTTCAAGAACAAATTAAAAAATATTTATTAGAAATACAGTTAAAAATAAATCAAAGTTTATATATCATAAGTATCTATCTAAACAAAAGTATTAACATAGTTTGTAACATAATACAGCATTGGTCATGATATACATAAATACATATAATTGTACAATACACTGCACCAAAGAAATTATGTAAAGGCCCCATATAGAGTACTGCTCACATCTCTGGGCCGGCGCACCGAAATATCAATTGGACCCATTTGACTCCATCCAACGACGTGCTGTTTGTGTTGTCGTCGATCCCCCTATCGCGAGCGGTTTAAAACCCCTCAGCATTCAGAGAGACGTTGCGTCTCTCTTCGTGTTCTACCGCCTGTACAATGGGGAATGCTCTGAGGAATTGTTTAAAATAATTCCCACCTCGGGTTTCTACAACCGCATCTCCCGTCATAGAAGTGCCGTGCATCAGCATTACCTCGATGCGGAGCGGTCGCGTACTGTTCGGTCCAAAAATCATTTTATACCGTAAACCCGTAGGCTGTGAAATTAACTTGTCATTCATTACACTACGATATGGCGAACTTCAAAAAAGCTGTGAATAGGTCGACAATAGGTCTTCAAGAAAGGTCATCGGCGTACTAGCATGCCTCCTGGTGTCACAGGTGTCCATGGGCGTCGCTAACACTTACCATCACCTGGGACCGCTTGCCTAGTTACCTAAATAACTAAAATAAAAAATAACCGCATTCTAGAATGCACATCAGAGGCAACACCAGTTATTGACAATAAATATGTATTTGTTTCATTTTGAATTTAAATTATTATTTTTACTGTTAAATCTTCTTGCCAAAATGAGAGTTTTCCTTTCCAGAACCATTATTTAACAATGACACGGTAATCATGCATTAATTTACCCCAATTTTACATATGATGAACTTTGCATATGATATGCATTTCAAAGTGACATGACCTCTAATACCAAAACTACAAGCCACGAAAGTCGGAAAATGTTGGTGGCTCGATTTTTTTACTCCCAGGTGTATATGGCGTTCTCCCATATCAGTTATAAATAATATTTTAATAGTTTACCAGCACTTTCGGTATACGGGAAGAGTTGGCGTGGGGTGGGGCTATTCTACAACCGGCCCACGGCACAATTTAAATTTTATATAAAGCGTATATAAACTGTGAATATAGGGGAAGAGTGCTGGACGCACTCGACTGGCCCACGTTACCCCTCTCTCACAGAAATACACTGTATTTTTTACTTTAACGTATTTCCTCAATGTACGTACGTGTTTCGGTAGTGAGTGAGATATGCCAGTGGTCATTCGCATCCTATCCTATACCTTCCCATTTTCCCAACTCTTTCTCCCAATCTATTCCTTAATCTACAAAGGTAGACAGCGCATCCGGGAGCGTACCAACGATGAACGATGGTATCCACTTACCATCAGGTGGACTGTATGTTTGCCTGTCACCTTTTTATTATAAAAAGAAATATGCAATTACTATGTAAAACGAGCTCCTTCTAAAGAACTTTTTATTACCAGTACACGCTTTAAGAAGTCTCAGTATATTTACAAACCAACATAACCAGTTAGAATGAAATAAACAGTATTAATCGATATCTTTAAATAATAAATCACTAATTCTCTTTAAGTGATTTAACAGAGAAGTTTTCAACTTAAAACGATTGTGCCAGTTGCGGTGGAAAAGGCCGTGACCCCAAAAGATCTGAGCTGAATTGTTTGAAGGAATTGTGAATTGAACTGAATTGTTCGCCACTTTATAACGAAACCTCAAATTCAGTGTGAATCAGTTACAGGCACTGGACTTAATAAAAAGAATGAAATTGGTATTCAGCTCGGTTAAACCATTGATTTGAGAACACATTCTAGATACAGGCACTCTAGGGCAGCCACGTTAGAATCTAACAGTGTTCTATGTTCAGTAACTCTCGAATTATTGCATAGTACTTAAGTTCTCCTCCTCATTTACTTCAACCCGCAACTGGTGTCAGTACCAATATTCAAATTAAAAATTTTAATAGCAAAATGTGATCAAAAATGTCTAAAACAATTTCTAAAGTTTTCCTCTGTAATTATTTGTATATTGACACGAGTTTAAAATAATTTCAGTTTGAAATGAGAATATAACCGCAACAAAGATAAATTTAATTAATATATTACAAGCGGTTTGCGGAAAAACCAGAACAAGACTTTGTCTTCTACATCAAAGAGTAATGCGACTAATACATAGACATACGAAATGTATTTATGAAATATGTTTTAAAGTATACAATATACATGTCACTGAAACAACGGAAAGTCTAAAACACGTCGACTAGGTAATTTAAAATTTATAAAACCATTCTAGACAATAATAAAGTTATTTTAGTTAATAAATGAAAAGTTAAAGACATGAACATCTAGTTTTATCTAAAATGTTGGTAGCGTTCATTAATAATTTAGCGCCGACCGGCAGCGCGTCGCAGGTGAAGCGCGTATAATGCAATTGAGCGTAGAATAGCGTAGCGTAAAAAGATGGAAGTACTGAGATGGCCAACTAGAGAGATATTTAGCCATTATTTAAAATTCAAAATAAGAAGGTTTTTGTGTTGCCAAAAACAAATCCTATCTTTTTTTCTCTCATCGCCGAAAAACATCTGCATAAAATAAATGTTAAGATGTCTAGACAACCCATCGAGTTGTTGTTAACGACGATAAATTAACTTGAATTCGGAGTTAATATCTTAAAATGTGCAAGTGCTACACTGTTGAGAGCCATTAGTAACACAAATTCTATGGAATTCGCCTCTGCTTGATGCTTGACAAAAGTCGTAAATTTATAAAGGGGAGACAGTTTGTAAAAAATTATTGCATGCACGTATAGAAGGCCCATGGGTCGACACGCACAAAAGAAATTATTATCGCGAGAATTCTGCCGCTAAATTTTTTCAGCGCCAAGACGCGGCACGGTGACGCTAAGATACGGACCAATCAGGAGCAAATAACTGGCTTTGATTTTTTCCCATTGGCAAGGAGCAGCATCAGGGCGTGGCTGGAGAGCTGGCTGCGCTTGAGACGAACATGAGGGGAGAAGACACAACGGTTTCATCCTTGGTCGAGCTCGCGCGCTTTTGCTCCCTGAAGGAACCAGATAGAAGTCTTGACTAGCTCACGCTAGCCCGATCTAGATAATAGTTCTTTATAGAGTGTGTAGTAGTAATAAAAGTTTTCCAATTTAATTTGTATAAGATAGGCGGGAATAATAAAATAAGTTGGACCATAAAAGTTGTCTGGTAAAGTACAAACTATCATAATTATTTTAGTGCCTCATAACTTTGTACACAGTGTTATATAACTAACTGTCATTTGTAGCTAAACATAAACAAACAAGCTATTTGACAATAGATATAATATCTGATAAGGAATATGAATTATTGACTAACCACAGATCGTATTGGGAGATGGCAATTTCTTATATTTGTATTATAATAATTACCATAATTATGCCTATTTACCAGATGCCGTCGAATAATAAAGACGAGAATGGTAAGAAATACCATTAGAGCCCATACAATCACCTAATTAAATATAATGAATTGATCAGCACTTACGATTCATGAAAGATACATTAAATTATGGACATGTGAACAAAGTTATGAGCAGATGTGTATATAAATGTGTATAAACTGTTTTAAATCATGTCTGTGTGAGATGAGGTGTGTAAATATCCAAAGATCATACTAAAATCCAGCTCAATAAAGAGTCTTCTCGAAATAATGTGCTTGGTAACAAATGATGATTAATTGAGTACATAATCATGTTATTCTAGTTCTAAACAAAACCACTCTCATGTATGTCGAGTCACTATTAAAATGATATTAATGAAAACCAGCACACATACATATATATATACATATATATATATCATTATGTACTGAGCCAATTGACAGACATAAATTCAGGCAGGTTATCCTGGATTAAACTAGAGTGCAATCTTCAATTAAATAACACCTCACCGCATACACAATAAACGTGTAATTTACTATGTATGTTTCTTTTATTACGAATAGATCTAAGTCTTGTGTAAATAATTGTGTTAGAATTAAGTAATACGGCATATAGGGTTTTTTGTTTGGGTCTTCTTTTTCCCTATATACAAAGCCTAGGAATAGAAGGACTCGGTTAGATGTGACTTTAATCGGTCACATCTAATCTAAATAATCAACTCAGATTCGATTATAATTTGGTTATGAAATAAATAATTCTTAATTTCATATTTCTGCTATTTCAATGGTCTAGAGTTAATTCCCTTCCCCATTTGGCTAAGGTAAAATGGAGTTTTAAAGTATGATAATTATTCAGTTCATAAAATCACGCAGAACGCGAATTACATTATAAATAAAGTACATAAGTACAAGTTTCATCCACAAAACCCCATAGTGCACGCCTAGGCTATTTTTACGAATTATACACGAAGCTAGAAATTCTATAATTGAGCTTGAAAGATGGATAAACCAAACTTCTATCCGATCTTAATTGAACAAAGCCAGTTCTGTCTAGGACTCAAGTAATAGCTCAAGCTATACTCGGACACTATGTAGCTTTTGGTAATCATAGAGTCTTGAAATTAATATCAAGCATACATTGCATATATAATTGGACTTTGAGCCGATGGTCTAAATTGAACACAAGACACGAGACAGATGGAGAGGCCGAGCTGTCGTAAGTATTAGTTTACTCTATAACAGATTTGGAGATCATAACCTATCTCAAAATCTGGATACTGAATTCATTTAGTATATTTAATAAATTGCAAGATAGTGGTTATTTCAATGCTTATAGTCAAGGATAGCACATTTTATATGAACTAAGTTTGCATTAGTGTGGGAACTTAACACCACTAAAGGCGCAGACCGAGAGACGCTCCCTCGCGTGGATTCCGATGGACATCTACACGATAAAAGGATCTTCATTGTGTATCCATCGCCATAGCTGATCTTGAGATCGGCCTGAATTTAAGACGCAATTCTGGGTCAGAATTGAACTGTGCAAAGGTTGTCGGCGGCTAGCTAGCAAGTCTGGGCATCAGAACACACATTCCTCTCTTATCGAATCAACTCCGACCTCTATTCGGCCGAATAGAACCCTAACTGATATATACATATAATATAAAACTTTACCATGGTATCGGGGCAAGGCAGCTTTGTGCGCCTATAATTATCCATGTCCTAGGACGTGTTGATTTAACCGCTTCTCAGCGATGAAAAGGAGTTGAATTCGAGCCCCATAATTCCATGCGTGGAAGCCTTGAGCCAGGCCGTAGGAAATCCCCGTAAATGCCAGAGTGATTTGGGCAGCAAGATGGCTTTGCCATTGACTCAATTAACAGTCATATACGCGCGTCGGGGCACTTACTAGGCCTAATTTGCCTTTGTACATTACTAATTCGAGACAAGCTACTCTAGAGGTCTTAACGACCCCTTTCCATAAATACCTAAAGGTCCATTTAAAGTAAGCCGAAGTGAATATATGACTTGTTATTTTGGGAATACCATCACTACATTGCACACTTGCATAATCAGACGCGATTGAATTAATTACATTTGCCACAAAGACTATCCTCATACTCATAAGCACTGAAGTTATCCTGTAATGAAGTAACTAAGCTCTTATACATAGATTCAAATATATAGACGATCACATATCTGGGCTTGAACCACCACAGAAAATGGTGCCGCAGACCAGCGATCCAACTACGTATTCGAAAAAACAATACGATTGGATTTATTAAATTTAACTTACTAAAAACACAACGTAGAACAAAAAAAAAAAAAAAAAAAAAGAATCGTGTATTTAGACGTAAAATAAGCCTTTCATTTACGGGAATATTGACCAATTGATAAGCAGGAATTATTGTGAATTATCGTGTGTATGACCTACATGATCTATATGGTTATGTGTAAATTATGTGTAACAATATGGAAAGGACGAATAGTAATATGATACGAACTTTCAGGTCGACAAGTAAACCTAGGACGATAGGACTACTATTATATTACCCGTTCCTAATCTTATACATTTTAAATTTTGCAATTTTGTGTCTCTACGAATTATTATTTTATCCCCTTTACAAATTTATGACTGCTAGAACACTGTCGTGAAACACGAAAGCGAAAGTAATAAACAAACGAAGGTCTAGGGTAGCCCTATTGTTATTGCAAGTTGTACGAGAATAGTTTAGTCGTAGAGATGTCCGAGAGACAAAGTAAGAGAGTGAAAGGGAGAGGAAGGACGAATGCGAGTGAAAGTGACGAACGAATTACGGAACCTTTAAATAATACGACGTTGGAATTGTTACTACAACGTATGGATGAATTTAACAAGAAGTTAGAGCAGTTGAGTAGCTCAAACAGTAGTGACGGACAGAAGGATACGACGAGCGTATCATCGCGCGGTACAGTAGAAGAAGAAGGTAGTCGCAGCGATGGAAACATGACGCAGGAATCCGCGAGCATTACATCTGAGAGTGTTAGCACATCATCTTCAACTACGCGCAACATATTTGTGATCCAACCCACGGTTAGCAAACCTATATTTGATGGAAAACCGCTGTCGAACCCAATTGGTTTTCTCAAGCGATTGAAAAAGTACATCAAGGCATTGAATGCTAATGATAGAGAGGTTGATATAGCTCTAGAATGTGTCACGGGACATGCACGTAAGGTGATGGAATTATATTCAAAGGAATGGACCTCTTTTACGGACTTCGAGACGGACTTTCGTCGCAATTATTGGACCGAACAAATTCAGGAATCTGTCAGATATAGATTGATAAATACAACATATTCGGACGATTCGGGTGTTACTATGTCAGAACACTTTGCTGAGCAAGCCGAGACTATGCAATCACTCACGATAGCATTTAGCGAACGAGATCTCGTTAACTCGATAATGAGACATTACTCAGTAGACATTCAACGGTTGTGGTTCACGAGAGCAGAAGAACCTACTATCATGAATGGCGCTAAGTTCCTCCGAAGCTTAGAACAAAACATTATAATGAAACGGAAAAATGTCATGACGAATAACCTCAACAGGAACGACCGGAAGGATAGGCAGTTTAGACGGCCTATCACCGCGACAATGTCGGCGAATGTATGGCGTAATAGGAGAGATGCGTACAGGGGGAGGGGACATCTACGTGGACGTTTGGGTTATAGAACCAACTTTAATCGGGTAGCACCGGCTATCACGAGGAAAAACGAAGCTACCGTTAATCGACCAGCTATCGATTTTGTCAAGGAAAGTGAACCTTCCACTTCGGCAAGACTTGTGGGGGAGGACAAGCAAACAAAAAACTAAAGTCTCCGGCACAAGGAAGTCATAATAGCCTATTATTATTTTATGATGGAGGGACTACAGAGACTTCGCACCTTAGTGAGGAAAATATAGCCTATAACATACTCGTTGGAAAGGGATGGAAACCTGGACAAAAGCTTGGAACAAATGGAAGGGGCCTCAAATACCCATTAGGAACAAAATCACAAGACGAAGACCAACATTGCCAATCATTAGCAACAGGGATCGGAATCTTATTGGACAACCAGTTTTGCCACGTACAGGAGTGCGATGAGAAGGGTTCAGTGTGTGAATTTTGTACGAAGAGAGACAGAGGAGTGTACACTATTTTTCACGAAATCGACAAGATAGACGAGAGCGATGACGTATGTGAAAATTATTCGTTACCTAAGTTACCTGAAATATGTGTACAATTGTATGGTCGGCACATAAATGCGCTGATCGACACCGGAAGTCAAATAAGTAGTATAACGCGGGAGTTATACGATTCGATGAAGGAAGAGAGCGGAGAATTACCCGAGATTGCCATACCAGCTATACAGATACAAGGAGCGTTTGGTTCACGAAGCGAGAGCACAAACCGATTGGTATTGATAGAATTCAAGTTAGGTAATTCAATTGTAGAAGCACCTGTATTAATTATGCGGAAATTACCTAGATCTCTGATACTAGGTTATGACTGGCTAGAGAGAGTGAAAGGAATAGTGAATTGCGGTCAAGAACGGACACTGACGATAGAAAATTTAGGAGTTAGGTCTAGTGTTAGACTGAACTCAGATAGCGAGATCGAACGACTAGGGGGAGAGACGAACGCTACCATTATCAACACAATGCTGAATCGGATCACGCTACCAACAGAAGGCATCACGTCAAATAAAGAGGTGGAATGTAGAAACAAATGGACGGACCATTTAAACACGACTGACTTAAACTTAGAACAAAAGCGAATGTTGATACCTATATTAGAAAAGCATATTAAGGTATTTGCCGATGGTTTAGGACGAACAGACAAGTACGAGCATACTATAAAGTTATTATATGACACACCATTTATCAAACGGAGTTATCCAGTACCGTTAGCACATAGGGAACAAGTAAGGAAGGGTTTAGAAGAATTAGAAGGGTTAGAGGTCATCAAACAAGAGGCTACTCCATTCTGCAGTCCGCTTACCTACACCAAGAATAGAGGAGTGCTACAACCAAATTATCCACACTACCACAGGGTATACACCGGATGAGATAGTAAATGGGAGGACAACCACACTGTCTACCGATTTCTTGAACGAAAAATACAGCAGGAAGAGATATCAGGAGGAGGAAATACAGCAAATCCGTCAACAAGCGCGATTGAATGCCGCAAAAGCAGCTGCTATTCGCGAATCTCACTATAATAGGAATCATAAATTAATTCGATTTGAGATAGGTGACCTTGTAAAGTTAAAAGTCTTTGCCAAGTCCGACGCAGACAAGAAAATAACTCAAAAGTTTGTACGATTGTATGAAGGACCTTTCGTAATAGGAGCAGTACCATATGACAACGTCTATACTCTAATTGACGAAAAAAACCAATAAGATCAAAGGAAATTATAATGCAATACACCTGTTTCGTTATTACGTAACCAAACAAGTAAACAAATAACAAATAAAGAAAAAGGGGCGGCGTTGAATGGGAATGTTATCGAAAGCATAACAAAAGCGAACCTACACGAAAAAAAAACCACGAAAAAAAAAACGGATGAATGAAAGGGAAGTTGGTGCTGTGAGAATAGTTTGTAAGGCGTGGGAACTGAGCCAGAATTAGTACAGTAGTCGATGGAAATAATTTTATTTTTTATAGGATGAGGAGAAATATATTTTAAAACTTTGCTTATTGAAAATATCAGAAGGGAGAAGTCGAGTTTCAAAATCTATTTGGGGGAGTGTGAGATGGCCAACTAGAGAGATATTTAGCCATTATTTAAAATTCAAAATAAGAAGGTTTTTGTGTTGCCAAAAACAAATCCTATCTTTTTTTCTCTCATCGCCGAAAAACATCTGCATAAAATAAATGTTAAGATGTCTAGACAACCCATCGAGTTGTTGTTAACGACGATAAATTAACTTGAATTCGGAGTTAATATCTTAAAATGTGCAAGTGCTACACTGTTGAGAGCCATTAGTAACACAAATTCTATGGAATTCGCCTCTGCTTGATGCTTGACAAAAGTCGTAAATTTATAAAGGGGAGACAGTTTGTAAAAAATTATTGCATGCACGTATAGAAGGCCCATGGGTCGACACGCACAAAAGAAATTATTATCGCGAGAATTCTGCCGCTAAATTTTTTCAGCGCCAAGACGCGGCACGGTGACGCTAAGATACGGACCAATCAGGAGCAAATAACTGGCTTTGATTTTTTCCCATTGGCAAGGAGCAGCATCAGGGCGTGGCTGGAGAGCTGGCTGCGCTTGAGACGAACATGAGGGGAGAAGACACAACGGTTTCATCCTTGGTCGAGCTCGCGCGCTTTTGCTCCCTGAAGGAACCAGATAGAAGTCTTGACTAGCTCACGCTAGCCCGATCTAGATAATAGTTCTTTATAGAGTGTGTAGTAGTAATAAAAGTTTTCCAATTTAATTTGTATAAGATAGGCGGGAATAATAAAATAAGTTGGACCATAAAAGTTGTCTGGTAAAGTACAAACTATCATAATTATTTTAGTGCCTCATAACTTTGTACACAGTGTTATATAACTAACTGTCATTTGTAGCTAAACATAAACAAACAAGCTATTTGACAATAGATATAATATCTGATAAGGAATATGAATTATTGACTAACCACAGATCGTATTGGGAGATGGCAATTTCTTATATTTGTATTATAATAATTACCATAATTATGCCTATTTACCAGATGCCGTCGAATAATAAAGACGAGAATGGTAAGAAATACCATTAGAGCCCATACAATCACCTAATTAAATATAATGAATTGATCAGCACTTACGATTCATGAAAGATACATTAAATTATGGACATGTGAACAAAGTTATGAGCAGATGTGTATATAAATGTGTATAAACTGTTTTAAATCATGTCTGTGTGAGATGAGGTGTGTAAATATCCAAAGATCATACTAAAATCCAGCTCAATAAAGAGTCTTCTCGAAATAATGTGCTTGGTAACAAATGATGATTAATTGAGTACATAATCATGTTATTCTAGTTCTAAACAAAACCACTCTCATGTATGTCGAGTCACTATTAAAATGATATTAATGAAAACCAGCACACATACATATATATATACATATATATATATATCATTATGTACTGAGCCAATTGACAGACATAAATTCAGGCAGGTTATCCTGGATTAAACTAGAGTGCAATCTTCAATTAAATAACACCTCACCGCATACACAATAAACGTGTAATTTACTATGTATGTTTCTTTTATTACGAATAGATCTAAGTCTTGTGTAAATAATTGTGTTAGAATTAAGTAATACGGCATATAGGGTTTTTTGTTTGGGTCTTCTTTTTCCCTATATACAAAGCCTAGGAATAGAAGGACTCGGTTAGATGTGACTTTAATCGGTCACATCTAATCTAAATAATCAACTCAGATTCGATTATAATTTGGTTATGAAATAAATAATTCTTAATTTCATATTTCTGCTATTTCAATGGTCTAGAGTTAATTCCCTTCCCCATTTGGCTAAGGTAAAATGGAGTTTTAAAGTATGATAATTATTCAGTTCATAAAATCACGCAGAACGCGAATTACATTATAAATAAAGTACATAAGTACAAGTTTCATCCACAAAACCCCATAGTGCACGCCTAGGCTATTTTTACGAATTATACACGAAGCTAGAAATTCTATAATTGAGCTTGAAAGATGGATAAACCAAACTTCTATCCGATCTTAATTGAACAAAGCCAGTTCTGTCTAGGACTCAAGTAATAGCTCAAGCTATACTCGGACACTATGTAGCTTTTGGTAATCATAGAGTCTTGAAATTAATATCAAGCATACATTGCATATATAATTGGACTTTGAGCCGATGGTCTAAATTGAACACAAGACACGAGACAGATGGAGAGGCCGAGCTGTCGTAAGTATTAGTTTACTCTATAACAGATTTGGAGATCATAACCTATCTCAAAATCTGGATACTGAATTCATTTAGTATATTTAATAAATTGCAAGATAGTGGTTATTTCAATGCTTATAGTCAAGGATAGCACATTTTATATGAACTAAGTTTGCATTAGTGTGGGAACTTAACACCACTAAAGGCGCAGACCGAGAGACGCTCCCTCGCGTGGATTCCGATGGACATCTACACGATAAAAGGATCTTCATTGTGTATCCATCGCCATAGCTGATCTTGAGATCGGCCTGAATTTAAGACGCAATTCTGGGTCAGAATTGAACTGTGCAAAGGTTGTCGGCGGCTAGCTAGCAAGTCTGGGCATCAGAACACACATTCCTCTCTTATCGAATCAACTCCGACCTCTATTCGGCCGAATAGAACCCTAACTGATATATACATATAATATAAAACTTTACCATGGTATCGGGGCAAGGCAGCTTTGTGCGCCTATAATTATCCATGTCCTAGGACGTGTTGATTTAACCGCTTCTCAGCGATGAAAAGGAGTTGAATTCGAGCCCCATAATTCCATGCGTGGAAGCCTTGAGCCAGGCCGTAGGAAATCCCCGTAAATGCCAGAGTGATTTGGGCAGCAAGATGGCTTTGCCATTGACTCAATTAACAGTCATATACGCGCGTCGGGGCACTTACTAGGCCTAATTTGCCTTTGTACATTACTAATTCGAGACAAGCTACTCTAGAGGTCTTAACGACCCCTTTCCATAAATACCTAAAGGTCCATTTAAAGTAAGCCGAAGTGAATATATGACTTGTTATTTTGGGAATACCATCACTACATTGCACACTTGCATAATCAGACGCGATTGAATTAATTACATTTGCCACAAAGACTATCCTCATACTCATAAGCACTGAAGTTATCCTGTAATGAAGTAACTAAGCTCTTATACATAGATTCAAATATATAGACGATCACATATCTGGGCTTGAACCACCACAGTACTAGAATCGGACAAAAAGTTACGAAAAAAACAACCTATTTTAAAAACTGGTAGAATCGATTCTAGACTAGATACTGAACAATCTATGTTTAGATCTTGCTTCATTTCGGCGACACATTGTATACAAAATATATACCAATGCCATAAATAAAATAATAATTATAAGAAATAATCTCATTAGGTCTTCTGGAAAATTCTATTGGCATAATGAACCATTATTATTACAAAACAATATGTCTTAACACAAATTTCTCTCAGTCACAATTATTGCGCAATAATTTGTAATTAATGCTCTTTTATATACAGCGCATTAAAATTTCTCTTCATTATTAGGCAAGTAATAGTGTTGTATAAGTGTCGCGCTCCAGCGCTTGAGCGCTAAGTCAGCGCTAATGATCCTTATGAACGTTAACGTTAATCGTTTCAGATTTGACTTCTAAAGAGTTGAATAAGATCATCAAACGATAAAAACTTAAACGAGGCAACTGGCATTAAAAACTTTCAATAATTTTGCTTACATCAAAAGAATCGACAATAAAATCAACACAATAACTCATGGCCCAGCACAATAAAATTAAGTAATGATATTACAACAGTATCACGATAAATAGGTAGTCTTTTTTTTTCGAGCACAACCCTAGAGGGTCGCAACTCAAAGATAAATAAAAGATACGTTTACGAAGACGCTTGTCATGTTTTTTTTGTGCGAAGATCTCTTGTTCGTCGACATAAAATTCTTGACAAAATCTCCTTTGCCGAGTTCAACAGTGTCTTTTATAATGAAACGAGTTTAAAATTTAAAAGGAACGGATGCTGACTACTTTAGATGTCTTTGTTGGGACCGTAATATTTCTCTTTTACTGCTTTTTTAGCGTATATTTTTGTGTTTTATTGGGAGATTACTTTGAGGATTGGATAGCTTGTGAATTCATTCGAAATCATTCAAATCTCATTCGAAATTCGAGGAGTAGACATAGAAATTTCTTGAGAGTTATTAATTTCAAGCCGAGTTGTAATCAGCGTTCGGATACGCCACAAGTATAACTCTAATTGACAGTGTTATAAATACTTAAATCTAAAAACTAACCTAAACTTAAAAACTAACTAACTAACTAGCATGTTGGCGCCATTACCTCGCTGGATTGCTAGGCTAATGCGTTGGGCCAGGTAATAGCCAGCCCTAGGATCGCCGGTGCTATCCACCAAGCACTTTGAGAGGTCCTTAAAGAATAAGTGCGCTCTGGAACCCCATGGGTCTAGGGTCTCGACAGCGAATGCAATAAAATAATAATAATAATTTTGTGCTAATTCACAAGTTATCTTTCGTCGCTGTGCTGCTGATAATAAAATAAAATAATATAAAAAAAAAACATTTTTTTAAAAACAAGCTTGTATGCAAGCCATGTACTAAAACGAATAAAATAAGTTTATATTGAATTATTTGTTCTCAACAAGCTTATTTTTTTTACACCGATTTAGTTAGAAATATTTCTCAATCTATCCATTTCAAGCAACGCATCATTACGGTAGAAAGTCATGTTTTGTTTTGCAAAGTTTCATGTGCATGCTACTAACCGTTGAGGAATGCCCTCATGAGAAGACAATCCTGACTGCAGCATCAGTTCATGGTGTTAATCATGTTTAGCTATCAAAATTTAACCTACATGCAAAGTTACGTATCACTGCTACTAATCGTTGAGGAGTGCCCTCATGAGGAGACAATCCTGGCTGCAGCATCAGTTCATGGTGAAGATCATGTTTTAACTATCAAAATTAAACGTATATGCAAAGTTTCGTGTCCGTGCTACTAACCGTTGAGGAGTGCGCTCGTGAGGAGATAATCCTGACTGCAGCATCAGTTCATGGTGTTAATCATGTTTAGCTATCAAAATTTAACCTACATGCAAAGTTACGTATCACTGCTACTAATCGTTGAGGAGTGCCCTCATGAGGAGACAATCCTGGCTGCAGCATCAGTTCATGGTGAAGATCATGTTTTAACTATCAAAAATTAAACGTATATGCAAAGTTTCGTGTCCGTGCTACTAACCGTTGAGGAGTGCCCTCGTCAGGAGACAATCCTGACTGCAGCATCAGGTTACTTCTATAATTTTAGTGTATTGTCATCAGAACTGAACGAGCATGCAAAATTTCAAAGTCGTAAGTTTAGAGGAAGTGGTTCAAATTTGGCTTGCAAGATTTGTCCCAAACATACGAGTAGGGGAGACCGGGGCCACAATTAACAAAAAATGAATTTTTAGTTGTAGCTTCGAAATTTTTCAACATTTAGACTAGAGTTTTATGATATATGATGCTTTAACTATTTAGGTATCATGTTATTAACATAAATCAAACATAAGAAAAATAATATCTTAAATAAATCAATTTTTCTGAAAAAAGTCAGTTGTTAATTCTTACCTCGTATTTGGGGCTAGAATTAACAGGTCTGAGGTAAATATTAACAGAAGGGGCAACAATTAACATTATGTGTTATGACAACTGATATAGAAGAAAACAAATATATGTAGGTATGTCATTATTTTCTTTTATTAATAAAAGAGGAAGTGATATGCAACACTTTTTCTAATAATTAACTAAATTAAACAAAAAACAAAAATCTCTTAACGTGAACAAAAACTAAAAATTTGTTAAAGTATTTTAGAGAATCAACGTTTTTTTGGTCATTTTTTCTTAACATTTATCAGTCTTACACTTATCAGCAATCATTTTTATGATAGGAATCAAACAATTCGGCATAAAAATATGTCTAATTTATACTTATACAATATCACGAGATGAGATAGAAAATGGCACATTTTTACCTTTATAATAAGTATTTTCTTTAATCTAACAACATGGATGAAATGTAGTTTTATATACGATATATTAAATTATTATTAATTATGATTAAATCAACAATTATTAAAAAAATGTCAACGATTAGGAACTATATCATTATGGCAAAAGAGTAGTAGGTATATCTATTCATAGTAACACAAACGGACACACCAACGCAAACATTATTAATAATAAAGAATCACCTTTACTTGCCCACAATCTACTAAATACTGTACTTAATGTCAGTGTAATCTGTATTGGCCATTAGCATTGGCAACATAATTGTTAAACAACATAAGTTACATAAAAGGCTGTAGATTACATAAATAAATAAATAAATAAATAGTCATCATCCGATTCACAATTCAGGCAAGTGAATGATGTGGTGTCACCTTTGATACACCCAGATTGGGCCCACGGCTTGCAAGAGATACATTGAATCCAGTCACCACCTGATGTATCTTCATTATAAGAGACACCACAAACAATACAAAAATATTCATCTCCTTCAGAGTCACTGCTTTCATCTAATATCCGTTTCTTCACCTTTTCTACTTTCTCGTCTGTCGTTTTTATTTTTCCTTTAACCTTACCTGTACCCTTTCCTTTATCTTTTTTGGCATTGTTCCCTTTGTTCTGGTCTTTTGCTGTCGTTTTCCTCTTTCTCAGTTCTCTCATATGATGTTCTTCTTCTAAAGCATTCTTCTCTGGAGTATCGGTGAGAATGGCAGATTTTTTTATGCGTTTACGATTAGACTGAGCTCGTGGTGAAGCTTTTGGTAGAGGTCTTATGGTTTCGACTAAGAAATCATTATCATTTTGCATGCCTGAAGGTCCAGCAACCGGTTCATCAGACATTTGCGCTATCACTTCAGTTACGCTTATGTCTAAATTGGGCATATCGTTTAAAACTTCAGGATTTTCCAAATTTAATGACAGATTATCAGCAACATTAACTTCATTTTCAACAGGTGGTTCAGTGACAAGTGATTGGTTTTGATCGCTGGGATCTGGACGGTCCGTAACAAAAGATGGCGCAAAGTCAGATTCTTGGAAGACATCTTCGTTGCATGGTCAGATTCCAGATTTTTTAAATGCGTTGATTACATTCATAGGGTTTAATGCCAACGGTAGCGCATCCCTAACAATTACAGGGAGATCGTATATGGACATGGTTTTTCCCGGGTTACTAGTCATCCAAGTAGTTTGTGCTCTATTCATATAATTTTTCAGTGGACCATAGACCCCGACATCGAGAGGCTGTAAGCGATGAGAGCAATGTGGTGGAAATGACAACAAAACAATATTGTTGTTCTTGGCCTTGTTGACCACTTCCATGTTTACATGTGAGCTGTGGTTATCCAGTAAGAGCAAGACAGGATCCTCTTTTGACGGCTTCACATGACGAATAAAGTGATCAATAAATTTTAGAAACTCTTTTTGAGTCATCCATCCCGATTGGTTTTCAACGACCTGCACCGCACCGACCTGCTTTATGCCCCTTTCTGCAACAATCTTCTTCGGCTTTTGAACGGTGGTTACACCTGTTTCGTCCATGTTCCAAATCTGGGATGCATTAAAGCTGTATCTTTCCAGCACGGATCTATATTTCTCAAAAAAGGTTTGCACGTTGGTTCTGTTGAAGGAAGTAGCTCTGCTTAAACTTGTGGCTTCAGGGCGTCGAATCGATAACCTCGGGTTTCTCCTCATAAAATTCGTGAACCAGTCATTACCCGCGAACTCATTAACTTTCCAAGATTCTGGTACCTTCTTAACATTGTAAAAAATAGCACATTGATATGCTAATTTCTTTACTTCACTGGGTAGTAATCCAAAATAAATATTAGCACACTTTAACAAGTACTCTGCTATTACTGCTTCCTGTTCGGGATTGAACACTAACCGGGTTTTTTTGTAGCCCACTTCTACTGGTGCACCCGCTTTCTTTTTCTTCATAAAATTGAAGAGTGAAACGTAGCAGAGCTGAAATTCTTTTGCTACATCCCTGTAATTTCTGTTTCTCTCCATCACTTCTAGCGCAGCCAACTCGTAGACCTCTAAGGATGTTGAGCCTCGCGTAGTTTTTCGTTTATACGTTCTCATGCTGTCATAAAAAAAATACCAAACTACAATATTATACACAAAAAGTCAGATATCCTGTTAATACTAGCCCCCACATCCGGGGTAGGTATTAACACGTTAATACTGACCCCGCCGATTTGTTAATTATAGCCCCAAGGGTCCTTTTTTAGTATTAAAATACATAGCAAAATATTGGTTAAAAGTTACGTTAATTAAGTATTGTAGAATTATTTAGTATAAAATGCGCTTCTAGGAAAAAAAAAAACATAATCATGATATCGAATATTTCAAGCGTGAATCAAAAAATCGTAAAGTTAAAAATGTTCGTTACCTGTCCAAAAATGTCGTTCAGTATACAACTCACTCTCACGGCGCGTTGAGCGCAACTGGCCAGTCCCAAGCCACGCTGCGTGGTCTAGTCGGCATATCAAAGCACGCGCTATAGTTGTAGTGTATATAGTTTTAGAGAAATTCGCTTGTTAATACTTACCTCTGTTAATTGTGGCCCCGGCCTCCCCTACTAACAGGTGAGTTAAATAAAAGCTTGTAAAAGTAATAATGCGATATTGATAGACATGTCATTTTGCTCTATCTTTTATAATGGGAATGGAAAGGCGTGAGAATACCTTGAATGTACTGCATTTACCACTTTATTCCGTTCCTCTGATGTATGTACGTGTTTCGGTAGTGAGTGAGATATGTATGCCGGAGTCCATTCTTATCCTGTTCTATTCCTCTCCATTCTCATAACAAAATTCAAACAAAGGTGAATAATAGGCATTAGAATAATAGGGTACAATTTTTTTTTTAATTTTAATAAAAAAATAACTTTTAATAAAATTTTTTTAATCATTACCTTATTATTTCATCATTGAATCTCCAACGATAAACAATTTCAAGAATAGACTTGACAAATGGCTTCCAGGAGAAGAGATATGGCCAAACTTGTAACTCCAGCTAACACAAGATACAGTCATACCACCAGAAATGTTGCTAGCCTAATCATAATTTGAAATTCAACGAGGTTAAATTGAATTCAACGACGAATGTGACTCGCGAATAAATATCTCTGCACTATCATTGCTTTAAAGATCACAATCGCGTAAAATCACGAAATTCTGCCAACAATAAGGGTAAAAAGTGTATCTATAAAGAAAATCTCGGGCCCTTCCGTTAGCACAATAAAACGTCAACCCTAGTACACTTCTTCACTTGAATAAGAAAAATAACCAAGCGTATAAATATTGTATGAGACTTTCATTTATCACGTAAGTTGAAGTGGGAAGGGATATGAGGTGAAAAGTATAGTTAAAAGTAATAAAGAAACGTGACTGGGAGTTTCGTAAGATTAGATTAGGGCCGCGTTTTGAGATACTGTAGGTTATTGTTATGAGCTCTCAAAGGACTTTTGCTAAAGGTAGGCTAAACGTTATCAATATGTATGTCTATACAGACCTCTCAACGAGACATGAGCTTTACATCGGTGTGAGTGGGTACCGAATTATTCAATCCTATTGTCGAAATAGTCCTCGCAACGATACATTAGTTTTACATCTGTGTGATAGGGTGTCGAATTGTCCAATCCGATTGTCGAAATAGTTCTCGCAACAATATATGAGCTTTGCATCTGTGTGAGCAGGTGTCGAATTGTCCTATTCGATCGTCGAAATAGTCCTCGCAACGATACATTAGTTTTGAATCTGTGTGAGAGGGTGTCGAATTGTCCAATCCGATTGCCGAACGGTGTGCACTCACACAAACACAAAGTTCATGTCTCGATGATTTCACTTTACCAATATTGTCGTGTGGTGTCGGCCGGCGTTAGAAGCGCACCACCTCATCTTTTCCGTGGTGTCGTAAAAGGTGACTAATTGGTAATAAATTGGCAACCATAAACCGTGAGGAACTATACCACCTCTAAAATAGTGGACTCGTCAACACGCTTGGCCAGAGTAACGTGCATACATCGCTCATACACAAAACAATAAGCATAAGAAGGCCCATAACCAGCAGTGGATACTAAAACGGCCGGTTACTGTAAAATAATGTTATCGTACTTATAACGGGGTCTTGAAGTCATCGGTTCACCTGGCTGGAGTCCTTCCCACACTGCACTTCCCGGTACGTGATTTCTATTCGAGGACACGTCTACCCCATCGGTTATCTGTCCTGCGGCGGATATGGCCTGGCCATTGCCATTTCAGCCTACTAATTCTATAAGTTGCGTCACTAACTTTTTATCGAATCTTTTCGTTTCAGAGTGGATAATATCCGGCAGAGAATCAGCTTTGACCGCGTTTCGGCAATGATAAGGCGTTTTTCCTATTAACGCCTTTCACCAATGGTTCGGTTTATGATTCATATGCGTCGTTTTTCATTGTGTTGGTTCAGACAAAGAATTAGTCTAGAAAATTCGATTGTATTCCTCATTTTATCGGGTCTATTGGACGGTAAAACGAGATCAAAGGTGATGTATTATAGATTTATTTTTGAGTTGAATTCTGTTTCGATGGTTATAAATAGTGTATCGAAATAAATTTTAAATATGTTTATGAGAACATTATTTATTTAAGCTTTACTAAAGTTGTACACGAGGCGGATTCAATGCCTATTGGTATTATCTGCCAGTCAACCTTTAGTTAAATTGGAATACGATTGGGTGGCGCAAGGTATAAGTCCTTGTAAAGTCCGAAGATAAAATTTATCTAGCATCTTAACTAATTACAAGACTGATGTTTTGATTATGTTTACATGGTTTGAAACGATTCTATGACGTAGTCTAGACAAATTTAGATAATCACGGGTAATTAATTAATTATTTAATTATCAAAAACAACTATCACATCTGTCCCAAAGGTTGTCTGGCAGAGATCGCTTTTCAGCGATAAGACCGCCCTTTGTACATATGTTTACAATGTCTGTTAGTATTTCGTTTTATTTTGGTATGCCATAAAGAGCTATATCTATCTAATTACAGGTAAATATACAGTAGGTATAATACATACTATATATAGATATAACATACTATATAAATTAGCAAAATTAAGTATATGCAATAAGATAATTACAATGAGAAGGAAAATATAAATATAGGAAGTATATAGCAAATCATCTCAACTTCTAATATTAGTACGTAAATGGGTTTATATTCACCACAGTCTTTCTTAATTTTTCCTCGTCCTGGAGTGCCTTAGACCAAATTTCAAAACTTACTGAAACTCCGTAAGGAAGTTTAGAGAGATCGCATTTCAATTTATTTGCAGCTGTATATTCTCAGAACGAGACGAGACGTAATTCAAATGCCAGAATTTTCGAGAGCGGCAAATATTAGACTGAATTATTAATAGAAATATAACCCGAGATGCGTTTGAAAAATGTATTAATATTAAATTTTCCAGAATGCATCCTTGCGAGAATTGGTTTGATAATTTCTTAGTAGATAGATAGATAGCTGTATAAATCTGTATTCATTGTATGAAAATGGTAGTCTATATGTTTTGTGTCGCTTACATTTTATGCATTCTTTTAGGTTTGATGAGTCTTGGGATAATTATAATTTATAATGTACTCATCTGATAAGTGCACTGTGGTATCGGCCGGCTATAGAAGAGCACCAAACCATTTCTTACCGTGAGTGTAGAAAAGGCGATAATTAAGGGCCTACCACAAGTCCGGAGGAACTACAGTATCTCTAAAAGTATGGACTCAACAACCCACTTGGCCAGCATGGCGTTTTGTGGCCATACATACCAAGATATACACAAGACAATGGGCTTGAGAAGGGCAATGTCCAGCATTGTATACTGAAAGGGCTAGTTGCTAATTGCATTACTCTCTCTCTCTCTCTCCAGTCGTTCCTTCATTGCTGAAGATCGTGGTCCTGGTGATTTTGCAACCCTGTGCGGATTAAATTCCTCCATTGGGTTCTATCGGAGGCCAGTCTTGCAATGGTGTGAAATTTGAACTTGGAGTCCCTCAGTTGGTCTGACCATCTGGTTGGTGAGCGGCCTCTCGATCTTTTGCCCTCAGTGTTGCCCGTCACTATAAGCTTTTCTAAGCTGTCATTCCCCCGTCGTATTATGTGACCGAAGTAAGAGAGCAGGCGCTGGTAACATATGGAGGATAGTCGCGTTTTTACCCCTAGCTGTGACAGGATAGACGCGTTTGTGCGCTTGGCTGTCCAAGGAATCCTTAACATGCGCCTCCAGCACCACATCTCGAACGCGTCCATCCTTTGCCTTTCTCTCGCCTTTATGGTCCATGTCTCCACTCCGTACATGAATATTGGAAAAATTAAAGCACGGACCAAACGACTCTTGGTGGTGTTGCTTATACCCCGATTCCTCCATATTCCATTTAGACGTGCCATGGCGCTTTTCGCCGTTGCAATGCGTCTCCTAACTTCTGGAACACAGCTCCCATTACTGCATATTCGTGAGCCTAGATAGGTATATTCCTCCACAACTTCTATAGATGGAATAGTGCAGGATTCTGCGAGTTTTTCAGCACGGTCAACTATCATGAGCTTGGTCTTGCTTTTGTTTATAGTCAAGCCCAACTCCAAACTCTCTGCTTCCAGTCTTCGCAGAAGTTCCTGCATGTCTTCCAGCGAAGTAGCAACAATAACAGTATCGTCTGCATACCTTAGGTTGCATATCCGTTTTCCACCTAAAGGAAAACCTCCATCCCAATTGTCCAAAGCTTTGCGGATTATATATTCTCCGTATATGTTAAAAAGCATTGGAGAAAGAATGCAACCCTGACGTACGCCTTTGCTTGTAGCAAACACATCCGAACAGTCGGTGTCAATCTTCACAAAGGATCGGTTGCTGCAGTAGAGGTTACGGATAAGACCGATAAGATGTTTTGGCACTCCCATTTCCTCCAAAACCGACCATAGTCTGCTCCATACTACGCAATCAAAAGCTTTGGTATAGTCAACGAAACAGAGAGCAACAGGATTGTTGAACTCACGACTCTTTTCTATAATCTGGCGGATATTTAGGATCTGTTCTCGTGTGCCCTTTCCTTTTACAAATCCTGCCTGTTCTTCAGGAATCTGCCGATCTAGATAGGCTTTTAATCGCTTATTGATTATATGCAGAAGAATCTTGCTAGCATGCGATATGAGGGCTATTGTTCTGTAGTTTCCGCAATCAGTAGTCGAGCCCTTCTTGTGCAGCGGTATAAAGACGGATTCGGTCCAATCCTGGGGCCACTGTCCCGTCTTCCAGATGGAATTGCAGATGTTCGTTATTATTTTAGTACCTGCTGAACCTAGGCTTTTAATGAGCTCAGCTGGGATAGCATCCTTCCCTGGAGACTTGCCTAGTTTTAGCGACGATGTTGCCGATACCACCTCTGAAGGTAAAACGTCTGGCTCCAGGTCTTCCATGTCCCAACTATGTGGTCCTCCATCTGCTGATTCATTCTCATATAGCGCAGCGCAGTATTGCTTCCAGCGCTCCAGTACTTGTTTGGTTTCGGTAATTAAAACCCCACATTCATTTTTAATTGCGGATGTCTTGATAGTACGAGTTCTCGTTAGGACTTTTACTTTTTGGAAGAGATCTTTTGTTTCATTCTTAACGGAATGTCTTTCCAACTCATCGCAGATTTTATTAATCTGATTAGTCCTGTCCTTCTGACAACGTCGTTGTACATCTGCGCTCAATTCGGCATATCGGTGGTGATCTTCTTGTGTAACAAGACCATTCTCCTTTAATTTCCGTCTCTCCAGAATAACAGCTGCCGTGTCTAGTGTTATAAAATCCTTCATGGTCCCTTTTGGTAGTGTGTTTTCCTTGGCAGTTTCTACAATTGCTTCTTTTAAACGGTTCCATGATAGATTCGGATCATGAACGCCGTCTTGTGGGAGGTCTTGGATTTTACTTACTATGGCTTGTTTGAAACCAATGGTGTTTACTCGTCGCAGATCAGGTGTTCGAGTCGGTTTGAGCAGTGTCTTAAAACGTAGCCTTAGAGTGGTGACAAGAAGTTGATGGTCACTTCCACAATCTGCTCCAGGTACAGTGAGCGTGTTCATAATGGACGACCTCCATCGTTTTTGAACCATTATATAGTCGATCTGGTTTCTGCATCTGTCTCCGGGTGATATCCATGTGTACAGTCGGCGTACATGATGTTTAAAGCATGTGTTCGTAATGACGAGGTCCTGCTCACTACAGAACTGCAGCAAACGTTCTCCTCTTTCGTTCCTTTCGCCAATTCCGAATCTTCCCACCAGATGTCTTAGATGGGAGTCACCCTCTGTTTCTCCGACTTTGGCATTAAGGTCTCCCATTACCAGAGTCACCTCTCTTCGCGGTAGTTCTTCTAAGGTCTCAGACAGTGTGCTGTAAAACAAGTCAATTTCCTCTTCGCTAGATTGAGATGTTGGAGTGTATACCTGAACGATATTTAAACTACATGGGGATGTGTTCAGCTTGATAGTGATTATACGGTCACTTATTGGTTTGTATCCAATCACACACCCATCCAGCTTTTGTGGAACAATGAAGGCAACACCTCTACTACTTTCTTCTTCAGGTCCTGAGGAGTATATTTTATTACCGTTATCGGAAATAAAATGGCCTGATTTTCTCCATTTCGTTTCACTTAATCCAAGCAGTTGTATTCCTTTTCTTTCCATCTCTTTCTCTATGATGTTAAGTTTACCGTCTTGATTAAGGCCACGGACATTCCATGTTCCAATACGCTGAGGGTGTCTCGCCCGGATCTTCTCAATGCATTGTGCACCAGGTGCATAATTTCCACGTGGTGCCTGGTGAGCCACACCCACGTGGCCGGTAGCATATTTCACACCACCTCTCCCGGAAAAGTGGCGCCGGGCGTTAGCCGGATCGTCCGACAAAATCAGTACTGAGTTGCAATCCACCATTTCTCTCTTGGGAAAATAGTGCAGTGGTTTCCCGTTGCCTTCTGCACCAGTCCTTTTAGGAGCCATTTAGAGCCCCTAGGTGGCTGAAACCTCTTCCAATCAGTTGCCTGGTTAGGATGTCATGGATATACCGCCATTGGTCGGTCGCCAGAGCCTCGTCTGTTATCTGGCAGGGAGCACCACGTGCAGGTGAGGTTGACGCTTGGGGCCGACTAGGTGTCATTGTCGTTCTCCCCCTTACTCCCCAATTGCATTACACATCTGAAGTATCCCTATGTATCCGGATGTGGCGTTTCTATTCTTCACAACGATAACTGGATAATGAGAACTATTAAAAAACAAAGTGACGTTCAATGTATCTTTCCGTTTAATGTATCGATACTACGAGTACATCATGCCACATTGAAATATTTCAGTTACTCGATACAAAATTTGAGACCCTGAATTTTAAGCCCCTGATATAATTTTGAAATACAGGTGTGTAATTATTTGTATTGTAGAATGTTTATAGCGAGTTTCAAATTTCAAGTCGACCATAAAATATTTTTTCCATTTCATTTCAAAATGGAATTCGAATTTTCGAAATTGTTTGAGTGTTGAATTTCGAAGTGTTTACATCATAAAAGGAAGCTAGTATCCAAATTGCATGTTTTTAGTTTCAGTGGTTTGTGGCTCGGCATTGATGAGTCAGTCAGTCAGTTTCAAAACATTATTACTCTTTAAAATGTGTATAGATGTCATAATTACATTTTACGTGATAGATAGATATGGCCTATTTTTAATTAAAAATCTAGATTCTGAACTCAAATCCTGGCCTGGCCAAGCAACTTCTCGTCATAAATTTTAAATTTGAAGGGCGAGTGGTCCTCATTCCTACAGCCGCCTATATAAGAGGAAGGCTCTTGGACTTCCTCTTATATAGGCGTCAGTTGAGTCTAAAGACTCCCAGTTACGTCACAAGCCCTTGTTCCGGGACCAAGTAACCCCGGGACACTATCTAGGCCACCACACAATACTAAACGTGAAATATTGACGTCGCCGCTTCAACTCTGCCATTCCTGGCTGACCCCGCCGCTCTGGATTGACGTCGCAGCTGCTGGCCGACGTTGCATCGCTTGGCTGGCGTCGCCTCTCTCATAGTTGACGCCACCACTCTGGGCTGACGTCATAGTTGCTGGCTGACCCCGCTACCCTTGGTTGACGTCACCGTCATTGTCTGGGGCCACTACAATTATCGGGGGCGCCGCCTCACCGATGTCGCCCCTCCTCTCCCCGCGCCCTCGTCCTTACCGGCTTCCGGCGCCCCTGCTCCGCCGCTCTGGGCTGGCGCCTGCTGTGCCCCGCCTCTCCTGCCGACCATCTGTGAGTTCCGTGAATTGAATCTTGTTCTACGGACACTTTTACACCTAATTACGGACACTAAAATTCTATCAATTCCGTATTAGGACTTTTTTATTTTTTGAGAAGTATATAAGCAATTGGAACAATAATTGACCTCTTTCCTTCCTAATAGTTTTTTTTTGTTCTGAACCTATGCAGTAGGCTACACGACAAGTGACGTGAGATTCTTTGAATTCTTACAAGGCAAGAAGCATTATAAAATATAAAGGGATATGTACCCACTTTTAAATTTAATACCATCGATTTCTTGTTTCAATATTTTTGCTGCTCATTTAGTCACTTCTCTTAAATAAAGCAGTACATGAGAAGTTCGATAGCTAATATAATGCGATCAAAGAATAAAACAAAGTAGCTCCAAGTATCAATTAGGCATTCCCAAGCGTGCAACAGTATCTCTGAACAACACAGTGATTGTGTCCCTCTGCGCCAGTAAGTAATCAGAGTAGAAAAGGAAAACTGGGTATATGTTGTATCCTATACAGGCTGCTTTGGAAGTAGGGTTGCTAGGCCCTAAAATACAAAAGCCGGACTCAGCGCTGCATTAAGCCGGACTTTTTGCCCTAAAAGCCGGACATATCTTTTTCAAAGCTGGACATAACTTTCATAGTAAAAAAAAACTTGGTTACGTATTTTAATTTATTAAGTACAAAGTCTAGATACTAGATAAAATCGAAGTACAAACAAAACACAGTAAAATAAAAGTTTGACAAAAAGCCTAACAAAAGCCGGACAGGCCGGACACGTAAATATTTGGCCGGACACAACTGTAAAAAGCCAAACGTGTCCGGCTAAAGCCGGACGCCTGACAACCCTATTTGGAAGGAATACAATACGAGTAGACTTAATAGTTTGTTTTTATTTATTTCTTCTCGTAATTTATTTGCTAATGTTCCGTAACGAAGAATTTCGACGAAGAACTAAAGTTGCCGATATATCTCAAAGAATTAGAAAGCTGAAGTGGCAGCGGGCGGGCCATATATGCCGCTATATCGATAACTCATGGGGAAGACGAATCCTCGAATGGAGACCACGTACCGCGAAACGTAGTGTGGGACGCCCTTCGGTCAAGTGGACTGACGACTTGAAGAAAGTCCCCCGTAGTGACTGGATGAGAAGAGCGGTCCTTGGAAGAGCTTGGAGCTCCTTGGAAGAGCGATGTGTGGTGGCGGTCCTTGGAAGAGGCCTATATCCAGCAGTGGTGAGACGCAGGCTGATGGTAAGGTATGGTAAGAATGTGAGTATATAAAATGGGTCTTACGCCAAGATACCACAACGTTAGAGATTTTACTAACAACTCACGAGCGCGCGTCTACTTTATATGTAGCGTTGAACGTTTGTACGCGTAAAAACAAACCTTATATCCTTCACCATATACCTTTAAATACATTGACGCGCATGGGAATAAGCACACTTTATTTTTGATAACTATATCACAATATGTATGTGTGTAGTATAATGTTATTTTATATTTAATTATATAAATAATCTGTATTGTATATACTCAAAATAATGTAGTATTATGAATATGCATTACGATCCCCATACATTTTTAATCAATATATATTTTTTTTCTATCATCCGCCACTGGCGGTCAATGGGAATAAAATTATGATTCTGTCCTAACGGTCACCACTGGTGCCGGTTTTAGTAGTGGCCGATGGGAATAATCCCAGCCATTCCATTGTTCAACTATCACTCACTTTTACCTTTACTTGCCGTTTACAAAGCCCACGGGAGAGATCTTACCAGAATCATTTACAATATTATTTAAGTACTAGTTGTTGTCCGCGACTTCGTCCGCGTGGACTTTAGTTTATAAACACCGTCTTTATTCGACGTGATTCTTTAAATTGATATAACTTTTTTATTTATGAACTGATTGAAATAAAACAAACACTAAATTTTAAGTGAAGCTTACCACAATACATTAGTGAAAAGCGCACCCAAATCGGTTAAGCCGTTTCTAAGATTAGCGCGTACAAACGCACAAACAGACAAAAATTTCAACAATCGTTGTTTCGGGTTCTATTGCGTTGATAAAGGCCCCCAATAATAGTTTTTCTCATATATCTTCCATGTACAGACAGCGATCAGTTACATTTTTATTATATGTATAGAAGATGTACAATAAAGCGTGTCACTGAATATTTTCGTAGCACCCTGTACATAAGTCTCGAGGAAAATTCTTCCACAAATCAACTATATTTGAAGGCTCTTGTAGGAACAGGATAATGTAGTTATCCTGTTCGTATAGTATTCAGTGGGTTGTCGAGGAAGAGACGCATGTTTGATTCTAATAGAAAATAATCACGCACGGATTATCGACAGTCGCATAACAAGAAACAAGAAAGATACCAGAATAAATTGTCAACACTTGGAAACTGGTTTAAATGAAAGAGAGGAGGGAAGTTATTTTATTGACCACAACAATATTGCAATGCAATAAGCCCTTTCAATATCCACTGTAGGACATGGTGCCTGGTCATATACATAGGGATATATGGTCTTTTGTGTTGTGCATAAAGATATCTTCTTCTTTGTCGTTCCCTCACTAATGAGGATCGTGACCATATGTGATTTGTCTCCATTCGCTTCTGTCCCGGGCCAGTTCAATAGATCGTTGTAGAGTTTCTCCTGTTGCCTCTACAATACTTTTACACCATCGTGTTGGAATTCGGCCCCTGGAGCGCTTCCCCTGCATCTGTTCCACGATCAACTTCTTCTCCAACTCATGCATATGTGATTGCATTATGTGTCCAAAGAAGCTTAGTTGACGTTCTCTGCATAGAGAGGTGAGTCGTTTTTTGATGTGGAGCTCTTGTAAAATCGATTCGTTTGTCCTCATGGCTGTCCATGGTATCTTTAGCATTCATCTCCAGCACCACATTTCAAAAGCGCTTATTTTGCTTATATCTCGACTTTTGAGGTACCAGGTTGCAGCTCCGTACAGAAACATAGAAAACACTAAGGAATGCACTAGACGTATTTTGGTAGCTCGGCGTATACCCTTGTTCCTCCAAATTTTCTCGAGGCTTGACATTTATAAAGATATAAGTGGCCTTAAAACGCGATGCTGGCCACACGAGTTGGCGAGTCCACTCTTTCAGAGGTGGTGTAGTTCCTCACCGCTTGTGGGAGCGGCTTTGTCGCCCTTAGTCGCCTCTTACGACACCCGACACCACACGGCACACAACAACAATATTAGACATAATAAATTGGACTTAATTGAGAGGAAAGTAAAGAGAAAGGAATAATAATTGTTGTGCCGTGCCATTCGGCACCAATTCAACATGACGAATGTGAACCGGTGACTACGAACTACCCACCGCAGAAGCCTTGCCATTTTTACACCAAGCCATTTGCAAATATTACAAAAAAAAATCATAAAAAATATTGAGTGTATACATGTATTATGATCATGTCGCCATAATAATTTCCATTTGAAATTATTATTCCATTATCCTTCCATAACGAAGGATAATTTCCATTTGAATATAGGGTTGAATATATAATTTTAGTTCTCTAAACATCTAATTACATAGTATCTATAGATTTAAGTACACAATAATTATTTGTTACTATAGGTTTGTACTATAGATTTCGATCTAAGTACACACCAGATGTTTACATAAGTACATCAGTTACATAAGTACATAAGTAAGTAAGTACATCTAAGTACATTTTGTTTCGACTTTATTCAAACGTATGTTTAAATTATTCTGTTAATGAATAATTCTTAATTATTATTTTTTTGTATGTACGAAGGCGGCAGACGAGCAGCATACAGTCCACCTGATGGTAAGTGGATACTGTAGCCCATAGACACCCGTGATACATGCCAACATTAGTCCAAAATGACAAACGTTGCCACGCCCCCCGGATGCGCTGCATACCTTTGGAGATATAGGTATGGATTTGGAGAAAGGTTTGGGAAAATGGGAAGGGATAGGATGGGAATGGGCTCTGGCACATCTCACTCACTACCGGAACACGTACGTACATTGGGGAAATAAGATAAAGTGGGAAATGCAGTACATTTCAAAGTAGTCTTCTGTGAGAGAGCGCCCAGCGGCTGTTGGGTTGCAGCGTGCACCCCCCCCCCCCCCCTTCTTGATATATAATAATTATAAAGACAATTATAATTATAATTACGACCCTTTATAATAATGTACTTGTGTTAACGGCTACACTGCTTAAAAATCTTCTAAATGGAATGAAACTTCTAAATGGCATTTAAACTGTTCTAAACATGCAAAGCAGATGTCTTGAATCTTGATGTTGTCATTCAATTTAGAAACTGAAGTTAATTAAATTCAAACTAACATTTAAGGAGTCTGTCGTTTATAGGAACAACAACAATCATATCTGATATTACAATGCCTGTAACGACACGGCTGAGAAGAGACCTCGGCATAAGTTTTTTTTTTTATAGAAAGAAGGTGGCATACGAGCATACAGTCCATCTGGTAGTAAGTGGATATTGTCGCCCATAGACATCCGCGATACATGCCAACATTAGTCCAAAATGACAAACTTTGGCACGCCCCCGGATGCGCTGCCTACCTTTGTTGATGAAAGAATGGATTTGGAGAAAGGATTGGGGACGTGGGAAGGGATAGAATGGAAATGGATTCTGACATATCTCACTCACTACCGAAACACGTACATACATTGGGGAATATTATAAAGTGGAATGTGCAGTACATTTCCAGGTAGTACCATATTCTGTGGGGTAACGAGGCCAGTGGAGCACTCCACTGGCCACTGGCCCAGCGGCTGTTAGGTTGCAGCATGCACTATACCCCTCCAAGTTGTCTGATTCGCGATTTACATTAAAAACTCTAGCTTTAATTTCCTTTAGGGCGACAGCCTGCAGTTTGTCCCCACCAGCAGGTCTCCCTGCGCACCATCACAATCCCGTTGCCAGCAAATTGATTAGATTCATTTAATTTCGTTCGTAGTTACGTTAGCAAATTTAAGTGCGTGTTTCAATGCTTTCTGTAGTATATGTATCCACCAAGCCGGCCCTTTTGGTGGATTATGTTGCGAAACCTACCAGTGATTTATTAGAGAAGCCCTTTGAGCTACTGTGGGATAGTATAAGCTGATATACATTACACGGATATCTTGCGGTTCACCTGCACTTTCTGGACAAAAAGTCTCTGCGCACGATACGGTCGTCAAAACGCTTGAACTCGAAAGTTGTGGAATGAACTAGCAGCTGAGGATTTTTCGCTATGCTGCTAGGTGGGGCTCTTCAAGAGAGCTGTTAACAAGATTCTGCAAGGTCAGCAGCGCACCCACATTACCCCTGGTTTAGCAGTTGTCCATGGACTGCGGTGACCACTTACCATCATGTCGCTCGCCCGCTCGTCTGCCATCACTTCTATGAAGAAAAAACATATTCTCATGTTTGTACGCGCAGAATCAAAAGAAGCGCTGTGATTCCCAGGATTAGTGTGATTACAGATAAATTCTACATATTTTGATAACCGAAGTACGTTTTCATTCTTTTAGTTTGTTTAGAAGGGTTGTCACAAAGAGTATTCAGTACTTTTTAGCGGGAACTTGAGGAGTGAAGTTAAGTTTTTATTTGGTTAATTGTAAAAATTGTGTACTTATACGTTTTGTGGTTTAATAGTGATAGTTTATTAAATTGCAAAGTGTTTTTGTGCGTAATATTTGTGATATTTCCGTGTGCTTCCAAGGAGTCCTCTTCTATCCTCAGTAAATCAACTATCAATTTACTGAGCGACTCCCGACTTACCTCGACGGGACTGGACATTGACAAGTTACGCTGTAGACTTTTAAATTATTAATTACGAAGAAAACTTTACAGTAGCAGAAATTGTTTATTGCACCAATGCCATATTTAAAAAGAAAAAAATACTATTCAAAGCATAAGGTTTAAATGAAACCGATCTCCAGAGAAAATGGGTAGGCAATTTCCTGCGAACTTGTCTCGTACACTATATGATCCGAGATATACCCCGATATATCCTTTAATAAGAATCCTCGGTCCCTACATATCCTGCTTACCCTCTATATTGTTACATAACCTGCATATTCCGTCCAAAGTTTGAAGGCCTCTTAACCCCGCAACTTGAAGTACAACACTAGCTCTTTTGAATTTAGCGGTGAAATATATGCTAGATTTTTTGTCAGTTCTTTATTTTCCAAACACACGACATTGTTATGTAAATTGACAGATTTGTATACGGAAACTGGGTATAAAAAATAGACAGTTCAGTTTTGTCTTCCCACTTTTCCTATTACACAGTGTACGGTCGTGTGACGTCGGCCGGCTTTAAGAATAGCACAATCCCATCTTTTCCCGTGAGTGTAAGGGGACTAAGCGATGTAAAAGCCCGCTACGATGAAATCAACGAGACATGAGCTTTGCATCTGTGTCAGTGGGCGCAGAATTGTCCAATCCTATTGTCGCAACGAAACATGCGCTTTGCATCTGTGTTAGTGAGTGCCAAATTGTCTAATTCGATTGTCGAAATGGTTCGCATTGTACTCAATCGGTGTGCACTCACACAAACCAAAGCAATTGTCTCGTTGATTTGACTGCACCACGCGCCCTGAGGAACTCCACCACCTCCAAAAGAGAGGACTCTCCAACCCGCTTCACTATGGAAAATGCTAGAACAAAGGCAGATCAAAAAAGCTTTTCAGCAATTTCGGAACTAACACACCTTCTTAATTTTTTTTAAGTATTTAAGAGTCAAAGTTTGATATAGTATGGGTATTTAATACTATATTTATCAAAAAAAAATTTTTTCTACGCGAATTGTTTGTCTACAGACAGCCAATTTGCGCCCATTTATTTTAAGTCTTTTTTCTCGTAAAAGAAGATATATATATATAGAATATTTATAAAAATAACAATTTAAAATTCACATGACCCAAATACACCTATATAAAGAGACGAAATATAATTTATTTTCATAAACCAATTTATCAGCGGTAATTGGACAAACGTGTAATTGTTACGACAATGTGTATAATTTTATATATAATTTAAAAATGTCGACTTTCAACTGAAATGAACGTGAATTAATAACTTCTTATATTGAAGGGGGGAAAACTATGGAAGCATTATCAACATTTTTAAAACAAAATCAAGTTGATGAAGACACCCTACACTTATTGAAAGTAAACGAACTTATTTCAGAACCTGAAGTCATAGAAATATAGTAGGTATACTCACTTGTGATTAACATGAATTTGCCTCTGTGTACTAACTAAGACTAACTAACAACAAAGAAGAATTATGTAATTAAAACAATTAAATGTTTGTCCAATTATCGCTAAGATTTTTTTTTTTAGAATAAATTTATTACCACTCGGATGTAAAATTGATTAAATATACATATACTTAAGTATATATATGTAGAGTGATTTATTGTTCGAGATGCTTATTTTCACACGACAAATATTAAAACCACTGAAATAGTGACTGAACTGAACTGAAAAATTGACAAAATACATGTCATCGAAATCTATAGTTAATAGGTAGGTACTCACGTTAATTCTTTGGATTTATTCTTCTATTTTAATGTTTTTTTTTATAATATGTTTACTATAATATTTAGTTAAGAATCAAATTATAGATTGTATTTTAAAATTAAATAAAAAATAAACATATTAAACCCATATTTTTTACGTATTTGAATTTTTATAATGTTTAATATAATTAAATTAAAATACATGTATGTAAAGCATAATGTATTCATTTATACTTGAGAAAAATTTCAAAAGTTTATCTTTAGAAACAAAAAAGTTATTGATTTTTGATCCGAAACAGACCGAAATTTTCCATAGTGCGCTTGTCCAATGTAACGTTTTAAAGCCTCGTGTACAATACAATACAATAAGAAAACTGATTATATGTATATTATTATATGATTTTATGTATATTTGATGCCTTTAATAAAGAAGTAAATATATAATTACCTACATTTCTAGCGTAGTCTGTACGTCTCCAGCCAGTTTATAAACTTTCAAACAACTTTGTTCAATACAAAACATTTTAGATCAACTTACAAAAGTAATTTACTTCTAAACCAAGAGGTTGGCTGGGTTTTACTTTAGCGAAACGGTCCGCGCCGAAGGGCTCAAAGCAAAAGTACGTCCCTTTGAATTCTCATTTACACATTTACCTAAACAAAAGGTGAAAGGTATGTCTGTTCAAATTATCAAGTCTATATCTGAATGATTGAATGAATAAATCTGTGGCGCCTTCGTTCGCGTGAACTTGTGATTCCTGTGGGAACTGTATAATGGGGCTGGATACAAAAAACCCTAAATATTAATTCAGCATATAAGCTACGCTTAGTTTCATTAAAATCCCTCCAATAGTTTTAGCGCGATGCTCGTTCAGACAGACAGACAGACAGGCACACAAAAATTCCAAAAAATGTCGTTTTGGGCTCCGAGACTCTCGTATTTTACATTGCAGTTACTTTAAAAAAAATATACAGACATTGCCCTGATAAGATTTTATTTTATGTAGGTATAGATAAAATGTAATATAGTTTTATACCTACCTACGCATGCATGCTATAAATATAAATACGTACGAACTAACTTAAACAAATCATATTTTTTTTAAACAAAGAAATTTTTTTTTGGTTGTGATGGTAAGTGGTCGTCGCTGCCCATGGACACTTGCAACACCAGGAGGCATACGGGTGCGTGCAGGATTCACTATGTATACAAATCTCTCAATCCTGTATCTCTAAAACCTGTCAACCTCAAACCTCAACTCAACGGACTCCAACGTGTGACTTAGGATGTATGATTAACTGTTTATATTCATACCAGTACAACATGTCACAGAAGTAATGCAAAAGAGGAATATAGGGGGAGGGAGGGGATGCAATCCAACAGCCGCTGGGCGCACTCGACTGGCCTCGTTACCCCTCTCTCACAGAATACTACCTTGAAATGTACTGCATTTTCCACTTTATCATATTCCCCAATGTATGTACGTGTTTCGGTAGTGAGTGAGATATGCCAGAGCCCATTCCCATTGTATCCCTTCCCACGTCCCCAACTCTTTCTCCAAATCCATTCTTTCATCAACAAAGGTAGGCAGCGCATCCGGGGGCGTGCCAAAGTTTGAATTTTGGACTAATGTTGACATGTATCGCGGATGTCTATGGGCGACAGTATCCGCTTACCACCAGGTGGACTGTAGCTCGTATGCCGCCTTCTTTCTATAAAAAAAAATAGATTGTTCAGTATCGATAGTAAAATCGATTCTGCCAATTTTTACAATAGGTCTTTTTTTATGATTTAATTACAATTCCAGTATATATATCTGTTACCCAACTCGCGTCGCTCGAGCCGCGAGCGCGCACCGCCGGCCGTGGAACGAAATAAGTGAAACGTCATTTGAGTTTCTTTCTTGTTATCGTAATCTACAGTGATTGAGTTATAAACATTTTACATATATTAATATGTGACTTCTTTTAAGGTATTGTTTTGGCCAATAAATGAGTTTGTTTTATTTTGTATGGAGACGTTTTAAACAGGACAATGTTGTATAATACGAGTAAATAACCTTTACGTAGGTCTGAGAGATACGTACTCCAACCCAAGACTTAAGATTTGTGGTTATATAGATATGTATGTGTGTTTGGGAGTGTATGTTCGTTTATATTTTGGCGAGAATCTCTGGTTTCGAAGAGATTTTGGCAACAATAATTTATAAGCATCGTCAGATGACTGCGCCCAAGAAGCTGAGCGAATACTTTTCACCCTTTATTTCCTATCTTCGCTTCAATTCATTTTGTATTGAAGCGACGAAGGTCACGACGTATCAGCCTTCGGACTTTTTTATTGAGTTGTCGATTTGACGATGTGGTACATAACTTAACGGGAGTAGCTCTCTCTCTCTCTCGTTACGTGACTCTCTCGTATGAAAATAAACTAAAATAATCCAAAAACGTAGCCATTTTAGTACAAGTATTTAAGTTATTCCGTTTTTATATCTTAAAAAAATAACATAAGTAAAGAAAGGCAAGGTAGATTTCGTTCATGCGAGAGAATCGAGGGTCATTCCCTAGTACCAAATATTTTTCTTTAGTGATTCCCGAAACAAATTCCCGGAACTGACGGTTGTACAAAGAACAAAAGAAAATATTCGGATCTTTTAATTATTAGGTGGATCGCTAGAGGGCGCTACGGACCTGACACGTTAATTAAGGTTAATAGAATTAATTTTGTGTTACGAAATGAGTTGTAATAATTTTTGATATTATTGTAGAGCCTTGAAAGCCTCGAGGGTTAGCACATGTGTATTTTTCAATTTTGTACATTTATACAAATACAATGCTAGCAGTGCTCGCGACTTCGTGCGCGTAGACGGAGGCCATGATCCCAGTGAGAACTTTATAGTTAATCTGAATAAAAAGTACCCTTAATATTAACCTGGTACATAAACTGTAACTATGTACCGTCAACTATGTTTCATTAAAATCCGTCCAGTGGTTTTGCGTGATGCGCCGACAAACAGACAGATGGACAGACAGATAAAAATTCCAAAAAATTGTTTCTTTTTGACTTCTGTGTCACTCGTATTTTTGACTTTTATGCAATGACTTTTTTCAAACAATATTAAATTTATATATGTTTATAAATACATAGATTGCAAAAACTATACTTATTATAAATTTTGCAAAAATGCAAGTAGCATATTATTTGCATTTTAATCGTAACAGTAATGAAATCGTCGTAAAACCATTTCTGTACATAAAATATTTTTGGAAAAAGTCATTGCAGTGTAAAATACATGTGACGCAGAGCCCAAAACATTTTTTTTTAATTTTTTTTCTGTCTGTCTGTCTGAACGCGCGAACCACATAAAACGGCGGAATGGATTTTAAAGATACATGGTGTTGTTATTATAACTTATATGCTGGGTTAACATTTCGGGTATTTCCAAGATAAATTATGAAATCACGAGTTCCCGGGAACGTAGTCGCTGGCCACAGGTAATCAAATTACCTGTGATAACTCTTTAAAGTATCTAGATAAAAAGTACAGTAAATGTTAACCCAACAAATAAGATACTATGCTAGTATATATATAATTATTACTAGCGGTGCCAGTGACATTGTTCGCTTGAACTTTAGTGATTCCCGTGGGAACTCTATTAAGGGTCGGAATAAAATTGATCTTAACCCATGTTAACCCAAGTTACGCAATGTTAACACAGGTTATAAGCTATAACTGTGCCAAGAGTTTCATTAAATTCCGTCCGGTAGTTTTTGCGTTCAGACAGACAGACAGACAAAAACTGTAAAAATGGTTGTTTTGGGTTCTGTATCGTTAGTAGATTTTTTTTTCAAAAATATACATATACTGCTCTGTTACGATTGTATTATAATGTACAGATAAAAGATATGTAAAGAAAAAGGAACCGGACAAAAAAGGTTTACGACAACTACAATGTCATAAAATGTCAAGTGTCAGAATTCCATGGAATTAAAAATCGAACTATAAGCCTGCAAATTTGTCTGAACACAAGCACTTTGTTCAACTGAAAATAAATACATTTTATCATCTGTGTAGACGTCATTTTTACGTCTGGAAAAATAATCTCTGTTGTACTAGATTCGCTTTATTGTTGTCTATATTCCCTTGTATGTCCTAAGGCTAAACTTATTTTGCCGTCTGAGTGAATTTGAAATTAAACTTGTTGCGACAGCGTAATGCAGCGTTATTCAAGAACATTCATTTATAGCATTAGCTCTTCCTGTTGTTGCTTTTAACTTCATGTCATATCTAGTTATGTAGTCCAGTGAACAAACCGTGCAAAGAAACGTGATACGCGACTTACGAGCGAGTTTGAGAATTGTATTTTGCCACAGTTAGATGTACAATGTGCCACTGAAGGAACGCTAAGGAATAGAAACTAACAACTGAAGGAATAGCTGAAAATGGGGTATTCGGTTTCGAGATTAAAATCGATTCTATCAGTTTTTACAATAGGTTTTCTTCTCATGATTTATAATACAGTTCTAGTATATCTTCTAGTATTGTAGTCTAGCCGTCGCCGCCCAGGCGCCTAGTTTGAGGGCTACTAATATTTTAGACAGGATAACAAAATCTAACACGTTTGTAACTTTGATTAATTCTTTAAAATAATTTTATTTGTCACTAGAACAAATTTTCAGACAGACAAATATTTAAAACTAGTTGTTTTGGGATCTGTTTCGTTCGTAAATCACTGCAATGTTTTTTTTTCAAAATCATTATATAGTCCCCGCGGACTGATTAAACAGTTTCATTAAAATCCATCCAGTAGTTTCTGCGTGATGCACGTCCAAACAGACAGGCCGACAGACAACAATTCCAGAAACATTGTTTTAGGCTCTGCATCACTCGTACTTTACACTGCAATGACTTCTTTCAAAAAAAAAAAAATGTACGGACACAGTTTTTATACGTTTTTATTATTTTATTTTTTATACACTAATTTATATGACTAGAATTTAACAATAAGTTTCTTTTTTCAGGTAAGAAGTCGGTGAGGTCAAATTATCTGGTAGTAGCCAGTCGGACGCGTAACGGTTAGAGAATTGCAACGGTAAGGAATACAAATGGAGGGTACGAATACAATGAAGGAAAGTAACACAAATTAATATTTCTAAAATTCATTATTATATAAAAACTAAACTTAATATACAAATACTAAGCGACAATTATCTTTAAATATGCAGAGTGACGTATATTACTTGCATTACATGTCCTCAGGACATAATGAGATGGTTCTTAAAGTGTCTGAATTCCAGATCTCCAAGTGAACTGTTTATTTCTTCTTATTTGGCAGCAGCAATGTTAACGCCATTGCACCTAGAAAATATTTAAAAATATATAAATATACATCCATACTGCAGACACTCTCCACCCGCACCTCCCGTCACAGAAGTGCGGTCCATCCGCATTTCCTCGATACGGAGGTGTCGCGCACTGTTCGGTCCAAAAATTATTTTATACCGTGAACCCGTAGGCTGTGGAACGAACTGCCTCAAGAGGTCTTTCCATTGAGCTACGATATGGGGTTCTTCAAGAGAGCTGTGAATAGAATTTTGCACGGTCGGCGGCGCGCCCGCATACCCCCTGGTGTTGCAGGTGTCCATGGGCGGCGGTAACACTTACCATCACGTGGGACCGCTTGCTCGTCCGCCCACTAATCTATAAAAAAAAAAACCATCTTTTCCCGTGGGTTACCACAAGTCCTGAGAAACTACACCCCCTCTAAAAGGGCGCACTCGCCAACGCGCTTGTCCAGCGTGCCGTTTTAAGGCCACACATTCCTCGTACGCAAGACAATGTTTTATATCTATTTCGACATAACACAGCGGTGATGTATTTATGTATGTAATCCATCTAAGAACAACTGGGGATTTAAGTGAATTTATGTTAAATTAGGTTGTTGAGACAGAGGTTTGAATTCACGATCATATGCTGGGCAAATCGAGTTCTAAGCAGACTGAGCCGCTAGCAAACAAAATGAGTAATGACTCAAATTGAAAAGCGATTTTGAGCACAATTATTTTTACGGTGCAATTAGTAAATGTCAAACATTTGTTGGGAGCACGTGAGAATAATAAAGAAGAAGAAGAATTGCACCATCTACGTCTATTTCATCTACTGACTTCTCCTTACCACCCAAAGGTTGCCTGGACGAAATCGCTTCAGCGATAAGGCCGCCGATTGTACTTCTAATAACTTGTACTTTGTATTACTCTGTATGTTTCTGGTGTACAATAAAGTGTATCTATCTATGTATCTCAATAATACTGTATGTTTACGATGCGCACACTAGGCGCGCACCTGCCTCGCGTTACGCGAAATCAGCCCGAGGAATGTGCACTCGGGCCCAAATGTAGTAAACTTACTCAATATATCCACCGCGATGGTGGGTAAGCACAATAATAGATCTATTTACACAATTTAAAGGTCTCACTTACCCCAGGTGGTTTTGCCCACACACAAATCTGGAAAGTGTACCTACGCTAGTCCCTACTAGACGTGACCTATCTTAGTGTAATTAATAAATACATAAATTCCCAATAAATACTTGTGTAGTAATCCAAGTCTCGTCCTGTGGTGAGCCGGTGGCCGCTATCGTTCGGCAACTCACACCCGGCAGCAAATCACCTCGAGAATCACTTCCAAACCACAAGCACAATCACAACAAATCCAACCAAAACACTCGCGTGGCACAGGATATCCGCGTGCAAATCCAATCAATAGGCGCGAATCACAAAATCAACTGTCCGAGCCCGCGGTGTGAATTTATCTCCAAATCTCTGCTCGCCGCCGAGCGCGTGTTACTACACAAAAATATCAAATTCTCAAACCGCCTTCAATATGGCGGGGACAAAAAAATGTTGCTTCAAATAATCAAGGTATGCGGGTATGCAAAGATGCTCGCGCCAATTCCAAACAATCCCCCGTCCCGAGCCGAAGTATTCGGGTCGCTAATCAATGGGTAGGCGGGATAATGTCGCGACGGCCCGCTTCAATTTCTGCTCTTCAAGAAACTCATACACATCCCTTAAGTAGTTATTGGCCCCATGAAAATTAGTTCCGTTGTCGGACCTAATCAAGGTAGGAAGTCCCCTACGAGATACAAATCGGCTGAGGGCCGCTACGAAGGCTTCTGTGGAGAGAGCAGACACAACTTCCAAGTGTGTGGCCTTAGTAGACAGGCACACAAAAACACACAAATATGCCTTTACGGATTTGGCATTACGAAGCTGAGATGACTTCACCAAAAAAGGACCAGCAAAATCCGTACCAACTGTGGCAAAGGGTCTAGACTCAGAGACTCGGTCCGCGGGCAAATCGCCCATCTGGGGTTGCATGGTAGAAGCTTTAGTCCTATAACAAGACATGCAACGAAAAATGACCCCCCGGACGAGTCGTCTAGCCGACAAAATCCAAAATTCGCGTTGCAAAATCGCCAACAGTGCGTTACAGCCTGCATGGGAGTTCTTGAGGTGTCGATCCATCGCCAGCAACCGCACCAAATGTCCATCTTTCGGCAAGAGAAGAGGATGGCGGACACCATGAGGCAAATTGGCATGTCTAAGCCGACCTCCCACGCGCAGTAGACCCGAAGGATCCACAAAGGGATTCAATCGCACAATAGCGCCTTTCAATTTAGCGGGACCTTCCTTCATAGATTTTAACTCTGAAGCGAAGCTAACAGACTGTACTACGCGAATCCAACTCAATAGCGCTTCATGTCGTTCCTCAGACGAGATGAAGGCTGACAACAATTTATTCTGTGGGTTTTTAACATTGTGACGCCAACGTCTAACCCAAGATGTCACATTCAAAAGTTTATCCAGTGAGCTGTACCTGGCCAGCAAAACATCGGGATCACATGATGATTCCGCTGCTTGGCCGCTCCCGGCACCATCGGCCACTGGTAAACTTACAAAGCCTGTCGCAGGCTGAACTAGAGTGATCCGTGAGGCCGGCCAAATTGACACTGGTCCCTTTAGCCAGTCCGGACCCCACCACAACGGATGTCCAATAATCTCTAGGGCTGAGCATCCACGTGATGCACAATCAGCTGGGTTTATATCGCCAGGGACATGTCGCCAAATCAATCGAGCTTGCGACGCCTGGATCTGGGAAACACGGTTCGCCACAAACACCTCCAAGGTGTGAACAGAAGCTCGCAACCAACAAAGCACAATTTGACTGTCTGTCCATGCAAAGACGTCTACTAACTCTACGGAACGCCCTAGAGTAGCGACGACATGATTCAAGAGACGAGTCAAGAGAGTGGCGCCTGACAATTCTAGCTTCGGTATTGTCATACGCGAGCGAATAGGCGCAACCTTGCTCTTTGCTAGAACCGGCGAGACCAAAACATGTCCAGCAGCATCCACTGTGCGTAGATAAACAACCGCTGCATACCCTCGCTCGGAAGCATCACAAAAGCCATGAAGGCTAGCTTTATATTTTCCAGACGGAAGGAAACGTCTGGGCAAGGAAACCCGATTAAGAGCTGGGAGGGATGACACAAACTCTAGCCATTCCAACAATAACTCTCCATGAAGAGGCTCATCCCACGACAATTCAGCAGCCCATAATTTCTACAAAAAACATTTCGCCCAAAAAATAACTGGACTGATCCAATCGACTCACCAACCAAGCTGAGACTATACAACCCTGGGCACCCGAGTCCAAAAGGGCACGAACAACAATCGAGTTGCCCTTCGGGTCCCATACCCGCACAGAGACCGTAGGCAAGAGGATGGTCTCTGGGTTCTCAGCGTGGTGAGCTGCGAGTCCCTAGCGGGAGAAGTTACGGAGTGAGGGCTCCCTCCCCGAGTGCGGCAGGGGACGATAACTGTCTACCCTGCCCTCACCGCGACGACCCTGCACAACATGTGCGGAATGAGAGGGGGGCTGCAGCCTGCCCTCCCAGGCGAGGCGGACGCCGCTCCGACCCCGGTCGCTCCAACAGCGGGGGGGAGAATCTCCGGTTGCGGTAGACTGTGGAGTACTCCGCAAACCCAACAGTGCCTCTAGGGGGTGGCGAACGCCTACCCCCGCCCGTAAGGGCTCGATCTTGGGCGCTGGACCTGGCAGGACTGTCACCACCAGCGCGAGCAGCCGAATGTCGCTCAGCATCACGAACACCAGCACCCTCCTGGTTGCGGTTCGCACACAAAATGACGTGGTGAGCACCACCACATTGTCCACATGGACGAGGCTGAGGACACTCTCGCTGGAAGTGACCCTCCAGGCAATGGTAACACAATCGCCTCTCCTTGGCGATGTGTCGACGCGCTGCTACGCGCAAGGCCACAAATTTGTGGCAAGCAGTCATCCGGTGGCCGGAGCGCTTGCAGAATCTGCAAGCCACGGACTCCTCTTGGGAGACCCCATATCTCGGCCGTGACTGCTTGAAACCCGGCGGACCCTGCGGTCGGGCCAGTGGTCGCTCTCGGCGAACACTAGGCTGCGGCACCAAGGGAGCGGAACCCTCCACGGTATCCACCCTGCGACACTCGTCTTCCAAGAACCTTTCCAGGTCCTCATAGGAAGGCAGGTGAGTGGAGCTGTCCTCACCATACTGTCGCTCAAAGCGCAGCCGCATCTCCAAAGGCAGTTTCGCCAACACAATATGGAGCAACAAAAAGGACCACTGGTCCACAGGTAAGTCCAATCGCCTTAAGGCGTTAACCGCCACCAAAACAGGGTTTACAATGTCTGTCCGTAAGGCTGACGCACAAACAACCTTAGGCAGGTTCAAAATTTGCCCCACATGGGTGTCAGCCAAAAGGCGCACGTTGTGGTAACGGCGCTTTAACAAGTCCATGGCTGTCGAGTAGGTGCTGTCATCGACCTTCAGGTGCTGTACCAGGCCTAGAGCCTCTCCCTGTAAGGAGGCCAACAGGTACGCCATTTTTTGAGCAGCTGACAGGTCGGAATGGGAGTCCACCAAACTGTTGAACATCCCATAGTAGCTCAACCACTGGTCCAAATCACCGTCAAAGGTGGGAAGGTTGAGCGTGGGGAGACGACCCAACAAGGCGTGGGGTGCAACAAGTGAATCCCCACCAGAGGGAGCTGAGATGTGGGAGACCGCCTCGTTAATTGCGTCCACAAAATCGTAAATCTGGCCAAAGTCCGCTTCATAACGCTGCTTCTGCTCGTCCGGTACAGGCGTTTCCAAATTCGCTACAAACGTCAAGCCTTCAGCAAAACTCCTATCTAACGCCACCAAACGGGCCGGCATTTCACTCGCCCGGGCGAGTAAGGCTTGCTTCCGGTCCGGGCGGTTGACCATTGCAACCGCAGAAGAAAACCATCTCAGCTGCGCAGTCATTGCGGACTGATGTGTGGAAAAGGTCACCTTGACAGACATGTCTACACCTCAGGACGCACGCAATACAAAACAAAAACCACAATAAAAAACAAAAATAAAAGTAAAAAAAAAAAAAAAACAACAATAACAAAAAAAATAACAAAATAAAAAAAACAAAAATGCAGTGGAGGCACAATAAAAAACAAAAGGGGTGCGTATGTGTCTTCAAGAAGGTATAACCGTCCAAAATATTAATTAAGACTACCTGACAAAACAACAACAAAAAAAAACAAATTAAATTATCAAATTAAAATAAACGCAACCAAAAATGTACACGAGCGTGGACTCAATAAAACCGCAATGTCCAGCTATCAAAACAAACGTGAAGCGTTATATCCAAAAAAATATTAACGCGTGTGGGTAACTAGCCAGCTACTAAACGTAGCACGCGTGGATTCAAAATATCTTCAGAATACAAATTATACGTAGGGCCTAGCCTTCAAACCGTGAACGTAAAATAAAAAATCAAAAGCAAATATTTAAACCAAATTACCAATATACAAACAAGACAAAAGAAAATGTCATCAATATTAACTACCTACCTAACGGTATTATCAATATCATCAATATTATCAACGGTATTATCAACGGTATCAAACCACGCTCTGCTACCAGATGTTTACGATGTAGCAGGAGCGTGGACCCAATATACGCAAGGCCCTTAACACGGGAAGTTACAATTATCAAGTTGATGAATAATGACAAAACAAAAAAAAAACAAAAAAAGAATGGTTGATGACGGTATCAACCACGCTCTGCTACCAGATGTTTACGATGCGCACACTAGGCGCGCACCTGCCTCGCGTTACGCGAAAGCAGCCCGAGGAATGTGCACTCGGGCCCAAATGTATTAAACTTACTCAATATATCCACCGCGATGGTGGGTAAGCACAATAATAGATCTATTTACACAATTTAAAGGTCTCACTTACCCCAGGTGGTTTTGCCCACACACAAATCTGGAAAGTGTACCTACGCTAGTCCCTACTAGACGTGACCTATCTTAGTGTAATTAATAAATACATAAATTCCCAATAAATACTTGTGTAGTAATCCAAGTCTCGTCCTGTGGTGAGCCGGTGGCCGCTATCGTTCGGCAACTCACACCCGGCAGCAAATCACCTCGAGAATCACTTCCAAACCACAAGCACAATCACAACAAATCCAACCAAAACACTCGCGTGGCACAGGATATCCGCGTGCAAATCCAATCAATAGGCGCGAATCACAAAATCAACTGTCCGAGCCCGCGGTGTGAATTTATCTCCAAATCTCTGCTCGCCGCCGAGCGCGTGTTACTACACAAAAATATCAAATTCTCAAACCGCCTTCAATATGGCGGGGACAAAAAAATGTTGCTTCAAATAATCAAGGTATGCGGGTATGCAAAGATGCTCGCGCCAATTCCAAACACTGTATGTGCAACGTAAATTTATTGAAATTTGGGGCAAATAATAAAACTGTCAATCTAGAACAATCTAGAATAAATAGGTTGCTCAACACAATTAGTAACATTAAAAAAAACACTTAATATTTTTAACATATTTAAAATAAACACGCCACACTCGATGGTCCACACTAGGATTCCCTGTGTCGTGGATCCAGAGACACAGACAAAGACAAATACACACCCAGACACGAACAGACATTTGTTTTTAAACAAATGAATGTTCGACCGGGTATCAAATCTGTTGCACAGCAAGCAGATGCATTACCAACTGCGTCAATCGGCCACATTATTATTACCAGGGCCGTCTTTACCAGGGGGTGCAAGGGGTGCGGTGCACCCCGGGCGCTCACCTTTTAAAGGTAATGAAAAAATATAACGCTATAGTAAACAATTACACAATAGGATATTTGACTGTCATAGGATACACAATAGGATATTTGACTGTCATAGGATACACAATAGGATATTTGACTGTCATAGGATACACAATAGGATGTTTGACTGTCTTAGGATACACTCCCGCACCCCGGCGCAGAATAGACTTAAGACGGCCCTGATTATTACGCAAGTATATCTATTCAATATAAAGCACACGCTTATTCGTATGTTTGTATTGTGTATGCTATTATTTAAGTATTCCTGTGTATATTTATATATAGGTTAAACCAAAACTGCATCCATGTTCTGTTTGATCTGGTAGTTTTACCGATAAAGAATGCCGTCACCCCGATGCCAGACATGTGTACAGGTATGCACAAACATGCACTCTGCAAATATTTGTACAAATATTTCGTTTTCTTTGCAAACATTTGTGAAAATCTTTGCGTAAACCCACATACTTGTAAAGAGTCAGTTAGCTGTTTGACGCTATCCAGAATGGACGATTACTTTGTTTCTACGTATATAATGAAATTAAATATGATACACCAATATTTGTGCTGTTCTTTACTAAAAAGTTTACAAATATTTCAGAAAACATTTGTAGAAATATTTGTATATATCTTTGTATTTGTATACACATCTCTGGGACCGGCTTAAGGCATTAAATCAGCATCTATCCAAATCTCACGTCTTATCAAAGAAGTATACTTATCACATTCTCTGTACGTGAACGTAGGTGTATCGGTAGTGAATAAGATATATCAGAGCCCTTTCCCATCCCATCCTATGCCACCCCTTTTCATTTTCTCAACCCCTTCACCAAGTCCATTCTTACATCTCTAACATTAGGCAGTACATCCGGGGGCGTGCCAAGGTTTGTCATTCTGGGTTGATGTTCCACCCGGTGGATTGAATGCTCGTCTGCCGCCTCCTTTATATAAAAAAAAAATCTTCAGATAAAATGCTACATTTCCTAGGCTTAGGTTAATTATGTGTTCATGACTTATCTATTAGCATACATATGATATATACTCGTTTGATATATTTGTCTCTTCTAAAAAAAAATATGGCAACAAACTATTTCTTCCTACAAAAAAACATTGTAAATCAATACATAAGCACGTTGCTAAATACAAATGGAATATCAAAAGTCCATTAAAAGTATATTATTTCATACAAGTAATCTACTTCTCCATTAGCTTTAACAATATCTCTTGAAATATTCAGTTAGGTGAGTGAAATGAAGAAAAATATCTTTTATAAATTCCATACTAATTTAATCTTTTTTTCTACAATGATACCATCCATGTCTTTTACTTATTATATATGGTGATTTTAAATATCCATACTTACCTAAGTAAAACCTCTGTTGTACGGTAGAGGATTTGAACTCGCGATCACAGGAATAAGAATCGAGAACAAATACCACTGAGCTATCACCAAGCTTATATAAATATACTATGTGTCCATTGAGAACTCTTTTAAACTGTCGAAATCTTTGATTAATAAAAAAAACTTATGAGTAATTCAGACTACCGCTTCTGTGTATCTTAGGTTAAAAGTTATTAGTAGGTTAAATTAAAATTAGAATTCATTAAATAATTTTCATTAATTCATGAGATTGATTATTTTTTTCATTTAATCCGTAATACACTGAATTATCTTAAAACGTCTAGCCAGTAATTAATATTTTTTATAAATGCTAACTATTGACGTCAATGTATTAAAATGTTGACGAAGATTTGACTTATTTAAATTAAAAGTCATTCACAACCCTTAAATTTGAACGGGGTAATTTATTACACAATTTATTACACATTATAACCATGTTCTAGAAATGAAATTGTAAATGTCAATGGCTCTTTGGTAAAAAGTGACACTTTGATCTCAGTTAAAATGCTGAATAGAGGACGAAAAATATATCAAACTCTTATTTATATTTTTTTATATATAAAAAGGACTCGACAGACGAGGTAGTGATAAATACTGTCGCCCAGCGATATCCGCGATACACGCCAATATCAGTCCAGAATGACAAACTTTGACACACTCCCAGATAACCACCAAATACCCACCCCATCCAATAGGATCCAATAGAATACTATTCCTATCCATTACCTTAACACTTCGTGTAAATCTTTTTTTAAATCTCCAGAGGTAAGCAGCTTATCCGGGGGTGTGCCTACATTTCTCATTCGAAACTGATGTTGGCATATATCATTGATGTCCATATTGGCGACAGTATCCACTTACCATCAGGCACTAAGTGGTTCGACTGTCGCCTTGTTTCTATAAAAAATAACAAAAAGTATTATAATGTTTGGAAGTTGTTACGTTATAAATAAATTATTTTTGACTTATCACTTTAGCCTTGCTGTGACAGACACAATACAAAACTTTATGTACTAAATTGCCTTTCATCTTGACTTTCCTTTATGGAACAACCATCTATATGACAACAAATAAGCCCAAAACCACAAGATTACAAACTCGAAACACCACTCATTTGTGTTACTCTCTTATCAACTTTGTACTCGTCTCCTACGAGCACGTCATAACTTGGAATCCCGCGGGGGAAACTTTTTTAAAATTACTTCAACCCTGGGAGAAATGTTTTTGCTCATAATTTAAACTCCTCACTTCTCAAACTTCGCTTATTACCTCTTTGAACTCATCTTTTCATCCACATACGACTGGCTGCTTATTTAATTAGATTGCAACATTTCTGGTTGTTTTAATCAACTCATCAAGCAATATGACCTTTCAGCTTAGTTGGATTGTCTACTGAAGTGTATTTATTATACAACGGAATCGTGTTAAATTTTTATACATCAAATGTTTTCTAACAATTTAGCCGTAGGTGCGTACAATTTTATACAGCAAATTAAAAGTTTGGATATTTAATGAAAAAAGTGGGCTCGCCTAATTATGTAGTTTGTGGAGTGTGAAAGACATCCAACACTTGCTAATGAGTGATGGCCAGGAACCAAAGGGAGAGGGCGTCATTGATGTATATATACTTAGATAGGCACAATACGGCTCCGCTAATAAGGCAAACGTACCAAACGTTAGCCATATTAGCGGAGCCGTATTCTGGTGCTGCAACTGTATTATTTAATATCTTTCTGTATCAGCGAATCCTTCGACTTCTCAATATAGTTTTAGTCTGTGTGCAATGTCATATCAGGGGGATGGCGGGGCTGACATATCCTTATAGGATAAAAGCCCTATAATATTTATTATAAACTAGCTGTGCCGGCGATCTGTGGAAACTCCATGAAAATTCGTTACGTAGTTTCGGAGATTAGCATGTTCGAACAGGCAAACAGTCAGACAGAAAAAAAAATCAAAATCGTGTTTTTGTATTCTGATACTCTTCCTTCATCGTCCACAAACAGTTTTTGGTAAATATATTCAATGTACAGACACGCCGGTTCTACAGTTTTATTACATGTATAGATAAATACATTAGATATGTATATACAATAAATAAAATTGATGTTACTTAGATAATGTTAAGTACTTACCCATCATCATCCCAGCAAGAGTAAAAAACGGTATGACACATCCCTTATCCAGTAGTATAGGGAAGGCGATGTTCCCAAACAATGTACCGATACGACCCACTGCCATCATGAATGAGAAGGCTAAAGTCCTAAAATGAACAGGCAGTTGTATTAAACAAAAGGAAACTGAATTCTGTAAAATATGGTATGTCTTAAAGAAGATTAGGATAATTATTCACAGTGGTCCATAAATCCCTGGCTTTTGATTACCACAAGCTCAGTAAAGGACGTATTCAATTTTTATTAAAAATAAATTAGTAATGTTGACCAGTGTAACTAAAGTACTCGAGTTCACCTATTTTTATGGACGAAGGCGGCAGACGAGCATACAACCCCATGAAAATCCATCCCATAGTTTTTAAGATTAGCGTGCTCGAACTGACAAACAAACAGACAGACAAAGATTTTCAAAATCGTCTTTTTGTATTCTGATACTCTTCCTTCATCGCCTACAATCAGTTTTTGGCAAATATATTCAATGCACAGACACGCTGGTTCTACAGTTTTATTATATGTATAGATTCACAAAAAAATTATGATCCATATGAATGTTAGTATACAGTAAAACACTTGAAAATTATGTTAGTGTTTTATAACTCAATTCTATTTAACAGCTTTTATTAACTACCACACTAATGGACAGTTAAATTTATCAAATGATTTATCTAATCATCAATTATGTAATTCAAAACACTGTTTAACGTCTTTGTGATATATTTTTATTTCGGATTCTCGTCATGATAAGTTATTTTCAAGCAGTTCTGGACAATGAAATTATGCACAACTGCCGGTGACCAACCCCACCCAGTGTTGTAGGATGGAGCAGTCGAAACGGGCCACTATCATTCTCAGGGTGCCGTTGTCGCTGCCGGGTACAGGATCGAGAAGTGCAGGCGACCTTCTTACGCATTGTGGCATGAAAGCCGTGTCTCCGCGAGCATGCCTGACGAGCGGGAGCGTCGCGGCAACGCCAAAAGGAGTTATACTGTACTCGCACGGCGGCTGCTCGTGTAAAATGTGCAGTATGCTTTGAAAAGTGCTATTTTAACATAACATTTAAGATTTTTCGCGTTTTTCACATAATATATATGTATTTAAGCGGGTCTTAACGCGAATGTTTACCTTACTTATTAAACATTCACGTTTAAATAGATAAATATGTTATTTCAACATCGACCATTGAGCAAACCTACGTGTTAGCACATTACTCCTCAACGCCAGCGTCTGGCGCTCCCTCTTCACATCGCGGTCATCTTTCGGGTCCTCCATAATCATATGACCTAGGTATTTAAAACTGTCGACCACTTTTAGAGCAGTATCAGCAAGCTCGACCGAAGTCACTAATTTAGGCTTACATGTTCCTGCTATAAAAACAAGTACTACTGCACTCTTTTTAAAAAAAACATATTGAAAATCTAGGCCAGCTTTGCTTTTCAAGAAATAAATCCCAATTGAACACGACAGAGTCGATAAACTTATCATATCAATGAATATCGTTTCTAACGGCAAAATGCTTCATTCAGAAGTGCCTCTATTGAATCGCTACATAACAGAAATGTTCATTCACCATATATGCATAATTTCTTTGACTAGTCGACTAACTTAATCGAGATAAGAGGTACTTCGTCGACTACTGAGAGTGCAAGTTTGATTTAAAGCTAAATGTTCAGATATTTCATTGATTAGGTTTTATTCTTGGCAAATTAGATTGAAACGGACTATAGACGAATTTGTGTCTGAGGCAAACATTATGGGTTAAATAATATCATGAGTCGTTTAGAAGACTGCTTTCTCTTGAACACGTAAAAAGAATGGCGAAGGTTCGTGTAGTGAAACGAGCGTATGAGAGGCGATCGTAGACCAATAAACCGCCACAGACAGACATTGAAAAGACGAGATTGGAGAGGACTTTCGCGAACTACAGTCACCTAGGTGGGGGAAAGACTTCGTGTAGGATAAAAGCTGTGGCGTCTTTTGATTCCGGATGTCAAGGTCTCCACTTTATCGGAGCGGTACAAGTCGAACGACGAGTTGTCCGACTAGACTATTAATTAACGCTTTAATATCTATTGTAAAATTCTTCATGCAATAAATCAGGACACAAAATGACATATTATAACAAATATTACATTTCTGAAATAAAAAATCTAGCACGTAATATAGTAGTTTGGCTCGACTTAAATCGTAAAAAGTTTAAACTCTTTATACTTAGCTGTAATGCTGCGCTTAGTGAAGTTATTACATAGTTGGGTGTAACTTTTAACGGTATTTTCACTTGGCTGCACTAAAATAATTGTTTATTGTACTTTTGTTGGGCGTAATACCAAAACTTTATAAACGTCGAATACTGGAACGTTATTTTATGTTAAAATTCGTAGAAATATAATTCCCTAAATATTTCTATAAATATTTAGGGATCTACGCGGATTAAAGATATTTTAACTTAAAACTGGATGTCATCGTCATTCAATACTTCTCTCCTATTCATACGATATCTGATCATCAGACCGCTGGTCTGCTTATTGATTACTGTGAGTTCATTTCTTCGTTATCCCGATTTAGCCACGTGTCCCGCCCATAGCCACTTGAATCCTTATTATATTACCACATCAATCATTCTGTCTCTCCACCGTTTGATATAGGTAGGCCTCTCCCAAGGTTCAAGACACGGCTCAAGAATCTTCGGCTTCTACCGGCTTCGCCACCACACACGATCTTCTGCATTGTTCATTCAGGCACTAGCGAACTTCTTGATGACCTGCCCATTGCCACTTTAGCATGCTGACCCTATGAGCCATGTCAGTGACCTTCGTTTTTTGGCGAATCTTTTCGTTTCTTAAGCAAGGAAAGAAAAGAGAAGAATTTCAAAGAGAGTCCACGCATATCTCTCTTCAATTCATAGCACAGTATCTACTATATTGTCTTATGTAAAATAACCTTTAATCCCGGGACACCGTGTCCTGTCCTCATTGAGGACAAACTCAATTATAATTCGAATTGCTTGTAATAAAGCGTATTATCGCATACATTATTCGTATTTCAAATAAACCCTTATCTCCATCCTTCCAATGAAATCTAATATATAAAGATGTTTTATCGCCACTAACTCATATACCTATATATCGTAATTTCGGATACATATATATCGTTTGAGTATTGTAACCCTTTTAATACGAAGGTGACTTTCAAAGAAATGGGAATTAATATAGTTAAACCCATCTCAATCTTCATGAATAGGCGGTGAAAAAATTTCCATAAAATCTTGTAGAATTCCATTAACATCTTTATCTGTTATTCCATATAAGCTTTTTCTTTGGAAATTGTCTTGTCAATATGTCCTTAATTTTTTAAAGCGAAAACCGGTCTTGTAGACCATTTTGCAATAACAGAATATAACTTGCCGTCTGGCTGTGTGGTGTCGTGTGGCTATAAAATAGCATCATCCCATCTCTTCCTGTGGGTGTCCTAAAATGCGACTAAGCCCCTGCCATAAGACCTGAGGAACTACACCGGCTCTAAAAGAATGGACTTGCCAACCTGCTTGCCAGCGTGGCGTTTCAAGTCCATATATCCGTATCTGGGGAGGGCCGTATCCAGCAGTGGATGGTAAAAAGGCTGGTTACGATATGTACCTAATTCATGTAAGTGAAGTTATGTATAGACTCGTTAAGGTCGAATCTGTACACTTAATTAAAAGCGAGCGTTCGTACGATCACTTTGCGTTCGTAAATTAATTATTAAATATTTTTGTTATTACTTTAACGCATCGTTTCTCAATCTTTTAAATGTCGCGACCCCTGAACAGGTCAAAAATAAAGTAAATAACCTCACGGCCCCGTCGCTAATAAATAATTAGGTCCTAATTATGTTTCATTAATTAATTAATTTTCATACAATAAGTTTCTTTCTTACATAAGTACGTGATTTTTACTGACCAACTGCGACCCTTTGTTATATGTGATTTCCACCCCCTGGGGTTGCGACCCTCAATTTGAGAAACGATGCTTTAACCTTTTCATTGGATGCTCAAACTGGGAACTCGAGAGGTGAATTTGAGTTTTTCTTTGATTATTGTGAAAATTGTGTAATGGGCGTTTTGTGGTTTAATAATAGTAACAGTTTATTGAACTTAAAAGTGCTTTTAGTGGGTAGTGTTTAAATAAAAGCGTGGGACTGCATTTTTTGTGTACTTCTAAGGAGTCCTCGTCTGTCGTCGATAAACCTACTATCGCTTTACTGAGCGTCTCCTGACTTACTTGGAAAGGACTGGACACTTTGAAATTGTTTATAAGGAAGAAAATTTGACACTGGCAGAATGTGTTGCGCCATTGCAATATATGAAGAAAAAAAACTGTAACTACATAATTATCGTGCAACGTTGTATTTGCGGTTGACCCCATCCAGCCGCCTGGTGAGTTGATAACTAACTACAAATTAGTTGTTATTTAATAAACATTAAACTTATAACACTTACCGTGTACTAGTATCGAAGAGTTCAACGGAAAACGTTTGCAGTAAACCTATATTGAACTGAGAAATGGCAATATCTACAGCAAACAAGGCGACAACTAAAGTTTTATGGCTCGCCCATCTTAAACCCAAGGTCAAACTCGAAGATGTAAGACCAGCAGCGAAGAGTAGCCTCTTTTTTCCGACTTTGTTTACAAGGAAACCACTAACGAGATATGGAAGGACGCACACGCTGCCCACAATAAGACTGTTTACGTAGGTTTCTGTGCCACTTCTATTCTGAAATAAAAAGGTACTTTTATTTTGAAACTGTGCAAGAATATTTTAGAAAATGAATGTAAGTATGTAATAATGATATATAATAATAGCGGCTACTATAAGCCCTGAGGATACTCTACCATTCCTAAGGGAGTAAACTCGCCAACCCGATTGTCCAGTGTGGCGTTTTAAGGCCATACTTCTCTCATGCACAATATCTTTTGCATGAGGAGGTCCAGTGGATAACAAAGGGGCTGGTTTCATTGCATTGCGATAATAATAAATAAACATCTGTTACACAATAAATAAAATCCATAAATTACGTCACACGAATTTCATGATTCTTGGATACTTTAGATTTATACATGTGACGTCACGAAGCTTATGACCCCCCCCCCCCCCCTGTCACACGATGTCACACTTTGTTGACCCCCTCCCTCCCCCTTAACGTGTGACGTAATTTATGGATGACCCCTAGACATAGATCTATACGACTAGACAATGCAAGTTCGTGAAATTATATGGAAATTTTAGAGTCCACTACTTTTATTGACTACTTTTGATAAGTTTTACGTTGTAAATCGGGTCTGAACGCATAATATATTTCTACTCGACGTTTCCTTTAATTGTATGCGTTCAGTTTTATTTACAACATAAATTTAGAACAAAGTGCACAAATTTAAAAGTAACTTTTGCTAAATTTTTAAAATTCGTTCAATCAGTTGAATTTCTAAAATTTAGTAGGTATAACGCAATTAGGCATTTTTGCGATATTTACGACTTGCTAGCGACACGGGTTGGAACAGACTGAACTTGCGGCGCGAGCTGTAGGAGCTTAGGGCCAACATCGGGCACGCAGCGAAAGACAGCTTGCGTAATAATAATATATGCCTTTATATCTGTGTGTTACATCCAATATAGGTAATGGAATTATAAAGTTATAGGTAATGAAATAACAAACAATAACAAAACGAATTGATTGAAATCTGTCAGATGGATACAATAACACGGTAATAAAGTTCAATATGTATCAACAGTAATTCGATCAATTTATTATTATGACGATTTTTTTACAACACATTTCACTTGTATCGCTATCTAGTGTAATTACTTCATTAAACAACTGCAATTACTTGAATGTCGCGTCGATAAAAAACTTTCCACGTGTTTTTTTTTTAAACTCAAACAATTTATTTGCATAATATGGTTACAATAAGATAGTAAATATTGGTACAGCAAAATAATCTTAAGCCGACCATGTGGGGTCGAATAGCACCCCCCCCCCCCCCCACCTCTACCTGTAGGTGTCGTAAAAGGCAAAAACAAAGCCGCTGCCGCAAGCCCTGAGAAACTGCACCTCCAAAAGAGTGTACATACTCGCCAACTCATTCGGTCAGCGTGCCTGCTTTACATTCCTCGTGCACAAAACAATGGACAATAGAAGGGCTGGTTACGTTTAAGCCATATTCAACCTACTGGGACATGCAAAAGCTTCATTATGCCACGAAACATATCAATTTCAGAGACATACAACTATAATAAGTCCAATATTTTAGAATATGTTATGACAATGTGATATGACAACTTACCGGCACGCATACGTCATTAGCAGTCGTATTATTGATTTTCTCCTTCACGTCCCTAGTATAAGTGTCGAGCATAGCGCAAAGGTCTCCACTCCCTCCATCTGGGCTAAAGCTGTAATGTTCTACCACTGTCGATAGTTGAGGGAACCAGAGACGAAATACGTTGTATCTATAAAGATTGACATAAAATGTGATTAATATATTATGCGTAACATATGAAGATCGCTACGTAGGCATCGCCCTTAATAGCCGCATGACGACGATACCATGCACTTGACGCTGACATCGCGCAACGTGCCCCGTCAGCGCGTCGGATTTCGACACTGAGACTTTTACCTAGCATCGGTGAAGCCGGAATTTTCCTTTGTATTAATATATTTAGTTACAAAACTTATAACTTGTAAGTTATTATTAACAAGTAAAGAAATCTCCAATTGTTTTATTGGATCCTCCGCTGCAACCGTTTATATGTGTTAATAATAATAATTTGCTTAAAATCCGTTTACCCACTTTATTTACGTAGGTATTTATTGAATGTCAACAGTAAAGGCTCGCGCATTTTACGGCCGGCTACACCGCAGCGCTGTAAGGTTCCAAATACCCTCCTGAATCATTTTCAGACATTTTGTATAAATTATCGCACACTAGAGGCGGGCTGCACCGCGCCGCAGCGCAGCGCACTGCCGGATAGCTTGCCAGCCGTATTTATGCGCCGATGTTATGCGCTGCGACGAGGCCCGCCTCAATGTGCGTTGAACGTATTTATTTATATTACTCACTTATTGAGTCACGAGTGGACTCAGTAAACTAATGACTACAGTTGCTGTAACGTAACCAAACCATCGAGTACCTACAAAAGAAAGTAAAAATAAAATTAAAAAGGGAAAGAAATGTAAGAATAACTAACTATAAAACTATAAAAAATAGACTGCAATCTTAAATTTTACAATATTTTAATAATAATAAATTCTCTTTAAAACTTATGATTTAACTTATATTCGGATAATAATACGATTAGATACTTTATACTTTATTATTATCACTTTAACGGTGGGCCGGTTAAGCTCCTATAACTGTAGAAACGTTTCCATATAATTGCACAAACCGGCCCCAAACCGATTCAAAATTAAGTATAAAGTTAACCGTAAATAAAAGCTAGTTTGATATTTACGCAATTAAGTTCATTTAAAGTCTAACCGTTCCAAAGTACAAACAGTAGATACACTTTAAAGTGCAAAGTAAAGTAATAGATATAATACATTCATTTAAAGCTTTAAAGCTTGTGTCAAAGTCAATGTAATTTATCATTGTAGAGTGAAAATTATCTTTAACGTAATCACGATGAAGTTGAAATTATTTTATAGTGCATAGGTATAATGCATATGCATAGTGAATATTGACCGTATGGTACCAGCCGACTTTCTAAACCGATAGAGAAGAAGTGGAGAATTAATGGGATGATGCTATTCTAATAGCTACCACAGGCCCTGAGGAACTACACCATCTATAAAAGAGTAGACTCGCCCACCCGCTTGGCTAGTGTGGCGTTCTAAGGTCATGCATCCTTCATGCAGAAGACAATGTAAATGAGAAGACCGAAGTCCAGCCGCAGTAATCCGGGCCGATTACGCGACTCGAGAATTACATCCATTGTGATGATTTGATCGTGCATTCACCCTCAAGCACAAAGCACAGCTTAATTGGATGATTACTGTAGAATTTCTCAATTAATTTGCAATAATAGGTACCTACCTATTAATGTGTTTTCATAATTATATAAGTGAATATGATTTAGGGCAAACGTTTGATGTTTAAGTTTGCACAAAAGTATATATGAGGACCCCAGAGGTCAAGGGGTCTAAGTGACATTTTCGAAAGAATTGAGTTAGATGCAGTAACAGACTGTTAAAATACTATTCTTTTTAGTGGTGAGGAGATCCAAGTGATTTCCCTGACAGGTGCTGCTACCTAGTGTGTTGCCCCTTCACCACTAGTAGTGCATGCTAACACTGCTTAGAGCTCTAAGGTCTAAGCTGCTTGGTCTAAGTACACATTATCTACCTTTTATTACCTATAAATGTAACACAGGTGATTTTAATAATCTATTGTTAGTACTAATTAGAAGCAAATGGCCAAAGTGTTGGCCTAAAATGGTCAAAACAAAAAAAAAATAACTTTCCCTCTTACAAAATTTTGTTGACTTTTGGTTCAATTATCTCAAAACATAAATTTTGTTACTTAGACCCCTTTACCTCTGGGGTCCTCATATAAAAATGATTCTATATATGTACCTACATACGCACAAAAGTATCATAACAGAAATAGAAATCTGGTAATTTAATCAATGTGATAAAAATAGCTGATAAATAACTGATAAAAATAATGTGATACTGATCCTCGTTAGTTCAAAAGTTATTTATTTTGCTTTCATAAGTATGATAATGGTTAATTATCAATTGTTAATGCAAAATGTCCATTATTATTTTCAACTTTGTCACACGCGTAATTGAGCTTTTCTTGTGTCGGTATTTTAATTGTATCACGTAATTATTAACTGTGGGAGAGTGTGACTCTTTAAATATAGGTACCCACCATTGTAATGTGTATTTTTACATAATATGTTATTCTTTCACAGATTTCAGTGGCTGTATAATTTATGTAACTTTTTTTTATGGGCGAAGGCGGCAGTCGAGCGTACAGTCCACCTGGTTGTAAGTAGATACTGTCGCCCATAAACATCTGCGATACATGCCAACATTAATCTAAAATAACAAACGTTGGCACGCCCCCGGATGCGCTGCATACCTTTGGAGATATAGGAATGGATTTGGAGAAAAGGTTGGGAAAATGGCTCCCCATCCTATCCCAGGGATAGGATGGAAATGGGCTCTGGCACATCTCACTCACTATCGGTACGTAAGTAAGTCGGAAATGCAATACATTTCAAGGCGCGCCCAGCGGCTGTTGGATTGCAGCGTGCACTCTCCCCCTCCCAAAACTTCTAGGTAAGTTAGGCATTGATCATATGATCCTTCTGAATAACTTCACGTGTTTATTCTACTTGTTATTTAAATAATAATTATGTTCAACATATAATGTTAACTGTCTATGTCAAACTGTAGTGCTAAACATTTTATTTCTACATGAAATTGAGATAATCCCGCTGATCTGGAGTCCCGCAAGGCTCCTTTCTATCACCAATTCATTGATCTGTTGCAGTTTTACTATAGAACCTTATACTGCGTGATCAGTATATGGCACTACATTTGCAATATTTGTCAGCTAAAACCCTTTGCTTAAACCACTATTAGTGAATAACATACTCACAGTGCCATCCCGACGAAATTCAGAGTGCATAGTAAAATCAGGTGCAGAACCAAAGGCTTTCGAAATATAGGCTTCACGTTATGCAATCCTATCACCAACTGATGTCTTAATGTGGTTTCCACCTTCCTCTCTGATTCCTCCTTGATTTTTTCGACTTTGCTTTTCCATATGTTCACGTACTATAAAGAAGAACTTGTGTCATAAATAGAACTTATATTATTAAGTCACTGTAAACATATTTAGCACATATTTAGCTGTGAAATTGTACGTAAAATGAGAGTGCCAACTATAGATAGAGGAATCACCAAGAGATGAATAAATGTATGTTTACTATGAATATTGACAAATTATGGATTGGGATGGAAAATGGCAATGAGAAGATACTAACTAGCTCCTGAGATACAAGTCTGTCCGAGATCGGGGGTTAGAGCTTCATATTAGTGAATAATACATATCTGTTGGTCAGTCCGTTAGTCAGTAATTGTAGTACGTTTATTGCAGTAAATATATTTACAGTAAATAAATTCTAGTTGATGAAAATTCCCTCTGGTCAATAATTATTTACATATTTTTTTGGTCCACTTTATTTTTAAAAAAGCGGCTTAATATACTAGTTTATGAAAATTCCTCATTGTAACATTGAATTTCTTCTTATGGTTACGTCAAGTTAGTCAAGAAAATTCGTAATGAAAATTTAAATTCTTCTTATGGTTACGTCAAGTTAGTAATCTTAAAATTCGTAATGAAAATTAAAAATTCAGAAGGTTAAAACAGAATAAGTAAAAGGTATCCATTCATTTACAACTTTTACTTTTCATTAAATTAATGTCAAAAGGTCACTGACATTCATTAAATTATTGAAAGAAATATTTTTCCTTATCAGAGAAGCGAATTTATAAGTTAAAAGCAAAGGTAACAATAGGGTTTAATTAAAGCTTACACAACTTGGGATTATTGTTTATTTATAACTATTCTGATAAAATGTGGGTGTTTTCAAAATAAGCACTGGCTTTGACTGTCGGCCTATTAAAGAGTTTGTCTATTACACCGTCACTTAAGGTAATTTATTTTTTTATTAATTTTTTTATACTTAATAGGTACCTTGCTATTGGGATCAAAATTATTTAAAATTTTAAATATTACAATGTGGATAACATCATCGACTTTATACTAAACTAAATGTATTTTTATTTAATTTAGTTATACGATTAATAATTTTATTATTTATGTTAGATTTTGTAAAATATATTTCTTTCTCTCATGTTGTAATAAAAATAATGTTGGTTTTGATGAATTTTGGACTAATTCCGGTTCACATTATTTATTCATAAATCGTTTAAAAGAATTGAAGTGTATAATGGTATCTTTTTACAGTCCAGCGCGTATTTTTGTTGCATCTCATACTGGTACGAGTATCGTATTTATATGCGAGTATATATCTATATTCTTGTGCACCATTATCATAATAGAAAGTGATTAGAGGTCGAGTTTGTATTGTCTTTATACAGGACCATCTTCTCTTTATACAGTTTTGCCGTCATGCAAGACAATCTATAAACATAATTGTTTCTTTTTTTCGTTGCTACTTTTTTATGGCACGGTGTTACACCGACGTTCAACTTTTCGTTAATTGCTTCCTGCCACGCTATATTTGGATAAACTTGACAGGCCGGAACGACGAAATAAATTAATTTTGAAAACAAAAACGTACACGAAAAGTAGTATTAAAGGATTAATTTTGCAAAAAGCTAAATAAGAAGGTAATTTATTAAAAGCGAGAACGGGGAGGGGGGTCTTTATTGAAATAGCAATCAAACTTATTACAAAAATTTGATAGTACCTACTAACATTTTTAAATCTCAGTCATTCTCAAAAACCCGTAGGCCCTAACCGAAAATTTTATTAGTGTGCAAAATGGAGGAAATCGAAGTTCATGCAGTTGTTAAATATTTCTGCCTGAAAATTTTTTCTACGACATTTTTTTTGAAGAATTGCAGTCTAATATGCATGATGACGGATTTTGAAATCCGCTTCTATAATGTAGATTCACGTCTACTGTTTCCGAAAATAACATTATTTCAGCAATAAAATAAGTTTTAACGCAAATTATCCATTTTTTTTCTATCTACTTTGAATTATGCGCGAAAACACTCGCAGGTGTCATGGCGTCGCTTGTGACGTTACACCTAGGTAAACGTAGGTAGGTAAATCAATCGAAGTTCAAGCGACACGGTGATGTTTCATGAGGCGTAACGTCATTCGCTCTGATTGGCGTTTTAGTTAACATGGCGGAATGCAGTATTTTATACTTTTATTTTATTGAAAATATTATTAATCTCAATGTTTACATTAAAACTGGTTAATTTATTAGAATTCTTTCAACATATTTTTTTCTCTAAAATAATTTATTCTTTAATTCTTTAATACTGTCATCATGGCTATTGGGAGACAACGCGGCAGAACCGTCTCTAACGACGAGACTCGCTCTGGGCGCCCAACAACCGCTGCTACTGAAGACAACGTTAAAAAAATTGAAGAAATTGATAAGACAGATCGACGTGTGACTATTCGTCATTTAACTGAGATTATGAAGCATTCGTTCATTTTAACTCATACCTTAAAATTGAAAAAGGCGGCCGCGCATTGGGTTCCTCGAATGTTAACAGACGCAGAAAAGAAAGCAAGAGTAGACATTTCAAAGCAAACTTTGGCAATTATTGACCGAGAAACAGAATCTTTTCGACTACGTTTCGTGACCGTTGATGAAACCTGCGTTCACCATTTTGACCCGGAGACGAAGAACGAAAGTAAGATGTGAAAAAGATCGTCCTCCCCGTCAGCTAAGAGATTCAAGGTCTCTGCGTCCGCTGGAAAGATAATGGCCTCGGTCTTCTGGAATGCGGAAGGTATCATTATGATCGATTATTTAACTAAAGGACAGACAATAACTGGAGAGTATTACGCAACATTGATTGAAAAACTACGGGAGGAAATAAAAAATAAACGACGTGGAAAATTGCATGCCGGAGTGCTTTTTCATCATGACAATGCACCTGATGCACAGCGCATCGGTCTGATGTTGCAGGCGCTGCCATCCGAACGGCTGGGTTTCAGTTGATGCAGCATCCGCCATATTCTCCGGACCTAGCTCCTAGTGATTTTCACCTTTTTACCAATTTGAAAAAACATCTGCGTAGTATAAAATTATGGTATGGCATGTGCGCAGTAAAGTCTTTTTTCGATACCCAGGATCAAGCCTTTTTTCCCAATGGAATCGAGCAACTTGCAAAACGTTAGTTAAGGTGTATTAGATTAGTAGGTGATTACGTTGAAAAATAAATACAATTTAGATATACGTTTCCTAAAGTTTCAATACTTTTCCAAAAATATATTGATCAACCTAGTATATACCCCGACAGATGTGAATCTAGTAACGTATTGCAAGTGGTGGTTGTATCAATTCACAAATGTAAATTTCAATAGTAATTATATGTATACTACTTTATACTTTCGTGTTTATTCAAAATATAATTGTATACAATAATAATTGTACGGTTAATTCTCTTTCTTTTTTTATAATCTCCGAATATAATGGATACTTTCGTTTCCTATACTTTCGTTAAACATGTTCCTGTCTTTTCTTCGTAAGCAGGAGGACAGTATTATATTACCTATTCCTCATTCTTCTCAATCCATTTTTCCAATTCTACGGCATCTCATTTATGGATAATGTCAAAATAACACACATAGGCAGAGTAGGTACGTATACCCACAGGTACCTAAGTAGTCACGTATGTAATTACCAGTCCTTACTGGACATAATACCTGGACAATAAACCGTAGTAAACACACATGGAAAAACATCGGTTTCAAGTATTTGAAAGTGTTCATAAAAGGGTTTATTAGCAAAAAAAACATTTTTTTTTACTTATGAGGTTCTGTGGCTTAAGCATAATCTAAGTCAGAATTTTCATTAACGATACGGGATACTGCAGACTCAGGCAGCGCTTCTGGCGAATAGGATGGTCTTGGAGGACCAGAAAGTCTAATTAACATGTTCTGTGACTGTGCAGCTTCAGCATAATATAGAAGATGCTCTTTTTGGTAGTTTACCTCTTGACATCAGATTTGAGGAAAGCATTCTCACACCGAACCATTGTATTGTTCATGGAATACGTAGGTCTTGTGGATGAAGTTCTATTAATTCACAGGCGTCACAAATTTTCTAGGACCTAGTAACTCTACTTGGACCCTTTGGATCTAAGCAACCCTATCTTAAAATAATAAATATTCGCTCACCATCACAAGGGTTGTCTGTTCGTGTGCAAGCTTTTTCTTTAAATAATAAAAAAGAAAATCTTACCGGATACGTTTCAGCAGCTTTCCCTGTATTCTCAACGTATACTTTAATCAACACCTCCCTGGCTTCTTCGTATCTTTCTTTAGAGAGCAAGAACTTGGGACTTTCCGGCACGAATGAGTACAGAATGAAGGCTGATAGAGAGAATATGGACATCGTGTAGAGGTAGAAGTTCCATGTGTTTAACACTGTAACAAGATAAACACCTTTTTCCTTTTCGTAAATGCTGTTTAAATATCATCGTTTAAAATCCCTTGCTATTTTCCAACGAATGAAATGTTTATGGATAGTGAAAAAGAGATTTTAAGAAACGATGATACTCGTATATTAATAATTTAAGTGTTTATATGGGCGAGGAGGTTTTCGTATGGGTACCAGTTTTATTTTATTTAACTTCATACCAATTGCTTCATTAAAACCTGGTTAACAAAGCAATCAGTATGAATAATAACGCCTCCCTAAAATCAACTGGTGACATTGATTGGATAGTATTTCTTTGATTGGTGGACTATCTGCAGGTCTCCCATCTTATAATATAAAAAATATATATGACTTTATGCAAAGCAAACACCAGCTGGCCTTAAGTAATAATTATTCGAATATTTGATTAAAGAGCGAACTAAGTATTAACAGTGTTACTATAATTACTTGAACTTACCAATGTACCCGCCAAAAAGCGTGTACTTCCAGTTGTTCATTAGGATTCCCCACGATATGGCGGTGATGATCACTTGTGCTAGGGCAGCAAACGACGATTGGCATAACATCACACGATCCCTGATGTCGTTGTAACAGAACTCTGACGTTAAGGTGACCACTGGACTGAATGAGGTGGCGAATCTGAAAGAGAAGTATAAGAAGATTTAAAAAAGTTTTATTTCTAAGTGACCACATGAGCTCAGTGGCGAACTTCGGGTGCCTGCGAGAGTTCCTACACCGATGGCATCGTAAGAGAAACCTGTACCGCTTCTCTGATTGAGCTGCACAGCATCGGAGAAGTTTTCGTGTAGAGTCTATGCTCCAGAAAGGGGGGAGTGGGTAAAGAACATTGGAAAAGAAAAATTTTTACGAAGGCAGAGTAACCGGTTAGCTACTCTTACCGGTTACCGAAGGCAGGTACGTATAATCAATTGGTAAGTCTTTAAGAGTTTAAGACCCTGGTCATTATCGCCAGATGGGCAGCTCTTCTGCCATCTTGGTTCTATAAAAAAACACTGGTTGAGTTTATAATTATGAGTTTACTTTATGAAATTCTATGAGTATGAAATATACAAAACTCCACGCACGATAAGCCGTATGTGAACGCTGGTCTACCAAAAACATAACGGATATCGTTATATTTGCTCGTTTTATTGACTGAGATCAATAAAACGAAAATTATCACTTAACTCCCAATTATTTTTTCCTCCTTGGAGACTGTTTTAAAAGCATCATCGGTAACAATATACCCCAGCGAAACAAAAGAGCAAGGTTTCAATGAAAAATTCTATACCGATACACTTGAAGAATTTCCCCAGGGAGTATTATTTACTAGGTATTCTATGCCCGGGTTGAACTCGAAAACAAAGGATTAAAAATTAAAAAGGAATCCGGGAGAAGTTGCCACGTGACATTGGCGATGTAGGTTTAACACGAAAACACTTCTGGGATTATACTAGTATTTAAACTTCAGTTTTTATTTGCCTGCTATCGAGGCTTGGAAATTGTTGAATTTGTAAAATGGTTTCAGCCGATTTACGAGTACATATATGTAAAATAAAGTTTATTATGGAAGCAATGTATAACATGAACAAACACAAAGTATAAAATATATTAAACAATTTGACCTATAGGACTTGTCCCTTGATTCGGTAATGCAAGTCTGATGCGAGCATTCGTCCGCTCTCGCCCGTGGTTCTTATGATAATGACTCTCTCTATCTGACATGTATGCAATATATTTACGAATCTCCAAATATAATACTTATACAGTAATGCGAAGCTGAGTTTCAACAATCACAACTACTCTTTGCGGTTTGCAAGCAACTCGCCTAAAATAATTAACGTTTACATTAAACGCTTCAAACTGAAAAATCTTATTGATTTACAACATTATTTTTGCGGTTGGTATAACTTAGCCGCCAATCGTATAGCCGCAAAAGGATTTGTAATTGTTCCAACGCCTGTCTAGACAATACAATATAATATAACAATACAATACAATTAGGTTATCAATCTAGTTTTCAACGGGACCGTGTTTTTACAGAAACACACTTCCGAATGATTGATCGATTATGATGTATGTGGCTCGGCGAATCTCCGTTGTGGTACTTTAGTGCTACAAAATCGATGGTACGACAAAATGTCTGCTGAATAACGAATCGTTTAGACGCATTGATATGTATGTATTTTATATAAATGAAAGGTATCATTATATTTTCCTTTTAAAAAGTGCTTCTTACCTATTTTATTTATTAGGTCCTTAATGAAATTGCCGTTTTATATGAAAAATATCAAATATTACATTATTGTATGAAAATTATATATTTAATTAATCGAAGTATTGTCTATTATTATCAATGCACTCGTGCGTTCGATTGCGGTGTCTGGTCCGTACACATCGTTGACATTGCGTGCCGTGCCACGACGGAATTCGTATTCGGATATAACGCAAATTTTTAACTTTTCCATGGTCGCAAACATAACAATATCTAAGCAAAAGGTCGTAGAAGAAAGAAAGGTTTAAAGAAGAATGTCGTAGCTTCAAATAGAAATTAATTTGAATTTGGAATTCAAAGCCAAACGCAATATAAGTGAGTTCAAAATAGCCACTATGAACAAACGGATTTTTTGTAGATAAGGCCCTAACACGATTATGATTTCCTCGATACTAATTTTGTTACTATCTCAAGAAATAATTGAAATCTCTTGATCCGAAAACACTTCCATTTTCAATTCCACGATTCCAATGTCTCGTATTTCTATTTATTTATTTTACAAGTGCTATAAATATACATTTGTTAGCAAAATGAGATTTACCGACATTCCATGAATTTACTCATTATAATTCCTTTTGTAGTTTTTAGTAACTGTAACTGTAACGATGAAAGGGCTACCTTTTATCGTCCACTGCTGGACATAGGCCTTCTCATTTACTTTATCTCATGCATGAGGCATTAAACGCAAACGCCTGGCGGCCAAGCGTGTTGGCGAAATCACTCTTTTAGAGATCATGTAATTCCTCAGGGCTTGTAGAAATGTCTTTTGTTAAGTTTCCTTTAATCCCTGTGGATTCACGGTATCCACGGGAAGAGATGAGGTGGTGCTATTGTAAAACTGGTCTATGCGTAGTACTGTTATAGTAGTTTTTAGTAAGATTATCGAAAACCCCAATTTTATTGTCACAGTTATAATAACTACAAACTCAAGGGTGTGATAAACCCTTTAAATGATTATTAATACTATTGCCAACTACCCGGATGTACTAAAAAGAATTAGTAACGAAATAATAATGACAATTCATAATCATTTCATCCCGATGCCGAAACGCGGACTTTGGCGGTAGACCTGATTTAAAGTCGCTCTGCGAGCGATAGATAGCTACGCTCCAAGTATCTTTGCTTGACGCAATCCGAAATACAACTATAAAAAATCGATGTTAAAGTACAAAGGGCAGTTACAAAGGGCAGTGGCAACAGTCCGGCCGTATCTGTTGCAGGTCCGATAACTAATGGCGCAGATATGGCCCGAACGTCCGTTATCGAAGGACCGATTACCGACACGGGCGACGGGTGTTTGAATGGACACCATATACCACGACACATAGCGTGAGACGCTCTCAGGCCATATGTAATGATGACAACTTTGTAATTAATGAAAGTTGTCGATAGTGGCTCGATGAGAGAAACAGCAGATCCTGTGTGGTAGCGTGCTTTGGGAGAAGCCTATATTCAGCAGTGGAGAAACACAGATTGACGGTATGGTATTGATCACAGAACATAATAAGACTACCATATAATGTTAGTCTTGTAATCAGTCTATAATGTTCTGTGATATTGATATTACTAATTTTCTATTCATTGGGTTTGAAAGGGTTCGTCTAAAAAATGTCCAAGTTGCCCGTATGATCCGATATTCCAAAGGTGATTGTTTTCTTTTAATCGTTGAATAGATAGCAAACCCTAAGCTGTTGTGTAGACCATTAGCTATTTCCGGTTTCCCATTTTCTTCGCCACTGAGTTAATTAAGCATTGGTAACGCTCGCCATGAGACACGTGCAGGTCATTTGGCGAGCGTGTGGATAGATAATTAGCCATTAAAATTGGGAGATTAAAGTGACCGATTCGTCCATTGGGCTGTTATATTTATCTTCTGGAAGAACTTCATGGTTATTCATAATTATTCTTCGTAAACTTCATAATTCTCGGTCGGACAGATTTACTAAAGACAAGTGTACCTTTAGCATTGGCCAAAAGTGCGTCTGCACGATTATAAACTTTTTTTTTGCGTTCATTAACAAATTATTATGGTGATTTTAAAGTTCATATTCATTGCTCTAACTGTATGAATAAATTTGTTCTGCAACGTTATATTTGCGGTTGGCGTTACCTAACCGCTTATTAAAGAAATTGAAAAGTTGCAAAAATATTTTTAACTTGTGCAAACGCTCCACTGGCCTGTACTGTGGTTTTATTTTGTCTCAGTCTCAGTACCTATACCTATGTCATCCAGTATGATATTATAAAATACTTACAAGAGTCCTTGAAACATCTTAGCCGTTAAAAGGACTTCGTACGTTTGACTTGTGCCAGCTATAAGGACCAGTAAGTAAATGCCCGCGTAGCCAACCAAAATAAATATCTTTCTGCCGAACGTGTCTGTAAGAAAGCCGGCGACAATCGAGGAGGCTATCATTCCTGGAATTAAATAAAAATACAAGTAAATAAAAGATACAAGGAGGAAAAATAGATATATAGGTATGAAAACGAAGAGTAAACGTTATATCTGTTATATGTAATATATTTATATGTGTGTGTGTATAAGTATGTATATGTTTGTGTGTATTCGTATAACAATATATCATTAGTATGTAATAATCGTATAATGAAAGTAGTATATATAGGGAAGGCACTATGTCTGCCCATTTCATTGTTCACCTATCGCTCTCCCAGGTTTACGGGTAGAAATCTCCTAAGGGGTGGTTAGCACGCCTTTTGTATATATTTTCTTGTATGTGTATGTAAAATAAATAAGCTAGTATAGAGTAACGCGAAATGAGGAGTCTATATACTCGTGACACCAACTCGTTCCGCAGTTGGATACTGACAGCGTCCCATGGGTCGTTACGAGATTTCACATAATTTATACTAGAAACACGGAAATGCATAAAATATTCAGTATTAAGTATTTTCAGTGTGTCGATATATATTTTTTTCCATTCTGTATCATGAGGTAGGCAAGGTCTTTCACCTCAAATTACAAAGGGTGTAAGTAAGTGAGGAAACAAGGCGACTTCCAGTCACTTCCAGTAAGAGGGAGATGACGGATAATCAGCTTATGATAATGATGAGATGTCGTCTTTCTCTTGTAATCACTGCAATATATTATGAACACCTTTGCAGTATTGTGGTGGCTCGGGAACTCACCAATGAGCTTGCCGCGAATAAATTAAAATTTATGTTTTTTTTCTTTTAATTAAAACAGCGGCAGACGAGCATACAGTCCACCTGATGATAAATCGATACTGTCGTCCATAAACATCCGCGATACATACCAACATCGGTGCAGAATGACAAACGTTGGCACGCCCCCGGATGCTCTGCCTACCTATGCAGATTGAGGAATGGATTGGGAAAATGGGGAGGGAGATGTGGGATGGGAATGGGCTCTGGCATATCTCACTCACTACCGAAACACGTACGTACATTGGGGAAATATGATAAAGTAGGAAATGCAGTACATTTCAAAGTAGTCTTCTGAGAGAGAAAGGTAACGTGGCCAGAGAAGTGCGCCCAGCGGCTGTGGGAATGAAGCATGCATTCTCCCCCTACCAAATGTCTCTCCACTGCTGAATTTTGTTTATGAATACACATTTTAATATTCCAAAAATTTATCGGCACATCTCGAGACACGTGAAGCGTCAGTCAGTAACAGTGGTCTCAGAGTTGCGTTAATTTCGTGAGATGTCGATAGGTCCGGTCCATAGGTTCAAAGATCGATCCTATCACGTAATAGATTCCATCTCCATAATCGTTTAAAAACTACCTGTGATATACATGACGTCTGGCAAAACTTAAATTTTTTCTCACCAAAATATGGTGCAGCAGTCAAAAGCCCCTTTTGCGCCAGATTCATGTTCAGATCGCATTCTGCTATTGGCAGCAGAAACGCCGTATCATTCGTGACTAACACGCCGGCAACGAAAGCAATCAATGCGGTCATCAGTAACCTTACGTGGAAACGACCGAAGGTACACGCCTTCAGGGCCAGGTTGATTTCTTGCATCGGCGTAGGCGCCTTTGATTCGATGCGGCCATTGTCTGAAAAAAAAAAAATACAAAATACATCAATAAAGGGAGATTTCGCTACTTTCGCTGCTTTTAGAAAAAAAGTCTTTAGAGAAAAACTGCACAGCTTTGTGAGACCTATCTAACGACATATAATTCTATTATGTCGTTAGATAGTATGTCGTTAGATAGATTCTTATATATCGACATATAATACTTCTTAAATATACGACATATACTTAGATACGGATGTTTAAAAATTGTCACTAGTTCGGCGGTGAGGGAAAACAACGTGAGGAAACTCGCATGGTCCAGAAATAAAAGAAAATTTGGAGTATGTGATCCACCAATCCGCCTGCGTGGTGGATTACGGCCCGAAACCCCCCGTGATTTAATAGGGCCCCGCAGTGGGACGTTATAGGCTTGTACAAGTACAACTACATTCTCTGCCAGTAGTCAATCATTGCTTAAATATGGATTAGGCAGAAATGTTTGCGTAGTATAAAATTGTATGCAGAATGTATAAAATTTCGGCGTCTATACATACAAATTATACTATTATGGAGAACTACTCGATTTTTTTTTTCGATTTTTGGAATAATTTGGAATTCCATTGAACCGATTTGGCTAATATGCTCTTATAAACGTAAACTGTTTTTAGTCAAATTGTATTACAATCTAGCTGTGCCAGGCTACGTTGCAATGCGTTAGATTTTTTTTTTTTATCAGAAACCTTCCCGGGCGCGCGCACAACAACTCACCAAAGTTTCATCAAAATCGGATAAGAAGAGAAACTGAAGATACAAACTCGTATGTCAACATCACTCAAAAATGAGTAACGTGAACGAATTATATACGTACTTACATTCTGTTCTAAGAAATTTCCACATTCTATTTCGCAATTTCCTAGTAAAATGTCACTATAATTATTTACACAAGATAAGAATTCCTCTATTTGACGTCCTACTTACGTAGATCGTATAACGTCAAAAATCAAACAATGGATCTGAGATAAGTGGAGAGTATTACGTGAAATGCTACTGGAAATTATGTCTATTGTAAATTCGGGAATTGCAAATCTTATCTAGATTTTTATGAACAAATGTTTATCCTAGATAATTTGTCTGATGTCTTCTTCTTTTCTCAATATAGCAATAGCGTAATCAGCACATTTCGCCAATGACAAGATTGCTACGTAATAACTCTTAGCAATTCGTCAACGTCCAGTACCGTGGAAATAAGTTAGGAGTCGCTCAGTAAAGTGATACGTAGTAGGTTTACTGAGAGTAGAGATGTACTCCTTGGAACGCAGTATTATGCTTTTATTGGATTCTCACAAACATTACGCACTAACAATTAACAATTAGTTTAATTAACTGTCACTATTAAACCACAAAACCCACAATACACAATTTTTATAATAATCAGACAAAAACTTGAATTTAATTCTCTAGTTCCCTAAATACTAAAACTTAATTACACGAGGCTAAATACTCGAACGTACTTATTGCATCTTACGAGCGCCCGTCTGTCTGACTAGCTTGTAGTTGTGAGTGGGGGAAAAAAAGGTTTATTCCCATTTCTCCCATTGAGAAATCGCATGAAAGTGGGGCTTTACCCACCCACCTTTGCTATGGGACAAATGGGACAAGTATTCAGTTCCTTGAATACTGTTATTATTACCGATGCCAAATGGTGCTGACCTATTGTTATTGAATTTTGGAATGAGTGCTCTTTTTAATATGTTTTATTTTATAATGGATGTTTTTCAAATTTTTTGGGGAAGTTTACACCGTTATAATTTGGTATCTACTGAGCTGATTTGACTCATTTTCGATGTCAACCCAGACAGACCCAAACGATTTCCTGCCAGATGAGTGGATAATGTAGTGATATTTTCAGGTTTTTTTTTATAGAAATATGGCGGCAGACGAGCATACAGTCCACCTGATGGTAAGTGAATACTGTAGCCCATGGACATCCGTGACACATGCCAACTTCAGTCCAGAATGACAAACGTTGGTACCGCTGCCTATCTTTGCGGATTAAGGAATTGATTAGGGGAAAGGGTTGGGAAAATGGGGAGGGATAGTATTGGGATGGGAATGGGCTCTGACATATCTCACTCACAACTCACACCGAAACAAGTATCTATTTAAAATTTACGTCGTAAATTGAGGAAATACGATAAAGTAGGAAATGCAGCATATTTCAAAGTAGTCTTCTGTGAGAGAGGGGTATCGTGGCCAATCGAGTGCGCCCAGCGGCTGTGGGAATGATCAGCAGAAATATTGAAAGTGGCAGCAAGTTTAAAAGTAGGTTAGGTTTAGGACAATAAATACATATTAGTCCCGCGTCGACTTTGTATTAACAGTCTTAGTAATTGTTTGTTTTAAGAATCATGATTTGCTGCCTGTTTAGTTTAAGTTCTGTACATTTAAATACGAGCCATTTTTTTCACAATTCGAAAGTAGTGATCTCTGCAATAGATAGTTCTACAAAATTTCCCTAAAAATATCATAGAACTATCGTAGGTATCGGCCTATAACCTTTCCAGGCACATGCCTGCCTACCCCTGAAATTAAAAGAAAATTTCGGGTCATAGTCGCAAGCGGTTGGTACCTATATATCAATAAGCACATGTTGCGACTATGACCCGAAAACTTCTCTTAATTTCCGGGATAGGCCTGTGCGTGGAATGTTATAGGCCAATATCGATTGAGACTAAATAGAAGAGAGAAATTTAATTTAAAATGAACAGGTAGCAGGTGGCCCCACAGTTGCTTAAATCTGTAGTGACCTCTAAATAAAATTCAGTTTCACACCGTTAGCAGACGAGGTCAATATTTCGTTTCTATTTTTATTTATTCCATAATTACTACGGTCTGCTTTAAAACACAGGAAACTAAAACATTTCATATCCTGGTTAAAAAATATTGAACTTCAAAACTTATGTAATGAAAATTAAAACCATACTCTTTCGGTAGTTTGTGTACTGGCGGTGCCAACGACTTCGTTCGCGCGCACTTTAAAGTACCTACGAAAGGTCGTAGGTACTCCATAACGGATCGGCGTGAAATATACCCTAAATGTTTACCCAAGTCATTAGCTATAAGTTTCATTAAATTCTGTCCAGTGGTTCTTGTGTGATGCGCGTTCAGGCAGACGGACAGACAAAAAATCCAAAAAATTATTGTTTTCGGCTCTGTATCACATGCACTTTACACTGCAATAACCTTTATTTAATATTTCATGTGCAGACACAGCTCTGTTAAGATTTTATTGTATGTATTGAATATATTTGATATTACCGTAAACGGTACTTTTAAAGTCCACTACTGGATCTAGGCATAAGAATAAACAATAAGTCACATATGTATAAGAATAAATAATTGTTTGTTCTTATATACAGCCTTCTGGCCACACGATTTGGTGAGTCCACTATTGTACAGGTGGCGTACTTCTTCTGACCTTGTGGTAGCTATCCATTAATCACCTTTTACAACACCCAAACGGGAAAATATGAAGTTTCATAATTTTTAATAATTTCACATATTTTATTATGCTTTGTCTTAAAATCGAGATATTAAATCATGTTTCCATTTAAACATAATTTTGAAACAACGAAGTATTAAGTTATATAATCATAAATAAAATTAATAAGACAATGCTGACAATTCCTTTGTTCAAATGATGTCACATATGGTATATACATAAGTTACATCTATAAACAGATAAATCATATCACGTCTTATGACATTATTGATTGTGCTACATCATAACGAGTTAAACAGCAATACATCAATTATACAGAGTATGTAGGTTAGGCAAGGTGCGTCACTGTTACGTCATACATACATATTGTCACAGATAATAGATATCTTTAGAATGGCTACGTTCAGGTAGGTAAGTTGAACGACTAATGCCATCACAAACTATTGTGTTGAACATTGACCACTCGTTATCACAAGAGATGATTATTTATTACTAATGTTTCTAAAGCCTGACACCACACGGCTGGCGTTAGAGTAGCAGCATCTCATCTATTCCCTTGGGTGCAATAAAAGGCGACTAAAGCATAACAAAGACGCCATCATAAACTGAGGAACTACACCCGCTCCAAAGAAGTGGACTCGTCAACCCACCTGGACAGCATCCCCATACAATGTGCATGATGAGGCCATGTCCAGAAGTGGATGTAAAGGGGATGGTTACGTTATTAAGGATTAGGGCATTGCAGTTAATAAAGTCTCGTATCACTGCGACCATTGCTAATCAATTGTTATTCGCCACTTTTCTTATAGTTCGCAGTCAGTTGCTATGGCCCGCAGCTATCTCAGGTTAGTTTAGCGGCGAATTGTTGGACCTCTTCCGGGGTTAGTAGGTGAGCGCTCATATACTCGTACATATATTATCTTTTATATGGAAGGGTCACATTTGCAAAGCAAGTTTCATCTTGCTCGGAATAAAGTCTGTAGGATTAGTGAACGTCAAAAGATATACACACTTTAAAATGTATTTCAAGTGACTAATGTTATTGGTTGATAATTAATCTATTAAATCAACGTCGAGTGCTAAATTAATCTATTAAATCAGCGTCGAGTACTAAATTAATCTATTAAGTCAGCGTCGAGTACTAAATTAATCTATTAAATCAGCGTCGAATACTAAATTAATCTATTAAATCAGCGTCGAGTACTAAATTAATCTATTATATCAGCATCGAGTACTAAATTAATCTATTAAGTCAGGGTCGAGTACTAAATTAATCTATTAAATCAGCGTCGAATACTAAATTAATCTATTAAATCAGCGTCGAGTACTAAATTAATCTATTAAGTCAGCGTCGAGTACTAAATTCATTTATTAAATCAGCGTCGAATACTAAATTAATCTATTAAATCAGCGTCGAGTACTAAATTAATCTATTAAATCAGCGTCGAATACTAAATTAATCTACTAAATTAGCGTCGAATACTAAATTAATCTACTAAATCAGCGTCGAATACTAAATTAATCTATTAAATCAGAGTCGAATACTAAATTACTAAACCTAACAAATACTTGTATAAGTTAAGAAACTGCGCTTTTCGTTTAAGTTTTATAACAATTTTAACTATTAAAATATAACGACCAATTGGCCTAGTTGGTAGTGACTCCTCTTGCCGTGCAAGGCACCTTTTGCAATTCGTTCAATTCCCAATCAGACATTCATTTGTTTAAAGACAAATGTTTGTTCGAGTCTGGGTCGTGTATTCATAGTTGTATGTGTAGAGACACAGGATGTGTATGTGTAGTACTCACTGCACAGGACATCTTTGTGTGAGCTATTGCGTGGTATACTTCTATTTTTTTTATTAAGTTAATATATGATGTAAATTAATAAAAAATGCATATAACTCGTCGAGACACGGTTGGTCATTGATTTATGTAGTTTTATGGTGGCGTCGTGACAATTCTATGAATTTATTATCTATGCACGTGACACACATTCACGAGTATCGAATTAGGGGGTGTCACAGACGAGAAAGTTTTTTCTGACTTAAAGATTTGTTGAATTACTTCGCTACTTTCTTAGCGATTGGCCGGAGTTGTGTATGTATGAAACTGCAAAGGAACCGTTTTTATGTTAAAATTGTTTTCGGTGTCTTAGGATACACCATATATTATCATAATTATATGATGATATCCATCGATACATTTATTATTCATTACCTTCTCTTTCAAATCACTCCATTTTGACAATCGCTGAAACTAAATATAATTCCATAATTTGTAAATTATTGAACACTTCACAAAATACATACTATAATTTGAATTGATATTTTGTGATATAGTCTATTACTTATAATATGTAATGCATATCTGATATTATAAGAGTTATCTATACTTTTGTTATAACTAACAAAAATAATTAAATAGTATATAGACAATGTAATTAAATAGTATATAGACAATATAAATAATGGTATGTAGACAATAGACAATATAATTGAATAGTGTCATTTTTTGAATAAATCTCTATTCAGTAATTTAATTATTGAGCTATTTAATATTAATAATTACCATTGACTGCTTTATAGTACCTACTGACTTTTATATTAATTGTGCAATTTTACTTTCTTGTTTAAATATCCTACTTGTACAATTGTATATTTAAGATTAAATACATTTTAAGATTAAATGACCGACCGATTGGCGCAGTTTGTAGTAACCCCGCTTGCTGTGCAAAAGGTTCGATTCCCGGTCGGATATACATTTGTATGAAAAAAAATATGTATGTTAGGGTTTGTCTTTGTATGTGTTTCTGAACCCACGACACAGGGGCTCCTAGTGTGGGCCATTGAGTGTGGCGTTATTTATTTCAGATCCATGTCATATTTTTAATTTTGCATGTCATCTTTATGATAATCATGAGAAACTACTTTTATATGTCCAACTTTTTTTGTAGAAAAATGATTGCAGACGAGCATACAGCCCATGTGATGGCAAGTGGATACTGTCGTCCATAGACATCCGCGATACATGCGAACATCAGTGCAGAATGACAAACGTTGGCACGTCCCCGGATGCGCTGCCTACCTATGCAGATTAAGGAATGGATTGGGGAAATGGGGAGGGAGAAAATGGGATGGGAATCGGCTCTGGCATACCTCACTCACTACTGAAACACGTACGTACATTGGAGAAATACGATAAAGTAGGAAATGCAGTATATTTCAAGGTAGTCTTCTGTGAGAAAAGGGTAACGTGGCCAGTCGAGTGCGCCCAGCGGCTGTGGGAATGCAGCATGCACTCTCCCCGTACTTCTTAGCAAATAAATCATAATTACGATTGTCATTGTGATGCAATGACATCACTAAACAGTAATTGCCGAAGATAACGAGAGCTTCTTATCTCAAATATTTTCAAGCTCACCTGAAGAATAAAATTCTTTTTGATATTGATTCATTTTCTTATCTAGTTATCGAATAAGCCATAAAACAGAGAAGAGGAAACAAAAGAACTTCGCGGAGAACTGCGTTTTACGCCTATCCTTTTTTCAGTATTTGCATTCGGATTGTTATTCTCCGCTCGCTTGTATTTGGCACAAAAGCCGACAGATATTGCTGGAGCGTTACTTTTTGCCATACAATGTGGGACATAGTTCAGCCAGAACAAAACAAATGGGTCATATAGTCGCAGTTCGCTTATAGGATTAGGATGCAAAAAAATAATACCGTCACTTTCTTAATTGTATTATACTATATTTGTTACTATATATCTATAGTCAATATATATTGAACATAATTATATCTGTAAATTTCAATGGTTTTATACTTCCTATATCACTTTTATTTTTTCTATCCTAAGGTTGCCTGGAATAGATCGCCTTATACGATAACGTCACTTATTTAATTGAAATGTCATTTAAATATATGTGCACATGTAATAAACATTGGTAAGTAATATCTTACAATAATACTCTTGTATTTATTATTATTATTATAACTGTAAAAGTGTAGACTAACATCTAGATGTTGCCTACAGGTTTGGCCATTTAGAACAATTTATTCCCATCGAGAAAAGAATATAATGGGATTAAGTAAACTCCTTCTATTCATATTACACTCTTCATTCCTCATCACACCCCTCCCGTCCCCAACGAGTTATAGAGAGTGTAATTAAATAGGAATAATTCATATTCTATATTTCTCATCTTTCCAAATTCGTTCCTAATTTTTCAAATGTCAGCGTTTGTCAATCTTGACTGATGTTGGCATGTGTCATCAACGTCGATGGACGACAGTATCTATTTACCACCATGTAGACTATCTGCTCGTATGGAAAAAAAATTCTATAAAAACCCGATTTGCAAAATGACAAAAATTCGCTATAATTTTTTTAAACTATTCCATTTAATTCTAAAATTGATACCAAACAGTTTAAAATATTCATAGAATAACGCATAAAAACCCTTTACTTTATTTTATACCACGTGGTGATTTGATTAATAAAATAAAATAAAAAATAAAATAAAAGATTAATTAATAAAAGTAAAATCAAAATAACATACCACTTTCAGCCAAAGCCGGTATATTCACTTCGCTCATTATTAATTAATTTTTTTTGAACAAATATTATCATGATACACAGCTTCCTCTACGGTGCATAATTAATGAATAAAAACATTTGATTTGCAAATGATAAATTTAATTATCTAAGGCGCTGAGGCCTTGATGCCAATGCAAACATAGTTATTTTAAGAGATTCCACGTGTTTACATACACTTGCTTCTTTCATGAAAAAGTTAGTTAAACGCCTTCTATGTAATTACCATACCATACCATCAGTCTTTATCTTTCTACTACTCATTTTTTATAGAATAGATGGCAGACGAGCGGGCGGGCCACATGATGGTAGATCCGCCGCCGGCCATGGACACATGCAACACCAGGGTGCTTGCGGGTCACAGCGAAAGCCTACGTTGCAGATTCCTCTTCACAGCTCTCTTGAAGAGTCCCATATCGTAGCGTAATGGAAGATCTTCAGCTGGCAGTTCATTTCACAGTTTTCGGATTCGCCGTATAAAGAGTCTTTTTGACCGTACTGTACTGTACGCAGTGACTCTGTGTCAAGAAAGTGCGTATAAACCGCACGACGATGACGAACGGTCCGATGGAAGGTGGAAATTGGACAGTTCTTCAGAACGTTCAGGTGGTAGGCCTTTCCCAAGACTCTCCACCACACACGACCTTCCGTTCATATCATTAGGCTACTAGTGAAGATTTTTCTTTAAGACGTTACTCCACTGATTATATACGAGTGTATTATTATTATCATTTACGAAGAAATTCGACGAAGAACTAACCGTAGTTGACGTAACTCAACGAAAACAAAAACTTGTAGTAACAGCGGGCAGGACATATCTGTCACAAGATAGATTAACAGAATAGAACAAATTAAGTAAAGAGAAGTAATTAAATGACCACAAAAAGATAACGAAGGAAGCATTACTGCTCTTATGCTTAAAGCATCTTATGGTGAGATAGGGTTAAGTTCTCTATTGACAATAAAATAATAGAAGTCCGTCGATTTGGTCGTGACATTCTCAGTAGTTTAAAATAGAAGTCCGTCAATTTGGTGGTGACATTCTCAGTAGTGTAAAATAGAAGTCCGTCGATTTGGTGGTGACATTCTCAGTAGTGTAAAATAGAAGTCAGTCGATTTGGTGGTGACATTCTCAGTAGTGTAAAATAGAAGTCAGTCGATTTGGTGGTGACATTCTCAGTAGTGTAAAATAGAAGTCAGTCGATTTGGTGGTGACATTCTCAGTAGTGTAAAATAGAAGTCAGTCGATTTGGTGGTGACATTCTCAGTAGTGTAAAATAGAAGTCCGTCGATTTGGTGGTGACATTCTCAGTAGTGTAAAATAGAAGTCAGTCAATTTGGTGGTGACATTCTCAGTAGTGTAAAATAGAAGTCAGTCGATTTGGTGGTGACATTCTCAGTAGTGTAAAATAGAAGTCCGTCGATTTGGTGGTGACATTCTCAGTAGTGTAAAATAGAAGTCAGTCGATTTGGTGGTGACATTCTCAGTAGTGTAAAATAGAAGTCAGTCGATTTGGTGGTGACATTCTCAGTAGTGTAAAATAGAAGTCAGTCGATTTGGTGGTGACATTCTCAGTAGTGTAAAATAGAAGTCAGTCGATTTGGTGGTGACATTCTCAGTAGTGTAAAATAGAAGTCCGTCGATTTGGTGATGACATTCTCAGTAGTGTAAAATAGAAGTCAGTCGATTTGGTGGTGACATTCTCAGTAGTGTAAAATAGAAGTCAGTCGATTTGGTGGTGGAATTCTCAGTAGTGTAAAATAGAAGTCAGTCGATTTGGTGGTGACATTCTCAGTAGTGTAAAATAGAAGTCAGTCGATTTGGTGGTGGCATTCTCAGTAGTGTAAAATAGAAGTCAGTCGATTTGGTGGTGACATTCTCAGTAGTGTAAAATCGAAGTCCGTCGATTTGGTGGTGACATTTTCAGTAGTGTAAAATAGAAGTCCGTCGATTTGGTGGTGACATTCTCAGTAGTGTAAAATAGAAGTCCGTCGATTTGGTGGTGACATTCTCAGTAGTGTAAAATAGAAGTCAGTCGATTTGGTGGTGACATTCTCAGTAGTGTAAAATAGAAGTCCGTCGATTTGGTGGTGACATTCTCAGTAGTGTAAAATAGAAGGCCGTCGATTTGGTGGTGACATTCTCAGTAGTGTAAAATAGAAGGCCGTCGATTTGGTGGTGACAATCTCAGTAGTTTAAAATTATTTACTCCAGCTATTAAAAAAATGCTCATTTTTTGACCACGATTTGCTGCTCATTAAAAAGTCTAATTTTTACTGCTTCTTGGAATAAAAGTATTATAGTAAGTAACAAGAAAACTACAAGAGGCAGCCTCATCGGCTGAAACGATTTCCTCCAGGCAACCTTTAGATAGTAAGGAGAAAATTGACTACAAATAAAGGACTGAGCCTTTTGAATAGACAACCTATGAAATAGACGCGAGTAGGAATGGAGCAATCTGACTGACACCCTATATAAGAGACGAGTATTAGAATGGAGATCAGGTACCGGAAATCGTAGCGTATGAAACCCTTCGACTAGGTGGATTAGCTACAAACTTCAAGGTAGTAGCTGGATGAGAATAGCATAAGATCTTGGTGGCGAGCAATATAGGCTGATGGTATGGTATGTATTTAAACTTGTAAAAATGTTAAATTTATTTAAAATTGTAACATCTATTCTGAATATCTATTAATGATAATTCAGATTTAGAGGCGTTCTCATCAGCAACATAAAAGTAACTTATGAATATTTTCCATGACTCAATAAGATGTTGATTAGATTTCTCACGTTCTGTCGTTTCGTGATTTTTATTTATGTAATAAATTTTAATTCGTGAAACATGTGTAAAATATATATGCCTATAAAAACGAACTGCAGGTTTATAACTGTAGAAGACAAAATATAACCTGAGATGTTGTCTATTTTCATCTTTTTTAAATTATACATTAGAAACCTACAGCACGTAACACCATACTTTATTACTTATGCTCTATCAAAATAAATGATTTAAAATAGAAATATGAAGAAACCATAACTAAATTTAAATGTTTAAAAAAGAAATAATTTTATCCGAAATATAGTTTTATTTCTGTCGCCAATATAGGTATTGATATAAAACTTACGAATGTAGGATCTCTTCAAATGACTAGTTTCAAAATGTGTTGCCACGCAGGGTTGTCAGGTAACCGATTTTTACCCAAACAATTCGGTTTTCAAATGACTTGTCTAGATGAAAATGTACTGATAACCGAACTAGAAAGTGTCTTTTTAACGATTACCTTCTTGTCACACTATATATTATTGCCAAAGAAGTAACGTGGTCTATTGATATTGTTACTTTTTTGGTTGTTTATTATAATCCATCAGCTTATGACAGCGAGAGGAAGAATGACGCGTTTGAAGAATAATCTTCACATTTGTGTCGCGTATCTAACTATCGATAGTTTGATTAACGATGTCTGCCTTATAAATCAGCCCGTAGGTCTTCTCATAACCCCCTCACGAGGTTGGTGGTAACTGTTCGGGACTGAGTCCCCTTCAGTGATGTCTCCTCTGTCCGCCAACACGGACAGTTCGGTTTGGTTGGACCCCTGGGCCGTAATACACCCTCCAGGTTTCTTCGTACCGTCCTCGCGGGAAGCAACCTGCGTAGGAGGCAACAGTGTAGCCCCATTACACTATTGGTAGTACTACTCGTATCAAGATGACCGTGTCGATTAAATTGATATCATCCATAGTATTGATACCACAAAATGAGCAATTGGTGGGCATGGATATTGTCGATACTATCAATAGTATTATGTCCGATAGTATCGATAATACCGATACTATTGATAATAATGTTTTTATTCCAAAACTATCGATATTATCCAAATCGCTGACTATCGATAGTTTAACACTATCGATAGTCAGCGATTATTCCGATACGATTACTTTTAGTCGGTATTATCAATAGTATTGATATTATCGATACTGTTCTTGTCGTAGTTGTCAAGTCCTCGCGCGCAGACGCAGGGCCCTCTTTCACGGCGTTCGGTTTTTTTTTTACAGATAATTCTGACAAACCTAAATACATGTTTGATGTTGCATGTCGCATGAGTGAGCACATAATATTTTTTTTCAATTGTTGCATTTGACGACCTGTAAAAACTCACACATTGCCACGAACAAAACTTGTAAAGTGCCTCTTTCGCAGTAAACCCAATTACGGCAAGGTCTTCCAAGCCAAAAGTAATTTCGTTCTAACACAATTACGTTCGATTCTTTGCCAAAAGCAAACTTGAGATAATATTATGGGTAGATTGGTCCGACTTATTTTGCGAAAACACGCCTTTCCCCCCTTCCAGATACGTGACATTCTTTATCTCCTGATTACTGTTGAGATCGTGATGGCACATTCTTCGTGGGGCAACAACATTCGTTTATTTTCTTTTTCTTCTATTTGATGGCAACATCAATTGTGGACTCACACGCTATATAATTTATGCTATATAATTTCTTATATGGGAAAGGAGGCATATACTTTTTTACAATAATTATGGCTCTCATGGTGGTACTTGGACTCTGTAAAGTCCTACTCACCGCAGCTTTCTTGAGGAACTCCACGTCGTAGCGTTAAAGAAATACTCTGTGAAGCAGTTTGCTCGATTAGGTTGTAAAGGAGTTTTAGGACTGTACAGCGCGCGACACCCTTTTGTCCAGGAAATGCGGTTAATTTATACCGTCGTCTTTTTATTTAGTTCCACTTCTGTGCCACTTTAAAGAATAATATTGTAATGAAGTCCCTCTGTTTACGTTTATCTAACATCTAAAACGTTTATCTAAAAGGAGAAATGGGATAATACAACTACATACATACAACTATAACTTATTAAGAACTAGCTGTGCCCGGCCACGCGTTGCTGTGGCTGCCCAACAGATGGCGCTCACCTAGTTTTTTTCTATTTATATCAATATTTTTTTTCGGTGATTTTTTCAGATATTTTAATAGATATTCTGCTATTCGAGGCGTAGACGAATCCAACAAATCAGAGATCATTAAAATCGGTCCAGCCGTTCTTGAGTTATAAATGGTGTAACTAATCCGACTTTGTTTTATATATATAGATTAAGGTTTGGTTTTGAAAGCTTATCCTATTTCTCCTTTCCGTCGATATTAGTTCAAAATAGTCGAACAATAATTTTAAATTATATTGTGTTCCCGCTTTTAGTTAGAACCAACTACTATGTTGTATGTGGTACAACATATGTTGTACTACGTATTTACTCAGACATGCAAAGCGACACCATTCTCAACACATTTGCGAATAGTAACAAGATAGCTCTGCTCCCAGGTGAATTGAGTTCCATTTATTCACCGCCAGATAGTGAGGCTCCTCTGTTAGCGATTATTACATCTACAGATAAACTAAAAAAAAAATTATAACCACTGAAAAAACTACATATTTAAATAAAAGGTCATTGTACCAAATTATTGACCGTAACTGAATAAAAAATTCGGAAATCGATCTTAACACGTTCGTCGACACAACGTCGTTATAAAAAAATAAACTAACATTTAAATAAAAAAAACGTATTTCATATGCACTAAATATATTGATATTAACCTAATCCTTAGTTGTAAATTAAAGCCTATATTCGTGGTTAACTGAAAACGTGGTTAATTCGTGAAAACTGTGGTTAACGTTTTGTTTAATAAATTATTAAAAAATATGAAACCTTAGGTTTATTATGACCTTAAACTGATCTTTTGTAAACTTATATATTTTACACACAATTTACCTACACAATGTTTATGCACATTTATCTATATTGTATTTTTGGACAATTATGATTTTTAATTTAAGAGTTTTAAATTTTTGCGTGTGGAAAGATTTTGGATTATGTTTTTCATCTTTTGTGTATGATATTATACAAAAAAAACTGTTTTTTTTTGAAATATAATATAATGATATAAAAAAAATATTTCGTTGTTCTTGCAGCGTGAAATTTTTGTTTACACTGATAAAAGATGCCTCAGGAAAAGGGAAAAGGTGTAATAAAACAACTTTCTCGCTTTGAAAAGGGCCACGCCCGTTACCAAGCGGGAACTCAGCAAACATTACTTCGGCATTAATCATTTGTTAATAGCTGTCTGTTACGGAGGATTCCAGAACACCTGGGACTTAAGTGAACATGTTCAAGATATTAGCTGTATTATGTGGCTTCTGTAGACATGTCATGTAACTTAAAACAATAGTTGGGGTAAAGAGCAAAAAATCAGATATCAATTTGAGGAGTAGCTTTCACTATCTTTCGTAGTCTTACAAAAAAAAACTCAATCAAATGCTGTGGAGCCTCACGAGTTGTTCATATAGTATTCAACAACATAATATGATTCTTAATTTTTTGGAAATAAGTAATTGTTTTATTTCACAAATTTTGTTTGTAGCGACAAGAAGAAGCAGTAGACAAGAAGCGAAATTACAGACAAGAAAAAATCAAGAAAAATAATGTTAGTTTTGAATAAGAGACTTCGCAAATTGAATTTATTCTACTCTCGGATTTGAAGTCGGGAATATTTAATTGAATTTCATATTTTAAATATTGCATTTTAAGCAGCAATTTATGCGTTAAATATTTAAACAGAGTGCACTTTATTTTGAAACAGGAGAAAATTCGTTTATTTATATCTTTCAACATATATTTTCTTATAATTAAATAATATGTGTATATATGTATAATATATTAAATATATGTATAATACAATAGTATTTGTGTAGGTATATAATTTAAAATATATATATGTAGATATATATTTAAATATGTAATTACATTGCACCCGCGATCTTATTTCTGTTTGATCTGGTGGTTGACTAGTAAAAAATGCCATATGGCATTAAATCAAATTGTACAAATTATTTGTGCAATGAAATTTAAATCTATATATTATAAAAATGAATGTTTCTTTGTTCGTCCCGTATGCGTTCCTATACCATACATCCGATTGCGATGAAACTTTAGTGAGCTGTTGTGCGCACGCCTGCCAAGGTTTCTATATTATCGCATTAAATTGAAGACCACGCAAACGAAGTTTTTGGCAACAGCTAGTATATAAATAAATATTTTGCAATAATATTAATGTAATATTATAACATTGTACACTTTTAAGGTAGTATTCTGCTAAAGCCACTAGTGACGTATCACGGACATAAGTCAGGCGCCAAATACACGAACGAGTCTGGCGCGCGCGGCGTTATTCTCGCACACGCAACCAATTTCAATAGTAAATAGACGAGCTATCGGCGAGCGAGCCTATCTACACACGGCGATATCTTCAGTGTGTAGATTGGCTCGGGAGGGACTCGCTCGTGTAGTTGGCGACTATTAACGTTTGTGCATCATTATAAATGACTTCATACAAAAGTTTCCAAAGCGCCTGTCGCGTCACATGCGTAGTAAAACAATTTCAAGTATTACGAGGCATGAAGAAGCGAAATAGAAACAAATTGCCCTCCACAAGGCATTTACGCAAAATAATCCCGTTTTTATTTTCCACAATGACTTTACACAATTTGAATGCGCAATAACATCTTATACGTGCCTTTACAAATGGAGTCACCGAATGGAATACGTAACATTAACTTTACTCATATGGGCCCTTAGATCACTGGGCCTTCAGATTGATATCACAAGGCAAGGTTCGATCGAGCCCATCCCTACGGAGAAAAAGGGAAATTGAGATATAAAATGCGAAGATAAAGGGCCGAGGCCTACTTCGACAATGTCAGGGACCGAGGCGTTACGTTTTTCATTGATTTAAAATACAGATTTTCGAGAATGTTTCTATTCGACTACGTGAACTGTATAATGTTTCAAGGAAACGTGTTGTTATCACGCCTAGGTACATACATGCTTATGTGTTTAAGTGTTCGTATACCTATGGCAGGATAAGTTTTTTTTTTTATTCATTCAAACACACTAAACATTTGTATATGAATAAATGTTCCGCCAAACTGCACACTAGTTTGTCGGCGGACAATGCGTCGATTACGAACTTAAATTAATTTGTGTAACTTATATTTGTTCTTATTATATAGGTATAACATATGGTATTATATAAATTTATAATAAATTGTACATTTATGTATAATACTGTCATTACATTTATGTATTGATGTATAATACGTAATTTATTACGAATATATTAATTTATGATTATCTATTCTGGTATATAATATTAAGTAGATTATATTTAATAAACTTTATACTGGGAATCCGGGAAGAAAGTTGTGAAATTAACTGACAGCTGGTGTTTTTCCATTGTGCTCCGATACGGGGCTCTTCAAGACAGCGAACAGGATTCTGCAAGGTCGGCAGCGCACCCGCAAGCCCACTGGTGTTGCAGGTGTTCATGGGCGGCGGTGACCACTATCATCACATGGCCCGCCCGCTCGTCTACCATCTATTATATAAAAAGTAGATAGTGTATTTTAATATTCATAATTTTTTGGAGTATAATTAATATGTTGTCTCATCCCTTTGTACAAATCCATTCCAAAATCTCCAAAGGTGGGCCAACGTGCATCTTTCTGGGCTGGTATTGGTATATATCACGGATGTCCATGAGCGACAGTAGCCACTTACCACGGGGTGGATGGTGCTCGCCTCCCGCCTTTTTTCTATAAAAAGAATTATGTCCTGGTTCTTCGAGCCTACAGTTTGTTAACCAAAACAAAACTGAATTTGAACACTGCAGACAGATTCAATCATAAGTATTTGAACACTGCAGACAGATTCAATCATAAGTATTTGAACACTGCAGACGGATTCAATCATAAGTATTTAAACACTGCAGACAGATTCAATCATAAGTATTTTGTTCATTATTTATTCCACGGTGAAATGAAAAGATCTAAAAAACACGTTTTTAATTACAGACGCTGCAGAATAATTTCAAAGGCAGCCCTTTGAAAAGGTATTAAAGGGGCCATTCAGCAAATACTATTCATTTAGATATATTTTGTTTTACGAGGTATGAATATTCATTTGCAAAACAACTAAGGAAAAACTAGTAAGTATATTTCAATCTCATAATTTCTTTTAAAGTGCTTACTTGCAGCCCCAGTGACCCGGTTATTAATAAATATCATTAGCAGACTTCGTAAAAAACAAAATGGCCCCACAAAATAGGTCTCGGATTAACTTAATTGCATTATAATAGGGAAGTTTTTTCATAATTAACACAGCTAACCATTAAGTCAACTGATTTGTTATACAAAAAGATATGCCATGAATACAATTAACGACTCTTAGGAAATTATCTTAACTAAAACTCTTTTTAACCTTTTAACTCCAAATATCCATTTTGAGTTAAAAGGTTAAAAAGTGTTATAGATTTGTCTGTAAGCACGTATTTCTGTCTGTCTTGAGTTTGTGTCTTTATAAGTTTTTAACAGTTTCTCATGGCTTTTTATTCATAAGAGTATTCTGTCGTAAATACATATTAGTGAAAGTGACAATTAGTTTTTTTTTATAAAAAGAGTGCTGCAGGCGACCATACAGTCCAACCGGTGGTGGATACTGTCACCAATGGACAACCGCAATACATGCCAACATCTAAATCTCTAAAAAAATCCCCTGTAAATCGATTCCTTAGTCTTCAAAGGGTGGCATCGTATCCGGAGGGCTTATAGTTTGTTAATTTCACTTTTATCTATATCAACATTACAATAATAATTATACAGTATTCATGTCTTATATAAAAATTGTACTTCTAATTATCGTAGGGGGAGAGCTGCATTCCCACAGCCGCTGGGCGCACTCGACTGGTCACGTTATCCCTCTCTCACAGAAGACTACCTTTAAATGTATTGCATTCCCTACTTTATAGTATTTCCCCAATGTAGGGAGAGAGGGAGTAGGTATCCGGTATCCTTATCCGGTAGGGAGTGAGATATGCCAGAGCCCATTCCCATCTTATCCTATCCCTCCCCATTTTCCCAACCCTTCCTCCCAATCCATTCCTTAATCTCGAAAGGTGGGCAGTTGCATCTCAGGGCGTGCCAACGTTTGTCATTTTGGACTGATGTTGGCATGTATCGCGGATGTTTATGGACGACAGTATCCACTTACCATTAGTCCACACTGTACACTAAACGTCTGCCGCCTTTTTCAATAAAAAAAACATATCTAAACTTAATTTTAAATATATAAATGTTAAAAAAAAATTTGTTTTTTATTTCACGTAATAGATGTCCAGTATTTCCGGTCCAGTAATAAGTACCTACTATACATTTTTCTTTTCATTCTTTCCCATGTCAGTGGATACTGAAAGCGCTGTTTGCAGTACATTGCATACATTTGTAAGAGAAATGTACCCTATTCCAAGGCTCCGTGTACCTTGTTATCCGTTCATTCTTTTCTGTGAAATACCAAACAACAGTATTTAGTAATTATGAAAACAAAAAGGAATCCATAAGACATGATGAAACTCATCAGGATTCCAAACGAGGATAGTCGTAAAGCTACCCCTAGTTAATAATATTCCAATATGGGTGACTAGCCTCCTAGAAAGGACAAATTTAAGTGGGTAAACATAGAAACTAAACCTAAAAGTCTTTGTACCCAACTTAACAACATTAAATTCGGCCACTACAAACTTCGAGGGTAGTTGTCCAATTTGAAATTCAAATTTCGAATAAGGTAAGTTTGTGAAATTTCTACTGTTATCCATCATTCCGAATTCGGAGCTACTTTGTGTATAAATTAGCTATCTTCGCCCGCTTTTAACTTAATTTTGGTCCGGATTTTTTTTTAATGCGAGATAATTACATCAAATCAAATTATTTATTTAAGGAATAAATGTATTATAGTTATCATTATTATTATTTAATAATAGACAAGCAGCTGTAAAAGTAGTTGTAAAAGTGGTAGTAAGACTTTGATGTCTCACAAATTCTTTGTGGCTTTACTTCATAATTGCACACTCTTTGCTTGTCACTTCGTAAATAGACTGAGTCTATTTTTTTTTTGTACAAAGAAGGTGCCAAACGAGCATACAGTCCACCTGGTGGTAAATGGATACTGTCGCCCATAGACATCCGCGATACATGCCAACATTAGTCCAAAATGAAAAACTTTGGTACGCCCCCGGATGGGCTGCCTTAACTTTGTTGATGTAAAAATAGATTTGGAGAAAGGGTTGGGGACGTGGGAAGGGATAGAATGGGAATGGGCTCCGGCATATCTCACTCACAATCGAACATACATTGGGGAATATAATAAAGTGGGAAATGCAGTATATTTCAAGGTAGTATTCTGTGAGAGAGGGGTAACATGGCCAGTCGAGTGCGCCCAGCGAATGTGGGAATGCAGCATGCACTCTCCCCCTCCACTGTATAGTGGATTGCGGTACATTTTAGTAATCAGTAAGTATTTTGTACAGAATATGGTAATGTTTCATTAATTTAAATGAACTTGATCTGTGATATATTCTACCGTGTGTACTGGTGTGCAAAATCTAGATATATAATGACCTGAGTGACTAAATGATTGACTCATTAACACCGAGCCGAAATCGGTAAAGCTAAGAGACATAAACCGTTAAATATACGAGTATATAACTTATAAGAAGGAAAAAATAGAACACATTAAAACAACTCAATTTTTATGAGGAACTTTGAATGAAAATTTAAACTGGAAAAACCACGTGGGCAATCTATGTAAAAAATGAATATTTTATTTACTTATTTAAAAAACATTTACATATTTTCTATACGGTAATTGTCACTTATAATATATAAAAGTTTACAAAAACATCAAATTTTACAAGTATGTGTGTGTAATGTATACTTGTAAAATTTTGTAAATTGTAAATACTTGTGGATTATGATGTTTTATTGGTATAATTTTTGTACCTTTTTGTATAAGGACAATGCGTGCTCACATCTGTACTAGAATATCTGTTTTACAGCTGTCAGCGCCTTCCCTTAGATCTATTCTTAGTACCTACAAAGTTATTTTAGAAACCGTTTAATCAGGTGGAAGTTATTGTGTATAATATGTACCTACGTTGTGTGTGTTTTATGTAAGTATATCCATATGTAAATGTGTGGGAGTGTGAGTTTAGATATCCGATTTTAGAAAATTTAGCATAGAGTAAATAACATTTCTAATTGAGTGAGAGTTGATGTATGGATGTGTGTGTGAATAAGAATTACAGATGCTAAAATGTTAAGTACAGGTTGTTAAGAATAATTTAGCCCATTGGTTGGTATAATAAGGATTCGGTGTCATTATAATCATGGTTTAATAGTCCGTTCTTGATTTTGTTTTTAGTTTGATATCTGGTCAGGTGGTGATTTCGCAACTGTCCGTTAATTTTATTGTTTAAGAGGGGTACGAGGAAACATCGCTGTCGCCAGATAAAAGAAGATTTATATGTCTTTGTGTTGCTTACAATATCGGTTCTGCGTTTGTTACACTGCATCGATGGTAAACCAATTTGAAATGTAAGGCAGTTTAGAATATTTTTGCAGCAACGAATATAATCAATTTTGCCCCCAACAACACCCGAATAAACCCCTTTTGCTATTATTACAACAAAGTTCTAATCTGGCCTACAATTCCAATTGATTAACCGTACGTACATCAAAAACTACTCAATTTAAAAAAATACTAAACCGATTTCGATAAAAACTACAGCTAATTGTTCCGGAATAAATAGCCCATGCCATAATGCGAGTTCAACAAAGTCGGACCGGTAAATCCAGAGATTAATGCGAACAAATATACAGACGGACAGATAGGCTTTAAATACAGTAGAGACAGGGGTAAGTTTTAAAGCCGGGGGAGCAGGAAGTCAGGTGGGTAAGTCGGGACGGCGGGAGATAGTGCGACCTAGTTTAGCATACGGCATGTTGCGGTGTAGCCTTTGTGTAGCTGTACAGCGTTTGTTACTGAAGCTATTCAAAGTTTTCAAAGAACTGAACATGGTGCCAGATATTTCTTCGAGAAAATTCTGGAAAGTATCCAATAGCGCTACAGTTCTATACATTTTTCGATGTACAATATTTCGATGTACAAGTAGAAATATTCCTGTAATATCTCATCACCCTTAACAGTAGCGATAGAAATTTAGGCCATGCGACGTCCACTACCCGCCTCTTCAGTCAGCTCGTGGCCATGATTGGCGCAACCCAATCGAAACATCTTGTAAAATAAATGAGGTATACATGCTTTAGGCCCGTTTAAATAGATAAATACATGTGACGTCGTTCTGGATCCGCTATTCTATTCCGTTTTTTGAACAACTGAGCCAGTGAGGTGCACTCTTATGTCATTCTGGGGCTTTACTGAGATGATTGAATATTAGACAAGACCGCTCATAGTTTACTGGACTTTTTACGTCTGTGACATCAAGGTTAATGACATTGTATTGCATTGCATTTGTGTATTATATGTATTAACTTCAGTTGTGTGACTTTTTGGCGGTAACTCGAGAAGTGAAGTTGAGTTTATGTTTGATTATTGTAAAAATAGTATATGAAGCGCTTTGTGGTTTAATAAACTTCAAAGTGTTGGTCGTGCGTGGTGTTTGTGATAATCAAATAAAAGCGTGGGACTGCGTGTTTCAGTGTGATTCCAAGGAGTCCTCTTCTGTCCTCAGTAAACCTACTATCACTTTACTGAGCGTCTCCGGACTTACTTCGACGAGACTGGACATCGACAGGATACGGTTTAGACTTTGTTTATTACGAAGAAAACTTGAGACTGGCAGAGTGTGCTAATTGCACCATTGCCATATATGAAGAAAAAAAAAACTTTAGTTGTGTATTAGTTTTCCTTACGACCCAAAGGTTGCCATGAAGAGATCGCATTAACGATAATGCCGCCTGTTGTACCGTAGAATGGGGTTACTTTGAATCCCGGGGTGACTTTGATAAAAACTTCGTTTCATTTTTAAACTCTAATTGTTCGAATGCTGAACGCATCCTTCCATTTTTGTTTTTATGATTGGCAGCATTGAACACCACTGTCATCGTGTGATCAGTCACAGTGAATGGATCGGTGCCGATTAGTGAAAAAATATTAAAAATAGGTAAGTACTAGTTTTGTGTAATTTCAAAAGCTTGAATAACTTCTAACCTACAATTTTGAGTATCGTAAATACAACAAATGTATATATTTCACCGGATCAGAAGTTTATTCACCTATAACATGGACGTTTATTGCAAATCATAACCTTAAAGTTCATTGTTTTTTTGGCGGCATTATTTGTACGGGGTGTCATTGATCACCTATACGGGTTTACTTTGATCATTGGTCAATGTTACCCCACGAAGTTATTTCTTTTGAGTTACTTAGGTTGAATAATGATTTTTATTCTTCTTATTAACCATAATGTTTTTTTTATTGTTTTAGCATCATGCCAAGAACATATAAAAAGCGTATAGGCTCCCGAGATTACCGGAACTACACCGAAGAGATTTTGAATAGGGCTACTACAGGAGTAGTTGAAAACCGATTGACGTTACGTGGAGCATCTGAAAAGTATAATATTCCCTATGGAACAATATATAACAAGTACCATGGTAAATTTGGCAGAAGACCTGGTGCACAACCAGTTTTCTCCGAAAATGAAGAGTCTGTGATATTGAAATCGGTAGCGAAATGTGCAGAGTGGGGATTTCCACTATCTCTTCTAGATTTGCGGATGTTCGCGAAAATGCTCTTGGACAAGCAAGGAAGATCTGTGACTAAGTTCACAAACAATATTCCTGGAGTTGATTGGGCTTACTCATTGCTAAAGAGACACAAGACTGAATACTCTCAATGAGTAGCTACAAATATAAAAAAAGCAAGAGCCGCCGTGTCTCGCGAATCGCTTGGTGAATATTTCCAGAACCTTGAAGAAGTTGTTAAGGATGTTCCCCCTGCTAATATCTTTAATTATGATGAATCCAATATGAGCGACGATCCGGGAAAGAAAATTGGCATCTTTAAGAGGGGAGTTAAGTATCCGGAGAAGGCTATGAACTTTTCCAAAAGTGCAACAACAGTTATGGTCTGTGGATCAGCAGATGGCGTTCTTCTACCCCCATATATTATTTACAAAAGTGCTCATTTATATGATACATGGAAGGAAAGAGCGCCAGCTGGCTCGCCTTGTTGTGATCAGCCTTGTTGTTCACAGGGTTCTCGGTTTAACCGAACAGTTAGTGGCTGGATTGACGGTGCTACGTTCAGGGACTGGTTCAAAACAACATTTTTACCTCACGCAAGAAGATTACCCGGCCGGAAAGTCTTGTTAGGTGACAACCTTTCATCCCACTTAGACGATGAGGTGATCAGATTATGCAGCGAACACAATATAGATTTCATTTGCCTAGTCCCAAACTCTACTCACCTCACGCAACCGCTCGATGTGGCTTTCTTTCGACCGATGAAGTCAGCTTGGCGACTAACATTAACAACTTGGAAAATCCAAAATCCCCGACTGGCGACTGTCCCAAAAGATGCTTTTCCACATTTTCTGTCGAAAGCGTTGATTAAAATGGATCAGGTAACACCGAAACCTAATTCCCCTTATTTGAACATCAGTTCCGGACTAAAACGCAATTTAATGAGTGGATTTTGTGCCACTGGCATTTATCCTTTTAATAAGAACAAAGTTTTGGATCGACTGCCCAGAGAAGATGAAGCCGGTGAACGAGAAGTTGAAAGCACATTGACAACTTTTTTGAGAGAGTCCCGGTATGGTAACAGCTCTAATAAACCTGCCCGAAAAAAGAAGCGATTAGATGTCGCACCTGGCAAGAGCATAGCTACTAGAGATGGTAGTGCGACAACTGATTCGCCTCAGGTGCAAACAAATAATCAATATCAAAATGATACGGCATCGACTAGCGATCACCTGCCGATTGAAGTAAACCAACTGGACCCAATTGAAGAAGATACAAGACGGCCAGAATCAGCTAATAAGAATTATCAAGAAGAGCTGGAAGATGAAAGTAACATTGATGATAATGTTGATGAGAAGGAAGACGAAGAAACTGAATGCACAGAAGGAAGATACGTATTAGTAAAATTTTTTACTATACGTGGCAAGCAAATGTATAAATACGTGTGTAAAATTATACAAATAGATCCTTTGCTAGTTGAAGGATACAAGTCCTTAGATAAAAAAAGGAATTTTAAGAGAATACCCAAAGATATTTCAGAAATTGATCGCTGTGACATTATTGCATTTTTACCTAAGCCTGTGGAAAAAGAAGACTACGTTGAGTTCCCATTTGATATTAGTACTAAAGAACTTTAAATAAGTATTAGTTAAAGTAAACATTAATCATAAATTATTGATCTCCAAAGAAATAATCTTAGACTGTGTTATATTTACTAGTTTACTTATAAGTTAAATTTTGGAAGGTTATGCAAAGAACTGATTGTTATAAATGTTATAATTGTTACCATAAGCTAAGTTTTTGAACTTAATACGAGTTTATAATTGTTTAATAACATTTTCTAAATATTTATACTATCGAAGACTGAAAAACGTGTCTGAAAAAGTTAGTTTTCATAATAAAGTTCATTATTTCGTAAAATGCCTGTTTTTCTTTGTCAAAGTAACCCCAAAGACATAAAAAATGTTATAAATCCTACACCTACGGACGGATTTCAATTTTTTTTTTGTATTTCGTTCCTGATTGGGGATGCTTTCGAATTCCGTAAGAAAAAAGGGAGGTATCAATGTAACCCCGATCATAGTTTAACATTGATCACCGACATTTTATTTTTTTTCTCGAAAAATAATGAGAAAAATAATATTTTTATTCAAGAAATTGAAAGTATAGACAAAACCGATATTGACATTTTTTTTATTATTTTTTCGCTCGTATATTTTAAGAAAAAAAATCGTTTTAATTCTAAAATTGATCAAAGTCACCCCATTCTACGGTACTTTTCATGTTACTTCTATTATAGTGATTACACCGATGGAATGACATCAAACTTCTAATATAGTGATTACACCGATGGAATGACATCAAACTTCTATTATAGTGATTACACCGATGGAATGACATCAAACTTTTATTATAGTGATTATACCGATGGAATGATATCAAACTTCTATTATAGTGATTACACCGATGGAATGACATCAAACTTCTAATATAGTGATTACACCGATGGAATGACATCAAACTTCTATTATAGTGATTACACCGATGGAATGACATCAAACTTCTAATATAGTGATTACACCGATGGAATGACATCAAACTTCTATTATAGTGATTACACCGATGGAATGACATCAAACTTTTATTATAGTGATTATACCGATGGAATGATATCAAACTTCTATTATAGTGATGACACCGATGGAATGACATCAAACTTCTATTATAGTGATTACAGATGTAATGACATCAAACTTCTATTATAGTGATTACACCGATGAAATGACATCAAACTTCTATTATAGTGATTACACCGATGGAATGATATCAAACTTCTATTATAGTGATTATACCGATGGAATGACATCAAACTATAGTGATTACACCGATGGAATGATATCAAACTTCTATTCTAACGCTGTTGTTGATATTGTGCACTAGTAGCATTAGTGATAATATTAATATTGTGCCTATTGTGCATTAGTAGGTATACTAATGGGGGTAGTGGGTGGTATGTATAAAATTGCATCAGCTCGGAAAATGCAGTACCTCACAATTTTGGCAACGGCGCCGCAACTCGTCTCTGTCGCCGCAAGGTGACTCAATTGCATATATTATTTGAGGTGACTGTACGTATTTTATCATGTTGAATGTTTGTGAACATGTTTTAAACAATGTTAAAAATATTTTCCCCATCCTTGCACATTATCTGCAAACACTGGTATTTTTATTAGTTATCGCTTATGACTTCTTTGACGATGAATTTGAAAATTAAAACTAAACAAAATTTTAATATATAATAAACTATTATAATACCACACTAAATACTCATAAGAGTAGTGTTATTTATCTCATTACTTTATTAAATATTATCTTTTATAAAATCTAAGATCTAAAATAAATGGTCTGGTTTTAATCCGAATGGAACCAACCCACATACATATACTTTTAAGATGCTAGAGCATTTTGCAAAAATAAAAACAAAAAATTATGATAAAATACAATATATGAATTCCAATGTATTAAAAAGTTTTAAGCGTTCTGATTGAAAAAATACACTATTTTAGTTTTTGTCACTATTTATTTATTTCTTTTTAAACAATTATACAAAATTATCAGATTGTGCAAAGTCTGATCATACACTTTATATCTTATTTTTATATCTTTAAGGATACCTCAAAAACCTCCAGAGTTTAACCGTAGTATCGATGCCGTTCCTTAAATACTTTCTGTCCCATTTATTGTTAAAAATGTTTTTTTTGTAATAAAACTTTTATTTTGTCGTAATTCATATATTTTTCCTATAATTTGATTGATAGGCACTAGACCAAACAAATAAATTGACCAAATCATGTAACGTGTATTGTCACATTCATTTGTCATATACATTATTAACATTGGGTAGTTTATACTTGACGTTTGTCCTTTTCTGGCGTTAACAACTGATTCTGATTAAAGGCGGTCAACTTTAAAATCTTTAATAAATACTTTTTTCTGGTCTTTTTTCTGGTTCATACGGTAACAGGTTTGGACGCACAAAGTCATTACCATACCATACCATCAGCCACCGCACACGATGGTCGGCTATTCTCATCCAGCCACCATCAACGTTACCTTATTCAGTTCTGGTCCGGGGGGTGATCCACGCCGCACTTCTTGATACGTAGTCTCCATTCGAGGACCTGTCTCCACCATCGGCTGTTGGTCCTGAGGCAAAATTTTATCTGTCCATCGTCATTTTAGCTTGCTAATCCTGTGAGCTATGTCGATGACTTTCGTTCTTTGGCGAATCTCTTCGTATTGTATCTTATCTCGTAAAGAAACTCCTAGCATAACTCTCTCGGAGCGTAGCCGTGACGATAATGAAAATGAAAATGCTAGTCATCCAAATTGACGATACTGCTGAAAATCCCCGCCGATCAAAACGAACGTAACAAACGACCGGTGGTAGGAAGTTCGTAATTAAAAGGCTATTTTTGCTCAGCGGAGGCTTTGATCCCAGAATTAATGTAGTGTAAAACGCGTACAGTCAACGAATATATTGTCCTGTTCGGAACTCTAATTCAATTTCGCTCCTCGGAATAATCTCTTGTTATTTTAATACAATAATCGTTGGCAAGGACTTTTATACTTTGTGTAATTGTCTAGAAAATTCTAAATTGTTAGGAGTGAATATTTTACGTATTTACAGTTTCAGAGTATCTTGAAATTAGCAGCCAAATTGTATGAAATCCTTTACTTGAGGATAACAAAGCGCTTAGTTTAGACGATTTTTGATCAATGTTCAAATGAAAGTTGATCACAAATCGCCGAAACTAAAGAAGTCGAAAAATTGTGATTCATTGACATGTCAGAAACATCAATGGCGACTTACGACCTCTGACCTCTGACTGTGTGTGACTTACGATCAACGTCTTTTTTTTTTCGGCATGTCTAAATTCTTGTGGGCCTAGTGGTCTTTCAAAAGTCAACGGTCGTGTTTGATTTAGGGCGAGCGCAGAAGGCGCTCAGCCAGGAACAAAATGTGTGTTGCAACGAGCCTAAGGGCTCCCTCGCCAGTAATCCGCCGGAAGGAACGGACCTCGGCTTAGGGCGTTGCATTGGGGGGAAACCGCGGGATCGCGAGTCGGCGTGAAGCGCCCAGGCACGTGCCGATACCTAGTAAAAGTGTTGGCTGAGGGCCGATGTGTGTTGACGATGTAACGAGGGGGACGTCCACGTCTCCGCCGGCGTCGGGTCGTCGGGATCGTCCAGGATGTGCCGCGGGCGCCGATAGCGGGGAGGGGCACTCCTGTCCGGTATGTAGGTGAGAGAGGAGACAATCAGAGGGTTGGGATGGTGCGGGATAGCGTCATAGTAGCGTCGGGCGGTGTCTTTTATGTATTTGACGATGGAGGGAAGTTCCAAGTCCTTGTGGAGGTCGACGTTATGCAAGTACCATGGTGCAGCCACGGCCTTGCGCACGAATCTGTTGTGGAGTTTCTGAAGAATTTCAATGTTGGAGGGAGCTGCGTGTGCGAACACAACGCTAGCATAGGTCATAATGGGTCTGACGAGAGTTATGTATAATGTCAACTTATTTCTAAGCGACATTTTACTTCTCCCGCCTATGAGGGGGTTGAGGCGACCGAGCACAAAGGCGGCCCGGTTTCGGACAGTATCAACATTACAAATTGAAGAAAGCACTTATAAGCGACTTCTGTGTTGTACAATATGTACGTTCTTGTATACCGCCATCTAGTGTCAAATGGTGGAATTAAATTTCATAGTAGTTTAGACTAAATTACACAACTTATATGTCTAAACTTAGAAATATAAGACATAATGTATATTGTATATTCATTACATAATGGTTTGTTTGAAAAAAAGACTGAAAGAGATTCAGTGTTATGAGGTAGCAAGTGTTTTTTATTTCACCCTGAATATAAACATTTTTACGTACGGAAGATAGCGAAACCTCCCTTCCGTAAGAGGGCAGTAAACGAGCACATCCACCATCAAAAATATCTACCATGCGAATCCGCCACCTGGTTAATTCAGATTTTTTGTATAAAAAGGATAGCAGGCTAGCGAGCGGTCACATGATGGTAACGCCGCCCAGAGACACCTGCAACACTATGGGGCTTGCGGGTGCGCTGCCGACTGCAGAATCCTGTTCACAGCTCGTTTATATATGAACAGGCCTCAAGTCGACAGTCCACCCGGCCGGAGTTCGTCCCATGCTACATATTAATATAGTATTCAACAGGTATGAATAAAAAAAATAAAAGAAAATGTTTACCCGTTCCACATCTTTAGGGAAGAAATAGATCGTGGGCGGAGGATACAAATATTTTATGATACAATGGAAAACGGATTATTTATGTAGGTATAATTTATTATTTATGTAGATATTAAATCTTTAAATCTAATTTGGGTATACATCCTACCTATAGGTAGTAAAATCGCATTGTCTGTACATTTACATTTAAAGTCGTTGCAGTGTAAATGTATGAGTGGTGAAGCCCATAAACAATTTTTTTTGAAATTCTTGTCTCTAAACGTGCATACACACGTTCAGAGACAAGAATTTCAAAAAATGAACGAATTTTAATGAATTTTAACGATAAAAGCTCGGTGTGCTGAACAGAGCGAAGCGGTACTTCACCCCTGGGCAACTCCTAATGCTTTACAAAGCTCAGGTGAAGCCCCATATGGAGTATTGCACACATCTCTGGGCCGGCGCATCGAAATACCAATTAGACCCATTTGACTCCATCCAACGACGTGCTGTTCGTATTGTCAACGATCCCACTCTCACGGGCGGTTTAGAACCCCTCAGCGTTCGGAGAAGCGTTGCGTGTCTCTGTGTGTTCTATCGCCTGTACTGTAATGGGGAATGCTCTGAAGAATTGTTCAATATAATTCCCACCTCGCGTTTCTACAACCGCACCTCCCGTCACAGAAGTGCGATCCATCTGCATTTCCTAGATACGGAGGTGTCGCATACTGTTCAGTCCAAAAACTATTTCATATCGCGAACCCGTAGGCTGTGGAACGAACTGCCTCAAGAGGTCTTCCCATTAAGCTACGACATGGGGTTCTTCAAGAAAGCTGTGAATAGGATTTTGCAAGGTCGGCGGCGCGCCCGCATACCCCCTGGTGTTGCATGTGTCCATGGGCGGCGGTAACACTTACCATCACGTGGGACCGCTTGCTCGTCCGCCTTCTTCGCTATAAAAAAATATATATATATTCCGGGTAGGATTCAACATTTAGGGTACAGATCAATTATGGAGTTCCCACGGGAATCAAGCGAACCAAAACTACTCTAATATCTATGTGCACGAAGTCGTGGGCACTGGTACAGTTTTATTTAACCGTTTTTTATAAGTACAAACGAGGATTTTACCCTTATAAATTTCTGTTTAACTAAAGGTTGACAGATAGAGAATGACATATTAAATCCGCCTCTTGTACGGCCACAGAACTGGGACATTCATATATTCCGTGTGTACGACATTTAATAGCTTAACCAGTCGAGCGCGGTTTGCCCCAGTAGGGTCACTAGGCGCCAGTTAACCATTTTAATAATTTACTACATATTTTGATGCTGTTTGTTCAGCATTTTCTTCTGCTCATGTAATTATTTGACATTGTTTGACACTTTGCTTCTGGTGTATTTTGGCGATTTTTAAATATTCTAGCAAACCAATCCATCTTCGATTTTTTTTTATTAACAGTCTTATATCGTGTTTTATATGGGCCGGTGATATAGGCCTGTCCGGCCAATCCGAATCGTCTTTCGAAAAGTGCGATCTGAATCGTTTAATTAATTAATTAATAATTAATTGTCAAGAGATTTGCAATCTTCTATGTCTCTAGCCTTTTATAAATCAAACCTTTTAATTATTATTTTATAAAATACAGAGATAGTATTGCGGCCCCAAGGAGGCGGCACTTGCAAGTCTGTCAAATTTAGCTACTGTTAATTTAGTATGTCGTTTGGCGGCAAAATATTGCAATATTTTTGAAAAGGTGTTGTCAATTTAAAAACATATAAGAAATATACAAATAATTGAAAACAAAACTTTTTCTATTTATGTAATTGATTTTAAGTAAAAGCATTTAATAAAGTTTAATAGCATTTAATAAATTAAATTTTAATAAAAGATTCCTAAAAATATAATTACTACGGACTAATTTATCGTGGCAGTTACATTTTATTTATACCGCTAGCATCACTCTTGCACACAGTTTCGTCACGACTTTTTGGCGGAAACTCGAGAAGTTAAGTTGAGTTTTCGTATGACTATTGTAGGAATTGTGAATTTGGCGTTTTGTGGTTTAATAGTGATAGTTTATTAAACTTTAAAGTATTTTTCGTGCGTAGTGTTTGTGATAATCAACTGTTTTGTTCATGTGCTTCCTTCTGTTCTCAGTAAACCTACTATCGCTTTACTAAGCGACTCCTGACTTACTGCGACTTGATTGGACATTGACAAGATACGTTTTAGACTTTGAATTTTTTTATTACGAAGAAAACTTCACACTGGCAGAATGTAATAGTTGCACCATTGCCATTATATGAAGAAAAAAAAAACAGTTTTGTCACAAGAAATTATCCGTACATGCACTGTACTAGTCGGATTTTTTATTCGAGTCGGGGATATGACAAGTAGAACTGTCAATAAAGTGTCATCCCCGTACAAATTTCACTCTGTTTAACAATAAAAACGACTGTAGTTTGGTTAATCGACGAAAGTTTTGCTCCGTCATAAACTATATTTCTCCCCATACAATGTCCTTGTTTATAAGACCAAATCACTAGCACAAGTCGCTTCTTGTGTTAATTACACGACATATATATCTACAATAATATATAACAATAGTTGCGTTATAGTCATATTCAGACCATATATCATTTGCCGATGGAAGTAATTTATCAGTAACGCGATAAGGTGGCGGGATATGCCGTATATCAAATGTATCTTGGGTTACAACTTTCTGAGTTAATACAGTGTGATAAAGCGAATTACGGTGGGTTTATGTAGTGGGAAATCATCACCTAGTCGTGGTTTTAATTCACTTCACAAATAAATATGTCACAATGTGTCACTACGCAATACACTATACACAATGTGTAAAAATACATTACACAAAGACAATTCCTTTTACTTTAGAAGTTATAATTAATTTTAGAGAATTTTCTACCCTTTCTTTTGTTTTTTTTTTAATAGTAAACGGCGGCAGGCGAGCATACAGTCCACCTAATGGTAAGTAGATGGTGTTATCCATAGACATCCGCGATACATGCTAAAATCAGTCCAGAATGACAAACGTTGTACGCCCACGGATGTGCAGTGCCGCCTACTTTTGCAGATTAAAGGAATGTATTGGGAGAAAGGGTTGGGAAAATGGGGAGGGATAGGATAGGCTGTGATGGAAATGGGCTCTGGCATATGTCACTCACTACCGAAACTTATGCGTACATTGGGGAAATACGATAAAGTGGGAAATGCAGTACATTTTAAGGTAGTCTTCTGTGGGAGAGGGGTAACGTGGCCAGTAGAGTGCGCCCACCGGCTGTGGGAACGCAGCGTGCACTCTCCCCCTACAGTACTTGACTGTTGCCGTAACAAATTTAACAGTTATTTAGTTTGTTATTACGCAGCTAACGGCTTTGTGACGCCAGCACAAGTCTTTGTGTGACACGGGTCTGTTAAAAAACAGACGGTGTAGGTGCACCCCGTGTGGTGTCGGCCGGCTATAGAATACCACCACCTCAGGTGTTGTAAAAGGGGACTAAGGAATAACAACGTGGCTACCACAAGCCCTGAGGTACTACAATAGCTCTAAAAGAGCCAACTGGACTAGCCAAGCCGCTTGCCCAGCGTGGCGTCTTATTCACTAGACAATGTGCTGGAGGAAGCCCAAGTCCAGATACTCAAAGGGCTGGTTGCACTCCATTCGGCGTTGCATTCCGCGCACCGCTCTGTTACTGTATCCTCGATACCTGGTAATTACCTCAATTTATTGACCTTATCTATGCAATAATATCTATAGTTAACATAAATTATTAATAGTCCTTGCACCATCTAGAAGTAAGAGTTGGAAGGTCATGCCATATCTTGTGCGTTGTGGGCGCAAAATGGGCGTGGATTCTCGTGATTTATTTGAAGATTATTGTAAAATGGTTTTATTTCTGATTTATATTTTAATTAAGCTCGGTGTCTCTGTTTAAGGTCTAGTGATTTGTTCCTCTTGTAAACTTATTTAACAAACAGCCCAAATAAGTTTATCTCTCTCACTCACTTCGAGTAAGATTAGGTATGTTTTATTAATTAAATCAGAGGTTTCATTATACTCAAATAGAAGGCTTGCAACGTGAAATGTAAACAGCGTGGATTATAGTGATGTGACGATTATGTCGATGTAGGTACGCAAGTTAATGATTCATAGTGAGTTCACGGTAGGTTGGTCGATAACAAGCAAATTAATTAAGCGACAATCGATACTCTATTATGTTTTATCACGCAAACCGAAATTGTAAAACATAATATTTTTAGACCGAAATAAAGGCCAGTTATCACGCTACAATTCAAGCATACTAGCGTACTATATTTTATGTAGGTAACACATCTGTTTCGATTACTCCAACGGCATATACTTACATGTAACGAGTTCGCCGGAGAGACGAATTAAAATGAACTCTTATTGTGTATTTTTCATAGCATATTTGAAACGTTACCCGGGGCCCATATTGATTCTGATTATTATTGTATTATCCTTTAATCTACAAATTTACGTGTAATTAATTTCAATTTTAGACAAATTTCACAGTGTGGCTCTTCATGTGGGTGTCGTAAAAGGCGACTAAGGAATTACAAATTACACTACCACAAGCACTGACGAACTACACCACTTCTAAAAGAGTGGTCTCGCCGACCCACTCAGTTAGCGTGACCTTTCAAGACCATCCGTAAGACAATGTGGACAATAAAAGGCCTGGTTACGGTTATACAAGATTACGGTTAGATATGCTCTGATCTGTCATCAATCAATCAAGGCCACTATACAAAAGAGAACAATTTAGTAACTCCAAGGTGCTTACAGGTGCTTTGTTCCAAATTTATGTTAACCTTCTGACTTTGGCAGTGCTTAAATAAGACGTGAAACATTGTAATAACACGTGATTAATGATATTGTTCCACTAGAAAGTAAGGATTAGGTAGTAAATAGTTCATGGTTATATTTGATACATTTTATAGGGCTGCCACCCCTCCGGGTTTGACCCGGGTTTCATGCTTGTCCGTCAGCGCTACTGGTTCACATCGTAAATCTCCGGGCGACGCGGCTCTGACGTCGATCATTCAAAAATCTCAAAAATTACTTATGATTTTTTGTTTCAAGAGAAGTATGATTTTAAAACTGACTCTATTAAACACCAATATACATTCTTTTAATGATTAATGATAAAGGCAAATGTATAATTTGAAGCCTTGCTGTGTGTATCAAAGACAGTATAAGTTTATCTTGTGTTAATTATTATTCGTAATTTAATATTATCGCAAAGAGAAATATTAATATGTTTTATAACTTATAATATAACTTTAAATTATAATATACTATAAATTATAATATACTTATAAAGTACCTATAAAGTAACTTTAAATTAAAAATTTACTAACAAATTTCCTGTTTCGTTTTTGTCCCTTTTTTTAATCTCCGGGTTTAGGATATTCCGAAGGTGGCAGCCCTAGTTACTTATGAGCAGGTATATGTGTGACGACTAGTTATCGATTATATTATCGACTAGAGCAGACAAGTATACAATCCACCTCGTGGAAAGTGGATCAGTGTGACTCATGGACATTCACGATAAACGCCAACATCCGTCGAAAATGACAAACGTTAGCATGCCCCCGGAGGCGCTGCCTACCTTCGGAGATTAAGGGATGTATTTGAATTCATACAAATATAATACAACACATCCCACTATCTGACGCTACAGAATTGTAAATCTACAGATTACACGACCTGCCTTGTTAGCTGATTGCTTCAATTTAGCAATAGGTTTTTAAACCTCTATCGTTCCTTTGCTCCTTTCCTTCTTAATTAGCGAACTTCCATTTCAAAAAGACCTTTTGAGCGGTCGAGGCTGACCTATTTACGGAGCTCGATTAATCACTAATTAATTAGTCGCGCAGTGAACAATCCAGTGTTTTTGGTTTTCTTTGATCTACCTACGGTATTACACGTGCGACTGTACTGCGGTCTTGCGATTTTTTTAAATACATTTTCATATGTTATAATCAGTCATGATTATATGCAACTTAATTATGTTACTACAAGCCCTGAGGTACTACACCACCTTTAACAGAGTGGCCTCGCCAACCATTTTGGCTGGCGTGGGGTTTTAAAGCAATATATTCCTCATATATAGGAGAATGTGCGTGAGGAAGCCCATATCCAGCAGTGAAATAAAAGGGCTGGTTACAGTTTTTATTGTAACTACTGACTCGTTATAATTTATTGTAATTACTAACCAAGCTACTAATTTTAACTGAAAATTAAGATTCATTTATTTATACTCGCGAGTATGAAATATAACAATGATTTAAGAAAAATCGCTCGTCTACAACAAACCTAGCTCCTTTGTGTCTAGACGGAGGCGAGGGGGGAGAAGTGAACAAAAGACAGTCGCGATGAAAGAAAAGACGGTTGATTGCGGGGCTCCGAAACCGACGTGATATAGGTAGTGACTTATATTAAATTGCGAAGCTTCGTCTGCTTTGTATAGTAAAGAGAAAGCTGCCCCCAAAGTCTGTCGTTTTAAAAAGGACATATAATGTCGAACTATTCTATGCCCGTGGATAAATGAAGGAACGATGGCTTTGTTCAGTTTTTTGTAAAAGAAACATGGCTGACGAGCAAATCGTAATCTTGCCATCACCTGATGGTAACTGTATAATTGTTGGTCACAGATATCTGGGCTAATGCCAACAATGTATTTATTTACATTTTTAAATTATGTTTTTAGTAAATATATATTAGATATACATCTATATCAAAAAATATTCATTAATATTTTATATACTATAATAAAATATATCAATAATAAATAAATATAGGTACTAAATTTATACTTTACATAAGAATAAGCATAAATTTTTGTATATATATAATTATCATATTTTTATATTGTATATATTTTTTTTATGGACGAAGGCGGCATCCGAGCATACAGTCCACCTGATGGTAAGTAGATACTGTCGCCTATAAACATCCGCGATACATGCAACATTAATCTAAAATGACAAACGTTGGCACGACCGCGGCTGCGTTGCCTACCTTTGGAGATATATGAATGGATTTGGAGAAAGGCTTGGGAAAATGGGGAGGGATGGGATGGGAATGGGCTCTGGCACATCTCACTCACTACCGAAACACGTACGTAAATTAGGGAAATAAGATAAAGTGGGAAATGCAGTACATTTCAAGGTAGTCTTCTGTGAGAGAGGGGTAACGTGTCCAGTCGAGCGCGCCCAGCGGCTGTTGGATTGCAGCGTGCACTCTCCCCCTCAAAGAGACCCTTTTGAGATCCCCTCATTTATTTTTGAGACCGTATAAACAAAATAAACCAATAGATTCGAGTAACTATATGACTTGCAACGTTTCTTTCTTTCGAAGTATACTTACTTGGCTTTGAACAAATTTCTGTTTGGTCTTAATCTAGAATATGATGTACAGAATTAAAAAAATATAAAAAAAAATATACGCGTTATTTTTTTATTTGCTTCGTTCACCTGGTCTTCAAGTACTAATTCAGAGACGTTCGCGGGCGTACGCACAACAACTCACCAAAGTTTCATCGCAATCGAATGAATGGTATAAGAACGCATACGGGACAAACAAAGAAACATTCATTTTTATATATATAGATTTGCATGCTAGTACAGAAAATCTTGTGGGACTTCAATTATTTTATATTGTCAATATCAATGCAAACCATGTTATATGCAAATAAATTCATTCACGAATGTCTATACTCCTTTCAACACACTTTATGCAGCGAACTCGAAAGTTGTGGAACGAACTGAGGTGTTTTCACTAAGTTACGACATGGGACTCTGAATCAAAAGGGCTTTCAATAGGATTATTCAAGGTCGGCAACGCACCCGCATCCTCTTTCGGTGTTGCTGGTGTCCATGGGCGGCGGTGACCACTTGCCATCTCGTGGGCCGCCCACCCATCTACCACCTCTTCTATAAACAAAAATAAATTACTTTCTGTCGTATAATCATCCCCAAGATTATAATATAAAATCAATACTCGCATAGACATAAAATGTCCCAAGGTTTTGTCAAGGTTTTTTCAGGTGACCTAAAAACTAAAAATAACCGTGTCTCGACACCCCGTGTCGGCGAAAAAGATTATCATCCAAAAATTTTGGACAATAGCGCTCTGTCAAAACCGCTTAAACATAAGTTACGGATAAAATACAAAAGCATAACATTATTTTAAGGGCTTCTGACATTAACGATAAAGACGTCTTCCGTGCACGCTCAAAATATTGTAAGGAGCCTAACAGCACAGAGTAATCAATCACATACGACTTGACAACTTTGTCAGTTGACGCGCATACTTCAGGATGCTTTACATGAAAATTTATCGCCGGGAAACTCTCTGTAATCTTTACATTAACCTACGTACAGTTTAAAGAGGAACCAGTACGGGATCTTTAAACAAATGTTGGAATTAGGTATTACGCACATAAATGTAATCAGACTAAATAGGCAGAATTAGCACTAAAATATATCTGATGATTAAACGAACTTACCCGATTTTATATATAAAAAAATTAATCGTTTCGCCGAAAGGCCTTCAAAAGTTCCTTCGAACACGCTAGTCGTTTACTTCGCTGCACACTTGAAAGAAGTTTTGAACCCATCTCGCACTAACTTTATTTATATGATGTTCATGAAAAATCCTAAGGACTGTAGTTTTTGAAAGCCCTGTCCTTGCTGCCATTTCTTTCCTCTTTAGCTGTCGGTCGCTCGGGACTTCTTATTCCACTAATTTGATGTTGTTTGGAGTTAATGGCTCAATGGGTCGACCGGAGCAAGGTTCGACGTCGATGGACTCTCGTCCTAAACGAAATTGCTTACACTAATCTTTGACGGAGGAAAATTATGGAGTAGATTCCCCGTACACATTATTCAACCTTCGTTTGATATCGGTCGTTATAACGCCTTCCTTAGTAAGGAACTTAAATCACGGAACGATATTCCAATTTAAAGATTTTGCGACTTCTTGTTGTTCTAAGAGTGAAAGAATCAAAACTAACGAGAGTTGAACTCCAAAAAATATACACGAATTAGTAGGATTAATGATAATTACTATGACACATTAACTATTTTATTAAACATCTAGAAATATGTTAAGGCAGAAACTATCGAACCTCACTGATAATTAAGTTTATTTAGGAAATTCTCACCTGGAAGTTGTAGAATATTAAGTTACACAGCCTTCATTAACGCATAGATAAACCTGTGATGCCAGTACAAGTACATGTTTGTTTACATTGTAATTTTTATAAATATATCAAGTGCAAGATTCCAGAGAGTTGTTCTTTATCTATTTATTAATAATAATAGCTTATTTTGCAAAAAGTGTGAGTAGAAAACAGGTGATAATTTTAATCAGATGCTACATATTTTTTCTACTATAACACAGCAAGCAAAACTTCTACGATTACAATACAATTACAATAAACTACAATTTAAACAGATATTTATTTATATTTAAAATAAATATTAAACCACGCACCCCAGGTCCGAACTATAATTTAATTAATATTTACATCAAGTGGCGAATATCAATATAATTATTAACCAAGTTAGGATTTATTCATCCTGCAAATAATAGACAAACAATAAAAGGTCAGAGGTCATTGCTTGATTGATTAGTATTAGAAATGTCAAAAATCATATTGTGTCAAATGGCAAAATGTCAAATTATAATTTTATGTATGTCAGTAGATACTGGTATTAGATCCACGCGGTCAGTAGGTACGTTTGGCTTGTCAATATCAATACAAAATTAAAAAAAAATACATTTAAATTAATTACAATGTTACTTTAGTTGACTATCCATTTTGACTAGCCAGTCGAGCTGTGAAATTTTACCATGTGTGCCTTTTATTTAGCTCTGTCTCGCATGTCGAGTTTAATTGCACTGTATTGTGAACAATTTCAAGGATGAGTTTGTAACCCAGATAACAGTCCTGGTGGCTTGTGGAACACGCTTGCTTATTGTCTTGTTTAATTGAAGGATATTATGAAGAATTCCAAAGAATAATTTGTGATCCAGGTATGGCCATAGTAGGATAGACCTGTGTCTTGTTTGATTGAAGGTTATATGAACAAAACCAATAAAAGGTTCGTAATCTATATTATGAACAATTCGTAATAAAAGTTTTTAAGTCGCGTCAGGGATATGACATGTAGAACTGTCAATGAAGTGTCATCTTCGTACATATTTCGCTCTGTTTAACAGCTCTACATGTCATATCCCTGACTTGAATAAAAAATTCTACTATGTATTTGCAAAGGATATTATGAATATTTCCAAAGAATCGTTATCCTGATATTGCTATATGATTTTCTGTCCCTGCTATCGTTCCAGTTCTCATTGTGACTTTTTACTAATATGATTGAGTTTATTATATTTCCTCTACCTATTAGGCACTGTTGAAGTTGACATTTAACACGGTTATTTCATTTAGTTTCAGTTTGAAAACTTTTCAAAATACGAGTGTTGAAGCACTCGCGAATCGAATTGACATTGACAGATGACTAACAGCGAAAATAGTGGGAATCGAGAAAAGGAAAAAAGCTAGCAAAGACAACATCTAACATAGTGCTCGAGTGGTGATACTTATGCGTTACTTACTACAAGTAAATAAATTAATGCTAATGTTGAGGACGAGCCACGAAGTATAATTTTCAAATTTTTCACAGTTTATTTTCACATTTAATTTTCCACATTTTGTATTTTGCTTTAAGGTTGACATTGAGCTCGTCTTTTGTACAATTAATGGAATGATTTTATAATGGTTTTTTTTACGTGATGTGCGATCAGACAAAATCTCCAAATATTGTTTACCGTATCATTCGTACTTTAACACTGTAACGGCTTTTTCAAAAAATATTAGAGTATAGATAACTTGTAAGTACTAGAATTACATCTGTGTGCGTGTACTATTTTTGTTTAAAGAAGATTCCTTACCACTTTACAGTGTTCCAATAGCTTACATATTGCCAAAAGTTATAATTGGGACGTGTTGTAAAGTTCGAGAGTTATTATTACCACCTTATTAAGAGTGTTTGGTTGTTTAACATGGTTTCTTCATTAATTGGTTGTACCTGAAGATATGTACCTATACTAATTAAGTGTAGTCTGTAGTATTGTCTGTAAGTATCCATGTAAGTTGGCCGTGTGGTGTCATGTGGTTTTCGAATAGGATCACCCTATCTGTTCCCGTGAGTGTTGTAAAAGGCGACTAAGGACCTGAGGACCTGAGGACCGATACTAACTCTCAAATAGTGGACTTGCCAATCCGCTAGCCTGGCGTGATATTTTAAGGCCATATATCCCCCATGAACGAGACAATGTACATGAAGAAGTAGTTGTACAATGTCCAGCAGTGATTATTAAAAGTTCTGGCTGTTACTGTAGGGATTCCTAGGGATTAATTAATAACAAGTTCGGAGAAGGACAATACTCGAAAGAGTATTGTTGCATTTTATTAAAAAAAACACTCATCTTTAAAAGGACTGGACGTTAAAAACTTTGACTTTCCGACAATGTTAGACACTCGAGCTAATTTCACATAAAAATTCAATAGGGCTTCCAACCAATAAATATCAAGGTTATTTTAAATTGAAATGAGGTTAGGTCAAGTGCTTGATTGACGGGCGGCGAAGTTCGCAATGTCGAGTGATGGGAGCCGTCGATTAACGCCATTAGTCTGAACGATTATTAATTTCCTTATCGGACACCGGTTTTCGGTTGGAGCGGCGATGGAAAGTAACTCTGTGGAATTTGAATTGATTTCAATCGATATGCTTAACTTCCTAAGTAATGTCGGCCGAAACTTAAGAATTTTATCGATAGTCTGATTAGAAAGCGTTGCTTTGGAAATGACTGAGAATACTTATTTGAATGTTGTACTGGTGGATCTTATAGCTGAGAGTCATTTTAAGACCATCCAGCACTAATGTACCAGAAAATGTACACGAGGAGATCCATGTCCAGTAGTGGATGATAAAAGGATTTGTTACGGTTAGTGATTCAGTCTTGTCCTTGCCGTATGTTAAATTTGATGTATTCTTTGATGTTTTGTTGATTCTTTCTTTCTTTCATTGTAACATTCTCGACGCTGGAATTAATCATTGGATAGAACTCTGCACTTCCAAACTCCTCGGCACTGAACGTCACTTCCAAGATTGTGCGTGATTGTTAAGAAATATAAAAAAATAATTCTTGAAGATATATAACAAATTTAAACCATGTGCGATTCCCGTCGACTACGTCCGCGGACATTGTTAATGTAGTGTGTCGCAATCTTTCCGAATGTGAAGATGTGGGTAGTTGATAAAACTGCTCGCAGCTCCCGTCCTGGACTACCCGCCTTTTCAGTCAATTCCTAATCACGGCTGGTGCAACCCGTGCTGAAAGGTGAAATAAAAATAAAAAGTAAACAAAAACTTATAGGTTATACTTTAATAGGTTAACTTATAAATTATAGGTACTTATACGAGTTCAGAACCGATTCACAATATAAAACGGTCTAATATTTATTACAGAATGAAAATGAAACATTTAGGGCCAAAAGTAGGAGTAGCTAACTGGTTTAGCTGACTCTGTAAGTATTTGTGTAAGTTATAGTTAAAAAATTATTTAAATGATTGATTTAGGGAAAATGAGTGGTAAAAATGAGATACAAATGATGCTACAAATACAGTGGTGCATTTTCTTAGGTATAGGAAAATCTACAATCTCCTTTCCGTCGTGGATGTAAAGCGAAAAATGTTGGTAGTTTTCGTGTCAGCTGGTCCGATCGCAAAATTCGACCGTATATTTTCAAAATTAAACTAGGTCAGCGAGGTCATTACGGTGTTTGTGTTGTTTATGAAATGTTTTAGTTGTCGCTTTCTTAATTTAAATAAAGCGGCTTTTCGTTAACATGCATTTCTAATTATTCTCTTAATACTAATAAAGACTTGAACACGATTAATTTTCATTAATTTGTGTTTTCCATTAAAATGGACAGTGTTTTAAATTAAACTGCAGCTTTGGAACGACAATCAGTATATATGCAATGTGTTACTGAAATAATGCAAAGACTGAAATGTATCAAGTATGTATCAAGTATCAAGTATATGTATCAAGTATCAAGTATATGTATCAAGTATGTATCAATTATCGAGAGTAGAATCGATTCTATCAGTTTTTACAATAGGTTTTTTTTGTTCAGTTCAAGTAAGTATCTTTTATTCTATACGAGTACACCGCATAGAATCACGGTCATTATATCCTGTACCGAGTAATGAGCGCTACCAACGTTTTAGATAGAACAACAAAACTCTTCAGTTTTCGCTAAAACGGTTTTATATATGTATTTTCCACGTTATATAATATCTTGTATACTCTCTCAATAAATATTTAATTATATTACTCTAAAAAATGGAGAATTTACGGTCTCTTTTTAGGAAAGATTTATAACGGACATCAAATTCATTATCAGCTCAGTTCCACTTTGTACTGTACTTTCTTTCGTTATCCACAAAAACGTATCAAATATACGAGTACATCCGACTATAAAATATGACTCACACTTGAGATTTTGACAGGTATTTATTAGTCGGGTCTTAACGCGTAATTATTACCTTTTTTATTTCACTAGACGTTTCGACTAGACTCACTAGAGCGTTCGGGAAGCTACGCAGCGTCTTCTCGTCCAAAATACCTCAGTGCTTGAAGACGAAGGTCTTCGACCAGTGTGTGTTGCCAGTGATGACCTACGGCACCGAGACGTGGTCTCTGACTATGAGCCTCATAAATAAGCTCACTGTCGCACAGCGAGCTATGGAGAGGGCTATGCTCGGGGTTTCCCTACGTGATCGAATCAGGAATGAGGAGATCCGTAGACGAACTAAAGTCACCGACAAAGCCTTTCGGGTTAGCAAGCTGAAGTGGCAGTGGGCAGGGCACATAGCTCGAAGAACCGATGGCCGATGGGGCAGAAGGGTTCTCGAGTGGAGACCACGTACCGGCAGACGAAGCCGAGGACGTCCATCTGCTAGATGGACAGACGACCTCATAAAGGTGGCGGGCACCCGCTGGATGCAGGTCGCTGCCGATAGGTCTAAATGGCGGACAATGGGGGAGGCCTATGTCCAGCAGTGGACGTCCAAGGGCTGAAATGATGATGATGATGATGAGACGTTTCGACTGGGTTACACCAACCATGGTCACTAGCTGAATGCAGAGAAGGTCACAAGTAGGGATGCCACCCCTCCTTGTTTGATCCGAAGTCTCCGGGTTTGAAGGATGCTTGTCCGGACTAGGGGTTAACATCGTAAATCTCCGGGAGACGACGCGGCTGTGACGTCCAGCATTAAAAAATCTCAGAAAAATGAGAAGTATGATTTTAAACATTGTACTCGTATGTGTATCTGGACTCACGACACAGGGAATCCTAGTGGGGCTCATTGAGGGTGGCGTTATTATTATTATTTAAAAAAATATCACGCTGACTCTATTAACTAATATTGACACTTAAAAATTATTGTTGTGATTCAAATGGAAAAGCATACTCGAGTTCGTAATTTAAAGCGTTGCTGTGTGTACCAAAAGGATTGTAAGTTTGTCTTGTCTTAATTATTCCTAACAATAATTTATATTATCTCGTCCAGAGCATTAATATGTTATTATTATAACTTAAAGTATAACTTTAAATAAAAAGTTACTACCAAATTTCCTTTTTTGATGTCCGGGTTTAGGAAATTTCGTAGGTGGCAGCCCTAGTCACAAGCCGGGTAAATATTACGCGTTAAGACCTGTTTAATAGATAAATACGGCCTAGACTGACTGCGAGACGTTTTTTAAAATGATGTATAAGTATATATCTATTTAAATGGGTCTCAACGCGTATGTTTACCTTATTTATTTTACTCGACGTTTGAGTCAGCTCGTGACCATGGTTCTTGCAGTCCAACGGAAACGTCGAGTGAAATAAATACGGTAAACATACACGTTGAGACACATTTAAATAGATAAATATGTGTAAAAAAGTATTGGTATACATATAACTAGTATACTTAAGTAGGTATACATTTCTTTATACCTTGTTTCCATTTCTCTAGAGACTAATTTATCTTGTCCAAACCTTCCCAAACGTATCTAAAATACCCGTAGATTGTTTAATAATACATGGAAAAGAAATTGCCTTTCCTTTATTCATTTTTCTTATCGATGCCATAGATTTTGATTGATTTCATCACCAATTGATGGCTTCTCAAGAGTGCCCAATCTTATCCACAAATCCAATAGGAAATACGAAACAAAGATATAGTGGTGTTGCCTAGAAGCACTTCTGAAACGTTCTTTCTTTTCTCTTTTTTGATTTTTTTTTCTTTATTTAAATGTAAATAAATATTTATTGCCAGGTACAGTAGGTACCTTTATCGCACACACAGTATGGCGTCGCACAGTCAACTATCAAATCAACTAGTCGCGTGACTGAGCGACAAGCGTCGCCCAGCCGATCGCAATCATAGATGAGTCGCCTCTATACGGGGACCACTTTCTAAATGTATCGTATAACATGTGACAATACTGGTAACGTATCGGTCACGTGGTCGCGCGTCTTATCGAACAGCAGCGAAATTACGCGATTGGTTACTTGACTGGTCGCTGCAATAAGCCGCATCGTTGGTTGTCGCAACCAAGTGATACTCTGGGCCTCATGACTAAGAGTCTTAAAGTTTAGAATGAATTCCTGTTAATGGTTTGTTAGATAATAAATATTCTTTTTCCTGTTTTTCTTACAAACGTAATGTTTTCTCTAAATCCGGATAAAACGTTCGAATAAATTCGGACAATTGTTTTGTTCCCTTTAACAATTCCAGATTAGATTTTCTTTTGTAACTTTTCTTTACTCTTTTCTGTTTGTACTCGATAAATGAATGAATAAGTGTTCTGTCAGCTAATCACTTCATTCAATTAAGTGAATTATGTTTTATATAAATGAGATATAATTAAAGGTCATTTATTTACACCTTTTCAGGTAAATGATGAAGAAATACCAAGAGATCTTTTGTCATAGCGAAATACTGAAGCCACTTCAAGAATCAAATTGGTTCTCGATATAAATAAAATATAAAGGTAAGGAAGAATTGTATTTAGCTGTAGTAAAAAATCTTTTAGAGGTAATAAAATAACCTTTCCATGTAAAGTATTGTATTGTAGGGAGGAGTGCACGCTGCATTCCCACAGCCGCCTGGCGCACTCGACTGGCCGCGTTAACTCTCTCTCACAGAAGACTACCTTGAAATGTACCGCATTTCCTACTTTATCGCATTGTACGTATGTGTTTCGGTAGTGAGTGAGATATGCCAGAGCCCATTCCCATCCTATCCTATCCCTCCCCATTTTCCCAACCCTTTCTCCCAATCCACTCCTTAATCCGCAAAGGTAATCTGCGCATCCGGGGTCGTATCAATATTTGTCATTCTGAGCTAAAGTTGGCATGTATCACGGATGTCCATGGGCTACATTATCCACTTACCATTAGGTGTATTTTATTGTAGGGAGGAGTGCACGCTGCATTCCCACAGCCGCCTGGCGCACTCGAGTGGCCGCGTTAACCCTCTCTCACAGAAGACTACCTTGAAATGTACTGCATTTCCTACTTTATCGCATTGTACGTATGTGTTTCGGTAGTGAGTGAGATATGCCAGAGCCCATTCCCATCCTATCCTATCCCTCCCCATTTTCCCAACCCTTTCTCCCAATCCACTCCTTAATCCGCAAAGGTAATCTGCGCATCCGGGGTCGTATTAACGTTTGTCATTCTGAGCTAAAGTTGGCATGTATCGCGGATGTCCATGGGCCACATTGGCTACCATCAGGTGGACTGTATGCACATCCGCCGTCTTTTTCTATAAAAAAAAGTACATTCAAAAATGGACATTGAGTACTTAAGTCAATTTCAGTTATAAGAACATTCCCATTCAAAGTTCCAAAATATTTTTAAATCTTTTTGTGCACTAAACTAGAGAAATTTTCTCAAAGAGAAAACTGAAGGTAAAGTGATGATGACGATGTCCTCCATGAATCCGATAACAATGATTCCTGTCTTATTGTTGATGCGCTCGGATATGGCTGAAAAGATGTCGTACGCGTTATAATATATACAATCCTGCATCATATCATTGCAGTGGAAAAATTTGCATATCAATTTGTCGACCGAAATATCAATTTAACCTTTTCAAAATTCTATACCGTACCTTATCTAACCTTACATCTCTGAATAAACACTGTTGGTCTTATCAGTTCAATTAGAAGTTCCTTGTGTCTCTTCCACTAAAAGATAACTTTATATCCTCGTATACATTCCCCTACTTATTACTGAGGATCCCCTCAGTGAGGGATCAATGCGCTTTATTGAAATCTAAAGTGTCAGGTGTTAGGGGAGTAATACGCTTGGAAATGGGAACATTGGGATGAAATATGGTGAGAGGTGTTTTCGTCAAGAAACTTTATGTGTTATTTTTTATAAGAAAATCTACTTTAGTACATTTATCTGTGTTATACAATAGCAATGATTACTTTTTATAGAAAAGGTTATAAACGCTCAGATAATTAAAGAGATGATTGTAGCCTGTGGTCATTTGCGGTATATCAGTCAAAATATGGAATGACTGAAGGAATCATTAACTGTTTAAACAGATTAATTCGCTTATAATTCTAAATACATTTTTTATAAAAATAAGACGGCAGACGAGCATTCAATCCACATAATGGTAAGTAGATACTGTCGTCCATGGACATCTACGATTCATGCCAACATCAGTCTAGAATGACAAACGTCGACACGCCCCCGGTTGCGCTGCTTACCGTTGGAGATGTAGAAATGGATTTGGATAAAATATATCTAATATAAAATATGTATCGAAATCTAATATGTTTTTTTATAAACTAGTGGGCGGACGAGCAAGCGGTCCCACGTGATGGTAAGTGTTACCGCTGCCCATGGACACCTGCAACACCAGGGGGCATGCGGGCGCGCCGCCGACCTTGCAAAATCCTATTCACAGCTCTCTGGAAGAACCCCATATCGTAGCTTAAACATATTAGCATCTAATATGTATCGGAGATGTATACATCTTCTTGAACATCTAGTCTTCTTGACAGTGTAGTTCACGTGCATGAGGGATTTTGTAAGCCTTAAATCGCCACGCGGGTAAAGCGGGTTGGCGAGTCCATAAGAGGTGGTGTAGTTCCTGAGGGGTTGGGGTAGCGGCTTTGTTACCCTCAGTCGCCGTTTGCGACACCCACGGTATGAGTCTCTTGGATGTCGCAAACGGCGACTTATCTCTATAAGTTAATGCTATTGTAAATTCGGTCGGCAACCTACGATCACATTAGATTTACTATCAATTAAGTTATCAAACAGTTTAAATGGAAATAAGCTATTTCTACTCGTACAACGTTACCACCAATTTTCTCTAGAATGTTCCAATCCTCAACCCGAAGAACTTCTAAACTCGTTACAAACATCTACACACATAGACCTTAATTTATTTAACATGACCGAGGTAAAAAACTTTATAAAAGGTCCAGGGATCCGTATAAAGGGAGATCAAAGGAAACTGTCCAACCATACAAACTTAAAGGCTCCAAGTTTTGGGGCTTAAAGTTATAAGGAATTCGACAGCCGAGACCTATTGAATTGTATTAACTTGGAAAAGAATTGTATTTAATATGTAGTTATAAAGCTTATTTTGATATTAAAAACAAACTCCTCGGAATATATTCTTTTTTATAAGCAATGGTTTTGACAGTTTCAATGAACCTACCAATAGTCCGCTATACAAACATTCGGCCAATACCAAGCGGATGGAGAGTTTTAAAAATTGCATTTGTATCCATGCCTACTTTGTGTAATGCAATTACAGCAATACGGTTTTCTTTCTCATTATCGCCCTACCCCATTTTGATATTAATACAAAAAACATTTACTTTTCACGTGAGAATGACAGATTCCAAATTCAAATGTATTTTCTTTTTCTTTATTGTAGCGGTATTTATGGCCAGACTAAGTATACATAAGATATATTATATACAAGTTTATTACATGCTCTAAGGCGTTGGACATCATCACTGGAGACGGGCCGCCGGGAACATTTGGATCCGCTCCTAAAATCATGGACGTTGGAATTAAACCAATTCTAAATTGTACATATGTTAAAAAAATATGTTTCATAATTTATTACGCTGAATCTATCCAATGCCCACATTAAATTATCCCAAAAACTTTTTCTCATATTTCTTTTTTGGACTTACATTTAAATACCAAATCGTCTACGAAACGGAGCTGGATTAACCTAATGTATTCCATAAAGCCGTCCAATCCTCTATGGATGTAAAATTTTATTCCGCCTGCAGTCTGTATTGGCAAAAAGCCTGGATTTGATCCTGCACTCAGTACCAATAGGATTTTTGTAAAGGAACTAGATTTCCCAAAGGAGTAGTAATGTATAAAAGTGTTTGTAATGCTGTACCTTCGCTTACTTTGAGTTACGAAAATAATTGTTTTATTTTATCCACTAGCTTCTACCCGCGGCTTAGCTCGCGTGAACTAAGCTGCAGTAAAATATATTTAACATCTGTAGAAGCACCGACACGATGAATTTCATGCATGAAAATCCATCCAGTACGTTTTTCAGTAATCGAATCATTTTTTTTATTTTCCTCTATAACTCTTTTCTCTTCCTTGTGTTATATATGAAAATGACACATTTACCAGTTTACCTTCTGGATACTTAACTATACATTAGTGAAAACCCGATCAAAATCCATTCAGTAATTCAGTAAGTCCAACCATGTGATGCTCAACACGCAGACAACAATTTTATAAACTACTGTTTTTGGTTCTGTAATGTCTAAAGAGACTACACATTTTTTTTTAATTTAAGTATCTCTGTACAGACTCAACCCTTTTACTGTTTTATTATATGTATTATATAGATAGATATGGATAAAACTGGTCGTGTAGTGTCGACTGACTTTAGAAGAGCCCATCTCTTTCATCTCTTCAAAGGCGTAATACGCGTAATAGGCGTAATAGGGATAACAGAGCTGCCAACACAAGCCCTGAGGATCTACACTTTTAAAAGAGTGGACTCTCCAACCAGCTTGGTCAGCGTGGCGTTTTAAGGCGTGCATAGAGGAGGCGCGTGTATGGCAGTGGACGATATGAGGGCTGGTGACAATAAGCACATTTTCATCCGATTCCCAACTTTTTGCGTTTGTAAATCACAATAGGTACACTGATTTTAATGTTCATATATGTTACTTTAACCGAAATGACAGGTTTTGTCCACAACGTTGCATTCATTCCCATTTAATAATCTAATTATGACCCGCAAATTCGTTTGTATTTATTCCACAGCTTAATTAACCCATACTTACATAAAAATCCCTTAATTTTATGTGCAGTCCCATGCTTCAGAAACTCACATAAAAACCCCAGTCTTATAACTCATAATAACAGAGTGTTAGTAATAATTTCAAAATAGTACATGATCAGTTTCAAAACCATAGCATATTTGTTTTGTAAATTTTATTAACATTCTGCGCAGCATTTTGCTATTCGCGGTGCCTTGAAATACAAATAATGTCTTTCAGAATAGACCCTCATCTTCAGTTTCCACTAGGAAGCCAATCTTACAGAGATTTACAGATTATACAGAAGTACATTGGTACTTCTTTGCTAGCGCGAGGTACTGCTTCCTCTAAGGTTGGTACCACTTTCTAAATAATAATTAATAATAATAATAAACATTAATAATAATATTATTGTTAATTATAATTATAATTAATATTAATAATAATTAATTTGTTACTTAATAATTCTGAAATACTAAATTATTTTATGATAACTTTGTTGCATTTTTTTTGAGGAGGAGATCGCACAGTGCAATCCAACAGCCGCTGGGCGTGCTCGACTGGCCACGTTACCCCTCTTACACAGAAACTGCATTCCCTTTCACTGCAGTATATTTCACTGCACCTTGAAATGTACTGCATTCCCCACTTTATCCTATTTCCCCAATGTATGTATTAAATAAGAAAGATAAATATTCGTAATTATTCGCTGCAGATAGAGACATAATGTACAATACCATAAAAGATACAAAAGGCGATCTTATTGCTAATACCGTCTCCTCTAGACAACCGTTGAGTAAGAGAAAGTAAATTAGAAATAACTGCCAGGTACTCCTAGATTGTAGCAATATAATCGTACATATAAGTAGAAATAATCATACTAAACTTCTAAAAGATATTTAGTAATTGGAGTAAAGATCTATTAAAGACATTTTTTAATCCTTAAGTGCCTTGCGGTGTGTTAGGATTGGAAACGGAAGCTGTAACACGTACCGCATGCGATCTGGCAACGGGTAGGACCGCGCGGGAATTCCTTCCGCGGCTCAGATCGAACGTACGTAGGTTTTCATAAGGTTCTTAGTTAGGGGAAGCTTTCCAATAAAAGGTTTACAATAATTACTCTCAAATTCATACGCAAGTCCTCAGCATCTCAGAAGTATCGGGATTCTGAATACATGAAGCATTTTCATATACGCTTCCCAAGGCACACAATCATCGGCTCTTTCATTTAACCTCCACCTGTGAACTTGTTCAAGTCTCCACCTGGCCCGAGGGAGTCCCACACTGATAACTTCTACTAACAAAACACAGAATATAATTCTAAAATAAACTAATTATTTTTATAGGCATATGCAGATATTTGTATGGCGTGCGACTATAATCTAGTTGTATTATAAATAAATATTGACAAAGTTATTGAATCGACCTTTAAGCTGAATTAATTCAAGCCTTTATACAAAGACGAAATAACAATGAAATAACAATTTTAAACGTTTCATTTTATACAGACAATACGTGCTTAAGATACGCAAATAGAGGCTCAAAGCGGAGGCTTCTCGCGAACAGACAGACAAAAGACAGATAAAAATATTCCTAAAGAATGCAGACTCAGCGAATTGCGAGAGAATTTTAAAGTAGGTAGGTATATAAGGCGCTACCTACACGAGCGAGTCTCTCGCGGCGATAACCTAGCCGTAGCACTAATTTCAATACTAACGATATGAACTCTCCACCCGGCAATTTCAACAATGTACGAACAATGTGCTGCACTGTTCAAATAATAATTGTTTTTCTTTTCACTCGTGGAGCGAATCACGACCACTCGTCACGGATAGGCGGCGAGTCATGGCGATACGCTGACGAAATGACCACCCTCAATACCAAAATCCACGATGGCATTAAAACCGTTAAGGAAAGGAACAGATGGCACAATATCATCTGAGAAAACGTTATCCATGGACGTGGTCACGACCCTCAGAAGTGAGGAGACGATGCCAGGAGAACGATGTGAGTAGAAGGAGGAACTGCCCAATAATACTATGACAATGAACTATTTGAACATGATCGACTGACAAACAGCGATATTCAATTTTACAATTACCGTCGCGTGTTCTGTATTAAGTCGATTATTCGACTCCATTATTCGTCTCGTGCCCTTTCGTTGTGTAATCGACGGTTTGATCCGAACAGTCACGCACGAAAATACTTTTCCATAATGTGTGAAATCGACTGCGACGTCGGCAGGTGCGGCGCTCTTTAATTCCAACAAAACTTCTTTTGTTTCCTAACTTTTTGCCTACAAAAGAATTTAGGAGTCAGTGAACGTTAGCTGTTGAGCGGTGATAGCTTATGCGTATGTCAACTCTCGATGTCGTGAGTTTAAATCCTGATCCGTACCACTGAGTTCCTACTTATGTAGGAATTTTTAAATTATGACTATCTCGGTACGCATGGCTGTATGGTGTCGGCCGGTTTTCGAGTAGCACCATCAAATCTCTTCCTGTGGGTGGTGTAACGGGCGACTAAAAAGATAACAAAGCCGCTACCACATGCCCCGAAGGACTACACATGTAACATGTAAAAAAATTACAATAAACTTAATAATTACTAAATCGGCATTAACAATATAATTAAATCTATAATAAATCATCTAAAAAGATATAATTTACAAATAAATTTGAAAAACAAATTTTATTCAGTTAACTTAAACACACAATAATAAATTACCTAATCTAAATATAAACTGTAATAATGTAAATATTTGTGAAAAAAGTCAAGCTAACTTTCTTGGCTTGACTTTAGATAAAAAATTGGAATGGAGAGCGCACATTGATATATTTAGTATGCACAAAAATCAATAAATTTGTTTTCGTTTTCGTTTGACTTCTAAGTCTATTCAGTACAGCATATAGACTTACAGCATTACCACAAACTGCCGAAAAAAAAGCGACATAGCCGTAGTAGGCGGCTACCACGACTATGTCGCTTTTTTTTCGCAATGGCTAAATTCTTGTGGCTCCAATGGTCTTTCAAGAGTCACCGGACATGGTTTGAAGCAAATAGAGTTGTTGATTGAACGGCTATGTCGCCCCTGTAGTGGGTTATTGTGGGCTAATTCTCTGAGGAAACTCGTCTCAAATCAACAGAGTATTTGTTGCGCTAAAAAAAGTATCCGAGCACTAATGGATTTAACTTCACTTTATGACACTTATAAGTCTCACTTTTAAAAAAAACATATTTTAACTTTAAACGATTTTTTAGCAGAGCCCACGCAGCTGACGGGACGCATCTAGATTAGAACTACATAATGTACCCAAAACTAAATTGTATATAAAAGGTTGTTATGCTTTGTGTATAAAAATATTCAACAAAATTCCTAATGATATAATTAAGATTATATGAGGCTCGATTATGATCATTTAAAACAAAATTATATAAATGGTTGCATGACCATTGCTATTACTCCACTAATGAAATCATAATGCACAAATAAGTTTTGTAGATAAATAAGTTTTGATTTGTAAATTTGTAGAAATAATCTGCACTTCATAATAATATGATTGTAGTGCTTGTATTAACTTGTATTAATGTGTTAATTCTGAATTAGTTCGTAATTTTTAAAACTTTTCAATTTTGCAACTGTAAATAATAATAATGATTGATAATTTTAATTAATTTTGTAAATAATAATAATAATATATAGTGATGAATTGTAAATTTGTATACCAGGAGGCGGTTAAGTGGACGTTGCATGTTTATACTGACTTACTAACTGAGGTACCGCACTTAGAACAAATGAAGTATTCTATTCTATTTCATTCTATTCCATTCCATTCTCACTCCACTCCCACTCCACTCCCACTCCACTCCCACTCCACCCCCACTCCACCCCCGCTCCACCCCCGCTCCACTCCCACTCTATTCCCACTCTATTCCCACTCCACTCCCACTCCGCAACCACTCCACTCCCACTCTATTCCCACTCCATTCCTATTCTATTCTAAGAGTGGACTCGCCAATCCGCTTTTCCAGCGTGAAATTTAGTTTAGACATTCATTTTAATGCAACCTACGCTTCAGCCGCACGTAATTAACGATCAGTGCCAAACATACATTATAATAGTATCAACACACGACCCATTTTATATGAATCATTTTACTTTATTACCAATTTATACAACAATCCGCCCGGTAATTTCATTTTAATTACAATAGGTGTGTCCTGGATAACATTCACAGTATTCATACTTTAATTAATCATTCTTGTATTTTCTTTGTAACTACACTATCCGTGCTTGTCTGTTTCTTTTTCTGACCTTGTAATGTATGAGCAGTTCGTTACTTCTGTGAGTTCTCTTATATCAACTTTAGATGTGGAATTTTCCGAAATTTAACTCGTAAAAAGATACAGGAGATGAACAGTAACCAGCCCTTTTTTCGTCCACAGGTCTCCTCGTGCATTTGTTTTGTGCATGACCTTAAAACCGCAAGCTGGCCAAGCTGGTTGGCGAGACCACTCTGTAGTGCAGTTCCTCAGGGCTTGTGGCAGCGGTTTTGTAATCCCTTAGTCGCCTTTTACGACACCCATTGGAAGAGACGGGATGATGCTATTTTAAAGCCGGCCGCCACCACACGGCACTGGTAAATCGGTAAAACTGGTACTGAATATACTCGTACATATGCAGTCCTCTCAGCTACGCCACAGCAACGCCTCAGCTGTTGTCAACGTTCAAAGTTGTCGTCAACAGTTAACAGTGGATGGATAAACGTCAACAGGTGTTGACGTTTATCAAGATTAGCGTTAACACCCACCTCTAGAGACCCCATACTGAGCTTCCTAATAAGTACACGGTCTTCGTTGCAGCACTCGCTTGTTCTAATGATTACCAATACTACCACAGATTAGAGATTAGCTCAGCATCCGTAGGGATGTTGCGTCTCGCTGAGTTTTCTACCGCCTTTATAATTGGGAAGCTGTTCAATTTGATGCCAACTTCGGATTTTTCCCTTACACTGCTCGTCATCGTCGTGCGGTTCTTCCGCACTTCTTTGACATAGAGTCGCTGCATACAGTACGGTCAAAAAGACACTTTATATCGCGATCCGAAAGTTGTGAAATGAACTGCCAGCTGAGATATTTCCGTTACGTTACGACATGGGGCGCTTCAAGAGAGCTGTGAACAGGATTCTGCAAGGTCGGTAGTGCACCCGCAAGCCCAGTGGTGTTACAAGTGTCCATGGGTGGCGATGACCACTTTCCATCATGTGGGCGCTCGTCTGCCATCAATAAAAAAATAGATTAAGTAAACTCATTGCCACTTTTGTTCTTTGACAAATCACTTTCTTTTCGGAGTTTATACTTCAAAATATCTTTCAGATTTTATCCCCCGAGCACTGCCCTTTTCATAGCGCCCTCTGTACGACTTTCAGCTTGTGAAAAAGAAATAAGTGAAAACAAAATTATGCAACTCTTATTTCCTTAAGAATGAGAGTAAACAAGCGAATCGCTGTATTTCAATATTCAGCGAATAAATCAAGCGTATTGATAATATAAGAAATAAATCAGTAGTGCGACCTTAAACTTCGGCAGATACAGTATCGGATGGGCATGGAGCCAGAAAGAACTAACCCGAAACTAATATAGTTGAAAACCAGTAGAGCATCTTCATATTAAACTCACATATTAACAGTGTTGACGTTAATAGGGCTGACGATACCTATAATGAGAGGCCATTTTTTTTTTAGCAAGAAACTGTCATGTTTCGGTAGATGACCCATTTATATATTTATATTTATTAATAATGATTGCTTTAATTTATGTCATTTTAACCAACGGTCAACTAGCAGACAATAAATATTCTCTGTACTATAGTCGGTACTCTGTACGATGTCTTTGTAATATAGCGCACAAAGTGTAAATACAAAAAAACAAAAATACAACACAGTGGGAATTAGTGGTCGATAACAAATTGATTCGTCGGTCAATGTACGAGTAGTTAGTAACAATTGCATCCTTAATGATAAAGAAAATAAATAAAAGGTTAATGCATGTACTTTAAAATTTTGAAATACGACTTTCTTAGTACTAGACAAACCATACCATACATCAGTCCATGTCTCTGGATGGACTGCTGGATATAGGCCTCTACCAAGGTTGGCCGCTTGTGCGGTAAAATAATTATTTTTTCTATTGTTTTGTAGCGATTGATTAATATGTAGTAATAGAGGTGACAGACGGTCGGTCGGCCCACAAGATGGCAGCCGCCGTCTAGGGTCACCTGCACCACCAGGGGAGATGCGGGTGCACTGCCGATGTTGCAGAATCCTTTTCTACGATAACGTGACCACGGTAACATAGAAGTGTACGGTAAACATGACCGTGTAGGAAGATGTTCATTTTCAGATTAGAACATACGAAAAAAGTAATGCTGAATAATTAAAAATCATAGAAAATAATTGTAGTTCACTGTTCTGGCAATAGAAATTCTGTGAACATCCTATAATTTCTATATTCCTATAAAAACTTTCTTATAATAACCCTGTATATTAAAAGTTAACGCGGTTTTAGTCTTACCCTATAATATTGGTTAATGGGTCAACGCTTCTCCCATTAGAATTTTCTCCACTCCTAGATATTCAAAATATTGACCGCGACGTGTAGTCACAATCATGAATCAAATAATTGCTGAGCTTCTCTACTGTTTTCATTTTTACGGTGCTCTCGATATACACTGGGTAAACTATGAACTTTAGCGTGTAACCATTGGCTTCGAAGATGTCGCTGGAATAATTTTCTGAAAATCTACATGCCCTTTTCTTTCGTCGATTCAGCTATGAAAGAGGGCCACTAGTTTAAAAGTTTTGCAAGTGTAAGCAGTAAAAACCTATGTGTTTACTGCTTTTTCTAAACGGAAACAATAGAGTTTCTTCTTTGTTACCCAAATACAAGAATAAGATGTCATGTCAGTTTATATGATTTGAAAATTCTTTGATAAAATTCGGGTTAATGTAATTATTTAATTTGATTTCTTTATAGACTAAAATAATTTTTCTTTGTATATGTCCATAACATAAATTATTCAACTTACCATCAGACCAACAAGATTTTCCACTGTTCTCATTCAGCCACTAAATGCGACTCTCTTTATGTAGTCAGTTCACCTGGATGATGGCAGAACAAATAAAAAATCTAAAAAGGTTAACATACATCTTAATATTGTAAATACGCTAGATTTAAAAAAATAGTAATGAAATAAAACGCAGGTAGTGTAGAAAATATAAGTTTACCTTATACTCGCAATTACCAAGGGAGGTTGTGCCCTATAGTGAAACGTTATACGTTAATATCGATTAGATTGAATGGAGGTAGATACCAATTATCTTATATAGATATATAAAATGCTTTATTACTCACTAAAAAGAGAATAATATAAAAACAGACAGCAACAGGTCAACGTATACTCAAACAAGCGGTTTGATTAGAATCAAACGGTTTTAGGTACATTAGCGTGTAGCTGACTGTACATAGAATGCGTAAAAGGCGGTCTTGTCCATCTCTGCCGAACGACCTGTGGCGCATCGACATCGGCGCCCGCGCCGCTTGCTCACGTCACTATATCGACTACAGCCGCGTACGGCCACCGGCTACTGCCACCGACTTCAGCCACCGGCTTCGGCTGCCGGCTACGGCCGGCGGCTACGGCCGCCTACTACGGCCGTCGGCTACGGCCACCGGCCTCGGAGAGCAAAATAAATATTTCAATCATCATAGATGATATACATACAGTATACGTAATTTCGTAATAATAATTATAAGTATGGAAAACTGTATATTTATACTATATAGATATAGATGGTTATACTAGACGACCGATTAGCCCAGTTGATGGTACCTTTACCTACTATGCAAAAGTTGCCGTGTTCGATTCCCGGTCAGACATTCATTTATTTAAAGACAAACGTTTGTTCGGGTGTGGGTGGTGTCGTCTTTGCATGTGTCTCTGAACCCACGACATCCTAGTGTTGGCCATTGAGTATGCCATGCTGTTATTTCTTTATCTATTATTATATTTTTCTTCCTTGGGGGTTACTAAAAACGTTCCAATGTAAATAATTTAATTTAAAAATAAATTTAGGTCAACATCAACAGTTGACAGCAGGGTTGGCATGTTTAAAATAAAGTGTTTTAAATCACGTGTTTTAAACACTGTTTCAAAAACAATCTAAATAAAACATGTTTGAAATTTAAGTGTTTTATAATTGTGATATGCGTGTTTATTACTCTGTTGAATATATTAATACAAACCTTTTTAATTGTATTTTAAATTAAAACGTTTTCTTACACAAAGTGTGAATTCTTATTTTTAGTTCTACGACACATCAGATACGAAATACCCATTATTTTATAAAGAAAATATCAGAGCCTCTATCCTTTACCTTGCATTGCATTGAGTTGGGCGAATCACCTGAATCAATCTGACAGTTTATTTTGTTATACGGTTATTCCCCTAATTTACAAGCAGTTGAGTTTTTATTCGGGAAATCCCCAATAAAGGGGGAATTATCCTAGACAAAAGTATATCCTGAGTTGTACTTTAAAAATGTATAAAACAAACCTGTATTCAAAATTAACGAAAATAAATTTGTTTTAAAACATAGGAACACATGTTTAAAACATGTTGAAATGTTGGTTTTATAAATGAATAAAAATGTTTTTCTTCCATCTTTGGTTGACGGCACATCAAACTTCAATTAACTAACTGTACAAGAATTTGATTTTCCTATCATAAAATTTAATGGTTACAAATTTAATTTATGTCAAAGTTACGAATCTGAACGTTGAAATCCCCAAAATCGTTACAATTCGAGGCCCGGTTATTAAAATTTTACGGCGCTACGTCTCCCGTAATTTTGGTAAACCCGCCGAAAGGTATAAAGGTTTGGTGTTCCTGAGAGCGATGAACGAAGCGTTCATACTTCTACGAAGACTTAGCCTTAGAAATTTTCTTAGCCTTACACTGGAAAACCTCTTACCACTTACCACCAGGTGGACGCGTGCGCGTCTGTCGCCTTCTTACTTTAAAAATAAAGTTATAAACGTGCTCAATTTAAAAAATAATCGTAGTATAAAGGTTTTAGTTTCCATAAAATAGTCAGAATGGTTTCTAATCCCAATACTTCAAATAGCAAAGTATATGAATGTATTTTCTGACCCTGTACACACATTTAGGAAAAAGTAATTAAACGTTAATTAATTTCCACCTTGAAATATGTTTGTTGTAGTCAAATCATTAATATAATTAAAATATAATGGTTATATCATTAATGTAATCATTAATAATTCATTAATTTTTTTGAAGCGACTATTTATTTTATTACACTTGTTATTACACTATTGTTGCATTTATACTGTTGGTGTACCTTATATAAATAAAAGAAATTCAATGAGAAGAGCATGAAGGTATTCTTTTTTTCACCTGTATAAACGCCTCATGAGAGATTGTATAAGCCTATAACGTCCCACTGCAGGGCACGGGCCTCCCCTAGTAAATCACTGGCTGTTTCGAGCATTAATCCACCACGTGGACTCTTTATTTTGGTTCTGGAGCATTCGAGCTAGTGATAATTTTTAAATACCCGTACTTAAGTAGAAACTCAGAGGTACCAGCCAGGGATTTGAACTCCCAATCACACGAATGCGAGTCGAGTATAGATACCTCTAGACTGAGGGGAAGAATGCACGCTGCAATCTAACAGCCGCTGGGCGCACTCGACTGGCCACGTTACCCCTCCCTCACAGAAGACTACCTTGAAATGTACTTACATTTCCCACTTTATCTTATTTCAGTGAGTGAGATGTGCCAGAGCCCATTCCCATCCTATCCCTCCCCATTTTCTCAACCCTTTCTCCAAATCCATTCCTATATCTCCAAAGGTAGGCAGCGCATCCGGGGGAGTGCCAACGTTCGTGATTTTGGACTAATGTTGGCATGTATCACGGATGTCTATGGGCTACAGTATCCACTTACCATCAGGTAGGCTGCATGCTCGTCTGCCGCCTTCGACCATAAAAAAAATAAAAAATACTATCACCGCTCTAAGAGAGATTGCTAGTCACAAATCACAAAAAGCAAAGAGATAAATGGAGAAAGACAATAAGACTGAAAACCTAAAATAATTGGGCATTGAACTAGTTCTCTCAATTTCACGTGCGTCACCTCTTTTTAGGACATCAACCTGCTGCTTTCAAATCGACCTCAATATCACAATTGCGAAACAGACACCGTGACCTATTTTCCACACAGTACGAAGGGCGGGGCGTTTTTGACGTTTTAAATTTATTAGCAGGTGTTATCTCTACAAATAAGGAAAATGTATGTCTGTCTGTATAGCGGTAGGTATCGACTCATATTGGTGTGACCGAGAGTTCATATCCTCAGCCCGTAACAACAAGTTTCTAGTGACGAGTGTACGGATTTTTTAAAATTATCTCTACCTCGGCGCTGAGAGGAAAATATCGTGAGAAAACCCACATGCTTAAAAAATAAAAAAATATCTGGAGTATGTGTATCCACCAATCCGTACTGGGTCCACGTGGTGGATTGCGGTCCGAAACCCCCCAGTGGTTGCTAGAAGATGCCTGTGCTCTGCGTGGGACATAAAAGGCTGATCAAGTACAATGTCTGTCTGATTGTACTAACTGTACCTACAGAAATAATGGACCGATTTCGTTGTGATTTTCACTGCAATAACGGGTGTTTTTTTTTAAGTAGAGCTGGCAGACGAGCACTTGGGCTACATGATGATAAGTGGTCACCACCGCCCATAGACACCAGCAACACCACGGAGCATTGAGTAAATTCGAACGACATTAAGTATTTACCATATGTCCTGCTCAGTAATGCGAAGCGTCGTGTCGCGCGTTGTGTCTCGAAAATAATAAATATTCCTGCGCACGCGTTTGTCGTCTAGTTAGCAGTTCGTCCAGCGTTGCGGCGCCTGATGCGCGTCTGTTCACGATTTATTTTGCTCCTTGCCTTTTTAAATACTTTAAGTACAAAGTGTGACATAGTGTATGTGTTGCCATATTAAAATTCAAATAGTCGCGTTCGCGACGCGACGGCGACGCACAGCACCGCAATGCTCGAAGCAACGCAACGCATTGCATGGCGCTGTCTAGCAGGACCTTTGTCCTACTAGGCTGTGTTGCGTTGCCTTAAGAAAACCGCGTGCAAAAGTTCGTCGATTAATATTGTTACGGAAAATGTTATAAATCACTAATTTTGAATAATCACTGGTAATTAATAATACTTACCATAATAAGAGACAAATGTGATAATTCGAACAATTTATTACTTTTACCGGTACCTAATTATAAATCATTTTTGGGACTAGATGTAAATATAATAAGTTAACTTAATCGCAATAATAAACATTTATCTTCTTCTCAGCCCTTGGACGTCCACTGCTGGACATAGGCCTCCCCCATTGTCCGCCATTTAGACCTATCGGCAGCGACCTGTATCCAGCGGGTGCCCGCAACCTTTATGAGGTCGTCTGTCCATCTAGCAGATGGACGTCCTCGGCTTCGTCCGCCGGTACGTGGTCTCCATTCGAGAACCCTTCTGCCCCATCGGCCATCGGTTCTTCGAGCTATGTGCCCTGCCCACTGCCACTTCAGCTTGCTAACCCGAGAGGCTATGTCGGTGACTTTAGTTCGTCTACGGATCTCCTCATTCCTGATTCGATCACGTAGGGAAACCCCGAGCATAGCCCTCTCCATAGCTCGCTGTGCGACAGTGAGCTTATTTATGAGGCCCATAGTCAGAGACCACGTCTCGGTGCCGTAGGTCATCACCGGCAACACACACGCACTGGACCAGCGCGGCGGGTTACGGTCCCCCCCCCCCCTATGGCAGAAAAAACATTTATCATTATTATTTTTTTTTTTTTTTTTTTTTTTATTTATTTTTTATTTATTTTTTTATTTAATTATTATTCTCAATTAAATAATGGTAATTATAGATGTAGTTATAGTTTCTTGAAAAAAATAAAAATATACACTAAAATCTCTGAAAAATATAACTCTCATGAAACCACTTCAAAATAAAAATTAAAACGAACAGACACACATATTTTCCTTCGTACATGTAATAATTTTAACCTGTTTGATTTTAAATTTAAGTTCAGTATTCAGGCTAATTAATTATTAAGTTATACAGTATAAATAAATAATAATTGAAACCTCAACATATATTACATTCACAAACCCGAACTGGAAATTATTAATAATTCCAGACAAAAATAAATATCGTGTTATTCACATTTATCAAACGATGTAGTTATTGTTAATTAATAATCACTGGTAATATATCTATTAAAAAGATAAACTGCACTAACTATTAAAGTACTGACTGTTTAACTATTAATTAGTATAAAAAAAAAGATTGTTTTAGCGGCCGGTGCTTCTTAGGGATTAATTAGTAGTAAGAAGTTGAATAAAGAACAGTACTGGAAAGGCCGGCTTGTGGCACTACTCCATGAGTGACATAAAATGTGACTAAGGCAATAACGAAGTGGCTACCACAAGCGCCAACGCGCTTGGCCAGAGCACCGTTTTAAGGTCATCATACATCCCTCATGCACAAGGCAATGAAGGGGAGAGTGCACGTGCAATCCAACAGCCGCTGGGCGCGGTCGACTAGCCACGTTACCCCTCTCTCACAGAAGACTACCTTAAAATGTACTGCATTTCCCACTTTATCTTATTTCCTTTATGTACGTACGTGTTTCGGTATTGAGTGAAATGTGCCAGAGCCCATTTCCATTCTATCCCTCCCCATTTTCCCAACCCTTTCTCCAAATCCATTCCTATATCTCCAAAGGTAGGCAGCGCATCCGGGGGCGTGCCAACGTATGGCATTTTGAACTAATGTTGGCATATATCGCGGATATCTATGGGCAACAGTTTCCACTTCCCATCGGGTGGACTATACAGTGGTCAGGTGATCTATCAGGTGGTCTGCCGCCGTCATCCATAAAAAAATGAGAATGTGGAAGCCCGTCTTCAGCGGCGGATACTGAAAGGAATGGTTATACACCTATATAAATACTGGAATGGAAAGGCTGCTTTATTTCTTTCATCTCACGAAGGCGGGTTACGTTTACTGGTGGTTGTAAGCTCCTAAGCGTAACTCGCTTTAGTGAAATGAAAGAACTATACAAAAATGTTTGTAAATTAGATAATTCTAATGTTTTTTTATACTTATGTCACAAACGATGTATATAAAAGTATAGACAGTGTGTAAACGAACATCGAATTGAAGCAACGATTGACATCCGCAATATATACCAAAATCAGTCCAGTATGTCAAACATTGGCGTTTGGAGATTAGGAATGGATTTGGAGAGAGTATTAGGAAACTGGGGAGAACTGGGATAGGATGTGTTGGGAATGGGCTACTGGAACACATACGTATATTAGAGGAATATGATAAAGTGGGAAATACAGTAATTTAGTCGCCATCTATTAAATAGCATCCGTGTTGCCGCGATCGGAGACACCGTGTGGCCCGACTTCTTATACTTGTACTGTGTAATTGAAAAACTCCAGAATTCAAATTAAAATAAACTGCTCGACAGATGTAAAATCAAAATGGCGTCAAGTCAAAGTTTGCTTACAACTGTGTGTACAAAAGGCAAACGTGCTATACAAGTGTTAATTACCCAACTTCTCTTAACTTGAGCCACGCTGTAACACTAAAAGCCATAAAGCACAATATTGTAACACAGTAGCAAACCTTCGTGAAATTCCAGAAAATAAATCTCATTCGCCGCGCGTCCAACTGAAAAGCGCATTGTTATTGTCTTTTTTGTAGTAAGAAGGAGCATACAGTTCACCTGGTGGTAAGTGAATACTGTCGCCCATGTACATCCGCGATTCATGCCAATTTCAGACCAAAATGACAAACGTTGGCACGCCTCCGCATGCACTGCCTACCTTTAAAGATGTAACAATGGATTTGGAGAAAGGGTTGGGAAAATGGGAAGAGATAAAGTCTGATTTTTTATTCGAGTCAGACATATGAGTATATAGTATATTATACTTACGAGAATAATAGTATTATATGCATGGTTGAAACTTAAGTAAAGACTAAGTCAGTGTGTGTGACCCGCGTTTCAGACATTTATTTTAAACCCGAAACATATTATTATTGTTGTGTAGTGTGTCTAGAATAATCTTGTATGTAATCTGGGTGACATGAGAACAGTTCAATCCATGAAGAGAACTTTCCCTTTAAATTTGATCCATTCATTACAATTAATTTTTGGCCATGTTGACCCCGTGCATAAAGTGATGTTCACCCCTTCAAAAATATTTCCAACAATCGGTCGTCGATTTGAGAATACATACTAGATATGTTACACAAGTACTGTAGGGCAGGCGCGTTACAGTCTAATAGTGTTCTATGATCGGTAGCTCTCGAATTATTTAATTCATGTGTATTTTGAAAATGTAGTATAATACTTAAGTTTCAAATTGAACTTTATAATGAACCCCTCCTTATCTGCTTCAAGAAAAGAAGTTGCCAGTTAAATTTCTTTGATAAGAACGTATGAAGTGTCATCTAGTCTATTAATTAACAGCTATTAATGCAATCAGTCAACATTAAAATTAACAAGTCCATTTTATAATTAAAAAGAACAACACAATACGTAAATCCGATTAAAAGAATTAGTAATAAGATTCACCGCTGTTTCTTAATTACATTGTGTCATAAACCGAACCACATCCATCAGCGTTTTAGATGCACAAGATACCGAAACGGCGAAATTAGGCAACTGTTATAACTAACTTAGCCTCTTTGGATAAGTTTGCTTTGACGGAAGTTAGAGAGTTGCGAGTTTCGAGTTTGGAGGGTGCCGCCCTGCCGAATTGTTGGAGGGAAGAGTTTTCGTTGTCACTTTAGAGATTGTTTCGTGATGTTAAGACAAATAATTCAGTTTTTGTATAAACAACACACCGAAAACGAAATAACAATAACCTTCCTTAAGATATAATATAGACGTCCAATTATCCGAGTCATTAAGGTGAAGAGTAGTCTTTAGAGAGAGGATGATTTTACTTCCAACAGTCGACTGGGTGAAATGATATTGTAAAACTCTTTTTATTAGCTTGGGACGTCCTCTGGCCAAGTGAACGAACGGCTTATTCAGAAGAGCCAAAGATTGTGTATAGAGCGAGCTTTGGGAGAGGCTTAGTTCTAGCAAAGAACAGACACGGGCTGATGGAATGTCACCTTTAGCACTTATAACAACCTGTACCTTTTGGACGGTTAATTCTACAATATATATATATATATAATTCATTTATTTCAGACAAAGTCCATATTTCATTTTTTTAGTGTTAGTAAGAATTTTAACTTATAGACTATGTTAGTACTTATTATTAAGATTTTGTTATTACTAATTATATATATATATATATATGTATGTACATGTACACGTGCACATGCACATGCATACACATACCCACACACACACACACATTCACACACACACACGCACGCATATATATATATATATTCCACCATATATATTCATATACATACACACATACATATACATGCACGTACACACCAATCACATATACACACATTCACACACATATATTTTACATCAGACATTGGCTGTCACCGCTCGTCACCTCCTATAGGATGCAACGTGCGACTCCACCCAATGTCTCAACATGGGGCCATCCACCCTCTCCGCAAAGATCCTCAGCAGCGTGTTGGGTCCTATGGTCCTATGGAGAAAGTTATAGATAACTTTATCCGTAGATACTTAAATAGGAACTAACCTCTGGGCTAATTTGACTGAGTTATAAGGGGGACATGGCTTTAAATGTTTATCCGGTTTCCAAGTCATATTTTCACGCATATGAAAAAGTATCAGTTATCGACCATAAAACAACACAAATAAATGTATTATCAACATGCCAATTATAAAATAACGTGACATACGTGACAAATAGACGTTACAAAAGTTACGTACATTGCGGCATATTCGTAAAAGTCGATCAATCATTTTTAGTACGTATTTGTCATTGTTTGGAACGATTTCGTAGAGTAAATGTTCGAAATTTTATTCAGAAGTTCTTCTATTACATGTATATTTGTATAATTGAATTTGTTATACTTCACAATGTTTGTGGTTTATTTTATAGAACAACTGTTGAGACCTTTGAGACTCTATTCAATAAAATCCCTATTCAAATGATTCTATCAACGAATAGTTCCAGAACTGCTCGTGTTTAATAAACCGTGTGTGGTTTATTTCGCATAACAACTGTTTCAGGCCAAATTTCAGGCTAAATACATAGGATATTTTTTCGTTTTTTATGCGGCAATATCCCAATTAGCACATTATGCCAGTGTAGGGTTGTCTTCGTAATTAACAGTTTCGAAACCAAAATTTAAAACACATCTCGTCAATGTCCAGTCCCGTCGAAGCAAGTTGAGGTCCCTCACTAAAGTGATGGTAGATTTACTTAGGATATGAAATTTGGACTCCTTGGAAGCACATAAAAATGCAGTCTTTTGATTTTATTCAATTATCACAAACACATAATGTTTAAACACTAGGCACTTTGAAGTTTAATAAACTATCACTATTAAATCACAAAACTTACAATACATTTTTTTTAAATAATCAAACAAACTTAACCTTCATATCTCGAATACACGCCAAAAATTCCATAGGTTTTTGGACTGGGTCCAAAACCCCCACTTATGATTATAACGGTAGGCATGTGCCCTACACGTGTGATGTTATAGGCTAATATCGATTGATAACTCTGACGAAGCGAAAAGGAACGAAGTAGGTATTCAATTATGTGACAGCGGATAGGCCATATATGCCGCAGGACCGATAACCGATGGCAGAGACGAGTCCTCAAATGGAGATCACATACCGGGAAACGTAGGATGAGATGCCCTCCGCTCAAGTGGACTGAGGACTTGAAAAAGTCACCAGTAGTGGCTTGATAAGAGGAGCAGAAAACCGTATGCGGTGGCGGAGCTCAGGAGAGGCCTATATCATGCAGTGGAGAGACACAGGCTGATTATTTTCGTTTAAAACGTTTGACTATTCCATTATTAAACCAGCCGGTTCTGTAACTTCGCAATTAGTACCGCCGCACTTTCTCTAAGAAAATGCAATTTTGTAATAGCGTCTGCGATGTAATTTGTATAGTTTCAAAGTTAAAAAGAATTGTGGTAAAAAATAGTGAAAGTTAAATGGGGCGTAGCATTGTAGTGCTCGGTTAGAATCGAGAGAACAATGATAGCTTATGGGTATCTTCGAGTATACTCGACTCATATACGTGTGATAGTGAGTTCAAATCCTCGTTCCGTACGACTGATGTTCTACTTTTTTTATAGGGAAGTAGGCGGACGAGCAAGCAGTCCTACGTGATGGTGAATGTTACCACCGCTGAGGGGTTTTCAACCGCCCGTGAGAGTAGGATCGTCGACAATTCGATCCGCACGTTTGTTGGATTGAGTCAAATGGGCACAATTGATATTTCAGTGCACCGGCCCAGAGATGTGAGCAGTGCTCCGTATGGGGCCTAACCTGAGCTTTGTAGAGCGTGAGGAGTTGTCCAAGGGTGAAGTTTCGCTTCGCTCTGCTCAGCACACCAAGCTTTTTGGAGGCCATTTTGGCTTTAGTTTTCAGATGGCTACTAAATTCGAGTTTGCTGGAAATGTCGACAACAAGGATCCCGATACTCACCGAGATCTTAAGACGTATGCTCTTAACTTAAGTAACTTAACTACTTAACTACGAATTTTTAAAAATTGTCATTGGCTTGCATGCCCCAGAAATAAAATAAAATATCTGGAGTATGTGTTCCACCAATTCGCACCGGGCCCACGTGGTGGGTTACGGCGGGTAATGGATTTACTAAACGAGGCCTGTGCCCTGGCAGTGGGACGTTCTAGGCTGATACAAGTACAAGTACAATTGACTTCGGACAGAAGTTATAAAGTACGGAGATTTTTTTTCCATTTATTTATTGATCAAAACTATACAAAATCAACTTACTCTGCAGGGTTGAATAAAATATATCTGCACCCTCTTACCACTGAATTTATATTATTAAAACTAACAAATTTTGTTCCCCTTATTCCTGTTTTCAATATAAATTCTTTATAGAGTTAGCAATAAGGAGCGGTATTGAAAATCAACTTCCCGATGAAATCGGTCAAAAAACAGACCAGAAGAAAATATCAAAATAAATAATAAAAGTAAAACTTCAACTTCACCCGGTTGGTTTTCAATGCGCGTAGTTCCACGGGGACGTCATCAAGCGAAAAAACACTTTCATATTTCGCATCGCGTTTTGTATTTGACGTTTTTTCCGGATTAGCCGGGAGTTAAGCTTGTACACACTGGGCGGTTTGTAGCGCGCGATTTTCGGGCGTTTTGTTAACGCGCGTTGAAATTTTTAGACATACTTTGTGTATTAGGGGCCTACTACTCTTTGACATTTCCCAATATTTGCATTCGAATGTGTTTATTATTTAATTAATCGCATTTGTACAGCATTTAAATTATATAATTGCTATTAACTTGTAATACGAATTGTTAATTTATAAGTTATTAGGTTATTACCTATAATAACAATCAGTCAGGTCCCAAGGTTAGATTTTTTTACAATTTTCTGACAAACTTTAGTATTTTCACACTCCGAAACTTCGGAAACTTTATTGTAAATAGAACTAGATTAAATAATTTATATAAAAGTAGGTGATGATTTACAAATATTGACATTTTAGGAATCTGGTTGTTAGGAAACTAGGAACTAAGAAATACATGAATTAGTATGTGTTAATGAAAATAAATAAATTTATTACGGACTTATATTTTCATAACAATAAAAGTATTAATTAAGAAAGTTGGACTAACTAATCTAGATATTTCCCTGGATCTTGTCGTGTTTTCTCCTTTGTGAATTCTTCTTTTGATCAGAAAAGGAATTATTTTTCATCAGAACAATTATTTCTGATAAAAAATACTTTTGCCGTACTTATATCATAACTCCATAAGAGCTACGTTACGGCTACGACGTTACGACTCCATAATCCATAAGAGTTACGACGAAACAACCTTTGTAACAATATAATGTTGCAATCACAACAATAGTGCTTATTCTAATAGCAAAACGGCATAGAATCGTACAAATGCATATTTAAAAGTAAAATTTTCCCAAAACTCTTACTAACACACGCTTTTGTCGGGCGCTCCACGTGCGCTCAGCAGACGAATAACGCCCTGTGTGTACACACCCTTATCCAAATATCATATTTTAGGCGTAACATGTACACTGAGGGAATTATTGTGGCCCCGTTTGTTCCAAGGATGATTGATGATGCTGCAAACGGTTTTCCCTGACTGTACTTTTTTTTCTGAGATAATTTTATATCGCTGTATTCCATCTGTTAGCTTCCGTGAGTTTTTATCGGGTTTGAGGTTGGACGGCTAATTTCCCAGAATCGTTTCGGATAACCTTGGTATCCCGTTTAGGAGAATATTATTTTGCTCGTAGTTGAAAGATCAATAAAGAATACCAAATGAGCAGCAAATAGAACAATCTATTCTTGAATAAGTGAAGTAAGTAATTTTAAATTACTAAGCGTGTAATGCACGCTGCATTCCCACAGTCGCTGGGCCCACTCGACTGGCCACGTTACCCCACTCTCACAGAAGACTACCTTAAAATGTACTGCATTTCCCACTTTATCGTATTTCCCCAATGTACGTTCATGTTTCGGTAGTGAGTGAGATATGCCAGAGCCCATTCCCATCCCATACTATCCCTGCCCATTTTCCCAATCCATTCCTTAATCTGCAAAGGTAGGCAGCACATCCGGGGGCGTGCCTACGTTTGTCATTCTGGTCTGCTGTCGGCATGTATCACGGATGTCCGTGAACGACAGTATCCACTTACCATCAGGTGGACTGTATGCTCGTCTGCTGCCTTTTTTCTGTAAAAAAAAGACTAATTTAGTCGACGGAGTCCCGCCAAGCGTTTTCATTCTGTCACCAGAAACTAAACTTTAAATTTACGATAGTTCTTTCATTTCACGCTTAGTAGTGATTGTGCTCGTAGATGAGCGTTCTCAAGTTTACCCACACTAAAATAGTGTACATGTACAAGCACAACCACTACTAGATAAGCGTAACCTGCCTTCGTGAGATGAAAGAACTATTCCATAGATTTACTGCTCAATCAGTATTTTATGCTGCTCATTTGATTATTTCTCACATAATTTTTAATATTGGAGATTTCAATGTAATCTACATATAGCGGAGATCACAACTTTCGAAAACAAATACGAACATACAAAGACATACAAAAACGAACAAACGTGTATTTTTAAAGAAGCGATTGTCCAACCGGGAATCGAACCCGGGACGTCTGGCACAGCAGAAAGGGGCACTACTAACTGGGCTAATTGGTCGTCTCGGTCAATTCGCTATTGGACTAATTACTTTTGGACGAAGATTCGGTTCGGTTTCAAAATTACGATTCGGTGACACGAAAATAATTTAAATACACTTGCAATCAGCCCTTTCAGTATCCACTGCTCTATATGGGCCTTTTGCACGAGGAATGTACTGGCCTTAAAACACCGCGCTGGCCAAGCGGGTTGGAGACTTTACTTTTTTACAGATGATGTATAATTAATTCCTCAGGGCTTGTGGCAGCCACCCTGTTATTTCTTAGTCACGTGACGGTGAAAAATTCCTGAAACTTTGTTTGCGTTATTTTTAATAATTACGGAATTATAGCCTTTCAAATTTGGATGTTGACCGATCTCCGTGTGACGTCACAATATATTAAACACAATCGTACATACAAACAATATACTTATTGTTGAATAGTGTTTATGAAACTACGACGGTTGTATATTTTTTTTTCTTTAAAAGTGAAGGAAAATAGCTGTATCTTTAAAGACTGTGACGTCATAATCGCGAGTAGCGAGTATTAACGTTCTGTCCGGGTCGTGTGAATAATATATGTGTACGTATTCCACGCATATACGTTTCCAACTAAACACAATCCCAATCATATTACGCACAAATCCATAACAGTTCGGAGCCAATCACATGACAATATCAATAAAACGTACTCTTAATTACATTCTACCACAATAAGAGATACAAAGTAGAGGATGTTGGAATTATTTTCAATAAATATGAATCACAACAGAGTCTTGAAAATAAGATGCTCTTATACAAAGTTATCATCAAACCTATCTAAATATACACGTCGTTATGGGGAATAACATCGCATTCAAACATTAAAATATTACATCGATTTAATACAAAGATTCAAAAATTCGATCCAAAATACTGTAAATTCGTTCTAATTCATTTTTTCCGCAAATTCATTTCGATTTGACATTTTAAATAAATAACGCTACACTCAATGGCCCACATTGGGATCCTATGTCCCGGGTCCAGTCCTGGGGACATTACAGAGACGAACACACCACGAAACTCGAACAAATAAATGAATCTTTAAATAAATGAATATTTGATCGGGAACTGGACACAGGAGCAATTTGCACAGTACGCAGGCGCATTACCAACTGGTCTAATGGTCGTCAAACCCTGTAATAATACTAACTGAATTAGCCGCAATATTAGCCATAAATTAACTAGTAAAATGGAATTCAAGTATTACGGGCGCGCCGATTAAACGATTTAGATACAGGTTTCGATTGGAAAAAAATCAGTTAATTGACTTTTAAAATACGTTCACAAATCGGTTTCATTCTTTACGTTTCTTAGGTTAATTGACCGATATGTTTTAAAGCGGGTTCCTAGCCTCTTTCCTAGCATACCTTTTGCATGTGTGTCAGGAACGTTTTGACCGTAAATATGAAGTTATTATACTGTACGTTATGTACGTATGCCTACAATGAATCACACGAACAAACAAAATTAACTCTTATTGCACGTCGTAATAGACTCATTATTCTATAGCAATTCGCAAGAGCAATAAAAGGGGAATATTCTTGGATCAATCCGGCATGGATTAAATACGATTATACGACATTCATGTTATATTAGGATATTGCTTGGGTCATTGAGGTTTACGTGAAATATAGGACGTCTTTTTTTCTTGATAATTGGACGAGATGATGAATACGTGGAATTAATGTATCAAAAAAACGTTGCAACATTAGCTCAGCTGGTATCTTCGAAGAATACCAGCAAATCCTCACTTCAGCAATTTATTAGTAAACGTATACTAAAAAAAAACAATAAGTATCAACTATGAAGTGTCTTTTTCGTAATTGCATAGAACTATAACTTTCTAAACTCTCGCATTTTGTACACATTTTATATAATATTTTCTTAGGTTTTCGCGATTACTATACATAGCAATTAAACAAATTTGAACGGTTTAAATCGCGTATATTTAACATTATTTATATCCCGACGTAACAGCCCTCTTATCTTTTATCTTTATTATATTTATTCATTCTATAACTAGTATACTGTGTATTGCAATAATTTATATAAAGTACAGTCAGCAACACGCTAATGTACCCAAAATCTTTCGATTCCAGTTCTTAATACTAGCTTAAGGTACAGATGTGGATACGTTGACACATTGCTGACTGTACATGCCATTTTTGCTCAATCAGCATATTTTTTAGGAAGTAGACCATTCGATTTATAAATCTATGGCATTAAACATTTTTTCCTTGTAGGAAAAAGTCTGCAGACGAGCATACAGTCCACCTGGTGGTAAGTGGCTCCGCGATATATGTCAACATCAGTCCAGAATGACAAACGTTGGCACGCCCCCGGATGCGCTGCCTACCTTTGCAGATTATGGAATGGATTGGGAAAATGGGGAGGGATAGTATGGGATGAGAATGGGCTCTGGCATATCTCACTCACTACCGAAACACGTACTTACATTAGAGAAATACCATAAAGTAGGAAATGCAGGAAATGCAATTTCAAGGTAGTCTTCTGTGAGAGAGGGGTAACGTGGCCAGTCGAACGCGCCCAGTGTCTGTGGCAACGCAGCGTCACTCTCCCCTTATAAAGTTAAGGTTAAGGCATATGTTAAACCCTTTAAATGGCTTGCTAGATAAGTTTTATTATTAATTATACTATGCAAGTAAATGGTTTGATTTGATGGTATAATTAAGTGTGCGAGTACCTAGTTACAGATGGTTATCGAGTACCTACAACTTATTGTCACATTTTCCAAAATTTAATACAGATTTGTTTCAGTTGCTGGTTTTCGATAGATCTGTAGGAGATAGAAGATTCCAACCCTAAAAACGAAAACCTTCGAAAGGGCTGTCCTCAAAAACACATTAGACACAATTGGACCTTTCGTCTGTCACGCTTCAGACCTTGGGCGCTGATAAATAGTGCGGGTGACAATGCCCGCTTGTTTTTATCTTAGAAAAGGTTATATTTAAACGTAAATTTATTTACATTCTGCGAATTCAGGGAAATGAGAGATGCGATTGAGGCATGATTTTCTTTTCTTTCTCATTAATATATAGATAGATTTAGAGCCCATTCCCATCTTATCCTATCCCTCCCCCATTTTCCGGAATTTTCCTTCTTTCTCCAAATACATTCAAGTGCATACGGGAGCTTGTCCTAACGTTTGTCATTCTGGATTGATGTTTGTATGTATCGCGGGTGTCTATGGACAACAGTATCCACATACCATCAAGTGGACGGTATGCTCGTCTGCCGCCTTTTTTCCATAAAAAAATATAGATAGATAAATTATTTATTGTATAATTGTTACATTGTGACAAAACAGTGTTATAAGAAGTTTCACACTGCACTTCCCAGTCAGGTGGACTGAGGAGTTAAAGAAACTCGTCGGTGGTAGTTAGACGAGAAGAGCCGCCGATCGTGTGTGTTGGCGAGCCTTGGGAGAGGCCTATATCCAGCAGTAGAGAGACACAGGCTGATGGTACCATAGATAGACAGATAGATAAATTCTTTATTGTACGAAAATGTGTGTACGAAGGCGAACTTAATGCTATGGTACGATATGGTATGATTATAAAAAGAGACTATAACCAGACGGTATATTGATTTATAGCAATTTTTTCCAGATAAGCTTGAGGAAGAGAGTTTATTTATTGTTATTTTTTTATGGAAAGAAGATTACAGACGAGCAGGCAGTCCGGAATATCAGCCTAGACAAACGTTGGCATGTTCCTCAATGCGCCCCCTATATTTAGATAATAGGAGTGGATTGGGAAGGGTGGATGGTGTAGGATGGGATGGAAATGGGCTCTGGAATATTTAATTAATTAAAGTTTATATTACTAAGATTATTCAATACGTAAACAGAAACAGAGTTCGATATGAAAAGCGATATTTATCGAATTGCAGGTGAAATCAATGCGAAATACATGAACAAAATATATCGTTGATAAGTATTATCCGTTCAAATTGCTGAGTGGAAGGAACCTAGTCAAAGTAAATGTTAGATGACGCATATACGGGTAGGGTTAGGAGAAAAAGGATACTAATTAATATTATTATAATATGTATTATTTACGAGATAGAAAAACCTCGATGGAATCTTGAGCACTTTTTTGTAATTTAGTCAAATCTCTCAACATTTCACTGCATGAGTCTCTTTCTAATTGAAAGTACTCATGTACTTATAGAATAATGTTTCGTGACTCACTTTTGAGTGGACCACGTCTTTTATTCATTTCGAACAAATTATAAGTAAAACGTAAAGAATAAATAACAAAAATTATAACAATGAATAATTAACAATTAAATTACAACAAAAATAGTTAAATCGCTCAAAAGACACATGCACATTCAATACCGTTCCAAAACGACATTAACAACAAAATGGCGTCGCGTCATCAACGCTTATCGAGCAATATAAAAACAAGAAGGGACATCTCAACGCGACAGAAACAGAAACACGAAAAACGTTTAATGTTACGTGATAGTTCAGTATAAAAAAAAACACATTATTAATTTATATTACACGTTTACGTTGTGGACGGTACTAAGTGACGTCAGTCGCTTGAAGGTCGTTCCGCTCAGCATTTTAAACGGATAGTACCGAAAGAGAATAGTAATAATAAAAAACTATTATCTATGTAAATAAAAATTAAATGCTGTTCGTTGGTAAGCGCATCACTTGAGAACGGCGGACCGAGTTGGCTATTTTTTTAAAAAAATATTTTAATAGTTCCAATAAGGTTTTCAGGGAAAGAAAAATTGGAAAAGTTGCCCGGAAAATTGGAAAATTCGGGAAAAACTGAAAGTGTTTTTTTCTATGGGATTTTTGTATGAACTTATTGAAATTATTTTACTATTGAAATTTAGACAGGACAAGGACAACGTCTGTCGGCTCAGCTAGTTTATCATAAAATGATACTCAAAAGTACTTTAATTGTCAAAGTGACTCCATAATTTTATTCATTTTTTTACATATTTTAAAGCTATGGACATGCCGTAGGCAGTTTATACCATTATCCTTTTAAAATTAATAACACTCCTTTATAAAGATATATCTACACTCGCTTGCAATATAACCTGCGCTATTAGGTATAACTGTGTTTTATTGCACACTTAATAAGCCTCATATTACAGCAGAATGTGATGATAACACGCAAAGGCAGCGAAATACCACACCCAGCAATATGAGCCTTCCGTGAGAATTAGGAAATTATCTGGTATATACGGGACCCAGTGATTGCACTTTGTGAAGCCAGACAAGCAAGGGCGTTTCCAAATTCGCGCATGTGTGCGTGTGCCGGGAACTTAATCAATAAAAACAATTGGACTTGTTTTAGTTGATTAAGTTCCCGAACAGGATAGTCAAAAATCTGTTAGGAAGCTGACAAAATATCGGCGCTGCAGTGTATACTGCAGCATTATGCTGACTCGGGGACTTAACAATGCATTATGTGATTTTGTACGCCACTGAATGTACGTATATACTTACCATATTTGTAATGCATATTGCGAATAAATAAATTGAAATTTAAATGGAATTTCTAAGATCCGTTACAAAATTCTAGTGATAATCATTTTGAAATCAACGCGAAAGCTAATAAAGAAACATTACATTTGAGATTTTCACGTGTTTCACACATATTTATCTATTTAAATATCGAGTAAAATAAATAAGGACATTCGCGTTAAGACCAGTTTAAATAGATAAATAAGAATAAACAGCTGGTATTTGTAAAAAGAAATACAAATGTGTGAAATATTTTACGGCCAAAATATTTCGTTTCATCTTTGTTAATTAAAACATAACGCTTCAACTGTCAATGACAAATGACGGTCATAAAGATATAAATTTCCCTCCAAAAATATTACATACACATTACGGCTGTACGTTCTAAAGATAACCCCCATGTCCGGATTTTGAGAACATTATGCATATTTCATGGAAATAACTCATATTGGGTGAGACGAGCACACACATAAATCGTCCTTTTGAATTTATCCAGACCTCTTTCGCTCTAAAGGTGCCGCAATATATTTAAATCCCATACATACTTATGTACACTTGGAGACAAGTAATGTGGACACCAAATACAATAGTACAACTTAAATATAAAACATTGAATTTCTTTCGTAAAAACTAACTTTTGTATTGCGACAATTACATTGAGTAACTTGATTAGGTACTACGTCCATTGTCAGAACACAGAATTAAAGAATTGGAGAGCTACTGAACATAGACCACTGTTAGACTGTAACATGCCTGCCCTAGAGTGATTTTATAGCATATCTAGAATATATTCTCAAATTGATGTTTCACATAAAAATAAAAATATTTTCGTTATTTCACTGTAATTTACTCTAGGAAGCTAAAAAATACGTAACGTTATCAAACTGTTGAGAAGGAGAAGTTGCCAGCATACGGTGTGTTAGACAAAGATAAAGAATTCGAAAGCACCGAACAGGATTTTTTTTGAGAAAATATCCATATCAGGAAAAATTCTTGAACAAAAGTTGTTATTTTTAATGTTTAGAAATTAAGTGTACATAAATTGCACTTACCATTTACCACCAGATGGACTGTAGGCTTCTTCCTATAAAAAATATATACATATGACTAAACGATTTGAACCTGTGTAAAAACTTACAATTATGTGAACCTTCGCTTGCACATTTCGTGTCCCGCGTTGTTTGTTATGGAGACAATACCCAGTTAGACATGATTGATGGGCCCGGATCCTCTACAACTGCTTATCTAGCAGACTGCATATCGATAGTCTAATGGCTCCAAATAAAGCCTTACTTTATACTCAATATATCTACGAGTATGTAAATATTTTATAGATCAATCATGGAGAAAATCCTCTTTAAGCCTCCTAAAAGTCTGTTGAACTTGGGTTTCATTATTCGACAACTGGGGAAAATTGTTAGTCCCCATATCTCATCGACGGTCATTCGTATGAAAAAAGTATTGGCTACTTTTTGTGGCGATATTTCATAAGCTGTAAAATTTATAAATTATAAGTATTTTACTATTTATTAGACTAAACATTTTAAGGAGATTTAGGCAAAAGTAGTTTTTTGATGTTTGACACCCAGATATTTTTTAATAGCATACTTTTAAACTATCACAATGAAAATTTCCGGAACTGACCACTTATATAAACAATATTTAAAAAGTAATTACAATATTTGAAAATGGAACTCTTTGGTCCATACTGCACAATAGTAACGACCAATCAGTGATCAGCGTGCTAATGAGGGTTACTAGGACTCATAGACCGAGCGTACGCAGCTAACAAACTGTCGATAATTTGCAAGGCGTTGCACATTCCTATTGTTACTGACCTTTATGGCCGTACGCCTCAAATGATAACGGCCGTACTATAATCGATGTTGACTTTTGACTTATCTTTTGGAAAGACAGTTTGTAAGCCCACAGAAAAAAATAGCTCTATCGGAATCATTCCATAATAATTTGGAATTGGACTCGTATGTCACAAGTAGACGAAATTGTGGGAGTTTGCTAGTAAGTAATATTGCTAGTTCACCAACGATATAGGAAAACAAAAAGCAAATCTTATGGCATTAACTTTGTTACGACTCATTTTCCCATTATGACGTCATTCCGATCGGGCTCTAATCAACAACGGGAAAACATATTTTCTCCATTGGCAGGGTTTATCTAAAGCCTACATTTATTTTGTTATTTGTAAAAAATATTTTTTTTTTCAATGATTTTCACACTTGTTTTAGAGTTTACGCAATTAAATAAGGTAATTAATTATTTCATTTATTTTTTTATAGAAAAAAGGCGACAGACGAGCATACAGTCCAGCTGATGGGAAGCGGATACTGTCGTCTATAGACATCCACGATACGTGCCAACATCAGTCCTGAATGATAAACGTTGGCACGCCCCCGGATGCGCTGCCTACCTTTGCAGATTAAGGAATGGATTGGGAAAATGGGGAGGGAGAGGATGGGATCGGAATACGCTCTGGCATATCTCACTCACTACCGAAACACGTACGTACATACACGTACGAAATACAATAAAGTAGAAAATGCAGTACATTTCAAGGTAGTCTTCTGTGAGAGAGGGGTAACGTGGCCAGTCGAGTGCGCCCAGCGGCTGTGGGAATGCAGCATGCACTCTCCCCCTACCAAATTAATAATAATTACGAGAAGAAATGATTAATTGACTAAGTTTAACGAAAACTCTTATTTTAATATATTTTAAGTAATATATATATATATATATATACGGCTGTACTTGTAATTACTTTTATTTTGTGTTTCTCTGTATGTTTCGATGTACAATAAATTGTATCTATCTATCTATCTAGATATATTTTTTTTATTTTTCTAAAGATATTTGTAATATTTTTTCAATGATCATCAATACAATGCAATTGCCCTCACATTCATTTATTGATTTTATTTATTCGTGCCTTTTTGCACGTACATATTGTACAAAAGGTAGACTAAACGCCGGCCTCCTCTAGCAGTCAACCTTTGGACAAACAGAGTAACACAAAGGTGTGCATTGACCAATAGATTAAATATTTTCACGCGAAGTTATATTATAACCAAAATATATTCAGTTACTTGTGAATTATTTAACCTAAACTTAGTCATTTATTAATTAGTTATTTTATCCAAAGCTAAAATTACTTAACCCGCTATGATTTAAACATTTAGGTAAAAGTTAGTGGAACGTTATTTGATCGCTTCTGCTTAAAAGATTGAGCAAAAGCGATATAGAGACGGGCCTTTATTATGCTCAGAAAAATGTGCTGTATAAAATTGTTTTCAAACAACATCCTCCTTTGGGGAATATTACATCGATTATACTCATATTACATTGTTTTACAAGAGTTCGTACGAACAAATACAAATATGTACGTTCAATGTACAAAATAGGTACAAGCGGTGCCCGATAGTTGCACCGGTTGTAGTTCGCGTGAACTACAATTCCCGTGGGAACTCTGTAATGGATCTGGATAAAAAATACTCTAAAAGTTAACATGACACATAAGGTATAGGGTATGTCAAATTTCATTAAAATCTGTACAGTGGTTATTGCGTCATAAGCTTTCATACAAACAGACAAAAAATCCAAAAATTTACATTTTGGGCTCTGTATCATTATTATTTTATTTCGAGAAGGTGGAAATTGACCAGTCTGCATAATATTGCAGGGTAGCTTATTTAAATAGCCAGAGATAGATCTAGTACCTGCCTTTGAAAACGAGCACAAATAGCATTTTGGAATTAATCAACTAAGTTCCAGTCAACTTACTGGGGAATAACTTTAGTAATAGCGAAGGGCCTCGTAACTTCAGTATTAATAAAGTAGTTTGTGGTATTGTGGTGTGCAGAGGCCTCGATAATCTCGAGAAGATGCTGGTAACAGGCACGAAGGAAGGAAAAAGACAGAGAAGACGAACCCCTATATGATAACCTATCCAAGTAGCTGCCATTCCTAAGATATATATTTTTATATGTATATATATTTATATGTAGTTCATGTGAATACGTTGTGTGAATTGACAATGTTACAACTAGTTAGTAACTAGTGATACGATAATTAAGTATACGATAACTAGTGATACAATAACTAGGTATACGATAACTAGTGATACGATAACTAGGTATACGATAACTAGTGATACGATAACTAGGTATACTATAACTAGTTACACGATAACTAGTTATATGGCACACTACACAAGATGTATCCGAACTATTGCCGAATCCATAAACGATGGACTCATGATTCCGTTCATGTTCATGATTCTTTCATGATCACGTTCATGATTCCGAGATCATTAATAAAAAAAAAAAATGTTATGATCCTAAGTTGGTCGAAATAAAGAATTTATTATTATTATTATTAATATGAAAACATCACCTCTATTTTTGCAAAATTAAATTTTCTTTTAAGTTTATTCCAAATTTTCTATACAAATTTGCTTAATACAAAACCCAAAAAAATATAATTTTACATAAATAGAAATTACATATATCAATTAACTCAGAATCGTGAACACAATCTATAGTCTCAAGCATAGGTGACAGTTTTAACGCACCTATATAATAATGTTACAAAATTATATTTTAGGTACTACACGTGGATTCTCCTCTATACAACATAATTTCCTAAATAACTGGCAGGCTGGCATAATTGTCAGCTTACCATACAAACGATATTCATAATAAATAGTCCTTTGACATAAAGGAACTAAATTACAAACCTGACGGCAAAGACAAAATCATGAATATTTTAGTACATGTTCCAGAATATCCCGACAAATCGTTAAAGAGTATTGGCGTATAAAAAAGTTATAAAAGTACGACATTATTAGTTCCTCTCGCAAACAAGGCGTAGAGTGGAACGTAATATGTCAATTTTACTGGATTTTGTATGAAGTGAAACTGTGTTGTAATACAAAACATAAGATAGATAGATAGCATTTTATATTCTAAATCTGAACTCGTATAATGTAACCCCGAACATGTAAATGACGAATTATCACATGTTCGAGAGATACAAAGCGAGATACAAACGGAATGGGTACAAAGAGAGTGGAAGCCAACCGAGGCGCAATCGGAGGGAGAAACATCCTGAAGTTAACAGAGAGCCAGCATTTATGCGATACGTGAAAGGAGTGACGGACACAGTTAGAACAGTATTGAGAAGATACTCCATTAAGATATACTCTGTCCTCCAAACTAGCAGAAAATCCACGCACACCCAAGGATGTTGTACCTTACCTGACGCAGGGTGTTTATTAGATAGACTGCAGCTGTGCTAGTTCTTATATTTAACTAGGAGCAGTGTCAGCGACTTCTTTCGCTTGAACGAGTGATTCCCGTGGGAACTCTATAATGGACCTGGATGACAAATACCCTAAAACCCATTATCAGTTGCCGCCAAGGTAACTCACAGATATTTCAAGATTTACTAAGCCTCCTCTTAAATTTGTCACAGAAATATTGCTACTAATATATCTGGGGGTTTCGGACTGTGCTTAACACTCGGATAATAGAAAACCAATCGGCGGGACCGCCATCGGTCATCATAAAAGCCGAGAGACTCGTAAAAACGCGCTTGAGTGTGTGTGTGTGTGTGTCTGTATTTGGAGAAAACAAATTGATCTACAATTTGCCGGTACCACTGAATTTCTAAAACATTGACCAACCGAAAACAAGTTCTTGCGATGACTTTAAATCCAATTATACACATTTCTAAATTTTATACTAATGAGCTTTCCTCAAATTATTACCACGTGAATTATTAACTATGAAATATATTATTTGTGCACAAAACAAATTTAAACCCTAACAGGAATTTCATAATTTAATATTTATCACATCTATTATTTATTTGGACCTATTCCTAAAATTTAATCTCGCCTTCTGCGTACCCGTTATAAACAAAGTGAGTTACAAATCCGTGAATTTTCGTGGAAAGATAAACCTTTTCAAAGGCTTAAACTTAAACAAAACCTAAGAAAACAGCGCAATTTGAAGATAAATTGAAGACAATACAGCGTAATAACATTGTAGTATCGTGGGCTGTGTAGGGAGAGCCTAAAATTAGCCTTAAGGGAAGGATTCGAGGAATCTGCGCAGTGTAGTTAAGGCACAACTCAACCGATTTATGTACAGGCAACGGACATGGGGATAATTCTGAACAATTTTGTTGCTTTTTAGGTGTGGTACAAAACTTGAAACAAACGATTTTTTTATTATACATTTACCTAGATTTACGAAAATATATACTAAACTATATACATAGTCCAGGGCACCGGTCTTTAGGATATGTCATTTTAATTATTTATGTTACAACGAATCGTAGTTATAATGCAAAAAACTCTTTAAATATCAACGCGTACATTCACTATAATGAGATTACATATAAAGATATATTGTTTTTAATTTAATACGTTCTTGCTACATCGCATTTTATAAATTAATCTTTAATACTTTTTTCACATGAATATTTTAACACAAAAGCACTACTAACATAAACTATTGATTCGGTGTAATAAATCGTATCGTAACAAGCGTAGAAACATAGACAAAGCCTTACAAATCTTATCACTAACCGCTTATCGCTTCTACCATATCTACTCCAAGCCACAATAGGGCCATAAAAAGTGGGTAAAGTGTCCAAAAAGACTGTTAAGAATCACCCTCTGGACAATAATTGTATTATTGCCTTGAACATTTAACACTTGATCTTGTTTAAGATAGACAGGATTGTGTAAATTTTTGTTTGTCTTTTAATTATTAAATAAGTTAAGTTAAATATGACCTCTGAATTGTTCTCTTCTGTATTAGTAGCTCTATGGGGCCAATCCATGTTTGAATGATCGAATTAAGAAAAACCTTTTTCATTTCTAAACAATTTTATTCTCTACGATACCTGATATGTGCATGTCAAAGCATGTCATGCATAACAAAGCTGCTGTCACAAACGCTGAGGAACTACACCACCTCTGAAAGAGTGGACTCGTCAGCACGCTTGGCCAGTGTGGCGTTTTAAGGTCATACATCCCTCGTGCACAAGACAATGTGTATGAGGAGGCTCATATCCAACAGTGGATACTGAAAGGTACAACGCAATGCAATAAACCCTTTCGCTATCAACTGTTGCATACGGTAATTTCTATAAGTACCAGATTTCAGAGTAGATTTGTACAGGGTTAAATAATCAGAACCCTCATTTCTTACGTGAAACTAACAGCTTTTGTTCTACGATACTTCAGGATTCAGAATATACAGCACTTTTTTGACACAAACTACTCACTCGCGCCGATTTACATAGGATGCAGATATCTAATAGTAACGGTGTGATCAGCAGCTGTTTATGAGTGGAGTGATAACATAAAATTAACGTTTCCTCACACACTCACACACATACACCACACATCTTCACACACACGCACATACCCATACACCACATATATTCATACACACCGACACACCCATTCACCACACATTTTCACACACACATCACACCCATACACCACACATCTTCACACACACATCACACTTCGGCACAATTTTCTTATTACTTAAATTTTGTATTTTTATCATAAATAACGATGTAACTTGTTATGTATTGTTATGGCGGGGTCCCCTGACACGGTTATTTTTATACTTTATACTTAAGTGTTTAAGTGTTTTTATACACAGTTTAAGTGTTTTATACTTAAAAGGAAACACCCATCACGCGTATAAAATTGTTTGATTATGTTAACGAAATATATTTTTTTATTATTATTTTTCTTAGGAAATATATGTAGGGTGCACAAGTATTTTTTATTCAACCCTGTATCGGACCTCAGCAGCTATAATAATAAGATAAGATAAATTCATTGTTTGATAAGTGACATGAGATATAAAAGAAGTACATTTAGAATGCAGATTCCTTATAACTAAACTTATTTGCAAAATAGTTGCGACAAATTAAAAACCAACATTTTACAAACAGCTCACATGAAACCATACTTTAAAGATAGTTCGTACATACAATAAGTTCATAAACACTTAAAGTTTAGATTGGAACAACATGTAGGGGGAGAGTGCACGCTGCATTTCCACAGCCGCCGGGCGCACTAGACTGGCCACATTATCCCTCTCTCACAGAAGACTACTTTGAAATGTACTGCATTTCCTACTTCATCGTATTTCCCCAATGAACGAGTACGTACGTGTTTCGGTAGTGAGTGCGATATACCAGAGCCCATTCCCATTCCATCCTATCCCTCCCCATTTTCCAATCCATTCCTTAGTCTGCAAAGGTAGGCAGCGTATTTGGGGGCGTACCAACGTTTATCGACAGTGTCCATTTACCATCAGGTGGACTGTATGTTTGCCTGTCGCCTTTTATCTGTTTATATCTATATTTTGTTTTTTTGAATTAAAATGCAGCACACCACCGACTTTGTAGTATCCCTGTCTTATTTGTGGCCCTAAATAGTTTGTTAGTGTCAATGGCGAAATTCAGGGTCATAACGAGCCTTTAAAGGCGACACTTGAAACTGTAAGGAAACCCTACACTATCATAATCCTTCATTTTAATCGCCCTATAAATAACACCTTCAACACTGTGTTACTGTTTGGAAACCAAATTACGTATATTGTTACGTTCGATAACTCAATATCGCGTATCAGGAAGGATGGACAGTGATATACAATACCCATTTCTACACCGTACCACTTAAGCCTTTGACGAGATAAGTGGGCTTCTCTTGTTTGCCTTACGTTTGTTTCCACTCGCCGATAATATTGTCGGAATATTTGGACTAAACTCAAGAAGTAAAGTCGACGTTTAATTTGCTTATTGTGGGTTTTGTGGTTTAATAGTTATAGGTTATTAAACTTCAGTGTGTTTGTGCGCAATGTTTGTGATAATCAAATATGCAATACTTCGTTTTTTGTGTGCTTCCAAAGAGTCCCACTCTTCTGATCTCAGTAACCCTTTACTGAGCGACTCCCAAGTTATTGCGACGGGACTGGATATTGATTTGAAAACAAAAATGCAATAGTTATGTAAATTTGTTTTTTTTTTGTTTTCTTCGGTTTTTTTGGCATCAAAATAAAAACTAATAGGAAAAATATATACATTACTGAGTACATACGAGTACTTATTCAGTTTTTATTATGACCTATAACAGTCTGCTATCTATCAGAAAGAGTAAAAATATTCCCTATTAAAATAAAATTATAAAATTCCTGGTCTTTTGAAGAAAAAAGTTGTCCAAGGATCATTTTAAATCGGTTCACATTTCTAAGAATCTTGTTTCCAAAATATTCTAGTGACTAAAATAAACAGTAATCGAAGAGTGCAGTGTCTGATTAGTTGGGAAATCCTGGAAGGTGTTCCAACCAAGCATGGAAATTTATTATCATCAGGTGGACTATTCGTTGGTCAGCCAAGTTCTTTGTATAAAAAATCATTGAAACATTCCAATAATCGACAAAATAAGAAGAAATTATTCCAATAAGAAACTATAGCAATCGCCTATCACTATCCGAAAAAGTCTCACACTGATTTACCAGACGGTTTTAGTCGTCGATATTTTCGCCGTAAGTGGAAAAACACGGTTACCTATATTCAGTTATGTAATATCTTCAACTCTTACCGAGAGATATAAGATACGAGTATCTACATGCCATTTCTATGCTATAATACACTTGTACTATATTGATTCAACTTGCCTTTGTCAGGTATGATATCATTTCTCATGTATAATTTTAGATAGATGTTGAACAAAACTCTTACGGCTTACGAATTTCAAATTGGAGAAAGTTGTTCTTAGCGGATTAAAATGAAATGACTCAAAAAAGTTTAGGTCTCATTTCGGTTCAGTTAGATGGGCAGTTTAAACTTTTCAAAAAAGATACCAAAACATCCGAACATATGCCAATGATATAGTTAAGTTTAAAGTTTCTAAAATAATAGCAAAAATTTCAAATATAACATTTCTTTAAAACGTTCGCTAAATAAATGAATCTAAAGCCTAACCGACTTTGAAATATTCAACATATATTTTGTGATTATCCATAAGAAAAAGTAAAAATTAATCTATCCATTTCAATTTTGCGACTATGGTGGAGTATAGGCTTTCTCAGCCGGTGTCCATATTAATTGAATCTTCCCGGCTACTTGGCTGAGGTCTTCTGGAATCTCTTCTCTTTCTTCCAAACGTACATCTATCTCTCCGAAAGTGAACGCAGTCGCTACTGAAGATGTCAACCGCAATTGTTGACAAAACGTTTGGAAGAAAGGGAAGAGATTCCAGAAGATCTCGGCCACGTAGCCCGGAAGATTCAATTAATTTGCGACTATGATTTAATTTAAGTAGATTTTAAAAACTTATAATTTATATTTGCCCGCGGACATTATTACTATCCTATTGTGTGGTATTGTTGTCCTATTGTTACTACTGTGTTACTATCGCAGCCTTTCCGAATGTGAATATCAAATGTGGCTCGCAGCTTCCATCCTGGACTACCCATCTCTTCAATCAACTCGTGACAACGGCTGGTGTAACTCGTGCCGAAACGTCAAATAGAAAAAAAGGGAAACTAAGAAACCTTTCATCTTACGCTTTCAGACCCGAAGTACAATACAAAATGTCTACAAAACGCGTCAGATTAAAAAGTTATGTATGACAATTGTTTTTATTTTCAATCAACAATGTAAAATTGAAAACGTCCATTTACAATAAAACTGAAAATTCAATTTATTTCGCTGAATGTCGAATGAATAAAATTGTTTTACAATAATTCTCAATATTATAAACTGAACTTAACTACCAGGCTCATAATAGGCTCACAGAAACATTAAAGGACCAAAGGAATAATTATAGATTGCTTAACCGTCGCCACATCACGTTTCCTTTGACTGTTCACTCTACGCCTAAAATACCAGTATACCTTGACCTACCCCGACTCCTACTAACAACATAATAAATAACGATGGAAGGAGTACCGAGGGAGTTGCGGAGGTCTGGTTAAATGACGATCAATTGGATTCTAAAATTGTTACTTAGTAAATTAATTGCATACAAGATTCGTAATAGCCACTTGGCACTTCACCGCCACATCGCGGTGGTTTTTTTTCCTTCATATATGGCAATGGTGCAATTAGCACCTTCTGCCAGTGTCAGGTTTGTTTTCGTAACAAACAATTTCAAAGTATAAAACGTATCCTAACAATGTCCAGTACCGTTGAAGTAAGCCAGTAGTCGCTCAGTAAAACGATAGCAGGTTTAGTGAGGACAGAAGAGGACTCCTTGGGAGCACACGGATTATCACAAACACCACTAACGAAAAACATTTTGAAGTTTATTAAACTATCTAATACACAATTTTACAATGATCAAACTAAAACTCAGCTTCACTACTCGAGTTCCGGCCAAAAATTCCACCGCGGTTGTTGTGATGCTGTATTTAGATCTGTAGGGGGAGAGGGACGTGAGCGTTCAAGCAATGTCTAAACTTATTCCAAAACCGTTTGGTGTTTAAACCACATAGTTCCGAAGATACGTCGTTTCGTAATCCCCATCTCTTTCCGTGGGTGAGGTAAAACGCACTAAGGGAAAACAGAGCTACGACTTAGAGTCGTCGACTCTAAGTCGACTACGGTCGACCTGAGGTCGGCTACCTCTTAGAAGACTGGACACGCCAACCAGCCACCCGCCGCCATCACCAGAGTGCCGTTTTAAAGAAATACGTACCTCAAGCATAAAACAACGTACATGACGAAATCCCATGACCAGAGGTGGATGTTAAAGGAGCTGGTTACTGTTGCGGTGTGGTTTCGTAAAATAGAAAACATAGATAACCCTTATTGAGTGTCGGGCGCGGATTGTTAGCCTGTTTGAAAGATAAGCATATTCCTAATCACGGGCTGTAACCGACAAAAGAAATCCGACCATCAATTGGCAAAATTAAACGTTTACGACTCTGAGAGTGCGGTAGTCCTACGTTCAGGGTGGTCAGGATTTCATCCAGGGTGGGGCAAAAGCAAACAATTTTATTCAGGATGGCAAAAGTAAACAATTTCTTATAATTTAAATAGAGGTAATATACTACAGAAAGTATAATACTTATTCTTCCCTACGCTTGGTCATAGCTTGCTTCTAATTAGTTATAGTTATTTAATTATAGTTATTTAATTATAGTTATTTAATTATAATTATTTAATTACAGATATTTAATTATAGTTATTTAATTATAGTTATTTAATCATAGTTATTTAATTATAGTTATTCAATGTTAACAGTGTGCATCCTTACTATAACAACTAGATACCTCGGCAAAATTGTTTGAATTCCTCAAACGCCCGTCACATCTATAACTTTAGATAATTCAGATATAAACCTCAACGTTTACATAATGTAGCTACATTTAGGCCAGGCGTCTACCAGCAGCACGACAAAGTATTTTTCTTCTACAAATTATAGTCTACCTAAAGTAAGTGTACGTATGTAAATTACTTAGAATTGGAATTTCAAAAACATTGATCGTTGTAGTTGATACACATATATGTACTTATATTCTTCCATTATTTTTTTCTGTAGGTATATTTTCCTTGATCATTTTATTTTTAATATCTTTATTGTTATTAATAAGGTCAGGTATTAAATATCTCGATGTTCGTTAAATAATTAAATAATAGCGGTCGGCCATCTTGTTATTTCGGACCGCGACCGAACGCTGAGGAGACTGTATTATAAAATAGAGTGGTTACAACGTAAGTTAAGAATTTTTTTTCTCAATCACGCTCAAATGATTGGGGATTACAAAGATGACCGATCTACATTATTCAATTAAAAATGAGGAACATAAAAAAATATGCAAAATTAAATACTTTTACGAGAAATCGAGGAGAAAATTATGCACAATTAATTTATGTGCTTACACGAGTATCGTGAGAAAGAAACTAACAAGTTTCATTGGTAGCACGGGTACTAAAGCCTCCTTCCCTCCACATTGTTATAACTATTAGTTAATTTCGCGATTGCGGTTGGAATATCAATCGTGAAGTACAAAGAGAACGGAGATATAAAGAAACTAAATGTATTATTAGACATTTTAGATCTTAACCGACATTTGTATACTTCTGGATATGGGCTTCTTCTCTCTCACGTTACAGTATAATGTAAGTACATTTTGTATGCGAGATATACGTGCCCGCGACTTCGTAAGCGTGGAATTTTAGTTATTAAACTCTAAATTGGGATATATTTTCTTCCCGTCAGCCGATTTCGATGAAACAAAGCCTATTCGAAGCGCCAAGCTAAACTTAATTACACTGATAATTAAAATCTGTTCTGTAGTTTTGGAGATTAGCGTATTCGAACGAACAAACAGACAGAAAAAAAAATTCAAAATCTTTTTGTATTCTGATATTCTTCCTTCACCGCCAATCTGAAGGAAGCCAATCTTCCCATTAAACTACGACATGGGGTTCTTCAAGAGAGCTGTGAATAGGATTTTGCAAGGTCGGCGGCGCGCCCGCATACCCCCTGGTGTTGCAGGTGTCCATGGGCGGCGGTGACACTTACCATCACGTGAGACCGCTTGCTCGTCCGCCCTCTTCTCTGTAAAAAAAAAAATCAGTTTTTGGCAAATATATTCAATGTACAAATACGCTGGTTCTACAGTTTTATTATATGTATTCTAGATTAGATAGATATCTAATTAATCTAATATAACAAGTATATTAGATAGATAGAGCAAATATTATAATTATTAGACACAAAATAGACACATCTAGGTCTGTACGATCGTCGTCGACCTTGCGGTACAGTCCGACTCAGAAGTGGTTAGTCCGTCCGAGTTCGGTCAGCAGTTTATAAAGTTTATTTGGCTAGTTTTGGCACCAGATACTCTGGTTTGTTTACTGACGTACCTAACTAGTTTTTAGACGTTACTTGTAGTTTCAAATAAACTTTGTAATTGTATTCAGATGAATACAATTACAAATTCAGTGGTCACTACGAAAATACTTTATCTTATAATCTTCAGATTTATACGAGTAGCTTTATCTTATAGTGCTGGAATGTGGTAGGGTCTACTATCTTTTATTCTTAATTGGGTAGGATTAAACAAACATCGACAATATATATAACACGGCAAAATTGAGAATAAAGGATAGTCGCCCAAAGATATAGTCTGGTAAGTTTGTAGACGTGGAAAGTTTCCTGTTGGTGATCAAAAGGACAAAAGGACAATACGATGAATTTTAATTCACGGATTTCTCTTCATACGTGTGTCTGTTGAGCACATAAATTACTGGAGTGTTTCAAAACAAATTACAAGTTACAAATTACAACAAATATACTATGTTGTAGCCGCGGCTGCGATCACGCTGCATTAAAATTTTATGACGAAAACATTCACTAATAAGGAATTTATCAAAAGTCAACCCCCGAAGGACTGAAACAGTGTGTCAAAATTTGTATGGAAAAAGATATTTGATGGTTCTATTAACTTTAAACTTGGTGTAAATATTCCATAATACATATAATTACATAGGTGTTATACTGTTTCTTTAAATTGTGTGAGGGGGATAAAATACAGGCTGTCAAATTTTGTATGGAATCACATTAATGACAATTAAAACCACGCGAGCGAAACCGCGAGCTATGGAGAGAGCTATGCTTCGAGTCTCTTAGGACTTGAAACGAAGAGATTAAAGTTGAAACAAAGAATAACGTTCACCATCATATCTCGTGGAATCAGCATGCTAAAGGGACAATGCGCAGGTCTTATGTGCCACAGGACCGATGACCGATGGGGTTCTTGAATGGGGTCCATGTACCTACCGAGTAGCGCAAGTACGGGACGCCCTCCGGCCGGTGGTGGTTGGATAAAAGGAGCCGAAGATCGTGCGTGGTGGCGAGCCTTGGAAGAGGCCTATAACCCAGCAGTGGAGAGACATAGGCTGATGGTATGGTATGGACTGAAACCGCGGGCAACAGCTACTATATGGCAGAAGATAGAGAAAATTAATGCATTTTTCTTCATACCATTATATTAATTATATAATAATTTATAAAATTTAAATAGAATCGTTGACCTGGAAATTAAGATGTTTCTATCATGTTTCCAGTTACAATTCAGATATTATTCATCAAAGTTGTCCTATAAAACTCTCTAAGGACTATCAACTATTCCATCTCAACCAAATAGAGCTTTTATACACGCAAAAGTACTCAATAAATATTGCATCCGACCGATACAGTTGGTAAAATAAACATTTATATTCAGTTTGTGATATTACAACGTTCGGTTTACACTCGTAACGTGTCACCGTGACTCGGGCGGTATGAATTATTGAAATGTCATGTTATTCATGTGTATCCTTATTTGCATGTGTGTGCAGGTTTTAACAGTTATGAAATATTTAAAAAGTTATCATACATCATTGAGGCATCTGTTAAATGCTGCATGTTTAAAACAAAGTGTTTTAATCACTGTTTAAAAGTGTTTGTTTGAAATTAAAGTTTATAAATTTAATAATTGAGATATGTGTTTTCTATATTAATTGAATCTTCCGGGCTACTTGGCTGAGGTCTTCTGGAATCTCTTCTCTTTCTTCCAAACGTTTCGTCAACAACTGCGGTTGACATCTTCAGTGGCGACTGCGTTCACTTTCGGAGAGATAGAAGAACGTTTGGAAGAAAGAGAAGAGATTCCAGAAGACCTCGGCCAAGTAGCCCGGAAGATTCAATTAATATGGACAGCAGCCGAGAAAGCCTACACTCTACTATGTGTTTTCTATTACTGCTCTGTTAAGTATATCAGGCTTTTCTTAATGTGAATTTTAAATTAAAACGTTTTCATACGTAAATTGCAAAATCGTATTTTTACTGTTTAAGTTACAAAAACAATATCCGGCAGCGGGAATCTCTATTCCGCACCTTGCATTGCATTGAATTGGGAGAATCGCCTGAATCAATTCCATAGTTCATTTTGTCATAAGTTTATTCCCCTAATTTACAAACAGTTGAGTTTTTGTAATCAATTCGGGAAATTTTCAATAAAGGGAAATCACCTTGGACGAAATTATATATTAAGTTGTAATTTAAATATGTTTAAAACCGTTTAAAACGTATAAAACCTTTGTTCAAAATCAATGAAAGAAAAATTGATTTAAAACATTTTGAACTGTTTATTTTACAAAGTAATACTGTTTTCTACTTGGAAAGACGTAATGGTATAGTTTAATTTAGGCCCTATTTGGAAAGAGAACTAAAGTCATCGCATAGCTTGCCGAATTGGGAAGGTAGAGGGAAGGGAAGGTACAATGGGCAGATCATAGCCGCCGCAGGACCGACCAATTGGGTTGACGGGAAATATAGCGTGAAGTGTACCGGTCAAATCAAATCAAATTGTTTATTTGTGGATTATAGGTACAAAAATGTCGAGATCCCGTCCTTAGACAAATACAAATTAATTAATAAAATTAGTTACATAATAAATCCCCTAATAGGTTCTCTTAGTCTATACGGTAGGTCAAATGGTTTTGTTGTCACAAAAGAATTCGTTTATATTGTAATAACATTTGCTAATAAGAAAGTCACGGATTTTTTTTTTTTATATAGATACGTTCAAATTTTCAGCGTTTTTTTATTATTGTTGGAATATTGTTATACATTTTCGGCGCCATACTGAATTCACTTTTATGCAAGTATTAAGTACAGGTTTGCATATAGAAGTTTGCCATTAGAGGCTGGATAAGAAACACGGAATATCGTGTGTGATGACCAGAATTCGGGGTAAGGTAGTGTGATTTTGGTACTTGTAACAAAATGTATATATTAATATGGATATACCCCGGGACTCTGAATCTGGTTCTTAATGATGTTGTAACTATGTCTTTACTATGTGTGTGTATCGGATTATCGAAATTAGATACATTTTATATACCAACATTATTTTACGAGCCTTATAGTGCGTAGTGGAGATATCAAGAAAACTGAAACAGGTTTAAAAAAAAGTATTTGTAACAGGAAACTCAGTTACATAGCGAAATAAATTTAGGTACTTAGAATATGATTCCCGAAAAAATGGACCGTCCATATTCACTTTTCTTACTGCAAGTCCCAAAATCACACTACCAGACCTCGACCTCTGGTAGACCTTGGGAGAGGCCTATAATGAGCAATAGCCATAAACTATTGCTCAATGTGCCCAGCAGGCCATTTTCCTGTGCTTGAGGGATGTGTGGTCTTTAAACCATATATCCCTCATACAAGATAATTGGCCATACTTTAGGTACAAGAAGTCGTTATACCATCTGAGCGCAGCCCAGGTTGCAATCGCAAGGTACTTAAATTAAAACAGATTACAGATCTGTTACAAATCTAGGATATTAGGTTTTGTTTCGAATCATAAAGAGCAGTTTAAGTAATAGTTTTACATGCACTTAATACTAGAAATAAAATAAAAATAAAATTCTACAATTTGTAGAATTTGTAGACGGAAGGCAAGCGCCTTCCGTCTTTATGCCAAACCGTCCGTCCTATTGTTAAGTCCTGTCAAAATAGAAAATAGCGTCATTGCTACATTTTCAGGTATCGATTTTACCATAATGAGGCCTTATTATTGCAGTAAAAATAAAGTTTTCATTCGTCAACTCAGTTGAAGTCGTAAACAAGCTAAAGCGGAAGGTAGTCGTAAAAATTGGGAATATTCGCGTTCCATTATAAGTTTGCCGCTCATTTGCATCGAAATGTTGGGTGACGTGTCGTGCGGCATGATTTTCTATTTGTATAAAAAACATCGAGTGTCATTTCAAGGCATTTTCGGTTATGTATACCTCGTTTCAATGCAATTTGTCCAAAGTGTAAACACACATGGTAAGTGAGGCAACTGGCGCGGCCTTAAACTAATTAGTGAGGTCAGAATTGCATATCCATATTTTGATTAAGATTGGCCTAGATTTAAGGCTTATTTATATTCATTAATATAAAATATTGTGTTGATATTTGTTTTGTTATCGGTACATTTGTTTTTGGTAGGGGAGAGTGCACGCTGCATTCCCACAGCCACTGGGCGCACGCGACTGGCCACGTTTCCTTTCTCTTACAGAAGACTACCTTGAAATATACTCTATTTTCTAGTATATACTGTATTGAAATATACTTGGGAGAAAGGGTTGGGAAAACGCGGAGGGATAGGATGGGATGGGAATGGGCTCTGGCATATTTATCTCACCCACTACCGAAACACGTACGTACATTAGGGAAATAAGATAAAGTGGGAAATGCAGTACATCACAAGGTAGTCTTTTGTGAGAGATGGGTAACGTTTTGTGCATTGCAGGGTGCACTCCCCCGCTCAAAAAACACTCATTTGCTCAACCACTCATTCACATACATATAATTCTTTTCATCTGTATCGTTGTGCATTTGTTACAATTGATTATTATTGTAGTTATAAGTTATGTGCAATTATACTTCTTTTGTATTATCTCCCTGGATTGAGGGTCGAGTCTCTGACTTGTCTAGACTTTGAACGTACGATTAAAAACCTACTTACTACTACTTATTGCACTGTTGGTAATAAATTATTATTTATTTGTATTTCAAAATAATTAATAGCCGAAACAACGCATTTGGAAGCATGTCATACTTTACTGATTATTTCTCGTAACAATGAGCATGGCGCTCATTGTTAATCACTCGATGGGTTTCGTAAATCTTTCCGTGGGCGTCGTAAAAGGCGACTAATGTATAACAAAGCTACTTACGTCGAGCCTTGAGGAACTAATCACGTCCAGTAGAGTAGACTCGCCAAACTGTTTGGCCATCGTGGCGTTTTAAGTGTATGAGTAGACCCATGTCCAACAGCGGACACTGAAAGGACTGGTTGCAAACTGTCTGTTTATCTGTTATTTTCTTTAAAAAAATCCTTCTCCGCGCATTGATAACCGCTCGTCAAGCCACCGCCCGTGAGTAACGCAACTAATTCAGTCGCTGGTCGTAAAAATCGAGAATCTTCTCCGTTTCGGTAATAAAAGTAACTTTTTCAGCGGGTAATGTCGCCAACATAAATAAGGTACATATTTTGGTGTTACGCGTGATGTAGATTTATACTCATCCTGGCCTGCTTTCATGTCGTAATTTTTTCTAGTCATTCTCACCTGCGGGACACGGATACATTGCTGTATATTATTTACTATACGTAATATGATAAAATATATACATTATTGTGTGACACTACTAAGATTGGTGTTGTACTGTCAATATAGCACACATTATTATTTTTATACCCGGTATAGTTATTAGTATTAATGTGGTATTGTTATATTAATATTTGAATTATTTATTTATATAAGAGTAGTTGATAAACAATAGCTATCACAAATATTTAAATACTGTTACAGCAAACTGCTCTAGTGTAAATTATGACACTATTTTTTTTTATAGAATAAATGACAGACAAAAATAATTATACATGACACATGATGGAAAATGGTCAACGCGATACATGTGGGAGAAAGACAATAGACAACACTTTATTCTGACATACACTAAAACACATACAATATAAATATAACAATAACCAAAAGAAAAAAAAACAATGTAGGCAATAAGAAAAACGAAAGAAAATCACAAATAATATAAAAAAGAAACAGATATTTTTTTTATGGACGAAGGCGGCAGACAGTCAGTGGACTGTCTGCCGCCTTCGTCAAGCGTCGCCATCAAGTGTGATGGCAAGTGGATACTGTCGCCCATAGGCATTCGCGATACATGTCAATATTAGTCCAAAATGACAAACGTTCGCCCGCCCCCGGATGCTCTGCCTACCTTTGGAAATATAGGAATGATTTCGAGAAAGGGTTGAGAAAATGGGGAGGGATAGGATAGGAATGGGCTCTGGCACATTTCACTCACTACCGAAACACGTGCGTACATTTATTAATTACATTTCATTTCAATACATTTCACAACAAGGTAAGTTCAAGGTACTTACATTTCAAGGTTGTCTTCTGTGAGAGAGGGGTAACGTGGCCAGTCGAGCGCGCCCAGCGGCTGTTGGATTTCAGCGTGCGATATTTTGACCTGATATTTATCGACTACCTTTTGTTTTCATGGACTTCGATTTCGACTTTCATGGACCTTGTTGATTACCTTTTACCTTATTATGTTTTATTTTCATAGTTCTTATTCTATTAGGCATTAGCCTAATAGAGGTTTAGTCTTGGAAAGAAAGAAAGAAAGTAAGAAAGAGAGAAAGAAAGGAAGAAAGAAAGAGAGAAAGAAAGAAAGAAAGAGAGAGAGAGAAAGAAAGAAAGAAAGAAAGAAAATATGTATATTTATTCATTATCACAACACCACAATTACGTATGTACAGTGATACGTTAAATAAAGATATACCTAAGTATATTGAGTGTAGCGGCAACAAAATGGAACTGGCTCAGCAAACTACACTGCATTCTGCATCCACAGCACTGATATTCTGCCAGCACGACAAAAAGGCGACGGACGAACATAAGAGTCCACCTGAGGGTAAGTGGATACTGTGCCCATGGACATCCGCGATACATGCCAACTTCACTCCAGGATGACAAACATGCACGCCCCCGGATGCGCCAAGCAAACTGCAGTCTACCTGATGGTAAGTGGATACGGTCGCATATGGATATCGTAACGTAAACATAGTGAAGTTAGATTTAAATTATATACAATTCGCGGTCTAAGAATGTAAACCAGTTTTCAGATACATTCCTTTTTGACATCATGAGCAATAAGGTCTATTTCATTATATCAACGTACTTATTACCTTATGGCACGTAAGAGACTGCAATCGTATCAAAAAGATTAGTAACGAGTTTTTGATGTCACAAATTATTTTATTAATAGTTTGAAATTTACTATTTTCTCTGTACTGTTATTTTTTGTTTTGTTACATTTTTCAATTTGGGGTATAATTTTTTCCTAAATAATAAAATAATTTCGGTTCACTCATGGTTCACTGTAAGGTATTGGATCCGACGACATGGAGATGGAGGGCAGGTAATTGATCATCGACGCAATTCAGGACAGATGGCAGATCAAGTTACAGCTGATTCGTCAATACAGGAAGAACGGCTTCATCCCTACTAGTCATTTTGTTGCTTAGTACTATGGTATGTTCAAGATTACGCACCAAACCAAAAGGCCAGTGCTACTATGCAGGAATTTAACCACCATCGTGAGTTTAATCACCATAATGTCCATGCAACGGCCTGTCCTGTCTGCTGACTTGAATCTAATAAAAACGTATGGGGCTTAATAATTTAGCGCTGGGACTATATAATGAAAGGAATCCCCAAACCCATATTTTTTTACACTGCGTTCGCGTGCGCCATCGGGGGGCGATCTATGCGATCGCCTTGTCGCCTTTATGCCAAATAAAGTACGTGCCATCGTAAAAAAAAGAAATAAGATTGCCCTTAACTGAGAATAAATAAAATACTAATAAACATAAGATTATTATTTCATTTTATTAACTTTACTTTCAACAATTTCATTAGATTTACTTGCGAAAGTGAAAACTTTTTTGTGGTTCTATCTACAATATATAAAAAATTGATGTTGGTATATCTGATGTTAATAGACTTTGACACCGTTTGACCGATCGCCATTAAAGTTGGCACATATATGTATTTTTTCATGGAGAAGGTTTTTATGCTATCCACTTTGTTGTAACTCGCCACTAGATGGCGGTGCAGCACATCAACTTCTATACCGATCAACCGATCGCCATGAAAATTGGTATACATAGGTTTTGAACACGAAGAATATTTTCGAGCTATCGACTTTGCTGTAACTCGCCACTAGATGGCGCTGCAGCACATCAACTTCTATACCGTTCAATCGATCGCAAAAATCATATCGACAACAAAACAGAATATTTTGTGATTTTTATATACAGAGGTAAATAAATATACACGGGCAGGACAACGTCTGCAGGTTTTGCTAGTTACATATAAATGAACTTTATAATAATTAACATTTAACTACAAAAATTACGATTTTACATATTTAAACCTTGGAAACCAAGGTTTAAACCTTGCCAATATACATGCCATATTTTTTATTCTATTGGAATTGCTTACCTTGTGTATATGCAACTATGGGCCTTTAGGTGGTAAAGGTTTTTAAGCCTGCTATTGTACATGTTCTGTTTGTTTCTATAAATAATTGGATTAATTATTATGATTGTTTGATCTCCGGTAAATTAAAAAATAATAATGAAACCGGTATCAAGTGTTTTAGAAAATACGTTTCCTTGACAATTTAAATCTAAGGAAACCTGTTTCAATTTAAAATGATTTTACCCAGTTCATCAGGTATTTTAAGCCTAATTTATTGTTTTTGTTTTATCTAAATACGGCTCAAGGCACAATACGAAAATGAATACAGCTCTGTTTTGCAATAATGGAAGATAACCTACCTAATTTTAGATTTATTTCCTAAGGGTCGCTGCAAACTAGCTCCTGCGAAGCAGAATGAAATTGCTATTTTACCCAGTTATCTTTTCGCTGGAATCTACATTAAAGTACGCAGCGGGAATTTACACATTTACAACTTTTCTATTAATAAAGTTGAACAGGAGGCGGATTTAATGCCTAGTGGCATTCTCTGTCAGTCTTCCTTTGATTAAACAGAAATGCAATGACCATCTTGCACCATCCAAGGTGCAAAGTAAAGTCATAGAATACATAAAATCCTATTCTTGTCTTATTTCTTAAAATCTTTTTCATAATTTTAGTAAAAAAAAACATCGCTTAAGCAGTGCAGTTAAAATTGCAATAATTATGGTAGATCATAACAAATAAATTGCCGTTAATTGTATGTTTGGTGATTGGAACGATAATGTCCATACACTTTTCTCCACATTCTTTATAAACAAATTCTCAGTGAACCCTTAATCGCTAGATGCCGATTTTAGCCGATAGATGGCATTATTTTTTATTATGAGCAACGGCACATATTTAATCGTAGAATACAAACATCTGAAATATTTTAGGTTTTATTTTATGGAAAGAAGACGGTAGACGAGTTGCCAGTCCACCTAGTAATAAGTGGATACTATCGCCCGTGGACATCGACGATCACTCCACGATACATGCCAACATCAGTCCATAATGATAAACGTTGGCGTGACCACGGATGCGCTGCCAACCTTTGGAGATTTAAAGGAATGGTTTAGGAGAATGGGTTGGGAAAATAAGAAGAGATTGAAGACGTAGTACATTGAAGAAACATGATATAATGGGAAATTCAGTAAATATCACGGTAGTCTTTTGAGAGAGGGAGGTAACGTGACCAGTCGAGTGCGCCCAGCGGCTGTGGGATTGCAGCGTAAACCCTGATAGAATCGATCATCGCAATTTAAAGCCTGTATTATGCCTAATTTCAAACCAATATACATAACCCTGCCCGGGAGTTATCAAATTATGCAAATAAATTGTACGGAGAAGTACCCTCGTATTTATAGTATCAATTCCTTAATTACCGCGCATTGTTTAATATTGTTTCAATGGCACGATTCCTTACATATTTTAGATAATAATACAAATATAAATGTTATTGTAATGGACAGTTTATTGAGCAAACTCGTTTTAGGAAATGAAAACAACGGAATACAAACATTTATAGACAAACATACTTATTGCATGACCAAATCGAGTTTTGTACGCTTTCAATTAAAGTTAAAAAAAGCATTTTCAATTAGATATTACAAGATCCGCAACAAATGCGTAAAATATAAACGGTTTTGAGCAATATAATAAAAGTGCGTGATATAATCTCCCCTGGTCTTCAACGCCCACTAGTCTCTACCACCAGAATTAAAAAAATAAAAACATCTGCACCATGTGTATCCACCTATCCACATTGACCACACGTAATGGATTATCCCCCAGAAAACACCACTCACTACTAGGGGAGACCTGTGCCCTCGTGGTACGTTGAAAAGACTGAGAACACAAACTGTAACAAGCCGTTCACATTACGCGGTTCGAACCGCGCGGTGTCGCCCCGAGACGGGGAGAATAGACATGCTCGGGGCATGCGAACCGCGCGGTTCAGAGTTAACAGTTACATATACCAGTAATAAAATAGACAACTGCGCGGGAGCGACCGCGCGGTTCGTACCGCGTAATGTTAACGGGGTGTAAAAGAAGAAATAAAGGACACTCAAATTCTTCTTTTTAAAATGGACAATTGTGAAAAAGGACACTTGTCGCACCCCAGATATTATTCCCGTATAACGTAGCACTTCTGATCTAATATGACATAAGATCGTAGTAATGGCCTAATTAAGTTACACAATAGCGAGCGATATAGCTTAATCAGACGTAATATATGACGTCATTATGACGAGATCGAGCGCGATGGTACGAGATGAGGTAAGATCTGAAGGACGAAGATATTCCGGAGATAATTTAGGGTAATGTTCTATAAAATTTGTTACCTTCATGGATAATATAGACTCAAAGGATAATATAAAATAAAAATAGGTAAAAAAACTAATTAAAAAAAATACGTTGTTTCCATCTTTCGCCCTTGTCTGGCGTCTGCCGAAGGGGTTCCAACCTTTGTGGTATAATCCCGAGCCGCAACTTTGTTATGTTATTTTCAAAACTGCGGCGCACGTTTACGATTTTATCTTATCACATAATATTTTTTGTTTATCTATGTAGGTTCAAGCGGACGCCTCAATTTTGAAAAAAAAAAATAAGGAGACTCGAGTCTATGTCATTCGCCGAAGTAAAATGGTCTCCCAACGCAAACCACACACAAAACTTAAGAGTGTATGAAATTGTTGCAAGAAGCTTATTTATTCATAAAGATTTACTCATTTACTTATACGAGATTTACTCATAAAGAGATATGGCCTGACCGACTGACTTATCAACACCGAGGCTGATCTGTTGAAGCTGGCTAGATACATAAAATTACGTAAAAAAATATTAAGAAGACTTTTTCTCGGAAAAAGGTGAAACGGAGTGTCATAAAGGACATACGTCTCTAATTATACTCTTCACACCAACCCAATCCTCCCCCGATGATAAATGAGGAGTGTAATCGGTTGAGAAACACTCCTCGTTTCGTTCTAGTACATCCTGTTTCTCATCTTCAATCTTGGATATTTTTTTTTGTTGGTACAGTAAACACATGCATTAGCTCAATTACAATTTTGAGAAATTTTGGGTTTGAAATTTTGAAAATTTTTTCTGATCCTTAAACTGGGTATAAACATGACCGTGAACTAGATACCTTGAGAGTCAGCGTTCTCCTTAAATTATCTTACACAATTGAGATATTTTTTATTTATTTTGTATTCATTCTCGTATGTGCCAGTGTATAGTATTCATGTATATACGATTATATATATTATACGAGTATATAGTATTCGTATTATTCCCGTATGCATAATGTGAGAGTGTGTGTGTGCGCCCCCTCCTCAGAAACTACATCAAAAGACCCTGAAATATTTTTGATTCTCCGAAAACATTTTGAAGCAAAAACAATTGACCGATTTTTCTTAATATAATTCGAGAGATTTCGAACGAGGCCGGGGGGGGAGCTCCACATTTCACCCCCCTGTCAGAAGAAGTCCTACGCCTATTATTAGATACATTGCGGATTGAGCTTGTTTATGTAATAAATAATTGATATCATTCTCTTGTATCCACGATTCGCAATAATTTGACATTGAGATACGTTCACCTAACAAGAAGGCATTTATGAATTGCTTCATAAATAGATATTCCCGAGAAATATTAATGAGCAGCCGAACTCCAAGTTACAGCATTATTTCCAAAATTTGTTACGAAGTTCTTTTAACACGTCACTATCAAAAGGACAAAGTAATGGCGACTTCTGAAACTCGATTTTTACCAACTTGAGTTATGACTTCGGTATTGGAAAGACCCTTAGTAATAATTCAAACAACCGTAAAAAGTTTTCTCCGATTTTATTCGGGGTCGAAAAAGTCCCTTCGTATTATATGTATTTCTTTTTTATTAGTTGTGTCAAAACGTGTAATTATAGCTTAAATCAAAACATATTACCAATTATTATCACTAACTAGTGATATAACTGAACTAGCAGTGCCCGCAACTTTATTAAAGTAATCTTTATTAGCGTGATCTTTAGGGTATGTGCAGTTACTTTACAATGATTCCCGAGGGAATTTATAACGGTTCGGTTTGAACAATATCTGGTAACAAATTTGCCACAGATGCCATAGACTCATTTTCATAAATTTCATAAAAATCAATTCAGTGGTTTTTATGTGAGCTCTGTACGGTAAATATTAACCCTTCACATAAGTCCTCCACTAAGCCAAGTTAGTGAAGTAAAAGTGAAGTAAGTAATTAGCGCCTCGGAAAAATTGCCCGGATGGTATTTTTTTCCCCGACCTTCGTAGGCATGTTTTAAAGAGACCATAAAAAGTTTACCGCTGTAGAGTGTACGCTGCCTTTTTTATTTAACAAAATTATTGTAAAATAACTTAGCAAATAGCTCGGAAAGTGTTTAGATACCGTATGAGCTAATGAACTTAATGAATCACCCACACACTGCACGACAGACAGTCTCTAAGTTACAGGAGCTTCGATTGGACACTCTCCGTCATCTATCGCACTCGCCAGACGCTGCTCTTACTGATTTCCATTTTTTCGGAATTTGGATAACATTTTAGTATAAAATACTAAATTTAGAAATTTACTTTTTAAATAAAGATACTAGAAATATAATGAAGATTTGTATTGAATGGGTCATAGAGAGAGATAGAAGACGAATGGACATATATATGCGTGGCGTTTGGAACAACAGTGCAACATAGTTTGGTGGGGGGGTGCACGCTGCATTCCCACAGCCTTTACTGCCCGGACTTTATTGCCCTCGTTAACCCTCTCTCACAGAAGATTTATTTATTTATTTATGTTATTTAATTACTGTAGAAAACTTACAATTGCAAATTTTGTCAAGAATTTATCATCCATTCGTTCATTTTTAACGATTTCTTTCGTAAGTAATAGCCAGCCATATTGAATCAGCCACTTGATATTTTAATATTTTTGGTATCATATTCGCTTCCAGCGACTTTCGAAAACCTATAATATGTAATTTTGAGCACGATATCTTTTAAATTCACCCATTTATTAGTTTTTAATTATTTTTTATACAGAATTATTTTTTGTGCTGTTTATAAGTTTAAAATTAAATGGTATCAAATTAATTCATGGACAGGGTAATTATTCTGAAATAATGAGTATTTCCGTGTATATCGTATTGTGTGTCGGAATATACTTTACTCTACTAAGTATGCCAAGGTTGTGCCACGTGGTGTCGGCCGGGTTTAGAATAGTCCCATCACATCCCGTCCCGTGAGTGTCCCGTAAAAGGCGACTAAGGGACCACAAGTAATAAAGAAACCATTTCATTGACACTTCACACTTCGTGAAAATACGAATATCTTTTATTAAATTTTTATCGAAACGTTTTCTTAATACTTTTATCCTTTTTAAATATGATAATTATTTACTGAAATTATTTTATTTTCAGTTATTATGAAAAAGGTACATCCCGGGCTATTAGGAGGATTATGTTTCGAGAGCGAAAAAAAAGAAACAATAAACGAATTTTCCGCGGACGACGATGTCTATAATCCTCCAGGTCGCGGTCACGAAACAAGCGGGAGTAAAGCCAAAGATCAAAACCCATCGTTGTTAGTGTGCTTTAGTCGTTAGTGAGTGTAGGCCTCTTTTTCCAATGCAAATAGCAAAAATAAAAATAGAAGATAGAAATGAAAATAAAAATGGCTGAAAATAATATTTTTTTTACAATTTATTCGGCTACGAGAGAAAAAGACAAGCACACATTAAAAATATTTTTCTAAAAAGACGATTCTTTATTATACTCTTCCGATTATTATCATAAGTTTCGTATTCGACTCTCGGTCGGACATCCATTTATTTCTAATGTACACCCACGGCACAGGAAATTGTAGTGTGCGCCCTTGAGTGTGACGTTATTTATTAGAAACCTATCATCCATAGTTTTGACGTCTCAGCACAATTAGATCTATAGAAATAGAAATAGAAATAGAAATAGAAATAGAAATAGAAATAGAAATAGAAATAGAAATAGAAATAGAAATAGAAATTTTCTAAGGCTTGTTACAATACCCTCTATCCACTTGTAACACGTCTCACTGCAGAATAAAAAAACTCCAATTCTCTATAATCGCGCGATTCATGGCCACAACCTATAGCAATATTCGCAGCAAAATGCGCTGCAAATTGGGTCATTAAAAGCTTAAACAGTCGGCTTTAGGCTGCCTCTCGAAAAACGTGTCGTTAGATTATCCGGGTTTTCTTATAATTTGTGATAAATTACAGTTTTATTGGCCGCTGAGTCCAAACGGCTTGATATAAAACCTCGATCCATAAATATAAATTATTAGAAAACATTAGTCAATTTAATATAATATGTATAAAGTCAATTAAATATGTAGCAATTTTTTTTTATGGACGAAGGCGGCAGACGGGCATACAGACGAGCTGTAACGGCTTACGACACCTGCACTCGGACAGCTTCAGCCGGGCTCGGCTATTTTCGGTGGGAGATCGAGCGCAGCCAGCTGTGGATCACCACACTCGCTTAAAGACAGCGGCTAAACATCGTGTTATTCTATTTTATTACCTTAGAGCTAGAGAACCAGCAACAGCAGCCACCACCTTTTATTTCCACAATTTTATTTTTATAAAAGAGAGACACGAATTTGTATTTGAACAAATGAGTGTCGAACCAGGAATCTAACCCAGACCTATTGCACAGAGGTACTATCAACTGAACTACTCGGCCCTCATGTATTTTGAAAATTATGTTTACCTTTTTCTATCAAACAAAGGCCATATGTGTAGTACATGGGTGTTGTTGTATCAACCTGAAATATATTGACATTTATATAATTACCTTTCTTTTAAAAATATAACATTGTCTATGACTAAAATACAACATTATGCGACTATGGAGTTTACTTTACGTAAACGTCGTTTATATACTCGCTGGTATAATGAGAACCATCAAAGGGACGTCGTAAAAATAAAATTGGGTTCCCAACAACAAAATAGGTATTTTATAGCGTCCGGTCTTTTATCAACTCACGATTTTTTTTAATAATATCAACTCAACTGAAAAGGCATTTTTGGAATGGAATTTTAATAAGTACCGAAGTGACTTAACCTCATGTGCTGGTTAAATAAGGGCTGTTGCCCTGCCTTTGTTACGAAGGGAAAATAATTTTATCGAAGCGCCTATGTAATTTGTTTTAAGAAAATGTGATAGGAAATTTCTTGCTTCATGCGGGTAAATATATATATTCTTTCTAATAGCGATTGCAAAATTATAATCATTTTGTCAACGGTTTTTTGAATAATGAAACAGAAATCAAATATTTATATACGAGTATACTGTATTTATATATAGGTAGTCATAACGGTTCCATTTTTTAGATTAAGGATTAAGAAATCCTTAATTTGCAGATTAAGGAATGGATTGGAAGAAAGGGTTGGGAAAATGGGGAGGAATAAGATAGGATCGGATGGGAATGGGCTCTGGCATATCTCACTCAATACCGAAACACGTACGTACATGCAGTACATTTCAAGGTAGTCTTCTGTGAGAGAGGGGTAACGAGGCCAGTCGAGTGCACCCAGCGGCTGTGGGAATTCAGCGTGCACTCTCCCCCTACCAAACTATGCTGGACTATGCTCCAAACGCCACGCAGATGTTCTTTCGTCTTCTATCTCTCTCTCTAAGACCCATTATTATTTTTAACCTGTATCATCCAATTGCTGAGTAAAGAGCTGCCCATATTTCCTCCACTTGTTTCGGATTTGCCTACAAACATAATACATAAATTTGTTTCAATTTATCATCGATAAAGGAGGGTACAGCATATGAAGGATAGGTTCATTAAAAAGTTTAATTTGAAACTTAGGTAGGTACGTAACAAGAATGTTCCATTCTCAAAACACATGAATTGAAGAATTCGAGAGCCACTGAACATAAAGCACTATTAGACTGTAGCGTACCTGTCTTACAGTGCTTGTATAACATATCTAGTGTGTATTTTCAAAACGATGTTATTTATGTATATATATATATATATATATATATATATATATATATATATATATATATATATATAAGAGTATCTATATATAATTTATAAAAAAATATTTCAGTTGTCGTTATGTAAATATTGCCTCTGCTACTTTTATTTCTTATCTATTTTCTCTATACCACCCAAAGGTTGCCTGGCAGAGATCACTTTGGCGATAAGACCGCCTGTTGTACTTTTCGTGTCACTTAGTTGTCATTTTTCAAAATGTGGTGGTGTGCAATAAAGAGATTATTTATCAATCTAAGGGCCTTTCTCACCACCTCCTGATAAAGTAATTAAATCTATCTGATACTGACTTTCGGATAAAGTAAAACTGACTTTCTGACGACACGTTCTGACAAAGTATCAGAAGATGGTGAGAAAGGTCCTGAATCTATTAAATATAACAATTGTCATTCAGACTTTGTCTTTATTCGGACATCAAAACTGTTATATGATGGGATTAATTTTCCTTGTCCACGTCGTCAATCCACATAGTGGGAAGTGTAATAAAACTTTGACACTACAGTATACACTTGGGAGCATTAACATCCCTCAATATATTACATAACTTGACATAACCAATTATTTTAACAGCAAACTGCAATGTTGATATAACTTTTTAGACTTTCGAGTTTTGTACACATTTTACATTGTAAAACGTGGGGTCTAAACGCGTACAATCAAATACTTTTTTGCCTTTTATTTGTAACAGACATTTCAATTTCAATCGGAAAGACGATATGGAATCGACATGGAATTATAATAGACATATTTCATTGTTATTTTTTAATTTAAAGAAGGCGGCAGTCCAGTCCACCTGGATGTAAGTGAATACTAATCGCCCATGGACATCCGCGATATATGCCAACATCAGTCCAAAATCCGCTGTCTACCATTGGAGATTTAGCAATATTTTTGGAGAAAGGGTTAGGGAAATGGGGAGAGATAGCATAGGACTTAATATGAATGAGCTCTGGCGTATCTCACTCACTACCGAAACGCATTCACATACTGGGGAAATAGGATAAAGTTGCAAATGCATTTCAAGGTGATAGGGGGGTAATATGGCCAGTCGAATGCGCCCAGCGGCTGTAGGATTGCAGGGTGCACCCTCCTCCTCTAAAATGTAATCAGTAATTACTAATCTTTAATTAGTCTTTTGTGATTGTTTTAGTAAATTAAAAATGCTGAAAGACTTTATAGAAAGACTCTCTATTTTTAAGAATATATTTAAAAATTCGGACGGAAGCACCGTGGAAACTCTCCAAAATAGGAGAAATTCGAGGAAACTTAAACATATTATAGCAGCTCTATATCAAACCATTGTTAGAGTAGGTCTCTACTGCTAAAATATAGAGGCCAGCTAACCTACACGCCAATTCTATTCATTCTGGCATGAATCATTAAATAAATCCCTGAGTTATGCATGAAATTATGTCTCATACATCATTTGAACGACCTCTTTAAGTCTGTCAGACTATCTTTTTTCTAGACTTCATGTCGTCCTAATGGCATGTACGAGCGACTTGGGTTTAGGGTCACATTTATCACGACTCGAGTTATAAATGTTTGCATTTCGTTAGCTTATTCTGTCAGTATATTTTATAGACAATCCTTGTATATCAACAGACCTACATAGGTATAACGAAGCCTATCAAAATGCTTTGTGACAATACAGATGGAGATACAGGATTTAAATTAAGATAATGTTCCGCGACAAAACCGTAAGATTAAAATTATTTAGTTATTATTTGTTCTTATTATAAAACTATAATAATAAGCGTAACCGGCCCTTAATATCCACTGCTGGACATCTGCAGCAGTTGTCCATGCACGTTGTCTCGTGTATGAGGGATATATGGCCTTAAAACGCCACGCTGGTCAATAGACCGATGCTATTTTAAACCCGACCGATATCACATGGCAAAATCTAATAAAATTGCCTTGATAAGAACTTACATATTATGTATGTATGTACATACGTTTCTTTTGGCCCATATGATGGTAAGTGGCAACTGCTGCGCATGGACACCTGCAACATCAGGGGATTTGCAGGTGCGGAATCCTATTCACAGTTTTCTTGAAGAAGATCATGTCTAAGCACAAGCACCTAGGTCGTAGCACCTCTCGAAGCTGTTCGTTCCACGGCCTATGGGTTCGCAGCAAAAAACGATTTTTAGACGGTAGAGTGCGCAACTCCTCCGTATTGAGGAAATGCGGATGCACCTTCTGTGACGGAAAATGCGGTTGTAGAAACCCGAGGTGGGAGTCACATCAAACAGTTCTTCGGAGCATTCCCCGTTATACAGACGGTAGAATACGTTTCATGAACACGAAAACAATAGATGTATGCATGTATGTTTACTCGTATATATTCGCGTATGTTCGCAACTCCCTTGTGAACAGATGCCAAGTTTTAACAAAATAAAACACCGCAAACACTTTTAATTACATTAGCGACTTTATATAACTCGAGCTACATACGTTCACAAAGAGGGTTACTCTCGACGCGTTCGGATTCATAGATTAAGATTTTTCTTTTGTTTGAAGGACCACTGGATCACAGTCAATTGGGTGCACCTGATCATGGGTGCACCCTTACCACATACAATGACCCTTATCACAAAATACGACCGTAAACTAATGTGTTATGGAAATATGTGCGATTTACAAGAGATTATTTCCGATTCCATCCCATCAAATAGGAATAATATACAACTGTATAAGGTTAAGGGAATGCTCTCACTTTATTGTTCATCCTACTCCCCCATCCTATTCCATCGAGTAAAACGTATCACAATTACTCGATGGAATGAAATGGTCTGTGTACTCGGCTGACCTGTCATATTTATGTATGGTCAAGTTTATATTTATGACTGGCCATATTTTATATTATGTATTACTTCTGTATTATTGTTACAAAGTTTATTTATTTATATATATTTGTTTTATTAGTTTCTTAAATTATTTACATTTAGGCTTTTGTATTTCTTTGAACAATTCAATTATGAATTGTTCAATTATGGAATATTTTTTTTACATTAATTGTTAATTATGTCGTGTCATTTATACGACGAGTATTTACTTCCCGGTTCTTTTCCAAATCTACTCTTAATCTTCAACGATAGGAGGGGCGGGGGGCAACGAGATTTCTTTGAAATTGCCATAAAATGTTTATTTATTTATACAAATTCATGGAGGATTCCTAAGATATGTATTAACTGGATACTCGACGGTTCAGACGAACTACATCCAGAATAAACCTGCTACACTATACAATTACATCATACATCGTGACTCATCGTTATACAAACTCTGCTAATCCATGCAGTAGTGTGCAATAACTAGAATATTATGCAGTACTGCATTATGCAATGCAACATGTAGTACAGATCTATAGAGAAGTTACAAATGGCTTATGAAGTGAGCTAGAAAAGTGAGCAAAAGGCTTTTATGTAATTTTTAAAGCGTTAGCGAAATTAAAGATAGATGCGTTATATGATATACTCAAATAATGGCATTTTCTCATTAAAAAAAATCTTTTGTTTCAGGTATGCTGGTTTCTACAAAATCGTATGTACTCATATTCGTTATTATCCACGACGGAACGGAGATGGTATATGCATTTGGGGTAAGAGACTTTATGTATGTTTGTGTATGGCTAAACCGATTGTGGAGTGTTTTTTTTCAAACGTTTAATTTTACCTTGGAACCTGTTTGAGAATGGGTGTTGTGGTTTTAATGCACCGGGGGGCGCTGCTGTACTAAGTTTAAAGTTCTTTATAACTCCTAAACGAATGTACTTATTCGAATGTGTCTTTCTGAAGTGAATAGTTAAAGAGGTGTACATCATACACGTAACCGTCAACGTCTAATACTGAAGCCTAAGGTGGATATGGGAACTACTTGAAATTTGACAATAGAACGATCGTGTTTGAACTAATTTTTTGGCGACGTTTAAACTTAATAACGTTGGCAATAAATTCTATCTATAAATTGTAGCCGTGAACTTTGTAAATTAAAAACATGAAACAAGCAATTATGATTGAGTTTGTACATATTAGATGGTAGGTATTATAAGTTGAAGAGGTTTCATACAGTGTTTATGAAAAAAAAATGCTTATTCAAGCACAGTGTGCATATTTTTTTTATAGAGAAGTGGGCGGACAACCAAGCGGCCCCACGTGATTGTAAGTGTTACTGCCGTCCATGGACACCTGCAACACCAGAGGGTATGCGGGTGCGCCGCCGACCTTACAAGATCCTATTCACAGCTTTCTTGCAGAACCCCATATCGTAGTTTAATGGTTTGATATTATACGTAACATTTCAGGCATTTCTATGTACTACAGTGTTTTTACATTTACAAATACGTTGTACTGCAATTTGTATCCTACAAAGGAAGGAACCGTGGGAATCATTTGCATGTCAATTGAACGATCGTGTAAATAAACTCGTAGTATAAACCTATATTGTTCGGTTTTCATTTTAAAACATTTTTAAAATATATATTGGCAATAAGTTTTGAAATTGGTTTGTGTCCAATTTTCACGTACACAAGTTGTTAATGTCGAAAGAGACAAGGGTCTTAATAGCCTAACTTTGATTGAGATCATCGATATGGGTATACACGTACAGTACTCAAAGATATACAGGTCTAAACTATTCCCGAAGCCTGTTGGCTATACATATTAATGCCGACCTATTAGCCCAGTCCGTGAGTCGGTAGTGACCCTACTCGCTAAGCAAAAGGTTCCGGATTCGATTCCAGATCGGACATTCATTCATTTAAAGACTAATGTTTGTTATGGTCTGGGTCTTGTGTTTGTCTTCGTATATATCTTTAGACCCACGACACAGATAATCCTAGTGTGGGCTATTGAGTATGAAAAAAAAGCACAAAAAATAATGTTACTTAATTGTATGTAAAATTCACTGTTTTTGGGTTTTGTATTTAGCAAATTTGTATGAAAAATCGGGTATAAACTAGTTTATTTTTTTTTTTTTGCAAAAAAAAAGGTTCGTGGAGTATGAATGTTAATGAACTCAGCGACATGAACAAAATCCATGGTTTGAGGCTTCGCGAATAGTTCAGACACATCATCTATAATTATGAATTCAAATTATTTTTATTTGCAATAAATATAATATGAACGATTGAATGAATGAGCAAATGATGAATGATTGAATGAGCGATGGTTGATTTATTACATCGTATCATATTACATATTCATCAGATTTACATTATAAAATGCTACATATATGGTAAACTTAGAAATCGTAGGTAACTAAGATTTCTAAGTTTCTAAATAGGTAACTTAGAAAGAGATTAGAAATCATCGTTATTCCAATAAAGATGATTTCTAATAATAGTTATAATTTTCGACGTATCATATATATCGCCGGAAAAAGTGAAATCAACAAGACATTAGGTTTGCATCTGTGTGAGTGGGTGCCGAATTGTCGAATCCGATTGTCGAAATAGTCCTCGCAACGAGACATGCTTTACATTTGTGTGAGTGAGTGCCAAATTGTTCCATCCGATTGTCGAAATAGTTCGTACTGTCAGTGTGCACTCACACAAACGTAAAGCCTCGTCTCGTTGATTTCACTGCACTGCTGGTATATTACGATATCGACGACTGAGTCGGTGATTGCTTTGATTTCAGTTTAAATGCAAAGTAAAATAGATGGTTTTGGAAAAAAGTTGAAATTTCAGTCTTGTACAGTCTGATTAGTTACCCTGGTTCTACTTCATACTTTGTTTTCAGCCGAGCGTCTTCAGCTTTCATACAAATCGATGTATGATGTAATAAAATTAACTTGCCTCATTCGACGCAAACGTAACATAATAGGTAGTAGGAAAGTTCGCGTAATTTCTAACGTGTGACTTTCGCGTGCTATATTTCTAGCAACGCTGATCACTGGCGGGAAAGTGATATACCGTTTGATAATTGACTTTTTTGTAATGGCGGCAAATTGAAATTTCAAGTTAAAAGTTTTATCTTTTCACTTTTTATAACAATTTTAAAATGGAAGTTAATAAGGATAAGTGTAGGCTTTCTCGGCCGGTGTCCATATTAATTGAATCTTCCGGGCTACTTGGCCGAGGTCTACTGGAATCTCTTTTTTTCTTTCAAACGTTTCGTCAACAACTGCGGTTGACATCTGTACCGGTGCGCCACAGTCGTCGAGTCAGTTGCACTCTAGAAGCCGAAGAGATAACATCTCTCCGAAAGTGAACGCAGTCGCCACTGAAGATGTCAACCGCAGTTGTTGACGAAACGTTTGGAAGAAAGAAAAGAGATTCCAGAAGACCTCGGCCAAGTAGCCCGGAAGATTCAATTAATAATAATAAGGAGAAAATTATATATGTTTTACATTTTTTTTGGCAAGAGTATGAATGCTTCTAATGCTCGAAAAGAGATTCGTGGTGTATATGGAGAAGATGCTTTATCTAAAACTACTGCAATAAAATGGTTCAGTCGATTCAGGTCTGGTAATTTTGATGTTGATTAAGGTGAATAAGCAGCCCACAAAAGCTAGGTGTTTGGGTGCCGATTTAAATGACTTAAATGATTTAAATGACAGAAATTTGGTGAATAGAATGTTCATATGCGCGATGTTGCTAAAACAAAATGAGATCGATCCATTTCTGAACAGATTGGTGACAGGCGATGAGAAGTGGATCACCTACGATAACAATGTTCGAAAACGATCTTAGTTTAAGCGAGGTGAGCCATCACAATCCCAAAGCCAGGCCGCTCACTTCGAATAAAGTCACGTTATGTGTATGGTGGGACTCGAAAGGCATTATATATTACGAGCTTTTGCCACATGGCCAAACGATTAATTCTTAGCTGGGAAGTTTTAATGCATCCTCCATACAGTTCAGACATAGCACCTTCGGATTATCATTTATTCCGCTCTTTACAACATTCTCTAAATCGAGTAAAATTACATTGAAGAGAAGAAGGAGAGAACCGATCAAATCAGTTTTTCGCTCAGAAACCCCGAAAATTTTATAGCGATGGGATAATGGCTCTTCCAGAAAAATGGCGAAAGATAGTCGAATTAAATGTACAATAACACTCCGTTCAATAATTATTTATATAATACAAAAATAGTCCTTATTAAATTCACTATTAAAAAGGCCGTGATCATATCCGTCTACCTAATATAAAACAGTGTGTAACACGTCATTATTTTATCGATGTTCAACTGTTTTTTTTATAATTCAACTACTGTCCACAATGATAATAAAATAAAGTCATACTTGCCTATACAGTGACTAATACTATTGTTTATACTATTGTTTATACTATTGTTTATAAGTAGCTAATAAATAATAGTAGTAGTGACTGTGGTGTCGGCCACCTATAGAATAGAATAGAACCTATATGTAGAATGCACAAGACAATGTGTATTTTATTCGCGATACGGGGAGTCAAACTCAAGATATAAACAAAAGTTCCGACCTTGTAACCGCCTGCTCACCCACTTTCGATCTTCCTGGGCGCCCCCGGAGCTGCTGAACAGGGAGGCGCTTAATGGCCTTATGCAAGGTCTTCCGTACACTACACTATTAAATTCAACAATAATCACGACACACGCGAATTACAAGATCTCAAAAAATGTGCAGCCTACTTGCACAACAAACAAATTGCTACCGTACCGCACAAGGATCGATAGCCGACTCGCCGGGCGATCCGCGCCCGCGCAGCATGTGAACTCACCCCTCTCCTCTCATCCTCCGAACAATGCGCATGTCCGTGTCGAGTAGTGAACATTGAAAGGGGTGGTTGCATTGCATTGCAGTAGTGACTGAATAGGCTAGTATGACCTTATTTTACCTTCAATGCGGACAGTTATAATTATTTTTAATTATAAAAAATTGTTCAATATCAAAGAGCGGATGGCCGTGTGACGTGGCGTTCATTAGTAGAGGCCTATATCCAACAGTGGAGAGACGCAGGCTGATGGTATCAATGTACGTCTCAAATATATGTTTGTATGTATGATATCAAAGAAATAATGACGTATGACGAATAATGACGTATGACGTCACTAGACCCTTAGAATGATGTAGGCTAATTTTATGACACTTTATATGTGCCTGGTGAGTTTTGAAAGGTCATCATTAGCTTCACAAGAATTTTAGTATTACCGAAGAAAGATAAAGTTCTTATGTTTGCTACATTAACTTAGCTTAACTTTCCTGTGAGGTACATATTCTCCTAAATCCTTAAATGCCGTTGTTAGCCTAAACTTTTTCGATTTCAACGAAAAGGCACTCGTAATATTCATATCGCGTTAGGCCAGCAACAAAATCCGTAATGCTATCAAAAGATACTATCGCGAGTTCACGTCCGAGCATGACATTTTTGTAATCTAACTTTGGGCATCATCAATCACAGCCTCCATGAAAAGTTGCTCCATATAAAGCTGGGGATTATTAAAAATACCTCGAGCAGGCTAAAAAAATCGGGACACACAGTCGACTCGACTGGCGAAGCCTAAACTGTTTCGTTCTAAGTCTAGGTTCTAAGATAGAGACGAATATTTCGTAATATATCTGCATTGCGAAAACAATGGCCATCGGCTAATCCAGAAACACCCGAAAGCTTCATTTAAATATTTTTTTAATTTTACATAAGAAGGCCGCAGACGAGCACACAGTTAACCTGGTGGTAAGTGGATACTGTCGCCCATAGACATTCGCGATACATGCCAACATCAATCCAAAATGACCAATGCTGGCACGGCTTAGGATGCGCTACCTACCTTTTGAGATTTAGGAATTAATTTGGAGAAACGGTTGGGAAAATGGGGAGAAACAGGGTGGGATGGGAATGGGCTCTGGCATATCTCACTCACTACCGAAACACGTATGTACAGTAGGATGTCGTGGAAAATGCTGTACTGCATGGGGAATGCTGTACATCAGTCCAAAATGCGCTGCCTACCCTTGAAGATTCAGCAATATATTTGGAGAAATGGTTAGGAACATGGGAGAAAGATAGCATAGGACCTAATATGAATTAGCTCTGGCATATCTCACTCACTACCGAAACACTTTCGCACACTGGGGAAATAGGATAAAGTTGCAAATGCAGTACATTTCAAGGCAGTTTTCTTTGAGAGAGGGGTGTAACGTGGCCAGCCGAGTGCGCCCAACGGCTGTTGGATTGCAGCGTGCACCGTCCCCCTCCATTGTTCGATAAACGTGTAACCTGTATGTAACATAACCCACCCATGACATCCGCTCATTTCTGTCTCTTTTTATACGAAAACATCAAATCAGTGGAGGGTAGCCAGAAAAAATTGGCGCAGTTAGTCTTTGGAAAGATCTTATAAGAGATGATGTATCTCCGGATCGGGGCCACTTAATATCGTTTCGCACATTTATTCTATCGTTACTTATTAGGATGAGGTTTTTAGGAGAATAAAATGTTATTTTTAGATAAATCTTTAGGTGACTGAGATTGATTTACATTGAGTTAATCGGATTTTGAACGAATCTATTTTTGCTCTTCTAATCATTCTTCTTACAAATTGCTATCACACGTGATTTTAAAATATGAGGCTATGAAATAGATCACAGAAAGGTTTTGTCGACCGAAATATTCATCTATGTACAATAATATGTATGTAATATCAAGAACAACTAACTATCAATAGCGCTAATGATGACGTCATCACGAGCACTTCACTTTAGGTTATTAACTTCAGAGGATAAATGGAAACCAGTACATATCCTGAAATCGATCAGAATGATACCTATCACATATTTAAACAACGAATATTTCTCAATTTACTCGTATCGTAATTTAGTATGTGTGTAATAATTATCGAAAGTGCTTGAAAGCCACTTCACATACTCTTATTGTCTTCACGAATAATTGGAGGTCAGTTCATTGAAACAGTACATATCTAAACTCTCGAATGAATCTGTTTTGTACTGTTTCTTTCTTTGTTTCTATGTTTCTTATTTTTCTTATTGTTCTTATTGTTGTATCGAAATAAAATAATGCCTATGTCTATATTTATCACATAAAGAATGAATATTTCTCAACGTACTCGTATTATAATATATTGAAAGCCACTAGTAGAATTTACACGTAGATACTCTGTAGAGTCGCTACGCCATACAATCTCGTAGACCCTCACGTAGCATCTGCTACGGTGTAGCACTAACAAATTGCTACAAGTGCTACGAAATACAACATATTCAATAAATAAGAACACAGTATCTTACAATAAAAACACGCACAAAAGGGCCATTAAATTACCCTTTCCGGGTTCAAAAGAGGTACATAATTCTGTGTTTAGTCAACCGCATCACGTCCCCTATAACTTCCGTTACAATATTAGGGCAAACGGCTCAAAAACAGGTTAGTAAAATTCATTGGACGTATCCCAGATGAACGTAAAGGTCCATAATATTAGATGAATGATCTGTATTTTAAAATGGTTTAACCACCCCGGAAGTGCGCCGGTAACGGGCCGCAAAGCTCGAACATTAAGCTTTTAATCGTATTATAGAATGTTTTTTTTAAACTGACCTCGGAATGTGAAGGGAAAATGATGCGAGTTCAATGATGTTCTTTTTTCGTTAAATTTGGTTATCTGTAACAAAATATCAGTACGTACGACACGGTGCGTACGACAAACCGGCCTATGGTTTTCAGTACTTACAATTTACTTCCGTAATATGTGCGGCTGTAGTGTAGGTTGCAAAAAATGGTTTCATTAATCTTCAGTAAACAATGGATGTGATTATCAGAATGACCCGGTGACATGTTTGTAGTAATTAAGCATGCAAATGTAGAACATTGTAGGTCTAGATGCTAGTTCCAGAGATGGTCATAATATAGCCATAGAGATGGCCATAGACGTACTACATCAATCAAGAGTTTAATAAAAACATAAATCGTTTAAAAACAACACAAATTGCAGTGGAGAGGTTTCCACAACCGCTGAGCGCACTTGACTGGCCAACATACCCCACATTCACAGATAACTTCCATAAAATGTATTACATTTCCTTAACAAATATAAAAATATAAAATATCATCGATTAACAAATATAAAGAGACTTAGCATTAAGACCTTAGAAGTGAGGCATATGCAAGGCGGTCAAATTTAAGTCCTGTCAATTCAGTTTGTTGTTGGACGGCAAAAAACTAGCAATAACGTATATTGATCCTTTCTGATAGTAACTGCAATATTTTTGACGTAGCAGTGTAGTCAGTATGAAATAAATAAAACAAATATAAAAATAATTGAAAAACTATTTTTTTCTATACTTATAAGCGGATATAATATTAATAATGTAACATTTCGTGCTAAATGTATTTACGTAATGTATTTTGAATAATGACTAGTAGTTAAATGAATCGAAAACTCTTAAAAACATAATTGTTAGTAATCGTTTGTCGTGAGAGTGAAATTTTATTTATACCACTGGTATCAGTCATGTACACAGTTATGTCGTAAAGAATGATCCATCTGTGTATGGTTGATAGACGATATAAATATGTCAGCAATTACTATCATTATTGAGTCACATTGTGTCTCTATTTGTACAATAAAGCATACTTCCTTATTTACTTAAGTCTTCTATTATACCAAAAACAGTCTCATAACCATTAATATCTAGGATAACTAATATAAGGAGTCCCACGGATAACATTATTCACCGCCATTTCATCAACCACTCTAATATCTAGCTATCAAAACAAACGGAAGTCAAATGAAATAATGGGTTTTCAAAAATTCATTTGTTTTGTGTACAATACCACCCTTATCGGTTGTCTCACGCGAGCCATTCCGTGAAACAAATTGTGGTTTACATTAATTTGACGTCCCCCTCTGTTGCCTTCGGTGGTGCACTGTGGGTGGCGTGACACACTAATGTGGGTTCTTTAAGAAAAATGGGTGTTTTTTTTTTGTCCATATCTTTTACATAACATAACATTTCTAATTTAATGTATTCAAATATGTAACATCAATTTAATAATGTTTAATAAACTGCAATTTATTTAATGTTCAATGCGAACATTAAGGGCCCTGTGGTGTCGGCCGGATAGAATAGCACTATCCATCCCTCCCGTGGATGTCAAAGCCTTTACCTTTAAAAGAGTGAACTCAACAACCCGCTTTACCCACTTTATTTACGTAGGTATTTATTGAATGTCAACAGTAAGCTCGCGCATTTGACGGCCGGCCACACCGCAGCGGTGTAACGTGGCAAATACCCTCCTGAATCGGTTTCAGACATTTTGTATAAAACATCGCGCCTCATTGAACTGACGTAATTCGAAAGTTATTCGCTGTGCGTCGACTTGAAGGATTAAATGTCAACAGCTGACTGGCTTAAATTATTGCGTTGAGCTGCCTCCCGCCGCGTCTGTAATATGCGTTGTCGCAGTTTGCAGTGAGTCCCGCCGCGTCTGTAATATGCGTTGTCGCAGTTTGCAGTGAGTCCCGCCGCGTCTGTAATATGCGTTGTCGCAGTTTGCAGTGAGTCCCGCCGCGTCTGTAATATGCGTTGTCGCAGTTTGCAGTGAGTCCCGCCGCGTCTGTAATATGCGTTGTCGCAGTTTGCAGTGAGTCCCGCCGCGTCTGTAATATGCGTTGTCGCAGTTTGCAGTGAGTCCCGCCGCGTCTGTAATATGCGTTGTCGCAGTTTGCAGTGCAACGCGACGCGGCTGTAACATTAAATTTCTATCTATTTTTGTTCTACTTTTTTTTTTAACTTGTTATTTACCCCAAACAATTTTTTTTTAGTTTTTTACCCGCTTCCTTTGTATTTTCTGTCATTCTCTAAGACACCGTGCGCTTGCAATTGGCTATTTATCAATTTGCGTGAAAGTATTTTAATCATGCTAAATGTGTTGATTATAACCTTCCACAATTGATTTTAAAAAAAAACAAGAACCAATTTTCAAAAAGAACTTTTCATTATTAATTTTAATTTCGCGCGAAAACTGTCACGCGTCACGTGACATCTTGGGTCTATTACGTCACATCCACTATAAAACAACTTTTATTCTGTGAGGAAGATTTAGAATTTTTTTTTTCTTTGGAAATTGTGATAAATGGCTATATTATTGTATAAAAATTGTGCAGTACCTATGTACAGAAGTACGACTGTTAAATACCCTATCAAATTGTTTATACATATTCCTAAATCTCAGAAACTTCGAGAATAGTGGTTACAGTTAGCACGAAGAGACCCAGCATATAAATGCTCATATTTAATATAGGTATTACCTAAATATTATACATATAAATAACCGATATTAATTACAAAACAACCGATTAACTAGATATTTCTTTGTACTTTTCATCGTAATCCAAATAATATACAAATCTTGTTGTATACATAAAATTAAGCGTTTGGTCATATAAAGTAGCCAAGGAAATATTCACATTTAATTTTAATAAACGTAGAAATGATATAGAATAAAATTATTTGTTTTATATACCTACACATACACATTGTGTTTTATATACACAGAAATTTTCACGTTTTCACTAAGTCCGAATTTCATGCAATTTTGCAGTATCAGCTTTAATAAAACCACCTTCCATTTTGTGTAGACCGAGAACCATTAATAAAATCAATTAACAAATCTAACTTTCATAGTAGATCAATACGCGACGCTGAAAAATGTTTGTGATGTGACGTCACGCGGTAATCAATCATGGCTTCCCGCGTTTCGGCTCTCGTAAAACACAGATAGAAAAATCTTTAAAATATATAATAAAAAAAATATTTAGGTATAATTTGTTTTAATACAAAAAACGCATTTTATAATTTATTGTTGGCCTATATGCAACGTTATGCAATATTTTTTATAATTTATTGTTGGCCTATAAGCTACGTTATCCAATAAATTTTATAATTTATTATAGGCCTATAAGCTACGTTATGCAATATTTTTTATAATTCATTATTATAACTGTCAAATAGTCAATTTCTGTTTCTCAACACTTCGACAACGTTGCATATTTTTTGACTTCACAAAGTAGATTAGGTTAGGGTGAGAGTGCACAGGCGCTGGGCGCACTCGACTGGCCACGTTACTCCTCTGTCACATAAGACTACCTTGAAATGTTACTACATTTCCTACTTTATCGTATTTCCCCAATTCATATTTCATATTAAAATTAATTCCTTAATCGTACGTGTTTCGATAGTGAATGAGATATGCCAGAACCCATTTCCATTCCAGCCTATCATATCCCTCCTCATTTTCCCAACCCTTTCTCCCAATCCATTCCTTAATCTACAAAGGCAGGCAGCGTATCCGCGGGCGTGCCAACGTTTGTCATTCTGGATTGACTATCCACTGGTATCCACTTACCATCAGGTAAGCCTTTTTCTATAAAAAAAAATATTAAAAAGGTGTTGAATTTTAAAAACTCGTAGAACAAAGGCTGTTTGTTGGTTTTCTCGAAAGAAATTCTATGCTATGTCGAAGCAGATATTTTTTATTTGATATTGTATACGAGTATATAATAGGTACGTACGATACACATATGTGTATATACAATGGTGAACAAAACAAATCGACCATATTAATTTTGTCGGTCCGAACAAAATCACCGTTATTACATTGGCTCATACTGTCGGCTACACGTCAAGCCATCCGAAACCATTCAAATCCAACCCTTATTGCTGACTCATTAAGGTACTTAGCATGCAATAGAAATGGTCACGTGACTTTTATACCTTTTTTTCCTAACAAACGATGGGCTGGGGAGACCGCATTTTGAAAATTTGCTTGGTTACGCATTGGGAATGAGAAATGCTCCCACATTTATGTAGGTCCCTACCCATTTCGCTTTATCGTGTTATTTGTAAGGATTTCAGTATGTTTTTAATGTATTTGCACAAAATATGCCACTCTAACAGACGGTTTAGAAGCTTTCAACTTCTAGAGAGGCGATTGGGTGCCTCTGTGTTCTATCACCTGAAATTCTTTGAAGAATAGGGTACCTTTCATCCACATGGGTCTCCTCATGCTCATTATCTTATGCATGAGGGACCTTAAAGCGGCACGCCAGCCAAGCGAATTGGTGAGTGCACTCTTTAAGAGGTGATGTGGTTCCTCAACGCTCGTGGTAGCGGCTTTGTTATCCCTTAGTAGCCACGACACGACACCCGCGGGAAGGGATGGGGTGGTACTATTCGAAAGGCCTTGAATTTATATATGTATAACTACATAGCCACAGGTTTCATACATGTTTTCTGGTACAAAGCACATTGCTTCTTACAAAAAGAAATTCTCAACATTTCATGTCAATCAACTCAAAATTATGAAGAGAATCCACTATTGCATTCTTTTCGGAATAATAATATTATATTGTGAATACTATTTAAGAACCACCATAAAAACAGTTGCTTTCTCTACGCACACAAAGTATCGATAGATGTTATCGATATCGATGTTATAAATGGAAGGCAATCTTTTTACAAATCCGATTCCGTGATATCCCGCTTTAGACTACAAAAAAAAAATACATTTCCAACGTTTTACTTTCACCACATAACATTAAGTGAAAGGCAGTATGGAATCTATATGAATAAAGTTACACCATAATCTAATTTAAATTTTAACTAAGTTATTATAACAGTACATTATGACACAAGTGTGCTAAGTTGATCATTACAGTGGAGGCGGGATTGCAGCCCGAGCCGAAGGCGTGCGCGTAATGAAGCCGAGAGTGTAATGACCAATGCTCACGCGTTTCATACGACGTTTTTCAACACACTTGCGAGGAAAAATAAATAGAATTTCATTGTCTTATTTTTAACCTAACCTACACCAAATATAGTAATGATTCCTTAATTTTTTAGTTAATGTTCTAACCTAACAAATTTGGTAAAAATTCGTTGCACAATTAAACAAACAAAAAACAATCTACTTTCACAATTAAATCCAAGCGAGCGAATGCACAAACACGACTGTACACAATCTTACTGCATAGAAGTAACACAGTGGATGTTAATAGTTATTTGTTATACAAGAGTGCAAAGTTGCTTTTTAACCGCGTGCTCAATTTTGATGACCGAGCAAGCGAAGGATTTTAAAATTAGAATCCTGAGCGTTAGCGAGGGAATCAAAAGAGCACGAGGTGAAAAATCTTTTCACTCGAGTGCAACACGTAACTTTTCATCCCCCTATCTCGGAAAGAAAATGGCGCGCGCAAAGCAAATTAAAAAAAAAGTACACCAAGAAGGTTCCGAGTCTGAGTTTTTAACAAATTAAAAAAGGTTGTATGATAAATTCGGCACCATGGAGGTAGAAGTAAATAGGTTTAATGATGTTTTGAATTCACAAACTTAGTGCACACGATGTTCTAAATTCAATTTACTTTATCCTCTAGCGGATAAAAACGGCTTTTGCACTCAGATATCGAAGAGCAAAAATACTCTTTCCGAGATAGGGGGATGAAAAATAGTTTAATATGTCTGTATAAATAGATTAATATTGTTAAACTTCGCTACTGTTTCTTTTATATACTAATGCTACACTGTGGTCGGAAACGAGACTTCCGAGGGACACAGAAAGGATAATATTGGAAAAAAACATAATGACACAACAGTTTGTAAGGGCTTTTAGTTTGCTGTTCCATGTTGTTCTATTTTCAATATTTTGCCTATTTTGCGTATAGAAATGTTCTTAAATAGATCTTTGCCGAGGAATGAATGAAAGTTTTTTCACTGGCAAACACTACAACTCTGTTTGCACTAAATCTGCATTAGATGTCATCTTCTAAAGTTCCAATACAGGGCACGGGTAAATCAATGGGACACCCTAGGACTTTCGGGCCATAATCCAATAAGTTAACCCAGTGCGGACTAGAAGAAACACATGTTTCAGATGTTATTTTTAATGTTATTTTCAGATGTTATGTTAGCAATATATTAATTAAAAAGAAAATGTACTTAAAAACTCAGTAGTACTATTTGAATATACGACCTTGAGAATGGGTGTCGAGAAAAGATACCCCTAGGCCATCGTCGTTCTTGAGGGTAGATGGATTAAACAACAGTGTGCTTGGAACGGTTTAAAATTTTCGAATTTGATGACGTCACTAACGACACTAACAACCAGCCCTTTTAGTATCCACTGCGGGACAAATTGTATGAGGAGGTCCTCGTACACTTTGTCTCGTGAATGTGGGCCGTATGGCCTTAAAACGCCACGCTGACCAAGCGGGATGGTGTGTCCGCTCTTGTAGAGGTGTTGTACTCGTAGTTCCTCAGGGCTTGTGATAGCCGCTTTGCTATCCCGTAATCGCCACACCACAACACCCAGATGGAAGAGATGGAAATGGTCTTATTCTAAAGCCGACCTGTCGGTCGACCGATGACGTAACAATGCTCTTTCTAGTACTATCCTTTACTAAACTTCTTGCTACTAATTAATCCCTAAGAATTACCGGCCGCTAAAACAAACTTAAGTTCAAATCAAATTCCATACGCAATTTTTAAAACTCTATCCGCTTGATATTAGCCGAATGTTTGTACGGGGGCTATTGAAACGTGCTCTGTTTGTGACAGAAAAAGGTCTGGCCGTCCACGCACTATTCGTACTAAACAGACAATTGAAGCTGTGAAAGAGGGAATCCGAAGAAATCTCGTCCGGAAGCAAAAGATTTTATCCGGAAAGATGAATATAGCACACAGAACCATGTCACGTATTTTAATAGATGATTTAAGACTTACAAAAAAAGTTATGATAATTTCTTAACTGATAATTTAATGAAGAATAGAGTTGTTAAATCAAAATAACTCCTGCGATGGTACGTAAAGGTTGTACGTACTTACAGACAAATCTTATTTACAGACGAGAAAATGTTCACAATTGAGGAACTCAATGCTCAATTGGTCAATAGAGGTGCAACGTGGCCATTATCCGGCTTCAGTGCTGCTTTGGTGGGGTGTTAGCTGTCGAGGAGTGACTGAACCGTATTTTTACGAAAAAGATATTAAAACGTCGGTTCAAGTGTAACCCCTGTCGGAACCTGTTCAACACCCTGTTCCATAACCAAGAATGGTCCTTTTAGCAAGACTCAGCACGACTTAGCACCAGGTCACAAGGCTCGCTCAACATAGACGTGGCTAGAAAGGAATTTTCCAGACTCCATTAGAGCTTAAGACGAACCGTCGTCTAGTCCCGATTTTAATCCGCTCGATTATGATTCAGGGTCTGTTTTAGAAATCATGGCATGCTCTAAATGCCATGATAATATTGAATTCCTAAAACATGCCATAAGGGTGGCGTTGACAATTTTCCCGTGGAAAGGATGCGTGTTTCAATCGAAAACTGGCACAACGTTTGAAAGATTGTATAAAAGCAAATGGTGATCAGTTCGAATAAACGTTATATTTTTAAAATTCGTACCTATTTATTTCCAAAATAACACAAATTCTTCTAGTAAAATGATAATGTAAAAAAAATTCAATTATAACAATATTTATGGCTAGGTGTTGTGACATCATCATCGCGAGAAGCGAGTCAGCGGACAAATCCACAATTGCATCGAAATTTTGAGTAGCTTTATATCGTTCCAAGGGATTTCAAAATTTTTTCACCATACCTAATATTTTAATTTAAGTACTAAAAATCCAAATCTAGTGAAGTAAACCAGTCCTACACCCTAGTTAACTTCTCCGTTGCATACTAAGAAGCGGATTTACTCATATGTCTGTATACGACTTTCTTCCTTTAACAAGGTTTTTTGACCAAACGAAACATAATTTCCAAGTATTTCTTCTTAAGTCTTGTGTACTCACGAGGGAATCCCTATCAATCCATATTTGCTCCCCGATATCCATTTATTAAGTTCAATCAGTGGACATCGGATTGGGATTGGGATTATTTGCAGCTGACTTGTAAAACAGAAGCGTGAGCGGACAAATGAATGATTTTCTCAGTTTATATGTATATAAACTGTTTATAAACATAAAATTTTGTGTATGTTTCACTCCGTACCGCATCATAACCAGCCCTATTGTCATCCGTTGTTGTACATGGCCTTTCTCATCCGCTTGCCTTGAAACACCACACTGGCGAAACGGGTTGGCCAGTCCACTTTTTGAAAGTGGTGTACCTCGGAGCTTGTGGCAGCGGCTTCGGTATGTGGTAATCGCCTTTTACGACAACACCCACTTGAAAATATATAGTGGTACATTACACGGCCACATCACTCAATATATTAGTCTCACTACAGAGATTAGCCAAGGTGACCGCACGATTACATATCTAGAAATTTCGCGTTCATAAACGAGTTATTATCGTTCCATGACGATCATCTAACTAAAAAAAATAAAGACATTTATTTAGGATTAATACTTACAGAAGGGTGCCTAATCCATAAACTAGGATACCAAGGGGGGGTAGGGGAGGGCAGTTGCCCCCCTCAAGAGATTCGAAAAAAATTGTATTTGTACCTACAATTCATATTTCTCCCATCCTCTCTCTCATCTTGCCCCCCCCCCCCCCAACCCCCCCGGGCCATTGGCTGGCGTTGGTTGGCGACGCCCTTGCCAATGGACATTATTCTACACCGTTGTATTTGCTTTTAGCGGCCACCTACCCGCGTAATGAATAATTTGGTAATAAGCTGCAAAGGAGTTTGTATTTTCTCGAAATTTGATGGATCAATACTAAAACATAATATTTACCTTATTCAAATTCAAATAAAGAAGAGTTAAAGGTCGTCATTATTCATCATAACCGTTATATTACCTTTTCCTCGTAAGCTCATGATTTGTCCCCGACGCGGTTCAATATTTCTTCATAAAATATTAAGGCCCCCATCTCTCGTGTCCCGAGTAATCTGTTCCTCCCGATCATTCTGGGAATAACGTAAACAAACAGATACATGTTTAAGGCGATATTATTATCGTTTTAAGGAGTTTTAACTTCGAGTATCATGGGTACTAAATCGTCATGCGTCTGGAGTTATAGCATACTGTGCTACAGCAGAGCTATAACGTAGGTCGTTATTCGCATAATTTAGATGTAAATATAATTTAGTTAACATTGAATTGTTAAAGATTAACATTGAATTGTTGAATTGCTATTTGAGGGGGAGAGTGCGCGCTGCAATCCAATAGTCGCTGGACTATGACAGAAGACTATCTTAAAATCTACTGCATACCCCACTTTATCTTATTTCCCTAATTTACGTACGTGTTTCGGTAGTTATTGAGATGTGTCAGAGAGCATTCCCATCCTATCCCTCCCCATTTTCCCAACCCTTTCTCCCAATCCATTCCTTAAACCGTAAAGGTAGTCAGCGTATCCGGGGGCGTGCCACAGTTTGTTATTTTGGACTAATGTTGGCATGTATCGCTGATGTCTAGACATAGACGATTGTCTATGTCTAGGATGACAGTAAGTTTCTTACCGTGGGTGTTCTAAAAGCCAGCTAATAGATAACAAAGCCGCTACCGCAAGACCTAAGGAATTACATTTCCTCTAAAAGAGTGGAGTCATCAACCCAATGTACATGAGGTGACCTATATTCGGCAGACGATAAAGGGGCTGGTTACATTGCCTTGTGCATGAAGAATGTATGGAATTGAAACGCCACGCTAGCCAAGCGGATTGGCGAGTCTTTTAGAGGTGCTGTAGTTCTTCAGCTCTTCGGTTCTTCAGGACGAGACGTGTTGGTGCTACACTACCAATAAGAATTTGTATCAACAACAAAGATTTTATTATTACATTTTTATTATGATAGTTTTAAATGATATGGTAAAGTTCAGTTTATTCAAAACTATTCACTATTCAAAACTGTTTATTCATCCGCGTGGAATTCGGTTATCGCAATGAATATCCTAAGTCCGTCCCTGGAAAGTACCCTATGTCCGTCCCTGGATTTCGATCTATCTCCGTACCAAATTTCATCAAAATCGGTTCAGTGGTTTAGCGGTGAAAAGGTAACTGACAGAGTTACTTTTTCGCATTTATAATATTAGTATAGATTAACCGATGAATAGTTAAACGACAGTAAATGGACAATCCTCTAGCAGTTTCACTAACAGAAAATTATGTTAAATTGAGCCAAATACGCGAATATCCTCGGTTTCATTAGTATATTTACAGAGGTACGAATTCGTTCAAATTACCCATTACCTATTCAACTGGGAACTCCCTAATTGGAACAGTTTCGATACGGCACTCAGAGGTATTTTGGTGGACAATTGGGTACAACAATTGCAATTTATGAAGGTTTTTGAGAAATGAGAGAATTCCGAATAAAAATTTCTATATTTTTTGTAGGGTCAGAGTGCATTCCTTCCGCCGCTGAAGGCGCTCGACTGTGGACAGTTACCATCACACATAAGACTACCTTGAAATGTACTCTATTTCCTAATTTATCCTAATGTACGTACGTGTTTCGGTAGTGAGTAAAATATGCCAAATCCCATTTCCAATCCATTCTATCCCACCCCTCCCCATCTTCCCAACCCTTTCTCCAAATATATACATTCCTATATCTCCAAAGTTAGGCAGCGCATCTGGGGGTGTGCCAATGTCTGTCATTCTGGACTGAAGTTGGCTATGTATGGCGGATGTCTATTAGCCTCTTACTATCGGTGGACACCTTTTTTTTCATAAAGAAATATCCGCCTATCAAGCTTTCGCACAAATACGAACTCATTTTGACTTCGACTTATTTGACTTATCAACTTACTCCCGCTATGCACATATATATATATATATTTAACATAGAAACTTTCTTGTTGGCATCGCCTTATAAAAGCAAGTAGGATTAAATATCATGCCATTTTCATCTTAAGCTCTCAAGTTTTCAGTTTGAGTACGTTTATTACTGATCCAAGCGACCGACGCACCCTGGTTCCATTTAACCTACTTTAAACTAAATGTCATACACATTGTCTTGTGGATGAGAGATGAATGGCCTTAAAACACCACCCTCGTCAAACGGGTTGGCAAGCGGTTAGCCCATGTCCAACAGTGAATACTGCAAGGGCTGGGTGCATTGCATTGCAATTTAGTTCAGTTATCTTAAATTTAAATTAATTTTAAGACAGTATAAATAAACAGAATCAAACTTTGGATCCATATACAAATATCCGAGCGAAAACTCTCTTCCATTGAAAATTGTAATGAAGAGAATTCAGAATGGGTAATAATAGACTCTGTGATCAGTGTTCCACCTTGGGAGCCACTCAAGGAAACTACCTAGATGTCTTACATTATACTAGCGGTGCCAGAGACTTCGCTCGCATAAATTCTTGTGTGATTCCTGCGAGAACTCTATAAAGTACCCTAATTATTAAACCGGCACATAAGCTATAACTATGCCAAATTTTATTAAAATTCGTCCAATAGTTTTTGCGTGATGCGCATTCAGACCGACAAGAAAATAGACACGGCCCTGTTACGATTTTATTATATCTATAGACGGTATGGCATGGTCGTTAGACCTGAAAACATGATTAGTTTTCAAAAAATAATATTGCAGACGAGATGACGGGGCTACCTGATGGTGGCTACCTGCGACATCCGAGATACATGCCACCATAAATCCAAATTGACAAGCGCCCACACCCTCGGATTCGCTACCTACCTTTAAACATTTAGTCCACTTCTGTAAGAAAGTGAAACTTGGCCAATCGAATGCGCCCAGACGCAGTGGGATTGCAACGTGGCATCCTCCCCCCTCCAACATGATAATGGAATTCTTAACAGCCCGTTGTGAAGTGTGATATGGTAAGAGACAGTTGTAACTGTTGTTTTAGCTACTCTAAATATCAAATAATGACTATCAAATCAAACCTTTAGATTTTGGTATTCTTACAAATGGGAAGCAAGATTCAAAGCGATTTGGAATTATAATGAGGACAGTTTGGAAAATATACTTTATTGATTTACTCCAGTCAAACAAGCTTTACAGCTAAATCGTTGCCTTCAAATGTTTGCAGAGACTCGGCCCAGTGTTGACTTATTTTTTATAAAATGCGAAATGCTTTTCAATTGAATTGTAAATATTCTCATTTATATTGAACTTCAAATTTCTAAGAATACAGTCAATTTTTGAATAAATAAATATCAATTAAAAAATAACGTTAATGTATTTTTTTTAATTATACGCGTCATTTCAATCTTGATTAAAAATATAAGTGTTTATGTATATGTGAGCAAAATGCGGCAACTTATATATACCTAATCTAGCCGTAAATATTGTTAGAAAGAAAACATTGATATTTTCATTTTTACATTATCATTTTATTAGAAGAATTTGTGTTATTTTAGAAATATATAGGTAAATATTTTAAAAATATAACGTTTATCCGAACTGGTCACCATTTCATTTTATACAATCTTACAAACGTTGTGGACATTTTTCAATTGAAACACGCACCCTTTCCATGGGAAAATTGTCAACGCCACCCTTATAGAATGTTTAAGGATTCAATGTTATCGTGGCGTTTAGAGCATGCCATGCTCTCTAAAACAGACCATAAACCACAATCGAGCGGATTAAGATTGGGACTAGATGACGGCCAGTCTTCAGCTCTAATGAAATTGGGATTATTCCATTCGTATCTTGATACATTTGAGCCGACGACGTTTTAATACCTTTTTCACAAAAATATAGTTCAGTCACTTCTAGATAGCTAACCATCACTGAATTCACCACCAATAATGGCCCTATTGACTTATTGAGCTTCTCTAGAGTTATTGCCATAAACGATCATTCTGCTTGTTAAAACAATGTTGTTCAAGGGTGAACATTTTCTCTTCGTTAATAAGATTTGACTGTGACCTCCCTTTGCATTCCACCAAAGAAGTTGTTTCGATTTGTCAACCGTATTTTTATTTAAATGTTCTTCTTTTGTAAGCATTACTCCTAAATCACCTTTTATAATACGTGATATGATTCTGTGTGCTATATTCAGCTCTCTGGATAAAATCTTTTGCTTCCGGACGAGATTTCTTCGGATTCTCGCCTTTACAGCTTTAATTGTCTGTTTAGTACGAATAGTTCGTGGATGGCCAAACCTTTTTCTGTCACAAACAGAGGACGTTTCAATGTATGTACTTACCAATAGGCCGCTACACAAACATTCGGCTAACACTAAGCGGATGGAGAGTTTTAAGAAATGCATTTAGCTCCATGCCTACTTTGTGTAATACAATTACAGCAATACGATTTTCGTTATCACCCCATCCCATTTTAATATCAGCAAAATATTTAACAATGATTGGCGTCCAAATGAGAAAAAATCTTTATTTTTCACGTGAGAATGACAGATTCCGAATTCAAATGTAATTTATTTATTTTTCTGCATTGTAACTGCATTTATGGCTAGGCTATGTACATATACATATGTTAGTTAACCGCACATGTCCATGTTGTTCATCTATATTTTATACTTAGTCCATGTACAATGGCGAATGCTTTGAAGAATTGTTTAATATAATTCCCACCTCGGGTTTCTACAACCGCACCTCCCGTCACAGAAGTGGGGTCCATCCGCATTTCCTCGATACGGATGTCGCGCACTGTTCGGTCCAAAAATTACTTTATACCGCAAACCCGTAGGCTGTAGAACGAACTGCCTCAAGAGGTCTTTCCATTATGTTACAATATGGGGTTCTTCAAGAGAGCTGTGAATATAATATGTAAATATAATTTTGAAAATGTATTGTGTATCCCAACAAAAACATTTCTGTAAAATGTTGCCAATCTTCGCGACTGTTTCACAAAAAAAATCTAACAGTCACCAGAGTTGTTTAATGTATTTTAACTTCTACTAGAGGCTCAAAAGTACGTTGAGTTGCTTCAAGAAAAGGGTGCAGTGACCAAGACTCCTCACTCCCCGCCAAGTCTCATTTTATACCGCGAACCCGCAGGCTGTGGGACAAACTACCTCAAGAGGTCTTTCCATTAAGCTACGATATGGGGTTCTTCAAGAAAGCTGTGAATAGGATTTTGCAAGGTCGGCGGCGCGCCCGCATACCCCCTGGTGTTGCAGGTGTCTATAGGCGGCGGTAACACTTACCATCACGTGGGACCGCTTGCTCGTCCGCCCACTAGTCTATAAAAAACAAGGTAGTGTCATATGATGTCGGCAGGGTTTACAATGGCACGACCCAATGTCTTTCGTAGATGTCGTAAAAACCGGCTAAGGGATAAAGGCCGCTATCACAAGCCCTGAGAAACTATATCACCTGTAGAAAAGTGGACTCGCCAACCCACTTGATCAGCATGATTTAAGGACATAAATACCCTTATGCACAAGACAATGAAGAGGGCCATGTCTAATTACGGTCTAATTACGGTTACGATTTATACTGTGTCTTAGATAATTTTTATCCATATTTGTTATGAGGAAAACTCTTTCTATTCGAATAAAATTCAATCAAGATACATGACCTTCAGGGCCGTCTTAAGTCTATTCTGCGCCGGGGTGCGGGAGTGTATCCTAAGACAGTCAAACATCCTATTGTGTATCCTATGACAGTCAAATATCCTATTGTGTATCCTATGACAGTCAAATATCCTATTGTGTATCCTATGACAGTCAAATATCCTATTGTGTAATTGTTTACTATAGCGTTATATTTTTTCATTACCTTTAAAAGGTGAGCGCCCGGGGTGCACCGCATCCCTTGCACCCCCTGGTAAAGACGGCCCTGATGACCTTTAACCTTCCATTATTTTCTTTTGTATTGGTGGCTCTATTGGAGCCAAGTTGTAGAAACATTGTTACAGTAAACATTACCAAATTCATTTCAAAACCTTTACAAAAAAAATAGTATTAATATTTAGGTAACATATGTATTTCAAATAGGATTACACATTCAGATTAACGTAATATTATTGTCATTTATCACAATTAATGCCTAAATATAAGCCGCCTATAGCTAAAACATAAATTCAGTAAATTGCAATAGTTGAACGCAAACTTCGAGCACTTATCTGTGGGCAGTTCCAAAGTTAAATTACACATTAATACAACATCCAAAGTTAAATGTAACGGCAAAACGATTCTGCCGGCTCATTTCCGATAAATTCCGTTATTTTCACAGACTTCATTAAAACCGCAAACGATTCGCTTAATTTTAGTGACCTACCCGAAATTGCTAGTTAGTAAACCTGACCAAATAAGAATTGTTTATATGCTGATTATGGAGGCTTTTATTTATTTTAAGCTGGATACTTTTAAATTATTAATTTTAATGGAGATTTTTTCGTTAGCTTACCGGTAGTTCATAAATTCATGTTAATTAGGTACTAATTACTTTTAAAATTTTATGGCTTTCTACAAAATTAGAAATCATTCATACCTTCAGCCTATGCCTCTTCACTGCTGGATATAGGCCTCTCCCGAAACTTACCGCCACACAAAATCTTCGGCTCTTCTCATCCAGTCACTACTGGATAGCCGTGAGGTTTTGGCTGGCTTTATAAGAGCCCCACCTTATCGCTTCCCGTGCAAGTCATAAAAGACGACTAAGGAATAACAAAGCCGCTACCACAACCCCTGAGGAACTACACCGCTGTTACAAGAGTCATTCTACACTCCTCTAAGCGGATTGGACTCGCCAACCCGATTATCAAATTTAAAGCGAACTTAGCGCTTACGGTTTTCATCCAGCCACCACTGGATAGCAGTGAGGTTTTGGCTTATCCTCATGCATAAGTTAATGTGCATTAGGAGGCCCATTTCCAGCAGTGAACGTCAAAAGGACTGCTGGTTACGCGACTGAATCCAATTTGTTCAAGCAATCAATATATAGATTGCAGACACGTTGCAATCTTCTTGTTCAATCCAGCTTTATATCTACGACAACAATATCCTCGTATAAATAAGGTACAGTTAGAATAGACCATAATTCGATGCAACGTAGGTAATTGCCTACACGATAAGAAGCACTTTGCCTTGACAAACAGTTGGAAATGTCAACAGAACAAATATGGCGATCTGAATTGCTATTTACTACGTAAACTGTGGTGATCGATTCCATTTAGCAGTAATCTTCTGCTTTGCTTAGCAGTAATCTACCATACCATAGCATACCATACCATACCATAGTCGTATCACGGACTCTGTGATTCTATGAGATTCTAAACATTGTCATACCCAGCCACCACCGACAAGGTCTCGTATGCTTGTTGTCTGTTGTTTGTCCTGCCCATTGCTACTTCAGGTTGCTCATTTTGTGAACTATCGATAACATTAGAGTTTTTGTCGATGTTCGGATTGTCCAGCAATGATCCAAACATAGATAGTTCTTTCCCATCGCTCTCCAAACGACTCTAAACTTGTGAATCATTTCTACCGTCAAAGGTTCCAAATCTTTTTTCTATTTTATTCTAATTCTAAGAGCACCATTAGTAGGAAAATTGTAATTTACATGAATGATGCGCTGGATACTTCTCCATATACACTGCTGACTACAATATAGTACTGCTTTTCAGTAACGTCCGCGTTGGACCGGAAGGCACACAAGGATGATCAAAGGCAAAACACCTTTGTAGCCGTAGATTGCCTATCAAATATGTTTGATGCGATTCTAATAATATATTACGGTCTGTGGCACGCGATTTCTGCAAACTACGCCCTATTTATATTTGGTATCTTTTATTATGAATGGAGTATTCCTACGAGCAAATTGTCTCTGTTTTTGTCACGTGAGGTGGCCGTATGGTTAGCTTAGCATCACCCCAATCTCTTGCCGTCAGTATCGTAACGGATAACATATTGTAAAATCTAAAATATTTTAAAATCAAGGAAAAGTTGCATCCACGAAAACACCAATAAATATAATGTACTGCCAATTTACACTTCAAAGACCAAACATGTAGGGGACTTGTAGACTTTCAAAGACTTGTAGGGGGAGAGTGCACGCTACATTCTCACAGCCGCTGGGCGCACTACTGGTCACGTTACCACTCTCTCACACCTTGAAATGTACTGCATTTTCTACTTTGTCGTATTTCCCCAATGTACGTACATGTTTCGGTAGTGAATGAGATATGCCCACCTCACTTTCCTAACCCTTTCTACCAATCCATTCCTTAATCTGCAAAGGTAGACAGCGCATCTGGTGGCGTACCAACGTTTGTCATTATGGACCGATGTTGGTAGGTATATGTATATTACCGGCGGGATGTCTATGGATGACAGTAACCACTATAATTTAAATTATAGTGTAACCACAGTAACCACTTCTCTTCGAAGAGATTCCAGAAGACCTCAACCAAGTAGCCCGGAAGATTCAATTAATAATATTTTTTATTATACCAACATTTGCGATAAATTAAATAATAATTAATATAATTGGCGAAACCGTGCTATATAGTTATATAATTATAACAAAAAATCAGACCAGCCAAGCGACGCTTAGCCCAATAAGATCATTTATAAATACAACAGAGAATAGTTAAAGGTCAAAGGTCAGATACCCAGACAGGATAATTTACTCACCATTTTTCTGTAAGATCACAAGTACTTCACGTGTTTATAAGAATATTTCTTGAAAACAGCCCACCTTAGATTCTCTACAAAAGGGCCTAATTGGTTTTCTGTACAAGAATACTAAGAACTTATATTACTCTGTTCTTAGAATGTTTTCATATTAAATAACCTTTGTTTCGAAATCTGTATATAAATCATTCAACATGTCGACCTTGGACATGATTCAACTGAAATGAACCTTGTAAGGATTACAGCGTCTATTTTTTCTATAAGACTGCTATAATTGAGATACTTCTATAACGAAATACTGCGTGGGAAGCGGAGCTTTACTGTGAACACCCCCACTGTAAAGCTCCGCTTCCGCAGCTCCTTAATTTTTTATTCACTTGTTTTCACGTCAACCCTTGGGGTTAGAGAAAAAAAAAAACCCTAATACCCCTAACGTTACTTTGAATGGAGTCTTACATCGCTGCTCGGGCGATACGTGATCCGAATTATGATTATCCCCAAAATCAGTCAAGGAAGAAAATATCACGAGTTAAAGAAATAGACTCAAAGGTACATAGATATAAATTAAATTAGAACGGTCGCGGTGTTGTTTCTGTTACGTAGGTGACATTCTTTTGCGTAACTACGTTTTAATCTCATCGTTACTAATTATATTTATAGAGTTCAATTCCCTAAGCCTGAAACCATGGACTCCGATTTTAAAGTGATTGACATAAAATTTTGCGTACTTTTTGTGAAAATATTATTTTCCGGGCATTGCATTTATCAAAAACTTAAAAAAATTGAATGTATTGCTAAAAAGTTTCTTGAAAGATAATTTATAATTAATGTTGGTATATAATGAATAATTAATTAATGTCGATGATGAGTTAATAATTTATATGCAAATTACATAAATTAATTATTGTTGATAGTGAGTTAATAATTTATATGCAGATTACATAAATTAATTAATGTTGATAATGAGTTGATAATTTATATGCAGATTACATAAATTATTAACTTATTAATTAGTAAAAAATAGTTTACATGACTACACCCACGTATTATAAATGAATCTGAAAAATAGCTGGGTATAAAAATTCTTATCAAGAATTGATAAAAGTTTTAATACGCATGCGTATATCTTTCAATTCAATTCAATTCAATATGTTCATTTGTTCTTTGTTCAATATGTTCCTTACTAATCGTTTATATAAATAAAATGTCGTCGAGAAAACTTTCGCAAAAATTAATAATTGACATGTCATTGCTTTGACGGGCTTCCAACAGACAAAATCGTAAATGTAGATACGTAGATTTACGACACATAAAGTTGTTACGTACGCTGGACCGTTCCATATAATATTCATATCTGTGGTAGAACGCGCACAAAATTTAATAAGTAGATATTGACTGACAAAGGAGCGCTTTTTGAATAAATGAATTGAATATGAACAGCGCACAGCGTGAATACTTGCTAAGTGACAGAGTTGAGGAGCGTTGGGAGTTTCGATCGGCAAAGAAATTTAATGCAACTTTAGAAAGTTTAATGTAGGCGAATATAGTTTAATTCAAAAATACAATTTTTAAAATAATATAAAAAAATATAATTACATAACATATATTACATTTCAATACTTAAGATAAATAAAAAATAAAAAGCCTTTATTACTCCTTAAACAATTGATTACCAGCAAATAATTAGCATGTCATTCATTATTTATCTCTTACCAGTTTCATCATTCTTTTTTAAAATATGGTCGGGGTTCAATAACCTAGGGAGAGAAAACCGCCTTCTGCATCTTCGCTGAGAGCCAACCGCCACGGAAACCCAACCGCTTCAGGTCAGTCTCGAGACTGGGGGGGGGGGGGTTAACCCGTTTACGGACAAGACGACTGGGATGATTTCAGTCGACATCACGCCCCATCATGTCGGTGATCTTGTGCGCCAGGTCGAGATACTTTCTTCTTTTCTGAGACTTGAGACGGCGATGCCACTAAAAACACCCAAGACTGTGCCCGGGGTCCGTCAACACGATATCAGGCTTATTCGCTAAATAGTCATGTCCGTGATAACAAGCCGATCCCAGTAGAGTTTTGCGCGGTGATTTTCGAGCATCGGTTCCAGTGTGTACTTATAATAAGGCAATCGCTGTTCTAAGAGATCATATTTCAGGCAAGGTCTTGGTGGATAATTCTGGCTATGGTTATAGGTGGATACCTATGTCTGTTGGTTATGGCAATAGCCGAACAGCCGGAAGTAATATGCCTGAGTAACTCTCTGGAATGGCCACACATTCGACATACGTCCACGGTGCCATCCTTCAGTATGGACTTCCGGTAGTTCCGCATCTTATTATTATTATTAGTTAATTATGTTTATAAAGATTTTATTTTACTCTTTATACGAGGCGTATTCGAAAAGTAAGGGCCGTTTCGTCATAAAAAAAATTATAATCATATGAAATAGGTTTTATTAGCACATTTTGTTTACTACAAATCTACTTCACTTTTCCACATAATCGCCGTTCACTTCCAAGCATTTTTCGTACCGCTGCACCAGCTTCCTTAACCCCTCTGCATAGAAGCTCACCGCCTGCGAGTTGAACCAGTTTTCAACGGCGTTCTTAATTTCCTTGTCGTTTCCAAGTTTTTCCGTGACAATTGTGTAGACAGTAGTGCGTCCAAGATGAGGAAATTCATCAGCCAGGGCACTAATCGTCAACCGACGATCAGATCGCAGTTTTTGGTCCACCAAAGAAACAATTTCATCGGTTTGCATACTGGGCCTACCACTCCGCTCTTCGTCATGAACATTTGTTCGTCCAGTTTTGAAATCACGACACCATTGTCTAACCTTTCCTTCATTCATTACAGTAGGTCCATAAACTAGGCATAACTCTCGATGAATTTCAGCAGCTGAAGATCCTTTTGCACACAAAAATCTTATTACAGCGCGAACTTCACAGCTGGCGGGAGCAACGATTATCGCGGACATTGTTTACTGTACGCACAGATAGGCAAATGACTACTGAATCAAAACAACACCTGAAATAGCTGCACGAGTAGTGCACGTACAGATATGCACAAGTTTAAACGTGTTACGACTTGTCGATTTTGAAATATAGGCGAACGGCCCTTACTTTTCGAATACGCCTCGTATATTAACGAGTATTGACCTCCTCCAAAGAATGCCATTTGTTTCTTTCTGTATTTTGCCTGTTCGACCCAGTGACCTCCCGCCATTTCTCTAATTTCGTCCGACCATCTCTCCGCCGGCCTTTCTCCTCCGGAAAACGGAAGACAATACACAATATTCCACTCCTCTCATCCAGATTTCTATTGAAAATAAAATTAAAATCCAGACTACTAGACCTCCGTTACATTCCCGCCCAAAAACAGTAGCGACATAGTTAAGCCAATCAACCCTGTCGGGCGATCCCCCAACCAATTTTGTACTCTAACTACAAAATCAATAAGACTTGAATTACATATGGCGTAGAACCAGCCTGTTTTGTAGTCAAGAGAGCTCGTCTGTAACAAAGTATCGACTTGTAATAGTAAGTGCGTTGTAAATCCAGGCCTCGTACTAAACGGGATGAATGTATTCGACCAACGATCGATTGCTTTTGTCCGGTTAACGTTAATGGTTTTTCGATCAGCGTTAGTCTTGGTTAGACTTCAGTTGGTGTAAAGTGGATTATTGTAAGGTGTATCTACTTAATTGTGGATGTTTTAATAATCACTACTATGTCGGCAATGAAGTTATGAAACTGGCACACCCGAGAGTTAAAGAGTCTAGGGCGGTGATGGCGAACCAATGGCACAAAATAATTTGGACACGGCATTAATTAAGGAATTTAGCTACCTAATCGAAACAATTTATTTTTTCGACTACAGTTGAGGTCATAGTAACAAAGTTCATTGTGAACGGGGGCTACCGGTGCCGGAACGGCAACACTAGAAGTCGCACTATTTTTTTCTTTCATTTAAATAAACATAAAAGTGTTAATGTACAAAATGTGCATTGCTGTACGAAATATATATTTCTAGTTGCAAATAAAGAGTTTTAAGTTGATAGTATTTAGTTGTTTTTTTTTCGCTAAGTGAAGATTGTTTGACGGCACGTCGTGGCCTCATTAAACAATTCTTTATAAAAAATGACACGTAGATCAATAAAGGTACGCCATCCCTGGTCTAGGGTGTATGTAATAGTACAAGTATATTTGTATACAGCTACTAGTTTGTATAATAAGTTATCCGACGACATAGGAGATTTAAAATTGTCACTATTTAAATAGAAACTGAATTTAATTACCTTTATTTTTTTTAAATTTATCTTTATATAAAACTTTGTAATATTTGGCGCCTGCACGGTAAGTTATAGCGATGTACCTCTATACTTTCTCAACATGTTTTCAAACTTATAATTACTGCAGTTGTGCCAAGAGCCCCACATTATGGGTATGTAGGTGTTGGATTTTGGGCTCGATCGAAAGCGCAGACCTTCGGCGCCGTATCAGCTGATTAAATTCGACGGTTTCCACACCGTTCAAATCGTAAAAACTGCAGTTTAAAAAAAATATAATTGAACTGCATTAATTTATATATAATTATATTTTCACTTACATAGTTTAAATTTATTGGCAATAGTTATGTTACTATTCAAATATTTATACGCCATTTGGTAAAACATATAGAACTGACTGCATGTTTTTTATATCATCATTGTACCCTTATTTTTACAAATAAATAAATCTTATCTTATCTTAAAAAAAGATAGGAAAAATATTTGGTGCTCGATCAGGGTTTTAAGTAGCGTGATTTATTATAATTAAAAATAAGTTTAGACGGGTAAGCGAACAGTCTAATCTACGTTGTTTGTACGCCCTTGACTTGACCGACCATCCATCCCATCTGTTACAACCCAAAACTGGGATGTTCCAAATTATAAATTAAAATTCCGGCTATTATTATTACTGTAATTGTGCAATAATGGAGACATTACTGCTAGTAAATACCATATGTCAATGTCTTGTGCTAACTGGTGTTACATGTTTCGCCATACTTTTTCTCCTGGCATCGAATCTATTTTTGACACTGTTTATACTTGACGATTTTTGTGGTAACTTCCATAACTCTGTTAGAAGCTCCCTAATCGGTCAATTATATTGTGCAATTTCAAATATTGCGCAATGTTTTTGATCGTTTAGGAAGTGTATTGAAACTCATTTTGTTGCAAGGCACAATTCAATAGTATTGTGCAATTACATTATTAGACAATTTGATTGTAAGTCTAGTGACAATATTATGGCCTGCTTTAGTTTTGACCAGAGGTTTATCTAATTTTAAATCATTGCAGTGTCTTAGCCGTACGTTTGTGCAAAGTCGAACATAAGGTTTTTTATGAACACGGATCTTCTTTACCACTTTACCAGTATTCCCTAAAAAGCCCGCACAAGAATTTGTATATTGCAAAAAGTATAACTAACAAGAGTCGTGAAATGAAACGTGAGCGAAATAGGGCGAGCAGCTACCTCGTTCAAAAGATGCCCTTGGCCGAATTGTCGGTGAAGCGAGGTGGGAACTATGCGGAAGAGCGCTCCTGGTCTAAAGGCAATAAGGCTCATGTTTCATAGTTTAAATCTACTAAGCGATCTACACATACCTCAATCGCATTCCCGCGGTATCGAGTACTCTATTATAGCGGCGTCTGTATTTATACCTTTATTTAATACCTTTAGGTATTTAATACCCACATTTAAATATATAATATACTTTAGATATTTAATACCCACATCTAGAGTACGCGACAGAGCGGGAGTGCGGTTGAGATATGAATAGAATCGCTTCAATTTCATTGTTTGATATTTTTTAATTAAATTATTTTATATACAAGTAAAATTTACAGTAGTAAACGTAAATTATTCAGTGGATCAGGGAACATCGTATACATCTATGTGTGCTTGTGTTGTTATACTTAATGAGCAAGGCCAGTTTCCTACAAACTTATTTATTTAGCCGTCTGCATACCAAAGGTTATGCTCATTCCATCCTGTCCCATCGCACCCTATTTTCATAATACTTTCTCCAAATCCATTCCTAAATATCTAAAGGCAGTTTGGGAATCTGAACTAATATTGGCATATATCGCGAATACTTTCATATAACAATCATGTAATATAATGTATTTAAATAAAAATGCGTTTACATATATGCGTTTCGTTTGTTCAAAATCTTAAATTTCCGAAATTTCTTCACCGATTGCTATGAAATTTTGACACAAGATTGCATTCGAATACGCGCATGTTTTTATATACCTATAACAGGGTAAAAACATGTTTTTTACCCAAAAACAGGTAAAAACAGGGTAAGCGCCATCTGTTGGGCAGCCATAGCAACGCGTGGCCGTGCACAGCTAATATTTAATCATTGTAATACATTTCATTCTACTCGTATGTCATTGTACCTACTGAATAATGGTAATAATGGCACCGACACTTACGGCAATGCGTGGATTATCTAGTTGATTGTACAATTAACACTCTCAAGTTTATTTGTATCTATTTAGTAATATTGTACAATTGTTTATGGTCTCAAATAAAATACATAAAAATAAAAAACAAATGTTGCAGAGTGACAGTATCCACTTATCACCAGATGGACTGCCCACTCATCTGCCGCCATCTATATATGAAATAAATAAGTTTTTGAGAGCTTATCTTTTTATGAGGAATCCAGTCTTTCATATAGATAAAACTGCAATAAAGACGCTTACAAGACTTAAATTAATCGTACAAAAAGAAGTTTTTTTTTAATTTGCACTTAACTTATCCCTTTTCCAAACGAAGTGGGGATTACTTCAAGTCCCTTCCCCAAATAAAGTGGCGAAATTCAATTGAACGAGACCATTATTTGATTCTCTATATCTAAGCCCGTTTCGATTCAATTCCGATGACAAAGGAGCCTTTGAAGGTGGCCTTGACGATCTAAATAGGCTGTCAGTTTGTTTGTTTTGTTTATAACCCATTAATTAACTCGGTGTTATGATTTGGGTACAAAGTAGCGTTTTCGAAGCGTTTGTTGGCGTTTGTTTGTAAGTCGGAAGAGAAACTTGTTTGAAAGATGTGGTTTCTAAAGGTTTCGATGTGACTACAAGGATGAGAATTGTTTGGCAGGATGTTCGAGGCTGTATCTTATAAGGGTAGTAGTTTACGAGCACATCTATATAAAGAGCCCATTTCCAATTTATATCCTATCCTATTCCTCAACATTTTCCCAACCCTTTCTCCAAATCCATTGATACATCTCCAAAGGTAGGCAGCGCATCCAGGGGCAGGCCAACGTTCGTTATTTTGGACTAATGTTGGGTATTCATTCTGGACTGAAGTTGATATATATCGCGGATGTCCATCGAAGACAGTTCCAGTTACCACCAGGTGGACTGTATGCTCGTCTGTCGCCTTCTTCCCATAAACTTTACTAAACAACGCGAAAAAGTATTACAATACAGAATTCAGTATTGAATAAGTATTGAAATACAGAATTTCAAAAATCTTGACGAGGGTAGATGCTGCATGCTTATTCCGCTCTTATACCGAAAATGAATAAAATTTCTGATCCGATAACCCATTTATCAGCTCAAGTAAGCAATTCATCCAGTAAGCAGAAAGCATAAACCTTATAGACTTAGGTGTGAGCAAAGGAACATATAGTTACAGCACCAGACGAAACAGACTTAAGTCTTTCAATTTTATCTCCTCAACACATGTATTTTTTTATAGGAAGAAACCAGCAGACGAGCATACAGTCCCGCTGATGATAAGTGGATACTGTCGTCCATAGACATCCGCGATACATGCCAAACATCAGTACAGAATGACAAACGTTGGCACGCCCCCGGATGCGCTGCTTACCTTTGCAGATTAAGGAATGAATTGGGAAAATAGGGAGGGATAGGGGATGGAAATGGGATCTGGCACATCTCACTCATTACCGAAACACGTACGTACATTGGGGAAATACGATAAGGTAGGAAATGCAGTACATTTCAAGGTAGTCTTCTGTGAGAGAGGGGTGACGTGGCCAGTCGACTGCGCCCAGCGGCTGTAGGAATGCAGCATACTCTCCCCCTACAAATATTAATATTATTCATATTACAAATATTCATATATATTTATATATGCCTCATCCAATTGTGGAAAATAAAAAACGCACAGTAGGTTCAACGCATTAATTAACCTGCTCTGCTTTCAAGCCTACTCAGCGAACTTCAGATGCTTAAGAGAGTTCGCACACTGTTGACGTAAAGAGAGAAGCAGGTGGCATCGGAGGCGTAAATGTTTCTTCTAGGCCCAGAAAGGAGAGAGTTGATTAAAAGAGAAGGGATCCTATAAGAATTTGTAGGGAATCAAGAACAGGGGCGCATCGGAAAGAAGTCACGCAAGTACGGCGCGCTACCGAACCGCGATGCTGTAGAAGTAACCGCAAGGTTGGTATGGAGACCATATTATTTGGGGTGGAGAAACATATAGATTTTAATACAAACATTTATAAGTATAATCGGTGCCGACTACTTACAAAAGAAAACATAGTTTTCATAGCGCATATTGGCATGCTGTACGCACGTAAACATCTTTATACATATAATAATAATAATAAAATCCTAACAGAGCCGTGTCTGTACAAGTAATTATTTTTGAAAAAAAAAAACTCAATGCACTGTACCCTACAAACGATACAAAATCTAACACAGCTACTTTTAGAATGTTTGTCCGTCTGTCTATCTGAACGCCAAACTACTGAACGGATTTTAATGAATCTTAGCATAATTATAGTTTATGTGCCGGTTTCATATTTAGAGTACTAGTTATCCAGATCGATTATAGAGCTTGCACGGGAATCACAAGTTCACGCGAACAAAGTCGCGAGCGCCGCTAGTCTTAATAAACAATAATAATAAATACGTGTAAATATGAGACGGTCGCGGATTTCCATAAAAAAACAGGCACGATTGTTTGAATTTTCTTGCTTTGAACAATGATATGAAGGGTGAGGTTTGCCAAATAAAGGAACCTATTTATTTCGCCACAAGTCTGATAAATGAGTGCAAATACGAGTACTTACTTTTATTTAGATATGATGTCTAATGTTCAGTATAATATTAAGATTATACTCTATATACATAACGATTAATGGAGGGTTTGATTGAATACGTCATCATCATCATGGGGTGCGTCCCTAGGTGGGTTCTTGGATAATTTAAAAAAAAGAAATTTTTAAACTGAAAATATTTAGTTATTTGCTTTTAACAAATAATTACATAAATCAGGTACCTATGTCCGCCACAAATTTCCAAATCAGTCTAATTCACGTAAAAGGAATTCGAGACGCGAACCGATTGATGTTGATTGTGATTGTTACTGGAAGGAGTCAGCACTTTCATCTATGTGAGATCATCGTAGAAAATAACTTATAACAAGAGCCATCTTCAAAATTGTCCAGGACAAAAATAAGCGCGCGTACTCATCACTTACTGGAGGAGCTTTCATCTCGTACTGACCTCCAACGTAATGCACCAGTGTCACGTACTATAATACTTTACAATAATAAAATGTTTTCTTCTCAAATGAGCGGGATCTAAACATGTATGCTGTGAAATTCTTAGACATTTTTTATAAGCAATGTACGCGTTGATTTTTATAAACTGTGTACTTTCTGTTATGTTCAAATGAGTAATAAAAATGGAGTTTCACGGTCAGATGGTGAAGTTAAATTTCCGTCTGTCGTGTAATAAGCATATTTCCTCGAAATCTCTAAACCCTATTCGAACCTTAAAACGATTGAAGAAAGTTTGATATTTTTTGAAGTCATTTAGCAATTACATAGCGAAAGTAAGAGAGTACCAAAAAACCGCGGCTATATTATATTGTATAAATCTGGTATCTTCAAAACAAAATTCATTTCCATAATGCAGTAAACGTACGTCCGCTGCAGCCAATCAAATTAATAAGCAATTAAGCAAATAAACACTAAATTCGATATACGAATTAAATACATAATTGATTCGAAGCTCAACCCCACGGTTTGCTGTATAACCCGACAAACTTATATTTGCATGTAGCTGAGGGCGCCACTGTCAATTACTATTGAAATACAAGAGCAATTAATCCGGAATACAGCTACTACTAATTAAATAATTCCGGTCGGCTATTATCGTATTTCCGACCGTAACTGAACGCAGAGAAACTATATATAACTTAGTCATTACAACGTAAGGCAATGAGCTCCGAAAGTGAGTTGAGATGTTTGTTTCTCTCTTCACTCGTGTTTATATTACTTTTTTATTCATGTTTGTATTTCAATAATGAGTCCTAAGCATAAACGGACCTACCGGAACATAAACGGTCAATTTAATGCAATTTTAATTATTATCATAGTGTAAATTAATGTTGAATTAACATAAAGAACACGGTAATTATGGTATACCATACCATCAGCCTATGTCTCTTCACTGCTGGATATAGGCCTCTCTAAAGACTCGCCATCACACATCATCCTTGGCTCCTGTAATATTTGTTCCAATACCTCAACTCTTATTATACTTGTATTCACTCGTAGACATATGGTATCACTATGTATGTACTATACGAGTATTATTTAAATTTGTTTTATTTAAATTAAATTGTTTTCTCGTTTTATTTCACTTATTAATTAATATGAATATTTCACGCCTTTGATTTTTATCAGTCCCAGAAAAATATGTTCATTGAACATGATTTTTGTTTTGTTGGTTAAGGTCGTTTAGCATCCAGCTTAAATCTTGTAGCGATTCTGTAATGATGACTATGTCATCGGCGGAACGAAGATGTGAGATGAACTCACCATTCATATTGATTCTGGTCCTTTCTAGTCCAGCATCCTAACTGCATCTTCCGGGTCGTTTGTGAACAATTTTGGAGATAATACATTTCCTTGTCTCCACTCCTCAACGCAGCTGGATCGGCCTGGCCTGCTGGTCTTAAATTCGGACCGTCATGCTCATTTATACAGACATCTCAGCACCTTGATATATGAGCAATCGACTTGGCATCACTCCAAACATTCTAGATCAGCCCAGGTCTCGATACAATCAAAGGCTTTCTCGTAGTCTACAAAGGCAAGACACAAAGGCTAATCAGCCTTTGTGTCTTGCCTTGTCTGATAATAATAATCATAATCTGAAATAATAATCATCTGATAATCGTCTGAATAATCTCATACCCTTTGGTCTTCTGTATAATCTGCCGCAGTATATGAATTTGGTATACGGTGCTGTAGTTTTTTCGATACCCAGCCGGCTGGGACTCGTCTAACCTCTGGACGAGACGATTCGTAATTACTTTAGAGAATAGCTTACATACGTAGTTTTTCAATGAAGCCTTGGCTTCTTTCTTGTAGAACAGGACTACCACACTCCTACTCCACTCCTCCGGTGTTATGCCGTATAACATCAGAGCTTTTGAAAGAGTCTTAAGAGAGCTGCAACACCTCTATACACCCTTTATATCTCTTCACTGGCGGCTTTACCGTTCTTATTGTAATTATACGAGTAGTAAGTTGTATTTTAAATTAATCTATAATAATTTGTGTAACTTATATTCAATTATACTTGACCCAAAATTAGCTAGTATCATTGCTTCTTGACTGTTTCGCTAGAAAATGAGAAAAACTAGGTATATTCCCCTTCGATCAGTGATATTGGCAGCCCACAATGTCCCACTGCAATTATGAGTGAGTTCGGGTTGTAGTCTATCATGCAGATCTAGCACTTATTGGTGGATATCATATGTTGTTTAATTCCTACTCACACAGGTTTCCTCCTTCTATTTAAAAAATATTTCTTTACCACAAAGTTAATGATAATTCTAAAGCCCGTACTTAAGTAATTACTTACTAGTATGGACTGGGGTTCGAACTCACGACCTTATATATTTAAGTCGAAAATAGATACCCCTAGACTATCGCCGTTCACCGAATTAAACGCATACTAATAATGTGAGAAAGGCCACCAAAATTAGTACACAAAACCGACAAATAAACGAAGACAAAGAAAAAATGGTACCGATATCATTTCAAGTGGAATTCTCTGCCCATTCTTATGAGAGACAGCGCGTGGGTACATTTATAATTATGTAAGTAGTACCGAATTTTTTTTACCCGCAAACACAAATTTGTAGCGCTGTAAAATATTGATTTCATACGCTTATAATCCATGACACAGACATAATCAGGCTAATTATAGATTGGTTCAATAAACACATGAGGTTTAATAATTTATTAGTAATTGGTAGGTATAATGTTTATTCGTAATTCAAGTAAAAATTAATGATCATCAGCATTTTTGTCTACCTTTATATACAGCCATGAAAGAAAATAATACAAGTTACATACAAAGAAAATAATTCAAAGTCACACAAAATTACGTCAAACATCGCAATCAATAGAGGGGAACGTATACTTTCTTACAGACAAAACAAAAATACATTAAGGATATTTAATCGCCTTGTAAATAATACATAAGGTCATTAACCGCCCACGGCCATATGAGCCTTCAGAACGGCCCATTAGGCAGCCTTTGATCGCTCGCCCGTGTTCACCCGTGAAAATTATAACCACATACACTTATAGAAAGGCTAGCTCTACTGGCCTATTTAATCTGTGCCGGCAGATGTTGGGCTACTTTTATATATTATGCATATGAAAATAAATCAATGAAATCTAATCACATCTATGTTACTGTGAATGTCAGAAGTTCTTTCAAAGTCGACACTCACTAGTAATTGTTTTGTTTGTTTGATTGTTTGATTATGTCATTATATCAGACACCTCCAACCCAATGAATCTCTTCTCGTCGCAACTATTAGAGAGTATAATTGTATAAAAAGTACTCCTTATACCATGATACTTTTAACTCCGAGGGGAAGGATGCGTGTTGTAATCCCACAGCTGCTGGACACAATGGACTGGCCACATTACCCTTCTCTCGCAGAAGACTAACGTGACTATCCCACTTTATCTTTTCCGTCTTATGTACTTGTTTTCATAGTGAGTGAGATATTCCAGAGACCATTCCAATCCCATCCGATCCTATAGCTCCTCATTTTTCTAACCCGTTATCCAAATCCATTCCTAAAGGCAGCGCGTCCGGGGACGTGCCAACTTTTGACATTCTGGACTAATGTTGACACGTACGGCAGATTTCCATGATATTATACATTTACCACTAGGTGGACATTCTCTCGTCTGTCGCCTTCTTTCTATAAAAAAAAACTCAATCCTATCCCATTCATGTTCTTGATGGCAAAGCTGATGCGTTACGTCAGATAATGGCCCGCTTTAGATTCGCCAGTGCTGTCGATTAATCGCTTTGTAAGATCAAAGATGACGGATGTTTGGTGATGATGATTTTGTTCAAATGAGCAAAAAATACGTACATAAAAGAATTAAAATACATTAAAGAGATAAATATAAAGACATACACGTATAGCAGAAAATAGATTTGCATGGATAAAGACGGATTACCCTAATCGTTAGTGGAATACCTCGATATTTGATTTAATCTTTAATAATCTTTAATCGCAAATATTGAAGAGAAATCGGAAGAATTTTCGAAATTGGATGGTTTTCTAAGTATTTGGTGTTTTAAAATATTTGATATACAATACAAGACGCAATCACACGCGTTTACAAAAATAAATACTTTTTCTAGCTCCTTTCTCACAAATGCCAAATACGGCCAGTTAAAAGCGTTTAAACGTGATTGATGGCGGGTCAGTCCAGCCGACATAATCCGTTGTAACACGTGCGGAAAGAACCAAATTTCATGCACGACACGCGATTTCAAATCACGTGACCCATTTGGAATCTCTCACACGATGTGTTTTTTTGAATAACTATCGTTTCTTCTTCTGGTGGAAGAATAACAGTGCATACCATACGATCAGCCTAAGTCTCTCCACTGCCGGATACAGACCTCTGGCTTGCCAACACACACGATCTTCGGCTCTTCTCATTCTGTCATCACCGACAAACTTCTTCATGTCGTCGGTTTTCACGGCCGGTTCCCGATACGTGGGCTCCATTTGAGGACTCGCTTATCCCATCGGTTGTCGGTCCTCATACACAACAAAGTGCATGAAGAGCTGGAAATGTTGTTTTTACGATCATATGCCTACTTGGAAGTAAAAAAAAACTTGTATACAAGTTCGTATCACCACAAAATTAACACGTTCAGTGTAGTCAGCCTCTTTAATGCAAAGCAAGTTTTCGTGCAGGATAAGGTGTTTTAATAGGTAAATTATTTCACGGTACAAATGTTACAGCAGCGCTGAGTTATTGAATTTGAAATGGTGCTGAAGTAGTAATAAAGTTACTTCAATGACCTTTAGAGTGTTCACTTGGGAATATAAGTACCATATATATGTGTTACTACTATTCGCTAGCTTCACTATTACATGCTCTACAACATTCAAACTGTGCTCTCTAAAGAGATATTACCCTCCAAAAGGATAATCTTAAATACCTCTTAAATTAATAAAACATTTTAATTCTACTTTCTACAAGTGTCACTGAAAGAACACAAATGTTGAGAATAGGTTGTTCAGTATCAAAACTCATTGCAAATACACTCAATGCAATGTACGGGGTTAATGACCGCGCCGGCCGGCTACCGGTCATTACTCTGAGTAATGAGTAATGAGCGCTACGAATGTAATAGATAGAACAACAAAACGTTACATGTTTGTAACTTTGATTTCTTCCCTAAAATAGTTTATTTTTCGCTGGAACAGTTTTATATAGGTAACTATTTTAATTTAGTTGACGTGTTTCAAGTTTTCGGTGTGACACATAAACATAACTCTTGTAAATGACCACGGTTTCTTTTTTGTCAGACAGTGGCAAACTTTCGAATTGACAGTGAGCAAGTGGCCACTTTTTCGCAAACATTTTTCACAAAACATGCACACTTTTTTTTTTGAGAAATAATTTCATGCGAAATTATATCTTTCGAACGAACGAGCAGATAGTCTAACTAGGTAGGCTACCAAGTGCTAGTAAGTGAATAGTGTCGCCCATGAACATCCGCGATATATGCCAGGAGAGTGTAGGGAGTGTAGAGTGTAGGGAGAGTGCATGCTGCATTCCCACAGCCGCTGGGTGCACTCGACTGGGCCCGTTACCCCTCTCTCACAGAAGACTACCTTAAAATTTACTGCATCTCCTACTTTATAGATTTCCCCGATGTATGTACGTGATTCGGTAGTGAGTGAGATATGCCAGAGCCCATTCCTATCCCATCTTATATACCTCCCCATTTTCCCAACCGTACCTTCAAAAACATTCCTATAAATCTGCAAAGGTAGGCAGCGCATTCGGGGGCGTGCCAACGTTGGTCATTCTGGGCCGATGTCGGTATGTATCTCGGATGTCTATGGACGACAGTATCCACTTACCATCAGGTGGACTGTATGCTTGACTGCCGCCTTTTATCTATAAAAAAAATGCCCACGTCGGTACAGAATTACAAACGTTACAGACACCAGTACAGAGTGACATGTCCCCGGATGCGCTAGATACCTTTGGAGATGGAGATGGAATGAATATGGAGTAAGAATTGGGAAAAAGGGGGAAAGATAACGAAGAATGGGATGGGAATGGGCTCTAGCATATCTGACTACTTAAACACGTACGTTGTAGGAATAATCTGAAGTGGGTAATGCAGTAAGTACATTGTACTGTAGTCTTCTTCGATACAGGGGTAACTAACCAGTCGAATGCGCAAAGCGACTGTAGGATTACAGCGTGCTCACCTTCCAAATATTTTACGTTTTACAAAAATATATAAAACAACATCGAGCCACTTAAACGAACATTGTTCTAATTTTGGTGTACAAACCGAATAGTACCTAACGCTGCACATAAGCCGCTTACCACCCACTTTGATTTACTGTAATGAGCCGTTAAAATCATAGGCTATTTCTACTCAATAAATTACAAGTTAACTCAAGCCCTCGACCACGGCTGGAACCTGCAATTTGTTTCAATGATTTTCTATTTTATACCTCTATTAAGCGCGGGAGATTTATTTTTATGGCGGTAAACGAATTAAATGACGTTACATTACGTCTCCTGTTTACGATTGTTTTATTTCGCGGAGAGCACTCTTTAAAAAGGTTTTATTCTTTTTGGACTCCTCAAGCACATTTTCCACTCTATCTTTCTGCACGTAACGGTAAATAATCTTAACTTTTCCCCGATGCCACATAATGCTGCTGTGATATGTAAATATTAACATAATTATTCAAATACTATAGAACGTTCGTTATACAAATCCGGTGGCAGACCGGTGGAGCAGACAGTCTACCTGATGGATACGGATATCTCCGCCCATGGACATCGACGGTACCTGTCATGACAGCCACAATATTTAATTATTGAGTCACAATGTTTTATTCGTAATTTGACAGTATTAAAGAACATCGACAACAATAATAATATACAAGTATGTAGGTATAATTCAATGATATCACATTACATTCGTAAGTATCAAATATAGATAGATAGAAAATTTATATAGATAGATAGAAATGTCAAAATGTCCCATTTTCACAAGGAAGCAACTTGCTGCAGTTATTTTAAAGAATAGGCGGAAAAAACAAATTCTGTGTACGCATGGCGGGCGACAGCACATCTGTTCGAAGTGTTCGATGGCGGCAGCGTGGTGCCACCAAACGGTGGCGTTCGTAAAAAATATGATTAGGAACATTATTTTGCTGTTTAATATTTTAATATTTCTGTTTATTATTTAATTTAATTTAAAAATGTAAACGTTCGTTTGTTCAAAATCTTACCTGTTAAATCTCCGAAAGTTCTTCACCGAACTTGAAATTTTGACACAACGTTGCATTCGTATACGCGCGTGTTTTGTATACCTATCACAGGGTAAAAACATGCTTTTTACCCAAAAACAGAGTAAACGCCATCAGTTGGGCAGCCACAGCAACGCGTGGCCGGGCACAGCTAGTTTTTAATATAAATACTGTTATTTACCTTTATTTTTACTTTTATTTACCAAGGGCAGGTGTCCCGTTTTGTGGAGAAAAATAAATGGTCACATTATGTACATCGTAAAGACGGCATTCAGCGCCAGTATGACATAAATATGTCGTAGCTACGGGCATAAATTAGCGCATAATTAGGGTTAGCGCAATAAATATGACAGCAATATAACAGGGCAAAATTAAGAATAAAGGAGAGTGATTCAACATGCTAGCTAGCGTACATGTATGCAATTAATTCTAAGACCGAGAAACGTCTTTCGCGCCTTAGATTCAGTTTTTCTCGTCAGTTTTAATCGCGACTCGTTGTGAATACTTTGAGATTTATTTGTAGTTTTTACTAGAAAGTGTACCTTGTCCTTGGTTCTATTGTGAATTCCGTGGCAGTGTTTAGCTAGATGAGAAGGGTACAAGACCGTCTACGAAGCCTTAAGAGAGACCTAGATATTACTATGGTACATAAAATCCAACGATTAGTTTAGCCGTTCGTAAAAGCGATCACTTGCACCTACAATCTACATACAAACACTTGTACAGTCAGCAACAGGTCAGCATATAGCCGTGAATACCTTAATGTACCACTAATAAGGGCCAATTTGGAATGGTTTTAAGTACGTTGCTGACCGAACCTCGATCGAGGTATAGTAGACAAGAAATAATCGAGGTCGATCTTTTCTTACCTATTATAAACATTCTTAATAAATTCCTTGAAATAGTGTATTCCTAATATAATTCTAAAAAATAATGTCACAGAAAATAAAAATAAAAAAATGAGTGAATCCACCCGAGCACACTACTCATTCGGCTTATTTTTTTTTCTCACCGCGCAACTAGCAACGCAAAGACATAGACGATATTTTATGATATTTTGCCAAACATTGTCGCAAATGTATTATATCAAAAAAAAATAAAAGAATGTCTAGAAAAAAAACTTTTGAATACGTTGTACATCTCTCACAAGTTACAATAGAAATGTTTCTTCCAACTTATAATGATGGTAAAAGTCAAGAAAAATCGGGCGAAGGAAATAAGAAACGACTGCGAATTTTCACAATTAATTGTGGTCTCAGTGCAGGCGAAGCGGATAGCGAATTTCCTAAAAAAATGGCGAAAGTGGAATCTGGCGGATGTGTCCTAAATACATTTTTTCACCATCTTCACCTTAAAAAAAAATTATTATTAATATCCATCCAACTCGTGCGTCGGCAAACCCCGGCACGTCTCAGTTATTTCAATATAGTTGTTTTATCCGCGATACGCGGAGTCAAAGTTAAAAAAGGAATCCAAAAGTTCTGACCTTGTAACCTCCTGTTCACTCACTCTCGATCTTCCTGGGACTGCTGAACAGGGATGCGCTTAATAGCGCCGTTGCAAGGTCGTTCACTGTTTTCACTGACACTGCCATACACTTATTATCCAACTATGGCCACTCGCGTGCCCCAACGTCTCCCAATAATGTGCAGCCTACTTGCACAACAACAAATTGCCATCGTATCGCACAAGGATCAATGGCTGACCCGAGCCGTCGAAGGGTCAAAAGCTAACTCATGGGCGATACGCGCCCGCGCAGCACGTAAATTCACCCCTCACCCCGCAGCCCCCGAACAATACCGAACAATAGTACTATAACCGCTAAAAGCCGTGTGGTGTCAGCCCGCTTTAGGTAGCATCATCTAACGCTTAGGCAGCTTTAGGTAGGTGTTAGAGATTGTACTGTCTTAAAACTAATTTAAATTTAAGATAAGATTTAGTTTGCAATACAATGCAACCAGCCCTCTCAGTATCCACTGCTGCACATGGACCAACCGCTCGTCAACCCGTTTGGTCAGCGTGGCGTTTTAAGACCATACATCCCTCATACACAAGTCAATGTGCATGAGAAGGCCTATGCCCAGCGGTGGACGAGTGATGGTCACGGTATTATCTTTACCGTAGCTAATGTCCGATATCGGACGAGTCGGACATTGCAATACACTTTGTCCAAACATTCCTTTACAAGTCAATTTTGTAGTTATCAGAGCTCTTCTATTAAAATTGACACTGAGAAGGTCAAATTTACCTCGGGACGAGTCCTCGAATGGAGCCCACGCACCGGGAAGCAGTGTGAGACCAGGTGAACCAATGACTAGAACAAGTTCGCCTGTGGCGAGACTGGAGAAACCTATGTAGAGAGTAACGAAGAGACAGTGATGCAGATGTAAATTCTCAGATTGAAAATTTTACCTTAAACATTCATTGTTCTATGTTCAATCCAATCAACTAGACCAATAAAGGTTTTGTATGTAGTTACAAGTTAATATTCTAGAATATCTAGATCTAACATGGTTTTACAGACCTACACGAAGGTCACGAAGCTCACACGTTTTATATAACATTGTTTCATCTGTACCCTCAAATTTGTATAGAAAACAGCAACAACTTTCATAACATCTTAGCAAAACTTACCGAAGTTCTCACTTCACAATACATGTAACTATGAAACGTTCCACACAAAAGTTTTCTGTTCACTAACTACTAACTAAATATTGTTTTGGAAATCAATATTTAGTTAGTAGTTACTAGCTTTTACCGGAGGCTTTGTTCGCGTAGATTAAGCAGCTGTAAACGATTTCTTAACATTATTATGTAAATGCACCTATATGTTGGACCTCACGAATGCGCTTCCTTTCAGCCTCGACATTGTCTTCTCGCTTCTCTCTCGTATATATTCATAGCCTCCTGGAGTAAATGTTAATGTTGTTCCTTCTCATCAGAAATATTAAATTCCGAGTTGTTTACTCATACTTTCTCAGCAATATCGGGTGTCTTTCAAAATTTGCCCCTGCTCGTATAAAATACTTGAATAAATATAAATATATATAATTGTATAAATACTAGATTATAAAAATACTTGAATTTGTCCACGTTGCTCTGGCCACCTTTAGTTACGTGATATAAATCGATTTGTATACCGCATCGTACGCGGCGGCTTCTTGTCATAGAAGTGGGAATGCATTGCACTTTGATGACGAAAGGCACGGCTAATGTAACCCTTGGTAAGCGTTGTATTGAATAGTTCTGCACAGCGATTGCGTTTTAACTCATTTATTATGAAATGTTTCGGAAATGAGTGAGATATGTCATAGCCCATTCCCATCCCGTCCTATCCCTCCCCATTTTCCCAACCCGTTCTCCCAATCCATTCCTTAATCTGCAAAGGTGGGCAGCGCATCCGCGGGCGTGCAAATGTTTGTCATTCTGGACTAATGTTGACATGTATCACGGATGTCCATGGGTTACATGGGTCCATTGGTCCATGGGTAAGTAGAAACTTACCATCAGGTGGCGCTGGACCTGAAGGAGACCCGTGCAGGTAGGACGGATGACGCGCGCTTGCTCGCGAATAAGGTGGAGATGCGTGCTGGGAAGTGTGGCATTTGGGATGAAACAGTGGCAGCATGGCAGAATGGATGGGAGAGTGAGTAGAAAGGAAGGGAAATCTATCGATACTTCCCGGAGGTGTCGGTTCGCCTCAAATGTCGTTCGGTCGAACCGGACTACGAAACGTCGCAGATTCTCACTGGGCACGGGTGTTTTAGGAAGGGGCTTCATGACATGAAGTTGTGTGAAGAGGACATGTTTGAATGCGGTATGGAAGAGGAGGTCTTGCACCACGTTCTGTGGGCCTGTCCACTCTATTTAGAGGAGTGCAAGAAGATTCTGGAGGGGATTGGCCGTAAGGAAGAGGGGCCGGTCTATTACTGCGATCTCGTGAGCTCGGCGGCGACTTCAATCGGCTGCGAGAGTTCGCGCATTAGTTGCATAAAAAGAGAAGCTCCAAGTAGTAGAGCAGCTCGGCACCGGAATTGAATGTTGCTGTGGAGTCCATGCTCCAGAAAGGGGAGAGTGGCTCATGGACACAGGAGTAGAAAAGTTATTTGTAGGGAGGCAGAGTTGATACGCGCCGGAATATAGCCCTCAGTTGGCGAGTACGGCGCGTATCTCCCAACGATTCGGTCCGTATCACTGCAGGGTTGGTAGGACCATGGGAAGGAGGTGGATCCTCATTACCATCAGGTGGGCTGTATAGACGTCTGCCGCTTTTTTCCATATAAAAAAATTAAACGATTTGCATATTAAGATATCGACAAGGAAATATATAGATATTATGTTAGATTGATGTTCAATACCTAAGAGACAATTATCCCACTGGCTCCATTGTACGAAATCCCACACAAATGTCACTTCCATTTCTTTCAACTTTATTAATTCAAAAGCAAAGTAAAATAGGTTTTTAATAAAAAGATTTTCTTTGTGCCTTCGGAACACTTTTCCAAGAATGGCGTAATCGAGCAAGTAACAAAAACCCACTCCGACTGGAGGGGAATCGATAGCTCAATTAACCTTTACAAGTTTGCGATTAGTTCGATGGTAACTTCTATCGATTTATGATTAAATTGCTCGGGTTTACAGTGTTTATTCAAACACTTAAGAACTGTATTGTTAAGAACGGACGCAAATTTATAGAAGGGTTACATACCAAGCGAGCACATCCACCAAGAGAGCCCTGTGCGGATTGGTGGATATTAGAGATGTTTCGAATAGCAAAAAATCACTTTTCGCGAATACAAATACAAATACTTGTCAAATTAGTAAGTAGGTAATTTGGGTTCAATTTTCAGTTAGTGCTATAAATATTTTTTTAGTTCAATTAGTAAGTACTTAGTCAATTAGTTATGAGGGGGAGAGTGCACGCTGCAATCCAACAGCTGCTGGGCGCACTCGACTGGCCACGTTACCCCTCTCTCACAGAAGACTACCTTGAAATGTACTGCATTTCCCACTTTATTTTATTTCCCTAATGTACGTACGTGTTTCGGTAGTGAGTGAGATGTGTCAGAGCCCATTCCTATCCTATCCTTCCCCATTTCCTCGATCCTTTCTCCAAATCCATTCCTACATCTCCAAAGGTAGGCAGTGCATCCGGGGGCGTGTCAACGTTTGTCATTTTGGACTAATGTTGGCATGTATCACGGATGTCTATGGGCTACAGTATCCACTTACCATCAGGTGGACTATATGCTCGTCTGCCGCTTTCGTCCATAAAAAAAAAAAACCTACCTTTTTGGTTTAAGCTAAAGTCAATTACCTACGTACCTATCTTTAAAATGCTGTCACATTGCAAACGTGTCAGTTTCCGTGTTAGTGGAGAAATGTAATATTTGTTGCAATAGCTCACTTTTTTTTAAAAAAACAAAACAGTATTTTTTTATATCTCTATATTCTGCGATTCAATATTTAATGTTTTTATATTAGCTATGTATTAACCACTGAAACACATCACCCATCTTTATTAATAAACACACTGGCCGAAATAAATAACACTGGCTGGAGACTGCTCGACGTAAAAGAAAATTCTAAATTTTAAAATTCGGACAAAGAAAAAAAGAGGAACATCTAAGGCACACTACAGACGAATTTTTGTTTTGGGAGCGATCTGGGGAAGACGTTTCGAGGAAGTCACACGCCTGTTCCGGGACTCAACTGTCCTGGACACAACATTTGGCCCGCCGACTGTAGACTCGGCGGCCGCCGGAGCTCTGGTCCGACGTTCTTTGGGCGCTGGTGCTCTTGCTGGGCTCCGCCTGTTGTGCCAGGTCTCCATCGCCTGTCTGACCGCTGTTTCCGGCTGGCGGTAGTGCCGCTCATCATCACTCTGGGCGTGGGCCCTACTACGCGCTGCCTCTCCTGCAACTTGACCGTGAGTTTTTTGGTACTTCGTGAATTTGGAAACAGACACTATTTTACAACTTTATTTTTCGAACTATTTTTATAAATTGATCTTAAATTTTTCTATTAGGTTTAACTGACTAAATATAACAACTTATTGAAACATATCTTGCCTCTTTCCTTTGTAGTACAAGTCATACCCCGTAATTTAGCTCTCCCACTGGGGAAACGCGACAATACATATACATCACTTACTAATTACACTCGAAATCAGATACGTAATTGATTTTCAAATGAATGTTTGCTCTTAAAAGTATTTCTTTTTGTAGAAAAACCTATTTAATGTACTATTTACATTGGGCTCTTACTACTCGAGGATTCGTTTAGAAAATGGCGAATATGGGTACAAATAAGAATACTTGAAAATTGACGAGTATTCGCCAAAACGAATACGTATATTGGGAACATCCCTAGTGGATACTCACACTCCGGGTATTTTCAATTCCGTAACGTTCTGGTTTCTTCCACCGTTGAGCTAAAGATAATCATTTTTAAAAATCCACACTTTCACTTTAAGTAAACTTAAGTACTTACGGTACGGGCCGGGAATGTGAATTCATGACCTCACGAATGAGATTCGGGAATAAACACCCCTTGGGCGCTTAGCCTTACAACGGGCTTTTGGCATTTTTTCACAACAAAATAAAAGCTACCAAACGAACAAAAACCAATAGGTTCGCCAAAAGATATAAAAACGGAGCTTCACTCGGTCTCTCATATGACTAGCGCCATTGTACGTTTATTTTTATTAATTATTCTTTTAGTAATGAGTCTGTTGTTGATTTTTGTTTATGCGTTGGGGGCACATCCGACCCATCCGACTGGCAGAGTTATCCCGCTATCACAATACAAGCTATTTATTATTTAATACAATTAGCTTTAAAGGAAAATAATAATAAATAACCGCAATCAATACCATTAACGGAAATAATTTAAACTGTCAATTTCAGTTATAAGCAGTTAACTCAACAAATGATAAATTAGCAGCAGCAAATACACGCTTAATATAATTTATTCGTACTTTTTGATGTATTTTTATTGCCGTATGATGTGGACGGGCTTTATTATAAATAGCACAATCCCATCTCTTCTCGTGGGTATTGTAAACTGAGTGATAACAAAGCGACTACCACAAGCCCTGAGGAACTACAGCACCTCCAGAAGAGTGGACTCACCAACACACTTGACCAGCATGGCGTTTTAAGGCAGTACTATCTCTCAAACACAAGAATTGTCTTGTATATGAATGTTAGGGTTACGATAGTATATGCAATATATATCAATAGTATTTCAACATGCTATTGAGGTCCTCAAGATCAAGACAGTAACAATTATATCATCCTATTAGCCATTTTCCATACTCTACTCTTTCCCATTTAGCTAATACCGGTTATTTTCTTCAAATCGTCAGCCCACTTAGATGGAGGGCCGGCATCCCGCGCTACATTTACGTACGTGGACTACGTTTGAGGGCTCATGTACCCCATGGATTATCGGGCCATCGGATTAACCATATTCACCTATTATTCTTTTTTTCGTGTATGGCAATGGTGCAATTAGCACATTCTGCCAGTGTCAAGTTTTCTTCGTAAAGTCAAAACAATTTAAAATACATCTTGTCAACGTTCAGTCCTGTCGAAGTACCTAAGTCAGGAGTTGCTCAGTTAAGTGACAGTAGGTTTACTGAAAACAGAAGAGGACTCCTTGGAAGCACACAAAAAATCCTATGCTTTTATTTGATTATCACAAATATTACGCACAAAAACACTTTGATGTTTAATAAACTATCACTATTAAAACACAGAACGTGCAGTACACAATTTATACAATTAATCAAACAAAAACTCAACTACACGTCTCGAGTTTCCTCCAAAATGTCCTTTATTATTCATGATCTCGTTTTAAGAGAATGTAGTTTTTAATACGTTAAACGAAAATTTAAAAGTGTCTTTTCAAAACTGTTTAACAAGTATTTTTTAAATTTAAATTTCTCCAAAAAATTATTTAAATGAGCAATGATGTATTGAGCAATAATAATTGCATCGCAATTCTATAGGTAAGATATTTATTTTTCCTACACTGAATCGCCATCGTTATTTGTTATAATAACTGAAAATAACTTTTAACTACGTACTTCCGATTCGAACAATGAAGTGACGGTTCAATACAGTTCCAGTTACTAAAAGTATCTTGACTGTCTAGATAAATAAGTCTAGATAGTCTAGATAAGTTAACTGTATGACGAATATAGGACAAGTGAATTATATGTGTAAAAATAGGTAGAATATAATCGGGCCATCGATTTGAGAATACATACTAGATATGTTACACAAGTACTGTAGGGCAGGTCTAATAATGTTCTATGATCAGTATCTCTCGAATTCTTTAATTTAATACATATGTGTTTTGAAAATGGAACATCTTACCTATTACTTCAGTTTGAAATTTGACTCTTTAATTAATCCCTCGTCATCTGCCAACCAGGTTTCTTTGATAAGAACGTATGTGTCATCTAGTCTATTCCCATGTCAATGGTTCGGGTACAAGGTTCCGTCTGGACGCACGGTCAGCTCTGAAGTCAACTACGACATGGGGTTCTTCAAGAAAGCTGTGAATAGGATTTTGCAAGGTCGGCGGCGCGCCCGCATACCCCCTGGTGTTGCAGGTGTCCATGGGCGGCGGTAACACTTACCAACACGTGAGACCGCTTGCTCGTCCGCCCTCTTCTCTATAAAAAAAAAAAAAACTGACAGCCGGCCGCGTGACTGCGCGATACCGTGTGAACATTTTTAAGCGAACCCATTCTTTTCTTTCTTTACGTTAAGGTTTTCCAAAATAATGATATTCAATTATTTAGTTCAAATTCAAAAAAATGATTTCACGTTTGGAACATAGGCACATATATCAATGTGAAGTCGAAGTTGCCAGCATTTTAGTGGCTATTTTAGTACTAAAAATATTGTCTTTGCAACATTTTTTTGCCGGTCGTTCTTACCGGTCTGTTTAAAATTAAACACTCCTATGTCTCTGTAAATAAGAAACACTTTATCAGTTCGTCGAAATCTGTAAACTCGGGAGTTAAAATTACTTTTCTTGCATAACCCGACTGTACTTACATAATACGTTCAAAACTTTCCGTCGCTTCTGTAGATTATCCTCTTTAGGCCACAAAAGACTTAAATAAACAAAACGTAGCTACCCTTTACAGCGTTTTGTTTACAGAAGAGAGTCGAAAAGGAAAATATTTTCGGCTATTTTAACGTGGAGAAGATCGGGGAACTCATCGAAGTTGTGATTTGTTTGCGATAGGCTCCCTTACAACTGATTGGGAACAATAAAGGAAGGAAAACTGATTCTGAAGTTGGTTAAAGAGATCGCTACGGGATCGTCTTTTCTGTTACTCTTGTATTTTCCTGTCGCAGCTATCAAATCATTAGTAAAGTTCGGATTGTTTGGTGGCGTGAACCTTAAGGAATGTTCTTTTTGTGGTTCAATCTTTTAAATGTACCTGTAGTGATTTTTAATGCAACAGAACTTGAAATTTATTGAAACAAACAAAATTTTCTGCAACTTACGTTTATAACTCCTAGAGGGAGAGTGCATGCTGCAATCCAACAGCTGCTGGGTGCACTCGACTGGCCTCGTTACCCCTCTCTCACAGAAGACTATCTTGAAACGTACTGCAATTTCCACTATTCCCCAATGTACGTACGCATCTCGGTAGTGAGTATGATATGCCAGAGCCCAATCTCATCTCATTGTATCCCTCCCCATGATCCCAATCCTTTCTCCAAATCCATTCCTACATCTCTAAAGATAGGCACCGCATTCGGGAGTGTGCCAACGTTTGTCACTTTGGACTAATGTTGGCATGTATCGCGGATGTCGCAGGGCAACAGTATTCACTGTACGCACCAAGCGGCTGTATACACGTCTGCCGCGTTCTTTCCATAAAAAAAAAACAAAAACGCCACTAACTTCACTACTGGTGATGTCGTTGCCTATGCCTTTGGTGAAAAAATATTTCCCTAAGAAACCAGCAGTGTGCAGCGGTGTGGTTCAGTGGTGTCGTTGCTAACAAACGTGTTACAGGTTTGTTAGCAGGTTTGTTATTCCATGAGCGGCTATGACCACTTACCAACTGTGGCCTCCCAACTGTCCAATAAAAACGCAGGTACTTAACGGTATTTTAGGTACCGGTTTAGAGCCCTATCTGTTATTTGATTATATATTCGATGTACGTATCTTGTTCCAGATGAGATGGCGAGTGGCTGGCGGGATGGGCATACCGCTCGCCGCAGCTGTCTTCTTTATGCTACCTCTCTTCACATCTTCCACTGGAGATATAAGTAAGTTAAAACTTTGTAAATTAAGGCTGAATATTTTATTAATGACAAGCGGTCGTCGCAGCTGCGTGCCATAAAGACTATAAAGACACTCATATAAAACATAAAAATACTAGTTTATGCCTGCGGCTCCCAATCAAGGAACATTGTATCACTGATACTGATCCGCCTAGCGTGTGGTACTTCAAGCAGATGATCGATTCCCCCCTATTACAGTACTCCGCAACCGGTATGCCGCGGCACACTAGTGTGCCGTAACACGATGCTAGGTGTGCCGCAGTGTAACCTGAATCACCAGCAGGAAGGTGTTACTAAGGGCACAAACGTGACAAATCTCCAGTGATTTTACACACTATTTCACTGATTTTTGACCTTTTAGTTTGTAAATTAGTAGTATGAACCTAATTTTTTATTTTATTCCTATGCAATGCAATGCAACCAGGCCTTTCAGTATCCACTGCTCGACATGAGCCTCCTCGTGCACAATGTCTCCTGTATGAGGGATGTCTGGTCTTAAAACGCCATGCTGTCCAAAGGGATTGGCGAGCCAACTCTTTTAGAGGTTATGTAGTTTCTCAGGGCTTATGGTAGCCACCTTGTTATCCCTTAGTCGCCCTTTACGACACCCACGGGAGAAGATGAGGTGGTGCTATTCTATAGTCGGCCGCCATCACACGGCGGGTTAATTCCAATACTCTTAATTATATTGTCAGGTCAGGTGTGCCGCTAAATTTTAAAAAGAATTTAAGTCGTATAAAGCTACATGGAAGTGTATTGAGTGCAAGTCAGGAGACAAACGTGTCGACACTCCGTCCCAATCTCTCAAGTCGCCCCTGCATAGTTCTGACTCGTCACCTGTAAACAACACTGAAGATTTTAAGCAGTATTTAGACCATAAACTTCAAGAATCTCTCACTCAGCTTCACAGGGATATTATGAGAGACTTCACACTGGACAGCTCTGATACTCGCACCAAGATACATGAGCTCACTGAAAGCATTAACTATATTTCGGCAAGGTGCGATCAACTGAAGGAAGCACTTGAAATTAAAAACAAGGCCATAAGTGAACTGCAAGAGGACAACAGCGCGTTGCGCGGTCAGGTGGGTGACTTGCGCTCTCAAGTGGTTGAACTTAGCTCTAGGGTAAACCAGTTCGAGCAACAATCGCGCGACTGTAACTTGGAGATACAGTGCGTGCCGGAACACACGTCAGAAAATATCAAGACAGTCGTTAAACAACTTGCCACTACTGTCGGCTGCGACCTCAAAGAGCACGAACTGCTAAATTACCACCGCGTGGCAAAATTAAACAAAGAGTCCAATAGGCCACGGTCAATAGTGGTTAAACTCTCGAGCCCATTCGTGAGAGACTCCTTGATTGCAGCAGTAAAAATTCATAACCGGATTCACCCGAGCGACAAATTGAACTCTTCTCACCTGGGCATTGCAGACAGGGACAGGAAACCAATTTACGTTTGTGAACACCTTACTCCAGCTAACAAAAAATTGCACGCTGCCGCCAGAAAAGTGGCCAAGGATAAGAAGTTCGATTTTGTGTGGGTGCGCAACGGCAGAATATTTATGCGCAAAGACGTTAGCTCGAAGAGCTTCTTTATTAAAGACTTGGAGTTTCTAAGTTCTCTTTGAGCTACGGTTCTCCTTATGAATATTCGTTCTACTTCCAACTTCAAAATAGTGTATCAAAATGTTAGAGGCCTTAGAACAAAAACCGACGAGTTGTTGACCAATGCATTGAAACTTGAGGTTGACGTCATTTTACTTACGGAGACTTGGCTTAATGACTCCGTGTATGACCACGAAATTCTTGACAGTAGATACGCAGTATTTAGGCGTGACCGCGCTTCTGCTGTTAGTGTTAAACAAGACGGTGGGGGAGTTCTGATTGCTGTCTTGAAAAAACATGAACCAATTCGCAAGCTTAAATGGGAATCAGTGGATGAAGATCTTTGGGTCGTCGTCAAAATTAGACAGGGTAATATTTCAAAACATCTATGCATTTGTACACTTTATAATCCACCACCCACTACCTTCGATCGCCTTGACCGCATCACGTCTAGTGTTGCTCTGGTTGTCCAGCATAAACTGCCTCAAAACTCATTATTACTGCTGGCCGGGGATTTTAATCTGCCTCACCTTCAATGGCAGAATAATATTTATACTAATTCGTTTCTCCCGCTTTCTGCGAATGCCGAAGTAGAAAACGTTTTCGTCGATATGCTCTCTTTCAACAACCTTCATCAAATCAACTCGGTTTCTAATATAAATGGACGTATGCTAGACTTAATAGTAACTAACGATACGAACTTCTTCTCTGTGGATTTATTTGCTCCGCCGTTTGTGAAGCAAGATACTCACCACCCTGCACTTGTGATCAAAATAAAGATTGATCCGCTCAGGAGAATTAAATATCTGAGATCTCCCATTTTAAATTACTCTAGGGCTGATTATATTGGGATTAATGACGATTTGGACAAAATTAACTGGAGTGATCACTTAGGGCCTGCCTGCACAGTGGACGAATCTGTTGACATTTTTTATCAACTCATTGTTCCCATAATCCACAGTCACACTCCATCTACCATAAAGATTGACAATAGGTATCCCTGCTGGTTTAGCCGTTCTTTGGTGCGAACACTTAGAGAGAAAGCCAAATTCCACAGAAGATTCAAACTATATGGTAATCCCCGAGATCATTTAACTTTCAGAATGTTGCGAAGTCGCTGTGACACCATGATCAAGGAATGTTCGTCTAGATATAAATCCGACGCTAAAACCCAAATCAAAAAGAACCCAAAGTACTTCTGGACATTTATTAAATCGTTCAGATCTAACAGTAATGAAATACCTGATGAAATGTACCTTGGTAGTCGAAATGTTGAGGGTGGACAACAGATCAGCAATATTTTCTCCGAGTATTTTGACTCCATCTACAACAGTTCTACGCCATCAGTTCTGCTGACGGATAATTCAAGGACCTGTCACACTTCCAGCTCATTCGCTTTAACAAGATCCGATATTTTGAAAGCCCTACAGTTCATCAACACTAACAAAGGGCCTGGGCCAGATGCAATATCACCTATTTTCCTCAAGCACTGTGCCTCTCAGTTGGTCGAACCCTTGCACATTATATTTAATAAATCATTAACATGTGGCATCTTTCCTACCAAATGGAAAACTGCGCATATTATTCCTATACATAAGAACGGTGATCATGCCGATATAGCTAACTACCGACCGATCTCAATCTTATCTTCCATTGGTAAGCTTTTTGAAGGCATGGTTAAAAAAATATTATACTTCCGCCTGAAGCCCACACTTAGCAGGCATCAACATGGATTCCTGGCGGGTAGATCTACGGCGTCAAATCTCGTTGGTTACGTTAACGAGATAATTGAGGCATTCGAAGACAACAATGAAGTTCATGCAATATATACAGACTTTTCTAAGGCTTTTGACGTGGTAGACCATGCTATACTCATTCGCAAGCTGGGACACGCTGGTATATGCGGATCTCTCTTAAGATGGTGTGAGTCTTATCTTCTTAATCGTTCCCAGCTAGTTATTGTGCGTGGTTTCAAATCCCCGGCCAGGATGGTTCCTTCAGGAGTACCTCAAGGTTCCCATCTTGGACCCTTATTTTTTCTGTTATTCATAAATGACCTCTGCTCTGCATTAGCATCCAGGTTCAAAATGTTTGCCGACGATTTAAAGATCTATAGAGTTATTCAGTCTAACGAGGATGTTAAAAATTTACAAAAAGATCTCAGTGCTGTCAACATATGGTGCATTCAAAACAAAATGATTCTTAATGAGACCAAATGTTACCATATTAAATTTACCCGAAAATTATTCACGCAACATAATGCAACATATTCCATAGATAATAGTGCGGTTAAAGAAGTCTCAAGCATTCGTGACTTGGGGGTTGTTTTAGATCGGAGGTTAGACTTTAGAGAACATATAAACCATATGTCAAATAAAGGAGCTAGATTGGCTGGCTTTGTAATTAGACAAACTAAAACTTTTAAAGATCCTGAAATACCAAATATACTCTTTAATTGTTATGTCCGAACACTGTTGGAATATTGCAGCCAGGTTTGGAGCCCGTCTCATGCGGTTCACGTCACTAGAATTGAGAGGCTCCAAAAACTCTTTTTACATCACCTCACTTACTCCAACAATCGCTGCTGCAGTCTCAAATCATATGAATCTAGACTCAAGCACTATGGGATGATCCCCCTTGACCGCAGACGTAAGATTGCTGATCTTGTTTTCCTCCATAAAATTATTAATGGTATAGTGGATGGCCCTGACCTACTTGAAAACCTAAAGTTTTCCGTCCCACGAATCAGTAGCCGTTTAATTAATCGCAAAACGCTAGTTGTGCCTTTTTGCCGAACTAACTACGGTCAACACTCACCGTTGAACCGAATGTGTTCCTTTTATAACGACATCTGTCTTGAGATCGATATTTTCAATGCATCGGTTAACAGTTTCAAACGATTTTTATATTCTAAATTGTAATCATATTTTATCTTTCCTGCTTCCTTTTTTTTTCCTTATTATTATTTGTTAAAATTTTATTTCTACTGTTATTAAGTGTAAACTATTTTTATGCAAGTTGTGTTCGCATTTAGAAGGCCGTTCAGCCTATCATGATATTATGTTTTGTTGCTGTTATGTTTTATGCTGCTACGTCCAGTTTGTGAACCGTAAATAAAAAAAAAAAAAAAAAAAAAAAAAGTGTGCCGCAAATGAAAAAAGGTTGCTAAGCACTGTTCTATTACACAGGATTAGACAAAAAATAGCTGCACTCTCTTAACATTGAACTACTTTCACGAAGACTAACAAATTTTGTTCTGCAACTTTTTAAAATTCATCGCCCATTTTTTCACACGAAACACACATGCATCGCGTAGTTACACTCCCACCGATAACTCGTACACACTCGTAGATTTCTAATAGTAACGGTTCTGTTAATTAATGAAATATGAGGCATTGCCTATCGTAGTAGCGTCAGACCTGACCCACTTCGCACTTTCGGTACGAAATTATGCCTAGAGCGGCGGGCCCTTGCACAGGGATTTATTTCAGTCGGTTGCCGCGAACTCTTTATTACTCGCGCGCAGCGCAAATAAATGCGTTTAAAAATTAGCATCATATTGTGTAAGCCTGTATAATGCTTTTTATTTAATTTTAGAACAAATATAAAATAGTGTGTTTATAACGAAAAAAAAAATACTATAATTAGTTACATTATAATTATGGGTGAAAACCTTAGTGATTCGCGCACACCGTGTCATTGTGGGCCTGAATTTCAGCGGTTCAGTTTAATATCGCCTTTCTCCGATTCGCGTAGGATTCAATTTGACTCGCACTGAACATAATTTTTCAGAAAAGGTCGTAGTCGAAGTTATTATTAGTGTTTACCAAAGTAGTTCGGTGTTGAGATCTTTTATTTAACCTTATATACCACAATATATAATACAAATCAACCTCATAAAAAATGTTAATTATGTTCAACCAAGATATCAAAAGGTTAAAATCTTATATGGATGGTAGTGTTCAAAGCGCCTTCATTCCAGGACACCACGGTTCTACCAGAGCCAAGGGTTGGCGGGGTGGAACGCTGACCTCGGCTGAAGCAGCTGCAGCAGCGAACAATTCAGTGAGCAACGTCACAGCGCAGCTTGGCGGCACTGCCTACCTGCACTGTATGGTTGGACACCTGAGTGAAAGAGGGGTAAGTAGGTATAAAAGTATAAATAGCCTGATTAAATTTACGACCGGTTAGCCCAGCAGATAGCACCCCCGTGCAAAAGGTACCGGATTCCATTCCCTGTCAGACATTCATTTATTTAAAGGTAAATGTTTGTTCTGGTCCAGATGGTATGTTCCGTCTTGGATGTGTCTCTGGACCCATAATATATTAACAATAGTTCATTCGACAACTTTTGGACTCGCGCTATGAACACTTTTGATCTGAACTTGAATGAAAGAACGTAGTATTAAGATACTTTTAGGTGATAGTACAAAGTTCAATCTCGAGGTCTTGAGGCTCGATAATTTAGTTTCTTGAATAATTCGCTAACAGCTTAGTTTAGCTCAGGAAAATACGCATACCTACGCAGTTTGGTATTTAAGTGTTACACTTTAAACTAGATCACGAATATGAATGAATGAAAATTCTTTATTGCATTTCTGTTTTAACTATTTAATTACGTTAATCATAACATATCCAGAAGCAACAGGCGGCCTTATCGCTGAAAGCGATCTCTTGCAAGCAGGCAACTGGCAATAAAATTAGGAAATATTTATTATATACGATCCTATATACAATCGTATCCTATCGTATCCTATATACAAATAATCCCTCATAAGTTTTAATCATAGTAACTTTTAAAAAAATCTTATAATATTGACAAACAGGACTAGGAGATAATGACATAAGGTATTAAGTGCGACTTTTGTATAATACTAGCAATACCCGGCGGATGCTGTCCTGCTTGTGTATATTTGTTTACCTCTGTATATAAAATCACAAATTATTCTGTTTTGTCGTCGATTTGATTTTTGTGATCGATTGAACGGTATAGAAGTTGATGTGCTGCAGCGCCATCTAATGGCGAGTTACAACAAAGTCGATAGCTCGAAAATATTCTCGGTGCTCAAATACCTATGTATACCAATTTTCATGGCGATCGGTTGAACGGTATAGAAGTTGATGTGCTGCAGCGCCATCTAGCGACCAGTTACAACGAAGTGGATAGCATAAAAACCTTCTCCATGAAAAAATACATATGTGCCAATTTTCATGGTGATCGGTCAAACGGTGTCGAAGTCTTATTAATATCAGATATACCAAAATCCATTTTATATATATAGATTTCTTTGCAATAAAGTATGAAGAAATAAATGTATAAATAACAAATTATTTTCGGTCGCAAGGCGCCCATCCCTGCTTTTCCCAGTACATAGACTGGAGACCACTAAATACAGCAGCGGAGAGGCAGGCTAATGGTATATGGTATAATAATTTCTATTCAAAAATCAGTCACCGTAAAGTGTCCTTCTTACGCTGTAGCGTAACCCGTGCCTTAATGCAAAATCGATATCTATTTTCCACCCACACGCTATTTAAGCCCAAAAGAAATTTATATTTATGGGATAAAGTAAAATATAAATATGCTGTTCTGGTGGTGTAATCGATCAGTTGTTTACTATAGGATGATCACTAATGGGTATCTTGGTATCTTGGGATTCTTTGGCGGGGAGCTCCAGAGATACGGTTGAGTTTTTGTTTGATTACTATAAAAAATATGTATTATGGACTTTGTAGTTTAATAGTGACAGTTTATTAAAGTTCAAAGAGTCATGTTTGTGCGTAGGTACCTAATATTTGTGATACTCGAATAAAAGCATAAATAAGACTGCGTTTTTCGTGTCCTTCCAAGGAGTCCTTCCAACTTCCAAAAGGAGTCCTACTATCGCTTTACTGAGCGACGCCATATTTAGTTGATAGATAGCCATATTTGAGTCGACGGCTGATAGATACTGTCCTACCATCAAACCGAAAACGAAGAAATGTATCTTGTACTCGTACGTAAATGTTTTTGTCCGTGATACTATAAGTACTATAGTAGTATAATATTTATGTGTAATGGTAACCTTCACTTATACTGATAGAATTTTAACTGGAAAATAATGGATAAAAAATATTTCGCGTTAAGTACAAAATATGTAAATGAATTTAGAGTATATGTATGGTTCTGATACATAGATTGATTCGTTAAATATACGATAACCTCTAAAATATTATACTGGTTAAACAGTACTTTAACATATTTTATTAAAATTGCACTAAGCACTTATTTGGATGCGCCGAACATGACGCCGAGCAAAGGTTGCATAAGAAAACTCTCTTTTAAAAAAGCATAATAATATACATCTGTACCTACATCTGTGTTCTGTGTTGTACACTGTGTTCCTACAAGATAAAGAGTTCTCCGTTAAACTAGCGTGACAGTACTGATGTTCAACATTTACATTTGTTTTGTTGAATGAAACTAGCTAATAATTTTAAAATAAATTTTGATTTCTTATTTATACTACTTTAATCGACCTGTTTAATGGATAAATTGCGAAAATCTGAAAAGAAGATTTATTTATTTAAGTTAATTTTTGAAGAATATTTGATATTTATATTGATATAATAGGGGTTAAAATATGAAATTGCCGTTTTATAGTAATAGATACTTTGAATTGACATAGAACCTTCATGGTGTGAGATTTTCGAGTGAAACTTTTTCACATGATACCTATGAGGTTCTTGTTTCAAAAAATGTGCAACATTCGATTTTCGACTTTCAATTGTTTTTTTTATTCAGCTTAGACGGGAAAGATGGATACTTCGAAAATCCGAGTAATCTTTGAATACGAGTTCCGACGCGGAACTAACGCGGCAGAAACAGCTCGCAATATCAATGCTGCGTTTGGAGAGGAGACTGCTAATGAACGAACCGTGCGTTTTTGGTTTAAACGCTTTCGTAATGGAAACTTCGACTTGAAGAACGAACCACGTGAAAGACCGCCCACACAGGTGAATAACGCTGAATTGAAGGAGATGGTGGAAGCCGATCCGAGTCAAACTACCCAGGAATTAGCGGCATGGTTTAACATTACCTTACCTACAATATTGACTCATTTGCATCAAATCAATAAGATAAAAAGATATGAAAAATGGGTGCCTCATGATTTGACTGATCTGCAGAAAGAAACGCGTGTTGAAACTTGCGTTGCCTTGTTGAATCGGTACAGAAATGAAGGAATATTGGATCGAATTGTGACATGTGACGAAAAGTGGATTCTTTACTATAACCGAAAGCTAAAAATGCAATAGCTGACCCCAGGTCAAACGCCGCAACAGTGCCCTAAGGCAAAGCTTACCAATAAAAAGGTAATGGTAACTGTTTGGTGGTCTATTCATGGTGTTATTCACTATAGCTTTTTCAGGTCTGGTCAAGCAATAACAGCAGATGTTTACTGTGCCGAACTTCGAACAATGATGGCGAAACTAGCAGTGAAGCAGCCCCGACTCGTGAATCGATCTTCACCATTATTGCTCCATGATAACGCAAGACCTCACACTGCACGAGAAACCGTTGTAACTCTACAGGAGCTGCAGTTAGAAACCATACGTCATCCTCCGTACTCGCCAGACCTTGCTCCAACGGACTACCATTTTTTTCGTGATTTGGACAATTTTCTACGTGGTAAAAAATTTTCTTCCCAAGAGGCAGTACAAAATGCTTTCACACAGTTTGTCGAATCTACATCCCCAGAGTTCTATCGCAAAGGCATAAATGAACTTCCGATTAGATGGCAACAATGTACCTATAGATAATGAGGGTAAATATTTTCATTAAATAAATATGTTATATTTTAGAAAAAAACGAGTTTTAATTTTTCAGTACAAATCGGCAATTTCATTCTTTAACCCCTAATATATCAATTGATATTTATCGTCAAAACTAGAATTTTGGCAGATCTCACGCTTACCCTGGCAACACTTGACAAAAAAACTACAATTTTAATTACTTTTACAGAAGTGGCAATCTTATAAAAGTTTTGGGGGTTCACCATATTACGTACGTATACGGTTAGCTTTTTCTTGAAATTCAAACCTTACTCAAACCTATATAAAGTCAACTGGATTTTGAGCCGGATCTCCCACGATGTCCCTCTTATAGATCTGAGCCTGAGACCTAACTCTGAGGTTTTAAATTGATTATATTGACATAAATAAAAATTATGATCACTGCCACTGCCAATGATCCAACAGTAGAGATTATAATTATGATTTAGTTGAATATTGATTAAGACTGATTATAAATCACAGACTATTTTTTTGTTGCTCTAATTTTCATTCTATTTTTTGTTTTGTTTTATAATAAATAAATCTATTTATCAAACTCAAAGTTTCATTTAACATTTTTGACATATTAAAACCACTTACAGAATGAAATTCGCGTCTTTTTTATATGCATGATATATATCCGATAATTCCGGTAGGTATATATCGGATATTTTTATATTTATTTCTAAACATCGGATTTTTACGAACCCTGTTTAAATGTAATATGCGACTCAACTTTCAAGCGTTATATTTATTCTGTTACCTGCAGTAACTTCCGGTTACCTACTTCATAAATGAAAATATATTTTCTCTATTTTCAGCAAGTCTCATGGATTAGAAAACGTGATTGGCATATCCTGAGCTCTGGGAAGTTCACGTACACTAACGATGAGAGATTCCAGGTATGTTGGTTTTATAATTGTTATAAATAACAGTGATATATAGGAAAGTTAAAAAATTGAAAAGGAATGATAGAGGCAGAAAAAAGGAGTGTATATTAATTACAACGAGACACCAACATAATATTGCCATGACTGATATGGTTTGACGATCAATTAGCCAAGTTTCTAGTGACCCTGCCTGCTGTGCAGTAGGTCCCGGATGCGATTCCCGGTCGGACACAGATTTATTTAAAGAAATGTATTTGTTCAGGTCTGGATGTTGCATATGTTGTGTTCGTCTTTATACGAGTATGTGTCTCTGGACCTACGACACAGGGACTCCTAGTATGGGCAATCGAGTATGGTGTTATTATTGTGAGTCTTGTGTTCGATTTTTTACACAGCTAGTTTATGATATTTTCTTTTTATATGAAAGAAGTCGAACGGAGAAGCGGCCAACGTGACGGTAAGTGGCTACCGCTGCCCACGGACGCCTGCAACACCAGGACGTATACCGTGTATGCCGTGGACCTCGCAAAATCGTATTGACAGCCTTCTCGTAGAATGGAAATCGTCGCGTAATGGAAAGATCTCTTGAAACAGTTCGATTCATGAAATTGAACATACTCATAATTTCTAGTATGGTACTGTGCAGTCGGCCGTTGATAACGTTGACCAGTTCCAATTTGTTATTTCATAAATATACTCGTTCAATTCATTGGTCAATTTAAAAATTCAACTTTATCATTGTCTATCATTTCAAACAAATCGAACGCAAAATTGTTCAACATTTTCACCGGCCCACCGCATATAGTACGTTTTATATTTTGCGTCATTGTAGAAAAAGACACATTGAAAATTATGCGGTGTTCTGCGTCACTCGGCAAGGGCCAAGTTTGGATTATGCGGCTCAAACATTTCAGGAAAGAAACAAAATAATAAGTTGAACAAACAGACTTTTGTTAGGATCGTGATACATATGCATGTTACTCGCACAAAAGGATACACAAAGTACTGGTGTACCACGCAAATGCGTGCTGCTGGCATGTGTATTCAGATTTTCGCAAGCCCTTTGATTTTTCGTTTTTCGTTCCCCGCGGGGAAGCGGGAAGGGGACTACGAACTTACGAGCCTCCACTTTGTAGTTTTCAACTAGCACTCACGAAACGTTTCTAGTAACTGTCATGTTTTTTATTAGCATATCTATGTAATTCATTCGTCATTGCTTGCAAGTTATTAGTATACCAGATACTTCCGCCTGGAATGCTTTCTACTTGTATATGTATACTAAGTTTACGGCCTTTATACTAAGTTCGGCTTATCAATAGCTGTATCAGTTGCCTTTTCATATCCGGACAAGCAGGCGTTGGCTGTGAAAGCAATGAGAAAGTTTCCATACTACTCCCTATTAGGTTTTATATTAATAATACTTTTCTTAAGAAAAATACAACTAGCTTTTTTCTTAAAAATAACACTGGATTAAATATATTCCAGAGTCAAAAAACCACGTACAAATACTTTTGGTGTAGGTCTTTGAGGGGGATAGTGCACGCTGCAATCCAACAGCTTCAGGGCGTGCTCGACTACGTTACCCCTCTCTCACAGAAGACTACCTTGAAATATACTGTATTTCCCACTTTATCTTATTTCCCTAATATACGTACTATACGTACTCTAATATACATGTTTCGGTAGTGAGTGAGATGTGCCAGAGCCCATTCCCATCCTATCCCTCCCCATTTTTCCAACCTTTTCTCCAAATTCATTCCTATATCTCCACAGGTAGGCAGCGCATCCGGGGGCGTGCTAACGTTTGTCATTTTGGACTAATGTTGGCATGTATCGTGGATGTCTATGGGCGACAGTATCCACTTACCATCAGGTGAACTGTATGCTCGTCTGCCGCCTTCGTCCATAAAAAAGGTAGATGTTCGACTATCTGCTCTAACAACAATTGAGTACCATTATTACATTTTGGCGTCTTTTACATACAATTACATATGAAACAAGTCGTATACGCACATCTGTAGGTACCTGTTTTACTTTACTCGATGTTTCATCTGGATTGCACTTACCATAGTAACGATCTAGCTGAAGCTGACTTGAGCTCGTAACCCAAGTCAGGTTAACAACAAAACAATTAGGAAACAATATATAACTATCGTTAATAATATTAGAATATTTAACACGAATTAAAAATTCAACATAATAGGCTTAATTTCCCGAGGAAACCCTCAGAAATAAAAAAAACATCTGGAGTATGTGATCCACTAAACCTCACCGGGACCGCCTGGTGGATTACGGCCCGGAGGCCTCCGCCCTGCAGTGGGACGTTATAGACTGATACATACATGGGGAGGCATAATTTCGCGTTAAAACAATATTGCATTTGCTCAAATTTTCATAGTACGCTTGTTGTTTGGACCACCTGAAACTCATGCATATTGAACGCGTCCACAATATATTTAATTTATAACTGAACAGTTTGAGTAAATAAATTAATATTCCCACGGGCGGATTTTATCCGATGATAGTTTTGGAAAATTGAAAAGTTTTGGCATTTCATTTGTCTGCAAGCGTTAAAGATTGGAGGCTTTGTAAGAAATGAAATATTCTGTCAATATGTCAGGCACAGACAATTTAATAGAATTCTACAGCTTTGAGTTTTTAATTCAGACGTGTCGCCATTATTTCTATTGAAAGAAAATATATTTATTCAGTGTTATTTTTTCGTTGTTGTTCGTTATAAATTTGAGAGGGTATATTGTGTGTCGCGACTACAATAGTAATTAGAGTTAATACTGCCAGTATCTTGAATTACCGCAAAATCAAATTTCTTTATCTCGATCGTATAGAAATAGACGCAATGTGAAATAGTATGATACCTCATACGATACGTCACATTTATGAAAATGTACCAATGCGACTATACAAAATGGCGGATATTCGTAATATTAAATGACTGTCTTAAAGTGTTAATAATATTAAAGTTACATTCTAAATTCGTTAATAGTGGATTAATAAAAGAATAATTGAAAAAAATATTTCGTTCGTACAGTCAACTACCTACTTCTAAGTTGCTAAGTCAAACCTTGTACTTTTTGGCGGGAACCCTAGAAGTGAAGTCGAGTTTCTGTTTGATTATTATAAAAAATGTGTATTTATGGGCTTTGTCCTTTAATAGTGATAGTTTATTAAACGTCTAATAAATAAAAGCATAAGACTGAGTTGTTCGCTTCCAAGGAGTCCAAATCTGTCCTCAGCAAAGCTTTGGGGTGTAAGAGGCTCACCTACCATCTTTGGAGCCTAAGTCAACCTCACCTGCTAGTGGTGCACCCTGCTGTCAACTAACGAGGCAATGGCGTTCCCTTTTTGCGGTGGGAGGGTTACTCCGTCGGCAAAGCTACCAAACTTCCGTCGGAGTCCGACGCCATAATGGTGCCATATTAGCCGCGAGGCCCGCATCGTGTTCCGGCGGTGAGCGGAAGAAGCCGTCCCGAGAGAAAGATTGTTGCGTATGGAAAGGAGGACCAGCGATTGCGGGGAATTACAGACGCGCATAGGCGTGACATGGTGGCGCCGGGATCAGGGAGACCCGGTGAAACGGTTGTCCGCTGACCGCCCGCGGGTTGTTGGGGGCCCGAACCCGGGGATTTCTCTTTAATCTCCACCCCAGGAGGCTGCCCCGCCGCACGCAAAAAATCCCTTGGAGTAGTAGTTGTGCCGGAGGAGACCGGAGTGGAACCCGACTGCTGCCCCCAGGGGGGGACCGGGGCCCTTCCGTACCCCGTGCCAGCAAGTCACACAACCTTTGTGACCTGGTTTTTCTCTGCTCTGTGCTTTGTCCTTTGATCCACATGTAACCATCTCTCTCTCCGTCCCCCCTTTTCTTCTTCTTCTCCTTTTCCCTATTCACACTCACTATACAATGGCCAAGAAAAAGTACAATGTTTACTCAGCGGCCCATCCTGTAAGTTCCACATTTAAAGTGGACTTTTGCAACATCAGAGGGGGATACATAGTAACATCGACGCCGTCCACTACCACTTTGAGACGGCAAAGCCGGCCTTACTTTTCTTGACGTAGACACAGATAACCTGCCCGGCTGATACATCATATCTTCATTACCCCGGTTACAAACTGGAGCACTGTTTTGTGCGACGTGCTGCGGTATGCATGTACGTCCGGGAGGATATTTGTTGCCGCCGCCTCAGCCATTTTGAAGACGGAGACCTGTCGATTCTCTGGGCGCGTATTGACTACGGAGGTTCCACTAAAGTCTACGCTTGCCTTTACAGGTCTCACAGCGGTGATACGGAGACGACTCGCTTTTTTGAGCGCCTACAGGAGACGACTGACAGCGTGCTCGAGCAGTTCCCTTGCGCGGAAGTGGTAGTCCTCGGTGATTTCAACGCTCACCACGAAGAGTGATTGGGATCCCGAACTACCGACCGCGCAGGGAGAGCAGCCTATAACTTTGCCCTGGCCTATGGTTTCTCGCAGTTGGTGTCCTCACCCACGAGGATACCTGATATCGAGAGCCATACTCCCTCCTTACTGGACCTCCTGCTGACTACGCGGCCGAATGACTACAATGTTGTTGTTGATGCCAGCTGCTGTGCCAGCTAAGCAAACCGTGCCGACCCACTCACAGGGGACGCGCAACGTCTGGCACTACAAGTCTGCAGATTGGGATGGGTTGCGCGAATTTTACGCTTCTTATCCCTTTCTGTTTCTCGTCGGGAGATCCGGATACCTGTGCAGACTCCGTTGCCGACGTGGTGTTGCAGGGCATGGAATGTTATATTCCTTGCTCCGTGATACCGGTAGGCGGACGGAGCCAACCTTGGTTTAATCAGTCCTGCAGAGAGGCCCGTCGTAATAAACGGGCTGCATACAGGGCCTGGGCCAAAGCGCAGGTGTCCGAAGATCCGAACACCACCGACTTGAGGAAGAAATTTAACGCTGCCTCGAGGTGCAGTAAGAAGATCATTGTCAGAGCTGTGAATAGGATTTTGCAAGGTCGACGGCGCGCCCGCATACCCCCTGGTGTTGCAGGTGTCCATGGGCAGCGGTAACACTTACCATCACGTGGGACCGCTTGCTCGTCCGCCCACTAATTAATAAAAAAAAAAGCTACTATCGCATTTGTTTTATCCACGATACGCGGAGTCAAAGTTCAAAAAAGGAATTCAAAAGTTCTGACCTTGTAACCTCCTGTAACAGGAGTCCTGTTCACTCACTCTCGATCTTCCTGGGGGCCCCCGGAACTGATGAACAGGGATGCGCTTAATAGCGCCGTTGCAAGGTCGTCGATCACTGTTTCACATCACTGCATAATACACCGAACACTTATTATCCAACTGGCGTGCCCCAAGGTCTCCCAAAATGTGCAGCCTACTTGCACCACAACAAATTGCGATCGTATCGTACCGAGCCGCCGAAGGGTCAAAAACTAACTAACGGGCGATCCGCGCCCGCGCAGCACGTGAATTCACCCCTCACCCCGCAGCTCCCGAACAATACCGAACAGCATTATTAAGTAACTTTCACGTGACTGGACATTGACAAGTTGTTAGTTACGAAGAAAATTGTCACCATCGCAATGTGCCAATTGCACCATAGTCATAAGAAAAGAAGTGAAACCGCATCTACAAATAATTCATTATATGCGCTTTCACCTATATTTAGAAACTATATTTATAATCATTGACTATTTTGTCCATTCCTTTGTTTGTTGTTTTTTTTAGTTTTAGTGGATATGTAACTTCGTAATAACTAAAGATTTGTACCACCCTTGATGTAAATCGTAATGGAACTAATTGTTATTTAAGATCTTTGTATATGTAGGTACCTGTCATTACAACTAAATCATATTATTATAAAATTATTATTGCATCGCTTGAAGTTTGTTATTTATTTTAGCTATTTGATTTGGTTTATATTTATTTACCAAATAAGTTATCAAAAATACACAATACAATAATAGACACTCAAAAATCCACGGAGGTTTGTCCAGAGCATGCATACGAATGCCTATCCGTTCCTTCCGGCGGTCTACCGGCGGGGGAACCCGGGCTCGTTGCTGCACACACTCTTTGCTCCTGGCTGAGCGTCATCTGCGCTCCCCGTAAACTATACATGTCCGGTGACTCTTGAAAGGCCATTAGGGCCACAAGCATTTAGCCGTTCCGAAAAAAAAAACGACCTCATGTTTACGGCGCGCATGGCTGACGTCTGCCCAGTGGCAGGATCCGAGGGCTATTTTACGATTACTTTATTCAATGATTCATTATGCATGAGTACATAACTTATACTACCTACAACAATACGTACATATAATTTTACTAAAATCCATTCAATCCAATGCCCACGTTTCGATACAATTATTCAAATGTACTATTATTTACTCAAATAGTACAATTTGACAATTGTGCGATCCCTATTAGAACATTTAGCTCTATTTAGTCGTCCTGTATCACGTATTCATTAATCGAATTGTTAATGCAGAACTGTGTTCAAGCGACATTTCGATCACTATCAATCTAATTCAACATTTCAACGAAACTAACTTGCATCAGAATTGAGCTAAAACGAATTTATTTTAGGCATTCAAGACATTCAATTTAGGCATTTTCATTTTAGGCATTCAAGACATTCAATTTAGGCATTTTCATTTTAGGCATTCAATTCAGAACGCGAACAGTATTCTTGTTGCTACAATCATTTTTGCATGAAATTTGCACAGTAGTTTCCTTTTATGACTCTAAAACTTACTAAAACGGAATCTCTTGAAATTCAATCCATAAGGGGATGAAACGTGCTATCAAAGTTTTTACGGGAAAAATATTTAAGGGTCTTATTAACTTGAAATTTGGTATAAAGATTCTACAACAAGCTCGTTCTAATAATGGCAAAATTATGACTTAATTAGTTTCAAATGTTATTATACTTTATTTAATTTAAGCTACCCGCACATATTATACTACCACTAACTATAACAAATAGTATTACAGTCTGGTTACCCTCAAAATTAGCGCTCGTATACGATGACTCGCATTACGGATATGCGGTTAAATTAATGAAAATGATTATGCATGTAGCATTCCACTGCTTTCCAATTAAATTTCAGTAATTATTTGTATGTCAGACTCTCGTTATAGTTTAATCATATTACATGCTTTTTCAAATGTATTAAATATAATATTTTGTAATAGTAGGTAGTCTGAAAAGTTCGCTGCCGTTTTGGACGGATGACTTCTATTTACCTCGCAACACTGATCACTGGTCCCAATAAAATTCCCTGGGGGATTCGTCTACACTCACCAGTTCATCGGGATCCCCAAGATGGGGATCTACATAGAATTTCATGTATATTTGGGTCCCCTAGTATAAAGATCAAGTTACATTAGGGTTTTCCTTCGCCGCCGAGCAAATGGTAATTGAAATATCTGTTCAAAATAAAAAAAGGAGATACAAAAAACTTTTCTTTTTTTTCTCTTTATTTTATTTAAGGGCTTTTACACAAAAAACTTGCTTTGTTAAGTTTCTCGTGACGAGATTATGGAATTGAAGCTAAGAGTTCGTGAATTTTCAGTTCGCTCTCGGATGGAAAACATGTAAATGGAGATATATTCCAAAATTAAAACTTCTCTTCCATTCCATGCAGAACGTTACCTGAATAGAAAATAAAATTCCCAAATGGCTTCTAAACCGGAGTCCCGTGTCGCGTGGCAACTTTCACGTTTGCTTGTGTTTATTATTCCAACATTTTCGTGTTGGAGTTTTCAAATACTTACGCAATAGGGTACTTGATTTTATTATTGTTTATTACATTTATATTAATTGCATGGCTTATTCTAGAGAAGAAAACATAAATAAAATTTAAATTACAAATTAAGGAAATATGCACTTGATGCAATGTGCTCAAATATTGGGTGAAAATTCATCTTACAAATAAATAATATTCTTATTACTAAAATACATAATATGTATATATTGTTTACGATGCGCACACTAGGCGCGCACCTGCCTCGCGTTACGCGAAAGCAGCCCGAGGAATGTGCACTCGGGCCCAAATGTATTAAACTTACTCAATAACCACCACAATGGTGGGTAAGCACAATAATAGGATATACAGGCCTCACTTACCCCAGGTGGGTTTGCCCACGCACAAATCTGGAAAGTGTTCCTACGCTAGTCCCTACTAGACGTGACCTATCTTAGTGTGATTGAATAAATAAATACATAAATTCCCAATAAATACTTGTGTAGTAATCCAAGTCTCGTCCTGTGGTGAGCCGGTGGCCGCTATCGTTCGGCAACTCACACCCGGCAGCAAATCACCTCGAGAAATGACTCCAAACCACAAGCACAATCACACCCAAACAATTCCAACCAAAACACTCGCGTGGCACAAGGATATCGCGAACAAGACCTATTAATAGGCGCGAATATCAATAATCAACTGTCCGAGACCGCGGTGTGAATTTAACTCAATTTACCTCTGCTCGCCGCCGAGCGCGTGTTACTACTCCAAAACATCAAATTCTCAAACCGCCTTCAATATGGCGGGGACAAAAAAATGTTGTTTCAAATAATCAAGGTATGCGGGTATGCAAAGATGCTCGCGCCAATTCCAAACAATCCCCCGTCCCGAGCCGAAGTATTCGGGTCGCTAATCAATGGGTAAGCGGGATAATGTCGCGACGGCCCGCTTCAAAATAGAATCACCCACCAAGACCTCGGCTAACCTGGGAACACCATCAGAGCCCGGAAAAAGGTTAACAATGCGCCCCCGGCGCCAACACAAGGGCGGTTAGCATCTTTAACCAACACGAGGTCCCCAACCTTCGGCGGATTAGTTTTGTCCGTTCACTTGACGCGCTGCTGCAGAGTGTGCAAATATTCAAGGTGCCAGCGTTTCCAGAAATTCTGAGTGAGCTGCTGGAGCAATTGAAAACGCGACAAGCGAGAACTGGGCACATCAGTACAAGGGTACTCTGGCAGAGCGACGAGTGGCTGACCAATCAAAAAATGGCCCGGCGTTAGGGCTTCCAAATCATTCGGATCCGACGAAAGTGGGCATAGCGGTCGAGAGTTGAGGACGGCCTCAACTTTCGCAAACACGGTCGCGAGTTCCTCAAATGTGAGAATCGTCTCACCAATAACGCGCCTCAAATGGGTCTTTGCCGATTTAACTACGGCCTCAAAAATTCCACCCCAGTGCGGACAAACTGGCGGATCGAAGCGCCAGGTTATCCCACGGAGGGCCATCTCACGACCCAAATTGATTTTCTGCTCTTCAAGAAACTCATACATATCCCTTAAGTAGTTATTGGCCCCCTGAAAATTAGTTCCGTTGTCGGACCTAATCAAGGTAGGGAGTCCCCTACGAGATACAAATCGGCTGAGGGCCGCTACTAAGGCTTCTGTGGAGAGAGCAGAGACAACTTCCAAGTGTGTGGCCTTAGTAGACAGGCACACAAAAACACACAAATATGCCTAAACTTACAAAGCCTATCGCAGGCTGAACTAGAGTAATCCGTGAGGCCGGCCAAATTGACACTGGTCCCTTCAACCAGTCCGGACCCCACCACAACGGATCTCCAATAATCTCTAGGGCTGAGCATCCACGTGATGCACAATCAGCTGGGTTTATATCGCCAGGGACATGTCGCCAAATCAATCCTCAATCACCTCCAAGGTGTGAACAGAAGCTCGCAACCAACAAAGCACAATTTGACTGTCTGTCCATGCAAAGACGTCTACTAACTCTACGGAACGCCCTAGAGTAGCGACGACATGATTCAAGAGACGAGTCAAGAGACTGGCGCCTGACAATTCTAGCTTCGGTATTGTCATAGGCGAGCGAATAGGCGCAACCTTGCTCTTTGCTAGAACCGGCGAGACCAAAACATGTCCAGCAGCATCCACTGTGCGTGTAGATAAACAACCGCTGCATACCCTCGCTCGGAAGCATCAAAAAAGCCATGAAGGCTAGCTCTATACTTTCCAGACGGAAGGAAACGTCTGGGCAAGGAAACCCGATTAAGAGCTGGGAGGGATGACACAAACTCTAGCCATTCCAACAATAACTCTCCATGAAGAGGCTCATCCCACGACAATTCAGCAGCCCATAATTTCTACAAAAAACATTTCGCCCAAAAAATGACTGGACTGATCCAATCGACTCACCAACCAAGCTGAGACTACAACCCTGGGCACCCGAGTCCAAAAGGGCACGAACAACAATCGAGTTGCCCTTCGGGTCCCATACCCGCACAGAGACCGTAGGCAAGAGGATGGTCTCTGGGTTCTCAGCGTGGTGAGCTGCAAGTCCCTAACGGGAGAAGTTACGGAGTGAGGGCTCCCTCCACGAGTGCGGCAGGGGACGATAACTGTCTACCCTGCCCTCACCGCGACGACCCTGCACAACATGTGCGGATGAGAGGGGGGCTGCAGCCTGCCCTCCCAGGCGGGGTGGACGCCGCTCCAACAGCGGGGGGGAGAATCTCCGGTTGCGGTAGACTGTAGAGTACTCCGCAAACCCAACAGCGCCTCTAGGGGGTGGCGAACGCCTACCCCCGCCCGTAAGGGCTCGATCCTGGGCGCTGGACCTGGCAGGACTGTCACCACCAGCGCGAGCAGCCAAATGTCGCTCAGCCTCGCGAACACCAGCACCCTCCTGGTTGCGGTTCGCACACAAAATTACATGGTGAGCACCACCACATTGTCCACATGGACGAGGCTGAGGACACTCTCGCTGGAAGTGACCCTCCAGGCAATGGTAACACAATCGCCTCTCCTTGGCGATGTGTCGACGCGCTGCTACGCGCAAGGCTACAAATTTGTGGCAAGCAGTCATCCGGTGGCCGGAGCGCTTGCAGAATCTGCAAGCCACGGACTCCTCTTGGGAGACCCCATATCTCGGCCGTGACTGCTTGAAACCCGGCGGACCCTGCTGTCGGGCCAGTGGTCGCTCTCGGCGAACACTAGGCTGCGGCACCAAGGGAGCGGAACCCTCCACGGTATCCACCCTGCGACACTCGTCTTCCAAGAACCTTTCCAGGTCCTTATAGGAAGGCAGGTGAGTGGAGCTGTCCCCACCATACTGTCGCTCAAAGCGCAGCCGCATCTCCAAAGGCAGTTTCGCCAGCACAATATGGAGCAGCAAAAAGGACCACTGGTCCACAGGTAAGTCCAATCGCCTTAAGGCGTTAACCGCCACCAAAACAGGGTTAACAATGTCTGTCCGTAAGGCTGACGCACAGGTAACCTTAGGCAGATTCAAAATTTGCCCCACGTGGGTGTCAGCCAAAAGGCGCACGTTGTGGTAACGGCGCTTCAACAAGTCCATGGCTGTCGAGTAGGTGCTGTCATCGACCTTCAGGTGCTGTACCAGGCCTAGAGCCTCTCCCTGTAAGGAGGCCAACAGGTACGCCATTTTTTGTGCAGCTGACAGGTCGGAATGGGAGTCCACCAAACTGTTGAACATCCCATAGTAGCTCAACCACTGGTCCAAATCACCGTCAAAGGTGGGAAGGTTGAGCGTGGGGAGACGACCCAACAAGGCGTGGGGTGCAACAAGTGAATCCCTACCAGAGGGAGTTGAGATGTGGGAGACCGCCTCGTTAATGGTGTCCACAAACTCGTATATTTGGCCAAAGTCCGCTTCATATCGCTGCTTCTGCTCGTCCGGTACAGGCGTTTCCAAATTCGCCATAAACGTCAAGCCTTCAGCAAAACTCCTATCTAACGCCACCAAACGGGCCGGCATTTCACTCGCCCGGGCGAGTAAGGCTTGCTTCCGGTCCGGCCGGTTGACCATTGCAACCGCAGAAGAAAACCATCTCAACTGAGCAGTCATTGCGGACTGATGTGTAGAAAAGGTCACCTTGACAGACATGTCTACACCTCAGGACGCACGCAATACAAAACAAAAACCAAAAATAAAAAACAAAAATAAAAGTAAAAAAAAACAACAATAACAAAAAAAATAACAAAATAAAAAAAACAAAAAATGCAGTGGAGGCACAATAAAAAAACAAAAGGGGTGCGTATGTGTCTTCAAGAAGGTATAACCGTCCAAAATATTAATTAAGACTACCTGACAAAACAACAACAAAAAAAAAACAAATTAAATTATCAAATTATCAAATTAAAATAAACGCAACCAAAAATGTACACGAGCGTGGACTCAATAAAACCGCAATGTCCAGCTATTAAAAAAAAAACGTGAAGCGTTATATCCAAAAAAAATTATTAACGTGTGTGGGTAACTAGCCACCTACTAAACGTCGCACGCGTGGATTCAAAATATCTTCAGAATACAAAATATACGTAGGGCCTAGCCTTCAAACCGTGAACGTAAAATAAAAATCAAAAACCAAATATTTAAACCAAATTACCAATATACAAAAACAAAAAGTCATCAATATTAACTACCTAACGGTATTATCAATATCATCAATATCACGTAACGGTATCAAACCACGCTCTGCTACCAGATGTTTACGATGCGCACACTAGGCGCGCACCTGCCTCGCGTTACGCGAAAGCAGCCCGAGGAATGTGCACTCGGGCCCAAATGTATTAAACTTACTCAATAACCACCACAATGGTGGGTAAGCACAATAATAGGATATACAGGCCTCACTTACCCCAGGTGGGTTTGCCCACGCACAAATCTGGAAAGTGTTCCTACGCTAGTCCCTACTAGACGTGACCTATCTTAGTGTGATTGAATAAATAAATACATAAATTCCCAATAAATACTTGTGTAGTAATCCAAGTCTCGTCCTGTGGTGAGCCGGTGGCCGCTATCGTTCGGCAACTCACACCCGGCAGCAAATCACCTCGAGAAATGACTCCAAACCACAAGCACAATCACACCCAAACAATTCCAACCAAAACACTCGCGTGGCACAAGGATATCGCGAACAAGACCTATTAATAGGCGCGAATATCAATAATCAACTGTCCGAGACCGCGGTGTGAATTTAACTCAATTTACCTCTGCTCGCCGCCGAGCGCGTGTTACTACTCCAAAACATCAAATTCTCAAACCGCCTTCAATATGGCGGGGACAAAAAAATGTTGTTTCAAATAATCAAGGTATGCGGGTATGCAAAGATGCTCGCGCCAATTCCAAACATATATAAATAACTTTCACTAACATTTTATAATTCAACGGGCCTGAAACATAGAGCAATTATTATTATTATACTAGCTGTTGCCCGCAATCGGATGGATGGTATAGGAACGCATACGGGACAAACAAAGAAACATTCAATTTTATGTATATGTACTACTAGCTGTTGTCCGTGACTTCGTTCGCGTGGTCTTCAGTACTAATTCAGAAACCTTCGCGGGCATGCGCACAACAACTCGCCAAAGTTTCATCGAAATCGGATGAATGGTTTAGGAACGCTTAGAAGACGAACGAACAAACAAACATTAATTTTTATATATTAGAATAAATATTTTAAGTGGGCATAGTGCTGTAAAAATGAAACCTTAACAGTTTTAGACTTGAACTTAAGGGTGTAAGACTATCAAACGTTCATCGCTTACTATCGCTCATGTATGGTAGTAATACCGGTGCTGATGAATAAGGACATTTTTAGTATTGCATTTTTTTTTTATTTATGTTTTGTATTATTTATAACTTTCCAGTCATTTCTCTAGATCTGTTTATTTTGATTTCACGGACCAATTCGTAGTATCTTATTTATAATTTGTATTCTCTATAACTTTCCAGTCATTTCTCTAGATCTGTTTATTTTGATTTCACGGCCCAATTTGTAATATCTTATTTATAATTTGGATTCTCTATAACTTTCCAGTTATTTCTCTAGATCTGTTTATTTTGATTTCACGAACCAATTTGTAAACTCTCTATAACGAACTTCGTTATAATAAATAACTCTATATACCGTATACTCACTTGAGTTATATTTAAAACCGATACATTAATACACTCTCTATAACGTGACAGCCAATATCTATAACGAAACAATACGTCATTGTTTAGCCGTCAATAAGCATTTATTATCGGTTTACAAAAGGCTCCGGCAATGTTTTTGAGGTGCCCAAATTTCTAAGAATGACAGCATCTGTTCCTTTTGTTTGTTGTAAACGTTTACCATTACTGTCAGATCAGGCGTTGTCCTTTGAAAAGTTTAGTCTAAGATACCAAACACATTATCGTCGTGAACTTAGACTTCTGAACTGTGAACATGATCATTGATCAGTAAAAGCAAAACTGTGTGTTGACGAAAAAGTTTCTTTAATACGTACGAATATTTTAAATAATGCCCGTCGACCAACTTCGTATTCCGAACAAATGCGAGTGAATAGATGATAAGAAGAAAAAAAACATTCAAACACTTTACGAACATTCTTTTCAGCTCGCTCAAATTCAAATTGCTACTGTGGCGTGGCCAGGAGGACTCACGAGTTCATTACTTTTCTTTGTAACCACTCTATGTTATATACAGTTTCTCAGCGTTCGGTCTCGATCGAAAATACGAAAATGGGCGACCGACACTAATTAATTACCTACTGTACGATATTTTTAATAATGTTTTAATAACAATAATTCGTATAATTCCAATTTATTTTTCTTTTACAGGTATTACACGGAGAAGACTCTGAAGACTGGACGCTGCAGATCAAATTCGTCCAGAAAAGGGACAATGGGACGTATGAATGTCAGGTGAGACGTTTTTAAATACTCGTACCTACTTAAGAATATGGCTTAGTACCCTTAGTATGCGGCCTTAGTACCTACATTTTGTTTTGTTTTCACTCGTCTAAAAAGGTTATTTATCTGGTTTCATCGAAGAATAATTCTTTTTTTTGGGTTTCTTTTCAAACAATTACACGCCAGTCCCTCTGTATCCTAACATACTCTTATTCATATAACAGATCATAATAAGCGCTTCACTAGCTGTGAAATATAAATTGAAGGCTTTAGCGGTAGAAAGTGGAAAGTCCTTACAGATCAAAAGATAGATTACTAATACATAAAAATTATTAATGATAAACTAACCTTATTAATGAGAAAGATAAAAGAAAAAATATTATTGTAGAATTTAATGGATTAGTTTGTACAATCGTTATAACGCAAATGTACCCAACTCCATTATTTTCTATAGTTCTTATATATAGCGTATTAAGGTCTTCATGGGTACAAGTTAGTTGTATGTATGTTTTGCTATACGTCTTTTTCTAATGTAATTAGTTAATGTGTCTAATGAAAGGAATAAGTAAAAGCTACAGGAAATGAAGACAGGAAGCTTTTAATGAAACTTGACCTGTTTACACGGGTCTCCGTCATTAATATTAAGACGGATCCATGTTAGAGGAATTATTCGTTGTATCTTTTAAAAACTGCAACGTTAGAATAGGAGGCCCCATATATGATAGAATATTGTCCAGATAGGATATATGTACCATATAGGGACTGCAACTGTATAAGATAGGTGGTAGGGATTCTCCGTAACGAATATCTTCACTCCATAACACCCACATGAAGAGATGGCGATGATGCTTCTCTAAAGCCAGCCGACACCACAAGGACAAGGTGCTGTATACCACTCTTTTATTCTTGAAAAAGATCGATGTTTTTTTTAGAAAAAGGCCACAGACGAGCATACAGTCCAACTGAAAGTAAGTGGATACTGTCGTCCATAGACATCCTCGATACATGCCAATTATGACAAATGTCCAGAATGACAAACGTTGACATTCCCCCGGATGCGCTGCCTACCTTTGGAGATATAGAAATGGATTTGGAGAAAGGGTTGGGAAAATGGGGAGGGATAGAACGAGAATGGGCTCTGGCACATCTCACTCACTACCGAAACACGGACGTACATTAGGGAAATAAGATAAAGTGGGAAATGCAGTACATCTGGTACAAGGTAGTCTTCTGTAGATGGGTCTTCTGTATGACGAATTGTATTAATGAATTGTAGGGCAGAGTTGGATATTGGCGAGCCCTTAAGGAAATGTGCCTACAATTTAATAATTTGCCTATAATTATTATAATGCCTATAATAATATACAAAATCAGTATTGTTAAAAAAATAATTTATTTGGCCACAAGCTATAATTGCTAAAATTATGGAAATCTAAAAATAAAAAATATTAGTAACAAGAACCCGAAATTATCAGACCTACGTGATAATATCGCGCCTGACATGTGTGGAGGCACTTTGAGGTGGGCAATAATGGTATTCCTTCTGAATCTAGAAATGAAATTTTAAGATACAAAATAAGTTTATGGTAAAAATAACAAAAGTCCTGAGATGCAACATTTGCAACAGCAAAGCCATACGCTAGTTTTTGTAGGTGTTGTTGACTAATTGCATATAATGTTTTAGTCAATGGAGCAACATACTCGCCTAGATCATTCTCTTGTTTTCTTGTTTTTCTCTAGCAAAAATAATATCGCGCTTAAATGTCAAACTGCGTTAGTTTGTTTTGTGATCGAGAAGAAATCATCAAATTTTAATGTGAATGTTAAGAAAGTATTTGCACACCATTCTTTAATATTTTTAACCATTATAAACATTCAAACAATAAAGATTTGCAGTTATCCTCGTAATGGAAATACATCAAAAATTACAACGAAAGCGCGGCAAACATTTTTACTTACACCAACCTCACATGGTTGTTCGCAATGGACGGATCGCACTCGGATGTCCTGTAAGGTTATTATTTTTTTGGATATGGGTGGGCACGTAATTATCAACCGCGCGCAATTATCCAACTCTCCCCTATACGTGACATTAAATTAATGATATTATTTACTTAATGACATTATTATTATTGTATTTATGCCTGATAGGTATAACATGGAATGTACTGATTTTTTTTCCAGTAATCATCTTTATGTAAAATACTCATACACCTGCAAATGAATCATTTGATTTGAAAATAATGCATAGTCTATTATTGTATTTAAATTCTAACACCGACTGTTGCTTGACTCGTGTATGTTCAAGTCGGATTCCGCTTTTCAACAAACAATCTCTTGTTTCATCCTATATATAGGCAAATAGAGTAACGGAACATTGTCTTACGTAAGGCGTTCCACTGAGGATTAAAATATTCATGTTATAGCAGGGCCAAATTATTCTGTATGCAAGACTCGAGCTTGGCAAGGCCCGGGACGATGTGAGATACATTTTAAGATGCGAATGTGACGTTCCCATTTCTATGTTCTATTAGTACAGCATTTTAATGGTAATTTTCTCCATTGAGGTCGGGATAATTTAGGTCAAAAGAAATCTAGGATGCAAAATGGTGTGTTTTACTTCATTAAAGTTTGTATTTTTTGTACCGGTTCTTTACTTTTATGTATTCGTAGATATTTTAACTAAACAAATGTTATATAGGTACACTTATCTCATTGAAACAAGGCGGCAAAGGCATACTGTTAATCTGGTAGTAAATTAAATGGATGCCGTCGCCCTTGGACATCCGCGTTACATGCCAAAATCAAGTCAGGAATGACATACGTTGCCACATCCCCGGATACCACCCAACCAGCCTTTGGAGATTTAAAGGAATTAATTTGGAGACCGAGTTGGAAAAATGCGAAGGATAGAATATAATAAAATGGCAATACGCTTTGGCATATCTCACTCACTACCGAAACACGTGCGTACATTGGGGAAATAGGATAAAGAGGAAAATGCAATACATTTCATGACAGTCTTCAGTGACATAATAATTGATAATAATATATAGAATACCTAGCTATATTTAACGTAGATCGGTATTTTATTTCAGTAGAACATGTCAATAGGATTTATAATAATAATAACGTAGTATATTTCACTAATATTCGTAATATTGGCATGAAAATATTTCACTACGATCATGCAAATTTTAATGTCAGTGGATGCGATGTCAGTGTCAAAAGTAATAATTACATATTATTATTACATTCAATCGGAAACGAAATAGTGAATTGTAAATCATGATACTTTACCGATAACTAATTCATATGTACAAAGTCGCTAGCGATCACTATAATGTTTCACAAGTAAGGATAACATTGCATACACACACACACATACACACATCTGCAAAAAACTTAAATTGTTACCAGAATAAATAAAAGAATTATCAAACGTTCACGCCAAAAATGTTTTCAAAAAGTATAATTTTTATTTAGTCTGTAGGTAATTGAATTAAAGCTCAAATGTAATCTCGACAAAATCCAATACGAAAATTTTAATTAACAGCTAAATGAAAAGCGAACCTTTGTGTCGCAGGGCTTAACATAAAAAAATGAATCAACGAAATTGAATAATTTATGCGAAACGGACCCTTTTCCTTCGTTGGATTTTTTATTGGGAACTCGTTTCGCTTTACTCAACCGTTTCGTTTGAATGTTTCCTTGAATTAGTTAATTATAATGTCATGGGGTGATAGCCTGATAGGTGATATCTTGATAAGCGGTGATAGCTAGGGGGGGGGGGGGGGGAGGATCTAATCTATTCTGGAGTCTCATTCGTTAAGTCGTATGTTTAAATCCTCGCCTCGTGCCATTCGTACCTCGACTGAGTACAAGCCGAGGATTTCAGTAGTGAAAGATGACATCGTGAGGAAATCAGTATGCTAGAGAATTAAAAAAATATGGAGCATGTGTATGTTCCAGATTTTAAATTATCGTATAATTATTTTCATAAATGTCTTTTTCAAGATAATTCAATATAGACTTAATAAAATCACATTCTCTCAATAACAGAAATAAATGAATTGAATCATGTCGAAGTCAAATTTAAATTAAAGTTACAATAAAAAATGTCTGTTATCCAATATTACAATTACAATAAACGAAAGTTACGTCAATGTAATTATTTATGTGAATTAAAACTTATGTCAATATTTCAAAAGTGAAGAATCTTGTGGTGTTAATGTTCGCAGATTGTTAGATTTAGGAAGGTTGATATCTATCCGGAGGCCTCACTATCCTGCCAGAACGAGTACGATAATAATCATTAGTATAATTAGTATAATGATTATTTACAGACATAATTTTGTAGTCATCAGTGAGGACCGCGGGAGCCGCGCCGAACATGACCGGTTTGAGTCATCCATCACTATCTATTAGTACTAGTCCATAATCGTTCTCAAGTTCGTCTCAACTATTATATGTCGCCTGTATCCTATAATTCTAATTCGCCACTGTAGCTTCATTTCATAACTACGGTCTCTAATTTGTTTTGTGACAACCGCCACTGATCTAGATTTTTCAATTAATGTCACGAACTTTTTTACCTTATGTCCGACGCTAAAAGCTGGTAGCTAAAAGTGTTTCCATCATATTATTTCCTATACACTATTTGTCAATACTGTACGTCTTTCCTGGCACCTTTTCACGTGCTAGTATTTAAACTATCGTCTATAGGTAAAATGCTGCGTAACTGTCTATTTTGTAATAACTCTGCCGGAGACGGTGACGTATCCACTAATTAGAGTATTCAAATATTCTAACAAAGTCAAGTGAAAATCTAAATCGGAATGAAAGATTTTATTGTTATACTTTTCAACAGTTTGTACTGGTCGCTGCGCAGTCCAACACTGCGGGTGATAGAGTGATGAAGTCATATTTTTCAACAGTTTGTACTGCTCGCTCCGCTTGCCCGTTGGACTGCGTGCGGGTGATAGAGTGATGAAGTCATATTTTTCAACAGTTTGTACTGTTCGCTCCGCTTGCCCGTTGGACTGCGTGCGGGTGATAGAGTGATGAAGTCACGTGACTGAAATTCCATTCTCTAGTGAAGCGTAAAAACTCGCACAAACTGCGACCCCTCTGATATTAATACTTCTGGTGTGCCTAGGCTGCTAAGAATACATTTTATATGTTTTTTTTTTCTTCATTTAAGGCAATGGTGCAATTAGCACATTCTGTCAGTGTAAAGTTTTCTTCGTGAATTTCAATTTCAAAGTCTAAAACGTATCCTGCCAATATGCAGTCCGTCGATGTACGTCAGGAATCGCTCAGTAAAGTGATAGTAGGTTTGTTGAGGACAGGAGAGGACTCCTTGGAAGCACACGAGAAAAAGGCAGTTCCAGGTTTTTATTTCATTATCACAAACACCACGCACCAAACTTTGAAGTTTAATAAACTTGTACTATTAAACCACAAAACGCCTAATACACATTTTTTATAGTAACCTAGCAATTACTCAACTTCACTTATCGAGTTCCCGCCAAAGTCAATTTTAAATGTTTGGTGATATATTGCGAGAGTTTATTGCCGAGTTCAACAACTTCAATAAATTTATTGAAATAATCTACAACTAATAGGTAATTTTTTCCGCCAAAATAAAATAAATTCATGCCTGCTTTACACCGAGACCTGTTCGGTATTTCGTGTGGCTGTAAATTCTCTTTATTGTCATTTTTTTTTTCTGTAAGATAAACAAGGTTGACAGTTATTTATAAAAAAAATCATTGTGTTATTCTGGCCAAAATAGTAACCTGTTTTGCTCTAAGCATGCACTTCTCGAGAGGTAATTAATTGTACGTAATGTAATTTATTCAACATATCCTTTCGCATTTGTTTAGGAATAACTATCCTATTATTTCTCTATATTTCGTCTACCTGTTCTTTATTTTCATGACAGCCCTTGTTCACATAATTCCTCAGTATCCACATTTTACAATCTGTATCCGTTTCTTTTTGGAAATCCCGAAAGTGTGTATCAGTCAGCTCATTTCCTGCCGCACTAGTTCATACGCGCACGACAACGCATCCGCTGTTTAAAAATGTTTTCCTGGCGTATAAGCTAATTTAAAAGTATAAGGTTGTAGTGACCTAAGAAGCATACGTTGCAATCTAGGTGGAGCATCGACAATTGTTTTTTAATTATGTTTATTAAAGGCTCATCATCTGTTTCTATTGTCACATCTGCGCGCCCATATACATAAGCATAAAATGTACACATGCAAAACACAAGCATAGAGCTCCTTTTCTATCTGAACATAACGCTTCGTCTTAGTCGGCGACTTAGATGCATAACAATATTTTATTATACAGTAAAACCGCTCCTAAATCACTCTTACTTACATCTACCGATATCGTTATAGATTCAGCTATAGTATTGCTTTAGCTATAGTGTATTTAGCTATAGTGTAACACTGGTATTTCTGAGAGACATTTTTTTAAATTATTAAATGCATGTTCATGTATTTCTGTCCAGTGTCATTCTACATTTTTACCTAGCAATTCTCGCAAAGGGTGAGTTCTTTCAGACATTTTTGGTATAAAGCTACCCAGTGGGTAGTTTTACCACTTATGTAGGTGGGTAGTACCCACCTACATAAGTGGTAAAACCTAAAAAGCTCTCAATATCCTTGGTATTCTGAGGCGTCGGCATGTTAACAATAGCCGAAATGTGACTATCTGGATATAAGCCATTTTTAGTTACTCTGTGGCCTAAATTCTTAATTTCTTCTAACCCAAACTTACTCTTTTTAAGATTCAATTTTAAATTAATTTTCCTACAACGGTCTAAAACTTTCTCTGATCTATCATCATGGTCTACTTTATTATCTGCAAATAATAAAATATCGTCCACATACATACCCACACCTTCTATGTAGTCAAAATTCTCATATGTGTTTCTATGAAACACTTCACATGCAAACGAAATCCCGTACGGCATTTTTAAAACTTATAACGCCTAAAAGGAGTATTAAATGTCCGCAAATCGGGATTTCTAAGACAAACTTACCAAAAACCATTTTTGGCATCTAAAGTGCTAAAAAAATTTGCAGCCGAAAGATTCGCAACTATCTCGTCTAGTGTCGGTAGTCTGAAGTGTTCGCGCCTAATGGCAGCATTCAACTCTTTCGGATCCAGACATATTCTCAAGTCACCATTGGTCTTTTTTACGACCGTCATACTGTTTACCCAGTCTGTCGGGCCCTCAACCTTTTCAATGATACCGCTCGACTCCATTTGATACACTTGACTTTATCTTTAATAGTTAATGGTATCATTTCCAGCGCGTAAACTACGGGCTTAAACTGATTTTTCTAATTTTATTTCATACTCGCCAGGCAACGACCTACACCCTGGAAGACGTCACTGTATTTGTGTATAATATTTGAAAAGCTACTTGGAATGTTTTCCACACTATATATACGTTTGATTTAATTCAACACTGCAAGCATATTTACCTAGAATGGGACTGGAATCAACTTCAGCTACTTTGAATTCCAAATAATCATGTTTATATTTTTCTTTAATGTATCACTTGTCTATCACATTTATTTGCGCGCCAGAATAATCATGCAGTTTAGTATGGGTTACGACTAGAGTATTTTTTTCTTTTTAATTCCGATTCTAGTTAAATATCGTGCCGGTAACACATTATCAGCGGCTCTCGTGTTAATCCTAAAGCACAAGTTTATATTACTCTTTAATCTAACCGACCAGACCATTCATCATTATTATTATCATTAAGGTTGTAATTACCTAGTCAGATTATTCGATGTGATAAACAGGGGACATGTGCGCGAAAAATAATTAATTCACGAACATCGCAAATATTTTCCTGTGCGCTGGGCACGCTAGTCTTTCGTTTTTTTTTTCGGAATGGTTAAATTCTTGGACATTTATAGTTTAGGCCTAGTGCAGAGGGCGCTCAGCCAAGAGCAAAGAGTGTGTGCAGCAACGAGCCTATGTGCTCCCCCGCCGGTAGAGCGGCGGAAGGAACGGACCTCGGCTCGGGGGTTGCTTTGGGAGGGTACCGCGGGATCGCGAGTCGGTGAGAGTGTCTGGACACGTGCCGATACTTAGTAAAAGTGTGTGTTCACGGTGTAACGAGTGTGACGTCCTCGTCTCCGCCGGTGGGGACAGTGTATATATGTAGTCTGTGATGTAGTGTAAGAATCTCATTAGCGGCGGTAATTGGATCGTTGGAGTACTCTAAGAAGTGCTGAGGACGACGACGACGACGATGGGGAGGGTCATTCCTGTCGGGAACATAGGTTAGGCTGTCAACTACAAGGGGAGTTGGGATGGTGAGGAACTCTGTTGTAATGGCGTCCGTCGGGCGGAGTCTTTCACTTATTTGACAATGAAGGGAAGTTCCAAGTCCTTGTGGAGGTCGGCATTGCGAGAGTACCATGGGGCAGCCACGACCTTACGCACGAATCTATTTTGGAGGTTTTGGAGTATTTAATGTTGGAGTATTTTTAACGTAGTCTTTGCACAAAAGACGACGCTAGCAGGTCATTGTGGAGCGTACGCAGTTTTTTACAATGTCAGCTTATTTCTAAGCGACATTTTACTTCTCCCGCCTATGAGAGGGTTCAGACGACCGAGCACAAAGGCGGCTCGGTTTCGGACAGTTTATATGTTGTTCTCGGAAGGTCAGCCGATGGTCTAGGGTGACTCCAAGATATTTGGTCTTCCTAGCCCAAAGGATAATTTCACTGAAAAGGGATATTGGAAGTGGGGAGCTAGTCTTTCATGTGTAAGACCGCATTGTTAACACTGCATTCGCCCTCGCTCTACAAGACCCCCGGTCGTCGCCGCTGTCGTCGCACGGTTTCTCGGACGCCCGAACTCGCCACTGCGGCTCTCTGTCGCACGCCAACGCCACCGTCGCCGCTCCAGCCACCGCGGCATCTCTCAAGCGCTTGGTGCCGTCGCTGAGTCCAATGTTCCATGCTCAACCGCGATCGCTTCCCGCGTAACGGCCGCATCGGTCGCCGTCTCTTCTCACAGAGTCTAACCTCCACATTTTTATTTCTTGACCATTTTGATCTTTTTTATATTCCGCTGTATTGGTGTATTCAGCATTTGAAGTGTTAAATTTGTCCGAATAAACTTTACGACACTATTAAATGTTGACAAATTTCTGGATCATTTCGAAAATTAGGTTCGCCTCTCTGAGCAGTCGTTACCTAATAACTGAACTTGTTATTATTGAACCAGTCTGTCTTTAATTAGTGAATCACACAATGTTCCGAATTCCCAAGTCGTGTGTAACTTTTTCAAATCCTATACATATTGCTCAATAGTTTCATAGTAACAAATTCGTTATTCATAGTGCCAGTCTGTCTTTAATTAGCGAATCACACAATGTTCCGAATTCCCAAGTAGTGTGTAACTTTTTCAAATCCTATACATATTGCTCAATAGTTTCATAATAACAAATTCGTTATTCATAGTGCCAGTCTATCTTTAATTAGCGAATCACACAATGTTCCGAATTCCCAAGTCGTGTGTAACTTTTTCAAATCCTATACATATTGCTCAATAGTTTCATAGTAACAAATTCGTTATTCATAGTGCCAGTCTGTCTTTAATTAGCGAATCACACAATGTTCCGAATTCCCAAGTCGTGTGTAACTTTTTCAAATCCTATACATATTGCTCAATAGTTTCATAGTAACAAATTCGTTATTCATAGTGCCAGTCTGTCTTTAATTAGCGAATCACACAATGTTCCGAATTCACAAGTCGTGTGTAACTTTTTCAAATCCTATACATATTGCTCAATAGTTTCATAATAACAAATTCGTTATTCATAGTGCCAGTCTATCTTTAATTAGCGAATCACACAATGTTCCGAATTCCCAAGTCGTGTGTAACTTTTTCAAATCCTATACATATTGCTCAATAGTTTCATAGTAACAAATTCGTTATTCATAGTGCCAGTCTGTCTTTAATTAGCGAATCACACAATGTTCCGAATTCCCAAGTCGTGTGTAACTTTTTCAAATCCTATACATATTGCTCAATAGTTTCATAGTAACAAATTCGTTATTCATAGTGCCAGTCTGTCTTTAATTATTAGCGAATCACACAATGTTCCGAATTCCCAAGTCGTGTGTAACTTTTTCAAATCCTATACATATTGCTCAATAGTTTCATAGTAACAAATTCGTCTTTTCATTCACCAGTAACGTGCAATAATATATTCAGCTGAACTGAATCACTTTTCTTATTTAACTCGCACGCTTCGAAAGTAGATTTTAAATCCTTCACTCCATTTTTCCCGTCCATTTCGTTATCACCCCTCATCTTAATATTTGTAAAATATTTAATCATGATTGGCGTCCAAATGTGAAAAATACATTGATTTGTCACGTGAGAACGACAGATTCCGAATTCAAATGTAATTTATTTATTTTTCTTCATTGTAACGGTTATAAGCAAACTAAGTATACGCTATTATGTCTGTAACTTAATATTTTTGTTTACGATGTTAAGTACTTAACAAATTTTACTAATTTAATCCTTTGAACTGTTTATGCGGTATATTTACTTATAGACCAGAAGACAAGAAAGCCATAGGATGCCGCTACATCGAGAGCTACTATTAATAAAATAGTAGACTATTGAACTGAAGCCAACTATAGCACATTGTACAACAGCAAAAATGTGATGAAAGAAGGGGTTTAAGCTAAATTTGTTTTATAGTTCACATTGCAAACGCTTGATGCTAATTTGTTGCTTAGATTATCGACTTATTAATATGTTGATTTCGTGGTCGATATATGTCATATACTTATGTGTCAAGTTTGTTATTTTTTGGCCTGAAATTTCTATCATGTCGTTTACTTTACTTTGCAAAAATCAAATTTACTTTGTATGTCACACGAAGGAAAGGCAGGGGTTAATCAATGCTATAGAAACGTCTAATACCCGAGTTTGATTTCGAGCTCACATTAATCCATTGATTTCTGTGATTTAAGTCTAGTAAGATAGGGTCGATTTTTATAGGCAAATTTCAGCATCTAAACTGTGCATTGAATTGGGTATATTTATAGTGTGACGGCACCCTAAGGTCGTCTTTTCATGCCAATAATAAGACATTCGTATTGAAGGCACCCCCTGACAGAGTCCATTATGTTCGCGTCTGTAACGTTACGGTACATTCGCCTCACGTGCGTGGCTGATTGTTTTGTGGGCTCTCATGTATAACACATTGTTTCACTGTATCTCTTTGCTTATTACATACGACTACGTTCCTGTTTTCTTGAAAACTGTGAACTGGGGCTCTATTTTTCTAATATAAAACTCACTGAACGTAAGCGTAACCGTAGCGGTAACTGTGCATAGTGACATTACCGGTCATATATTTTTACACTGTCATTAACGGTCAATTGATTGACAGTTTAAGAAGAGTTTCTAGAGGTGCGATTATCACTTTTTGACTATCCAAATATAATAATCAGGACAATAAATGATTTATTAGAGGCATATAAAACGAATATACAATAATAAGATATAAAAAAATGGTACATCCTATTCTATTTTTATAATACAAAATAATATTGGATATACCTACGAGTACGTTGAATAATTTAGATTATCAAAGAGAAGTTTCTATATATTGTGGAACTAAACGGTAATGGTTGGAAACTTTAAATCAAAATCGAACGTCTACTGAAACTGAAACATAATGGTACAGACGATAAAATAAGTAAGTTTGCAATTGGTCTTGTTCACTACGTACAAAAACACCCGCACACGTAGATAGGTACGACGTTAGTTAACGTTGGTAAATCAATTGATTTACTGATGTAACAAAATTATATAGACGGCTCTCGTAGCTTTAGTAGCTCAGTTGATTAACCGTCTAGTGACTAGTCTGTGAACAAAGTTATTGCGTGCAAACTTGTCTGTTTTGCCGTTTGTATAGAAATGGCTCCCAAATGACGAAAAATGTTTTTTAAAGAAAATTAATTGTTCTATTAAGACCCGCTGTAATTAAAATGTTTTCATAATACTCTAATGTAGGTAAATCTTGTTTTGCGTTATTTAGAATTAATAAGGCGCCTTAGGCAGATACTGTTTATCCTCAGTTTAAATAAGATCTTAACGAAAATAACATAAGAAATAAATTAAATAAACATTTAAAGACGGGAAAAGAAATACATACTTTACAATAAAAAAAAAAATACTTAAATCTAAAAACTAACCTAAACTTAAAAACAAACGTTTATTTGTAGTACATAATTCTTAATATGTCTATATATGGAGCATGTTGTGTACTTTGGTCCCTGTGGCAAGGTACCCAGCCGCCCGGCATTACCTCGCTGGATTGCTAGGCTAAGGCGTTGTGCCAGTCCTAGGATCGCCGGTACTGTCCACCAGGCGCTTTGAGAAGTCCTTAAAGAATAAATGGCACACTAGGACCCCATGGTCTCGACACCAAATGCAATAAAAATATATTTAATAAGAGAGGCGTAAGAATGCCTCTCTGCCACCTCCGTCGCTGTACCAGCCTTCACGCGGGTTCCGTGGAGGTGGGATGGAGCTAGTGTATTAACCCAAGTCGCATCCCACACTACGGGTCGGCCATCTTCTACGGAACCAGTGGCATGCCGTCAGGTCCCTTGCCATCGTCCTCTACGATTCGGTTCGACTCTAAATTAAAACGACACTGTAATGTACCTAGCACATTACTCAACAAGTAAACTAAAGGTCAACAACTAAAGGTCGTTATTAGTCGATCATTATTAATTGACATTCATTACCTAATTGAAGTGAAACCAATAAGTATGCTGTTAATTGTCGCCAAACTGAAAGTTGTATTGTAATAACGCAAATGACATATTTTCCTAATGGTATTTTGTATGTATATAAGAACACGGAAATCTAATATTACTCACTTAATATTTCACATTCAACATCTAACGTTGTAAGATACATTATTATAAATAAATTGTGTAAAGTAACTTGTGATTTTACTTCTACTGGTGGAGGCATATCACATTTCTGGCGCAGTCGCGGTAGGATTCGTTTCTACGACCAACTACAGGGTCAACGAGTCCAGAACCTATAATTCGAAGTTCTTCGGGTCATCACCAGCCACTAACGGGCCATTTTGGAGACATCTGGGGAAGAAAAGTGTCAGCCTCGCCGCAAGAAGGACAAGTAAGCTCTACTATACAATTTATATATGTATCCCGACATAAAAGATTTAAAGGAAAACTCTAAATTAGAAGAAAAAACTAACTCAACAAAAATGTCAATCTCTCTCGAAATAGCAGAGAGAATGTTAATCTAATTCGATGGACAAAAGATTAAACTTTTCGAATTTATCGATAACAGCGACAAGGCTATGAAACTTGTCAAACCAGAACTTAAAGATACACTATTTGCGATCATTGAAACACGCATTACGGATAAGGCTAGAGCTATAGTCAGGAACAGGGAATTCCTAAACAGAAAGAAGAACGCTAGGACAATGGCAATTAGAACTAAATTCTTGTCGTCAAATAAATAAAGAATCAGTAATGTGTTTCGCGAACAGAGTTGAATCGTGTTATATTAAAGTCATTAATGCTTTAGATATTAGGTTGGACAAAATAAGCTGGGAAGCCTGTGTAAACCTAATAAAAAATCAAACTTTGAGTGTATTTATTAATGGGTTGAATAAGGAGCTAGCAATCTTAGTTAAATCACAACGGCCAGATTCTCTTGAATCCGCTATAGGTATCGCTCTTACTGAAGAACAACAATTAAAAAGCAAAATCGAGATCGCTAAATTCCAGAAAAATAGCAATTATAGTAGTCAAATATTTCACACTAATAATAATTATAATTTACCCATCATAAGTTTATCAGATACAAATTCAATTTCCAAACAATTTCTTAGGGTAATACTTAATCATAACATAATCATCAATATATACATATATATATATATAATATATTTTTACATTTATGGATTATTCTTAACTAGGGTCTAGTATGAGTACATTATATTAATCGTCTTACGACTATCATATACAGGTATAAACAATTATAAAAAATGATAAATCCTTAACTCAAATTATATCATATTTTACTTGATTTACAACATACAGGGAAATACAAATATACCAATGTAAATTTCAAAAATTTGATTTATTGACTTTTACTAATGAATACAAGAGTATCCACAAATTTACATTTCATACAAGTACATATTATGTTTTTAGTTTACTAGCTAATCTGACACTTCGCCTAGGTGTAATAACAATTGGTGGTTCATTAATGGGTTAAAGTTCGACATCTTCTGAAGCGGATGGTGTACTGTTATAATCATGACCGCTTCTTACATTGAAAGTTATGCAATTAGTTATCTTTGAACAACACGACCGATTGCGATCATTACGAATGTAATTTCTCCATAAATATTTTAGAAGTGTCCAACCATTCCGGACTAAAATATAAATTATTGTTAATTTTAATATTGACATTAAAATATATGAGAATATTTCATTTCCTATTATCCTGTTATATAATGTGTTTGTCTTTTCAAAATTTTCTGTTAGAGTTTCAATTTCATCTAATTTATGACTTTTGAGCTTTAATGATTCGTGATCCAATTTATAGCTTTCTAAAGGAACCAAGTTTATTTTAGTTAAGTTGAACTCTTTAGTTTTTATGCAATCGTTTATATCGAACGTAGGAAATACTGAAATATCTATAGTGTTTTCATTGTTATTATCGTATGTGGTTATGACCATACTTGCTGTGAATATTTTGCAGTTTTTATTGGAATTTAAAAAATTCCATTTCCTACAAGTGTAATGTCTTTAGGATGAGAGTTCTCACATTTGACCGTTGCTACAGTCGGCTTAGGTGAAACGAAAAGCCATTGATTATATGAATTTAATTTAAAGAACATTTCACTAAGAACTCGTGTAACACGTATGTTACAAATATTAGCATTATCTAAATGGTTTAACAGAATTCCTACCTCACATGAAGGTCGCGAATGTGTTGAAAAGATTACTCCCTTGTTTAAACACAATTTTAAAGTTTCAGAAAGGTCTTGGCAAAGGTTTAAGTCTGACAGACTAATATAGTACATTCTATTTTCAGATATAGATAAGAATTGAGTGTTTTCCTCAGGAAGTATAAAAGAATAGTAATCATCATTTTTATGTACGGGCAAACTTATAAGTTTATAAGTGTAAAATTTTTCATTAAATACTAATGGAATCATAATAACAAAAATCAATTTGTTATTATATACAAATGCATTAATTTTTAACACAGTTTCGAGCTTGTGCATTTCGTTTAATTGTAATTCGACAGGGAATTTAGTATTAGTCGGTAAATGAGGTATTATTTTCTCTAATTCTTCAAGAAAAATTCTAGGAGATATTATTTCTGGATGCAACAATCTTGTTTTAGCAAAAAGAACTGCATTTATTACGCTTGAGAATTCCTTATCTACTTCATTAATTAATAAAATTAGTAACGACAAGTGTTCCTCCATGACTTGTTGTTGTTCAATAGCAAAAACAGCTTCGTTAGTCGTTTTAGTGAAGTTGTCTAATTTCTTAATGTTACTATTGAAAATCGCTAAATTCTTTTCATAATTAGTGATAGAAGCATTAAAATTTATTATAGTACTTTGAACAACTTGTGTCTGTTGTTTTAATATCTTTAAAAACTCAGTTTTATCCTTTTGTATGGATTCAATTGCATTTTCATAATATTGTGCATCATCAGCATCCAAAGTGCCAAAAACGGTTTTAAAAGCTGCTCCTATTCCATTGAACCAACCACATTGTCTTTGGTGACCAATAAGGTCTTTTAAAGCTTCCTCTCTATGTTTTAGAGATGGTATTAATTTCTCAATAAGTTTCATAGAAGATTTGCAAACTGAAAATATTTTAAAAACTTTTCTTTACATAAATGACTTGTTTGAACGTATACATTTTCGATCATACCAATTTTATTATCAAAATCGCTAATATCAATTTTTGTCACTAATCTCTAATTACTTTCATATGATAAACTTTTACCGATGGAATCGAAGAAGATCCCGGCATTAGCCTTTGCTAAGGGATATGTCTCGACGTCACTATTGACATTTCTACCTTCTGAGATAGTTGCATAATACAGTATGATGAGCAGCGCCCGAATCATTCTTTAACAATCTAATATGCTAATTTAAGTTTATTGTTATGGACAACTTTAGTTTTGTTTTTAACTTTAATGGTTGTGTTACATCTTGAATTAATTTTTACGACTTCATAAGGTCCCTCATAATTAAGACTTAATTTCTTACTTTTACCTTTAATTTTAGAATCATTTTGCAAATATACCCTGTCTCCTACGTTAAAGCTAACTTCTTTAATTACTTTATCATCATATTGTTTATTTTTATTTTTAGATTTTAAAATATTCTCATTAGCTATTTCATGGCTTTTTTGAAGTTGCATTTTTAATTCATCGACATAATCGTCATAGGTGTATTTAAATTCTGGTTTGCATGTTAAACCGGATGGAAGGTTAGGTTTACAACCGAATATAAGTTCAAAGGGCATAAAATTTGTTGAAGTATGAATAGATGTATTGTAAGAAAACATGGCAAAATCTATCCAATTATTTTGTTTGTTTATCATTAATGTAATGTTTTAAGTAGTCTGCTAAAGTTAGATGAGATCTTTCTAATGCTCCGTTACTCTGTGGATGATATGCAGAACATTGTAATTGATTAATTTTAAAGAGTTTAGCAACATTTTTTAAAAGAGACGAGGTAAAATCCGGACCTTGGTCTGTTAAAATAGACGTTGGTATTCCGAATATACAAATAAATTGAGATACAAATATTTTTGCAATTGTAAGAGCCTCATGATTTGGAATCATGGCTTGTGAAAATTTGGTAAGGTCATCCTGCAAGGTCAATATATATTTATTTCCATTTTCGGTGAGTGCCAAAGGACCTACGATATCTAATGCAACTCTTTCGAAAGGATAAGAAGACGTAGTTGTTAGTTCCATTGGAATTTTATTTTTCTTTCTTACTAGTTTATTTTTCAGACATGATACACAGGATTTAATAAATTTCTTTATATCACTTTTCATGTTGGGCCATTTATATAATTCTTTTATTCTTTTGTGGGTTTTATGGAAACCGGAGTGCCCTCCGACTGGATTAGAATGATTTTCTTCAAGAATTTCATCAATATTTGGGTTAAGTTTTAGGTTAAGATAAATTATTATTTTAATTTTTGTGTTTCTAAATATGTATCTTAACATACATCTTATTTTTGGCCAGTTTAGTTTATCATATTTGTCTTCAAATTTTGGGATTTTTAACTCGCACTCTCCCCCTTTATTTTGGTGTAAGTGATCCTTCACTTTTATGAGACATTTAAATAAATCTTCATAATTCATTTTGTCCCAGTATTTCTGTTTAGTGCACATGTAGTATATGTAACTGTCGTTTTCTTGTCTTATAATTGTATCATTAATATCTCAATTTTTTGGTTTTATTTCCTTTAAATGATAAAATTTAGTTACTAATTCCTTTTGATAGGTCTCAGTATACTCTAAGTCACATGGTATTGGAATGCAGATATTACCATTAAGAGAGTTTGTTAAACTGTCATTTGTTTCTTCTATATTATTATTCAAGATGATCTTTTTGTTAGTCGTTTAAAAATTTTGAGTATGTTTCTGTAACAGGATTAATATTATTTATTCTGCTTAGAGCATCGGCAGAGTTATTTAATCTACCTTCTTTATAGATTATATCAAAATCAAAATCTTCTAATAAAAGTCTCCATCGAACCAAACGTGAGCTTGGATCTTTGGCATTAAATAGCCAAGTTAATGATCTGTGATCGGTGTAGATATTAAATTTTCTAACATAAAGATAAGGTCGAAAGTGTTTAACACTCCACACAATTGCTAGAAGTTCTCTCTCTGTTGTTGCATAATTCGATTCAGCATGATTCAGAGTTCTACTAGCGTAAGCGACTGGTAAGTCATTAGGTGGATAACCTTGAGATAAAACAGAACCGATAGCATATCCGCTAGCATCGGTTGTTAAAACAAATTCTTGAGTAAAATCAGGATATTGTAAAATTGGTTTAGACATTAATGTATTTTTTAATTTCTCGTAAGATTCTTGTTGACTACTAGTGCATTTAAATTCCACATTTTTCTTTAATAACATTGTAAGTGGTCTAGCGATTTGTGCAAAATCTTTAATAAATAAACCTTCTATAATATCCAACAAAACCAAGGAAACCTTTAATATCCCTTTGGTTTTTAGGCATTGGGTAATTATTAATTACTTCAACTTTCTTTGGATCTGGTTTGATGCCTTCATTAGTTATTAAGTGTCCTAAATATAAAACTTGTTTATGCATAAACTCGCATTTATCAAGTTGAATCTTGAGTTTAAATTTGTCTAGTCTTTCAAAAACTTCAATTAATCTCTCGTTATGTTGTTTTAATGAATCAGCGTGAATAATTATATCATCTAGATAGACAAAATATCTATAATTTTGAATACCTTCTAAGACACTGTTCATTAGTCTTTGAAAGATTGCGGGTGCATTCTTTAACCCGAATGGCATCCTAAGATACTGATAGTGACCCGAAGGTACTGAAAAAGCTGTTTTAGATGCATCTTCTGGGGCCATCTTAATTTGGAGGAACCCAGAAGTCAAATCTAATGTGGTAAAATATTTCGAATGTCCTAACTGTTCAAGAATATCAGTAATGTTGGGTAGAGGATAACTATCACCAACAGTTACTTCGTTAAGCTTTCTGTAATCAATAACTAATCGCCATTTCTTTTCGCCTGAGGCGTCTATTTTCTTTGGAACCACCCAAACTGGCGAATTCCAAGGAGATGTTGACGGCTCTATAATTTTCTGCTGTAACATTTTATTAATTTGTTTTTCGCCTTCCTCTTTGTGTATTTGAGGATAACGGTAAGACTTTACATTTATTGGTGAACAATCTTCCTTAGTAGGAATATAATGATAAAGAGCATCACAACTGCTTAAATTATCTCCTTCTAAATAAAATATATGATTAAAATCTATGCAAATTCTTTCTAGAGATTCCTTTTCTTCAATATTTAAATGTGAAGTACGTAATTTGGACTTTATTATTTTGATTCGATTTGAATCATAATTTTCCTTGGTGACCGTATGTATGGTACAAGTATTTAATTTATTTTTAAAACTTTCGTCCAATTTTTCGATTTCTAATTCAATATTATTCAAATGAACTTCCTTATCATTATTATTTAAGATGGAAGTTATTACTTTACCATTGGATACCTTGACAAGGCTATCCGCAGGCTATCAATACGCCACTTTTTATCTCCTTTCTGTTAATAATTCCTACATCGGAATCAAAATTTTTTACATGAAGGATAACAATTTGTTCACAATGTGGCTTTAGCAAAATGTTTTCATTAAGGACGCTAGGTTTTGAACCTGTAGAACTTCTACAATTTTCAACAGAATCCCTGGTGAGAATATCAAGATGATTTAAATATTTAGAATCCTCAACGGGAGTTATAGAATCCTCAATGGGAATTTTACAAAATAATTCCTTAATGGAAATATCATTAGAACCTTTAATAAAATTATTCTCATTAAAGAATTTTTGGACACGAGTGTCTCTGGCACGGGAGCCTTTAATGCGGGCGTTTTTGGGATAAGTGATGTTTTAACCACTTCTTTGTATCGGACGTCGCTACACTGAGTTTGAGTGGCCCCGAAGGCCGAATTACTCTTTTCAGGAGGTTCGTTTAACGTTTCTGTGTTCTAAGGGTATAACGTGACCATCAAATAGCAAAAGATTACTTTCAAGTCGATGGTAGCATTGAAACTTTTTAAAATGTCATTGCCTAATATACCATCGAAATTAATAGGGAAATCTTTTCTGACTATATGCATTAAAGTATTATAAGATTTGTCACGTAATTCTATATCCAAGTAAGAATAACCAAGCGTTCTAGTGTGCGTGTCAACGTTATCAATTCCTTTTAAAAAAAGCGTATGATCGATGTGTACGGGAGTTTCATATTTTAGTTTGTCTACTTTTATCAGAGAAATATTAGCACCTGTATCAATCAAGAGGTTAATCGGTTCGTTAGTTTGGCGTAATTTTAAAGTAATAAAGGTAGTAACTGCGTTAATATTTAAAGCATAGACCCGGCTGTTATTAAATTGATTTTTCCCCCAGACCCAGCCGGTTGCTGAGGGTTTTGCGAGTTTAAATTACCTATGCCCGGCTGTTGTTTACTGGAAAATATTTCTTGTTAAAATTATTTGAAAACGTCTTTTTATAGTTATTATGGTCTTCTTTTGTGTGTATTTTATAAGAATTTTTATTTTTAAGCTTATAACAATTTTCAATTGAATGGTTGTTCTTTTTGCAATATTTACAAAACATATTAGTGTGAAATATTTGACTACTATAATTGCTATTATTCTAGAATTTAGCGGTCTCGATTTTGCTTTTTAATTGTTGTTCTTCAGTAAGAGCGATACCTATAGCGGATTCAAGAGAATCTGGCCGTTGTGATTTAACTAAGATTGCTAGCTCCTTATTCAACCCATTAATAAATACACTCAAAGTTTGATTTTTTATTAGGTTTACACAGGCTTCCCAGCTTATTTTGTCCAACCTAATATCTAAAGCATTAATGACTTTAATATAACACGATTCAACTCTGTTCGCGAAACACATTACTGATTCTTTATTTATTTGACGACAAGAATTTAGTTCTAATTGCCATTGTCCTAGCGTTCTTCTTTCTGTTTAGGAATTCCCTGTTCCTGACTATAGCTCTAGCCTTATCCGTAACGCGTGTTTCAATGATCGCAAATAGTGTATCTTTAAGTTCTGGTTTGACAAGTTTCATAGCCTTGTCGCTGTTATTGATAAATTCGAAAAGATTACTCTTTTGTCCATCGAATTTGATTAACATTCTCTCTGCTATTTCGAGAGAGATTGACATTTTTGTTGAGTTAGTTTTTTCTTCTAATTTAGAGGTTTTCCTTTAAATCTTTTATGTCGGGATACATACATAAATTGTATAGTAGAGCTTACTTGTCGTTCTTGCGGCGAGGCTGACACTTTTCTTCCCCAGATGTCTCCAAAATGGCCCGTTAGTGGCTGGCGATGACCCGAAGAACTTCGAATTATAGGTTCTGGACTCGTTGACCCTGTAGTTGGTCGTAGAAACGAATCCTACCGCGATTGCGCCAGAAATGTGATATGCCTCCACCAGTAGAAGTAAAATCACAAGTTACTTTCCGCAATTTATTTATAATAATGTATCTTACAACATTAGATGTTGAATGTGAAATATTAAGTGAGTAATATTAGATTTCCGTGTTCTTATATATTGGGTTGTAAAGAAAGTTCGTAGAGTTTTCATATTTTCTTATATTTCACAACGATTTGTTTGCTGTTTGGCAAAGTGTATATATTCATTTGATAGAACTCTTTCCGCTCTACATAACTGTGTTTTTGTTTTTTTTGGATAAATTAATTTTTCATTTTTGTCAGGCTCAGAAATGAACTATCCAGGAGGCAAAAATCAGCATTTTCGACACCTGCTTTTCTTCGCTTTTCATCGAGGTCAAAAAGCTGCCGAAGCCGCTCGGGACATATGCAACGTGTATGGAGAAGGAGTCTTAGGCGTGTCTACTGCACAAAAATGGTTTGCGAAGTTCAAAAACGGCAACTTTAACCTCGAAGACACGCCTCGCAGCGGACGACCTTCGGAATTCGACGAGGACCGGCTCAAGGCACTTTTGAAGGGAGATGGTCTCCAAACAACCCGTGAATTAGCCGATAAAATGGACTGCAGTGCGATGACGATCTCTAACCACCTTCAATCAATTGGTTTTACCCAAAAACTCGGAGCTTGGGTGCCTCACGATCTTACTGAAAAAAACAAAGAAAATCGCCTTCAAATTGCGGCTCAACATCTCGTCCGCCACCGAGCAACACGTGGACACAAGCAGCGCTTTTTGTATCGAATCATCACGGGTGATGAGAAATGATGCCTGTACGTCAATATGAAGCAAAGAAAGGAGTGGGTGGCTTCAGGAGATACGCCAAAGCCGAGAGTCTAGCAGGATCTCCACCCAAAAAAGGACATGATCTGCGTTTGGTGGGACTGGGAAGGCGTGGTGTAATGGGAAATGCTCGAAAGGAACGCCACGGTCAACAAGGACCTCTACATTGCGCAGCTGCACCGAGGGAATGAGGCGATTCGACTGAAAAGACCCGATCGACAAGGCCAAGTCATCCTGCTCCACGACAACGCCAGGCCGCATGTTGCACAAGTCGTTTAATCCGCCCTCCAAGAGCTCGAATGGGAAGTTCTTCAACACCCGCCATACTCTCCAGACCTTGCGCCAACGGATTATCACCTTTTTCGCTCCATGTCGAACCAAATGAGGGGTGTTACCTTCGACGGCGAAGAGGACCTCAAAAACTGGCTCAACAACTTCTTCGACACCAGACCGGGCGATTTTTGGCGGAACGGCATCAACAAATTGATCGAGATGTGGGCCGAGGTCGTGAACAGCAACGGAGAATAAAGCATTGATTAATTTATTGTTATAATTATTGTTTTTTGTTCAAATAAATCGTTGTCATAAAAACTCTACGAACTTTCTTTACAACCCAATACATACAAAATACCATTAGGAAAATACGTCATTTGCGTTATTACAATACAACTTTCAGTTTAGAGACAATTAACAGCATACTTATTGGTTTCACTTCAATTAGGTAATGAATGTCAATTAATAATGATCCACTAATAACGACCTTTAGGAATGTTACTTGTTGAGTAATGTGCTAGGTACATTACAGTGTCGTTTTAAGTAAATTATGAGGCTAGTTTATTAGACTGTTCGCTATATTAATTGTATTACTATATTATTTGTATTAATTTGTTGTATAACTACCCGGATTCTCGGAATTGGTCCTCTTATACACTAAACAGTGTAAATGTATAAGAAAATACTGGAACTCGAATAAGCTACTAGAATAGCAGTGTCATGACGTTTATCACGACGTTTTCATACGAAGTTATCAAAAAATATAATTTACCAATGACAGGGATGGTCTGTAGGCTCTCTGTAGCCTGTAGGAAGAATAAACTACTCAATACCCATAAAGAATAGAGAACATGAACTGTTATAGAAACAATTATTTGCTGAATTTTTAATAAATGGAAACATCATATGCAGATGAACTCGTCTTGTTTGCATAAGGAAAATGATTTCTCGTATCGAGAGTGTTTCGAGTACTCTCGTCGACATATAAAAGTGGAATGGATCTTTACATAGTGCTTCTATATTCGTTTGTATGGAATGTTAAAGAAATATAGGCGGCGGTTACAGGGTTGTCATACATTCGGATTTCCTCAAATTTGCCCTAGTTATGAAAGCGACCGGAAGAATTTCCTTTTGGCGACCCGGTCGGACATTCATATCTTTAAAGACAAATGTTTGTTCAGCTCTGCATGTGTCTTTTTGTGTGTCTCGGACCCGCGACACAGGGAATCCTGGTGTATTGCGTGTGCGGTTATTTATTTATTATTCATTAAAATAAAACATTGTTTAATTCGAAGCAATTTTCCACAAGCGGCACTTTCCATGACCGATGAGTAGCATTGCATTCACCAAACGTGCGTTCGTACGAACAAACTATTTTTGCGTTCGCAAATGAGTTATTACGATGATTTTATTTTAAAGTCAATTTTTGGTTCTCTAACTGAATGAATAGGTTTGTTCTACAATGTTATATTTGTGGTTGGTGCTACCTAACCGTATAAGTTGATAATGAAGTACAAATGGATTTGTATCGGTGCATTCCCAACAGTTCAATGCTCGAACTAGTGGGAATATTTTTTCTTTATGCGAACGCTTGATTGGCCCCTATTATAGTGAGTTTGCGATCAACTAGTAACGAATCGGCAATGATTGGAGAAAATAACGTCGATAACGGAGAAGCGGGCCAAGTGTGGATTGGTGAATACATAAGTTCCAGATTTTTCAAATTCTGGAACATTGGAGCTAATGATACTTTTTTTTTTTTTTTTTTTTAATATATTTTAATATTTTACTTTATTCTTAAGTAGAAAGTAAGTAGTACGGACCGAGGATTTAAACTCACGACACAAATGAATGTCCAAAATAAATACCTCTAGAGTATCACACATTGGCATATCATCAGCTTACCACCAGGCGATAACAAACACATCTCAATCTACAGGTCTCAAATAACGATTCACCGGATATAATACAATCTTTTATCTGAAAATAAAAGAGTTATTATATGGAGAAACCTTATTCGAGACCTATATAGTTTATTTCGGCCTGGCAGCGAAATTAAATGTGTGCTAAATAGTCGAACAATTCTGTACCTAGTATAGATAAATAATCAGCTGAGACAAACAGACATATGTTGTTATCCTTTATATATTTAGAGATATAATCTATTTTCCAGGTATCAACACGAACGGGCATCGTGTCGCACTACGTTCGGTTGCAAATAGTAGTGCCAGAAGCATTCATCCTCGGCTCGGGTGAACATCACGTCGATATGGGGAGCGTCATACATCTGATATGCATCGTTGAGAAGGTAGAGTGACATTTCCTCGTGTAATACCTACTCGTACACAGTTAAATGTCAAGTGTGTACTAGATTAAAGTGCACATAACTATGCACTTTATGTACATACATAGTGCGTGAATAATTCTATGATAGCATCAAAAATGGAAATTAACTCAATAAGTTACTTGAATATTCTTACCAGGGTTCGTAAAAATCCGATATTTATAATAAATATCGAAATATCGTGTATATAAAAAGACGCGAATTTCATTCTGTAAGTGGTTTTAATAAAACTTTGAATTAGATTAATAGACTTATTTATTATAAAACAAAACAAGAAATAAGAGTAAAATTGGAGTAACAAAGAAAAATTAGTTACAATAAGACAATGTCTTTGAGATTAATAATCAGTCTACTTATCGTCATTCAACTAAATTACAATTATAATCTTTAGTGTTGGATCATTGGCAGTGGCGGTGATCATAATTTATGTCAGTATAATAAATTTAAAATCTCAGACTCAAATCTCAGGCTCGGGTCTATAAGAGGTAAGAAGGTTTGAATTTCATTAAAAAGTTAACCGTATACGTACGTAATATGGTGAATCTCCAAAACTTATATAAGATTGCCACTTCGATAAAAGTAATTAAAATCATAGTTTTTTTCAAGGGTTGTGCCAGCGTAAGCGTGGGATCTGCCAAAATTCTAGTTTTGACGATAAATATCAATTGATATATATTGTGGTATATATCATGATATAATATATATCCCCCGATTTTTAGTCAGTATAAATCAATTCTAAAAGGAAATTAATAAATATATACTTATCTTTTTTACACTTATTATGAAAGGACGTATTTTAATTTCTTTTTTTTTTTGTAGCCAAAAGTTAAAAGTAAGTTCCTACATATACTTAACTAAGTAGTGAAAACACTTGAGACGCAATTATAGCATAGTAATTGAACATGAAAGAAAAAAAAGAAGTTACTAATATTGTTAATATAACAATTGTTAATACCTATACATTATATCATACTGTAGGTATAACATGCATTTAGGGACAGTTGTAAAATTCTATTATTAGCGTAGAAAATTAATTTCTATTTATATTTTTAGCAAACCGTTATTGAAACGTTTTAAAAATATTAAAACGTATAAGTATATAAATTAAATAATTAAAATATTGAGTTATTTTGAATTTAAATAAAAAAGATTAAGATTGGAGGCTAGAGATATCACATTAAATTTTTGCCACTCCACACCATACCATCGGCCTATATCTCTCCACTGGCTGGATATAGGCCGCTCCCATAGCTCGATCCTCGGCTCTTTTCATCCAACCACCACCGGTGAACCTCTTCAAGTCGTCAGTCCACCTGGCTGCAGAGCGACACACACTGCGTTTGGGCACGTGACCTCCATGTGAGGACTCGTATGGAAATTTTTGCCAATTAAATTTCATTTTTCAAGGACAAAATACAAAATAAACGTGAATTTTGCTATGCAAAACACGGCGGTACAAAGAAGCAATAATAAACAAACCTCATGGGACTCGGTATGAATTTTAAACACCTCAACATATCACATGTGTATGGCGTGTTTATGGGGCGTATTACGAGATTTTTATGGACCCTCCGTATGAACGTAAAAACACGCGTTTTTATTTACTACGGAAATTCGCAAAAAAAAATCATTTTTACTGCATAATAATATTAAATTATATGGAAGACAACAAGAGTACTTTGAACTCTAAACTAGTATTCGGTAAGAACTAGTTTCGTAGGCTTAGTTGAAACAGATGTTTTATGCCAACAAGAAAACAATCCCTTACTAAAAAGAATTTTTCAAATTCGCTATATTTGAGCTTACGAATATTTGAGGTTCGGAGTCACTGCCGTCTATATTACTCACGAGTAGTTGTAATGACACTACTATATTAATGACATCACAAATAATAATACTATCCTTTTCTTACTTGTACTGTGCGATCTACAAAACACCTTGAAATTACTCCTTACACAGAAAATTTTTAATTTGTGATCGAGGTAACGTATCTGCTCTGTCATAATCACTATTAATCAATCTACCTATATGTATCCATTATTGGGATATAAAACTCCACTTGTTCCTACACATGATCTTTAGCTCTTCTCAACTTATTCGTTCTCAACTTCTCAACAACTTCAAACTTTAGTTTTTCTTATTCGAGTCATTATACCGCGAGCCCGATGGTTGTGGAACGTACTGCCGGCTAAGGTTTTTTCACTTAGTTACAAAATGGCACTGTTCAAGAATACTATAAATTGGATTCTGCAAGATCGCCAGCGCACCCGCATCCCCTTAGTTTTGCAGGTGTCCATGGGCAGCGGTGTCCTCTTACCATTTATTGGGTAGCCCACCCGTCTGCCACTAATTAAAAAACAAACTTATTCTGAGCCCTATAACTCAGTCCTATTTCAAGATATTTTGATTCTAATTTCCCGAGTCGATTTCTAGCAGGTATATTTAGTTACATTATTATCTGAAAAAAGTCAAATACCCTATTCAATAATTTTGGGTAGGTTGACATTAAATTTAATTAATTATATCATTAATTATTTCATAAATATATAGATAGAACTAATTAACTTTAGGAGACATCAAAAGGCTTTATAAACGTATTTTTTTTTAAATTTTCAATTTTCCGTATTTTCAATTAATTTGGAGTCTTCATTTCACCTTGCTCTTACTTATTTCTTCATAAAACGATTATTTATTTACAAAAGGATCTCCAACATAGGAAACATCAAGTATATTCGATGAACATACTTAAATCTAATTTATAATGTTGCAATACTTACAGAAGAACACAACATTAAACAACACAAAGTTTTTATTTAGTAAATTAAATTAGTAGCGTCATTATAATTAATTAAATAATTATATAAATAATTAAAAAAGTCTCAAAAATATCTACATACCAATACCTAAATAATTGTATTCAACAACGAGATGTTTTTCTCGTTAGCACATCTTTTGCACGCAGTAGGATGAAGTTATTACTAACCTGTATCAGCCTTTAAAGTCCCACCGAAGAGCACAGGCCTCCCGTAGTTCTCTGGGGGTTTCTAGCCGTAATCTACCACGCCATTGGTTGGCCGTTGCCCATTGGTGGATAGGTACAAAACTTGATACAACGAAATGGTAAAACAGGACGAGGATTGAACTCGCGATTACACAAATGTGAGTAGAGTATAGATACTCTTCTGCTATCACCGCTCTATTATTACTATGTTATTAATATTATATACATATTCGGTCTTCATAGATTAGGTAACAAACATCATTTTATGTGGTAGTACAGAATCAGACATATTTGTCGAAATATGCAAATACATATTACTGTGATATGAAACAATGTTGAAGTCTCCATGCAGGACACCTATACCTACATGGTAAAATTTGTATGGTTTTAGAGCCGTGACGTAATTACTCTTTTAAGTAAATACTGTCAATACGTAAGTTCAAGAAGGGTATAGAAGTTAAAAATTAAGTTCATGACAATTATTTTTAGTGAACTAGCTCCCGCCCTACTCACAGCCACGCGCCGCCCAGGTCACGAGCTAGGAATTAATGCACCCCATATGCCGCCGAGTGGCCGGCGCGTTACTCCAAGTTCTCGCTACTTTTCTTGTATTATACTTTTTAATTTTGGTAGATATTTTTTAGCTCATATTTTTAATTGGCCTTAAGTATTGATTCTACTAATGCTTAATAATATTGGTCTCGGTTTGAAAAAAAAAAAAGAGTCAAATATCATTCATTTTTTTCTCAGCAATGTGTCCAATTATTAAATGTACAATAAATTAGAGATGTTATGAAGCTCCGTAACCGAAACCATCAGATATCAGGAGTAAAAGATTATTCGAAACCGAATTAAAAGTTTCGGGATGTTATTACAAATAATTTTGTTACGATGAAGCAGTAACTGTGATTGTTAATATAATTCCTTGAAAATAAAGTTGCAATTACTCCCTATTTGATTTTTTTTTATAGAAAAAATGCGACAGAATATCACACATTCTACCTGATGGTAAGTGGATACTATCGTCCACTTGGTGCATACAGTGGATACTGTTACCCTGCGACATCCGCGATACTTGCCAACTTCAGTCGAGAATGACAAACGGTGGCACGCCCCCGGATGTGCTGCCTACCTTTGCAGATTAAGAAATGGATTGGGAGAAAGGGTTAGGGAAGAAATGGGGAGGGATAGGATAGGATGGCATATCTCACTCACTACCGAAACACATACGTACATTGGGAAAATAAGATAAAATAGGAAATGCAGTACAATTCAAGGTAGTCTTCTGTGAGAGAGTGGTAACGTGGCCAGTCGAGTGCGCCCAGCGACTGTGGGAATGCAGCGTGCACTCTCCCCATACATAAATTTTCCTTCGCTTTCAGTTAGTAACACATTTCTTTAAAAAATTCATTAAAAACATATCCGTAACTGAAACCTTTGCGAAATATCCGTCATAATTTCATACCCATAACCGAAACCGGTAAAAGAATATAAATATATCCCTACCCGTATCCGAAATATCATATTCCTAACAATCCTAATGTCCAATATAAAGGAAATGGCAGGAAGCGGTCTGCCTGACGTATAGCGACTACAAACCCTGATATCATTTCTTTGACTTTTCCAGAGTCCAACACCACCACAATACGTATTCTGGTACCACAACGACCGTATGATCAACTACGACTCCACCCGAGGAGGAATCACAGTCGAGACTGAACCGGGTGCCCGGACGCAATCGCGACTGACTGTCCGTGGGGCGACCCTCAGAGACTCGGGGAACTACACCTGCAGTGCGAGCAACACTGAACCCGCGTCTATACACGTCTTTGTGTCTGAAGGCAGTAAGTATACCCCGTTATAGATCCTATAATATCATTCAAATGTGGACGTCCAATCTAAAAGAATTCAGACAGAAATTGGAATAGATGTCTGACAATATAAGATAATTAAAGTTAAAAGTTCGATAAAAAAAATCGCAGATAAAATATATAAAGTTAATACATATTGATAGCTAGTACCTCTTCGCTTAACATTTCTGTCTAAAATATGTGACATAGAAACCTCATATATAGACCATGGGCGTAGCCACCAAAGGTGGGCAGAGTTAATCCAAAAGTTAACTTCGTTAATCGTTAATTCGCTACTCAAATAGTTAACTTCGATAATCGTTAATTCGCTACTCAAATAGTTAACTTCGATAATCGTTAATTCGCTACTCAAATAGTTAACTTAGATAATCGTTAAAGCGTTAACTTTTGAAATTTAACGCAAGTTAAAGTTATGCGTTAAAAGTTAATCACCGAAAATTTGTACTGATGTTTAAGTATTATATATTATTATTTAAGTAAGATAATAGAATAGAACAGGCTGGGCTGGCTGGAATACACATCACATCATACAGAGGTAAATAAAACAAGTACGTATATTAAGAAATTGATGTTTTTAGAAACATATGCACCTACCTACTGTCCCGGAATGAGCTAAATGCGCGAGAGGTGTGAGGTGTGGGGACACGAACACACCCAGCCGTCTCGCCGCACTTGTGCCGTTAAGTGATGCTAGTTAAGTGATGCGCTTGCTAGCTTTCTATTGTTTCTCTTGCGTCATCGATATAACATGTGTTGGGTAGTTTTTTACTATACTTACTTGTTAAAATGAGCGACCAAACCCGATTCTGACTTGTCTGCATCAGGTGTTACAAGTGATGATTGTAGTGACTAATATTCATTCAAAACAATATTTTTTTAGTCTTTTGTGTCTTTTAGTACTTTTAAGTTATTTTTTTATTATTATTAATAATGTAATGCGTAGTAGATTTTTGTTCTTATAATATTGTTTTTTTTTATATTTCTCTCAATTAGTAATTTTTGTATTTTTTCTTTTTGTTTTTTAGTAACTTTAGTTTTCAAAACTAAATATTAAATACCTATTTAAAGCTAAAAATTATGTATACCTACTTACTATATTATCTAATGTGTGATAAATAAATAAATAATGAAAATAAATAAAAATAGTAAAAAATAAGTAATGTTTTTTAAAATTACTTAGTCGTGTTTTATTTTTGACCGCGATATTTAAATTAAAAATATCGACTTTTACCAATATCGATATACCTATCTTTCACTAAGTAGTACAACACTAAAAATAAGTGACATAAAACGGTCACATTCCTTCCGGGCGCATTCAACTCGTTCCGGGAGTATACCTATTACAATAAAATAACAATACAATAGCAAGCAATAATATGTAGCATGCTAATGTCAATTTCAATCATTTCACCAACACAAAATAAAAAGTGGCACTTTTTTGCTCGTAGTGAGAAGTTAGCTTATAAAAATCATTTTTTTGTTTTAATTCTTCCATTAATGGTAAGGCAAAAGGAACTGAGACCATACAGCCGTAGTAGCAGACGTGACGCGCAATTCAAACAAACATAGACAATAACCAACCAATATAACGGACTAAAGTTAAGGGAAGTTTAATTTAACTTAAAAGTTAAATCGGCATCGTTAATTAACAATTAACGGATTAACGGTTTTCTGCCCAGCTTTGGTAGCCACGGTGGGACAGGTTGGGCGTTTAATGCATAGGGAAGAACCACCAGGTGGACTTTATCCCACCTTTCTGTAAAATAAACTACTAAAACTCCGTCATTCATTTCCGATTAATCTGACAGCTCTTTAACCAATCAGATCACTGTTTCCAGGCAACAAAATGGCAGCAATCCTACGGCGGAACACAAGCGCAATCCACGGGATTACATCCAGTATCACCTGTCTGTTACTATTCGCATCAGTCATGATTCACTTCGGTCTCCGATGACGATGGAACTAAGTGGTAAATTAGCTAACTTTAGTACTGTGTGAGAAGGGTAAGAAATGACAGTTGAATCGTTTGTCGCAAAAAATTAAAAACCTCTGATTGATAATAAAAAAAAAACATAGTATTCTGAATAAATCGTTATTTAACAAATACAAATATAGATTGATTAGTTAGATAAATTAGCTAATGTGTAATTGGTTATGTGTAATTTGCACCCAAAATATTCATAAGTGTTGTACGTAGGTGGTCTGAAAAGTTTCCGACCTCAACGTGAAGATGGCAGCACTCGTCAACAAAAGCTAGGGAATGTGTTTGCGCATGCTTTGAAAGATACTCACCAAAATTTCAACCATTTTGGACGCGCTGTTGTTGTTTGGCAATCGTTTGAGTGAGTCGTTGTAACTGTTTTTGTGAAAATGGAAAAAATCGAGTATCGCGCTGTCATTATATATTTGTTTTTGAAAGGCAATACGCCTACGCAAATCAAAGACGAGTTGGACTCTGTGTACGGGGACTCTGCACCATCATTTACCACCGTGAAATTTTGGGCAGCTGAATTTAAACGTGGCCGTACCAGCTTGGCAGACGATGAACGTTCAGGACGTCCAAAAACGTAAATACTAATTATCCAATTACAACTATTTATTTATACTTTATTGCGCACAAACACTGTACAAAAAGCGGATTTAATGCCTTGTCACATTCTCTACCAGTCAACCTTTCAGAGTACCTACATATTATTTTATTCTATTCACAGGGTATTTGTGACGAGTGAAGTTGACTGAAATTATTACGACTTAAAAATGTCAAAATAAATGTTTCTAAACTAACACAATTACTATTACAATTGAAGCTAACGTTTAAATTTATATATATTTTTTTTAATACTGTTCAATCGTAATTTTGATTGGTTTGTATGTTAACGAGCATCAAAGAATACTAAATGAGCAGCAAATCAAGATCATCAAAACTATTGTTTAATAAATGAAGTAGTGGCGTGTGGCAGATTATAAAATAGCGTCACCCTCATCTCTTTCCGGGGCTGTGGTAAAAGGCAACTAATTCGTGAAGCTACCGCAAGCCCTGAGGCACTACACCACCTCTAAAAGAGTACACTCGCCAACCCGCTTACCAGTTTGGCGTTTTAAGGCCATACATTTCTCATGCAAGACAATGTGCATTAGGAGGCCCACGTTCTGCAGTGGACACTGAATGTGCAGGTTGCAGGAAGTAAATAATTTTACATTACTAAAAGTAACGTCATCAAGACAATAAAAGTCCTATTTCTTTATTGTCATCAGAGAAACAAAACTTAACTCTTGGTGCTCATTCAGTATTTTTTGGTGCTTTTCATCACACCTCGTTTCAAAATACAGACCATTTGAAGACTCAAAACGAAAAAAATCTTAAAATTAATTGATGTTTGCATTCTTTCATTTCTTTATTAATTTATGTTATAAAAATCCTAACATAATAATTGGCCCTTCTCATACAATACTTTATTCTTCGTATTCAAATAATAAAGTTTAAATTAAATAAAACTGTACCTATTATCAGTTGACTAAGACAATTCAATTGGATAAACTCTGTAAAAATGACTATAATAATATATTAGATTTAAGTACCTATTGGAGTAGATATTTATATGAATGTACAAACGAGTCTAAATACATTTGACGTTTTTGTCTCCTTTTGTAGATAGTTGAAAATAACTGCCAGTTATATACAGTAACCGAATCATTCCTGACCCTGTGACCTGCTGGGTGGCGCGAAGCAGACTGTGTATGTGTCCTGCGTGAGTAATGCGTCTAGCGTTGGGACGTGTGACGCGCGTCTGTTTACCACTTATTTTGCTCCTTGCCTTTCTAAATACAAATACTTATAGTAAATGTTTTCACTGTGTAAGTAGTAAACAACAAATTTCATGTGTTGTCATATTAAAATTCGCATAATACGGACGGCAATCGCGCGACCACGAGTCTCACGTAGGACGACGCGTCGACGCGACGCGACGCGACGCAACGCGCTGCAAGCAGGGCAAAGCCTGAAGCCTGAAACCATAGATTCTGCTCATGATTATGAATTTATCGTCATATCATGAGTGTCAGTGTCTCAAATCATTCAAATAACTGTGTTTTAATTATATTTTATGTATTGTTATTTTGTGTAAATTTTGTAACTTATATCTTTTGTATTTTACGTGTATGTACCAAGTATCTCTGCAGATTCAGCTTTCTAGATTCCGTGCTATGCAGTCTTTTTTCACTTACGGCACACTTACGTAGGGACACAGTGTTGACACCGTGCACGCAGAACGCGTATGGTGTTTTACGAATGTCAACGATTTGTAGTATAGCCTCATTGAACACACTTCTCGCTACCAGTCGTCTCGCGCGCGCCAACAAAATGTGTACTTTTATTTAATATAACAGTATAGAGGACGTTTACTGTTTATTTTACACAACCTTTTCAAAATTTGGCCCCACAACTCCACTGAAACTATATTTAAATATAAAAGGGATAAAAAATACGTGCATTCTAATAATTTACTAATTTGAAAGTTAAAAATCACTGAGTAAGTGTGTATAATGTCACTGGAAATCTGTCACGTTCGTGCCCTTAGCTCCCCGCTGGGTGATTCAGGTTACACTGCGGCACACTCAGCATCGTCTCACGGCACACCAAAGTGCTGTAGCACACTGGCTGCAGAGCACGTTTCTAAACAAACCAGAGTGGTTTTTTGGAGACTCATAAATGAGTACCTAATTCAGATTTTGTAAATCTGTTTGGTTATAAAATTACATATAGCTAATGTTAGGATTTTTTTGTAAAACTATTTTATTATTATTATTTTGTATTTGTAATGACTAATAATATATAATAACTAATAATAATGATGTACTCAGAATCGTGGGCAGAGTTTTGGGCTCTAGAAAAGGTTCAATAACACATTGTATAAAAAAGAAAATAACTGTGAAGCACTTTCATAACGACCCATTTACACGAGGAGTGTCTCGAAAGTGACTTTCTCGAACATTGACTAGAAAAATATTTTGACAAAGCTAGTATAAACAACTGTTATCATCATCTTGATCACTGTTGTCCCTGTTATCATCGAGATTTTATCATCATGTGAACAGTTGTAGGCGAGAATTGTAAATAGTTTGGTCGCATACGTGAATTGTATATAATAATATTCTGGCCCGAGCCGTTCGATAAACTCTCCTGGTGTGAATGAGTCTTAACACTAAGAAAAAATGTTACGTTATCTGAGAAAAGGGGCCGTATTGTCGGTGTGAACCAAAAATGTTATGGACCTCTGTAACTGTAACCGAAACTGAAGGATATCCGAAATAAAAGATTATTCGAACCCGAAATAAAAGTTTCGAATACTATTACAAATAATTTTATTTCAATGATAGCAGTAACTGTGATTGTTAATATAATTCCTTGAATGTAAAGTTGCAATTACTCCCTGTTTGATTTTATTTTCCTTCGCTTTCAATTAGTGATACATTTCTTAACAAAGTTAATTAAAAACATATCTGTAAGCGAAACCTTATCCGAAATAATTTCATATCCGTATCCGCTACCAAAACCGGTAAGAGTGTAAAAACATCCGAATCCGAAATATCATATCCCTAACAACCCTAGTATAGACTTATTGGACTTTGATTTTCTAATTTAAAATTTTATTTATACAGAAACATAAAACAAGATAAAACGCTAAAAAATAATCTGAAACCTACCTATCTGATGTATCATAATCCAGAATAAGGTCCCTTTTATCACATTAATTAATAATTATGTCAATTATAACATTGCATACGAAAGTGTAAATATTTTTTTCCGAAAGTTCTTTCTGTGCAAATGTGAAATTTCATCTATAAAATTAAATACGTAAACTCGTGTGCATATTAAAGAACTTTTTAATTTTATATACCTAAAAAGATAAGATCAAAAATCAGTAAACATCAGTGTTTATTGCAATGTTGTAAAAAATACAATGTAAAAATATCAAAGAATGTTGTATCTAATAAAAGTTTGTAATTTTACTAGCAAATTATACGTACATGCATCGTCTGTATGAAAAATAATTTCGGGTTGCGTTTTAAAACGTGTAAGAATAAAAGGATAATGTGTACTGTACCCAAGATTTGAAGGGATTAAAGTTAGTGTATAATTCGAACTTCTGAGATACCTACTCAAATGTAATGAGTATCTTGGTATCTTTTCTTGTTAAAAGAGAATTTGAACATTAAACAGAAAGGCAAACAAATATTTTTGTTGCGATTTAAACGTGTACACATACAAAACTTTCGGATAATGATAGATAATTCTCGATCTTAGAATTAGGCCAAGTCATTGGCATCTTATGCAATCAGCATAGAAGGCTAATTTATAGCCACTTTGTTTCATCAACTAACGGTCTCAGAAACATCTAGTTATCCGACACTCAATTTCGTTCCGAGCATCCAGTATTAACAATTTAGGTACTATTCTCCAGTTAAGCTTGTACTTTACTTATAGTACGGATTTCTTGAATTAGGTACGTACATCAATAGTTGGGCAGCGAAGGAAAACATCACAAAAAATCCTGCAAACGAGAGAATTAAAATCTGGGATTATCGTACTGAGTCTGTGTGGCGATTAGCCCTAAATTCCTTTGTGGGAAATTCTGCCATGGGACGTTTGGGGATAATATGGCTATAGAAAAATGTACCTACGTCAAAGTTACAATCAGTATACTTTAATTATACGGTTGATATTGTCTAATTCTAAATGAGTAAATAAAATTTGCTATTTATTGTAAATACTAGATATTAAGTAGTTAAAATTAGTAGGGTACTTACCTACTGTAAATACTTGTCAGTGTTGAATTACTGTACAAAAGATTTTGGTGATCCTGTATGCAATAAAGATTTCTTCGGAACATATTTTTTAATAATTATAACCCCTTTTTCTCAGGGCCCTTTGTCTTTGACGACCCACCGAACGAACCCACCAATGGGTCCCAAAGAAAAACATGTCTTCCAATGACCATTCGGGTTTGATGACTTATAATAATAATAATAATTTATTTCTTTGTCACAACCATAATAATATGAACATAAAAAGTAAAAATACAATGAGAAGAAAACTTGTAGCAGTGCAAATGCAGCGGTGAAGGCTGCAGAACCCCGAACTAGGTAGACTCGTGTGCTATTAGGATCAGCATTCCTCTAAAACTGCATTGAAGCACATTAATAGGATGTTAAATCTTCATTTGAATTGTGTGTGTATTTGTCTGTGTGACATATATCCAATATGATAATTGTCCAATACTTAATTTCATCCAATCGACGACAAACGTCCAATGCTAAATTTCTGCAAAATGAACTGTGTCCAATATCAAAATTGTCCAAAATTAAAAATGACCAATTGTAAATTTGTCCAATATGGTAATATTGTTTTAAAAAAAATGTACTACATTTTATTACGATCTGGGAGCACCTGTGTAGGTATTAAAAATACGATTAATTAAATTAAAAATTAAAAAAGGACGGACATGAAAATAATTAATTATTAAACTTTTATTCCATTTAATTCTACATGTTGTGAATACATTTTGTTTGCGTTTAATTAAAAATAAATAAGTTTACCTCATTAATTTGACATCTATCCAATTTGACTTATTTCTAAAAGTCAATATTCAGTTTGTACATAAATCAGTTTGGACAATATTCAGTGTGGACAATATTCAGTTTGTATAATATTTAATTTGGACAACAATCAATTGACGTTTTGGACGTAATTACGTATTGGAGAATTATAAAATTGGACATAAGTCGTCAAACCTGACTGAGTCCATTCGGTGAGTGCTAGAAGACGAAGTGTTTTTTCATCTGGTCAAGATACATTATAGTCATATGGCATTCCTCACGCTACGTCGACACGGAGCTTGCAGAGTAATACTATTTTATATAAATATAAAAAGAAGGTGGCAAACGATCCATAGCGGAAAATCCACCTGGTGGTAAGTGGATACTGTCGTCCATAGACATCCGAGATACATGTCAACATCAGTCCAAAATGAGAAAACGTTGGCCCGCCCCCACATGCGCTGCCTACCCTTTGCAGATTCAGGAATATATTTATTAATCTATACAGAACAGAATATACATGGCCTTTTATTAAAACCAATGCGTACATGCTTTAGAACTTAGGTTCCCAACGGGAGCGGTACCACCCCCTAGTGGGCGCTAGAGCTTTTCGTGGGGGCGGTAACGGGTCCAAAGGCAAATGGGGGGCGTTATGACAGTCAAGGGGGCGGTCGCGGCGTACCTACCTAATTAGAAATTTAATATAATAAAATAATTTGAAAATACATCTATTTTCATGAAAAAACACTTTTTCTAGCCGTCTAAGATCCCGATCTTATTATTATGGCGTAAATAAACATTAAAACATTTAAATAATCATTAAGTATAAACTAACTAATTAATTCGGTTTAGGACTGTCGGTAACAAGTCTATGCAAGTTGGTAAGCAAAGACGTGATTTACGCAATCAAGCATGTTTCGACAAAAATACGGGAACTTGTAACAATCTGTTTGCAGGGCAAGTGCACCGGGGCGCACCGGGGCGCATTGGGGTGCACTGGGGTGCACCGGGGCACCGCAAACAAAAAAAGGCATACAAGTTGTTGCGTGCTCGAAATCAAATCTTTAAAAGGCAGGGATAGCTCTTCTAATGTTGTGCACGACAGAATAATGGATAGTACAAGTGCGGTGCCTATGTATACATATGTAAAATCAGTGCGCGTAGTATGTACGTGCTGACATCGCACATCTCGGAGGAAAAAAGGGCCGTCTAGAAAGAGTTTCGCAAACAGTAAAGTTTGAACGGCGGAACTCTCAGACATACGCGTAAAGAGTAAAATTCATGTGCCTTTCCTCCAAGATCATAAGATGTTAACACGTTATATAAAAGCTATTATCGTCATTATTCAACGTTATAATGAATAGAGTATTAATATTATGTAAAATGTTTAGTAAAGGTATTGATTATGTGTTATACTATTGCTTATTTCTTTACCTTTACAAATTTATTTATGTATAAACTTGCTCTTACTTTCGCTCTCCAAATGTGCTAGGATACCTAGGTTATGAGTCAGGGTATTAGAATAAGGTTTATAATAAAGACTACCGCCCGCAGTGTGTTTTATTTAGGTATAAGTTCTAGAACATAAAGTTACGGGCTAGGTGGCGAAGTTCCGGTATCGGCGCCACTAGAAAGCCGTACACACCCTCAATCCTCCCATGCCCCTTGCTACTCAAGGAGGGAGGAAGGGAAAAGAAGAAAAAGGTAATTAAAAGGGTAAATACCCAAACTTCGCCACCGAAAATATTCTTTATCCTCTGTGCAAAAAGAAGACCGACCCAGACATATGTGACTTGTAACCTAGATATTATGTACAAAAGTGGAGAGCGATTAGCAATAAAACTTCCCCAGGGAACGGGGGGATCGCTTGGGCAGCAAACTACTATAAAAAGGGGAAAGCCCAACGGCCAACAAGCCAGTTCGTCCTCATCACTCAGACACTAAAGAAAACCTAAGAAGAAAAGTGAGCTTGTTGCCCATTGCTGCTCCCTCCGCACCCATGTGGTTTAATGTGAATTAGAGCAGCGTTTTATTTCCGTATTCAATCCCCAACATCTGATCCTCCGAGTCGAGATCCCTGCACCAACATCTAGACCGGCAAGCCTGAATCCCTACACCCCCCCGTTAGAGCAACGACGTGCGGCCTGCAACATTGGCCTTATGGTAGCAATCGGCGTTAAGCTCTAACAAATGTCTTATTGTTTTTGTGTGCTTCGCCAGTGATCCATACTCGCGCGTGACTGATAAAGTAAAGAAGTCATTATAGCCATTAGTTTTATAACTTTCTATAAATCGGTTGAAAAGTTAATGTAGGTATTGAAATTGGGAATTCCAAAATGTCTGAAACTAAGAAGAAATGTCGGCAGTACAACATTGAGTATTTGAAATATGGATTTACGCAATCTCCAATAAACCAATTATTACCTATGTGTTTAATTTGCCAAAAAGTATTTTAAAATGAAGCCATGAAGCCTTCTAGGCTCCAAGAGCATTTGAATAAAATACATGCTGATAAAAAGGACAAAGATTTATCCTATTTTCAAGGACTTGAAAAGACATATTTAAAACGGCCAACTATATCAAACCTTTTTGCATCGTGTTCTAAACAAGAAGATGATGGACTACGAGCTTCATATAATATTTCATTATTAATCGCAAAAGCGGGAAAATCACACACAATTGGTGAGGAATTAATTATGGCGGCAGTCAAAGAGGTAATCGAAACTGTTCTTCATCATAAGACGCCATCAGATATCATCAAAAAAAATCCTTTGAGTAATAATACAGTGCAAAGAAGAATCGATGAAATGGCTAAAGACGTTGAACTATCATTATGTGTTATTTAAAGACTTCCAAATTTTCCATTCAACTCGATGAATCACCTTTACCAAATAACGAAGCACTACTCTTGGCTTACGTCCGATTCATAAAAGAAGAAAAAATTTGTCAAGAGTTATTATTTGCAAAAAATTTGGAAACCGATACAAAGGGAGAATCCATGTTTAATACCATGCACGTTTTTTTTCAAGAGAAAGTAATTCCTATTCAAAATATATTGTCACTTGATACAGATGGTGCTCCAGCAATGACGGGGCGTCATAAGGGTTTCATTGCGCATTTAAAACAAGCAGTACCAAATGTACTCGCTGTACATTGTGTTATTCATCGCCAACACTTGGTTGCAAAAAATCTTAATGAACGCCTGCATACGTCGCTCCATTACGTTATTAGAGCAGTCAACAAGATAAGAAGCAATTCATTAAATGACAGATTATTTGGGCAACTTTGTAGTGAAAATGATGAAGACTGTAATCGCTTGCTGCTGCACACAGAAGTACGATGGCTCTCGAAAGGTGTTTGTTTGTCTGAATCGTTTTTTCAATCTATTTGACTCAGTACGGGACTTCCTTGAAAACAAAGACAATGAACTGCGCGGAAACTTGATTACGTCTGAAAATGACATCGCTTATTTGACAGATCTTTTTAAAATATTTAATGACGTTAATTTACAATTGCAGGGTGATGAGTTGAATTTAATAAAAACAAAAAAACGTCATAGCTGCTTTTGTGGGAAAACTTCTTCTATTCAAACGAAATCTAGGAAGAGGTGAATACAGCAACTTTCCGACATTATCAGCATTATCGGTAAAACAGGAAGATTTACTTACTTACTGCCAACACCTGGACGCTCTTCATGTTGATTTTACAGAGCGATTCTAGGATATTCTAAATATGAATATACCAAGCTGGGTTTTATACCCTTTCGCAAATGCAGATACAGCAGAATCATCAAATTTAGAAGAAGAACTCGTAGAACTCACAACTAATGAAGAATTAAAAGTAACATTCAGAAATGGATACCAAGAGTTCTGGCTCCAAAAATCAATATCAGCTCTCCACCCTGGATTGTGGGAAATAGTAGGTACAGAAATTTTTAATCGCGTTTCCTTCATCATATTTGGCTGAGCGTGGGTTAGTGCAGTAGCTAATTTACTGTCTAAGAAATGGAATAGACTGCACATCACTGAGCGTGGTGATTTGCGACTGATGTTAACTAAATTGAAACCCGACATTAACAAATTGTTAAAATTCCACCAGCCTCAACCATCTCATTGATATTTATGTTTCTTATTGAATTTTGTTTATTTATTATATTTTTTTACTAATTTTGATTAATCGTCTTGTCTTTGCCTTTGTGCAATACCCCAGTGCGGGGTGCTCCAGCTTTGTGTATTGTCTCGCATTTGTTGGTTAAGTTATAATTTTGTTAATAACATTTTGTATGGTCTTTGTCTGAATTAAATGTTTTTATTATAACATGTTTTTGTATTTTTAAATAATTAATAATCACGACCACGAGTAGCACGATTGAAGAGAGAGAGAGAGAGAGAAAATTAACTTTTAATTTGTAATTATTAATAGATAATAGACAGACATATAAAATTGGTATAATTAACTATTATGTAAAGGAGGCGGTAGTCTATAAAAGGTTGGGAACTGTTGCTTTAGAACAATTATTATTTATACCCAAAGATGGGCAGAAAACCGTTAATCATTAATTAACGAATTTAACATATTGTTCAACGATTTAAATTTTAAGTTAAATTAAAAAAATATTAACTGTCTTCTTAACTTCCGTTAACTTTAGTCCGTTACATTGATTGGTTATTGTCTATGTTTGTTTGAATTGCGCGGCACGTCTGCTACCACGGCTGTATGGTCTCAGTTCCCTTTGCCTTATCAATCTTATCATTATAGTATTGGAAGAATTAAAACAAAAAAAAATGATTTTGATATTTTTATAACCTAACTTCTTGGTTCTTACTACGAGCAAAAAGGTGCCAGGGTTTTTCTATAGGGAAAGATATTTTACGGTCTAAACGATCATCACTCTCGGATGACAATTTTAATATGCTAATGTTTACGAAGGGAAACATGCACCAAATGCAAAATGAGAATGAGTAGGAATAATTGAATTGATTGCTATTGTATTATTTTATTTTACTAGGTAGGTGCTTAGGTTTGTTTTTTTTTTTCTAAAATCATCAATTTCTTAATATACTACTTGTTTTATTCACCTGGGTATGGTGTGATGTGTATCCCAGCCAGCCCAGCCTTTTTTATTCTATTATCTTACTTAAATATATAATACTTAAACATCAGTACAAATTTTGGGTGATTAACTTTTAACGGATAACTTTAAAAAGCGTTAAATTTCAAAAAGTTAACGCTTTAACCATTATCGAAGTTAACTTTTGGATTAACTTTGCCCACCTTTGTTTATACCTGCTTAGAACCCACTCATAAGGGTCGAGATTTGGAGGAAAGGTTTGGAGGTTGGGAAATTGGAGAGGGAATGGGAACTTGTCAAATTATAAGTCAAGAATTTAATAAAAATACTTTTATTGTAACAACTTTCATTATTTATCATCTACGATTCTCGCAATATAAATAAGTCAATGATTAAATTATCGGCAAATCGAACATTCGAACAAATACAAACTCTTATTGCAGCACATTATCAGCATATTCGATAAGCGATTAGGTGGCGACAACCTTAAATAAAAGGTTGTTAAAGATACTTCTTTCAGATAGATAAATTTTAAAGTCACAATATTAACCGGTTTACAAAAAGCAAAAGAAAGTTTGTAATCGTGAGAATGTTTGGTTGGTCAATGGTTTATAATTGTCCCTTCTACTTTAAAGGTAACAGGCACTGTGTGATGCAACTGAATGCAAGAATGCAACTGCAATTAGAAAAAAAAAATACTAGAAAAATAACTAAAATAAGAGAAAAACTAGAAATAAAAAACTACTTTATAGAAAATCTTCTGTAATTTTAGTGGCATTAGAAATATTGTTTTGACTACAAGGCTTTTATGGTTAAACAATAGGGGCCATCCATAAATTACGTCACACGAATTTCACGATTTTTGGAGTCCCCCCCTTGTCCTTGTCACAGGTCACATTTGTGTGACAAGTGTGACGTCACATAATTTGCAATTTTTAAATTTCGAAATTATTAAATTAAAACAAAGTTATAATAATATTGATAGTTGGAATATTGTAAAGTTTTTCGTTGAGTTGAAGTTTAGTTTTAATACACATGTATTAATACGTTACGAAGCTTATGGACCCCCCCCCCCCCCTCTTGTCACACGATGTCACACTTTGTTGACCCCCTCCCTCCCCCTTAACGTGTGACGTAATATATGGATGACCCCTAGATAAAGATAAAGTTGCAGAAAATTGTCGATAAAAAAAGATTTATTTCCTCACCCTAAAAAGTAGTGGGGTATCCTTACGTGAATTGAAATTTTCATCATCGATATTAATACTTATCAATTTTCTAAACTTGTTTTTTAAATCGTACACTACTAATCCAGTAGCATATGTGGCAACAAATTATCAACAAAATATAACAATCTATATACACTGCCGGACACCTGAATCGAGCACACTGCATTTTTATGTATAAAGGCCTGTAACATAAAAATAATGTTAGGTCAAAGAAAAAGGTTTTATGCAGTTTCGAAGCTGGCATATTCACCATCATTTTGGTGTGCTATTGTTCCAAATTTGAATTCACGATTTTGAACCATAGAAGAAAAGCCGAACCAGTTCATTGTTTTGAAAAAATAAGGAAGCAGAAAGTTTGAAAAGAGTAGTTTTTTGATTTACGAATAATGGTGTTGTTTTTCAATTAATTTGTTTGAACGGACAATTCAAGTTTCATTAAATTGTTTTTCCTGAGATTTGAACCGATTTTGACCTTAAAATTATGGAAAACGAAGACGCCTGAAGTAGCGGCGCAAGCCATGGCATTTCTTGTCTGGGCTTAATCTATGAAATGTGAGTGCACAACGTCATATAAGGCGTTCTGCTGGTCAAAGAGTGTACCATCGATATCTAGCGACTGGCGGCTTTGTTCGCCGTCTAGGAGGACCACGGATTCCGAGTAGCGACGGAAAGAAGATCGGTTTAAATTCACGGTCAACTTACGAAATCGTCACCTGACCTCAGTACAGAGGCAAGAACAGTTTCGAGACTTTCATGGAGTGACTGTTAGCGTTCGTACTGCTAGAAGGAGATTCGAATAACGTGATATAAAACCACATAACCCAACCAATAGGGCCAAACTAACACCGAATGGCGCGTCTTCAGTTTGCGCGCGAACATTTACATTGAACTTCAATGGAGCCAGGTTCTCTTCACTGATGAATCCAAGATTATGCTGTATGGTAATGATAGAAGAAGGAAGGTGTATCGAAGACAGGGAGAGCGTTTTGTGCACAGCTGTATTGAAGGGAAAGTGAGTTATGGCGGGGGATCGTGGAGTCTGGGGAGGAATTTCCACGGAAGGCAAAACTGCACTTCAACTTGTGACGGGACCACAGCTGCCACCGCTAACATTCGTTGCGACCGTTACATTCGTCACTGCCTAGAGATTCATATGATGCCATATGCTGGGTTTGTTGGCCAAGATTTCATTTTTATGTATGATAAATATTAATAATGCAAGAGCGCACACTGCAGGAATCGTCAGGGAATGCCGTCGGTATCACAGTCATGGAATGGCCAGCAAGAAGCCCAGATATTAATCCCATAGAGCATTTATGGGATGAGCTAAAGAGGTGTACCACCCAGTTTCGCAAACCTTGCAGGAGCTGAAATGTGCCACCGAGGAAGAATGGGAAAACATTCCACAACACGTCAAAGTGACATTGATTGATTCCATGCCAAAGCGCATGACGACTTGTTACACTTATACTCATTTTTTTCAGTACTCTGAATTCAAATTTGGAACAGTGGCATACTAAAATGATGGTTAATATGCCAGCTTCAACACTGCATAAAAACTTTTTGATCGATCAAACATTCTTTTTAAGCTTCAGCCCATCAAAACTGAAAATGCAGAGTGACTCGATTCAGGTGTTCGTGAGTGTATTATACTATAATAATCTATATATTATACATATGTCATATATACTTAATTGCCTACAGAATAAATTACCCCTTCTGAACCTTAATTATTTATGATAAATAAAACGTATAAAATTCCACAAAAAATGTATAATAATAGCAGTATTTATTTAAATAAAAATAAGCTATACAAATGTAAAATGCAAGTTGGTATGCAAATGAACAGAAATTAATCGATTATTGGTCATGTCTACGAAAACGCCTTAAAATCGTGGCGTCACAAAACACAAATGTCAAAATATACATAGCAAATTGGAACGGAAATTTTGAACACATTTCACTGTGAAAAGTATTTAATTTTATCCAACACCAATATAGGAACAAATTGACTAAATAGTATTATAAAGGGCTTCGAGCGAAGGGGGATCAAATATCGGTTTATACTTTCCAAGATATTCACATTTTTGTAGAGTAAATAAATTTGCATGTCAGCAAGATTTCTAAGGAGATACCTTAGAAATCTAGATACTTATGCTAGAGGTAGACAATTATGCTACCCGTGCATTTACAAACCTACAAACAAGGTGTAATAACACTAACTTGCATAATTTTAAGGGATTACTGTAAACTGAATAGATTATTTCTTTTTATTTATGTACGAAGGCGGCAGACGAGCATACAGTCCACCTGGTGGTAAGTGGATACTATCGCCCGTAGACATCCGCGATACATACCAACATTAGTCCAAAATGACAAACGTTGGCACGCCCCCGGATGCGCTGCCTACCTTTGGAGATATAAGAATGGATTTGAAGAAAGGGTTGGGGAAATGGGGAGGGATTGGATGGGAATGGGCTCTGGCACATCTCACTCACTACCGAAATACGTACGTACATTAAAGAAATAAGATAAAGTGGGAAATTCAGTCCATTTCAAGGTAGTCTTCTGTGAGAGAGGGGTAACGTGGCCAGTCGAGCGCGCCCAGTGACTATTGGATTGCAGCGTGCACTCTCCCCCTCAAAAACATGCCATTATTTCATTAATATTCAACCATTTTTTATATAATCCAAAGTAATTATTACTGTCCGCCATTAAAGTACAATAAGGTCATACTAACCTATGCAGTCACTTTATGTATGTGCTATTTCGCAGACAATCACACGGCGTCAGTGTGGTCAAAGATTAGTGTTCAACGCGTATTGGAATCTGCTAAATCTATATTTTATGTGTTCAGCAAAATAATAATAATAAATACTCTTTATTGCATACAAATGGTTATTACAACTTTAAATGACAGAATAGTATTCTGTCATTTATAGTGTATTCTGAGAATACAATAGGCGACCTTATCGCTAAGGCAATCTCTTCCGGGCAACCTTAGAATAGAGAAAAATAAAAGGGATATAGGTAGTGCAAGGGGATTGAAACGATAGAATTAATAACAAGATTAATATTAAATTTCATTGTATTAAATTATTAAAACGCCGTCCTAATGTAAACCTTGGAATGTTGCAGGTTAGCTTTATTACACCTTACATAAATCATTGGATACAAAAGTATCAAGTATCAAAAGGATTGATACAAAAGAAACAAGTATCAAGATGTTTATGGTACACTATAAATTCAACATACTACTAAAAGTGTTACTATGCAAAAAATACCGATTTCACCGTTGCGTCACGTCGTTTTCCTTTCATTCTAATTTTTATTTGGTAACACTGTATAACACGTTGCGACATTTACACGTGAAATTCGTTAAACTTATTACAATCAATTTCTATGAGGTGAACTTGTAAATTCGATTTTCTCGGAACTCAGATTTTTCAACTTTAAACTTCAAATTTCAACTGCATTCCTTATTTATTGTATGTGTTTTTACTTAACCTGGTCAAACGTCTGTTCCAGTGTCATAATCTTAATTAATTAATTTATCTAATACCGCACTGATGGACCCCTTTTCCCTCGAAAACCTACAATTACACCACTTTACTCTCATAATACTCTGGAATTTTCTTGGTGTCTTGGTCCTGCTGTTTAATTAGATTCCAATAAAAACCTTTCTGTTTTTTCAGATGATCGTGTGTGCCCATCTGCAAAACACAAACGCACACATTTATATTTGAAATCAGCGTCACGGTTATCCCATGACAGTATGCTAAGTCAAAGGTCAATTTTGTTGCTGCAACACAGTTTGTTAATTGCTAATATAAATCATATGAGTACAATATTAATTAGACGAAAGAAACTGTTCAAAAAATCAAACAAGAATCTTAATAAGAGTTACAATTGAATGTTTTTGTGTCATGTGTGCTGTACTTACCTCAACAATCTTGCCTTTATTCAATACGACGATCAAATCTGCGTTCATAATTGTAGATAATCGATGAGCTATTATCAGCACTGTGCGGCCTTTAGCAGCAGTTTCTAAGGCTTTTTGGACAACTTTTTCACTTGCTGAATCAAGGGCACTGTGAAATAATGTTTTTGAGTATCATAAACATGGCACAGAAGCTGACAATCATTTGTAAAAATAATAATAGTAAATACTCTTTATTGCATATAAATACTTGATACATGTGCACTTTAAATGACAGATTATGAGGGGGAAAGTGCACGCTGCAATCCCACAGCCGCTAGCCGCACTCGACTGACCACGTTACCCCTCTCCCACAGAAGACCACCTTGAAATATACTGCATTTCCCACTTTATTTTATTTCCCTAATGTACGTACGCGTTTCGGTAGTGAGTGAGATGTGCCAGAGCCCATTCCCATCCTATCCCTCCCCATTTTCCCAACCCTTTCTTCAAATCCATTCCTATATCTCCAAAAGTAGGCAGCGCATCCGGGGGCGTACCAACGTTTGTCATTTTGGACTAATGTTGGCATGTATCAGGGATGTCAATGGGCTACAGTATCCACTTACCATCAGGTGGACTGTATGCTCGTGTGCCGACTTCGTCTATAAAAAAAAATACAATAGGCGACCTTATCGCTCTCTTCCAGGCAACCTTGGCATAGAGACAAATTAAAGGGATGTAGGCAGTATAAAACGACTGAAATTTGTAAATATAAAATTCGATACTTCCGCGCTGGATAGAAAGACCTTGCCCTCTTGCGCGATATCATATTAAGAACTATAGTTATGTCATGTAAATTTTTCAAGAAGAAATACAACGAATATTGACATGGTTCCTGCGCGAGGCCGTTCTTCGTTTTTAAGATTCAAGATTTAAATGGAAGGCTGCCCGTGTATAAAGAAAATATAAAATCAATATCAAAAGATTTTTTGAAAAATATAACTAATGTGATAACAAGGAACAAGCAGACAGTCCACCTGGATATAATAATGGTTTGTTCGCATAAAGAGAGACTCTCGTAAAGACACATTCTCATAATGACAAAATAGACAGTCAACCTGAGTGGTTGTGATGAGTTTGAGATTGGGTTTTGGGGATAATCACTTGGGATAGTTTATCTATTGGGATATTCTAAAGTATAAAACAGATAAATCAAGTTACAGTAGAGTCAATGTAATAAGCCACTTTTGACATTTCATTGACTTTGTGACGATATAACTTTGCATCGGTCCCATAAATCCATTTAAGTTTATAAATTCATTACTGAACACAAAAAATATTTAACTTTTTTAATAAAAAAATATAAACTTGTCTTTTGATATCAAATTTAATAAGTTCGACGGTTAATTTGGTTGCTAAACATCATTATCAATTTATATTTCAAGAAATTCGAACCCCACTACAAGGTTACGCCTGTTCACATTTATTATTTTTTTAATAATAGGGACGTGATCTTTATAATCGAAGTAACTTGTAGAGAGAAAGGAATATCGAAGAAAGTTACCTTTACGATAAATAACAAATTAATAAATACAATTATTAATTAGTAAATACATTAAAAAGATATATGTAATTAAATTAATATATCTATACCTCATTTAATATATTAAAACTACATCTGAAAATTAAAAAAATCACTACGACCTATCTGGCCTATTTTACATACGGCGAAGAAAAAGAAAAGAAGTAAGCCAGTTGTCGATGTCGATAGTTTTAATGCCGATGCAATTCACAACCACATTTATGGTTATTTATTACATATATGAGTAGAGTATCCATCTAGGAAAAAACATGTATGTTCATTAAAAGAAGCAGGTTTATTTACAGGTGGAATATCATCTTTAATAAAAACTGCGTGTACAAATGATTCCAAAGATGATTGGAAGAAAGTGGTAGAAAAAACTAAAAATATAATGGAAGATTTTTAACATGATTTAAGAATCGATAAGAATAGGAACGATAGCAGTTTCAACGAATCTGATAGTTCCAACTAATAAATAATAATTTATTACATATATAAACTGAGTTCATTATATTTCCCTTAATTACGCTTAACTTTGAGGTCATGTGGCGTATGTAGAAGGTTTCTAATGCTGTGTAGGTATGCTCTAAAAATATTATTGGAGAATTATTTTTTTATGAACACTAAAATTGATTCACTAATATATGACTTATATATCGATTTTTGTCTTTAATCGATAATTGCTGTTAGATTACCTCACTATGTTGACACTTTGATTACTCATTTAGATTACTCACAACCAGTTTGACACTTGTCAAAAGTAGCCTATTACAATGACTGGTACTTTAATTTTAGTGGTGTCATTGATGCCCTCAGACTTAGGCAGATTGTTAGGCACACCTAAATTTAACCCGATTTTTTTTTTGTTTATGACTGTACTGTGTCCTTTTGAAAATCTGTCATTGTGAGAATAAGTCTTTATGAGAATCTGTCCCAATGCGAATAAACCCTAATAATTACATGACATTGTATATTTGTACAGTGTAAGTGATATTGTGTAAGTTGTACAAGAGGCGGACTTAATGCCTAGAGGCATTTTCTGCCAGTCTAAAAGGTTAAAAAGAAATACAATACAGTTGTGCCAATTAGTCTTTGTAATGTGAATAATATGACTGAATACAAAACAACACATATATAAAATACTAGCGTTGCCCGCGACTTCGTATGCGTGAAATTTTAGTTTTATTTATTTATTTTAGCTTTGTTTACAGCATCTTTTCTTCCCGTCAGCCAATTTCGATGAAGCAAAGCCTATTAGAAGCGCCAAGCTAAGCTTAATTAACCTGTGGAAACTCCATGAAAATCCGTTCAGTAATTTTGGAGATTAGCGTGTTCGAACAGACAAACAGAACGACTACAAAGAAAAATTTTCAAAATCGTCTTTTTGTCTTCTGATAATCTTCCTTCATCGCCCTCAATCAGTTTTTGGTAAATATATTCAATGTACAGACACGCTGGTTCTATAGTTTTATTATATGTATAGATATTTAGATATGCATACATAAAACAGATACATTAATACATACAAATACATAAGGTATGTACATACATATATATGTCGATGATGAGAAAAAAATGTACAAAAATTAACAAGAGAAAGCGAAATTAAGTAGTGTATGTATTTTGAAACTAAATGTTATATTTTTACCATTTAATTACCAATAAACTTTAATTTCCTCACCTGGTTGCCTCGTCCAGTATAATAACAGGCGGATTCTTGAGCACGGCTCTGGCTATGGCTATTCTTTGCTTCTGACCCCCACTTAGCGCCATACCCCTTTCCCCCACCATCGTGTCATAACCATTTGGAAATCCAAGTATAAAGTCGTGAGCATTGGCTGTCATTGCTGCTCTGCCTACCTACGAAGAGAGCAATAAACATATTGTAGCAATCACTCGATTATAACTCCACAAGTTGCAAAACATATTGCTGTCTCATTCGCACCACACACACACATCTTTATTTGTCTAAACAGCGTAGCTCTGATCGGTTTATTTTCGAAAGTCGCTGGTGAAGCTATTCTCTAGTGTTAATTTTAGATTGTGTATATAATTAGTTATATAAGATTCTACAAAAATAATGTACAACAAAATATTTTAATATGTCACTCAGTACGCTAAAACTATTATATCGAACTAAAAATTAACATGTACAGTAGGGCTTCCGTGTCCGCGGGGGTTTGGTTCCGCCGTCTTCCGCGGATAGTAGCCAACACCATATTTTGGCGTATAAATGTACACATAAAATAAAATTAATACTATCAAGGAAAGAAAAATGTGCTTTATTAAAATTTATTTTATTATACATTAACATGAAATAAGTATTTATATGCTGTGACACAAATAAAATTTAACTAATTAATTACATAAGTTAATTATTTCCTGGACTCGTATGTAATGAATGACTTAATAACAGACGAGCACAGTCTTTGTTGACAGTTTAAAGCAAAACTAAACAAGCGTAACTGCTTAAGCATGTTTCGACGAGTTTTAAACTTGTATATGAGTTGAAGACTTCGCGCGCTTACCCGAACCGCGGATACCGAGCCCGCGGATAAATGAAACCGCGGATACCGATCTCGCGGATAAGTGAAACCGCGGATACTGAGTCCGCGGATACGGAGGCCCTACTGTATTTCATGATTTTTTTATTACATTAAAAATAAATAATTGGGTTTATGAAAAAAAATTTTTTTTATCATTAATGGAAAGATCATATACACATTTTATAACAAAACTATTTTTTTTTTTTTTCGTTTTAATTAAAAAGTTATATTTAATTACAAATAAATTTTTGAATCCAGTACCGAAAACACGCGGACAGTTCCCGAACAAACCCGAGCACGTGTGACGTCACAATGTTAATTTCTACTCATTGTAGCACAAAGCTGATACAGTATTTTGACTATTAATCGATTAAATCTTGTTATTATCGTCAATATATTAATAAATATATCGAAAATGCCTAACCTTAAAAGTTGTCGTGCTTGCTTCGTACCATTATGTACGAATACTACAAAAACAACTCCTGAAAAAATGTTTTTAAATGTTCCACAAAATGTTAAACGTCGAAATAAATGGTTCCAAGCAGTGCGACGACCTAATTCCAAAACAACATCAAATTTTTTTGTTGTGAAGATCATTTTGATGTAAGTATTTTATAATAATATAGTAATTAAAAAATATTTATGTAAACGTATAAATGAAATAAATAGCATTCGATAATTAAATTTTTTAACTGAACTCCAAATAATAACTTTTAAAAATTACAACAAAATTATAGCATTGAAAAAAGTTTTATGAATAATTTAAAACTATTAAATAATAAATTTGTATACAGTCATTGAATGACTTAAGTTTAACTTAGTATTTTTATATTTTAATTGCACGCGGTTATATTTTTAATTGTACGGTACGAAATTGAAATTTTATAAATGTATATAATGATGATTTTTCTGGTTTTATAATGTCATTTAAATAATTCTCATGATTTAATTTTTGTTTTAGCTGAAAGAAGATATAACAGTTGGACATAACGTAGAGCCTTGTCACCGTAACTCTCACGTGATACTCTAAAAAAAAAAAAAAATTATATTTAATGACGAATAAATCATTTACTATTTTAATTTACAATATTATTTTTTTATAAACTTACCTTGATGCTTTAGCACCTCGAACTTCAGCTGAATTAAACCGAATATCATTTTTAAGAAAATCTGTTATCATCAATATATCCACACCAGGTATATTATCGGAATTAGCCTTTATAAATCCTTTATCACACATAACTAAATAAAAGTAGTTAATATAAATATTTTTTTAAAATAAATGTCGGATATTTGTCGTCAATTTACATGTAGAAGCCTGTGATACTGTACTATCGAGAAATCCTTTTAACATTATGACGTCACAAACATGGCGACCAATCGTAGCGCGGTTGTAGTCACGTGATTCTTTTTAAAATTTTATCAATTTTAAATTGTTTATAATAAATTAAATAAACATTTAATTATTAATATAATTTCGCATCGATTATTAATATAATTTATGATAAAGTTTTAAAATACATAAAAAAAAATTATAATTTTTTTTTTTTCAAAAACCCAATTGATGATTACTTTACTCGGATGTGCGTAACACGTACTCACTACTAGAAGCAGGCGCGTTCAAAAGTTAAAGACCGGAGAAAGCTAGTGTGGATAGTGTTATGTACGTACATACGAGTAAATTAATCATCAATTATTTATTTTTGAAGACGACTCCACTACTGACGACTTGAAGAAAGTCGCCGGTAATGAGACGATGCAGAAGACCGTGTTCGGTGGTGGTCTTCGGGAGAGGCCTATATCCAGCAGTGGAGAGACACAGGCTGAGGTACTTCTCGTTATGACCTACGCTTGCGAAATATGGACACTGCCTGCACAAAAGCTTAAGTTGCACAGTGGCACAGAGACCCATTGTATATGCCTGGAGTATCCTTACGCGACAGGATACGAAACAGAACCATTCGTCAGCGCAACAAGGCATATGCAGAGGTCTTTTAGCGGCAACTGAATTAGTGAAGATAATAATTTGTTTGATTGTTATAAAAATTGTGCATTAGGCGTTTTGTGGTTTAATAGTGATAGTTAAACTTCAGTGTTTTTGTGTGCAATGTACGTGATAATCAAGTAAAACCGTGATATCAAGTTACTTATTGGAGTGTTCACACTTGTCGTGACGACACATTGTCCTAGCGGCAAAAGGGTCGTGACTATGGTAAAAGTGCCTCATTATCACTTAAACATAAATTTCAACTTACCCCATCATCACTTATACATAAATTTCAACTTACCCCATCATCACTTATACATAAATTTTAACTTACCCCATCATCACTTAAACATAAATTTCAACTTACCCCATCATCACTTAAACATAAATTTCAACTTACATCATCATCACTTAAACATAAATTTCAACTTACCTCATCATCACTTTTAAGTGTCAACTTACTTCATCATCACTGGCGTCAGGTTTTCCATAACGAATATTTTCCTTAACAGTGGTAGCAAATAGTACTGGCTCTTGACTAATCAAGCCTATCGCCCGCCCCCGTAGCCACTTGCAATCAAACTCCCTTATATCCACACCGTCTATTGTCACTTGACCGGAATTGACGTCGTAAAATCTAGAAAATTAATTACTACAATTGGCAAGATGCTTTATGTAATCAATTTGTATGAATTTTATCACAAATTTATGGCAAAATGGCCGTGTGGTGTCGAGACCAAATTTAGAGTAGCACCAGTTCATCTCTTCACGTGGGTGGTAAAAGGCGATAACTAAGGTATAACAAAGCCGCTATCACAAGCCTTAAGTAACTACACCACCTTTAAAAGAGTGAACTCGCTAACTCGCCGCCCGACAGCGTGCATGAAGAAGCCCATTTCCATTTCTGGACTCCTGAGAAGAAAAGGCATTAGTAACATTTTCAACGAAAGCATATGTAACATTATATTGGAAAATTAAAAAAATATAAAGCGAACAAGCAATGCTTATTGTTGTTTTATCCAAAACTGCAAATTTTTAGCTTAATTTTAAATTAATGAAATTTTTACCAAAATTTTATTTGGTACTATAGTGGTCAGTATCCCCCCCCCCCCCCCCCCCCCCCCCGCCTGTCCGAAATATAGATATTCAAAATTTGAAATGCGCTACTCGTAATGATGACGTCACAATATATGTATATCTTAAAATGACGTTGTTTTAGAAAAAAATATATAGGTAAGTATTTAGACATACGTAGTCTCATAAACACTATTCAACGACATAACTTTTATATACGAGTAAATGTATTGTGACGGTACACGCGCCTCAGTACCTTATATGTTGAAAACCTTATAAAAATATCGTAAAAAAATAAGATCTTTTTTGTAATGTTTCAAACCTTTTTAGGTAAGAAATCAAAAAATGGTGTACTTCTGCCCGATGTCGGCTGTTTCATACATAATGCTTACCGTTCTAATAAGGCCGCTATGGTAGATTTGCCGTTGCCAGACGTACCAACAATGGCGACAGTTTTACCAGCCGCGATCTTCAAATTGAAGTTATTCAAAACTATCTAGAAATTTTTATACGATTTTAGTAACAAATATAAAATGTATACATATAATAAAATCCTAACAGAGCCGTGTCTACAAACGAAATATTTAAAGTCATACAATGACTTTTAGCCGATGCCCAATGTTTTCTTAATGTATCTGTAATTAAAACACTGAATTCCCCTTGTAACCAGAGTACTTACTTCTTAGTAAAACATTTTTTTTTATTTAATTATTGATAGTAAGTTCTATTTCTTTCTCACCAAACCATAGGATAATGGTTTATTATTACGAGAATAGAATTGGGTCAAATGGTCCCTCATCTCCAATTTGTCCATAACCAAATTTTTATACAGCTCTAACATGTTTGTCGTTAATTATAAGGATAACAATCCTTTTTTATTTCTTCTGTATTTCATCCACTTTTTACTTTTAATTGAGTATATTTTTATTTGGATCTAAGGCTACTTCTTTGGCTGTCCGTGGGCATATATGTATATAGGTAGGTACTGGCAGAATATCAGGGCTGTGGATTATCTGCAGCGTTTGCTGAGCCAGTTCCATTTTTCTGCCGCTACACTCAATATACATAGCTATTTATATCTTTATTTAATGTAAAAAATTAAGATATTTTTTTTATAAATAAAATAATTGTGGTGTTGTTATAACGAAAAAAATACATTTTCTTCCTTCTAAGAATCACTGATCCAGATCATTTATAAAGTTCCCACGGGAATCAAGCTAAACCACACATACTTTAACATTTTCACGCACGAATTCGCGAGTACTGCCAGTAGTTAAATAATTATATTTCATAAAGACTATAAGAATGTTTATCTTAATTATTAAAACTAAATGTATGATCATTTTCGAAGGAATATTTCACTTACCGCTTCAGGTCGAGTGGGGTAAGCGAAAGTAACATCTTTAAATTCAATGTCGCCGCGGAACTCGTGGTACTTGATGATTTTCTTTCCTGAAGTATCCATTTGAGGTTCCTTGTTTATGTACTGGAAGGACACAGCCAACACAGTATATGTAACAGACAAGTATCACTTATATATGTAAAAAAATCAGACGAGATGTTTTATTTTAACAGTGGATCTGCATAACCGTTTTGTTGACCATTTTATGTTAATTAAAACAAATAATAAATGAAATGTAATATGTAAAAAAAACAGTAACAAAAAATAATAATTCTCAATTTGGATTTATTAATATTTTATGGATTATTATTTGTCCTAACTAAACTGTAAAATGTTTGTGTTAATCTAATTTGTTCTAACAACAAACAGTAAGTTTTACTTAAATAAATCTAAATAAATAAATAGGTCTTAATCTAATCCATGGATCGATAGTTCAAATCCGGCTGGAAGGACCAAACATGTAGGATACAACTTTATTGTAAATAAGAAAATGTACTTTTTTATTACTACAGTTCTCTTACACAAATTTGGTAGGAGGAGAGTGCATGCTGCATTCCAGCAGCCGCTGGGCGCACTCGACTGGCCACGTTACCCCTTCCTCCCAGAAGACTACTTTGAAATGTACTGCATTTCCTACTTTATCGTATTTCGCCAATGTACGTACGTGTTTCGGTAGTGAGTGAGATATGCCAGAGCTCATTCCCATCCCATCCTCTTCCTCCCCATTTTCCCAATCCAGGGGGTGTGCCAACGTTTGACATTCTGGACTGATATTGGCACGTATCGCGCATGTCTCTGGACAACAGTATCCACTTACCATCAGGTGGACTGTATATGCACGTCTGCCGCCTTTTTTCTATAAAAAAAATATTAGTTATAAATATTAGATTTCTCATCGGCAACATCTCTGGAACCATCCAACTTTTCTCCCATACAAACTTTCGTCCCTTATTTTACACCCTTAGGGGATGAATTTTCAAAAATCCTTTCTTAATGGTCACCTACGTTATACAAGGAACTCCTGTGCAAAATTTCATGCTTCTAGACCCATCAGTTTAGACAGTGCGTTGTTTGTCAGTCAGTCAGTCTTAGATTTTTATTAAGTAGATTGTTAATAATGAAAATTCGTCAAGGTTAAATTCTAGACACACACGTCATAAGCTTATGTTTGAGCTCACTTTGTTTATTATGATACGTTATTTAAATACATCATAAAACAAAAACACCTATTATGATCGCAATAATATATTCTTACCTCGAACACCCTTCCCCCTGCACTCATTCCCTTCACCACCGCTCCAAACAGCAGCGATAATTGCGCGACAGATCGTTGCACCGTTTGTGCATTCACTAAAAATGCCATGACATCGCCCGCCGACATTTGATTGGTCGACATTAAGTGGCCGCCGAGGAACATCGTCCCTAATACCATGCTGTAAACGTTACAGTGAAAGTGAAAGGACTGCTTCTCCCGTGCACTGCTGGCCACGCCTATATGCGAATAAACTTATTGTTCAATCAGTTGAACATTTTGGATAGGATTTGGAGAGATTTCAATTATTCAAAACTATTTGAACAGTTTGAAAAAAAGTACGTATCGTTCAATTAATTATTAGAACTTTATTGAAAATGTTCACAAAAGGAATGTTTCATTTTAACATGTGAATTTTAGAAAATGATCCCAATATGATAGTTACCATCACAATTTTATCACCGTTCCTTAAAATGTTAAATTAAAATTAAACTTTTCTCTTCTCAACTGTTCAACTAGTCTTGAATAATCGAAAAATTAAAATGTCTGACAAATTTTCATCCAAAATGTTCAATTGATTGAACAAAATGTTGAACATATTGGAATAGAATCTGTCCTCCTCATCCACATGGTCTTAGCATGAGGAACGTATGGCCTCAAAACGCCGCGCTGGCTAAGTGGCTTGGCGAATAGACTGGACTTGCCAAGCCGCTTTTCACCGCCAGCGTGCCATTTTAAGATCACACATCCCTCATACACAAGACAATATGTATGAGAAGGCCCGTGTCATCAGTAGACGATAAAACCCATCTTATTCTAAATGTACACTTTCAAATCAAACTTACCCGTTCAAAAACAAATTAGTCCCGGCCTGGAACAAGCCAACCCCTAACCCCAACTCCATGCTAAGATCCGCGGCGACATCGCATTCGTTCGCGAACATTTGCGCTTCGTTCTCTTCGCCGGCGAACGCGCGAACTGTTCGCATGTTCGATATCGCTTCTTCAGCTACTAGCGTTGCTTTTTCTATCTGGAACATGAAAAATAAATAAGCCGAATCGGGTATGAAGTGGAAAGTTACTAAACAAGGAAGTTTCTATACCCAGATTCCCCAAAATGAATGAATATTTGATATGTATGTATACAGAGCAGTTTATTGTGAAAGCACCCACATATTTTTTATTCCAAATTTTAGTCTGAAGTGGTTAAATCACCATTTGAAAAACTTATGTAGATGATATTTTTACTGCTAGTATTATATCCATTTTTTTTTGGAATGGCTAAATTCTTGTGGCCCTAATGGCCTTTCAAGAGTCACCGGACATGTATGGTTTCGGGCGAGCGCTGAAAGCACTCAGCCAGGAGCAGAATAGGTGCAGCAACGAGCCTAAGCGCTCCCCCGCCGGTAGACCGGCGGAAGGCACGGACCTCGGATTAGGGCGTTGTTTGGGAGGGTACCACGGGGTGGCGAGTCGGTGAGAAGCGCCCAGGCACGTGCCGATACTTGGTAAAAGTGTTAGCTGAAGGCCGGTGTGTGTTCTCGGTGTAGCGAGGGTGACGTCCTCGTCTCCGCCGGTATATCTGTGAAGTCTGTGAGTGTAGTGTAAGAACCGCATTGACAGCAGTAATTGGGTTGTCTAAGACGTGCCGAGGATGACGACGACGGCATCGGGAAGGGTCTTTCCTATTGGATACATAGGTTAGGCTGTCAACCACTAGGCGGTTGGGATGGTGAGGGACTGTATCATAGTAGCGCCGGGCGGATAGTATTGTTTCCAATTATTTATTTTGTCACATAATATACAAAGAGGTAATCAAAGACTTTCAAGAGTAGGTAAGACTTTCAAAGAGGTAATTACGGAAAATTGACTATGGAAAATAAATTAAAAATAAAGTACAAAGCTGCAAAAACATCACCTACATAAGGTTTCTTTAAAAGTTGATTAAAAGTAATTTAAATGTATTTCTTCCTTACCTGTGTTTGAGCTTCTCTGGACAATTTTCTCAACAAAGAGCCAATGAATGTCCCTCCAATGACCACGGAGGGAACGCACAACAAAGTGAGTCCTGTTAGATGCGGAGATATTACTAACAAACTTACTGCTGAACCCACCACCTGAAAAATTAAATGTGATTACATTGACTTTCATTTGTGACTCAATATTAATGATCATTCATTTTTAATGACTATTCATCTAAATGTACCATTTGGTGGTTTAAAAGTTGAGGATAAAGGCTCGGGGCTAAAACAATTAAGATAAAGGTTCTTAAGGGTGCATTAGGAAAAAATTTGTTATTGGAGCTATACCTGTGTGATGGCTCTTAAACCTCCGGATATTGTCTGTTTGAAGGAACTCTTGAAGTCTTGAACATCTACAGTTAATCTGAAAACAAATAGTGAGAATGCACCCATGTGATAAATGAAGTAATTAATTTGTTATAAACGCTCTTTGCAAACGCTTTTTGCAATCATTTGTACAACAGAATATCTTAAGGTTACACAGTTAAACGTCGGTGGGGCACAGCAACTCTTAAGGTGACAGTTTATTGAAATTTGTCATCAAAGTACTCCTATAATGTGTAATAACATTCTTCAATTAGTAATCTTCTTAGAAGATTTATGATATATTTTTTTTTCATTTTCTAAATTTTTTTAATATCTCTGTTTTAAATTTTTACTGATGCAAGTGGCCTTTGAACTATGTAATTTTAATTTGAGCCATAATGTTATTAAATTATTTTTATACAGTATTGTATACAGTATTTAATTATTGTAATGTGGCAGCTGATCACCTAATTTATAACCATTTACACTTTTTGCATTAGCAATTTTTGTATATTCTGTTACTAGAACATCACTGTTAGTCATCATTATTATAGCCTTAAGAACCTAAGAGCTTTCAAAGTGATTTGAAAGTATCTCCTTGTTTTGCCTCCAGTACAGACATAAACTACACATCTATTATATTATGAATGAAATCGCCAATAATAACAAACCTATTTACAAGTTCCCCTGTCCTCTCCTGGTCAAAGAATGACAGATCTTGTCTCAAAATTGATATAAAAAGGTCCTGCTTCATCTGAGAGGAGACTCGCTCGCCGACTTGAGCCAGTAGGTGAATGTACATAAAGGTGAATGCTGCCTGAAATATAAACATTTTTGTTAAGGTAAAATGCACTGTGCAAAATTTTTATAACAGAAATATTTAAGTTACAGTATAGCGGAGAAGAATCACTCTGGGATACAACTTGTTGTGAATGGGTTGTTGATGTTCGTTTTTGTTATTTTATATATTAATTTATTTTATATGGGAAACAAACAGTATTTATAAAATAGAATAACAATTAAATCGACTTTAAATATCATAAACAAGTGGGCCATTTCACGTCAGATCACTCAAAAATAAATAAAATAAAATTTCATGTCTTTCGATTTTTATGAAATTTGGCATGCTCGTTCGGGTACCCAAGAGGGTTCCAAATTCCAAATTTGAGGTCAGTCGGTCAATGAGTCATGAAGTTACGGGTCACTGAAAACGGGTCAATTTTCGGGTCACGGCCGGACATGTATTAGATTATCGCTTATAACTCCCTCATTTATTGAGCTAGAGGGTCATGTAATATATCATTGAAAAGGTATTTGAAAGCTGAATCAAATGGTGCAAATATCTCAGAAATAGCATCATAAATAAAAAAAATACGTTTCCCAAAAATTCATGGACCTTGTCCTTGACCTAAAAAAAAAGTATACCAACAGATTTTTTAAATCTTTGTGGAATCTGATTCAGCATCAAATGTACATGAATACTGCAAATAATCAGGGTGGGTAACTCATGGGCTCATGAGATATTGGTGTTTTTGTGACACTGCTGCGTCGCGATTTTGTGACATTTCGCAATTTGATGTATTCAGCAAATCAAAACTGGTAAGTTATTACATAGCAAGTGATGAAAGTCAGTTAAAGAGTAGTGAGTTAGATAATATATATAAGTGAGACAACATATTGCTATCAGATGGAAATATATATGTTATTAGTTTCAACGTTTGGCGGTAAACGTCATTGCGCATAAGAGTTCTTGATAAGATTTCAGTGTACATAAACGTGTTGTTGCTATGTATTCTTCATATTCAACTTAGCTGTAGCCTCTGCTGCTACTGCAGCGCTTAACTGATACGTCCTTCCTGTCGGAGTTGTTGGATTCACAGCCATTATTACATGTCCATGAGCAATGACCAGATCATCATTTATCTTTGGAAAAGTGAATGAAGGCGATGGACCGGCGGGATGCAGAAATCGAACTTTCACTTCATGTCTCTCATCAATACGTTCCAACACAAACGCAAGCCACCACTGTTGGTCATACTCACAGATGATATATCCACTAATTTCGTTCCTTGGTATCAGTTCGCGGAGATTTGCCAGTCTTACGGTGGTAGAAGACACAGCATTAGAATACCGCTTAACAGTTAAATGATTTCTGGTCGTTGCCAGTGGCAAATACGCATGAAACTCGTGTGTTCCAGAGACAGTCTCTGCTGCCTCTAGTCTCTCATGAAGAAGCGACTCTTCAGATTCAATCTCCGATGTCTCGACAAAACGAAATTCAACTGATGTGATTTGATTTGTTACAATGCATTAAATTGTCCATTGACCCAAGTTATCAATTATAGTTAATGATATAATCTGTCACACAGAAGTCTAGTAGGCCTAGATGCATTTTCTATCAACAATCATGACTATGATAATGAAAGTTTGACAAGTTTAGAAGAAAAGAAATTTTTGTTTTTTTAAATTAAATATTTTGTTAAGACAAAGATGGCGGTTTTCTTGTACTTCTTTGTAAACTTGTTTGATGAGTATTAGTCATGAGCTTTAATGTCATCTATGACTAATATATTAATAACTATTAGGTAATGACAAGTTACTGGCTAAACTCCGAAATGTCACAAAATCGCGACGCAGCAGTGTCACAAAAACACCAATATCTCATGAGCCCATGAGTTACCCACCCTGATTATTTGCAGTATTCAAGTACATTTGATGCTGAATCAGATTCCACACAGATTTAAAAAATCTGTTGGTATACTTTTTTTTTAGGTCAAGGACAAGGTCCATGAAGTTTTGGGAAACGTAATTTTTTTATTTATGATGCTATTTCTGAGATATTGGCACCCTCTTGGGTACCCGAACGAGCATGCCAAATTTCATAAAAATCTAAAGACATGAAATTTTATTTTATTTATTTTTGAGTGATCTGACGTGAAATGGCTCAAGTATGTAGTTTCCAAAAGTGCTAAAATTCACTTATATCACATGAAATAAATTTAATTGAATAAGTCACCTAACTTCACTTAACATGATATGAAATTGACATTAATTCCATACTATGTAAATAATCTGCTATCTATTAGACACTTATATTGGACAGTGGACAATATATGGTGAATAGTTATTTATAATATTTATAAAATTACTCATTCACACTCACTATAAATCATTTCTTTGTTTATAACAGAAAGAATCCTTGAGTTTTGAGTGTGGCACTATTGTTATATTCAGAAGTCTGTGAGCTTAGTCAGACTAACGTGAAAAGAACATATTTTAAGATTTTTACGCATTTTCTCTATATCAACTGTAACAATGATCTTTAATTATAATTCTATAATATACTAGCAAAACCCGGCAGACGTTGTCCTGCCATAAAACTTGATGTACTGCAGCGCCATCTAGTGGTGAGTTACAACAAAGTCGATAGCTCGAAAATATTCTCCATGCTCAAATACCTATGTATACCAATTTTCATGGTAATCGGTTGAACAGTATAGAAGTTGATGTACTGCAGCGCCATCTAGTTGCGAGTTACAACAAAGTCGATAGCATAAAACCTTCTCCATGAAAAGGTACATACATGGGCCAACTTTCATGGTGATTGGTCAAACATAGTCGAAGTCTATTAACATCAGATATACCAATATGCTCTTTTATATATATATATATATAAAAAAAAAATTATTGACCTTTCTCTCTATTAAGTAGCATAATGAAGTCATTTGCAAATAAAATCTTTAAAAGTATTTACCTGTCCAATATAAAGTGATATTAGTTTTAGAGCTGGGTACTTAATCTGGTCTATAAAATCTGCTGAAGGATTGCTCTTCATATTTGCTAGTATATTCACTATAACTCCCAACATTGCTGGTATGTACACATTTAGAAATGCCACCGCTAATGCAGACTGGAAAAATAAAGGTGAAAATATTAATAAAATTGGATTACATGGAAAATAAATATTAACTATCTTCAATTGCAAATTTCTCCACTAAACTAATCCATTAATTTCTGGTTAAGTATGATAAAGATTTATGGCGTGGATTTTTAAGATGGACCGAGTGTGTGGTGTCAGGCGGCTTTAGAATAGCACCACCCCAGCTCTTCCCATTGGTGTCGTAAAAGGTGATAACAAAGCAACTACCACAAGCCCTGAGGTACTACAGCACCTCTAAAAGAGTGTACTATGTAATCAGCTTGGCCAGTGTGGTTTAATAAGGCCAACATCTAACAAAAAATATTGAATCCTCATACATACTTATACAATGTATACTTTTAATCATTTACATGATTTAAATCTATACTGTATTGTGCATATGATTTATAACCTACAAAAATTTATAACCCCAAGATATACAATTTGCTGCCCAAAAACCGTTCATACAAATTTATTATTATTCCATTAGTAGAAACTTAACAGAAATTCAAAATTCCAACTCTCAAACTCTTTCTTACTTTTTTCTTATATTTTTATGTATCTCTTATGTGTATATTGTTTTTCCTACTTTTGTTGTCAGAATAAAATTGATGTCTATGTCTAAAATAAATGTTCTCTTGTAGTGCCCATATTAGAGCAACTCATGATTCAATCTTAAGCCACTAAATACTTAAGAAATTAGGTGTCAATAAAGTATAAAGACTTACAGCAACAGCAGCAGCCAACAGCCATTTATGAGGCCATAGATAGTCAAACAATTTCTTCCAGTCAAACTTTGCACTGTCATCTTGAAAGTTTGGTCTCCTCTGTATTATTCTTGAATGTTGTGCTTTACAAAATGCAGAATTGTTTAATAATAAACGTGCTCCTAAACCTAAACTAATGCCTGTACACAACTTCCATGAACTATAAACCCATAAAACACCGGACTTTGTACTTTTATCAGAAACATTCTTCGCGTCGGAAAAATAACGCTTCACTACATTTAACGGTCTATTTTTTAACAAATGTGCACATAATACGTTGCTTTTAGTTGTTAATAACCTGGAAACAAATAAATTTATCAATATTCTCTGTTTAAATGAATGAAAATTATATAAAATTGATGATGTGCTGTGTGTAATATTTACCTCTGCCTTATTACTTGGCATGATTGATTATGCAATAATTGCCACATTTTATAAAACAACTTTTATTAATCTTTAGTATAAATAGATATTATTACATGATTTAAGTCTAAATTTACAAATAAAAGCGATTTGTTAAAATAACCGATGGGTTATGTCAAACTTCAAAGTCAATGAAATGTCATTTGTCACAATTGCGATGACATTATAATGATCGTTCAAAAACAGAAACAGGAAATCAATAATTTCGAATCGTGGAAGACAACTTTATTTACAAAAGTATTAGAATTTCGTTTGTAGTTTTAAAATAGATTCGGCGGTAACAAGTAATTTTCTTGCTTTTGATTACTTTGTAGGAAACGCATTAAAGTAATTAATTACAACAAAATAAACGCAATTCAACGATTCTTTCTGAACTGTGTAAATCGTTTCTTTATACGCAAACACAATTTTTGTATTTTATACTGCATCATATTTTTGTGTACGTAGTAGTTCTGTTAAAAATAAACCTAAACAGATGGCGTTACATGTAGATACCTACTTTCCGATAGAGCTTTTACATAATAATTCCTGTACAGACAGCCATGAGCAAAATCCGCGCATTTCACAATTTAATCAAGTTAATAAGTTAATACACAGGACACATAATTTTTCTCTCAGCCATTTTAACGTCGTACCGCAGCCTCTAGACCTCCCCTAATACCTAAATCACTAGAGGGCTTGAAGCCATACATCCAGCATGTGGGCCCAATGCGGATTGATGGATACTTAAGACAAAGATTTTTTTGTTATTTCTGTAACATGTGAGCTAGTGATAATTTTTAAAACTCCGTATATAGTAGGTATGTGTCCTATATTATGGGCCGAGGAATTGAACTCACGACCTTAAGAATAGGAGTGGAGAAGGAGATTTCCCTAAGCTGTCGCCGCTCAGCCCTCGACCGACGAGTAAAAAATGTTGCTAGTAATGATGGATGAGAAAAGCTGAAAGTGATGATGACCTATATTCAGTTGCGGCAAGACAGGTTGTTCGTATGGTATTAGTGAAAAATTACTTACTAAAGAGATAAAAATCAGATTATTAAGAGATTTAGTAAATAATGGGTAGGTACCTATTGACTACGATAATAACCATTAAATATCAAACTATTCTTTGTTCCGTGCAAGACAAAAGAACCTGTCATATACATCAAAAACGCTCCAAACAACTTTAAATGGTATAAAATCAAATAAAACAGCAGCGATATACAAATAATTGCTTTAAACTCGCGCCACTTGTGTTAAACAATAGATTATATTGAAGCGTAAATTGGCGCCAAAATCAGGGTGCACGCCACTTGACCATCTGTTTAATTGCGGATGGTAATTTTTAATTCCCTACATTTTGTTGGAGAAGCTAGGGCGTATAGTTCATTTAGCCTACGTTCTATTTTTTTATCTAGCGTCTTGTTACAGTTTCGTCCAGATATACTACCTTTTCCTTATGTAGGTAAATGTATTACGGGCACCAGATATAAGGGAAATTTCACACCTTGTACCATTTACAAAGAAATATACCGTTGGATATATTAATAAATATCTAAAGAAAGACTTGGTTCTTACTTAAAGAGCTCTGACGTATAGATACCTCTGATTCTGTCTGAGAAACTTCTCTATTATTCCAGCAGACATGCATCCAAAATGCCTACCAAGGGAGACCAAATAAAGGAGGTGATTCAAAAAGGCGAAAAATGAAAATTATAGAACCCTAAAAGATATAATAATAATTCTTACTTCTTTCAACTCTCGTTTTAAAAATTAGTAAAGTAACCGTTTTTTAAAAATTCGTTGTAATGCTATTGAGAAGAGGAAGGGAGAGATATGGACTACCTGGACCTTTCTAAATACATTTTCGAAGTACCCATCTACCTACAATCATTATTACCTATCTTTGTTTTTCTCCTCAACTCCACATTTGAATACATAACCTTATGTGATCTCAGCCTTTTTAACGTTCCACTGCAGCTCCTAGTAAATCTCCTAGTAAACCTAGTAAATCAATCTCCTAGTAAGTAAATAAGGGGTTTCGGGCCAAATCGGGTGAGTTCAAATTCTCGGCCGGTACCAATGAGTTTCTACATAAAGTACAGATTTAAAAAAAAAACCTTTCATTGCTTACAATTAAATTCACATTTCATATCCACATAATTACGGCTTGTCACACAAAATGTTCCCTTCACTAATCCGTCTTTATAGTCGCCACCTCAGTTTAAGGGTCCCTTCCCTTAAACGGCATCGCAATAAAGGGTGGGCAGTTTTGATCACCTTTTATGGGGTAGTAGAATGAAAAATGTTTATATCGTTCATTTACATCTATAGAAAGTGATAGAAAAATCTTTAGATAGGTATACGTGGAGAGATGCGTGTGATGTACGGAGCTTGCTCAAGTCGTAAATTAGAAAAGGCTCGTAATATAAAAAATGACGTCTTTCTTGTGTAAGTACCTGATCATCTCACGCTCCCCCTTAGAGGGGGGCGGAGGAAACAGTGCCGGTATTTCTTCCTTTCTGTGGTGGCGCCTCTGTCCGTCAATGCGGACAGGTCCTTGGAGTGACCCTTTTGAGTCGTGGTTCAGCCTCGGTATTACTACTAGCCCCCGCCTCGCAGGACCAGCCCACCAGGAGGAGTAACCCGACGAACGACCAGCTTGGGCGGCAGTGTCTTAAGAAGCCCCGACGGTTGACGCGCCCTCGGGCGCGATTAGGTCGTGCGGAAAGGACTTGACATCGAACGGCCGCGTGCTCAGCGGTGCCAGCCCACTGATGTGAGTGAGGCGCGACGCATCAGCGCGGACGAACTTGGTTGTGGCAAGGCGGTCTTTCTTCTGTAGTGAGTGGCATTATAATTATTCATGAGGGATAGAAGTAGCAATAGTTCCCCATCCTACCACATCCCTACCTCTAATATTCCTAAACCTTGTATCTAATCTCCTAATGAATTTCGAAAAATCTCTTTAATAATATCTATGGATTTATTTGTATTACCCTTACGCAATCAGCCAGTTTTTCGTCCACTGTTGGACATGGGTCTTCTCATACACATTATGACTATCTTGTGCACAAGGGGATGTATGGCCAGTGCCTTGGTGAGTCCAATCTTTTGTAGGTGTGGCTCCTCAGGCCTTGTTGTCACAGATTTACTACTTTACGACTTTTACGACACCCACGGTATGCGATCGGATGATACCTATTATTCTAAAGTCAGCAATATGGTCAGTACCTATCTAATACAAAGTTCATCATTAATACCTACCTACGTATTAAGTATCTATTTTATGCGTTTCCCACGCTGACCATGGGGTATAATAAATAGCAAATCATTGCAAACAGATCAATTTAACAATGATTGTCAAATACTAAATTGCTTATGGAGCAGTAAAGCCGTTTAAATTACTTATTCGTATTTTGATTTCAAAATATTTAATAGTATTTAAGTTTACACAATTTGAAACAACATTTGATGTCATTATTTAACGAATGATTTTGACAGTATTTATTAAACTTTTTTACACAACGTTAAATAAGCAACAACAACGTTAATTGTTTAATTAAATTCCTAGTTTAATTAATTGATTTAAGGGTGTTGTTTTATGTAGTTACGTGATAAGAGTTTAAATAATACTTGTTAGTATACGATGCCGACGGCGGAATACCTTCGTCGCTCGCCGTCGGCATCGGCTTTAATATTAATGCATTGACAGAATAAATGGCTTTTAATATACCTACTATTTGTTTATACTTATGTATTTTTATCGAAATAAAATATTATTATTTACCTCTAGTTTGGCCTAAAAGCTAATGAATCAAGTCATTGAAAACTTTTGGTTATTTCTTAAACAACTACTGACTTCCCGACATTTATCTGCTTAAACGGGTCTTAACGCGAATGTTTACCGTATTTAGTTTAATCGCCGTTTCGATTGGGTTGCACCAACGATGGTCGCGAGCTGACTTAAGACCCCCCCTTTTAATAGATAATAATGTGTGAAAAAAGCGAAAATCTCAAATGTTAAACTACTTCCCTATATTATACTCAGACATTTTAGATTTAAGGAATGGCAATTATCCCTTACAGCAATATATTTCACAAATTCTGCTTTCTTTGCATAACGGTAGACCTATAAGATAAGGGCACTGTGTTTCATTCTCTGTTTATATACCTACCTAATATGCTTCCCTATGTTTGCTAATATGCTAAGTTAAGTATGCATAAGTTGCTATAGGCTAATTACCTATGTCCTGGAAGTCAATAAATTTTAAGATTATTAGAAAATTACATGATTTTTTAAGGTGCTCGAACGACTACCTTTTTTTGTTGCCAAGTATTTACATTACATTGTTACTTTGTGTTTATTAAAACAATGTAATTTTATTTAAATTTAAGTATGTATTTAGGCAGATATGTGTAACATTTCATGAAATGAGAAATTTATGCTTTATGTCATATTAAAACCATTATCAAATAGGAATGTAAATGTAATAGAGCTTCTCTTATTTTAAAGTGTCGCTTTCGTTGCGGCTTTAATAAAACATCTTCTCGTTTTAACATTTTAAAATGAACTTCTTAAAGTCGAGTTAAAATATCTTTCTCTATCTTCCCAATATAGAAATGGACGCAGCATAAATCAGATTTTATCAAACAGCTATTTTCGTACATTTTGAAACTCATCCGTTCTCAACACAATATATAATGTCGTTAAAATGTTTTCAATGTTTTTACTTAATAGTGTTTTTATACATACAACTGCGCATAGCACCAACCCATCTCATCCCGTGAGTGGCGCAAAAGGCTACTAAGAAATAACAAAACCGCTGCTACCACAAGCCCTGAGAAACTACACTATCTCTAAGAGAGTGGACTCGCCAACCCACTTGGCCAGCGTGGCGTTTAAGACCATAAATCCCTCATGCACAAAACAATGTGCTGTCCCTTGTCCAACCCCCCTGTCCACCCTCAAGGCCCCTGTCCAGCAGTGGATGACAAAAGGGTTACGGTTTGACAATGTTTATAACGATCTTAAACAATGTGAGTGTGTTATACAATACACACGAATATGGTGTTACTCCACCTTTAGAGAAAGTTTGCTAACATCCCTAAATTATTGGCACAGTTGAATCAAACCACAAACTTATTCACAGATAAATTGTCCGTCCATATGTCACAAATAAAAGTATTATTTCCAATAACAATTTCTAATAATGGTTAGATATCTCTTAATACCATAATTTATGGTTTGTGGTGACATCCAAATATGCAAGCATTTAACTTCGTGCCCCCGAATCAGCCTGTAAATGTATGGGGTGTGATGGTACAGAATCCCTTAGGATTATTAAGCTTTTATTCTTTGTATAAATATGTATAGTCAAGTTTGGCATATTTCATAACTATTTTGAAATTAATAATATTCAAAATTGTTTTGCTGAAAAATTTTAAATGCATTTCAAATGGTTTGTCTTTTCTTTTTATACTTTTACCTAGGTGTCGCAAGGTGCCCCAGTAAAAATGATGAAAGCGTTAGACCGGTCCCTGAATAAAGACCACGTAGAAGGTTGTCTGTAGTGACTTAATAAAAAGAGTTGTACTTTGCCAGAGGTAAATAGGTACTCAGTAATGGATAGAAATAGGCCAATATAGTAGGTATAGTAGAAATTCAATTAGGACAGTAATTTTATCCATTCATCTTCACATAAGACGTAGAGACGTTGAGACAATGTCTAGTTTTCAATTTATTCCACTTTCACAGTGGGGTTAAAACAGTTTAAAGCGTGAAGCCTATTTATCTACTCTCGACACACTTTCGATCTTAGGTTTGAACCCCGGCCCTTACCACTGACTTTATCACTAACTCGGCGATGCAGATCATCATGAGGAACCCTGAGTACCCATGAATTTAAAAACAAAATCAAGGATACGCATATTATAATCTTCACTAATAAATTGGCCCATAATTTCAAGGGGAGGCCTGTGAAGTAGGACGTTATAGACATATCGATAGAAAACTTTAGAAGAATTATGATTACTCTGGTTAAATCTGAGTAGGTTTCTAGCAGAACGTGCTTTTTATACGAAAGAGAATTAAAAAATAATACCTCCACACATTTGTCTATGGCCATTTCAATAAAATACGTAATCCTATTACAGGGACACTTGTTCGGTGCAAGTGTTTAATGAATCAGATTAGAGGAATCGATTCCTAGTTAGAATTTTAGGGGCGCTAAAATGCTGCATTGCATAAAAAATCTTTTGCATCTTTCGCCATTATGTAGAAAATATTAGTATTTAATTTTTTTTTTTTATGTTTATAGTGAATTCAGTAATCTTTTGCAAGCAGTAACCATCCAATTCCTATAAGATATGTTTCAATTAAAGGTTTCTTTTTGTCGTGTTATCTAACGCTACCTACTAGATTTCTTTTTTATTTCACAATTACAGTTCCACAATTTATCCAAATATGTAATATAAACACTGATGACATAAACAACGTCATGCTACTTGAACTGGATAGTTAATTAAACATACACTTAGAGACCAGCCAACAATGTGGCTCAAGAAGAGAAAGACAAATTTAAAAAAAGAATCTCTTTACTCTCATTCGATTGAAAATGAATTTGATAAATACTTTATATTATTTTTTTATAAAACCATTTATATTTGCACACGATGAAACGGAGATGGTATATACATTTAACGTAAGAAAATATATGTATGTTTGCCTTATTACTGTTACTGTAAAAGCAAGTATATTGGTAAATCCTAGGATTTACTTGTAAATTTTCGGATTTATCAACATGAGTTGGTAAATGTAAGGATTTTTATAAAGTGAGATGATTTTCCAGGCTTTTACCATCATAATTTGGTACATGCTAGGTTTTACTAAAGACGGTTAGTAAATGTTGATTTTGGACCCCGAATGTCAACCTTGTCAATTTGTCAACCCCGAATCCATGTGATACTTGTCTGCCCCACCCCTGGAGTGTTTTTATAAGCCAGAGGCGCGAAGGGAGGGCAACCCTCACCCGGTTCGGCAGCTTCGGCTATCTGACTGACTGGCTATCTAACTGGCTATCTGGTCGCCTACAGCGACCAACCTCAGCCGCTACGGCTCACACTGGTTTCTGTGCTGTGTTACAGCGGGCGAGGGCTGCATTTCCCGTAGCGCCGGAGCAGTTACAATGACTCAGGATGAGTCAAGACTTGACTATTTTTTCAACATTTACCATGTCTCTGAGGTAAAACCTAAGATATACCGAGTGAATGCTGGTAAAAGTTCGAAATTAACGATGATCGCAGAACATTTCGGACTTTTACCACAAAGAATTGGTAAATCTTAGGTTTTACTGGAAGATCTTAGAATTTACCATAGTTCAAGCATTTAAAGTAACATTACCACTCTCTGGAACAGCTGAACCGATTTTGAAGTGGTTTTTTTGTTAAATTTAATCGTACCTTGGGGCATGTTTGAGAATGGGTGTTATGATTCATGCTGTTCACGTACCAGGGGGCGATGCTGTACCAAGTTAAAAGTTGTAATGCTTTATAATTTCTAAACGAATCTGCTTATTCGAATGCGTCTTTCTGTAGTGAATAGAAACAGTATGTTCTGTAGAATAGTTAAGGAATTACATATATTTAACACATAACCGTCAGCGCCTGATGCTGTAACCGAAGGTGAATAAGGGAAGTCCTTGCAGTTTGACGGTATAACCATGATGTATGGACCCATTTTGGTTCAATGAACAGTTCTAATATATACCTAAAGATGAGAATGATACTGTAGCCCACAGCCGCCTGGGTGCGTCCGACCGGTCGTGTTATCTCATTCTCACAGAAGACTCACGTGTGCCAACATGATTATAATTCCTAAATTAAAGCATTTATTCGAATTCCAATTTTTCCACTTAATAGTTTAAAGGGTACACTTTACATAATATAACCGTCAGCGTCTGATAGTTCAGCCTAAGATTGATAAGAGGACGCCTTGAAATTTGACGGTAGAACTATCGTGTTTTATCTAACTTTTGGCGATGTTTGATTCGATAAACAGTTTTAATGTGTAAGGGACGGCGATGCTATATTCTGCAGCTAACTGGGCATATTTGACTGGACAAGATAATTCTTACTCTCACAAAGACCGCTAAAATATGTTTCGGAAATGAGTAAAAGTTCTCAAAGCCCGTGTCCCTTTTTTCTCTCGTTTCTCTCATCCGGTGGATTGAGGAAAGCGAGGTGGATGCTTTAATACAGGATACCTTTTTCTCCATCTTTCTCAATTCTCTTTCCCATGCAGTTGTCTCTTTCCTCTTAGAGAAAGTTTGTTCTGATAAAAATGCATTCCTTAAATGCATTAAATGCATTCCTTGAGTCCAACCGTTATCAGAACAAAGGAAGGAAATTAATATTTTAACATGTTCTTAATTATCAAATTTAAAAATAGAAAGACATTCGTGTCAAGTGGCTAATGCTGGTATTATTTTCATTACGTTATCTTATCTTTAAATAATATTATTGTAGGTATGTTATTACAATTTGCTTCCAAGCTTAGCGCATTATTATTTGTATCTCATATGTACGTAATGTAAACAACTTTGTCCTTGTGTTATTTAGCTACCTTTATTTTACCTTTCCTGTCTCTTTCTCTCTGTGTTTAATCTAAGAAAAGGTTCTAGAATCTCTATCTGCTATTATAACAATACTTATACCTACGTGTATTTGTGTTTTAGTATCAGACTTCGCCTAAAATAAATAAAGACACATACAAACACTTTCGGAAAAATTAAAAAGGGATCGCTTTTAATCATTTCTAAAATATCAATTATTCTAGTACAAAAAAATCTTGCAACTTTTTTAAAATCATCGCTTCATCTGCTTGTAGGGCATGTCCACTATATACCTACTATCAAAAAGGCCACCAACTAGTTAGTTGTTGTAACTACACCATTATAAAACAAGTAACCGCTTAAATTGTCAAAAATACAATACAGTGGTAGGGGGAGAGTGCATGCTGTATTCCCACAGCCGCTGGGCACACTCGACTGGCCACGTCACCCCTCTCTCGAAGAAGACTACCTTGAAATGTACTGCATTCACTACTTTATCGTATTTCGCCAATGTACGTATGTGTTTCGGTAATGAGTGAGATATGCCAGAGCCCATTCCCATCTCATCCTATCCCTCCATATTCTCCCAATCCATTCCTATATTTCCAAAGGTAGGCAACGTTTGTCATTCTGGACTGATGTTGGCATGTATCGCGGATGTCTATGGACGACAGTATCCACTTACCATCAGGTGTCTGTTTTCCATAAAAAAAACTACAATATCGCTAAATTGCAATATTTCTGCACACAATCCTGTCTTTATAACTTATACTCGATTTATTACACTAATTTTTATTAGTTGGGGTGCTACAATTACCAGAAGAGCAGATGTTTGTATAAAATTTTGGATTAACAGGTTGCTTAAGATTGTTTCAATCAAATGCTAGCTACATCGCCAGTATATTTGATTATGATCAGAACAAACTCTGATGGATAAATCCATAACCAACATTTTAGCGCCCCAAATGGTGTCATCGCAGCTGCTAATGACCACCCGCGATTCAGTGCTCCAACTAAAAGATTTGACTTTAAACTTACACCAACTTACCGTTACACCCCAAAAAAAATTCCCTCCACCTAAATATTAGCAGTTTTAAGTTCAATTTTCAGTAACTTTCTGTTTATGACGGGTGACAAAAAGTGAGGGTTCACGGACAGATGGCGTAGGGAAGGATAATACCACACTCAATGCTTTATGAATTGCTTATATCATAAATTTGTATATTGATGTGTGCACAAGTTGTTTTATGAGGAAATAAACATTGTTTGTTTGATTTTTGTTACTCAAGTAGTAAAGTAATTAAACCATATGGTAGAAGATTTAGTTTTTCTAATGTGTTTTCCTTTGAATACCATAACATATCATCCACCTATGGCTGGCTCTCCGCCACTGGATCTCTCAATGCTAGTCACCACACAATCATTGCTTATACGATTATGTTTGGAGTTGAAACTCTTCAATCAAAGTATCCTGCTAGATATGACGTACGGTGCCGAAATATGACCTCTAATGGTAGGCCTGATCCATGAGATTAAAGTCACTCAGCGAGACACGTAGAGAATTGCTATGCTTTGATTTGATTGAGAGAATGAGGAAAGCTGAGGATCGTGAGGATAAACGAGCTTTGGGAGAGGCCTATATCCAGCAGGTGAAGAGACATAAGCTAATGGGTTATCTTACGATAACCCAGTCTCAAAAAACAGACACGTTTCTCTCCACGTAACAGACATCAAGCCAACATTAGTTCATAATCTACAAAATCTCTGTACACACATGATGTTTTGTAAATATTTACACTAGGGCAAGCGCTATACGCGTCTTAACGGCGATTATGAGGATTTTACTGTGAGAAACTTTGGGAGTTATTAGTTTTGGGCTGTAGCAACTGTTTGATGAAAATGTGGAGGTATTTAAAGCGATTTGTAGAGCCAGATGAAAAAAAGACTTAAAGCAGTGATGCTCAAACTTCTTCTATCAGCGATCTGTAGTAAAAAGATTTAGCGACAAGTGATCGAATAGAGTAGTAATTTATATTGCATATATGGGTTATACAAATAGTCCTTTGGTATTATAAATCATGTCCGGTGAAGTTGTGAAATAAAAAATGAATAGATACTTAGGTAAGTTATCGATAAATAACTTTTAAAGAAACAATATTACTCGGTATCGGTATAACCTTACATGGGCTGTATTTTTCTATGGGTAGAAGAAAAATATCTGGATTCTCTGTAGAAAATATTTCTTTTGTACCTATAAAGAATTCCTACATGAAAACTTAGTTACCTTGAAAACCAATGTTCATTCTTAACACAGGCGGCAACAACCGACCTCTTCGCAAGAATTGAGACGAACATAATTTCCACTATGCCCTTTGACCAAGCCATGTATGAAATTCATAATAATTTGAGGAACAATTAAGGTCTCCTTTCATGTTATACACCTTTGTGGTTGAGCCCATTGCGTCCTATTTGACTTTGAGCCTTTAATAGAGAGTAACCTCAAAGAAAAATGTACTTACAAACAATTACACCTACGTATGTAACTATGAGGCACTTGGTGGGAAGCTGAGTCAGGCGTTAGGGATGTGAATGAAGGATGCCGATGGGCATATCGATGAAGTAACAAATCGGACTTGCGGCAGATTTAATTGTGAAAGACATATCTAAAAGTTGAAAGATGCTGAAAATTATAGTGGAGTGTAGGCTTTCTCGGCCGGTGTCCATATTAATTGAATTTTCCGGGCTACTTGACCGAGGTCTTCTGGAATCTCTTCTCTTTCTTCCAAACGTTTCGTCAACAACTGCGGTTGACATCTTCAGTGGCGGCTGCGTTCACTTGTTCACGTTTGGAAGAAAGAGAAGAGATTCCAGAAGACCTCGTCCAAGTAGCCCGGAAAATTCAATTAATATGCTGAAAATTAATCTTGTAAAAATAACGATTTGACTAAATTACATACCAATGTTATAAGTAAATGTTATTAGCTTTTTGCACTCTTTCATATATCTATACTATATTCAGTATAACATGAGGTAAAGGGTAAACAAAAAGGCAGCACTGTTAAAACATAATTCCGATCACTAGCATTTGCCTGGGGTTAGACTTGCATGTTATAGCCTATCTATATGTTAGACTGAACCTAAACAAAAACAAAAGACTCAGTCTAGGCTTGAATTTGAATAAAACAAAGTGATTTATATTAAACCTCTGTTTATCTTTTGTCCACGCGTCAATGAATTAATAATAATAATTAATCTTCAATTAACATACAAATGGTACATATCAAAGAGATAGCACATTAACTAAGATTTAAGAAAAATAAGACAAACATATTATTAGAAGATTGAGACGTAAAGTCGAATTATTTATTGGAGTCAGAAATATGACATATAAAACTGTCAAATAGAGTGATATTTGTATGGAGATGACACTTTACTGACAACTCTAGATATCACATGCCTGACTCGAATAAATGATCCGACTATAGTGTACGATAATTTTGTCACAAAACTGCGGTTATAATTACATACGATTTTATCACAATTTTAAATGCAACATTCGACCACTTGCCATTTGGTGATCCGTCTATCCTCTTATTTAGAAATAGTAGTAGGTATTTAGTACAAATAGGTATTCTTTGAAAAATGGTATTGCAATGCAAAAAGCCCTTTCAGGATCCACTGCGGTACATGGGCCTCCTCGTGCAGAATGTCTGGAGGATGAGGGATGTATGGCCTTAAAATGTCATGCTGGCCAAGTGGGTTGGCGAGTCCGCTCTTTTAGAGGTGTCGTAGTTCCTCGGAGCTTTTGCTTTGTTATGGCTTAGTCGCCTTTTACGACACCCGCCTGCTAACGCCGCCTGCTTTACGACGTGTTGCTATTCTATAGCCTGCCCACACCACACAACACAATAGTATTACGGTTATATATTTCCTGAAACATCCACGCTTTTTACTAAAGTGCAAATCCCACTAATATTATAAATGTGAGAGTTTAGATGTTTACATATTTGGATGTTTGTTATTCAATTACGTCGAGACAGCTGAATCGATTTCATTGTAACTTGTCAAGTAGGTAGATTGTAATTCGTATTAACTCGTAGGCTCATAGGCCCAATCCATAGGTATTTATGCATGTAGACCACGTGAACGAAGTAGCGAGCTACTTCATAAAAGTTAAAATGTATTTTTATCGATAAATATTGTCCCGACCCTAGCACGGTTCTGCCTGTCGGGTGGCCTTTGTGGAGGCTCTCCAATATTCGCTTTGTTACTCTGAAAAATGTTCCCTGGCTACCGCATTGTCGTCTTAAATATTTTCCTTCGTATAAATACATGGTATTTTCTGAATTATAATATTATATTATTGTGCCTATTTGACTATGGAAGTAATGTAAATGTTTTGCAAACGTTCCAAAATTGTGTTATGATATTATTTTATAACACTATATTTATAGTACTTACATTTTAGGACTCTTAGGTGACGGAGCGTGGTACGTCCTCGGACTAGATGGACTTAAAGAAAGCCGTCGGTAGTGGTTGTTGCATTACAGAAGTGATGGAAAATAGGCGGGCGGCCCACAAGATGGTAAGTGGTCACCGCCATCTAAGAACACCTGCAACACTTCGAAAATTCACTTCTTAGTGAGTCTTATTAAGTCGCACTTTATTACAGTTCCACTCCATTTTTTCTCCTATTATCTTTCTGTATATTTAATATAAGATACAGAAGATACTCATGGAAGACTACCTTGAAATGTACTGCATTTCCCACTTTATCTTATTTTCCTAATGTACGTACGTGTTTCGATAGTAAGTGAGATGTGCCAGAGGCCATTTTCCTATCCCTCCCCATTTGCCAAACCCTTTCTCCCAATCCATTTCTATATCTCCAAAGGTAGGCAGCGCATCCGGGGGCGTGCAATATTTGTCATTTTGGACTAATGTTGGCATGTATCGCAGATGTGGCGACAGTACCCACTTACCATCTGGTGGACTGTATGCTCGTCTGCAGCCTTCGTAGATAAGAAAGCAAAATATATTGCCAATATATTAGGTGGGAACAATAAAACACTGCTTATATACAGCGCGGGGCCCAGAAGGATGGCACAAAGGAGGCTTATACTCAGCGGTGGGTGGAGACAAGCTGTTGATGATGATCACGATGATGATATATACAATAAACATTGCCTGCAATATTTAATTATGGCAACACATAAAAACAAGCGTCCTCTGAGCTCGTAATCAATCAGCATTTTGTCCGGGCCGAAGAAACATTTTTTCCCGAAAGCAATCTGTTTGGTACGTAATGAATTTAGCGCGAAAAGTAGGGAGGGATGACCACCCAGGAGGCGGACAAGAGTGTAGTTATGGCCAAGATTGCTGATATCGTGTACCACAGTTTTTATAGGACCAGTGCCAATATTTGTGACTATTGAATTTAATAAGTACCTATAATATTAATATAGTTAGTAAGTATATTTTAATAAATATTAGGGGTTAAAGTATGAAATTTCCGATTTGTACTGAAAAATTAAAACTCGTTTTTTTCTAAAATGTAACATATTTATTTAATCAAAATATTTACCCTCATTATCTATAGGTACATTGTTGCCATCTAATCGGAAGTTCATTTATGCCTTTGCGATAGAACTCTGGGGATGTAGATTCAACAAACTGTGTGAAAGCATTTTGTATGCCTCTTGGAAAGAAATTTTTTTACCACGTAGAAAATTGTCCAAATCACGAAAAAAATGGTAGTCTGTTGGTGCAAGGTCTGGCGAGTGCGGAGGATGGCGTATGGTTTCTAACTGCAGCTCCTGTAGAGTTACAACGGTTTCTCGTGCAGTGTGAGGTCTTGCGTTATCATGGAGCAATAATGGTGAAGATCGATTCACGAGTCGGGGCTGTTTCACTGCTAGTTTCGCCATCATTGTTCGAAGTTCGGCTCAGTAAACATCTGCTGTTATTGATTGAGTAGACCTGAGAAAGCTATAGTGAATAACACCATGAATAGACCACCAAACAGTTACCATCACCTTTTTATTGGTAAGCTTTGCCTTAGGGCACTGTTGCGGCGTTTGACCTGGGGTCAGCCATTGCATTTTTCGCTTTCGGTTATCGTAAAGAATCCACTTTTCGTCACATGTCACAATTCGATCCAATATTCCTTCATTTCTGTACCGATTCAACAAAGCAACGCAAGTTTCAACACGCGTTTCATTCTGCAGATCATTCAAATCATGAGGCACCCATTTTTCATATGTTTTTATCTTATTGATTTGATGCAAATGAGTCAATATTGTAGGTAAGGTAACGTTAAATCATGCCGCTAATTCCTGGGTAGTTTGACTCGGATCGGCTTACACCATCTCCTTCAATTCAGCGTTATTCACCTGTGTGGGCGGTCTTCCACGTGGTTCGTTCTTCAAGTCGAAGTTTCCATAACGAAAGCGTTTAAACCAAAAACGCACGGTTCGTTCATTAGCAGTCTCCTCTCCAAACGCAGCATTGATATTGCGAGCCGTTTCTGCCGCGTTAGTTCCGCGTCGGAACTCGTATTCAAAGATTACTCGGATTTTCGAAGTATCCATCTTTCCCGTCTGAGCTGAATAAAAAAAACAATTGAATGTCGAAAATCGAATGTTGCACATTTCTTAAAACAAGAACCTCATAGGTATCATGTGAAAAAAGTTTCACTCGAAAATCTGACACCATGAAGGTTTTATGTGAATTCAAAGTATCTATTACTATAAAATTCATACTTTAACTCCTATTATAATGTATGTGCCGTGTGGTGTCGGCCGGGTATACAATAGCTCCACCCCATTTCTTCCCGTGGATGTAGTAAAAGGCGATTGAGAGAGCCCCGAGCAACTACAACACCTATAAAAGAGTGTGCTCGCCAACCCACTTGGCCAGCGTACCGTTTTAAGGCCGAAGATGCCTCATGCGCAGGACAATGTATATGAGGAGGCCCATGTCGGGCATCCGTACTGGAAGGTTTGGGCACGCTGAATGCGACTATATGCGGAAACCTACCGCAATTAAAAAAATAAACTTTATTGACATAACACGGGGTATAAATACATTGACGCCCCGACTCCCAAACTAGGGAAACCAGTATTTCAGAAACCAGCCCCATCCCACACGATATACGAGTATCTACGATATATGTAAACAAATTGACTGATATATAATTTATTCATTAGTTATTAAAAAATTATAATAAAGAAAAAATCATAATTTACACATTGAATTCACTAAAACACCTTTTTTAACTCAGGTTTATGATAACAAATAAGGGTATGATGTGTGTATATATGATATGTGTGTGAGTGTTTCCAATGAAGATATCCAGCAGTAGTTTAAAAAGGCCTGGTTACTGTTACTCTCAACTCGATGGGACATGAGAGCCTAGGATAGGGTTGGAATAAAAGAAATTGGGTTTGGTATACCTATCTCCGAAAAATTCGTGGATAGGTACATTTAAAAGATGATAACAAATGAAGTAAAAGGACGGCCTTAAAACAGACAAAAGAAAAATCTAATGCGCATTCAACATCACATGTAGTATACCGTGCAAAGGGCGAAGGGGCAGTAGGGATAGTGTTGAGGAGGGCAATCCGCATTCGCGCGTGTAGTCGCGGGATTGCCGGCAATATCGCGCGATGGCCGTCCGCTCATTTAATCACGCGGCGGAATGTGCGGGGATAAGGAGAACGAAGCGCGCAGTAAGTGTGGAGGCGGACTTTCTTAAAAATATCATAGTCATAGACCATAGGCCAGGGATGCTCAAACGGTAGATCGTGGAAACAGTTACTTACGAGTATACCGACAATTAGTTACTTATACCGCAAATGTAAATAAATACACTTTATTGCACACCAAAGAATACAGTGAGTGATACAATACTTTAAATGATTTTTAAGCGGAATGATTATATGCAAACTCAGGAAAAATAGATACTCAAATATATACCTATGTAATAAAATATATACTTACCTATAATTATTTGTATAGGTACTTACTATATATCCATAAACCATGAAAATAATATCCAAATAATAATATTAAATACCATACATAATAATACTGTTATACTAGAAACTATATATCAAAAAGATGCAATAAAAATTAAACATTAGGATATTAAGAGTCAGTAAACTGCAGACAAAAGAAGTAGAAGTGGTAAAGAAAGGTTGAGGAGAGTAAAGAGATAAGAGGGTAAGAGTAAGGTGGTAAGTAAGTTGGAGTAGTAGAGTAATAAATTTACCGCCCTTCATCTCCGTCTGGCACCCCGAACGCTACCCATAATTTACGTACCAATTAATAGTAAATGAAATACATAGGTACCTATTTCACACCCCCGCCTATTTCTTTTTCTATTTCACCGGACATGAGGGGGAGAGTGCACGCTGAAATCCAACAGCCGCTGGGCGCACTCGACTGGCCACGTTACTCCTCACAGAAGACTACCTTGAAATGTACTGCATTTCCCACTTTATCTTATTTCCCCCATGTACGTACGTGTTTCGGTAGTGAGTGAGATATACCAGAGCCTATTCCCATCCTATCCCTCCCAATTTTCTCCCTTTCTCCAAATCCATTCCTATATCTCCAAAGGTAGGCAGCTCATCCGGGGGCGTGCCAACGTTTGTCATTTTGGACTAATGTTGGCATGTATCACGAATGTCTATGGGCTACAGTATCCACTTACCATCAGGTGGACTGTATGCTCATCTGCAGCCTTCGTCCATAAAAAAACATGCAATTTTGAACCTACTTATCACATAGTGACAGTTTCTTTTTTTCTTTATATTTTATTGTATACACAAATCAATATTACTATTTATGATCAATCTTCTGTGGAGATCTCTTTCAGTAGACCCGTGAAAAAGAGACAGTAGTCGGAACAGAAAAGACAGTTCATAGTATTGCCACTATTTGTACAACTGGTAGTTAAATAAACGTTTGTACCACCTATCACTGTATTTTTAAGTGCAATAAACTGTACTTAATTACTCGCAACACAACTTTAAATTTATAGATCAGACTCGCTATCAGTGTCCAAATCCTACCAGAGTTTAGATTGTGTTTCGTTTCAGTTGTAGGTATTTATAAAGATACCATCTCCGTTCGGTCGTGATTTCATATTTATCAGATCTTGTGAAAGAACATTTCTGTAATGTTTGTTTATCGGGTATGCGTATCATTTTCATTTATATACTCGTAGAATTCAAAACAATACCGATGCCTCCCGTCTGAGATTTGAAATTCTGAAAACATAAATCGTAAAATCGCATAGAATTATTCGGAGATACGTCGCGTCTCTGTGTGTGTTCTATCGCCTGTACAATGGAGAATGCTCTGAAGAATTGTTTAATATAATTCCCACCTCGGGTTTATACAACCGCACCTCCCGTCACAGAAGTGCGATCCATCCGCATTTCCTCGATACGGAGGTGTCGCGCACTGTTCGATCCAAAAATTATTTTTTATCGCGAACCCGTAGGCTGTGGAACGAACTGCCTCAAGAGGTCTTCCCATTAAGCTACGATATGGGGTTCTTCAAGAAAGTTGTGAATAGGATTTTGCAAGGTCGGCGGCGCGCCCGCATTGGTGTTGCCATAGGCCATGGGCGGCGTAACCCTTACCATCACGCGGGACCGTTTGTTCGTTCGCCCACTCGTCTATAAAAAAAAAATGAAATGTAGATTTTTTTTATATAGGTTAAATGGCTAGTAGAAATTCTGATATATTTACAAGCAAAAAGTGCCGTAACAGACAACGCTCGAAGGAATAATATTACATAACGATGAAATCTATCTCCATATACACGGTCATGGAGCCAACAAAAGGACATCGCGCTTATTGGACGAGTCAATAATGTACCGCTAGGGACGGATGCCTGGACACGACAACCTATTTGTATGTATAACTACGCGAGTAATAAACGTTGTCTACCATAATGTTGGCTTCTTGTTCGATGGAGGAAAATTGGGACGGTTCTGTTCTAACAATTATTGGCTGAATAACTTGACCGGTCTGTTTTCCTCATTCAGTTTGCACTCAATAACCTAATATTTCATTTTCATTTAATAAAGTATGTGAAGATAGATAGATAGATACACTTCTTGTCGTTCACCTACACAATACATTGCAAAATGATAACTTAAGTAACACTAAAAATATAGTATAACAGGCGGTCTTATCGCCATAACGATATCTTCCAGGCAACCTTTGGTCGGTAAGGGGAAAATACATAACAATGAAGGTAGATAATGCAATTTTGGCATAATATTAACATTCGAGTATAATTGAAATAAATTATTTTATACACTTCCTTGAGATGCATACATATAAACTGAAATATATATATATATATTTTAATAAATTACTTATATTTAGAGAATTACTAGAATTATAAGGGTTATAATGATCATGCTTACTTGTTATATTTGTTTTTTATAGTTTTAATATGGAACTCAAATCCTCAACCTATTGAATACCTTCAACATTCACCACAAACCATTTCCCGCCCAGAAACCGGCCAACAACAAAGAAGTTTCTCTAAAAATACCTCCGCAATCGTAAACCATTGTGTCCATCACATTTTCTATTCATCGGCGTGAAGAGCGCATCTTCGCGCTTTCAAGTGCCTAATCCTTCAGTATCCGTCTCCATTGACAATGGGAACGCGACAAGGCATTAATCCTGCCTTTAGAAAGACAAGAGATATCCATCAATTGTCAACATTGGACTGGCAGGAGGGAGCTCCCTCCCTGGCGGAGGAACCCCCCTTACTCACACAGGGAAAGCGGACAAAGATTAATAATGCAATTTTAAAGTTTTCATTTCTAGAATGTTTTGCGGATACACGTGGATTGCCTCTGTGAGTCTAGGTAGATTATTAAAAAAATTGACTCCTTATAAATTTAAATTATACTACTATACTAATATAAACTCAATGCAAATGATTTATATGCTGGCAACACGACTACTCCATCTGTTTCCAGCCAAAAGAAACATTTAAAGAGGGCGCTACTGCTACTGTGTTGGCATCACTGCCTCTTCCGTACAACTGGATGGTTGCTTTTGTAATACTTACCTTACCATAATATTGTATTAAGTTTAGCTAATTTTATCAACACATGGTTCTATACTTTTTAATACATAGCTATAATGTGAATTATACTTTTTAAAGAACTTTAAAATGTGAATTATACGTGTTTTACTGCAGAAAAGTCTTTCTTTATTTTTCCATGACAAGGAGTCGCGATCTTTCACTGTGAAAGCGGTCTGGTTATGCATTGGGCTACCTCTAACTATAAGACGCGCTCAAACATTACGTAGTTTTAAGAGCCAAGCAAGGAGCATTATCTGACTCAGTAGGTAGATTCTTTCTCTTTTTCAGTAGGTACTTGTTTATCTACTTAGTTCTTTACTTTGTTCTGTACTCACTTTGTTTAATATCTTTTATTTTTGTTTTCCTTCCATTTCCCATATTATGTATGTATGTACCTATGCATCTATGTATAGTAGATATTCATCTTAAGTAGGTAATTGTTTATGTATAAAATATTATTATTATTTAATTATATTATGTTCATTTGATATTAATTATAATTGCACCATCTACCTATTTTTGATTTATTACCTGTTTTCTTCTTATCACCCAAAGGTTGGCTGGAAGAGATCGCTTTGGCGATAAGGCCGCCTATTATACTTTTCGTGTAAATTGCTTAAACTGCCTTCTCGCAACATGTAGGTATTGGTGTACAATAAAGAGTTTATTTATCTATCTATATGTATATCTATCTTATCTAGTTCACATGCTTTTATTACGTTTGATATGTATGACTTGAATTCAAACGAGTCCCTCAATGAGCACCAAATCATGATTAACAAAATTATTGTATTAATAACTGAAGTAAATAATTTTAAAATTCTAACAACTCCATCACCAAATCGATAACTCCCGGTCTCTCCGAGACTCCTATTTCAACATATTCATCAAAGAACCTAATCATAACCACTCTTTAAATTTGCTGCCATCGATTTGTTGTCCATTCGGTATTTTCTGCTGCCAGCAATGACTTTCCGTCTCACCTCCTCCCGCCTACTCTTTGCCGCGCATCCGGTGTACCTATGTACATAGCTATAGGGGAGTGGGCTAGTGATTGTCAAAATTTGGCTTCGCAGAACAAAGCGTTATTTACCGAGCTGGGGAAGCCTTTGTGCCGGTATTACACCACTCTACATAATATTGTGAAAGTTCTCACAATACACTGTTTGCTGGGACGTATTATGAAAATGCTTTTTGTGAAAAAGGAAGCTAACTCCCTGAGGTGTCAGAGATTAGTTTGCGAGTTTCGAAGGCGTTTTTAATGAAGTACTTTCGAGTTTATTTGTTTTAGCTTTGGAAATGTAATAAGTAAGCTATGGTTCTCGGAAGTGTTGAAAGTTGATGCCTTATATCTTAGTTACTAACTTTGTCTCATCACAATATTTATTAAACGGATTACATCAGAAAAAATCAAAATGATTACCTAATAACATTGAATTTTGAATGGAATATAAACTTCTACTTATTGTGAAAAAAGTTAAAATCATGTGTTTTGACTGAATAACTTAGGTAGGTATATTGAGGAAATGATAAACTAAGTAACTAGTATTGATATCACATATTAATTTATACTAAGCAAACAAAAATAATAATCGTACAATATAACTAATAACAAAATTTATTTTGCATCCGAATTAAAGGGTCTCCGTGTATCTACAATCCAATAAAACCCAATAAGAGCTTATACACAACACTGACTGGCAACAGAAAACTAAATTATGTCGAAATTAATTGGCTGTATGGCGAAACACGAACTCGAACACGTTCAAAAAGTCCGGGTTCGAAATTCTAATGAGGCGGCACAGCCCACCCTTTGCCCCGCCCCGACCGCCATCTTGAATAACGTGGGGAGTTAGGGGACTATTAAATTATTTCATTCCACATCGGGCCGTCCTCGCTATCGGATTAAAACAATTGCCCGCGAAACCGTAAATGGATAATGATTTTGAGAAGAAAATAATGTGGAATGAAAATTAAATACGCAACAGTGATTTTATTTTGCTTTTAACTGTTCCGTTATTTTGTTGGAAATGTTGAGGGTAATGAGATTTTTAAATGGCCATTAAAAGTATGCACGAATGATTAATACTGGGACAAATCGCGTTGGATCAGCAGCGGTAGATTTACAACGCTATTTTTTTATATTATAAACTTGGTTGATTCTGTATGTTGGTTTTTGTTATAAACAAAATATATCAAAAATATACAAATACAAATTGTATACAAAGTAGTACAAAATATAACTATCTAGAATAAACTAGAGCCAACCTGAATTAAGATAACCTCTGTCTTATATTTTTAGAAAACCTTTAAAAGTAATAGCCAATGATATTAAAAAACATATGCGATACTGTTAGTGGTGCTGCAGGCTACTAATTTTAAGTAGTGTGTTGTATAGAGGATATGTATAGAGGGATAAATAACGGAAGGTATCCGTCGGTACCTGCCCAAAGTTTGTGCTTAGCTCCTACGTCCCGCAGTTTGTTCCGACCTGTGTCGGGAGCAAGTCGTTACAAAACACAAAAATGCCTAATTGTGCTACGATCAGTTGTAAAAATTCGTCAATTAAGAGCCATTTCACAAAAATGACTAAAGCACGTTTAGGTAATTACAACGCAACGCGACTGGCGATAGTTCATGCCCCCGTCTCTATAGCGTAACTATGGGTTTTGATACTTTGAATAAGCCGAACTTTTTTCCGAGTGCTTCTATAGACAATAATTGACCTAAAAATATTGGAAATCACTTATTCTACTTCCATCAATGACGAAATGTTCCTAAAACAAATAGAAATAAGAAACGTAAAGCATTTGCAAATAAATAGTGATGTGTGCATGTATGCATTTTTTTTTACTGAAACCAACAGCTTATTACAAAAAACATTTATTCATACTTTATAAAGCCAATTACAAGTTTCAATCTTATTACTAAAATGAGAAGAAAAAAAATATTGTGAATCGAGAGGAAACATGAATTGTTGCATTAAAAGTTGTAAAAGTGTAACATATGTACATAATTATGTCATGTACGAACTCATTGTTATTAATTGGTACAGCATCACGAATGTCATTTCCCAACACAGCAATAGCACTAGATTTTTCAAGAAAGCAGTGAACCGCTGTCTGCAGGACCGGCAGCGCATCAGTGACCCTTTTGATGTTGCAGTTAGCTATGAGCGGTAACAACCACTTTTTATCAAGTGGACCGGCTGTATAATAAAAAAAAAAAACATATTTTATAAATGAATGTCATTTCAAAAGGGCTTATTTCCACTTCCATAAAAAAATTATTTTAACTTTTTTAACGATTTTTTGCATTGATTTACATCTCCATGCAATTTAATTTTCATCAAAAACGCTTATTTCTTCCAGAAAAATAACCTCAAATTTACTAGTTCACGACAAATCCTCTTATTTCAGTATATTAAACACACAGAAATCGTTAATATAAAGTTCCATACAAAACGACTTAATTCCAATATAACTAAAGATAAAGCCACGTCTTCACACAATTTTACCTCTTTATTATATTAGTACAGATGTGCCAAAAACCAAATAATTCAAAAACTTCAAAAACCAAATAATATTACCAAATAATACCAACCACTATAATATTATAGTATGTCAACTAAACAAAACAATAAAAAACTCAATAGATCAAGACGTTGCAATCCTTGTATAATGTTTCGTAAATGCGTGCCATCGGAGCGCTGCGAAACTGACTTAAATCTTACCTCGATGAGCGCTCACGCCATACTAAATTACTAATGGCCGACGCGAAAATTCCCGAATATAATAGAGCAATTAGAGCCGTTTTGTGATATTAAAAAATATATATAGTAAATCATAATTTATAAAAATACTTATGTTTTCCTTTTAATTAGGTACAAAATTGATTTTTATTCCAAGTATATTTTAAAAAAATCTTTAATCTATGATAAAAAATTGCAGTTAAAGCCAGGTATTTTACGTCGAAATTGACGCACATTATTTTATTTTTTCTTGTGATTTGTGTTAATTTACGGAAATATTAGTACACTATGTGTCAATAGAATTATATACTACGTATAATTGTACCTTATCTTGTTGAATTAATGAATTTTAGTGGAAGAAGCACGGCTCTAAAGTTCTTACTACGCGCGTTTTTGCTAAAACATGGTTGAGTACTACAGATAAATAAAGAAATATTTCGAAATGTATTACATTAAATGTTAATACAAAGAAATGAGCTATTTAAAATATTTACTCAGAAATGTAAAGCAACTTTCATTTCACCTATAGAAGAGCTCAAAAACTTGTATTTTTCGTTTAAAACGTGAAATGACTCTTAAGGGAGATATTTCGTTTCATTAGTAAATGGTTTCCCATCACTAAAATTCATTCGTAATGCTTCCATACAACTAACGCTGGACGCATTATGGATGGAAAGCGTTTATGGAACGCTGTATGAAAACGCTTTGTTTCCATACAACTCTCCATACACTCTCACAGGTTGCCTAAAATCGATCAGCACCCAAGAGATGTTGCGTCTCTCTGCGTTTTATACCGCCTATATAATGGGGAATGTTCTGGATAACTGTTCAATTTGATGACAACTTCGGGCTTTTACCATCGCAATGCTCGTACAGTGCGATCAAAAAGACACTATACCGTGAACCCGAAAGTTGTGGAAAAAACTGCCAGTCGAAGTTTTTTCAATACGTTACGATATGGGACTCTTCAAAGGAACTGCGAACAGGATTCGGCAAGGTCGGCAGCTCCCTGGTGTTGCAGGTGTCCATGGACGGCGGAGACCACTCACCATCATGTGGCCCGCCCGCTCGTCTGTCATTTATTCTATAGGTATATAAAAAAAAACCTCCACGAACTTGCGTTGTATATCTATCTGTATGCTGATATATTAGGGCATGACATTAATGAGGATACTGTTTACACAACAGTCACGATCCGTCCTATGTATCTACCTATTTTCATTCAGCAGTCGTCTGAAACTACTTAACCAAGGTTTGTTTACCAGAAGTGTTAAGTGTAATGTATACTTTGTCCTAGATGTAATGTATGCCATGACACATCGAGTATAGATACATAGTCTATATGTTTATTATTTGATAGCATCGGTGCGATTAACTCGTTTCATTTAAACAGCCTACGAAGCACTCTTGACACTTTTGTCCCAATATTATATTCCATAAAGATACATGTATCAAACTATAACCCACTTTACCGAACATCTGCCAACTAAAGCCAGAAGTGACCTGGAACTTCGAAAAACTGTCGTGTCGAAGTTCGCTTAGCAACTTAAGGAGTTGCTAGCGAAACTTGCGGTTGCGACAACGCCGGTGAGGGCCCCCGTGCGACAGTTTATAGTGGCGAACATTTTGCGGTTCTCGTCGTGTCGAATATCGAACGGCCGCTTTGTATCGGATGATGCTCTACTTTAGAAAATTAAAACAATAATAGGGAATTTAGTTAATTCATATTAATAAACTATTAGCAGCTGCAAAGTTTGTCGTCTTGACAAAATATAACTTGACCTTTGTCGTATATCATGCAATAAATTCCCTTTAATAAAAGTTGGCTTTTTCCTGCCTAGCCTAGTCGATTGCTGGCCGCCCAATTTTTTTTATTGTAAATCGCTGATTTTATCGTTTGAGTGTCCCTGCTATCAGGGGCCACGTATGTGCACCCGCCAAGATTCACCACACTATCGGTAGTGCCGTGAGTTTCTTTTTTATAGAGAAGTGGGCGGATGAGCAAGCGGTCCCACGTGATGGTAAGTGTTACCGCCGCCTATAGACACCTGCAACACCAGGGGATATGCGGGCGCGCCGCCGACCTTGCAAAATCCTATTCACAGCTTTCTTGAAGAACCCCATATCGTAGCTTAATGGAAAGACCTCTTGAGGTAATTTGTTCCACAGCCTGCGGGTTCGCGATATAAAATGAGACTTGGTGGGGAGTGAGGAGTCTTGGTCACTGCACCCTTTTGTTGAAGCAACTCAACGTACTTTTGAGCCTCTCGTAGAAGTTGGTGACTGTTAGATTTCTTTTGTTAAACAGTCGCGAAGACTGGCAACATTTTACAGAAATATTTTTGTTGGGATACACAATACATTTTCAAAATTATATTTACATTTTTAAACATCCATATGCATTTTTAATATTCCGCATAAATAGTATTTTTAAATAGAGCAACCAGAAAATAGTTGCAAGTATTCAGGTGCGAATCGAACACGATTTAGCCATCAGCACGGCGTCGTCAGTCGCACTCACCCCCTGTCACCCGTTTCCCCATCCTTGTCTTTGATTCAAATTCAATCGTCTCGTTGCACCCCGCTTGAGCAGTGCCCTCAATTGGGCGAGCGTGGCTTCCGTAAGACAATGTGGTGTATACTATTATTATTATACTTTAATGCACACATTTACAACTAGCTGCGCCCGCGATTTCGTTCATGCGAACTTTAATAACTTCTGACTGATTGCTTCCATAGATTGACCCAACAAATTTACTACATGTTCAGTCGAGTTATAAAGTATTTCATGCCTTTCAATTTGGCAAAATTTTTAATGAATATTTCAATATTTTTAAGTGTTTTTATTTTTTGACCACTAGCTGCGCCCGCGACTTCGTACGAGTGGAATTTTAGTTTTCAAATTCAAAATTGGAATATCTTTTGATTCGTTCAGCCGATTTCGATGAAACAAAGCCTATTCAAAGCGCCAAGCCAAGCTTAATTAACTTGTGGAAACCCCATGAAAATCCGTTCCGTACTTTTGGTGATTAGCGTGTTTGAACAGACAAACAGACAGACAAAAATTACATTATTATATAGGTACAGTTTATTCATTTATATAAGCATCACAGAAACCTTCAAGATTAGATTGTGATGTCGAATTCTAATGTACTTAACTATTATTTCTTACTATTACTACATACTATTTATTATACTACTAATTTATACTATTACCTACTATGCAGGGTTCATAAATGCGAATATATGTATGTGCGATTATATAAGCGTATGTTTGTGTGCGTGTGTGTGCGTGTGTGTGCGTGTGTGTATACGAGTGAGTGTGTCAATTTACAGTAAATTTAATTTTTCAGTTTAAGTCAATTTATAGGTTAAATTGCATTAATATGTTGTGAAACAATTACAGTCGGTAACACGCTAATGTGCCTAAAACTATTAGATACTAGCTAGCCTTCGGATTATTAAGAGGTCTATATGAGTATAGGTTGTTGCTGACTAAACGCCATAATAAACTCAAGATTGTACCGAATGCATTTCTTAATTTGTGATAAAAATGTAGCGCCACACGCACCCTCACGTCACATGCAGTTTGACGACAATAAAGCCGGGCTTCCACTGCGAGCGGAGCGGGCTCCGTACGGACTCCGTTTAACTCGCAACGGTAAACTTCATAGAAGTGCTTCCACCAACGAAGAGTCTAGCGGAAAGGACTGAGCGAATAAAAATAGTTTAAAACGAGCTCGTTCCGCTTAAGCAAACGGAGCGGTGTCCGTACGGACTCAGTTCGACTAGCAACCTAAAATTACATAGTAGCGGTTCCACCGGCGAAGGGGTAAGCGGAACGGACCAAACGAGTTAAAATAGCTAGGAAAGAGTTCGCTGCGACACGGTGCCGCTGACGAGTTTGTAACGGACTCCGCACGCCCCGGCCGCCCGCGCTCCCTCGCCACCCCCCGTGCTGCCGCCTGCCGCTTTCTTGAGGTGAAATACCTTTCCTAAAGTTGGTATTTTCTTTTAAAATATCGGCCTCTATAAATGACAAAAGTTCTTGAAATTGTTCTCTGCTAACTCTGAAATAATTCTTGAATTGTTCATCGTGTAAATCATAGAATAGTCTATATTCACCTATCAGCGGTTTCTCTTTGATATGATTGCTTAACCAAAACCTTGGTTTAGCGCGCTTTTTTTGTAAGCATATAATATTAAACTTTTCTTCTTTGTATGCACATAGTCAGAATCGTCTTCACTTGAATTGGTACTAGACATCACAAAATACACAAGATATCTTCACCAAATACAAACTCCAACTAGACTCGCTCGCAATGGAATTTAACTACATTTCTCATTTTCCGTTTAGCTGACTCCTGTCATTCCTCGCTTTCATTTCTCTTTTGCAGTGGAAGGGAAAAATAATAAATTGTCAAAACTCTTTGTTAGTGGAAGTTAAAACCTATTTTAGCTAGTTGGACTCCGTTCCGCTCAGCTATTACTTGCTCATTACCCTTTCGCAGTGGAAGCCCGGCTTAATAGTGTTCAATATTTATCGTTTCTCTGATGGACTGACATCATTATCGCTAGAAGCGGTAGTGGTGCAACACATTTTAGCGTGCGGACCCCGTCGCACTTCCGCCCACGAGGAGCTGTCAGATGGATTGTGAATTGGTTATCTGCTTATGTCGTGTTAAAAGGTATTAAAACGTTATTTAATGTTAGACGGGATTCGGCAAAGGAGACGGAAAGTAGCGGTCGAGCGTGCATAAATACACATATTAAAAACTCAAGTGACACACATAAGTTGTCATATAAAGTTGCAAGTGTTGTTATACATTCCAAGCAAAAATTGAAGTCTCCTAGCGCAACCTCGTAGCAAGTAATGGCTACGCGGTTACGACCGTAGAGGCTGATACGAGTGATGCCCTTGCTACGGGTTACGGCTACATATTTGCTACGGTTGATCACTGGCCGAGGCTGGTAGAACGAACTGCCTCAAGAGGTCTGTCTATTACGATACGATATGGGGTTATTCAAGAAAGTTGTGATGATTTTGCAAGGTTGGCGGCGTACTTGGATAACTCCTGCGTTGCAGGTGTCCATGGGCGGCAGTAACCACTTACCATCACGTGGGTCGCTTGCTCGACCGCCTACTTTCTTGTAAAAAAAATTCAATACTCCTTTAGGCACAAAAATTGTATACAGAAATCATCCATGCTGTTCAGATCTTTCTCACTGAATTCAGTCGGTGGCGCGAGCTCGATATGTCGCGCCATTAGTTCTCCGCAGAAATAAGAGTGTTTCCCCATTGAGTTTAGATTCAATTTAGCTTGCACAGAACTAAGACTCGTTTACGTAGGCATATTTTTGGTAGGTTTTTTTACTACCCGCCTTCTGTAAGTTATTATTAGTTATTCTGTGCTATGTATTGTAATTCATTGGAACCATCCATGGCAACCTTCTGAGGCATATTATTGCTGATAGTGAACTTAGAGGTGGGTTGTTAGATTTAGGTTCTGTTGTCATCATAAAGGAGCAGGAAACCGCATAGCGGGACTCATTAGACATTTCTAAATAATTTCATTTAATTTATTTATTATTTTTTAAGGAGGAATACAGACATATTAAAAATATTGTTGAAGCAATATAACTAGAAACATAAATTAGTAGACATGCCAATTTAAATCTCCACAAATATGCATTTAAGTATTTGTATATACGAGTAAAAGACCTAAACGTTAAGAATTATAATAATAAGAAAAAAAAAACAACATGGCAGTTAAAGAAAAATACACCTGAATAAATAGAAAAGAAGAAGTGAGTGCAAAAAGTTATAATTTAGGAAAATAATCAGTTGCCATGGATTTTTTAAGGGGTGTTGTTTTTGTGCAAAACATGTCTAAATTAAAACAAAATTTATTCATACCTTTACTAGCTCCAGCAATAAATGTATTGTGCCTGTAATTAGTTTTTGAGGGCGGCACACTTAATAATAAGGGCTGCCTAAGATTGATTTGCGGAATACAAATTTTTTTTTTCGACTAGCTGTGCCCGCGGCTTCGTACGCCTGGAAATTTAGTTTGGCTTATATAGCTTCTTTGTATACAACATTTGATGTGGAATGGACGGGAACATGAACAAAGAGTTTGTTTGCGTCACTAACACGGGGGAGAGCCATGTAGAGTCTAAATTGGGATATCTTTTCTTGCCGTCAGCCGATTTCGATGAAACAAAGCCTATTCGAAGCGCCAAGCCAAGCTTAATTAACCCGTGGAAACCCCATGAAAATCGGTTAACCTGAACAGCTCCTATGTAATGGTGGGACTACTGACACTTGGCTGTTAGAATGTGGAACAAAAATAAGTAGCAAAGGGATTACTAAGTAACGCCTTCACCCGTATCTGCAAATATATTAATTGTTTACATTTCATAGTAATAGGATATGAATTAGATTTATTCTTACTTTTAACGTATGACCAACATGACCTCGGGACTTCAGTTATACATTTTTCAACTTTACTTATGTACTTATTAAAGCAATCCTGTTCCATGACTATAGCGCGTTCCTTTAGAATGGTAAAAGCTTCATAATCGGACCTTTCAAAGTAATTAAATTTAAAAGTAATTAAAAAAAATAGGTTGTTTTGTTGATAATAATTTGCTGATCATTGAGTATTTTTTTGGTGGTCGTTTAAATACAAGCCATACAGTTTTATATTTCATTTATATTTATCTATATTTACCTATTTAATTTTTTTCCTCGACATTTCGGCTCGTGCATAACAATTAGTGACCAATGAAACGTCAAAAATTTAGTGTATTATTTGCAAACGTTTTTACTAAAGACTGTATAGATAGAGACAGTAACACACGCCTATAGTATAACTTATACGTACAATATACCGAGAGAATCGGGAACCAGCCCGTTGCACATCAATAATGCAAGCAAGCGGACAAATCACTTAGCGGGGGCGAGGCTTTGTTGCTGATACTGTGTTTAATATATACTAGGTATATACGTAACTTTAATGTATTTATATCTATAGCAATTTATTTAGCTGCCGATTTTATTATTGTATTTAATTTTATCTTTTGTATTAACGCAATAGAAGCTCGCAATTTACATGAATGTGTACCAGTATTTCGTGTCGACGAGCTTTAGAATAGCACCGAACCATCTCTTCCCATGGGTGTCGAAGGCGAATGTGGAATAATAAAGCCATTGCCACAACCCCTGAGGAACAAAGAGTGGACCGAACTCTTTGTTCCTCAGGTCCAAAAGAGTCCAACACCTCCAAAAGAGTATACTCGCCAAACCACATGGCCAGCGAGACGTTTTAAGGTCATAATAAATCAGTATCACTCATGCATAGACAATGTATAGATATGAGGTGACCCATGTCCAGGAATGGATGATAACAGAGCTGGTTACGTAAAGGTTCTTAGGGATTTAGTAGCAAGAAGTCCGGTAAAATATAATACTTGAAAGTGTATTGTTACAGCGTTCGCTTGAAAGTGTGCACACGGCGTCACTCAATTACTCTGTCAGCTGTCAAGTCTACTTGAGAGCTGGTCAAGCGACCAAACAACACCGTGTGCCTCACGCCTAACTCTGTATATTTCGATCAAACTATGGAACTGTAGCGATGCAACGGATGCATGTTTAATGCGACCGAACGGGCGATCCGATACGACTGTGTCTAATTATGTATTCTCTGAATTGGATTTTTACTCATTATCCTGTAAAGTGGATAGTTCTTTGCAATGGACTCTGGCATATCTCATTTACTACCGAAACACGTACGTTTTACGATAGGCTTCTGTGTTACCTATTAGGTATACTTATTAGATTTTAGATAAAATTTGTTAATTTTGTTTTCATTTTTATCTGTCGCTATCAAACCGGTGTACGCTTCCAATATGAGAATTCAAAAAGTGTATGTTTTTTTTTAATTACTGTAACCGTATCTTTCAAGTTGTGCACAAAAAACGACCTCAAAAGCCGCAACCATCCATCTCATAACATCGCAATGCCTGAAAAACTGCGAAAACAAAAGGTCTTTTAAAATGGACATTCTTCATTAGAAACTGGGTGCCGTCCAAGAATGTGAGTTCTTTTCTCTCAAGTTCGTTGCACAGTTCGAGGATAAAGCCTTAATGAAATACCTTTTTGATGAAGCGGGGTAGGGCGGATTTTATAAAGAAAAAATATCCCTAGTTGAATTTTATGGGTTCATTTAATGTTTGTTCGTGAATCGTGATTATAATGATATAACGGTAGCAATAGGGTTATCTGATTTTTTTTGAATTATTATAATCATATAAATTAAAATAAAGAAAATTAATATTTGAAATTAAAATCAAAATATCTTTAAAAAATACTGAATTATTGGTAGGGTTGTAAAAAATCTAAAAATGAATGCTGAGCGCGTAAAGCTCGAGCATTAAATAAGTGGTATTAAATTTAAGACGCGAGCGTTTATCACTAGTGAGCGTTCGATCCGATATCGATGAAGGGTTTGCAAGCGTTAAAAATTTAAAAACTATTAATTAACCCTATTAATTAATTAACGTGACTCACGTGGAATATGAAATATTTATTTCTCTATTTACATATACTACGCCTAGTTGTACGGAGAAGATCGTTGTTAGGGCTTATTCCTAACAACGATCTTCTCCTTAACGTCAACGTCAACCTTAAGAGACGTTACAACGTCTTTTGTAATTGTCTTAACTGTCTTTTGTATACTGTTCTAGGGTTTTATGTGTGTTTTGTGTTTCATTGTATCTTTACTTGTATCATTTTTTATAATAAAAATATTTACTTTTACAATAGTAGGTAGGTTTAAGTACTTGTATATTTATATATTAAAGTATATTTTAACACGTATCATTTAAAGAAATACTTAAGACTACCTGTATACAGCATCTATGCTATTTATATGAGATGAGGTGTTACTGATTAATAATAGTATTTATTACCTATTGATGGATGAAATGAAATTGGATAGAAGGTCGTAATATGAAATTGGATTGTTTGAATGAGATATATGTAGGTACTTGAATGGCGTAGGAAGGAAACTAAATATATGTATAGGTAAGTATATTCTAAAAGTCAACGCAAACAAAGTCATAGAGACTTACGAGTATTACTCTTTAAATTCCCGCGAAATCACTTTACAATCCAATGCATCTGATTTAAAACAACAAAGCGCTTCCTAATACAATTTCTATGGGAACGGGCAGCTCTTATAAAGAACTTAGTCAAATACGCCACTGTAGCGGGACATGATCATATCCTATGAGCAAACGAAAAACGGATCTAAAACAAATATAAGTTTACAGTTGAAAAACCCCTTATGTGAACTCTAAACAAACGCCATAAGGGTGAAATTGAATGGGGGATTGGATGAGTGGGTGGGTGCGTATTGTTGTAGTGTTACATCGAAACATGATGACAAGTTTAAAGGGGCGTTTGAGCAAATAAAAAAGCAATATAACAGTTAGAGGGCCGTCACGTGCCGTGGGCACAAAGTAAAGTAATATTGAGATGGTGTCGCGATAATTGTTATTCAATTTGTTCTTATTCAACACGTTCAACGCTTTAGGGCGCGAAAAATAGTTGAAAATACGTTCTTATCAATAAACAACTCATTTATAAATGAATCGTTGTTTATTTATTTTTGTTTCAGAAAACGACGATATAACTACGACGATATAAAATTTACATATTGGTGACTAGGTATCATAAGTTTTTGTGTTAATTAAACTTATATAATACTAGCTGTGACCGGCCACGCGTTTCTGTGGCTGTCCAACAGATGGCGCTTACCCTGTTTTTACCTGTTTTTGGGTAAAAATCATGTTTTTACCCTGTGATCGGTATGTAAAAACACGCGCGTATTCGAATGCAACGTTGTGTCAAAATTTCAAAGCAATCGGTAAAGAACTTTCGGAGATTTAGGATTTTGAACAAACGAACGTTTACATTTTTTTTATTTATATCGATTGTAGATATCTGTGGCACAACATAAAATTTATTGACGTAATAGCGTATTTGACCCATCGATATGTAAATATCACGAAAGAAATTCTACTTCTGTGGTAAATACAGTTTAGCAATTCCCAAACAACTCAACTTTAAAAAAAAACTAACTACGAAAATGATTTCAAGAATAGAAGTAGGTATACCGTTGAAGATCAAAAGTTATTACAAAGAGACGTTGATAGTGTAAGCAATGCCATGCAGCTATACGTTGACCAATGGTCCTCGTACATTTGAATAAGGCACATCTCAATAGCTCTAGCCGAGGGACAGGACCAGACTGAGGCACGTAAGTTTTTTCTGCCCGACCCCCTATCCACGTCAATATTTCACAAAATATTAAATTTCAGCATTAAAAAAGCGGCACATATTATGTCGTATTTATGGAGTACATTCGTTCAGTACTAGCATGGTCACACTACATAATATAGTTTACGAGTTACAATAGGGGCCAGACTGAAAACGTCAGGCTGTCCCGGTCAAATTTAGATGTCTTTTGACTAAGGCACAGCTGTGCCCAGTCGTGCTATATAGCTCTAGTCGTGCAGCCAGGCCAACCTGACTCACGTTAAAATTCCACCATTACTCTGAGTAAAGACGCGAAGAAAAAACAATAATTACGTTACGCGACGGCATTTTACTCTTATTTTCCTTTTTCCGTCGCAATATCCAGTTCGTCGACGGCATTTATAAATATTTCAATTAAAAACCAGACGGAATCCCCAGTCTATTTTCATTTTGATTGTTCAGACTGAGCTACGAAAATAGTGGCGCGTACTGTGCAGTCCTAAAATCGTTTTATAGTCGACTCTAGAATGACGAAGACGAGGTGAGAATTCACGCAATTCAATTGTTCATAATAGAAATGGACGTAACAGTAGCTGCATCAACTCTCGAATGTATGAAATCCTTTACCATCTTCATATGTTTCCTATAAGGCGATATTATGGCTTTCATTTCAATTCCGACTCTGAAATGTCCAAATAAACCACTTATTCGAACCCACGCATTATGATTTTTGTTGCATACCGCCTGGTCTTGCAGGTATCCATTGGAGGTAGCCACTTACCATCACGTGGGCCGCTTGCTCGTCCGCCTACATTAATATTAAAAAAAGTGAAAAAAAAAATCATGTCGACTAGCTATGGACAGTCGCAGTTGGTCGTGCCTCTAAAACCATTCTGGATTATATCGGATTGGTGATGGTGATAACATTGGAGATGGTGCACACTGCAATCCCATAGCCGCTGGCCACGTCACCACTCTCTTGAAGACTACCTTGAAATGTAATGCATTCTCTACTTTATCATATTTCCCCAATGTATGTACGTGTTTCGGTAGTGAGTGAGATATACCAGAGATCATTTCCATCATATTCCCTCCCATACCATCAAAGGGAGAGTATAAAGGAATTCATTCATTATACTCTTGACTTCTCATCCTACCCCCATGTAAGGAGGATTAGGATGAGGAAAACTTCTCGTACCAATATGCTTCCTGTTCCCCATGTTCCAATCCTTCTCAACGAATCCATTTCTAAATCTCCCAACGGTAATGCGACGTGTCAAAGTTTGTCATGCTGGCGTGTATCGCGGATGTTACTGCGGATTGCTCGTCTGCCGCCTTCAAACGGGAGTCATTTATTAAACGGTGACATATCACATGGTTTTATGGATTGATTGCGTAACTTAACCAGCATTGCAACCACGCTACCAACGGCATCATTGATTGATGCGATCACCGGCCCCGTGTGCCCAACGGTATGTATATTTCAAGTGGAAAAAGTCACAAATACATGACAAATTTAAGGAGTATTTCAATATGAACGAGGGTGAAAAGAAGGAGATGAATAATTTTCATTATTTGAGAGTTATCACTTATTACGGCCATGCTGTGTTAATAGTCTAGTCCCGACCACCCGCTTAATTTATTCGGGACGTAACAATTATAGTGGATTTGAATTTTAAAACCATCTCCGCCGGTTAAATAAGGAAAACTGCAGACAATATCGACAGTCAAAAGGCGATCTGATTTAAACGCCACTTCAATTTCACCTTGTTTAAATGATTTTAATCATCCTTTTAGACAAATGATGTATATGGCGGAAGGAAATGACGAATGACAAAAGCGATAATCCAACATCCACGGGGATATCACGAAATCACGGATGATGACAAATATTTCAATTAATTACCTGAACATCTTTACTGACTAACTGAAACAATGTAGTTATTTGATAAAACTTTACAATATGGTCAGTAATATATCTCTACACTACACTGATTCTCGTGTAACGAAATATCACATATCGACATATTATTATGTGACAATGTTACAGAAACGGGACCTTATTGTCGGTTCCAGTTTCCAGTCTAGAAACTTAAGACTTAATGTGAACTATTGATACTTAAGTGAATTCTTAAAAATGACAAATAAAAACTTAAAATGACGACATATTTTTTGTTGCTTTGTCACAAAAATCAAATATAGGAATAAGTTTCTATGTAAACAAAATCTTGAAAAAACGAAAAATGTTATCAAAACTAATAAGTCCATGCAATGCAACCAGCCCTTGCACTATTCACTTCTGGACATGGACCTCGTCAAGCACATTGACTTGTGCATGAGAGATGTATAGCCTTAAAACACCACGCTGGCCAAGCGATCCCACTCTTTTAGAAGCGGTGTAGTTCCTTAGGGCTTATTGTGACCGCTTTGTAATCCCCTGTCTCCTTTTACGACACGGCAAGGGATGGGGTGAACAGTACACGGCATGAAACTCATCTACCATACCCCAATACTGTTCCCAGTACAAAAGTAAGTAGCGACACGTGACACTCGACACAATAGTGCGAACAGCAATCACCCTCGCGGCAGTATAAGTGTGTAAGCAGCATTAATTACAATTTGCAAATAATGTCAGCAAAGATATGTTTGAAGAATTTTTGTCAACAAATTTTTGATTGGGAATCGAGTTATGTTCGATCTGCGTTTAATTTGAATTGTTTTCGTCATGACTTTTGCTAACAAACGTTCCGTGTTTTAAATGTCTTGTCGGAACAACAAGTTTCCCGTATTGGGCTTCGTAAATTACCTTTTAATGCAATGCAACCAACCCTTTCAGTATCCACTGTTGGACGTTGTCTTGTGCACGAGGGATGTATGGCTTTAAAACGCCACGCTGGCCAAACAGGTTGGCGAGTTCATTATTTAAGAGGTGGTGTAATTCCTCAGGGCTTATGATAGCCTTTTATGACGTCCACGGGAAGAGATGGGGTGATGTTATTCTACAGCCAGTCGAAACTACACGACAAAATTAGTGCGTAAACTAGTACCATAACATACCAATAATATGAGGGGTCTAGTAAAGTGGTTGGTGATCGCCGATTTCATACAAATCTCTTTGACGTCCAGTCTTGGCTGACCTCATGTCAATGACCGAAATTCTTCCTGCTCGTGATGTCCCGCCGGGTATTTGGTATGAGTATCACCAAGTCGACGGAATTCGCCAAGGGGAGCGAATACCGCCTAAACACGCATTGTACCGCTTGTTTACCCAAGATACTGTTAACTGGGCCTAGGCCGCTGCACACGGTATATCGCTACCCAAAGCGGTTACGAAATATCGCCTATATTAAAGAATTATCGCGTAATTATCCAAGTGAATATCGTTAGCGCAGGCGACAACGAATATCGCTTATATCTGAATATGCATTTTTAGAAAATCTTAATCAAAGTCAACAAATCCATACCAACAATATCTCTTTGTTCAGATAACATATATTACATACACACGTTTAACTTAAAAATGACGGTGACCATTCATCTATCCGATTTCATAAACTTAACCAGTGAAGCGCAAGTTTCCATATAAAACGCCGTGTGGGTACACGTTTGATGTCCCTCCCGCCACGTGGCGAGTTACCAATTGACGCCTTTTCATTACCGACTAACACTTTATTGCATTGCTCAGTGACTACGAGTTATTGTTTAGCAGTGATACTGATATTGGAAATAGAAGTGAGGACAGAAAGGTTGCAACCAGTTTCGACATAAGTACAAGCCTTTCATCTCATGAAGGCAGGTTACGCTTAGTAGTAGTTGTGCTCGTACATGTACATTGTTTTAGTGTGAGTAAACATTAGAACGCTCAGTTGCGTTCCCGATGCCGCGGCGCACACTAAAACATTACACATGCACGAGCTCAACCACTACTAAGAGTGACCCGCCTTCGTGAGATGAAAGAACTATAGGTACTTATACATATTATATATAGAAAATAAAAGAATTTTATATATATTTTTTTTCTATTGAATGGATTTCGATACAATTTAGGGAAAATTGGAACTGTTAGATTACTGAAATTTTGAAAAAAATTACCCTATAAACACATCACGAATTCGAAAGAAGTCACTACTACTTTAATAAGGGCGACTAGCGAGAACCAAAATAATCAGCTTCAATGTTTTATATCTACCTTTATATGTGTGTGTATATGTGGTGTAGGTATAATTTAGCGCTTCATGAAGAGACTTCACACACGATCCTCGACTGGTCTCATTCAACTACCACCAGCTAACTTCTTCATGTCGTAGGTCCACCTGGCTAGAGAGCGTCTCACATTGTACTTCCCGTATGTTTGTAAACAATGATATTGTTACAAACATACAATTCAATTAATGTCTATTAATTCGAAATCATCAACTGAAGCTTCTAGTTTCGGGAAGGATTAAGTTAATAAACGTTCATAGCCATCTCACACCACCTTACGAGAGATGGAGATCCGCTCCGGGGCTGTGCGCTCACCTACGGCGGTCTCTTCGCTGCCCGCTACTGCGGACAGGTCCCTGAGATGACTTCCCACTCGGGTTGCCGTTGGCGAGTCCTGTTTCTTCACGCCGCAAGCGCGATCAAGTCCACCGGATGGATTCCGCTTGCGGGAAGCCCAGTAAGCGACCCGGAGCCGGCGGCGAGGATTTAGTTATGTTTAATTATGTAGCTTTCATATGATACCTCACACGTGAAAATCGCTTCTCTCGTACATACATAGCAGTGAAAAACATACATAGTTCTCGAGATATTCGAAAATAAAGAACCGTCGCCGGCCATCTTGTTGACGCCATAACTCATCAAGAGAGTGAATGGAGAGGGGTCTCCATAGTCTAGGTGAACAAGGTCCGGATTTTTCCAACTCAGGACAGCACTAGTAGCTACTAGCTAGGTAGGTAGCTACCTAGCTACGTAACAGTATATCCGACCAAAATATTTATATAACGACGACTTTTTGAAATTTGGCGCCTCTGTTATATTTTAACTAAAAGCTGAATATTTTTACCAGTAAAAAAAAAACTAAAAAAAATACCTTTTTTTAGTGAAATACCCGTTTTTAGTCTAAAATTGGATCTTCTTTCAATATTGTAGCAATATTTTAATATCAATGACAACAGTTTTTTTACAATGATTTATTTACCTTTAATATAAATTCACACTTTAAGTGTGGGCCAGATTTCGAATTTGTCACCTCATAAAACGAAAATAAATATGTGACTCAACCTATTCCCCAAGAAATTCTAAATAGAATGTTCTTCAATAGAAAACCTGGAAACAAAGCAACAAAGCCTCACAATGCGAGGAGCACTCTACTCGGTATGTAAATGTGTCTGTCTATGCGTAGGTACATCGTAACTATGAATCCGCCTGGCTTAATCTCACTTGTACCGCGCTCAAAGTCTCCTTGAAAATGTGTCATCAAACTGAAAAGCGCCTATTTTTATACGCATAAAGTTGGGCCAGTTCTTTAATCTCAGAAAAAAATTCATTTCACTTACATGAGAATGTAACTTATAAATAAAAGTAATAGTGCTTAATTACATAATAATATAAAAGGAAAAATAACAGCAAGCACAATATATAAATTAGTTTACAAACACGTATTTAGTATTCTTTTGAACATGTTAATTGACTCCTTCCCGAGTTCACAGACTGTAGATACGAGTAATATAGTTCGATCAGTGAAGACTTTGAAGTATTTCAAACTTAATAGTCTTCTATTGTGTATTATACCTACGTGTGTCCTTGTATATATTAGTGTAATTTTAATAGAGTATGTTACGTTAGAATATGTATGATTAGTTTGATTCCCTTGGGAAGTGGTTGATCTATGTGAAAAGTATACTAAATTATTTTATTTTATTTCACGATAAAAATTACGGCTAGTTACAATTTTATTCATTACATGAACACTGAGGGATATTACAAGTTTTCCTATAACATTATAATTACTACATGTTTTTTAAACAAGTCGTCAAATCAAGCAAATATTGTCAAATAGCGGTTTTTATGTGATACGCGCTCAGCCAGACGTAGGTAGGTACAGACAATAATTCCAAAAAATGTTGTTTTAATCTCAATATCACTTATACTTTGTTATGACCGGTACGGTGTCGCCTTTCACGACACCATCGGGGAGAACTGGGGTAGTGCTTTCACGACACCAACAGGGGGAGAACTGGGGTAGTGCTTTCACGACACCAACAGGGGGAGAACTGGGGTAGCGCTTTCACGACACCAACGGGGAGAACTGGGGTAGCGCTTTCACGACACCAACGGGGAGAACTGAGGTAGCGCTTTCACGACACCAACGGGGAGAACTGGGGTAGCGCTTTCACGACACCAACGGGGAGAACTGGGGTAGCGCTTTCACGACACCAACGGGGAGAACTGGGGTAGCGCTTTCACGACACCAACGGGGAGAACTGGGGCAGCGCTTTCACGACACCAACGGGAAGAACTGGGGTAGCGCTTTCACGACACCAACGGGGAGAACTGGGGTAGCGCTTTCACGACACCAACGGGGAGAACTGGGGTAGCGCTTTCACGACACCAACGGGGAGAACTGAGGTAGCGCTTTCACGACACCAACGGGGAGAACTGGGGTAGCGCTTTCACGACACCAACGGGGAGAACTGGGGTAGCGCTTTCACGACACCAACGGGGAGAACTGGGGTAGCGCTTTCACGACACCAACGGGGAGAACTGGGGTAGCGCTTTCACGACTCCAACGGGGAGAACTGGGGTAGTGCTTTCACGACACCAACGGGGAGAACTGGGGTAGTGAAATTCTAAAACCCTTCACCCGGTCAGGTGTAAATTATCGAAAAAATATTTTGAAAAAAGAGACTCGCCAACAGATACGTTTTCTGGCCCGACATATACAACCGGAATATCCGGGCGCCGCGAGATATCCGGTTTATTTGCGCTTATATTGTGTAGACACAATACTCGAGAGGATCATGTCGCCGGCTGTACGGTAAAAGAGGTGTTTGCTTATATCTGCGCATATTCTTACTTTAGAGTGTGATTCATACACTACGTGTATGATATGTTTTTATGGCTATCATAATGAATCAGCCCATATAACCTACTAAAGTTTCTACTACTAATTTTATTCGCCCTGTATTTAAATGAGCAACAAAAAAAATAATAAAAATGATAATTATAATCAATAAAACAACCAATTTTTTAATAACTCGAGCAAATCATTTTATCTTACTATAAATGACATCACCAAGTCAACGAAGTTCCGCTTCTGGCATTTTTTTTACCAGAGAACCTAAACATAACCCATCTTTCAATTTGCTTCCATCGATTTGTTGGTCATTCAGTATCTTTAGCTGTTCATTCAGTAACTTTTGCTGCTCATTCAGTATATTTTTATTTCTCATTTTCTCAATTATTTCACAATTTATTAATATATTTTTGATAATTTTATAAAATGATTAGTTCTATAAAACCGGCTCATAAACTATACTAGTTGATAGTTTATTGATGTCTAGCGAATTTATCACGAACGGTCTCAAGAATTTTTACAGCGATATCGATGTACAAAGCAGTTGCGGAATTAACGCAAATGAGCCTCAGACTTGGTGGATATTTTTTTTAAACAACACGAAAATTCGTTCTACCCCGAAACAATTTGTTATAAATAATAATTAAAATGTCCTATTAATAATTGCTCACGGACTGATTTACATTTAATCGCTTGCGCGTTACTGCCCAATCGGATTTTCATGCATTAAATTATTTATTGAGTTAGTAATTTCAAGATATGTTAATCCTCGTTTCCATTTTCTACTTCTCATATTTCACCTCCCAATCTGTTAGGAAACACACAATTTGATTTTCATACTGACCGAAACGAATATATTACCATCCCTTTAAATTAGTTTAAATCATAACCATATTGAAGTAGGAAGAGCTATTTGAAAATCTAATCACGTTAGTTACTCAATAATAGGTTGTTTTGTTTCTCGTGATTAGCGGCTCGTTTAAATACAAATCTTTTTAAATAACTACATATTTTCTTGACATAATTTCATCGATTTTAAGAAACACGGCTGATGCCTAATAAGCAGAGGTCGAAATTAGGTATTGTGATTTATGTACTTGCAATGATATCATAGAGCAAAAGAATAATATGGATATTCCTCAAATCCCGGGATTTCAGTTTAAAGGGTATTAAAAATACGATGATTTGCAAAGTAATAATTGTAGGTTAATGTTTGTAAATATAAAAACTGAAAGTGAATGTTAACGTGTATAAATCATTAATATATTAAGTACTATTGAATAATATTTTGTTAGGTTTTCGCGATTACTATACATAGCAATCAAATAACTTTAAACGGTTTGAAATCGCGTATATTTAACATTATTTATAACCCGACGTTTCGAACACTTTGCAGTCACCCGTGACCACGTCCACTGCAAAGTGTTCGAAACGTCGGGATATAAATAATGTCAAATATACGCGATTTAAACCGTTTAAAGTTGTTTAATTGCTACTATTGAATAATTTTGTTTTATTTATCTTATCTCTAAGATATCGATATAACCCTAAAAACCATCACGGCCATTAATAAATATAATATTGGCAAATAAATCACGGTTCCCGGGATTCTTTTTCAGAAAATCCCAGATATGTCCATGTTTATATCAACATTTCGTTGCAAGTACATAAATCACACTACCTAATTCCGACCTCTACTAATAAGTGGTACCTAATTTGCATTTACTAATTTATATTCATTGCTGAACAAATTAAAAAATAAGAATCTAATTATTAATATTATAAATGCCTATTTTTAGTTTAATTGGTCCTCTTAATGTTATAAATTCCTGCATGATTTTATTTTTTAGCTGACGACCCTAATTAGCTGCCGAAAATAGTACAATTCTGCTGACAATGAACGCATTATGAGCTAATAACAAAAGTATATATGAATATTGCATTATTTACAAATACCTACAATTTTTAATAATTTTGCTTTATCTCTCGTCAACAATTGTAATAATAAACAAAATACTTAACTAATAACTTAAATAATACTACCTAAATAACTAATTAATAAATATTGTTTTACTGTAATATCCAGCAATGGAAATGGAATGGAATGGCCTGGAATAGGTAATTTTAGCGAAAGATAAAAGAAAATACCTATCGCAGTTTTCATTATTGCATTTCTTTAAAATACGTACAAAATTAATATTTGAAACATGTATACTACATATTTACCACAAAATCTCATCGACCAATACAAAAATCAGCTAAAACTATAAACATTTGTTTGCAAGGCCATTGTTTGAATATGAGATTTCCATGCCGATGGCCTGAGAGCAGCCCATCTGCAAAGTAAGCCCTATAGTAAACAGGGGGACCTCCCCCCTACCCCCTCAGACCCGCTGAATGTTTTATGCCACCCGAAAGAGCGCAGCTTTTACTATACATATTTAAAAGTTAAGTGTCGGATAAAGGCATTTGTTAAAAATTTATTTGAAGAAAAATGTTTCGAAGACTGTTTAAAATAATGGTGGTTTTTTAAAGCCATACATCCCTCATACGGAAGACAATGTGCATGATGAGCCCCTTGTGCAGCGGTGGATACTGAAAGGGCTAGTTGCATTGCATTACATTGCATAAAAAAGCATTTAAATAAATTTTAAAATAACGTTTACAGAAGAGAATACCATCTAGTGGTCTTAAAGCTTTATATACCCCAGCCACAAGGACGTAGTCGAGATTTTATCCAGGGAGGGACAAATCAATCAATTTTCTCATAATTTTAAATAGAGATTAATTAATGCGGAAAGTTTGATACTTATTCTTCTCTATGCCAGTGTGAGACAAATACCCCACCCTGCCCCACCGTGATTACGCTCGTGTCCGGGTAACCTTGGGAGAGATAGTTGCGACTTATGTAATAAGTTCATTAATTAAAATATTAACGGATATATTTTGCATATAACCTCTTATTAATTAATTATTTCTATTTGTCTTTGCCGGAATGGTCAAGTTAGAATTTTTCACATAACCATGCACAAATTACATTTACGTACACAAACAAAGCGACAACACTAGGTATTTTGTTGTATGATTTGACCAAAGCAATGAATGTAATATCTATGAAAATGACCATCGCTTACCATTCATATCGGTTTCCATTACTCAGCCATCAAGAAGATTCAATGAAATTTACCGTGTGGGGACCCTCAACACCCCACATTAAATTGAACCCTACAAATGACAATCTGTATCCCCGGGCACTCATTTAAATCTTATTTGTAGTTTTTAGTTTGCTACGTCAACAGTTTAGCAGTTTCTGAACCGGGGGCGCGTTGGAGCCAGAAATGGAAGTAATCCGGTGGGAATTGTAGCATGGGATAGCTTTAAATGAGATAAAATGAGAATGTCTTTTTTTATTACAGAAAGAAGAGGACAGACGATCAAATAGTCCACCTGCTAGTTGACTACTGTCGCTCATGGACATCCGCGATACGTACCAACGTCAGTCCAGAATGACAAACATTGACAAGCCCCCGGATGCGCCGCCTAGCTTTGGAGATTTAAGAGATTTAATTTAATTAGGACAATTATAAACATGTTTACGAAAAAAATGTCAATTAATTCGGAATCATCAACGAAATCAACAGGCAAAAGTTATTGACAGAGCGCAAAAAAATCAGCAAGCTGAAGGCAGGCTATGTATGCTGCATAACCGATTGGGGAGACGAGTTCTCGAATGAAAACTACATACCGGGATACCGGGAACGCTACCCGGTCAGGTGGACTGATGATTTGAAGAAAGTCCCCGGTAGTAGATGGATGAGAAGAGAAGAAAGACCGTGGGTGGTGGGGGCCTTTGGAAGAGGCCTATATCCAGCAATTCAAAGACATACTGGCTGATTGTATGTATATCAATGACCCTGTAATAGTGCCTAACGTTGGTAACCCTGAAACGTGAACATTGTGTTACAGCTATTTAACTAATAAAGCAACATTGTAACAGAACAATCATTGATTAAACAATTGCAATAACATTATTATTTAGTATTCAAACAATATGTTTAATAATAATTTACTATTAATGATACTGTGACATTTTATTGTTTGATTAATAAATCAAACATTTATGAAAAAAGTTTATTATATTATATATAATAGAACTGATAAGATGCCTGTTGAGGGAGAACGGAATGGAAAATATTTAAATATAAAGCCATATTATGCTACCTATGTTCTTGCAAAATAAATTATTTGATTTGATTTGAATACCAGATATATTCGTCATTTTCGCCAGCTAAACATGGCTTCACTTAGGTGACTTAGATGGTGAAAAAAAATATTCATGAAGAACTCCCCGTGGCCAAGTATTACACAGTAACCATGTGTAATATTCACTGAAGCGTAGGGGCCAGCAATGGATAATGAAAGAAAGAAAGAAAGAAAGAAAAAATCGTTTCAGACGCAAATACGACACAACACAATTTTGAAAAAAAAACATATGTTATAATATAACTAGCGACCCGCCCTCGCTTCGCTTCGATTTATAAGAATTTATTTTTTTGTAATTCATATTTTCAAAATTTCAAAATATAATATCGCCTATATTAGATACGAATAATGTAGCTATTTGTGAAAGAATTTTCGAAATCGGTACAGTAGTTCCAGAGATTACCCCCAGCATACCTACAAACACAATTTTACCTGTTTATTATATTAGTATAGATATTTTTATAGGTTTATAGGTTATAGTCATTGCGCCGAATGGGCGCAGCTCAGCTTTAGCTGTGAGTCCACGATGACGAGAGTCGTTCCCGTGATTACAACAACAACGAAGAACTAACTAGCGGTACAAGTCACACAAACGATAACAAAACAGCGCTAATTGCAATCACCCAGCCTAATGCAACCAATGCCCGCGATAAAATATCTCGTAGGTTCTCTGCTGCTAGAACCAGTGTCTGGGGGAAACCAAACAGAAAAAAACACCATTGTACTGATGAGACACACTCTGTGCTGACAAACTTGTGCCGAGGAAAAGCCAAGAATGCCTGCGCGGAGCATCTACCTGTAGATACTCGGTGTTATTAGTGCAAGAAACCTTTGTGGGTGCTTTGTTTCCATGATCATGGCCACATTACGATAGCATCAGGACTGAAAGTCATACAGACACGAACAGGTACCAAAAATAAACCGGTAAATGCTGCGGTACTGGTCATTTCTTAATTGATAATTTTAGGAAAAATAGTGTTGACAACTTCTTCGGCGGTACGCAAAGGGAGCTCACAGACAAATCTTGTTTACGGACCCGAAAATGGTCACCAACGAGGAACATTTTAACAAGCGGAATGATCGAGTTTATGCTCATAATTTATGCTCATAGTTTTTACGAGCTGAAACTCGTAGAACATTTTTTTTTCGTAAAACGTTCCGATTTCTCACGAATATAGTATTATATATAAATAGTAATATAAGGAAACATTAATAGAAGTCGCTATCACCTCTAGAGTCTAGACAGAATAGTGTGAACTCGCATATATGTAGTTTGATAAGGTAAATATACATTGTAATATATTTTTTTATGAAATAAAGTTACAATTGCCGCATAATCCACAGCGGCGATATGAATAGGCGCTTTTAAAAAAAACTTATTTGTCGCTTCAAGCTTCAACGGCGACCTTTCAAGCGACTCCCTTACAATTTGTTCAGCACAGACCACGCCGTGTATTTTTAATGACATCATATTATTATCTCTTTCATTAAAAAAAAAACAACTCAAAAATAAAATTAATAACGAAGGGTCATTGATTCATTTGACTTAATAGCTATATTAACCTATCAAAATACATGATCTTGGATCATCTGTTTTTCTCGTTTGTTCAATTGTTCATTAATAAACGACCTTCTTGGGCCAAACCACGCTTGAGTGGTCCAAATGATGGTACATACAGTAAAATAGATAAGTTTGCAGGCAATTGACCTTGCTCATCAACGCACAACAGCACACGTACACAGCCAGATAAGACGTTAACTGATTTTACATTTGAAATTTTACTGACGGCTTTCATAGCTTCCGTATACTGGTATATTGGTTGAGCGTCTTGTGTGTAAACAAAGTCTATTGCATGTAAACTTATCTATTTTGCCGTATGTGCATTAGCTCATACTCACGCAACGTGACCAAAAAATCCGGTAGTTAGTTTCCACCCAATCACACGCGACGGCAAAATTTTCACGGTGTGTTTACCGCAAACAATTCGGGCGTTTTGTGAAATGTCCGGGTCGTGTTGAATTGGGGTTTGCGCAGCCGGGCGTTATCGAATTTGCCCCACCGGCAAAATATTTATTTCATTACTCCTATTCATAGGCTCTAATCTGTGATGCGGTTGAATTGTGAATTTAGGTGTTACAGGCAGTTTCTACTTACTAATGTTTTTTGGAAAGGCATACCTACGAATTGTAAATGTTCTGTCGAAGAAAACATAACAGTAGAAATAGGCGACTTTTAGTAAGATGATATGGTATGGTAGATAAATAAAAACATAGGTAATCACATAACTCGGTTATTTTAAGGTTGACTGGAAGAGATTCCTTCTAGGAATAAGTCCTACTTATTGATTATGGTAATATTGTATTGTCTTATTGTAACACTTCATTATAAATACAATAAATAGCAACAACTTTATTAGACACAAATTAAATGTCTTTTTTTTCATCTTTCATATCTTCACCGTAATATTTCGTAAAGGACAAACTTAAATTTTATTTAATGATGTAGGTATCGTCCAGGTTACTCGTACCTCATTGGAGATGGTTCATGCTTTTGCATTTGTAATCACTTCGCCGCAAAGAGATCTTTGAAGGAATGAATAAAAACTTTATTTGATATACATATATAAATACAGCACTACCAAATTTACAGTTCACAACACATATACATTTACTAAGATATTATATAATATATACACATAAGTTTTTGTAATCCACTCACCATTTATGCCGTAACAGAAGGGTGATTGTCAATGGAGACGCATGTGAATAACGGTTGAATTAATAACATTTTATTTAACAAACATTAAAATTTTGCTTCCCTCTGACAATATCAGAAATTATTATCACAACAAAGATCCCACTGGATTGAAACTCCCGAAAGTAGAATACTCCCAGATTAGAAACTCGCGGTCCCTCTAATACTCTTGAACATAACTGGAGCATAGTTAAATAGCCCAATTTTCAAACATTGCCAGCAACGAGACAGTGTAAGAACAGATCATAGCTTACTTCGCGGGGCGTCACAATCGAGGGCTGGATTTTTTCGACCCCTGCAGCGATATTATCCGTTCTCGCCAGTCAAAATCAACCTTACCCCTTTAGACTTACGGTCGCGAATCATTAAACAATGATTCTTCAACGTAGCTTCAATACAGAGCACTATTGTGAGGATAATGCCGCGATCAAAAGTAGTTTCATTGTCAACAAACGTGTTAAAGGAGTACAAACTTTATTCCTAAAGAAGAAAAGGGTGTTTTTTGTGTAAATAAGTTGAATAAGGGGTAGATAAGTGAGATTCATTTAATTTGTCTAGATTGTAGTCGGGACTCTTAATTTTCATTGTAATGCATGCAGGGTGCATGTCCTCTCGGCTTTCGGTCCATTATTTATTGCAAATTTGCTGTTTCGTTATTGCGGTAACACGAGTGCAGTGCTATCCACGTCTCGTATCAGGCTTTAACGCCCCGGGGCACAGGCCTCCCCTCCTCCTCCCGCGGATTGACACACTTCAGATTTCTTTTTATTTCTCGAGCATGTGCGTTTCCTCACGATGTTTTCCCTCATCGACTGTGGGGTTTTGTGGTGGTGTGGTGATGGTGATGTAGAGAGGATTGAATAGTCTCTATGGTAGTTGTGCGCGTCCTCTCGACTATGTCAAATAAAAGATGGTATCGACTCCGAAATATTATATTGTTGTTAAAGCAAATTACATTGTCAACAATGTCGCGATCGGGAGGCTACTGGTGCGACTACGTAATCTATGTCAGCTATATCGCAATTTAATCTACCTGACTGTGTCGTTACACCGCCGAGCTAGGAACAATATAAAAAAAATGCAATTAAGTATAAACTCAGTGGTAGGGCCGAGGATTTGAACTTACGATCACTCGAATATTAGTCGAATTTAGATACGCCTTATCTACTTATATACCGCCGATACTGTTTAGGCCGATGTGACGACTACATAGCCGTGTCGTGTTGGCAAGATTTAAAATAGCATCACCCCATCACTTCCCATGAGTGTCGTAAAGGGTGACTAGCTGATAACAAAACCGCTATCACAAGCCCTGAGGACACCACCTCCAAAAGAATGGACTCGCCAATCTGCTTACCCAGAGTGGCGTTTTGAGGCCATACATGCCTCATGAACCAGACAGTACGTTAAGTAATGTTGTACTAAAGTTTTTATAATGGTAATAAAATGCATTACTCATTGATTAGTGTTTTTAATTTATAATTAAAATACTAGTTGCAATTTTCTCTAGTACCCTTCCTCTTTGATTTCGTAATCAGCCCTCGTCCACGTCTGGACAGGGACATGAGTAGTCATGCATTGCTTTGCGGACGAGGGATGTATGACCTTGAAACGGCAAGCTGGCTAAGCTAGTTGACGAGTCCACTCCTTTAGAGGTTGTGTAGTTCCTCAACGCTTGTGATAGCCGCTTTGTTATCCCTCGGTAGCCTTTTACGAACCCTCATGAACCAAACAATGTGCATGTGGAAGCCCATTTTCTGCAGTGGATAGAGTGGCTGGTTACGGATTTAGTTCTTAAGTTAGTTAATACTCCATAGTTATATCGAGAGAGCCTTATTGAATAAACCCGCTCGTCGTCTTAGTGCCAGCCACTTATCTTCAGGTAGATCTGTCTTCTGTGCATCGCTTAAAATAGCAGCGTTCGACCTTCTTAGAGGCCGCCAACACGATCAATTATATTGTGCAAGGAGTGTACGGGTGCAAGGCGGGATTCATATTATTGTAGGTTTAGGAGCCGCCTTAGACAACAGTAGCCGCCCGGGACATTTTGAATATTTGCACTAACAAGACACATAGACGAGAGACAACCAATATTTTGCTATCAAATAACTATAATTTAGAAGAACCATGATAGCTGTAGGGCATCTATTTTCAACTCATCTTCATGAGTTCATTATAACCCCGTCCTGTACTACTTACTGTATTTATAATTAATTACATCTTTTTATATTCTAAATCGGGTCTGACCGCGTATAATAAAGATATTTGTTTCCCATTTATTCCTATCGCATGTTCAGGAGGTACTCAAACGGAATGAGTACAAAGCGAGTGGAAGCCGACCGAGGCGCAATCGGAGGGAGAAACATCCTGAGGCTAACAGACAGCCAGCATCTATGCCTTACGTGAAAGGAATGACGGTCAAAGTTCGAACAATATTGAGAAGATACTCCATTAAGACTGTATATACTACAGCCTCCAAACTAGCGGAAAATCTACGCACACCCAAGGATGTTATACCTTACCAGACGTCAGGTGTCTATAAGATAGACTGCAGCCGTGGGAGTTTCTATATAGGCCAAACTAAGCGTTCAGTTGCGCAAAGGGTCAAGGAACACATCGTAGCTGTAAGAAACTGCCAAACTAGTAAGTCAGCAATAGACGAACACATTTTCAAACCTGGATATATCACCGGATAGAAGAACTCTGCATTCCCAAAATCCTCTCCACTGAACGTCACTATTATCCCAGGATTGTATGTGAAGCGATTGAAATTAAGAAATATAAAAATATTAATCGGGAAGATGGATATAAACTGTCGTCGACGTGGAATCCAGTGATTAACAGATTTAAACCTTGCAATTTACCGTCAAATACGTCCGCGGACACTTGTAGTGTAGTGTGTCGCAACCCTTCCGAATGTGAATATCAAATGTGGGTAATTGATAAAACTGCTTGCAAATCCCATTCTGAACTACCCACCTCTTCAGTCAACTCATGACCACGGCAGGTGTAACCCGTGCGCCGGCGCCGAAACGTCAAGTAGAAATAAAAGGTAAATAAATACCTCTATTATATGCGTTCAGACCCGATTTAGACTATAAAATCTGTACAAAACGCGAAAATTTAAAAAGTTAATCTTTTCAGATGTATATCTTTTCCGTCATCACTACCGACTTAATTATCCCTCCACAGACAAGGGAGATAATGTGCAGATGTCCGATAATTAATAAAATGAGGTATACTCGTATTTAACACAATGGGGAATGTTCTGAAGAGATCATTCTGATACAAATTTTAGGTTTCTTGTATCGCACTTCCCGTCATCGTCGTGCAGTTCTTCCGCACTTCCGTGGCAAAGAATCGCTGCGTACAGTGCGATCATCAAGACATTTTATACCGCGAACCCGGAAATTGTGGAACGAACTGCCAGCTGGGGATTTTCCGTTAAGCTACGACATGGGACTTTGCAAGAGAACTGTGATCTGCGCGGTCGGCGCACATCCGTATGCGGCGTGGTGTTGCAGGTGTCCATGGGTAGCAGTGACCACTAACCATTGTGTGCCTCGCTTGTCTGCCTCCTATTCTATATAAAAACACCAATCTGGCTCTTATGGTGATATATGGCCTGAAACATGCTCGTGATTACTAAAGTAGGACTGATATGGATTTCTTATTATTCCATTTAGTTTCAAGAAAATAATAATCAATGATAACGTATGTTTCCAGAAACCTAACACATACATACACATAGGTATCTCTCTACAAATTGCACTTAAGTATACAGGGAAGGGATGAGGCCCTTTGTGAATCTAATAAATATCCCTTGGGCGGACGGACATTTGGAAAACAATTCGAGGCTTGATTCGATCTCGGGGGACGGTGTCGACAAGTGTAGGAATGTATTGAGAAGTGTCAGGGAGTTCAGTGAATTTCAGATAGAGATTGATTGAGGAAAGGTTACAGGGTAAGTACAAATGTACCAGTGAGATCCAAAAGTTTCTGGCATATTATAGTAGTGTAAAAACAAAACAAATTATACCTCATCGTAATTGTTATTTTATTCGGCTAATTTGTGTTTAATTTTTAGAGTTAAACCCTCGGTAGCTTTCATTTCTCGACTCTTAGAACAACAGGATGTCGCATAATCTTTAAAATGTTTAAACTGGAATGTCGTTCTGTGATTAAGATCATTACAAAAAAATGTGTTGGCCCGACCGATATCAAACAAAGGTTGGTATACGGAGATTCTTCACAATCATTTTCTACCGTCAAAGATTAGTGAAAGCAATTTCGTTTAGGACGAGGATCCATCGACGAAGAACCTCGCTTCTGTCGACCCGTGGATGCACTCAATCCAAACAATACCAAATTGTGATTTGATTATCAATTCTGAGCGACAGATGCGACGGCTGAAGCCGAAACAAATAGCAACAAGGACAGGGCTTTCAAAAACTACAGTCCTTAGGATTCTTCATGAATATCTGCATATGAATAAATTTAGTGCGAATTGGGTGCCAAAATTTCTTTCAGGAGTGCTCTAATGAACTTTTGGGGGTCTTTCAAAGAAACTGAAAAGATTTTTTATAGTCAATTGTTACTGGGGATGAAATTATGGTTCTTTATTATGATCCCCTTTTCAAAAGAGAGTCGATGGCCACGCTATCTCCCTGTCGTTCTGGTGAAGCACCGCCTAGTAAGGCAAAGGTGACTACGTCCTCCAAAAAGATTATGACTTCGATATTCTGAGATTCTCGAGGAATATTGCTTATAGACATAAAAGAACGCAATACTACTGTGACTGGAAGCTATTATGCCAACCTTTTAAAGCAATTACGAGAAGCAATCGAGCAGAAACGTCATGGAAAACTAAGCAAAGGTGTGCGGCTTCTCCTTGACAATGCACTCGTCCTCGCCGCCGCAGTTGCGAAAGCTGCTGTTTCAAAGTTTGGCTTCACGGAAATTCATCACCCACGCTATAGTCCTGACTTGGCTCACAGTGATTAATATTTGTTCTCAAAACTCAAGGCGGACTTGAGGGGTGGAAGCTTAACTTATGAATCTTAAGAAGACTTAAGATGATTAAGTGACCGCTGCGGTTTTCGCCCATTTTGAAGACAAAACTTAGGACTATTTTTATACTGGGATAAAAATGCTAATTAACAACCCGAAAAGTGTGCTCAAATAGACGGAGACTTATTGAAAATAAAAATAGCTTCAAGTGAGTGTCCTTTTTCTTTGTGAGGCCGGAAACTTTTGGACCTCCCCTCGTACCATAGTACTATTCTAAGGATTTTTCGAATACGAGTTTACAGAAAAAATCACACACCTATAAAATTGTTCGGTAAACTATTCACGAGTTTTATTTATTTTGTGAATTTACATGAATCGTGGTCACGTTTGAAATAACTCTAAAAATAAAATGTCGGAATAAAATGTTTTCCATACTCCATGCAACACAACGTGTGCAACAAATGTGTGATTAGCCCAGTTTACAGTCAATTCCCAGTTGACCAAACAATCGATCTAGATTACGATCTAGGTAAGAGACTGATAGCAATACAGCCAATTTCACTTTTTACCATCGTGGCAGTTTCAATTGACGTAGGTACCTAAGGGACGAACCAATACTTTTCAAGAGTAGAAATAAACGATTCTTAATAGAAAAAAGCACAATAACAAATAACTTTGATACTTTTACAGCTGTTTTAATCTTAAAACTCTTAAGGTCAAAACATTAACTGTAAAACTTCAAGTTACAGAGAATATTAAATGAAAAAAATGTTTTTGCTGAAAAGTAGTAATTCGTCCCTTAAGTCGATTAAAATTTCCGTAATCGTTTATTTAAATACAAGACATTTCAAATAAACCACTGTTAGTGAGTAGTGCAAAACAGTAACGGAGTACTTAAAATACTCCCCGAATATACGACAAAAACTTCTTCAGAGCAAATTCAATAAGAATGGGACGGCCCATGTGTTCAAGTAGCGCTCACTCCACATGAATGCACCCGTCATAATACAAGGATGCAACATTGTTCAAATACAATAATTGATATGTAAAAATCATGGGGGCAGAGCAGCGGGTGGCTTGTTTTCAAGTCTTTGACATAATAATTTTATGCTCTCTGATTTTATAGATGCGGAAATAGGTAACAAATGTATTTACAGATAAATTAACTTGTAATACATCTCTGGGAGGAAATTGTTTCTATTTGATAACTGAGTAGTCTACTTGCAAACACTCACTATTTGACCTTACTTTCACCGAATTTAGTTTACGCGGAAATATCAATAATAGATATAAAAGACGCTAGAAAAATTAACTAGTTTTAATTCCTGAACTCGTGACCACAGACTAAAATTCCAATAATATTTTATTTTTTAGCACCCAGTGACATAGGCCGTTACAGTTTTTTTCCATTTTACTTAAAACTTGGTTTTGACAAACTAGCCACTTCTGTAAGTGGACTATTCAATTGTTCAACAATGTACAACGTGAACGACCTTTTTTATCTTTTTATAAAACCCTTTTTATCTTTTTCTTGCCCCATTCAGACAGTATGTTATTATCTAAAATTATTTTTTTAATGGTAAGGATAACATTGTATAATGTTAATGCAATGCAATTCGGAATGGAGGAATTTGACGAAGAGTCAAAAATTACCGACGACGTTGCACAAAGAATGTCAAGTTGAAGCAAGTTGAAATGTCAGTGGGCAGGATATATCTGCCGCAGGACCAATACCCGACGAAGTAGATAACCGATGTCGTCCAATCAAAACAAGTCCTCGAATGGAGATCACGTACCGTGAGATGTAACGTTTGGTGCTCTCCGTCCAGATAGATTGACATCTTACAGAAAGTGAAGCTGGATGAGAAGAGCTGGATGGTAGGAGAGAAATGGTGGCAGTCCTTAGAGGCTTATGTATAGCAGTGGAGAGACACGGGCTATTAGTATGGTATGATATAATAATAGATTACGACACAGACCGAATATAAAGATCTCCAAATTAACGCTTTAAGCTTCGTTTAGATCTTTTACATAGATTTCCGTTAAAGAAATAATTGACATCAATTGAATAAACTGCATTGGCAGCGCAACAGGCGTCTGCCACCTCCTTTGTTCTGCATTGCGACCATCATCGTAAAATAAATTTATCTACAAAGTAATTTGAAATCTGTATTTTCATCATATAAGTATCACAGAAATGTCTCCTCTGAATTTCTACTTACTCTACTTTGCATTTCTTTGAGTGACACCATTGTTAAAAGTTGTTAAAATTAACCAAGGCTTGATGCGTTTTGCACGGCCAATTGTGCGTATGATTCCTTAAATAGCGTAACCATTATTATAAAGATTATCTTGACTTCGCACACAGCATATTAAGCATGATATAACTAACCTTATTGCTTTGGCATAAATTTGGAATTGGAAAGAAATGGCGCGCTTAGTATACTGTTCTCTGTAGGTACGTGATTATTTTCATCTTTAGAATTGAGTTTCAGTTCTTGTGGTTATAACTATAGAAAACTAATGAGATGTGAAAATAGTCTAAAATATTTTATAAATATATTCATTGTGGTGTTAGGTTTGTAGTACTGCAGACACCATTATACTCGTAAATAGAGATACCAATTGAATAGGTGCGAAATTGAGTCAAAAATGAAGAGTAAACCCTTCAATAATCTTTCGTACAATAAAAACTAAGTACTCTTTAAAAAGTAAAAAAAAAAACTATGCCAATATACCTATATAATCATTGTATGGTGCTCGTGAAACTCTACTAGTTTTTAACTCCATACATTTTTTTAAACGTACTTACGTCAAATAGCGAAATCTCCCTCCCGATTAGCACCTGATATCGTCGTCTCCTATTTTTAATAATAATAAATCTTTTTTTAATAATATAATTCAAAAAATATATATACAGATTATAATCGCAGCATGACTTCAGTCTTTGACAGCAGCATTACTTGCCGATGACACCATCTGGTGAAATTGTGGCCTTCATTGATACAGTGCGAAGCGAAGCTAGTGATTACAACTTAGATAACATTAAACAAACGTACAATTTCTCCACTGTTTGCTCACTAAACATTTGATTTCCTCACGTAATCTCCTACTAACATAACAGCTACATTGTAGAACAATAACAAATTAAACTGTACAAACAATTGTTCTCTGTAACTGATACAGAAGTTATATAATGATAGAGAAGTTGATTGTGGTTGAAATACCTGGGTATGTTTTATGGCTGAAGTATCGGGCACACGGTATCGCTGAGCGCAACGATACGCGACCAGGCGAACAGTAATAGCTTGAAGTGTCACTTAAAACTGTTTATACGGCGGCGGCGTCGCGTTTTCGCGCGACATCGCAGCTGGTAGCGCGACAGAAGCGAACTTCAGGAGACTGCGAGAGTTCGCACACCATTTCCAAAGGAATAAGCTCGCTGCTCGGCACCGAAGGAATGTTTATGTGGAACCCATGCCCCAGAAAAAAGAGAGTGACTAAGAGACACCGGCATAGATTACCATTTGTAGGGAGGCAGAGCAGATACGCGACGAAAAAAGCTTACGCAGAATGGCGCGTACCTCCCATGATTCGGTCCTATACGGACCGTAGGGATGAAGGGACCATGGCGGGCGGAGGATCACGACGGTCTCACGACCAAGTGGACAGTCGCACGCGGAATATTTTTTAAATGTATGTATGACGTAACACAGTACGGTCGACTCCTCTTTATCGATCGATTGTGATACGTCGTGTTGTCGCGTGTCTTAGCGAGCAGTAGCGCGACCACGCGTCAAGGCGAGCGACTACACGACCAGCCGAATCGGCGTGACGACCAGCTACACCGTGTGTGTTAATTGAAGATATATCTAATAGCTTAGTCGGTTATCGTTCTACAGTTTAACATCTTTTAAATCTTCAGCAAGCCTATTAAAACTCAATGTTTACAGAAAAAAAGTAAGTTCAAACCATTATCAGAGTGATATTAAGTTCAAAGTAATAAAACCATATTTAAATAAGTAGTGTTATTAAAATCTTAGTGTAATTTTAGTATTTTCTTTTCATACTAAATTGTAACAATGATAATAATAATCGTGTTATGAAATGTACCTACTTCGGCGAAATCAGGAAAAATTAACAATTCAATTCAGGGAAAGGTTCGTTTTCTTTTTACATAAATATAAAATTCTTATGTAGCGAACGCGCGTCGACATAGCTAGTGGACAAATGTTCTATATAGGTACGCGAAAAGTAACCTAACCTAACTTTCGCGTATACGTGGGTGACTAGGTAAATTTTGAGATACAAAATAAATATTTGGGTTATATGTTGTTATAACACTAATTTTTATCACAATTTCTCAAAATACTGTCCATTAGTTACTATACAGCAATTCATGATTTTAACCAAGATTTAAAACACAGGCGATACTCTTTTTAGCAAGCTCCTCAACAGCTGCCATAAAAGCATTTCGAGCGTCCTCAGGGCTGTCGATAAGAATGCCACGGAGTCCAAGCTTCGCGTTTGTAAAGAGAAAGTATTCGCATGGAGCTAACTCAGGGCTATAGGAGAGTGGCTCAATTCTTGGATCTCTGTGGTCTTCAAAATCTCTTCGGTAAGTTTTGCTTTGTGAGACGATGCATAGTCATGATGCAAGAAAAGACCTCTCAAACGTTTTAGGAAGTTTTTGATTTAACATATCGAATACAATTGGTAACCCACAGTTCACTGTACCATTGGGTATCAGTTTTTTGAGTGTCTAACGAAATTGTCGCTAAATAGCCATCTGCAGAGAAGAATGATCTCACAATTTTTTTGCCAACACTGCGCCAACGTTTGACCTTCCTGGGAGGCTCTTCGTCTGACACACAAACCGTTGATTGCCGCTTAGTTAGTGGGTCATACTGATAGAGCGTTGGATCTCATCTGCAGTTCTATAACATTAAATACATATATTCCGTCCTTCTACATTTTATAATTTTAAAATTATTTCCCCGCACCTTGTTACGCTAGCCTATTTTTTGCTTAGCAGTTAGTGAATGAGGAATCCAACACGAACAAAGCTTCTTGACTTGAAGGGGTCGGTGTAAAATTTCATGAATGACCAGCGATGAAATCTTAAGTCTCCTATCTGCTATCTGATTGTAGGTAGTTTTTGGGTCTTTGTGCAACATTTTCTTTACAGCCTCGATGTTTTCATTCGTTACAGAAGTCGCAGGACGGTACCTCTCTCATCATATTTCAAATAAAATTTTCCTGGTTTAAATTGAGAAAACCATCTAAAAATTGTTGCGCGGGAAGGTGAGAGGTCCTCAATAGCTGATACTTATACTTAACTTAACACTTTCACTTAAACCAATTTTAAAACCGTATAACCTCATTGCACGAAAATGTTCTCTATCGAATTCCATTATTGCAAATAAAAGCACGCGAAATGCAATAAAAAATTAATACAACATTTTTATTTTTTCGTTTTGACCAAATTGCTTTCGGAATTCGAATTTCAAATAAATGATGTTTTGTAAACGGTACAGCTTAAATGAGTTCTCTTTCTGAAATTTGAGTATCTCAAAATTTACCTAGTCACCAATAATTGCAATTGCAATTATTATGTAATCGTAAGGCTTATAATTGCAAGTAGTTACAAGCCATATTGTAACTACAATATGGATGTCTGTTTGTTACGTTTTACGCATATGAAGCAGAAACTAGCGCTGGTTCATTTTTTATTAAATTAAACTCCTGCTTAGTTTCTTAGTGGACTGTATTTAAATTATTTAGTAAAACAGAGCGATGGCAAAGCACACCGTTCAAGTTTATCATAGACAAGACGAAAAGAAAATTTAGTGGTGGCCAGCACAAAATCAAATCTAGGCATAGACAACCAGTTTTAATCTCTACATATGTACAAGTACATTTTTTATAGCTTAAACTACTCAACCGATTTCAATGGAATTTGACATAGGTAGCTTGAAATTCGTAAACTGACACGGGATATTTTTGTCCCGAAAAAATAATTAGTATTAGTGCCAATTAGGGTACTTTTAAAACAAAACGCACGCGGGCGAACCCGCCAGCAAAAGCTAGTAAATTATAATTTCCTAATTTATGTTGTTAACCACCATAGTCTACTATCAAATGTAACGAAGTGTCACAATATTTTTAAAACGGGAACACCTATGTTTGTTCAACATAAATTACTCCCATTGTTGGTGTACAGTTATTTACAGAAGTCAATATTAAACCTAAGTATTTGAAAAATTCTTAGAAACTTTTTACATTAATAATTATTGATTACAATACAGGAAATATTGCGTGAATCTTCATTATGTAAAGCTCAAACCGAACATCAGCCAACATAACAGTGCAGAACACGAACCTCCTGTAGTAAAAACTTAGGAGTTTCAGACCATAATCTATCACGCGAGCCCAGGGACAATTGGTGAATTTGCATGTTCCAAATATATTTGACTCTCGAGCATGCGGGTTTCCTTACGATGTTTTCCTTCAGCACCGATTGCGTTTTACGAAATAATGGCCAGTACTAGTGTCGCCAGTTCTGCCGACTACGCGCTTTGGGAGGTCCTTATAGAATTAATGAGCTCTAGGACCCCATGAACCGAGAGTCTCGATACCGAATGCAGTAAAAGTTTAATCGAGGCCGATTGCTTTATTGAATGGTCTTACACCTCTCTGCTTTATTATTTTTTAATTATGTTAATCGTATTCAGCCCTTTCAGTATCCACTAGTGGATATGGGCCACCTCGTGCACATTGACTAATGCCTGAAGAATTTGTGGTCTTAAAACGGCACGCTTGCCAAGCGAGTTGGCGAGTCCATTATTTTGGAGACGGTATAGTCCCTCAATGGGTCAATGGGGGAGGCCTATGTCCAGCAGTGGACGTCCAAGGGCTGAGATGATGATGATGATGATGATAGTCCCTCAAAGTTTATGGTAGCAGCTTTGTTATCCCTTAGTCACCTTTTACGACAGCCACGGGAAGAGATAGTGTGGTAAATGGCGATATTCTAAAGTCGGCCGACACCACACAGTCGCATAAGGTCTTATAGATATAGTGTGAAATATTTTAATAAGTTAATCAGTGTTAATCAGTACACTGAAAATATGAGTAAATTAATCGCCAATTAATTTATTATTTTTAAAGAATTAAAATATATGTCAATATTTAGTTAAAAAATAATATAATAGTTTTAAAGTACTGATAGACATATTAATATATTTCAAAGTCTTTTTAGGACGTTATGTAAGTACTTTTAAATAGGTTTTCCAAAGTTTACATCGTGTATTTTATTCGTGCCAGACACCGCTATGATAAAATCGTGAGAGACGCGTAACACTTGTGTCGCCACCAATACCCACATGTCTGTCCAAACAAAGACACAAAGTTTGTTTGTATGTCTAAACATTAACATACCGTGTTTACCCAGTTTTTTATTTCTCTCATTTTGAGTGTTTCTCCATTGCGAAATGAAGATTGTACTTTTGTAATCATTCTCGACGTTTCGTATAAACTGTTTAAGGAAGATTAGATATGCGACAAATTGGGCCTTGGGTCATGCAATTTGATGAATATTGTGAAAAAATAATAATTTTCATGTAATTGTTAAAGATTTTTACTTATTTTATACACGATATCTCCGAAAATTTCCCGAAAATTCAATATATAGATTCCTTTCTTGATTCAGATGGATATCATAGATTTCAGCGGGGCCGGCTTTGAGGATTTCGCGACTCCGGGTCAGGTATGAGTTGGGGCCCCTAAACTAACTAGATCAACTTTATTCTTATATTATAAAAAAAAATCATTATTGTGTTACAGGATGGGCGTTTGAACCTCTTTTTTGCCGTAGTAAAAATTCAACAAAACTCAAAAGAAAAATCTTTTTTCATCCCAGAACTCCCCAACTTCGGGGCTCTGGGCCCAGGCTCAGTAGATCCATGCCTAGAGACGGCCCTGGATTTCAGGCTGTGTAATGAACTGAATCTTTCTATTACGCTACTCCATGGGGTTCTTCGAGAAAGCTGTCAGTAAGATTCTGCTGAATTCTTCATTTCGCTGCCGCAGCACAGTGGGCTTATTATTCTGTTAATTCACTTCTTTTTTATTTTCTATTATTTATTCTTTAATATTCTGTGCTTTGTTTGTAACGATTAGTGTTGGAGTGGAAAAATGAAGTGTTCTTCTATTCTACTCTATTGAACGTCGGTAGCGCACCTGCACCAGAGGGTGGTATTGTAGGTGTCTATGGGCGGCGGTAGCCACTTACCATCACGTGGGCCGCTTGCCCGTCTGGCTCCTATACCTACTATATTGGTTGAAATAAGTCACACGGTGTCTTGTAACCAATTATAGTATTAATCTTTACTATAACCTTATAACTATAAAAATGACTCAAACACTACTTCATATACAAAACAAATAGACTACACGGACATATACTGGTGACATTTCCAGTTGCGCTTGTTCTGTGTATTCTTGTACATCTATGTCTCTACTAATATAATAAAGAGGTAAAATGGTGTTTGTAGGTATGTTGGGGGATCTCTGGAAGTACTGAACCGATTTCAAAAATTCTTTCACAAGTAGGAAGCTACATTATACGTGTCTAGTATAGGCTATATTATATTTTGAAATTTAAAAAAAACAATCTCTTATAAACCAAAGCGAAGCGAGTTAATTTGAAATAATTAAGATATATGGATATATCCACATTTACCCACTAGCAAAATTTTAAAAATTTACAATTCGCACTAAATATGCTTTTGTAATATTTTAGTTTAATGTAATTCTTATGAGATATTAAGTTATCTTAAACCTCAGATCCTTAATCCTTTATTTATGGCACAAAGTGACAAAAGGCGGACTTAATGGTTAGAAGCATCATCACCCAGTCAACCTTAGGGCTATGCAGAGATGGCGCGGTATGTGCAATAATAGATAAGATTAACTATAGTTATAGTTCATAGGTAACATTAACAATAGTTATAGTTAATAGGTAAGATTAACTATAATTATAGTTAATAGGTAAGATTAACTATAGTTATAGTTCATAGGTAACATTAACAATAGTTATAGTTAATAGGTAAGATTAACTATAGTTATAGTCGATAGGTAAGATTAACTATAGTTATAGTCGATAGGTAAGATTAACTATAGTTATAGTCGATAGGTAAGATTAACTATAGTTATAGTCGATAGGTAAGATTAACTATAGTTATACTTAATAGGTAAGATTAACTATAGTTATAGTTAATAGGTAAGATTAACTGTAATTATAGTTAAGAGGTAAGATTAACTATCGTTATAGTTCATAGGTAACATTAACAATAGTTATAGTTCATAGGTAACATTAACAATAGTTATAGTTAATAGGTAAGATTAACTATAGTTATAGTTCATGGGTAAGATTAACTATAGTTATGGTTTATAGGTAAGATTAACTATAGTTATAATTAATAGGTAAGATTAACTATAGTTATAGTTCATAGGTAAGATTAACTATAGTTATGGTTTATAGGTAAGATTAACTATAGTTATAATTAATAGGTAAGATTAACTATAGTTATAGTTCATAGGTAAGATTAACTATAGTTATGGTTTATAGGTAAGATTAACTATAGTTATAATTAATAGGTAAGATTAACTATAGTTATAGTTCATAGGTAAGATTAACTATAGTTATGGTTTATAGGTAAGATTAACTATAGTTATAATTAATAGGTAAGATTACCTATAGTTATAGTTCATAGGTAAGATTAACTATAGTTATAATTAATAAGTAAAATTAACTATAGTTATAGTTAAGATTAAATATAGTTAATATTAATTAAATAAACACATACATATACGCATACATACTAGGTTGTATTTTTGGAAAAGTATTGAATCTTAAGGAAACGTATATCTAAATTGTATTTATTTTTCAACATAATCACCTTCTAATCTAATACACCTTGAATAACGTTTTGCAAGTTGCTCAATTCCCTTGGGAAAAAAAAGCTTGATCCTGGGTATTGAAAAAAGACTTTACAGCTAGCGCACATGACCTCATCATCTCCGTGAAATTTTATTCCACGCAAGTGTTTATTCAAATTGGTAAAAAGATGTAAATCACTAGGAGCTAGGTCCGGAGAATATGGCGGATGCTGCATCAACTGAAACCCAGCCGTTTGGATGGCAGCGCCTGCAACATCAGACCGATGCGCAGGTGCATTGTCATGATGAAAAAGCATCCCGGCACGCAATTTTCCACGTCGTTTATTTTATATGAAATAGAATCTTCTTCTTCTTCTTCTTCTCAGCCCTTGGACGTCCACTGCTGGACATAGGCCTCCCCCATTGTCCGCCATTTAGACCTATCGGCAGCGACCTGCATCCAGCGGGTGCCCGCAACCTTTATGAGGTCGTCTGTCCATCTAGCAGATGGACGTCCTCGGCTTCGTCCGCCGGTACGTGGTCTCCATTCGAGAACCCGTCTGCCCCATCGGCCATCGGTTCTTCGAGCTATGTGCCCTGCCCACTGCCACTTCAGCTTGCTAACCCGAGAGGCTATGTCGGTGACTTTAGTTCGTCTACGGATCTCCTCATTCCTGATTCGATCACGTAGGGAAACCCCGAGCATAGCCCTCTCCATAGCTCGCTGTGCGACAGTGAGCTTATTTATGAGGCCCATAGTCAGAGACCACGTCTCGGTGCCGTAGGTCATCACTGGCAACACACACTGGTCGAAGACCTTCGTCTTCAAGCACTGAGGTATTTTGGACGAGAAGACGCTGCGTAGCTTCCCGAACGCTGCCCAGCCGAGTTGGATTCGTCGATTGACCTCTTTCTCGAAGTTGGACCTACCTAGTTGGACCGTTTGTCCTAGGTAGACGTACTCGTCAACAACTTCGAGAATCGAGCTCCCGACTGAAACTGGGGTGGGCACGACATGGACATTCGACATGATTTTCGTCTTGTCCATGTTCATTTTAAGGCCCACCTGTTGGGAAACTCGATTGAGGTCTCCGAGCATTGTGCTAAGATCCTCCAGCGATTCTGCCATGACCACGATATCGTCGGCAAATCGAAGGTGAGTGATACATTCGCCATCAACGTTGATGCCGAGTCCTTTCCATTCCAGGAGCTTGAAAGCGTCTTCCATCGCATTGGTGAAGAGCTTCGGAGAGATGACATCTCCTTGTCTCACACCCCTCTGCAATGGAATCGGCTCCGTGCTCCCTTCCTGTACTCGGACTGACATGGTGGCGTTGTTATACAAACACTTCAACACTTCGATATACCGATAGTCAATATGGCACCGCTGGAGGGACTGTAGCACTGCCCAAGTCTCGATCGAATCAAAGGCTTTCTCATAGTCCACAAACGCTAAGCATAATGGCAAGTTATACTCCTCGGTCTTCTGTATAACTTGCCGCAGCGTATGGATGTGGTCTATGGTACTATAGCCTTTTCGGAAACCGGCTTGTTCGGGAGGCTGGAAGTCATCAAACCTGCGCTCGAGACGATTCGTGATAACCCTCGAAAACAGCTTATAAACATGGCTCAGAAGCGAGATGGGCCTATAGTTCTTCAACAAGGTCTTGTCGCCTTTCTTGAAGAAGAGCACCACCACGCTTCTGTTCCATGCCTCCGGCGTAATACCTTCGAGCAAGACGGAATTAAAGAGCTTCTGAAGGACTTTCAGTACCGGTGTTCCACCCGCTTTCAGAAGCTCTGAAGTGATTCCGTCTTCACCCGGCGCCTTGTTGTTTCTAAGCTGTTTGAGGGCCATCCTAATCTCGTACAGGCTGATGTCTGGGATGTCTTCGGTATAGTGTCGGGTCAACTTGGCTCTTGGGTCTTTGGTCAAGTTGCCAACAGGTTTAGCGACCGAGGTATACAACTGTCCATAGAACTTCTCGATCTCCCTCAGTACCTCTTGTTTGTCGGAAGTGACACTGCTGTCCTCCCTCTTCAGCTTCGTCAACTGGCTCTGCCCAATAGATAAGTCTCTTGCAAACACTTTGGTGCCTTTATTCCGCTCTATCGTCTCCTTAATACGATTAGTATTAAAGAGACGGATGTCGTGTCGCAAGGACTGGTGAATCCGTCTATTGAGCTGCCGATATGCTTCCGCGTCATCAGGAGTCTGCAGTGCCATCGAACGTCGTTCCGCCAAGAGGTCGAGGGTGTGGTCGGTGAGCTTTTGGGGTCCATCTCTTCGACGATGTCTGAAGAATTTAGACCCCACCGTATGGACAGTTTCTACCAACCTGTTGTTGATATCGTCCACTGCAACGCAATCCTCTAGGCAATCGAAGCGATTTGACAATTCAAGCTGAAAGCTTTCGGGGTTTTGTATGTGGGCAGCAGTAGGTCGGAGCGTAGACTTCATCAGGCGGGACCTTTCCAACTTGACGTTTATATTCAATGTGCCTCTAACCATTCGGTGATCACTACCGGTTTTCACCCTGTGGATCACGGAGACATCATTGAATATTTGTCTCTTTGTGGCCATAATGAAGTCTATCTCATTTTTAACGGAACCGTCGGGGCTCATCCAGGTCCACTTCCTATGAGGCGGCTTCTTGAAGAAAGAGTTCATCATAAAGAGTCCCTCTTTCTCAAGAAAGTCGGCCAGCCTCTGGCCCCTCTGGTTCCGGTGCCCACATCCAAATTGCCCCACTCTCAACTCATCGTCGCCTCTTTTGCCCAGTTTCGCGTTGAAATCCCCCATAACAATATTGTAGTGTGTTTTCGAAGCATGTATGGCTCTACTAATGTCCTCATACATTGCTTCCACTTCGTTATCCGGGTGTGCCGAGGTCGGTGCGTAGACCTGTATGACCTTCAACGAATATCTCTTGGATATTCTGAGTATAAGGTACGCGACCCTGCTCGACACACTCGTGATGGCTACAACATTATTTACGAGGGACTTGTGGACGATAAACCCGACACCACCTTGGGACTGCTGGTCGCCCTCCCGGTAATAGAACAAGTTGCCGGACTTCAGGGTTATCGTGTCCTCCCCCTCTCTTCGGATTTCTGATAACCCCAAGATATCCCAGTGCAACTTGCCTATCTCCTCTTCCAGCTCAGCGATCTTCTCGTCTGTCCTCAAAGTGCGCGTGTTGTAAGTCACCAGTGACAACCTACGTCGGTAATCCGTTTTGAAAGCCCTGGTACTTCGACGGTGGAATCCCGCCCGGAGATTCTTAGCACCCCTGGCTCCAGCGCTCGACCAGCGCCCGTCGTCCACGTCGGTGTTGCGACTGGAGCCGCCGGGAACTTGGGGCCGTTTTACTTTTTCTGCCATAGGGGGGGGGGGGGGGGGGTGGACCGTAACCCGCCGCGCTGGTCCAGTGCGTGGTGGCGGGTCGCCAGAGCTTCGTTCGTTGGTCGGCAGGGTGCACCACGAGCCGGTGAGGTTGGCTTGGGTCCCAGAGATGTAGGTTGGGACCCCTTACATAAATAGAATGCATTCCTATAATTTAATGTAGAGTATCCGATTCCAGAAACTTATTGATCAACCTAGTACTATATACATAAATTCATACCATACATACATTAGGTATATCATCCTTGACAGATTTGAAACATAAAAGAAGTTTCAGACCACCCAAACATAAACAAACAACTAGACAGTGACGTGATTCGCGTCAAACTTTATCGCGATAAGCTTCTTTAATCCTTGAGCTTTCGTCCCACTAATGTTGTTAGTTTTAAACTTTATGTTAGCCACACACGTTGCTAGGATCATAGCGATAGCATTCAAAGTAAGAACTCATACAAAAAAATAGATATTTTCATCGATACATTGCAAACGTTCCACGTTTTCTTTGGGCGCTTTTCCTGTCATGCGGGTTTAGCCCCGCGTATGGATCTGCTCCGCATGCGAATCCAACGCATTTAAAGATTTCCTGTATGTAAAGAAATTTATATTTCTTTAATTCGTACAGCGCTCTTCTATCTGTAAACAGTGACCATGTACTGTACTCTATAGATGGCGCTGTGAGTAATGGCGGCCCTCACGGTTGGAAGAGCAGCTGATGTTTAGTTTTGACAGAAGTCACTCATCATTCATTATATTGTTAGATTTAAGTATAAAAAGTGTATAAAAAGGAATTGGCAATTTAAATAATAAACTTTAAATGTCGTTTCTTTGTTTTCAGAGCAACACAATTGTTTATTAGTTTCCAATTCCTAATAAGATTCGAGGTATTGCACTAGAAAACGACATTTCTAGCTAAAATCAAGAAAAATGGAAAAACTACGATTTAAATTTGTAGTAGTATTGTCGCGCGTGATATCGAGATGTTGAATGCGGGGCGGACTATACTGAACCACTTTTCCTGTCATGCGGGTTTAGCCGCGCGTGCGAAGCAGATCTGCTCCGCACGCGCGGCTAAACCCCCATGACGGAAAAGGTACCTTTAGATTTTAGTGCGCAGAAAAGCAACATGAACATGCAATATAATCGATGACATGCAACATGTGTTCGCAAAATCTGTATTTAAACGAGCAGGAACTACTTAATACCTACTTAAAATCTACTTAATACCTACTTAATACCTACTTAAGACCTGCTTAATACCTACTTAATTAGCAGCAAATCATGATCAACTCTACTTAACCTACTGTTATAATAACTGAAGTAAATAATTTTAAATTACTAACAACGACATCATCAAGTCGACGGAGTGCCGCTATGCGAGACTTCTATTGATTTATTGTCACCAGAGAAGTTAAACCTAACCAACCTTTTTTATTGCCATCGATTTGCTGCCCATTCAGTATTCTCTTGCTGCTCATTTAACTATTTCTCCTTAAACACTGCGTTGCGTTGCGTTGGCACTCCTTAGCTGCGATGTCAAGTAATATAATATGAACTGAAAGTCAATTCAAGACCGATTCAAGTAAAATTACCGTTGCCAATAATTTTGTCACAGCGAACACGCTTAAAATACATTTACTCTTTAGAGGACTAAACTAAAATACAGTAACTCTTGGTCGCGACGTGATCTTGTAACCATATTCTTTCGTCTACTGTCCCTTTCCGAACTTCTTGCTGTTAAATTATAAAAACTGACCTGGCCGCTAATAAAAAAAACTAAATTCAAATTTGCTCCAAACTCTTTGATTGGATTACTTTTTGATTCAAGCTGCTGTCTAATCTTCGATCTGTAAAGACGCGCCGATTATGCTTCGGTAAAGCCTTCTTTCTGTATCTGTATGTTTATGAATATCTCATAAAACGCTTGTAATTGCACATGCAACTGGAATTCTTATGTATAACAATATATTTGTAAAAAACACCTTATTTACGGTAAGTAATTTTAATGATCCGTTTTTACATACACAGTTCACTTTTATAAAATCAGTTTCTTAAGTGTCTTTCATTTTTTTTTCAGTGGATTTCTTTTATTTGTTAATATTTTTACTGATAGGTAAATAAATTGCTGAAGTGAAGATTAGGTGTCATTTCTTTCCTAATAACCCCTCTATCGTCGAGCAAACGTCGCCAATGTACGTAACCGTAAAACCGTAACCAACGCTCTCTTTCTTCCATTGCTGAACACGGAGCTCCGCATGCACAAAACGATGTGTGTGCATTTTATATTGCAAATGGGGTCTGAACGTGTAAAATTAAAGCTTTTTGTTTACCTTCTATTTCTACCCGACGTTTCGGCGCCGGCGCACGGATTACACCAGCCGTGGTCACGAGTTGACTGAAGAGGCGAGTAGTCCAGGATGGGAACTGCGAGCAGTTTTATCAACTACCCACATTTGATCTACACATGCGAAAAGACTGCGACTCACTACATTAACAATACTTTTAAGACTTTAAAAAAAAGGCTCAAGGAACATTTACTTAAAATGGAAAATATTGATTTGGAAGAAACTCACTAAAGTAGATATTTGTGTGTATGTATATATCCTGTTATTTAACATTGTAATTTTATAGTGGAGTGTAGGCTTTCTCGGCCGGTGTCCATATTAATTGAATCTTCCGGGCTACTTGGCCGAGGTCTTCTGGAATCTCCTCTTTCTTCCAAGAGAAAGAAAGAGAAGAGAAGAGAAAATTGGAAGAGAGAGAAGAGATTCCAGAAGACCTCGGCCAAGTAGCCCGGAAGATTCAATTAATATTGTAATTTTAGTATTTTTTTTATTTTTACTGTTATTGCATCTACCGGACCATCTACCTGCATAGCCTCAAAAGTCGACTGGGAGATAATGCTTCAAAGCATTAAGTCCGCCTTTTGTTACTCTGTGCAATAAAGGAAAAATAAATGAATAGCTAACGCTAGAATTATGCACTTTCACTCGACAGATGTATTTGAGCAATTTCATTGACTAGGTAAATATTTATTACCGCCACATAAGTGTTATTTTTTTTATATCGAGAAAGAATAAAAGAAACAAGACCTCTCTTAAGATTCTTATATTTGTATGTATACCTTAAAAATAAATTATTGTTACACAAATTATGCTACATAACATTTAATACAATCAGTGGTACGTCGACTTATTCATTATTACCTACTCTAGATATTGCGTATCTACAAAAAGTTTACAAAATATTTATAATGGAAACTCTTAACTAACTGTACAAATAATGACTAGAATTAATATCGCACAACTTTTAATAAAAGTATAGCTTTCACAAAAAACTGATGAATTAATAATTTTAAAATAAAAAAATTAGGAATCTTTATTTCTTTATTAATACATGTTTATGTAGTATAGAAAGATAAGAAAAATGCTTTGGAACGATAGAATCCGGCAAATGAAAGTTGAGACTGGGAAAGCGCGGGAATTGTTTTTAAAAAATGGTCTGAACTAAAAATAGTCTGATTTAATTAAAAAATAATTTGATTAAACGCTAGGCTAATTTTATTATTGAATTGAAGTGTGAAAATTATTTTTCCAACCATTTTTACTTATAATATTTATTTTTATTTGCCGCGCTTTTTAACTTCCTTATCTGACACTAATGTTGAAATTTGAATTGCGTTATTAAAAATATAATTATGTTTAAATATTTCTAGTTTAAATTTGATTCAATATTTATTTACGGTTACTTTGTTTAGATAATTACATTGCGATTAATAAAACTCTTTATTAAAATAATGCGATTTATATTAAGTTTAAAATTTTGGCACGAAAATTATCCTACGTTTAAATTACGGACGTATTTATTTGTTATTATGATAATGACTCGAAAACAAAACAAATTAAAACACACATCCAAAACAAATAGGTACTACTTACTTACTTACTCTTCTTAGGTACTGTTTTCTTATCACGTAAAATAACATAACTTTACAATATTTTTATCTTATTTGATAGAAGCATGAATTATATACCCGTCGTGAATATCTTACAATGAAGTCATACTATCTACCCGCTTTTTATTACCTACATCTCAAACTTGCAATTGTTCACTAGAGACCACCTTTTCAGAATAACTATCAGATCTCATCATAAGGTAACTGCAAATCATTCTATGATGGTTCAAAACGAGTTCGGGGCGGATGATACCCGCTCAGATACATTCACCTGGCCCAATCATCTGGTGGTCCAATTCCCTGGTGTAACGGGGAGAACGCACTTCTCCTAGGTTCTGATGCCACAGGACTTTCCTGCAATCCGATTATTGATTCGATAGAGAATCCGTTTCGAGATCTCTTACCTCGAGGCTCCGTTGTCTCCGCAACCCGCGGAGGTAGAGGGACAGGTCGCAAGGCCGCTGGTGGTGGACGCGGAAGTGTCAGTAATGGAGTTGGGGGCAAGTAACAAGGCAAAGGCAACAAAGGAGCATACGCTTCTCTAGCCAACATAGCCACAACTGCATGAGCATGCTGTAGAGACGGCGCCGGTCGCTTGTACCTCTTTCGACGCCGCAAAAAACTGCCATTGTCAAACATATCCTCTGCTAGAGGATCTAACGTCCAGTAGTTCCCTTTCCCTGGATTTCCTGGTTCTCTCGGAATTTTTATGAAGCAGTCATTGAGGCTTAAATTGTGTCGGATGGAATTCTGCCACGCGGGAAATTTCTCGCGGTAGTAAGGAAACCTGGACATGATAAACTCACAGATTCCGCTCAGTGTTAATTTTTTGTGTGGAGATTGTAAGATTGCCATGGTAATGAGAGCGATGTAAGAGTACGGCGGTTTGATGAGCTGCGATGAGGACTTTTGCTTTTGTTTCTTTGGCGAGGAAGGTTTCTTCTCTATTGGACTGGAAGCGTCGTATCGTTCAGAGTCGCTGGACGGTGGCGGCACTTCCGGTGTGTCTTCGTCTACTGAGACATAGGTGTCGTCCTGAGGGTATTCGGAGTCGCGATCGTCGCGCAAATAGTGCGGTAAGTAGAAACGTGGAGGTGGCCGCAGATCCAGAGGTAGGTCGCCTTCGATGATCATGTCGCGGTATTGGGAGAGATCACAATCTTCCATGCTGTACGGTCACATGTCAGAGGTGCGTTGGGGCGCGTGGCGCGGCGCGGACTGCGGCGTGGTCCCCGGTGGGCCGGAGGCTCTGCCCCTGCCGACTCCGCCTCCTGTTCGGAGGGTTGCCCCCACCGCCTCGGGCCGCGTTTACGTTCCAGTAAACACAACAATTGTCGTTATTATTACTGCGGGTCGGAGCTTTGTGCATGAATTTCAGGCCGTCGACTAATAATTATTAGACCGCTCCGTGCTTGCTTATCGATTCAACTTTGTCGCGGTATCGTGATTTGTTTTATCTCGAAACAATTCTGTTGTATTTTAGCTTTGGAACTTTTTGAATATTTTCTTATGATCTTATCCGAATTACAAGTATAACTAAATAGAACCTACTAGGTATCCAAATACTTAAATACGTAGGTATATAAATTCACGATAGTGTGTTATTGATAAGTTAAAAATTAATTATTTTTCTCACGCACGCCTAAATTTTATATTCTATTTTACGATTAAAGTTCTCTTTTCTCAAATTTTTTCAACATAGTAGGTACCTAATGAGAAAACGTTAAGTGAAATATTATACAAAAAAAATATATAACCTAATTTTAAAGCCTATAAAATTCATATCAAATAAGTAATAAAAATAAATATCTACGGAAATATATATTCAATTCTAAAACCTTTTGTAATAGGTAAGTATCGTATCTCAAAGTATCAAATGGAAAGAGCGATGGAAAAGTAATAAAACGTAAAAAGATCCATTACAACAGGTAAAGGAAACTGTTTACAGAAATATGTATGAGACGCGATCCTTTAATCTCATGCTAAAGATCTCGTGACGTATTGAAAAAATCTCATAAAGCGAATTCTAGCACTCCATTCAGGCAGGTAGGTATAGGTACATCTTCAAATAAAACGACTGTAGAAAATATTCCTGAACGAAGCGCCTTGACAATGCGAGCGGAGCTCTCGAAAACCCTCGTATATGTTTCCTACCAAAACATTTACCCCTCGGGCGTTGAGGGAAAAGCTACATGTGCGAGAGGGTAACAAAACACGAGTAAAAGAGAGAGAAGACACTCCCCACCAATCAGCGGAAGGATTTTGTTGGGCGGAGTTCCCCAAAGCTAACATGTCAGGGCGTGGCATTAGATCCTATTATTGTCTGGCAAGGCAAATAATATTTTGCACAATGTACACATTGGGGTAAAAGGGGGGTTGTAGGGGGATGGCTAATTTATTCTCAACTTCGGTTACGGGTTGTTTTTCAGCTTTGCGAGCCTGTTATTTAAATTGGACGCTTGGAGTTATTTGTATGTAGCCTTAGTGGAAGCTACAGAGGCATTGTGCGCTGTAATGAAGGAATTCACGTCGGTTGTTTGTCGATGCTGAAAATTTTCAAGCGATTTTGGGCTTTATGGACTTTGTTTTTGGCGAATGTTTTGTGTTTTGAATAGTTTACGCTTGTTTCTGTTCACTATTGTAACCTTTTTTGGTCTCGGATTTTTCATTCTGGAAATTACTTAGGTACTAACATCAAAAACCCTCTGTTTTTTACGTCAGGTTTGAGTTCCATATATTTAACATACAATCACATACATTACAATCACTTACATACAATGGTATGTACCTAACTACTTCTCATACCTACATTATGTCATTGTTTGGATAATAATAAACCCTATCAGTGTCTTTCATACAATGCCTTTATTCTGTATTTCATCCAATTCTTACTTTTTAATAGCTCACATTTTTAATGTGATTACATCATAGGTACCTACTTATACCTACCTACTTACATTTTTCTATTTTGGCTATCTAAGTGTACCTATCCTAATTCTCTGGCTGTCCGTAAGCGTAGCTGAGGCAGTTGCATAGATATTGTTGTTGCGACACAGAATCTACTTAGATATATGTGTGTATTTATATTTAATATAGGTACTACTTTCTATAACTATGTAATTGTGGTGTTCTGAAAACAAATAAATAGGTAGATACGTAAGTACCTACGTAAGTAGGTATATATTTTTACTTTCTTTTCTTTCTAATTATTATGCTTACGCTGCTCATGTTCTCACGATTAATTTTTACTTGTAATGCTGTTTCGTATTTCCCGGCCATTACCTACCGAAATTTTAAAGACAATAAGTACCTAATCTAAAAAATAGAAGTTGTTTTTTGACTTCTCCCCATTCCGGCCCAATCACATTTTTAAATACCCATCGGGCGCCATTTTTTCGTCATTACCTGTTTTCGTGCGGTACCGGCCGTTACTCTTCACAACGTTTTTTGTTAATTTTTATTTCGTAATTTTAATTTCTTACTTTTTAGCTTACTAAAGTGTGTTTAGTGATTATATATAAACATGGGAAGAAAACGGAGACGCAGAGATGGAGACAGTAGTGAGCGATTATTAGAAAAACTGCGACACGAACTACGGAAACGACGTCGAAGAACATATTCGTCCAGCTCGACAAGTTCCGAGAAAAAATCAAGTAAGGGTAGGCCTTGATAGGTAAGTTACTTGATAGGTAAGATACTAAGATACTAGGTACTAGGTAGGCCTACTTGTTATCTTTCCAGTTGTGGAATCATTATTTATAATTTGCAGGTAGCCACTTAGTATCGGTGATGCGAACAGTACGCACCGGGACTGTTACCTTCACATATTTACATCATAGGTAGTGTACAACTTTCGACACTACACGATGTGCATATTGTACTATTTTTCCATAGTACCTACATAAAACATTGCTGTTGATATATTTGGGAATACCTTAGCCCCGAGCTAGTGATGCGAACAGTACGCACCGGGACTGTTACCTTCACATATTTACATCATAGGTAGTATACAACTTTCGACACTACACGATGTGCATATTGTACTATTTTTCCATAGTACCTACATAAAACATTGCTGTTGATATATTTGGGAATACCTTAGCCCCGAGCTAGTGATGCGAACAGTACCTACGCACCGGGACTGTTACCTTCACATATTTACATCATAGGTAGTGTACAACTTTCGACACTACACGATGTTCATATTGTACTATTTTACTATAGTACCTACATAAAAGATTTCTTTCGGCAAACTTGGGAATACCTGAGCCTCAAGCTAGTGATGCGAACAGTACGCACATTGGTTTATTAATATCCATCTGTCCTGGAATTGAATATGGTTGGTTACGCACAAAACTATTCGAAAGGCAAAAATTTTTAAATTTAGGCAACAGTCTAAATTATGAAAAAGTTATGAATATCGATCAAGTTTACTAAGTGACGATATAAATTGGTGGTATAACAATATCCGCAATTCCTCATGCCCTATTCGTGCCCTAATCTGGAGAATTTCTCAGATGCTAGTTTGACAGATTGGGGAGTTTCATGTTTGAATAAAAAGGCAAATGGGTTTTGGACCGATGAAGAAAAAAGCTATCACATTAACGTATTAGAATTACTAGCAGTATTATTTGCCTTAAAGATTTTCGCTAAAGATGCAGTTAACACACAAATCCTACTTCGAGTAAATAACACAACTGCAATATCGTGTGTCAATCGTGTGGGCAGTGTGCAATTTCCCCATTTAAATAGCATTGCTAGAAAAATTTGGGAATTTTGCGAAAAGTTGTTTAATTATGCTTCCTATATTAAATCAGCCGAAAATATTATTGCAGATTTGGAATCTCGCAAGACGCAGACTGAGACAGAATGGGAATTAGCACCTTACGCGTTTCTAAAGATTACTAACGCATTTGGGGATCCGGAAATAGATCTATTCGCAAGCAGATCTAACACAAAATGTAAAAAATATGTTTCTTGGAAAGCCGACCCATAAGCGTTTTGTATTGATGCCTTTACGATGAATTGGACTGACAATTTCTTTTATGCATTCCCACCTTTTGCAATTATTCTAAAAACTTTAAATAAAATTATCACAGACAAAGCTGTAGGCATAGTTGTTGTGCTTAATTGGCCCACCCAGCCATGGTATCCAGTTTTCAAAAAATTGGTTGTATCTAATAACATATACTTTGAGCCTAGTATTGACTTGTTATTTTCTGGCGATTCCAGGTTATAACACAGCCTACACAAAAGTCTTACCCTGGCGGCAGCAATATTATCAAGGAAGCCCTTTTGAAAAGATGTGTACCCCCCAGGGCCGTCTTTACCAGGGGGTGCAAGGGGTGCGGCGCACCCGGGCGCGGAGCGCCCGGGGGCGCCTGTCGAGCGCTGAATTTTTGGATATTTCATTGAACTTAACGCCATTGCACAGTTTTATATACTTGTTACTTACGACAAATATGTATGCGCAAGCAAAAAAAAAATAGTCATTAACAATAATATTTTTTTTACTTTTATTACGCTTTCGGCGCTTGTCATCGCATGTTAGAGGGCTAGTGCCGTCCAATGAACTTATGATTTCCAAGACCTAAGTTATTAAAAATTGTATACTTATCTATAAAGAATCAAATACCCTATTGTCTGACTAAAGAAACAAAAAGGCCGAAGTAGTTTGTTCAAAAGTGAATAAATTGTACCTGACTACTCCAGACAAGAGTTCTCCAGGTCGCGTCGCCAGTCTGTCTGGTACGATTTGAAACTAATTACCATTGCGCGCTGGAAGCAGTGCCGGCTTTACCTATGGTGCAGGGTATGCGGCGCACACGGGCGCAGGGTCTTAGGGGGCGCTCTCAAAGACTGCGCCCATGTTCGCGCGCCTACTAGAGGGCGCCAGGGTTTTGACTGCACCCGGGCGCTACATGCGCTAGAGCCGGCGCTGGTACCCCCTTCTTCTATAGATATCATGATAAACTCATTAGCGCCTAATACCCAAAAACAATATGAGTGTTATTATAAAGAGTGGTTTAAATTTTGTGAAAACCACGACGTTGATTACTTAGCGGCATCAATCCCAAATATTCTCTATTTTTTAACTAAACTTTATAATTCGGGCTATCAATATGGGAGTCTGAATTGTTGCAAATCCGCAAATGATGGTTGTTCATCAACCATTATTAAAACTACCATATTATAATGAAAAACCTCAAATTTGTCCAGCACGAACCTTGCTGTGTTATAAAGATAAAACTGAACCTTTAAGAGGGAATGAGAATAATCTATTTATTAGTTATAGGAAACCCCATGCAAAAGTGAGCAGTCAAACTCTTAGTCGCTGGATAAAAGATATTCTCAACAAAAGCGGTATTGACACAAGCATACCTATATAGCTCACATAGCACGCGTCACGCCGCGACGTCAAAAGCGAAAGCTATTGGCGTTAGCCTTAACACAAATAGAAAAACCGCAGGATGGAGCTCATAGTCTTCCGTTTTTGCGAGGTTTTACAATCGAGATATTACAATATCTCAAGACGACTCTTTTGCATGTTCATTTGCATCATCATCACAATAATGATTTATAAGAGAAGAGACTTATTTGTTATTTTGATTATTGTTTGCCCTATAAGTTAATTAAATACATTTTGCGAAATACATGTATTGAGAATATTAAGTCTTAATTCTTATTTCCAGTTTTTACTGGTGAATCATTCACATTTCTAAAAAACGACAAAGGGGTAGAGTCCTGATTTTAGTGAACTTTAAACATCTACAAGTAAAAATTAATCGTGAGAATTGAGCAGCTCGCATAATTATGATAGAACTTCACGTACAGGGTAAGTTTATTTTATCATTAATAATTTTCGAACACTAATATCCATAGGTACTAAATAAGCACTTTTAGTGTGAAATATTTAATACCTTGAATAGGTATACTGGAATTATCCACTTTATCGTATTTTCCCAATGTACGTAGGTAGGTACCTACCTACGTATTTCGGTAGTGAGTGAGATATGTCAGAACCCATTACCATGCCATCCTATCCCTCCCCATTATCCCAACCCCTTCTCTAAATCCATTTCTATATCGCCAAAGGTAGGCAGCGCATCTGGGGGCGCGCCAACGTTTATCATTTTGGACTAATGCTGGCACGTAACACGGATGTCCATACCTATGCTGATACTGACCATCGGGTGGGCTGTATGCTCGTCTGCCGCCCTCATCCATAAAAAAACATGCGATTAAACTTAGTTAACTTAACGATTAACTTAGATAAAAAACGTATGATAGATAACAGTGGTGTAACAAGTTTGAAGTACCTTAACTTATTGGAGCTTACACAATAAGTATCTACACTGTTATAATTCTTTCATCTCACGAAGGCGGGATGCTTATTCCAAAAATAAATTCATAGGTATATGACAACGGTGCAATTTGCACATTCTGCCGATGACAGAAGAGGACTGCTTGGAATCACACGAAAAACGCAGACACACACTTTTATTTGATTATCACAAACACTACGCACGAAAAATACTTTGAAGTTTAATAAACTATCACTATTCAACCACGAAACGCCTAATACACAATTTTTACAATAATCAAACAAAAATTGAACTGCACTTCTCGAGTTTCCGCCAAAAAGTCAATAATCATTTATAAGCAAAAATATTTTTAAACGAGTAAGAAGTAATTAGGTAAGTACATATTGAACCTACTTTTTGGGTTACCTACTTTTACATAGGTACAGGGTTATTCGGGCACCCATGTAACGAAACTTTTGAAACAGGCGTGATCTTAGGTACCGACCTACCCTTCCTGCACACGGAGAGGAAAAGAAGCATTTATTAATGTTCCTGTCTATTCGATTGTTCCAAAAAATACTATATTTTAATAAGTATTTTATATGAAAACAAGATGCTAGCACCGTTTTAACGAGGCCTGTGCCAAAATAAAAATCTTTTCGAATAAAGATTTTCTGCCGATTCGATTTGCTTCAATGGTCGGAAATAATTAACATAGATAATATTTTTTTTTTTTTAATTGATTGGTCAGAGTACCTACTCTGACCAATCAATTTAACTACTAGGTAGTTACTAGGTACCTACCTAACCGTATCCAAATCCAGTCCTTTGTTGATCCACTGCTGGACGTGGACCTGGACGTGATGGAAGAGAGACACATGCTGATGGTATGGTCAGAGTGCAATATGCAATTGCAATCAGCCCTTTCAGTATCCACTGCAGGACATGGGCCTCTTCATGTACATTGTCTTGTGTACCTATAAGGAATATAAAGCCTTCAAACACTACGCTGACCAAACAGGTTGAGGAGTCCATTCTTTCAGAGGTGGTGTTGTTCCTCAGCGCTGGTGATACTGATTTGTTATCCTTCAGTCGCCTTTCACGACACCTGCAGTACAGAGTCAGAGAGCAGTTAGAGCAGAGCAGTTGCAGTCAGAGTACAAAAATGTAATTTCACTGCAACACATCCCAGTCAAATAAGGAACCGGAAAAATATTTTAAATGAAGTCAGAATTTTGAACAAGTGACTATACAGATTTAACCTTTGTTTCTTATCGCTTACTAAGTTACTTACTTATTACCACAGAGTACATTAGGTACCAATTACACACTCATACGCTAAGAAGGAATGTTTATGCCCTTTAAACTACAAACCGAGATGAAAAAATATTTATCATTTTGAAACAAGTATCTCACAGAAGACTAACTTGAAACGTTAGTTGAAGGATGATCTATAATGCATCCGGACCATCTGCAAAATAGCGCATTGAAAAATTAAAATTACGATTGTGCCAAAATTAATAGTCGGACATCGTCAGGGTTTTGCACACTCAAAGTACCTACCTATAAATTACTACATTTTCACGAAGTTTCAGCTCTGTAAATGTGAAAATGGCCGATTATAGTGATTTTTTTTTAAATTTTTCGTTTTTTTCGGATTTTCTCCGTTGATAATTATCCGATCGAGTCGTTCAACCTCTAATTTTATTCATATTTTTATTCTCTATAAATCGCCTATTTACATCATTAAGATTCCTTCATTACTTTCCAATTTATAAGCAAAAAACTAAAAAAAAAAAACGATTTTTCTTTAAAAATGTGTACCTATAACAAATTAATAGACAACATTTCCGAGTGGAAGACATAACAAAATTAATCTACGGACTGTCCTTCATAGATGGCACAGTCGGCTTCCTACTAGGATTTATGTCACACAATCGCGAATACTTTGCTCTATTGCTTGGCCTAGTACTGCATTTCCCATTTTATTCAATTCCCCCAATGTACTACGTGTTTCGATAGTGAGTAGGATATGCTGGAGCCCATTCCCATCCCATCCTATCCCTCCCCATTTTTCCAAATACATTCTTAAACCTCCAGGTGTAGGCAGCGCATCCGAGAGCGTGCTAACGTTTGTCATTCTTTTTTTTTAATGTAAGAAGACGGCAGGCGAGCATACAGTTCACCTGATACATACAGTAAGTGGATACTGTCGTCCTTAGACATCCGCGACACATGCCAACACCACAATGACTGACTCTGAATTCTGAACTGACGTTGGTATGTAGGTATCGCGTATATTCATGGGCGATAGTAAATTATAAATGGATAGGTAGTTATACCTATCCATTCTATAGGCAAATCCGCTGACAGTCCGAATAGCCTATGTCTCTCCGGTACTGGATAGAACCCTCTCCCAAGATTCGTCGCATCTTCTCATCCATCCATTACCTATCGGCAAACTTTTACAAGTCGATGGTCTTCCTCACCGGAGGGCCTCCTCCTACAGCGCTTTTCGCAAAACAGACAGTAACAACCCGACACCCTGGCTCCTTAGAGCTTCTGCCACAAGTGTACTTAGATATAACCCCAAAAAAATAATAGCAACACCGTAACGGCAAGGCACTTTAAAGGCCTTTAACAATTCCAAAGCAAAACATTAGTTTGTATACCTACATACATATAAAAAAATTCTGAAAACCATTCGCAAGGCCTTCAAGAGTATAATTCAGCTAAAGCTGACTTAATCTCGTGGTTATCTTTCAAACTGAAATGTTTGCGTAGCTACCGTGGTTCTTGCGGATTAGTTGGGTACTTTCATGTAACATAGACAATATTAATGTGATGATTCTTAAGTTGATTACGTAGTTCGATAAATTACACACTGAATTTGGATTAGGCTAGTTTTATTTTGTTTCATATCATTTAAGTGAACAAAAATCTGTTAACAATAAAGATTAACAATTATTATTATCATTGTTTACCGCAGATTCAGTAAAAAATGTACTCCAATTAGGTATTATTATTTATATTATGTATTAGAAAATAAATCAGTAGCGGTACCAATGAAACGAAACTAAATACGAGTAATACCTTCTATACAAGATTTTTGAGCTTGGCGAAAAAATTAAACAATATCTTTGTGCGACTTCTATTAGATTTTTTTTGCAATCTGAACATGGTTAATTGTGCCATCTATTAAAAATATTTAGAACTACGAAGTATTCATTGTAGTAAAAACTAAATTGTTATTGTTTGATAAAATCCGCTAGATGGCGGTACAGGTCATTAAAATCAAGTAGTTTACATTTTACCTTCAAGAGATGTCGCACTCTATTATTGTATTAATTTTAGCAACGGTAAATAGTAATAACTAAAAACCTAATTGCCGATTGTAAATATAGCTAATTATCAAATTATACCGTAAATAGTTTTGTATTAGTTTATGTTATGTATTTGTGATCCCGTTGTTGCGGTTTTTATTACTTCTTTTATTTTTTTCATTCTTGTTGAATGATCTTGGCAGTTGCAGTTGTTATTATTTTATACTTATTATAATAAATACTTATTTATTACAGAGCCAATAAGGCAAAACCTCGGTTTTTTTTTAAAGTTTAACGTACCTACTTTATTTTCAAATAATTGCAGTTCAAATTTTTATTCTAGGGTATGGATGTATGAACCACGGCCCACATGCACTTGTAATCCGCCACACTAATAAAACATAATAATGAAACAAAATAATAATCAGATGTTTTTATTCACTAAAAAACGCAATCACTATCATATATAATCTAGTAATGAGAGTGTAACATTAAACATATTAATAATAATAATTAATAAGATTTATGTAGCTGTGATATATCAGGCTGATATATCACAGCTACATAAATCCACAACTGCAAACAATTGTCTGTGATATAATATCACAGACAATTGTTTGCAGTTGTGGATCAAGTTTACAAGTGCCAATTATCAAAAGCGACCCATAGTCATTGATTAACTTGGATCTATAGATTTTTTTGTGTATTTCATTCCGGATAAAAAAAATTACACGGATAAGACGTAGTTGCGAAAGCCGAAAAAAGCCAGCAAATTTATGCAACTGATCAAGGTGTGTGAGTGGAAGACATAAAATTCTAGCACAGATGAGTTTTGATATTTTTCTTTCAAAATATTGCTGTAAACGAGAGAGGGTTTCTATCTTGACCTTGAGACTTTGTGGAACAGTTAATGCGGCCCTCGGGCGAAAAAATTTGGAGACCACTGTTCTTGGGAAACATCACATAAAACTCAAGAATATTCTTATAGTCGTACACACTTCTTAAACGCACTAAATGTATTTTAAAACACACGAAAAAATATGTTAAAATGAGACAATGCATTTTCGAGGCATTTCGGCGTCTACAAGGGTACCTACTTATTCTTACTGGGCACGTTTTAAACCATTAACTTTATAAAATCTTACTCAAATAACAATAGGTATATATAGATTTTGAAGATAAATCTTTGTTACGATCAATATTAGTGTCATGTGGTATTACATTTTGGAAACATTTATATTTGACGCAAAAACAAGCAAATTTTTATAATAGAAATTATATTCATATAGAAGCAGTTTTTTTTTACTTTTCATTTCGTTTTAAATTATAAATATAGTTATTTCGAACTGGGTCAGCGTTATTTAACCTTTTCATGTTTTATTTTTTTTCTGTAAAGTTGATATTTTCCGTTTGCACGTTTATTCGATGGCGCCATCAAAGTATCACAAATGTCCATGGGTGATAATAATATCTAGTCTAGATATAACAAGGTTAGTGCTGTCTAATCGTCTGTTATCTTTCTTCTATTAAAAACTCTTTATTCATAAATATTAAAATATAAAATCCTAGATTTGTGACTAAAATAATTACATATTTTCACTACCTTATTTTTTCTTTTTTACTACCTTATAATATAACTTTCATTATTATCCTCAGCATTCAGCTCGGTTTGGCTCGGTCACCTCGTCTAGTCGCTTGTAACAGAATGTTTGAAGAATGTCTTCAATCATTGCATCCACCTTGTTACGACATATGGTGTCGGAACATGTTCTGTGACGGTAGACGGATTCAGAAGTTCAAAGTCGCTCAGCCAGAAAATACTTAGGCCTGGAGCCTCTTTGCTGGACCAAATTGATAACGACGAAATTCAATGAAAAACTAAAATTGCCGACATAGCCCAAAGAAGCAACAAGCAGAAGGATAGTGGGCAGGCCATATCACAGGTGGTGGCGATTCTTGGTAGATGCCTATATCCAACAATGGAGTGACATGGTATGGTAATAATAAAATAATAATAATAAAAAGTCGTCTTGGCACATTAGGCAACAATTTTAAAATAGCTAACGTGACATAAAACATTTTATTTCGTTGGAAGGTATGGATAAAAGGTTTTTGCTTTTAAAATCTACACATTATTGTATATGAGACATCAAGTTTTTTTTCTTCAAGATTCAACACGACAAAGGACCCGACTGGGTTTCAATCTCTTCTTTGTATATTTTTAAAGTAAGGGCATGCCGCTTCGGTAGTCAGTAATCACTGATCGACACCTGTAGATTTTTTTACATAACGTTACATTTCCTGTTCGGTAATACCTATAGGTTTACAAGTTTGGGAAACCAGAGAGGTTCTTTATGATTCTAATTTATAGTCGCGTTCTTATATTTTTAACTTTTGAAATAACGACTTTGTATTTTGTAATGACAGTCGCGCTATTGAGTTTTTATCATGGTTACACATCCATAATTCCTGTTTATGATAGGTTCTTACCTTTAACTGTGGTATACTAAAAGAATGTAGGTATACCATACAAAAAAAAAGTATCCCTGTGCTAAGGAAGGCAATGGTTTATGACATCACGGCTTTTTTAGTCTTCATATATGGCAATGGTGCAATTAGCATATTCTGCCAGTATTAAGTTTTTATCGTAAAATCAATACACATCATGTCAATGTCCAGTCCCGGTGAAGTAAGTTATGAGTCGCCCAGTAAAGTTATAGTAGGTTTACTGAGGACAAAAGAGGACTCCTTGGAAGCACACGAAAAACACCAACATTTTATTTCATTATCGCAAGCATTACGCACAAAAACACTTTGAATTTTAATAAACTATCACTATTGAATTACAAAATGTACAGTACACAATTTTTATAAGTAATTATACAAAAACTCCATTACACTTCTAATGTTCCCGACTAAAAGCCCTTTTGAATGTTGAGAGTACAGGTCGTGAAACATGTAGATATTGTGACTATGTGTCTTACTTGTGTCTGTTTTCTGAATTCATATTGCTGATACATGAGCCTGGGAGATACGAGAAATACGCATACAAGTACCGCAACATGTATTGGGACATGTATCGTGACTTGTGCCCTGGTGTGTACGAACCATTAGGGAAAGATGGTGGATGGATCTTGTCTTTCCTCACTTCTCTTCTCTTTCTTTTAATTACTTACGTCATAGTGAATTGAGTCTCTTTTGAATTGAGTTTACAGTCTTCTTTTGGAAAAAACCGCTTGTATTCTGTGATCAATTTCGTCATCAAGGTATTTAATTCCTCCCGTGTTTTAAAAAGTTTTATAATTATAATATGAAATGAAGACTAAAGTCAGTTTATTTTAAACTGGAACTATCTGTTGTCGTCTAACTAATGAAAAGAAATTTATATTTTGAAGTTTCCTCTACTAATTGTCACTGTTGTTTATAAAAATGTAATTAAAAATAACGTGTAAAACTATGTAGGTATGCCACAATGTTTGAAGAAGTCAAGCGTTCATCGGTCAACATAGTAAAACGCATGCGTAGTGAACTTCGTAAACGCACTAACGAAAGTTGACAAGCGGCACCACATAGCAGTCTACGCGCGCATGCGCTGCGAGGTGGTTGTCTAAATATTGTCAATCGTTTGTCAAATCATTTTAACGTTTCGCACTTATTTCGTAACACTGTAAAAACGTAAATGTGTTTTTCTTTTAATAGTTCCTTTAATTAGTGGTTTTAATATATCTATAATGGACAGAAATGAACGTATAGTGAACTCTCGTACTCATTCTGTAACCATGGAGCGTGATTCGAAGTTTTTATTGCGAAAAATAATCACCGACTTTGCGATACTATTTTGCGGTAAGTTGCCGTATTTTATTGTTATTTGTATTTACTTTTTGAAAACACTTTTAGTCATTTCGTAATATAATTAAGCAACTTTGTTTTATACGTCACTAAGAACCTAGTAAATTTAATAATTAACTACATTCACAAGGCCACCTAATATACTTGGCTAATATACACGTGCGTTCAAATTTTGCAAATACTTAATGAGTTCAGTTATTTAATTTAAAACAGTGATTATTTAACATCTATTGTTACATTTATATATTGTTAGAAAATCTATCTGCTATTATTTCATTTTGTAATGTTTTGTAAACAATATTGCTAAGCTACTTATTACAATAAGGAAAATTATATAATGGTAAAATTTTACCTTTCATGCTTTATCTGTTAATTTTAATAATATTTACATAATATATAGTAAATGAAGTAGGTGTAGTACAATGTGTAGTAGGTATATTAAATTAATGTGTCAAAAATTAATACATGTTTTAGAAACCAATTTTCCATTGGTTAAAATAAAATCCATTGACATAAAATTGCTATTATCCAATAGAATTTCATATGGAAAAAAAAAATACAATAAAATGTGACACCATTTATTGTCAGTATTGACTTATTTACTGGTTAAGATTTTATAGTTTAAAATTGCATTATTTCTATGCTCTAATGTCTAATTTTTATGATCGAGTGATAAAAAATATTTTATTTTGTAAGATTTCATTGTAAGGTCAGTAAAATGGAAACTAGAATTAAATATAAGGTACTTTTTTTAGTCATCACAAATATAAAAAAAATATATATCAACTATCAAGACACTATATAAATATCAAGAATATATTTATAAGAAAGTTTTCTGCACTGCTAAAGCATTATCACAAACAAAATTTAACACTAACTCCGTTTACACTCTCACATTAGCGTATCAAGTCCAATGTTGCACATGCAGGCTAAACTTCTCATGGACACAGTGGGTGCATTGTAGGTACAGTGCACCCATTCATTGCCTGACCCTGTGTCCCATTCTGTTTTATATTCATGTGATTGTCTGATGTGATATTTAGTTCAGTTATAATTAATTTTACTGTCATCTAATTGGACAATACTGCCGTCCTAAAAAGAAAAAGTATTGGTAACATTTATAAGGAGAGCATAAATAACATTATATTCAGAATTTAAAAATAAACAGTAGTTGTTATTTTTGTTTTATCCAAAACACAGTGTCTAGCTTGATTTTAAATATGGCAATTTTACCAATTTTTTTTTGCATTTTTCTTGAATGTTGCCAAAATGGACTTATGCCTTTGTTTCTAAGGAGGTCAGAATAATACACAATGCTAAGATACAATAAGTATACATACATTTTATATGAAAATGCAACATTACACACATACACACATTGATTCTCTGTGAGAAGCTGTTATTACCTGTTTAGGCTAAGTTTCAAACATGCAAAAGTCTCTCTTTGACAATCCGATTTATGCTTTGTCCTTCTCTGATTGTGAAGAAAGAAAACAATGCACCATATTTACATTGTCAAGGGACTATTTTCTCATGTTTTGTAACTCCACCTTAACAAGGACATAATCAGAATTTTATCCAGAGAGGGGCAGGCAGAGAAAACATTTTTTTATAATTTTAATTAGAGATTGTGTAATGTCGAAAGACATTTAAGTATTAGGAAAGACACTCTTAAGCGCGCCACCCTGTCCCACTATGCCTACCCCCGTGAGCCTTAGGTAGATTATTTATGAATTATATTCAGTACAAGCAATATTAAACGATTTTTTTAATGATTTAAAGGTAGTAGACAGTCATGCAGCTCACCTGATGTTATGTGGTTTCTGTCACCTATACCTTACACCATAACCAGCCCCATTTGTCATCCACTGCTAGGCATGAGCTTCCTCATTCATGCACATTGTCTTGTGCATGAGGATGTTTTTCCTTAAAACACCACGCTGGCCAAGCGTGTTGGTGAGTCCACTCTTGTAGAGGTGGTGTAGTTTCACAGGGCTTGTGGTTGTGGCTTTCTTATATTGTGGCTTGATATTTGTGATACTATTCTAAAACGGTCTACACCACACAAGCAATCTGTCACCAATATCTATCTTGATTATGAATGAACTGCCTGCCTTGCCAACATTGAAATAATATGATAATCTTCTTTATATACATAGTGTTTTATTTAGTTACATTCATCCTCTTAGCACTGAACTTGTATCATTAAAACTGGCAACTTTTATCTAACAACTTTCTGGACCTGGATATTCTTCCTAAAAGAAGTATTTTTTTTAATGAAGTCTCTAATGTTGTTACTGTATATGCTGGCTCTATACTGCTAGGAATGGCATCTCCGAACACTCCATTCATAAACAGCTGTAATTGAACTGTTACTAACAGATGCCTATATCTAAGTAAATCGGTGCCAGTGTAGACGTGGTATGAGTGAGTGGTTTGTGTGAAAAAAATGCTGAATTTGAAAAGGTCGTAGAACAACAGTTGTTAGTTTTCACTTTTTTGTGAAAGAAGTGAAACTTTTTTTTTATATACTGAAGCAGGCGATTGAGCAAACGGTACCACGTGATGGTAAGTGCTACTGCCGCCCATGGACACCAGCAACACTCGGTATGGGGATGCGCCGCCGACCTTGCAAAATCCTATTCACAGCTTTCTTGATAAAATTTGTAATAAATAAGTAAATGTATGTATTAATGTCCTTGGAAGAGGTCTACTACTGTGTTCAAAAAGTAAGGTGAATTTTTAATTTAAACTTAACATCGTGGTGTGGTGCATTACGAATTCCTTCCCACTGGCCAAACTGTCAACAAGGAATATTATTTAAGTGTTATGCGTCGTTTGCGTGAAGCTATTCGCAAGAAAAGGCCAGAATTATGGAAAGACAACACTTGGATTTTGCACCACGATAATGCACCGTCGCACACAGCACTGGTTCTTCGTGAGTTTTTCGCCAAAAACTCCACTCATGTCGCTCCACTACCACCGTATTCGCCTGATTTAGCACCGTGTGACTTCTGGGTGTTCGCAAAGCTCAAGAGACCACTCCGGGGAAATCGTTTTGCGTCGATTGAAGAGATCGAACGTGAATCGCTACGCGCATTGAAGGCTATACCTGAGGACGACTTTTTAGCATGCTTCAAAGATTGGAAAAAACGTTGGCATAAGTGTATTGCAGCTGGGGGGGATTATTTTGAGGGGGACGAAATCGATTTGGAAGAATAAATAAAAAAAATTCATTTTATAACAAAATTCACCTTACTTTTTGAACACAATTTTTGAACTTATATCCGGCAGTGGAGAGACACAGGCTGATGGTATGGTATGTATTAATTTACAATATAATATTATTAATATATTATGTAATGTATAAATATATTGTAACTACGAACTTGACTTTTGCACGCCTGTTAAGGCTAAACTGAATGGAACAAATTATATAGGTACTTATTGAAAACACCATATTTTGATTACCTATATTTTGGCAAAATAAATGATTTATATTTATCTATTTAAACGGGTCTCAACGCGTATGTTTACCTTATTTATTTTACTCGACGTTTGGCTTGCGTTGCACCAAATATAATCACGATATGAACTGATTTGAAAAAGAAACAGTGCCATGAGCCCATGACTGCAGGTTTTTTTTCATTTCACCCTATATGTAGGGCGAAAAAACCTCATTTCCAAAGACTGAAACCATGTATTCCGTTCATGATATTATCTAGTTAATGTGTACATATTCATAATAGCTATAATTACGTACATATTTACAAGGAAGTACATGTTGAAGCAAGCCTTATGTAGTATTTCGCTAAACAAACTACTGTAGACAAGATTGTGTCGCGATATGGAAACGATACTTACTACGTGGGAATAGGTTCACGAGGAAAAATAATGTTTTATTTTACTATAAACAAGTTATCATTTTATTTAGGGCGATTAAAGTCATTCTATTGGGCGTGATGTTAGACACACCTCGACGAACAATAAAAATAAGAAGGTTTTTTGATTAAACTATCGTGTCGATCGCGATTCAGATCAAATGTTGTATCTTTACAGATATACGTCTTTTAGCGTGGTCTTTTACTTAAACTTCTTTCTTCTGGGTATGGCTTAGATTAGACTACACCTACCGTACCATCAGCCTTTGTCTCTCTACTGCTGGATACGGGATATCCACACACGATCTTCCGATCTTGTCCACCCACTACCGGCGACTTTCTATACAAATCGCCAATCCACCTGGCCGAAAGGCGGGACGCTACGATTCCCGGTATGCGGTCTCCATTCGAGGACTCGTCTCACCCATCGGTTATCGATCCTGCAACAGATATGGCCTGCCCACTGCCACTTCAACTTGCTGATTCCTTTCCATAAAATTCTTTAATTGCAAATATTTAACTTCATAAATAAATAATTTCAAAAGGTAATGATACTTAATTTCTCACTCAACAACGGACGCTCATACTGCCACTACTAACAATTTCATAGCATGGGAAATGAATATTTTTCAATGATACACTTAAGGTACTGAGTACATAAATCCCCAGCTCACGGTATAACGAACGCAGGATGTGAACACGGGGTACAGTCAGCCGCCAAACAAAGTGGCACGTAATTGCTGCGCTGTCAAAACATCCGAGTCCGCCCCGCAACCTGTCAGATTAACCGTATCCGTTAAGGAGGCATTATACTCTGGCATGACAGCGGAATGCCGTGGGCTCGAGGCGGAATTTAAAAAATAAAACGACACGATTTTCCTCCAATTTTTGACAGCTCCAATGTTTTTTTTTCTTCGTGTATGGAAATGGTGCAATTAGCACATTCTGCTGGCGTCAAGTTTTATTCGTAAAGTCAAAACAATTTGAGACACATCTTCGGGAGTCGCTCGGTAAAGTGATAGTAGGTTTACCGAGGACAAAAGAGGAGGAGGAAGCACACGAAAAACGCAGTCCTACGCTTTTATTTGATTATCACAAACAGTACACACAAAAAAACACTTTGAACTATCTATAACTATTAAACCACAAAACGTACACAGCACACAACATTTACAATTAATCAAACAAAAACTCAACTACACTTTTCGAGTTCCCGGCAAAAAGTGGGCTCCAATGTTATAGTCGTTATATATGAAATCTCAAAAGTTGTCATCTTAGTGTTTGCAAAGAATAAGTTTTTCGAGCTAAAGTTGAGAATAAAAACGTCGGATTTTTTATTCGAGTCAGGGATATGACATGTAGAACTGTCAATAAAGTGTCATGTCTGTACAAATTTTACTCTGTTTGTCAGTTCTACATGTCATATCCGTGACACGAATAAAAAATATGACTTTAGGCGATATGACTCGACTATAACCAAGATTAAAGTCTGATCTCTGTATTTCTTTCTAGCGCGACCAGGAAGACATTCACTTTATCTTAGGTTCACATTATCTTGCCTCACTTTATATCTTGTTATTATTACCCTCTTAGATTTATGAGGATTTATAAGGATAAGGTAAATAGGTTAACTCCTAAAAAGTTAATAATATTTTCTGATAAAATAATGATATTGTCTTCTGAATGAAAAGAAAATAGTCATCTTGTGGTCAAAGATTATTTTGCTAATGCCACCTTATTAGTATGACAGATGGTTATATCTTACGACTGTCCTAGGAATACATTCACCCGATCACCGCTGCCAATGCGGTTCTCACACTGCACTCAAACGCAGTACACAGACACCGTCCCCGACGGCGGAGACGTTGACGTCCCCCCTCGTTACACCGTTAATACACACCGGCCCTCAGCCAACACTTTTACTAGGTATCAGCACGTGCCTGGGCGCTTCTCGCCGACTCGCGAACCCGCGGTATCCCCCCAACGCAACGCCCTAAGCCGAGGTCCGTTCCTTCCGCCGGTTTACCGGCGGGGGAGCCCTTAGGCTCGTTGCAACACACACTGTTCCTGGCTGAGCGCCTTCCTCGCTCGCCTCACATCAAACACGACCGGTGACTCTTGAAAGGCCACTAGGGCCACAAGAATTTAGACATTCACGATGTTAAGACAAATCAAGGTTTTTTTAGCCAGTAAGAGTCCGGCACTACCTGGGCCCCATTCCCAGTTGTCCATGAGGATTTTCCTTGATTGTCTTTCCTAACAAAAATTAAAAAAAAATTAAAAAAAGGAATACATCCCTAGGTAAGCTTTAGACTGGAGCCCTCAAAGAAATCTTAAACGTTGCAAATACAAACAATTAATAACCTCTACAGCAGGGGTGCTCAAACTTGAACTGCTGGCGATCTACCTCAATATTGTTAAACTACGATCGATCGACTCTGAGAGGCTGCTAGTATGTGTGATGCAGGATTGTCGTCTAGGTAGGGTGTATCGTGGCATAGATATTAGTTTTCCGCACAATATGCATTTTTTTAGTCAAAGTAAGTCGGTCGATCGCGATCACCCCTGTTTGAGCACCCCTGCTCTACAGGATAAACTCTCTCAGTACGCCCTAAAGGTTATTCAACTGTCTCCCTGTTTCATAGTTTCCTTGAAAAGATATTGTAATTGAAGACATTAGTCATGTCTTTAGAGTCATGTCAAGTCATTGGGAGCCTTTTCCTGTAATTCTTGGGCTAAAACGGATGGTATCCAAACGTTAGGTACTAGAATCTGGTACATACATGCCATTGGTCTGTCTTTCCGCTACTGTATATGGGCCTCGGGGCTTGTGGTAGCGGCTTTGTTATCTCTTGGTCGCCCTTTACGACCGACACTCACGGTACTAGATTTGCCGGTGCTATTCTAAAGCGACCGACATCTCTGACTACCTCCTCTAAAAACTACCCCGCCTCTAAAATAGTGAACTCGTCAACCCGCTTGGGTAACGATCCTTAGAACAACGGGAAGTCGCTAAATCTTTAAATGTTTAAACTGGAATATCGTTCAATGATTAAGTTCCTTACAAAGGAAGGTGTTAACCCGACCGATATTAAGACCACCGACCGATATTAAGACCACCGACCGACTCCATCGACAAATAAGCTCGCTCCGTTCGACCCGTTGAGGCACTCGCTCCAATACAACATCAAATTGGTGGAAGAAGTTCTGAGCGACCGACGCGACGGCTAAAGACGAAAAAACTAGCAGCAAGGACAGGACTTAGGATACAGTCTTTAGAATTCTACATCTTCACATGAATAAAGATAGTTGAAAGATTAAAGATGAATAAAGATGACCCACCTGGGTGCCAAAACTTCTTTCAATCTGCACAAGAAGTTTTGGAGGCCTTTCAGAGAAACAGAAACGATTTTTTGGAGTCAATTGTTACTGGGGATGAAACCATGGTTCTTTTATATGATCCCCTTTCCGAAAGGGAGTCGGTGGAGTGGCGTCGTTCTGGTGAAGCACCGCCAAGAAAGGCAAAGGTGACTCAGTCCACCAAAAAGATTATGGCTTCGATAATCTGGGATTGTCAAGGAATATTGCTTATAGGCATAAAAGAACGTAATAATACGGTGACTGGAAGCTATTATGCTAATCTTATAGAGCGATTACGAGAAGTAATCAAGCAGAAACTATAAATGCTAATTAAACGACCTGAAAAGTGTGCTCAAACAGACGGACATTATATTCAAAAATAAAAATAGGTTCATGAACTTGAGTGTCCTTTATCTTTGTACAGCCGGTAACTTTTGGACCTCCTCTCGCATGTCCACTACCAGAGCAACTTCTGGAATATGTAATCAGGAAAATCTGCTAAGAAGTAGCAAAGGGCAAAGACACGACACTAATGTATTTCATGATTTTAATTAAACCAAATATTAAACGAAACATCTCTCCCTGTACCGCATTTTGAAGCAATAAGTAGCGAACTCAAGCGCTTCAAGTGGAAGCGGCAGCTAAGCATTTTGTGTTATCTTTATGGTTCAAACATGTTGCGTCTAAAAACTTTCGCGGCGAAATGTGTCTTTAGCCCAAAGTCAAACATTGTAGATACGCAAAGACTAGATTTTGAAATAAACAGATATGGTACTACTTCGTATGTAAAATTAAATTAATATTACTATTTCAGATATACAGATTCAGGTATTCAGATAATATAGATAGTGATATCATTTCATTTTATTTCCGTTCATTTATAAGCAAGTAGTAGCTATTTTAAAGAAAACTATTTTCTTCGAGATAATCTTAGAAGCTACTGAATCGATTGAATCGATCGACCAATGTATTCCTAGAGCGCCTCCATTAATTAATATGTAGACTATTTTTTATCTAGGTACGTTTAATTTTGTAGGCTTTGATTATTTAGTTCAAAATAAAAATGGTTTCTCCAACATTTTCATTATAAACAAACATAATTATCCCAATGTTTTACTTTCCCTTTCGTGTCGTTACAATATGACAAATGACAAACCGCACATTAATTTTGCAATTTCCCATGTGACGATGAGTAATTTCATTGTCATGTTAATTTCTGTTAATGGTTCTTAATGTTAATGCAATTTAGTACAGTGCCTCAAATTTAATTTTAACTGTTTATAATGAATGATAATGGCTAAAGACATGGCCGGTAATGATTTTATCGATTAAAATTAGTAATATGTAATTTAGTACTTAATGAGGAGACGAAGACTTTCTAAAAATAATAATTCGAAATACATAATTAAATGAGCACCAAAAATACTGAATGGGCAATAAATTGATGGCACTTTATAAGTGAGTTACGTTTAGGTTTTCTGGTGACTATAAAGACGGGAGTACCGAAGCTGGACTCTGTCCACTTTGTTATAGTAATTTAAAATTGTTCATTTTAATTACATATTTATAAATAGGTTTTTGTTGATCATAATTTAGTGCTCATTAAATTACAAGTCTAATTAGAATAATCCATTAAAGTCACACATAAAAGACCTGTCCTATCTATTTTGCAAAGACGCAGCTGGTCTTTGCAAGTTGATTTAATTCTATGTGACGGCGGCGCTTAAGTTCTCACCTGCGCCTACGCATTCTTGTCAATATTTGTACTCTGCTATCAACTGTAATATCCGTACTAAGTTGCACTACTATGAATTCATTAGAATTTTGAATAAGTTTATCTATAGTCGCCATTAGTCAGGGTGAATGGAGCAGAAGATCGTATGTGGTAGCGAACGTTAGGAAACAGGAGGTGGAGAGAGTGGATCCAGTGGTGGCGAGACACACGCTGATGGAATACCATCAGCCTAGACCTTACAATATATGGTATGGTATGGTATGATACAGTATAGTATATCTGAATGATCTGAATGAAAGCTCTGTGTTTCATCTCGGACAGTTCAAGTAATAGTTAATCCAATAATATAGAATTAATATATTAGTTTTTTTTTATCATTGCCAACTTAACGATGAGTTTCATTCATTCGCCATTATGTTTTCAGTGCCATTAGTGTCTTGAATTTTTGAACATATTGAGTAGTATTCTATATTATTAAAATGGATTCTTTATAATTATGGTTTCCATTCATTATTCGAAAAGAAACACTACCGGGACTTAAAGAGAGTCGCCGGCAGTGGCTGGATCAGAAGAACAGTAGACTGTGTGTGGTATCCTTCCTTAGGAGAGGCATAGGAATAGCCCTGGTACAGTGAAGTGTGTTTACCAACTGTATTCGATGTGTTAAATCAAAAACGTCCTACAACAGGTTTGAGCGGACTTTTCTCGCATTTCACAAAGCAAAACTTGACCAAGAGTTTTTGAAGACCACAGAGATCCAAGGATTGGGCCACCCTCCTAATAGGCCTGATGTAGTTCTATGCTACTTTGCACTCTGTGGCATTCTTTTCGTCAGTCAGTGGTAAAGAGACACAGTTTATAGATGAAGTTTATATTAAGGTAATAAAAAGACGCTTCAAGTAGAAGTAAAATGGCTTAGCTGAAATACGTAATGCGCAAACAAAAAAGAAAAGTTACTCGCCATACAGAAGTCCTTGAACCTTACAAAAGTCATGAGCTTCGATCCATGAAGGTCATAGTGGCATAAAGGGCACGAGAAGCGTATAAGTAGCACATAAAAAAAACAATTTAAAATGGATAATTCATTTGATCAATTTGTGGAGAAGAGAAAATATAAATTAATATTAGAGCCAAAATTATTGTAATAATAAAACATTTGTTAGCTGTTGCTAGTCACACAACGGGTAATAGATTACATCGTAATGATAATGATGTCTATTATTATAATGTGCTAGCGAACCATATGATTATTGCATTATTTTAGGTCTGTTAACTGGAACATTATAAACTAGAACAGCATTTCCTATTTACCATGGTCTTCCTAACACATTGACATTCTTATAGATTGTACGCACAGGCGATACTCTTCTTTAGCAAGGTCCTCAACAGCTGCCATAAAAGCATTTCGAGTGTCCTCAAGGATGTCGAAAAGAATGCCACGGAGTCCAAACTTCACTTTTGAAAAGAAAAAGATGTCGCATGGAGCTAAATCACGGCTGTGATCTTCAAAAACTCTTGGGTAAGTTTTGCTTTGTGAGATGCGAGAAAAGCCCTCTCAAACCTGTTTTTGGATGTTTTTGATTTAGCACATCGAATACAGTTGGTAAACACACTTCATGGTACCATTGGCCATCAACAGCTTTTTGAGCATCTAAAAAAAATGTCGCTAAATGGCCACCCGCAGAGAAGAATGTTGCCACCTTTTTTTTGCCAACACTGCCCACGTTTGACCTTCCTGGGAGGCTCTTCGTCTGGAAACACCCAAACCGTCGATTACCGCTTAGTTAGTGGGTCATACTGATAGATCCAACTCTCATCTCCAATAATAATATTAAATATTAGGTAGCCGGATAAGTATGCGGCCTTTTTACAGTGAAAATAATAAAGACTTTTTGTATTACATAAATATTTATAAACAGAATATTGTCCATTTAATTCAACTATATTTTGCCATTTTTCTGGTAGAGCCATTATCCTATCGCTTTAAAATTTTTAAGGTTTCTGAGCAAAAAACTGATTTTAATGGTTTATACAGGCTTCTCTTGAATGGAATTCTACTCCATACAGAGAACTTAACCGACATTTGGGAAACACATTTGAGAATTTAAAAAAATAATACAATAATAAATAAACTTTATAGTCAAGGATTTGAAGGTAAAATTTTAGTTTCTATTGAATATTTATATTATATTTCTTTGCATATAGGTATTTAATATTCTTATTCATCGGAATCACAGATGACCTGCCTGACCGAATTAGTCTACCTATAGACGTATAATACATTGAAACAAAGTATACAACCGTACTGGTTCTGGTTAGCAAAACGATAACTTTCGTGGTTCCATTTTGTTCCATTTACAAAGGTATAAAGCGAACAATTTCACGGAACAGTTGTTCACGAATTTTGTTTTTTTTTTTTGTAAACTCAGAGCTATTCTTGTTAAATCTAGTTCTTTCTATAAACTGTGCTAGTTTAACTTACGTCAGTAAAACAATATTTTGAATAGCACTCTTTGTCAATCATAAATAAACAATTATAGTATTTTAATTAATAAAATGAATAAACTACGAGTTTGCCTTTTGAGACGATTTAAGAATCTTATTGACCTGTTACGATGTATTTTACATATAATTTTATTTGAGTTCATTTTCATTTTACTTTTATTCCTTATTTCCTTATGCATTGATATGAAGTGAGCTCCATGAGAGGTTTGTTGTAGGGCTGACAACCGATGGGGTAGACTTTTGACGGGGTATATATTTTTGACAGGGTCAAACTTACATCGGGCAATCTATTTGCGTCGTTTTACTATTCATATTAATTTTTAATTTTTCTTTTAACCTTATTAATTCTTTTCTTGTGTTTTTCGTTATAAAACTTTATTCTGACAACAGAAGCTACAAAGCTTGAACCTTAATTTATAAATTCAATATCAAGTTCCCATCAAATACCTACTTTTACTTAACGTTACTTTGTAAATCGAGATTTACAACATAGAGTTACGACGTGATAATTTTGTGCCTAAACTTTATCATTACATCAAGTGAGATTGAGGTCAAACGCGATGTCATTTCTAGTTTAAATTATGACTAGACCCACAGAGTTAACTGCTTTTGTCAATTCTGTGGGTGAATGTTGACAGCTCTACTTAGTTTTATCGTATTCTATGCAATTTCCGTGATGCACGAAACAGCGGATTGTTCTCAATTGGAGTCTACCGGAGACGAGGTCTAAACGATGCCATCCTGCTTTTAGTACGTAGGCGAACGATTTTATATATAAATTAAACAGTCTGGCTCCCAATTAAGTGATAGCCACTTCATGGCGGGAAATTGCATATCCTTATTTAATACCAATTGCAGTTGCAATATGATCCAATTGGGACTTGTATTCCTTTAATAAATCAGTAGCATGACTGACACAGTCCAAAGGTTTGTCAGTTTGTACCAGTCTTTACGAGTATAAATCATTGAAATATATTCAAATCATCTTCATTTTATCGGTTTTTTTAAACTATAGCTTTAATCTTCTTATCATGAGAAATATGTTTTTTGTTTTTGTTTGATTGATAATTTGATTGATACATCTGGAACTGGATTTATTCGCAGACGGTTTGCTGACTTTCAAGAACAAACTCAACCGCGCTCTGACTACAGAGCGTCGTAATTAGGTCTCCCTTTGTTTCGTTTTAACTCATTTAACCACTAGCTTATTTACAATTAAATCTATTCCTAAAATGTCAATCATGCTGTCGTCACATTATCGAGATGTCAATTAGATTTAACACTTCTGTACATACCATAATAAATAAATACATTCTAAACGATAAATAAATAAATGAGCACCAGGGAATTCTGAATTGGCAGCAAATTTAAAGGTGAGTTAGCTTTAGGTTATCTGGTGACGATAAAGAGATAGGAGTCTTGCGAAGCGACTCCAGTTTGAGGTGGTATTCTTAGCAATTTAAAATTATTTCAGTTATTCCAAAATAAGTTGTTTCGTTGATCATGATGAGCTGCTCATTTAGTATTTTTTGCAGCTCGTTTTAATACGAGCCTTTGAAAAATTTGGACCAGAACTTAAGGCTGGCTTCTTCTATTGTCTATTTATTTTGAATTTTGTAAGGGATGGACATAAGTGCATATTTTAATTCGATAACGTAAAACTTGTCATAACAAGTCTTTGAATATTACCTTCAAACAAACCAGCTACCTAACAAGCCTCACGGTATATCAGCGTAATCTTCCAAAACCACACTTAGATGCTGTGGAGCTATTGTTAATGCACTTTTCACTGCAATTCACGTCCGTAGATTGCTCCTAATGCGGCTTCGTTGGGCGTTAAGAGTAGAGGAAGCTATGAAATTATAGCATCCGTGATCCAATCTAATTGTTAACAATTTGTGGGAACGTTTAGGTTGCTAGGTATTACAATATCGAACGCTGTGTTAAAATCTATTTCTGTTTCCATCTATGTGAAAGTATATTTTACTTAGATGTCTTTAGATATATTAGCTTTTAAACCAACTGAATTAGACTTTAGGGAATGGAGGCATAATTGTGTGACCGTCGCGTCGGCCATCCAATAATTCACAGGAACGGTAAAAAATCGTAGTGTTGCATTGTCGAAGGCCTTACTAAACTCAGATTGTTCGACACCATCAGTCGCCGACTTACTTATGGTAACACAATAGATGATGTTGTCATAATATTTGAAATTACTAAAGGCTCATTTGCATAATTTTCGCATAAAAAATATGCTAATCCACAATGATGATGTTTGTCAAGTTAGTTACACCCACTATCACCGCCTAAACGGTAACCGTCTTGAGGTGGCATTAGTAATACTTAGTCCGTTATTATATGAGTTATATAGACTTATGATGACACACACAGAACTGAGGAAGTTGGCACAAATAAACTGTTATAAATTTTGGTATTAACTTGTTTCAAAGAGTGAATAGTTTCTAACGAAAGAACATTTCCAATTGGTTCAAAGCTTGTTATTATATTGTAAAATACTTTGATAAAAATGTAAACCTTTGATATATCGATGATTCGAAAGTGTTAATCAAGAATCATAAATTTACAAACTTTATCTCTTTGTTTAATGGAATAAAATTCTGTTTCACAATATCCTTTTCTTCAGACGGGTAGTAATTATGCCATCCGAAGATTTATCTGTTCTTAATGCTACACCCACGCGATTTTATATCGCGATTGTATCTTAACGTGCTGCGACCGGTATCAATAATCCTTTATCAAGCTCACCATCATTTCCAACCGTAATACCATGGTATAAGGAACTAATGATGATTTTACAATGGAGCAATTATAAAATTGTTTTTAAAGCTCAACCCTTAAATTAGTTGCACCGCCTCTAGAAATGAAATATGGCATACAGTCGGCAAAATAACTAACTGCGTATTTATAAGGCCATGTAGTACTTTGTTTCTGTCAGTACTGCAGAATTAATTTGCATTTATGCCATTTTGGATGAATGTACAGAGATCCTTATAGGATTATTTTGTACCTTTATTTTTACTTGCTTTGAGTATTTTATTGGTAGAAATAAATGTCTTAGGGTAAAAATATTTGGCACACAAAAAACATTTACAACAGACCATTTTGAAGAGGTGAGTGCACGTTACCCCTCTCTCACAGAAGACTACCTGGAAATGTACTGCATTTCCCACTTTACCCTATTTCCCGAATGTACGTACGTATTTTGGTAATGAGTGAGATATGCCAGAGCCCATTCCCATCCCATCCTATCTCTTCCCGTTTTCCCAACCTTTTCTCGAAATCCATTCCTATTTCGCCAAAGGTGCCGCCTACCTTTGGCGTATCCTGGGCGTCATTTTGGACTGATGTTGACATGTATCGCGGATGTCTATGGGCTACAGTATCCACTTACCATCAGGTGGACTGTATACTCGTCTGCCACCTTCGTCTACAAAAAAAAGACCAAAGATAAGTTAGACTAAATGTGTTAAAGGAAACATTGTGAAAAATAAACTAATAGTTGCTTATCAAAGACAGCATATGACAGAAAGACGTCGAAGTTGTTTGACATTATATGGGTTTGTAAGGAGTTAAAGATATGTGATCGGTGATACTTTGAAGGTTGACAGTGATCACGTGACAGAAAGTTCAAAATATCAAGGAAAAGCTGAACTGATTTTGAAGAAATGAAGGTTCTATAAAAAGGTAATTGTGTCGAAACGATTACTCGGTACGTAATTCGTAAAAACTTTATAAAAATAGCCGTAAAAATGATTTTAATAATATGTAGAGAAAATACTTTGACTAACTCTTAACAAAGCAACTAATGAGGTCATTAAACATTAATAAGAATAGTTCAGTAGGGAGTATATAAGTAAACGTGCTGTACTTTGCATTTTTCCTTAAATAAATTTTACTTTCACAAGCATACAAATCCGAACCGTTCCTCAATCCCTCCATAATGATAGTGTAGATAAGCGATCGAAAGCAAACAATGGGACATATGTCTTCTTGTCCTAATGAATGTAAGGGCTGGTACTGACACGCCTCTACCGCCTCCACACGCCAAGAGAACTTGAAGTGAAGCATTTATTATACAAATGGTTATAAAATTATATTGAGACTCCTTTTTAAGTACATAATTAATTGGGACCACTCGACATCGAATCTTGAAATCGAAATACTTGTATATATACCTACTGGAAGCACACTATCCTAAGTCACGTGCTGTAAACTCTTCTGTAAACTCTTCTGTAAAATTATCCAATTTTACAGAAGATTTTTTTTATACGTAATAGTCGGCAGACGAGCATACACTGGACGAGCACCTGGTGGTAAGTGGATACTGTCGCCCTGCGACATGCGCGGTACATGCCAACTTAAGTCCAGAATTGGAGATGTAGGAATGAATTTGGAGAAAGGGATAGGATATAATGGGAGGGAATGGGCTCTGGCATATCTCGCTTACTACCGAAACGCGTACGTACATTGGGGAATAGGATAATGTGGGGAATGCAATACATTTCAAGGTAGTCTTCTGTGAGATAGGGGTAACGTGGTCAGTCGAGTGCGTCCATCGGCTGTTGGATTGCTGCATGCACCCTCCCCCTTCAAAAAAGTTGGTACCGTAACAAACATTTATCGTTCACTGTTAAACATGAACCTCCTCATGTTTATTGTCTTGTGCATGAGGGATATGTGGCCTTAAAAAAATAAGCTGGCCAAGCGGGTTGGCGTGTCCATTGTTTTAGAGGTGACGTAGTCTTAGAGCTTATGGTAGCGGCCAACACCGGAGATGCAACAATATGTCTCAAATATATCGTTATAATTCTATTTACGTAGTAGGGCTGTGTGGTGTTGGCTTTAGAATAGCACCACCTCATCTAATCATTAATTCTGGGCGGTTTTCTTCAAGTGCTTGTTTCAATTTTACTAATTGCTGAAAATAGACATTATAATTAATCGTTTGGTCATGTTGCAAAAGCTCGTAATTCACAATGCCTTTCCAGTCCCACCGTACACATAACATGACTTTGTTCGGAGGGAGGCCTGACTTTGGGACTATTTGGGACTTTGGGACTGATGGCTCGTCTCGCTTAGCCCAAGATCGTTTTCAAACATTGTTATCGTAGGTCAGGGGTCGGCAATTAATTTTAAGTGGGGTCCAGATGATTAAAATGTTTCAATCGGAAGTCCAGAAAAAAAAATTAAATACAATATTGTATGCCAAAAGAGGAACGTGGTCAATAAAAAACTATCTATAATAATTATTTTCATGTTTATTAAAGAAGCCATAATAGAGTGTCGTCGTTATCTAGCTAGAAACTGTGGCACTCGTTCGCTCGCCGCTTACCATACATGGCAACTGATCGCTCTCGCGCTAACACTTGAAAAATGACGTGAAACTAATATTGAAAATGCATCACATTATGCAGATTGTACAATAGAAACAAATGGATAGAAATAGATAGAAAGATAGAAGGTCCAATTTTATAACCTCCGTGGTCCGGATCCGGACCGCGGTCCGCCAATTGCCGAACCCTGTCGCATGTGATCCATTTCTCATCATCTGTTACCAATCTCCTCAGAAATGGATCGATTTCGTTTCTATTCACCAACTTTCTGTCATTTAAATCATGCGCCCCCAAACATCTAGCTTTTTTTTACAAAATTCGGTTTATGCAGGTGATCCAAAACTGTTGATTAGTATTCACTAATCAACAGTTTTGGATTTAATGACTGGAGTTTTGGATTTAATTTAGAATGCTAAGCTCTTCCGCAATTTAATGACTGTTTATGTGTCCATCTGCTTAATTTTTTTCAATGATAACATCAACATTTACATTAATAAATTAATAAATTATCAGACCTGAATTGACTGAACCATTTTTTGCAGTAGTTTTAGATAAAGCATCTCCGTAAACACCACAAATCTCTTTACGCGCACTAGATGAATTCATACTCTTGTCGAAAAAAATATTGTAAAACATATCCTTATTAACTTCCATTTTAAAATTGTTCAAAATATGAAAAGATTAAAACTTTTAACATACCATTTAAATTTGCCGCCATTACAAAAAAGTCTGCTGTCAAACGATATATCACTTTCGGTATAGCCATATCAGACCATTATGAATATTTGTCCCTTCTGCTTTAATACGACTTTGTTCCAACTAATGTAAGTAAAATTAAAAAGCCACTTATCAAACGCGTGGTTTTGGTTACACGTACCATTTCTAATCACGTTAATGTGTGGTGAACGCACCGGCGGCGCTGGCGCATGTTAAATGATCATTAGACCCTTCCACACGCCATACTTGACGTGACGACTTTTTCTCATCCACAAAACTTAAACGCGATACATAAAATGTTGAAAAAAAACTATTTACATCATAACTTCCCGCCTAGTACTTAAGTTTCTAATTTGTCTTTTTAATTAAGCCCTCCTCATCTGCTTCACCCAGAAGTTGCAAACCAGGTTTCTGATAAAAACGTATGATTTGTCATATAGTCCACAACTGTCTGTCCCATATCGATGCTATCTACAACTTTAATTTAGAATATTATTTATATATTTAATCGAATTTTAACAATAATAATATGTAACTTTTATCGACATTAAAATAATTCGATTAAACTCAGTCATCATCGTGACGTTATTTATACACGTCATGCAGCGTTCGTTATACACACGTGTGAAACGTCTTAACGCGCGCGCGTTTGATTAACCAATGTCAATGTCGCGACTGCGTGTGATTATAATTAAAGTTTACGATTGTTATTAAAATTTACGATGAGAGTGTTTCTACGGAGTTATAAAATACTAATCTGTGGCTTTGCTCGGTACAACAGTTTGATACATATCGATCGCTATTGGAGTCCCGATACATCCGTTAATCGTGTACCGCACGCGTTAATCGCGCGCGCACGGATGCTTTCATACGCGCGAACACTTTAAATCTTTAAAATCGCTTATCTTTTTTTTCCATTGGATATTAATGCCTGAAACTTGTCAGAAATCTTTCTTATATATTATTATTTAATAATTTCCTATACCTATATAGGAAATTATTAAATAATAATAATTTCCAACTTGAAACTTTATCAATCAACTTTTGCGATGGTTTGTAAAAACTCTTGATATCGTATGAGATATTTTCAAAAATTTGCCACACAGGCAAAAAAGGGTTTAGAAGGTCCATACAGGCCTCTTTTTCGACAGAGTAAATTGGAAATTATCCAGTTAAAATTTCAAAAAGAAATATGTATAATTGTCAGAGATATAGTAGCGAGTTGAAGATGAAAAAGTAATAGTTAAATTTCTTACCTCGTATTTTTCACTTAAACACAATTTTGTTCAATGGTGAGCATAGTAAATTTTTTAGAAAAAAAAACTTGCGATTCGTATTCAGCGACTTCAAAAACATAAGAAAAACATGAAACTAAAGATTAGAACGACGTGGTCTCATTTTGCTGTTTCTAAACGACTTTTAGCGGGTTCCCCCTCGTATATCAATGCGCTTTCGCCAGTTTCATTAACGATTTGCCTTTAGAAGTCATCAAAGAACTCTCCCTTTAATAGTGTCTTTTAACAACAGCCATAACCGTAGAATAAACTCGGAGGAGCATTTACGATCGTTTTTATTGTTGTGTGAACGGAGACGTTGATTTGTCCTCTAGAGGTTTTGTTTGAGGCTAGACAACTGTTGAATTTTATTAGGTTGGTACTGGGAATTTAGTAGAAATACATCTATAATAATTACAACCGTTCTTATTTTACTGTTGTATCTAAGAAAATTGTGCTGGCACTTAGAAAGTGGATGAGTCACGGAAATGATCTCCATACGTGGTCTCCATTCAAGGTCTTGTGTACCTTATTGGTTGTTGGGCCTGAGGCAGATATGACCTGACCATTGCAGCTGTGATTGCCATTCCATTGCCATTGAACATTTCCGTGCTAATTATTTATTGAACATTTTCTTGGCCAATTAAATCAATCTTAGCATGAGATGTGTTGAAAATATGAATATAATTGTGATATTTTTCTTTTTTAACAATTATTGGCTGCTTAGTACTTAGCCTGCATTTTACCGCTTTTCCAATCAAGTAAAAATAACTCATTGTGTCAATGTTCGTTTTCAATTTTGCTTTTCCACACCATGTCCATACTATCAGCCTGTGTCTCTACGCTGCTGGACATAGGCCTCTCCCAAAGACCGCCACCACACACGGTCTTCTACTTTTTCCATCCAGCCGTCATTGAATTATTCTTTATTTCAAAAGCTTCCCGGCTCTTGCATCAATCTTCATAAAAGATCCATTCTTCCATACAGTCTTTAAAGATCCATTATTCAATTTTGACTTCGTACACAAAGTTCAGACTTCAAACCTTTCTTCATATACTGAGGTTGTTACTATTGCGATAAAAATAATATAGTCAACATAATCCAATGACAATTCTTTTAATATGACAAAGGTTTTGAAATTAATATAAGCAGCAGACAATTTTTGTTTAGAAATATATAAAATTGTAGTCACTGGAGTAGACGTCATCACGTCCCTAATATGTGCTCTCCATCGGGAATTTATTTATTACGAACTCGTAAGGGACCAGTTTTTATTGTCCCCACTTAAGGTGTTACGACTTGGTTATAATTAGCAGCAATTTTAGAGACTAGTAATTTGTTCTCCGTAAACACCATAAATAACTTCGATGAAGAAGTTGCCGCGTCTTCATTTGGAGTAATTTTAACTAGAGATGTAACGGCCTTTGAAACATGCGAATGATTCGCAAAATTTAAACTTTAGTATTCGTTTCTACTGATTTTAGTTGCAATAGTTTTGGCGAATATTTTTGTATACTCGGCGGACGTTTAAGTAGTTTTGGCGATTATTTTTGTATACTCGGCGGACGTATAAGTAGTTTTGGCGAATATTTTTGTATACTCGGCGGACGTATAAGTAGTTTTGGCGAATATTTTTGTATACTCGGCGGACGTATAAGTAGTTTTGGCGAATATTTTTGTATACTCGGCGGACGTATAAGTAGTTTTGGCGAATATTTTTGTATGCTCGGTGAACGTATAAATCTACGAGAAGTCCTATCGCTTACTTACACGCTGTTATGTGTTTCTTTTGGGTTTCGTTTCTTATTGTTTTGTTATTTATTATCAAAATGTTAAATCTTTTTTAATGGTGGAATTTTAGCAGTCTCCCAAATCGTACTAGAGATATTTGTAACGTAGAAACTTCTACTGTTGAGACGTGTTTTTTTAAAGTATACGATAATTGAAAAAGACACGGAATTGACTATTTTATTTTAATAATAATAATAAAAACTACGAACTGACACCACAAGCATGGAAACAGATGAAATTCCTATTAAAAGAGGGATATTTCAAAGAGATTCTCTGAGTGATCAATGGTTTTGTCTGGCCCTAAATCTATTATCACATGAACTCACTAATTCACAGTTGGCGTTTAATATTACATCTAATAAACTGCCTCAAGAGGTCTTCCCATTAAACTACGACATGGGGTTCTTCAAGAGAGCTGTGAATAGGATTTTGCAAGGTCGGCGGCGCGCCCGCATACCCCCTGTTGTTGCAGGTGTCCATGGGCGGCGGTAACACTTACCATCACGTGAGATCGCTTGCTCGTCCGCCCTCTTCTCTATAAATAAAAATAAATAATAGAAAAACATTATGTCAGATAATTCATTTACTCTATGGACGATCTTAAATTGTATGCCAACAAAATGACATATGGACAATATCTGTCATGTTAGGCATCACTAAGAGTTTCACAAGACGTGAGAATGAATTTATGACTAGATAAGTGTCGTAGACTTGACATCAATCGTTGAAAGTACAGTATCCAGTTACCATCAGGTGGACTGTATGCTCGCCTACTGACTTCGTACATAAAAAAAATGTTGCTGTGTGTTACTACAGTGGTTATACATACTACTTAGCTATATTTATTTCAAACTTTCAAGACCATTAACTACTTGCTCCGATGATTAATAAAAACAAATAGTTATCGCTTGTCCATTAGCTGTTTATCAGTTGTCTATAGCTATTAGTTGGACAATAAATACTCAAGCGCAAGTAAGCTCAGGGGTAATGCTGTAGTAATTACCACCTGCCAGGTAGAGCTGTTGTATCGTCAGTTTAATTAATTGCTTTGTTTGATAGAGATTTTGACAGAATTTTTCTTTTTTTTTAATCTTTTTTCTTATAATCTAAAACAATGTCTACATATGGTCGAACTAGGAATGCACCATGCTTTTGTTTGTATAGATATCTTAGATCGATGTAATCCAAATATCGTATCGAGTTGAAGACTTTTATGCAACAATTTATTTATTATTTAATCGAAGTAAAAATACAAAATGATGAAAAATATAATTAAAAATAAAAAAAAAAAAAATTTGAACTTGTTAGCTAGTTTTTTTTTAGGCAATTACAAAGTAATTAGAAATTCTAATCATCAAATCTTAGGCTCTCTAAAAATAATAGTTTTGACAAACGGTGTAAATCTAATCCATTTCTAGCATCAGTTAAGTATGTCGCGCTATGTAGACGTATACTATATGTTGGCTATGTAGGCATTATATGTAGACGTGCATGTAGACGTGCAGATGTAACTGCTGACATTGCTACCACAGATGAACAACGGAGGGCTCAATTCGATCCGACACCAGTATGTGTCTATCGATCCAGGCCTGCATTGTATCTGTTTATATCTATTCAAAATATCGGAAGTATCACATGATATTGTATCGATACTGGAATGTATCATGTCTGACTATGCATTCCTAGTTCGCACGTTTCCCTGACGATAAGTGGCTATGAACACTTACCTCGAGAATCGCAAATTTACTGTTGTTATACATTCTCTAATCATTACGAACATAGATACGGTACATAGAGCGGTGGGAAATGACACTTAATTTCAACATTTGAAATGTCAATGCCATTTAATGAACAGATTATTTTATCAATAGAATCTGCATCAATAATTTACAAGGTATTTCATATGATCAATTAGACTTTTGAATGGGAACTTTTTTCATAGGGCTTAATTTATCAACTACTTATTACATCAATGAGTTATGAAATAAACAGTTCACATGATCAACAGTTAAAAATCAAAGTGATTTAAAACATTAATAGATCAATGGGTCAGCGGGTAGTATAATAAACATGTAAAATTTGGGGCATAATAAAATTTTATGATTTTTCTGTCAATGTTTGCCCTACCTACCTATTATCTCAGTTGCAACTCTCTTTCTCAAGGTTGTCTGGAAGAAATTGCTACATAGCAATTTATATAATAATAATAATAACTTTATTTCATACAATTTTATTCACGTGGTAGTAGGGGGTCTCGTTTTAAGTATAAGAAATACCTGTGTCAGGGGGGGACCCCCCACTCTTCCATAAAAATTTACATCAGTATATATGATTATTATTATTATTACATGACCGTAAAGATAAAAATACAAAATGTTATTTATTGACCGCCTAGTGGTATTCTTTTCTAGTTTATGTAATAGTAATGAGGGGCATTCTAATATAGCTATTTCCACACATCATTTGTTGTAATCAAAGTGGTATTAGTAATGTTATGGAAATAACAAGAAAAACCAGAATGAGCCACTTGAAATGTTTTCTCCGACAGGAATGTGTTTAACACACACTTTTTGTGTATTTTACCTTCATTGGCTAACAGCTCGAGTAGTAATCGATCTTGCTAGACAAGTGTGGTAGAAAAACTAGATTTTACAGGAAAGTAAATCGCTAGGTACACTTTTCTAATTGCCACATCTCAGATTTAGTATAAATTCTCTCGATAATGAGAGAAACTTACAAATTAAGACTGAATCACATTACAGTTCTGGTTACATTAAAGTACAATTTTGGTACGGCTTCGGTGGCAATGGGATATATTATGATATATGTACCTACATCAATTCTAGGCGTCGTCGGGCACACGGGGGTCGCTACTCGCGGCTACTCGCGGCTACCCGCGGCCTATTCACCACTAGTTCAAAAGGAAAATAATTGGGATCACTTGAATTTGTTCACACGGAATTTGAATTAGTCCGGCCGCCTAGTTCACTTGATTTTGTCCGGCCTCCTGGTGGCGCGACTACGGAACAGCGTAGTCGTATAAATAGGCGACCAGCTATTATATTTAGTCATCGCGACCATATCGACCCAGTATACCTGGCCCCTTCAACCCTATCAGTATGATCTCCCCAGCAACCTAGTAAGTTTCTAATATGGTCATTTAAAAATTTATCATATTTCGTGGTTATAAAGAATTCATTCTAGCAGTGAAAGAACAATATAAAACTATTGTAAAATTGATCTTATTGTATTTGGTAGAAATTATTTTAGTAAATCAGTTTCCCACTGCCATAATAACACTAAAGTTATTACCGCCGCTGTTTCCTAGTTTCGTGGTTAACCACAAAGTTTAATTACTTCATACAGTAGACCAAACGCCAACCCGAAACCATCACATTCTAGTCCTTATTACCAATATATCAGTAGTGTACCATTTACCTAAACTTTTGTACACCGTAGCCATAATACCTTAGTATATAAGGTGATAATACCTTAGTATACATATTTATTTGATCTTTTCTATCACTTTCACTGTATTCTTTGTGCAATAAAGAATTAAGTAAGTACTTACTTACTGTGTTAGTGGAACCATGGTTTGTACTCGGCGAAAACTGCCAGACCTGGATGTTGCATTGGCAAAACTTAAAGCATTGGCCAACCGAGCGTACGCACAATTACAATTTTTTTGCGTTCTTAAAACGAATTATTACCATGGTTTTAAAGTTAATTTTCGTTAATCTAACTGAATAAAATAGGTTTGTTTTACAACGTTATACTTGCGGTTGATGCTACCTAAACGCTTATTGAATAAAATGATAATTAAAATACAAAGGAGTTGTGTTTGTGCAAACGCTCGATAAGCTTACTTTCCAAGCAAGCCATTTACTAATTGAAGTAACAAAAGGTAAACTTTGGCGATAGGGTTCCACTGCAGTGTGCCTTTAAGTGGCTCTTACTTGTGATCCATGAAGCTCAGACCTATGCTATTGGAAAATTTCTCTACAATAATAGCACACTAGTGAGGTCCAAATGTTTCTAGCCTGACATATTTTAGATGTCTAAAAAATCAAATTATACGTCATTGTAGTTGTCATTTATCCTGTTAAATCGTGTATAATTTTTAGAGTTCAACCCTCGTTAGTTTTGATTCCTCGACTTACAACAACAGGAAGTCGCAAAATCTTTAAAATGTTTAAACTAGAATATCGTTCCGTGATTAAGTTCATTATAAAGGAAGGTGTTAGCTCGACCGATATCAAACAAAGGTTGGATAATGTGTACGGGGATTCTTCTCCATCAGTTTTCACCGTCAAAGATTGGTGTAAGCAATTTCGTTTAGGACGAGAGTAGATCGACGATGAACCTCACTCCGGTCGACCCGTTGAGGCGCTCATTCCAAACAACATCAAATTAGTGGAAGAAGAAATTTCTGAGCCACCGACGGCTAAAGACGAAAGAAATAGCAGCAAGGACAGGGCTTTCAAAAATTACAGTCCTTAGGATTCTTCATGAACATCTTATGGATAAAGTTAGTGCCAGGTGGGTGCCAAAACTTCTTTCAAGTCTGCAGTGAAATGAACGAGTACCGTGCTCTAAGAAACTTTTGGAGGCCTTTCAAAGAAACGGAATCGATTTTTTGAAGGCAATGGTTTTCGTCGATTTTAAAGGCAAAGCGTCTGCCTATTTTTATACTGGGATAGAAATGCTAATTAAACGATCCGAAAAGTGTGTTCAAATAAACGAAGTCTATATTGAAAAATAAAAATAGTTTCATGAACTTGACTGAGTATCCTTTTTCTTTGTAAGGCCGGAAACTTTTGGACCTCATCTCGTATTTAAAACATTCATATAATCTCACGAATTTCAAGTACCAATCACTGGATAATGTACTAGTGACATGTTTATTTTATTCTGTAAATTTTTGAACTAACTTTTAAGTAAAAACTTTTTCGTATTCATTATGTCACAAATAATAATAATTTATTATGCTTAATAGTAAGTTATTGAAATCGAATATTCGTGTCTTGGGAATCAGTCCTTAAGGTTGTAAAAGGAAGTTGCGCATCAGTATGAGTGACAGATTATAAGATCGAATCGGTAGTAATTTAGATAAAATCTATATATGCTCCTCACGTTCTGCTGTCATTAACTCACCGATGGCCTAACGGTACTTTGAATAGTTTCAATTTAATCAGGAAGTTACTTCATACCACGATCTACTGATAAGTATGTAAATAAAAATTGTAGATAACCTACATTGCCATATAATTTGTTGACTTTCAAAGAACAACGTTTTGATGATCAAAATAGTTCTCGTGTGTAAAAAAGTATGTAAAAAATTTAATTAATAATTTTTTTAGGACATTTTCGTCATTCACTTTATTTTATACCTATAATACTTTAAAGACCCTAATACAGGAGGAAAGAACCTGTATAAGCTAAAATCACAGGTTAGGGATGTTCCGTGTATTCGTTTCGACGATTACTCGTCTATTTTTGAGCATTAATAAATAAATCAAACCTGACTAGATAGTAAATAAAAGAGGTTTCCTATAAAAAGAAAAAAAAAAATACTTAATAATTTTACAAGTGCCTCTTAGTACGTTAGGTACTATTCGTAATCATATTCACGAATAGTGGGTCAAATTATTGGTATTCGTATTCGCGAATTGTTTTTTTGCTATTCTAAACATGCCTACCACAGATGTGGGATTTTTGTCTATAGTTAATCAACAATGCTATTATATCCTTAAGAAATTACGTAGTCGTAAGAATGCAAGGGTCATGTTTTCGGAAAGAAACACTTTCTTGTCTTTTAAGTAACGAGACATTGTTATTATAATTTATGTTAAGTTGCCCCGTTTCATATATACGGGTGAGCTTTGGTCTATTGTGTAACTAAAGAATCCTTGTACTTAATTTTCCATGCTTTCAAACAGAACCTTCACATCTGTGTTTATTCAAACAGGAACCAACTTCTTGTAAAATATTAATACAATTTGCTTAAAATCGTTTTCAAAATCTATTTTTAGTACCATTTGTTCGTGCTCTTGTATGTATTTTGTTTTGTTTTTGTATAATTTTTAATTGTACTCGTTTGAAAAACAATTCACAATATATATGAAAAAAATATCTAACTCTTGTTGGTAACATATCTACATCTGGTTTATCATCAGCTAAATCTTGCATCATAAGAGTAGAATGTTTCTTTGATGTTAAAATCGGCACATAGATCCTTTCCTACTTACTTTTTGGAACACATATTAACCTGTCCTTTGACATTTCTATTGTATGCTGGGATGTATACACCTAAAAGTGTAGAAAGGTTAAAACAAAATGCAAACTAGACATAATGCAGTCTAGTCAATTTACGACTTAGGTATTTTACCAACCTAACTCTTTACACTGCGTATTCTGTCATACAGGTCGAGATCAACCAGTATTTTACCTTACTTATATTCTCGATATGGTATATCTCGCAAATCCTCATTTTCTTTCTCATAACACATCATATCATCGATTTGGATCAAATAACTATTAGAATTGTAATATTAAACGAAGGCTTTATCTGTCGAGACCGTATTTCGACCATCGTAAAGTATTTGATATCTTTATACTGTAACTTTATCCATGAAACAGTTATACCGGCTTTATTTTAAATTTAAGTGCACACGGCAGACATTTAAACTGGTTCAATTTTATTTATGGACGTGCCTGATTTTGATGATGATTCTGATCTTCTATTTTCTAAGATTTAATCGAGTAATGTAATACTTTGGCTGTCCAATGCAGTTTTTAAGAGCCAACCATACAATGTTGAAGTAAATTAAAACTAACATTTCTAGCATCAAGTTTAATGAAAATCTTGCATTGTAGTACCTGCTTTACTAATATAAAGAACGACTACTTTGACTTTACTTTGTAATTGTAAATTTCAAAGAGTTTACTACAGTTTTGTTACAAGTTATACAATATCTTTGACTAACAACTACACTTAAGTAGGCACAAAAATAAACTGTATTTACCTCGATGCAAATCAATGTATTCAGTAAAAATGTTTATTGTATGGCTATCAAAATCTGCCAAAAGAATTTATAGATCTACCAATCCAACGATCGAAAAATAAGCTAATTCGATGGCTCACGATCAATTATTTTTATAGTTTTGAATGATTTTTTAAAATAAGTAATGGAAACACTCCTTGATGTATATATATATAAATTGATGTGTAGTGTTCTGTATTGATGTATTTAATTGTTTACATGTGGTGACGGGTAACTGTAATATAAATCATTATTGTTTGACTTGGATATGTATTAACTGGACATACATGAACTGTGATAAATTGAATAGTACCTTTGTATATAACATGGATGAATTAATCCATGAAACTTTATAAATAATTTTGCACACCGGTACACCGGTAGAATGAATTGGAGGCTAAGATCACATTACCCTCTGTATAAAACAATTCGTTCAGCAAATAAATTATTTTAATTTGAAAATTGAATTTAACTTAAAAGGTATATCTAATAACTACAGCTCTACCACTTAATGATGCTGAACCATTAGCCTGTGTCTCACTACTACTGAATATAAACCTCTCCAAATACTCGCCACCGCACATAATCATTACACATGATCTTCTGCTTCTCTCCCCTACCACTACCGGCAACTTTCTTTAAATAGTCACTTCACATGGCAGGAAGACTCTCACTTCACATGGCTATTACGTTGATTGGGGGGGAGAGTGCACACTGCAATCCAACAGCCGCTGGGCGCACTCGACTGGCCACGTTACCCCTCTCTCACAGAAGACTACCTTGAAATGTACTGCATTTCCCACTTTATCGTATTTCTCTAATATACGTACGTGTTTCGGTAGTGATTGAGATGTGGCAGAGCCCATTCCCATCCTATCCCTCCCCATTTCCCCAACCCTTTCTCCAAATCCATTCGTATATCCAAAGGTAGGCAGCGCATCCGGGGGCGTGCCAACGTTTGTCATTTTGGACTAATGTTGGCATGTATCACGGATGTCTATGGGCTACAGTATCCACTTACCATCAGGTGGACTGTATGCTCGTCTGCCAACTTAATCCAAAAAAAAAAAAATGTCAGGAAGACTTCCCGCGCTGTTTCGATCGAGAATCCCCAATAGTCTCTGTTCAAGGTCTTGTCTATCCCAACGGTTATCGGTCCTGTGACTGTCCTTTTAACGTGTTGATTCATTGAGTTATTCGTAATTTTCATACATTTTCATGTTCAAAGATATCAACAGAGCAAAATTAAAAGCGCCCATAAAAAATATTTAACGAGAATATTATGAATAACGAATAGTTAATTACGAATTAACGAAACTAGATTTAATAGAAGTATTGAACTTGCTTCAACTTGCTTTCTTGCACGTAATGCTTAATGGGAAAAAGAATGCTTAAAAGCTAAAGACATTGACGTCTCCGGCTCAAGTAAGGGGTCAATGCGCGATCTACTCCATCAAACGACCAGCGCCCATATTACATGTCTTAATGGGGATAGCTTGAATTGAATTTTAACACGTTGATCTGTTTCGTGATGCATTATCATTACACAGTTATTTCTAAACTGGCTGTGCCCGGCATGCGTTGCATGATCGGCAATTTTTTGCACATAATATATAGCATATGTCCATCTGGAATAATGAACCTTTCAAGTGATGAAAGAATTTTTCAAATAGGTGCAGTGGTTCGCACTCTCTCTTTATTATATTAGTATAGATTAAAAGATACGGCGGGGGTTTTAATTACAGTAAGTGTTTAGGTTTCTGTGCCAAATCGCTTTCCAAATAGCGTACTGTGTCATAGGACCAATACCTTAGTCGTGTCTTCGGGCTCTTTTTCACAGTTGTTAGTCGATCAAAGCAACCATTTTGTTTAAGAGGCTTTGCTTAAGTGTATTTGCTACTCAAACCACCCCACCTCCTTTTGGAAGTTGACCAATATCATCAATCTTTTTAAATTATTCTTTACAACTAAAGAAAGAGAGTAAAACTTTTTAAAACAATAAAATACTGTATACCGAATGCTCAAGTCAACGATCCACCTGGCTGGAACTCGTCTTACGCCGTGTTGCTTGATACGTGGTATCCATTCAAAGACTTTTACCCCGTGGGTTGTCAGTCCTGCTGCAGATATGGCCTGCCAGTTGTCACGTTGACTTGCTAAGTCTCTAAGCTATGAATACGAGTACGACGACTTGATGAATATGAGTACTTTTGCCGGTAGTGGGTGGATGAGACGAGCGAAAGATCACGGGAAAGGGAAAGGCCAATGATCAGCAATACTCGTAGAGAGACTAGGTCATATTATTGCATGTTGAATGTTCAATGACTTAACATTGGTGTCTGACGGAAGGAAATTGGACATTATACAATAAGTTGTGAAGAAAATCCAATAAAATCAACAACATGATTTTGATCAAGTATGGTCACCATCACTACTGAGTATAATTTTTATTATTATGTCATTCTCAACACGTAATACCCCCAGAGAACTCTAACAACGCGCTCATTCATGCAGCGAGCGTTGTTTTTATTTGTAACCACACACGCATCGTAAACGGAATTACTGGACGAATTACCCATATATCATTTTAGTTCCAGTAACACGAAGCTGAATGTAGCATTGGGTTTTGAGTGGCTATTGTTAAAATTGTAATTTCGGTGTTCAAATTCTGACAATCTTATGGTTGAGCGTTGAGATTCCCTTAAGCATTTCTTTGGAGTTCTAAAGAATTTTTAGATAATCTTTTGTGTTTAATTTAATGGAAAAGTTTTGCGTTGTGTCGTTATTTTAACTATTTAATTGTCTTCAGTTCTAAAGGGCCCGAATTATATCGTCGCCAGATATAAAAGTTTTCCAGGTAGATTTATCACGGTATTCCTGTTTTGTTTAAAACTAATGATAATCTTTCATGATATCTTTTATGATAGTAGGTTCCATCTATGATATATTGACATCAATTCTCCTTTGGTATAAGTAATTCCGTCGCCAAACTACATAAAAAAAACTAAATCAATCAGATTTTTCGGAAATATAAATTTTAATTTAGAAATGGACTATAAAATTTAACATTCTGTCGACAAAAATTAGAGCAGTTATATTGATTTAGCTCAGAATAACCAAGCATGATGACATTAAAACAAACAAGACCAGAACACGGTGAATATAGACTTGGTACTTAAATGACGTCAATTATTGCGAGGTGCGGAACTTTCTTTCTTTGTTTTTCCACGTTTTAGTTTTGTAGTTGTTTGCATACTGCTACTTAGTCGTGTGAATACCAACAGTACAACAGTTAGTAAATAAGCGAAGTAGTTGCATATGCATGTTTTCCTATACCTATGCGTAATATTGGGGATATTTATGGAAAAAACTCGAGACTGAATAAAATTATGCTAAAATGGAATATGGCAAACTATACGAATTTGAATAAAAACGATCTTACAATCTTACGAATAAGGAGTTTTCTCTCGATAAAAATATTTAATTTTATTTGAATAATAAACATATCCACCCACTTTCAGCATATAAATTAATGTATTCCTTCTTTCAACAACAAGAAAATATACTTTGTCCTTTCTACCGGTTTTTTGTCTTGGGTTAAATTCAATTTGCAATTTGTAGTTTCACTATTGTCATTGTTATCCGCCCACGTATAACGAATAGTGCTTACTGCTTGCTAAATGGTTCATAATTATCATAAAAATAAATACGGTTTTCAATTACTATAGTTTAAGAGACATTGAAGGAATCTAATCGAGAGCTTATAAATAAGATATTAATTTTAATATTCAATAGTAGATTCTGTTGTAGGAGAAAAATGTGGTTTAGTGGCTGGAAGATTACTGGACACGGAGGTCAGATTAACAGTTTTAATTGATCACAATGATGAGGAAGATTTCAGCTCTGATACTAAAAAACGATCTTTATTAATTATTGATCATTTTAATAAAGCTTGTTATTGTAGTAACGGAGCTGAAATAATTTCATCATTACGACCATTTAAAGCTTTTAATTTGACATCTGCCCAGTGATCTCTACGTACTACACTATATTGTATTCATACAGAATCTACTATTCTTGAAGAATTTACTACTCCTGAAGTTATAGTTTCTGGTACTACACCAAAAACTACTACTCCATATGCAGCACGATACAGTAGCGCAGTATACAGTAGTGTCCTGCGGGTATCCTGCGGCCTGTCTTTTTTATGTCATTTATTATCATATTGTTTATTAGTATCATAGGCTTGCTTAACTTTTCCAAAAACAGAAGTTAGAATACTGCTGTTTACACACTGCCGTCGTGTCGTGGTTTTTAAATTCCGATAATACTCATATATTCTTTACAACGTTCCACTCGAACCGGCTTTGTCTGTATACCTAGTCCGTTTGCATTTTTCGCACACTTCCATGTCATTGACCGCCATTTTGCGAATGCCTATTAATCTCAGAGCGGTTTCAGCTGCTAATATTGTATCTGTTAAAAACGCACATTGAATTTCATACCTTATTCTCCATTGCATTAGTAGGATATTTCCTAAATTGAACGATCAGGTGTTTTTGTATATCGACGTCATTTGTAATTTAAACTTTAAAGATGTGTTTTGTTAACGGTCTACGTGAATCGCTCCGCCTCGATCAACGATATTACAAGTAATAAAAAATACTATGATATTAAAAAAATAATACTAGTTAATGAAATATAAATGTTTCGTCTAGACTCTAGATCGAGTTCATTATATCATATTTTTTTATACTAAATATTAATGATAGTATAGAAGTAATTCCAGAAATATGAATGATATACAAATGACACGAATGTAGCTGCACTAAAAAAAAGATTGAGAATAATATCACACACGAATTTAAATACGCTTGATAAAAAACCTATATATGGTAGGTAGTAATCAGAGGTTAGTACTTAGTACATAGTTTGTCAGCCTTGCAGTGTTGACAATTAGCGTCTGTGGATTAATATATAAACAGAGATACAATTCCACCTCATCAATATAATCCATAATAACAAATCGTAACTATAAAAGAAAAAGAAAAAAGGTATGTTGTTAAGGTATAAGAATACCTTAACCACACAACTCAAAAATTTATACGTGTTTTACAAAAACGCCGTACTTACGCAACTTTACTCAACACCACTGACCCCAATTAACTAACGCTCTAAGCTTCCTCTTAAAGTATCAGGAGTGTCAATATGTCAAGAACCTAATCCAGTTATAAGGTCACTCACTTCAGTCTTGTGACAAGCTTGCGAGACTCCTAATGCAAACAAGAGGATTACATATTTAGAACACATGCTACATGCTACCAAATCCTTTCACTGACTTATGCTTTGTTCTTATTAAGGTCTCCAGAATCTTTGGATTAAGTACTAAAATTATCGACATTAGCTAATGGACTTTCAAGATTCACGTTTTACTTTTCATCATGACTCTGTTTTCTCAATGTCTACGTTTGGAGTTTCATCGTTCTGAGCTATAATTAGTATATTATTTTTATAGTATCCAAATATATTATTTTTCTACTTTACTTATAATAATACATTTATATTTTTTCATCAGAATCAAGCTGTTTGTCAGTTCATTGCTTATTGTTATAGGTAAATTTTACATTCATATAATCTACCATGCTCGTTATTCAAATAAGGCATGAAGCCATACAGGGGCAAGATCACTATGACAGTACTATATGCCTAAATTGGAAAAAAACTCGTCTGTAGCCACATCAATACCTTCTGTGGCTATGAAATAGTTTTCAGCGTGGCGTTTTAAGGGCCTTCAAGATCACACGCATGTCCAGCAGTGGATATTGGAAAGGCTGGTTGCGTTGCGTGTAAAAATAACAAAGTTAACAATTATGTTTTGCTGTTTATATTTCAGAAGAAATGAATACGTTTTTATGTACATATTCATATTTCAGTGTCGTAAGGGGCTCTCAGGCCTTTGAAGTCCAGTTTTAGTGGTTTCCTGTTTAATTATTGTTTCCGACTTTTAGTATCTACTCATGGCTGCAAGTACTTCTTTTACCTCCTTGTTTGAAGTAGTATTATTTTAGAACTTGAAAAATATTACCATTAATATAAACATCTCTAACATTATCCAGTTAAAGTTAATTTTACTATTATACTAATAATTTCCACAGTTACTATTGATGTACAGAATTTTAAGCACAAATTTAAATTATAGTGGAGTGTAGGCTTTCTCGGCCGGTGTCCATATCGATTGAATCTGCCGGGCTACTTGGCCGAGGTCTTCTGGAATCTCTTCTCTTTCTTCCAAACGTTTCGTCAACAACTGCGGTTGACATCTTCAGTAGCGACTGCGTTCGGTTTCGAGAAGCCGAAGAGATAACATCTCTCCGAAAGTGAACGCAGTCGCTACTGAAGATGTCAACCGCAGTTGTTGACGAAACGTTTGGAAGAAAGAGAAGGGATTCCAGAAGACCTCGGCCAAGTAGCCCGGAAGATTCAATCAATACAAATCTACATTGTTATAGATAAAATCGTTGTCTTCAAGTCACTCACGAAGGATACCTAATTTAGAAACAAATAACTTTCGTTTATTTATTCACATTTTGTATTAAGCACACAGGGGAATTAATGATTCCCAAGCGAGCTTAAAGAGATTTCTTCCATCAAACTCGACAATATTAATCAGACATGTGTATGAGATAGGTGAGCACGGTATACAGTAATGCTATTCTTACATACTTAACATACATTATTTGTATTTCCCGGGCCTTTAAAATAAGGCATGTTAATTTTATCAAGGTGTTTGAGCAGTTTGTCATAATCTCGGATTAGGGCGGCGACTAACGGCTAGGTTACGTTATGCAACTCAGTTCAACGACCCAATTTGTTAAGACAACACCGACCGCAGGCGATGATTCATCGTCATCAGTCTGCCTTTGAATGTTAAAAGAGTTATTGGTTTAGTGAACTACTAACTCGATTATATAATTTTAGTGGCTCTATATTTAGACTGCTAATTTTAGTGAGGCGTGACGGAATGTCAAACATTGGTCATTCGTAACAATCTTAGCTTAGGAGATGAGAAGTCGAGTTCGAGGATTGTATTTTCATGTTATTATCACTTATGTTTACTCTGTTTGGCTTACATTTTTTCTTACTTTCTGTTGGAGATATTTATTAATTTTTATTTTTATTTATTTTGTCCCATAAAATAAATAAGTATGAAAATACTTACATAGGAGTTATTCATAAAAAGTCAGACCTATAATATACCAATAAAATAGGTCACAGGCCTCCCTTTGCAATCTGGGGCGAATTCAGGTCGTAATCCACCACATGGATTCAGTACGGCTTGTTGGATATTATGAAACCTAAATAAGCAATAAGCATATTCCCTTTAATGACACAGCACGAATAATTGTAAATGTTCAACTAGTTGGACCAAAATGTAAAGTCTATGATAAATGTCTATAATAGACTGTCTGCCTGGATGACATCTTTCCTATAAAATAGTGTTAGTACTCAATGGAATCTATAGTTCATCTAGGTGTATTTAGAACATAAACAAACAACATTTAACTTCTTAAAAATCCTTAACAATCGGAGTTATATGTACACACCATACTGCTGGAAGCTAGAAAAATACCAAAATAATTATTACAATTAAGTGATTATCGTAAAACCCACCACATTTGTTCCACCATCCGCCGAGTGGTTCGTAGGAGCGGCCATAACTCAATAATGGTACGGACATAAAACGGTCCGTTTGTTATTTTTACCCAGATCAATAGAAAGGGCTCTCTTCCCCTTTTAAACTTTGTTTAAACTAAATCTATCCGGCGGCTTTGTCTGCATGGAAATCGTGGTCATTTCTAGGAAACTTTGACTATGATTAAAGGGAGAATAATTAATATCTAAGATAATTTCTTCAGCTATTTATCAATTCTGCAAGGTCAATGAATGGGCAGCGGTGACCACTTACTATCTCATGTGGCCCGCCTGCTAGTCTGCTACCTATTCTATTCTATAAAAAAAAATACCTTTTTAAGTAAGAAGCTGATAAACAGACAGACAAACCACATTCTAAAAATGTTTGATTTTGGACTTAAGCAGTGTTCCCCACAAAGACTTTAAGACTCCATTTATTATACAAACAGTCTGTGAAAACTTGTTTACAATAATTTTATTAAAGTGGTTCTGGAAGTTCGATCTAGTTTCAGAGTAGAAAAGACGTTTTCATTACTTGTATTCAGGTCGCTTAGAATTTTTATATTCTATAATAAATAATTATAGATAATTCTTAATAATAATAATTAAGCCTTGTTCAGTACCTACTGATGTGTAAGTATCCTCTGTTATTTGTATTTAAATGAGTATTTTTGCAATCAAATACAAAAACACAGCGAGGGTACACAGCGGTCATATATGTTTATATTGACTTTATATCTCGGACTTGTATTCACCGATTACAACTATAACGATTGATTGACATTCGTAATAAACACCTTGAAAAGGTGTCAATCAAAATTCCACGAAATCCTACCTCATCTGATATTTTACGGTCACGAAAAAATAATGTGTGCCCTTTCTAAAATAACCGTATCTGTGGCCCTACCTGCTGTTTTTTGTCAGTCCATAATGTGTTTGAAGAAGAAACAATCCGTGAAACAATAGTTAATTTGGCTCTGCCTTAGGGTTGGTTCCGTCGATCCAATTTACATTCCAATTTGACGAGCCAGTCCATTTAATTGTTTTCCATTTTTTACAGATCCCTAATTATACATGTGATTTATCGAGTGGACGTGTTTCTGTAATTTATATCGTGTCTTTTATGATTGTTACGATAGTAGTTTGTAACACTACATGAAGGGGGTGTTTCACACACAAGTTTTTTGTTTTGTACTTTTATGAGGATACGATTTGTGCCCTGTGTCAAACATTCAAACATATGGACTTGGGGTAGAAAATATTTTAATGAGACAGATTTTTTCATAGATAGTAATTTTAAAATGTGATAATTTAGGATTGTAGTTTGTAGTATAATTGTGATGAATTTTATTAATATATCGTTGACGACAGTAGTTGACATAATGCAGTCTTCGCAACAATTATTTTACTACGAAATTAATTAACTGCGAAATTCAAAATTAACGCGTTTCAAAATGCGAAATTAACGCATTTTGATGATATAATGGCATAAAACTGTAGAACGTTGACTTTGACAAGTTATTGACATAATAACATAACTTGTCAAAATCAGCAATAAATCAATGGTCAAGATGCTTTGTACAGTTCTATTAAAATATTGTTTTTTTCTTTGCAGTTGGTTTCCTGATTCTGGTCTTCTACTTATGGGGCACTCCGTACAAAAGAGGATTCTTCTGCGACGATGAGTCTCTCAAACATCCCTACAAAGACTCCACAGTCACGAATCTCATGTTGTACATAGTTGGCATCGGACTTCCTTTGTTTACGGTAAATAGAATACTCTGTAAATTCGTGATCATCAGTATTATCATCATCATATAATATTAATAATAATATAATAAAAGATAATAATATTAATGTCGTTCTCATTAATATTATTATCAACTTGAAAGTCGATTTGTTCACCGTTCATTTGCTTCGCCTAGAAAATTCTTTGATTAAGCATGCAATATCATAAGTTTATAACAAATGATGAAACCGTTTGCAATTAAAGTTTGACAATTAGTCACCGAGTGGCGATTTTTGTACACGGACTGAGATAATTTCACCAACAGTTTGTAGCCATTAAAATACCGGTTACAAAATAAATAAAAATAGTAAATAACCATTTACATAACAGTTGTTATGTTTAGTTCATGTCACAGAAAAATATCTATCTGTATAATACAAACATCTGGTCATATAAGTGACAGAAATGTTTTTATTTAAGCATTATAAATGCTTAAAACCATTGCATACATCAAATAGTCTTTCAAACACCCATTTCATATCTTTATCAAAACATATCCAACATTTGCCTGATCCATATTTTGTTATTATATCAATGACCGAGCCAAATACCAAAGGTGCGAGATGTTACTTAAATTTCCCGGACTATTCGATATGAGTAAATAATCGATAGTTTGTAAATATTTGTCCCCAAGTAGGGGACATCGATTATCTGTTTACAAAACCATGGTGTTACAAACCATTGTGTTGTGGCTTATCACTCTATTATTAGTTTAAGATCACCTTTCGTGTACACGTGTGGAGTCCAAAGAGTTCCAATTACGGCCAATATACCAATGTTAATATTCTACAGATATTATGGTAACATACCATTGTACAAGTGATCGCGTGATCTTTCCTTTCGAACAAATGTATTATCAAAAATGCAATTTTAATCGTTGAAATCTTTTTCAAATCTATACATTACAATTTTATCTCCAATATATATTGGTAATATCATGTCATTTCTTGGTCAAATTACAGTTTATCGTTATCTCTTATTCAGAAAAATACCTTTTTAAATGAATCACACACTATAATTCTTGGCGTCCGTTTGATAAGGCTTTTCAACAGGTTTTGTTACACGAAGATTGCTATCGTATCTTTTGTATCGATCATTCAATTCCTTTGATATCTCCGCAACGATTTAACTAGTGTTTCTTACATCTTTTTTCAACCAGTTATATCGACTGGATATCGGTTAAGTGGGTGAGGGTATCGATTATTGAATGTTCAGATGACTGGCGTGATTGGATATTTTATTGATACCGGTAGATTGCTTTTAGTTTTCGATTACGATCAATCACTTATATTTGTTATTTCTTCCAAAGGAAAGGTTTTGCATTTATGATTTGTGCAGGTGTATTAAATGGATCCAACTTGGATCAAGGTTCTCTCTCTCTCTGATCTTTTTATATACTCGTTGACATTACATGTTTGTATTTACCTTGATCTCATTCAAATCATTTTTAATTAAAAAATTAAAAATTGTGGAGCCTTTCTCCACCACCTTCTGATAACGTATCAGGGGGTCTCAGAAAGTCAATATCAGATAGATTTAATTGACAAATAATTTATCTATCACATTGTTAACAGTTACTTTAGCAGGAGAAGGTGAGAAAGGCCCTTAAAAAATTTACTTAAAAAATACTTTTAAAATAATCATAGATTTCAGATAAAAACAATTGGCAGATTACGGGTACGCTTTAAAAGACGCTAGTCATACATGCGGCCTTCAAAATATTTTATACCGCGAACTCGAAAGTGTAGAATGAACTGACAACTGAGGATTTTGAACTGAGCTACGACGTGGGATTATTCAAGAGATTATTCAAGCTGTGCTATGTGGGTAGACATGCAAGGTAGACGCACTCGCAACCACCTGGTGTTGCAGGTGTCTATAGACGGTGGTGACCACATATCATCTTGTGGGCTTGTATGCCCCTCTGCCACATCTCCAATGAAAGCAAAATAGATAAGATCTTTGAGAAGATTTTACATTCATACTTAGATATAGAAAGTCTGTTCTCCGCTTGTTTTATATCATTATTTGAATTAGGCATTTACGTAGTTTCAGTTTATTTATTTCCACTATCTTTGATCTACATTGTTACTAATTGCTTGTAATTATATAACACACGGTCGCAGTTCATGGTTTGCTTCCCGTAACTGCCAAGCGAGACAATCGTTCACGCTTTCTTGAATGTCACTATAGAAATGGTAGTGGCATTTTACGCGCGTTTAACTAATTGTGTAGTTTATTGTGGTTTCAGCTATGCGACTTTCACCTCAACTCCAATAATACTTGTTTCAACAAATTCAATAATTTGTTCCAAGATTTTTAAGATATCATACTATGCCATTAGACTATGTCTCGCCACTGCTGGATATAGGCCTCTCCCAATACCAAACATGATCTTCGGCTTTTTTCATCCAGCCTCCACTGGCGAACTTCCTCGAGTAGTCAGTTCACGTCCCGATACGTGACTTCCATTCGAGGGCACGTCTACCTCATCGGTTATCGATCTTGCGGCAAATACGACCTGTCCTGCCCTGACCTGCTGAACATAAATGCAAACAGAACTGAGGAAATAAGGAAGCAAATAACTGAGGTTTATACTCACTACTGTGGCCATAGCCACAAGTCGCAACTACATGCGGCCTATTTTAAGGAAAATCGGCCATGGAAAATATTGTGCGTTAAATTAGAATTAGTACGTTATCATTAAATTCACGTTTACTGAACAGAGTAAAAACACAAATTGAAATATCAGCATCGACTGCATACGAGTACGTATACTGTCGCAATCCTTCCATAAAATTCCACACCTAAAAATGTAAGTAAAACTTGAAATCCGTCATATTATTTCAGCTTAACAAACACATTGTTAACAGAGCAATAACGTCATACGTCATACATGTATGTACAATACATATTTCATACAATTATACATATAATAATCGATAACGCTTGTAAATAAAAGTGGAAATGTTATCGATTTGCAATATCAATGAAAATTGAAGAATGTATGATGATTTTACTTTCATATAGCTGCAACCTTGACCGTTCACTGTCTTTTATTATCAATTGCTCTCAATTTATTTATAGTCATCACGATGAAATGGCTAAGGCTAATGCTAATTTTCAATTAAGACCACGTCGGCGGGCCATATCTGTCACGGTAATGGGGTAAGCAAGTCTATTGAAGCTACGTATAGAGAAGCGCAGTGTAAAATACCATTTGCTCAAAAAGATCGACAACTTGAAGAAGATTGCCGATAGTGGGTGAAAGAGATGAGTGGACGATCGTATGTGAAGTGGATTGGGCATTCACCTCCAATAATGGAGAAAACTCAACTGATAGTATGGTATGGTTTGTTTTTGCTTCCGAAATCATGGTAATGATTACAAGGAAATACCACTGTATTGCAGTTAATGACTTTATAGGCTATATAATAATACAATACGTTCTTGTATTGGTGTAAAGTACCATTAAATGACGTTTTTACATTCATATCGCTGTGACCTTGACCGTTAGCGGACAGTGCGTTTGGCATTCTGCCAATATTATATTTATCTTCGTTTACAATCTTTGATCAGTAGAAAATGAATAGATATGCAATATGAACTATCAAACATGAATGCTTCCAAGGCTTTCATTGCATGTTAGATGCGGATACCCAAAATTAGGGATTTATTCATTCATCACTATTGAATAAATCATTGCAACAAAGAAAACTCATTTGCTCGAGAATTAAAAAGAAAACAAATTAAAGTTAAATCAATTTACCATGGCACTTACGACAGTTGATAATAATGCTTGGAAATAATTTCAAATTTTATTGATAAAAAACAACGGTCAAGTGTGAGCTATACTTTTAAATATTCTTTCTAAAATGTCAATGTCAGTTTTAACTTTTCTAGTAGTTTTAATCAAAGAAATGAATGTGTTGTTTGAGAGTGTAAAGGAAACCAAATATATGTACAGACAAGTGGCACTTTATTAATGCGTTCATTCCGGTAGAGGACTGCTAATGACTGACTGTATAATAATCCCATAATCTTCATGTATAATCAATCATCTTCGTGTTTGCATCGTCAGATCTGTGTTCTGCAGTGAGGCCATTATTGGCTAATATTGATCGAATTATTGTGTTGGCCAATCTAGCGTGCACGCAAATACGAACATTTTTGCAGCTCTTATTAAACTTATTCAACAAACGCTTACGTCGCGCCAACCGCAAATAATAGGGGTTAAAGTATGAAATTGCCGTTTTATAGTAATAGATACTTTGAATTGACATAAAACCTTCATGGTGTGAGATTTTCGAGTGAGGAGACTGCTAATGAACGAACCGTGCGTTTTTGGTTTAAACGCTTTCGTAATGGAAACTTCGACTTGAAGAACGAACCACGTGGAAGACCGCCCACACAGGTGAATAACGCTGAATTGAAGAAGATGGTGGAAGCCGATCCGAGTCAAACTACCCAGGAATTAGCGGCATGGTTTAACGTTACCTTACCTACTCGTACAATATTGACTCATTTGCATCAAATCAATAAGATAAAAAAATATGAAAAATGGGTGCCTCATGATTTGACTGATCTGCACAAAGAAACGCGTGTTGAAACTTGCGTTGCCTTGTTGAATCGGTACAGAAATGAAGGAATATTGGATCGAATTGTGACATGTGAGGAAAAGTGGATTCTTTACAATAACTGAAAGCGAAAATGCAATGGCTGACCCCAGGTAAAACGCCGCAACAGTGCCCTAAGGCAAAGCTTACCAATAAAAAGGTAATGGTAACTGTTTGGTGGTCTATTCATGGTATTATTCACTATAGCTTTCTCAGGTCTGATCAAGCAATAACAGCAGATGTTTACTGTGCCGAACTTCGAACAATGATGGCGAAACTAGCAGTGAAACAGCCCCGACTCGTGAATCGATCTTCACCATTATTGCTCCATGATAACGCAAGACCTCACACTGCACGAGAAACCGTTGTAACTCTACAGGAGCTGCAGTTAGAAACCATACGTCATCCTCCGTACTCGCCAGACCTTGCTCCAACGGACTACCATTTTTTTCGTGATTTGGACAATTTTCTACGTGGTAAAAAATTTTCTTCCCAAGAGGCAGTACAAAATGCTTTCACACAGTTTGTCGAATCTACATCCCCAGAGTTCTATCGCAAAGGCATAAATGAACTTCCGATTAGATGGCAACAATGTATAGATAATGAGGGTAAATATTTTGATTAAATAAATATGTTACGTTTTAGAAAAAAAAAAGTTTTAATTTTTCAGTACAAATTCGGCAATTTCATACTTTAACCCCTATATAATATAAATTTGAAGAAGAAAACTTATTCATTCATTTAGACTCTAAATTTTAGAGGAACGAAAATTAACTTTAAAATCACCGTAATAGCTCGTTTACGAACGCAAAAAAATCTTTAAGACCGTTGGAACGCTCGGTTGACCAATGGTTTATATTATAATTTTCCGATACACGTTTTGTATGAAAATGCCTCCTGCATCAAAATGGTCGGGCAGTCCATTATTTTCATTTGTCGAAAACCGATTTCACACAGGAGAATCTTTACACTTTTAGCCGTTTACAGTTTTATCATTGTTTGCATTATTAAGATAAATGATTCGATGTTAAATGTTAAAGATAAATTATCTTTTCTAAGAAGTTTGAGTTCATTTACACTTTACATAACATGTATTCAAGTAGTGTACGTGTTTTCCTTTTATTGAGATATAGTTTAAATTAAAAATTTGTGGTGTTTTCTGATTGGGTCTTTAGTGTCGGGTATGAACTTATTGAACTTGGTTGTACATTCTGTAACTTAAACTTCCGTTTAATGTCACCCCGTGACCACGTCCACTGCAAAGTGTTCGAAACGTCGGGATATAAATAATGTCAAATATACGCGATTTAAACCGTTAAAGTTGTTTAATTGCTATGTATAGTAATCGCGAAAACCTAAGAAAATATTAAACTTCCGTTGTTTCAAGATTCCGGTTTTAATAGAAACATGGTCTAACCTGTGATTTTTAAGATAAAACGACTGCTATTTTTTCAGATTTCATTAGTCTCTAACTTAATTTATCGGGATTGTGTAGAAGTTCTAGCACTTCCGTTTTCTTCCCTCTCTCTCCTTACCCTCGCGGCTGAGATATTGACGTATTGGTACATAAACTACACCGTCTAAAGAAAACGTATCCTCTGATGAGTATATAACAAGACAAAATCATACCTACTGTGTTAAAAAATATGATTAACATAAATATCACCAGTGTCAAGGAAAAAGTGTGATTCAGATAACTAGTCTACGTGAGGTCCACACTCACGACTGTGGCCACGACGATAAGCATGATTTTAACTCACTGTGAAAAAAATTGGCCATGTGATATTGGCCAGCTTTAGCCCTTTTACCACTACTGGACGTGAGCCTCCTCATTCACATTGTCTTGTGCATGAGGGATGTATGGCCTTAAAACGCCACGCTAGTCAAGCTGGTTGGCGAGTCCACTCTTAGAGGTTATTAAATTCCTCGGGGCTTGTGGCAGCTTGTGGGCTCTTATAAAACACATAAGTAATGACACAAACACGCAGCAGCCAAATGGCACGCTTGTTGATAGGTTAATGATATATGTTTAATGAAAATTGGTCGTATGTGTCCAGCCACAGTCAATTCTTATAACCACGGATGGAGTAATGCGCGCCATGTACTTTGTGTCATTTAGCAAAGCGAGCATTCGCACCTCCCTACTAATGTACTCGTGTTTACGATAGCGCCACTGGCCAATGTTCCCCGTAATGAGCGAAAATAGCTATCGCCAGCGTATCGTGGTAACAGCGATATCGAGGTCATTTCCAGGGGTCGTAAACGTAATATTTTTATTTTAATTAATTAATTATTTTAGGTATTCATGATACTAAACAACTTTCTTTGAGGGACCCATATAAAATTCGCGGAGAAATATAATTAAGCCGAGGCCTCGCTATCAGAAATGAACTCTCAAGTGTCACTATCTGTGACATTTATTTTTAAATTTGTCTCTTGTTTTGTTTTCGCTGGTAAGAATTGCCTTTTTTCTCGTTTATTTGTGGAGATGCCAATGGTACTGGTACTTCCAAAGAAGATGAACCAGCTTGCGGTGCAAGTATATTGCGACAGCTACGGCGTTTACTGGAATCAGTGCTTTGACCAGTAGATTGTCCATGCACTGATTCCATACTTTACTCTTAAGTACATACGTAGCAACAAATAACAAGCAACAACCAACAAACAACGCTAACAAAGCAAAACAGAACAAACAAAAGCAACAAAAATATAACACGTGATCACTTTCGAAACTCGACCGAATGCAAGCGCACTCCGAAACTGGATGTTTTTTAAATTTAAAACCAGCTGGCGGAGATAGGTGACTGGCGCGCTCCTGACGCGACGAGCACGTGAAACGAAAAGGTGTAAGTTTATTTTTGAGATACGGAATTTCTCTAATATACATTAAACGGTAATTTAAAATAAAACGTGACTTTATAATTTGTTTTATTTATTAAAATAAACATATTTTAGTATAGTTAATATACACTGGGTTTGGAACATTTTTTTAATACAAAGTGGTGTTTTATTTATTAGTATATAATATTAATTGAATCTTCCGGGCTACTTGGCCGAGGTCTTCTGGAATCTCTTCTCTTTCTTCCAAACGTTTCGTCGACAACTGCGGTTGACATCTTCAGTGGCGACTGCGTTCATTTTCGGAGAGATGTTATCTCTTCGGCTTCTCGAGCGCAACTGACTCGACGATTTTTTTTTTTTTTTTTGTTAGGAGAGACAATCAGGAAAAATCCTGCATGGGACACCTGGTACCATCTAGTCTGGCTGGGCCAGCCTAGGTGGTACCAGGTAGTGTCGGACTCCTACCGACTAAAAAACCTGATTGCCTCAACATCGTGTATGTATAGTTCTTGTGGCCCTAGTGGCCTTTCAAGAGTCACCGGTCGCGTTGATGTAGGGCGAGCGCAGAAGGCGCTCAGCCAGGAGAAAAATGTGCGTTGCAACAGCCTAAGGGCTCCCCCGCCGGTAAACCGGCGGAAGGAACGGACCTCGGCTTAGGGCGTTGCATTGGGGGGATACCGCGGGATCGCGTGTCGGCGAGAAGCGCCCAGGCATGTGTCGATGCCTAGTGAAAGTGTTGGCTGAGGGCCGGTGTGTGTTAACGGTGTAACGAGGGGGACGTCCACGTCTCGGCCGGCGGGGACGGTGTCTGTGTACTGTGGTTTGAGTGAGAACCGCATTGGCAGCGGTGATCGGGTCGTCGGGATCGTCCAGGATGTGCCGCGGGCGACGATAGCGCGGAGGGGCACTCCTGTCCGGTATGTAGGTGAGGGAAGAGACAATCAGGGGGTTGGGATGGTTTGGGATAGCGTCATAGTAGCGTCGGGCAGTGTCTGTTATGTATTTGACGATGGAGGGAAGCTCCAAGTCCTTGTGGAGGTCAACGTTGCGCATGTACCATGGTGCGGCCACGGCCTTGCGCATGAATCTATTTTGCAATTTTTGGAGGATTGCAATGATGGAGGGAGCTGCGTGTGCGAACACAACGCTAGCATATGTCATAATGGGACGGACGAGAGTTTTGTACAATGTCAACTTATTTCTAAGCGACATTTTACTTCTCCCGCCTACGAGGGGGTTGAGGCGACCGAGCACAAAGGCGGCTCGGTTGCGGACGGTTTTGACGTGTTCTCGGAAGGTCAGTCTATGGTCTAGAGTGACTCCGAGATACTTGGTCTTCCTGACGAGAGGAATTGTTTGACCGAAAAGGGTTATCGGGAGAGGATCTGACTCGACGACTGCGGCGCACCGGTATTTATAGTGGGCGAGGGTAGTTGTGATTGGGTGTGTACCGACGCATCGATATTTATAGTGGGCGAGGGTAGTTGTGATTGTGTGTGTACCGAGTCTGTTTTTGTCCCCCCCCCCCCCCCCTCCCCCTCTCGTCTCTCTTCCTTGTGAGCTTGATGTCTTCGGAATGCTGAATTCCAGATATTACGGAGTCTTAGATTCTTTTCTTTTTTGTTAAAATTGTTGGGATGCTTGTAGATTTCCATAGCTTCCCTATTGAAGCTAATATCGATGCGTCGATACACACACAATCACAACTACCCTCGCCCACTATAAATACCGGTGCGCCACAGGAGTCAGTTGCGCTCGAGAAGCCGAAGAGATAACATCTCTCCGAAAGTGAACGCAGTCGCCACTGAAGATGTCAACCGCAGTTATTAACGAAACGTTTGGAAGAAAGAGAAGAGATTTCAGAAGGCCTCGGCCAAGTAGCCCGGAAGATTCAATTAATATGGACACCGGCCGAGAAAGCTTACACTCCACTATTAATATACAGGGTGTCCCGGAAAGAATGGATAAGCCTGAAACACCTTATAGTAGAGCTATTGGGCGCTCAAAATAAAATACAAAAAAAAATCTATCCCAAGTAGTATCTAAGATATGTCATTTAGAAAAAAAAATCATTTTTTTTCACATTATTTTACGTATCTCTACACCACGGCTACAATTAAATGAAATCCGACTGTTTTTTGGTGTTATAATATTCTTCATGGACTATACCAATAGATATGCAGCAAATAGTATGAATAGCTATTACACTTTTTTTTAAAAAAAAAAACTGAACTTCAATTTTCTGCATGAAATTCGGTAAATATTTTATTTTGTAAAAGTTCAAGCGTCTTGGGTGTAAAAAAAATGTATGAGGACCTAAGTGGCCAACTATTTTAAAAAAATGCGTGTTTAATACAGATTTCAAAATGGTATCATACATCCTTTTACCTAATGTAAATACGAGGTTATTGCTATTAATGTGCAGAAGGAGTAAATTCGACTAAATTACAAAATTTAAAAAACTAGATCATTTCTTGTCTTAAACTGTACCTGATCCTAAGGGCTTCATAAAAAACAACGTTACACATTGAAAATACTTTATTTAACCTACTTTCACAGCGAGTTCAAGTTCAACCAAATGAAATTATTTTTTGATAATGTTTAAAATAGTTTCGTGAAGGTCGTGTACCCTTGATATTTGCTACCTGAGCGTGCTCTGCACTACCCCTCTTCATGTGAGACAATGAGAATTTGAGTTAGTTGAGTGTGAGCGAGCGAGAAAGAGTAAAATGTAATAAACAGCGCCGTTAATAAATAACTGGTAAGGTAAGCTTTTAGTGCGTCACTCAACTTGTTCCACATCGCATGTGTTTATTTCGTTTCCATTTCGCTAACGCATGTCACCCAGATTACCGCGCATTCATCAGAGTCCACGGTTGTTACTCGGAAGGAAGAATACCTGGCAGCGGTGTTGGTGGTACTAGCACTGGAAGAGTCGCTAATGTTGACATTGAAGAGACGGTGCTTGAGGAAATTGAACGAGATCCGTCTACCTCTACAAGAGCAATAGCACGACGCACTGGAATCACAAAATCGATCGTGCACCGTGCATTGAAAAAAAATAAATTCCACCCCTACCATATTAGACGCTTGCAAACTCTGCAACCGAGAGATTACCACGCAAGATTGCGTTTTTGCCGTCAGATGCTTGCGAAAATAGAGCAAGATCCGCAATTTTTTAATAATATTCTGTGGAGCGATGAATCAACACTGAAGAGAAATGGATACTTCAACATGCACAATCTCCACAGCTGGCAACTATCGAATCCGCACCTAATGAGAGAAGACAGATCCCAGTACCAGTTCAAAATAAATTATTGGACCGGTATATTGAACGGAAAGATAATTGGCCCATTTGAACTGCCCGGGAACTTATCTGGCCAAAGCTATTTGGACTTTCTTCGAAATGATCTGCCAAATTTAACGGAAGAGGTGCCCGAGGAGGTGAGAGAATCCCATTGGTTCCAAAATGATGGATGTCCTGCGCACTATGCAGTAAACGTTCGTGCGTATTTGAATTCCACATACCCAGATATATGGATTGGCAGTCTGGGGCCCATTTTGTGGCCTCCACGTTCCCCGGACTTAAATCCGCTGGATTTTTTTTACTGAGGCTGCCTAAAAGAAGAGGTTTACTCCAAGCCGATTAGAAATTTAGAAGAGTTACGCAGCCGTGTCCGAGAAGCCGCTTCAAAAATTACTCACCGGCGTTATGCGCGACTGCTTAAAAGAGCTTTTATTCGGAGATGTCGGGCGTGTATCAGAGTCGGTGGCAGACAGTTTGAGCATTTACTGTAAATGTACACGTCAAATAAAGTTTTATTAATGTTTAACATTATTTTTTATTAAACCCTTATGGTCAGGTACAGTTTAAGACGTTACTCCTTCTGCACATTAATAGCAATAACCTCGTATTTACATTAGGTAAAAGGATGTATGATACCATTTTGAAATCTGTATTAAACACGCATTTTTTTAAAATAGTTGGCCACTTAGGTCCTCATACATTTGTTTTACACCCAAGACGCTTGAAATTTTACAAAAAAAAATATTTACCGAATTTCATGCAGAAAATTGAAGTTCAGTTTTTTTTAAAAAAAAAAAGTGTAATAGCTATTCATACTATTTGCTGTATATCTATTGGTATAGTCCATGAAGAATATTATAACACCAAAAAACCGTCGGATTTCATTTAATTGTAGCCGTGGTGTAGAGATACGTAAAATAATGTGAAAAAAAAATGATTTTTTTTCTAAATGACATCTTAGATACTACTTGGGATAGATTTTTTTTTGTATTTTATTTTGAGCGCCCAATAGCTCTACTATAAGGTGTTTCAGGCTTATCCATTCTTTCCGGGACACCCTGTATAACTTTATAATTTTTCATTATAAAATAAGTAGTATAGTATGTTAGAATAATGGAATGTAAATAATTTAATATTTACAACATGTAAATTCACTGAGTGATTTTTCTTAATTTAGTATTTTTTTGAGGTTAGGCGGTTTGTTTCGTACCGAAGTATTATTATGATACTCTAGCGATATGAGATTTGCGACAGATTAGTATTGATTAGCGATACTATCGCTAACAAATTGCAACATCGGGATGAAGTATAGGCAATAGCTAGGATGAAGTATCGCTAACAAGGCACAAAGTATACTCCAAAGTGAAAACTTTGAGTAAATGTATTTTGATGTCAACTTTAACACCCGTATGACGTTTTTTACTGTTGTCATGTGTAGAAAATTCGCGAATGTTCCCCAATAAGGTTAAACACCACATTTGTAATTCTAACTGCAACACAGTTATCTGAAGGTAACCTTATTTTTGGGCAAATTTGTTTCAAAATAAGGTCTTTTTTTTTCAAATACATATGTAATTTTTGCATCTTAAATGTATGTAGTAAGTTTAATAACCGCTACTTATTGCAAGGCATGTAATTAAATGACTTGAATGAATTTATGAAATTGTAAAAATGTAAAACTTTGTAACTTTTTTGACGCCATAAGGACTTCGGAGTCTGTGAAAACAAAAGTTAAACAATACCTATGGCGAACGGTGGCTGTTTGGTGTCGGCCGGCTTTAAAATAGTACCACTGCACCATCCAATCTCTTCCCGTGGGTGGCGATATAGGCGATTAAGGGTTATCCCTTATATCAAAGTTTGTTATCCTTTTTTTTTAAACCCGCTACCATTTAAGCCCAGTGGAACTATACCATCTCTAAAAGAGTAGACTCGCTAACCCGCTTAGCCAGCGTGATGTTTTAAAGCCATACATATATATCCTCATACACAAGACAACGTGCCTGAAGAGGCCCATGTCGAGCAGTGACCGATAAAAGGGCTCGCTACGATTACCTTTCCAACAATAGGCAGAGGTGCAACTAACTAGGCAACTGGGCTAATTGTTCGTCACTAAAGTTTAACTAGAATTTACAGATAACCTTCCTAACTGCAAACAAGCCATTGTCGTATTTGTTCCAAATATAGCGTTCAGACATGAGGGTCTTTATTGTCGCTCTTGCCGTTCCTATTTGCATTCAGCTACAGTCATTTCCATACAATTTCGTACTAAAAATAGAACGCTGTTTTATAGTTTTATTGGTGGTTTGATTTAGGTCAAAGATTGTGCTAGTATGTTTTCCTTCATCCATTATTTGTATTTTCTACTATTACTAAATAAATTGACTACCCAATTTCGATTTACTTTTTAATATTTATGCTTTAGATTAGAGCAGGGATGGCGAACCTTTATTGATCTACATGCCATTTTTTCTGAGGAAATGTTTAATGAGGCCATGACGTGCCGTCAAACAATCTTGACTTAGTGATTAACGGCGAAAAAAAAAATAAAACTAAATACTATCAACTTAAAACTCTTTATATGCAAGCAGAAATATACATTTTATACAGCAATAGTAACATTAACAGTTTTATGTTTATTTAAATGATAGGAAAAATTAGTGCGACTTGTGGTGATGCCGCTCCGGCACCGGTAGCACCCCGTTTACAGTGTTCTTTGTTACTATGACCTCAAATGTAGACGGAAAAATAAATTGTTTCCATTAGATACCTAAATTCCTTAATTAATGTCGTGCCCAAATTATTTCGTCCATGCCACCAATGGCACGCGTGCCATTGGTTCGCAATCGCTGTACTAGAGTAACATTTTTCTGTCGTGTTGCCCGAGTGGAATCTAATTTCCAAGTTTGTTAGTGTGTCTAGATAGGTATTACTACGTTACTTATACTCGAACATTCTTATGATATCATATCACACTATTATCCACGTACAGAGCGTGACTAATTCGTGATAATGATGAATAAAATAATAAAAATTGATAATTTTTCCATGACAAATACTCATACATTTATTTATACTCATACAATACATTTATTTAGATTGTAGTTACAATAACCGTTTTAATATTAATTTTATGCTTCCATATACTCGTACATGTATAATACATACACAAATGTATATTGATGGTGGGATTGATTTCAATTCATTTAAGGGACAATTCAGTAGGTAGTAAAGATAAGTAATTATATAAAAATTTTTTTTTTTTTTTATAAAATGCCAATTAAAAGCACCACTGCTTCTTTCAATAGCCATGAGCAACTGAAATAAGAATAAGTTTATTGATAAAATCTTATTAACTTTTATATAAGACGCCTATAAAGATTTTAAACTTCCCGTTTATAACTATAAGTATACATAATCCTTAATTATCATTGCTGGATTTATCTTCGTCGGATGTCGGCATTTTAATGCCTTTACACTAGAATAGCTCAAATATTCCCAAATTACGTCCGCAATTACTTCCTAAGGGATTAGCCTTTACTTTACAACCTAGTGGAAATGGCCATCTGTTCCCATATATTTTAACGTTATAGGAGACCAAAATCCTTTAAGTAGTTTAATGGCAGCTATTTTTAGCCTTATTGTTTACAAGCGAAAATTTCATCGACTTCTTCAGCGTACAGATGATGGTAATCCTGAATGTCAATATTTTTTATAGGTTGAGAGAATTTTCTAATAGGAATTAGGTAAACGGATTTTTAACACTTCTTACAAAGGGTTCTATCAGTTTAATAAAACTGCATTTGATTTAATAAAGACGGATTTTTAACACTTCTTACAAAGGGTTCTATCAGTTTAATAAAACTGCATTTGATTTAATAAAGACGGATTTTTAACACTTCTTACAAAGGGTTCTATCAGTTTAATAAAACTGCATTTGATTTAATAAAGACGGATTTTTAACACTTCTTACAAAGGGTTCTATCAGTTTATTATAATAAAACTGCATTTGATTTAATAAAGACGGATTTTTAACACTTCTTACAAAGGGTTCTATCAGTTTAATAAAACTGCATTTGATTTAATAAAGACGGATTTTTAACACTTCTTACAAAGGGTTCTATCAGTTTAATAAAACTGCATTTGATTTAATAAAGACGGATTTTTAACACTTCTTACAAAGGGTTCTATCAGTTTAATAAAACTGCATTTGATTTAATAAAGACGGATTTTTAACACTTCTTACAAAGGGTTCTATCAGTTTAATAAAACTGCATTTGATTTAATAAAGACGGATTTTTAACACTTCTTACAAAGGGTTCTATCAGTTTAATAAAACTGCATTTGATTTAATGAAGACGGATTTTTAACACTTCTTACAAAGGGTTCTATCAGTTTAATAAAACCGCATTTGATTTAATAAAGACGGGTTTTTCATTAATATACTTGTTTAGTTTTTTTATAAGTTAATTTATTTTTGAATATCTTCATACAGTCACTTCTTGAAGCCAATGAAATTATAATCCTTTATGGTTTAATTCCTTTAAGTCTTATTATGTTTGTAAAAAATCATTATTTATGGTTGACGAATGAAGGTTTTAAAGTATTGTAAATTAAAGTTAAAGTTAACAGTTTAATAATTTTAATTCAAACTAATTATTTTTAATAATGATAATTAAAATGAACAATTTATTAGGTGTACAACTTTGCTTCCGCCGTTTTCCTATAGATGGCTTTAGCGGTAAGTAGTGGTCGAAATAAATAGATCATAAAATTCATGCAATAAACTTGGGCATCTGTCAACAGAACCCCATGGAAACATTAGTCGATTTGTGTGTGCATCATAAAGTTATTCTCAATTGAAAATGTCAGTTTATGAGCCAAATTCTCGTCATTTGCGGGAGGTTTTAATTTTCTGCTTCAATATAAAGAAATCTGCGGCGGAGGCTCATCGAATGCTCTCAAATACTTATGATGAGGCCGCTATTAGTGAAAGAACATGTCGTGAGTGGTTAAACCGAATATTCACGGCTCCTAGGTCCATGCTCTGTATTTGGTGGGACCAGCTCGGTGTAGTGTATTATGTGCTGTTAAAACCGACTGAAACAATCACAGGCGATCGTTATCGAACGCAATTAATGCGTTTGAGCCGAGCATTGAAAGACAAACGGCCGCTAAACAACGAGAGACACGATAAAGTGATTTTGTAGCATCATAATGCTCGACCCCATGTTGCGAAAGTGGTCAAGACATACTTGGAGACGTTGAAATGGGAAGTCCTACCCCACCCGCCGTATTCTCCAAACGTTGCTCCCTCTGACTATCACTTGTTTCGATCAATGGCACACGGCCTGGCTGACCAGCACTTCCGGACTTATGAAGAAGCAAGAAATTGGATCTATTCGTGGATCGCTTCAAAAGATGACCAGTTTTTTCAACGCGGGATTCGTACGCTGCCCGAAAGATGGGAGAAAGTAGTGGCCAGCGATGGACAATACTTTGAACCATAAATGTATAACCAGTTTTTTACAATAAAGCCTCGAATTTCGGAAAAAAAACGGCGGAAGCAAAGTTGTACACCTATGTACTTTTGTAACTTCATTAAGGAATCTAACAATCAAAGTGAAGTTCACGAGGCTAATATATTATTATCGATGTTAGTTTCTAAATTATGACGGTATAAACTTTTAAAACAATCGGCAACAAGAGAGATAGAAGCAAATACATAGTGCATTTTTATTTAATCTAAAAATCTACCTCCCCGACTAATACGAGTTATCGGGCTTTTGTACGTATATCATCGTCATCATCTAGAACTGGCTTCCATCCACTGCTGAATACACGCGTATACGATACAGGTATTTTCCTCGTAGTTTCGGTTGGGTTGCACCGACCCGACCAGTTACGAGCTGACTGAGATCTTCAGTCAAACACGGCACCATGGCAAACATACGTATTTAAGACCCGTCTTATAGACGACGTTCAAATCGCGAAAATCTTAAAAGATACATAAACCTCAAACAACGCTTTAGATTTAACAACTTTTTTGTTACAAGTTACAACCCACGTTTGTAAGTAAGTACAGGTCGTAACTTACATTGACGAGCGGTCGGCGGCGCCTTGGTTGTAATATGGAAACCGGCGTATTAAACCAAAAATATACTTGGGTACCGATGTCTACCTATACAATTCCGTTTTTTTAACTCTAAGCTACTTTTTATCCACAGAATTCGTTTTGTGTTGTAATTAGCGATATGCGAGTAATTACTCGGCAATATTATTCTGATACTAAGTATCAATAGTCTAAAGTCTCATTTACTTGTGTAAAGTTTGGAGAGTTTCTCGGATCGGGCGAGATTATTGTATACGATTCTCGTATCGGACCAAATTACATACAATTCGGGTGTATAACTGTTCACATGATGATCAAAATTCGATGATAACAGAGATAACAGTGATCGGATGAACAGTTGTTTATACTAGCTTTTGACCTATGTTCGAGAAACTCTCCTTGTGTAAATGAGCCATAAGGCTATATGATATTATTTCTGTATTCCTATTCACATTCCTTTACCTATAGTTTATTACATCGTTTAAAAAGATTAATTAAAATATGTTCTTATTATAAAAATGACAGACAGGATTAATTTGTCGTATTCATTTAGATTCGAATAGACGTTGATCTTTTTTTTGATGCAAGAAGTGAGTAAGTGTCGATACTTTTGTGATGTCGGTTGATACATTGTAATAATAAATACCTCGCAATTTTATAGTTTACTTTAGTTGAATCGCTTTTGTATGAAATTAAAATTTAGTAGATAATCCTGAAAACGAAGCGATGATAACATTGATAACTTAAAGCGGGCATGATGTAGGTATTATAGACACTAGACGCGCGCTAATCAATCATACTTTCGTCTCCGCTTTTGGATATTTGACATGATTCATTCTATTACAAACATAGCTTCGTTGAACAAAATTATGCCAAAATGGTCGTTTTCATAATAAATCAAAACAAATTCATTTATTTGTGGATTGTAGATGGATAAAAAGCTATTGAACATATAATATAAACGATCTCTACATCCTGCCAAATTAGCCAATTCTGCCAATCACATGGTCAATATTATAAGATTATTTTAAAATATAACATTATTGTCTATATAATAAAGAAACAAAACAACATAAATATCCAACATACACTCATATTATATATTACATTCTCAACATTGAAATATAAAAACCACAAAACTCTAAAAATGACGAAATTATCATTTTTTGGGGACACATTCACAAAGCATACGTTTAAACATTCCTGTCATTCTTACATTTTATATATTGTAACTCGGCACTTTATTAATATCTCTATTGGTTTAAATAGTACCTACCTAATTCGATAGTTCGATCGACATTAATTCTATTCGAAGGCGTCGATGGTAGCTCTTGTAATTCCACTCGCCGTATAAGGTTACCAATAAATCCCATTGGTTCGACAAAAGAAAGCGTATCTCTTATCCCATTGGTCCGTTGCTCCCCCGGTATTTGCTGTAAAAACGTTGCAGGTCGCTGTATCAATGCACGACATTTTATGCAATTCTCATTAATGTGATTTGCATTTGAGTAGTCGATGAATAACACGCGATGAAACTTGTAATTTTCTTTTGTTTTTTATTTAGAATAGATGACAGACGAGCCGGCCGGCTACATAGTGGTAAATGGTCACCGCCGCTCGTGGACACCTGCAACACCGGGGGGCTTGTGGGTGGCTGTGCTGTCGACCTTTCAGAATCCTGTTCACAGCTCTCTTGAAGAGCCCCATATCGTAGCGTTATGGAAAAACCACGGCTGACAGTTCATCGACCACTTTCGGGTTCGCGGTATAAAGTGTCTTTTTGACCGCACTGTTCGCAACGGCTCCATGTCAAGGAAGTGCGGATGAACCGCACGACGATGACGAGCAGTGCGATGGTAAAAATACAAAGTTGGCAATAAATTGAACAGTTCTTCAAAAAATACCCCATTATATAGGCGGTAAAGAAGCCAGAGAGGCGTAACATTTCTTAGGATGCTGAGCGATTCTAGACCACCTGCGAAAGTGGGATCGTCGACAATTCGGACAGTACGTCGTTGGACGGAGTCAAAAGGCTCCAGCTGGTATTTCGGTGCACCGGCCCAGAGGTATGAACAGTATGCCACGTGGGGTTTAACTTGAGCTTTATAAAGCGACACACGTTGCCCTGTTGATTGTATTTGTTGACTAAACGCCGTGCCAACAGGGAAAATTACAATATATTTTTGCGGTTCTCAAACAACTTGTCTAAGATATACATAGCTATATGATAGTCATAGTCTAAGATATATATAGCATATCTACCAAGACAAGCCAAATCGATTCAGTAGTTTCAAAATTTTACACGTTTTGATTTTCGCGTTTTTCACACCCATACCATACCATCAACCTATGTCGCTCCACTAGTGGATATAGGTCCCTCCCAAGGCTCGCCACCACCGCACACGATCCTCGCCTCTTCTCTTCCAACCACCACCGGCAAACCTCTTCAAGTCGTCGCTCCACGTGGCCGGTGCGCGTTCCACAGTGCTCTTCCCGGTACGTGGTCTCCGCCCGGGGCTCGTCTACTACATCGGGTTTTCACACATATTTATCCATTTAAACGAGTTTCAACGCGCACATTTTTGCCTTATTTATTTTACTAAATCTCCCTTGCGACTGACGCTGCTCGCGGCCTTCTTTTTCTTTGTATGTCTTATTTTCCTTGTTGACTATTACCAAGTCTGTATAATTTGAACATACTGTCAAGTCAAATCCGTAGAAAGTTCATTACTAGCAATTTGTATGCATATCCATGTTTTCTTTCTTGTCCATTCTACATTCGCGACAGTTTTTCTACCTTTCGCACCATATGTCTATGCTACTTGTACGACCGTTTGCCATATCGGGACGATTGTTGACTGTAAAAGAGATTTATGTGTTTTGACCGCATCCAATTATGTTAATAATTAACAATTAAATGTTTTTGTTCTATTCAATGTTAATACATGCGGGATATTTCCAGTTAAAACATTCTTTCTTTTGCACTCGTGTACTTGTGTAATGACGACCGATAAATATTAAAATACCTACGAACAGAGACTGATCCCAGATTGATAAGATCGTCCATCAGATAGGTATTGATGCGCATCAAATATAATATGCAACAATGAGTGCGTGCCACGCATACATGAGCCTGATACTCGCCAAATATAGCAATTGATGAACATGAACAGTCAATATATCATGAATCTGTAGCGGAACTCATTTCATATGACTGATTGTTGTGTTTGTAATAAATAAGAAACACAAACGTCAACGGTGTGTAACCGATCTTGTTGGCCACACGTGAAGAGCGAGATATTTAACGTGTCACTGAAAATATTTTGTTCAATATCGAGTCAATGTGCATGAGAAGGCCCGTTTCCAACAGTGGATACTGAAATGGCTGGTTGCATTGCATTGCATCGACAGTAGAATCCATTCTACCAGTTTTTACGATCGTTTTTTTTCATAACTTACTTATTTTATTTAATAATTTATTGTGCACACATAACATGAAATAAATGAAATGGAAGAAAAAGAAAAGATGTACAAAAGGCAAGCTTATCTCCTGCGGAAATTTCTTCCAGCAGGCAGAAAGTGCGCACGGAAAATTTGTATGTACAATAGTACAATAATACTAACAAAATATATATTTATATACGTATACCTAAATAATAAATATGTAGTATACATATAAAATATAAGTATACATCTTATATTATATCATGTACATATTCATATTATAACTTATTGTTCATTTCTAGTATATGTTCAATTCTACGCGCGTCACTCGCACAGCGTTCGCTTTACATGTTTTTAACTTTCGATAGATTCCCTAAAATAATTTTATTTTTCGCTAAAACGGTTTTATATAGTCTTAACTTAATTTAGTTGACATGTTTTAGGTTTGTGACATGTGTTACAAATGTAACATTGATGACATATCTCGTATGCCAATCACCCTGTATGGGCAGGCTATCACATCAATGTTACAATTTGTAGTGGCCTTGCCTCAGATATGGCGCAGGGTCGGGTCACACACGGTCAGCATATCGCGAGACGAAACATAATGATGTCAACATCGTATAATAAACATCGAGCAGTGATTTAAATTGTACAGATTTATTCAATTTACTGTTACAACTTCACACATAGGACTATTTATAGACAGATAAAATTAACTTGCTTTAATATAAATCAGTATAGGACCAGTAGATATCAAAATAAGCGCGAACCAACAGAAGTTTTCCTTTATTTAATAAAAAAATATTCATATAAATGCTGAACACACAGCTTCCAAATAGTTTAAAAAAAGAGTACACACCAGGTGATTTCTTAACGCCATTATATTCCTCCTCTTGAAGAATATCCCAATATTTTTATTTTTTACTTCAAACTTTCATCAGTCTGCTGATTTTGCTGATGTGCAGCTGAATGAAACGTTTGTTTGTGCTATTCTTTTGGATTAGACAGATTTTTTGAAAAATAAACTAAATATTCAATTTTATTCAATGTTACTGCATAAGTTAATCACAACTTAGTTTTATGTAGAGAATTTATCCGGCCCGTAGAATCGTAGTTAGTTGTAAAGCTACTTATCGATACCATTTATTATAATGTATAAGAAGCCTTCGATTAAATAAAGATTACTTTTAGGTGCCTTACCATAAAAATATCTCCTTTATCTTCAGTTAGTACGCGGCCCAATGCAAAACAAATTACATGCAATGCCGTAACATCTGTTCGATGTTTACGATTACCACAGTACATATAGGAACAGTAAGAATTCTTCTTAGAAACATTCAACATGTGAGTGTCCCTAGCTTCGACTCACAAACTACACATATACACCGTCCCCGCCGGCGGAGACGAGGACGTCACCCTCGCTACACCGTGAACACACACCGGCCTTCAGCCAACACTTATACTCAGGTATCGGCACGTGCCTGGGCGCTTCTCACCGACTCATGATCCCGCGGTACTCTCCCAAAGCAACGCTCTAAGTCGAGGTCCGTTCTTTAAGCCGCGCGCCGGTCTTAGACCGGCGGGGGAGCCCTTAGGCTCGTTGCTGCACACACTACTCCTGGCTGAGCACCTTCTGCGCTCGCCCTAAACTATACATGTCCGGTGACTCTTGAAAGGCCATTAGGGCCACAAGAATTTAGTCATTCCGAAAAAAAAATCCTTAACTTCGCTTAAGTGGCGCAATGATTTTCTAGGAAACTCAAATATGTTCATCTGCATTAGTTTAACGTCCTAAAAGTAAGAGAAGTGGTCTGGTGATTTTAGAGTTTACGCCTAGAGATACTATTATATACAAACAAATTCGCAGTCTCTATAATATTACTATTATAGATTATGTAATCATTGTAATGAATCATACTCGCTAGTTTAAAAATATCGACTAAATCGCGCTGATATCTCAATACCCGTGCAATTTCTATATCGAGTACGAGATTTGTGATCTATATCTTACCTCAGTAAGATACAGACAACTCTGTCTTTCCTTACTGTTATACTTTCCTTACTAGTTTTTCTTAACTCTGTATATAAATTAATGTCAAGTACCTACGCAAGGCGTCGTCTTCGTCGTGCCGTACAATTAGTCAAGTTTACATACGGATTCGATGTATCTGTACTGAAAAGTTTATTATGAGGACTATGCGCATTAATTACTATGAGGAGTTTATATTAGCTATCCTTTGCACCTCTGTTAAACACATTAACGCCGTTGCGACGCGGGTGGTCCTCTTCATTTTATATTGCAAGCCTTTTGGATGCAAGTTGTGTATTCACAGGGGCACAAATAAATATCTAACGATACAAGTACATAGTTTCTAAAGTGTGTTATTGCTTGTCAGAATATCAATAATGAATGCTTACACTTCACTCATTTATTCAAGCCAGACTAATTTATTCAATGAGGTTTAGGAGACAAAAAATGTAAACAATTATTTATTTAATATTATAGGCACAATTACAAGTATGGTTATATGTTAACAATTCTGCCACATACAAAGCATATTATTGATACATATTGTACACAAAATGTGAATATACAGACGTAGCTCACACAGTACTACAGCATCTACTGTGGTATGGAGTGCCTATTACTTCATACCATCTCATGATTGTGTAGCCCGCTCAAGAATCGTTAGACATACAGTATGGTGCCGTATCATATGAGTATGAGCCCCTGTGTCCTGCTGTACTTTTCCTGGATGAGATAAATCGTGTCTATGTTTTGGATAACATATTCAAATTCAATTTGCCCAAAATGTATACAAACATGGCGACCTGAGGTAACTGACACTTCAGAAATTAAATCAATGATTTCTTAATACCAATAGTATTAAGTATTAATATTAAGCGTAGTATTAAGAAATCTTGGAATTAAATAGTGAGGGGATAATTATTTATATATCCATAATTTGATTCATCGAGACTTCTAAATTTAAAGCTACATGTTGAGATATTTCACTGATTTGATTTTGTATTCAGCAAATTAGATTGAAACAGACAATACACTATTAAAACTGTCGTAACTGACCAATGACACTCTATCATAGATTACTTAAGAATACACAAAACAAAGTCAATTCGACACAATATAATTAACGTAATTAACACGCCTACACATGATGACAATATAGTAAATAATAGTATAAACAACGTAATACAATCCGCTCAAATCCAGGTGGCATAAATGCTAATTGCGCTCACACACTTAATCCAAACAATTATCTTACATTGCAATAAGCTTTATTAAAACCATAGAACTCACAATCCCTTGTATGAACTGAGTTTGAACTGTAATGTTATGAATGACGGATGACCCCCTTCTCGATTAAAATTAGGCGAACAACTGACACAAATTAATTGTTTTCGCATCGCTTCCAAGTAATTTCTAATTGTGACAGCCATGCCATATGCATAGTTTGTTAACGAGTATCCAACTGTACGGTAATTAAATGTAGGTACGCATGTTTTAGGTAATATATGTATAATTCAGTAACAACTGCAAACAGTGTATGCTGTATCTTTGAGATTTATGAATCAGAAATTAGAAAAATACGGTCGTGTGGTGTCGGCTTTAGAACCACCACCCCCTCTCCTCTAACATAACTAAGACTAAGGGATAACAAAGTCGCTACTGAGGAACTACATGAACTCTAAAAGGGTGTACTTGCCAACCCCCGTGCCAACGCGGCGTTCACTCATGCACAAGATAATGTGCATTTAGGAAGCCAATGTCCAGCAGTGGATGATAAAAGAGCATTGGACCGCAACAGTAGTTATACTGTTGCGGTACTTTTTTAGACAGAACTAACTTCTCTGAATAATCCTTATCTAACCTGTCGTTTATTTATACGGTCAGATATCTATTCTAGTTACCAAATTTTCTCATAACTCCAATACCACCTATGTGGAACCTTTTTGCTTGGACACATATACAACAGTCCATATCTCTATGCGGAGTCTATTGCTCCAGAAAGACTAGTTGCTAAGAGACATAGGTATAGAAGAAAATTTGTAGGGAAGCAGAACAGATATGCGCTGGAAATAGCCTACGCAATACGGCGCGTACTTCCCGCGATTCGGTCCATATAACCGAAGGGTTGACAGGGCCGTGGGTGGAATAGGGTAGAAGTCCATATCTCCAATACAGCCTATTTGGACTCTTTTTTGTTTAGATATCTACATATACACGTACGTTGTGTTATATTGTACATATACCTACATATATATTGAGGGGGAGAGTGCACGGTGCAGTCCAAGAGGCGCTGGGCGCGCTCGACTGGCCACGTTACCGCTCTCTCACAGAAGACTACCTTGAAATGTACCTTATCTTTATGGTACTTTATCTTATTTCCTTAATGTACGTACGTGTTTCGGTAGTAAGTGAGATGTGCCAGAGCCCATTACCATCCTATCCCTCCCCATTTTCCCAACCCTTTCTCAAAATCAATTCCTATAGCTCCAAAGTTACGCAGCGCATCCGGAGGCGTGCCAACGTTTGTCATTCTGGACTGATGTTGGCATATATCGCGGATGTCTATGGGCGACAGTATCCACTTACCATCAGCTGGACTGTATGCATGTCTGCCGCCTTCGTACATAAAAAAAAGACGCTATTCTTTTATTTCTTTGTTCACAGATGTGCCTCACCGAATGGCTCAGACTGCGCGACTATAAAGGCGGGCGGTCCCGAATACTCCTAGGCAAAGAAATCCCGGCGTGGGTTTGGGAAGCCTACAAGGTGATTGGTGTGTTCCTCTTCGGGTGCGCCTGTCAGCAGCTAACCACGGATGTAGCCAAGTACACGATAGGAAGACTGCGGCCACATTTCTTTGATGTGAGTATTTTTTTAACCTATCAATATGTGATGTTATCCTGAACAAAGCAACCTTATTGTCATTATGAACTTAATTACTTAATTTTCGTAATCCACATGAAATTCTCTACTGAAAAATGTATATTTTCATATATCTAGGTGTTTGAGATAATTATATTAAACAAGAGCAAACAAACAAACAACACTAGTAAAGTAAACAAAAGCCCATAAAAGTGAATTTGGAAAAATCGCACTTTAAGTTCAAAACGCGAATGAAGATCCCATCGGATGTTACACAAATACCTTTTTTTAGTAAAAGACATTTTTATCTGAATAATTTTGAAAATGGAACTCTGCTTGCCAAACGCCATTAAATATTCATAGCTTCATAGAAATTTGAAAATTAAGTGTTTGCAGAAAAATGAATTCAACAAGAGAACATTTTCGTTCAATGATTTTTTAGGACTTGTTGCGGTCTAAATCAGAAACAAGATTATGCAGACTTGAATTAGGATTTAGTGATGAACCCCCATACAGCGCCACTGTTTACTTAATTAGCTGTTTAATTCACTGAACCAATTGGTTCAGTAAATTTAAACATGGTCGTACCCACCTCAGTGACGCGTCCCGCGATGGCGGTGACGAAAAAAAACATCAAAACTGTGCGGGTTGAATGATTGAAGCAGATAAACGAACGACATATCGGCAGATCTTTAGGTATTGCTATGAGTCAAGTTCAAACTTTTTACACGATGTCCTACGGCTAAGGAATTTTTGTGCTAGATGGATTCCTCACAATTTGAGCGAAGCTCAAAAACACTGCCGCGTGGAATGTTGTTTCCAAATGCTTGAAAAATTCGACAATGGTCAATCAAGTGCTGTTTTTGATATAGTAATTACTGCTGATGAAAGCTGGATCTACTGCTATGAACCTGAAATAAGAGACAATTGCGCAGTGGGTCTTTCCTTTCGAAGAGTTGCTGACGAAAGTGAAGAAGAAGAGTGCTGAAAAGAAGATATTTGCCTCCTTCTTTACTACTATACCTTTAGAAAATAAAAGAACAGTAACTGCGGACTAGTATGTTAACAACTGTTTGCCTTCTGTTTTGGAAAAGTCAGAGATCGATGTTCACGAAGCAGAAAGATCCTCCGTCGCGACAATGCCCCAGCTCACTCCGCCAGACAAACGAAGCAATTTTTGTTCCGTCGTATTATTGTGTACCACAGAGATAAATTTATTATCTAGAATTACCAAATGTATCGTTATCTCTAAATTCTGTGTAAATAGAAAATTATATTAACACATGATGGAATTATTATTCTACGGGACGTGATTTGGCATTTGAAAAAAAAGAATTTTGAATATACCTAATGAGAAATTATTTATATGTATTTATATATACGGTTCTTAATCTACGTTTTTACTTTCGCGTCGGTTTCAATTAATTTCTAACTGTGACAGCCGCATATATTGTTAACGAGTATCCAACTCCATGGTAAGTAAATGTACGCATGTTTTAAGTAAGATATAATTTGGTAACAATTGCAAACAGTGTATCCTGTATCTTTAGGATTTATGAATGGGAAATTAGAAAACTGCTGCCGTATACCTTCTCTTTTCCTGTTTGTGTCGTAAAAGGCAACTACGAGATAACAAAGTCGCTACCAAAATCCCCGAGGAAATACACGAACTCTTAAAGAATGGACTCGCCAACCCGCTTGAACGAGACAATGTGTATGACAAAGCCCGTGTCCAGCAGTGGATTATAAAAAAGTTGGTTACGGTTAGTCAGAAAAATAAATTGACACACTCCCTAACGCTAGTAAAACGAACCATACAACCATTCTTCTCTTTTTAATGTTCTGTGTCGTAATTGTAGTTTATGAATAGCATAGTGTGAAAGTTCTAAGTCAGACTGTCAGCGGATTTACGTAGCGGTTAAAGTGGACGATTTGATAGTATTTGCAGCCAACACATAAAGCACATGTTTACAGCTGTAGACACTGACACCCAACCTTGTTGGATCACAATTCTTATGAAATACTATTTCGTACTGGTATGATACTGGAGATTTCATCCTATTTTGTCGATGTTGAACTTTTATATAAATAATAATATATATGTAGTATAATAATATGTAGGTAATATTTATAAATAAGTATGATAAAATAGTAACGAGACCAATAGTAACATGCAATAGTTTTTATAAGAAATAATACGTTTATACTGAGCTATCAACTAATGTACAATACTTATAACAAAGAAAAATACGAGTATTTTATGTTAACAGTGTTTTGAAATGATAATGAAATCTATTTTACGAAATAAAGAACTCTTTCGGCTTTTGTGTATCTCTGAATTTGTGACTTTTACCTACTAGTTCGGAAAAGGATCGCAATATAAAAAAATGATGTCATTCTTCAGTAGTGCCATTACAACTATACCCGCTTCAAATATTTTATTTTATAACCTGATATCTAAAGCCAAAAATCTACATTTACAAAATTACAAATTTTGTATTTGTGATTGTATTTATGTACAACTAGAACGTTGTATTTATGATAGACGTCACTTGACCAGCTATTGCATATGTTAATAATGACCTGCAAATTACTTCTTGCGTTTATTTCAAAACTCGATTGGCCAATCTATCAGTTTCAGTTTCAAGAACAGTCAACAATAGCATTCACTGATTTCAATACCGTATCAATCATCTTTAGATATACATAACAAAGCGTACATTTATTTATATTGCCGTCTGATCACGTACTTATGTCGACGTATGTGACTTGTCAATCTTGTCATCGTCAGTATCTTCATGTCCACTTTCACGTCGCCCCCTCATAAAATCGGATCTATTCTTTTTGAACTCCTTTTTTTTCTATTAATAGTTTGAAATAGTATACATGTATATTTATATGTTGATATTGTCATTATGTTTGCAAATACAACAATAAATAATGTCGGTTTTGCCTGAAATGTCTAGTTAGGACCGACTTTTAAACACTTCCGAAAATTTGACTACTGAATTTTTTTCTGGAAACACGAATTTGTTGAGCGAGCGATGTGGGCCTTGTAAATATTAAATATAATTAATATGTGTAGAATAAACATTTTTAATTAATAATAATTATATAAACTAATAAAATTATTACAATAATAAAAGGTGTTTTCCCACTAAGTTTCTTTTTTAATTAAGTGGTAACAAAAGTTTTAGAAATGTTGCTCAAGTTTAGAATTATTTAAACTAGAATTAATTTTAGGAATTACTTTAACTCAAGGAATCTGATAATAACATATAGTAATGGTACATTGGGAAAAAAATACGAATATTTAACCGATTACAGATTAATTATCAGTGCCATTGATTCCATTGTTTACTTTTGCAGTAATTATTTATATTGTTATTTTTGTAGAATTGTTTGAGTACTAAATTAAAACAACAAAATAAATACGTCACTTATTTTTGAGAGAGCACGAAACATTTTTGAGAGCACACGTGTTCGGATAATATAAAGCTCGATATATATATACAGCTTAAAATATCTGACGGCGTTGAATAACTGTCATGTAATGTTTGACTAACTAGGACAATTATTATCTTCTAAATTAAATTATTTTCGTTAACGATAATCCACAGTGTAATCTTGATAAACAATATTGCAATTAAATTTTACAAACGTGGCGACGTTTTACGACTGTACTCTAGGGTAAGTGACCTCACGCAGCAGATGGAAATCTCAAACAATACTGTTAAGATAGAAAATGTAAGATATGCATTGAAACATGTTGAAAGTTATTACTTTCGACTTGTTTCGTGACAGAATGTAACTAACCTCACTGGCATTTCCTGTTTTGTGAGCGAAACACCTTTTTTTACACAAATATTTGTTGGAATCAAATCCTGGACCTTTTACATAAATAGAATAAATAAAATACAGGTAGGAGCACTACTAACTGGCTTAATCGGGCTAATGAAGTCATATACGTGTATACCTAGTGTTGTGGACTTTAGGATTCTCCTGGGTTATTTGGGGTTCTCAGAAGTGTTAATTAAACCGATCGGTGATCACTTGATCAGAAATAAACTCTATTTCTTTGAAATCAGACTACCTGTATACAAATGTAAGACTTGCAACTAGTTAAATAATTATCAATTGTATTTGTGATGCAACCAATCAGCGTTTATAGCACAATTTCCCTCAAACATGTTTATTTATTTTGGCACTATGTATACCGTAACACGGCGCAGTATATCAGACAGCTATAAATGGAAGGTACGGTACGGTACACCTTAAGGTGGCTGTATATTTTTCAGGTACTGTACGTACGAATAACTTACATCAATATGCTCTGCTCTGAAAGCATTTCACTTTCGCGAGGATATTGATGACTTGTTTGACTAGTTAATGGCAGTATATCAGAAGAGTTCTGATGTTGCAGATGTTCACCGTCAAACGTAACCTGACCTTTCGTTTAAGTCAATGATCGTAACCATTTATCAGTTGGGCGTCTCAACGTCTGCCAACAACAACGACGCTACTAATTTTGCTGCTTGTAATTATAACACACTATCACTTTTTACCAATGCCACCGATAATTTCAAATGGTTATACCTAACTACATTTTCCTTGTTAGTTGAACACGGTTTCCCTGTTAGTTCCTTGTTAGTAGTTTTATAAACACTGAACAATAAAAATGTAAAACAAAACTAAACTGTTAACATCAATAGTAAGTATATCTGATATAAGTATGACTGTTTTGTAGAATACCCACTGACCTGTAGTTAAATTATTTTTACATATGTAGGTATGTACATATAGTTATGGGAGTGTGCAGTGCTAAGACAAACTTTTACTGTTTATATGGTACCAAGTAACATTTATTTATTGTTTTTATATTGTATTTGTGTTTAAAATAAAATAGTAAATAATTTTGCCTAAAAGTTTTGTCTCTTTCTCGAGAGATAAACCACTGTTGTAATATTCATTCAACCTGCCATTTAAGTCATTTAAGCTATTTAGTCATGTCATTTAAGTCGTAGACTTACGTTATAATTACCACAGAGCAAAAGTCAAATTCAACACGACACAAAAAAAATCTTATTTACTTGATTTATCAATTTATACGACTGACGTGCGTGACAGAGCCTACCTAAAATATTTAAACTGTTCTAAGCGGGCGAAACCGCGCGCGTAAACTAGCCAGCCATGAATAAAATATTCGTATTTACTAAGCGCTTTACATTTCATTTGTTCAGTTCAGCTGCTCATAAATCTAGACTGCACAAAGGGATAGTTTGCATAATTCGATTGACCTTACCACTTATCTAATTGGAATCACTTGATTTCTATTTTAGCTCAGTCAGTCGCTGTACTATTGGGACGAAATTTTTGCGGACGCCCTGTCTTTTTACGATACAATTTCGTTTTACAAATCATGTCATTTGGAGCTACAGCTATTTTATGCCATGTGGTGACGGATGGCTATAGAATAGCACCATTCCATCTCCTTCCGTGGGTTACTAAATTATAATAAAGCGACCCACCTCTAAAAGAGTGGACTCCTCAATTAGCGTGACGTTTTAAGGCGTTACATCACTCACAATGTGCATGAAGAAGCCCAAGTTCAGCAGTGGACGAAAACAGGGCTGGTTGCAGTTACGGTATTCTTCTATTCCCATACACAAACAGGTATGCTAAAGAAAACGAGTCCATAAATCGCGTCTACAAGGCAAGTCGTCCACGCAAATCATCAGGGTCTATATTTACACGTAAGGCCATGTTATGGTTTTAAGCGACATTTTACCGTCTGGGTGGCTCACCGCTTGCGACAATGAAAATGTGAAAGCATACGAATTTTCTTTACGCTCGCTCCCGCTAAGGTTTTAAAACCCAAGCACATCGATGTTAAATAAGACATCTATTTAAATATTACATAAGTCATCACGGTTATTTAAACACATTGTAAATAGAACCCAGCCCTTCCGCATTAGGATTCCCTGTGGTAAGGGCTAGTTCATTTCACTCAAAAAATTTTGATGTTATGTATATTTGTACCAAAACTATACTTATTAATTATAATTGAATGATTAATTTATGTGTTTAACAATATTAATCTAAACGTTATAACATTTGAGATTTTCACGTTTTACACACATATCTATCTATTTAAACGGGTCTTTACATATTGAGAATCACACATATTAAGAAAATACTCCATTAAAACTTCAGACTATACCGTCCTTCAAACTAACGGAAAACCTACGCGCAACAAAGGATGTAATACCCTATCAGATGCCAGGTGTCTATAAGATAGACTGCAGCTTTGGTAGTTCCTACATTGGCCAAACAAAGCGCACCGTACCAGAAAGAGTCAAAGAACATATCGCAGCTGTGAAGAGTCGCCAGGCGAATAAATCGGCGATAGCGGACCATGTCCAAAAATCCCCTAGTCCAAAAATCCTCTCCACTGATCGCCACTATTTCTCAAAGACTGTGCGTGAAGCAATTGAAATAAAAGAAAACAGAAATTTCAATCGAGAAGATTCAACAAATTTGTATTTGTATTCAACAAATTGTCCTCGACATGGAATTAAACCTCGCGAGATTTCGTCTGATGCTACTTCTGAAATTGTGAGTGTTGTTGTGAAGTTGTGTGCCGCAACTTTTCGAAGACCAAATGGGTAGTTGATGAAACTGCTCGTAACTCTCGACGTGGACTACCCGCCTCTTCAGTCAGCTCGTGACCATGGTTGGTGCATTCGCGTTAAGGCCCGTTTAAATAGATAATCTAAATGTAGACATGAACACCGAGTGAATTTTTGTGCATAATTACGAAGCTTAAGAAATGAGAAAAAAGTTAGATGTCTGACGTTTCTAGCATCGAAGTGGGTTCAATATAGAGCAATCCATATGTAATGGTTATTTAAATGCTTAGGATCTTAGAAGTGAGCTGTGAGAGTACCGACGCTCCCAACAAAAATTCGTCTGCAAGTCTTTTTAATCTAAGAAAATTTAAGTGTAAATCGCGACGGGATCTAACGTAACTTCTTCCTGTATGTCATGATCACCTTAAGTAGGTGCAGTCGGTATAAATAATACAGGCGACTCGCTCCGCCGCCCGGCGTCTTATAATTTGACTTATGGATGGATGCACGGTGGCATCAACATACGGATCTTGTTGCAGTTTTTTTTGCTTTGCTGTCTGCGTACAGTTGTTATATTCTGGTACGAATGAAAATGAATGTTCAATGTCCACTAATGTTGTTTTTAAGAAGCATAGTGGGTGGTTCTTATTTTAACTTTACGGGTACTTCATATTATGCGTTTGAATTTTGCACGAATCTGTTAACTTGAAACCTTTACCACAAGAAAATATTTGTTGATCCGACAACGAATCTGATTGGGTGAGAAGAGCACTGTTTTAATTGTGCGTTTACTTACTACTGATTATTGTATAATATTGACACAGTCAAATGAATCTTTGTTTTAAAATTCGCTCGGCTAATAGTGTTTCATCTAATTGAATCAATATTCAAATTCAAGAAAGAAACTTGTTTAATTAATTAATTTATTTATTCTTTATTGCACAAAGAGACTGAAGTCGGACTTAATGCTTAGAAGCATTATCTCCCAGTGTACCTTTGGGCTATGTAGATATGGCGCGGTAGGTGCAATGATAGGTAATATTAAGTAAAACTATAGTTAATAGTGACGCATATTAATTAAATACCATAATAAAAATAAACATATGCATACATGCATACATAAATACATACCATGTATAACATGTTTTGTGAATCATATTTTTCTTAGATCCTAATTTTATTTACTTTTCCGCATTAAGGGAAATTATAACGACCTTATTAACATATCGCGCTGTATGACCTTTGACCTTCAATTGTTTTATTTTGTGCTAGTGGCCCTGTCGACCCTAGCTATGCTTGACTGGTCAAAATATACAAACTTGATTACTTCGATCGAAAACGATGATATTATTGTTTAAATTAAAGCTACTCATGCCAAACCCATTGCATTATCTTCACAGACTATTGTTCTGAATTAACATTATTTAGTATAAAAACAAGGATTGCATTCTGGGAGGATCAGGATTGCATCCTATAGGGTAGTTACACAATGGTTCGTTCAAAACGCTTTATGGTTGACCGGTGACTTGCAACGACGCATTGTCAGTCCGTATTTTGTAGATGCATTCGCGGGTTATATTTTTTAAAATTATTATTTTACGGCGATTTCTTTCATCATATTTTAATATTGAAAAGGATTTATTATTGATTTTTTAAACTGTAGTCATTAAAATTTTAATATAATGTCACGCACTTGTCCCTTTATATCATCTCAAGTACTAGAACTCCAAATACCGTTTCAAAATCTTTAATCCCAATATAAAAGACATATTGAAACCTTCTGTATCACTGTGAACCCTTCTTGTCAAATCCTACACATTTGAAACGTTTTATGCAATCGGGTTATATAAACTTATTCCAATATAGTCCATAAGACTTCTGATTTTGGGTGTCTTGTATAGCTTGAACGACCGCTGCACAGAAAAATTTAACCATACTATTGTCGTTTCTCCCAACATGTTTGTACTCCAATATCTTTGAATGTGTGCACTCATCCGTAATTTGAAGTACATTTACGTGACATTTTATATGTATATGATGACGAAATTGAGATGGTATATGATGGTATAAGAGAATGTATGTATGTTTGTGTACCCAATTGTTACCTCTTTTCTCAGAAAACCGCTGGACCGATTTTCAAGCGGTTTTTTGTAAACTAAACTTTTAATTGTACCTTGAAGCGTGTTTGAGGATGGATATTGTGGTTCTAACTCACTAGGGGGCGCTGCAGTACCAAGATAAAAGTTGTAATATTTTATAACTTCTAAACCAATATGATACGACATGGTGTTCTTCAAGAAAGCTGTGAATGGGATTATGCAAGGTCGGCGGCGCACCCACATGCCCCTCGGTGTTGCAGGTGTCCATGGGCGGCGGTAACACTTACCATCACGTGGGACCGCTTGCCCGTCCGCCCACTTCTCTATAAAAAAAAACTTATTCGAATGCGTCTTTCTAAAGTGAATAGTTAAAGAGGTGTATATTGTACACATAACCGTCAGCATTTGATGCTGAAGCTGAAGGTGGGTAAGGGAACTCCTTGAAATTTGACGGTACAACGCTGGTATTTGGAGTCATTTTTTGGAGTTGTTTGGTTCAATGAACAGTTCTAATCCATAGAGAGGAATGATGCTATATCCCACAGACGACTGGGTGCGTCTGAATGGTCGTTATGTCATTTCAACAGAAGATTTATATGTACGAACATGATTATAATTTCGAAATGAATGCATTTGTTCGAAGTTGTGTTTTGAAGGTTTAAACTACATCACTGCTTTTAATCTTAATAACATTCATAAATTTTTGGTGTGTTCGTTTAATTTTCTCTGAGCCAGCGAAGTGATAATGAAAACACAACACGATTAATAATAACAAATAATAAACATTATAAATTATCTTTTCGTACATTTTTCTCTGGACCCACAGAGACGTCTCCGGAAATAATTCGCGGATCAAAAATTCTGGTATTAAAAAATCTGGAAACAGTCTGAAGGGGCTGTTCTTATCTGTTTTCTCTCATTTGTTCACAGCGAATTATTCTATTTTTATTTACACTTGTGTCTTTATTCTTGACAAATGACGAGCCGTCAAGGCATCTAGTAAGTGATTTCGTATCATCTTGTTCTCATATTCTCTTTTTGTTTTTAGCGGGATATTTACAAATGATAGGAGTTTCACAGCTCGGTATACAATTTAGTAAGCCAATGTTTATCTGTTGAATCATGTTAGAAACATGTTTGAATGTTTTTATCACAAGTTTTTCTGTCACAATTAAGTTTGTTTTTCAGAAGATATTTACACGCATACGAGTACATACACATTAAACATGTTTTTAAGATCGCCAATTACGCGCAATTATGGTGAATATATTTAACGCATAATACATTGTACACAATATTATAAATACCTACCTTATATGCATGCACATTTGCATGCAGCAGTTTAGCGTGTTTACGAAACTTACAGTACTTTCTTTCATTACACTTTTTTCTAAAAAATCTGTCTATCCACACGCACCGGGTCATTGATCTATAGATCGAATTTATTGCGCTGGCGCATTAGCGGCGCGTTTCAAACGACCAATTAGTGCTATCTGTTTGACGATTGAAACGCCATCTGAATATTGGGACGGCATTTTAAAACACCAGCGGTAGCGAATTTTGTTCAAATTCAAAACAATATTTATCATAACAATATTTATCAAAACAATATTTTTAATCCAAACTTCTTTTCTTATCGTTTTTATTATACCAAAAATTAGACACGTAAATTATTGAGAATTGAGATGAATGGACACCTGAATTAAATATCTATATGATAGTGATATCCGCCGAACCTCTTACCTATCCAATGGTAACAGCGAAAGTTTATTCTGTGCATAGATTTTTCTATTATGTAGTATCTATAACATCTGTATGGATAATACCTTGGGTAATGAATACGAAAGCCACTAAGTATAAATCTGACAGTTCCTAAAATAAGGTCCCACAAAAATAGTGTAAAATATTCTAATATCACACTAGTATAATATTTATGCAAAAGGCTTAAACCTGGAAAAATAAATCCGATTGTTAAATTGATCTTATAAATGAGTTCTTAGTTCTGAGCATACAATATAACTAAGCGTGTTAGAACCGGGCGCGTTCGAAGGTCAAAGACCTACGTGAGCAAGTGTGGATGGTGTTATGTACATACGAGTAAATTAATCACCGATTACTTATTTTTAATTTAATAAAAAAATCATGAAATACATGTTATTTTTTTTAGTTAGACATTATAGTTTGTCTGCTGGTTGACATTTTCAAATATTCAACACTATTTTTGTAGGACCTTATATACCTTTGAAAAAGAAAATTATAACCACTATTAATTAAAAGTCTCAACGAGTCTAACGTATAGATAACATAAAAAGCAAATGATGTGGTCATTAATTGTTATGGACGGATGAGCATTTGATTTACTTGTCAGTTGCTCATCGGTATCGGCGGTTTATTAAACTATAATTAAAATATACGGGCCGTTAACGATGACGATAAGTAATAACATGCCAGTCAATTATCTACTTATTGAAATGGTTTAATAAGAAATACTTAGTATAATCTCACTATGATAACGTAATAATGTTCTAGGAAAAGTAATTATTAACTGGATGTCTTTATAATCTTCTTGGAAAATTTTATATTTGATTTAAGTACAATACATGCCAGGCACAAAATTGTAACAGTGTGAATTTATTGAATTGAAGTGAATTGAATATTGCATTTACTTATTTGAGCGTATTGTTTTTTAAATATAATTTAAGTATTTTAAATTCAAAATATAGTACGATATTTTTAAAATATGATCGAATGCATGCCGTTTGTGGTAAATACTTCCAAGTGATTGTAAGTAACCAATAATATCTTAAATCTAAAGTTTTTGGGCAAATATGTTGTTAAAATTATTTTTGGGCAATTATGATTTTATGTGCCGTGTGGTGTCGGCCGCCTATAAAATAGCACCACCCCATCTTTTCCCGCGGATGTCGTAAAAGGCGACTAAGGAATAACAAAATGGCTACCATAGGCCCTGAGATATTATTATATTCGCACATTTACATTCACACGTAATTATGGTGTTGTGATAACGAATAAATATATTTTCTTTGTTTCTTTCTTTCTTGTAATATATAAAAATTATTACTAAATTGCGATAATTGATTACATGATATACAAATACCTAAAACATAAAAATGTAAAAATGAAAAAGTTAAACCATAGTTACTTTTTACATATAAAAATCACTATGACAAGGAATAGTTACATATATGTGAAAATCTAGTACAATAAAACAATTCGCTTTCGCCTATCACTCGGGCCATACAGAGTCTCTTAGTTGTATTTGTTTTGTAACATGCATGCGTTTGTAATTGAATCGAATCACGTATGAACGACGAACGAAGAGAGTGATTCTACGTAATTTATTCCCGATTTGAAAAATCTGTGTATTGATAAAACACCTCGAAAAACTCACGGGCATATTTTATGTAGTTTTTATGTAAAATTTTATTACAGTTTTTAGTGGCAGTACCAGTTTTTATGCATTTTTCCATAGTAACTTAGAACATAAATAAGCCAGTGAAATCACCATTGCAATTATGGGTGGGTTATTGATTATAGGAAAAACCTGTTCTATTATTTATTCATAGACTGTTTGAGAATGGTACGAAGAACTTTTACATCAGTTGATATAAAAACGCTAAATGGAATCCCTAATAAAAAAAATCTGCTATTAAACTTGTTTATTTGTATTATAAGTGTTTATTTGTATCACTGTTGACATTCGCGATACATGCCAATTGCCAACATTAGTCCAAAATGACAAACGTTGGCACACCCCCGGATGGATGCGCTACCTATTTTTGTTGATGAAAGAATGGATTTGGGAAAGGGGTTGTGGAAATGGGAAGGGATAGGATGGGAATGGGCTCTCTGGCACACCTCACTCACTACCGAAGAGAGGGTACTGTGAGAGAGGGGTAACAAAGCCAGTGGAGTGCGCCCAGCGGCTGTTGGATTACAGCGTGCACTCTCCCCCAAAAAAGTATTAAAGTAGTAAGTCCCCCAAATATTTAAGTATGCACCTTTAATTCTACCACACACGAGAACTTGTATTCTTAGTGATTTAATTTTTAATTTAATGTTCGCGTCTTTGATATAAATAAATAAATACACAGCGATTAATGACAGATATGTTGTTTTAATTACATACATAATATGTCAATATATATGTCAGGCCATCCATTACCGATAATTTAATGGTATGTTATACAATTATAATATCGACAAAAATATCTTCCTACCTACTCCTACCTCACTCGCCTTTGAATGGCAGTCATCGTAATTTTTTAATCGGCCTGTTGCAATAAAAGACGATATCTATGGCTCATCCTTTTTTCTAATTAAGGTGCTGTAAAACGAGACTTATGTTTTTTGTGATTGATCGATGGATTTTGAGTAAACTTACAAAATTACATAAAAAATTTAATTCTATGCAAGTTACTTTTAATAAATTGTAATATAAGTTAACGAAAGGACATAGTTATTTTTTGATTCTTTATTATTCACAGTACAAACTGTTGCTACTGTTGCGTTTATACTTTTTGTAACGTTGCTCTGACCGTATTTGAAACCGGCGCACACCAATATGGCGAGATTTGTCACTTGTCAAAACAATTGTAACTATAAATTGTTCTACTTCACAATATAAACAGATGATTCTACTCAAATGATTCGAGTTTCAGGGCAACGACCTCGTTCGGTACAGACACTCGTAAAAATGTTTATTGTCGTTAAGCCAACTACTTTTTATTGACCATACCGACTCCTAGATGATTTTAATGGTCCGTTTATGGTTTTGAAAGTGGATTTTTGTGAATTAGATGAAACCTGAGTTTCGTGGAAGAAATAAACATGTTAACAGCCGAATTTAATTGTTACGTTGTCTTTTGTCACTTGTATTTTATTTAGTGTGAGTGCACTTTTTTAGATACATTTGTGACTTTATGAGCCTTATTGTCGGTATATATGAACTATTTGCTTTTTTTCCCCTATTATTACAAAACCCACAGCACTAGGTTATACATAAAATATTCCAAAGTATTTTAAAACTTATACAGCCAATACACAAATAAAATAAAAAAAATGTGTAGGTACAAAACGCGAAAATTTAAAAAGCTAGATGTATACTTAATTACAGTATCATCTTTAAGACAACTGATCTTCGATGTACGCGAACATAATACTACCATATCACAGTTACCAACAGAAGCGCAAACAACAGTTATTGTTCACATGTAATTTAAACCTGTTAGTTGCGCGGTTAATGTTATCGATAACACTACCATTGATTTACACATGTATTCTCTTGACATTATATTTACTTTAATATCTTTAATTTTATATTTTTAAGAATAAGTAACAATTTATTTATATTTATATTAGTAGCTTTGTTTTTGCATCTGTTGTCAGAGAGGGAGAGTGCACGCTGCAATTCAACAGCCGCTGGGCGCGCTCGACTGGCCACGTTACCCCTCTCTCACATTGAAATGTACTTACTGTATTTGCCACTTTATCTTATTTCCTTTTTTTTTTATGTTAGGAGAGACAATCAAGGAAAACCCTGCATGGTCACCTGGTACCATCTAGTCTAGCTAGGCTAGTCTAGGTGGTACCAGGTAGTGCCGGACTCCTACCGGTTAAAAAACCTGATTGCCTCAACGTCGTGTATGTCTAAGTTCTTGTGGCCCTGGTGGCCTTTCAAGAGTCACCGGTCAATAATGTACGTACGTGTTTCGGTAGTGAGAGAGATGTGCCAGAGTCCATTCCCATCCTATCCCTCCCCATTTTCCCAGCCCTTTCTCCAAATCCAATCCTATAACTCCACAGGTGACAGCGCATCCGGGGGCGTGCCAGCGTTTGTCATTTTGGACTGATGTTGGCATGTATCGCGGATGTCCATGGGCGACAGTACCACTTACCATCAGGTGGACTGTATGCTTGTCTGCCGCCTTAGTACATTAAAAAAAAATTCACGACACTTGAACTTTACTGAGGGTGCACTTATGACTTCTTTAAATTGGAATAACTTACCCCATCATTCCGCAGTCTGAGTTTAGTTGATGCATATATGAAAAAGCTCAAAAGATTTATTGAACTATGCATATATAAAATCTTCTCTTCCTTTTCTTCAGATTTATTTTACTTTGACTTTCTTTGCATATTGTTGTTTTGTTTTTATTATTATAATAACGTTTAGACCTTTTATATACATATACTTTGACGCATGTTTGTGGAGATGTTAATTAACATGTCGGGTAATTTCTTTTTCTCGTTATATTGCTACTACAATATTTATAACATCTCTGTAATCTAATTAAAAATTTAAAAAAATATATTAAACTAACAAGTTAGAAATATGTTTAATTAGTGATAAAAGAAATCTGTACGTCATGTAAATGTTATCACGTCAACTGTGATTCACATGGGTAGAACGAAAGAAGGCAAGGTTTGTTTGAATTCACAACACGGTCAATTCTAGTGTGGCTCATGATTTATTTCCTAGACCCGTTACTTAAAGATTAAATAAATATTATACTAAATCAATAAATTTATTTACCTATACGCGATAGTTGCTACTTCATTAAATTGGTAGTTAGTCATTTCTGTCATTAATCTTGCTTGCACAACACCTTCATTACCCTGAACTAGATTTGAGCACGCAAGCCGCGATTGATTAGAAATTATTATTATTTCCTGTATCCACTCTTCTCTTTATTGAAAAGTCCGGCTCGAAGGACTAATAATTTCTTTTTATTCAATTTAATAATGTACAAATAATTGGAATCGCAAATATTTGTCACTTACCGTAACCCTTTTAGTATCTACCGTCGAACATGGACCTCCTGCTGCACATATATGAGGGTTTTATGGCCTTAAAACGGCACCCTGGCTAAGCGGGTTGGTAAGTCCACTCTTTTAGAGGTGTTGTAGTTTTACAGAGCTTGTAGTGCTGCTTTGTTATTCCTCAGTCGCCTTTTACAACAGCTACGGTAAGAGATGGGGTGGTACCATTCTAAAGCCGCCCACACCACACGGCTATTTACACTTAGCGCAGTCAAATTCCTTACCATCCTATGTAAAATAAGAAATCAATTTGCTTAAAAGTTACTGCCGATATTAAAAAGGGAATAAATTACTTTTAGACTTGTGCAGTGACTATTATGAATACAAATGGGACAACCAGTAGAATACATTGTAATAATTGTGTGACAATCTCTCCCCTTACATTTATATGCGTGACAACATTTTTAGTCTCATCGATGGTAATTTATTGCGATCCATTATTCCCATACATTTCCACACGATCAATTACACGCCAATATGTAGTGAATGGTCTGTTTCTCTTTCACACACTACAAGCACAAGCCATCGCTTGATGTAAAGCGTCAAATACAGCTCACGCACACACAGGCGTTCTAGAGGAATCTGAAATGTGTGATTTACAAACGATTATAATTATATCTGCGCGAATTTATGGCATTGCGTTGATGTTGTCCTAATCGATTTGCCACTGCCACATCGAGTCTTTATTGTTTTGTTTGCAAGCATGATCAGATGATCACGCGTGCTTCGCCTTGCAGGTATGATTTGTGAAAAATTTAGTTCATTTTCTAAAATAATTATATTCAATGAATGAAATTACCATTAAATATAATCGATTTATTTCTTTACACTTTATTGTTTTAACAAAAGGCGGATTTAATGCTAAAAACAATTTTCTCACGGCCAACGTTATCAATTATCATTAATTAATGAACCCACGGATACATACAGAGACGCGAAGAAAATCTTTTTTACACATTAAAACACGATTGTTAATTATTAACAGGCGTCGTACGAAGGACGTATCAATTTACAAACACCTATGTTGGTTTACTGTCCTCTCTATTATGCCGCGAGCCCCAACTTAATGCACCATTTTAATTAAAACTTATGACGCATCACGCATTCCCCCATAAAAATACACAAAGCCGTTCTATAGAAATTATTCGTTGATTTGTTGACGCTCGCCCCTCTATTCTAGTTTGACCTTAAGCCTTATCCACTATAAGAAGACCTGAGAACACTTTAATATATTCTTCAAAGCAGATCGTATCCTGGGATCTCCTAATCTTGGTGAAGGCATTAACAAAGAAGTTGTCGGTGTGAATGAAAGCCGCTGTCCCTTTTTCTCGTTTTAAATTGTGTCATGGTTAGATATGGGATTACCAGATCCGAGGCGAAATAATCCTGTTTTTTTCAACTACGTACATTTTTACGCATGATTAGACTACTAAATTAATATATCTACGGATTTGTCACATTTCGATTCTCAGTTAGAAATTCAAAAGGAAACGTTTTTATTTATGTTTTATTTTGATATTCAAAAACAGGTTACATGACTTCGTCATTAAAAAATGCTATTATACGCTACATGATTTTTCAGTGACAAATTTATTTATTAATGTGCTTAGTAATGTATGACTTTATATTGTTTTTGTGAGGTCCGATTTGTAGATGCATTCTGACTTAGGTAATTTACTGATGTTCTGTTAACCTTTGCGTTCTTTTGTTTGGATGTATAGATATATATGGATGTCATGTTTGTGTACATTTGTATGGCCTCGAGACGGGACATAGAGAAACGCTTCTTGTATTGAATTGAATTTTAGTAACATGTTACAATTTTAGAAAACAGAAGTTTCTCGGTTTTATGAAAAGTTTGAGTAGAATTTTATACGACCTTATGCAATCGCACAGAGGTTAGTTTCAAAGCTCTTGATCTTCATAAAACAGTCTTAGAACTGCGAGCCTTGGAAAGTTTATTTATCTCGGCCTAGGATTACATGTGCCGTGAATTAAGAAAGATACACAAACTTTTTTCATCATTCTTTGTCCGCGGTTCGTCGACACGAATAAGACTAATGTGGGTAGTTGATTGTGGTGTTATTTAAACCACAATCAATAATATGGTATTTATAGACATTAAATAAAACAAAACCTATTCCACGGCATGTTTTTCTTGATTGAGTGATTGTGGTCTTTAGAACTGCGCTGAACTTTTATTAAAACAATTGGCTATGATCAAAGGGAATGGGAAACCGTCACTCTTAATGGTTCAATAGGTTCAATTAAAGAGAAAGTGCTAACAAAAAATATGGGACACTGGAAAATGACAATGCAGACTAGTCTAAGGCCATCGGAAAGGTCAATTGCCATCATTGATATAGAATATATTAATGTCGATGAATTCAGAAGAAAAACTTATAAATAACTATAGTCACGAGTGGCGTGACTCTTTCTTCTTTATTAGCCTGTATTGATGCAGGCTACAGATGGACACGTAGTCCATCGTAGTGGACACGTACATGGACGCGTCCACTGCGGGACGTAAGGCTCTCCTAGATCGCACTGCGAAATTATTTAAATGACCAAAATATGCACAACCAATTTAATCAATAAAGTGAAAAATCTAAATTAGTTTACCAACATTTCCATGAACTGGAAAACCGTATGATGTCGGCCGGCTTTAGAATAGCACCACCCCACCTCGTCTCGTGAGGGGTTGGGGGGGGGGGGGGCGTCGTAACAGGCTACTAATGGATAACAAAGTCGCTATCACAAGACCTGAAGAACTACACCACCTCTAAAAGAGTGGGCAACCCCTTGAGGTGCGTGGCGTTCAAAGGCTATTATCTCTCGTGCACAAGACAATGTTATGGATGGGGAGGATTTATTATTATGCCTATTAACATACACATTTTTTTATATATATAAAATATTAATTAACACTCAGTGAAGATATAAAAAAAATATTAAGAGAAGATTAAAAAAAATGGAAAATGTCAGAGACAATAATCATTAAAAATTGGAACAATTCTACATCCGTGTTTTTCTATTGACACAAAACAATAAGATACTAACAATTACAATAGGAAAAAATATAATAATGAGCATAGTTTAACGTTGGTACTTTACGTTAAGTGGCATTACTTGTCACCAAGACACTAATTGAGTGTGACGAGCGAGGCATTGCTCGTGTTGACAAAGCAGTGTAATGCAAATATGGCCCTGCGTTGGTATTACATTTAATTTGAGGAGCTTACAATGAGAAAATTAAGGAGCTGTTTAGAAAGATAATTTTAATAAAATATGTTAATAAAAGTTAATAAATATATGTTAATAAATTTAATAAAAGAAAAAAGGTTTTATAAATTCTTGACAGATAAAAGGGATTTTTTTTATTACACAAAACAATTTATTTTTCCAACACGGATAATCAAAATACCTTGTTACAATAAATACAGTTGCCCCGTTATGTTTTGCTTAAACAGGCGTGAAAAAGTCAAGTCGTAGTCACAATACGTTTATACGAGTACATAGGTACATTAATTCATATATTATATTATATATCAATCTTAAAGATTAAGAGATTAAGGATTTTTCCTTTTAGATAGAATGAAACTCTATTGTTTAGGTTGACTGGGATAGGTTAGATTTGCAACTCCCAGTCATTCACGAATCACGTTATATTTCACGGTAGTCTGATGTGGAATTGCATCCCACTTTCCAATTAGTAGTATTCCAATTTCAATTAAATTAGTAGCAGAATACTCGTATAGGTACTTCCACTTCTGAATTTTCATACATTAGCTCTAGACAGCTAGCAACTTGACAGAATGAAATTGTTAAATGAGTACATTGCAAATCCTTTCTCCATTTCTATTTTATGCACTTCACCATACATATATTTGAAGATCTGAAGATCGGAGAACTATATTTTCCATGTTTATTTTCAAATACTGCAACAACTTTTGTGCCTGAGTTTGTGTGGGTCTTGTGTAATTGCATCATTTGTAAATCTATTGAAAATATTATGTGTATATCGTCTTTATACAAAATGCAGGTTCCATCAAAACTGAATATAAAACTGCATGGTTTTTATTTTATGTAATAAGGACGAAGGTTGACGTGAATATTTTTATTGATACATATCCAGGTAAACGCTCCAAAGTAGAATTTAACGTTAATAAAAAAACGCTTCATAATCGATCCACCCGTTAGTACATTCTCTTACTCCGAATGCATACAACATCCTCATTCCGTCGCGGGTAAAAATTACGCATTCAATAACAATCCACTCTAAATATGTCAATAAATCTTTTAAAATCAATTATTATGTCAATATAATATTGTAATTTTGTATCCAAGGGGTAAGGAATAACAGGTTGAATTACCAAAAATTAAATGTTGTACGGTCAGTAGAAATAAGTGTCGAAGCGCAATTTTACCATTGAAACGCAATTTACTTTTAGGGACACATTTAAAATTGTTGCTTATATATGATTTATTTATTTGAAAGTAGCCCTTTGGAATATCATTATCAAAGTAAAAATGACATAACTTATTTGTTCGCAAATATAGTGTACGTCAAAACCATTAATAATATCAATAATAGTGTTTAAAAGAATGAACAATCAAATCCAATCAATTAATGTAAATACTAATTTTCAGATGAAGCGATCCAATACGTTTTGTGTAAGGTATGTACAGAAATAGATTTCTAAAAATTCGGTTTTGACGGAACATGGACGGAACTCTTAAACTATATATAACTATATTAATGAATTCAATAGTGGTATTGGCGTAATGGAAATATGTTTTCACTTATAACACGTATCCGTATTAACAATGTTGTTATATTGTTTCAAAACAAAACGTTTAATATAACGATTTAATTTTGGGTACTTACGTGTTTTGAATTTGCAATTTAATGCATCTACGATTTCATATCGAATAACATGAAATGTGTATGAATAGCATATTAGTATTAGGTCGTTGTCCCTAAATAATCTGATCAGATTTGCGACGAATCCCTGAATGGATATCACACACCGAAAGCGCAGCGTAGGACACTCCGAACCGGTGGACTGACCACAAGAAGTTTGCCAGTAGCGGCTGGATGAGAAGACCGTGTGCGGTGACGAGCCATATGCTCTCATGGCCTATATACAGCAGTTGAGAGACATACGATGATGATATGTGGTGTGGTATGGCATTAGTAACCGCTAATCGTTGCATTAAAACGTCACGCTGGCGAAGCGGGTTAGCGAGTCTACTCTTTTGGAGGTGGTGTAATTCCACAGCGCTTGCGGTAGCGGCTTTGTTATCCCTTAGCCGCCACAACACGACACTCACGGGAGGAGATGGGGTGGTGCTATTCTATTGCGGCCGACACCACACCACAAGGCCGAACATCCCTCGTGCACAAGACAATGTGCACAAGAAGGCCCTATGCCCAGCAGTGAATACTGAAAGAGCTGATTGCATTGCAATCATTGTCTACTCTCTAACTCTGCCCCATCCCCGATAAGCATAGATATTGACGTTCCTAAAACCATACCATCTGTCTACACTGCTAGATATAGGCCTCGCCGAGATACGCCACCACATAAGGTAGTCCCTAAACTGTCTCCTAAATAGAAATACTCGACACGTCCTTATTTCAAAATGGCATCTACATAAACAAGTACTTTACATTTCAAATTGCGTTTAAATACCTAGCAAAATGCATTTACAATTTGCCTAATACTTCAACATGTGGCGGTCTGGTTTACATTCCTCGCTTCCATTTTGCAATCTGTCTGGCCACCTTGAAACTAAAATTGCACCCACATCCATTCTCAATGTCATAAGGCTTAATCATCGGATTTCTATTAAAAAACCGGAATTCTAGCCTGTAATTTCCTAGTGTTGTGGGTTTTTCCGTATCATGATAATACTTTTTTATCTTTTTGGATCGAATTGGTGACTTAGACACCTACGGCACATTTTTATATAGGTACCTACTTTTATATTTCTGACAAATATTAAACGAATCTTGCCTGGGTTAAGTTCGTAGATGGGCCAAGACATACTCATGGATTTAAACTATGTTTATTCCAAATCATTTTGATCGGTTACAAATACGATTTTTAGTTTGTCTACAATTTTTATTATATCCATTTAACTGAAAATACTCATAGTTTACAGTCTGCTGTAGTCACTATTTGTGCAAAAGTAATATTTTTCAAAAATAAGAAAAACCTCTGTAATTGATAGCTTTCTTTGAAATTTACCTGAAATATTTAAATTTCTAGAGCTGTTCTGTCAGTTGGCCTCTCAGTCTCAGTTAACCAGTGGATATAAGCCAATTGAGCACAACTAGCTACGAGTACCTATCTATGAATCGTCGATTAATTTTATAGCATCTCCATATTCACATGAGCGGTATCATACGATCCATTGTCTTTACTTGCGTCAGTAAGGCTACTTAAGTTCCTATTATAAAGATTAATTACATGTCAAATTTTGTTATGGAATACGGAACAGTAAGAAAGATGATCCACATCATGATTCTCATTTTTTTTTAGAAAGAAGGCGGGAGACTAACAGTCAGTCCACCTGATGGTAAGCGGATACTGTCGCCCATGAACATCCACGATACATGCTACTTGTAACATCAGTTCCGAATAACAAACGTCGGCCCGTGCCATCAGGGAGCGTTCCTTTGGAGATTTTGTAATGAATTTAGAGTAACATTGTAAATAAAATACATTAATTCCGTAGGAGATAACATTCTCCTATAATTAACGAGGGGATACACCATCCAAAGTTTAATTAAGAAGATGAATGGCGTTTATTTAACACCTGGTATTCTGTTATCGGAACTCTTAAGTATTACAACTTGCAAAACACTGTCAGGCTCTAGCGTTTTTATTACAAGTTAAACTATAAAGGCTATACTCAACACTGATATAAAACATTACCAAGTTCAAAAGCAATTTATATGTCGTAAAAATCGTTTAAAATCCTATACTAATTCACAATCCCAGTCTGTAGGCGAAGTATTATCTCGTGAGATTTCTATAATTGCATTTATCCTTTCAAGATCTAAAACCAGTTCTGTTCACAAGCTCGTCGTACCTAGGAATTGTTTTTGCTTGCGAATGAAAGGGGCGACCATACGGTTCATTTACACGAGGATATTTTTAAAATGATCCTAAGGAATTCTGATTTTCTGATGAAATATTTTGCGAGTTCTAAAGCTTTATTATTTTTCATTTTAAGCCATTGTCTTTGTTAAATATCTCTCACCTTCTAGAAGCAGAGGATAACGGATATATATTCTAAATTCATGTACGAGTGTTATTTTTAATATTTACATAATATGTGACAAAAATTTCGAAAAAGCACAAGGCGAATGCTAAAAATAATTAAGGTATAAACGTACCTACTTCATAGTTTAGTATGTTTTTTGTTTTTTTTTTGTTCTTTGGAGGTTGAATGTAAACTAAAAAAAATAATAAAAATAAAAAACTGTTTTCAAGGCTTGATTGTTTAATATGGACAACGTTTAGAGGTTGAATATGAATGTTTGCGTAGATGTTGCGTTATGAGTGTTGAATGTGTATTAAATGTCGTTATCTGCCATAAGATAACTTATCATCAGTTAATAGTCTCTTTTCTTATGTGAATGCTCTTTTTTTAATCCCAAGGAATAAATAATACTCGCAAATAATCCTCTCCGTCTCTTTCATTGTTTCAACTCACTTACAATACGCTATGCATCTTAAATGATGATACGCCATGTCGTATCATAAATGCCACAATATTTTCACACTCGGCTGCGCGCGCCGGCAAATGAGATATGGCTCCGTAATGGCATTATAGTATTGCATATCTCGGGGCCTGACGTGGAAATATCTGTGCAGATGCATAGCAGGCGGGCAGACCACCTGATAAGTTGTTTAAGATATGCTGTGATCAGGACAGCTATTTATCGGGATAGTGGTTTGAGTGGAGCCGTTACTTTTCTTTAATCTTTATTGTGAACTGGCGGTGCCTGCGTAGGTTCACGTGAACTTGTGATTCCAGTGGGAACTGTATAATCCATTTGGATAAAAAGTACCCTAAATGTTAACACATAAGCTTCAATAAAAACAATAATACCAAGTTTCAATAAAAACGGTCAGACAGACAAAAATGATTGTTTTGTTCTCTGTATCGTTCGTAGAGTACAGTGAAATCAACGAGACATGAGCCTTGCGATTATGTGAGTGCACGCACACCGATAGTGTACAAGTGCGAACCATTTTGACAATCGGATTGGACAATTCGACACCCACTCACACAGATGCTAAGTTCAGGTCTCGTTGATTTCACGGTCATTGCAATGTCTTTTTTTCAAAAAATATTTCATGTACAGGCGCAGGTCTGTTACGATTTTATTATATGCATAGACGTTGCGTAGAGTATTTCTTAGGTACAAGTGATTGTATTGTCATCTGTAATATAAATAGTTAGAACCCGGTTCCACCTGAGAGAATGATTTATAAGTACTGAAACATTTCTTAGGAAAATGTGCTATAACCTCCTGGAATAGGTGTAAGCACCCTAAAACCTCATTAAATTAAAACTGCTCGATTCTAATTATGTATTAAGTAAAAACCATAACCATATTCTGATTATTAGGTAAAAACCTCACTAAAACCTCGCTCTCCCAGGTTTGCTAGTAGAAATCTCCTAAGTAGTTATATAAGCACGCCTTTTGTTTGTATTTTGTATGTATTTATGTATGTACAATAAAATATCTAAATAAATAATAAGTAAATAAAATTGCACGGTTTTGATTACTAGAGCGACCTAACAGACTTGCTGTTACACTTTTGTAGGAATAATGATAGTGACCTTAACGCAAAGCTACGTAATTCCGACCTTCTACCATAGTCCGACCACTGAGTTTTATAAGAGCGCTTTTTCGAAATGAAATATGTTGGAATTGCAAGATGCTTTTAATTCGCACATTTGGTTAAAAATCTCGGTTTAAGCATAAGAATAATAAATAATACAAGTATAGAAATAAAACTCGCGCGCCGAACAAGTTCAAGGTCGCGATAATAGCCTACAGTTTCGCGTCGTATCATACAAGTCGTCAGTCAGGGGCGCGCCGCGCCGCCTGACACCTTAGTATTTAGCTTTAAGGATACTTAAAACTAAATACATAACCTAGTGTAAGTTAAAACTAAAATACTTACCTAAACTTATATCAAATAACTACCGTGTGTGTTGTTTATAACACGTGTAAAATGGTTATATGTTTATTTATTTTATTTATTATTTTGAATTGGATTTTGATAAGGATAGGATTAATTTCAGGTAGCTCAAAAATATGTCAGGACTATAACCACTCTCGTGCTTTCGCACTCACTCCAAAAGTGGCTCCACACTTGTCCGAGCGAGAAGGCATGACAGTAGAAGCCTTATATATATGGTTTCTTATGGTTTGGGTTGTAAACACATTGATACAATGCCACTTTTCTGTTTTATATAACTATTGATAAAAAACGTTTTCATGTTCTTTATAATTAATGAGACGTTATAACAACTATATAATTACTCTAACCTAATAGGTATACGACTATAATAAATTATTAAATAAGTGACCGCCCTCACGGCATCCGCGGGCGCCAGAGGGACATTACGGGCTGAGGGGGGAAGTAGGTGTTTATTTCGCGGCTTTTGGGACACGCACAGAGTAGATTCCCTTCTATACTTGTATTATTAACGATTCTTATGGTTTAAGGTAGTAGAAAAGACTCAAAATTACGGTAGAAGTTCGGAATTAGGTAGGTAGTTTTGCATTATTACGTGCGTGTGTGACCATTTTTATATTGATCGCGGTATCAATGCTAAAGATAACCATGCCTATAAGAACAAAATATTAAAATCCAAACTATCTTATCAAATAAATTCCTCTCATCGGCACGCGTGCCGATGAGGTACAGTCGATACATGGTACAGTCGATAAAATAACAATGTTACTAATCGATCCATTTCAAAGTAATATAGTCTTTCTTCCCTTTTAATAAGTTTCAAGTTGGCAATAACAACGAGGAGGTAGGTTATCTCAAATCTAGGCATGGCTCGTTCTCCACGCTCATGTAACATGTTACATGGGTGTGAATCAATTTTGCTCGTAGCATGGCTGTAATTGGCTAGGCTTTAGAGTAGTTTAGAGGGAAATTTAGATAAGAATTACCATATCAGTTTAGATTTAAACTTATAATTTTTGGTTTATTATTTTTTATATTCGAAATTAGATAATATAAAATTCTGATTTCCACATTGCAACAATGAATTTCAGAACAATTCTAAATCTTAACAAATTTCGCTTTAGGCAGACAGGCGAACTAAACATAATTTTAAAAATTCATACAGAAGTTCAAACTCCGGTGCGGGACGAGGATTGAATAGACACCGATAGACTATCACCGCACTTTAGTATGTAGATACTCATTTACTTGCTGTTCAAATAATTTGATTTCGAACTGCATCGCACTGAATCTTTTTCATATCCTCTTTATATTCAATCTCCGTACACACTTGTCACGAGCAATGACCAATAAACAATGGCGTGTTGTGATGAATTAAAAATTTACTGTCCAACCATTCGGACTTCTCTTAACTAACAGATGTAAGTTAAAATGACCTTTAACTGAACCTAATATGAACTACGTTGGTGTGAAGGAAAATTTACCTCTGATGACATTGAGTGGTGAATTGTATAACTGTTTAAATATCGGTTGCATAGCTGTGCTTTACGGATGGCGATCGTCACGAAACTCACGAAGTTGAAATGTCTTCTGAAGGCATTCCTAAAGACCGTCAGGTACCGACCCACTAAATAATGCCTCCAAGTCTTGCCACCATATTTCATTAAGTTCTTATCCAACAGTAAGTTTTTTTCAAGTCATCGATCCACCATTCTGGAAGGCATATCACACTGCACTTATAGTGCATGCTGACTGTGAACTGACCGTTATTGTGTCACTAAGCCCCAGAAACGGTCAGTTCGAAAAAGTAAAGGGACAGGACAGGAATTTGTAATGAGTCAAGAAAAAACACGTCAGAAGTAACTCGTCCAACTACGACGCCCTCCAACCGCCGTACAGTCCGAATAACCCCAAGGTTGGTGTAGGATCATGAGAAGAAGGAAGGACATGTATTTGTAGTATATACTAGTTGTAGTATAGATATTGTAGTGCATATGTTTGTAGTACCTATATATAATATTATTTATTATTATTTATAGCATATGTGATTATAATAATTATAATTTCCATCACTGCATCTGTCATAACTCCCTTCTTATACACTCTTATCTTCTCCTTAAAATATTGTTCCTTAATAGTAACTTACCAGTTAGATGTTAAGAATTTCTCTATCTTTATATCTTCCCGATTCATAGGTATCAGTGGACTCGTTTATCGCATCAGTCTTCGATCGTGTGGCATAATCAAGTGAACTATTAACTTAATACCCCAAGACCACAGCGGCTACAAGACTGAGGACATTGAAGCTTATTGAACGCAAAATATGCGCTCGGTTATTATGCGGTGATTGGTTGCCATCTCTTCTCGATTTCCACGGACGATGGTTCAATTTCTACTCAGTCTAGTTAGTGTTTATTATGTTGACAATTGATAAAATTTAATAGTTACTGTATCTACGTCAACCATGCTGAGAATTGTCAAGCGAATAAAATAACTGTTCTAGAAAGACTTATTGATATGTATTTATTGTATGTACAAATTACTATCCTTTCAATACTAAGTCTCCTAATGGCCAAGTTACTTTCTCACAGTTGACTACGGATATGTCAATGTTTGTCATTTTAAACTGGTGTTAGCCTATATATTCCGCTTAAAAACTGTCGTTTGCCGCCATCTTTTTGCAAAAATATATATTGATAAACTTACTCCAATGTGCCTTGTAGACAGTCTTTCCTAACTTGCTAAGCAAGCAATATAATCATGTCCAATACTTGCATAAATCATAAACATACCTAATTTATTTGTATAAATCATAAACATACCTAATTTATTTACATAAATCATAAACATACCTAATTTATTTGCATAAATCATAAACGTACCTAATTTATTTGCATAAATCATAAACATACCTAATTTATTCAGCGATAACGACACAGTAATATTGTAAGGTAATGACAAAATGAGTGTTTGATAGTCGTGCAGAAATCGAAAGTTGTTGGCGAACGATCCGCAGCGCATAAAGTATCCGTAATATTAGACATTAGCATTTTCACAACTCCATCGATTACGTGCTTAGTTTTAGAATATGATTTAGATGTGGTTTAGGCATTGAATAAACGGATTTAGTACAAAAGCATGTTTTTCTTAGGCATTTGACAGAAAATGAAACGCTGCTCATCCCAGTCATATTGTTTAAACATCTTTTTCCTTTAATTTTATTTTATTTTGTCACTTACCATGAATTAATATAAATCTAAATAGAAATTAATTTATTTATTAAAGAACGCTTTTAGCACGTTTCGGACTCAGCCTTAAACTCGAAGTGTGTTTGAATGCATGTCAGTGTCATAATCATAAATCACTTACAGGAGCTTATCAGGACTCCCAACCTCTCCGACATAATTGAAAATATGTGCCATTTGACAGACAGTTCCCGGTCTTTCTTGCTTATGGTAAACGTAAACTATAAACATTAAAATTCTTGTTGGCGTTAGCAAAAAATTCTAAATATAACGAATATAACGTTCATGTGACTCAGCAATTTAAAAATGAAAGGAATAACTAACTCCTCGCAGTCTATAACAGTTAGCCGGAATCATTAAAGAATTTCAGCTCCGCTCGTGGTTAATCGGATCTTTTGATTCATTGAATCCGGAGTTACCCATCGCTGGTATTTAACTTATAATTCGCCGGCCCCGGGGAATAAATTGGTAATCGACATTACCATAGTTTTAGTGTTATGCGATATTTGAAGTATGCAGAGCAAAATACATCTACTCAATTTTTTTCGTAATTTTTCTATCGTTATTGATAAAGTTATAAGAAAATCAATATTACTCATCGTTTTTTCTAACACGCACATTAATGCCAATTAATGTGCCAATTAATTAAATGCCAATTAATTAATGTCAGAACATTTTTAGGGCTCAGAAAAATAGCTTTTATTTGAGTCTTTATTAGATTGTCTACGTCTATTACCAGTTAAGTTATAAGCAAATATCGGTTTTTTATTTTTCCTGAAAAGTTAAGTTTTTGCGATTACCATTTTATTCTCCGGGGCCGGCGATATATTACTTATTGCTATTAGAGCAACAATTATTATTTATTTGTTCTTAGTTCGTGACTAAAGTAATTTGTTTCCTTTGCATGGCGTCGACAATGCGCCGTGACTTGCATTCATGTAATATATGGTCTTAACTAGTCTATCCTGTTCCAGTTACTTTTTAACTCCAATTAATCTTTAATGTCTCGAGTTAAATACTTTGAACATTCTAAGGGCCTTTCTCATCACCTTCTGATAAAGGTAATAAAGTAAATGTTAACAAGTAGATAAAGTAACTGTTAACAATCTGATAGATAAAATATCTAACTGATATTGACTTTCTGTACAGTAGAACGGACTTTTTGATACCTCCTGATACTTTATCAAGAAGGTGGTGAGAGAGGCCATTAGAATCATTAAATTAAGTGGATTAAAGATGACAAAACTAGCTTAGTGGAATATCACCAAATAGTCTCTAAGGAAGTATAAAAGTGGGCTTTTTGATGGAAACTCGAGTAGTGAAGATCGAGTTTTCGTTAAATAAACAATAAGAATGTATCGAATTTAATTAAATTTATTATACCTAATCTGATTGCTGCCGTGCAAAGTAAATAGTAAAAAAAAGAGTTCGTCCCGCCTAAACTGTGCTCACAGTTTGTTGTCGCACAAATAAAATACATAATAAATAAAATTGTCGTCGCACTTAGTCGACAACAGATACTGTCATTGACCCAAAAGAAAGTAGAAGTACGAGGTGCTTTATATTTATGTTTCATTAAAATATGCTATTTTTTAACCAAACTGCTTCTCATAGCGAATACGTAGGTGACTATATAAGTTTTGAGACAAACAGAAATTAAGCTATAGAATTTTATTATTTGTATTTTTTTTTTAAATACTCTCTATCATGCTCTATACACATTTCCATCCGCTTAAACCAACTCTGACAACATTTATGCCAGTCTCCCTCCGACAGGTCATAAATCGCTGCTTCGTTGGCTGTTACCGCTTCTCCGGGTCTTTTATTTCTTTATTTCTTCCATTAGGTACTACAGGGAACAAAGAGAAATCACAGAGAGCTATGTCAGGACTGTGAGGTGGATGGGCCAGGGTTTCGACATCAGATTCTTGAATAAACGTCCTTGTTCTTAGGGAAGTGTGCGGAGACATGTTCTCGTGGTGCAGCAAGTTCACCCTTTGATCTCCTCTGCTAAACAGCTCGCGAAACTTTTTCTAATGTAACCGTTGTTATACCACTCTGAATTGACAAGTTTCCAGTATAGATATTGCGAGATGTGCGCTCCGAGAAAATAAAAATAGCTACCATTTTCTTGCCAACGTTCTGAGGTCTTTGCAATTTTGTCGGTAACTGTCCATCCCCAAATATCCACACCGACAAAAGCTTCTTACTTTCCGGATCCTATTGATAAATCAATGTTTTGTCGCCAGTTACGATTTCGGAAACACGTCTCGATGTCTCGTTTTCTAAACGTTGCCGCACTTCGGCAGATTTCGGTGAGCAAATGAGCCATCCTACGACAATAAAGTTTCCTGAGACCAAGATGTTGATGCAAAATAGTATGGATGCTCACCGAACTAAAATTGACGACCCTCTCAATGTCCTTGTAAGTGATTCCCTGATCTTCTCACATCTGCATTTCTATACAATTCCACACATTTTCTGCAGTCAATGCTGTTGGCAGTCGTCCACTCCTCTCTTCATCTTCAAGGTAGGTTCTGTCCCTTTTGAATTCTGAAAACGATTGCCCGTCACGGAGCCCCCCCAACGCTGATTTTAAGCGTTCCAAGTTTAACTCTTCAGTTAAACCAAATTTAAAATCATTAAAGATCATAGCAGGCATTAATCATTAATGTTCACGTATTAGCTCCATAGTTGCAAAAAAAATGCGGTGCTGTCGTGCTGCTGTCGAAAATGAGAAAACACGTTTTATTTTTTAATTTAGAAGTTTGTTTTATTTTGTGTTTTATTTTCAAATACATTTACTATTAAAATAGGTAAACTGCAAAGGTGTTGCATTTTTAAATTTCGAAAACTTATATACCTACGTATCACGCGTATGGAGATTTTTGCAATTTCAAGTCTTTTCGAAATAAGTATTCTTTGCAACGATGGCTTCCGCCCTCCAGCGCTGCGCGGCCCCGCCTCACGTCCATAATCACTAAATTACCGAACCTCCAGGGCTACTATCGACGTCTTCGCCTTCCTACTCGATAATATCTCGATTATCGAGTACACCTACTTCTGAAAACGATAGCGCTATTTTAGATGAAAGTTGGAACATATACTACTCGTATCAAGAGGGATTTAGGAGATACTGACGATGCCGAACAACAAAGGCTGTTTCAATGATGATTAAATTTTTTATTTTATTTTTAGATTGTTATATTATGCAGCTGATAGGTGAAAGGTTCATTTTTATTCAGATTTTTACAAGTTATGAGTGTTCAAAGGGCTACTTTTTAATATCGTAAAAATAGTTATAAATACATTTCTAAAAGAATCGCGTAAATTATACTCAGTGGTAAATTGCGCTCCTACGACTTTTTTACTCCTCCTGTAAACTTTAATTTTTGTACTTGTTATTCTTTAACTTTCATATACAGATTATACCTCGTACTTTCTTCGGCCCTCGCTGCCTGATATAAACAAAATTAATACTTTTAAAGTAATTTCCGTTAATACTGATGATGTTGTATTTGAAAATACTCGTAAACTCGATACGAGCGCGTCGATAGTAGCCCAGCCGCTTTAATATGCGAAACGCGAAAAATAAATACGTTACCTGTTTACGAAGGCAACAAGCCGTTAAAACTGCCAATTTAGCATGAAACCGCGAATGAGGAGCGATTATCGAGAAGGAAAATAACTCGTTTTTTAAACGGTGATAGGGCGCCACCGCTCGATTGGATGATTGACGTGGCCTTATAAAGTTAAAAAGTAATGAAAAATATCATGTAATAACAGGGTAGAGGTTTTGTAAACAATGTAAATGCGGGCCGAGACAATTTCATTATTGACATAGTAACTCGATCTATGAAACTTATGTGATTTTATGTAAACAACAATATGATTATTCCAACATTTTTATTCCCAATAATTATTACTTTATTAAAAATAATAGAATCCTTTGAAATATATATATGGATATGTACGATACTGCCGAAATACAATAATTCTTTGAAGTAATTAAACAACTTTGAACGGTTTAAATCGCGTATATTTGACACTATTTATATCGCGACGTTTCGAACACTTTGCAGTGGTAACCAACGCAATACTGCAAGACCTCTGGACACCGTGAGTGAATACTGCGTGCATAGGGAATGTTATGATTAAAAAATTCAGACGGTAGTTCAAAAAATTTCAGACGGTAGTCCAAATAATTTCTTAATAACTCAAGTGACAAATAAAATCAATTAGTCACCCCGTGACCACGTCCACTGCAAAGTGTTCGAAACGTCGGGATATAAATAATGTCAAATATACGCGATTTAAACCGTTCAAAGTTGTTTAATTGCTATGTATAGTAATCGCGAAAACCTAAGAAAATTCTTTGAAGTTCCTAAAACCAACGCAGTACAACGTTTCTATTTCAAAAAAATATTTTATATTTTTTTTTTATAACCTGAGTAGGCTTTACAATGCACCCACCAATTCGCCTACTCAGTTCTGATAAAGAACAAAGAAGCTTAAAAGGACATCGAAAGTGAATATCTATGCAACTCTTACGATTTTTGATAAATAAAATTCAATTTTAATCCCATTCACAAAGTCAACATTTGTACGTGTTTTATGTCTAAATGTTGACTTTCTCGTTCTAAAGACATAAGAATGAAAAGCGGAAGGATTGTAATCAAATATTAAATCAATATTTTATCCCCAGGCAAATCGACGGCCATCAATCAAAGATTATTTTTAAGTGCAGAAATATTAATTGTCCAACGATTTACAACGTTCCAAAATGAATTCGCTCATAATTGGAACTCTACACGGTGATCCATCAAAGGTTTCTTGAATGTATTTTTCATGTAAATGCAAATGTTTGTGCCGTTTTGCTGCTTTTGTCATCAACATCGAGATTACTTTCAAAATCTCATGTCATCTCGTATGCATATTGTTTCATATTGTTTATTTAACTCCATTTTTATGTGATTGACACATTATTTTTTATATATAGAAACGCAGCAGACGAGCATATAGTCCACTTAATGGTAAGTGAATACTGTCGTTCATAAACATTCGCGATACATGCCAACATCAGTCCAGAATGACAAACGTTGGCACGCTCCCAGATGCGCTGCCTACCTTTGCAAATTAATGAATGAATTGGCAGAATGGGGAGGGATAAGATGGGATGGGAATGGGCTCTGGCATATCTCACTCACTACCAAAACACATACGTACATTGGGGAAATACAATAAAGTAGGAAATTCAGTAGGTACATTTCAAGGTATTCTTCTGTGAGAGAGGGATAATGTGGCCAGTCAAGTGCGCTCAGCTGCTGTGAGAATGCAGCGTGCACTCTCCCCCTACAAAAATACCTTGTATTAAGTCGATTTATTTAAAAGTGTATTTTAACATGAGATAAATTATAAAGAAACAATTTATATTCTATTACGTGCATATTGAGCCATCTTAAGCCATACATATATCTATAGAGTTAGATCTATAGAGACTTGCATCGCATATTGTATATCTGTTTATTGGATAATTAAAATAAAACGTATTCAGTCTCCATACACTATCTTGAACACACATATTCATAAAATTAATTATCTTGAACACTAAATACCTACCTGCTCAATTAATGGTGTTGTAATTCCTTTCAAACAAGATACGAATAAGAATTTCTTCAAAATCGTACACTATTGCGGTGAAAATGCCACTTGGGGCCTTTCGCACCACCTTCTGAAAAGGTCTGTTAAAGTAACTGTTAACAATCTGGTCGATAAGTTATCTACCAATTTAATCTAGCTGATACTGACTTTCTGATGAAGTATAACTGACTTTCTGATACCTTCTGATAAAGTATCAGGAGGTGGTGAGAAAGGCTTAATGTTAATTACAAATTTTAATAAAGATTCTAACATATGTACTAATAGAACATCTCTACAGCTTTTATGCCTATACATGGGCAATATTTGTGAGTGATTTGAATCCGTATATTCGTTCAGGTTGATCACGGGATTCATTGGTCTAATTTCGTTGAGATTTTTACTGTTGTATTCTTTCTGGAAATGTTTACTGTACTTTTTTTGTCAATAACAAGTTTTGGAAATACAATAGCTTTGAATAAACAGGGTATTTAAATATAGTTACCTAACGATTCTTCTGGTAAAACGGGGCACATGACAACCCAGTTAATTAACATTATGTTAACAGCAAGTTAATTAATTATCTTATTCTTTGTTCCCAGGTATGTAAGCCGAAAATCGATTGCGATGATCCAGTCAACAAATGGCAATATATAGAGACCTTCGAATGTCAAAATAATGACGACAAGCTGTTGAAGGAAATGCGTCTATCGTTCCCTAGTGGACATTCTTCATTCTCTGCCTACACCATGTTTTATTTTGCTGTAAGTAATATAATTTATCTTTTAAATACTAAATATTAAAGTAGACCGTGAATGCAAATGTACATATTTTATTATTACATATGTACACTAAATAATGGATCTTTCTAATTTTAAATGATTTATATATAAATACAAGAAATACCTTTGAAACTGGAAAATTGATTTTACTCTCAAACTCCTAGAAAATCGGTTTTGTGTATAACATCACAAAAACAAATTACAACTGATATCATCGTATTTTTACGCATCATTAATATGGAAAACATGTGGATCCGTATGAAAGTTTAATAACCTAATTTTCGTCTCTATAATTTCTTTTATTGCACTATCAACTGTCTACATTAATATATGAATAATTCCAGATGTACCTCCATAAGCGGTTTACATGGCGAGGTTCTAAGCTGCTCCGTCACGGTATCCAGTTCGTGCTAATAATGATGGCGTGGTACACGGTGATGACACGGGTCTCGGACTACAAGCATCACTGGAGCGATGTGCTCACTGGATTCAGCATAGGAATGCTCTTTGCTATCATTATCGTGAGTAATTTTTATATTGGTTTTTACTCCACTTTTTTTTTATGTACGAAGGCGGCAGACGACCTTACAGTCCACAAGTGGATACTGTCGCTCATAGACATCCGCGATACATGCCAACATCAGTCCAAAATGACAAACGTTGGCACGCCCCCGAATGCGCTGCCTACCTTTGGAGCTGTAGGAATGGATTTGTAGAAAGGGTTGGGAAAATGGGGAGGGATAGGATGGGAATGGGCTCTGGCACATCTTACTCACGTAACCGAAACACGTAACGTACATTAGGGAAATTAGATAAAGTGGGAAATGCAGTACATTTCAAGGTAGTCTTCTATGAGAGAGGGGTAACTCGGCCAGTCGAGCGCGCCCAGCGGCTGTTGGATTGCAGCGTTATGTCATGTTATGTCATCCCTCACAAATTATGTCACACTTCTGATGACACTTCACTTATGTCACAATATACCAAATGTATTTAATCAAAAGATGGTTCTCAGTATTCTAATAAAATTAATTTATTGATGAAATTTATTCAGTAATCGATTTTTTTAATTAACGAAATCTGTACTAATATTATTCAATTAGAATTATCATTACAAATTAATTTGATAATAAACAAAATCTGTACTAATATTATTCAATAAGAATTGTCATTACAAATAATTACAAATTAATTTTATAATTAACGACGAAATCTGTAGGGTCAGTCGGGGTACAGTGTAACAATAAAGTCATTTTTATTTATAGAAAAAAAAATGTTTATTGTATCTTCTTCTTATTATTGTATAAAGAATCAGCAGTCTTTAACCTTCATATTAGCCTTAAAATGAAAAATTAAAATCCTTTATCCTCAATGATGTATGTGAATCTCAACTGAAAACAAAATAAAAAAAGTATGAAAATCATTTTTTTTCAACTTAGATTAAATCTCCTCAATATATTTTCTGGGAATGAGTAGCAATCAGCCTGTCGTTTTGTCTTTTTTTCCATTTTAGGTAACGGCAATAAAAGTTCAATATCATCCAATGCGACAGTAGCAAGATCCGGTTCTAAAGGAAAATAAAAGACATTATCAACTTTACTACTTTTGCGTAGATGTCATATTCATCTTCCTCATTGTCTGTCAATAATTTTCCAACATAATGTTTTACCCGTTTTCCTGAAAATTTTACAATAACAAAATCATCTTTTTTTGGACATCTCAGTAAAGATAAAGGGATGTCATTGCCATCTGAACTGATAGATAAAATTGATACATTGGTATCATCTGAATCTTCAGAACCTTCTCTAGAACTTGCAAATAGGACCTTGGTAACCTTTTCGACTTTCTGTTTTATCTTCTTCATTTTTATATTTTTGGGCTTTGGAGTTTTCTTCTTACGTTTTTTGTCTTCTTTTTCTTAGCTGCTTCTTCAAATTCCCGCTTAATTGGTGTATCGGTAGCGATACAACTTTATCCCCCTTTTCTTCCTTTTTTAGAAAGTCTGGGGCCGGCCTTTGGATATTCTCTACATTCAATTGGGCTCGCTAAAATGTTGTCCATAGGTTTCGAATCACTTTTTCTGAAGCTTATGACTCACCTGATCGCTAAGCACCTGTGCTTCTTCAGAAACATGTTGCAGCGACGACGTAGAAGCTTCAGGTGCCGTAGACTGGTTTGAGACCTGTTCGTTCTGCTGCAACAAGGAAGCTTCAGATTCTTTAGGACGATTTGTGACCTCGCTTGGCATAAAATCGTCATCGGTGAAGATGTCTTTGTCGAAAGGAAATATACCTGTTTTCATAAAACCTGACTTTATATAGTGCCATCGCCAAAACTAGGAAACCTTCTCATTACCTCTTCTAAATTGTTATAAAACATCCTGACATTGTGCTGGTTGAATGACGTAGCTCTTTTGTAAGGCTGCAGGCTTCTGGTTTTCGCAAAGTTAAATCAGGGTTTCTTTTCGGAAGCCATGCAACCAATCTTTCCCTGCAGTTTTTCTTTCTTCCCAAGTTGCTGGCATCGTTAGCTTGTGGTGTTTAGCCATTTCATATGCTAGTTTTCTAGTTTCAATCGTATCAAGACCGTAGCACATTTTTGAGCATGTTATTAGATATTCTTTTAGTGCTGCTTCTTGAGCACTTGAAAATACTTTGTTAACCGCATAATTCGGTGTCAATCGCAGATTTGCAGCTTCCTCGTCTGAACAAGTCTTTTTTTTCTTTAGATAGCGATGTAAAGTACCGTAATTCACGTTCTTTCTCTCGGCTGCTTTTCTCAAAGGTACTCCTTTTTCTACCAACTCTATTGCTTCTTTCATATCATTTGCATTGTGTAGACCAATTTCCGTCTTCCTACTCCGATTCCGAACCATTTTCTATGTATACACCTAGAAGAAAAAAAAATGCTCAAGAGGGGAACACTATAACACCCACTTATTACCCACCAGAAATCATTTATTTTCCAACAAAAACAAAACTTCACTAGCCAAATTCTTCACAATTTTTTTACAAAAAACATAATTTCGAACATAGTTCCGTTTACCTAGCAATATGACGTTCGATCATAGCTGTTTAACATGCCGGCGTATGAGATTGTCAAAACACGTAAAGGGACGCCGTAGAAAAATTAAAAGGAGACAGAGATATTCTTAATGTTACACTGTACCCCGTGTTACACTGTGCCCCACTTGACCCTACTAATATTATATAATCAGAAATGTCATTACAAATAATTACAAATTAATTTTATAATCAACGAAATCTCTACTAATATTATACAATTAGAATTGTCATTACAAATTAATTTAGTTATTTGTTAATACTAATCTTATTATTTCCAGTTTACATTCGTCTCGGACTTGCGCAAATCTCCACGCAGTCGTCAATCCATCAATCACCACGAAGCCGAACTCCATGCCACCAATGGTAATACTCGGTCAGGCACTGGGTGGCAGGTTTGACCTCCAACCCCCGACTCCCAGTCAAGCGACGAGGAGCCCTGACTAGAGCCAAACATATCGTGGATTTCCCACGAGTATGTCGACATGTAGAAGTGATCTTCTTAAACGCCAAAAACTTTGCTTTTTAGTAGCATTTCTCTTTTATCCGTGCTAATGGGAGCTATAAAGACATTTTGTATTAACGCAACTCAATTATTACATTCGTATTAATAGTGATCGGGAATCATTTATAAATGAAAGTTTGATGCTTTGATAAACACAGATGGCATTGTTGTTGTAATTGGTTTCATGTGGGATTTGAAGGTCGATAATTTAAAAGCATAAAAAGGTAATGTCAAGCATAAATTAGTATTAAATACTGCTTTTTTAGTATAGTAGAGATGAAACCTTTTGCAATATTTCATGTTTTCTCTGAGATCAATTATTTTCTGTTCCTAGTTTAGAGTAGAGTTTAGAAGTTATCACAAAGTTCGGGTAAAAATAGTATTACCTATTACTAACACTGCCGGTGCTGATAATGGATTGATTTTTAGTACAAGTGCCTGTATATTAGTCGGACTGAATTTATATTTTTGTCGGAGACTTCAGCGGCTAAAAATGTGGTTGTAATTCTATTTGATTAAGTTTCTCCGTTTTACTTTATGACTTTGTTAAGAGACATATTTGTTAGAAACAGATTGATGTTAAGTATTTATGCAATGATGTTAGAGCGAATTCCATATACAGGTTATAATTAAATCTTTCTTGAAGTCGGACACTATGGATTCTGCCCAAGATTCTGAATTAATTGGCATATATTGGTAAGTATATCATTTTTGCACTTTGTATTTAGCAAATTTGCACGAAAATTTGGTAAAGACTCAAATGAATTTTGCCAATGAATGTTCGTAAAGTTTTCGTGCCATGAGCAGAATTCATGGTTTTAGGCGTCTGGTTCGGTTTCAAACTGTATATGAAATAAAACAATTTTATATACATACGATAATTTAGCTATTAATGAAGTCATATCAACATCATTTATTGTAAGTTATAAAAAGGAATTCTTGCACTTTTTAAGAAAACTTGTAGTATATTTATGCTTGCATTTGATAGCATTTTTAAGTATCTACTTGTAGTTAACGATTAATTTAAATTATTTTATAATTTGACATGTAGTGTTATGGCTGAATACACAAGTACACACAGACACGAATACAAAACTTTCACCAATTAATGTACCTATATGATTTTGGTCAAAAATCTACTTAATTATAATAATACTTTGTTCAGTTTCTTATGGCATATTAGTATAATTTATATAATAGTGTAGTTCAATCTTGTTAAACAAGGTTATTTAATTATCTTGACCTTAAGATACTTACATCGTGCAATGTTTTAACGTGCAAAATTCAGTACTTAAATAATGCCGGTCGGCCATCTTCATATTTCCGATCGCGGCATGAGCGTTCAGAGACTGTATTTAACAAAGTGGTTACAACATAGCGTAATGAACTCTGAAAGCGTGATTGGGTGTTTGTTTCATTTTACCCAATCATGCTGAAATGATGGCAGAATATTAAGATGTCCGGCCGGCATTATTTAATTACCAGTATTATAATAGTGTAAATCAGAAGCGGTAACCACTCTCTGTTATATTCAATCTCCCAGCGTTCTGTCACCATCGCAAATACAAAGATGGCTGACCGGCATTATTTAATTAGTAGAACCGTAGAACAGGTCTTTAGGAATTATGAATATGATACGAAATCATTCATCATCTACAACGAAATACATATCATCAACATTATGATTATACGCGTCTATTTTACATTCATAACCTGAAAACCTGAATTCACAACGACGTCTGCCTGTTGTATAAAAGGTCCCCAATTCGATTCCCAGTCGGACATTCATTTGTTTAAAGTCAAATATATATTCGGGTTTTAATGGTGTGTTTCGTCTTTATATGTGTCTTCGGACCCACAACACAGAGCAACCTAGTTGTAACCATTGAGTGTGGCGTTATTTAATCAAAGATAAATATAGCGATTGCTTACAAATCGAACTTTTCTTGTTACTTGCTGGCCTAATTTTTTAATGACTGACCGTTGATATGAACGATATGATCGGAGTTTTGTTAGTGTAAAAATTTCTTAGTTAATATATTTTAATCTCTGTGCAGTTTAAAAGTACAATTTTATGTCTACAACTGAAATAATTTCAAGGGTTTTTAGCAATTAAGTTTTTAATTTAAGCATTTACCCCGCTCATTTATTATTATGATTATTTAAGTGGTCGTCAAATTCGTTACTCGTCTAATTTGTTACTCGTCTAATTCGGAAGTCGTCTAATTTGTTACTCGCCTAATTCGTTACTCGTCTAATTCGTTACTCGTCTAATTCGTTACTCGTCTAATTTGTTACTCATCTAATTCGGAACTCGTCTAATTCGGCACTCGCCAAACACGCTATTAGGACAGTCAATTAAAAAGGTCAAATTAAAATCTTTACAGAGATTGCTCACGTGTTATTTTATATTTATATGATATTTTACACGGCGACTGCAACGAATCTTTATAATGAATTGATTGAAAATGAAGACTCACGAATTAAATAATTAAACAAGTAACAAATTTATATTGGGTCCATGTCTCTTCGGAACTTAACAATATCCTTTTTTTTTAATTTTCCCAATAGGCGAAAGCTGTCTGAAAACCTATTAAATAAAAAGGGCATTGGTGACAGTATAAGTTTTAGACAAGTTCAGAATTAGACAAGTAACGAATTTGACGACCACCTAAATAAATTTGTGATTTCTCTATACAAGTTAAGTCTCTCTTAAAAAAGTATATACGTATTATATATATAAAGCATTGCCCAACCGTCATTACAGTGATTTTAAAATTCATTTACGTTCAACATCTATGTGCTTTGGTTGATCGATGGATCTACCATAATAGTTATTAGTAATTGCAACTACTAAAGCGATGGATTTTTTACTAAAGTAATATGAAAAAGATTTTAACAAATACAATATATAGATAGAAATGCGGTTTACATCACGTTTCCCCCACGGTTTTAATATTAACTGCCTTAACAATAAAATATAAAGCTTTCATTTGAGGTATATCTCAGGGGTGTTCGTACATGATAATTATCTTTTGAGACACTTCGTCCTTTATAAACAGAGTTATGAATGACCGAATGAATACATTGCAAATACATCGCAGTTAATTACAACAGAAAAAATGTGCGATTACGCGGCAAAAAGGTCACGTTCTTCATACAAATGTATTTTTCACTGTTGAAACTCAACATGCAATATTGGCAAACTAAAACATTTATTTGAAAGTGGTATAACTTCATTTATACACAATGTAATTTTTTGTTTAATTTATATCAGCACATATGCTTCTTGGAGTCGGCAAACTGTGAGAGAGGATGTATTTTATACTGTGATATAGCGAAGTAATTAAAAGATAACACTTAAATGTAGGTACTATAGAGAAATTTTGAAAATCCTGTCTCCGTGCTTAGTGTAAATTGTACTCATTTACAAATATTAATATTACGTTCCCACATTTTTTTTTGTGAAGACTAAGTTTCTCGGTACTTCCGCTAGAGGTGCTGCCTGTTTTTTAAATAATGTATAGTCCGATTTTTTATTCGAGTCAGGGATATGACATATAGAACTGTCAATAAAATGTCATCTCCGTACAAATTTCACTCTGTTTGACAGTTCTACATGTCATATCCCCTGACTCGAATAAAAAATCCGACTTTAATTGTAATTTTCCAATTGGAGAATAACATCGATTTTTTTTTTAAAAGCACATTACACGAACGCTGTATAAGCCCTTGATAATGAGAGCAACTTACGCTTACCCAATGGTTGCTTTACAAAGTATGTCAATGCTTTCAAACATTTTCATTCCTTGACCGAAGTTTCTCGATCGTACCTACTACATAGATATGGTCTCGAGCGCAGTTTATACGTTTTACATTGAGACCCATTTGTTTATTGTTTAGGTCCATAGGTAAAAGAACTGCCCTTATGTAATTTTCTTTCGGAAATGTTTTTAATTTTATGCACTGCCATAACATTAAATTAATTAAAAAAATATTTAAAAATACAAGAAGTATTTAGGGGACAACTCAATGTTATTAGCCTTTGAGTGAAACTTGAGATTTAAATTCGTTTAAATGCTGTGGAACTGTGGATACATCTTAAGGGAAACACATACACAGTTTAGAATCGTTTAGCATCCGAAGAAACATCTCTGTGCGCTTTCTACCGTCTGTATAATGGGAAATGTTCTGAAGAGCTATATTCTATTCGACATTCCCAATGCACCGGCCACTTATTTGCATCTGCACTTGACAACGTGTCGTTGCATACCATTCGATCTTCAAGACGCTTAATATCGAGAACCCGAAAGAACGTTGATAAAGTATTTAGTTTATATTTGATAAAGATTTATTTATCTTTTAAGCAAACCCGCTCGGCATCGATTTTGATGTAAAAAATATAATCTGTGCTCGTGACCTAAACATTTTATTAATATTAATAGTTAAATAAAATATATTTTAGGTGCTAGTTAAAATATTATAATTTTAAATGATTTTTCATGTGTCTGCCACGTGAAATATTTACGACTGTCACGTATTAAATCACGTAAAAGTCGTAATGTCTTATTATTATTATAGTGTATCCATATTAAAAGTTAAAAAGAACTCTTCGGAGATATTAAGAAAACCAGCGAAATAAGGCAAAAATACAAGTACTGTCTGTCGTTAACCCATTACAATCTGGCTCTTATCTCGTTCTATATTATGATGATAGAAGAGGATGCACTATATATAGATTGATACAGCGATTTTCGCATCTTTTGGAACGCAGCCTAGTTAGGAATTATTAGTTCTAAATTCTGCCGTAGGTAAAGATCAATTTGTCATTAGAGAAAGACAAAAGTTGGAGCCACTCTTTAATAAAATTCTAATTTATTGCGTGCTGGATAATGTCAGATAGCCGGTTAGCGACTGATACTCGAACACCGTGCGGTATCCTTTTAACGATCGGTACATTGAATGTGCATTTGTCATTTGTATCCATCATCTGCAAATAGCGATTACATATCATTTATTTTATTTGTAGTAACTTAAAACTATTTAAAGCATAATATACACTATTTATAGCCTATTATAATTCACAATGATTTGTAATGTTAAAAACGATTAGGAAAATGTTTATTTATAAAATAAAGAATTAGTGCAAAATATTGTCTATCATTTCAAATAAATTTCAAACCAAAGGTTGTTGTTGTTGCTCTTTATTGTACTTATTAGGGATGTTTCCAATAACAAGAAATCACTATTCGCGAATACGAATAATTTGCCCCGCTATACGCGAATACGAATAATTTGCCTCACTATTCGCGAATACGATTACGAATAGTACCTGACCTACTACGCACGCACTTGTAAAATTAGTGAGTTGGTAATTTGTGGTTCAATTTAAAGATATTGTTATACATATTTTTTTTCGTTTAATCAATATTTTTTTGGTTTAATATAAAGTTAGGTGTAAAATATAAGTATAAGTTAGGCCCCACTTTAAATTAAACTAAAAATCTGATTTTCAAATTAACGTTTGCTCTTAAAAAGTATTTCTTTTTGTAGAAAGCTTCTTTTACCTACGTTTCTTTTTAATTTTATTTTTTTAGTATTTATATTTGACATTTTATATTAGGATAAACACGTCACAAAACCGAATGTCGAATTGTCTGCGATTTAGTTAAAAATATTTCATTCTACATTAATTTTGTGTATACAATTTATTATAGTATAGGTAACATTGCTTACGATTCACGTAGGTACATCGTTTTTAATAGAATATAATAACTATGGGTGTGAAAACAACACAACGCGGGGGGTCGTGTTGGGCTTTCACATTGGGTTTTACTATTCGATTAGAGAATGGCGAATACGAGTACGATTCCTTGAAAATTGGCAAGTTTTGGCCAAAACGAATACAAACATTCGACACATGCCTAGTACGTATATCTGAATGCAAATGAACAGTAAATTGCGTTTAAACTTTTAATAATTATTAGGTTTCACAAATGTTCACTTGATTTAACCACTCCTCGGTTCACTCCTCGTTGCTCGTGGGTGGACTACAAGCCCCTAGCAGAATATCAGCGCTGTGGTTCATTTTGTTTCACAGCACTATGCTGAGCTAGGTGTCTGTTTTGTCACCGCGACACACATTCGAACACTTACCTTTATTTTATACACACTTGTTATGTTATTACTAAGTAATTCCTGTGCTTTGTGTGTCGTGTTGTGATAAATAAATATTATTTCTCTGTTTGTTTATAATAGATTGTTACAATAAGACATTACAATATTACCGTAAGTACATAGCTGGACTTATACCCAGAAGGTATAAGTACGAGTATGTTTGCATAGAAGGACAAAGGTATGTTTGCATCCCTGATCCAATAGCGTGCCGATTTGCGTCATTCTTACCTGAATGAATAAATTGTTCATGGCGTTGGCACGAATCTCGAAAAAAAACATCATCACACTACTCACCTGCTGCCACCTTCATTCCATAAAAAGAAATATTAAAAAGTTTTCTCATCCCTTTTGTCATAAAAAGAAAAAAAGGTTGTTTGTGGTCGGAAATGTTTTGTCCTTTGCTCCATGTCACGGGAAATCCCATTTTAAAGTTTGAGAGAGGATTTTTCATTCAGTAATTATGAAAAATTAACTATCCGGAAATTCTTAAAATCTTAAAAAACATGAACTTAGGTATCACGGATCACATGTGCGGATGCAGTCCACTTATTACCTTTTCATAAAAAAATAATGATAACTAATCATAATAAAATGTTCATAAAATCTTATTTGAATATTCTATGGTAATGAATATGACAAAGGTATAAATGCTCGAAGCCTCAACATTCTAAATAGCTCCATCTTTAATTAATCTATGGAACTATTTTCATGCCAGTCTCACATACATAAAAATGATCTAAATTTTCTAATATACCAACAGATGGCGCTGTAACTAATTAGTTGAAATAATTCAATTTCAATACCCTCACTCACGCCTACGTACAGACCATGACACTACACTAGAGCGAGACTGGTCTGCTTTATCTCAAATTCTACAGGTTTACCTTGTATTACGTACACACTTAATTCATAGGTTAGAGGTAACTGTAATTCCTCGCTTCATTTTAATGAAGTCACAGCTGTAGTCAATGCAAAAATTCGTTCATTTTTTGTTATGTGACTAATACCCACCCACAGAATTATCAGTTACTATTGTTATCACCTAGCGATTTGACGCTTCGAGTGTCTCAGGTGTTCTATGAAAAATTAATCATGTTTGGTTCCGCGACCTAATGAGTGGCTTAGTAGAGCGAAAATGGGCCAAAATAAATTGATACTACAAATCGTGCTGGATTTTGTTGTTTTGGTGTGTGGTAAGTGAAATGTACATTTTTTTATAGTAAATAAATCACAAATGTGGTCTTCTTTTTCCGTGTAATAGATAAAACGTTACTAAATTCTAGCAAGTGAATATTTTTATTACCTACTCTTACTATTTGTTAAATATAATCTGAGTAATATGTATCATAAACTGAGGTGGGTAATATAAAGGTACTCAAGTTATTTTTGTTTATATACGGTGCTAACTTAAAATAGTACCTATGTTAAAGAACTGTTTTTTGATAGGAATACTATTTTTCGTGAGAAGAGAAATGTTGTAAATAGAAAATAGTAACTCACTAAAATAAGTCCTCTGTCAGTAATTGTTTTAAACAAAATGACTCAGTACTGACTACATAAACTGAGTGTTAACAATATTTAAACATGTAATAAGTATGTTATTAAACCAAACTGTTGTTGGTACAAAACACATCTATGATCTTTCATTTCTTTCGCGTTCTTAATTTAAATTACAAAAAATATAAGATTGATCTAATAACATTGTTTCGAAAATTACATATGTTTAGTATCCAATGTTTCTTAGATAGGTACGTGTCCAACTATGACTATTATATGGTTTAGTCAATATTTTGAGTCATTAGTCATTGTACAGATAAGAAATAGTAAACAATTTAAGAAGTTTAACCGGAAGCATCATTATCTTCATTATGTCACGATAAAATTTCTTAGTGTGCATCATTCTCGTATGGCTTGTGGTAGGTAAAACACCGCAAACCACGCGTGTAATACACATGTTTGTCGAGACGGGAAAACTTGAGACTAAAGACATACTATACCAACTCATCCCATTGTTTAAACTTAATGAGTAAAACGAGATAATGTGGGACGGATAATGAGGTTTGGCAATTTTCCTTATTCCCGAAATACGTTGGTACTAAACCACGTATGGCCGGAACCTAATACCTTGCCTTGCAGCTTGGGCCTATTGGCCCTATTGGGCCACTAATATAAAGGATAACAATATAGTGTCAAAGGTAAAAGTTCCACTGTAAAAGAGTGGACTCGCCAACTCGTTTGGATAGCGTGGCGTTTTAATGTCACACATCATTCATCACACGACAAAGTGCTTGAGGAGGCCCGTATCCACGGGTGGGCGACAAAAAGGCTGGTTAAAGTCACTGTTATGTGTTGGGTTGGTTTTCTTTTTTATCTGTCCAATAAGCCTTAAAGACATGTAAGTTTAATTTGGGTAAGTAAAGTTACTAAGTTGTTGCAGTACTTACCTACCTACAGATAATAGTTTGTGTGATGTTCTTGAAGTCACTATCTGACAATCACGACAGCCTTGAATAGCAAGGAAACACCAGTGCACCGTGAAATTGTGTTTTTGTGCCTTCATTCATTGTAAACTCAACTGCAGACGATAACTGTAATTACAATTGACCAGATGTATACTTTTGAAATAGTTTTATTGGTGTTTAGTTTCATCCATAAAAAGCATATGATCAGTTTATCTCTCCATTGCTGGATATAAGGCTCTCCCAGCGCACGCCACCACCCACGATTGACACTCGTCTGCCCTATCAATTATCATATCTGCAAATATTGACCTTCATACTGTCATTGCAACTTAGTGATTCTTTGAGCTATGTTGGTAACTTTGCTTGTATGCCCCGCATTTTGGTGTCATACAGGAAAAAAAGCAAAGTGTGACGGGACGGGTTTGTTCAACTAACCAAGTTACCACTGCACTGTTAAAGAAAACAGCCATGATACATGTTTCGGGAACCAGTGAGAGTAGGCAGAACCCGCATCCAATCCGTTCCCTTCAATTCTAATCCTGACCCATCCCATCCAACCCTATATCGTCCTGGCCTCTCATCCAGTAGAAACGGAATTGTTTAATATGAGATCCGTCCATTTCCATGCTGACCCGTTTTATTTTTAAAAAAATGCTGACTTTTTGTATGAGATTTGTTTATAGTTGGTACAGTAAAATGTCCGCAAAAAAATATGGGGAAGTATGATTTCCCTACATTTCCTAATAAAACAGGAAAACCACATATTTCTTATCTTTTCAGCGGTTATATCTTTATTAATCACTAACAAGCCCTCAGATAGTGAAAGTAAATAGGGAAAGTTTATGTATTTGATCAGAATTGCATTATATTTATTTACACAAAATAATCTACACATAATCAATCCACCTTCCGTAATATTTTTTAATAATGAATAGAATTAGTAATATATCTAATCATATCAAAGCCAACTTATATGTCAGTTCTTTATCTGATAATTTATAATCACATCTGAAGTGCGTTAATGAATTTGGATCGATATATTCGTACCTGTATAATTAATGCATAAAATTTCCTGTCAAACGAAATCTCAGTAATCTCCGAGATAAATCTTAGATAATTACAAAATTATCATTATGACGTGCCAAGTTATAACTTAAAGCACGGAAACGTGGCCTCTGACAGTAGGCCTGATCCATAATAATCCATAATCTCCCGTGCCGAGCGCAGGCGTTGTTGTGTTTTCATGCAATGCAATGCAAGAAGTCCTTTCAGTATCCACTGCTGGGCATAGGCCTCCTCGTGTACATTGTTTCGTGCATGAGGGATGTATGGGCCTTAAAACGCCACGCTGCCGCGCTGCAGCTGGCCAAGCGGGTTGTCAAGTCCTCTCCTTTAGAGATATTGTAGTTCGTCTGCACTTGTGGTAGCGACTTTATCATCCCTTAGTCGTATTTTAAAACACCCACAGGAAGTGGTGCTATTTTAAAACCAGCCGACACCACAGAAACGCAAAGAATCACACCGTTTAGGTGAAGACATAAAAGAAATAGGTTTCCTGATATCAAATAATAATAATCGATTACCTGACAGCTTAGTAGCTTAGTACCCGTGTTACTTCCGACCTATCTGAATACGGGGTAACGTGATCAAGCGAATCTAACGAGCCCACGTCGTTAATCCGAAGCAGATAACGATATCCAATAACAGTTTAGATAAAGATAGTAAATATTAAATTTTATTATTAAAATCGATTACTCAGCTCCGAGTAAACCTACTTAAGTATCTAGTTTAATTCAATTTTTAATTCAGCCCTCCAATCACAAACGTAACTGCGTATAAGTAGGTATGTGAAAGCGGAGTCAGGTAATCCACTATACTACACTTTGCCATCAAGTAACTGTCAGATGTGAATTTCATCTAAGAACCACAATGAATTTTTCCTCTTCCTTTCCAATTGTCTTCCTCATTCATTTTAAAAAAGACTAACGATCGAATTTCGATAATTCTGATAACTTTCCTTCAGTTTTGAACTTTTGAACGGAAACAAAACCGTTTGAGCCCACGATTTCACGAGAATATAACTAACTACTAAATGGTCGCAGATATCGGTAATTAATTATGTATACATACACAATATAATAAAATCGTCCGTAAACAAGGCCATGTCTATCCATGAAATATTTATTGAAATTAAAAATGATTGCAATGTAAATACAGAGCCCAAAATAACTATTTTAGGAGTTTTTGGCGGTCTCTCTGAACGCACATTACGCAAAAACTATTCGACCAATTTTAATGAAACTTGGCATAATTATTACCTAGTTCATGTGTCGGGTGCCTTTTATCCAGATCCATTATGGAATCCACGGAAATCACGTTAAAGTTTACGCAAACGAAATCGCAGTCATCACTATAATAGTTATTTATATGTTTTTAACAATAATAATATATTAATTCCAGTCGCGTTCCCGCTTCTGGCCCTCCTATTATGGGCGGAACCTTACCACCGCGGCTACTTCACCGACGACCACTCGCTCCGACTGCCGTTCAAGGAACAGAGCGTATCGGAGGGAGCGCTGGCTGGAGTCGGCTTTGCCCTTAACATATTCACTGTAAGTAATATTCGTAGTAATTCTAATTGCACGTAAACCAACCTCTATCAGCGCGGTTACTTCGTCGACGACTACTCAGTACGACATCTGTTAGAGAGGCAGAACATATTGGAGGAATTGAAAGAAAGAAAGAAAAATAATTTATTTGTCACAAGACAACATAAAACACAGGAAATACTTAGCAATGACATAAGAATTACTGAGAGGACTCTAATTCGTTTTCAAAATACTTTATTAATCACCAAGGAATACAATAAAAATAGCACAAATGTTTAAATAAACAGCTATACACAATAATAGATATATACCTATGTATACAATAGGACAAGAGTAAAATATGATATTGTGACTTCTACTAACTTTGCCATTTTTCAGATAATCTTATTAGAAGTGATCAATGACAAGAAAGGCAGAAGCACTGGAGGTAATACTCTATGTGGCGCTTCAATCCCGGGCTGGCTGTGGGAAAGCTATCGGACCATAGGAGTGTTTACCTTCGGAGCAGCGTGTCAGCAACTCACTTCGAACATAACCAAATATGTCATTGGTAGACTTAGACCGCATTTCTTTGATGTGAGTGATTTAAGTGAAATAAATATTAGCAATTGGATTAGAATTCGCTATTCTAATTAAGACTTAACATCCATCTAGCAGTAGTAGTTCTAATTTTCGAAACCACGTTCCAGGTCTGCAATCCAGCCTCTAGCCCGGGATCAGAACTGAATACTTTGGGCTACATCCAGGACTTCACATGCACAAACCCGAATTTCGGCACAGATTACTTGAAAGATATGCGTCTCTCCTTTCCAAGTGCACATTCTAGTTTCGCCATGTATTCTGCTGTGTTCTTCATTGTAAGTATTTTTATGAGTCCCGATAGAATATATGGCTGTGTGGTATCAGCCCCACCACATTTCTTCCCGAATGTTGTAAAAGGCGACTAAGTCAACCACACGACTACCACAAGCCCTGAGGAACTGTACCACCTGTGGCGTTTTAAGGCCATACATCGCTCATGCACAAGAGAATGTGCATGTCCATATTCAGCAATGGACATTAAGAGGACGGTTAAGGATAGAAATATTTTTCAATGCAACTAGAAAACATTATTTGCGATATGTAAATTGAAGCACGTGTATATTCATCACATTATGAGATCACGCTATGACTAATACTCGAAAGCCTGGAGTGTATACTATGTATATAGCTTTCTTATGTATACTCTAAAATTCTGATTCAAAATTGCCTCGAACGTTTGTTATAGTTTTATCCTATTCTTTACCTATGTATACGTGTTCGAGGAGAACTCTGAAATTTTTGCGAAAAGAAAAAAATGTTCTACGGGTTCCAATTTTTTTATTACATTTTTATCAAAGTACTCTCCACTCGCATCTAAACAACGTTTCATGCGTTTGTACCAATTTTGAAAACATTTTTTCCACTCTTCGTCGGGTACTTCTTTTACAGCCTCTCCGAACGTAGCCGGCGCGTCTTCCGGAGACGAAAACTACTTCCGTTTTAGGTGGAATTTAATTTTGGAATTTAAAAAAGTCGTAAAATGCCAAGTCGGGACTGTAAGGAGGATGACTTAAAACTTCAACCGGAGTACTGTCCAAAAGTCCCCTGTTTTAAACGCTGAGTGAGTGGGGCGCGTTGTCATGGTGCAGCAGCAGTACGCGGAGACCTATGTTTGGACGGTTATGCCAAACGTTTTTACTGCAGTAAGTAATAACTTATTACTTACTGCAGTAAAAACGTTCGGCAAGCACATGCCTACGTACCATTCTGCGTTAATGTTGCTTTGGTATTGTAAAGGCACAGATATCAGATACCTTTACTTAAATTTAGCTTACATTTTTTCCTGCATTTCTTACTCTTTTTACTTTGTTAGGCGTTGGCTACTTTGAAACAGCCAAACAATAGACTGATGCTTAGTTTCTGGATCATACTAGCAGATTCAAGATTAGTCACCTGTGACAATGTCGTAAACGCGAGACGACCCTATATCAAATTTTCATATCACGGCACCATTCGACACGAATTTGTTTTTGAGTCTCGGTGACATTGTGCGGCATCCAGCGCGATACTATCCTCCCGACTCGTAGATGCCCTTTTAATATATCATACACAGTAAAATTTGAATTTAGAATGTTATAGATAGTCATAGTTTTAATTGACATCAAAACCAGCCAGTGTTCCGTAGATAAAAACTCTTTGCCGCGTTACAGTAAGTTATTGAGAGCCTTGTAGCAACGTATCAACAAATTGAATAAACAAAAAACCACGATTCATTGAAATCTAATCCATAAATTAACGAGTATCGATATTAATATATTATAATGATTGAGATCTGCCGCTTGTAATATCAGCAATTATTGTGTAACTTGCAAATTATTCCTACAGTTATACATATAAATATTAGGGGTTAAAGTATGAAATTGCCGATTTGTACTGAAAAATTAAAACTAGTTTTTTTCTAAAATGTAACATATTTATTTAATCAAAATATTTACCCTCATTATCTATACATTGTTGCCATCTAATCGGAAGTTCATTTATGCCTTTGCGATAGAACTCTGGGGATGTAGATTCGACAAGCTCTTTCGACAAAATTTTTTACCACGTAGAAAATTGTCCAAATCACGAAAAAAATGGTAGTCCGTTGGAGCAAGGTCTGGCGAGTACGGAGGATGACGTATGGCTTCTAACTGCAGCTCCTGTAGAGTTAAACCAAAGCGTTTAAAGCGTTTAAACCAAAAACGCACGGTTCGTTCATTAGCAGTCTCCTCTCCAAACGCAGCATTGATATTGCGAGCCGTTTCTGCCGCGTTAGTTCCGCGTCGGAACTCGTATTCAAAGATTACTCGGATTTTCGAAGTATCCATCTTTCCCGTCTAAGCTGAATAAAAAAAACAATTGAAAGTCGAAAATCGAATGTTGCACATTTTTTAAAAAAAGAACCTCATAGGTATCATGTGAAAAAAGTTTCACTCGAAAATCTCACACCATGAAGGTTTTATGTCAATTCAATGTATCTATTACTATAAAACGGCAATTTCATACTTTAACCCCTATTATTATATGCATGATATGTTTATCTGCTTTTGTTATTTATGACTTATTCCTTTTAATACTCTTAATTCTTTAATCTTTTAATACTTATTCTTCCATCATAATGAAAAAAATTTTTTTAGTGATAAGGTTTTACGATTAATTTCCGCTTTGAATATTTTCCTGTACGTTTTAATGTATTTATCTTATCTTGAGAAACCATTGTCATCTAATTAAGGGTTTTTAATATACGATAATAATAACTTTATTTAGGGGCCTCATGATAACAGGTTTCATGCTTCCTTGGAGAGACATATTCACAATATATATTCTCAATATATATTATGAATTTGTCCTCCAAGGAACCTATTGTCTATTGTAACTAACGCTATTGTTTTTTGTGTTTCAAAATTGATGCCATTCATGCTTGGAGGCTATTTTCATAGTTGCCGCAGATTTCCATTCAAGAGACCCCTTCCTTCCATAAAATACCTTAAAATACCCCTTAAAAGGCTTCCATAAAATACTGTATATTTGTATTCTCAGTGCTATGTCCAAGTGAAAGGCAAGTGGCGTCAGTCGAAGCTGCTCCGTCATGCCATCCAGTACATGGTTCTGATCGGCGGGTGGTACGTCGGTCTGACCAGGGTGCAAGAGCACATGCATCACTGGAGCGACGTCACTGTCGGCTTCCTCATCGGAGCTATCTATGCCGTAGTGGTGGTAAGACTTTATATTAGTATAATAACGTTAGTCTGACGTCCCTCACCGTGCGCTGCACTCCCTTACATACCAATCAATTCGTTGCCCTGATAAACCTAAAGCAATGGCCAACCGAGCGTTCGCACACAAACTTTGTTTGCGTTTGTAAACGAATTGTTACGATGATTTTAAAATTATTTATCGTTGCTCCATTGAATGAATGGGTTTTTTCTACAACGTTACATTTGCGGTTGACGCTTCCAAGCTGCTTACCGAATAAAATGATAACGAACTGCAAAGTAGTTTGTATTTGTGTATTCGGCCAAAATCAAGAAGTAGATAGGTAGGTACTTCATTGTAGCGATGTCGCTTTCTGTTATTGTTCACTTCTTTTATGGTGCAGATGGAACAGATTGTTAAGGTTATTTAATATGGATTGGACCTTATATCTATCTATGTATGTATCTGCAGTCTATAGTCATTTATTGCTGGATGTAGGCCTTTTAATGCTACTGTCATTCTCTGTCTCACACCAGTCCCATCCATTGCTTTGTTTCATACATAGGATATAAGCCTCTCCCGAGGATCGCCACCACACATGGCCTTCAGCTCTTCTTATCCAGCCATTACCGACGACTTTCTTCAAGTCGCCAGTACACCTGAACGTAGCCCCACGCTACGTTTCCCGGTACGTGGCCACCATTCGAGAACTCGTCAATCGGTTATCAGTCCCGGGATCTATGTATATTTACTAACCACTGCCACATCAACTGACTGATTCTCGGGGTGTACCTGTAAAAAAATTAAAAAAGAAAATACATGTTTTATGGACCATTTTTATTGTAGTGGTTTTTATTTAAGTAATTTACCTAGCACCAGCCCGTGACTTCGTTCGTATGAGTTAAAATCCAATTCTAAAGAATATGTACGGTTAGTTCGTATACACATCTCATAGGCCTATCCCACCCTATGTCATCGAATAGCATTCTATACAATGGAGTGAGAGAAACACCTCATTTCATATTTTACAATTTTACAATGATTCCAGGAATAACTTATAACGGTCTGCGATAAAAGGGTCGTATAAGATAAACCAAGGATATAAACTAAAATAGCTGTACCTACTAAATTTTATAAAAATCCATTCAGTTGTTGTTATGTGACACATGTTGTACACGCAGGCTTGATGTTGATTACTGTGGGAACCTCATAATGGATCTGGACCAGTGCCGGCTTTACCTATGGTGCAGGGTGTGCGGCGCACACGGCCGCAGGGTGTTAGGGAGCGCCGAATGCCGCTGTGATTTACATTTAGTTTATAAATTAAATATTTTTGAATAAACGACAAAGTTGTGCTTTTTTATTCTTGTAAGCCCTCCCTTCCTAAAAAATACTTTTTACTCTGGTGCCTACCCCGCGGGTCCATGGGGGCGTACCGCAAGCGAAGTAAACGGGCTATTGCTTTCCAACATCATTTATAATTGCACCATTTGCGCCCTCATTTCCGATCACTGGTCTAAATATAACTGTAAGTATTCCATTTTGATCGCGCGCGTACTAGAGGGCGCCAGGGTATTGATTGCACCCGGGCGCTACATGTGCTAGATCCGGCGCTGATCTGGACAAAAGTATCCTAAATGTTAACTAGGCATATTATCAGCCACAACGATGTCATGTTTCATTAAAATTTAGTCCGTTCAATTGGTTTCGATGGTGCACAGATTGACCATTCGTAGTGTACACTGAATAATTGTTTTTTATTTCCAAAAAGTACTCCATGTACAGACATGGCTCTATTTTGTTGGAATGTAGAGATGTGTGTGTTTGTGTGTAAAAAACGAAGATCTAAAAACCTATAATGAAAGTTTTTCTTTTTCCAGTTTGTGTACGTGCTAAAACCGAATAGATTCCATCCTGCGTGGGAGGAACCGCAGTCGCCACACATGCTGCCCAGACCTGTCCTCGCTCGGTAGCTGGACCTCAACATACAGACATACAGACGAACAGATGGAGATACGAAGCATCAATTTATTACATTACAATTACATAAACATGCCTATAAATTTGCTCGATTATTATCGATCGTCACGTGTGACAAAATAATATGGAGCAAATGCGCAGGAGACGGATGATTAGCAGGAAGTTTTCTATTCGATAATAGACTGTATAAAGAAGTCTCTGCGTTTGATAGTTCCTAGCGATCGTCAAGATCGATCGATTCCTACTGCTGGCCGTTACAAGTGACAGGCAAACAATGCAACAATGTCCTTGAACATAATGTACATAATGACTTATGTTAGTTTTATTAAATATATTTTACAAAAGCAAGAAGTAATACAATATAATGACTACTTTTAGTTTCAATAAAAGTAATTTACAAAGCCGAGGAATTATAAAATATATCTACTTAGTACTTGTATTAGTCATTAGTCAATATAGTTTACAAAGGCAAAAAGCATTGCAACATAATGACTTATGTTAGATTATAAAAATGTAATTTACAAACACTAATAATAATAGAACATTATGACTTGTGTTAGAATTAATAATATTATTTACAAAAGCAAAAATTAATATATCATATCGACTTCAGTTTTTTTTTTTTTTTTTATGGACGAAGGTGGTAGACGAGGATACAGTCCACCTGATGGTAAGTGGATACTGTAGCCCATAGACATCCGCGATACATGCCAACATTAGTCCAAAATGACAAACGTTGGCACGCCCCCGGCTGCGCTGCCTACCTTTGGACATAGAAATGCATTCAGTTATTTTTTTACAAACAATATTTGGTTGTGAGACAATTGTCAATTAAAATTAACAACAAATTACTCTAAATAACAATCTAGAGAAGTTATTTGTGGACCTGCAGTCACAATGAGTATAACCGTGCAACTCTGCTATGAAACTGAGAATTTTTTGTTGAATTTGACTGAAGAAAATCACGTGTGACTAGGGCTGCCACCATTGCGGGATGATCCGGAATTTCCGGGTTTGAAGGACGCTTGTCCCGGCTACGGGTTAACATCTTAAATCTCCGGGCGGCACGACTGTGACGTTAAACATTCAAAAAAATAGAACTATGATTTTTAAACCGGCTCTAGTAAACATTACCTAATACCCACTAAGATAGATTACTTTAAAGATTATTGTTGTGACAAATGCAAAGGTACAATTTAAAGCGTCGCTGTGTGTATCAAAGACAGTATGAGTTTATCCTGTGGTAATTTTATTCCTAATTTAGTACTAACTAAAGCACTAACTTTAAATTAAAAATGTATTTCCTATTTCGTTTTTGTCCCATTTTTTTAAATCTTCGGGTTTAGAGCATTCTGAATGTGGCAGCCCTATGTGTAACTGTCGACAAATACGATTGAGCATTTAGAGAGAGAGAGAGAGAGAGAAGAGGAAGTAAGTAATATAGATTTTTGTGTATATTTATTAACAATATGAAATCTAATCTCAAACAATACTAATTGTACTTATTCGTAAACACTGTTTGTGCATTAAATGTTCAACAATTAGGTAATTGAATTATAATAAGTTAACACTAAATAGCAAAAATGTACTTGAGCGAATATAAATAGTCGTCAATCTGGTAAATATTTTACTACAGTAACTTTATAGTTTTTCTACCGTCTTCATTCGGGCCCCATTATGTAATTTTAATTGTATACTGATATATACACTCATATTGCTCGTGAGGAAATAATTTTACGCGTTGGTCTCGGGAAGCAAGACGGAAGTCATATTCATCAAATACATCATTCGTGGACCACTTACTCTAGTCATAGGTTTACCAAACGTAGATGAAATTTAGATGGAAAGTTAAATACATTGTCAAATATTTTCTGTCTTAGTGTGCGTGGAAAATTGTCTCGTCAAATTTAAATTATGTCAAATAACACTAATTACAGTTATGACATATTACAAGGAGATTACGTCATCGACGGATAACAAAAGTTGTGGACGAATGTAAATTCAAATGACAGTAGTTATGTTGACAGAAACAGTTTGCAAAAAATAGTCTATGTCTGGCAGTAGGCATACAGACACGAGTATTAAATGTAATGTAAATACAGTAGAACTCCAATTATCCGAATCAATTGGGACCGGACCCCATTCGGATAATCAAAAATTCGGATAATTGGAGTTTTTTTCGAAAAAAGGTACATATTACATATGTATTTTAAAGAAAAAGAGCTTATTAAACAAAGGGTCGCCTTAGTCGGGCGGGCGGGCGATGTACGAGAGTGGAGCTAATAATAGAACTGCACTATGAGATGGTGACTTATCCCCCATGTATACCTAATGTTTGCACAGCGCCTACACTAGCTTCGTGGAGGGAAGGACAATAGCGCACGTAGACCGAATCATTATTTTGCGTTATACATACATATTATTTTAGCGTTGTGTTATGTATTTGCGTTGTTTTTTTTTCTTCCTGCAATCGATTCGGATAGTCGGAGTTCGGATAATTGGAGTTCTACTGTATAAAGAAATTATGAATGTTAAAATTAGGAGTGTCAAATTATTAATTACTAGCTGCGCCCGCGTAGGCGTGGAAAGCTTTGTATACAGCATCTTTTCTTCCCGTCAGCCGATTTCGATGAAACAAAGCCCATTCGAAGCGCCAAGCTAAGCTTAGATAATTAACCTGTGGAAACCCCATGAAAATCCGTTGTGTAGTTATGGAGATTAACGCGTTCGAACAGAGAGACACAAAAATTTTCAAAATCGTCTTTTTGTATTCTGATACTCTACCTCCATCGCCCCCAATCAATTTTTGGTAAATATATTCAATGTACAGACATGCTGGTTCTACTGTTTTATTATAGATATAGATTAAAACAATTACAACAATATATTTTGAACGGTCAATCCAGCTGCACAAACAAGTCCAACTTTTGTCATAAGACCGACAGACTCATTCATTTCAGCTGGACATCATTTGAAAAATGCATCACCCCTTCTCCATCGCCTATACTACAATGGTTGAAAACGACCGACTCGAAATACTTTCTGCTTACTGTTACATACATACAATACATAAGGCCTAATTCAATCATTCAGCGAACAACGGAAAAGAAAAGATCCTAGACTAAACCAAAAAATCTATCAAGTATAATTATTATTGAAGGCTCAATTATCAGTGGACTGTATTTGAATTTAGAGGCTGGAAACTGGATTTACTTCAATGGCAAAAATTGAAGAAAAACCAAGAGAAACATATAAGTATTTGTTAAATATTATTATTTAGTGAAATACGTAGGGTAAATTTTATGTATTGTGTTAATTCAAACTTATTTTTATGTTTGTAAAGAAAGTATGCAAATTAAGTTTTAAGCCTTGTGCATAATTAATTATAATAATACATAATTAATTAATGCATAATTAATTATGAATAAAACTTATATAATGCTTTATTTATTTTTAAATTATATAGTTTTTCTTTATTTAAAGCACGTAGTACTTAAGTTAGTGTAGTGATCAATTTTGGAAAGAGGGTGCACTCTGCAATCCCACAGCCGCTTGACTGCTCCCGGCCGGCCAACTTTCCCCTCCCTGGCCTTTCAACATCCACGGCTGGACATAGGCTTCATCGTGCACATTGTCTTGTGCCCGAAGGATGTATTGGCCTTAAAAATCCACTCTTTCAGAGGTGGTGTAGTTCCTCAAGGTTTGTGGTAGCGCTTTGTTATCCCTCGGTCACATTTTACGAGTGCCACAGGAGGAGCGCGGCTCAGTTTCATGGCCCCACCCTTCCCATATTCTCGCGACGGGCCTACTCGTATGTGTAAATATCACGGCTCGCACTCAAATATCGCAGTTCCGTTATCGCCGCGACCATAATCATACATCCAACAATTTGACCAGGCCTCTTTTATAGATAAAGAAGTATGTGATGATGCAATGATGACTTGGTTTAATTACTTTGATATTTATAGCGTAAATATGATAAATCAGACGTATCAGGAAGCTGTACCACCCGCTGAACGATATAAATATAACAATTATTGAGAGGGTGACCATATATGACCATTAACTTGTACAATGACGTTTATTTGTTTTAACTTCATAGCAAAAGTAATTGTACAAATGGTGGACTTAATGCCATATGGCATTTTCTACAAGTATAACACCACATCTAACAAATATAGGGACGCGGGCACAATTTGGTTTAAGTATAAATTGTATTATTTAAGTATAATGTAGACCAACAATATAAGATTTTATGTTGACTACTTGGTCATTTTGTGATCTAGGCAATATGAACCCAACAAAAACGTTTCTGTAAAAAATGTTGCCATTCCTCGCGACTATTTGCCCGACGTAAGTGAGATCACAAAGTCGCCAAGACCTTATTAATGGAATTTTACTTCTTGTGGCTTGGCGATTTCACTGTTACAATACACATCTAGAAAAATGACTATCTTGCACATGCCTCGCATTACATCGCAGTCAAAATACATGAAATTACTTGTTCCTTTCTGTTGAAAATCACCAGCGTAGTCTTATTATATAATTATATTTATAATAATATATAATAATTATATTAATAGGTATAACGAAATTATACCTAAGTTAGAAAATTTTAATGAAAGTTAAGTCATTACCGACAATAAGGTTTACTCAAATAAAGTTTCAGATGATCTCCTTGAATTTACTTATCCTACAAAAATTTAAAGCATAAACATCGTACACGCTTTGACCCGTACAAAGTTCAAATCAGACTTTCCATTAGCGCCGTCATTGACACGTAACAAAATGGGTTTACACTTTGACCAATGTATTTCACTTGATGTTATTATTTTTTTGTGTTGCAACAAAACATACATTTGGGCTATGTAAAACTTCGATCAAGTTCGATCAAATGTCGAATTAAAATTACCGATTTAGTCACAATTTATTCCTTTGTAATTGTAATTGGAAGAAGGTTACGAGCTATAAACCCACCATGTGCCTAATGATGAATGTTACATATGAACCGCATTTTTTTTTGTATGGAAAGAAGGATGCAGACGAGCATACAGTCCACCTGGTGGTAAGTAGTTAATGACGCCCATGGACAAAAATTACAGACAGAATGACAAAAATTGGCACACCCGCGGATTGCCCACCTGCGCGGTGCGCCGCTTTTCAATACAATGTGAAGAAATTCGCGTGTCTATACACGCGAATTTCTTCACATTTGATTCCTTCATAGCTGAAACCTTTGTACCGCTTTCTGTTTTCTTCGTCAGCTCGCCCTTTGGATTACGGTTTTCTCTCTCCAATTATTCTATTCGTTTCTGTTTTCAACAATCCTACTCCAGCTTGTTTTTTTTATGAATCCTTTACTTACCTCCATCGTTCTTTTACTTGACTTTGGACATTTTGTCTTTTGACGAGAAATGGTACAAGATCAAAATGGTTTTAAGTAACAAGCTATAAATTTAAAGGTATAGATTAGGTGTACCTGTACAAGGTTGGGTACCTGGACCTGTGAGGTGTACAAGCTTACTGCTCGAGATCTTTACCGAGAATTGTTTTAGCTGAAGAAAGTAAGTAGCTATATTATTTAATCCGCCTAATTTAAAATATGGCAATGACCGTTTATCTGTCGCGACTACCCAATAAACCTTATTTCAGTAAGTAGGCATACTCGTATGTAATTTATGTACGTGTGTAAAACGGCATTCAAAGTCATCGCAAACCAATTATGATTGATTCCAGGACAAAATTAAATTGAAATAAACGAACTATTACAAGTATGGTTTGAACTATTTAGTTTATTATGAGTGGCCTTGATAGGAAAAAGTAGCTCACAGTTTTCATCAGTCTGATTATTATATCGTAATAGTTTTATAAATAGCTTATCGTGTGTTACAGTGAAATCAACAAGACATGAGCTCTGCACCTGTGTGAGTGGGTGCCGAACTGTTCGATTCGATTGTCGAAATGGTTCGCACTGTACACTATCGGTGTGCACTCACAAATGAGCAAAGCTCATGTCTCGTTGATTTCTCTGTAACCATATACTATACGGACTTATTACTGAATTGGCATGCTTCATGACAACAAGGGGGGGTTTTAGTAATCATAATAAACCACGCGGTCCCAGGGCGGATCGGTTGATATTTCACATGCCATAGACTATATTTGTAATTTTCGGGCACACAGGTTACCTTGCATTATTTTCTTTTAAAATGATATTGTCGATAATTGTAAAATCAGTATTTAAGAAGAAACTCAGTTCTACGAGTCGCGCTCCGAACCCTTCTTGTCTTTGCTGGTACCATTGTAAATGTTAACAAATACAATTTAGAGTAGTGGTCGTCAAACTAGTCAAGGGCCAATAGAAACAATGAGGGACAGCACCTCAGGTCGCATAGATCCTTATCCCATAAAAATATATAAAAATAAAACAATGTTCATTAGTTTGAAACGCTTTTATGCATCAACGGTTAGAATAATCTTTCTGAAATTTTGCACCTACCTTCCTGGGGACCACCAAAAAGAATAGAAGCTACGTTTCTTCCCGGGGGAATATTCGGTCCCTACGAGATAAACGAAAATTCACATTTATCACTACTATAATTCGCTATAATAAAATCGTATTCAAAATCAGTTTCTGTATCTAGGATGGCTAGGTAGGTCTTATAGAATACGACTAAACGCCCGTATCACTGGTTCTGGCCTCGACCGACCAATGATACGACCACGGATGCCTACGGATTTAGAGTATCTATAGGTGGCCGACGGCCCTGAAGCCAAAAATTGGGTCTCCGAAACCAAATTAACATTTCTAAAATAATGTGGCTGAACTTCCAAGATTGGCCAAGGGCACATTAGCTGTGAGACCCCGGTGCACTATACCACTTTAGCCTACGTTAGCTATAAGGAAAATCCAGTTCTGTGATAGCTACAATGTTTCTCATCGAACGACCATTTGCCGCACGTGGACATGTCAAAGTATAACCATTCCGATATTTGAAATACATGTACTTATTTCATCATTCACAATATATATTAATAATTTTCAAAACATTCACATATATGCAAGTGTTTATTATGTCTTTTTCATAACAGATAAACAATAATTACAAAGAGTAATGACCTGATTTTCAGTCTGATTCAACTTAAGATACATGTTTACATCATAAACATAGTTTAATTAAGTTCAAAGACAACAACATCATTGAACTTTTTACCATTATGACATTAACAAACATATTATGCTATTTTTTTCAAGAATCAAGCGATAACAAAATATTTGCAACAAACGAATTAATTCTTTAATTAAAGATTTTGATAAGAAAATGAAATAAAAATAATACCTAGTTGAGTAAGAACTGAACTCCCTTATCGCTGCACGGACCCAGTGAGGCAAACAATAAACTGTGCTATTTCAACGTTTTTATCGAAAGAAGATGGTAGATGGGCCTCATAGATAGATAAACTCTTTATTGTACACCAATACATGTTGGAAAAGACAATTTAAGTAACACGAAAAGTACAACAGGCGGCCTTATCACCAATGCGATCTGTTCCAGGTAACCTTTGGGTGGTAAGGAGAAAACATATAATACTTAAGACGAAAACAATACATGAATGCATTCAAGTAGATGTATACACACATACAAACATACGCACATAAATATATACAATACAGACAAACATACATATATAATGTGGGAAACATACAGTCCACTAGATGGTAAGTCAATCTGTATGTCAAAATCACTCCAAACGTTGACTTGTACCGGGGAGGTCTCCGAATGCGCCGCCTGCAATTTAAGATGATTTGTTTAAATTATTTTTAAATAACGCTACAATCAAGGGTCGTGAGTGCAAAGACATATAAAAAGACGAACACACCACAGTCCTAAACAAATATTTGTGTTTAAACAAATTAATGTCCGACGGGGAATTGAACCCGAGGCCTTTTACACAACAAGCAGGGATACAAATTGGGCTAATCAATCGTCATTTAAGAGTGAATTTGGAAAAAGGGTTGGGAAAAATGAAGAATAGCTAGTATAACGTAACGAAGAGATTTTCTCATTAAATTACACCTGGCAAACCTCCTTAGAGGCAGGCGGGATTGCGGTTAAACGGGGGGGGGAGTAACGATTACAATAGCACAAGGATTCCTTTATCCTATCCAGGGACGTAACTAGGGGGGGGGGGGGGGCTGACGGGGCTTGTGCCCCGGGCGCCGGGTTTTCAGGGGCGCCAAAATAGCAATTGTTGTTTTCCATTTTCCAAAAAAATACAAGTGGAAGATAAAAATAATAAAATAAATAAATAATATTAATAAAATTTTAAACTGGCGCTCCAAAGATTTGAGTTATTGCGTCATAAGGATATCTCCAGAGTCCAGAAAAGTCTGGAAATGTGAAGAAAGATTTAGAGCGCGGTGCGCGCCGGCGCGCGGGAAGGTACTCGATTTTGATTGGTCTATAGTCTATAGACAGGGCCGTCTTTACCAGGGGGTGCAAGGGGTGCGGTGCACCCCGGGCGCTCACCTTTTAAAGGTAATGAAAAAATATAACGCTATAGTAAACAATTACACAATAGGATATTTGACTGTCATAGGATACACAATAGGATATTTGACTGTCATAGGATACACAATAGGATATTTGACTGTCATAGGATACACAATAGGATGTTTGACTGTCTTAGGATACACTCCCGCACCCCGGCGCAGAATAGACTTAAGACGGCCCTGTCTATAGAGATCGTGCAAGTTGGCGATAATTTAAATGTGATTTATTTCTTATATTAGCAAGTAAGTAATGCATATTAGTATGGATGCTTAGTTTAAACATTATCTATTATATATTGCACTGGCTTCATCACACGATTTCATTATTTAAACACTACTAGCTAGTGTTTTAACTTACTTAAAGGCACAGGAACCATCTAGTGTTACATTAGATAGTTCCTATGCACTAGGGTATTATTGTACCAACTGCTGAAACAAAAGCAGAAGCAAATTCTCTTCTAAAAAATGTAAAAACATTTGAATTTATTATCTTCTCCTGTTTTTGGTACAAGCAGTTAAGCCGTATCGACATTATGAATAAGCTTTTATAAATAGAGGACATCACTATTGAAAGATCAGCAAAACATATTATCCGACTGATTTCTGAATTTGAATCAGAAAGGTCAAATTGTTCAAGTAACGCAGTAAAAGAAGCCAAAGAAATAGCAACACAGCTTAACATAGATCCACATTTTAAAGAAGTACGAAAGAGGAAGAAAAAGCGCATGTTTGATGAGAAGGGTGATGATGTAAGCCATGAATTCTCAGAGGAGAAGAAGTTCAAATTGTTAATGACGCAAATAGTTGATCGGATTCTAACTGAACTGAGGCAAAGGTTTCAATTTATTCAAAACATGAATGACTTATTTGGTTTCCTCAATGGAGCGGGATTTGAAACATTGAATGGAGAGGAATTGAAGAATCGGGCTATTGAGTTAGCAGCCACGTATAAAGATTATTTAGATAAAGACGAACTGGCTATAGAAGTGGAGAGTTTCAAGTACCACGCATTGGATTTAGGCCCTTTAGGATTAAGGATTTAGACATGAAAACGGCCACTTCGTCTGATCTTCTTACATTAATATACCAAAACGGACTTGAAGATATCTACACAACATTACTACTGCACTAAGAATTTTCCTAACAATACCAGTTTCAGTTGCCTCAAACGAAAGAATTTTCAGTAAATTAAAAATAATAAAAAAATATATCAGAAACTTGACAGGACAGCAACGACTTACCAACCTTGGCATCATTTCCATAGAGCACCAAATAGCTTCTAAACTATCTTTTGACGAAATTGTAAGGACTTTTGCAGCTACAAAAAGTCGTAAAGTAAAATTTTAGTTCATATTCAGGTTTTAAGTTTCACCAAAGTTTTTCACTATTTTTCAGAATCTTTTAGATATACATAAATATACGTGTAAACTGTATAGGCCTAATACACTATGTAACTATTGATTGCGTGATTTCAATAACTATTAAATTAACTTTTTACCTTTGGAATCGAGCATTTACTTACCACCTACCCAAGTTAATTATGAAAAGTATAGTAAATGTTTGGTAACAATCTCAAGAGTGTGTTGTTTAGGAGAGTTTTCGTTTCATTGGTCATGGTTGGACAATCTTCGTTTAAGTGGGTGAGGGGGGGGGCGCGCCAAAGTGAGGTATTGCCCCGGGTGATATTTAGCCTAGTTACGTCCCTGATCCTATCCACTCAATGGACCAGGATGGGATGGAATAGTAAGTGAGGATTAAAATGGGATGAGGGGCCTCTCCTATAAAATTATATACCTCATCCGATGAGAAGGTAAAAAAAAAACTACAGTTCAAATGAACATAGATCAAGATCCTAAATTTTCAAAAGTATTTTATTTTTATTAATTTATTGTCTAATGTTGGCATGTATCCATATCGGCGACATTGGCCGCTTACCACCAGGTGAACTGTAGTATACAGTAAAAAAACATTAAATCCCATTCTTCAATATTTTGTATTTACATTAAAAGATACAATGATAATCCGCAATTATTACACTAATTAACTCTATTGTGTCAACAACGCAACAATACAGTCAATAGACTTGATGTCTTTCTACAAAAAATGATAACTGCAAATAACCCTTTTTATTTTTAAGTATGTAAACATAAATAACGTGTAATCGCTCTGTTTGTGACTGTTGTTATAGCAACTAAATAATGCAACAATAACAAAAACGTCATCGGTTAAACCAGTTTAAGAGCTCCCAGGGAATCGAAATGTCAAAAAAAACATTGTTAGTGAATAATAATAGGATAGCTGTGAATAGGATTTTGCAAGGTCGGCGGCGCGCCCGCATACCCCTTGGCGTTGCAGGTGTCCATGGGCGGCGGTAACACTTACCATCACGTGGGACCGCTTGCTCGTCCGCCGACTTGTGAATAAAAAAAAAATGACTTGTTTTAATTTAATTACTTGACGTACTTATCTACGCAAAAGTGTGACGTGTCCTATTCCCCCAATACGTGTTCCGTCTCGATGGTGAGTGAGATATGGTCATTTTCCCAACTATTCATGAAATCCACTCCTAAACTTCCAAATGTAGACAGTGCATCTGGGGACGTGCCAACATTTATCAACATCTGGACTGATGTTGTCGTGCATTGCGAATGGCCATGGACTAGAGTATCCACTTACCACCAGGTGAACTGTCCGCTCATCTGCCCTTTTTTTTTTCTATATATAAAAAACACAAATAACATATTGAATGTTACCATAAATGTGTTTGTGATAGACGTTGCTTAAAAGTTATTTTTTTGTAGATGTAAGTATCAAGGGACCGCTATACACCTTTACTTGTATTTCATGTTCAGCACAGCTTCTTAATTAGGTATATAATTATTGAAAGGAGTAGGAGTGCCGCGAAAAAATTAGTGATGACATTGTTACTAATTTAAAATTATTTACTTCAGTCATTTAAAAATAACTTGTTTTGTTGATCATAGTTTCCTGCTCGTTTAAATACAAGCACTACTTTTTTTTTTATAGACTAGTTGGCGGACGAGCAAGCGGTCCCACGTGATGGTAAGTGTTACCGCCGCCCATGGACACCTGCAACACCAGGGGGTATGCGGGCGCGCCGCCGACCTTGCAAAATCCTATTCACAGATGTCTTGAAGAACCCCATGTCGTAGTTTAATGGGAAGACCTCAGATAAAAGGATCAGCAGACCTTGCAGAATCCGATTCACAAGAACCCCACTCCCTTGAAGAACCCCACATCGTAGACCACTTTAAGATCTTATTGACTTTGATTAAGATTTCTTCACTTAAAATTATGTTAATATCAGATTCTGTTTAAATAGGAACATGCTCTAACAACTGATTTATAAGATAAATAAAAAGCAATAAAAAAAAATATGCAGATAAGTACATTATAAAATTATACCTAATACTTATTTTGTATTAGATTACATTAATAACTTCGACTTACGTAAAAATACTATTATCACGAAATTGTTGTTCGTCACGCGCACTTAAACGTACGTAAGCACTAAGCAGATCGTGTTATTGTTTTAGATCATCTGCCTATTGCCTATTGACGTCACGATCTTTCAATCATAACAATGTAACGCACAGTTAAATGGTAAATAATTTAATTATTTTACTATATAAATCCTCTACCCTATACATATTTTTAGGAGCATTATCAAAAAACTTGGGGGATATTTTATGGTGTCGGTCAGATCAAATGTTCTAAACTTACGTGATGTATTTTAATGTGTAGTTTTTATGGTATTGATCAAATGAAGCGTTTTTTAAACTCTTAACACTAAATTTTCATACCAACACTAGAACACAACTCCTCTTTCCACAAATAACTACTATCTTTCGTTTGTTTAGATACTTAATTTTAGTTTAATTGTGTTTACTTTCTTCCTTTTCTTGTGTGTGGTATGTAAATACCATAGATCATGTCATATCACACCACACCATTGTGGCATAATGGTGTCACAATCATTAAATATATTTACCAAAGAGTTGGGAATCTTCGCAATGTTTAAAATAGTCATCGATCCACAATACACCATACTTTGTAGACCAGATAATGTAGTAAATTTTGGAAAACCGAGTTAAATTGCTTAATTTGCAAAGATATACATGTTTCTTGCTCAATAATTTATTTATATTATATATTGATTTTTACAATTCATTGCACATTATCGTACAAAACTATACACATACTATATTAAATTGTGCTTTGATATGTTAATATGTGTGATGCAAAAATAATTTAATAAATAAAAAGAGAGTGTAATGCTCTATGGCATTATCTACCAGCTAACCTTTGGGTTGATCAGAAAAGTTCAATTGGGAGGCGCGTGAAAGACTCAAATATACATAAGTACATGCATAGATTGTACATGCATTAAAAAAAAGAATGAAAACTGTTAAACCCAAAATAAAACATACAGATCTTTATGCACAGGACCTTAAGAAGACATCTGTTGCTACCACTCCTAGAACCCTGAAGGGATTACTGATGGGCACTGATAAATAAAACACTTGTGAAATAAAATCGTTCCGGAAAACGATGTTTACTTATTATTATCATGTTTATTTTTATTCGGAGACTTAAAAGATACGAAGTCCATAGCAACAGATTATGACACATTTTATAATTAACTTTTTTGATATCAGTAGGAAGTGATTGCTTCGTGGGCGTGTCATGTACGAATATTACGTTGAAATGTTGTCACTTACGTATACACTTTCCGATAAACAATTTTAAATGATCCCGCTTTATATTTGCCATACCATGCCATCAGCCTGTGTCTCTCCACTGCTGAATATAGGACACGCGTTCTACAGATTTTCTTTTCTACCTGCTTTTCTACCGGCGACTCTCTACGACACATCAGTTCACCTGGCCGGACGGCGCTCCATGCTACCGTTCTACCCTTTATTAGTCACTGTTTATTAGTAATATCTAAAGAATCTTTTGGCTAGTGAGTCCAGCTAGCCAGCCTAATCTGGCTAGTGAGCCACCTCACAACTTTTTATTTTAGCCACCCCGCAGCTTTTGGGATGATCAAAACTTGGGGTGAACATGGAGAATACGTAAAATTGAACTTTTTACGAGGAAGAACTATCTCACAGGCACTGAACACTTTCAATTATTTGTAGTTTAATTATTTATTTACACTTTTTTGTAAATTATTACGAAAGGCCAATTTAATTTCTTGCAGCATTATCTCCCAGTCAATCTTTAGGCTATTCAGGACATGGAATTACCACACTCACAGAAGTTTAATATACATATAATACTTTATCATCAACCTCTCCATGTCTCTCCACTGCGGGACGTAAGTCTCTCACAAAGCGCGAGCTTAACAAATAAATAAAAGGCGATAGTATTAAATTTACCATCAGGTGGACTGTCTGTCACTATATTTCTATAAAAAGAAACCTTGCTCCTTCAAATTACTTGCAATCCCAGTAACACCAACTTATAATCATTTTTTCATGAATGAATGCACACTAGCAAATTACGGTTTTCCTCTGCGAGTTTCCTTATTTTATTCACCAAAGTTTTATTCTCTCCAAGGTTGGAACGACATTCTGCACTCACGTTTTATTACGCATAATTTGATCTAAGCATAAATTATAAATGATAGTTAACTTAGTATACAAAATTTTTATGGGATGGATGTCAGATATACTATACTCCAGTACGTGGGTTACTGTCGCCTATGACATTAGCTGTCCTTTGAAATTTGTCTGCTTTAGTGATGTTGAAATGAGCGCTGAGCGCTTGAGAAATCATCGCTAATGAACCTTATAAACGTTATAAAATATTTTTAATAAGTGGTTTGTGTTAACATTACAAAATTAGAAAATACGAAAGACCACGCTGATAACATGATAGTGTTTTTGTTTATGGACAAAAGGTGGCAGACGAGCATACAGCTGGACTAGACTGGTGGTGAGTGGATACTGTCGCCCGTGGACACCCGCGGTACACGCCAACTTTAGTCCAGAACGACAAACTTTGGCACGCCCTCGGATGCACTGCCTTTGTTGATGTAAGAATGGTTGGGGAAATGGGAAGGAATAGTATAGTATGGAATGGGAATGGACTCTAGCATATCTCACTCACTACCGAAAGACGTACGTACATTGGGGAATTTGATAAAGTGGGACATTTCAAGGTAGTCTTCTGTGAGAGAGGGGTAAAGAGGCCAGTAGAGTGCGCCCAGCGGTTATTGGATTGCAGAATGCACCCTCCCCCTCCGAAAAGTAAAAGGTGTAAAAGTTAAGTGTAAAAGGACCGTAATTCTGAAAATCTAATCTTTTTATTGTATAGATAAAAGGTACACGATAGCAGTAACAGGACATCACGTGGTACACATGCGTTAGGTCGATGGACTGTATTTGTAACTTATCTATGTACCTTACTAATTGCTTCATCACTCAGGTATTTACATAGGAGATACCTTTTTTAAATTAATGTAGGTATATAATTGAACTATATAAAGTATTTTACTTTATATATAGGTATTAAGTATTCTTTATTTATCACATACCGGGAAATATAGCGTGAGATGCTTTCCTGTCAAATGGATATATTTAAAAAAGTTGTCGATGATTTCCAGTTGAGTGTTGGGGAGACCTAAATTTGATTAAATTTGACCTAAAGATATAGGACCTGATTATAAAAAAATATAAAACAAATTAGGTCTCACCAAAGCTCAATACTAGACACGATCTTCAGTCACTACCAGCGAACTTCTCCAAGTCGTCGGTTCATTGCCAGAGGACGTCCCACACTGCGCCTCCTGGCACGTGGTCTTCATGCATGCATGTTTTAAAAATACGATTAGATATAATTATTCTTTAGTAACGAAAGCAAGTCGTACAGAATTTAATAACATTTCAATCCGATACAATGAGGTCTTTGGCATATCTTGGCCTCGAAATAATTTACATAATATTATTTTTTTTACAATAATATATTCTATAATGAAATATTTATATTCTATAATAAAATATACGAGTATGACATAAAACATACCACGTTCCACGTTCCAGGGCATTCCACGTTAAATAAGGCCCGTTTGAAAATTCTGTTAGTTTTATTATATTCTGCATGATTATAACTAAAGTTGTATATAACTTTAAGTGAATTTACAAATAACTGAATATGTTTGTAACTAGATAACGATAAAAGTTTGTAAATTAGTTGTTGTACCAAATAAATAAGCTATGGATTATCCAGCATAATCTGCTTTATTCAATTTTTTTATAATAATTATTACAAATGATAAAGATAGATAACGCATTGTCATCATTAACGGATAACTGAATATGTTACAGATCTACAAAATTTTTAGAAGTCAGTATACTTAATAACAGCTTTTTTTAAAACTACTGGCGAGCATAATCTATTGTTAATGAAAAATATTTCATTTTAAACTAACGATGTCCAAACGTGGTCTCTGACTATACAGACCTGATCTATAAGTTCAAAATCTCGCAGCGAACTATGGAGGCTCGGAGTTTCTTTGAGTGATAAGATCCTAGACGAAGACATTTCTAAGGGAATATTTTCGAAGCGCAGTGTAGGACGAGCTCCTACCAGGTGGACAGTAAATTTGAAGAAGTTCGCCGGTCGTGGCTGGATCAGAAGAACAGAAGACCATGTGTAGTGGCAGTCTTTCACAGAAGTCTATAAAATGATTGATATTAAAATTATGTTGTGAAATTATAAAACTATTAAGAAAACTAACGTGAAGCTAATTGGATTAATTGAACGCAAGATATCGCGATAGTCGAGCGATAAAACCACCGTTTGTCATTCTGGACTGATGTTGGCACGTATCGCGGATGTTTATGGCCCACAGTACCCACTTACCATCAGGTGGACTGTATGTTCGTCTGTCGCATTTTTCTATAAAAAAAACTTCAATTTTGTTTTTTTATTACATTATCTTTAAATTCAGATGTTAGAGCGTGGTTCTATTTATACAGACATCTTAATCAAAAATAAGTCGATACTTCGCACAAATAACGTCACTAATATAAGACTAATAATAAATAATAGAAGTTTGTTTTGTATTTGACCCAAATGATTAGATGCAGAATTATCAACTTTGCTTATTTGTGATACAATTAATGTACAAAATATGTCTCAGCATATTGTTATCCACGAGATATCTCGTCCACGCGCGGCTTCGCTGATATCTCTCGTTTCAATATAAGACGGGTGTCAGTACGACATAGTATCAGAGTTGTCTAGACATTCACAGCAGACGCACATAGAGACATGTCGAAGGACGACGCGTCCATTCACATACTGCGGAAGGTCGTGGTAGACGGGTTGCTGTTATGTGCACGTGAGTTTGTTTATATGTTCTCATTTTGAGATACGATTTGAGTTTAACCAAAATTGTGTCTAGACTGGGCTTCGGTTTTGTTTATAAGACTTGAATTTAATTAATTAATTTAATTTAAGACTTGTTTTTAATCTTTGAATGTACGTAGAGTTTCTAACTACAGATTTTCCAATGAAAAATGATTAAATATGCACAAGAGAAATAATAATTAATTGTGCAACAGAAAAAACTGAATCGGCGGCAAATCTATGGCAGCGCATTTACAGATGGGTTAGGTTCTGTCAAATTAGTGGTGATATTCTTAGTCATTTAAAATTATGTATTACAGTTGATAAAAAAATGTTTTTTTGTTGATCATTAATTTTCGCCCATTGAGTATTTTGTGCTGCTCATTTGAATACAAGGTTTTAATAAATATACCTAACTCGGTGGAGAGGAAACTATCCATATGTATGTAATATAATAACCATCTATAACTACTGGATCTCCGTGGTGAATTATAACCCGAAACCCCCACGTGATTTCAAGGGGAAGCCTATGGCTTACATTGGGACGTTATAGACCGATATCGAAGTCTACAAAAAGTATCCGTCAAGAAGATTGAGTAAATAATTAATGATTATGCAGTTACCACTTAATGTATAATTATAATGACTAAATCTATCTATAGTTGAAGTTATGATCAATATAAATTTTTAATTATTATTTAATAATATTATTTGAGAATAATAACTAAAAGTACCTATAATACCAATAATAGTTTAAATTATATTTAAACGAGAAGATTATATGAATTTTATTTAAAACTAGCTGTGCCGGGCCACGCGTTGCTATGGTTGCCCAACAGATGACGCTTACCCTGTTTTTGGGTAAAACGTATGTTTTTACCCTTTGATAGGTATATAAAAACAGGCGCGTATTCGAATGCAAAGTTGTGTCAAAATTTCAAAGCAATCGGTGAACTTTCTGAGATTTAAGATTTTGAACGAACGAACGTTTACATTTTTATTTATATAGATGTAGATGTAGATGTATAGATGTAGATTGATTATATAGATTTGATTATATAGATGTAGTTTAAATAGATTTTATAAAAAGGTTTGCTGGTATTAACTGTTGAATTATTTCGAATTTTTTAAATAATAAGACGTGGCTAGAAAATGGTATCCCTTTCTGGTTGACAACCAAAATTTGTAGGTTACATTTTTAAAACAAAGAAACCAAAAAAATTCAATAACAGCCAGTGCCCAAAGATTGCTGAATCTTTTAAGAAGAAATAGGAAAGAATTCATAAACAAAAATATTTGTTAAGTATATTATGTACAAAATAAGAACAATCTAGTAACGGACAGTAAATAATTTATTTATTAATAAATTATTCACAGAGAACGCACAGTATATGAATCACAGTGAGTAAAATCGGCGGAGTATCGTAAATTAATTTTGTTGTATTATTTTCAGTTGCACTAAGCATATTCGCTACTAACAACATATGGGAGCCATTTCACCGGGGATTCTTCTGTGGCGACGAGAGCCTCATGTTTCCGTACCGAAACGACACGGTCACCGTGCCCATGCTTAGGATATTCGGCTTGGGACTGCCTATAATTGCTGTAAGTACATAAGATTTATTTTGACGTGAGAGGTTTAAAGGCCATAAAATGCTGTGCTGGCTAGTCCAATATTTTCTGAAGTTATTCAGACTCCACGGCTTAGGGAAGCAGGTCTGACAAGCCAGGATGTTGGCGTATCGCCGCCTGATATTCAGCATATGAACTGATTTCACTTGAAGAAGTTCGTCGGTAGTGGCTGAATAAAAAGACCGGGAGATTGTGTGTCATGGAGAGCCTTGAGAGAGGCCTGTATCACTGAAGAGACAGGCTGATGATATGATGTGGTACATATGATTTTATATCTTCAATCTGTTATTATTAATCTCGCTACTACCGGATATATACTTGTACAAGATACGAGTATATAAAAAACGTTTTTAAAGCCTGAAAGGTAGTTTAAAAATGTTTCGGACCAAGTACCAAGGTCCTAAACACGCTTTTAATTTGTGTAAATAAAACATTAAGATTAAACTGACAAACACAAAATTGATAGAAATGTTTTATTAACTTAAGCGTGTTTATGATCACGTAATGGACTTCAGGTTTCAGGGACATTTTTTATACCTTGTTGGTTCAAAAAAGTTTAAGATCACTAACATGTTGCGACATCCTTAGTTTGTTCTTCTTAAGTAACAGGTTATTGAAAAGGTTATCGGTGTACTGAATAGGGCAAAGCAGTACTTCACGCTGGGGTATCACTTGTCGCTTTATAAAGCTTATGTTAGTACTGTTATATGGAGTACTGTTCCCACCTCTATAGCACCGAAACAGCAGTTGGACCCTTTGACTCCATTCAACGGCATACTATCCAAATTGTAGATAACCCCACTCTCACAGGCAGTTTAGAATCGCTCAGAATACGAAGTGATATTGCGTTTCTCTGCGTTTTCTACCGCTAATAAAATGGGGAATGTTCTGAAGAACTGTTCAGTTTGAAGCCACTTCTGATTTTTACCCTCGCACCTCGCGCTGTTCATAGTCACTTCCTTAAAAAAAGATTTGTTTTCTGAGCCTGACCTTGAGTGCTGTGCACACATCGACACACTTTTCTAGTCGACCATTCCGTGTTCGTACTGAGCTAGCTATTTTAAGCGTTATGATCTAAACCACCTTCCATAAAGGGAAGGGAGGGCCATGCTCTCCAATAAACCGTATATAGCCCGAGATATTGAAGGAAAACTAGTAAAGCTGTTGACTAAGATATAACTAGTGCTAACCAGATGCAACAAGTAATCTTCTAGATCGTGTTACAATTAAGTGTCAGGTGTCTGTGGGCGGAGAAATTAATCCAATTACCGCACATTAAGACGCTACAGATTAATTGCAATTTAGAACTGTAATAGGAGCTAATTAGATAGTACTTGCAATGTCAATTTTATTAGATAGGAGTCAGAAGTTAAAGCTGAAGGTTAGCCTGCGAGCAATGGAGCGTCGAATACACGGGATCGGTGGTTGATAACGACCAGCTGACAAGTCACGCTTCTGAGCGACGCCGTGTAAACACTTTCAAACGGCTCCACATATCTTCTTTAGAGCTATTTAATTAATTATTTATTTAAGAATTTATTTAAGTGCTTACATTGTATAATACCATAAAAATGACCTTCAAGTGTAAAGTCTATTTAAAGGAGCGACAACATACATTTATGTAAATGATTAAATAAACGAAAGAAAAAAAAATATCTTTATGAAAAATTACTTAACAATCCCATGAATATTGGTCGCCTGGTCGCGGCTACAACATGTATCCACCTAAATGTTGAAAGAACAGGTTATGTTAAAAACACTACACTGTGCTCCAGAACTCAAATAATTAAATGGGGTACAAAGACTACAAAACTGAGGTGAGATTGTGCAGCACATGTGTGCATCCAGACAGATGAGTAAAATTATTTTCAGTTAAAAAAATATTCTTAATTCGACGGCTAAAATTATTTTGTAATAGTTTTTGTTTAAATACGAAATGTTGATATTAGATATAAATACGAGACTGTTGCATTGTTGACTAGACCTTATGCAATCACCAAATCGTCATTAAGAGCATTATTTAAGATTATAAAACAAATGAGCAGACAGATGAAGACAAGCAAAAAAAGAGAAAAAATAGAAAGAGTTTCAATGTGGTTATCAATAGGGATTACGGTACAGTATTACCGTAATTATATTTTTAAGATGTGCTCGAAATTTGCAATCGAGGCAGGTACAGATATCAACTTATACGTTACGTACCACTGCAGAACAGGACCCCCCCCCCCCCTGCCCCGCGCGCCCGCTCGGCAGACTCACAATCACACGTGGTGTGGTGAATAGTTTTAAGTCACAGTCCACCCCGCGTATCATGCGAGTTGGTAGATATTAATTACACAAACCACAGATTAAAAAAAAAATTATCGACTACGCGATTTTACTCACTATGTTTTCCTGATAGCTTTTCAACTATCAGGTAATCATCGAAACATCGGAAAACATCGGCGAACTCGTGACAGTTGAAAAGGCTCAAAAATACGGGCTGCATATCCCCAAATAATTGACGGCTCTACAATTACTCTTTTTACAGAGGGTACGGAATGACAACATTTTTATGAACCAATTCAATGTTGTTGCTTCATTTGTATGTCCTAGAAGTAATATCGAATATCAATATCTTGGCCATGTTCAGTAAATATGGGTAATACTATTACAGTAATATTACGTATACCTGTATGTTCAAGTAAAATTAAAAATGTTTTGCACTCCGCTAAAAGCTTCCATATACGAGTACATATGTAAAGTATTGTAAATCTATATAGACTAAGACCTACTAATATGTTTGTAATTTTTGTGACTGTATGTTTTAAATAAAAAAAAAAAAACAAAAAAAATCACTTGAAATCTCTTTACAGATCTTCGTATGCGAATGGACCCTTCTGCGAAAAGAGACCGAAGAGCAACGTTGCTTCGGTGTGCCCATACCTTCGTGGTTGCGCGGTTTCTACTGCGCACTCGTCGCATTCAGTATTGGGGTATGCTTCGTGGAACTCACTGCTAACATCGCCAAGAAGACTATTGGAAGACCGAGACCACACTTCTTTGAAGTAAGTAATGTCAAACCATTTCATACTTGAACGGCGACTTAAAATCACGAAGGCAGTTGAATAGCATACAGTCCACCTGATGGTAAGTAGATACTGTCGCTCATAGACATCCGCGATACATGCCAACATTAGTTCAAAATGACAAAGGTTGACAAGCCCCCGGATGCGCTGCCTATTTTTGGAGATATAGGAATGGATTTGGAGAAAGAGATGGGAAAATGGGGAGGAATAGGATGGGAATGGGCTCTGCCACATCTCACTCACTACGGAAACACGTCCGTACATTAGGGAAATAAGATAAAGTGGGAAATGCTGTACATTTCAAGGTACTTTTCTGTGAGAGGGGTAACGTGGCCAGTCGAGCGCGCCCAGCAACTATTGGATTGCCACGTTTGCTCTTCCCCTCAATAATCTTAATAATTTATTATTTCAAATATAGAGAGTAATCAGCGCCTTTTATATCCACAAACATTATCATCATATCATACAACACACAACAATTACCAAATTTGCTTCAATCTCTTTGCTATTGAAAGGCTCAAACCGTTTATGTAAAATCTCAAGTGTCTAAGTAATAAATATACCTATGTTCTATATTCAATAATATATTTTAATCCTACGCTGTGTCCTATACACATGCCGTTTAGAGACAATAAGACCAAAAAACAAGTATGTTAAATACCATTACTGAACTGTCTATTCAATAAGGACAAACATATGAATATACGAGAAGGTATCTACGGAATCCCCGTGGGATTCTCACGCGAGAGTTGCATTACTCGTGACTGGAAGTTCCGGGTGACTTTAGCGTCCTCTTAACGAACTGGCAAAGAATACAGGAAAAAAAGAATACAATTTCTGAGTAGTCCTGAGTCTTATATTAGTCCAAGCTACCCCGTTATCTTAGAGTAACGAAAAATTTATTTTCTTTCTAATTAGTTCGTCACTTTTTTCAGGTCTGTCAGCCCTCAATAGACTGCAGCTCCTCCGAGTGGCGCGGACGGTATATCCAGTACAACGAGTACCACTGCACCAGTAACCAGATAGACAAGTTCAAGGACATGAGGATGTCCTTCCTAAGCGGACATTCCGCCTGGTCTGCTTACACAATGGTTTTCTTGGCTGTAAGTATTTAAAGTGCCACACAATACCGATACCTTACCATCACTACTGCTTCCCGCATGTCCAGTCGCAATCTCAATCTTAGTAGTAGATGAGTAACATCTATATCTATATATATATATATAGATAGATGTGTATATATATATATATAAAACAAAGTCGGGTTAGTTACAACATTTATAACTCAAGAACAGCGGGACCGATTTTAATGATCTCTGATTTGTTGGATTCGTCTACGCCCCGAATAGCAGAATAACTATTAAAATATCTGAAAAATTCACGGAATAAAAAAAGAAAATTAATCTAGAAATATATTGAAATAAATAGAAAAAAACTGGGTAAGCGCCATCTGCTGGGCAGCCACAACAACGCGTGGCCGGGCACAGCTATTTCATAATATAAGTAAATATAGAGAGTACTTATCTGAGAATAACAAGGGCCATTCTGAACCATTGGATCCTTAAATGTAGAAAGATGCTGAATATACTCGTATATAGTTGACAATTGCAGTAAAACCATCACACATCTGAATTCCTCATATCTCATCCCTATCATAGCCTATTTTATCTTTCTATTGTTAGATATTGTTTCTTAATTCCGACGATCACACATGGTCTTCCAATCGTCTGATTCAACCACTACTGGTGATTTTCATCAATTCATCCATCCACGTGACCAGAGAGTATCCTACAATGTACGGGGGAAAAGACGATACTACATCCTAAGTGCGACTGAAAGAGTTAAATTAATCTTACAGAAGAGTGCCATGAAAAATGCCATGAAATGCATTTCGGTAATGAGTAAGGACGACCCAGCCATTTATTATCCTATCCCATCCCACGCTATGATATCCTTTTCCGTCACATACGGTACCGTTTTCCTAAACCAGAGAAAAGAAAGAATCAATAGATGCCCATCTATTTCCAATCTTGATTTATAAATCCTCAAAAGTAGTTTACCATTTGTCATTTCTGACTAATGTTCACATTTGCCATTGTTGTCCGTGGGGATTAGTGGCCACTTACCATTAGGGAAATTACCATTATGTCTACTTATTTGTCACCTCTTTAATCACACTGATATTATTTCTTCTCAGCTCTACCTGGAGAAGCGCATGGTCTGGCGAGGCACACGGGTACTCCGCCACACGTTTCAATTCGGGGCCGTGATGCTGAGCTGGTTCACCGCACTCTCCCGTGTCTCTGACTACAAGCACCACTGGAGCGATGTACTCGCTGGATACTTTATGGGACTTACCTTCGCCGTGTTGGTGGTAAGTCTCAACTTCTTAGAAAAAAATTATAAAAACATACGTGTTATACTGGACTCCAAAGGAGATTCGTAGCATATACGATTGGAAGAACCGCAACATCCACTCGGACTCCAATCCAGCGTTTGGAAAAACCATAGCGAACAAAAATTTCGAAATGTGACGCAAGTAGTGTTCATTTAGTACTGTTATATCTATGACCAAACTTTTTCTCTCAGTTTTCTATAACTAGTTGATCGATGATTCATTCTGTAGTTTCTATCACATTTAATCAGATCGATATCGAGATCATCAGAGCAGAGGCCTCGCTTGGCAATTAGGACATTTCGGCTTATCGTTTCGGGTTTTTTATTTCAATTAACCATTAAGTGCAGATTGGTGAAGTCGGAGTCGTAATTCACGTAAGCTTTGAGCTATTAGCATTCTGCTGATTCTATGCCGTTTATCAGCCACAAAATTCTTTCAAATAACATCTAAAATATAAGACTAAATAAGGTGATAATTCTTACCAAACATGTCACAGAAGAAATTTAAATAAATGATTCACAAAGTCATTGACATTTATTAACTTACTTTCTTATCATTTAAACTGTGATTATAGGTGAAATTTGTTTTGTAAACTGTTTACCAAAAACATATGTAAGGTTATCGTTACATTTGGAAAGAACCAATTTTAGAGCAGTATCTCATTCAATGTTAAGACTAAATATTTATAAATCGATCAATATGTTATTGAACTTATTGTTTTTGATAGCAATTTGTTTTGTTTATGCTTGTTTTCTGCAGTCATATTGTTTATATATGTAAGTACATAATGGATGAGAATGGATATCATCGCTCTAACGATGTTTCAATCGAATTGAAAGGATTCGATTGAAACAAGAGAGATGGTATCCATTCTCGATTCTCATTCGTGTGAGGTCGTGAATTCAAATCCTCGGCTCGTATCACTGAGTTTCTACTTTAGTAGGATTTTTTTAAAGTTATCACTCGTTCAGGGGTTTTAGGAAAATATCGTGGGGAAACCAGCATGCTCCAGAATTTCTCGAACATCTGTATCAACCAATCCGCAGTGAGCCTGGGTGGTGGATTATGGCCTGCAAACTCCTAGTGATTTAATAGTTGATGTCTGTACACTGCAGTGGCACCGGGGACATTAAATTCTGACATCATCACATATTAATCTATTTAAACGGGTCTCAACGCGTATATTTGGCTTATATATGTTGTGTGTTACAACTTTCCGGCTAAAAAATAGTATTATCTCCCTCTCCGAAACGAAATTACGAAATCTCTTACGAAATCTCCATTGAAAAATTCAAAGTACCTAGAAGTCATTAAATGAGCACCAGAAACCACTGAATGGTCTGCAAGTCCATGGCAGCAAATTTAAGGTTAACATTCTATATGGTTTCATTTTTATATTTATGTTTCAGTGGTCATGGGGAACCGATCTGGTGCAGAAGAAGAAGAATCACTCAGCTCTGCCACTGCACGACATTCATCTCACGACACGATAGAGAACTTTGTCGGATTAGCTAATTGAAATTGCAATTATTTGAGGTTATTCTCAGTTTGCAATTGGATACAAGGCTTATTCTAATTGTTACAACAGCCGCGCGGTGGATACGAGGCTTTCAAATTATCAAAACGTAACAGTTGTACTCAATGTATTCAAAATTATCAATATTAAGTCACATTTGTTAATTTTAAATTATTAATTTTGAGAATACCTTGAATACTTGTACAAAATCTGCCACAAAAATGTGTTTTTTTTTTGTACAAAATATACTTTCAAAACATGTATAATTATATCAAACTGACACAATGATTGACCGAATCGTACATTAAGCCTTAGAAATGTGCTAGTCGAGGGAATGCATTGTATCAACGCGTTTTCTTTCGTTAATTTTAAGTATCTAAGTTTATTAATTCTTTTTATAATAAGTACAAAAATTAGTATGTAACTGTATTATTACTGAAGAAGTGTTGAGAACAATAACTTATTTATGTGTATTGAAAGAGTATTTTTATTTTCACCTAATCTTAGACGCTGAGTTTTGTGTTGTACAGTCGCGTCTAAAAATATTTGACCGCTTTCAGTTCGTCAAAAATATAAGAATGTGATATAAATTGTACATAAAAATGTTAACATCCAAGTTTAAATGAACTACTCAAGAAAACAAAAATATGTGTACAGTGAAATAATATCTGAACTCGTCTAGACTCGTAAAATAAGCGATGAACGTCAAAAATATATGAACTTGCATCGATATCTGTATTTCAAAATTGACTCAAGCATATGAACAACGTCTAATATTGTTTAATAGTTGTCTAATAGTGTACAAACATATTTCAATTAATATTTGCACACCGCCATTGTTAAAATTCATTAATAAAACTTGAAATTACACTTCACTGTGAGTATTTTCATTAATAGTTGTATTAGCATTAATATCTGCTTAATAGTATTGATAGACTTGACTAGTTTAGATATTATTGATTGTTCACATATTTTTGACGGCCATCACATATTATTAGAGATTTGACGAGTTCAGATATTATTTACGACTGTTAACATATTTTTTCTGTAACATATTTATGTACAGATACCACGGTCATATATTTTTGAAGAACTGAAAATGGATATATATTTTTAGACGGAACTGTACGTATACAGTTACAATATTCGATTGCTGAGCCACTTTTATTCTTAATTTGGTTGGACAAAATAAACATCGCCAACGATATACATATAATTAAACGATATCACGTTACAGACGTACATTTCAAACATGACAGTATTATAACGCGGCAAATGTAGGAATAATGGACAGTGGCTCAACAATTATTTCTTGTGACCGTAATAGTAACCCCTCCTGGCTCCAGAACCCAAACATAGCCTGTGTACATCTGCATTAATGCAGCTTCTTAACAGTGAAAGAATTTTAAAACATGAGTAGTTTCCCGCACCCCCCCTGGTGTTGCAAGTGTTCATACGCGACGGAGACCAATAAAAAATAAGAATCTAAGGATTTAGTAGCTCTGTCCACCCACATCATCAATTCTCGACACAAAAAAAGAAACATGCTCCACTTACAGGATCAATCACACGGATTAATTTACCAGAAGCGCCTTTTAAACTGTAATAGCAACTAAACATTGACAGCAAAGTAGTTTCTTACGTAGGTGCATAATTTTGAGTTTTAAACTGCATTTAAATTACATTTATATTGCGGGAAGCCTTATATGGATATCAAATTAGACATTTACTATTTTATTTTTTATGAACCCGGGTCAATAAAACCACATTTAACAAGATACTTAGAACCCGTTGAACTCTTTTGTATCGAAATGTTAAATTCTATTTCCGGTATCGGGCGGCGCCTACTACAAGCTTTAGGACCCAAACAACCCCTAAAAGACTGAACTTGACAACTTACAATGGCCAGGGCGATGATTTAAAGGCACATATATCTTTGTGACTCTAACAGGAGACCTACTTAAGTATCGGCTAATCGAGCGTTTGCACAATTACAAACTACTTTGCAGCTCATTATCAAATTATTCAATAAGCGGTTGGGTAGCGCCAACCGCAAATACTACGTTGTAGAACAAACCTATTCATTCTGTTAGAGCAACGAAAATGTACCTTAAAATCAGCCTAATAATGCGTTTACGTACGCAAAGAATGTTTGTAATCGTGCAAACACTCGATTGGCCAATAATTTACGCACTGCAGTGATTTTTGTGGGCTGATATTTATTAATTAAACCCCTATGCATTTACTAATGATTAAAATTTTAACTGCATCTTCACAATAACTGTCTAAGTTAATAATATTTTAGAACTGTTGTTTGCCGTTATTTCTAGTGTGGGAGAGGGCATGAAGGACTGTAGGGTCTACGACGTGTGCCTAGCCTATAAAACTAATGCATCAGCAATGATTCCAACGCAAGTGATTGTGGCGCCCATTGGCAATATGGAATGAAATTGACACATTGGAATTACACCAATTGATATCTGATCTAAACGCTTTCCAAGAGCTTTCTTTATCTTATTCTCGTTCATGTCTTGTCTTGTTCTTTTTGTAATAGGCCTGACAAATTATATTGAGCTTGAAGAACCAATAAGAGGACACATTGTCATAATTGTTATCGACTTTATGAACATCAAAGAACTTATAATTAATTTTTACTATAAGATTATATGTTACAATTGATTGTTACAAACAATGTTAACGTAAGTACAAAGGTAGGCTTATTCCTAGAAGGAATCTCTTCCAGTCGACCTTAGAATAACTCGAAATAACTAAGAGGAGTTTAGGAGGACTAAAAAATTGAAAAGTAGGCTACAGCATATAATGAGAAAAAAAGGTATATTTATACACAGACACAAAGATTTTCTTTTGTAACAAACAGTTTGGTTAGAAACAAACGTGTTGGGTAATTTGAATCTTAGTTTGAACGTAAGTGGAACCACCTGTTTTACTCTTAATCGCTCTTCATATTTTTTGTCGCAAAAATGACCGCCGCAAGGCCTCGTGTCAATTGACAAAAGCCCAAACTCCCACGCATTTTGAACCAAAGCATCTTGTATTTAAAAAACAAATGTGTGGCCCGTAGTGAGAAAAGTTATGTAAGAATTAAACATTAATACACGTCGAATTGAACACTGAACAGTTCATAGCAACAAATGTGCCCATCACGCACTATTCAATAATTCGCGACCATTTTAAAATGACCAGTTTGGGCCCATCTCTACGAACTTCAACTTTCCAAATATAGACTTTATTAAGCAATAGTTGAAGTTTAATTTAGTAAAAGTTGAATTTTCTTGGAGAATCGTGGTGTTGCTGGTCGTGTTTACTTTCTCCACTGGACGATTTCGATCGGAATGCCTCGATGTGCCGACTAGCCGCGCTGCCTCGTCTACCGCGGACTTGACATAGACTAGTAGGCTACACAACTGGTGAGACAAGCATGAAAACATTATTTATCTATTTAGGAACCTTATTTAGGATTTAATAGACTATAGCGTGTAAAAGGGTATAACAGAAGCCCGTGTAACAGATTTATAAAATTAGGTCCATGGAGTGTCGCGCGACACTTGTCGCTGCATTCGTATTCAAGTCCATACAAATCGATCGGAGAAGTAGTATCGCTGAACAACTGAATTATTTGTAAATTGAGGCCATCGTCCTTAAAATATAAATTTTAAAATTATCAGTTCAATTCAATTCGATTCAATCAATTTAATTCAATCCAAGTACAGCTTCAATTCTAAATATGAATTTAGGACACTGCCACGTCCATAGACTTATTTTCTGTGGCCACATCTTAAACTTCAAAACTGATAATAACACTATCAGGTCAGTTTGGAAGGTATAAATAACTAAATTTCCACGTGTATCCTGTACACGTGGAAATCTTGCCTATCAATTACACAGTCGTCTCTCATCAGAAGCTTGTTTAAAATTGTTGCAAATACTTTATAGTGATAGTGATTCTTGAAAGAGGACAGAACTTACCGACCTTCACGAACACAAAGAAGAGATGTTTGAAATTTACTAACAGCATCGGATCTCTACTTCAAAGTGATATCACTTACCTCACTGAGGCTACTCACCTGTATGCACAACCGCTTTTATAACAACCTTTTCACATCAAAAAGGTTCTTTGTAGAGTTGACGTGACGGGAGGCCGACCGTAAACATTCGCGGGCAGTCCTCGACCGGTCCTCGCGAGCACCGCCCGTTCGCACCGCGACCCGATAAATGACCCACCGCTATCATCTGACAGGTGTTCTGTGTTTAAAATTTCAAATTATATATATAATCATAGACAAGATTCGAACGTGTTCATGTTTTAATTTTCTTTTTTAAAGTGTGTACCAAAGTACCGTTCGTTGTAAGATGCCGATTCTTTTCCGTTAGCGCGTGTGCCGTGGTATTGTGCTGTGAGATCGGATGGACCGTTCTGATGGAAATATTTAATACAAATCGTGCTGTATATATTTACAATGTAAATTGGTCACGTAACATAGCAAGAATGTTAAAATATGAAAAAAATATTAGAGGAATACGAGAGATTATTTAAAACTGTAATAATCGACACGTGTTAGAACGAAAGAAAACTATATAATTCCTTTAAATAACAGTGTTCCTCTGACCTTTGCCTGACCTGTTGAGCAAATAAAAAAACAATAACAAAACAATACATGTATAGGTGTTTGCTATATTCTTGTTAGGCTCTTCTCAGGTACGGTCATTTTATGGATTCAGATATATGCGATTTGATATGCTGCTTGAATGACCAAATTACCTTTAGTTATGGTGGCTTCTATTCTAGATTTTTTCTTGTATATGTATGAATATATTTTCGAAACTGGATAATTTTACTGGAATACGAAGCCAGTCAGTGCGTATATGTTCGTTCACAGAGCCATTTGCGATAAATGTTCGTAAAAGCCAACACGCTAAACTACAGAATTCGAATGTACAGATAAATTTGCTTTAGTGTGCCACGCAGTCTTTAGAGCATTTTGTAGAGCGTATTTTTCTTGACTGGGATTGTTTTTTTTTTGGGGGGTGTTCCACACTGCGCGAAGCATGGTGTAGAATGCCCCCCCGCCAGTTTGACTGATCATTTGAAGAATATTGGCGGTAAAATCTTGATGAGAATAGCGGAAGGTTGTTTGTGGTGGCGAACCTCGGAAGAGGCCACAGGCAGTCGAGGGACACAGGTGGTAAGGTATATTCTTTAATCTGGAAATGTCCGAAACTTGACCAATTCTTCTGTGCCTTATTTCAAACAACCGTATCCAGAATTTACGAAACGAACTCAAAGCAAACCTGCTGAAATGAGAAGTGCACGGATTTCGATTTTTATGTAATTTATTAATATTTTGTCTAGGGTTATTCTGGATACACAACTTTCACCACGGAGAGCCTAAAGAGAGAGAGAGAGACAAAAGATATTTTTACAAATGTCATTGTACAAATTTAGTATTGCCAATATAAGAAAAACATTATCGATGCATTCTTATTTTATAACAAAACCAAAGATATAAGTTTTGATTGCAAAGAAATTCTCTACTCCACATACCATTCCATCCCCATCGAGGAGCAATGAAGAGTGTAATGGGATAAAGGATACTCTTCTTCCTGTTATAGTCTCTATTGCCCATCCTTCCCAGTTCTTCTTCCAAATTCCCTTCCTAAAACTGCAATAATAGCCGGCGCATCAGAGAATGTACCAATACTTGTCGTTCTTCACTGAATATCCCGAATATCTATGGACAACTGTAATAATAATAATAATAAATACTCTTTATTGCATACAAATATTTATTACACGTGCACAAATAATAAATGACAGAACACAATAGGCGACCTTATCGCTAAGGCGATCTCTTCCAGGCAACCTTAATAGAGGAAAATAAAAATAAAAGTGCTATAGCTAGTGCAAAAGGACCGAAATCCACAGAATGGATCATGTTCAATATATACTTACCGACTATATCGATGTATAATATAATAGATACTTATAATATTAAATAACTTAATAATATACATACATATCCACTGTATCCACTTATTACTAGGTGGATTGTCTCCTCGTTTGTTTCGTCCTTCATATTGTTTTTATATATACTATACATCTTCAGCCTGTATTTCTCTACTGCTGGAAATAGAACTCTCCCAAAGCCCCCAAATCTACACGATCTTCTGCTCTACTTATACACACAATAATGACGAGTTTCTTTAAGTTGGCAGTAATATAAAAATATACAGGCTGTGCCCGAACCTTTCCCGATGCCTGAAACTATTCATGTTCATGATTCTGAGTTTATCGACATTAAAATATCGCGGATCTGTTTTAGCAAAAAAACAATTTTCTACTTTTATTTTTACCTAAATTTTCATACAATTTGTTAAATACAAAATCAAAGAAGTGGTAATTTTAAATAAAAATACCTAACTGAATCATGAGCAGAATCCATGATTTCAGACTTTGCGAAAGGTTTGGGCGCACACTATATATCAAAAATGCAAATAAATTACCGGACAATATGCTAATTGAATGTAAATGATGGAAAGAAGTGCTAAAACGCAAAATACTCACATTGATCCTGTGGACTAATCTTTATTTTAATAGATACTAAGTAGGTATCTAATCAACAACATGTCATTGTACCCAAAATCTATTTATTCTACTATAGCCTTTATTACTGATGCATAAGGTGTACATATTGTGTGGTTATTAACCGTTCGCCGTACGTAGTGTTACCTGCCCGTATAATACTAATAAGTAGATAGGTATTTCACACAAACATGCTAAAATTGAAACAGAAAATTGCAATATATTTTGCAAAACTTCCGAATCCTTCAGTTAAAGGCCTTAATTGTTGGTAGTTTAAGGTTACAACAATTATTTTTTAATTTAACCGCATTAATTATACACTGTTTTGATGTAGAATTTTATAATTGAGGTAATTTGAAATGGAGAACATGATGTAAAATGTTGTATATCGTTAAAAATAATATATTACAGTGTTTATTAAACACCTCACGCAGAAGCGGCTTTAAATTTCCTTTTGATAATAATTGTAAACTCCGTGGTCACGCTGCGTTATGAGGATAGGATAGAGGGACAACCTTTACCCTTTCCACACTTTTAGGGATGTATACATGTCAGCAAACTATACACAAACAATAGAAAGGCCAAAGGTTAAATAGATTCACAGTTAAATAGTTGTAATTTTTTTACAATATCACTTACAATTTTACAATTCATTGATTTCCTGTTTTTTTACACCTTTACAAGGTAGACAGCGCATCTAGCGACCTGTCAACGTTTGTCATCCTGAACTGATGTTGGCATGTACCACCGGTGTCCACTGGTGACTGTATCCACTTACCACCAGGTAGATTGTATGCTCGTCTGCCGCCCTCTTTCTATAAAAAAAATCAGTTCGTGACGCAGATTATAATCGGCTGCCATATATCAAAACCGTAATATTTTATCAAATTTTATAGGAGGACGTAAAATCATTCAACACAGTCAGAGTTATAGGAAGTTGTAATAGAAATGTAATCGTTATTACACTCAGTACAGATTGATAGATATATTACGCTTAAAATATTACAGTTACTTCATATAATGTATGGTTTATTGATTTTCTAGTGATCTGTGATGTGCATCGCGTAATGCGTTTATTAATTTCTAATGTAATCATATCTCTATAAATATGGAAGATTTTATTGAGTGTTTTGCAGATTCGGGGCATAAATTGATAAAACGTATTATCTATATCGAAAACATTTATTTCCTAATTTTTTTATTTAATTGACATGTGGCCGCCGCGATGTGTTCTAGCGGTTGAACCATCATGAAATCTTTAAAATTACCCTATAAATTGCATAAACTGCCATAGGAGGTCTTTCCATTAAACTACGATATGGGGTTCTTCAAGAAAGCTGTGAATAGTATTTTGTAAAGTCGGCGGTGCGCCCGCATACCCCCTGGTGTTGCAGGTGTCCATGGCGGCTGTAACACTTACCATCACGTGGGATCGCTTGCTCGTCCGCCCACTTGTCTATAAAAAAAATAAAAATAAACTACAAAAGCGATCACTGTGTAGGTGGTACTGAAGTACCACTATTTCACCTGGACCACCATTTTAGCGCCTTGTTGTTATTCAAAATCTCCAAAATAGTCTCGATACAACGGAAACAACGCACTAAGTACATTTAGACTAAGTTCACGAGAACATAGCTTCTAGCTTCAAGAGAACATAGCTTCTAGCTTCAAGAGAACATAGCTTCTATTTGTTTATTCCTTTCCTAGAATTGAAAGGGAGTTTCAATTAAATAGAGGAAAGCGTAAATGTAAAGGAATAACTATTCGGAAAGTGGTAGAGTCAATCAATGATTGATTCTACAATAACAGAGATATCAATTTAGTCATTTTTAATTTTTAATACAATAATAAAAAAATACGTCACTTTATTCCTTTGAGTTACTTCTGAATAAAATAACGCCCGATTTTATAATTTTTATGACTTACCCTGGGAGACCGAGGCAAGGCAGTTTACTTGAGGTACCAGTCGGACGGAATGCCATAAGCACACGTAGGTTACCTTATGGCCCCTGTATAATATCGTTGCGTTACTAAGGCGACACAGTATGCATAAGCCTATGTTTATTACATTTTCTACAATCTTACTAATACATCTCTACAATACGTAAATCATATTTTTGTATACATTGGTCTAGATTGGTTTGATTACCTACCAGAACTAATTAGTCTAATACATTAATATCAATTGAATTATTAAAAACTAAAGTGTTAAAGACTAACTTAAAATATAAAATATTTATAACTATAATAATAAGTAATTATAATCAAAATAATAAGTTCAGTTCATTATTGTACAAGGTGTTCAATATATACGAGTACCTGTATATTGAGCGTAAGTTGGTCTAGCTAGATTATACAATATTTCTCACAATTCAACCTAACATTCTCGAGCAGCAAACGTAAAACGAATTAGCATAGTGACGATTATAAGCGATCGTGCACACCGGCGGCAGTTGGCGCCGGCATGCGGTTTGCCCACACCCGATGTAAAGGGTAAGGCTAATTGAACATTCGTGACGTCAAATTTCTTAGTTGCAGGTACCAAAAACGATGACTTTTGACAAACAATCTTTTCTGCTCTCCTAAGATGAAAAAGCAAAAGTAACTTTTTTAACGAAAACAAGTAACATTACATTCGAAAATTAAAAAAAAGCAATGAGAATAAACAACGGTATTTGTCTTTAAAGTTTTATCCAAATTCGAAATTTCTGGTATGGTTTTACTAAATTTTATGATTTTTCTGGAATGTCATCAAAATGCATTTTTTTTAATAAGGGTAGAGACGGTAGTGTCATTCCATGCTATGTAATGTATTGTTGGATAGAGCTATAATTTTTGTTAAAGTATTATATAATCTGTGCGTTTATCTAAACACTTATTTTAGAACGAATGGAAAATAGTCGAAATTCACCCATCCGACCGGTGACGTGTGTCTTCTACGTTTTTGTAATTACTTTGTATTTTATTTTATTACCTCTTAATAATCGGTCTTACTATCCGGTAAAACCGATTATTGGTTATCAGTTGGTCGGATTTTGTTTCGGCCTTATATTTGATAATAATTGCTCGTATCTATATCTATCTGATAGCTTATAGTTTGGTATTAAAATTGTAAACATCAGTGAGTTGCATCCTTTATATTGTTGTTCACTCGAAAGTGACTCGTTTTGAGACCATGACATTTTTATTTGCAAAAATAATTTCTATTCAGTTTATTGTGACATTTCGTAGTTCCTTGTTTCAGAGCACGTTTGAATATCGAATCTATCGAATTCGTGCAAATTAACATAAACTTTATTATAACTGACTAAAGTTTATTTTGGCTCAAACAATTTGTCTGTTGCACTAGTGAATTGACAGCATTATTTATTTATTGGATTTATCTTTAAAATTTGCATAAAATACCAGTAAATAAATTACTAAATACTAAAAATATAATGAAACAAGAAGAAAATCTGTTTCTTCTTATATATTATAATCGATGAAGTGAAAATCGCTAGTTCTTATTTTGTGTGTTGTTAATGTCTATGTTATGTCTATATCTATATATATATATAGATATAGACGATATAGATAGATATATAGATATATATCGATATATATATATATATATATATATATATATCGATCTTACTTTACACAAAAGGCGAAAAACTATTCGTAACGTAGAAAGTTACTTCTAAATAAAATAACTGTTTACATTTTACTTTTTCTTCCTTTTATAAGAGTTGTCGGTTATTGAACATTTCTTATGCAAGGGAAATTGAACTTTAAAAACTCAATAAAAACTGAGACGCAAAAAGGCACGAGTGACGATATGTTAGTTTGTATTAACCAGGGGCATGCATTTTATACAAGCAGATCTTACCATTTAACTAACGGACTAAGTCACAGGCTATTGCTGGTGTTCCTTACATTCCATTAAAAACAATCTTTAAATTCGTAGATACTGCCACTGCCGCTTATCAAATATCAAAACCAATGTACGCCACTGATGTTTGAGCCCTATAATAACAGTTAAACCGGGACTTTTTACCTCCGAAGATCAACAGTCTCCGAAACTGTTACAGCCACTAGTTCTTTCATCACCGTACCTTACTATTGTTTACTATTGTAGTAACTATTATCCACCAACAAAGCACCTGCCTGTCATATTTGTCACATAAATCTGATTACATCGCTCATTGAGTAATCCTAAAGTAAAAGTAGTTTGAGACCAATGTTTCGCCCACACCGGACCCACGCAACTTCTTATATTGATAGAGTGTTAAATTGACCAACGCTGGCCAAAATATTCACCTACAACTATCATTATATCTTTTCCACTTCCAAAAACTATTCTCAACTTTATTTCTTTGAAAATTAGGTTGAAAAATAGATTAAAAAAGTGCAAAGTTAAAGTGGTAATTTTTTCCGTAGGTAGCCCATGAATTTGTCTCGTCTCATAAAATTCCATTTCTATTCTTGCGAAACAATCTTTTACGGTTTATATGGAGTCCATTATCATGCAAAACGTTCTCGTTTTATATTCGGTTGACGCCTCTCAGTTTTGTGGTACTTGTATAAAATCTGAAATTATTGTCTATGGCCTTTTATGTTTCGGAGCCATCTGTGGATGTTATGTAAAAAAGGTGATGTCACTTGATTCCAATTTTTTGAGTGGCCAAGCTCTCTTACCCATGCCATGAACTACTTTACATTGGTAAGTAGGAAGAATATTATTAAAATCAATTATTATATAACCAATGAATATTTATTAAAATCGCTAGTCAATAATTTATATGGTAATAGAACATCACACTATATGATAGGTAGCTGATAGATGCGATGTAAAAAATAAGCTAACACATAGAAACTTATCATCTATTTTAAAACAACATTATTAAAAAATAATGAAACATTAATACGTGAAGAATAAATACAGTCTATTTTTCTAGTAAATATTATGTAGTATCAAACGATATATCTACTTCCATACATACTTACTAAAACAGGTTGTATTAATATAAATCAATATGAATTATATAAAGAAATACATATTAAATACATAAAAATAGACATTAGATAGATGTGTGTACAGGTAGTTTGGGAATTTGTAATAAATTATAAAAACACTAACCTAGACAAATGATCTTCAGGTACTTACAATCTACATTGAAAAATGAATAATGAATAAAAGAAAAAATAAATATTCTGTTTTTCTCTTTTATATTCTAAATCGGACCTGAACGCGTATAATAAAGGTATTTGTTTCCCACTTATTCCTACTGGACGTTCCTACTCGGCGGGTAGTCCATGAGCAGCGAGCAGTTTTATCAACTACCCACATTTGTTCTTCATATTCGGAAAGGCTGCGATACACTACACTAACAGAATCCGCGGACGTATTCGACGGTAAATCGCAAGATTTAAATTTGTTAATCACTGGATTCCACATCGACGACAGTATCCGTCTTCCCGATTAAAATTTTTATAGTTCTTAATTTCTGTCGCTTCACGTACAATTCTGGCATAATAGTGACGTTCAGTGGAGAGGATTTTGGGAGTGCAGAGTTCTATACTGTTCCTTGACCCTTTCCTCAAATGTATGCTTAGTTTGGCCTATGTAGTTTTATAGGCCTATTTATTTATATTTTCTTTTTTGTTAATTGCATAATATTTCAATTTTATAATAATGGCGGAACATAACGGAACATATTTTTTTGTATTCATTGCACCTTCTGTACCTTCCACCACCACGATGATCCACGATAAATGAATCTGAATCTGAAATAATAACAATCTATTCAAGTTGTATGGTTTAACAACCTCTAAAAAATATTGTCTTCTTCAGTACCTGTTTCATTCCATACAATATCATTAGGCTATGTCTCTCCACTGCTGGATATACACCTCTCCCAAGGTTCGCCACCACACACGGCTATTCTCATATCCCACACCGCGCTTCCTGGTACATGGGCTACATTCAAGGACTCGACTACAAATACTTATGTGTCAATTTACATTTAAATCGGTTAACTAACTGTAGTTTTGGGGTGTGCTCGAGTCAAGATGTAGTAAAAGTCGTAATCTCTGCAACATAAAGAATTCTACGAAATTGAAATCAAGTACTTGTACTTGTACCTTTTAATGTCTCACTGCAGGGCATAGCCTCCCCTAGTAAATCACAGGGCCGTAATCACAGGCAGTACGGATTGATGGACACATACAAAAGATTGTTTTAAATATCTGGAGCCTCACGATGATTTCCTCTCACCGGCGAGCTAGTGACATTTTTTTTAAAATCCAGTATGGATCTATAAATATACCTAAGTACCTACGAATAATTTCAAACCAGCACTTTCTATTGTTCTTGTTCCAAATATCTGCCGTTTTCTATTACAACAGTTTGTCTTGACGTTCTAATACACCTGTATTTACTTCAATAACCGTAAGTTATACATTATACAAGTTATATGTATACAGTTTTATTCAGGTATGCATCGTGGACTATCATTACATTGGCACGTTCCAATAGTTGCGTCTGCGGCTGTTCTATTTACTTGTGGTCCAAAGCATAAGAATAAACGATAAAAACATTTTAAAAAATGTCACGATAGATGAAATGTAACACTGTAGAAAGAAAGAAAGTGTCGATAGCAGCGCCAACTGGAGGAGAGATTTCGCTATCTAATCCATCAAGAAATGCGTCCTACAGCTTATCTACAAATTTCGTTCAACATAGAAAACAAAACAACGGCAGTAGCAAAATCCAACGCGGATGTTTGTTTTCTTAATGACTCAATCACATTTGAAGAATTTCTTTTATTTTCAATTAGCCGCTAGTAAAATCAGCCGCTATAAATGTATATGTAACCTTGTAAGGAACACTAGAAACAACTTACTAATTAAAAAAAACTTGATATAACTTTAATGACTTAAATATTACTTTTGCTCTTGTATACAAGTACATATTGAGATAAAGACATGATATTAAATCATTACGAAAATCTGAAAATTTAAGATGTTGCAAGGTTCATAAACATGAAACTAGAATATTTTATGAAACTTACAATATTGAAAGATAACTTTGTGGACTCTGATCTACCAAAATACTCGTACATAGTCAACACACACACATCTACGCACATGATACAACTCAATGATTTTACTTGTTATGGTCTAAAATGGAGCTTTCATTTACTATTTATCGTATTTTAACTACTTTTGAATGGTGAAACTACTCGTATATACATTTTGACATTTAGCCTATGTAAGAGATTAGAATTGGTCTTTAATCTGCGGACTATCCATTGTACGTGACGGTTTCAAACACATAAATAATGACATAAGTTATAATGCTTAAGCCTATAACTTTTTTTTTTATAGACGTGAGGGCTGACGAGCAAGCGGTCCCACGTGATGGTAAGTGTCGCCGCCGCCGATGGACACCTGAAACATCAGGGTGTCGCCGACCTTGCAAAATCAAACTTGGACCACCAACTAGGCCCCCCGGCAAAGCGTACACGCACGGCATTGTTCTTCCACTCGTAAATCGAAACTGTTATACCTATTACGAAGCAGAACGATTCTATGGCGAGCCACGCTAATTGGTAATTAAACACAACACTACAATCTATAAAGCAGATTGGTGCAAAATCTAAATGGTTAAATGGAATTACTACCTGTTCATTAATTAGAATCAGATAAGGTACACTTAGTTCTAACCATTCTCACCAAAGGCGCACTTTCTTCTGGCACTATACTGCTCTCCTGGATGACATTCCAGAAAAACGTATTTATTTTATTTTTTATTTAATTAAAATCAAGCTATAACTTGGAGTTTTGGAAAAAACAAAATGAATAACCATTGATTATTCTTAATCTCCGAATATAATGTTACTTAATATGCTTTCCTTCAAAATGTTAGCAATGACTACTGCCCTCCTAAAAACACGAGCAACTAAATGTGTTTACTCAGACTGTAAAATGCAGTCTACAACTGTGGTTGTCTGTCGCAAGTGATACGGTAGCACTTGCCAACATGAAAAACATGAGTCTCAGTAGAGAGATGTTAATTCTATTTCGTCTCAAATATTTGACACAAATTTGAAATATTTGATACAAATTTCAAATATTTGACACGTTGATTCAAGTACTATCCACTGTTACGGAGCGTGTTAAATCTAAGAAAATATATAATAATATTAACAGCAGACTATGGATACATTGATACATTTGTCGCAACAGCGACCACGGGCCACGGTCGGCGACCAAGACCCTGGCCGCGGTCTTAACAAGCCAGTGGTATGTAACGAACCTTCGTAATTTTATCTACCTGATGAAATACACGATATTATATACACAATACAATTTGGCGTGTGGTGTCGGCCGGCTTTAGAATATCACCACTTACCACCCCATCTCTTCCTGTGAGTGTCGTAAAGAAAACTAAGGGCTAACAAAGCCGTTACCAGAAGCCCAGAGGAACTACGTCATCTCTAAAAGAATGGTCTTGACAACCCGCATGAGACAATGAGAAGATCCATGTCCTAAATGTCCCAATAAAGTGATTATCAATTCGATTTTATAAAAAATACGTCATTGTAACGAACTAAATTCCAAGGTATTTTCACACAGCATCAACAAAAAAAAAATCTTTATTTTGGTCAAGTTTTTTAATTCCCTTAATTGTAAATCAAGAGCCTAAAAATCTTGCAATAATCAACTTTCTTCAACTTGAAACGTTCCTTTGTAAGTTACCCGCTAAATATATTCCGCGCGATGTAGTGTCAATTTTGTATTTTCTTTTAATTTCGCAGTGATTGATAAATACGACTAGACTAAAAGTTGCCAGATGGCTAGATGAGAAGACCGAAAGATGTATGGTGGCGATTATGCGGAGAGGCCTAGAATAGAAAGTAATACGAGTATGTGTCATTTCTGGGAACATAGGCTGATGGCAATCAGCCTATCTCCACTATTGGATATACTATAGGCCTCTCCGAGTACTCGCCACCATATATGATCTGTCAGTCTTCTCATCCAGCCACCGCCGGCCAACACCTTCAAGGAATAGATAAGAATTCTAAATTAACTCATCTTACCTGTGTTTTACATTAATTTATTTTGAAACTGTATTATAAATTAATAATTCACCATAAATTCATAGTTTTTAGAAAATCAGTCTCGGTTCCTTGTAACCTAGTTTAGATATATTATACTATATCAAAGTATTGTACATACATATAATAATATACACATATTGTGGCAGTGGTGGTGGCACAGATGGCACCATCGTTGGCCTCTCATTATCTCTCCAGTGCTCGGTTGTAATTATTTTTTTATACTCATCGGCAGAATCAAAGCACTCGAAAGTAGGTAGATGAGCTGTCGGTCAATTCGGCCGCTCTTTGTACACAAATGAGTTTGGCTAAAGTAATAAGCGAATTGCAATTTCAATATCTAGGCGTCAAGGTGAATGTATATAAATTTTTGCGATTTTATGAAAACATCAAGGCGAAGTTGGGATATGTTTTAGGTCCGAATAAATAGAACATTATAAGACCACGCTTTGCTTAGATTTAGAAGGTGTCGTTGGAAACTAACCTCTATGCATACCGCATAAGGTGGTATAAAACACGACTGTGACTAATTCTAAGACCGAAAACCGTCTATTTATCCGGAGCTTATAACCTAGGCGATCTGTTGTCCTACAGCACAAATCTAGCAACAACTTTTAATAGTTTAATCTTCCTTCACATGAGCTAAAACGCACACTATGTATAAACAGGAAGAATTTCGGTCATTCTTAATATGAGGGGTCTAGTAAAGTGGTCGATGGTAGACGATTTCATATAAATCTCTTTACTGTCCAATCTTGGCTGAACTCATGTTCCTGCTCGTGGCGCGCGCTTTAGAAAAAGTGTGCTAAAAAGTAAAATGTTATTGTGGAAGGAGATTACGTTAGCGCTTTTAACGCTCGGCATTATAGTGGAACATCTATACATATAATAAAATCGTAACAGACTCATATCTATACAATGAATATTTTTTTAAATAAGTCGTTTCAGTATAAAATACAGAGCCCAGTACAACATTTTTTGTGTGTCTGTCTGTCTTAACGCGCATCACGCATAAACTACGGGACGGATTTTAATCAACCTTGGTATAGTTATAGCTTATGGACAGGGTCAACATTTGGGGTACTTTTCATCCAGATCAATTATGGAATTCCCACGGGAATCAAGCTAACCAAACATGTCCTAACATCTACGTGCACGTAGTCGCGGACACTGCTAGCTGGACAATATAAATACTCCCTAGCGACATTGACGACTTCCCACGACCATCTCCACATCCCAAACGACTATTCTATAATCGTGTTCCGTTTTAATTTGTTTGCTACTGCTCATTTGCGATAGTATAAAATCCTTCTCTTAAGATATGAGCATATTGATCTGCCATGCGATTTAAATGTTCATTTTCGTTGCCCTAACTAACAGAATAAATATTGTTCTGCAACGTTATTTTTGCCGTTAACGTTATCTGACCGTCTATTGAATAAGCTGATAATTAGCTGTAAAAGTTTTTTGCTTTTGCGAACACTATTTGCCGATAGTTTACTAGTGTTTTATCATATCTCGACCACACTTACTCTTACTTAACTACTTAACTTACACTTACTTAACTTACTCGATACAAAAATCAAAACTTTTCAAAGTTTGAATGATCGTCCTATGAAGTGGCTTCTACAAAATAGGGTGAAATAGGGAAACTTGGATCAATAAGGTTGCGTGGTCGTGCACCGGACAACACGTTCCGGTGAATGAATTACACACTCTTAAATATAAAACGGTGCTTTATGGGAAGTTTTACTGAAAAAATATTACATACTTATATGTTACATATAGTCAACTCGTGACCGAGATTGGTGTAACATAACATACAAATTTTACAAGTGCATGCGTAGTAAGTTAGGTATTATTCATATTTGTATCGCGAATAGTGTTTTTTGCTATTCGAAACATGAACTTGTAATTTCGATTAAGGTTTTCTAACTTAATTCTCATCTAATATGCTTATTTCAAAATTCATAGCAGCGGTAGCCCCGTCACACCCGCTGCATTCGACATGAGGAAAAGGATATTAATAAAAAAAAATCTTCTTTTGCTGTATTTTCTTTGCATAATATTCCATATAGTAAACACAGAATATTAGGTACTTATACCAAACAAAAGTGGTAAATATATCTACTCGTAACTATGTACAAGTAAGTAGTACCGATCTACATTTTGATATGTAGGCTAAGTTATCAGCTGATCGCCAGCGGTCGATTTCTCCATGTATTGTGCTATTATACACAATGAATATCAAAAGGCACAGATCTGTCAAACTATCGCAACGTTACACAAGAAAACAACTGCTATCACTTCGCAAAGAAATATACATTGTTTTGATCACGAATGTCAAAGTACAATTAGAAATATTGTCCTGGGGCATTAATTATAAATTTAAATAGTTGTCACGTGGTATATTTTATCATTATGTATTTTTAGGTTAAGGTAGGTATATTATAAGGGCTTTTGTAACCTAAATTCAATAAAAAATATTTTTTTTATATAATAAATCGACCTGTTAAATTGAAATTGAAAGTAACAGATTTATAGTTTAGAAATCATAATAATGTTAGAAAACGACAGCATTACCGTGTCATAATGATGTCATTATTATAGCAGTCTCATTACAACCTGCATGAGTCCAAACTCGAACATTCTCAAGCATAAGCATTAGTCTCATATTTATTTTATACGTACATAAAACTGCTCCGATATCGTAATACAGGTCTATATAAAGAGGTCTATCTGAAGCGAAGTACAGAGATCGGAACATATTCCAACTAGGGAACGATTGTTTTCGCGTAATAAATATTTTATTATTAAGCTTAGTAATCCTTTATTGAGGGGGAGAGTACACGCTGCAATCCAACAGCCGCTGGGCGCGCTCGATCGGCCACGTTACCCCTCTCTCACAGAAGACTACCTTAAAATGTACTGCATTTCCCACTTTATCTAATTTCCCTAATGTACGTTATTTATTAACTTAAATTATTAACTTTGGTTATTCATAAATAGGTTAATATTTTCCTAGGTTTTCACGATTACTATACATAACATTTAAACAACTTTGAACGGTTTAAATCGCGTAACGTCGGGATAAAAATAATGTTAAATATACGCGTAATATATATACCTATACTTTGTTTAATATTACATATATGTTAATATATTTATGTTATATATGTTTGTTTACATAAATAGGTTGTTTCGTTGATAATGATTTACTGTTCTAATGTCGGTCCATAACCATCTAGATTTCACAAGTTCAGTCACGAATCAGTCAGTCGCACGAATCTTGTCTACACACATCTTTAAACAATCAAAATAAATACAAAGTATTTAACCTGAAAAGACAAAAGAAATATTTTGACATAAACTAACATTACTTTGCAGGCTCCCCAAATGGAATTAGTGATGGTGTGTTGAAAACTCGTGAGAAAAAGTGACAGTGACCAAGTGAAGTGACGGTGTATATTTTAATTATGACTTGAGGCAACCCTAGCCATGTATCGTCCGAATTTCTACGATAGCACGTGCTTCAGGTGCAATGAGATCGTGTACCAGGTCGATAGGGTTGGCCCCCTGAAGGACTTCACATTTTTTCATAGTGGGTGCTTCAAATGTGCTGTTTGTGGGACCAAGTTAACATTGAAGGTGAGTTACTTTATTTTTATTCATATTTTTTATTTAATTTGTAATTTTTTCCTTCAATAATGAAATAAAATGCATTGAGGACTTCTTATGTACCTATCTGAAATTATGTAAAAAAAAAACAATTTTAAACATATGACAAGTTTTCGATATGTGATACAGAAATTCGGAAACTCGTACAGTACCCGGCGATATATATAGCATATCAATAATAAGAAAGAGTTAATGCTCATGATGTTATTATATATTAGCTCTTATGATTTATGCCGAATTGGAATTTAAGTATGATATGTGCATTAAGTATGTCTTTTATGATTCTGTTACACAAGTACCTAATGTAAATATTTGTGTTGGTTTCTTATGAAATAAATAAATAAATAAAACTGGTCCATCCAGTCACTCAGTTATATAATAAGCGTTAAATAGTATATGGAAAGATGAGGATGGGAAGAGCCGAAGATCGTGAGTGGCGGCGAGCCTTGAGACAGGCCTATATCCAGCATAGCAGCAACATAGGCTGATGGTATGGCATATAGCTGATAAACCCTCACGCGACAGTAAATATGGCTCACTCAATAAAGAGCAAAAATAACAACAATTCAACATTTTATTGTTCTTTGATGTTCATAAAGTCAACAACAATTATGACAATTTGTCCTCTTATTTGTCCTTCTCAATAAGTTCGATATAGGCTGTGGAACGAACTGCCTCAAGAGGTTTTTTCATTAAGCTACGATATGGGGTTCTTCAAGAAAGCTGTGAATAGGATTTTGCAAGGTCGGCGGCGCACCCGCATACCCCCTGGTGTTGCAGGTTTACCATCACGTGGGACTGCTTGCTCGTCCGCCCTCTTGTCTTTAAAAAAAAATGGCCGAGGAACTATCATTCTCCTTTACGACATGCCATATAGATCGCCAGCTACTGTACCCAATTTTAGAGCCATGCCGTACTTTTAATGCGAGACAGCAAATCTAAAAGGTACATAAAATTTCTTAGAAACAATTTTTTTACAAATAATACAACGACCGGTTGGCGTAGTTGGTAGTGACCCTAGGTGCTGTGTAATAGGTCCCGGGTTGTTTGTTCGTGTCTGGATTTGTAATTGCCTTTGTCTATGTGTGTGTAATTCTAATGTGAATGTAATTCCCACGACACAAGTAATTCTAGTGTGGGCCATTGAGTGTGGCGTTATTTATCAAAAAAAATGTCTCCCAAATTCAGCCTCCTACAATACTTGTCAATAAGACGAAAAGCCGGCGAACAAGCAACAAAAATGTTGCTCTACGATAATGTCACAAGGTCGTCCAAATGCCAGCCGCGGTAGGTCGCGAAGATACTACCAAGGTCGACCACAACTAGACTTGTAGGAAATGTAGCCAAGAACATGGTAATACCTGTTAGTACGAGCGAATAAATATAGTATTATATGTTATGCATAATGGAATGATAGATTATTAAAGATATTAATACTAGAAATTATAGCCTTTTATAAGTCATAGCTGATAGCTTTTTTTAGGCATTGTTTCTATTCTTAGGGATTTAGTAGCAAGAACTTCAGTAAAGGAACACTCAGCAAGAAGTTCGAAAATCGAATGAGTATTGTTACACAGCAAGGGCGTAGTCCGAGTCAGGATTTTATCCAGGCTGGGCCAAAGGCAAACAATTTTCTTATAATTTAAATAGAGCCAATGTAATGCAGAAAGTCTGTTACTTATCCTTCCCTATGCCCTGCATGCGCCCAACCTGCTCCACCGTGACTATGCCCATGTTACCCAGTGACATTTGAGATTCCTTCCCTTAATGACCAGTTAATGGACCATTCTAAATCATCAACTTAATCTACTTAATAGATTAGGTTAAAAACATTTCATTCTGCAAAGAAAATTTGTCATACCGTAGTCTTTCAAATATACAAAAGATTATATTATGTATAATTTTGCGTATCGTTAAAATTTTTAAATGATTAATTTTAAATAAACAATGATTCATTATGCTGATACAGATTTGCAGATCATACGTTCACGAAGTATGACTCATCCAATATTGTCCTTTTCTGGTATTACCTCACAAGGCTTCACTAAAGGCAACGCGCACCATTACGGTCGTGACTATAAGATTAGAGCACTAGATTTGAGGTTTAATTACTTTTAGCTCAATACGAATAATAATGTATTATTCTTGTTTATTAAATGTAAAAGAAAACTTTTACATTTAATAAACAACCAAGGGAATTCGTACGCATGGACTGAAGAAAAGCGTTAGTTAGCGTTTCTATCGCTCTACGCTTTAGGGGAACATTGGGAACATTAACCCTAAGCATTGCGCGCTGTTTTTGCGCCAGTACAGCTGAAACATGATACTTTCTTAAGTCATATGCTCATGACATTAATTTAAAATTACACTTTTTTAATACGTTTGAAGTAATTGTAGTAAAGATTTGCGACTCAAATATAATATGCAAATATAGCGAACGATAGACAATTCAACCATTATACTAATAAATTATAATAAAAAATAAAGTACCTACTATTTCCCAATTGTAATTCCTAAATCTACAAAAGTAAGTTGCGTAATTGCAGATGTGTGAAACACATTATTTTAACTCATTTTAGCATTGTAATTATTCATTATCAAATTACGACATCAATGGCTTGCCATCAAGCAAACTTTCTAGTCATCTGCAAGCTTTTTTCTGTAAAAATAAATTCCAACTAGGATGTACCTAGGTAGGTCAAAAATCAAATCAAAAATTGCTTAAAATACAACAGAGAAAAAATAATAACGTCATTTTTAACGTGAAATATCATTTCGCAAAAGCAATATAGTGCGCAACAGTCTTAATTAATATAGGTGTGTGATATAATGAAACACGGAACGAAATAACTGTTATTTATATCATTGTCATTGTATTATGTTACCTTCATTTTATTACTTAGGTATTTGGTGCTCAATTTAATAATATTGTCCACTTAAAACTTATGCGAAAATATTGTGAAGTATTTATAAACCGTTATTGCAGTAACCGGTGATAAGTAGCTACAGTAACTGTTTATCCTTTTTAGTGATACCGTAACCGTACCGTAACCAAATCTTTTATCGTCCACTGCAAGATATGATACGTTGCTATGCAGATGACAGTACTGGAGACGCCTTGTACAGGGGCCGCGCCAACATCCCTCGAGTCGGAGTGGAAGAGAGTCGCGCCAGGCTTGTGTCTGAAATCGAAGACTCTTTAGATTTAGTCTCGATTTGGGGTTCTCTGTACCTAGTGGATTTCAACCCCAGTAAGACGCAAGTCTATGCATTCACCGCTAAAAAAAAACCTTTGTCGTAACACCTCGCTTTCAGAGCATACCTCTTAAGATCTCGGAGAGTATCGAGATCCTTAGTGTCGACATCTCCAGCATAGTCGAATTTAGGGGTCATCTGGAAAATAAGGCCAAAATGGCCTCCAAAAAGCCCGGTGTGCTGAACAGAGCGAAGCGGTACTTCACCCCTGGGCAACTCCTTATGCTTTACAAAGCTCAGGTGAGGCTCAGGTGAGGCCATTGCTCTTATCTCTGGGCCGGCGCACCGAAATACCAATAGGACCCATTTGACTCCATCCAACGACGTGCTGTTCGTATTGTCGACGATCCCACTCTCACGGGCGGTTTAGAATCCCTCAGCATTCGGAGAGACGTTGCGTCTCTCTGTGTGTTCTACCGCCTGTACAACGGGGAATGCTCTGAATAACTGTTTAACATAATTCCCACCTCGGGTTTCTACAACCGCACCTCTCGTCACAGAAGTGCGGTCCATCCGCATTTTCTTGATACGGAGGTGTCGCTCACTGTTCGGTCCAAAAATTATTTTATACCGCGAACCCGTAGGCTGTGGAACGAACTGCATCAAGGGGCCTTTCCATTAAGCTACGATATGGGGTTCTTCAAGAGAGCTGTGAGTAGGATTTTGCAAGGTCGGCGGCGCGCCCGCATACCCCCTGGTGTTGCAGGTGTTGTGGCGGTAACACTTACCATCACGTGGGACCGCTTGGTCGTCCTCAGCGCTCGTGGTAGCTGCTTTGTTATCCCTGAGTCGCCGAGACACGACACCCACGGGAAGAGATGGGCTCGTGGTATTCTAAATTCAGAAAATTGTAACTGATTTCGTAATCGTAAATTACACATCGAGATGAATAAATTCTATCATTTTAGTTTTTTCAACTTATCATATCAATCATTTAACGTAAAGGTACTGACAGATATTTACAAAATAAGATAAAGTAAAATAAAATCTGTATCAAACAAGACCTTGGACTTTTAGCTGTACAAATTAAAACATTTGCGTAGGTATTGTTCAGTCAAAAAAAAAATGCAGCACAGCGCGGCACCTGACACGCGTCATTTATATGATCGAGCACTTACTTATTTGTAACTTGTACATTGATAATAAGAGCGACATTGTCACAGGAAGTGTTCTGATTAACAATAAGACTTTTTTAATTTACTTTTAATTCACAATATACTTTGTACCCTACTGCGGCACGCAAGGGGGGATATGTTTTCATCGTTATGTATACCATATATGTCCGTTTCTTTATTCTCTCGCAGAACGAAGTGTCGATAGATTTCCTCTTTTAGGCGGATTTAAGGCGCCATATCGTTAGTTTTGGGTATATATATATATATATATATATATATATATATATATATATATGTCGAGTATCGAATACCATATCGAGAGGACACTTTGTCTCGCATTTGTGGACTCGCGAAAAGGCCTTTGACTCAATCGAAACTTGGACTGTTCTGGAATCCTTGCAGCGATACCAAGTCAATGGGCGATATATCGTGGTTGTGAGATGCTTATATAAAGTCGTAACAATGACAATTAAAATGGAGGACCAGCAGACTATTGCAATACATCTACGTCGGGCTGTGTAAATCAGCGGCCCAGCATATTACATCTCACCGTCAGCGCCTTGCGCTCCTTTTCTATGTCTATATCATCGGACAGGTCCTCCGTGACCCAGTAGTCCATCCCAGTATACGTCACTTTAGCGAGTGGGCAACCATTGAGCGAGACCGGAAATATAGTGCAGTATGTTTTATTACCCGCCTTAAACACTAATAGCTCACTCTTTGTGGAGTTGTACCTGAGCTCATGTGACAGAGCAGATAGCCAATAGTATCCGAAGAACACTGATCGAGGGAGCCAGCAGCACCATATTATCTGCGTAACTGATGTTATTAATAAAGCAGTCATCTACGGAACAACCGACGCTGGAGCCGCTGAGCTGAGAAGTATAACAAGTATAATTGATACTTGTTATAATTGAGAAGTATAATTGATACTACAAAGGTTTCGCGAGTGCCAGTTGAAACCGCAAAATGTAGGGTCGTAAGTTCGTAGGGGAGGAGGGAGCGGGGGATGGGGGGTTCCCCTCCGCCCCGCGGGTACTACATGCACTCGAAAAATGAAACGGCTTGCGATCTATTGGCGTGCTGTACACACATGCTTCTGACTGGCAAAATCTGAATACACATGCCAGTAGCACGCACTTACCATACAAGGTACTGGTCTGCTTTTGTGCGAGTAACACACGTGTGTATCGTGATATAACGACAGAAATAACATAAATCTGAAAATAGGTTGTGCGGTATCAACAGTAGAATCGATTCTAACAGTTTTTACTGTAGGTTCATTTTTATCATAAATGATGAAAAACAAATAATTAAATGAGCGGTCAGGGGACCCCCCCCCGTCAGGAACGAAGATCCTCCCGCATTTTTTTTTTAAACTCCGAATCTAATTCGAAATAAAATCTGTATAGTTCAGGTATTTTTTTTTAATTTTGTATCATATTTTCAATGCAAATAATTTAAAATAAGGAATCAAATCAAAAATCAAAAATTTAGGTTATACAACCGGCCACGCACAAGTCTGCACGTCTGTTATTCTGCTTGAGTCTCGCTCTCAATACTCGCACGCACACACTCACAGAGAAAGAGAAAGGCGTATGGAGGGGGTAAAAATCTTACGTGACGTTACATTTTCTCTCGAATCACACCTACCGCAACCCGCGTATATTATTTATTCTACGTTCGTCGCCTGCGCCGCGTCACGCGCACCGCATCTATAGGCGCCTGCTCTGAATAAATAGCGCTATGAACGTTTTAGACAGGACAACAATACTGTACCTTTATTTTTTTTTTTTTATAGACTAGGGGGCGGACGAGCAAGCGGTCCCACGTGATGGTAAGTGTTACCGCCGCCCATGGGCACCTGCAACACCAGGGGGCATGCGGGCGCGCCGCCGACCTTGCAAAATCCTATTCACAGCTCTCTTGAAGAACCCCATATCGTAGCTCAATGGAAAGACCTCTTGAGGCAGTTCGTTCCACAGCCTACGGGTTCGCGGTATAAAATAGTTTTTGGACCGCATAGTGCGCGACACCTCCGTATCGAGGAAATGCGGATGGACCGCACTTCTGTGACGGGAGGTGCGGTTGTAGAAACCCGAGGTGGGAATTATATTAAACAATTCTTCAGAGCATTCCCCATTGTACAGGCGGTAGAACACACAGAGAGACGCAACGTCTCTCCGAATGCTGAGGGGTGCTAAACCGCCCGTGAGAGTGGGATCGTCGACAATACGAACAGCACGTCGTTGGATAGAGTCAAATGGGTCCAATTGGTATTTCGGTGCGCCGGCCCAGAGATGAGAGCAGTACTCCATATGGGGCCTCACCTGAGCTTTGTAAAGCATAAGGAGTTGCCCAGGTTTGAAGTACCGCTTCGCTCTGTTCAGCACACCGAGCTTTTTGGAGGCCATTTTGGCCTTATTGTCCAGATGACCCCTAAATTCGACTTTGCTGGAGATGTCGATACCAAGGATCCCGATACTCTCCAAGATCTTAAGAGGTATGCTCTGAAAGCGAGGTGCTACAACAAAAGGGGTTTTTTTAGCGGTGAATGCACAGACTTGCGTCTTACTGGGGTTGAAATCCACTAGGTTCATAGAACCCCAAATCGAGACTAGATCTAAAGAGTCTTCGATTTCAGACACAAGCCTGGCGCGACTCTCTTCCACTTCGACCCGAGGGATGTTGGCGCAGCCCCTGTACAAGGTGTCTCCAGTACTGTCATCTGCATAGCAACGTATGTCACCAATTTGCAACAGGTCGTTGATATGCAGAAGGAACAGAGTTGGAGACAACACGGAGCCTTGCGGGACGCCAGCGTTAATAGACATGGTGTACATGTGACCTGCATTACTTCGGTGACACATTGTATATATGGTCCTATAGAGAGATTTCCGATGACATTTCAATAAATCTGTTCATAAAGGAGAAGTTGGACACAGACTGTTTTTTTGTTCTTTAAATGATTTTAAATTCAATTGTTACTTTGTAAGAGAACACTCTGTTATTCACTTATTGTCACAAATTAACTGAGCATATCACGGATTCATTACTGCGCTTAGCTTTTTACAGTTACCCAGCATGTTTAGACCACTTATAGCTGTTTTATTAATGAATTTGAGGGTCAGTTTACAGTGGTCATTCGCTATTGTATAATGTATACAATTTACAGTATAATTGCATCAATGCAGTGTAATTGAACGATTACAATTGAATAAAAGGCTTTGATGTCAAATACAGGTTTAGTTTTGTTACAAAATCGCTAATGAACAGCCATTGTTTTATTTGTTAACGATTACGAGGCGCCATAATTCTGCGTAGGTCGATAACATAAGATTCAATCTAATTTAATACAGGCACAGATGTAGGATTTTTTTGCCTAACCGCAAAGATCAGCCAAGAGTACGAGCGAAAATTCAGAACGTAGCATCATAAGCGAGAAAGAGACAGAAGCAAGTATCAAATGACACATGTTCTCAACTATTTTAATCGAGAGGCCCAATGAGCACAGTAAGAGTACTAAGAAAAAGGAAAACAACTAACTATGAACGCACACCCGAAGTCAGAGATACTTGCGCTAGATCAAATTTAACATTCTACGTCTGGGTATAAGAAACAAATGTGTACGAAACAGTGTGTATTATTTATCAGTCTTTTTTGTTTCAACTATAAAACTAAAACAATAATCTAAAATTCTTATTTAATCCATATTTTTGTATTTGAATTGTCAGAAACGCTTCTAGTTTCATAATTTGCCTTAATACCAAACACATTACATTTCCACATTAAAAAATTGATTTGATAAGCATCAGACTCTGATCGTTTCCAAATACTGAGGAGCTCTAATTGTAATTGTAACAGCTTATTGAGGAGCTTATTGTAAACAGCAAACAAAACATTTCTGACAACTCAAATCTGAAATCAAAGAAGTCAAAATGTAGCGCAAGTCGTCTCTAAATTATACTTACCCTTAATTCTATCTATCCATTTACAATCGGTTACAAAACTTAATCTATGACTTTTTGGCGGGAATCCGAGAAGTCAAGGTTGTGTTTCTGTTTGTATAATGATTATTTCAAAAATTGTGTATAGGTGGATTTGTAGTTTAAAACTTAAAAGTATCTAGTGTTTGTGCATAATGTTTGTGGTAATCAAATAAAAGCATAAGACTGCATTTTTCGTTTGTTTCAATGGAGTCCATCTCTGTCCTCAGTAAATCCACTATCACTTGACTAAACGTCTCCTGACTTACTTCGACGTGACTGGACATTGACAAAATGCGTTTTGAAATGTTTTTACTCGTATTTTAATTACGAATGAAACTTGACACGGGCAGAATGTGCTAATTGCACTATTGCCATATATGAAAAGAAATAAAAACTTAATCTGTAATACATCTTCGAACCAATTACAACTATTTCTTCTATTCACAGACCTACTATAACAACCAGCACTGGACCGAAGACAAGGAGGTGTACTGCTCTAGCCATGTGCCCAAGATCGGGCCCGGTCACCTGGACAACTCCTCAGTGGGCATCAGAAGTGCACTGAACGTACCTAAAAGCAACAACTACGTGAATGAGCAAATTCGTGGGCACGCCCGCAACACTCATGACAATGAATGTGAGTATTTATATTTCCTTTTTGTCTTCCGTATTGGAATCTTCGGTAAAATCATCTTCTTTGACCCTTCTTTAATCCAGTAAATGCTTGTTTTTTAAAAGTACGATACCTCATATGATTGCTCTTTCTAATACATACGAGTACCTATGACATTTAGGATAGACAGCATCCTCAAAAATCGCAATTATTTCCATGTGATAGATCTTTATCTTTGTTTAAATTATATGTGTTATTGATTACTTACAGTATAAAGAATCACATAGAAGTATAAAGCTACAATTGTATAAACACCTATTCTGATATAAGCGTTATTCGCTGCCGCCCAGGGTAACAATACTCGCGTGGGTCGATACGCGATAATTCCTCCGTTCAAACATAGGCGATATTCGCTCACCGCTTCGGGTAGCGATATACCGAGTATAGCTGCCTAGGCTCGATATTAATAGTACCACTTACCCAAGCGGTAAAACGAATACGCGCGACTTGCGGTACTCGTACAAAATACGCGGCGGCACATTATCGTTATCGCAGGCCGCAGCGAATATCGCTTATATCTGTCACTTACCATTAAATAATTGTCACATGTCTTGAGGGGGAGAGTGCACGCTTCAATTCAACAGCCGCTGGGCCCGCTCGACTGGCCACGTTACCCCTCTCTCACAGAAGACTGCCTTGAAATGTACTGCATTTCCCACTTTATCTTATTTCTCCAATATACGTACGTATTTCGGTAGTGAGTGAGATGTGCCAGAGCCCATTCCCATCTTGTCCCTCCCCATTTTCCCAACCCTTTCTCCAAATCTATTCCCATTTCTCCAAAGGTAGGCAGTGCATCCGGGGGCGTGCCAACGTTTGTCATTTTGGACTAATGTTGGCATGTATGGCGGATGCCTATGGGTGACAGTATCCACTTACCATCAGGTGGACTGTATGCTCGTCTGCCGCTTTCGTACATTCAAAAAAAATGTATTCAGTCAAAAAAATATGTTGTATTGCTCAAACTTTAAATATGGCACTAAAAATCTACATCAACCTCCCTGGTCTTGAAGTTAGAAGATGAAAGCAACTCTCATGTTTGTCTCTCACCGACATCTTTCCGTGTATACATAAACGTTATGATTACTTTATTTAATATCTCTCAATCAGCTTAGAAATTGAAGTGAAATAGCATTTATATGTTTATGATCAAATCAGTCTACCAAGTTAGGCCCAAAAGGTGGCCTCAATTTTTACCAGTGCACTGACTGAGGCTCAACCACCTTCTACTTTGTCTCATTCATTGTTTTTTCGTATAATAATGCTTGGAAACTACGTATAAAACCTGCAAATAACACTGACTCCGCGTTAACTTCCAAAGCCTTCAGTTCTCAAGTCAAACGTCACGCAAACCTAATCGTAACCTAAACTTATTGTAAGTGGTCAATGCACCGCGACAAAGTTAGGCCCACAAGGTCGACTCCATTGTTCCGATGCATCGACTGCTGAGTAGTGCCGGTTGCGAGGCTAAAAAACTAGTACTTCGTTCTCTTTTGTTGTGTTGTCCATTTCATTAAATAATATTTGAATACCGTAACCCTAGCCAGCCCTTTTAGTATTCACTGCTGGACGTGGGTCTCGTGCATGAGGGATGGTATCGCCGTACCCCATCTCTTACCGGGCGTGTCGTGAAAGACCCCTTAGACCTTAGAAGTTCCCTTAGACTGAGGGAAAGCAAAGCGGCTACCACACGCCCTCAGGAATTACATCACCTCTAGAAGAGTGGACTCCCCTCTCCGCTTGACTGGCGTGTCGTTTTAAGGCAATACATCCCTCATGCAATATTTGTATGCATACTTCAAAATCAATGAAGAAATGGCTATCTTTCTATAGATAAATACCAGTTTTAAACGCCTGGGTGTAGCTAAAAATCAGCTGGGCAACCCTTTTTGGTGTTACAGCATTTATGAGCAGCATTTTATCGACACACAACTGCACCACACTATCCTTTCATAGTAATTAGGTACTTAATTTTTGTATTGTGGTGTCTTATGTTTTTACTAATAAATACTTTTCTTTCCTTCATAGAAATCGTAGCTCGCAAGGTGAGGCTTATCAAATAAATTTTGATTCCTTAACCGAGAACATATTTTTGAGAACATAAAAGCTAACCGAATTATCAAAACACTTTTTTTTTTAAATTCGAAACCTGTTTTCATTTTACGTTTAATTAACTATTCAACGAAAACATTCCTAGATCATTTCGAAGTTTGTTATTTTCAAATATCACATTAAATGAAACTGCTATATGTCTTTAGTCATTCATAAACATGCATGCATGTGGCAATTCCGTTATAACAACAGAAAAGCCTATAACAAATATCCAACAACACTACTCAAAACCCACAAGAATCCAGTCGGACTTCCGAAGAGGGTACGAGGGGTGTTCGGCTCATTTCGGGCAACCTCGACTGCCAGAGTGAGACCGCCGATTTGTTTGGTAAAAGTAAAAGAGAGAGGAGAACTTGTTGCAAAACAACCGACCGCATTCCTGAGCCCAGTGACCTAAAGCAGTGGACCTGCAGACCTATGGTGCATAGACCCACCGTTTAACTCGTAATAGTAACTTTCAATGCATAGGGCAAGAATTATTAACAAGATCCAGGCGTGAATGAAAAAGTTTTACAACCATTTAAATTATTCATGCATTCCGTTGAATGTCGTAATACCAACTTGTATGGATATTACAAGCTTCAGAAATTACAACAAGCAAAATGGAAACAAGATACATTGAGGGATGGCTGAAAAGATTTTATTAATTTTTCCTTTTTGGAAATTTTCACAGAAAACTACCTTGAAATGTACTGCATTTCCCACTTTATCATATTTCCCTAATGTACGTACGTGTTTCAATAGTGAGTGAGATGTGCCAAAGCCCATTCCCATCCTATCCTTTCCCATTTTCCCAACCCTTTTTCCCAACCCAAAGCCATTGCTATATCTCCAAAGGTAGGCAGTGCATCCGGGGGCGTGCCAACGTTTGTTATTCTGGACTAATATTGGCATGTATCGCGGATGTCTATGGGCGACAGTACCCACTTACCATCAGGTGGACTTTATGCTCGTCTGTCGCCTTCGTACATAAAAAAAAAAAATGTCTAAAGGACCTGTGTCAAAAGATATATAAATTTCCTCAACCTTTTACTGATTCATTATTCCAATAACGTGAGCCATGTTTATATGGTCTCCCAGAAGGCTTTAGCGATATCGATACTGGGGAAGAATTTGGCATTTTCCAAATGATCTAGCATCTCTTTTATGAAAGGTAGGCTATATGCGTCCAGACGAGTTCACCGTTTTTCTTAGAGGCCATGAGTACCCACAGGAGATAACCGTGCGCTTTCGCACTTTTCAATAACGTTTCAGTTAAGCATTTGGTCGATTTCATCAATTAGAGCCTTTTGTTTAATAGGCGAAAGTCTGTAAACCCTTGTTTAATAGGAGGAGTCTTCTCTGTGTCTTCGGGCGAGTTTATATGTAACAGCTTATTGAAAAAGTTGACTATGAGCTACAACGGAGTTTGTGAGAACGCTCGATTGGCCGATACTTTATATACATATTTCATAGGGCGAGGGTGGCAGAGCAGCATACAGTCCACTTGGTGGTAAGTGAATACTGTCGTCCATGGACATCCAGGGTACATGTCAACTTCAGTCCACAGTGGCAGGCGTTGGCACGCCCCCGGATGCGTTGCCTGCCTTTGAAGCCTTTGAATGGATTTAGTGGAACGGTCGGGAAAATGAGAAGGGACAGGATAGGCAGAACAGAAAAGAAAAACAACAGGAAACAATAGGCGGTCTTATTGCAATTATGCAATCTCTTCCAGACAACCTGTGACAGGAAAATGTGATTAGGAAACATAGGCGGTAACAATACACAAGTAAGATATACAAGTAAGATAATAAGATAAGTAAGTAAGATATGTAAGGTACATAGTAAGATAACAACATTTATTTCCTCATGGAGACCCGCTAATACAACAGAGACAACTAGATCAAACTAAAAACTTAGACAGTTCTATTAATTAAAAAAACTACGTACTCAATTCACGTTCCAATGTGTAACTACTTTACTCGGATTTTACATTCTCGGTCATTATAGATGATCAACAAATACCTACCATTTGGTTACAAGACATGCTCAAGTCATTAAATCTGCGACGTTTCTCAACGAAAGAAACAGTAAAAAAGTTGTTTTAGAATGGGCGATGTGAGAATTTTGCGCATGCGTGTACTAAATATTTGTTGACGTAACACGGGGACAGAGTGGTGCGGAGCGATAAACGCTGGCGATTTTTGAAGCTGTTCACTATTTCTAGAACATGTAATACTGTTCTCTTTCTATGTTCCTGTTCTATGAGAATATCGTGAGTAAACGGGTCCTTTTAGTATCTACTGCTGGACGTGAGCCTCCTCGGTATATGTGTATGTGGTCTTGTGTATGTGGGATGTATTATTTCCTTTAAACGCCACGCTGAACAAACGGGTTGGCGAGTCCACTGTAAAGAGAGATGGTACAGTTCGCTTCATATGACACCCATGGGAAGAGATGGAGTAGATAACAACATTCTATAGCCGGCCGACACCATATGTCACAAGACCACATGCTCAGAATTAATAATTAACTGAAGTATATGTACTCAACAATCAGCACCGGGTTCACGTGGGGTGGATTATGACCCGAAAACCATGTTCATCCCCTAGTTATCAGGAATCCAGTGAATCCAGTGTCTTGCAGTGGGACATTATACATGGATATCGAATAAAATCGAGTAATATCGAGTAATGTCACAATCAACACCACACCACTTGTTATGTCACACACAAACTGAAATGTAGCTGTTTATATTTGATTCAATTCAATTCTGTCAAGCATAGACCTCATAGTTTCATAAACTGCTATACCGAAAACACACAAACTGCTCCTAAACTCTATGAAATACACTCATTTCTTGAAACGATTCGCGCGCCACCTATTGTAAAATGGTTGTACTAATTCAGAAACCTTGGTGGGCGTGCGCAAAACAACTCACCAAAGTTTCATCGCAATCGGATGAATGATATAGGAACGCATACGGGACAAACATTCATTTTTATATATATATATATTTACGTTTTGCACGCGGCTCTTCTCGCGTGCTACTTACTCTAATGTCTTATACACTACAACCTTCCGGAGAAATAATCTACACGATAGTGAAAACGGCAACAAATTCTGACCAGTAGAACCCAAGTTAATAAGCGAACAGACAGAAAAACTGATGAATGTTGCGTTTTATAAATGTGGAGGTTCAATTTGATATTGCTGAGAAACTATAGCTTATAATATGATATATATAATATTTGCTATTTAGATATATGTATACAAATATATATTTATGTATTTTGTTAGCCTATTATACATAATATTCATAAAAAAAATCCGTACATCCTTATTTTCTCAGGTCTGCTGGAAGAACTCTCCGCAGGACACAAGCTTGCCTTTTGTACATCTTTTCTTTCTCTTTCTTTTTATTTATTTCATGGTATGTGTGTACAATAAATAAATAAATAAATTCTAGACTATAGCCTTTTCATCGTGATGACAATAATCGTTTACCGCCAACCTCTCCGCTCGTTTCAATCCGCACCTTAATTTAAGGCAATTTGCACACCAGACCAGCCGTATTTAGCGGCAGAACTGCAAAATTGGACTTATGGCTGATGCAAGATCTCGTTTTACCCTATCTAGAATATCTGCTACATTTAACTGCCTTAAGCAATACTAATGAATGATAAAAATGTATCTAGGTAAGTGATAAGACCTGGCAAGTTCTAAGAATGTTAATAAGTAAAGAATAAACATCAAGATATGCATAAAGGGTGTCTCTCAAGCGAGGTAACGACAGGCGAAATGATAATTTGACCCTTTTGTTTTAGTTGTCATACGTTCAAATTGAAAAAGCTATATGACAATCGAAATCTAATTCTGACGGAAGGAACAACTAGCGAAGTGACGTTTATGGAATAGGTACATTTTATATCAATAAACTTCGTTGATCTTTAAACAACTCTGAGTACCTTAAGCACCAATGCTCTACTGCAGGGGTGGCCAACAAGTCGATCTTGATCGACCGGTCGATCGCCAAAGACAGTGCGGTCGATCGTGAAAGGAAATTATAATTTTTGACCGATATCAAAATTTTCGTTAAGATTGTCAATATTATCGAATTATACTTCTAATTTTGTTAATTTGACAGCAGAAATGAAACACAAACTTCTCATTATTTTTTGTTACCTATTGATATTAATTTTACCTATTAATAAATAATTTAAAAAAACTATCTCATGCATTTTCATCATGCCACTAAAGCACAATTAAGTCGATGGCTAGACGTCAGATTTTTTTAAAGTAGAACACTGTTCTATACAAGTTGGCCACCCCTGCTCTACTGTCTGGTGTCCGCCAGCTTTACCCCCCGCCACCCCATCGCTTTCCGTAAGTGTCATAAAAGACGATTAAGGGATAACAAAGGCGCTCCAAGCCCTGAGCAACTCCACCTATAAAAGAATGGACTAGCCAACGCGCTTGGCCAGCGTGGCGTTTTCAGGCTATACGTTCTTCATGCGTAACACAATGATGAAGGCTCACAAAAGAGCCACAATAATTTATAAATAAAAGAAATGGACATTTTGGCGTGGCCGACTTTTTGGCCGAAAAGTAAAGTTGAGTAATTAAAAACATGTGTATTGTGGGATTTGTGGTTTAATAATAAATGTAAGAATAATGTTTATGATAATTAAATAAAAGCGTGAGACCGTATTTTTCGGATTCTTCCAAGGAATTCAACTCTGTCCTCAGTAAACCCACTATCACATTATTGGGCGACTCTTACTTCGACGGGACTGTATAATGACATGATAAAAATAATTCTGTTTTATTATTTGCTATGTAAATATGTGGATCAATGGCCATGTCAGTGTCCAAAAAAAATATTAAAAACAATATAAAAGAAATATTTGACAGTACTCTTGAAACTCTACTACTTTTGTTTATACGATTCATTTGTACGAAAAATAGTTAAATTTAGTGCGTGCCGATCGCGTACTTTTTCATTATGTCAACAATCGTTTAGTAGCAATTTTATATTACATTTAATTACTCTATATTCCTTCCCTATTTCATTGTATTTATAAAACTGTAGCGGGCAACGCGCAATCAATATTTTTCTAAAAGACAAAATAAAACTAATTATTCTTAAAACATATTTAAACTTATCTTTTGAAATACTGTTATAATAATTTATTATTCCAATTTACAAGCACCTGTAGCCCGTATTATTTGGGAGTAAAGTATATATAATAGTATATATAAAGCAGTAAAGACTCATAAAGTAGATATTTTATCTATCTTTCACAATACAACTGTATCGAAACAATGCATTGCCTACTTTAGCGTATCGGGCGTTCGCTATGCTTTCATACAATAAATGATAAAAAGCCACGTGTGTACAACGTCATTGTTGACCAAACAAATGTATCTTAATTCGTACGAAACAGGTGCTGATACCGTACTACGCATATATACTATTTGAAACTATGACATTCTCCTTTCGGTAATCATAAGCCAGTGGTTCCCAAAGTGTGCATCTCGGCTGGCTCGAAATATTTCACAATTTTCATGACTTTATTACCATATTTTTCACACTGTCTGCCTGTCACACTGGGGCGTGGGAGAGGATTATCAAAATAATATTATCCAATTCCATTGGATAAGGGAAACTAAACAGAAGAGCATATGCATGGAAAGACTCCTTTACCATCCCATCCCGCGTCCATGGGATGAGGGAATCCGGACGGGATAATATGGAACGGATGGGACATTATGGGAAACTGCCTACGCGTTGCGATGTGGGATATGAAACACAATATACTCGTAGGTCACTTCGGTTCGAGAATGGGGTACTTAAATCTACCAGTCGGATGTATTCCGTTGATAGTGGAGTAAAGCATTCTTCAAAATAGATATATATATATAACGTATATATGAAGTTATTATTGTATCTTTTTATTACACCTTTAATGCACCTACGCAATGGCAATAAAAAATAATAAATAATGTGTTTGTAGGCAGACTTCCAGTTGAATGGATGTAAATGTGAGCTCGCGGTCTACCTTGAGAATAATTATTATATTATAATTAAGTAATTATTACAAGTGAATTAACTAGAAATAAACTGTTAGGTATGATTTGACACGACTCACCTATAAAGAGCGGTGATAACCAAGATCTATCCTCCAATTTCCTCTTATCTCGTCCTATAAGTCTAAGTCATTTTACTACCTCTTGGTTGCCTGAAAGAGATCGTATTACTGATACGGTATATTTTAATTTAAATAGGCTTGCAAAACGAGTTCAGTATTTTTTGCAGCATTTTTCATTATTTCTGCTATTTAGTTTAAACAGGAATTCAATAAAGAAAAAAAATCTACTTAACTATGGACTTTTCCCTAACCACTAGTTCGTTGGGGAAGGAAAACATCGTGAGGAAGAAAATTTCGAGTCAATCTCTGGAACTAATGGAACTATTTTGGAAATCCTCTAACCTTACCTTATTCTTCCTTTTTATTAGGTGTTCTTCTTCGTCCTTTAAGGTGTACGGTGTACTTTAATAGAGTTTTAAGCCATATATCGTCATATTTAAGCCACGTTACCCCTCTCTCACAGAAGACTATCTTGAAATGTGCCACATTTCCTACTTTTTCGTATTTTCCCAATGCACGTACGTGTTTCTGTAGTGAGTGAGATATGCCAGAGCCAATTCCTGTCCCATCTTATAACCCTCCCCATTTTCCCAACCGTACCTTCAAATACATTCCTATAAATCTGCAAAGGTAGGCAGCGCCTCCGGGGGCGTGCCAACGTTTGTCATTCTGGACTGATGTTGGCATGTATCGCGGATGTATATCGACAACAGTATCCACTTACCATCAGGTGGACTGTATGGTCGTCTGCTTCCTTTTTCTATAAAAACGAAGCTCCTCACGCATTTTTTTTTAAACTCCGAATGTAATTCGAAATAAAATCTGTATAGTTCATGTATTTTTTTTTTATTTTGTATCATACTTTCAATGCAAATAGTTTAAAATAATTAAATCAATAATTTAGGTTATACAACCGGCCACGCACTAGTCTGCACGTCTGTTATTCTGCTTGAGCCTCGCTCTCGATACTCGCACGCACACACACAGAGACAAAGAGAAAGACGTATGGAAGGGGTAAAAATCTTACGTGACGTTACATTTTCTCTCGAATCACACCTACCGCAAGCCGCGTAAAGGAACTTCGTTCCAAAAATCATACTCTGTTATGATTGTATGTTATGATTATGTTATGTTATGTTATGAGTTATGGCAGAATCATATCAACACAAACGGTACGTCATTTATTATTATTATTACCTATTTTATCTTCTACGTTCTCACTACATCATTATTGTTTTAGGATTCTATAATGAATATCTACAAAATTAACAAATTAACATATTATTATCAAACACCTGTATAGTACGCGACGATATATGAAAGAGATTGTAGGTAAATGAGAACAAGGCAGGGCGCTACTTATGTATTTGACATTTCCAAAGCGTGAGTTATTTAGAAAGCTAGTGTACTTATATGAAATCTTCATAAAGAAGAGTAACACTGTTACTGACCATTCTATAATTTAACTTATAATACAGCTCTCTCGATCCACACGAGTGGTCACCACTTACCATACAAATGGCTCGTAAAACACACGATTTATTACTTAAATGTCCGTTACTAGAGAGCTTGGTGACTGCAATCGTAACATGTGCATTGTGCATAGATTTCAGTAAAACAGTGTGCCGAATTTTGAACTGTCCGGTTTATAAGGTTGAAGTAATCTTGAAAATTCAAGATTATTTCCAACACTTGTTTGTATTCTCACTATACTTTTATCTGCTGGATCTTCGTTCTTCCTTTTTTAGGACCAGACTACAAAATAAGTATCTAAATCTGGTCCCGATTACTTTAAGTCTGGTACTGGATTGTTCAAATAGTAGAGTAATTCATAAAACAAAACAAAGAAAACAGTTATTAAAGATGTATCTGCGGAAAGGACAGTTATTAAAGATGTCTGCGTAAAGGACAGTTATTAACGATGTGCTACACAAGGGACAGTTATTAAAGATGTGTCTGCGCAAAGGACAGTTATTAAAGATGTGTCTGTACAACGAACAATTATTAAAGATGTGTCTGCACAAAGGACAGTTATTAAAGATGTCTGCGTAAAGGACGGTTATTAAAGATGTGTCTGTGCAACGGACAGTTATTAAAGATGTGTCTGCGCAAAGGACAGTTATTAAACATGACAATAGAAATGTTGAAACGGCACTGGAGTTGATATCCTTAAATTGTCTGCCGCCCGCCCTAATGCAGGCTCTACATACTAAAGCGCGTGCCACAAGCAGGAAGAATTTCGGTCATTGAATTGAGAATTAACGTTCAATGACATGAGGGGTCTAGTTAAGTGGTCGGTGATCGACGATTTCATACAAATCTTTTTTCCGTCTAGTCTTGGCTGATCTCATGTCAATGACCAAAATTCGCCCTACTCGTGGCGCGAGCCTTAGAAACTAGATATTTTAGTGTATAAGAGATGTTGATTTACTCGTATAGTTAAGAGAGTCTTAACATTTGATTCAAATTCATGTTATTTTGTTAACAGCAGTACTTATTGTTGTCGATTTTCATTCAAAAAATTGAGTCGGTTAAACGATTTACTAAATAAAGGTATTTTTTATTTCAAATGTAATATTTTAAAAACTTAAATCTTTAACAATCGGATTCCCGCGGGTATCTCGGGATTGACTCCAACCCCGCAAATTTTCTGCGGGATTGCAATCCCTACTCGCAGACCACTATTCGATTGCCAAAACCCCTACCTTGACATAGGGTTGCCAAGTGTCAAAGCGATTAAGCTTATGATTGATAATGATAACCGCAATTATCAAATAAAAGTATTACTGATAATTAAAATTTGTTATTCGTGTTATATAATTTCTTATTTATACCGGTGAATATATGTACATACCTAGACCTCTCCCAAGTCCACCACTACAAACGATTTTGACACGTATCGTGGGTGTTTATGATCGAGAGTATCTACTTACCACCAGGTGGGTAGATCGCCAGTCGCCGGTTGCCATTTTCTTTAAAAAAAAATCATTGCAAGCAGCCAAACCATTTCGTGCCCATAGAATGTCTCATGGATTCTATTGTGGCGAATCGCTCGCCTTATTTTGGCACACTTTTACTAATCTATGATCTTCTCTATTGCAGTATCGCCAACCCGCGCGGCCAACGGCAGCGTAAACGCGTCGCCCGCGCGAGAAATATCGCGCGAAATGCCGGATTACCAATATGGACGGTTTGACGCGAGCGCATTGCACATAGCGCACGCATTGAAACAGACTGAGCTGCAGAAAGCCTATCACAGGCCCAGAGAAAAGCCTATTGACTGTTATTTGGTAAGTTATCTTAATATTAATCTTATCTTAATAATCTTATGCACCAACACCCAGGTTTGGGCTTGTTTCGTTACACTTTGCAAAGCGTTTCGCAGGGCGGCAGTGGATACTCAATGCTGATTACGTTTGTATGGAAGTAGTTTTATTGTTACTTATTCTTTTAGTATAAGTAAAATTGTATAAGGCTTTGAATAAGCCGCATTGGTGGGAACGCTGTAGAGACAGCTCAGATAAATAAATATAAAAATATAATTCTTAATCTGCTAAGTTATCCATTTTATCCATGGGCACACACAAATACAGATGGAATACATGTCCATTAATCATCATTTTTACAACGTAACAATATTTACGACGATCATAGACTTGTAGTCTATGATCGTTTTGTAGTAGCCCAAGCATCATAGGTACATAAGTTTTTCGCGACTTAATTTCTGAACTCATTTTGATTAAACGTTGACTCTGTAACTATTTTTCTTGTTCAATTAATTAATTATACTATATACTTACATATTTATTTTTATGGACGAAGGCGGCAGTCGAGCATACACTCCACCTGATGGTAAGTGGATACTGTCGCTCATAGATATCCTCGATATATGCCAACATTAGTCCAAAATGACAAACGTCGGCACGCCCCCAGATGCGTTGCCTACCTTTGCCTACCTAGATATAGGAATGAATTTGGAGAAAGGGTTGGAAAAATGAGGAGGGATTAGATGGGAATGGGCTCTGACACATCTCACTCACTATCGAAACACACTGCAGGGTAGTCTTCTGTGAGAGAGGAGTAACGTGGCCAATCGAGCGCACCCAGTGTCTGTTGGATTGCACCGTGCACTCTCCTCCTCAAAAAATATCTAGGTTGTGTCTCAAGTGTGTTATATAGCTACCATATGTGTGGGAACTTATTTGTTATTAGGATTTCAGCTACATGTTCTCCTAAAAAACTAATAAATAAATATATTTTATAATCAATCATCATGCATCACCGCGATAGAAATAGTGCGACCGAATTGAATGTGTTTTTTTGTTTAACTCGATTTTAACTTCACTACGTACGAGTATGCTGTAGTTACAGACTAAATATCCGACGTAGAATCCACGTGTTTGTAACAAAAAGTAAATGACTTACACGTGGACAAGGATCATCAACTATGTTAACTATTTGGGACGATTAGGCAACGTGCCGAGAAGTGTACGCAAAAAGCGGTCAAAATGAGACAATTATTATACTAATATACCATCAACACCATCACATATATTTATACATAGAGAAATAGTTTGTCGTGATCGGCTCTAATTTGCTCCTAGATTTTTTTTTTATAGACAAGAGGGCGGACGAGCAAGCGGTCCTACGTGATGGTAAATGTTACCGCCGCCCGTGGACACCTGCAACACCAGGAGGCATGCGGGCGCGCCGCCGTCCTTGCAAAATCCTAGATAAAAATAATTAGTAACATTTTCAACTACTACGTAACATTATACTCGGAAATTATATATAAGCAATGGGAATAAATAATCTTATTCCTTTTGTTTCATCTAAAACTCAAATAATCTAAATTAATTTAAAATAAATTAATGAAAATTATTTATTTTAAATTAAGTGGCGGGAGAGTGCACGCTACATTCCTACATCCGCTGGGTGCACTCGACTGGCCACGTTACTGTTCTCTCACAGAAGACTACCTTGAAATGTATTGCATGTCTCATTATTACCTATTCCCCAATGTACGTAGTGAGTGAGATATGCCAGAGCCCATTCCCATCCTATCCTATCCCTCCCCATTTTCCCAACCCTTTCTCCCAATCCATACCTTAAATCTTCAAAGGTAGGCAGCGCATCCGGGGGCGTGCCAACGTTTGTCATTCTGGACTAATGTTAGCATATATCGCAGATGTCTGTGGACGACAGTATCCACTTACCATCAGGTCGACTGTAAGCTGGTTTGCCGCCTTTAAGTCTGGAAGTCTATAAAAAACAACAACATAAAAATGAACAAATAGAAATTGTATTTTTCTCGAATGTCATTAAAATGCACTTGTGCTCGTTTGCAAGGAGGGCAGTATAAGTACTATATAGTATATAACTGACCAGACCTTCTATGACAAATAACAAAGAAAGCGCTCTACAAAAACGAAAATAGCCAATTGTGTCTTTCTTATGACATTCTATACAATGTGGAACCGAAAAAAAAGCAAAACCTGAAACCCGTCAACTAATTTAAAATATACAACACCGTTCTAGAAAAAATAAAAATATTTCAGGAAATAAATCAAAAGTTACAAATACGGAAAGTTTTGGTGTTCTATCTAAAACATTTGCAACTCTCGTTACCTCAATACAGGGGGCCAAGGCGACGAAGTGCGGGCGAATGGCAGCCGCGCCGCAATGATTGTGTAACTGCGGGTAGAATAAAAGATATGTTAGAACAATAAGCTATGAAAAAAAAGCTATTATAAAAACTGGTAAAATCTATTCTACCTTCGACGCTGGACAATTTATTTTAGCTTTTCCGTTATTCAATATATGGTCAGGAACTTTTGATGTTAATGATTAAAGTTAATTCGGATAAGAATTAGCGTCTATTTATTTAGTAATCGTGCACAAGACTCGACTTAAAGGGTATTATACGAAAATCATGACTAACTTGACCCAAGGAATAGATTCTTACTTGCGATCGACCTTCAGAATTTTAGATAAACATTATTAGTTGCATAGAGTATGCATTATGAAGAGTTGCATTATTATGGAATCAAGTGTTACTTTGCTAATGAATATATTAATGTTTAAATTAATTATATGAATAATTAGCCATTTATCGGCAACTTCCCTACATATACAATTTAAGAATATATTTAAGAATTTAATATGGGAAGATTTAGCACTTACCACTAAGCTAATTGACGCCAATTCAGCATACGAGCATGCTGTATGCTCTCTAGGAGTCGTAGCGCTGTTTTTCAGTCGTTGAGTATAAAGTAAAGTGAGATAGATCGAAGTAAGTTTTCATTGTTGCATTAGTATTTTTTGTTAAGAACGATTAGAATATTCGGGGACGAGTCCTCGAATAGAGACAACGTAGCCTGGCACACCCTGCGGCCAGGTCTACTGGCGACTAGAAGGAAGTTGCCAGTAGTGGCCGGATGGGAAGAGCTGAAAACCGTCAGTGGTGATGAGGTGATGATGGAGAGACACAGGCTAATGGTATGGCATGGTAAGAACTGTTGGCTCGTACATAGACAAAAAGGTACATAAATATAAATTTATTCTCCTTACATAAAAATTCATTACACTCGTAATGTTTTGCAAGGAATTTTTATAACACTGATTTCAGATCACATTGAAATATTTACACGTGGTAACAATTATTTTGTACCGCTCGATGGACCAAGAAAATAACTTGTCTTACTACATTTTAGTTGAAGTCATAACCGTTTTGTTGCCACGAATTGTCACAAATAGATTTTCACAAGTATAAAGCAATGATTGGGCAAGTTTCCGAGTTGATTTTTTACGGTAATTTATTTTTGATATGAACACAAGTGCATTGTAGTTCCAAGGGCGTTATAAGGCAATTGATATTTTACTTTTTGTTTTCAAGTCAAGCATAAACGTTGTATTACAAAAGGTTGCAGATTTATTCGTAACCCCGACCAATATTTAACCCTTAAAGTCTTACTGTACTCGCCTTGTTACGAAACCTACTTGGAGCACTATTCAATATTTATTAAAAATAAAAATTTAAAACAGTCACAAACAATCACAGAAAAAGGCACAAATAGTTTGACATAAGACTTATTATATTATTAATAACAACGGTTCCCAAACTTGATCAGTCTGTAGGTACTTTAAGAGCAAAGTAACTGCAATATTTATTTAAAGTCTACTTCTAATAATGTTATTAAAATTATTCATAGCAAAGCCAATTATTTATACCATAATTATTCATACCATATCGAACAGTATGCCATTCGACTTGCTTTTCCGCCGCTGAAGATCAATTGTATCTATAATAGAAATTACTACGTTGATAAAAAATAATACTTATAACACGTAACATGATGATATTTTTAACCGCCATTTGAAAATCAATGTGTCTGGTTCATGAAGTTCCTGATTCGAAACTGTTCGAATAAATGATGAATTAATGTATGAGAGCAGAAAATATCAAAAATGACCAAGTGCTTGTTAATTGACCATAAAAATGAATATAACCTTATTTGCTCCCTGAGCGCCTCATTTACCGGCGAGTGTAGATAGCAGTGCGATATCGGCAGATCCACCTCGCATTCTTGCCCCTTGGACTAGAACCGATCGCGTGTTCTAAAGGAATGTGTTGTGTGGTCCAAGGTATGAGAAAAGTGTGGACGAGTGTTGTACAATTAGTTACATACAGTTACATTAAATAAATAAAATTAAATAATACAGTTAAATAATCTGTAGTAAGTATGTGCAAGTGCTACAGTGTGCAAGTACACAGTATATTCGATGCATCATCTCATGCTCGATACTATATGCCGTACCTACAGCAAAGTATTTTTAAACATACTCGTAATTAAAATATACAAAGCCGTTCGTAACAGACAAAGATCAGCGATTAGAGCCCACACCGACGCTGGCTGGGACCACTTCGGTAAAAGCATAAAGAAAACCGATTTTTTTTCAGTTATCCGGCACTGGCTACTTAAAACTAGATAATCTGCGTGCGTTGTGTATATAACCCTACACGTTCGCCTTTGTCCGGCTAGTGCCAGGCGGTAAAATTTTCGAGCAAAAAACCGCTTTCTATAAAACGGTTCGGGTTCTAAACGATTCCCAATTCATATATTCGAAAACATTTTTTTTTTATGGAAAGGCGGCAGACGAGCATACAGTCCACCTGGTAGTGAGTGGAAACTATCGTCCATGGCCATCCGCGATACATGCCAATATCAGTCCCGAATAACAAACGTAGGCACGCCCCCGCGGATGCAATGCCTACCTTTGAAGACATAGGAGTGAATTTGGAGATAGGGTTAGGGAAATGGGGAGGGATAGTATAGGATAGGTTAGAAATAGGCTCTGGCGTATCTCACTCACTATCGAAACACGTACGTACATTGGGGAAATAGGATAAAGTGGGTAGTCTTCAAGGTAATTTCAAGTGTTATAAGAACTAGGAATTAACGTCATTTTTCTATTGTACTCCGGAAGTCAGTTTCTTGAAAAGCTAATAGTGCCTATTAATTTCTGTTATCGTTGTTTTACGATTTTTATTGCTTTTTTTTCTACCTATACTAATACCTCAAAACACAACAAAGCGACAAACATTTGAATTCAGAAACTTTTTATCTCTTATCTAGATTATGCATGATAGAAATAACTTCTTGAAATCCTCCATGTCATGTTACAGTTTCAATTTATGACTACCACTACGCAGTTTTATTTATCGCAGTAAATACACTATACGCTCGTAACTTGCACTACACTGATAGCTCTCGAATCGGGAGCGATCATTAGAGGCCGAGAAATCTGGCGTGCCCGGTCGATTACATACGATCCGCGCAGATAATGCGGCATTCTTCTGCTTAATTATACGCACGCGTCAGTGGGTACTGTTTTGAGGTAAACGCAATATTGCCAACATGAGGATTTAACCACTCTTAGGCTAAAGAAAGCCTTCTTCGACCAGTTGCCTGGTGTAGGCCTTTCTGCACTTATTCCTATTCTAGCTAGTTGAGGCCCAGATGCTGCATGCCACTCTAAATATCGTCCTTCCACTTCATTTGCCGTCTCGCTATAGTTATTTTCTTGTCCCATAGTCTACAGTCTAACATTCTTCTTCACCACGAGTCAGACTTCCGGGCTATTTTCATGTAAGCTTTGGATGACATCTGAAACTATAAAAAAAGGTTAAAAAAAATTAACCAATAAAGGGGGTAAATTATGCGTAACGTTTCTTGGGGTAACTTAAGATTTAAGATTAGGCATATATACAAATGCTGTTATTAAAAGGTTAAGGATAAAAATCGATCTCGGGATTATATTAAAATCGTATTACATAAATTCGACTTGAAAAGTATTGTATCCGGCGTTGTATCGTGAATTCAAATTCTATTTATTTGTACTAAGTACGGTATTACATACATAGACAGTTTTTAAATTGCGGGTTACTATTTACTTAGCTCGTAGAAGGTACATTAATTTTATATATAGAATTGTTTGCATATTTACGATAGATGATCGATTTTAGGACGTGTCATACCGGGTATTTTATATAATCATTCGGCGCATGCAACTGCCGCAACGTTGTCAACAGATTTCTCAATTCATAAAATTTGTCAATAGGGAGATGTCTTAACTTGGTCCACTAAATCCACACACTTCTTTTAAATACAGTAGGCATCTCATTAATTAAATTTAGCGGATAATCATGTAACAGATTAGAATCAATATCAATAAAAAATACCAGTTATTCATTAACATTTTACACAACGTCATCATCGCCCGATTATGCAAATTATTACATGGGTTAAATATGGGTTAAAAGTATTTATCTATTAATAGATAAATGAATAACGTTTCGTATCAGAAAATGGAACATATTTCGTTCCCTCTTTATACAATTCAAAGTTCGTACATTGCAGCAATTTTGACCATTCTTAGGTATACCTTTAAATTACTTCTTTAAATTATTATAAAAATAGTGTATTATGCGTGTTGTAGTTTAATATTGATAGTGTTTAAGTGATAGGGTTTAATAGTGATATTTTTATTGCGTTCGCACTTATTCTTTGAGGACATCTCTAAGCGCCTGGTGGACAGCATCAGTGATTCTAGGGCTGGCCGTTATCTCGAAAAACGCATTGGCCTATCAATCCAGCAAGATAATGCCGCCAGCATGCTGGCTAACTTGCCACGGGGACCAAATTTGTGCAACATACACAATATGAGCATGTTGTTCAACAAATAAATTTAGATTAGTTTCTTTTCATTGTATGGCTATAGTGATAGTACTACATATAACTGTTGGATTTCCTAAATAAATGATATAATATGTATTTAATTGTAAAATCATCATAACGATTATAATAGTTATTTTTTAAGTTTCATATTTAAAGTCCTTTAACTGAACCCCACCAATCTGAACTATTGGTAGGGGGAGAGTGAATGCTGCATTCCCACAGCCGCTGTTCGCACTCAACTGGCCACGTTACCCCTCTCTCACAGAAGACTACCTTGAAATGTATCGCATTTCCTACATTATCGTATTTCGGCAATGTACGTACGTGTTTCGGTAGTGACTGAGATATGCCAGAGCCTATCCCTCCCCATTTTCCCAACCCTTTCTCTCAATCCATTCCTTAATCTGTAAAGGTAGGCAGCGCATCCGAGGACGTGCCAACGTTTATCTTCAGGACTGATGTTGGCCTGTATCGCGGATCTCTATGGACGACAGTATCCACTTTCCATCATGTGGACTGGACTGTATGCTCGTCTGCCGCCCTTTTCTATAAAAAAGAACCTCCTAATGTACGACTACCTCTCTACTTCATCCAAAACTTGATTGGTAGAAGAATGCCTGTTGGTATTAAACTCACCTTTCGGATGTACAATGTGCAACAAAGTTTTATTTTTTAATAAAATTTTCAATAACACGTTTAATTACCTTACCAATATCATATCCACAAAAAATATCAAAAATGTTTACGTTCAATCAATAGATAAGTATAAAAAATAACTAAGAATAGGTGTAAAAGTCACATAATTTTTCCTAACTACATTTTTATACTTTCACACCGCTTCACGACATAAAAACCAACATGTAACCGTATATATCCGTTAACTCTTACTGAGCAATCCGGTCGCATGCCGACAGATATATTTGTCACATTGCTTTCCATCCCGCCGTGACTTCATCACTTTTATAATAAAAAAGGAACTGATACAGCATTGAACTCGATCCGTATACGGTTATCCGCATAGCGAAGAGTATACGCTGCATGCTTGCGATTATGGATGGTGGGAAGCTTTCTGCGATGTTATGCAACTTAATAGATGTGAGGTGTTTTGAAAGAGTGAAGAATTAATGGTAATAAAGGAATTGGTAGGATCTGCAACATTTGTCAATGAATCTGATACTGATGAACGAGTTTTAAGCAGTTTAAATGCCAGCAGTTATAAATTCCATTTTAAAACCTACTCTACGAGTGAGGCTAACATGCTATGCTTTGGTGGCGGGAGAGTGGATGCTGCATTCCCACAGCCGCTGGACGCACTCGACTGGCCACATTACCCCTCTTTCACAGAGGACTACCTTGAAATGTACTGCAGAAAAGTAGGCAGCGCATCCGGTAGCGTGCCAACGTTTGTCATTCTAGACTGATGTTGGCGTATATCGCGGATGTCTATGGACAACAGTATCCACTTACCATCAAGTGGACTGTATGCTGGTTTGACGCCTATTTTTATAAAAAAATAACTATATATATAATTTGTGAAACGAAAATATCTCAGAAATATAGTAGCCGTTACTAAAAAAACATTATATTGTTACCTGCATGCTTTAAAGTGTGATTAGCAAATTGGCATGGGTTCTATAGCATAGATTTAATTCAGCATGCTATTTTTTTGAGAATATAATTAGCATAGGTTACAATGGATCTAACCTAATAATGACAAAACTATCTATTAAAAATCGTTTTAAAAAAGTAATAAGTAGGTAAGCTATTCGTAACTGTCCGCTATATGCAAACTTCTTTCTATAAAACTATTAATATACTACATATTATTAAAAAAAACTATTGGAAATATTTTATTTAGACAAAGTTCCATAGCCATTTTTATAGTGGTGTAATCGTAATCATAATAGTTGCAAATTCTGTTTCACAGCATCATGTTGAGTCAGAATAACTTTTGTAGCCGTGTTACACAGTCGCAAGCTAACTGATTAAGCTTCATTTAAATTCATTTAAACGTTGTTTACTATCTGTCTGTATATCTAGTTATGACAAATAAAACAGTTTCTTTCTTTCTTTCCTCCTAGAAACAGAAATTCAACAGTAAAGTTCAAAAGGCAGTCTCCAATGGTTCTCCTTAGATGAGACTGACCTCATTCAGTCAGTCGCTTAACGCAAATGTCCTTTCAATAAAGGAAGGGAACTAATTTCTAACAATATCTATTGGCAATAGAATAGTTATTAGAGGTCCGGTTTTCACCAATGCAGTGTCAAGGGGAGTTTTCACATAAACCGACACGACACCGATCCGGTGGACGCAAATTTTTGGGAAATTATTCTTTACCTCCATAAAAACCAAAAAAGCATTGTTGTTTCTCATTAAAAACATTCAAATAAAATTCTAAAAAGAAGCAATTCTATATGAAATGTCCACATTATAATTAACCTCACATAACACGTTATTGTTACCATAGCTATAGGCATGTATTCTCATATTGATGCAAAGACAATGTTATAAAAATCAATGAATATTACACATATTACAGATTCCTTTTGTAATTATCGACACACGGCGGGTCTTGAATTCTTAAATTCGGGTATTTAATTGTGAATTCAAGACCCGATTTAAATTCAGAAGGTTGTCCTCCTGAATTTGTGTCGAGAATACATATCCCAGGCCGCCACCGCGGTATGCCGCATCGATTTCACAAACTAATAAAAAAATCACAAATCGATTATTAATTCGGAAAGCGTACTATTATACGTGCCATGACATCAACTTATGTACCGCCAATGTTGTATATACTCGTAGAACCCTCCCCAACAATGTCTACCAAAAATGGCGTACGCCATTATTGGTATCGTTGTCGAATCGGTCAATATAAAAATGCCCAAAGGAAGACGTGTGCGTTGTGCGTCCCCCTTTAGACTTCCACCGAGCATACTGGGTCAAATCATGTATTATTCAGTGCTTGTGCACTTACGTCAATATTCTAGGTACAAGTCAGCTTCTAAATAGGTAATTACAAAGCAAAGATTCTTTGAACAATATCATTGTCCTCGAAGAACATTTATTACAACATGAATAATCAGTTATGAACATTTTGAAGAACTTAAATTTTAAATAACGTCACACTCAATGACCGACACTAGGATTCCCTGTATCGTTGATTCAGAGACATAAAGATAAAGACACACCCAGTCGCGAACAAACATCTGTCTTTAAACAAATGAATATCCGACCGGGGATCTAATTCGGGACCTTTTGCACACCTTTGCAAGCAGGGCCACACTACCAATTGCGGCAATCGGTCGTCAAATGATTAATTATTAATGGCACTAATATTAGTTATAAGAATTAGGACATTGTAGAAGTAGTCCTAATTTCTGATTGAAAATAGATAGAGCATTAATTTTATTTCAATTTTAAAGGAACTGGGCCCGCGTGGAGGATTAGGGCCCGAAACCCCCTACTGATTTACTAGGGGACGCCTGTGCTCTACAGTGGGACATTAAAGGCTGACACAAAATTAATTGGAGACCATTAACCATTATTGGAGACACGTATTTAGTAGGGTTATCCAGGGCATATCGAACCCTCCCTTCTCCCCAGAACCTTTTGACTTATACTACAACGATTCCTTTTGGAAAACAACAAAGAAAGCAAAAAACACATGAAATTAATGATCGTTTTACGTTCTGTAATTTGCGGCTTTAGTTTTCCTCCTCTTTTGGACGGAATGCCTTATATGTTTGACAGAAAACAAACATCTGAATTCCTAATCGCTTTGTTGTCAGTAAAACTACCTCCAGATTCAACCTAACAAAAGGCCCCAAGTCCCAGCATGAAACTCTAAACTATTATAGTCATTATACCGGATTCTCAATGCAATCCGGTGCATAACGTGCATAATACGAGAGCGACACGGTTATGAATGGCGTGCCGTAGGACGCGGCCTTGCGCCCACGCCACGTTGGACGAGAAATCAGATACTGGAGCAAGTAAAGAAATGAAATATGTAGGTACGGAAGAATAGGTACTTAGGGAAGGAAATCAGAAAGGAAAATGAAAGGCGATACATAATTAAGTCGACAAACGATTTCCTTTAAGATAAAACCGTTAATAATCAGCTGATCATCTCTTGACGGCCTTTACAAATACAGTCGAAACTACCAGTAAAATAAAAGTTAAACAAAAACAATGTGCAATGTATCCACACATTGCACAGTGTCTTGTGCATGGGGGATGTATGGAAATAAAAAGGAACGCTTGTCGAGCGGGTTTGCCAGTTAGAATAGATAGATATTGTATTCTGATGGTGCTCGAACATAGAATTAATTGTCCCATCCAAAAATTGTATCTTACATAATGTTAACATCCAAGTATTAAAATTTGTATGTTACTAACATAGTTTTATAAGTCTCTTACTAACCCCACCTATGAATATTATGTTATATTTGAAATTAATAATAATAATAACCATGTGGTTCACCCGCGGGAACCACATGACTAGGTTTTACATTTCTGCAATTTTAGTATATTATTCTAAAAGGATTTTTAAATAGGCTTAAAGAAATGCAGGAATCGCATAATAAATGTTGAACTTGAGGTTTAAACTACCGAATAATTTAACATAAACTGATTTAGTGAAATTAATTATTTTAGAAAATAAAAAGAAACCGTTCTATAAAACAAAATCAATTGATTTTGAGACGCCTTTAAAATGTGTAAAATGACTAATATGCTATAAGATCAATAAATTTGTAAATATATCCTTCACAGACATATATATTCTTTATGCATTCATTGTGTTTCAGTTTTATACTAGTTTAGTTGATTTAACTGACTTAATGTATTAACAGCCAAAGATGTTTGAACTTTATTTTTGTAATCCTTCTTGTGCCAGGCTTTTTTTGCCAGATTCTCTATGGTAGGTAAGAAGACGTAAGAATTTTCGAATTTAGAACGTGTGACTGAAATCCCGAAGTATTCCAAGTCACAGTCCCTAAACAATTATGTTACTAACTTTGTACAATGAGTTATACAACACCGCTCAGTTTTCCATTGTTACTTTTCTTCCTTTGCGATAATCACGGTCTTCCGTATTACAATAACATGCTTGCAGTTATCTCACTCCAACGATCTACCACATAATAGAAGTGAAAGAGACAGAACAATTCTCTTAGATGACGTTGCGAAACGTTACCATTTTGACGTTGGAAAGTTGGGTTTATGTTACTAAACACCTTATTCAGTTTAATTGAGCTTATTGTCCCAAAGTAGTATTGGTTGATACAGATGTCAGATAGCAGTGCGCAGAGCTTTGTTTGTCCTACAGTCCCCGATGAATTTATATGTATATATGACGTCGTAAATAAGAAAGAGACAATCTGCTATATTTATTTTTTTAGATTGGCGTTTCCGTCGTTAACCGTCGCGTGAAGTCTCATCGGTAAATAAACAATAACAGTTATAAAATATACAGAACAAAAATAGCCGATTATGACCATCGTCACGACGATCACAATCATCTCTTTCCAATTTGCGTTATACCATGTATATCGTAAGGTACTGTTCATATAAAATCTTTTTTTTTTATTCTGCTCTCGATGCTTTGTAAGGAAACGCTGCAAATCGTGTCACTGAAGAAGAACCTTCGTGATTGATATCATCCTATAACGTCTCACTACAGCCTCCCCTAGCAAATTACTATTAAAAGTGGTTTAGAGCCCTAATCCCCCACACGGACCCGTGCGGATTAAGAGATACGTATGTTCCAGATGTTTTTTTAATTATCGAACATGCGATTTTCCTCACAATGTTTTCCTTTACTGTCGAACTAGTGATATTTAAAGAAAATCCGTTCTTAAGAAGGAATTCAGTGGTACGCGCTGAGGGTTTAAACTCACGACGCGTCGTGAGTTTAAACCCTCAGACGTCGCGACGTCATGATATAAATGAGAACAGAGAGTAACCCCTAAATTATCAGCGCTCTGAAGAAAACAAAAATGCTTAAAAGTGATACTTAAGCAAATTAGTAAAGAATCAGACTTTCGTGGGAAACTATTATAGAATGAAGCTCATAATAGGCCCCCAGCTCAACTTTTTCTCAGATCCATATAACCGTGAGGACAAGATTACGAGAACGGATTTGGCGCCATGATTGTAGATCGCAGTCAATCAAAGATGAGAGTCAATGATAGTGTTTGAAATCATCGCAATGATGATAGATAATCAACAGCAACTGATACATCAGCATCAGACGGAGAAGGAATTCTGATAAGAAATGTCGAAGCCAAAAAAATGATTCTTTTTTACAATCAATATATGATTTATTTATTGATAACCAGCGTTGCCCGCAACTTCGTTCACGTGAACCTATGATTCCCGTGGGAACTCTATAAAAAATAAAAAGTATGTAGTACCTGGCTTTCTGTAACTGGACATAAAGCACTTTAAGTGTGATAACCCTAAACATAAGCTATAACTTAGCCAAATTTCATTAAAAACAGTCCAGTTCCAAAATTCCAAAAAATGTTGCTTGGGGTTCTGTGTCATTCGTACTTTTATATAGCAATGATGCTTTTTTTTCATAGAATATTTCTTGTACAGACACGGCTTTGATACGATTTTATTATATGTATGTATATCTGTACTATACATTGTCTACAATGTAATTTTGCTTTAAAATATTTCTTATCGCAATAAATAATCAACTTTTATCGCGATTAAAATAACGTTATCGTAAAAAGCACTCATGTGAAGTGAAAATCTGAAATTAGTGCACAAATTAACCAAACAATAAAACCGTAAAAATTAAATCGCTGTTAACAAAAATCGAGTCGTATAATTGACCTCCTGAACTTTTCCAAGTGCTACTTCCCATGACAGAATTAAAAGCGTACCGTTGAATGCCATTACTCATCTGAAATAACGTTTTAAAAAGACTTTAATACAGGTTAAATAGATTAAGGATAGATAGATTAAGGTGAGGAACGAGATGATTTTGCAGAGAATGGATAAGAATTTGAAGGTCATTGAAATAGTTAAGATAAGAAACTTATCATATTTTGGTCACGTCATGCGCAGTGATAAATACCATCTTTTGTAATTAGTAATGCAGGGTTAAGACACACGGTCGCCAATAATTCAGCAACCTACTTTTTGAACCTGGCAGAAGATGAACATTATGGCTTAGAAATTTTAAACAATGATTCGGGATGAACACCACGCCTAAGTTCCGAGCAGCAGTCTCTCGCGTGAGAATAGCCATGCTGGTTGCCAACCTCCGTTAGGAGATGGTACCAAAAAAAGAAAATAGATATATAAACACTTTATTGTATACTAAGACATGTTGCAAACAGATAATTTAAGTAAAAGACGTATTATTAAAGACTTATTTAAAGACGTACGTTTTAGAAAAAAAAATTAAAATAGTAATGAGGTGCTATCCAACAAGTTTGTATATGACTCTCCTGATTCCTAATGTATAACTTGAAATTAATTTCTCTGTAATATCTGAAAACAATGTTGATATTTTTAGTACGATTTGGTGTTTAGTTATGTGCTGATTTTAAAGATTTTTATTTTTTTGGAAAAATGTAAGTCACTTGCAATACAATATTAACTTAGAGTGCCATCGGATAGATTTTAAAGGGTTTTCTGAGCGATTTTTAAATGTCAGTACTATAAAAATAAAAATCTATTTGCATATTAATACTTGAAAGATTTATTCTGAAACTGATAATCATGTTGCAATTAGATTAACATTAACAGGCTACAAAGATAAAACATATCAATCTTGAATAATTAAAAATGATGTTATCAAGATTTGAAGAATTTGTTTGAACTTTTTTACTCCCTAAGAAACACAGGTTTGTGATCATGGTACGCTGAGAGAAATGATTATTTGTTTCCCCAACAACAGACCTAACAACAGCAGACCGGATCCTAAGTCGCTTTTTCACATTCGGTAGATAAATTATATCACGGATATATCTACATTCCAGTCTGCGGAGCTCTATAAACCACCTTCAGTTTGGAATTATCCCACAATACAGCAGTAACATAGACTTGTCCATATAAATCCGGATGCGCGTTCAATGTGAATGCAATTGTAGCCATGGGAATAGCGGTGCTCGAGACCGTTGTGATGGTTTTCGCACGTTACACTCGTACGAGAATGCACTCTAAATGTTAGGATTTAAGTTTAGTTTTAATTGGTTTTGAAAACGTCAACGACTAAGGGCGCTTGCTGACTAAGTGATGTTGTTTGTAAAGCCAGAGTTGCAATGGACCGATGTCGATGAAATTTTAGGTTTTTGGAAGATGGTACAATGGTTGAATCGCTTTGTTATACTTATGATAGATATTGTAGAGAAACGTCTACGTTCAAATACTGCTAGGACTATTAATATTAGGGTATAAGTTATCTATATATAGGTATTTTATATCTATATATCTATCTACTCTAACCATAATATATTAAAATCGTAACAAAGTTGAAGAGTAAGGTACGAAAAATAGGTACAGAACCCAAAGCAACAATTTTTGGATTTATAATCTGTCTCTCTGAACGGGCATCGCGTAAAAATAAAACATAAAAAACATGACATGGTTATAGCTTATGTGCCGAGTTAACATTTAGGCTACTTTTTATCCAGATCAATTATAAAGATCCCACGGGAATCAAGCTAACCGCACATACTCTAGCGTCTACGCGCACGTAATCGCGGACACGATCTCTATTAGAGGAGATCACAACATCTATACTAACATAATAAAGAGAGATTGAGAATTTTGCGAGTTTGTGTGTATGTGGAGGGTAATCTCCGGAACCACTGTACCTATTTGAAAGGTACATTATTTCAGATGGACATAGGCTATATATTATGTGCAAAAAAATTGCCCGGCATGCAACACATGCCGGGCACAGCTAGTGCTTAATATAGAGAGCCAGAGTATTGTGAAGCCAGTGGGACACTCCCTTTTTGCATGTAATTTTTAACACGAAAAAGAAACGATTTCATCGCACCAGTTCATCGCAGCTGAGCCCTAATGAAATCTAAAACGTTAATACTTTACTAGCTTCTCACGTAGAATAAGCAGCTGTAAACACACACTTACGAGAATAATGTAGGTACCTCACGGATGCGCTCGCTGTCGGCGTCCACATTATCTTCTCGTTTCTCTCATTATTTTATACAAAAGTTAAAGTCAATTTATTATGTTAACCTGTAAATTGCCTAATTATAAACCAACCATCCTACGCCGTTCCCACACGTCGCACGGTTTACGAATGTATTGACATTTAGACATATAAACCCATAGTTTGGTAAGATAAAAACGTTTTGGCGTTAATATAAGATAAATTTAAATAAATTGTAGGCAGAAAACGACAGTAGCGAATGTTTATAACTGTAGAAGGACGGTACAAAGGAAAATTAAGTCGAAATTAACCGTAACATCACAACGACAGGTTTCATTTATAAATGTAACTGCAGGTTGTAGGTCTATTTTTTATAGAAAAAAGCTGGGTAACGAGCAGATGGCCCACTCGGTGGTAAATGTCGCCATTCGAAGACTCGTCTACTCCATCGGTTGTCGGTCCTGCGGTAAATATAACCTGGCAGTTGCCACTTTAGCGTGCTCATTCTATGAGCTATATTTCGACACTTTACGTCATAACTGGCAAGGCGCACTGATTGAAGAATCTTCAAACATTATGGTATAGACGACAATGAATTTATTAACTCATTTAACCCATTTTGCTGCCTTCAAAATGTATGAGAATGGTCAAAAGCTGTACATATTTACTCCCGGAGTACCTACCTATGACCGTTTCCTCAATAGATAGAAAGTCCAGTTTCATTCCATCTTTGATCGATTGTTTATTATTTCAATAGAAATCGAAAATCTAATACTAAGTCATCATCAATTACGTATCGATAGACGATTGCGACAACCACGTGACATTTTCTATGCTTTTTATTGACATTCTCAATTAACCTATGACACATGCAATGACGTTATAATTTCGAATTAACAGTTATTATAATGTAGGTTGTATACTAGTGCAGGGGCGAAGCAAAGGCTCATGAGGCCTGAGCCTATAGTTTGAGTCGAGACCCTTTTTAAGAAGGAATAAGTTTTTCGACGTCGGAAAGCTTCCAAAGCCACATAACCGGGGTGAGTGAGTGCAACGCGTTCAACGCATGGACGCGTGATACTCGCTTTCGCCCGTTATTTGGGTTGGGAGTTGAACTCGAGTTCTTAAACTGTATGTTTTGTTCGCCGTCTTTAGGTCAATCGTTTCCAATTTTTTTTGCTCTACTATGAAGTTTCACGCGATGGGGCCCTCTAGACCGCGGGGCCCTGGGCTATAGCCCGTGAAGTCCCCCCTTAATCCGACCCTGTTGTGATGACGGCAGACGCAACGGTGCCGTCGCGGTCCGCTGACATTTCCTATGCCATTAGCATGCATGCACTGCACAGAGTACACTTGACTAGTGTTGGTCTTGATATAGTGTGTTTCACAAGAACTGGCATGAACAAATACATTCAATGTGTAGAAAGCGCGACGTGATGCGACGAGCTCAAAGAGGCTTCCCAGGAATAAAGCTTCAATACAAGACAAACTGGTTACCATTAAACTGTTGATATACTTAACATGAAACCTGAAACTGTACTGAAACTGTAAGTACTATGTTGAAACTGTACTGAAACTGTAAGTACTATGTTGAAACTGTACTGAAACTGTAAGTACTATGTTGAAACTGTACTGAAACTGTAAGTACTATGTTGAAACTGTACTGAAACTATAAGTACTATGTTGAAACTGTACTGAAACTGTAAGTACTATGTTGAAACTGTACTGAAACTGTAAGTACTATGTTGAAACTGTACTGAAACTGTAAGTACTATGTTGAAACTGAACTGAAAACTGGTGTACTGTGAACTGAAACTGTAACCGAAAGTAAACACCTCTGAAAACCTATTGTCTCTTGTTTAGTCAACTTGTTAATACCAAACCAAAAGTCGTTTCTAAAGTAGAGAAATCGAATTTAAAATCGATACTCGTGTATTCTCCAACACGATGTAGGTGTACAGGGTAATATAATAAATAATAGTAATAATTAGGGTCCACCCTCTTTATAAGCAATTTCAACGATTAAAACAAAAACTCACAGAAGACCACCTTGAAATGTACTGCATTTCCCAATTTATCATATTCCCCAATGTAGGTACGGGTTTCGGTAGTGAGTGAGATATGCCGGAGCTCATTCCCATCCCATACTATCCTATCCCCTTCCATTTCCCCAAACCCTTTCGCTAAATCCATTCTTACATCAACAAAAGTACGTTGCGTATCCAAGGGCGTGCCGAAGTTTGTCGTTCTGTACTAATGTCAGTATGTACCGCTGGTGTCCATGAGTGGCAATATCCTCTAACGGTAGGCCTGATCCATAAGATTAAAGTCACTCAGCGAGCTATCTAGAGAGCCATGCTTGAAATTTCTTTGCGGGACGGGATCCGAAATGAAGACAATCGCCAAAGAATTAAAGCTCGTAGAATCGGCATGACGACGTGGCAATGGGCGGATCATTGCCGCAGGACCGATAACCGATGGGGTGGACGAGTCCGCGAATGGAGGTCACGTACCGGGAAGCGCAGTGTGGGACGCCCTCCGCTCCGGCCACGTGGACTGAACGACTTACAGAAATTCGCCAGTGGTGGTTGGATGAAAAGAGCCAAGAACCGTATGTGGTGACCAGCCAAGGGAGAGGCCTATATCCAGCAGTGGAGAGATAGAGGCTGATGGTATGTTATGGTAACATAATATGTAATTTTAAAAATGTTAAGCAGGACTTATTTACTAATTAATTGGTGCTTCTTTCTACGATCATCCAATTGAAGTTAGTGACCCATGTAAAATGTATGACTTATCATTTACCATGTATGTGTATGTATGTGTCATTATGTATGCAGTTACCATTACCATTTGATGTAGTTACAAAAAAAATAAGAATAGCACACTTTGATCACAGCCTACGACATAAACGAGTGAGTAAAGTTTTTATGACAAATGACGTCACCTGACCAACTTTGGGAATAAGAATCGCCGCTGAACCAACAGTGACACACCTTGAATACATAAGAAAGTTTAGCCTAAAATTTTCTGGTAAAATGCCATCACAAGAGGAAAACATACCACAAAATAAATATAGCAATATAAGTTGACTTTAGATGTGATTATTATCTGAGAAAACGGATCTCATTGTCAGTTATATTGGAACTTATTGTTTTTTAATAACAAATTTGTGTTTATTATAAAATAGATTTGTAAAATTCGGAACGCATTTTTCCCCGAGCCCTCTCGCCCTTTCTCCTTCCAACTGTCAAACAACGTGTATGTCCTCCGGCAACTTAATTATAATACACCTGTCCTATCCCTTCCCATTTTTCTAACGCCTTCGCCAAATCCATTCCTAAATCTCCAATGATAGCCAACGCATAGGGCATGCCAACGTTTGTCATTCTGGACTGCTATTGGCATGAATCGCGGATGTAAATGAACGACCGTATCCACTTACCACCACGTGAAATATCTAGTCAACTTTCTACCATCCATCATTCTATAAAATAAACTTAACTGAGTCACCATTATCATATCCCACTATCAACTTGTCTCTCAACTGTTGGATTTGGGCATCTCTCAAATCTCGCCTGCCCACATGATCTTCCACTCTTCTTATCCAAATTGGGTTTCATTTGAAAAAATATGGATCACAATTCCGTTAAAATCTTAAAGTTGGAAACGAACGTCTACATAACAAAGGTAGGCACGTCTTTTAACGTTTGTTTAAGATGTAATATCAGATAAAATAATAAGTCTGATAACAGAATTTTCTTTATCATCGGAAGTATCCAGTTACGGAAGTCTTGTAATAGTGAAAATGTACGCAAAGTGACACTTGAACTGGGATTGATTAATGAAAGATGGCCGCTGGAGAATATTAACCTCTTTACGATCTGTATAAATGGTGGAATTAATAGAAACTAGGAGAAGTGTACAATATCGGCCAATCAAGCGTCCGTACAATATCAACTCATCCAATAAGCGGCTAGGTGGCGTCAACCGCAAATATAACGTTGCAGAACAAAGTTATTCATTCAGTTAGAGCCACGAATACGAACTGTAAAAAATCACGGTAATAACTTGTTAAGAACATAAAAAGTTTGTAATCGTGCGGCCAACCGAGTGTTCGGTTGGCCAGTGCTTTAGTAAGTTGTGAAGCGGACATATCTACTTGTATATACTCTTACTTGATCAGCCTATAACGTCCCACTGCAGGCCACCGGCCTCCCCTAGTAAATCACTGGGGGTTTCTCAGGCTGTGATCCACCACGCGAACCCAGTGTGAATTGGTGGATGAATACTCCATTTTTTTTTAATTTCTGATCTATGGGAGATTCCTCACGAAGTTTTCCTTGACCGCTGAGCTAGTGACAATTTTTTAAAAATCCGTATTCAAGTAGAAACTCAGTGGTACTAGCCAAGGATTAATATTACGATAGAAGTTTTAGAATAAATCACTCTTTCGGCGTAAAATCTCGGCGTATACTAGGCTATTTTACGGTATTCACTGTTGTGTAGCGTATTTATCTCAGAAAGTTATTGGGCATTTATTATAAAAATCGGTCCAGCAGTTTTGAGGGCAGGGGTCATCACGATCATTACTGATATTGTAGATGACTGTATGATATCGTGGGAAGTCCTTTAGATATACCTATTTAGACACAGTGACAAACTAATTTGAGAAGCGAAGCCAGGCAAATGCTACTAGCAACTAAATTCCATTGAAAAACAACTTTTATTTTTTAAATGAAATTCTACTATGCCGACTAAATTCTTGTTTAACCGATTTAATATAACAAAAAGAAATATCTACAACACAGTATTCTTACCCACATTTTTTTTATTGTTCTTTTCATTGTGTATTACTATATAACAAGAGCAATGAAGCTGTGGGCTCTCAGCTTACCCCGTCGTTCGTTGACTCGCCGATGCCTAGAGAAAGTTGTTAATTAAACGCGGGTGATTGCCGATCGATTGTGTAACAGAACGCAACAGATCAAGCATGTGACTGCACAGGGAAATAAATACCTTTGCTTCGCCACGAAAAGTAAAAAAGTTGTTTCATTTTTTCTTTTCTTATATAGCAATAGCGCAATTAGCACATTATGCCAGTGTCAAGTTTTCTCCATAATAACAATTTTAAACCCAAAACAATACAAACAAAACACATCTCGTCAATGTCCAGTCCCGTCTAAGAAAATTAGAAGTCGCTCAGTGATAGGAGGTTTGCTAAGGACCGAAGAGTTGGACACACAAAAAACTAAGTCTTATGATTTCATTTGATTATCACAAACTTTACGTACAAAAGACATTAAAGATTAATAAACTATCACTATTAAACCACAATACACAAACTTCACTTCTCAAGTTTCTGTCAAAAAGTCGACGTAATTTTTTGTGTTCTGTCCGAAAATAGTAAAAAACTACCTTTTTAAATGTTTTCCACCTGACTGAAATCATAAAGTGAAAATGGAATGCAATTAAGAAAATTGTTTTTATAGTGCAATACGACATACTAATGTTAACACACCTTTCATACATAATTTACTTACTATTTTCTAGCCTCTCGCGTGTTTCATTGAGCGATTAACATCCAATTATTAACGTTATTTTATTACTTATTCATTGGCATTTTACTTTTTATGGGCAATGCTTGTAATATTAAATTAATAAAATTATTAAAAAAATATCATAAAGGTGCAATTTTAATATATATTAAAATCTTATGCTCGAATACAAAAAGGCACTCCTACTCTTTTCGGCGAATGGTTCAAGACGCTCCATCGGCTTCTTGGGACTGAGGGAATAATGAAGACAAACAGACACGCATATTCATACAACAACCATACACACAACACATACAGACTCATAATACTGCTGCTGGACTGCTGGACATGAGACTCCTCTTGCACATTGGCCATATATTCTTGGCCTCAAAAAGCCACGTTAGCCAAGTGTGTTGGGGAGCCCACTCTCTTTAGAGGTGGTGTAGTTCCTCGGGGTTTGTAGTAGCCGCTTTGTTATCCCTTAATCGCCTTTTACGACACCCATGGAAAGCAATGGAGTCGCGCCATTCTATAGCCGGTCGGCACCACATAAATTCTTCTAACAAATTCTAATAAATAACAAATTCTTAAATCTTGTGAATATACGATAGGTCAAACTAAAAGGTTTTAGAACTAGCTACTATACAATACGATAGAAAAAATAACAAATTCGAATTTTGAAAATGGAACTGTTTGCTTGTCACATGCCATTAAATTTTCAAAGCTGTCATTTGTTTTTATATCCGGCGGCAATTTGAAGATTATTTGCGGAGATGTGAATTTAACAAGAGAACATTTGCGTTCAATGATTTTTTATGACTTTCGTTGCGGTCTAAACCAGAAACAAAGTTATGAAAGTCTTAAGTTAGCATTTAGTGATGAAGCCCCATCCAGTGCCACTGTTTATAACTAGTTCAGTGAATTCAAACGTGGTCGTACCCACCTTAGTAACGATGTTAGAGAACATCGGCGACGGAGGAAAACATCAAAACTGTGCGGCTCATGATTGAAACAGACAAACGAACGACATATCAGCAGATACGGACATCATTAAATATTGGTATGAATCAAGTTCAAACTATTTTACACGATCACCTACGGGTAAGGAAGCTTTGTGCTGGATGGATTCCTCACAATTTGAGCGAAGCTCAAAAACACTGTCGCGTGGAATGGTGACTTCAAATGCTTGAAAAAATCGACAATGGTCAATCAAATGCTGTTTTTGATATATAGTAACAGGTGATGAAAGCAGGATATATTGCTATGAGCCTTAACGTAGGAGGCAATCTGCGCAGTGGGTGTTTCCTTTTGAAGAGTTGCCGATGGAAGTAAATAAAGGACGGAGTGCTGGAAAAAAGATGATTGCCTCCTTGTTTAGCAGTTCGGGCCACTTTGCTATTATAACATTAGAAAATAAAAGAACAATAACTGCAAACTGGTATGTGAACAGCTGCTAGCCTTCTGTTTTTTGAAAAGTCAAAGAACGACGCCCACAAAGCACAATGATCCTCCATCACGACAATGCCCCAGTTCTCTCCGCCTAAAAACGAAGCAATTTTTGAGTACTTACATGTACATACATGTACTTAAATGTAGAGTTAATGAGTCACCGCCATACAGTCCCGATCCTGCGCCCTGTGATTTTTATCTATGCTCTAAAATTAAGGATAAACTCAGAGGAATACGTTTTATGAACGCAGAATAGGCAGTGAGGGCCCTCCAAAGGGCTGTTGAAGAGATGCCTAGAGAAGGGTGGGCTGAATGCTTCACACAATGGTTTCATCGCATGAAAAAGTGTATCGATTGTCGTAGAGAATACTTCGAAAAGCAATGAAATAACTTCCATCTTTATATCTGATTTTATTTTTGAGATTCTAAAAACTTAGTACGTATCACCCACGTAACATCATACATACTTAAAAGTTTTAAAAGTTCGGTTTAAATTCAGTTTCTTATCTCATAATATTATAATCGTTACTTTTTGAATTGTCGTCATAATTTCTTCTGATATATTAGAACGTTTGGTGTTAAATATAACTAAACTATATATAGGTCATCTATCATTAGCTATATCCATAATCAATACATCTTTTTGTATATATTTTACGCCGTTGGTTACGTAATAATGACAAATAAATAATATTGCTTGCAATATGTTCGCCTTCCAGAAGAAAATCCACGAAGATATATCTACAGAGTTCCTTATTTTACTAAGTTTTCAGTTTATAAAATATTTAGACGATATTATTTATTATTAATATTATAATATGTATTAAACGCATGATGCCCTCACTTTGTAGGTGAGAAGAGAAATTTCCTGCTTATCCTTCTGTCTGTCTGTCTGTCTTACAACTTGGGTTCTACTGGATGGATTTTGATGCGGTTCTTTACTCCGGAAGGTTTTAGTATACACGATATCAGTGTACGTACCACGCAAGCGGAGCCGCGTGCAAAAGGCTAAGCTAGAATAAAGTGTTCAATTATAGACGACATAAATTTCAATCAATTAGGAGAGCCGGCGGCCTCCCTCGCTCAATAAAGTATGATGAACGCTGCAAACTGATACTGCAATAAACCTACAATAATTTGCACTTGTGATCGCGTTCTTTGCTCGAGAAGAAACGACCTCAAGGAATTTTATAAAGCAAATTACTAACTTTTTTCTTCCACTACATCCGCTTAGATGTTATCGTTATCTTAGATTTTCATTGTGTTACAAAATCGACTATATTAGCAACATTTAAAAACAATCAAACCGTTAATAAATAACAAAAATAAGGCCGCAACATCAACAATAATAATCACTTCTAATAGGCACTTGCTTATTGAGATGCATTTTCTTGTTAGGAATGCTTGTATGAAAAAGCGCGCGCGCGTCCAGCGTGGCGGCCGGAAAGCGTGAAATGACGCGTTAATGGAACGTGTGTAGTGAGTCGAAGTCATCGATCACGTATTTGTATTAAATACTCAATAAACTTCAGTATAAAAACAGTATCTATAATTTTATAAGTAGTTGATATGTTTCGAATAGTAAAAAAACACTCGCGAATACAAATAATTTGCTCCACTATTCGCGAATAGCACCTAATTTACTACGCACGCACTTGTAAAATTAGTAAGTAATTTTTAGTTTATATAAGTTAGGTGTATAACTGATTTTGACATAAAATTTGATTCTTAAAGTATTTTTTCTTTTTATAGAAGACCTCTTTTTACCTTCTACTCACGATGGATTTTACTATTAAATTAGTATTCCAGTATTTGTTTAGAAAATGGCGATTAGGGTAAGTGAATACGTATACTTGAAAAATGGCGACTATTCGCGTAATAAGATATAATGACGACTATGAATATTCGGAACATTATGTATGTAGTAATATGTAGAACAATAATAATAACATATATAGCATCAGCCTGTGTCTCTCCACTGCTGGATGGTACGGGGGCACCATCCAGTGGTGACGGTGTGGTGACAGCCCTTGGGAGAGGGGTCTCCCAAGGGCTGTCACCACACACGGTCTTCAACTCTTATCATCCACCCACTACCGCTGACTTTCTTCAAGTTGTCAGTCCATCTGGCCGGAGGACGTCCCACGTCATGTTTCCCGGTACGTGGTCTCCATTCATGGACTATGCCATCGGTTATCGGTCCTGCGGCATATATGGACTGCCCACTGCCACTTCAGTTTGCTAATTCTTTGAGCTATGTCGATTTATTTCTTAGTCTAATTTCTTTGTTACGGATTTTATCCAGCAAAGAAACTCCAGGGCATAGCTCTTTCCATCGCTCGCTGAGCGACTTTGAACTTGTGAATCGGGCCTACCGTCAGAGACCATGTTTTGGCACCTTACCTTATTACGCGCAGGACGCATTTATTGAAAATTGTTGTATAACAATATATAGTAAAAATAAATATTTCGATCTACAACGCCCAATAAAATCTCCTTGCAGGGTAGGCTTCTCGTTTTAATCATGAAGTTTAAAAGGAAATCCTACTGCTGGTTATTGCGAGTTGGCAAGTACACCCGTTTTTAAGTCTGACTACACGCTAACAATAGCGTATAGAGCGACGAGTTTCAGAGGCGCGAACAGTGACATTAATCAATGGCTTCATATGGAAGTGGCACCACCACTCTGCACACTGTACAGCGGTACACTCTTGCCACTTCCATAATAATATAAACCCATAGACTAATGTTCCCGCTCGCCGCGTCGCGGGACGGCGGCATTATACAGGTGTTTCAATCAGTACTGATTTAGCAATATTTTTAATTCAATCCTTCCGACTGACTGATTGAATCACTCCGAGATAAATGATTCAATCTGATTGTGGCTCTCAAAATAATGGTAAGTTAGGAGAAAGTTGAAGTAAATGATTTAATCACCGACCAATTCAATCGGTCGGGCGAACGAACGAACGTTTAGTCTGGCAACGAGCGGCCGAATGACGTCGTATTAAGTACCAATCTGCAAAAAATGCTGCTCGCCTATCTCCACGCTAACAAAGACCTTATGGAGATTCCGCAGAAAACTACCTCTATTGCAGAGATCAAAAAAGTCACTTCATCTCGCCTAAGGGCGACCAGATTAATTCAGAATGACAGTCAGATTCGAACATCGTAACAAAACCGTAAAAGTACTTTAAAAAAATATTGAAAAAAAATCATTCAGTTACACTGTGCTCAAAACAAAATTTCATTGAATTTTTGTCTGTCCATGAGAACGCGCATCACGCAATAACTACTGGATGAATTTTAATGACAGAAGTCAGCAGACGAGCAAAATTCCACCTGGTGGTAAGTGGATACTGTCGCCCATAAGTACATGCCCTGATACATCAGTCCAGAAACGACAAACGCTGGCACACACCTGGATGCGCTGCCTACCTTTGGAGATTTAAAGAAATGGATTTGTATGGAGACTTAGGACAAAGGACTTAGGATACGATAGGATGGGATGGGAATGATCTCTGGTATATCTCTAATTTGGAATGGTATATCTCTAATTTACTACCGAAACACGTTAGATGCACGTATTGGGATAAAGTGCGAAATGCAGTACATTTCGCAATAGTCTTCTATTAAACAATAAACTTAATATGGTTGTAGCTTTTGTGCCGGGTTAACATTTAGGGTACTTTTTATCCGGATCCATTACAAAGTTCCCATGGCAATAAAATTAACCACACATACTCTATCATCTACGAATACTAAGTCGCGAGCACCACTAATATTCAATTAAGTAAGAACACGTAAAAAATTATAATTAATCCATTACTATGTAACATTTCTGAACCCTAATTAACTCCAAAGTGAGGAAAAAATGTAGAAAATAAATTGTAATTATACATAATCTAATAACCTGACCTTGTCTACACTAATAAGCATTGAAAAGTGAGTGGTATAATCCTTTTGTTAAACTTGAACTCGGAAACGGTGTTACGCAGGTCACAGCGACCGATCTGCATTTATAATGAACAACGGACTTTGTTTTTACCGAGCTATTGTTTAAGTTTTTTTTTTGTTGTGATCATGATGCAGGATTTGAAATGCAAGTTGATTGTCGTTGATCATGGCGGTTTCATTTTTATATTTATTTATGTAAAGTTTACACATAAGTACATCCCACGTTTATAATTACAAATAATATTAAAAATGACTTTTTGGCGATAACGCGAGAAGTGAGTTTTTGTTTGATTATTTATTACAAAAAATGTGTATTGTACGTCTTGTGGTTTAATAGTGATAGTACTGATAGTTTTTTGTGTCTTTTGTGCGTAATGTTTGTGCTAATCAAATAAAAGCATAGGACTTCGTTTCTCGTGTGCTCTCGTGTGTGGGAGTCCTCTTTGTCCGCAGTAAACTTACTGAGCGACTTCGACGGGACTGCACATTAAACAGCACCATTTCCCATATACCTATGAAAGGAAAAAAGACCTTATAAATTTTAGTAAAATGGAATTATAAATCGGACTACAGGTTTGTCCCAATGCCATTTCGTTGTTCGGAATCAGAAAATTTACTAAAGTTACTATTCAAACAGTAACAATTTTTGGGGGAGAGTGCAAGCTGCATTCCAACAGCCGCTGGGCGCACTCGACTGGCCACGTTACCCCTCTCTCACAGAAGACTACCTTGAAATGTACTGCATTTCCCACTTTATCTTATTTCCCTAATGTACGTACGTGTTTCGGTAGTGAGTGAGATGTGCCAGAGCCCATTCCCATCCTATCCTATCCCTCCCCATTTTCCCAACCCTTTCTCCAAATCCATTCCTATATTTCCACAGGTAGGCAGCGCATCCGGGGGCGTGCCAACATTTGTCATTCTGGACTGATGTTGGCATGTATCGCGGAAGACAGACATGTATGCGGAAGACATGTATCGCGGCATGTATAGGAAAGACAGTATCCACTTACCATCAAGAGGACTGTATGCTCGTCTGTCGCCTTTTTCTATAAAAAAAAGAAACTAATAGCGAGTAGTGTAAAGTTAATTTATCGATTCAAACTGAGACGACATACTCTGTTATTCTCATGAGTTTACAGCATGTCTAAATAGCATATAGTTTCATCACAAAATGGTAGACGACTTACGGTGATAACGTAAGTAACTAATACATACCATCGAGTAACAAATGCGATAACAAATTGGAATATAAGTAACTCTGTTGCTTTAACAGACCACTTGTAGATAGTTGACATATTTTGATATATGTGTTGCTATAGGTACTATTCAAATACTCCTTTTCTTACTAAAATAATTCGTATGGAGGTGTGTTTTGATAATACAATTCAAATAGATAAGGCATGACGTCATTTGTAAATTGTTTCACTTAGATATAGATAGATAAACTCTTTATTGTACACCAACACGTGTTGCAAACAGACAATATATTGTAGTAAGTAGCCCGAAAAGTACAACGGGCGGCCTTATCGCCCAAGCGATTTCTTCCAGGCAACCTATGAGTGGTACGGAGAACAGATAACAATATCAAATAAGGCAGATGATGCAATTTTAAATTATATCAACATAGTCTGAAATAAATTAGATGCACGCAATACACAGATATAAATAAATAAATAGAATCATAATATACTCGTACATAATATGGGAAAAAAATATAATTTAAACAAAGTGAGTACAGAACAAAGTAGATGGATATATTGCTTATAATTCCTTTAAATATACAAATTATTTATGTAACATGTTAATTTCATATTAATTAACGAATATCAAACAACGCTGCTTCAATCCGTCCAGGTTGTTCCGAATTTGCCCTAGTTTGGAGGACATCAGAGTTTCTTTAATCTCCTCTATAGCAATCTCTATTTTGCACACTTCACTTTGAGAGTGCACACTGCAATCCAACAGCCACTGGGCGCACTCGACTAGCCACGTTACCCCTCTCTCACAGAAGACTACCTTGAAACGTACTGCATTTCCTACTCTATCTTATTTCCCTAATGTACGTACGTGTATAAATAGTGAGTGAGATGTGCCAGAGCCCATTCCCATCCTATCCATCCCCATTTTCCCAATCCTTTCTTCAAATCCATTCCTATATCTCCAAAGGTAGGCAGCGCATCCGGGGGCGTGCCAACGTTTGTCATCTTGGACTAATGTTGGCATGTATCACCGATGTCTATGGGCTATAGTACCCACTTACCATCAGGTGGACTGTATGCTCGTCTGCCGCCTTCGTCCATAAAAAAAACTATAGCAATCAGTTATGCCGAAGAATAATAATTACTGATTGTAATAATCTAATATGTGTTTAATAAAAAAAACTATTACATAGGAACTAACTACTTATTAGAACTTTTATTTTATTAAGTGCAAAAGATTTTTCACTTAAGCTATTTATTTTTAACGGACTATGCAAAAATTTTAATCGTAGAAATATATTTTTTTAAATTGCCCGTGATTCAAGCCTAAAACACCGGAGTATTCGAGCTCTTAGTCTGAATTTCATGATGATGATGTTACAATAACGATATAAACTTTCAAAAAATATTAAAAGATTAACAAAGAAAAATGGTGATTATCAAATTTCAAATTGTAGTTGCTTGGGGGAAATAGCAACATTATCTTCATAATTAATATAGGCTACGATAAGATAGGCACTGAGAAAAATAAAACGTTCTTTAATTAATTACTGTTACAACTTACAAAACTATTACAACACTTCAAAGTACATTTTATCACAATTTGAACAAAAGCGTCCTTCACAGTTTCAGCCTTAATCACTTCACATTCTAAATACACCGAATTTACTGTCTCTGAACGGAGCATTCAAGGCCGCGGACAAACTAAGACCTATCACTTTTCTTGTATCTTTAGGAGCTAATATCCCATCGTCCCATAATCTAGCGGTACTGTAATACGGCCGACCTTCTTTCTCAAACATAACTTCTAATGGAGCTCTGATTTTCTTCTCATCTTCTTCCGTCCAAGGCTTGCCCGATCTTAGAGCCTTCTCTTTTGCTACTAAGGACAATACTGTGCCGGCCTGAGGTCCACCCATAACAGATATCCTAGCGTTAGGCCACATATATAGAAAACTGGGTGAATACGCACGACCACACATGCCGTAGTTTCCAGCACCAAAACTTCCTCCAACTATAACTGTGATCTTTGGACCTTTGAAACAACTTACTGCTGTCACCATCTTTGCGCCATTTTTCGCAATACCACCAGCTTCTGCTTCCTTGCCAACCATGAAACCGGTAATATTCTGTAGGAATATTAAAGGGATCTTTCGAGCTGCACAGAGTTGAATAAAATGCGACCCCTTCAATGCAGATTCGGATTGTAAAACACCATTATTACCTATAACTCCGACTGGACGCCCATAAAGAGAAGCAAATCCACAAACTAAGGTCTCGCCATAAAGTTGTTTGAATTCATGAAACCTGCTTCCATCGACCACTCTAGCAATAACTTCGCGGATATCAAAAGGCCTCTGTATATTTGCTCCAACAATTCCATGCAGATCTTCTATATCGTGTACAGGTTCGTCAACTGTCGCAGCATAAATTCTAGCCCTTTGTTCATTATTCCAATTTAAATTAGCGACGACATTTCGAGTTAAATCTAGAGCGTGCTCATCGTCTTGAGCGTAATGATCCGTGACTCCAGACTGCCTACAATGCAGATCCGCTCCACCTAATTCTTCTGCTGAAACCGTTTCGCCAGTTGCTGCCTTTACTAGAGGAGGACCAGCCAGAAAAATGGTACCCTGATTCTTGATTATTATGCTCTCATCCGACATGCTAGGGATATAAGCACCTCCCGCTGTACAAGATCCCATAACTACGGATATTTGAGGTATCCCTTCGGCAGACATATTTGCTTGATTATAAAATATCCTTCCGAAGTGTTCTTTGTCAGGAAACACATCAGCTTGATCGGGAAGATAAGCGCCTCCGGAGTCAACGAGATAAACGCAGGGAAGTCTGCATTCTTGAGCAATTGCCTGCGCTCGCAAATGTTTCTTCACAGTGACGGGAAAATAAGTTCCTCCTTTAACAGTAGCATCGTTAGCTACTATCATGCAATCTCGACCTTGAACTTTACCGATAGCTGTGACAATACCGGCGCTCGGAACCTGGCCCTGATACATGTCAGTGCCGGCTAAAGCGCTCAGTTCCAAAACGTCACTTCCTACGTCCACTAACCGGTTAATCCTGTCCCTCACAAGCAGTTTTCCTCTCCCCGTGTGCTTCTTGACTGCCTCTTCTGGGCCGCCTTTGATAACTTCACTTGTTTTTTCACAGAGTTCGGCAACCAATTCGTCCATTGTCGTTTTATTTTCTTGATAATAAAGATCACTTTTATTCGGCTCACTGCCGATGACAGTCGCGTGCCCGCGGCATTGCTTCAACCTCCGTATTCCCTTAAAAAGTTTAAGCATTTTTGAGCGACGTAAATAATGGATGCAAATACGACCGGCCGGCGAGTCACTGCCGCGCTACTGACGAATACACAAGTACCGTTATCTATACGTATAAGTCGTACAATAACAAACCTACCCATCCACAGTGTGGCTTGATAAAAACGCGCATAATGTATAAAATGATAATGCGGGCCTATTGTCACGACTGTCAGCGGTTATTGACGTAATATTTACATACAGTTACGATGTATCATCGGTGGATCTGTTCGGTAGAGCACATGCACTTTGCATAATGCATTCCACTAAAACAAATGGCGGTAAATCAGTTTTAGTGCATAACTACACGGTGCTTAAGTTAGTACTTGTTACGACGCGGCCTACTTTAAATAGCCGATGGAGATGAATGGTACGCATAGCGCGAAATAAGTGGACCTTGAATGAACATTACTCGCTTTTTGCTTAGAGTTATTTGTGTCTGATATTAGGTATTTACAAAAAACTTCTTGAAACACAACGCGACGCGACATAAATCGAATTATGTTGATATTTCTGTATAAACATTACTTACATCGATGATAAAGATTGATTCATTAGCAAAGATTGATATGATTCTCTAATGTTAATGGCTCTTAAATGCGTATGTTTATCTATTTTATTTCACCAACTGCAGTCAGCTCGTGACCATATTTGGTATTAATTCAATCGAAACAGTCCAATAAAGTAAAAGGTACACGCCTAGCCCCAATTTAAATAATACGTAAATATGTGTGCAAAAGAAAAAAATAAAAGTTACATTTATAAAAAAAATATAAAATTTATGTAAGTACACAAGCATCTGGCAAATACAAAACTAAATTCCGCTATCCCCGCTGATGTCAGTGAGGATAACGGTAAAAATTTTGTTTACAATTTCCGTTGTCCCCACCAATGGGGATTGTCAATGGAGACAGTGGTACCAAATTATAAATTGGTTTAACCTACAATAAGACTGAAGAGAAGTCTACAAAAGAACAACGATGCCAGTAAGCGCGTACCATAACCACAAGAACAATAGCAATTAAAATTCAATTAGTAGGCCCAATGCATTTCATAGAACAAGTATCTATCATCTAGAGCCGGTTACAGAGAGCGGTGAATGACATTCGTTTCACTTTCTTAGAGGGGCCACCAGGTGGCGACACTTTCATTAGTGCGAGATGAGACAGGTGTGCTAAACTTGTCACAAATCAAATAATCTTAGATGTTATTTTTCATTGTCCTCATTTGTGTACTTTCCTAAAGATTATTATTAAATTGAAATTCAAATTAAATGACTACAGATGACATTCAAATTATTGCACAGCTGTTTTGCCCTACCGCGATAGCGGGCCTATAAATTTTAAGTAAAAAGAAAAAGAAGGAAACTTAATCATGCATTACTTATCATTAACTTATTATTAATTATTAACTCCGCACTCTCATATTTGGTTTTATTAACGACAGTATCTAGAAAACGAATCAACAGTTAGCGTCAATAACCTCATCATCACCAACACACAAAAATCCAAAAAATATTAGAACTAAATGTAAACTTAGAAATAAGTTATATAGAAATAAGTAACTTAGAAAAACTGATTTAAATGATTTAAACAGGCTTCTCTTGAATGTAATTTGACTCCATTTAGAGAATTTTGTAAAGAGTGGAATAAATGATCCTCTGAAGGTGCTATGTCTGACCTGTATGGAGGATGCATTAAAACTTTCCAGCTAAGGTCCATCAATTTTTGTTTAGTCATCACAGATGTATGCGTGAGGTCGAGCATTGTAGTGATGGAAAACTACACCTTTTCTATTCATTTATACTGGGCGTTTTTCTTCAAGTGCTTGTTTCAATTTTACTAATTTCTGTCAGTTAGATAATCGTTTGTCCATGTGGCAAAAGCTCGTAATACACAATGCCTTTCCAGTCACACCATACACATAACATGACTCTGTTCGGAGTGAGGTCTGGCTTTGGGACTATTTGTGATGACTTAGCCCAAGATCGTTTTCGAACATTGTTAACGTGGGTGATCCACTTCTCATCGCCTGTTTACCAATCTCTTCAGAAATGAATCGATTTCATTTCATTTTAGCAACATCTCACGTATGGAAATTCTATTCACCAATTCTCTGTCATTTAAATCATGCGGCACCGAACATCTAGTTTTAAAATTTAGTTTATGCAGGTGATCCAAAACTGTTGAGTGGTGAATGCTAAGCTCTTCCGCAATTTGATGACTGCTTATGTGTTGAAATGCTTCAATTTTTTGAATGATAACATCAACATTTACATTAATAGGATGACCACAACGAGGAATATTATTCACATTACCAGACCTGAATCGACTGAACCATTTTTTTGCAATAGTTTTAGGTAAAGCATCTTGTTCCTATCTTGTAAAGCATATTTAGTTTTCTCCTTAGTAACTTATATTTTAAAATTGCAAAAAAATATGAGAAGATAAAACTTTTAACTTGTATTTTTAATTTGCCGCCATTACAAAAAAGTCCGCTATTAAACGGTATATCACTGTCCCGCCAATAGTCAGTGTTGCTAGTAATATAGCACGCTGAAGTCATACATTCAAAAAGGCCGCGAACTTTTCCGACTACCTATTGTTTAGAAATAATTATTAAATAATTTGCTAGAAGGATGCCCTCAATATTTATACCAATTACTCTTTTCCCAACACACACATAGACTATTTGCATTCGTTTTAGCGAGTACCTACTCGCTAATTTTCAAATATATGTTCATTTTTTTATAGGAAAAAGGCGGCAAACGAGTAGATAGTTCATTTGGTGGTAAATGGATACAGTCGCCCGTGGACATCCACGATATATGCCAACTTCAGTCCAGAATGACAAACGTTGTCGAATGTGTTGCCTACTTTAGAATGGATTTGGAGAAAGGATTGGGAAATTGGGGAGGGATAGAACAGAATGGAAGAGTCGAGTGCGCCCAGCGGTTATTGGATTGCGGGGTAGATTGCTGAAAAAAAATTCTCCATTTTCTAAACGAATATTTGACTCTAATCGAGTAGTAACAGCTCAACTTGAGTAGTAGATAAAGAGGTATTTTTTATAAAAAGACAAAAATACTTTAATAATCAATAATATTTAATTAAAAAACAGTTATATATCTACTTACCTAACTTTAAATTGAACTAGCTTTAATTGAAATTATACATACGAATTTTCCAAAATTTGGTGTGCAGAAACTGATGTTTTTCCCAAAAATATAAGTACCATTATATTTTATATCAATTGCCTTCTTTATTAACGACTAAAAAAATAATCGCTACAATATGGTCATATTTAAAATAAGAATGCGATATTATTGCAGTTGCTAAATTATGACGAGAGTTTAGCAAAGAATGCGAACGACTCCGACTAAATTACGTTGGCAGAAATAAAATTATTTAATCGCCACTAATTTTGTAACTCACACATATTTTATTCTGAGATTTCACACTCTAAATAGCAAATCGGTGGTCGTGATAACAATCTTTCGTCACGAGAATAACGGATATCATTTTGCGTTCTTGACGTGGATTCACTGACGGTTTAATGTGACTCAGTGAAGGTAAGTATACACTAGTATAATAGTCACAGAAGATTACAATAAAATGTACTGCTATTCCTATTTCATTCCATTACCCAATGTACGTACACGACTATACGTGTATCGGTAATTAATGAGATATATCAGAGCCCATTCGCATCCCATCGTGTTTGTAGACATGTGCTGTTATCAGCCTATAACGTCCCACTGCCAAAGGCACAGGGCTCCCCTAGGGGGGTCCGGACCGTAATACACAATGCCGGCCCAGTGGGGATTATTTCTCGAGCATGCCGGTTTTCTCACGATTATTCTCACGATTCACCGCTGAAATAGTGACATTTTTTTAAAAATCCGCACTGTAGAAACTCAGTATTATGTATTGTGATTCACGAAATAAATAGCATTTAAAAAATGGGTAATAAGTGACAGAATATTTTACACTATACCTGCATATTTATACTTCTATACCAATATAATAAAGAGGTAAAATTGTGTGTTTGTTTGTAGGTATGTTGGGGGTAATCTCTGGAACTACTGAACCGATTTCAAAAATTCTTTTACAAATGGGAAGCTACATTGTCCCATCCATCACTACCGAGACTCCAATGGGTATTATTACTTTAGAGTCGACTAACTCAAAAATGAATCTCATTTTTTGAATTAAAGTTATCAACAAATTTTATTAGTATTACCCAAAATCTTTCAGTTTTCCTAAAATTTTAATTAGTGGTACGATGAGTATGAAATTAACATTAACTTTTGATTGCTAAAATTTTAATTGCTTAGTGTACAACATCGATTTGATAATACATACTAGATATGTTAAACAAGCACTAGCACGCCTGCACGTTGTGTTCTATGTTCAGTATCTCTTGAAATCTTTAATAAATGAATAGATATAAAGTTTTGAAAATGGAATATTCTTTTATGTAGTACTTAGGTTTCAAAATTGACTTTTTAATGAACCCCTCCTCATTTGCTTTAGATCAACCAGATTTCTTTTATAGGAACGTATGATGTGTCATCTAGTCAATTCCCATATCGATGGCGTACAAACCGCTTTCGATCGGATATGATATAGAGTCGATCAGAAAGTTGAACCGGAAAGCTTCTACCAATAAGACTCAAGGAATTCCAAAGTTGTCAAGAACAATAGTCACTTAATTGGGCCTATTATTTTTGCCCTATTATAGTAGAAAATATGAATTTTATTATAATTATTTATATTTTATTTATAATTTGATTGAATGCTATAATTATACTTTGTTTTGACCTAACGTTTTGTTTATAAAGGTGACCTTCTGTGTACACTAATTGCATTAATTGCATGCAATTTTATAATGGCTGTATTGTTTGTTTTTCTGTTGCACTTGCAAATAAAAATACGTGAAACCTTGTTATGTTAAGGATATTGCATGTAGTTATAATATCGTTAAAATATAATAGGAAATAATGCTAAGATGTTGCGTATACTATACTAAACAGCGTGAGCTGCGCATATCATAGAAAACTATTATAAATCATATATGTATAGCCTAGATCTTTATTTTATTCAAAATTAATAAATATATTATTTATAAATACCTATCTTAAAACTTATTCTATCATAGTCATAATATTTTACTACGTGAGTCTACAATATTTATACAAATACCAAAGTGTTATATTCATGTATCTACAGATATAAAACTTACTACTTGTATCAGCCACAGGCCTCCCCTAGTAATTCACTGGGCCCACCACACGGGCCCAGTGTGGATTAGTGGATCATATACTCAAGATTTATTTTTCCAGAGCGATTTTAGCCTAAGGATATCTATACTTGACTCACATTCATGTGATCGGGAGTTCAAACCCTCCACCCGTACCACTGATTTACTACTTAAGTATAGGTAGATTTTTTTAAAATGTCACTAGTTCGGCGGTGAAGGAAAACATCGCGAGGTGCTCCAGAACTAATAAAAAAAACTTACTACAAGTGAGGCTTGTAACATAAAAAACCAAAATTTTGATAGAAAATAAAAGAATAGTTTTTGTATAGGTAGGTACCTAAAAATAATACGTTAATTCATATAATATATGTTTTTTGAGAATAGCTCCACCAAAATTTAAGAAATATACAAAACGATGAAATATATATAGATTTTTACCTCTTAAGATTCCATATATTTTTCACGCACTCTCGATTATTTATGAACATTTTACTAACAAAAGGATATATTTGTCAATAGGATCGCGATGAACAGACCAATTTGGAAATGAAACACAGGCAGGAAGAAGATGATTTATACAGAAAGTTCTCCAAAAACAGAGAGGAAGAAAACAGAAGAATACGAGATGAAATACAGGTAAGAGAAATAAACATATTGTGAAGTAAAGAAACAAAATACAGTCATTTTTAATGCCTCAACATGTGATTAGTCGAACCGAGATTAAATCAATTGCGATGTTCTTTCGTATCAAAATCGTATACATATTTCCGTGGCTGTGTAGTTTTTCATATATTGAAATATAAGACAAATTGATGAACTGTATCGAATTATTACTTGTACTATTAGTTATTCTGTGGCATTATGCAATTTGACTCTTTTTATAAGTCATCAACCCGTTTTTTTATTCATTGCTGTATATGGACTCCTCTAGGATTATGTCTTGTGCATGGAGGATGTATGACTTTAAAACGCCACGCCAGCTAAGCTGGTTGCCACGCCAGCTAACTCTTTTAGAGGTGGTTTAGTTCCTTAGGGCTTCTGGTAGAGGTTTAGTTACCCCTTAGTCGCCTTTTAAAAGACACACGGGGAGATGGGGCAGGATGCACAGGTCATCAAATGGCCAACACTTTTCATAAAGCTGGTCCGGAAATAATTTCTAATCCCTAATAATTGTCCTCCCCCACTCCTAAATCTCCAAAGGTAGATTACGCACCTTTATCGCCCGTGATCCCTCCTGGGACGTGCCTACATTTTGATGTTGGTATGTATCGCGAATGTCCATGGGTCATACCATCCACTTATTGTCAGGTAGTCTGTCTGTTCAACTACCACTTTCTATAATAAAACTCACAATTCCATTTTCCAGGACGAATGGGAGCGTGAGCTAGAACGGCTAACCAACAGGTTCCAGCAGGAAATGCAGGTCAAAAAACGAAGACCCGATGCTGAAATCGGCGCACTTACATTACGGCACCAGCAGGAAAGAGCAGACTTGGAAAAGAACATGACACTAAGAAGAGACAAGAAGAAGGAGAGCTTGACGAGGAAGATGTTGGAGCATGAGAGGTGAGAGCACAGCTATAGATGACAAGCTGTCCGTCGCTGCGTGCCCGAAGCTAGCGCTGAGCTCCTACTTCTAGCGTCGCTCGTTCAATCTGATTCAACTTGTGTCGCTAGCAAATCGTTGTTACAAAACACAAAAATGTCTAAATGCACTATAATCAATCGTAAAAATTCATCAAAAATGGTGAACCGAGTAAGGGGAGATGTATCGTTTCATCGATAAACAGTTTCCCACCACTAAAATTTACTCACTAAAGTGATACGCTTGATTTCCATACAATTTCATGAACTTACGTTGTCTGTTCACGTCTATGGGTGGAGAGCCCGTCCGGTACTAACGGTGTGAATAAACTTGAACATAAATTTTGTAACAGAACACCTAACAATTTATGTCGTAGACAATATATCGAATAGTCGGGCACCGAACGCTCGAGACAAAATTGTAAATCGGAGAATTTAATTTTGTATTCTATGGAACATTTATTCCTTCCAATCCAATTTGGCATAAACAAAACCAAATCAATGAAATATCTCAACATTTAACTTTAAATCCAGCACAACTTAACAATTATCATCTTCAGCCGTGTCAGTTACCTAAGGCCACCATGTTTGTTTATATATTGGACAAATGTTTTGGACAAATTATATTGGATTGGAGTATGTAGATGTGCAAACTGTTCTGGTAAACTGGACATTTTTATGTTCTGTTAAAAATAAATAAAAAACCTGTTCTATTCTTAAATTAAATCTCAAGCACAATTCTGAAGAAGTTCAAAATTTAAATTCTTTAAATTTCAAGAATTGTTAAAACAAAATTGAAATTGTTTAAAATTTTCTTCCAATTTCATTTACCTACTTTTCAGGGCAGCAACAGCAGCGCTAGTCGAGAAACAAAGTCACGAAATGATGGAACTCATTCAAGAACGTCGATCAGAGTACATGGCGGCTTCATCATTATACCTGGACGGGGAAGAAGCACCTCCCTACCCCTCGAGAGCGCCCGCCCCCCAACCACCGCTCATCTCCAAGTTTCACATATACACAGATCCTTCGGAGTTCGCTGACGTCGACAAAATTGCTATTTCGGTAAGAAATATTTTATACCTACTTACCACATCATACCAACGGCGTATGTTTCTCCACTGTTGGATATAGGTCTCTACCAAAGACCGCCACCAACCCAACACACACGGCCGTCCGCTCTTCTTATCAAGCCACTACCGGCGACTTTCTTCAAGCGTCAGTCGATGTGGTCGGAGGGCGTCCCTCGCTGCGTCTCCCGGCACGTGATCTCCATTCGAGGACTCGTCTTCCCCATCGGTTATCGGTCCTGTAGCCGTATATGTCTTGCCCACGGCCACTTCAGCCAGCTGAGCCTTTGAGCTATGTCGGTATCAACACATATCAACTTCCTTCCCCTAATGGTTACGTAAATAAAGCAAGAAAGATGCATTCACGTTGCTCCTCACCTAACTAATTAAAAATTATCCGTGCTTTTTCGCTAAATTTCCTACTTGAGCGAACTTGTTCGCGCTGCCAAATCAAAGAATATAAAATACTAGCTGGCCCGGCAAACTTGGTACCGCATGAGACCAATAGATTTGATAGTTGTTGTCATTTGTTCTCTATATTTTTGTTTAAATTTCGATTCGAGTATTTTCTATTTATTTCAATATATTTCTAGATTAATTTTTTTTTTCCTTGAATTTTTCAGATATTTTAATAGTGATTCTGCTATTCGTGGCGGCAACGAATCAAACAAATCAGAGATCATTAAAATCGATCCAGCCGTTCTTGAGTTATAAATGGTGTAACTAACCAGACTTTATTTTATATATATAGATGTGTGGCGAAAAAATATAAAAATCGACTTTAGTGCTCAATTGCCTTTCCTTCAAGACAAAGGTTATAAAATAAAAACAGTAGGTTTTTTTTATAGACTAGTGGGAATAGACTAGCAAGCGGTCCCACGTGATGGTAAGTGTTGCCGCCGCCCATGGACACCTACAACACCAGGGAGTATGCGGGCGCGCCGCCGACCTTTCAAAATCCTATTCGCAGCTCTCTTGAAGAACCCCATGTCGTAGATTAATGGAAAGACCTCTTGAGGCAGTTCGTTCCACAGCCTACGGGTTCGCGGTATTAAATAATAAATAATACCTAATTATATAACAAAAATATTAAATTTTGGAGTCAATTCAAGAAGAATCGCTTACTTATTAGCCTCAGTGATCCCGTACGAGGGGTACGTACAACGTAACTCGTGACTTTGATGAATGGTTAATGAAATCTCTGAACGCTACGAAATACTGATCTTCTTAATTGTGTCCGACTACGTAATGAACTAAATACTCAACCTTATCTTTACAGGTAGCCCAAGAAGACCAAAAGACATTTACAGACCTAGTCCGACAACTAGTAGGGAGATGTGCAACAGATGTGGAAAAGGCTAGAACCATCTTTCGTTGGATAACTGTGAAAAACCTAAACAATATCCAATTTGATGACAACCTAAGGGGAGACTCGCCGCTGGGTTTACTTAGAGGAATTAAGCATGGGACTGAAAGTTATCACGTTCTTTTTAAGAGATTGTGCAGGTAAGTAGGATTTTAGTCCAATTTTAGTAATCTATACCAAATACTAAAATAAATGTTATAAAGAGAGGCTGTTTTGTTTGTTTTTTTGTAAGAGGTTAATTCAAAAACTACTGAACCGATTTCGAAAACCCTTTTACTTTTAGGAATCTAAGCTAATTCGGATGGATATAGGCTATATTTGGTTTGCCTGGGACATCGTTAAACACCCTGTGCAAAGCCAGGACGGGTTGCTAATTCCAACTAATTTTAGTTTTCATAAAAAAGACTTTCAATTTACAGAAAAACAGGTGAAAAATGGGTGGTCTTACTTTCAAACGACAGCACAAACGACAGAAATACATAATATATTTAAAAAATCTTTGAAAGTACTTATAAACCGTCTCGAACTTTTATATATACACAGAAAGAAGGCGGCAGACAGTTCACCTGGTGGTAGGTGGAAACTGTCGCTCATGGATATGCGCGGTACGTGCTAACATCAGTCCAGAGTGACAAACGTCCCTGGACCCATTTCCTACCTTTGGAGATTTAGGAAAGGATTTGGAGACACGGTTGGGAAAATGGATAGGAGAGAATAGTGTTATATGTGGGTGGCGTTTAGTCAGTTTAGAGTTTAGTTATTTACGAATGTACGGATTACCCAAATGTACTAATTGTTAAATAATGTAGGTACTAATAATTGTTAAAACACTTATAATAAATCAGTATTGGAATACAAGTCACCGAGTTTATTATTATCTCTTAACTTTGATGTCCCTGAACTACCCACAGATGAGATGGGAATGGGGTGTAGCATGTCTCACACTTTACCGAAACACGTACGTACATTATAGAGGAATAGTATAAAGTGGGAAATGCAGTGCATTTTACGGCAGTCGTCAGTGAATTCGGGGTAATGTGATCGGTCTAGTACGTCCAGGGGCTATGAGATTGCAGCGTGTATCGCGCCCTTCCAATAGGTACAGAGTATAGCATATTTACAGGTACAAATTAATTATAGCAGTTGTCAAAATCAATGATAATTTAATTCAAAATTCCCCTTTTCTCCAGCTACGCTGGTCTTCACTGCGTAGTAATAAAAGGCTACAGCAAGTCAGCGGGCTACCAGCCGGGCGTACGCTTCGAGGACAACCGCTTCAGGAACTCCTGGAACGCGGTCTACGTGGCCGGAGCGTGGCGCTTCGTGCAGTGCAACTGGGGCGCGAGGCATCTGGTCAACGCTAAAGATGCTCCGAAGCCCGGGAACAGAGGAAAGAGTGATAGTTTAAGGTCAGTAAAGGAGTTCATAAATTATAGAAATATTAGTTTCTGAACCTTATTATGGAAGCCAATATTATATAAGTTTATAGAAGCCGGGTCGTGGGAATTTTCATTCGGGTGGGAAGCGAAGCATTCTGTTAATGCTAAAGACTCCTCTAGGCAAAGCAACATAAATGATTGTTTAAAATCCGAAAATTACTTCACAACTAGTCGCTCCAAAGAGAAGTACTTCAACAATTTATAGAAATTGGTCTAGGTAGGTACTTAGAATGAGTCTATGGACCTCACACTTCGTGCCTGAAACGCGAGGCATCTTATCAATGCTAAAGATCCTCCAAAGCCAGGGAATAGGGGGAAGAGTGATAGGGAAGACCTAAAAATATACTAAAAATTTTCTTTCGGGAAGATGCTTTCTTTCACCATTCGGGAACTTTCGAAGTATACAAGAAAATATACTTAACCAGTAGCATCATGTTCCGTGTGATAATCACAAGACATAAAGTAGACAATGTCAGATAACCAATTAGCCCAACAAATACCTCACGCAGCACAATTACAACTGCAATTACCCGGAGCACCCTTTTTAATTTGACTCTCTTGTTGATGTCACTAGTGAGAGATCCCCGGTGCGGTGTTATAGAAATAGGGAAGTAAAGATTTTCGCTTTTCATTTCAGATACGAGTACGACGATCACTACTTCCTGACAGACCCTCGGGAGTTCATCTACGAATTCTTCCCCTTGCAGCCCGACTGGCAACTGCTCAAGACGCCGATCACTCTGCACGACTTCGAAGAGTTGCCGTTCGTGCGCTCTCTGTTCTTCCGCTACGGGCTTTACTTCAGCGAACCCAACACCAAGGCCGTCATGTTTACCGACTCCACGGGTGAGACTTTCTTTGTTTTTATAACTTTAAAGATATTCGCGTTTTTCACACATATTTAAACGGGTCTCAACGCGTATGTTTACGTTATCTATTTCACTCGACGTTTCGGCTGAGTTGCACCAATCATGGTCGTGGAACGAACCCAACCCACGAAATCTCATGTATCATGCAGATGTTGGCATGTATCGCGGATATCTATGGACGACATTATCCACTTAGTATCAGATGGACTGTATGCTCGTCTGCCGCCTTTGAACTAAATAGTTTGTTCAACTACTAGTTTTGTTCAATAAAATACTTTAAATCATGGAATATATATACATACAGTCAGCAACACGGTAATGTATCCAAACCGTTCGATTCTATTCCTTATTACAAGTGCATTAAGGTACCCATGGCATTACCTTATTGCTGACTGTACATACATACATATTTTAAACCTTCGTTGGCAGGTGCGGCGACCATGCGCATAGCGATGCCGGCACACATGCAGAGCTCGCTGATCTTCCACTACAACCTCAAGTTCTACGACACAGAAGGTGATGGCTTCGACGGCGTCAGCCTCAAAAGATTCGTGATGCAGTCGGTGGCCGGCAACTTGGTCTCTTTCAGGGTCCACGCGCCCTGCAGTGGGGCCTTTCTGCTGGATATCTTCGCGAATGCTGTGACCCCGAGAGAGTATTTGACTGGTGAGCCGATGAAGTTCAAGAGTGTTTGTAAGTTCAAGGTCAGTTCATTTTTATTTTTCTTTAGTGGTTTTTCAAAGAAATTTACTTACTGTGGAAATTACGTCTTTTGAAATTTTAGAAAAATGTCACTAAGGATGACCGGCCAGACTGTCGCTTTAGTAGTTACAATTGCTTGTAACGGTAGATCATACACAACAAATACATTGTCACTAATTTAATGTTTGTTGGTGGGTTGGGAAGACGTACTTACATTTTTTCTCATCGGTTAACTTCTTAGATTAGCAAATTCGTTTCAGCAACGTATTTTTTTTCAAAAAAAACATGGATAGATCCCCTGGGGGATTTATTTGGATGTTTTCTCCATACGGATCCCCCAATGGAGTGTTCATTTTGATACCACTCTGATACTTTTATTTGTTCAATAAAATATTTGAAATCATGGAAAAACTATAGGTCTTAGAAAAGATAGAAATGAAAGGAGAATCGTATTATTCCCATAAAAATACAGCGTCTATTATATGGCAGAGTCGGATCGTAAGCTCTCTAAGTAAACATTTTCAATAAACATTTCTTTATTCTAAAACGTACGGAAATATCGAATCTTCTTTCCGACTTACGCCTGCCAACAGGGTTTATTAATAATGATAATGCCAAATGGCCTCACCAACAGAGCAAATGATAATGCTAAATTATTATTAAAATAATAATTGAGCATTATCATTTATTGGCTTAATTATTGGCATAGTAGTTCCAATTATATGGCACTGTACGGGTTTTTAGTAACCGTTCCTTGTTTTTTTTTTGCTGAATTCGCAAGCACATACTACTTCCACAATTATAATATTAGTGAATTAGTGAACTATGATTCTTCATGACATTTGTTGCAGATTTGCTGCGCGGAGTTACAAACCGTGATGGTCCCTCTGCCGGACTGCGCGAGCGGCGAGTGGGGTCCCACTAAAGCTACCAGACTCTTTGGTCTCGTACCGATAACTCACCAGGTAAACTCTGAAAAGTGGTACAGGAGAAGTAGGTTGTATTTACATTTTCCTCATTACAAATACCAGAAGAAAATTCTAGACAGTTTAACTAATCAATTGATCCGCCAAATACTTTCTTGTTCAATTTCAATTTAACAACTAACTATGAACGATAAAGCTTCATGCAAATATTAGTATTATGTAAAATAACTTATTTGTGTATTTTTGTGTATGTAGGTATATTGATTTATTTTAAAAATCCGTACTTAAGTAGAAACTTAGTGGTACGGGCGGAGGATTTGAACTCACGACCACACGAATGTGTGGTCGAGTATAGATAGATACCCCTATACTCGAGTATAGACGAGTCGAGTATAGATACCCCTAGGCTATCACAGGTCGGCGGTGTGAGGAAAACTTAGACCCGCATGCTTCAGAAATTAAAGAAAAATCTGGAGTATGTGTATCCACCAATACGCAGTGGGCCCGCGTGGTGGTATACGGCCCAAAACCCCCCGTGATTTACTAGGGGAGGTTTAAAGTTATACACCCAGTATATATTTCTCTTATATATGTAGGTACTTGGTATGTGATTTTACTATTCACCAGCCTTACGCATTTCTGTTTAACTAAAGATTGACTGGCAAACAATGGCGCTAGGCATTAAATCCGCCCTCTATACAATTTATCAATGTATCAGGAGGATACCTTTTTACATAATATATGTAGTAAGATTGTGGGCCTTTTTTTTTTTCTTTTTCGCTATCAGGTAAGTTTTAAGAAAGTAAAAGATACGAGTATCGTTTACGATAAGATACGGGACACGGAGCACCGGCCCACTGAGGCCGCGCCGAGGGCCATGGGGCGCAGGGGCACAGGCGCCTAGAATTCGAGAGGCGCTCTACACTGAAAACGGGCGTGACACAAAGATGGAACAAATTCATCGCAATAGAAAATGTCGCACAAGGCGGCGAATCCTTGACTCCGGCCTTGACTCCGACCTCTTCCAAGTGTACAACGAGATGTACACTAAGAAGACTACGGACCAGAACCTTGTTTAGACCTAGACGAGGTGTACACTTGAAGACTATGGGCCAGAACCTCGTTCAATGACCTAAACAAATTTCTGGGCCAAATAACAGCGTCTTCTCTTGTCGCAGGAGGCCCTCGTGTTCGCGGGTCGCGAGCTGGAGATCCAGTTTCGCATGTCGCGCCCCCTCGTGGACTTCATGGCGACGCTGCACAAGAACGGCGTCGACGAGAAGCGGCTCTCTAAGTACGTGCAGCAGAACGTCTCCGACGACATCGTCACTTTCTACATCACATTCCCGGAAGAAGGTAGGCAACTATAAATCTATACTAATATAATAATAAGAGAGTGAGAATTTTGTGAGTTTGTGTGTATGTGGAGGGTAATCTCCGAAACCACTGCACCTATTTGAAAAATTCTTTCACCATTTGAAAGGTACATTATTCCAGATGGACATAGGCTATATATTATGTTTATATTACGAATAGTCTATAAGTTTCGTGTATGTATATATATATATATATATAGATAGATAGATAGATATACATATATAGATACACTTTACTACTTGGGATTTCCGTAAATGAACCATTCTTCGTTCGCAGGTCAATACGGTCTGGACATTTACACTCGCGAGCGCGGAGGACCCACTGCTATTCATCAAAACGGCTCCACGGAGAAAGAGAAACATTTGCTCACCCACTGCTGCAAATACCTTATTAATAGCAGTAAGAGGAACTGAACACCGCAATAAACAGTGACTGTACTTGTACAGATAATAACTGTACAGATTAATATCCAAAATTATTTACATTATATAGGACGTCTTTAAGATACATTTTGGAATGATATACAAGTAAAATTTTCTTTCGGGAACTTTGATAAAAGAACGATAACGCAACGTGACACAACGGAATTATTTAATAGTGTGGCAACTGAAGGTTAAAACTAGAAAGGGAGGGCAAATTTAAAAAAAATAGTTTATCACTAAAAATAGTTGGAAAATAATTCTGATACTTGAATTTGAATTATTAAATTTTTCAACCTAGAAGAATTAGAGATGACAGCCTTAGAAACTATAAAATATCAAATTTATTTTGTCATTAGAGAGTTATGCTTCTTGAAATTTGACGCAGTTTTCTTGCGGCGTTTCGTTAGTTCAGTATTCAATGTATTATGCGTTTTGATAGAAATGACAATAAAAACCGTCCTTTATATGATGGGCATTGCAAGTTGTATGCCAAAATAGTCCCCAATAACTGGACATAAGTTGTGATCATCACAATATTAGTATATTAAACTGACAAAAACTCGTATTAGCGACGCAATACAATATGAACTCAAATACAATGAACATAAGTGTGGTTGTGGAATGATATTTTTTACAATTGACGTTTTAATATTGTATAGTATATTTAGTGTTAAAAATATATCCAAATGTAGATAATTTTAATATAAAACTTAGTTTTAAATAAAATAATCCGTCCCGTGAAAATAATCATTTATTATCATAATTGTTATAAAATCTTTAACTTTTACATTTTCTGTCATTTGTAAATGATAATGTGGTCATTGATATAATAATTGATTTTGTTGATAATAATATTGATATTATTAATATTAAGTACTAGAGGTTGTGTTGAAGCAATCTAATTGCTTTATTAAATAGTTTCATATTCAGATAAAGGTCATAAAAAGTACATTTGTGAAAAATTAAAAAAAATTAACTGAGTATTTCTTTCCTTTTTTATAATTTCAAATAACAATCAGTTTTTTGAAATGTTCTATTTATAGCCTTTACGACTGTTGTCTTTATATACATTATGTTGAGGAAACATTAAACGCAAACATGAGATGAATCCAGGAATGTTCCAGAATGAATCCAGTTTTGGATATATGAAATATAGTGTTATAGCAGAGCAAGGTAATTGACAGTAATAATTTATTTAAACAATGTACAGTGCCCGGTTATACGAGTGTATCTGAATCTGTGTATACGGCACATTGTAAATGTGAAAAAGATATCTGAACATTGAGACCACCGCAAAATGTCCCATCAGAAGATTGTCGGATTCAATGTTGGAGCCATTATGGGACTGAATAATGTTGAATAATAGCTAATCCACAATTGGATACATTTATGCATAATTAGTCCAAGCGCCAAAGAATGATGATACGTCATTTTGGACGGTGGTAAATAAAAATAATTTCCTTTATGGACGAAGGCGGCAGAGAAGCATACAGTCCACCTGATGGTAAGTGGATACTGTAGCCCATCGACATCTGCGATTCATGCCAACATTAGTCCAAAATGACAAACGTTGGCACGCTTCCGGATGCACTGCCTACTTTGGCCATATGAATACCATATGAAAAACTTTAAAATATTACCAACTCTAACAATATTATTATAAGGTTGTTTTAATTTAATATTTTCTAAATTTAAAATTGCAAAATATGTGACGTCACAACAGGGGGGAAGGGGGACCCCCCACACAAATGTGACCACCTGTGACAAGGACTCCAAAAATCATGAAATTCGTGTGACGTAATTTATGATGGCCCCATGTCGCCCCCCCCCCCCGCCCCCATCCCCCACCCCATTAGTCTCAGAAACGAAATATTTATTTACGGTAACTGTAGGTTTACAGTCAATAAGTTGACATACATTGCAATTGTATGGGTGTTCAGGCCAGGTTTCATACAAAAATGCCCATCATTCTTTAATATTTTTGATCTTTTGCGCCGTTTGTCTTAATTTAGCATAATCTACAAGCCTTAAAAAGATTTTTGAAGTTTTATTAATATTTTATACGATATTTCAGTGGTAGTCAAACGCCTTATAAATTATGTTTTTATAGGAAGAATAATCTAAGATATCTAGGAAAGATAATTTAGTACAAACACAAATAAAAAAACTTCTTTCCTATAAAATTTCATTTTTGTTGCTTGGGTCAGTTATGCAGAATGATATCCAATTGTTTAGTCCCATAAATTAGTAGGTATTATCATTCGATAGCCAGAACAAAGCACTAAGCCATTATCTCATATGAGTCTGACAATCTTTTTCGACCTCTGGTTTGCATGGCAGAGGTCGCTTTTAACGTTAAATTAATAAATAACGCCACACTCAATGGTCCACACTAGCATTCCGTGGATCCTGTGACACATGGATAGACGAACACGACACGTGCAATACAAATACCTCTCATTAAAGAAATGATTGTCCGGTTGGGAATCGAGCCCGGGACCTCTTGAACAACAGGCACTACCAACTGAGCTAATTGGTCGTCCTCTGTGCCTTTTGTGCATTTCGTGTCTACAATGTCTGTTATTGTTTTGTTTTGGGGAATAAAGAGTTTTATCTATCTATCTTGCGATGGAACATTGTGCAATTATTTTCTGCACCGAACCCCTCGTACTGTCCGCGTTTCGTCTCTTACCTTATGGTATTTCCGTTACATTTTATGTTATAAGCCTGAATCCATTAAAACTTAATTTGAAACAGTCTGTTTGAGACATTATACGGCAAATAGCTTATTTTAAAATGGCAGTTATCACAAAGATTCACACAAATAACGTCAAACTAATGTTTGCATCGGACATTCGAGCGTTCGCACAAATACAAACCCCTTTGCAGGACATTATCATCTTATTCAATAAGCGGCTGGGTAGCGCCAACGGCAAATATAGCGTTGTAGAAGAAACTTATTAATTCAGTTAGTGCAACAAAAATAAACTTTAAAATCCACCTTAATAACTCGTTTAAGAATGTAAAAAAAGTTTGCAATCGTGCGTACACTCGGTCGGTCAATGCTTTACATACCTGGAGCCTGAAACCATGAATTCTGCTAACGATTCCGCGTTAATTAACATAAAATGTTACGTGTTCTTTCCTAAAAATATTTTCGACTTTTCATTTAGCAACTTTCTGTTAAAAAGGACAATGGGGGAAAACGTATGGATGTCGCCCCAACACAACACACCAGGAACAAACATAAAATTAATGACAACGTATTGATTGATGATCTACCATAATCGTTATAAGCAATTGTAACTTTTAAAGCGATGGGGATTTTTAATAAAAAAATATGAAAAATATTTTAACAATATAAAAACATGAATAGCAAAGCGATTTATATCGCGGTCCACCCGCGGTTTTGACATTAACTGCCTTAACATCAAAAAATCTATAAAATAAAACCTTTCATTTGAGGTATATTTCAAGTCAACATACATGTGGATTTTTTTGGAAAACTCTCCCGTCCTTAGATAAAAATTCAAAAACTACATTGTTTTGGAAAATAAGATTCATAGACTCAAAATCAACAACGGAATCAATGGTTTCAGGCTTTAGGAGCAGGTTTAGTTACATCCTGTATACTACATTATAAGACATTAAACACATACGCTTAACTCAAAAACAAATAGATTGCTCTATTTTATTATTTTTCATTAAACATTAATATTGCTGCGCGCACAAAATGAAATATAGCAATTTATTTAATATAACTTTATTGTGGACAGTAAAAGATAAGTATATTTTTAATTTAAAATCTATTTTTATTTAAGAGACTCGTCAGTAATGTAAAAAAAATATTAAATATATGGCATGTTACTTTTATAAATGCAGTTTTATTGATCAGATCTTAGAAATGAGTCTTATGTAATTGAGCTCCAGTTACAAATAGGACGGCACACATTAATAACTAGTGATCGGAATAGGTAGTGCAGTGCTATTCTGGATCAACGAACTGTGAAATGTAGGTATGTATGTATATGTTAATATGAATATGGTTTCGGGATACCGGGGTTTTGAATTCATAAAATACGTTATTTTCTCAATGAAATATTAAATACATAAACCCCAAATTTTATTGTAGTATGATATAAGTCATTTTCACCGGCCCTTTATAATCCACTATTGGACACGGGCCTCGTCATGTACGAGAGATGTATGACTTTAAAACACAAAACCATCCAGGCAGGTTGGAGAGTCCACTCTTTTAGAGGTGGTGTAGCTCCTCAGCGATTGTAGTAGTGACCATATCATCCCTTAGTCACCTTTTACGACTCCCACGGGATGAGATGGGGTGATGATATTCTAAAGCCACATGAAACCACACGGCAAAGAAGTACAAGTAGATTATGAAATTATGGGGGTTGGTAATGCACTGGATATATAGAGAGGATGTCTGAGTCCTCGACAAATTTCGAAATAGGTCCCACAACAAAGAAGACCAAGAAAGATGAACAGGCTGTTATGGAAGATCTTACCAGGATAGGAAAGAAAACCACCTGCAATAGAGGCGAAGGACCGTACAAAGTGGAACAGGCAATCCACAAAGGGTGGTAGTGCCGAAGGAAGTAAGAAGTAAGGGAATTTTTAATTTATCCACAACAATACCTGGATTTTTGGCTATGTCCATATTGAGGCAGCTCTAAAAAATCCGGTAAAATGGCACAACCTATTCCGATCACTTTTAATAACATAAAAAAACTAAACAATTAAATATAATTAAATTAACTGTAACTAAATCAATATAATTAAATGTATCATTTATCAAAAATAATGTGACATTATCTGAGAAAAGGGACGTTATAAGGGAATGCAAACCGGTTTTAACCGAAACCGGAAAAACGGTTAAAAATCGGTTTTAAAGCTAAAAAAAAACGGGTTTTTAAAATTTTGAAATCGGTTTCAGTTTCCACCCAAAATACTAGCCCATTATCTATAGGTACAATGGCTACTCTTTCTAAATAATATGAAAAATGTCTATAAGAATTATCTTTATGTTTAAATTGACCTACATCTTGACCTGAAATATTGTGTAGTATTAAGATTATGTTTAGGAGTTGGTTTAGTCAGACAGGAAGTACTGGAAGTGACAAAGTCAAAAAAGATGTTATTAAAAAAAATGCACATAAAGATGAAGGGACACAACTTTTCACTAACGGCTAACGAGTGGACCTCAACAAGAAACGGAAGATACATGAACATCATCATGCTTTCACCATTTAGTGACACACCTCAAAAATTTGTCGGTTTGGGCCTCGTTCAGATTTTTTTTTTTATAGAGAAGAGGGCGGACGAGCAAGCGGTCTCACGTGATGGTAAGTGTTACCGCCGCCCATGGACACCTGCAACACCAGGGGGTATGCGGGCGCGCCGCCGACCTTGCAAAATCCTATTCACAGATGTCTTGAAGAACCCCATGTCGTAGTTTAATGGGAAGACCTCAGATAAAAGGATCAGCAACACCTGCTAAGAGTGCTTCTTTGATGGTAGAATGATTAAGAAGCTTTGGTTTATATTTTAAATACCTAGCAGGTCTCACCAATGATAAGGCCAATGTTATGATTAAAATACCTATTTAAGGCTTGCCCGTGTACCATCAATTAATTATGTTACGCCTACGCTTTGCAACTCGCCATGTCAAACGTGCTTTATAAAAATGTACTGGTTGATATTAATGAAGATATCGATCGGTATTGACGAACAAAATGACGAAAGCAATAGTGATTCAGAAAGTGTTAGAAGTAGTACCACCAAGAAATCAATTGTAGCCATCACTAGAAAATGCTGAGTACAAATCTTTCATAGAAAAAGAAAGGTCGCCAAAATGTTTAGAAAATTATGAAGTAAAAATGATGAATTTTGCAGAAATCCATCTTATCATTGATTTATCAAGGCATACCCATGTACTCAGAAGGAACTAATTGATTTGAAGTGTAATACGACATTTGACGATGAAGATCTTGCTTGCTCGAGCACCTCCATGGAGTGTTCTGGAAGCTTTATGCCAGGAAGGGACTACCCGTTTAACGGCGGACAGTGTTCATAAATATAAGTTTAAAAAACTTTCCAATATGCCTGGAAACTTAAGCGAAAGGTTAATTTCAGTACGGAAAAGAATTAGCGACCAATACCTTTTAATTCGGGATGTTGTATTTTCGTATACTGTATGATTTTGACGAGCATTGACAAGTGTTCGATGACTAGTAACGAGTGCCTACATACTCGTTCAGATCAGAAGTTCTTAAACAGTTTAATAGTGATTGTTTAAAACTAAGTTTTACATTTTACTAACCAACTAACCCTAAATTTAACTTTAAATTTTCAATTAATATCGTGTCGTGAAAATATACAAAAAAATACGATTTCAAAACCGTAACTTAATTTACATTGCTTTATCTTTAAAAATAGGATGTTATAAGCATGAAATAATAACATAATTTTGAAATAACGAAATTTTAAGTTATAACATCATAACCAAAGTCAGTATAAGTCCATATGAACAATAAGATCCCTTTGCTCAGTTAACGTCACATATAATTTACTAATTATGTAGCCTTTGACCTTACATGATTATACAAGCTAGTATAAAAATTATACAAAAGACAAAAGTAATCAAAAAAAAATGTCAAAAATGAACATAAAAAAGAACTACGAAATAATTAAACACAGTACCGAAAAATGAATATTTACAAAGACTTGGAAGAATAGTAATCGAAATTTACCTTACCTTACCTTACCTAAACCTTACCCACTAATACATATATTTGTTTATCTTCACTATTATTTTTCACTACCTATCACTATCCATTTTAATTGGATTTTCATGAGTGAGTTCATGAAAGTGTGGCCTGAAAGCCTTAAAGCGTAACAGTCCAAATAATTTGCCAAATTTACGTGCTCCAAAGAACGCGTGAAACAAATGTACAATTAAATTTGTCAAATCTGGCCATAGTTCTCATCACTTAGTATCTATCGTTCTGTCTTAAAATTCAAATAATTTTACATGGTCCGAAAAATATATTTGACAAACGGGGATACAAATATACAATAAAATTTGTCAAATCTGTCTTCGTTTCACAATTCTCATCATGTAGTGTCGTTGCAAAACATGTGAAATTAGCTCTGCAATAATCAAATTCATGCCGCGTTCCCTTTCTGTATTACAAAGTTAGAAAAAGATGCACTATAATTATATTGTTAACAAGCGATTTTCACATATTTCACGATATCACATACAGTCAGTCTTATTGAACAAACACTCGCGTAAACATTCAAACATGTTTATCAAACGTGTCGTCAATCAAAATTTCTCTCAATCATCTAATACACATATTTTATTTAACAAACACTCAAACAGTCGTACAATAGAGTTTGGCAAATGAAAGTTGAAACTGGAAAAGCGCGGCAATTTAATAGTTTTGAATAGAATTTGCTAGGCTAATTTTATTATTGCATTCAAATATCAAAATTATTTTTCCAACTATTTTTAGTAAATTCTATTATTATTATTTTACCTTTAACTTGCCAAAAAATCTATCAATTCTTTTGTCAAAAACGTAAATGCTATTAAATTATTTAAAAGTTTACCTTATGCTTATGACAATAAGGTTCACTTTCCAAGAATTATTTATTGTTGTTTTTCCTAGACCATTCCCTTATTAGCATTAAGAGTGGCCCTTTGTTCCACTCCCCGTATTAAAGTGCCTAATAATCCTTCCATTTCGTTTGCTGTTTCACGCAGTTGGGTGTTGTCGAAACACGAGTCTAAAGAGAGAGGAAATATTAGTAACAAAAGGACTTAAAAGTTTTGAGAAATTGGGAGAAACTTATTTTTCCCGCTTTGTACTTAGTTTTTTTTTATTATTTCAAGGAGGTAAGGGCGAAAAACTATCTCTATGGAAACGTTTTGAAAATATGTGTATCAAATAGAAAGTATAAAGCAGTAAATATTTATACTCCGTTCCAATCCTTGCAGTGCAAACAAACATGGCCGCCCGGGGTAACTGACACGGCCTTAAATTAAATAGTAAGGTTACATTTATTGTTCACATTTGTTATTGTTACATATTGTTTACATTTTGGACAAATCGGATTGGTACGGAATATACAGGCCAGTATAAGGTCTACAAAAAATAAAAATAAAAAAAATAAGTCTCGCGGTTCTCGAGTTATGGACATTTTATTGAGGCTACCCTGCACCAAATTTTTAGATACTTTTTCTATTATTTTTTTTATGGGCAGACGAGCAAACAATCCACATGGTGGTAAGTGGATACTGTCGCCCATAGACATCCGCGAATGACGACATCAGTCCACAATGACAAATGTTGGCACGCTCCCGAACGCGTTGCTTAGCTTTGGATTTAGGAATGGATTTGGAAAAAGGGTTGGGAGAATAGGATGGGATTAGAACGGAAATAATAATGAGAAATCATTAAACGCATGTGAATTAAAAAGATAAAGAGGGAATATAAAAACAACTAAAGTTTCTAGGTACAAGTTTTTGTGTATATAAAAGAAAATGTGTATAAGAAAGTTCCTATTGCGCAGTTTTTAAGTACATATTAGTTTTTATATTTTTTAAGTATCTGTAGGGCAAAAAAATGCAGAAAACTTACCATCCATGGCGAAGTTATTAGTGAGTATTTGCTGTAGTCTGTCCAACACTGTGTCCAAATCAGCATTCAACTCTTTCATCTTGTCATTACTGGTCTCCATACTGCGGATATCCGCAGCGAACTTCTGTTCCGCAGCGGACAGTGATTGGTTGCAATCAAGTTTAGAGTGCACTGATTGGCGGACTCGTTTGTCGGGCGCGAGGGATTTTGTGTCTATTTGCAATGAAGTAAAGTTCAATATTAGAACAGTACATGAATTTATTTTAATCCAATTGAATTTGCAAGGCATTTTATTGGTTGCAATTATGAGTTTATATAACATTTTATACAATGGATAAGCAAAACATCACTTACCATTATACCAACTGCTAATATCATTAATAGACACTGTCGATATACTGTCTGAAGTGGCATGTATGACTACTGGTTTCAATGCATCACCACTTGTTGTCAATAAATTCTGACTCTCCGTATGTTTTGACACCACTGAGAAGTTTCCAGAATCCAAACTCAGTACCCGAGGCTGAATTTTTGTGTTATCATCGATCTTTGACTGTTTCTCATCTATTGGTGGTATGGGACTGAAGATGTCGAATGCCTGGGGACGATCATTTTTGTCGTTTGTAGCCTCTAGAGGTATGATTTGTTGATTGGATGATAGATTTTCCTAGAGGATGGAAAGTTTTGTGTATGAAAAATATGAATTTTACTATTATATTTATTATTTTATTGTACACACAAAGCAACATAGTTATACATGATTAAATAACTTGAAAAAAAGGCAACTTTATCTCCCGGGGAGATCTCTTCCAGCAGACTTATGAAATAGAGACTTTACTTACTAATTTTACTTTACTTATTGTACTTAATAATTTCTAATTAAAATATAATAAAGCCCTAAGCCTTTCTCACAACCTTCTGACAAGATATGTGAGACAGCTCCTAAGGCCATTTCTCATTACCTCCTAATAAAGTAACTGTTAACAGTCTGATAGATAAATTATATGCCAATGGGGATAGTGTAAGTTTTTAATGATTCATTATTTATAAATTTTTCGAATGAATTAGACATGTACAACATTTCGAAACAATATTTTTTTTTGGACAAAGGACTAGGAAATTATAGCAAAAAATGTAAAATACAGGCGATGACGTCGCAGTTGCGGCTGTGTGGATTTTATGCTACTTTTGTCACAATGTATAAAAAAATTAATGTCCCTACGGATCAAAATAAACTTCACTGTCACCTATCATCCAGCCAAACAAACAAAAATATAACCTCTATTGTGACAATAATATCTTTCTTGTGAACTAACTTTGTTCTCGTTTCTTTGAGCCTGAATTTCCGGTTATTTACAGATTCGCAAATCGCAAGTTTTGTTTTCGTTTGGGTATTTGTCATTTTTTGTTTATTTAGGGTGAACTAGTCTATCCATGCAGCTGTTACTGTGACGTCACGTTAGTTTCAATAAACACTGCCACTTTGTGGTTCAATCTATATTGGTTTACTCTATATAAAAATACACAAAAATCTGGGTGGCAGAAAAATTACACTGTTCACATTATCTGCCAATTAAATGATGCTGATACTGACTTTCTGATAAAGTATAACTGACTGTCTGGTACTTTATCAGAAGATGGTGAGAAAGGCTCTTAATATTTGGTGTTTAATACGTACTTTGTCGTACTGTTTGTGAATTTCTCTACTTTTCTAAGATATTCTCTGTTTTTAATTGTGGATATATGATGATAATGATCTTAGCCTTTTAAACGTCCCATTGCAGGGCACAGTCCTCACCTAGTAAATCGTATAGGTTTCAGGCCATAAACCACCATGCGAGGCGAGTACGAATTGATGGGGAAAAATCTGTTCATCATCATCATCATCATCATTTCAGCCCTTGGACGTCCACTGCTGGACATAGGCCTCCCCCATTGTCCGCCATTTAGACCTATCGGCAGCGACCTGCATCCAGCGGGTGCCCGCAACCTTTATGAGGTCGTCTGTCCATCTAGCAGATGGACGTCCTCGGCTTCGTCTACCGGTACGTGGTCTCCACTCGAGAACCCTTCTGCCCCATCGGCCATCGGTTCTTCGAGCTATGTGCCCTGCCCACTGCCACTTCAGCTTGCTAACCCGAGATTAAATCTGTTCAGTAGATGCAAAAAGGTATGAAAAGTCCTAAGAAATGATAAGGCAGGTACTAAAAAACTACTAATAGTAATAAAGAACAAATAAGAATTGGCAAACAATAATTTGAGAACCTTCATATAACGTTATTCTGTTAGCTGTATTTTTTTAAAGTCAAAATTATTTTAAGATTTCTGGCTATTTGTCATAATCTATACATATAATAAAATCGTAACAAAGCTGTCTGTACATTTAATATTTATCCAGATCTATAAAGTTACTCTAATGTGTTGATCAAGTTGCGGGCACTGCTAATATTACACTAAAACGTTAAATAAACTGGAAGATAATACAGAATTCAGATTACATTTAATTAAAAATGTGTTCAAAAAGTATTCCACAGCTTTAAATATGAAAAATGTAATCAAATTTGATATTATTGGGAAAAACGTTTGGTACCTTCAATATTTTGAGCCTGCTTATCTGCGTGTATATTTGATTGTAATGCAAATCCACTTTGTCCTTCAACCCATCGTCTGAATCCTTAGCGACGCTTTGTAGCTGATTTGAAAGCTCCTGAAGTGCTCTGAAAATAACAAATACAGGTGCAAATTATCACGAGTGGCAAATTTAAAAAAAAACTTAGTCTGTTAACATCCATTATCGATAGGACAAAATGAACTTGAAACTTTATCTTCTATACTTAAGGCTTCTATACTTCTGCATTAGGGGGCACCCGGCGACAACTTAGGACCATAATTTTGTCACTCACTCATTCACTCAGTGGTCATCAAAAATCTAAAGTATTTCTAGAGGTGCTAGGAAGTTGAACTTTGGCATGCTGATAGAGGTTGGAATACAACCTAAGGGAAAAATCTGAAAATGGAAACTTTCCACTCTGGTCGCCTCCAAAGTGGGAGGGAGAGGTTACTATCACGTTAAACTGGAATCATTATGGTAATTAGTGAATGTGTTACCGCTAAAGTGCAGAAATCAGTTATTCTACAGATTACCTAGGGTGATCCGTTAAAGTGCCGAAAATTATTTAATTTCTCAAATTACGTAGATAATCTGCACATTACCTACTAGGCACTCGTTAAAGTGAAAATAAGATCTTTGCTGGAACAACAGCAACGTTTCTGTACGCTTAAATTAACATAATGTTATTTATTTATTTTTCGATATCTAAAGAATCAAGTGAATTTCAATTGTTTATTTAGCAACCTAAATAGTGTTATAAAATAGTTTTCATTATTATTGGTATTTGAAGTAATTTAAATTGAAAGCTCCAGATTTGAATCTGTATTTTAATTACCTTCAGAGCATTCCAACTTTGCTGGGTTGCTGGTTTGTCTATGACCACAACGCGCGAGCCGAGCGAGCGAAGCGAGCGTGCCGCGATAGCGGCCGGCGAAGCCCATATCCGAATTGCCACATCCGGCGTGCCAACGTTTGTCATTTTGGACTAATGTTGGCATGTATCGCGGATGATGTCTATGGGCGACAGTATCCACTTACCATGTACTTACCATACCATGGTAGACTCTATGCTCGTCTGCCGCCTTCGTACATAAAAAAAAACTAGGTAGCAAAGAACGGCAAAAATACTATAATTAAAAAAACATAATTTTGCAAATAAAAACAGTATAGAAAACTTACTTATTCTGATTTTCCAATTGGTTTATAATATCTTGTAGCATAGTAGCTGGATTATTCGCATTTTGACTTGATGCTTTGCTCACAGTTGAAGTATAAATTACGGGTCTACGGTCTTTTCGTCTTCTAACCGTGCCTTGACCTTCCACTTTAGCTGTGATCTTATTAGAAAGCTTTTTAGAAGTCTTTTTCTTTTTGGTCTTTGTACAGAAGAAGAAGCGCTTCATGCCTCTTATGAAGTCTAAATACTGTGAATTGTGAACCTGAAAATATATTTCTCTTTATTTATTTTGTTAATGATAAAAAAACTAGATACACAATGTGCTATTAAAGTGTTAATATGCCATTATAAGGTTGCCTGGGGTACTTATCATTCAGTATTGACACAAGAATTAAAATTCTCACGTGTTTGTTATACATAAAAAATGTCTGCAATACTTTCTCTTATTATTGGAATGGATTTGGGAATGGGTTGGGAAAATGGGGAGGTATAGGGTGCAGTGCTGTAACTAGCCTTTTATGCGCCCGGTGCGAGCTTCTGTAACTGCGCCCTTGAAAAATTTAGGTATTGTAAAATACCTACAATAATAGGCTAACCTTGAAAAAATAATAGGTTACAATTATGTATGACCCAAAACTTGGTCCTGGTCTGGTCATTTCTGCGCCCCTCCAGGATCTGCGCCCTGTGCCTGGGCACCGCTGGCACCGCCCTAGTTACGGCACTGATAGGATGGGATGGGAATGAGCTCTGGCATATCTCACTCAGTACCAAAACACATAGGATAAAGTGGGAAATGCAGTACATTTCAAAAGAGAGGGGTAACGTGGCTAGTCGAATGCGCCCAGTAGGCGTGGGAATGCAGCGTGCACTCTCCCCCTCCAAAAACATCATGCCAACATCAGTTTCTTTATATAGAAAGGCAGCAGACGAGAAGCCAGTCCGTCTGGTGGTAAGTGTGGGCCTGCGACATTTATCGTAATAAATTAATTTCATACTACACAATATTCGGAGTTTTAGTGTGTGGTGCACCGTAAACGTCACATGTAATGTCTCTGGTAAGCGATACACGTACGTTTAGTACGTGTATTGCTTACACACATTGTATTGCTTACGTAGCAATACACGTACACGCTCTGCCCAACGAAAAAAAGTCTATTTAGTTCTATCAGTAGAACTGGAATCCCGGATAGTTCTATCGCCACTAATAACTACGAAAATGGGATATAAGAGGAACAATCCATAATAATTGACAGGATTATTCTGAATGATATTATAATATATTCTAAATTCAAATAACAAAATATGAATCAAAATAGGTGGACTTCTATTTTTATTTATATGTGATTAAAACTATATTTTGTTTTGTTTACTTAACGACATATTAAACAAAATAGAAAAAGAAACATAATTCACTTTATCTAAAGCGCGCGCCACGAGTGAGATGAATTTCGTACATTGAACTTAAACAAACATTTTGAATTCGAGAATATTTATGTAAACTCTGAATCGAATCCCACTGAAACAAACTCTTTAAACAGACTTTAAACGGTATACCCCGCACCTCTCAATCGAACCGTCAGACGCGCACCGCGCAACGTGACTATTGTTATTATGCAGCCAGCCCTCAGACAGGATGAATGTGTCTCCATGGATCGCAATGTGCGTTCAAAATGTCGATGTCCAAATGTGTCCTGCAGTTCACACTATGACGCACAGATAACTGCGTTCTTCATCGACCCGCGAGCCAAGTGATCCACGCGAGCCAAGTGATCCACCGTCCAGGGTAATGTTTTTTTTATATCAGTGTATGAAAAAAAAGAAAGTCTCAGAAGGACGACGGCCGCATCGGAAGCGGCCACCGTCATACGAACCGCTTTTTCGGTGTTCAGTAGTGAGCACAGTGCGTGTGCGCGTAATGCGGCAAATTGAAATTACGAGTTAAAAGTTTTATCAATTCATATTTTTTAACAATTTTAAAATGGAAGTTAATAAGGAGAAAATTAGATATGTGTTACATTTTTTTTTGACAAGAGTATGAATGCTTCTAGCGGTCGAAAAGAGATTTCTTGTGTTTAAGGCGAAGATGCTGTCGTTATTAAGGTAAATGTTAATTGGTGGAACTCCTCGATGAGTAAAGGAAGACTCGTCCAGTTGTTCTGTCATTTTTCCTATTTTTTGCCATGTGGCTGTTTGTTATTTCGACGTGACTAAGTAACAAACATCCAAACAAGCAAACAAACTTTCGCATTTATAATTTAAAAAAAATTATAAACGGCTGATTGAATTTGGGTGAAATTTCGCATAGAAATAGATTATGGTCTGGAATAATACACTTTTTAAGGTAATGTTCACGTGTTCGGACTAGAGGGCAAAAACCTAGTAAAAATATAAACAGTAAATGGTTCCAAACTACCATTTTTTGTCTATGTATACTGAACTGCTTTTAAGCATCAATAACAGGCAGTCTTGAAAAATATTGTAACTGTTTCTTGTAACTGGTGGTTTCTTACACTTCGAGGGGGAGAGTGCACGCTGCAATCCAATAGCCGCTAGCGCGCTCCACTGGCCATGTTACCTCTCTCCCACAGAAGACTACATTGAAATGTACTGCATTTCGCACTTTATCTAATTTCCCTAATGTACGTACGTGTTTCGGTAGTGAGTGCGATGTGCCAGAGCCCACTCCCATCCTATCCCTCCCCATTTTCTCAACCCTTTCTCCAAATCTATTCCTATATATCCAAAGGTAGGCAGCGCATCCAGGGGCGTGCCAACGCTTATCATTTTGGACTAATGTTAGCATGTATCGCGGATGTCTATGGACGACTCGGCTATCGCTTTCATCCATAAAAAAAAACATGGTTAGTCTAAAATGTTAATTTTCTTGTTTATTTGAGAAAGATGTTAAAAGATTTAACACACAAAGACTATAATGTACTTACTTGTTCACAATGCTGTTGTTGAAAAATATAAAATATAATTTAACTATGACATTTTATTTATATTTCACTTTTTTCCACTAATATAGATCATTTCAATAAACTCGTGAAACTGCATAGGTAATATACATACAAAGATAACAATCAGACTCAAGTATACAATCGCTACCTTAATTTTTTTTTTTTCAATCCCGGGAACACCGACATTTTTTAATTATGTTTTCTAAAAAGGGCTAATCCATACTATGACAGCATGTCGCAAGTACCAAAAATCGTTCTACCTACATCGATCATGTCATCATCATCGATTATTATGCATGTTATGTCTACCTTAAATAGGTGTTACACTTAAGGTTATTTTTCTTTTAAATAATACTATACTATGTAAGCATTAGTGTAATTAACCACTGGCTGTCCTCAAATAATTATAAAAAATAACACAATTTTGTTCATATTCATTTGTTATCTCTTGGTATATTGTCATTTGTTAAAAAAAAGAAATGAAATATAAAAAAACAACAACTGTAAATTATTCGCCAACTAATCATTTAAATCATTTAAGCGACTAAAAATAAAATTGTAGCTTTTTATAAAAAAATATAAGCAATAGTAAATTAAAAGTATGTTACCTCTCCATCAATAATTTCTTGAACTAGATGCGTCTTCTTATGACCCGTGACTGAAGTCATGTCCTTATCATACAGATAGCACTTCTCGCAGAAATACACTTCAGTACATTTTGAACACTTGAATTTCAGCACCTGGAAAATGATTGAAGTGAAGTGAACGTTTTAAGCGAAAAACACAAGTTTTGAGCTCTTCTATAGGTGAAATGAAAGTTGCTTTACATTTATGAGTAAATATTTTAAATAGCTCATTTCTTTGTATTGACATTTAATGTAATACATTTTCAAATATTTCTTTATTTATCCTGTACTACTCAACCATGTTTTAGCAAAAACCCGCGTAGTAAGAACTTCAGAGCCGCGTTTCTTCCACTAAAATTCATTAATTCAACAAGATAAGGTACAATTATACGTAGTATATAATTCTATTGACACATAGTGTACTAATATTTCCGTAAATTAACACAAATCACGAGAAAAAGTAAAATAATGTGCGTCAATTTCGACGGCATTTAACTGCAATTTTTTATCATTTATTAAAGAATTTTTTTAATTATACTTAAAATAAAATCAATTTTGTACCTAATTAAAACAAAAACATAAGTATTTTTATAAATTATGATTTACTATATATATTTTTTAATATCACAAAATTGTTCTAATTGCTTTTAGTATGGCGCGAGCGCTCATCGAGGTAAGATCTACGTCAGTTTCGCCGCGCTCCGATCGCACGCGTTTACGAAACATTATACCTATAAGGATTGCAACGTCTTGATCAATTGAGTTTCTTATTGTTATGTTTAGTTGACATACTAATTATTAAAATATTATAGTGGTTGGTATTATTTGGTTATTGAAGTCTTTGAATTATTTGTTTTTTTGCACATCTGTACTAAATAATAAGACATAAATAAACATCTGTACACATAATAAAGAGGTAAAATTGTGTGTTTGTAGGTATGTTGGGGGTAATCTCTGGAACTACTGAACCGATTTCAAATATTCTTTCACAAGCTACATTTACATTCAGGAAGCTACATTATCCGTGTCTAACATAGGCTAAATTTTATTTTGAAATTTTGAAACAGAAATTTGAAAAAAAAAAACTCATAAACCGAAGCGATAGCGGGTCGTTAGTGTTTGATATTTTTTTTAAATATCACGTAATAGTATTTAATAAATTTATTATTTTTAGAAATGGGGAGAAAAGATTCCGTTTACCATCGTGTGAAAAGAAAAAAACGTCATAACTATGCAGCGTTGAAAAAAGCAACAGAAGCCAGGTATTTTTTTTTTTGGGATGTAACCATATATTTCATTTGTCACTGCCTTTTCTATAAATTAGTTTTTAATTTCAAGATGAAAAAGCAACAAAATCTGATTGAGCATCAAATAAGTTCCAATAGTACCGAAAGCGTGGTGAGTTAAGATAACTTGTGTAATAATTTGAAAATGTATATACGGCATTTTCAAATTATTGTCCCCTGACAACGCCATTTTTTTAGAAGGATTGTCTCACGCAATAGAATCGGATGATCGTGGATCTGGAAAAATCGTTAGTATTTAAAATTATTTGAGGAGTGTCATTTGAAAAGGACTTATTTCCACCTTATCAGGTTTTTCAATAATTGGAAAATATTGTAATAGAATTCTATTAATAATGCACTAATTCTATTAATAAATTCTATTAAGTATAATTTTTCTACCCGGACTGCAAAGTAACTCATATGTAACTCACGTAATATTTGGCATTAAATTATTTATTTTTAAACTAATTATATGAGAAGATATAAATATATCAAATTTGGAAATAAGTACCTTTGTTCAGTACTTACTGCTGGAAATAAGACTTTTTGTTTTGTACTATGAGATAAATAATAAGCATTTTGATTTGCATAAATTACTTTAATAAATGAAGTCGGTTAAAAGTCGGTCTAAGTCGATTTGTTAGTAGTTTTGTATGAAACTTTATATTAACGATTTCTGTGTGTTTAATATAAGGAAATAAGAGGATTTGTCGTGAACTAGTAAATTTAAGGTCATTTTTCTGGAAGAAATAAGCGTTTTTGATGAAAATTATATTGCATGGAGATGTAAACGAATGCTAAATATCGTTAAAAAAAAATAATATATTTTTTTCCTAGAAGTGGAAATAAGCCCTTTTAAAATGACACTCATTTATAATTTTTTTCTTTTATTTTATTATACAGATGGTCCACTTGATAAAAAGAGGTTGTTACCGCTCATAGATAATTGCAACATCAGAAGGGTTGCATGCGCTGCCGGTCCTGCAGATAGCGGTTCACTGCTTTCTTGAAAAATCTAACACTATTGCTGTGTTGGGAAATGACATTCGTGATGCTGTACTAATTAATGACAATGAGTTCGTACATGACATAATTATGGACATATGTAGGTACTTTTAATGCAACAATTCATGTTTCCTCTCGATTCACAATATTTTTTTTTTCATCTCATTTTAGTAATAAGATTGAAACTTGTAATTGGCTTTATAAAGTATGAATGAATAAATGTGTTTTGTAATAAGCTGTTGGTTTCAGTAAAAAAGCATACATGCACACAACTATTTATTTACAAATGCTTTACGTTTCTTATTTTTATTTGTTTTAGGAACATTTCGTCATTGATAGAAGTAGAATAATTGCTTTCCAATAATTTTGGGGTCAATTATTGTCTATAGTGTTCTTCAGGTTAATTCGATAGGTACGAATTGTTAGATTTCAAGGTCTTCTTTAATTGTAAGATACAATGTTTATTCGAGAGATTTTATCCTTATCATGGACTCCATCGATTGGTTCAATAGAATAGTGACTGTCTACTTTTTGCATTTTAGTTGGTTCGATTTCCGGCTCAGGTAAGCTTTTTAAAAAATGTTTGAATGCGTTTATTTTTATTTTAAAAAAACAAAAGAATGTTTCCTTTGAGTGAAATTTGATATCCTCAATATTTAATGTACATTTCCTCCATGTCTCGTTCATATTTTCCATCCTGTATAATATTAATTATATATATCTAATTTTTCAATGACTAGAAACTATTTATCCCATTTTTTTTCTAGTTGTAGAGTCATAAAACATCAATTTCAGGAACAGTCAACTTTACAGTCAATAGGTTATTTGATTCTTTTATATTTACAAAGTTACAAACGAGATATTAAGGAATGGATAGAAAAAGGGTTGGGAAAATTGGGAAAAGTAAGTATAACGGGACAAGGACTTTTTCATATGCCCCTTGGAAGAATAGGATGAGAAATTAAGAGCATAATAGAATAAGGAGTTTCTTTTATTACACTATATTTTCCATTGGGACGGGATTGGATTAGAAGTGATGGGAAAAAATACAAAAATGTCTTGTTATACCTGTATGAGTGGTTGACAGCATGCTGCGCAGTTGTCAGCGGCGTTAGCGATATTCCTGCTGTCCCGTAAGCGCTGTACTGCTGACAACCACCTTGCGCTTGTGCAACGTGCAACGCCCCACTCTGATACCGCGCAGGAAGATACCCCCAGCATACCGGCACTCTAAATTTAGATTATTCTTTATACTTTATTATACACACAGTACATAAAAAGAGATTAACTAAATGAACTAACACTAATACTGGGATTAAACTGTACAATTGATGAACTCATCTCTTTTGATTTCTACCAGTATACACGCGATGGTGGTAAACATGCTAAACATAGAAATGCTATGGTTACTTATAATAAGATACGAAAATCCAAAATTGTAATATACTCGTACATAATATATTCCTCTGAAAAATGTTTGCAACTTTTCTAACAAGTTCCCTATATTATTTTGATTCTGATTCCTGTGGGAACTCTATAATGGATCTGGATAAATAGTAACGAGTAAGTCCATCTGAAAACAGAGGATTTTGGGTACCCCTCTTACCACGATACCCTCTGATTTTCACCAAATTATGTAGACTTGTAGTCCCTAACCCCTTAACTAATATTCCGTTGAGAGAAGGTTAAAAAGTTGAACGGTGCGTCCTGCAGAGCAGTGCGAAGTCGCCATTTTGGTATTTTTGGGGACCAATTTTGCCAGACTTCCCGTTGACGGATTTCGATGAGATTAGGCTTAAAAAATTCCTAATTTAAAACTGAGAAGACATTTTTTTTCTTGTTTTGAAATTTGACCTGGGTCAAAAAAAGGTCAAGGTCAAAAGGTCATTAAAAGGATTATGCAATGCGGCTGCTGCAGATTATGATTAAAAGCTGATAAAATGATTAGAAACTTATACTAAATTAGAAAAAAAAAATCAGTAACGTGCTTTAATTAAAAAAAATTATATAAAATTTAATTATAAAATTTAATTAAAAAATCATTTGCACAAAACCGCCTGAATTTTTTTGTTATTGACCTTGACCTAGGTCAGTTGACCCGGGGAAAGCACGCTACTGATTTTTTTTTTTAATTTAGTATAAGTTTCTAATCATTTTATCAGCTTTTAATCATAATCTGTAGCAGCTGCATTGCATAATCCTTTTAATGACCTTTTGACCTTGACCTTTTTTTGACCCAGGTCAAATTTCAAAACAAGAGAAAAAAATGTCTTCTCAGTTTTAAATTAGGATTTTTTTAAGCCTAATCTCATCGAAATCCGTCAACGGGAAGTCTGGCAAAATTGGTCCCCAAAAATACCAAAATGGCGACTTCGCACGGCTCTGCAGCACGCACCGTTCAACTTTTTAATCTTCTCTCAACGGAATATTAGTTAGGGGGTTAGGAACTACAAGTCTTTGGTGAAAATCAGACGGTATGGTGGTAACTGCGTTTCTCTGTTTTCAGATGGACTTACTCTAACCTAAATGTTAATCCAGCACATAATTTTTCTTTTTTTTTTATGGACGAAGGTGGCAGACGAGCATACAGTCCATACACACTGTAGCCCATAGACATTCGTGATACATGCCAACATTAGTCCAAAATGACAAACGTTGGCACGCCCCCGGATACGCTGCCTACCTTTGGATATAGGACTGGATTTGGAGAAATGGTTGGGGAAATGGGGAGGGATAGGATGGGAATGGGTTCTGACACATCTCACTCACTACCGAAACACGTACGTACATTAGGGAAATAAGATTAAGTGGGAAATGCAGTACATTTCAAGGTAGTCTTCTGTGAGAGAGGGGTAACGTGGCCAGTCGAGTGCGCCCAGCGGCTGTTGGATTTCAGCGTGCACTCTCCGCCTCATAAAGTAACATAAGCTGTAACTACAAGTTTTATTAAAATCCGTCCAGTAGATTTTGCATGATGCGCGTTCAGACAGACAAAAAATGCTGTTTTGGGCTCTATATGATTCCTACTTCATATTACATTCACTTTTTCGCAAAATATTTTATGTACAGACAGGGCTAATGTTTTGTACGTATTATTTACTCATGTGTCGAAACCCATCTAGTGATTTACTAATGGAGGTCTGTGGCCTGCAGTGGGTTCTTAGTGACATCAACGAGACATGAGACATCTGTGTGAATGGATGCCGAATTGTCCAATCCGATTGTCGAAATATCCTTGCAGTAAGACATGAGCTTTGCATGTGAGTGGGTGTCAAATTGTCCACTCAGATTGTAGAAAGATCCTTGTGACAAGATCTGAGCATTGCATCTGCGTGAGTGGGTGCAAAATTGTCTAATCCGATTGTTGAAATGGTTCCTGCTGTACACTATCAATGGGCACTTACATGCCAATCTCATGTCTTATTGATTAGGTAACTAAAAATTAAGATAAATTATCTAAAAATTAAGATGATTAGGTAAGAAAGTTAAAGAAAATACCTTTGCAAAACAATTGTCAACATCTGTCTGCAGCTGATCACACTGTTCTCCTAGATAATGAGGCAATGCTGTCATTTGTGTCAAAAGTGCAGCGAGTCGACGTGGTGACACACAACTGTTGTGGTCAGAGCTGCAGTTGGCTAAAGTGGTCCATTTATCAGAAACTGACTCCTCGCTTAGTGCGATGAGGAGGGTTTTTGCTGCTAAAACTCTTATTGGCTCTTTTCTGTCTCTGAATCAAGGAATGTAAAGATATTTTTGTTACAGTTCCAGATAACAATGTCTGTCTGTTTTTTAGAACATTTATCTATTGTGATAAGGTACTTACTCGAATGTTAAAAAATATATTAAGAAATTGTATATTTAAATAAAATAATTTAAGTTATTAGTAATATAAATTCATGAAAATCAAAAAATATTTTCATAATGATTGAGTATAAAAATTTTGTAGATGCAAATTATCATTATCAATTTCACAAACAGTCAAGTATAGCTGATTTATACATGTAAATATACTCATATAAAGGTATTCATATGAACTATCTTAACCTGCCTGAGTATAAGCAACTTTAAACAATATAAGACAAAAGGTTACTGAGATACTGAAAAACATTTTAATACATATTTTAAATATTGTAAACAATGAAATTAACTTCAAACTCACTTGTCATAGACATTAAGTACTAAGTTCATCAAGAGATCCACTGCCAAATCAACATCTCCCGTAAAGATGCCCTCCTTCTCAGCAGCATAGTAAATATCAGCAAGCACTGCCTCTAGTTCGGCCGTGTCTAAAGATAAACTGCTCTCTGACAAAGAGAGCTGGTGACGGGCGAACACTCCAGAGCTGATGCGAAGGGAAGGCACTGTGAAGAGGTTATTTTTCTTTGAGAAATAATTAAAATGGGCAACAAAATTTAGAGGTGGGTCTAATAGTCAGTCTAATTGGCGTTGACGTGTAGGTACTTTGGTTGATCATAATTTGCTAACCCCAAATCAGCTAACCAGCCAACATCAGTGCAGAATGACAAATGAGATTTAGAGATGGATTTGGAAAAAAAAGGGTTGAAAGTGGGGAAGAATAGGATGGGATGGAAATGGGCTCCGGCATACATCACTCACTACAGCACAAGAATGTACATTGGGGGGAATAGGACAAAGTGAGAAATGCAGTACTGTGATAGTCTTCTGTGAGACAGGTAACTTCGCCAATCAAGTGTTAGCTGTTGGATTAAAATGTGCACCCTCCCTCTCCCACTGGGATTATATGGGATACATTTTAGATGAGAAATACAGAGGATTATTTTTACAAATATTTTATATTAAAAAAAACTTATATAAATGCTGATAATTAACAAATTAAGTTCATGTTAAAAAAGAAATATACCTAGGTTAGCGATGGGTAACTCCAGAGTTAATGAATTAAAAGAGTTACTCCGCAAGCGAAGTAGAAACCCTTAGTTACTCCACCGAACTGCTACTAACTCCGAGGATAACTCCTCCGAGGGCTTACTTATTCTTTTGACGTTTCGTTTTTGGTTGGACTGCCGTTCGCTCGCGTATCGACTAGTGCTGGGTAACTCCGGAATTAATGAATGAAAAGATGGCATGACCTTTTTATTAGGATAGGTGTATTAAAAGAATTAAATCCCTTAATTGTTCTATTTATACTCGATCATCCGAGATTACTCCTCGATGGCGTGACGTTCTTTTTAGGATAGGTGTATCAAGAGTTAAATCCCTTGATTGTTCCATTTACTCGATCGTCCGAGATTACTCCTCGATGGCGCAACGATTTTTTAGGATAGGTGTATCAAGAGTTAAATCCCTTAATTGTTCCATTTACTCCGATCGTCCGAGATTACTCCTCGATGGCGTGACCTTTTTTTTTAGGATAGGTGTATCAAGAGTTAAATTTTTTAATTGTTCCATAGACCTTCTTTTTTTCCTTGTGCTTGATTACCCAGCATTAGCATCGATAGTGATTACATAAAAGAGTTAAGGAGTTACTAAGAGAAGTTGTATCCGCAAGCGGAGTAGGATTAGGTGAGTTAAACCACTCCGAAGTCTTGATTACCCACCACTAATCTAGGTCCTTAGGTAGTAAGTACATAGAAAATTTATTGCATACCTATGAAAATACTTTTACTTACCTCTAAGTTGTTTTTGAAGAGTAAATATTTTAAAAGCTATTCTATAAGCACTATACTTGATGCCGTCGTAATCTTCAAGAGATTCCATAATTTTTTGGAATTCAGGGTGGTCGTATTGCTGTTTACCTGTTGTTTGACTGAAAAAGTAATATTATTTTAATAGCTTAATAAATTTTTCGAATCAGTTTCTAAAGAAGAAACATAATTTTGACAATGTTATAATTTTTAAATAGTTTACCAAATGTAATTTTAGTGAAAGTTGTATACAAATGTGTGCTTACTCAACATAACAAGGATAACCGGCTTCATTTTCGATTTTTGACCACGACTTTGCAGCCATAATATGTTTATTTATCACAGTTCTATACAAATCACACAATGGTATTTAAAAAATTTCGCATATAAGTTTTTACAACCGTCATAGAATATTCAAATAAAAATTTACTATCGTCATCTTGTCAAAATACATCATGGTGATGACAGCAGCGTGACAGTCTTATTTTTATCCAATGACGTTTAGGCATTTCGTTATTAAAACTTCAGTTAGCCAATCATCGCAAAGAAAAGTAGTGATTTTTGTGATTGGCAATACTTTTTATATCTAAATAGCACAAAGAAACCGTATTTTAGATACCGATTGATGTTTCATTATTTATTCGAGTTCGAAATATTTATAAAGAATACATTAACAAAACAGAATTTAGGTGTAACTATAGGTACATAATTGAAGAATCATTTATATTTTTGTAAATTTCTGAAACACCAATTACTTAGTACAACGGAACGTTATTTCATGTCAGTAGTTCGTTTTCTTTGACCAAAACATAGATGACAAGCTCAGTAACCAATCAATGAAGGCGTTAGATTGTTTACTTATTATATTGTCCAATCACAGTGACGTATACAAATGTAATTTTGAGTCCCATTTCCTCTTTGTAAAGGAGACGCCATTTTGCGAGCGTCTCTTGGCGGCGTGTCGGGTTTCCTCATTTTAACCAGAAATACCTCTAAGAGAATCATAATATTGTTTTGTTTTTGTGTAATATGTCGTATCAGTCTAGTGTAGCACAGGACAGTCTGGCTGCGGCTCAATTAGAAATGGCCGGTAACCCTAATGCTTTGGCTTTGCGTCGGCCATTCGATCCAGTAGCGCACGACTTGGAAGCGAGTTTTCGTTTGACCAGATTTGCCGATTTAAAAGGAAGAAGCTGTAAAGTACCGCAAGATGTTTTGGTTAAGCTCGTGGAGTCCCTGCAGCAAGACTACTCCCAGCAGGAGCAAGATCAATTTATGCATGTGGCGATCCCGCGCATCGGCATTGGCTTGGACTGTTCGGTAACGCCTCTAAGGCACGGAGGACTTTGTTTGGTGCAAACAACTGACTTTTTTTACCCCCTAGTCGACGATCCTTACATGATGGGTAAAATCGCGTGTGCAAATGTGTTGAGCGACTTATACGCGATGGGTGTGACGGAATGTGACAATATGCTAATGCTGCTTGGCGTCTCCACGAAGATGACTGAGAAGGAACGGGACGTGGTTATACCTCTTATCATGCGGGGATTCAAGGACTCTGCCTTAGAAGCTGGCACCTCAGTTACTGGAGGCCAAACAGTTATCAACCCCTGGTGCACCATTGGGGGAGTCGCCACAACTATTTGCCAACCAAATGAATACATAGTCCCTGACAACGCTGTGATGGGTGATGTGCTGGTGCTAACAAAACCTCTTGGCACCCAAGTTGCTGTAAACGCACACCAGTGGCTTGACCAGCCTGAACGTTGGAATCGCATTAAACTAGTGGTCTCAGAAGAAGATGTACGCAAGGCATACCATAGAGCTATGGACTCTATGAGCAGGCTTAACCGTATTGCAGCCCGTCTTATGCACAAATACAATGCTCATGGATCTACTGATGTCACAGGGTTTGGCCTGCTCGGACATGCACAGAACTTAGCTTCACATCAAAAGAATGAGGTTTCATTTGTTATCCATAACTTGCCTGTGATTGCTAAGATGGCTGCAGTTGCCAAGGCATGTGGTAACATGTTCCAGTTGCTTCAAGGTCATGCTCCGGAAACTTCCGGCGGGTTGTTGATTTGCTTGCCCCGTGAACAAGCAGCTGCATACTGCAAAGACATTGAAAAGCAGGAGGGCTACCAGGCGTGGATTATTGGTATTGTGGAAAAGGGCAATCGTACCGCACGCATCATTGACAAACCCCGAGTTATTGAAGTGCCCGCCAAGGATTAAATTGAGTCATCAGCATCACAGAACATAATAATATAAACTTTCAGACTTCCAAATACTGGATTCATTTTAGTTATTTAAAAAAAAGGAACTTGTTTTTACATACATTGTGGGTACATATTATGTTAGTTGATGCTGACATCAATTCATTAATTTTAAGTTTGTTTACAATCTGTAATACTTGTTGCTGTTCAGAGAGTTAACACAGCTAGAAGTAAAAAATATGAGACTAAGTAAGAAGATTGCTTTTAGAGAAATCTAGTGACTTTGATGTTTTAGATAAGGTGTCACTATTAAAATTAAGAGAACTATTCCATTAGGTACCTAAAAACCTAACAGTTTGCAGCTTGTTTTATAAAATTTTTCTGCAAAATTTCAAATAAGTGAATTTTATTAGAATAAAGATATTTTTCAGTCAAATACATTCCTTTTTTAATTTGCCTTCCCAATATTGTGCATTTAAAAAGCAAATGTATGGGATTTTCATGTATGAATTACTCTGCTATTGAACTGATAGAGCCATCTGTATTTTGTTCAAATCAGTCTGATTCTATTATAATAAATAATACCTACATGATAATTTATTACCTATCTTGATTCTCTGCTCAAAAGTTGAACTAGTAAAGAATGTCATAAATTCCTTTTTTAATTTGCCTTCCTCAGATTGTGCATTGAGGAAAAGCAAATGTATGGGATTTTCATGTATGAATTGCTCTTGAATTGATAGAGCCATCTGTAGATTTTTGTTGAAATCGGTCTGATTCTATTATAATAAATAATACCTACATGACAATTTATTACCTATTTTGATTCTCTGTGACGATTAAATGCACTTTTTTGTAAATTTTGTCTACAAGAATAAATAAATTTCAATAACTTACCGTTACTAAATAATATTGAATACTAGAAATGCCAATTGAGATAAGATGAGTTGGTTTGCCTAGAAGAGATCGCTTTTACCGATAAGGCAGCCTATTTCTTCTATATGTATATCTTTATGTTACATGTAACTAATAGTTAAAAAGGAATGCAATAAATAATTTTCATTCATAAGGTACTAGACTAGAAAATTTAACAATCCGATTCACTTTTTAATAACACCAAGGGGTACCTATGATTCCCCGTCCTTTAGCTAGAGAAACATACAGACGCTTGTTGGAAGCCCAGTAGATAAGCGACCCGAAGCGAGCGGCGACTTAAGTGTCAGTCCGGTATTGATGAAGTCCCATGTGGAGTCGCACCCTATTGGGGTGTGATCAGGTCGCGTGGAATGGTCCTGCCAACTGGTGAGCGCACATGCAGCGGCACCAATCCCTTGATGTGCGGGAGGCGCGACTTGAAATTAACTGGTTCGTGGCAAGGCAACCGATGAATTCGTCTAGGCTCTTGATCTTCAAGTCCCTCACGATGGTGGCGTTGAGTAACGGGAAACTAGATTTATAAGAGCTTTGTTGCCCTGCGATCCCCCCGTTCCCTAAGGAATTTATTTACTCTTCGCCCATCCACATTTTACACAGGTTATAAATAATAAATTATATACAAAGGGGTCAATCATTATTTTCCACAGAGACTAACTATTTTCGATACTGAAGAACAGGAATTGATAGGTCTTTTGACGAATCGTAGTTTTTGTTTCCTCGCCGAGTAGCAAGGCGATTCGGGAAGAGTGCGGGAGAGGATCTGGACATAAGTCCTGCGATGGCGCCATTCCCTGTACTTGTCTATCTAGTCCGCAACTTTATATTTCCATCTCTGTTTAATAAAACACAGCAGACGTAGATTTTATTTTCTTAGGCTATCCATAGGATCATTTACAACCTAGACATACACAAATGCAAATATGGAAAGCTAAAGGATAAAATACAAACATAAGTAAAGGTAACATAGTTATATAAGTAAAGATAAACATTGACATAAATACAAACAAGGAAAACACAGTCTGAAATAAGCAATCAACATCATCATATACATGAAACGTACCTAAACATTATAACATCTTATAATTACATGCGGATAAGGCATGTAACTAATATCATATAATCTCGTAGAAAAGGAGTTCAGACTCTTTTATATAGGTAGTTCAACTGCGCATGCTCCGGAGTTCGCCGAATGCTTTTTACTCCTTGCGCAACCTCATTTAGACAACTCCTTTCCTTCCGAGACGACCATGCTAGTACACACTACGTGCACTGATTCTACACTATTATGCAGACCTATTGCAGTTTATATTCCATTTCCCTTGACACATTGTTTTATTTATACATAACGGACACTACAATTTCACTTGCTTACGCACTTATTGTTCTGTCGTGCAAAATTTCCTACTTTATCGTATTTCCCCAATGTACGTACGTGTTTCGGTAGTGAGTGAGATATGTCAGAGCCTTTTCCCATCCCATCTTTTGCCTCCCCATTTTCCCAATCCATTCGTTAAGCTGCCTTTGCATATTAACGACCTTTGTGTGGGCAGCGCATCCGGCGGCATACCAACGTTGTCATTCATTCTGGACTGATGTTGGCATGTATCGCGGATGTCTATGAACGACAGTATCCACTTACCATTCGGTGGACTGTTTGCTCGTCTACCGCCTTTTTTCTATAAAAAAAACACTAAAGATTTTAAACTTTTGTTATCGTGGTTGAACATACCTAATAAATGCTATGTAACCGGGTTACTCACGATTTATTATTCCTTTATTATTTTGGATATTTTGGTTTAGACTGCAGAGGCAGGAGAAGGTGTTGTTGCTATTGACAGAAAAATCTGTTTTTTTCATAACAATAATTATGATATCCCGTAACTGAACTCTATATACAATACCTACTAAAGCAAACGAGAATCTGGGAGGACCTGCTTTAAGGGTAATACGAACTATCGCTACCGCCAATCCCTACAAGCACTTATCCTATCAAATATTGTTGTCAAATCGTGGAATTATCTATCGCAGGAGACAGAAAAAGCAAAAATAAATTTAATATCTCGAGACAGAAAGAAGCACAAGTGTATTGATGTAGGCGCATCAGCGAGAGGGGCTAGCCTAATACGTAAATAATAATCTCCGACCGGGAATCAAACCCAAACACTTAATGCAATACTTAATGCAGGGTGGTGTAGAAATTATATTTGTGAATGAAGTCGAAGAAAAGTAACAACACAGACGTTTTCGAGCCTTAACTTTTCCATGGTCGCAAACACAACGATATCTAATCAAAAGTCGTTTGACAGAAAAACAAATGAATAACTGATTTTGAAAAAGAATATCATAGCTTTAAATTGAAATTAATTTGAATTTGGAATTCTAAGCCAAACGCAAGATAACTAAGGTTAAAGTGGCCCCTAAAAAAATGACAATTTCATAAGTAAAAGCCCTAATAATAACCATTTATTTGTAGGCAATAAAAAGGTAGATACATATTTATTATTATTATAGAAACTATTTTTCCGACTATTTAAACAACAACAGGCGTAAGTACGCCTTCAACGTAAGTGACAAAACAATATTGATTCATTTGAGTCAAATCGGGAAAGTGAAGCTCGGAGAGTGGGTACCGCATGAGCTTAATGCAAGTCAGCTGCAAACACGCATCGAAGCTTGCCTTTGTTGAACCGGCACAACAATGAAGGGATTCTGAATCGTATTGTCACTTGTGATGAGTAGTGGATCCTGTATAATAATCGTAAACATTCTTCACAATGGTTGAACTCAGTATACACAGGCAAACAATGTCCCAAAATTCTCGCCAACAGCCTACACACACATTGCTCGACAAACAGCCTCAAAGTTACAGGAGCTTCGACTGGAGACTCCCTAACCCACCGTACTCGCCTGTACTTGTCCCCATTTCCATTTTTTTTTTAAATTTCGGATTACTTTTTACCGGGGAACAAGCAATGAAAAACGCCTTCAGAGAATTTATAGATTCCTGTACCTGGGAGTTATATGGCAGAGGCATCAATCAACTTCCATTAAAATGGCAAAAGTGGATTGATTGATAATAATGGACAATACCTTGATTAATAAAATATATAATTTTAATAGAAAAATATTATTTGAATTTTTCCATATAAAACGACAATTTCATAGGTAGGTAAGAACTGAATACATGTGCACACAACATAAATGACAGAATACAATAGGCGTCCGTATCGCTAAGGCGATCCCTTCCCAGCAACCAAATCCTATTCGGGAGCATTGATAGCCTACCTAGATATCTATTCTCAACTCTCATTCGTGAAGTGCCAAGTCTAAATCCTCGGCTCGTACCACTGAGTTTTTACTAAAGTACAGATTTTTAAAATCACTTTCGACGGACAAGGAAATCATCGTGAAAGTAAAAAATAAAAATAATCGAGCATGTGTATGGGAGGGGTTCGATGCACGTTGCAATGCCACACCCAGTGGGCGCACTCGACTGGCCACGTTGCCCAACACTCACAGAACACTACAGCAAAATGTAAATGCATTTCTCACTATAATTTTCCCGCCACAATTGTACGCACGTGCTTCGGTATTGAGTGAGATATGACAGAGCCTATTCCCATCCTTTCACAACCTTTTCCCCAAATCTTGGAGATTTGGTAGGCAGTTCATCTAGGTGTGCCAACGTTTTCGTCATTCAGCATGGGCGACAGTATCCACTTACCACTAAGCTGTTCGGATGTCACCATTTATAACAAAAATCCGCACTGCCCCAGCGTGGTGGTTAATAGCTCGAAACCTCGTAGTTATTTATTAGGCAAGAACTATGACCCTGTAGTGAGACGTTACGGGCTGATATCGATTCTAAACAAGAATTGTGGCGTGTAGTTAAATGAGCAGCAAAAAAATACTAAATTGGCAGCAAATATTGTGATCAACAACCCAATTTATTTTCCAATAACTGAAACAATTTTGAATGACTAAGAGTGTCATCACATCACCAAGTCGATGGAGTACTCCCATTTCTTGACACATGAGAACGTAAACCTAACCCACCTTTAAATTTGCTGCTCATTTAATTACTTTTTATAATAAAACAACTGTTTCTTATGTAATACAATATATTTAAATTTACCAGTAAATGATATTACATAGGAAATAAATTTCTCCCTGAATGAGCATGTCAGGTAATAATTATAATTGGAAAGCATTGAATACTTATTATTATAATTATAAATATTATAATTACATTACCGGTTTGATCATTATTAAAGACTGCACTATTTTAAGTTCATGTAAATACTACATATAGATACATAATTTTGGGGGGGAGAGCGCACGGTGCAATCCAACAGCCGCTAGGTGCGCTCAATTAGCCACATTACACCTCTCTCAAAGAAGACTATCCACAATGTACGTACGTGTTTCCTATCCCTATCCTTCCCCATTGTCCCAACCCTATCTCCAAATCCATTCCTAGATCTCTAGGCGTGCCAACGATTTGTCATTTTGGACTAATGTTGGCATGTATTGCGGATGTCCATGGGTTACAGTATTCACTTACCATCAAGTGGATGGGATGCTCGTCTGCCGCCTTCATCCATAAAAAAAATAGTTTGTGACAACTATTACAGATACTGAAACAAATATTGTACGCTATATAAAATTATATATATTTAATTTAATTGACCACAACTACTTTATAAGTTAGGCATAACATATTATGTCATTTAAGGCCAAACTAATTACTGAATATAAAAAAGCTATAACCTGACTCAAATAAAACTAAAGAAATAAGATGCACCATACTGAATATGTAATGACGCGTCCACATGAAATAATAACACTCTAGTGTCCACAGCTTAAGAGTGAAAATCTCTGTCGACTTTTCCTTCACTATAAATTATATTTCCCCTGTCCCGAATTATTGATCATTTTTACTCTTTGGAATAGGGTGTCATGGAAAGTCTAAAAATATTTTTTAAATCAACACCCCTCCCCTCGTTTATATAAAAAATCTTTCATTGATATGTAGGAGAAACAGATTTGGGGCGAGCCAAAGAAATTAATTAATCAATATGGTATAAGAGCAGCTACTACGACTACGACATCAAACATCAAAGTCCTACGACTTTGATGTTTTAAATTTTTTATGGCAATCAAACTTCCTCGAGTTTCCAGGATAGGTAGTGGAATCCCCGATTTCCCCTGAGCACTTAGAGCTTCCCTGACTTTCCAGAACGTGGACACGCGGATTAATATTATTATACTCTGTTCAAGTTAAGAAAAAGGTGATGTCACCACTATGAGTCACGTGACTTCATCAATTACGAGAGGGAACGTTCCTCGATTGACCAATTAACATTATGCTATATTGGACGGATGACGCCACTTTTTTCCTACTGCAAATAAAGTATAGTTCATATAGAATAACATGTTTTGAAAAAAATAGACCGGTATAAATAGACGTTGACCGATCTGTCCGGTTCGAAACTAACTTCTATGGAGATATGCATAAGGTCTTACACGACCCGGACTAATTCTAACGAAAAACATCTATTTATGCGACCTCATTTACCTATTTTTTCTAACTCGACCAAGTTAAGGAATATCACCATATTCCTTACCTTGGTCATTAAAAACCAATTTGTAGTATGCAATCATTTTAATCTATTTAATCACAATCAGTGGCCTAAATCTCCAGTGATTTCAATCTCCGATGAAAAAAATCTTAAGTCTACATAACTGTTAAATGCGTTAATAAAAATATATTTTAATATTATATTAAAGAAGTCACCGGTTTAAAGCTCTAGTTGAAAATAAAAGTATAAGTACATATGTTTCGAATGTGGGTGTGTCATTACATTCCAGAGCATTTAATTTACTGAACACAATCTTACCATACTGTGAAGAAATACTAATTACATTTTACAATACAATTTATACTAACAGGTGCTATACAAGAAAAAATTGTAAAGTGTATGTCCAAAATACACTAAAAACTTAATAATACCAAGGAATGAAAATTCATTGTATTTAAACTGCATATCATTTATACCTCCTCCGATAATTTACAAAAAATTCTATAAAGAACTTATAAATACTTGAAGATTCATTGAAATGACACTTCTATTAACTTCAGCATCTTAGATGTGGAGTGTTTTGAGATTTTAAATGAAATAAAACAGACTCATTACCACAAAAAAAAGATATCAAGAAAACAAGGACCGATACTAACAGATTCTCAACCTATGTTAATTTTTAAAACTGTGATATTTTCTGTGGTCAAAATGCTTGTGGTAAGGGGAATAAGTTGTATATTGGTTTAAAATGCCATAATTGTCCATAATAGAAGCACAACCTAAAGTTTATATGTCTGCATTCTCAGTTGAGAGGGGAGTTTATGCAGGGCCTTTTGCGGGGTCGACTTTCGTCTCCATTTTGTTCTACATGGGTCTGATCACGCTTCTTGGGCGAATTGTTGTTCTGAAAAATTCAATTAATACATTAGCATGACTCCAGCGACTTAATTATCGTCCTTTGCAAAGTGTTGGCGACGGATTATGGCATTACGACCAACAGTGATGTTTTGTAATGCTGCTTAACAAAAGTTGCATGTACTTATTATTAATTCATTAATAGACGTAGGATTATATGCACTGTCAAAGTGCCAAAATATGTATGCAAATATGCACGAAAAAAAGGTCTAAATATGGATTATACATGCACTGTCAGAAAATAAACAACTTGGTGTAAGATCACTTTTTTATTGTACTAAGTTCGGTATTGTTCGGGGGCTGAGAGGTGAGGGGTGAGTTCGCGTGCTGCGCGGGCGCGGATCGCCGTAAGTCGGCCATAGATCCTTGTGCGGTACGATAGGAATTTGTTGTGCAAGTGGGCTGCACATTTTTGGAGACTTTGGGGTTCGCGTGTATCGTGATTATTTTTGTATTTAATAGTGTAGTGTACGGAAGACCTTGCACAGTTGCTATTAAGCGCCTCCCTGTTCAGCAGTTCCGGGGACCCCCAATAATATCGAGAGTGGGTGAGCAGGCGGTTACAAGGTCAGAGCTTTTGTTCATCCTTAATTTTGACTCCGCGTATCGCGATAAAACATTGGTATCAGGGAGTGGTTAGGCCATATGGACCTTATATTGTGAAACATAAGTTCAATTATTATTTTGTTAATAGCGTCATATTCCAAGGTCCTATTCCTTTGTTATTGTGAAATATTCGTAATATTAAACATAAAAACAAATTAATGTTGTAACATTTTTGGTGATGGGTATTTTTGAAATACATTCCTTTGTTAGTGACCGTTTTTTTTTTCATCATTTTAGTGACTGGCCTGTACCTATTGTACCGGGTCTATCCTTAAGTTAATAATTATTTTGTTATCAATTGAGTTGTGATTTAAATATCTAATTTACATGTTTTGTTGTCTATTTCGGTTACCTGAGACGGATAGCAATTGACCACTAGCAATTGACCACGTATTAATTTTGAATAGAATTTTGTTTTGATTATCTTTAATTCTTCTCGCGTATTGGTGTCTATTTATGGTGTGCCTGTTACGTATTAGAATATTGTATTGCACGTGATTTTATCTTTACTTATTTTGTGCCCACGATATTTTTTTTTTTTTGTAGAAATACTACAGCGGTACTCGGACTAAGTTTGTATTTGTATGTTTCCCGTGTTTGACCTATGAATTGTTAGTACCGTAAAGTCATTTATTATTTGGGCCCAGTGTTAACAACTGCCATTTCCCAAGAGTTTGATGATGTAGCTGTAGGTTTGATTCTCTCCAATGAGGTTCAGAGATTTTGGGAAGTGGAAGAGCCCCCTACAGCTTCCCGGATTGACGCAGAGCAAATGGAATGAGAGTTGTTCTACCAGAATAATACTGGTTGCCTTGGCTCTGGCCGTTTGATCACCCCTTTGCCTTTAGCGGTTCGATCTGCCTTTGGTCGCTCTCGGGACGTTGCTGAACGACGTTTGATTTCCATGGAGCGTCGCATGCTTAAGGTTAAAGTCCTATCTCAGAAGTACGTCGACTTCATGCGCAAATACGCGGATTTAGGGCATATGTTGGAGTCGACCGTTGATTGGCAACATAATGAGCACTATTTTCTAAGCCACCGTGCAGTTCTGAAGACTCCTACCGGAAAGATTCGGGTGGTTTTTGATTGTTCAGTATCTACGACCACCAGGGTCTTGCTGAACCAATGTCTGCATGAGGGTCCTAAATTGCAAAAGGACATTTTAGACATTCTGACCAGCTTCCGGAGACATCAAGTAGTCTTTGTAGCCGATATTCGGATAATGTTCCATCAAACGCTGATCCACCCAGATCAGCTGATCTTATGGCGTGAGCATCCGGAGGATCCGATGGTGATTTACGAATTCAACACGAATAAGGAATAAAATCTAGCTCGTTTGTTGCGATTCGCTCATTGTATTTCCAGCGTGCAGCTGCTGTTTTGGAGACAGATGCTTATGTCGATGATATTTATACTGGAGCATCTAGTCTCAAAAAGGATCGGGCCTTGAGAGATGAATTGGTAGGGCTTCTGGGAACTGGTGGTTATGAGTTGCGAAAATGGTTATCTAACTCACCGGATCTTCTGGATCTTCTTTCCAGTTTGCCAGAGAACCAACAAGACCCTCATCTCTTTGAAATTGAAGCTTTAGTCGCGTTTTACGACATGCACGGGGAGAGACGGGGTGGTACTATTCTAAATTCTCACCATAAAACCATAAAATGCAATACATTTCCCACTTTATCCTAATGCCAGTGGCGTAACTATACTATCTGAGGCCCGTGGCAAATTCATTGGATGGGGCCCTCCCAGTAAAAATCGTCACGTTGTAATTTAATTTTAATAAATCACTTAAGTAGTTACCCAACAATATTACTAATATTGTGTGCATTTTAGTTAAATATCTAATAAATTTTATTTTCAAAAGCATAGGTATTACATAATTTTAATGAAATAACAATTTAATATTAACAAGATATTTATTAATAAAATTCTTTTCTCCGAGCTTTCTGTTCCGCAAAAGTATCAATAACATTATCAAAGTTTAAAGATCGGGCCATAGAATTTTCAATAGACAGAATAGCCAAGTTACGTAGCTTGTCTTGTCCCATAGTTTCTTAAATAGGTTTTTATTAATTTTGCCAAGTTACGTAGCTTGTCTTGTCCCATAGAGTTTCTTAAATAGGTTTTTATTAATTTTAGTTTCAAAAATGATCTTTCAGCACTAGCTGTAGTCAGAGGAATTGTAACAGACAACATTAATGCAGTACATACTTCAGGAAAACTGCACGACATAAAATTATTCTTCAATATTAATAAATCAGCAAATTCTCTAATACACGAAGACTTTTCTATTTCGTCTCTGAAGGTGGACCGAAAACTGAGAATTTCCCTGGCAAATGATTCAGATATGTCTTTTATAAGATCAACAAATTCTAGAGCTTTTTTTAATAGTTTAGTATCATTTAAATTTTGCAAAGTGGCAGGTTGCAAAACACTGAGATTTTATTTTTAATTTTTACTAAATTTGTTACTAATGTTAGGTTACTTCTGAGCTCGAGGCCTCTCGGACCGGGGGCCCCCGTCGGATCGGGGGCCCATGGCATTTTGCCAGCCCTGCCACCCTATAGTTACGCCACTGCCTAATGCATTAATGAATATATGTATGTGTTTCAGTAGTGGATACTGAGTGCCAGAGTCCATTATCATCTCTCATAATTTTACCAATGCTTTCTCTAAATCCATTCCTAAATTTCCAAAGGTAGGCAGTCTGCTCATCTGCCATCTTCTTTGTATAGAAAAACCTAATTTAATTCATACTCTTCTAATACTATGTAAATACATTATTTCATTACATATTACAACATTACCATTTAGAATATTACACAACACTATAAATAATTTGATGACTTGTTATGAACAGGTATACTGATAGACTAACAATAAAGTTGATGTAAATATTGTATCATAAAATTATTATAATTACCTTTTTCTCCCATTGCTGATGTAGATATCTTAATAAAATATTTGTTTTTTCAGTTACAATTACTGAAAAGAAAATTACATTTAACATAAAATATTTTCATAAGCATATAACATACAAACATTTAACGATTTTATTATACTTCTCTTAATAAGTTTACGTCTTACTTCCAATAGTTTCAGAATAGGAGACATCAGTAAAGTTTTTGCAACACATAGAAAATCATGTCATTCAAAATATACCTTTAAATACTTTGACACAAAAGTTACTTTTTATATATGCACATGTTTATTTACAAGAAAGTTTGATGTGTTTGTGAGTTGCTTACTGTAATCTAACTTGGTTATAACACTATAAAACCTGGGTATATAACTATATTTTGCTGCAACATTATATGGAACCTTCTCAATTCTCATCCCTGAACTTATAAAACTCAATACAATACTAATGATAACCATAGAGTATGCAGGCATGAGCTACAGCTACAAAGAATTTGTTTGACATCAAAACCTTACTATCATAAATAGAGTTGTCAAACAATGGAATGGATTACCTCTAGTTATATCATCTGAGAAAGATAACCAGTTCAAAAACAGACTTGACCAATATCTTGGAACACAAAAATAGGTATATGTAGTTGTATCAGCACAAGCGGGTTGGCTTTAGAATATGACCGCACGAATTTAGGGTTGTTAAGGGTGGCATTTTATAGGGATAGGTCTCCTCTTTCAAACGACACCACCCCCCCCCGCGCAGATTTGTGTTTTTTTTAAATGATTTTTTTGTCGGCGTGTAACGCAGCACCATTTCAACAAATAATAATATAAACTTTGCAGATGTAATAGTAGAATTTGTGTGGCGAAGAACAATTAATAAAAATAAAAGAGATCCATTTGTTGAACTTTTAGAGGCTGTAAAGCATAGTTATAAAATAAATTACTTAATATAAATAAAATCTTTTATTACTTTAGTGGGTATCACAGAACCGAATCTGTCAACCTCAATCAACATGGTACTTGTCTGCCCTACCACTAGTGTTTTTATAAGCCGGAGGCGCGAAGGGAGGGCAGCCCTCGCCCTCTGTAAGCCCCTCGCCTCCATGCAGAAACCCATGCTCGCCTCCACAGCTTCGGCTTTTTGGTTGCCTTCAGCGACCAGCCTCAGCTGCTACGGCTCATACGGGTTTCTGTGCTGTGTTACGAAAGGGCGAAGGGGCTGCACTTCCCGTAGCGCCGGAGCAGTTGCAATGACCCCCTCAATTTGTGTGATGCCTTTATAAAAATCTTTTATCATCATTTTGAGGTTAGTTTCTAAGAAACTTCAAATTAATATTTCTTAATAACTAAGCATCTCCGCAGGAGGGGAGTAGTACCAGGGGGGTACCCCGTCCCCCTTCTTCCTCCCCGCCCCCTTCAACCCCCTTAAATCGTGCAGTCATATTCTAAATATTTACCGCACAAGCTGCTTGTCTAATAAAATAATAATAGTCATTAAATAAATAAAGACTATTTGTTGGGGAGATATTTCTTTTGGTATCTTTTGGATATTTCATTTATTTACTGATGTGTATTTTTTCTGGTAGTTAGTAATAGGGTTCATTAAATATAAATTTCTATTTAGTGTTCAATAAAGTTGGGGAAATAATTAAATGAGCATCTCAGGTGACTTCAGGGTGTAATTTAAAATTATTTACTTTATTTATTAAAAAATTGTTTGTTTTGTTGATCATGATTTAGTACTTTTTGCTGCCCGTTTAAATACAAGCCTTAAAATTGTAGCATTTAGATAAATAACCTATCCCAATAATGTCACCTCTAATAAAACTACAAATAAAATTCGCCCATTGCTACAGCAGTGGTAAAGGAACACACAGGGCCGTCTTTACCAGGGGGTGCAAGGGGTGCGGTGCACCCCGGGCACTCACCTTTTAAAGGTAATGAAAAAATATAACGCTATAGTAAACAATTACACAATAGGATATTTGACTGTCATAGGATACACAATAGGATATTTGACTGTCATAGGATACACAATAGGATATTTGACTGTCATAGGATACACAATAGGATGTTTGACTGTCTTAGGATACACTCCCGCACCCCGGCGCAGAATAGACTTAAGACGGCCCTGGGAACACATATACAAACATTGTATGTTACATATCTAAATACAAATAGTTGAAACATATACTCACTTTGTTCCGAAGGTATGTCCTTTGTAGGGAGATATATAGAAGGTCTCTTCGAGCAGTTTCTAATGCCATGGTCAGTATTGAATAAGGTAAAATTGTGTGCGTCGTAAGACGGCAAATCTTTTAGGAACTCCGTAACCGACTGTGGACAAAAATCACATTTAAAATACGGAACGTATCAAGGACTAAAGTCATGGTGCGCAATATGGTGTAAAAACTAATGAAATAAGATTCCATTAACATTCTTACCATTGTGGTACTAAACACAAAGACCACAGCTGGCTTTTCAAAACAATAAACAATTTAGCACAGCTAACAAGGCAAAAACATCCGAATTTTATATTCAATCACTATTATAAAGATGGCCATTAAAAGCAACACAGATGGAAATCGAGTGAGAACGACAACTGAACTGACATATGACAAAATGACAGCCAGCTGACTTTTTTATTATAATTTATTTGGACATCGGCTAGTCAATGCTCCCCACATAGAAACTAATAAAATATAACTGTTTGTATCACGTTATAGTCCAGTCCCGTCGAAATAGGTGTCGCTGAGTAAAGTGATAGTAGGTTTACTGAGGACAGAGATGAACTCCTTGAAAGAACACGAGAAATACACTCAACTTTAAATGCAACTGGCTCTCAATTTCACGGATTCATTTTTGTCACATCGATCAGCGATCAAAATATATTGCATCTTTAAATGGGCATAATAATAATATATCGTAATGCAGTACAAGAGTTGTATTAAGGAGTAATACATCCTGAAAAATTCTGATTCTGTGGCGGAATGGGCCTCTGAAAGTGATGTGATGTCGGTTCATGTGTCCTTGTTTATTTCATCAAATTAAGTCATATATTTATTTAAGTAGACAGATAGGCACTAAGTTTATTAAATTTAATAGAAGAATTTGAATTTGAATATGAAAATTTAATTCGTTTTATTACCTACTATTTTAGTGTCAATAATAAATTATTAGTCTGGCAGTAAAAGTTAATACCGGAAAAGCGCGGCAAATTAAAAAAAATAGCATAGGCAGCAACAAAATCGTATAGTATTTGATAGACTAATTTTATTATTGAATACATGTAACAAAATTATTTTTCCACGTATTTTCAATAATAACTTTTCTTAATATACCGCGCTTTTTTAGTTTCAATTTTCATTTCACAGCTTCTATTAGAAAATATAAAGAAAAATTGCTGGTTGTCAGTGATTTCCTTTGTCAGTTGAAGTACCAAAAAAATATCGACCAGCGACAAATTTAAAATTCCCGCTGACGTAAAGAATTAAAAATAACTGAATTCTTTCCATGATGCATAGTTTAATCAATTTTAACTTTAATCGAACTTATAATCCTAACGAAAGGCGTAACGCTTTATCCGATATAAAAAGATTACTAACATCTCGAGACACAGTTGCCCAGAAAAAAGCATGCGGATACTTAATTGAAGTAATAAACCGTTATAACAAGAATTCAAATGAAACACGTCACATGCTGGAATATTTACTGGATAATGACATTACAGTTTTTCTATGTGAAGCTACATCCAACTTGGATTTTTCGCTATTTAGGTTTGTTCTTAGTTCATTATATTACTTCTTTAATAAAATACAAAAAAATTAAAACACGAAAGCGCAATGGGCTAATTGGCCTATGCACGTTCCCGATGAGTGGGCAAACTCGCATTCCATAATAGTTAAATAACTTATTATACAATCAACAATAACTAATAAATAATTTCATGGTGTTTAGGTCTTTAGCAACTTGAGATAATTCTTGTTCAACCAATATAATGTACCTACATCTGCAGTATAATTAATCAACCTTTTACAAAGAGATTCTTCATATTCATATTTCCTACTTCAACCGATGACTTCAAAATAATTATGAAGTTGAAAGATTACGATTTAACCGCTTTAGAGCAGCGCTATATTTCCTCGATAAAGGGGTGCCGCGTCCTTTCTTCTGGGGGTGTACGTTCCAAAAATCGCTTTATGTGGCGACCCCTAGATCTATAATAAAATTGTACCTACAATAATATTATTGCACAATATTATTGAATGTAATCCTTGCATCTAAACAGTTTCTATAATTGTGTTGAGATTGCGCTGAACTTTTGATCGTGCATTTAAATATTTTGCATTTCACTTTTGAACATTTGATTGTGCAATTCGTAAAATTGCCCAATATTATTAATCATCTAAAGGGCCTCTTAACCCAAACTTGTAGTTTGTAGAACGAACTACAGATCTTTCCATTATGCTGCTATATGGGTCAGCAGGCCACCCACACATCCCCTCGTGTTGCAGGTGTTGTGGGCGGCGGTAGCCACTAACCACCATGTGGGTCGTTTGTCCGTGTGTCTCCTTTCCTATATATAAAAAAAATGTCCAAGATACTTTGTCTTAACTTGGATCTATCGTTGGCCTAGGTCGATTCTCCAGTGCATTCGCTCACTCTGGCACGAGCGTCGCTTCTTTCTCGAGGAACATGCGGCACACTCCATGGCAGCAGTGTTGCGAGCGCTGGTACAATACGCCAATCAAGGTTCGCATGCTGCTGTAGAGGCCTGCTTGCATTTTCTTTGCGATCTCTTGAACTGGTAAGTTTTCTGATAGTTCTCTTCGCCCTCTTTTACTCAGCCGCTTCTTATTGTCGAAATAGCAGTAAAAGTTGTTTAAACTTCAAAGCAAGAATAATTAAACGTTCCTGAAACCGTATGTCTTTAAAATGCTCTATGATCTATGCAGTTAATAAAAAACGTAATACAGTTAAGAGAGAATCTTCTATTATTTATATTAAGCCAAAGGAAGGGAAAGCGTTATAGTGAAGGTCATTAGGGCTTATTTTCCATCCCATCTCGTAACATATCTTTTTTTTTATAGCATAGATGGCAGACGAGTGGGCGGGCCACATGGTGGTATGTGGTCACCGCCGCCCATAGACACCTGCAACACCAGGGGGCTTGCGGGTGCGCTGCCGACTTTGCAGAATCCTATTCACAGCTCTTTTGAAGAGCCCTATATCATAGTGTAATGGAAAAACCTCGTCTGGCAGTTCACTCCACATTTTTCGAGTTCGCGGTATAAAGTGTCTTTTTGACTGCACTGTACGCAACGCCTCTATGTCAAGGAAGTGCGGATGAACTGCACGACGATGACGAGCAGTGCGATGGTAAAAATCCGAAGTTGGCATTAAATTGAATCATCGTATGGACGTATCGCAGATATTTATGGGCGACAATATCTGTTTAACATTAAACGGAATATACTCCTATACTCGCCTATCACTTTTTTCTATAAAAGAGGCAGCCCTAATCCTGGGAGACTTGTATTCTGTCTGCATATATTTTATTGCTGGTATCTTCGGAGTCTTAAGAGTCTGAACTCTTCTTTGGTTTATATACATTATTTTTGGAAATTGCTTCATATCAGTAATAGTATATTTATTAATTAATTAATTAATATAATATAATAGTACAATTGCGTTACATATAACTTTAAAGTAGCTTGTGCTGAATCAACCACATTTTCAAAGGATCTGAAGAACCTTTTTGTTGTACCTACTTAACTAACAATTGAACTTTTCGCAGCGTCAGCACTTTTGAAACTACACCACCCTTGTGCCACCAAAGCGCTTACAACGCTGAGCAGCTTCTTGCTTGCTTTAAATCTTTGGCTTTAGCTATCAGTATAAATTCTAAAGGCATCCTATTCAGCGCTTTAGTTCTTCACGCTCTGCTATCGTACCAGCCAGATAATCTAACGGTCAGAAGTTCCACGGCTGCAATTCTGATAGAAGTGTTGAAGCAATGGTTTACGTTACTCATAGGAGCATTGAACCACTCGATGCTAGTGGGAGACACTATTTTTGGAATGTTCTTTTTAGTCACGTGTCAACTTTGCATGGATGTTTTGAGGTAAATTTAAAGGATTTTTTTCTCTTTTGTCTAGTGTATATGTGTCTTTGTCAACTAATTAAAGATAGTCACTCCTAGTTACTGGATGAGAAGCGGGGAAGATCGCGTGTGGTAGCGAGCCAAATCGTATCTAGTAGTTGAGAGATACATTTCGCGAACTTATGCGAGATATACGGCTCGAAGGACCAATTTTCAAATTCTTTTCATTATTGTGCACTTGTACGTACGTATTATGTATATATATATAGTATGATAACAAGAAATGATAAAAAGTGTCTTCTGCAGACTCATAAAGTTGCTACACCACGGCAATCAAAGAACGGATTTCGTTCACTCAATATTAGTGGATGAACAAGAAATTAATTTATTGAAACAATATGCGTCTGAGTTCATGAATTCTGTGCAGAGCGTGATATTAGAACTTGTTACTTTTACCAAGGTAAATATTTATTTTCTTAGGTTTTCGCGATTACTATACATTGCAATTAAACAACTGCAATTAACAACTGCAATTATACATTGCAATTTCTATTACTATACATCAGTCACCCCGTGACCACGTCCACTGCAAAGTGTTCGAAACGTCGGGATATAAATCATGTCAAATATACGCGATTTAAACCGTTAAAAGTTGTTTAATTGCAATAAATATTTATTTATTTAGAATGTGCTTTCGTTTTATCCACGGTGGTTTAATAAAGCTTCAATCAAATGCAATTTCTTAGATTGAGCTATGAAGCATTGGCCAACCGAGTGTCGATTAATTTTTTTTGTGTAAACTAGTTATTATCCACCGTAATTTTAATGTTCATTGTCGTTGCTGTAATTGAATGAATAGATTTTTTCTACAACGTTATATATGCGGTAAGCTCTACGTAACCGCTTACTAAATGAGTTGTTATTGAACGGCAATTTGGAATTTGTATTGATGTTAATTTGTATTTGACCGATAATTTATATACCGAATTCTTTTTTAAAAATTTTTATTCAACTCGACTTGCATGTGTGGGTCAAATTTTGCAACTGAATTTTAAACCAGTTCTACCTAATCGATTGAGCTGAAATTTTGCACACACTTTTGGGGCTGGTCTAGTATACAATCTAGTATACTCCGTTATGTATATTTTATTCAAAATAATCGCCGCTACAAGATGTTCAAAATATGTTATTTGTGGGTTACGACATTTGACTTAGGCCATCGATATACTAACTAAAACAATATAAAAAAAACGTTTTGTAAAAACAAGCTTTCATGTATGCCATGTACTAAAACGAATAAAATAAGTTTATATTGAATTATTTGTTCTCAACAAGCTTGTCGCGCGAATTCTCTACTGGTAATATTACCTCCACTTAGTTTTATAATTTTATAAAAAATATAATAGAGAAATAATGTGACTAAAATATTTTAGGAAAACCAACATATAATTTCTACAGAGGAATATGGAGTATTCTTGAAAATTTTGCTAAACTTTTTATACGACCACTCGAAAACAGAAGCCATTGCTTGTTTCTGCGATGTATTATTTTCCAAAGGATATTTGACAATGTTGCCGCAGGTTCAAATATTGAGGTACAAATAAACAATACATATTACGTAAACTTGTAATTGAACTACAGAATGACTAAAAATCAACCATAAAACTAAAAGGCTTTAATCACAAGACCATAAGCTATAAAAATGGAACTATGTGATAATTCATTATTATTCCTTATAAAAGGATATAACACTTAATATAAGGATCCCTATAACATGATAAAAGAAAGAAAAAAAAGTGATGTGATAAAATAATTAAAAAGATAACGAAAAATCAATAAATAATCCGAGAAGTAGGTATAGGTACCAAAATTAAAAAAAAACTGAAAATATCTAGAAAACTGCATGGTAGGCAGTCTAGGAATTTCAATGGTTCTACTATATAAACATTTTTGTAGCTTAGTTATTAATTAAGGTCTTGTGGATGTTTAATTTAATCATCAATTCTTGGTCGCCCTTTAGAAACGGGCCTTCGGAAAACTGATGGTAAAATGTTAGTAATTCTAGTACAATTTTCAACGAGTATTACATATTTGTGGGTAAATAAAATTAACAAATCTAATATAAACGTATCAAAGCAGGTGGTTTGACTAACCCCCCTGGCAGATAAAAGTGTTGACAGATAAAGTTTATAAAGTATAATATGTGACTACTTTTGATACAGACACAACAATGGAATAATTTAATTATTTCAGAAATGACGTCACAGTCCGAAGAGTGAGCACTCTAGTTCTTGGCGAAATGCTCAAAGTTCTATCCGAGAAATACCTGAATATTAATGAGGCGCGCGTCGATGACGGAGCTTACGCTAGAGACATTCATGTACGTAATAATTGTATAAATATATTTGCATAATTTATTGATTAATATTGTCGTCAAATATTGGATATTAATTCAAAACTGCTTGATTAAGTCTTTGAAGTAATGAAAATTATGTTGAATGACAAACGCATTCCTGAACTAACTTGGTCACTGATACATTTCTACGAATGGATATATTAACAACATAGCAACTAAGATTTATATTTATTACCACTACTAGTTTAAGCAAAAAGGAAATGGTCTAAATCTGGAACTCCAACATAAGCAGCTTCTGATAGGCTGTTTACTTCATGTCTAGCATATTCAAGAGTAGACGGTGGTCCAATTCGTTGGAATATGTTCAACTCGAGCAAGGAGGTCGCTCGCCGTGACACACATCTAGTCGAATTTCAATTTAAGACTTCTTTACTTTGGACTTTATAACAGATAATCACAAATAAAAACTATGTTAATTCCTATTTCCAATCTCCCTAATCCTTTTCCCAAATTCATTTCCGAAGTTAAGCAGCACATTCGAGGACTTGCTAATGTTTGTTATAATTAGACAGTTGTTGGCATGTATCGCGGATGTCTATGGACGGTAGTATATAGTTGCCAGACATAGAGACGCATTGAGACATAGAGTAACGAATCGCTACAAAAGCCTAGTGTACGTGTACTTAAAGAACTTTATTAATACAATATACGAAGGTTTTTACCCCAGTTAATGCGTGCAAGCAGCACGCAGCAGCTAGAAAACAGCTTGTAATTATATAAACATCTGTCTTGTTTTAGATGGATCTAGTCGAATTACAGTACGGTATAGAGAAGCCTCATTGCGTAGGGATTTGGTTACAGAAGAATCAGCCTTACGGTGTATTGATTTACATTTATTTCTATTGTCAATCACCCGAGAAGTATGGAAGTTTTTTATTTTTTATCCATGTTATTAATATTTCTATCTATCTCTAACTATGTCATCTTATCCTCATCTAATTCCCATTACCAATAGGATCCCGCACGCACTCCCCTGGTGTTGCATGTGTTCATTGGCAATGATAACCACTTACCGTCCGCCTATGTACCAACTTTATTATAAAATAAAAACATTCAAATGTATGCCATCGAATAGAGAGTGCAATCGAATAGAGAGATGGGAATCTTTCTCCTTTCTCATTATGCTTCCTCTCTCTCTCCTCCGATTCAACTTTCGTCACTGGCTGATGTTGGCGTGCAGGTACTGTACCGCAAATATCCATGGGCGACATGACCTACCCGCTCACCAGCAGGCGGATTGGCTGCCAGATTTAGCATAAAATAAAACATTGTCTCCCTTACCACAAAAGATAGACATATTTTAAAACAGTGTCTTAAGAAGTTTAAAATCTCATTTGTCAAGAATTTGTTAGACGAGCGTAGAACATTATTTTTAAAAATCGAGTAAACTAAATACGATAAATAACGCCACTCTCAATGGCTTAACCTCGTAAAAATATTTGGTTTTAAACAAATTACTGTCAGACGGGAATCGAACCCGGGAACTTTTACGCAGCGGTAAAAGGTCAGTATCAACTGGGCTAATCGATCAAAGAAGGTTAACAGTCAGGCTAAGATCAGTTACATATGTGTTTAAAAAAGAATAATGTTAAAATTATGTTTTATACGTGTTATTGTTTTTTGTGGTAAGAATTTAACTTATTTTTATATTCTCTTTTCTAAATGTATGTCTTCTATTTCTCTTTCAGTTCTCTTCTATTTATATATATTTATTTTTCAGCCGAGAAGAAACGATAGCACCTCTGCTCCAACATTTAGTTGAACACATACTAAGTCTTCCTAAAACGTTTAAACCTCCGCCCTACATTATTAAAGCACTGTGGCTTGTTTTTGCTGTAACTATTACATATGCATTCGAATTACTTAATTCTTATAAGTAAATTGTATTTTTATTAATAAAAACAATTTCGTGTGAGATTTGTTTTCTGGTTAACACAACACAGAAACCCAGCGATACAATATTACGCGAAATATAGTAAATCTATCATAATAATTCATATAATTCATTATACTAGGTATATGATCATGATGATTTAAGTATGAGTACTTTTCGTTTAAACTTTCAAACAATACAAACACAATATAGCATTGAAATTGCAATTTTTAATGAAATAATAATTTTAATTTCATATTTCACCATTAAATACAGTTAAGGACACCGTAAAAGTAGATATTGTATGTAAATTAAAGCACGTTTGATCGCCAAATGTGAGGTATATGTTGTAGGTACCTAATATTGACCAGTGTTTGTTTATATTTTGTAAGGGGAGGGTGCATGCTGCATTCCCACAGCCGCTGGGCGCACTCGACTGGCCACGTTACCCCTCTCTCACAGAATACTATCTTGAAATGTATTGCATTTCCTACTTTATGGTATTTCCCCCAATGCACGTACGTGTTTGGGTAGTGAGATATGCCACAGCAGAGCCCATTCCCATCAAATCCTCTCCCTCCCCATTTTTACAATCCATTGCTTAATCTGCAAAGAGGCGTGCCAACGTTTGTCATTCTGAACTGATTTTGGCATGTATCCCGGATGTCTCCATAGACATCCGGGATACATGCCAAAATCAGTCGCCCATGCGACAGTGTCCACTTACCATCGGGTGGACTGTATGCTCGTCTGCCGCGTTTTTTTCTATAAAAAACAAACACTGTACATATTATGAAAGCTTTATTGACGATAATTTTCCTTATAATCAGGTATAGATACATCAGTATAATAACTCTATACAATTGCGCCGTAAATGTATTGAAAATAGTACTGATTGTTAATTGTTACACAGATGTCAACGATTTCCAACAGATCTCTGAGATCTCTAGAGGAAAGAGTGTACTTAGAAAAAGCCACTGAACGTTTAATAGCAATGCTACATCCGGATCCATCTTTGTACTACACTCATCATCCAGCAATTTTACTGTGGGCATTTACTTCACTGAGAATCCCTAATTATGTCAGATTTCACATAGTAAGTCGTCATTATCACTTATCATCAATGATCAGACTTTTATTTCTTCATAATACGTGGCAATAGTGAAATTAGCACATTCTGCCATTGTCAAGTTTTCTTCGTAATAAACAATTTCAAAGTCTAAAACGTATCCTGTCAATCTCCGGTCCCGTCGAAGTAAGTCAGTAGTCGCTCAGTAAAGCGATGGTAGGTTTACTGAGGACTGAGGTTATCCTCTTCAACGCACACCAAAAACGCAGCCCTATGTTTTTATTTTATTATCACAAACGCCACGCACGGAGGACACTACAGTTTCATAAACTATCACTATTCAACTATAAAACGTTACATTTTTTTCAAAAATCAAACAACAATTCATTTTAACTTCTCGAATACCGCCAAAAAGTTCCAGATCGGACTTATGTGGGCTATTTTATGCATTTTTCTTACGTTAGCATAACATTGATATGCCCAATAAAATAAAATGAGTAATAGATGAGCAGCAGAAAATACTAAATGGGCAGAAAATCGATGGCAGCAAAGGTGGGCTAGTAGGTAGGTTCTCAGGTGACAATAAAGAAATATGAGTGAGGCGGGTTTACGTCGACTTTGTGATAACATTCTTAGTAAGTACAGTAAGTTATAAGTACGGCCGAAAGTAATACACATCGGCTATGATCGGCTAACTTGGGTTTTTTAGAGCGTCGCTCTACAGTGTGCCGTTACAACAGAGACGACGCTCTACAAAGCCGAGCTAGTCGATCACAGTCGACGCAGCACACGGCAGAGACGACGCTCTGCCAAAATCGAAGCTAGCCGATCATAGTCGATGTGTATTACTTTCCGCCGTTTACTGTAATTTATTTCAATTATTCAAAAATAGGTTTTATTGTTGGAACGTGATTTGTTGCTCATTTGGTATTTTTGCTTCTCGTTTAAATACAAGCCAAATAAAATATTATCGGAACACCCGGGATTGTAAAATAAAAAAAAATATATCTTAAATGGTCTCGAAAGGTCTCTAACCTAATCAAATGTCTCATATAATATAACGCACTGAAGAACAAAGTTATAAACACTTGGAATAAATAGATGGCCATTGGAATAAATACATAGATTGCCTATTTTCAAATCGAGACAAATGGATGTCGCAACAAGACCAATGCATACACCAGCACAAGATGCATATCAGTTGCTGGCTGCTCGCCTTGAATTATAATTATATTGAATTCTAATCCGTCCGTCGTTTTAGGGCCCACCGGTGAAATTTTAAACAAAAGAAAACAATAAAAGGTCAAAAGTCAATTGCCTGGGTGGAAATAACGTATAAAATATCGAATGTAATTTGTGACCTTGACGCAGTCTGGGGCATGGAGGGATGTAATATTGATATATTAGTATCTCTCTCTATACAGTTACTGATTATTATTATTTTTAGTTAACACAATGGCTGAAAAGAGAAGACTCTCTACCAGCAGACTTGACAAAAAATCTTTCAGTTTGGGAGGATCTCCTAAACGTATTAACTCAGAATAAAAACAAAGCGATAGCAATGAACTGTATGAAAACAATACAGACGTGTCTCGATGAGGGAGACGAGGATGGTGTCCAGGATTTTGCTCTGCTAGTGTGGTCGATGCTACCAACCGTATTGTCTAAAGCTCTAATTAATTACAATAATGAAATAGGTAAATGTCGATTTTGTTCCAATAACTACTTCTGTTAATTAATCTTGTTTCCATACGGTCGGTCGTTTATTAAATAGAATATCTATTACATTAAAATTACTTTAATAATACTTTTCTTGAACCTATATACTATATGTAAAATAATTCCATATTTAAAATTTAATTTATCAACTAAGCAAAAATATCTAGTTACTTTTGTGAAAATATTGAAGACTAAGGGCGTTGGCACACTGGCGTAGGCGCAGCGTCTGCGTTTGTCCAACGTATGGACAGCGTTTACGCAACGCAGATACTGTGCGAACGCAGCGTATATATATGTATATGTATACATATATATATAACGCTGCATTTGGTTAGCGTCGATCATACGCCACGCATGCGGCGTCTTTGAAATGTGATGAATTGCTCCTTATATACCTACTTTCTGTTCTATACAATATGTTATAGTCACTTTTTTACAAACATTCACTCCACATTGGATCTACGGAAAAGGGTCATTTTTTTGTACTCGTTTTTTTTTCAATTTCCTTGATAAATTAAACCTCGGATAAATAAACGATTCTAAGACCGTTTTATGGTTTACATGGACTTGATCGAGTGGTTCGAAACTAACATCTATGCATATTAATTACATAAGGTCCTATAAAGCGGGATTCGGGCCGAGAAACGTCTCCTTATTCGCCGCTAATGCGTTACGTGTACGCTGTCCATACGTTTAACAAACGCTTATGTTGCACCTACACTAAAGTACACTGTCCCCTAAAACCTCTCAAACTTGTTTTAGAACCTAACATTTGCTATTTACTCGATCTGGCATCATATCGATTGCCCCCTGAAGTAGATCAAACGATCTGTCTCAAGATAGCTGTACTTATTACGGCTACATTTCCAAAGACCAATCAAGAACCTTCTGAACATTGGAACGAATCAAAGCACCATTACGAATTTGTGTGTTTGAAACTCAGTTTGTATTTGTTGGGATTAGCAAACAACCAAAATGATAATACAGGTAATAGATTTTGTATTAAGTTCATCATTTTCACAATAATTTCTAAAATATGTTATTGACTCAGTCCAACGACGTGCTGTTCGAATTGTCGACGATCCCACTTTCACGGTCGGTTTAGAACCCCTCATTGTTCGGAGCTGACGTCGCTTCCCTCTGTGTGCTCTACCGCCTGTACAATGTTCTGAAGAATTGTTTAATATAATTTCCACCTCGGGTTTCTACAATCGTACCTCCCGTCACAAAACTGCGATCCATCCTAGTGTAGCTGGTGTCCATGGGCAGCGGTAACACTTACCATCACTTTGAACCGCTTGCTCGTCCGCCTCCTTCCTCATAATATATATATATATATATGTTCTACTTGAAGCCGATGTGTGACTTCACCTAGGTCTAGCCGGCTAGAATTAGAAATTATTGGGCAGGAAAGCAGAAATTGAAATGAGATTAATTGTAGCCGTTAATAAAAATGCTGCAGCTAGTTCTAGCTGACTGCGACCGGCTGCATCCAGTTTTAGCCGGCTAGATCTAGGTGTAGCCACACTTCGACTTCTAGCCGTAACTCGTCATGAACGTATTGACCATATGATAATAACTTTTTAATTTTAATTATAATTTCCAATTTACATATGACTATTGTAATTAGTAAGTATTAACATTTTGATTGAAATTATAGTGTTATTGACATACTTAAATCGAGCTGGTTTCTTGCCGAGCGTCCTCAGCGCCACCAACAGCAGCGACGACAGGGTCGCGTGCGCAGCGCTACAGTTGCTCTGTTACATCGTGCATTACTTCAACAAGAATAATTATCAAGTAAGTTACTGTAACTATCTTATTTGTAACATATTTAACAATTCAGCGGATTTATTACCAACGAACATAACTGTCGGAAGCAAATTTAATGTTAAAGCAGGGACGAATTAAAAGTCAGCTTTTAGGGGGTGTTACGAAGCTATAGAACCGGATGGGTAACCTGCTGTCACCAACATTGAACCTCTGTATCTTTGGACCTAAATATTTTCAAATATATCAATATTTGATTCCTTTTAAACTTTCGCGTTTTGTACACATTTTATATTCCAAATCGGGTCTGAATGCGTATAAAGTGATTAACAAATTTAAATCTAGCGATTTCCCGTCGAATACGTCCGCGGACATTGTTAGTGCAGTGTGTCGCAGCCTTTCCGAAAGTGTCAATCTAATGTGGGTAGTTAATAAAACTGCTCGCAGCTCCCATTCGGGACTAACCGCTTCTTCAGTCAACTCGTGACCACGGCTGGTGTAACCCATGCCGAAACGTTAAGTAGGGATGAAGGGTAAACTTATACCTTAATTATACACGTTCAAACTCGATTAAAAATATACAATATTTGATTCACTAAAAAAATGTTATTTTCAGCCAAAATCAATTCTCCAAATACAAACACACTTGATAATTGAGTCTCTCCGTCGAGACAGTTCCAACGAACGTGGAGCTGCCTTATTACAACTAGTTTATATGGTGCTTAACTCAGGATCGCGTACACCATTGGTATTGTCACACAATATGCCAGCTGCAGCTTCGGAGACGCAGCAATGTAACGCGTTGAGGGCGTTAATGTTTCGCATACAGATGCTGTGTTGTAGGGTAAAACATACATTACTGTAATTATATATTATATCGTTTGCCCAGATTAAAGAAAGGAAGCGCTTGTCGTAATCGCTGTCTTTGGTAAGGAGGTTAAATACTTCCTTGCTATTTCCTCTTCCTTGGCTGACTTTCTTCTGGATTACAGTATTTCTATATAAATTTCTGTTAGAACCTTACCATCATTAGTATAAAATTAAATAATACAGTTGTACGTCTAGCTCATTTGTTGTAATTTGTCAATTAAAATGTTATGCAATTTCTAAAAAAATCCTACAGGAGTTCAAAAACCAGTCGTCAGCAGTTGCGTCCTCCAGTTGGAAAACGTTGACATCAATCTACAAACATGCTATCCTCACGAATAATGACACAAAAATTGTAGCAACCCTCACCTCCCAACCGTGGACACACACATTGATACACTTCCAAATAACACAAAACATAACGCAAGATTTCCTAACATACCTTCATACCTGGCTCACACTACTGAAAATCACTATAAAGAAGAGTCAAGAAGAGAAAAGAAGACAGATATACAGACATAGTCCGATAAGTAAAACCTTGAAGTTGTTGAAGATATATTTGAAGTTAGAGGAAGATGAAACAAAAGAATTGAAGGAAAGGATCTTAGTTGTTGTTAATGATACCTTAAACGAATGCGGTATAAAGGATATATCGTAATCTTTAATATTTTAAAATTTATTTAATTAATAAACCCTGTAAAACCTTGACCTTGTATATGAATACAATTTTACCAGAATTTGTTAAAATAAATATTTAAATTAATAACACAGCTGTTGCATAGTCAAGTTAATTTTTATGAATATGTCGTATTTTATCTAAAAGTACAAAACAAAGTCCAAATGTGTTCTAAGATATACATATGATCTTTTCCGTTCAGTAAAATTTGTGAAATGTGTGTAGTTTTTATTGCATTGCTGTTATATTATACTTTGTTGTATAAATGTACATGGGTAAGTACTAATTAACTTTCTATTATATCGATTACCCAAAATATTCCGGAACCACTTTTATTGCATCGTACTTTCCAAAGGACGAGAGAAATTATAGACGGCCCAGTCCATATGCGCGAACGGTGCTTGCTTTGAATAAAAATGCGTATGAAAGTAAGGACAATAGATATTAATTTATTTATTGATGCAGTGCTCATCGAAATTTTACTTATTTATATGCGCACAAGAATTTAAATGTCATTTTCCTTTTTCCAAAGGCAATTTTATCATAATCAACCGCGTGTGCCCTTATTTTGATTACGAAATATTGTTAGGTATATCAATTTCCATTGGGTACTAATACATCATCAGCAGTTTGTATTGGCATCACCACATTTTTCATATTCCATTAATACACGTCTTAGATCTAATCTAATGAAGACTACACAGAGATTTTAGTTTATAATATTGTCATTAGTCTTCTAGTCTTAAGATTGCGGTGAATGATACGAGTACCTCCAATTCCACGATGCCAAAGACTGCATGCAACGCATGGAAGACGATAGTTGACAAGTTTCATCGGCGGAGTCACGATCACATTAAGGGAACGACTATTATAGACATTGCATTCTCTGCCCAAAGTTACATTTTAAACATTAGAATTGTAAAGCCATACAGAAATTCCTACTAATGTACGCTTATTAAGTTGTCAGTTATTATCAGTTATCAATGGTGACAAATACCTGGTTGCAGCTGTAGACAGACGAATCAGCTTTAATTTTAAAGCTTTAAATACAGCTTTAAAAATTCTTATACTTGCATTATCCACACGATTGTCGCTATTGCCCACTATTGGCAAACTTCTTTAATATTAGATTAATTAATTCGTAAATTTAAAATGCTGCTTTATAGAAATATAAGTACAAATATTGCTGGCAAAATTCAAACTGAAGCATTCCGGTTTCTGTGCGCTTACGATCGCTTCCGGTTTTTGCGGAAACATTTATTCAGTCGTTGACACGTTTGGCAAATTATATAATCGTTGTCAGCGGTTAGGTTAATGATAAACTGTGTTGTGATTAATGTCTAGATATTCTTATACACATTATAATTGTTGTAAATGGACTCTATTTTTTAAGGTTTCCTTTAATTAAATACACAAAAAACATCCATACCAATAGAGGTTTTAAAAGATAATAGTAAAAAAGTCCATAATATGAATAAGGTTAATTTCTTTTATTTATTTTTATACGATTTTTTTAACTTTTGGGTTTAAGGCGATCATAACCTATACTTAAATAATCATAATCTTCACAATTATTTGGACGGAACAGATGAAGAAATAGGGAAGATAAAAAAAATAAGAAAAGCATTATAAAATCTTTGAAAAAGTTCCTCACATAAGTTATTTTCGTACTGACGATTTCGTTCTTGCCCATTAATTTAATTGTCGTTAATGTGTGAATCCTATACCTACTCGTATTTCTTTTGATATAGTTACGGTATCAGTCGTCCCTCCCCAAATCAAATGACGTTACAAATTTCGTCATTTAACGTCAGACTTCAACTGTTTTCTGGATCCCACTTCTCCCCGACTCAGTAGCCGACAGTTGAGTGCACACCTCGGCGTCAAAGCCACTTTCAACCGCGACTCCCGCGCACTCGCGTCGAATTTACGCATGAGAAAATCTTAAGAAAATATTTCACGAACAATTATTTGAGTACTTGAGTGGTGTGAGTGATGACAGGGTACGCTTTTCTGTGATTGAAATGTTAATTGTGCGGACTGGGAAAGCCGTAAAAATGAACGGTGAGTGTTTTTTTTTTAATTTTGTTTACATTTCGCAATGGAACTATTTCTTTTTGTAATGACATCGTGAGTGGCATAACGCAGTCTTGTATTTCACCAGGGAATTAACTGAAAATTGTAATCTGCGGTTATTACACTGATATTCTAATTGTCTGTCCGATACTTTTGTAAAGTAGTGCGTGCCAAAACAACACTTAAATCAGCAATAAAATTTAGTCATGCAATTTTCGATAAATTATATTGTGGAAAATATTTCAATACAAAACGGAACTATGCTTTTTACGCATAGTTAACTCCGTTCAGTATAAACTCATAACGGTGGAGAATGGATCGCTTCAGTAGGTTTTGTAAGTAGTTCTAAAGAAACTAATACCGGCACTGAACAAACAAACATTTTTTTTTTCAAAGAATCAATTTGGTATTTCATGGAATTATACGTCCTGCGAACATAATTTTGTGTACAGACAACGATGAGAGATCATCAATATCATTAAGGATTAACAATCTTATTCTTCTTGTCAAGTAGAACTGCAATCATAATGATTGTTCATTATTCCTCTGAATGTTTTAATATTTACTAATTTTATGCAAAAAACCCCGTTAACCGTAAGTAGTGCGTTCCGCAAAGCAAACTCGTACTGGTTTTGCGTCTAACAAGATCACAACTGCTCGGAAAACTAGGGCCGATATTGGTTTTGTTTTTAATCCGGATTTATTGCCTGGATTTAAAACCTGGTTCCTAGAGCGCAGGCGGGTTAACAAACACGTATAGACTTTTGGGACGATGTCCAGTTATTATAATTATTTTATGCCATCGTTTTTGTAAATGTCCCCATTAATTGTAACAAGACAAGTGACAGAAGACAAGTGACTTCAGATTAAGGAATGAATTCTAAAGATCATAAATGTAACTCAACCTTTTGCTCAGTTCATGCTTTTTTTTTAAACTTTAATGTACAAAGAATCATTGTACAAAAGGCGGACGTAGGTAATGCCTAGTGGCATTTACTGCTAATCAACCTATAATCACAAATACGATTAAGAAGACGTTGAGACTGACAACGTGTTAACAAAAATGTTAAGACAAACTTTAGCTTCTAGAAAGTAACCAAAATAAGTCCCAGTGAAATGTACCTACTCTGACTAAATAACGTTGGTACTTAATACTGAGAAAGAAAACTGCATGTAATGTTAAAGGACCAAATTAAAATATTCGTTAATTTGACTCATAGAAGAAGCCTATGTGGAGACGTATGTTTGGGAGGTGGTTCCTCTGGAACCTATCCCGGGGTTCTGGCCCCCATTCGAATTTCGAATTTGCTGTAGATTTGCTCTACATTCCTTGCAAAAAAGTTTATTATAAAAACAAAGAAAACCAAAAGACGCACGATAGTGAAACGGATTTTAATCTCTCATCGAAACTAATTCAGGTTAAAGTAAGCTGATGAGCAACGTGCCAACCTTCATTATTCTTGACAAATGTTTGCCTCTTTCCTATATGTCCATGGGTGACGGTAACTTATCACCAGGTGGACTGTCTGCTTGATTGTTACCTGTACTATAAAAAATACATTCCTGCTGGATGGGTACAAGCTGATAATGAATACACTATACGCATTTATGTCGACCACATTTATAGCCATAAAGTATCGGTTAAACAACCTTATAACTGTAACATAATTTCATGTTATTTTTAAAAGTGGTCCGACTGTTCATTCCTTCAGTTTGCATAGAAAGCAAGCGTGGTTGATTATCCAGTTTCACTTTTATTGTATTTTATTTATGTAAAAATTAGTCTCGATCGCCGTATTGAAAGTAACACAATATATAACGTTAATGAGATTAGTTATTATAGGGTAATTCACGGTAAGCTGCTTACCACTTGATGGCAAAAATATATCTTCGCTTTTGCTATTCTCAACTCCATGAGCATCAAAACATGGCATTCAATTCTTTGTCTTGTCTAACGTGAGTCACTGGTCAGAGGTCAGCAAAAAAAATCCAATATCATTATCTTGTCAAAGCCTTCTATGATAACATCTGGTTTTCCCTCTACATACATTTACTTGATTAAACGAAAAAGTATGGAGGAGAGGGTTACATAAATGTTAATGTTTGTGTTACTAAAGCCAACAGTATGGCCGTCTAGGATTAACATACCATACCATCAGCCTATGTCTCTCCACTGGTGAATATAGGCCTCCCAAGGTTCGCCATCACACACGACCTTGGTCTCTTCTTTATTCCAACCACTACCGACGAACTTCTTCAAGTGGTCGGTTTACCTAGTCGGAGGGCGTCCCACACTGCACTTTACGGTACGTGACCTCTATTCGAGGACTCGACTACCCCAATGGTTATCGATAGTTATACTATCGATCGACAGTGGTATCCATGGATCTAGGCTACGCGTTTGGTTGACATCAAACACGATTTCTATTTTAATTAAGTAGGTATACGTGTTTAATCACTTACGATCTTATCTACTGAAGATTTTTCCAAATGCAACTGCAGTTTTTTCCAACATTTGATTCAAAACAGGCTGATCCTTTAATTAAAATCACAAAATTTTATATTGTTTTGACAACTGCAAAGATGAGAAAATAACAATGTACCTATGTAAGCGAGAATTCAACCCATAGACGCGTCGACCATATGCAAGAAATCCCACACATTGTAACTAGAATTTAATGAGCTTTATTTCACAAATGTCGTTGCCTTTACATCAGTCCTATATTCATGTAAACATTGTACAAGAAACGAAATTACCGTATCGAATAATTGTTTCAACATTATTTCTTAACAGGTTACGACCATTGATAATTCAATCTACATGTTAATCGAAAAAACGCGAACGTGTGTTTATAACCAAAAATTCATACGAATGTAACAAAATCGCCTTCATGGAAACTAATTGGGTACCGTAACGCGTTTGTAAGTGCAAATTTGCAATATTACACATATGGAAAAGCAATTTTATTTTGTACGTTCGTTACGACTGATTCTATTTGTATGGTGCGGCAACTTCTCTTTTTAAATTGGGTTTGAAAAGCAATATAGGTAATTTGCATTGTGTATAAGGTAAGTGGGCACTATTTGACATAACCGACCTTACTGACGGTTTTAATTATCAGGATATTGTACCTCTTTAGTGATAGATACCTTTAATAAACATATTTTTTCATTGCTTTATCTGAAAAATCACATACGTTCCCACTAGTTCCAATTGATCAGTTTTAGAGGTTACTGGTTGTACTCGTACTTATATTGTGTTCGTTGTTATATCAGAAGGTGTATTAAATAAACTATGCGATGACATCTAACTTATTATATTGGTTACACGTGATACATAATATTTGTGCACTGAGCCGCTTAGTGGGGTTTGTGAGGAGCGTAGAAGACGACTGGTGAACTGGCGATTGCTGAACATTAGACGCAGGACGCAAACAAAAAACTATATGCAGAAAAAAGCTGTACTGTGAAAAACTAACATAAATTAAATAGCGCGTTGTCGTGTGTCAAACGTTCAAGTTTAACTACCTACAAGTTCAATAATTAAACTATTCCCAGTAATTCAATCGTTAAAACAAAACCACCTCAGTTGAACTACTGGGAACAAAAAGTCTCACTAGTTCTATGATTGAACTGATCAATTGAAATACTGGGAACATGGAAAAAAATCGGATGTTAAAATTTAACTTAAAATTGTTCTGAAGTCTCTGAACCAAATTTCGTACTCACATCAAGATCCTTTCATTCAGTTAAACAATCGTAGACACATAATACAAACCCAGTAGTAGATATTTTAAATGCGAAAGTTTGGATATTTATAGATGTATACAGGGCCGTCTTAAGTCTATTCTGCGCCGGGGTGCGGGAGTGTATCCTAAGACAGTCAAACATCCTATTGTGTATCCTATGACAGTCAAATATCCTATTGTGTATCCTATGACAGTCAAATGTCCTATTGTGTATCCTATGACAGTCAAATATCCTATTGTGTATCCTATGACAGTCAAATATCCTATTGTGTATCCTATGACAGTCAAATATCCTATTGTGTAATTGTTTACTATAGTGTTATATTTTTTCATTACCTTTAAAAGATGAGCGCCCGGGGTGCACCGCACCCCTTGCACCCCCTGGTAAAGACGGCCCTGGATGTATATTAATTACTCAAACACGTCGAAATAGCTGAACCGATTTCGTTGAAATTTGGCAAATGGCTAGATTGTAACAATTTAATTCAGGAATATTGTATTATTTCAACAGAACTTGAAATACATACATGAGGGTCCGTAGCTACACGGTTAATTGACGGGGGGATGGTCTAAGCTCCCGTCATCTCGATATGTCGTCTTTAAGTCGTCATGTTATGGGTTAAATATAAAATGGTTATAATACCCACCTACTTAAGTATTATCTATAAATAATAACAATTATATTTTTTTAAATCTCAAAAGTTATTCACAACCTAATCATTCATCACTATCACCTTATTCATTATTTCGTGTTGCAAAAGCCCTATGTCGTATTTGTATGTAACACACAGTTTTCGTAATGTCTTCATTACCACCTCGCCCCGCGTATGGTACGCCGTACGTGTATCGTATAACTTCTAAACATTAGACGTTAATCGCTCTAAATGATCGAAGAGCTCCTTTTACGGTGACCACTTAACTTTCACTGAAGGAAAAGTGTTTGTGTAGGGCTAAAATGGTAGGTTGTGTAACAATTGCATGTACGTTGTCCCTTTTAATACATGCACCCTATAGGGAAAATCGTGCGTTTGTTCAAACAAATTATGTAACGATAGAAAACACAAAACAACTAAAGAGAACTAAAAGAACCTAAAAGGACATTAAATATTAGGCTAAATATTAGGCTAAATGTTAGGCTTACCTAATATAATTATAAGCTGTAACATAAATTATAACTTTATCGTGTATGTATCTGTTTATTTATCAAAATCCATGTCTTCCGTCGCAGGTGATCCGCCTTAATGATTTCTCTCTGATGTCTCTCACTCTCTCTCGTTCTCTCTGATGATGACTCTTGGTGTGAATTTATTAATCTTATTTATTAAAATTTATTTTTACACCTCCATGGATCATAATAATGGCATAGACATCCGTTACAAAGTATACGTAGGTATCCACATCGGTTACAAAGTTTAGATATTCACATCCGTTACAAAGGTTGCCTAGGTATCTACATCCGTTACAAAGTTTAGGTATCCACTTCTGTTACAAAGTTTAGGTATCCACATCCGTTACAAAGGTTAGGTATCTACATCCGTTACAAAGTTTAGGTATCCACGTCTGTTACAAAGTTTAGGTATCTACAGCCGTTACAAAGTTTAGGTATCCACGTCTGCTACAAAGTTTAGGTACAGGTACATTACAGGTACAGGTTTAGGTTTAGGTACATTCGTTACAAAGTCCGCATTATGAAGTCCGCACGTAGTCGCGGGCATAATTAGTAGCAAATATATTAGAATTTATCACAGTTATTATTAGAACATAAGCTACATAACTTTCCGGCCGTCAATCTTGTTTCAGAACATCCACCTCTACGAGTGTAATGAGCTCGCGAAGATTTCTCTGTATTGCAATCAGTAGAGAAATTTTTAGTAGAAAATATGATAGTGCGTATATAATTAAGTTATAAACTTCTTATAAATCTAACAAGTATTTAAAAAATTACGAACAACAAGAAAAACTTTTTTATGGTTAACAATTCGAAAATAGCAATATACAACAAATAGACAACTGCGCTTCAATTACTTTGGCCTATTTCTATCCCATTAGACATTTTATGTACTCTTATTGACTGTTGCCTATCATTGTTACAATTTATGATATTTATTTATTAACAATAAAACCACTTTCGATCATGGCCAAACAAAAAGTGACTATTTGTTCAACAAATAACAATTCTATAGGCGTTGAAAAATAAACAATATTTCATGCCATCAACTTTTCAATACTCAATCGACTATCGACTTTAACTTCAAAGTATAAAGGTTTAAGGAATATTTTAAAGTGTGTATTTTAAAAAGTGGTAAAGTAACAGAACAAAACAAAAGAAAGTACATGGCGTATCCGTAAACGAAGCGTGGCACTCGAATCACGTCGCCATGGAAAGTGGTGACGACACTGCAATGACCAATTGATTGGGATGCAACTAGAAGGTCACGGGCATTGAATAGCAATGATTTCTGCGTTCGCAGGCAGAATACCATATCAAACACATCACTTTAGGCCCCTATTTTTTTTATAGGGAAGTAGGCGGACGAGCAAGCGGTCCCACGTGATGGTAAGTGTTACCGCCGCCAATGGACACTCGCAACACCAGGAGGTATGCGGGTACACCGGTAACCTTGTATAATTCTATTCACAGCTCTCTTGAAGAACCCCATATCGTAGCGTAATGGAAAGACCTCTTAAGGCAGTTCGTTCCAAGACCTACGGATTGGCGGGATAAAATTATTTTTGGACCGAACAGTATGCGGCACCTCCGTATAGAAGAAATGCGGATGGACCGCACTTCTGTGACGGGAGGTGCGGTTGTAGGAACCCGCCGTGGGAATTATATTGAACAACTTTTCAGAGCATTCCCAATTGTACAAGCAGTACCCAATTGCTGAGGGGTTCTAAACCGCTCGGGAGAGTGGGATCGTCGACAATTCGAACAGCACGTTCGTTGGATGGAGTCTATTACACTATCAATGATCTTGTTCTAATTATACAAAAAGATGACAAACGAGAAAACAGACAGCCTGTTTGATGGTAAGTAACCCATGGACATCTGCAATAAATATAGGTACGAGTACTCCGAGTACTGATGAACGTTGTCAATTTCGCAAATGCTTGTCCACCTTTCGGGATGGATGGACGACAGTATCTATACCGTATTCAGGCAAACGGCATTTATGTGTATCTTCTTTTATCTTTCATAACTGTGACTTTCGTACTGTGAATATGGAAATGAAAATATCAATATTGGCTTGTATTTGAACGAGCAAAACAATATATGGGCAGAAAATCATGATCATCAAAACAAACTATTTTTGAGTAACTGAAATTATCGTGCCGTATTAATTTTTGCTGCCAACGATTTGTTTCTCATTCAGTATGTTTTGGTGCTAATTTGGTTACTATAGGTATAGGTACCTACTCATAAAATAGTTTTTTTTGTATTTTACACAGCTGACATGTCCAGCTATTCGCACTCTGACAAATAGAAAGTGATAAGTTCACCAAGGTAGGTACACAGATAGTGGTGGTGATTAGGCATATTTTATGCCACTCATCGTTAAGAGCTGTATTTTTAGGCTATCTATACATTTGTGCAAAGTCAAGCCTAAACTTTTCGAAAGTAAAATGTCATCTATTATACAGTATTGTTGTAGGTATCCATTGTCATCTAAACAGCTCATAGTTCACAATGTAAAAGGAAAATGCCCGTTTCATTCTATTTGAATTCCGATTTTAGGGTGGGTGGCCAATAGTGCTTTTTGACAAAATACTGCATTTATCAAAGGCACATTTCATCAATAAAACTCTATTCACCAATGTTGCGTTTCGTCAAACTGTTTTTGCTCAAAGTCCTCGAGTGAAATGAATATTTTTTGTAATACTTACTCCCAGGGCCGTCTTTACCAGGGGGTGCAAGGGGTGCGGTGCACCCCGGGCGCTCACCTTTTAAAGGTAATGAAAAAATATAACGCTATAGTAAACAATTACACAATAGGATATTTGACTGTCATAGGATACACAATAGGATATTTGACTGTCATAGGATACACAATAGGATATTTGACTGTCATAGGGTACACAATAGGATGTTCGACTGTCTTAGGATACACTCCCGCACCCCGGCGCAGAATAGACTTAAGACGGCCCTGCTTACTCCATCGACTCCACAATCCTCACACGTCATAGCGGTCGTCACTGGTTGGCCTTAGTATAAAGAAAAATAAAGTAGCATAATAAAATATATCAAGCTGTGTTTTATTGCCTTATATAAATAAGTAGATCGCGGGTACGAATAAAAGTCGCTAAGTACAGTACCACACAACTCAGAGATACCATCGGCTAACCTCGTCAAACCGAACTTTACCGAATCTAATGTGTAGGTACCTAATCAATCAACGTACGACGCACGTGCGATCGTCTGACTTGCTCCGCGCACTCGAGGCGGCAATGAATAGACGTCGAGGAAATAAATCGATTTCCATTGGTCGAGCGAATTGAAACCTCTGAGTCGTGTCATAATGTAGGTACCTTCTTTAATATTTTAATTCCTATTTAGGTACTATATTTGAGAAATAACTAAATGAGCAGCAAAAAATACCGAATGGGCAGCAAAAGGATGGGTAAGGTTTGGATTTTCTGGTGACATTAAAAAATATAGGAATCCAGCGAAGCGGGACTCCGTCGACTTTGTGATGACGTAGTAATTTAAAATTATTTATTTGAGTTATTAAAAATAGTTTATTTTGTTGATGATGATTTGCTATTCATTTGTTTTTTTTTGCTGTTCGTTGAAGTACAAGCTTTTATATTTCAAGTACCTAAGTGCCTGCTAACTGGCACTGCTAAATAGTTATTTTTATAATACTTTTATACATAAACTATCTACTTACTTTACAAATTAGTTCAACGTCCTTAAATTTAATACAATTTCAATAATCTATTGACTACACATCATCACATGATTAGGTAATTGAAAAATCACTTTCATTGCGTTACAAAAAGTTTAGATGTAGCAGCGGGTTGTGGGAACGGCAGCCATTGTGATGATGGCAACTGGTAACCCGTGTTTTGTGTTAGTAAAAGCGGTTACGGTTCATTGTGTAAGGATGGGCAGCATGTGAAATCAGTGGAGTACCTATTACTAAGTTTGCATAATCTATAGCAGGGATGGCCAACTTGTTTAGAACTGTGTTGTAGTTTAAAAAAATCTGACGTCTTGCTATCGACTTATCTGTGCTTTAGTGGGATGAATAAAACAATAATTAGATAGCGTTTTATAGGATTTATTAATAGATAAAATTAATATCACTAGGTAACAAAAAATATTGATACCGGTCAAAAATTTTAATTTCCTTTCCCGATCAACCGCTGTCTTTGATCAAATTTGTTTTTTTTTTTTACTTTTAGAAAGTTAAACTAATGCAGATGGACTGTGTGTCCAAGTGCAAGTCATGTTAGGGTAGGGAGAGCTGCGATCCATCCGGGTTTCTCGGATTTGTTCTAGTTTTTAAGGCGTCCGGGCAAGGGCCAGAGCAAAATTTCAACTCGATTCGTTCATCTGATGTGTGAGCATTTCGAAGAAACAAATAAGAAAACATCATTTCATTTTTAAATAGTTAGGATTCAAATTACTGAATTAATTCTTTAAAGTAAGAAAGTAATAATGACATGATAATATACAACGTGTCACCGAAATAATGCAAAACCTGGAACATGTCAAACAATTTATAAATATATAAAACCGTTGTAATGAAAAATTAAATTATTTTGAGCAATAAATCAAAAGTTACAAACATGTAAGGTTTTGTTGTCCTGTCTAAAACGTTCGTAGCGTTCATTACTCAGACCGAGCGCCTAGACTGAGCGCTCTCGCGGCTCGTGCGATGCGCGTAGAATAAATAACCTAAGATAACCTAAGTACCTACTAGAATTGTACTATAAATAATAAAAAAAAAACTATTGTAAAAACCGGTAGAATCTATGACTACTCTCGATAGTGAACAACCTATTTTATTTCAGTGACATACCGTATAAATAATTAAATTTATCTATTTTAATTATATATCTAAGGTTATATATTAGGTTCCATTCTAATTTATATATTTCAAACACATTTTATATAGCAGTTAGTACCTAAACACAAAAACTTACAGCTAGGGTTAGTAAATGTAATGGTAATTTAAGTAATCAAATAGTGAATCCCCAGAACTTGAGGTATTTACCAAACCAAATACAGATTAACGAAATGCCTTAGGAGATCAAAATTATCTACTCTGTGTTAAAATATAAATCAGTAGAACAAGTAAACAAGTAATAAGTGGCGCGTGTAACTCTCTACCAGTTCATCATAACGTCGCTGAGTAAACTTACTTTTGTAGTGGCAAACACATAAAGTAACAAACTGCAGACGTATGCTAATTTATTCAAAAACATAGATTTTCTGATAAGAGTGTAGTAGATCCGTTTTGTGGTTAGACGAGTAGAAAATTAGATAAGTGAAAATAGCTTTAGAAAATCTGTAGTAATAATAATACACGCGTACGCAAATACATACTTAACACACGAGAGTGGTTCTTGACGAATGATAGATGGTAGTGTTTCTACTTACTATGCAAAACGTTCGATTCCCGGTCGCGTTTTGGAGAGAGAGGGTGCGTACTGCAATCCCACAGCCGCTGGGAGTACTTGACTGTCCAAGTTACCCCGAGCTCACTAAAGACTACAGTAAAATGTCCGTAGCATTATCCACTTTATCCTATTCCCCCAATGTAACGTAGTACCCCACGTAGGTACGTGTTGCGCTAGTGAGTGAGATATGTCAGAGCCCATTCCCATTCAATCCTATCATAACCTACCCCGTTCTCCCGGTGCATTCTTCAAATTTATTCCTAAATTTCTTTTCACTCCGTAGGAATTTATTTTTAGGTGAACTTTATTTTTAATAAATCTATTATTTTTGAGACTTTTTCCCTCTTAGGTACATCATTTAAAATAATCCTAAAGCGTATAATTATAATGAACAAGTACAATGGACAATTGATTGTGTTGTGTCTTGTGCATGAGGGATGTATGGCCTTAAAACACGATGCTGCGCGCTGGCTAAGCGAGTTGGCGAGTCCACTCTTCTAGAAGTGGTGTAGTTCCTTAGCGGACTTATGGTAGCGACTTCGTTATCCCTTAGTTGCTTAGTGCCACTAAAGTAGACTTTACGTAACAAACTATTTTACAGCAGAACATTACGTTTTACACACAAGAAAAAATAGAAAAAAGTATCTAACACCACTCTTGCCGGAACTGATTGAAAGAAATTGTCACGATCACTTCCCATAAATAATACGTTGTAGAATTTTCTAAGTGCTCCAAATACACTCGCTAGTAGTTAAACTGAAAGTGAAATTTTGCCGGCGTGCTGTTTAGCTACTTACTGCTATGTTAAATTACAGTTTTATTTAATACACCAAAGCGTTTTTGTGGTACCTACCGCAATACGTAAATAATCATTGAGCGTCCACAATTTTACTATAATAATTGCAATTTTATTATTATATTAAGTTAATAATAATTTCAATTGTTCTTACATCAACAACTATGTACTACCTGCTGTTGATTTTTATTGTTATTATTATTGATAGAGCCCGTAAGGTCATCTCACACCCCCTCACGGGGGCAGGGACGTAACTAGGCTAAATATCACCCGGGGCATTACCTCACTTTGGCGCCCCCCCCCCCCCCCCCCCCTTCACCCACTTAAACGAAGAATGTCCAACCATGACCAATGAAACGAAAGAAAACTCTCCTAAACAACACTCCTGAGATTGTTACCAAACATTTACTATACTTTTCATAATTAACTTGGGTAGGTGGTAAGTAAATGCTCGATTCCAAAGGTAAAAAGTTAATTTAATAGTTATTGAAATCACGCAATCAATAGTTACATAGTATATTAGGCCTATACAGTTTACACGTATATTTATGTATATCTAAAAGATTCTGAAAAATAGTGAAAAACTTTGGTGAAACTTAAAACCTGAATATGAACTAAAATTTTACTTTACGACTTTTTGTAGCTGCAAAAGTCCTTATAATTTTGTCAAAAGATAGTTTAGAAGCTATTTGGTGCTCTATGGAAATGATGCCAAGGTTGGTAAGTCATTGCTGTGCTGTCAAGTTTCTGATATTATTTTTAATTTACTGAAACTTCTTTCGTTTGAGGCAACTGAAACTGGTATTGTTAGGAAAATTCTTAGTGCAGTAGTAATGTTGGTGTAGGCATCCTCAAGTCCGTTTTGGTATATTAATGTCAGAAGATCAGACGAAGTGGCCATTCTAAATCCTTAATTCTAAATCCTAAAGGGCCTAAATCCAATGCGTGGTACTTGAAACTCTCCACTTCTATAGCCAGTTCGTCTTTATCTAAATCATCTTTATACGTGGCTGCTAACTCAATAGCCCGATTCTTCAATTCCTCTCCATTCAATGTTTCAAATCCCGCTCCATTGAGGAAACCAAATAAGTTTGAAACCTTTGCCTCAGTTCAGTTAGAATCCGATCAACTATTTGCGTCATTAACAATTTGAACTTCTTCTTTGAGAATTCATGGCTTACATCATCACCCTTCTCATCAACCATGCGCTTTTTCTTCCTCTTTCGTACTTCTTTAAAACGTGGATCTATGTTAAGCTGTGTTGCTATTTCTTTGGCTTCTTTTACTGCGTTACTTGAACAATTTGACCTTTCTGATTCAAATTCAGAAATCAGTCGGCTTATATGTTTTGCTGATCTTTCAATAGTGATGTCCTCTCTTTGTAAAAACTTATTCACAATGTCGATACGGCTTGTACCAAAAACAGGAGAGGATAATAAATTCAAATGTTTTTACATTTTTCAGAAGAGAATTTGCTTCTGCTTTTGTTTCAGCAGTTGGTACAATAATACCCTAGTGCATAGGAACTATCTAGTGTAACACTAGATGGTTCCTGTGCCTTTAAATAAGTTAAAACACTAGCTAGTAGTGTTTAAATAATGAAATCGTGTGATGAAGCCAGTGCAATATATAATAGATAATGTTTAAACTAAGCATCCATAGATTACTTACTTGCTAATATAAGAAATAAATCACATTTAAATTATCGCCAACTTGCACGATCTCTATAGACTATAGACCAATCAAAATCGAGTACCTTCCCGCGCGCCGGCGCGCACCGCGCTCTAAATCTTTCTTCACATTTCCAGACTTTTCTGAAATCTGGAGATATCCTTATGACTCATAACTCAAATCTTTGGAGCGCCAGTTTAAAATTTTATTAATATTATTTATTTATTTTATTATTTTTATCTTCCACTTGTATTTTTTTGGTAAACAACAATTGCTATTTTGGCGCCCCTGAAAACCCGGCGCCCGGGGCACAAGCCCCGTCAGACCAACCCCCCCCCCCCCCCCCCCACCCTAGTTACGTCCCTGCACGGGGGTGAAGGTATTCGGGACTGAGTCCTCTTCAGTAATGTCTCCTGTGTCCGCCAACGCGGACAGGTCGCTGGGTTGGCTCTTTGGGCTGTAATGCTGCCTTCGGGTTTCAAGGGTAAGCAACCAGCGTAGGCAGCAACAGTGAAGCCCCTCGTGGTGAAGCGCCTCACGGCGCGAAATATTATTAGAAGCAGTTAAGCTGGCATTATATCTATAGCATTGACTAAGTAAGCGTTGTAAAAGAGCGATGATAGCTCAGGGATATCTATACTAGACTCACATTCGTGTGTTCGTGAGTTGATATCGACAACCATAGAGTACGAGTTAAGGTTCCAAAGAATTTGTGCGACATCAAAGCCTTACTATCACTTCATTACAAATGGAGTGGTCAATCGATGGAATGGAAATGGATTAATTAATACCTAAGGAAGTCATATCATCTGAGAATATTAATCAATTCAAAAATAGACTCGACCAATATCTTAAAGCACAAAAACTGATATAGATGCATCAGTGCAAGCTGCTTGTCTATCAAATAATAATAATGTGTATCCACCAATCCGTACTAGGACCGTCTGGTGGATTATGGTCCAAGACAGCGGTTACTAGGTTAACAACGACTGTGCCATGCAGTAGGAGGTTATAGGCTAATATCAAACGTTGTAACAAATACCCTGTCCGCTGTTTATTATCAACATATTCAACATGCGATTACAGTTGACGGTAACAAGCCCTTTCATCGTCCAATGGTTGGACATGGGCCTCCCCAGGCATATTGTCTTCTGCATGAGGGATGTATGGCCTTAAAACACGCTGGCTAAGTGTGATGGCGAGTCCACTCTTTTAGAAGTGGTGCAATTCCTCAGAATTTGTAGCAGCGGCGTTATTATCTCTTATTCGCTTTTTAGGACACCCACAGGAAGAAAGTTACAGTCAATTTTAAACTGCGTGAATGCCTATATCGAACTGCAACGATTTATTTCATTATCCACACATCATGTTTTATGCTATAAAATATGACACTTGCGATGTACATTACCCCGCTAGCGAAAAAGCACTTTTATTTTCACACAGTTTGAGTCTATTGTGAATAGAGTAAAGTATGCGATGTGCTCTCTCGAGCGAGATAAAAGTATAAAAATGTGTAGTTTTCTCGCGTCGAATAGCTGCAGTGAAACGTTCCACGGTCGGTGGGCAAGCACGAACGGTGCACGTCATGGATGCAATTGGGATGCACCGAACATTACACTAAACGGTTATTTAAATCAGTTCAGAAAGGCGTTTCGATACACGCGACGAGTTATGCATGCTTCAATAAATTCGGTGAAGCTATTTCACACAGATCTATGTACGAGTAGAAGTACAGTAGAGTGGAAAATAAAAACTAAATATAAACTTGGGTACAATTTTTAATTCCATGGAATTCTGACAGTTGTCATTTTATGACATTTCAGTTGTCTTAAACCTTTTTCGTCTGTTTATTTTTAAATTATATATAGTTTTTAATTATTTTGTTAAAGAAATCTTTTATCGAGCAAATAAGCAAAAACGAGAAGCAAAGAATATACCTACTTCCATTTTGCAGTTTTTGCTGAATCCTATAATTAAGCAATCTATAATTCGATGTTGCGAATGGTCAGTAGGTTTTAACTCTTGGGTTAATTGAATCTAGTATGGGTGAAGATGCAAATCCTTTACCATTATTCGTTGCAGAGAGCTTCTGGAAATGTCCAATTGCTGAGAACGATGCCGGATTGATGTTTTCCTGTTTTCGGTGACGCTTGCCTCCACCCTGGCGATATTATCGGCTGACCTTACACTCTGTTGATAAACATGGGGAGCGGCATCCATCACCGAACCGGCTTCCTCAAATTTCAGGATCAAACGTCGAACAGACGGTACCTACACTTCGCCGACCAAAAATTAAACCGAATTTGCGAACTGTCTCAGCAAAACTTTCATTATTTTTGTAATAAGTTTTAACAATAACAATGCGTTTTTCTTTCGTGTGGCGTTCCATGTTGACTAATTGCAACTGTCGTAATATGTGACATCTTTAAACAAACCAGAGTTACCAACCGCCAAACAAAAAAATGGCGCGAAATTTAAATTCGGCGCTCAATCTGGGACATCATTTAAACCTTGGTAACCAAATATTTTTTATTCTATTAGAACTCCTTTTTTTGTGGGAACATTTTTGTAGTCTGGTAACACCAAGAAATGTCAGAATTAAGTAGGTGTGGAGTATAGTGCACGTTCACTAATGATTTAAATCAAGACGAAAAGACTAAAATGAAACATTTCTACCTCGAGGGGATTTTTATCCGGTACAAATTGTTTTTATATATCTTACCTCGATATTACATACTAAAAATAGAGGCAGGAAAATAAAACATTTTGTTTTTGAGTGATCCCATAATCGCGCAATTTATATTAGTTACAGGTATATCGTTTGTTCAATGAACTTCTCTGGAAGTGCACATCACGCAAAGTGCACATTTTGCGAAATGCTTATTATAGGAACTGCACGGTTTTCGTCAGGTGAACATTTCGCAAAGTGCATTCTGCGCCTAACCCGAATCATCGACCCCATAATATAAAATGGCCCCATTGACGTTGTTTATTATTTTATATCTTACTGGTAATACATATCTATTACAGTGGCTTACATATAAGCAGCAGACAAGCAGAGTTTATCATTTAACTACCGCTCATCTAAGCTAAACGCTAACGTCGGTGAACCGCGGGCGATGAAAAGAAACAAGGAAGGAAAAAAAACGGCACGGATAGGTACATATTTGGGTACCCACGTGTGCTTATAAAGTATAACTGGTCAACGGATCATTTGTGACATTACTCGACATTAGGTATCTATCCTTAATATCGCTTCTAGCCTTTCAGATAATGAGATATTTATTGTCTTTAGTCAAAATTAAACATAATCTTGAATAAATAAAATTTTAAGTCAGAAATTCTAAATTAAAGACAATAAAGTTTCTTTGCTTCAATATCGCCACTTTAACCATTTAATTATTACCATTTTAACTTGGTTAGCAACCAATAACTAACAATATTTTGTGATGACTATGCCCACCTATTAAGTAAGAGTACTGAAATATAACAAGCGTATTTCCGTTAGCTGGTCCAATGATCTCGGGTTTCCTTGAAATAATTAAAGACGGCAACAGTGACTAGAAGGCACAGCTGCAGTACATCCGGAGGAATAAGCAAGTTTGTTGCGAGAATCCACGTAATTATATACCAGTGATTCGCGCACTCCTAGGCGGGTGTTAAGAAAGGGACGTGATACAATGTGATAATTTCCATAGATGATATTCACCTTATATAAAAAAAAAGGATGTTTTTTAAATGTGGAACACGTACGAGTCATTATTACCAAAGACAATATTTAGCGACACTGCCAATAGAATTAGCAATTTGAAGCTGCAATGATCGGGTTAGGTATACTTATACTTAAACCTTTTATGCTCTGCCCTTCATGTATTGTTTATTTTTATATAACAATGACGAATCAGACCTTATCTCTTCATGCATTCCAAAAATACTCTTCTTGTTCATTGTTTCATGGCATTTCCATGCTCTAGTTGCTACGATTTTGCGTAAAATATAAATATATTTAATGATTTATTTCTTGAAGCCACGATACAAGCTGACATACAGTACGGCCAGAAATATAGTGCGCATAGGAATCTTCGCCATACTTCATATTTCCGAGAAAAACGAATCACAAAACGTACCTACTACTGTATTACCCATCCTATTCCCCCAATGTACGTAGGTACGTATTTTGGTAGTGAGTAAGATATGCCAGATTTTTTTTTCGGAATAGCTAAATTCTTGTAGCTCTAATAGCCTTTCAAGAGTCACCGAACATGTATAGTTTAGGGCGAGCACAGGAGGCGCTCAGCCAGAAGCAAAGAGTGTGTGCAGCACGAGCCTAAAGGCTCCCCGTAAAGCCTAAAGGGTTGACCGGCGGAATGAACGGACCTCGGCTTAGGGCGTAGCTTTGGGAGGGTACCGCAGGATCGCGAGTCGGTGAGAATATGCCAGAGCCCATTCCCATCTCATCATAACATGGATAGGATAGCTTATTCTTCCCCATTCTTCCAACCCTTTCTCCAAATCCATTCCTATACTTCCAAAGGTAGGCAACGAATCCGGTAGCGTGCAAACGTTTGTTATTTTGGACTGATGTCGCCATGTATCGCGGATGTCTATGGACGACAGTATCTACTTACCACCAGGTGGACTGATGGACATTTGCTGCCTTCTTTCCATAAAAAAAATACAAAGTGAATGAATACTGGAAACTTTACGTCTCCATAATCTTGTCTCCAATTTCGACGCAGGAAAGCAACTCATTGCATGGATCACATGCAAAATGAATCTCTCAACATCGGAAGTGTCGTTGCGGTATAGTAAGCTATGCTCGTCACGCGGCGTGCGCAGGCGCATCTGATACGCATTATTGTTTCCACATTGTGAGGACATGATCTAGCCTCATGAAGAAAATTGAATCATTAAAGAGTTCGTTGAACTTAATGCTTTTGAAAGGGCGATTCTTAGTACCTACTCCAAAAGATCCAAGTCGTATAATATAGAACCTCAACCACTAGATTCAGTTTGTATAGAGTTTAGTTTCAAACCACTCGATCTAACTCTAAAATATAGAACGGTCTTAGAAATGTCTATTTATCCGGGCTCAAAAGTCCGGATAAATATAGGCGACTCTTGGTTTTACAATTAGTTACTTTAAATAGGCACGCGTTTATAGGTCTAGTTCCCAATTACTAGTTAATACACACTAGTTCCCAATTACTCTGTATAAATCAAAACTGTCTATTTAACAGGCTCTAAGTCCGTGGTTGTCAAACTGCGATCCGAATCAATTATACGAGTATCTATCTACGTGCGGCCCTCAGCCCTTGGTTGTATTTTATAAGACCTAGACCTAGTCAAGCTAGCTACAGAAACCGATTTTGAGTACTACTATTTATTTATTTTGTCTATAACTTGAGATTATATATTTAGTAACTGTTCCCCGCAACTTTGTTCGCGTGGTCTTCAATTTATCGCGCGCCACCTATTGTAAAATGGTTGTACTAATTCAGAAACGTTCGCGTGCGTGCACACAACTCACCAAAGTTTCATCGCAATCGGATGAATGGTATAGGAACGCATACGGGACAAACAAAGAAACATTCATTTTTATATATATAGATATTTATTAGCACGGCAGTGGTACCGGCGGATTGTCGTTTATTGCTCATAAACCGTTTATTTTGTACTAGCTGTTGCCCGCGTGGACTTTAGTTTATAAAACACCGTCTTCAAATTTATATAACTTTTTTATTTATGAACTGATTGAAATAAAACAAACACTAAATTTTAAGTGAAGCTTGCCACAATACATTAGTGAAAACCGCACCCAAATCGGTTAAGCCGTTTCTAAGATTAGCGCGAACAAACGCACAGATAAACAGACAAAAATTCTAACAGTCATTGTTTTGGGTTCTATTGCGTTGATAAAGGCCCCTAATAATAGTTTTTCTCATATATCTTCCATGTACAGACAGCGATCAGTTACAATTTTATTATATGTATAGACATAGATGTCCCATTCTATGAGGTACTATGCCTCGTTGTCTCTATTGTCCGTGACTGTCCACTACTGGATATAGGCTTCTCCACTGCTGGATATAGGCCTCTCCCAAGGCTCGTCAACACATACGATCTTCGGCTCTTCTCAGCGGCGAACTTCGAGGCCGGAGTGCGTCCAACACTGAGCTTCTACCTCAATGGTCCTGCGGCAAATTATATGACCTGTCCATTGCCACATCAGCGTGCTGATTCTGAGTTATGTATTGACATAGCTCACTGGGTTTTGATAAATGTTACGAAATAATTTATGGTCAGTGTAAATAGAACATTATCATAGCCCTATAGGGATTAATATTAACACTAGAAAAGTACTTGTAATATAAGCGAGTGTCCATTACGTTATACGAGCTAACTATGCAACCATAGGGGACATCATTTGTCATCAGAACTCACTTTCACTATCCCAGCTAATAAAAACGTGCATAAATTCAACATTACTGCGTGATAAAAAAATTAATGTCATGTCGCGGCGTGTTAACATTTGAATTACACAGAACAGACGGACTGTTGTGACATTTTATGTAATTCCACACAGCATTACGAGGAAGCAACTTATGACTATTTTGTTTTATACAAACTTCTAACTTTCATAAAATTGTATAGAAATTATGCGTAGAAATTGCACTTGCAAGTTTCCAACTAACTAATTCCAAGATCGTTAATTTAGTTTTTTTTTAACATCACTTAACAAACATTATGACTTACCATACCATCTACCTATGTCTCTCTACTGCTGGATATAAGCCTCTCCTACGGCTTGCTACCACACACGATCTTCGGCTCTTCTCATTCAACCACCACCAGCGAACTCCTTCAAGTCATCTTCAAGTCCGCCCAGGTGGACCCACCTGGGCGGAGGGCGTCCCGTATTGCGTTTCTCGATGCGTGGCCTCCATTCGAGGACTCATCTGCCCCAACAGTTAGGTACCCGTGCTGCGACAAATACGACCTGCGCAATGCCACTTCAGCATTATGCAATACAGTAATTCGATATAATATTATAGTTATTGCCACTCACCCGTCAAACTTGCTTGCGGATAAATGTCCGTTTACGCGAAATCTTATTTTAGTGTCAATACATTTTAATGTACGTATATTGGTCGTGTAATCAGCGCCGGCTCTAGCCCATGTAGCGCCCGGGTGCAATCAATACCCTGGCGCCCTCTAGTAGGCGCGCGATCAAAATGGAATACTTACAGTTATATTTTCACCAATGATGGGAAATTCGGGTGCAAATGGTGCAATTATAAATGATGTTGGGAAGCAACAGCACGTTTACTTCGCTTGCGGTACGCCCCCGTGGAGCCGCCGGGTAGGCTCGAGAGTAAAAAGTATTTTTTAGGGAGGGAGGGCTTACAAGAATAAAAAAGCACAATTTTGTCGTTTGTTCAAAAATATTTAATTTAAAAACTAAATGTAAATCACAGCGGCGCTCGGCGCTCCCTAACACCCCGCGCCCGTGTGCGCCGCACACCCTGCACCATAGGTAAAGCCGGCACTGCGTGTAATGTGGACCGCTTTTAGAATAGCACCCACCACTAGGTACGTCTTTTCCCATGGGTGTCGCAAAAGGCGCTCAAGGGATAATAAAGGGATAAGGGATAATAATCAAAAAGAGTAAACTCGCCAACCCGCTTAACCAGCGGCAACAGTAGACAACAAAAGGGCTGATTATAATTTATGAATTCTTGTTCAATGTTTGCTTAGTGCACAAAATGCCATTATCATCCAAGGCATTCGACTAGACATGCACCTTTCTTCTCATCCAGCTACTGACAAGCTTTTATTCAGATTGATAAGCATTTGATCGATGCATGCATCACATGTCATAAATATTTTTTTCATAAATAGCTTTTTTTTTTAATATACGGCGATGCTGGAATCGGCACATTCTGCCAGTGTCAAGTTTTCTTCGTAATAAACAATTTCAAAGTCTAAAACGTGTCCTGTCAATGTCCGATCCCGTCGAAGTAAGTCAGAAGTCGCTCAGTAAAGCGATAGTAGGTTTGCTGAGGACAGAAGAGAGAACTCCTTGGAAGCACACGAAAAACGCAGTCTATTGAGTTTTATTTGATTATCAAGAACAAAAAACTGACGAAGATTACGGTTCCTAATATCGAGGATGTTTGCCGAAGCGCGGGTAGATTGTTTTTACGCGATCATGCGCAAACGGTGTGCATCCCTGATGCGCAGGGTCCGGGCCAGCGCCAACGGTATCCTGGAAATGTTTTCGAACAAGTTCGACTGTCAGTACATGAAGCGTTGTTGTATGCTACATGTGCTGACAAATAAATTACTGTGACCCACCTATTACTATGCATTTCATTCGGATGTTGATAAATTAAAATAACACTTGATTAACATCCCAGCTGAAGGGTCACTTTATTCATTTTAAGTTAATATACTTTAATTCGTAGCACTAACATAGTTTTATAAGTCTTTTTCTTTAATTATTTTATTATACTAACACTTGCTATGGATCTGTGTTATCCGATAAAATAGAATAAAATAAAAAAAAAAAAAAAAAAAAAAAAGAATATTAAGAAATACTTATATAATTCCCCATTCAATAACAGCAGAAAAATGCATAATTTAATTCAAAACGACAAGTCACCAGTCTACGTATTACACGACATAATAGCCGGCCGTTTGACCATAATGCGAATTGCTATGGAAACGGTACGTGAGTCTAAGAGCACTGAATAAAATTCACGTACCGGCACGCAACAGATAGAAAGTGAACACACGTATTATTTGTAACTTTTCTACATACGTTTTCAAGTTAATCCAACACTATTTTCACACTATACAGTTAAGAGACTGTGTTGCAATAAATACATCTATAGGTATATAAATTACAATATATTTCATTATTACCTACTTTGTCGGATCCTTGTCATTAAAATCGTACCGATAGTTTAAAAATAACGAACTCCTGTATGTATGTATTTATTTGACTGTACTAACTTTTTACAAATGAGATTATTTGAAATGTCATGGAATTTTTATAAGCCTGTTTCTACAACTTTATACGAGTAAGTATTATCTACTTCATCGTAGACTTGTTTATGGTTTTCTTGAAACTTCCCTCGGGGAGTTTACTTTCTCAATTGTTACTACGTACAATTAGAGTAATTTCATCGGTTGTAAAATGTGCAAGTTATACCAGGGCCCACGGTAGTGCTCCTGCCGAGACTCGCCGCACTACCGAACACTGCACCCTTTTTTCGAAGCAACAGCGTAACCCGCAAGAAGTAACACTTTGCGTCTCTCTCTGTGTGTGTTCTACAGCCTGTACAGCGGGGAATGCTCTGAAGAATTGATCAATATAATTCCCACCTCGGGTTTCTACAACCGCACCTCCCGTCACAGAAGTGGGGTCCATCCGCATTTCCTCGATACGGAGGTGTCGCGTACTGTTCGGTACAAAAATCATTTTATCCCACGAACCCGTAGACTGTGGAACGAACTGCCTCGAGGGGTCTCTCCATTAAGTTACGATATGGAGTTCTTCAAAAAAGTTGTGAATACGATTTTGCAAGGTCGGTGGCGCGCCCGCATACCCCCTGGTGTTGCAGGTGTCCATGGGCGGCGGTAACACTTACGCCCCCGGATGCGCTGCCTACCCTTCCCAGATTAAGGAATGGATTGAGAGAAAGGATTGGGAAATGAGGAGGATAGGATGGGATGGGAATGCCAATAGCTCGATAAAGGCGATAAAGTAGGAAATGTAGTACATTTCGAGGTAGTCTTCTGTGAGAGAGGGGTAACGTGGCCAGTCGAGTGCGTCCAGCGGCTTTGGAAATGCATACTTTGTTACTTTGTATGCAATACAGTATTTATTATTAATATTTCGTAATTTAGATTATGTTGAAAGAGTTGAATAAAATAGAGTTGATCTCTGTAGGATCATAATACTTTTGCCTGCCTCGCGTTCTATAACCTAAAATATTCAGTTTATTGTAATCGCATTATGTTAAAAAATATCTTATCTTCATTATCGCATAGATGCAATAGTAATTTTAGAGGTCTACTATCTCATATAGGTTAGGTTATTAGTTAATCGAACTTTCGAACAAATACCTTAGTAGGTCAACTGATTATTAAATAGGCGACATAGAGGTTGCGCAAACCGACAATGCACCGCTGTAGAACAATCCTGTTAATTCATTTACAGCAACGAATATTAACGTTAATGCCAACACAATAACTCGTTTAGAAACGCAGTAAACGTTTGTCATTTTTCCAGTGTTCTACTCATGATTTATTTATTAATTTGTTTTATTGATTAATTGTTTATTTTAATTCGGTGCGAATTAAAATTCGCCTTGAAGCAAATATTTTATTCCAAAAGCTTTTTTACTACAATTTATAGCGAATGGCTAATATCTCCAACGTATATAATATTCATAACTGTACCGAAGAACATGAACTCGTGTTTTTCTACTGCTGGAGAATTATCGTAAGCCTCGCCACTAAAAAATATCTAATTGCTACTGCAATTGATTTTCTGCCCTTGTCACCTAAATACAAGGCGTGGGAAATGATTTATTCCACTTCATGGTCAAATTGTTAACTCCGCTATGGTTCCCCTATATAAGATAAACACTTGCTAAATGTTCACGTTTGTATTATAGCCATCGTCAATTTAAAGGTTATCATTGCTTCTTTCCAACATATTCTAAGTTTAAATTCGATTTTTTTTAAAATCGGTTATGTGGTTAATTTTGTTCGTTAAAATAACAGTAACCAGCCATTTTATTGTGAACTGCTGGATGTGGGGCGCCTCGTACACATTGTCTTGGCCTTAAAACGGCACGTTGACCAAGCGGGGTTGGCGAGCTTGTGGTAGCGGCTTTGTTAGCTCTTAGTCGCGTTTTACGACATCCACGGGAACAGATAGTGCTCTTCTAAAGCCGGCCGTTATGTTATTTTATTCAATGCATTTCACTTTATTTGTGAAGTTACAACTTAATGTAAAAAATTATGACATCTCAACATAGAACCCACAATAAGGTCCCTTTTATCTAATAATGTCAAACACACATTTCATTCGTCTCGTATCACAAAAATGTGTTACTACTTTCTCGCAAATAGCCACATAATAATATATAATTTGAAATTATTGCGGATAATTGAAGCGATTTGGCAGTCGGTCGATTGTTCAAATGTATCTACCCGTAACCCGAATGAGTGAGACTGCTGTCCTAAGTAGAAAGGCATTAGTAACATTTTCAACGAAAGCATAAGTAACACTACGAGTAGGTATATTGCAAAATAAAAAAGAGAAATGGTTATTCTTTTTGTTTTATTCAAAACTCCAATTTTCTAACTTGATTATAAATTAATTAAATTTTTACCAACATACGAGTATGTTGGTATTTGCATTTCTCACGAATGTCATCAAAATGCACGTGTGCCTTTTTTTCTAAAGAGGGCAGGATACATTATTAAGTGTTGCAAGTCACGAACGCGCGGCTGCCCTGCTTGCAATTGTACGCGTAAAAAGAGACCTTATATCCTTCAATAAATACATTGACGCAAAAGTTACTTTTCGCGTATACGGACAATTATCCACAAGCAAGTTTGACGAGCGCGCGGCCCATGAGTTGCAAGAACTAACCATTACTTATTACTAGTTATAACATTAAGTGCATTAAAATCATTACAGTATATTGACAATAGAAATGAATAGAAAGTAACCTTCGCTCTGGTCCCACCGATTTACTATTATTAATTTGATATTAGCTACTGGAATACAATAGACGTTTTTTTTATTACTTTTACAGTTTCGCCAACGACACACCGACACATTTTCATGCTATACAAACATGATAAACATTATAATATACACATATGGTAGTATTTTGATGACACATATATTCTCCTGTAAGGGGTTACCTACAGGAGAACACAGCATTAATATTGTTACATGTATCTACAACCTGATATGCCGAAGTGTGTTACGAAATCAATCAAAATGATTGAAATTAAGTTTCATGTTAACATATTTAGGATTGTACCAGTTAAGATATTCAAGAAAAAGAATAAAAGCAACACAAAAGTAAAATAATGGAAAAAAAAGGAAATATTTTCAGAATTTATCAAGAGGCGGCAAAGTGTATACTGTGAAATTATAAAATTCTTAAGAAAACTAACGTGAAGCTAATTGGATTAATTGAACGTAAGATATCGCGATAGTCAAGCGATAAAACCACCGTTTGTCATTCTGGACTAATGTTGGCATGTATCACGGATGTCTATGGGCGACAGTATCCACTTACCATCGGGTGGACTGTATGCTCGTCTGCCGCCTTCGTCCATAAAAAAAATATATACATATATAATATTCAAGAATAATAAATAAGAAATTACAAATGAAAAACGAAGTGAATTAACTGAATACTTAGTAAGCAAACTGTGCTGCACCAGCAAAAAGAAACTGACTCGGCAACATGTCATGGGACGTAAATGACGAGATATTACTTTAAAAACACTCGGGAGTTCGGTGTTACTTACGATAAGTATTAGTCTATGCCGTTAAATAAATATAAAAAATAAATATTTCAGAAGCTGCAATATGGGTGGCCGTAGCGGCGCTTCTAATTCTCTTGGTGCCGGGGAACTGCGGAAACCACCGACGGTCTACGCCAACGCATGCGGTACGCATATATCCTTTACTTACTACCTTTAACCATCCGTCACCAGCGCTTTTATCGTCTACCGTTGGCGATCAGCCCTACGCATTGTCTTGCACAGAACGGATATATGGCGTTAAAACGGCACGCTGGCCAAAGGTGTTGGGGAGTCCACACTTATGGAGGTTGTTTTACCTCAGCGCTTTGTTATTTCTTTGTTTACCTCAGCGCGTGTGGCAGCGGCTCTGTTATCTCTTAGTGGCCACGACACGACACCCACGGGAAGAGGTGGGGTGATGTTATTTTAAAGTCGGCTAGATTATACCAGATACACCATAATAAATGGCAAAACCGACCACGATCGATAGACTTTACATGCCCATTGTTCATTCTCTTACAAAATACAATCGCCAACAAATAAATAGGTCGACTTACATTTATTAACCTTAAATGGGTTATATATTCATCCTTAGATGGGTTCTATATTCATCTTTCCATGGGTATAGACCAATCTATCTCAAAACGGTGGTAATAAGGGCTGGAATTGGAATGTCTTTTGTGTTTCTCTTTTAACGAGTGCTATGCATAGGTTATCAATATCATAGATATATTTATAAACATCAAGCGTTATATTATACTGTTATTATTCTAAATATTGGTTATAGTTTGTATATTGTTACTGTGCCAAAGAAATAAAAGAAAATGTTTTTGGGCATATTGTGTATTCTATAGGAAACTTATATTTATATATATATGTGTAAGTTTTATGAGCTTTGGTGAAAGAATTTAAATGATCCGTTCAGTGAATATAGAAAGTAATTCATACAATCATTAATATTTTAGTAAAGATTAGTACTGTACAGTCAATGAGCTGCGTACGGAGTGCAGACAAAAATATTATAGCGAAAGCGTTCTTCATTAAATTTTATGAATCCTTTACTGATGAAATATTTACCTTGGAACACTTTCCAAATTTCAGGCGCTGCCAACGTCAAAGGGCGGTTGGCGGCCAGTGATCGGATCAGGCGGACTTCTGTATGGATTCAACACCGCACCGCTGCACGCACCACCTGCATACAAACTACCCATTCCAGTGATGGACTCATACGCCTCGTCGGCACGTCCGATCGTCACCAGAGATGCGGCGAAACTGACCTCCATAGCCCAGTCTTACCGCCCCACTACACTGCGAACAGTTTCCCCCGCGACACCCGCCCCGCCCGCGAACCAACCAATCAACTCCTACCACAACCCTTTTACCCTAACCAATAACGGTCTAACACATTACAAGTACGTCCAGAACTTCCCTGTTGACAGCGTCTTAATACGCAACCCCCATAATCACTACGCTGCTCGGCCAGTCTTCACGAAATATCCAACTAAATTTAAACAACACCAGCTACAACAGTTAACTAACATTCAACCTATTCAATTTGGACAGTATCCTACGAGTAAACCTTTTGACGTGTTTGGGAAACCAGTCGATGTCTATAAGAAGCCATCTTCAGGCACTGAGATATTCAAGCCTGAAGTATATAAGCTGCCAGATAGTGACACAGCCTCTCAGTCACTGAGCCAACAAGTGAAAACGGCACAGCAACAGGGTTTGACCGGGACCGCGAAGATACCTCTCAATCCTTATCCGCAATATCCATTTCATGACAGTGGTATACCACCAAGCATTTTAGGTACTACCTACTTCTTATTTTCAATTAAAATAGTACGATTTATGAAAATATCTTAATATTTGATACCCATTGTGACTGTTTTATGTTTCAGGTACGTTTGGTTCCTTCGGCGTGCAATCAGTGAAAGGAAGAGATCCTGTGTTCCCCACTAAAAACACCTATGTGTCTTCACAACCAAGCCAGCAGACCATATTCAATTCCTTCAGTTATTCGCCTAACTTCAAGACTACCACAAGTCAGTTTTCCACAACTACTCCTAAATTGCAGACCACTGCAAATCAAATAATTCACTTTGGATCTGCCTATAACAACTACAAGAATATACCAACACAGCAACCGAAAATACCAGCTCCTCAGAAGTTAGACCCTAACGTGGGACATAAGAGCACGTTCAGACCAAGCCCGCAAGATCCCTTCATCAAAAACTATCAGAATATCGACTACAAGGTATCCACTTACAATCCAGTCGCACAAACCACGACCGTGTCCAACACTTTTTACCACGATTACAATTACCCTTCACAACAGAATGCGCAGTTACAAAAATACTACGAGCAACAGAATTTTAATAACAACTACGTAAAGAAACATAAGTTCCAGGACAACTTTGCGTCAGACGTTAGTAAACAAGCCTCTTCGCAACAGTACGTTTACCCTCCCAGCGAACAGTTGGAAGCTACTCAGAACGCTGTGCCATATCGCGCGACATATGAAGTAACTGAAAACTACGAATCTGACGATACCGTTACGTCTTCGTCGCCGATTGTTTGGTCGGTGACCCCTGATGCATATGATTATTATAACCAGAAATCTACCGAAGAATCAGCCACGAAACAAGAGTACCACGACACCACCTTCGGTAAACCGACCACAACGCCTTTGCCAGACGTTCCTGACGAGTATGCCATCGTGACCGAAGCAGAGAAAGGCTATGCAAACTCTTTGAGTTACGACAACCAGCTCGAATCTCAAAGCAGGCGGCCTCTAAGCGGCGACATCGAGCCGATCGGCAAACACAAACTTAAAGACTATTACTACAAAGTAACGCCATCGTATGAGGAACAAAGCACTGTAAAACGAACGAAGAAACCGAGTGAATCGTCCAGATTTTCTATACAACAAGATGTAACTACAAGTTACAGCGTAAACAAAGAAACAACTAACGATATTCTAGTGGAAGCATTACCCACCCTTCCTCCGAATAAGCACTTTAAACGTCCGAATACACAAGACACAGTCGACAAGGAGAAGACTCGAAAACGACTAAAGAACAGAAGACGCCGCCCTCCCCAAGGTAATCATAATCGTGACAAAGAAGAAATTAGCACAAGAAAATACATTCAATCTTCAACTGAGCCGAGCTTGCCAACAGAAGCTGAAGAAGTTCACACCATCAGACCTAGAGTTAGACCCGTGAAACTCAAATCCCAACCTACTTTGACAACACCCGGCATTACAACAGACTTGACAACAAGCGCGCTGCCAACTATATCACCAACAACGCCTACCTTAGTGAAGAAGAAGCTCGTTCATCGTCGACCGTTGACTACCCCTGCAAACTTTGAGACCACTACGGAATCATTGAGGGATTATGATTTGAACAAAGAAGCTCCAATAATGAAAATAGCATCTAGCGCTCGTCCGAACTTACCAAAATTTAGTTCCACACCATACAGATACAATGAAACACCAGACTATACCCATAAGCAAGATGAGAAAGACACTCCTACAAGTGATATTGCTGTAAGCTTATCAGACACTTTCAAAAGTAGGGAGCCAACTAAAGGCTTTTCATTTCACAGAGACGCCAAACCTATTGACGCTAATTTAGAAGCTTTGACAAATCTTGCAAAGGAAACCACGATTGCTTCAATGATGGATACCAGTGTCACCGTCACCAATGAAATAACGACTATAACACCTCATGTTGAGACAACTTCGGAGGGCAATAAAAGGTCCAGGATAAGAAACAAATTCGAGAGTAGCAGGCCAAGGTTCAGCGTCAAAGACTACAGGAACCGACTGAGCTCAACTACGAGTACTACTGAAAAAACCGGAGATTCCAACACATCCAAAATAAAATTTCCTCAAAGAAGAGTACCTTACAATGACAACAAGTACAACATCGAAGTAGAAAATACGACAGAGCGGAAGAAATTCACGCCAAAAGAGCCAAGGCATAAACCTGTTAATGGAACAGAAATTAGCGAGCAAACTGAGAAAGAGATACACTCAATCAGGCAGTCTGCTAGGCAAAGACAAACTACAGCTGATACTACAGAAGGAGTAACTCCAAAAATATCTGCTCGAGTACGCAACGGTTCACGAAGACCGAGGCCTACTACAACTACGGAAGAAATAACCACTCCAGTTCCAACGACAGTCCATAGTAAAAGGCCTCTTCGAAAAAAAATCAAGGATACTGCCATAGAAGAATCGGTCCAAGATATATTAGTGACAGAAACCACTCCGTACGAACGTGGAGAGGAAATTTCGGAGAGGTCGAGATCAGAGAGTGCTATAATGAAAATAGCGGACAAGAAACATCACGCTTACGACAACATATTTGAGCATTCGAAACGCGTATCTGATTTGACTTTAGCGGCGAGTAAAGACTATAATACTCCTGGAATGTTCAAGACTGTCTCATCAAATAGTAGACGGATACCAAACTACTTCACAATAGCTACAGATGATCCAATATTACCTATTGAGGCTTTCTTTCCCCAGTTGAACCAAAAGAAGGAATCATAAGTTCCTAATATCTAATTGTAGGTTATTCATAAAACCAAATTCTTTTCTACTGCCAAAGCTATGGAAATTTCGTAAGTCTTTTATAGGTTGTTTAGACGCTACGATTAACTCCGTATGAACATGACTTGTACGTGCTAAAATGTAGAGCAGACAATAAAAAAAATCCATCTTCATAGAAAGGCGCAGTCATGACTTGTTTGTTCGTGCAACGCGCCAGCCAAATGACGTCACATAATTGCAATTGCGTTGACAACGGTACTAAAAGGGTACGGTACGAAGTGCGGCGTGGAGAGGGTAAGCGTATGTCGTCGAGGTCTACAGATATTTCCCACGTACTGTACCTAGTGCTCCTACAAAGAATCGACAAATCGATAGAAGCGTTACATTGTAAAATGGTGTAACTTTTTTGTGTGTACAAATACGGCAAGTACACAATGCAGTTTTCTTTTTTACCTTAGCACAGATGTAGTATATCAACTGTGACACCCACTCTAATTATAGATATCGCAGCTTGGGTTGAGGCGAATACAATACTCACAAAGACGCAATTTTTACATACAGGTACACAACCAGTTTCAGAAAAAGAAGGCACTGTGCGAATACGCTTCTCAATGACGTTACCATCACGAGTGTATCATGATTTATCATCACAGAAACCTATACGCTATTGAAGCGGGGTGAAATTCTAAGGGTGTTTATACAGTTACGTCATAATATAATTGCGTCCTCGCATTTTGTTCCGCAGTTCCTGCACGATTAATGTCCACCATTAACATATTGATCGATGATATCAAAGGTGTCAACGCATTCATCGACTCACTGTATATTTTAAAAGCTGTTGTTGTATCTCAGACCTAACTATGGGTCGGTTGGATTAACTCAGCACCTCGCTGAAATGCGGCCCGAATGGAATGACTGGAATGGAATGTTTCGTCTATTCCAGTTCGCGTTCGTACCGAAAGGGACGAACGCGGGGCGGTGAGGTGGGGAGTTAATTCAACCGAGTTTATAAATGGCATATTGTAGTGTCTAAATTATCTATTATAGTGTTTAAGCGACCTATTGTAGTGTCTATATAGCCAATTATAATGTTTGAATGACCTGTTGTAGTGTCTACATAATCTATTATAGTGTTTATATGGCTTAGTGTCGAAATGGCCTATTGAAGTGTCAAAATGACCTACTGTAATATCTACTGTAGTGTCTAAATAGCCTAATGTAGTGTCTAATTGGAGTATTACGTCTGCTGTTGCAAATTCAATGTAAAACAAGTCTACGAGTCTACGAGAAAATTTATTCTACGAGTGTTTGTGCATGAACACTGCGACTAATTTCGAATAGTTCTTATTACATTAATGTTGGTGCTCATTTTAGTTCGTAAGTAAAATGCATTATATCATACAAAGTGATATATTTCAAGTATTACATGTTATGTTGTTGACTTTTACTATTTGTATACACATGTTGTGTGAACAGTCTGTCATTGTTTGTGTGTGTGTGTGTGAACTGTGAGTTGAATGACTAATTTCTGAATATGTTAATCTTTAGTTGTTAATTTTGTAAATAAATTATTTTCTTAACATTACAACGTTTATTTCAAAGAGCCCTTAAATAACAACTTATACGAATTCACATAAAAACTTGATAAAATTAAATTAATTTTATGAGAAATAATTATGTACTTATTAGCTAACCAGTATTAGCTTCATCTGCTTGTATCTTCGACATCTTCTGTATACACTTAACAGCTGCTTGATGGATCACCTTGTCCAATTTGTCTGAAAAATAATAGTTTTTATTATAACTCTTAAAAATGTATTATTTAAATGTAGCGTTGCCCACGATTTCGCTCGCGTGGCTTTAAGGATGATTCCCGTGGGAACTTTACAACAGATTAGAATAAAATGTACCTTAAATGTTAAGGCAAGTCATAAACTACAACTATTCAGATTTCATTCAATTCTGTGGTGTTTTGATGCGCTTTCAGACAAGAGACAAAAATTACAAAATTATTGTTTTGTACTCTGTATCATTCGTACTTTAATACTGAACATTTATCTAAACATTTTATGTACAGACACGGCTTTGTTACTATGTATTTTAAGATTATTATTTGTATAGATTATAATGATATATTCTAAGAAATAGGTAAAATATACATACATATTTTATGCTGTCCTTTAACCGGAAAACGAAGCTGCAAACTGTTCGGGTTCGAGCAAATGAAGACGTATGGACTATCGCTTTCGCCGTCGGGATACCTTTGAACGAAAAACGTCAAATTGTACTTATTATAGGCTTTTATTCAACTTCACATGTTTGCTAGTTTGTTTAGGTCAAATCTTGCAAGTCGATTTTAACACACTTCCACTTGTACTACTCTGCCTTGAAATTTTGCACGTGTATATAAAACCGATGACAATACAATAATCTGATGACCATGACCTGATGAACTATTTCCATGAAACTATTTTATAACCATGAACTATTTTCCGTATTTGTTAGAAAAAAACATGTTTAGTTTCATAAACAGTTTTCAATGATATGTTGTTTGTATATAAATGTATGGTGACGTCACACGCTATGCTATGTATGCTCAGTCAACACTTTGAAAGGCCTTATTTTTTAAAACATATCGTAAAAGAATTCACGACATTTTTTGTAATTCTTCAAACACTTTGTAGGGGTAATAAATAAAAAACTGGTGAATTTCTCCATTCAATTTATCTAAGTAAGCTTAATTCAAATATAAGTAATTCAAGTCGATAAATATACAATCATTAACCGAAGTTTAGGTAACCGAAGATCGCTATTGACTTTATAATTCTAATGACAGCATTGTTTAATGATTACGCGCCTGATGAAAATTAACAGTAACTTACAATTTGTGATAGTCTTCCTGCGGTAGACAGTCGTCCACGTTGACACAGCCCAGTAGGCACCCAGTCGGGTATGACGCTGGGAACTTTAACTGCTGATCTGTTAACGACCGTTTGTTGTCAGTGATATTGCAGCATTAGGACATGAGGTCGAAATTAACAAATTCTATAAAGTTAATGTCACACAAAACCTCGTAAGGATCCAGCCTTTTTTATCCTTAAAAAAGGCGTTTTTTAAACCATTCTTTGCTAAAGCTTAGTCAAAATAATTGAAAACTAGCCTATGTACAATAAATTACATTACTCTGCATGAACAATGTCTGGAAGCCAATTAGTTCCTATACCAAGGTCAGTACTATCTCCAGGTAGATGTTGTCGTTATGTGTAGACCCGTTGCACCAGTTATTGCCAATATTTGGATGGAACATTTCGAAGAAAAGGCTTGAACTAAAACACTATACAACTTTGGAAAAGATATGTTGACAACATCTTCAATATTACCAAAGGAAATATAAATAAATACTCAACATCTGAATTCCATTCATCCAAAAATTATATTCACATATGAAATGGAGAAAGACAGGGTTTTAGCGTTAAAATAATGGTTACAGAAGGTTTGTTCTTTGTCCCACATTTTGTATAGAAAAACAGTACACACCGATAGATACCAACATGCCTCCTCACATCACCACCTTTGATAACTACAATCAGTAGTTGTTTCTTTGAATACTAGAGCACAAGACCTCTGTGGTTCTGAACATTTAAAGGATGAGTTGTTACATGTTCAGGAGGTACTTAAACGAAATGGATGTAAAGTGAGTGGAAAGCAATCACGGCACTATCGTTGGGAAAGACATCCGGAGGTCAGCAGACAACGCGCATTTGTGCCGCACGACGAGTGACGGTCAAAGTTGGTACAGTGTTAACAAAATACTCCATTAAGACTGTATGCACACCGTCCTCCAAAGTAGCGGAAAACCTACACACATCAAAAGATGCAATACCCTATCAAATGCCAGGTGTCCATAAGACTGCAACTGTGGTAGTTCTTAAATGGGCTAAACAAAGCGCACCATAGCAGAAAGGGTCAAAAAACAAATCGCAGCTGTGAAGAATCGCCAGATGAATAAATAGGCGATAGCGGACCATGTACTCAACGCCGGGATCAATTACTGGATAGAACCCCATAATCCAAAAATCTTCTCCACTGATCGGCACCATTTCCCCAGGATTGTGCGTGGAGCAATTAAAATCAAAAACCATAGAAATTTCAATCAAGAAGATGCATACAAATTATCCTCAACATGGAATTCAGTTATTAATAAATTTAATACAATTAAACCTCGCGATTTTTCGTCTGAGACTATTCCTGATATTGTGAGTGTTGTGGCAACTTTCCGGAATATGAAGATCAAATGCGGGTAGTTGATGAAACTGCTCGCAACTCTCGAAGTGGACTACCTCTTTAGTCAGCTCATGACCGTGGTTGGTGCAACCTAACCGAAACGACGAGTAAATAAATAAGGTAAATATTCGCGTTAAAACCAGTTTATATAAATAAGTATGTGTGAAAAACACGTAAATCTCAAATGTTATATTGAAAACTCAATAATCTGTCTTCGAAATGTAGTTTTAGATAAGCAAAAGGATACTAAGTACGTAATGTACATTAGACGGAAATGATTGTAGGTACACTAGTTAATAAAATGCCAGTCCTCACCTGGATAGAGCACCCTGTACTGGTTCTCTACTGCCTTGAGGATGTCATGTTCGGGCGGCTTCACCGTGGACGCGATCCACAGCCGCCCGCGGTGGTTCGTGTACCACGTGCGGCCCTCGTGGCTACAAGCATAGTTAAGTATTGATTTTTTATTCGACTAGGGTGAAGTTAAAAGGGAAGGGTTAAGATTTATAAATATTTTTCCTTATATAAAACTGGCAGACGAGCAGACAGTCCACTTGATGGTAAATGGATACTGTTGCCCTGCGACATTCGCGCCGCGGTACATAGTCACATCAGTCCAGAATGACAAACGTTAGTTCGCCCTCGAATGCGCTGCTACCTTTGAAGATTTATGATTTAAAGTAAAAGTTGAGAAAATGAGGAGGGTAAGATAGAGTGAGATGGGAATATACTCTCATTCACTACAGAAACACTTCCATAGTCACAATATTCTTATTTTGACAGTATTAAAGAAACATAATACAACTCTTAATTCAATAAAATCATAATACATAATTAGTACGTGTATGGCATAACATGGCAAAATTAAGAATAAAAGATAGTGGATCAACAATTATTTCTTACGACCGTACATTGACATTTTAATGCAGTACATTTTTACATTTTACAATAGTTTTTTGAGAGAGAGATAATGTGGTCATTCTGGTGCGGCCGTCGGCTGTAGGAAACCTGGAAAAGTTTTCCATTTCTTATTTATTAAGTTGCATTTTCATGGAAAAAAATCACACATTTCAATATGATCTGAAAATAATTCATAATGAATAAATAACTCACAGCTTGATCCCCTCAACTAGCAGTGATGCCCAGGGCTGGTGCATGGAAAGGCAACGGCCGGAGTCGCTCATCTCCTGTATCTGCGGATCCTGTACGCGCAACGCGTGCGACAACCCTAACGGTGTCTTCACTGCTGACGCATAACCCTGCCCTGACACTGACGAGTCGAACTGGAAGATAGTTTTTTTTTATATAAATATATATGACAGTGTCAAGTTTTCTTAGTAACTAAAGTTAAAACAATTTAAAACACACTTTGTGTTGACAAAACACAATGTCCAGTCCCGTCGGAGTAAGTCGGAAGTCGCTCAGTAAAAAGTTTACTGAGGACCGAAGAGGATTCCTTAGAAGAACACAATGAACGCAGTCTCTCGCTTTTATTTGATTATCACACACATTATGCTCAAACACTAGGTACTGTTTAATAAACTACAATATTAAACCACAATATTCACAGTACATCATATATTTTAGATTAATCAAACCATTGCAACTCAACCATCGCTTCTCCAGTTCCCGCCAAAAAGGCCCAAGATATTGTCATATGTTTAGAGGAAATTTTAAAGGAATCTATCATTTGAAAAGCCTTCGGAAATAATCGAATGTTTCTTGATTACTGCAGAACAGAAGCTCAAACGTGTTCAAACCATCAAAATTAGGTTTTAAGGTGCTGGAACACACTCCCTACAGCCCAGATCTTGCTCCCTCCGACTTTCATCTGTTTGGGCCGCTCAAGGATGCTTCGTGAGGTCGTTGATTATCCACAGACGTAAACGTGCAGGAAGCGGTGCAAAAGTGACTTCGTGACCAACCTACCTACTTCTTGAAAGGAATACGCAAGGTTGTGGACCGCTGTACCGGGTGTATGACAAGGGAGGAGACGTATTGTATATATTATGTACATATTGAACCACCATTTTTGTATAAATAAATTGTAGAACGAAAAGTGTAGATAATTTTTGACTCACCCTCGTATATAACATAGAGTGGTTTGAATACTTATGTCCAATATGGAAGTATGTCCAAAACGTCAATTGATTTTTGTCCAAACTGAATATTGTCCTTCAGAAATAATTCAAATTGGGTAAATATCAATTTAACGAGTTAAAATTAATTATTTTTAATTAAACGCAATCAAAATGTACTCTTAACATATAGAATTAAATGGAATATTTTTTATAATTATTTACATACCAGTCGTATTAATCGTTTTTAATTAGTCCTATTTGTAATGCAACAAGTGCTCAGACCGTGATAAAAAGTAACAAATTTTTAAAAGATAATATGATCACACTAGACGAATTTTCTTTTGGATAAATTTCGTATTGGTCATTTATAATTTTGATCAATTTTCACATTTGACATACATATTTCATTTTAGACAAAAGTATTGGACATTTTTTGTTGCTTGGATGAAATTACATAGTGGACAATTATCCTATTGGACACTAGTCGTCAAACCCGTTAGGTGTGGTGAAAAGTGTTTTTGAATGTTTGTTTCCCTTTTTACTCAATCATGCTGAAATAATTAAGGAATACAAAGATGGCCGACCGGCATTATTTAATTGACCCTCCATGCGGGTGGGAATACAGTAATTGAATAAAGGATAGGGAATAAAAAGTTTAATTAGCCATTTTAGGACATTGGCCCACTCTCTTAGCTTTCATACCTGCAATAAGTCCCCATTGATACCGGGCGCTACGTCCCTGTCCCCCGAAGCGTCAACGAGCATATCGTTGTAGAACATCTCACTGCCAACACTACTAACCCCCGTGATCTCTCTTATTTTATCTTCATCAACCTCATGTTCTATTGTATTGTCTTCCACTATTTGACGACCTGTGGACCATAATGTAAATAATTTGTTACAATTCTGAAAATTAATTACTGCATAAGGGTTAGTCATTTCTCATCCTATCACATTGCTCTCATCTCATCCCATATCATCCAATATTGAGAGGTCGCCGTCGTCCTATTAAACCCTCACATTGATTATAAGCTTCATTTCCAATACTTCACAATTCATTTTTCAAGTCCTGAATTCCAATACTACATACCGTATTTGCGAATGTTGACACATTCGTCATTTTTGACTGCCCGTGACATGTATATAGTCTAGAAGTGGATTTGATAAGAACCTCCAAAGGAAAAGGAGGGATAGATAGATAAAAATCTTTATTGCACACCAAAAACGAAACAAAGTGATAACAAACAATACGTACAAAAGGCGGTCTGGTTTTATCGTAAAAAGCGATTTCTGGCAGACAACCTTTAAAACTCTAGAAATATGTTCGGCAAAATACCCCCGAGCATAAAGGAGGGGTGTTAAAACTAGTAGATTAGACTAAAACCTTCTTCTTCTGTTATAATCTATGATAGACTCTAAAAATGCCCCCAAACAAAAATATGAAGTGTTAAACCTCCGGGAGATTTGCCCAAAAAACCAAAATAAAAAGGAGAGATGTTAAAACTGCAGAAATAGATTCGGCAAAATAGCCCCGATCTCAAAATTCTAGAAGTCAAAGCAAAAAACTTCAAAAAAAGGAGGAGCGTTAAAATATAAAGTAGACTGAAAATACTACCCCGGAACAAAAAAAAAAACAAATAAAAAGGAGGGGCTTTAAAACTTAAAAAATGGACTTAGAAAAGTAGTCCAAACAAAAAGGGGGTTGATAAAATAAATAAAATCTCCTCACCGGCAAAATCAAAGGTCATTTTCTTGTGGAGCCGTGAGGCGTGTTTCTTGTCGTGCAGCGACTGCCGATACTTGTCGAGCTTCTCCCGCTCGCTGGCGCTCAGCCACACGCTGTTCGCGTTGAAATAGTCCGAGTCGTCGTCCGTTACACGTGTGCGACGCTCACTGGTATAATACCACTCATTTTCAACTTCACATGTTTAAACAGTATTTAGGAACATAGCATTGACATACCTTTTCTTCTTTTTTAGGGCGAACTATACATGCAGCCGTTACTGTGACATCACACTAATTTTAATAAATGAAGACTTAAAAATGTTATAACTGCGATTAAACTTGTAGCCGGGAGTTTTTTGGCGGGAACTCGTGAAGTGAAAGTGAGTTTTTGTTTGATTAATGTAAAAATTATGTAAGTTTAATAAACTATGACTATTAAACCACAAAACCTACTACAGGTTTTGTGGTTTAATAGTCATAGTTTATTAAACTTCAAACTGCCCTAGCGTTTGTGTATAATGTTTGTGATAATTAAATAAAAGCATGAGACTGCATTTTTCGTGTGCTGCCAAAGAGTCCAAGTCTGTCCTCAGTAAACCTACTATCGCTTTACTAAGCGCCTCTTGACTTGCTATGACGTGACTGGACATTGACAAAATGTTTTAAATTGTTTTGATTTAGAAAGAAAACTTGACACTGGCAGAATGTGCTAATTGCACCAATGCCATGTATGAAGAAAGAAAAATTCTGAAATCTTTCTAACACTGCCACTCTGTAGATTGAACTACATTGGTCTCTACCCTATATAAAAATGCACAAAAATCAGGTTGTCAGAAAATTTTGCTCCTACACATTGCATTCTAATTTCATTTTTTATCTTTTAAATCAAAGTTGGTTAGCATAAGGTGTTTATATGGAAGTTGAGTTGTATACGTGATATTATACAGATATATCTTAATATATCTTATATGTTGGTATTATAGATAGTTTTCCTCCTGTTACCCATACTTCCTCATCGTTTTTACAACATATTTTCCATCGGAAATCTCTGAAGATTATTAGTAAACACTATTTACACACGATATAACATTGACATTTTTGGTCAATGTTGATTAATGGTTTTTGGTTAATGGTTAATTTTGGATTTTGGCGACAGTATCCACTTATTATCAAGCAGACTGTTTGCCAAGTTTGTCATTTTCTTTCTGTAAAAAAAGCAGATTTAATACCTGGTGCGATCATACTCCAAGAGCTGGTTCCTGTGCGATATGGCCGCCTCCCAGCCTTTGGGACGACTCCTTTCCAGCAGTGTTTCCATCAGTTTAGTGCTTGCTTTGGTCTTAGTATTTATCTCTCTGTGCTCTTCTGGAGTGCATACCTAAGAAATGAAATAGCTTCTATGTACCTTCTAGACAGGTCTTAAACACACGCAAACACGGTCTTTAACACATTCAGTGCTATGTTGTGTTACTGGCACTATACAGAAATTTATATGAACACACACATGTGTTTTGTTTATTGGTAAAATAATCTTATCCCTCTTCGCAGAACATTTCCTAAATACATATAGAACATTTCTTAAAAAAACTATGAAAATATTGAGCACGAGAACACAGATGTTGTGTTGTGACACAACTTAAACTATTTGCATGTACAGGACTGGTGTGTTTAATGTTGTATTATATATTTATAAGTTGTAAAAGTTATAAAGTAAAGTTGTAAAGTTTTTTCATAACTATTGCAACTCAACTATTGCATCTGCATCAAGTTTTTTTTGTATAGAGAATCAGGCGACAACTCTAATGGAAGGAAGTATTTGGAAACTTATACAGAAAAAAATGGTAGTAACATAAGCCATACTAACATTTGCAAACAAGAGAAATTGACACTAGGAGAGTAGCTACTGCTAAACGTAGTTCTATAGTAAAATCAAATTGTTTAGGTACCAAGTTACCACAGAAGAGACATGGGCCCGATCCCTCCTGCTTACACACTACTCGACCACATTGCAGGCAGTTGTTGATTAGCTCATGTTTAGATGCCTGGCAGTCACAGTGGTGTCTACCTGAATGCAAAAATACAAAGACTTCCTTTAGATGGATTCAATATTTTCTATGCGCTTAAGATTGCCAGGATTATGCTAAGAATAATCCACAAATTATTCAATTGCAAATGATTACAAGATTTTTGTCCCACTTGTACCCACCCCAAACCTACTCACAACCATCAGTTATAGCACAAAATGCCTTACTATATAGAAGATTCACTCCCAACTTCTGTACAGTAAAAAGTAGACATTTTTTAGTTTTTTTTGATAGATTATGAATGGTCTCCATTTTCTGCAAGCAATTTTGATCTGAAAGTCGGTGAAGGGCTTTATATCTTAAGACCTTAAACATTAGTTTCGTGATAATAATTCTTATGTCAGTGGGTGGTTACAGTTAGTCACGGGTTAACCAATACCAATCAGTACCTTAACAGGCTAGAATCAAATGCTTTCAGGTACATTACTGTTGCTGACTGTACATTGAGTGAGTGCACTTTGAGCTTGCATCAACAGCATAATTTGAAGTATAGACTATAAAGTTTTGATAACCACCAGAATTGGAACTCCAGTGTGCAAACTTTATGCAAACAAAATGCAAATTTACATAATATTATTTTAAAGAAATAAAAAATAATGAATTGTGTTATTCTAAACAAATTAGTAGTACACATTTTTTGTTATGTAAAAAACCTCAAATAATTGATGTAGGCATTTTAAAACTGCAAAACACATAACACCTTCACACTGGGCACACACACGCACGACACACACACACACACACTCACAAACGGACACACCAATGCAAACACAAATCAACATTATTAATAAAAAAAAAATCACCTATTACTTGCAGACAATCTATTAAATACTGTATATAATGTCAGTGTAATCTGTATTTGGCCATTAGCACTAGCAATATATTAATTAAATAAGTTACATAAAAGACTGTAGATTACATAAAAACACGTAGGTGGGGTTGAGTAGAACATGCGTGCCATATGCCTCTAGAGCAGCTATACTCTAAGTGTGTTCCGCGGAACCCTAGGGTTCCGTGATACCTCTGTCGGGGTTCCGCAAGAATTTAGAAATAAAAAAATCAAAACACCTCTCTCTGGTCGCTCCGCGGCTGTGCGGACTCCGCGGCCGCGCGGAGACAAAACGCTATGAATGTTATTTATTTATTTATTTGTATTTGTATAAGCTTGTGTTACATTAGCTGGTACAATATCTCATAAGTTTGGTCTCAACAATTTTATACTTGTACAACGCGTTCGCTCTAAGTTTGCCGGTCTGTGGAATGCGCGTACCCTCCCCCACGTGGCAACAAAACTTATAATGTGTCATAGTTTTACCCAAATATCTAACGTACACAATTTTTATTGTTACAATTAAATAAAAAATTTCGAACGTCATACACTCATACCTATCGCCAGCGGCAAACTTAAAACGAGCGGGTAGTATACTTGTAAGCGCTCAGTCTCTTTGATAAAAGCCGCCTCTGAATTAGACGCTATAGTTGTCAACTAGCGACTTTCGTCTCTAACTTCAAAGGATAAAGTCGATATTGTTTACAACGCTATTTTTAAATTTCTGTTTTTATTTTTGCTTTTTGTTTATCAAAGGTGCCGACTCGAGTATTTTCGAGAATATTTGAGATCGAGTCTAGGACTAAGTATAAAAGCGGCGATCGCGCGTTGGCGTCGTCAGTTGATGATTAGCGTTCGGAGCGATAAGTTACTACCTACTTACAAGCTCGCTAGCGAGAAACTAGTGTTCATTGTTTTACTGCCTGCTGTATTCTGTTGTCTCAGTTTTATACATTTCTTCCCTGTAGGTTCTAAATTTAGTCTCTTATACGCAGTAACGATTGTGCATTATTTAAACCCCACTATCCTGACTTGTAACATTATAAATAAAGAAGAATGGAACGTTGGCTTAAAGGTGTTAAACGTGTTCCAACAACATCTTCTAATGACGCTGAATGTTCAAAAGCAATGCGCGCGGAGAATTTAGCAATCACCGATCCAGAAGATGATGCCACGAGTGCCACGACGTCAAGCTCGACGGTTTCAAAGACGAAAAAAAGGAAGTATGATGAATCTTATATCAGTTTCGGATTTGTTGATTCCAACGGCTCACCTCTCTGCATGCTCTGTAGTAAACTGCTTCCTAATAGTTCCATGGCACCTGCCAAATTGCGTCGACATTTAGAAACCGTACACCCCGAGACTAAAGACAAGAATAAAGAATTTTTTGTTCGCAAAAAAGATCAGTTATTAGAAAGTCAAAAAAATATGATGCATGTAACACAAACTACCAACGAAAAGGCCACGGAGGCATCATACTTAGTTAGCTATCGCATTGCACAAGCAGGTGAAGCGCACACTATCGCTGAGAAATTAATAAAACCATGTGTATTAGACATAACAAAATGTATGCTTGATGAAAAATCTGCAAAGCATCTTTCTACTGTTCCGCTATCAAACGATACTGTTTCACGACGAATCCATGATCTGGCAAGCTACGTCAAACAAGAACTAGTTACACGTCTACAAAATACACGATTCGCTTTGCAAATGGACGAGTCGACTGATGTCGCTGGTTTGGCTATCCTGCTGGTTATTGTGAGATATCCATATAAAAGTTCTTTTGAAGAAGACATGCTTATGTGTTCATCGCTGCTTACAAACACTACCGGGGAAGAAATTTTTAATAAAATAAATATATTTTTTGAAGAACATAATCTCAGTTGGAACAATTGCATTGACATTTGTACAGATGGGGCCAAGGCGATGACAGGTAAAACAGCAGGAGCAGTGTCACGAATGAAAAATAAAGCGCCTAATTGTAGTTCCAGTCATTGTATTCTGCATAGACAAGCACTTGCGATGAAGCAAATGCCGTCTAATCTAAAATTAGTTATGGATGAAGCGGTAAAAATAATTAATTTTATCAAATCACGACCACTACAATCCCGATTGTTCTCATTATTGTGTGAAGATTATGGCAGCAAACATAAAACACTGCTGCTCCATACAGAAGTGCGATGGCTGTCTCGGGGAAAAACTTTAACAAGGCTATTTGAACTTAGAGCCGAGTTACAAATGTTTCTTTCAGCAGATACTTCTTTTAATTTGAAGGACCGTTTGTATGATAAAACTTGGTTGTTCCGATTGTCTTTTATGGCGGATATCTTTCGAAAACTTAACGAATTAAATTTATCGTTGCAAGGTAAACAGACAACAGTGTTTCAGGCCTATAATAAAATAACTGCTTTTAAAAGAAAATTAGATTTTTGGATCATTTGCATTGGTAAGAAAGAAATAGAAAGTTTTACGTTACTCAGTGAGTTTGTTAGCGAAAACGACTCAGAAATGTTTGAAGATAATGTGTTTGAAGAATTGGTCCAATATCTCAGTTCGATGCGCGCATCTTTTGAAAAGTATTTTCCCGAAGAACACAATACAAAAATTAAAGTGAACTCCTGGATTCATAATCCTTTTTTACCCAACTTGGAAAAGCCTGAAAACATGTCAAATGAGATATATGAATCTCTTTTAGAAATGTCATCAGACACAAGTATGGAGTCATTGTTCAAAACGACGCCTCTTAATGATTTTTGGTGCAGAATCCAAGATGAATATGCAATGCTTGGCCAAATGGCTCTGGATATTCTTCTCCCGTTCCCAACTACATATTTGTGTGAAACAGGATTCTCTACCTACGCAGCCACGAAAACAAAATATCGCAATAGACTGGACGCCGAAGCTGATATGAGACTCCAACTTTCTTCCATCAAACCTGATATCAAGCAATTGATGAAAAATAAAAAACAGTTTCATACCTCCCACTAGTTAGATTTTTTCTTTTTTAATGTTTTCTATTATTATCCTTACCAAGTGGTGAAGTAAATAATAATTAGTAACTGATACATTGTACTTTTATTATGCTGATTAATATAGAATACACTTATAAAAATAATTGTTTTATTGTAGGGTTCCATCAAGTATTTTGCTTCCCAAAAGGGTTCCGTCATTTAAAAAGTTTGAGAACCACTGCTCTAGAGAGATGGTTCTCAATGAACAGAGACAGACAACACCAAGGAAGAACTAGGCGAAGATGGTAAGACAACTTCGATACTTTTGTGCAGGTTGGCTTGAGGTGGCTTGGAAGAAAGTGGGCAAAGACCTCCCTGTACAGCAGTAAGACAGCATAGGTTATTGAAGAAAATGTAAAAATATACCTTTCAGCAAAACAACCTGAGCATTCTTCCCTTCCTGTGAGTACAGGTTTACAAACTTAGTCTTCTTTTTAACCTTGTTTTCCTTCTCGGATACTTGATTTAAAGGTTCAGATATCTGGTTTGAATCTTGCACCTTTGTGTCTGGTTTGGTCTTTGATATTTTCTTTTTCTGTAGTTTTGGTGCTGTATTCCCTGAAACATTACATAGGAATACTTTGTTAAAAATTTTAGGTAATTAGTTCTAAGTATTCTGGGTAGGAACTCGGTCTTGTAATGGCCTAACCTCAAGATATGATATTGGGCAGGCCCCCTAGCAACATGAGGTAATGAGGTTTATAAACGCTAAATAACACTTGTTACAACACTTGTTTAGCCAATTATATACTTTCTAAATGTTGTGCAATTCAAATTAAATGACTTTATTTGTTTTTTGTATTTATTGTGTTAGCAAAAATAATGTAAATACATACCTCTAGGAAACTTCTTTTTTGCCAGCTCTAAATAAAAGCTTTTGTGTTGTGGATTGTCGAAATTTATCAAAGTTCCCATATAATCATTCAAATCATTTTCGCGATTTATAGATAACACGTATCTAAAAAAAAACAAAATATTAATTAATCTTTGAATAATACAAAACAATTTTCTAATACGCAATCAAAACAGTCAATTCTAAAAATATTCTAAGAGAATAAATGTTCAATTCCCTAGATTCGTTTTATACAAAAATGTATGCACTTACTGAATTAAATCTTCAGGTACTGTAAAATCTAAGATTTCAGATAAACTTTCACTGATCCACTGTTCCATTTTTATTTAAATTCGACATTACAAGATAATTTAATCGAGAAAAACCTATTAAACTTTTAGAAGAGAATAATCTTTATGAATCAGGGAAAAGAAGCAAAATATGAAATATCTGTCATACCAGCTGATTTTGCAAATACGTTTAGAAACTATCAATGACTACAGTGAATTATTAATTATTATTGTGAGTCAATGTCAATGTGAGTTTAACACTAAATTATTGTATTATTTCATCAAATAGATAAGTAAAATATAAAAAAATGTAGAACAATTTTTTTGTGCCTTACGAAAAATGTCAAACTCGCTTACTTTTTGGCGGGAACTCGAGAAAATAAGTTGAGTTTTTCTTGATTTATTGTAAAAAGGGGTTAGAGTATTAGGGGTTAGAGAACACAAGTTTAATAGTGATAGTTTATTACAAAGTGTTACAAAGTTTATTGCAAAGTACGTGCTATTTGTATAAATCAAATAAAAACGTGGGACTGCGTTTTCCGTGTGCTTTCAAGGAGTCCTCTTCTGTCCGCATTACTGAGCTATCCTCACTATAAAAAAAATAATAGTATTTTAATTGGGGATGTTTTTTACGAAGTATCATTATTCTGACATAATGTGCTAATTTCACCATTGCCATATATGAAGAAACAAATTACAGCTAAATTCTTAAACGCGCGAAATTAATCTTTGACAATCTACATAAGTTGCATTTCTTTCTATCTTTATATAGCAGAAAGTATGATTTACATTATTATAGAACGATATTCATACGTTTTGGAACTTCATATGGACCTGTCATTGATTGATATTTTTCAAATTAAACATTTTTACTCGAAGTTTTCCATTTATTTGATTAAATTTCCATTTTTGAAAATTCATAAAGGTGTGTTTATAATAGCGAATAATAAGTATTTAAATAAGTGATACATTTATAAACATAAATAATATTGAGTCTATTTTTGTTTACGTAATTACTAACCTATATAAAGATAATGATTAAATTGTTACTCTGATCGACATATTTTATTTTTACAGAGTTAAATCATGTCTCTTTCGCCATTTCTTCGTAATCCGATTACGGACTTAACAGGAGGTTTGGTATCTCACCAGATGCTAGGTAAATGTCAAAAGGAGGAAGCTCGATACATGGAGTGTCTCGAAGCCTACGGTCTGGATCGTGGAAACCTCAAATGCAATCATTTATTTGAGGATTTCCATGAATGTCAAACGATGACCAAGCAATTCAAAAGATTTATGGTTTGTATTGTAGAAAACTGACCCTCCTGTAATGCTCTGGTACTCTCTTAACAGAGTAACTCAGTTTAAATATCCAGGTCACTGGATCACCCAAGATTTAAGTGATGATTTAGACATTGAAAGCTAACGGTGTTGGCTGTTCAATGTTCAATGCTGGCATGCAGGCTTGCACGGTGTACTAGGGAAGTAAAAGTGATGCTTTTTAAAGCGTACTGTTAATTTTTTTTACACATGTATTCTGTGGATCAGTTACAGGCAGTGAGCATATCCTTGAGCCTTGCATATCCAGTATAATAATGTGTTCGGGGTGTTTCTGTAGTGCCTTATGCATGTTCCTAGAGGTTCGTACTGATGGCTTCCACGTCACCGTACGCAAAAGGTGTGCCTCCCTGTTGAACCGACTTTTCCATCGGCATCCTGCATACACTTGCTGACAAGTGTGATTTTCCCATTCTGAGTCATTGGGTACACCTGCATATAAGCAGGCAGATGTCTCAGAATGAGAGAAGAGCAAATACTATTTATTTTTGCTATACTATTATGTTACTAACACTAATTGTTTAAGTTTTTATTATTAATTACTAACAATATTATGGATATTTATAATCTGCAATGAATGTTTTATTATATTATTATTACAGTAATTATAACCATAACCAGCCCCCTTTTATCGTGCACTGCTGACATGGACCTTAGGGGGCGTCCATTAATTACGTGAGCTCAAAATGGAGAATTCTGTAAAATCTCATTTAAAGGGAGTGGGGGGTCATTGAAAGTCTCATGTCAACTTTTTAATTTGAAGAATATACATTATTATTACAGATAACATTTTGTATTATAAAATCAATCCCGGGCATAGACAATATTAAATATTTTCTATGTCCGGGTTTCCCTGAATTGAGACAAGTGCTGCACAAGTGTCATTCACAAGACTCCATTCGCAGAATTTAAATAAATTCGTTATAGTGCACCTTAAACATAGTATTATTTGTCTCCTCTTATTTCATCTGTATTAATGCTTAGGTATTTAGTGGTATGTAGCAAAATACATACCACTACATGATATGGTATGGGGGGAGGGGGGCGTTCCCACCACGTATTTTACCAAATCTCACCAAAGAGGAGGGAGGGCTGCAAATTAAAAAAAAACACGTAATTAATGGATGCCCCCTTATGTGCATTGTTTTGTGTATGGTTTATAAAATGCCACACTGGCCAAGCGGGTTGGCAAATCAACTCTTTAGGAAATGGTATAGTTCCTTAACACTTGTATTTATTAACACTGGATTTATTATCCCATAGTCTCCTTTTATGACACCCTCTGGAAGAGATGCCTTGGTGCTATTCTAAAGCCGGCTTAATAATAAAGAAATAAGTCCCTATTTTTTTCCTTCAGTACAGTAATAAGTAATAACTATCACATTTGAATAAATAAGTAGGAACTATTTCTAAACTATAGGCATCTTGAAATCTTAAAATATAATACTTGGGTTTATTAACAGTAATTATCTTTCAGGCAATGCGAAAGGAGAGAGAAAGACAAATTGCAGCGGGGAAGTTGACAGGAGACAACAAATATGTTAGCCCCAGAATAGACAGTTACTAAAAGCAAAGCAGGTTGTGTACCTGTTGTTTCATAAAATATTTAGAGCTTTCGTTTAAATGTAATAAATAAAACTATTGAGTAATACCGTATCTTATTTTCTCATTTAGGTTTACTTAAGAATATTTTGATTAAAATAAAAAAATGTACTTACGTTAATTCTGGAAAAGCCCTTATGTGAAATATCTGGCATTTACTAATTATATTAAACATCGAAAAATGAAAGAAAAGTCTAATTTAAAATTGGAATACAGAGATTGCACATGACATATTTTATGTCAGCACATAACATACACAAGTCTCCATAACTGAATTTAAGAATTCTATAATTTTAAAAATGCAGTCTTTATCGCCATTTATAAGGTCACCGTTCACGGATATAACTGGTGGTTTAGTTTCGCACCAGATGCTTGGTAGATGTGCCAGACAAGAAATGGATTATCTGAATTGTGTAGAAGCGTATGGAATTAGCCGCGGCGAGAGAAAATGTCTGCACTTTTTTGAAGATTATTGCGAGTGTCACACTCTAAGGAAACAATTTTTAAGATTCCTTGTAAGTTATCTATACTCCTAAGGAAGAAAGTTTTCTTTTGAGGTAATCTCGGGAGCTACTGAAACGGTTTTGTTAATGCCTTCAATAGTGCGTTCCTTATCTACTTCTCTCTCATGAGGTCGATTTCTACTAAAAGAATTAAATAGATGAACCTATTGGTGCTGCCTGTTGGTATTTTCGTAATACCTCTCGTCGCTTCTAAAGGACGTTTAATTTTGATTAACAAACACCGCGAGGCATGCGCTTGCTAACTACATTTGTTTATTATTATTATTACAAGCTTTTATTTAACTTCCTTTGTTAAGGTCAAATCTTGCTAGTGGATTTTAACCCACTCCCGCTTGTACTGCCTTGAGTTTTTACACGTGTATATAAAACCGATGATAATACAATAATCTGATGACCTTGACCTGTAGCATCAGGTCCCAGCACCCAGAAAGGCCAGCACACTGGTGCTAACAGTCAAACACCTCAACGGCGAACAGTAGGTACGATCGGCAAAGAAACTGGTTTACCACCCTACGGTTGATAGTCCGTTGCAACTTGCACGTCTAGAACGATACTATATAAGGTCGGGGAAAAAGTTTCTTCGTATTTTATATACAAACGAGTCGAAACTGTTTTGTGGTCAATGCCCAGTTCACGTAAATGTCGTACGTCGTACGTCGGCAATGTCGTAACTACTTATATGCCGATTTCGCTGCACTTTTTCACAAATGGCATCAACTTTATCGGTAACAGGGCGACCGGAGTGAACTATATCTTTAACATTAAGATTTCCTGACTGAAAACGCTTAAACCAACTTTATGCTACTCTTACTGACACTGCATTAGGTCCACAAGTGGCACAAAATTTTTTCGCGGCTTGAGTCGCATTTTTCCCTTTTTGTAATAAAACTTTAAAATGTATCGAATTTCTTCGTTAGATTCACTCATTTTCTTGGACAGAAAAACAATTGAAAAATGGCGGGAAACAGTTTTTATTTCTTTTTTTAAATGTTACCTTTTTAATGGTATCATAACCAGCCAGGTACAAACAGTTCAATCAAAGATATTGGATCACAACTTCATACATACAAAATACGAAAAGACTTTCTTTCCGACCTATTATGATTTTCTTGAAAATTGATTTTCTAATAATAGGTAGTAAGTATGCTATGATAAATCTACTTTATCTTTAAAACTTTGTTCTACTATTGAAAGAAGCCACTCGATTCATTTTCATTTTATAATAATGAACAAAAAATACTTTTCTATTTATAAAAAAACACGTGATTACATTACAATATGTGACTCTATCTAAAACCTAAAAGTCTATAATCAGTGCTGCCACTTTTTATTTGAAGAAAATGTTAAAATTCACAGCAAAAATGATAAATAACTTTTGAAACTGCTAAATAATATGCTAATCTGTACAAAGTATTTATTAGGTATTGCAAAACATGATGTTTACGAACTAATTTAAATAAAACAGGGCAATAAATCAATATTTATGTCGATATAAGTTATTAAGGGACTCCAAGAAATGTTTTTTTTAAATTATTACTTCAATCTTCAAAATCAAATAGCACACTATCTATGGGTTCGACTTGTGCTTGTAAATCGTGTGATGTTTACGGGCCGCTTTCAATAGTCATTGGCGTCACAAGTGATCCTTTAATCCCTCTAATTAGTTTTAGGTACATCTTCTGGAATATTATACGAATAGCAAGAACAGGAAACTCCCTTTAATGCCGATGTTATAACATAAATATCACATGTTTCATAATATCGGATATAATCGCCGTTTGCTTCTATTGCAGTATACTATTTGCTTGTAGATGATCCCTCATTATTCATTAAGCCTACAAACCATGAGCAGATATCAGATCTTATCTCATTACATCTGCATCTCATTATCTTATCTTACATGACTCATTACTATGACATTCCACAGCATATTAAAATATTCCACAGCATTGTTTCGTTGCAGTTCGACCATCTTTGAACGATTAGGGCCCAAAGATTTTCAATTAGGTTTAGATCTGGAGATTCTGTGGTCCAAGGGATTAACCTTATATCCGGGTGTGCACCGAAATAGTCACGCACTACTCTCGCCGTGTGCAAAGTACAATTTGTTTTGTAAAAAAAACTATGGTATTTCTTTTTCCGGGTAGGTAAACATTTCGGACTGTTGGTAACATTAAATTTTGTCGTACATCGACGTAATTCAAAACCGTTGCTCGTGGAGGTACGGGAGTACCTACAGCTCCAACACCATCCAGCTGTCATCCAACCCCAAGTAATTGCTGAAATTCTACCTAGTCTGGTTCTACTACTTATTTTCTATTTGACTCCGTCTGTACTCCGTCTACTATCTTTTTTTTTTTTTTTTTTTATAGACTAGGGGGCGGACGAGCAAGCGGTCCCACGTGATGGTAAGTGTTACCGCCGCCCATGGGCACCTGCAACACCAGGGGGTATGCGGGCGCGCCGCCGACCTTGCAAAATCCTATTCACAGCTCTCTTGAAGAACCCCATATCGTAGTTCAATGGAAAGACCTCTTGAGGCAGTTCGTTCCACAGCCTACGGGTTCGCGGTATAAAATAGTTTTTGGACCGCATAGTGCGCGACACCTCCGTATCGAGGAAATGCGGATGGACCGCACTTCTGTGACGGGAGGTGCGGTTGTAGAAACCCGAGGTGGGAATTATATTAAACAATTCTTCAGAGCATTCCCCATTGTACAGGCGGTAGAACACACAGAGAGACGCAACGTCTCTCCGAACGCTGAGGGATTCTAAACCGCCCGTGAGAGTGGGATCGTCGACAATACGAACAGCACGTCGTTGGATAGAGTCAAATGGGTCCAATTGGTATTTCGGTGCGCCGGCCCAGAGATGAGAGCAGTACTCCATATGGGGCCTCACCTGAGCTTTGTAAAGCATAAGGAGTTGCCCAGGTTTGAAGTACCGCTTCGCTCTGTTCAGCACACCGAGCTTTTTGGAGGCCATTTTGGCCTTATTGTCCAGATGACCCCTAAATTCGACTTTGCTGGAGATGTCGATACCAAGGATCCCGATACTCTCCAAGATCTTAAGACTTATTTTATATTTGACGTTTGCACAGTTTCTTAATTCTTGACAGTCAAGTGAACTCGAAACAATGTCATACTTTATTGTTGAGGGCGAAAAAATAGTAATGTTCTCTGAGTCATACCACAGACTATAAGCTATCACACGTAAAATAAATGGAACATAATAGTTTTGAAATAAAAGTATATTTAGAAGAAAAGTTATTAGGTAGGTACTAATTTGCAAGAAAACGACTAAAGGAACGTGTTAAAGTAATGTGTTTAACCTATATATGACTTTTTATTAGCTTACAGTCAACAACTACGTCATATTGCGGATCTCTTTTAGTATTATAATAATTTAATTTCAAGGTAGAACTTTATATTTTCAGTAGTTAGAACATTCTTTAAAAACTGGTAAACCATTTTCTTGGCTTAGGTACCACGGGTCCGTAGGGCGTAAAACTATCAAATAAGCAATAAGATTTTTCTAGTTTTCTATCTCTGTCTTTATAGCTAATGTCATACAGCTTCGGTGCTTCTTTAAATCTAGGTTAAGTGTGTTCTACCGCCTGTAGGTACAATGAGAAATGCTCTGAAGAATTGTTCAATTCATCCGCATCCGCATTTCCTCGATAAGGAGGTGTCGCGTACTGTTCAATCCAAAAAACATTTTATACCATGAACAAGTAGGCTGTGGAACGAACTGCCTCAAGAGGTCTTTCCATTACGCTACGATATGGGGTTCTTCAAGAAAGCTGTGAATAGGATTTTGCAAGGTCGGCGGCGCACCCGCAAACCTTCTAGAGTTGAAGGTGTCCATGGGCGGTGGTAACACTTACCATCATGTGAGACCTCTTGCTCGTCCGCCTAATTCCCTACAATATTGGACGCCAGTTACTACTTACCGTAAACAGCCCTTTTATCCTTCACCGCTGGGCCTCTTCATGCACATTGCCTTGTGCATGAGGGGTGGCTTTAAAATACCAGTTTAAAAGGCTTTAAACGTCAAGCTGGTTGGTGAGTCCACACTTTTAGAAGTGCTGTATTTCCTCCGGAGTTGTGGTAGCGGCTTTGTTATCCACACGACAGCAGTCAATACATACCACTTCTACACGCCACATTAGCTGTAAAAGTTCAGGCAATTTTTATAATTGAAGAAATTCTATTTTTAGGCTATGCGTCGGGAACGAGAACGACAGATAGCTAGCGGACAACTTACCGGAGATAAGATGTACGTCACACCAAAAATCGACAGTTATTAAAGTAAAATATATACAACATTAGCTTTCCCGCGGCTTCACCTACATGCTGAGCACGGGGGTCGAATAGTTCCCACGGGAACCTATTTAATTTTAATTATGTGGCCTGTCTTTTTGGAGCCCAACAAGTTGATATGTGAAAGCATTTCAAACAAATAAACAGACATTGTTTCATTGTTATATAGACATGTTAATTAAGTTAGTATGTGCGGTCAACAACTGCAACGACAGCAAGGAACTTTCATCTGTTCAAATTAAAAACCTAGTGAATGTAAGATTCTCTTGCGAAAGAGGGTCAAGAAATTTGTTTGTATTTGCTTTTCTAAAGCTAAAAAGTGATTAAGTACACGACTATGCTGTCGTATTCTATATTGTAACAAACTCGATTTGACAAACTAATGCACATTATGGTACAAAAGGAGAGCTTAAGGGTGTAGATTGTTGGCCTGAGATCTCGATTTCGAGCGACCGCAGCGCCAAAGTTTAATGTAACATCCGACGGGGCGGATGAATGACCTAGAGAGCGCGATTTTCAAAATGTTTTGCAACAAACGTTCCACGTTGAGAAATTGTTATTGAACTTGAATATTTACAGCATAACAATAACGTTGAATTTTTGGAAACTAGCTGTTGATTCTTTTTAATAGATTAATAAGAGTAGTTGAGACACAATTTTTATGTTTTTCTATCATTTGACATCTGACATTTTTGTATTCTACTTACCTAAAATTCCAACTATTTATTTATTTGTAATTTCACTACCAAAATTTATTCTAATTCGTAAAATATTCATTCAATAAAATAATTGCAAATTCAGTAGGAAGTGTGTTTATCTCTACGCAAGGAAATGTGCCTATTGCGTAAACTCAAATACTTACTTTTTGTTTACGATCACCTCGTCGATATCTAAAAAAAATCCTAGGGTTTTAAAAAAAATGTCAATAAATGAAACACAAGTATAAAAATGATTTATTTACTACACAATAACAAATATGAGTCGCCATTACTCGCTATCTCAAAAGCGTGCTAGGGTTGTACAAAAATTAGTAAATAATTCATTTATTTACTAATTTTAACAGAAGTTTGTAAATTATTAATATACTAATTAAAAGTATGTAATTAAACAATAACGAAATATGAGTTCAAAATTCTAATGGTTTTTCATTCGATTACGGATCAAGTTCTGATTTCTGCTAATTTGATGATAAAATCAATGGCTATCACAAAACCTATCAGAATGAAAACGTTACCAGCTGCCCGATTCACGTAAGTAATAAAAACCGTAGCGCAGTGACGTCACTTCGTTTTTTTGCAAATTTAGCCCTTTTAACCGACTTAAAAAAAGGAGAATTCTCAATTCGCTGTATTTTTGAACCAATTTTTATGATTCTTTACACCAGGTAACTCAGAAATTGTATAGTAATTGAGCTATTGGAAGATTTATGACAATCCAAGACTAGATAAGTAAGTGCGTTTAAAACAGAAAACCAAAAGGCGATTTCTAAGTTCCTAAGTTAAAACGACTTTTGGACTGGCGTGTTTACGTGAATCGACTGGTTGGGTAGTTAAGTTACCTGTATCTTTCAAAATCATTAGGCGTTCTTCTCTTTCATAACACGTAAAGCTCTTTCTTTCCTCTCTTTCATAGCCTCTATGATACTGGGCGCGTCACGAATGGGCATGCTTCGTGACTGCCGAGGATCAACTAATTCTGGAAGTAGGCAATCGTAATAAAACCTAACTAATTTCATCTCCATTTTCTCCTCCCAAAATTTGTCGTCCTTTTCTATAATATAAACTTTCATAGGTACAGTAGCACCAAACCAGATGCCAAGCATGCAAACGTTTCTTTTAGTAATATGTACCTGTCCCTGAATTTGGAAATACCAGTTATGATTTTTATTTATGACATAACCCTTGGAAGCCTTGTCCTTAACCCAAAAGGTATGTTTGGCCATTGCTTCATCAAGAGTCATGCCAGCTAAAGAATGTGGGCACTTAATTTCAATTAAACCGTTTGCATAAATGCCATCTGGTGTAGTACCAAGAAATTCATATTGATCGTCGACGAACAAACCGCAACCTTGTATACTAATATTCTCTTGAATTTCTAACTGTTTAATTGCGGTTTCTTCGTTTTCGATACCGTACCGTACAGCAGGCAAACTGGAGATATTACTACCATAAACGATTTTACGAACAAGAACAGCACAACTTGTGCTCTCTCGTTTTTTACAAACTTCCCCGAACGATGATGAGGTTAGTAATTTTCTCCTTGTACTCATCCACTCAGAACTACTTCTTTGCAAATGGGTCGACCTTTCAAGCTCCTCTCTTTCAGCACAAGACAACTTTAAATCGGCTAAAAAAGATGACTTGGCTTTCTCATATAATTCTGGACTCAGATCAGGTTTTTCGCAGTTTGGTCCATAGTGAGCGTCTTTCGATACAGCGCTGTGGCTCTTTTTCAATCTTAATTTAGGTTTAGCAATTAAACGGATTCTACGATTACAATTTTCCACTTTCGCGATCAAAGGATTAGGACTAGATTTAAATATGACTTCATGAGTTTTACTATGAATCGATCCTGTATTAAAAGACACAACAGCAGCTGCGCATCGGCCCGCATAAGAACCACGGGAAGAATAATTTACACGCTTACCCCCTACTAATTTGGCAATCACTGCGTTAAAACTTTCAACTATATTACTTGTACAATTATGAATTAAACTTCTAGAATGATATGACAGTCTTTTACTTAAAATGTGTACCGCGTCCATTAATCCGCATCCAACAATTTCTGGAAGCAACCCAACAGGTTCTATTCGACGAGTATCAGGTCTACAGAAATACTCCTTGCAATATTGGTGATTACCAAATACGTGTTGTGGACCATTTAGGATATCTTCACTAAGATTTTTTATTTTTTCTTCGAGTGACTGATTTTGATCACCCCAATATTTAATAGCGCATTTTACACCCGTTCTTAAACGCAAATACCTTTCTTTTAGGAATTTCCGCAATTCGCAAGGATACTTAGTGTCTTTCGACAGTTTCTCCAAGCTATTGCAGTAGTTTCGTAAAAGATGATTTTTGCATTCAATTTTCTCTACTGTTAAATTACCGTACGGTCGCGAATCTAATATTTTTTTATAAGTACTGGAATCGCCGTCTGCTACAAATTTATTATAAATTACACCGTGATCAACAATGGAACGTTTAAACCCCTCAACTATTATGGTCGATTCCATACCGGTAGATGATCCCGAATAATTCTTGAAACAACGGTGTTCCGAGGGCTGACTGTCGTTCTTTGCGGCTCGTGCACAAACTACGCAGTATTTATTTTTAACTCCAAAAAACAATACTTTATTAGTTTTAATGCCAATTATCGCAGCTGCGCCGGACAAGGCGGAAAAATTCTTACCATAAGATCTCTTGCTCCAACAACCGTCAACAGCAACAGATATTAATGGTGTACCATTTTTATCAACACTACCTATAGACACTGCGTACTCCGCTTCTTCCTTGACAGCTTCTGCCATGGAATGTGCTGCTGTCTTTTCCCACCAATCGCAAACCGTATTATTAATTTCATTGTATAATGAAGGTGACATGATTGGTAGGGCTACTGCGGCAGTTAATGTTTTTAACTGATAGTAGCTCCCACCAGATGATATGATACCAGATACAATTTGATGATTCACTTCCATTCTATCTTCTTTCTTTTCAATCAAACACACAGTAAATTTCATACTACACATACTACATTTCATGATGAGTTTTGAGTCCAGACCAACTTTTACTTCACCTATTATACTGAGGTAACTTAACTTACAATCCATTGGACCGTGGTCCCCTATGGCCTGAAGAGCTTTAAAAAAAAAAGAAACGTCTACAACTCTACGCCCAACTTCCATTTCATCCACCTTTCCCTCTTGGTCGTTTTCAATAACTAGTTCCTGTAAAGAAAGATAATGGCTTGATTTTTTTTATAAAAAATAATTAAAAATTTAAAAAAATGCAAAAGAATTAATACAATATTAGGTTCCTGATGAATAGAAATTATAATTTCTTTACGCATTAGGTATTGTTTTTTTATGACGTCACCTATTTGAACGTAAATTTTCTTTTGAGAAAGTAATTGAGAAGTATTTCGGTACTAAGGTGTTTGTCTCTCGATGAAAATAATAAATATTGCAAGAAAAATCTATAGGTAGGTATTGAGATTTTGTCTTCGCCCATCACTAACTAAGTAGTTTGTTTATTTATGTAACAAGTCTACAAGAATTACGTATAACAACTTACCTCTATACAGCGCGTAGCATTGTTGCTCAGAGTCTCGGCCCCAAGGTTTTCTTTATTTTCAATACTGGAAATATTATTCATCAATATTATCCACTTTTTATTTATTTTGTACAACCCTAAGCCAGACGCTAGGCGCCTCGCGTCTGTTTGGCGGTATAGGTATGTCGACAAAGTTGCGCTGTCGCCTACCTACTTCCACTATTTGATATTTAGACAATACTAGCCGACCCGGCGAACTCCGTATCGCCTTTTTTTTTTTAAAAATCCTATTATTTTGATATTACATACAGATACTTCAATTTTATTTATCAGTATAGATATAGATAATACAAACCAATATTTACATGTTATTGTAGGTATATGTCTGAATCGGGCGATCTAAATCATATGACATATTGTATTAGCTTTGTAATGTACCCTGTTCAAATGCGATAATAAATAAGTAGGGAGGAACTTACATTTTATTCCGAGATCTTTTGGCTTTCATATTTTTATAATGCGTACAAAACTTTCTTTTCCCTGGCATGCCACTCAAATTCAATCAGTCCTGCGAAAAAAATAGCCTATGTTACTCAGTGATAATGTAGCTTTCGAATGATAAAAGAATTATTAAAATCAGTCCAGTACTTTTTGAGTTTATTCGTTACATACAAAAATCCAAATCTTTCCTCTTTATAATACCTATTAGTGTAGATATTGTATTTTTTACGATTTATATCTAGTTCCATCATGGTTTTCTTTCAGACATTCATTATATCGATACTTTCTACTAACTGAAAATAAATTAATTATAAAAATGTTATACTTACAGTTTTTTACAAAAAACACAAATTCACAATACGTAATTCTGCTGTCTGCAGCCGACAAGCGTGGTGTCGCGTTCACTTACAGAAAGGAACTGCCGCTGCAGACCACCGAGATTGCACGAATGAAACGAACGTTTTATCCCATACATTTGTGTATGAAAAATTTACCTTAAAATATATCTAGATTTTAGGGCTTTAAAAGAGGAAGTCTTTGTTTGTAAAGGTATAAAAAGAAGTATACAGCTATACTTATTGGTTTCTTCAGTGTTCAAAAAGTGTTTCTTTTTATCAATTTGTGTTGATTTATGGGGTTAAATCTGAAAAATACGAAGTCATGTTTTTGCATTTTTACTCAATTTTGTGCGTTTGTTGACGTTTATTATATAACAACTATTAGGTTTAAGAGTTTAATATAAGCATGAACATACTTATTGGTCTTTGATTGTAATATATACAAATTATCATTGATATCAATCATATGTAAATAGGTTAAATATGAAAAATCGTAACACTCTTTTCGGTGATTTTCACGATCTACACCCTTAATGCGTTACCGTTAAGGCATTCCTTACCAAGTAACCTTTGAGGTAAACAGAGTGATGTGATCAGAGGTATAAATATATAATTTAACCGACAGACAGTATACTTTACCTAGAAATAAATATACCTGATGGATACATAATATCATTATAATATGATTTGATTCGGCCAAAATGTAAAATTCAGTTTTTACAAATATCCTATACTAGGTTTTTAATTTGCGCAGTAGTTGCTCAGTAAATACTTGCACCTAATTGCATTAAGGTATGTTTAAATGAACAAATTTAATTAAGTGATTTAGAATTACACACCTGTCCCACCATTTGTGTGACCCTCCCCTCCCCTGGTGTGACGTCACATATTTTGCAATTATAAATTTAGAAATTATTAAATTAAAACAACCTTATAATAATATCGATAGAGTGGTAATATTTTAAAGTTTTTCGTTACGAGTTGAAGTTTAGTTTTAATACTTTAGATTTATACATGTGACATCACGAAGCTTGTCACACGATGTCATACTTTGTTGACCCCCTCCGTCCTCCTTAACGTGTGACATAATTTATGGATGACCCCTAAAATGTTCCCAAAATTATACAATGACTTCTACTCGTATGTAGAATATGCTAGCGTTAGGATTGATATTAAACCCACGGAGGACTTACTGAATCCTCCGTGATTAAACTTAACGACTTATGAATAATAAATTATTTTAGATTTATTTATTCCATTTATTATTTAGATAGCTCCTTTATTTTTTTTAACTTCTCTTTTCATAATTTTTTTTCCACTAAATTACTTACTTAAGCGTTGTGTAAGCACTAGGTAGTGCAAATTTTAAACTATCCCGTAATTCCAAAATAAATAAAAATAAATATTTATTTACAAATTTACAAGTTCACAGCTTATACCTAAGTAATATAAATTATGTATGAGTATAATATTTGACAATTAATAATTCAATTACGAATTACTGCTTTATAATCCAATAATTGAATAAATCTAAAATTAACTGGACCCATCTGCGAATTGAATCGTTCGCGAATCAGACCATCTACGAATTGGATGTTTTTTGTGTCATCGAAAGTTTTGCGAATTGGACTAACCGCGACTCGACCTAAAAAGTCCGTTCCCAAAATGTGATCTGTTAAATTAATTTCTCGCAATTTAAAATAATCTCGAGTATGTATAAGAAGTTTCTTTTGGGAAAATGTACATTTAAATAAAATATAAGTAACATTTTGCGAATTCAACATTTTAAGAAGTCCACGTGCACTATGCAGTGTCATCAGGATGCACTATGACCAATCTAAAAAGAGAATGTACTTAAATAACTACATACATGATTTTGAATGCTTAAGAGTGTATTATTATTTTGATTTTGAAGCTTCATTCTGCCATCCCTTCTATTAAAAAAAAGTGGAAACGAATCGGGACTTGAACAGATGCACGGTGCATCGAAATTAAACAGGCTAGAATTAGATTAGATCATCGTTCTTTCTTGCCTCAAATGTACAGTGCACCCAGACTGTGGTCGATCGACGTGGATCGATGACATGGATCGTTTTGACCGAATCAGTGTGAAGGCATAGCATCAGGGTCGACGTTTATTGATGATATCGTTGCAATTCGATAACTAATGTATATTATCTAATGAAGAAAGTAATAAAGATACGAATAAATTTATAATAAAAATTGAAAAATCACAACCATTACGCAAGAAAGAACACAAAATGAGATCGGTCTATAAAAATGCTTATAGATTGACATTTTTATAGACTAATCAACAGTCTTTATAACATTCGGCAGTAGCTTGCCAGTCAAAATGGCGGCGGAAAGGTGGCCTTCTCAAAATATTAAATTCATGATTCCTTCTAACTAAAAACATAGTATTATGGTCATAGATGTTATCACAGTCATTTTTATTAAATCTTGTTGACTCAACATTATTTTTTTTTTTTTTTTTAATTCTATATACTTAATTTGGGACTTTGGCCAACACTGGCATGTCAGTCCCATCGTAACCTAAACAAAATTTCACTTACTAAACTAAACACTCAAAAAACACAACGACGGCTTGGACATATCCGCCAGTGCCACCGCCCAAAAGCGGCTCCGCCGTGCGGCCGGTTTACGACTCAAATTCAAGACAGCCCCACTCCAGGATAGACCTAAGATGGAGCTGATCCAAATCCAAACATCTCATACACCTGAATAGCAGCCTCAGATGCAGGAACCGCTAGGATATGAGTGAACACACCCATATCATAGGGGTTCAAATTCCAGCGCTGCATCAATGAGGCCCTTTGCCTTTGGTTTCGGGCACATTCCATCAACAAGTGGTACGTATCTTCTACGGCTCCACAAATTTCACAATCTGGTGATTCATCTATTTTCATTCGGAAGCTAAAACTTTTTGATGGAAAGTGCCCAGATCTTAACCTATGCGCTAGGACAACCATTCGTCTTCCCATCTTGGACATACCGAACCATGGTATTGGAGGAGGCTGACACTGGATTATTTTGTACCAAATGCCCTTTTCCTTACTTCTCTCGTCAAAATATTCTTTATATTTAGACGAGCACTTTTTTCTTAATTTATATAGTACTTCGGTATAATTTGGTTTTATAGAAATTTCCATCCCTTCAGTCACTGCTAATTTGGCTAATCTGTCAGCCTCCTCATTACCTCTAATACCTATGTGTGATGGAATCCATTGCAATTTCAACCCTATTTCCTTCTCAACAAGGTTCTTAATCTTGTTAAGGATACCGTAGGCTACGGGGACACCTATGACACCAAATGAGCATCGAGACAAATGTTGCAGAGCGCTTTTACTGTCTGTCAGAATTACGACATACCGGTGGCTCGAGCTAGCAATGCAGTCGAGAGCTTTTGTAATTGCAATGAGTTCCATCGTCATGATAGATACATCTGACTTAGTGCTATACATTTCTGAACTGTCATCTTTAAGGTTACAGTATGCGGCTCCACAGCCATTTGCGTTCTTTGACCCATCCGTGAAATATTTAGCATAACCCAAATATTTAACATTTAATTCTTTAATAATATCGAATTTTAAAGATGAGGTCTCACAAGTTCTTTTAGATCCAGTAACACATTCTAAATTGCATTCTATTATTCCATTGAGTTTTACGTAAGTTACCCACATAGGCAAGGAAAACATTTCAAGAGGATCAGACGAATGGACATCAAGATCTTTGCAATCATTAAGTGCCGAGACTATCAAAGGCTTTTTTTTAGTTCGCCAATATGATAAGTTTACCCGTTCCTGTAATTTAGTTACAAGTTGAATAGTTTGGTTATTCGTGAAGGCAAGACTTTTAAGACAAAATTTATAAGAAAGATACAACCGTCTATTATGTAGGGGCGCTAAGCATAATTCACTCTCCATTACATGAATGGGAGTACTTCTGATGAAGCCGCCTATTATTCTCAGTGCCCGATTCTGTATTTTATCCAGCTTATACAAATGTACTTTAGCGCTGCTATCATACAGGAAACAGCCATAGTCTAACCTACTTCTCACCAGTGAAATATACAGGGTTCGTAGGTATTTAGGGTGAATTCCCCATGAGGATCCTGCAAGTACTTTAAATAAATTCAAATGTCTGTTTGTTTTTTCCGCCAAATCTTTGATATGTATATTCCATCGCAGAGATTGATCGAGCCACATTCCTAAGTATTTCACGTCAGTTACAGAGTTTATTAATTTACTGTTGATTTTAAGTTGTATACTATTCCATTTACGCCCCCTACTAAACAAAACTAATTTACATTTACTATCCGAAAGCTCTAAACCAATATCATTAAGTTTGCTTATCATAGAATCTAGTGCAATCTGTAACTGAGATTCACAGTAGTTCAAGTTTTTACTACTTAGATAGAAAACAAAGTCATCAGCATATTGTGATATAGATATTACGTTTGCTATCTCACCACATAGTTTGTGAGTTGTTATGTTAAAAAGCATAGGGGCTAGAGGACCACCTTGTGCAAGGCCCTTATTCGACTCAACATTTCAAGATCCAAACGCTCACCCAGCAGTCAACTGATTCGCGTCATCACACAACTCGCAATGTGACTACGCAACTAATCTCATCATGTAAACAACCCAGGCGAGTTGAGCTACTGACATATGAGTACACAATGCGAGCAGCTGTCTACTGTCTGAGCACCAGCTCGCACTGTGTAAACCAGCCTCTTTCACTCACTCATCACTGTGGGTGTCATTTGACAAATAACCATCGTCATTTTCCAAAAGAGCTTCAATTTCTATAGCACTAACTTGTCTAAATAACGCCATGGTGTTATTTTATCTAAAAATAACGAGCAATATACAAAATAAAAATCAACAGGAAGTCAAATTAAGTAAAAGAATGTAACAAGCGCAAAAGTTACTTAAAGCCCAATCGTACGTCACCTCGACGTACAAAAAAATGTACTCACCGATATGATCTAATATAGCCATCTCGTATTAGCCCCCAACGATTACCTAGTTGGTTCGAAAGGCTATAACAATTAACCTAAAAATGATATTTAACAGTTACATTTTTTTGATAAATTAGATATATTATTAACCTTTTCTCTGAATTAACAAGGATATAAAACAAAACTAAATGCAATTCTAATTCGGATTCATACAAACGTGAAGCTAACATGGATGTAAAAGAAAACTAAATTCAAACTCAGATTTATAGGTACAAATGTGCAGCTAATTATTTCATTTTTTCTCTTATTTATTCTATCATTTTAGTTACTGCATTATAATAAACATGGACGGGTGTATTTAGAATTTCTCTATGTGATTGTACAATATGGACCGAGGGTCAGTTGGACAAACAGGATTAAAACTTCCCACTGGTCAGATTGATCGGACAATCGATCGGACCACATATAATGAACTGCATTTCAGAGATGTTCACTTTACATTATTGGAATTCAGTAATTTATAAAAAATGATAATGAGTTTTTTAATCATATTGCTTTTGTAAAGAAAAATCAAATCCTCATTTCTGATCAATGTTTTTTGTCCAAACAACGTGTACGTGGCATGTTAAATGAGTAAAAAAATATAACTATGCTTGTGCCCACGATCTCGCCCGCGATTTATTATACCTAAATTACTTACTACTGTTTTCTTCGAGTTGTTTATCTAAATTTATTATTACTGTTCGGTACCCTTTCATTACAATTAGAGTGTTCATGTAAAAATCTTCTGCGGTAAACCATATAAAAACTATGTCAGAATTAATTTACTCATACTTGAATGATAACCATACTGACGTTTCACTGTGTAAATATAGAGAAATACAAATTAAATCTTCTAGGATTCGTTCCCACAGTGAACTAAATTGAATCCAAATGCATAGCAATAAATCAATTAATCACATTTTAATGATTATATGCTTATTCAGAAGTTGCTTTAACCTTTGCAGGTGGCTATTGACGAGTATTCCGCGTGTTAAAATAAGTACTTCTAGTTTTTATCGAACAAAAGTCACGGTCGGACGAACGCTTTTTTATACGGAATTTTGGCGCCAAATTATGCCAAAAATAATTAATCATTGCGTGTACTTGCTTGATGAACATCGTTAAAACATTATAATAGGAATATTTAAAGCAATACAATTAAGTATTACTAAAACTTTATTATTTGGCGTGTCTAATGAGTACCCACTTCGGTGGTTAATATAGCTGAGTACCAACATAATAATATGGTATATTATACGAAGGTTTCCGAAATAAAGCAAAACCTGAAACATGTCTACCAATATAAAATATATAAAACCGTTCTTTATATAAACTTTATATAACCGTTCTGTTGCCTTGTCTAAAATGTTCGTAGCGCTCATTACTCATATGTATATGTAATAATGTGTTATATTTATTTTACCACAACATCTAAATGGTTGTTTTACATGCACCTCCTAATTGAACCTCTCTGATCAATCCAAAGGTTGGCTGATAGAGAATGCCTCAAGGCATTAAGGTCGCCTTTTGTACGATATTGTGCAACGAAGTGTAAATAGATATTAAATTACTCAGGCTCGGCTTCTAGGCCCGGCGTGCGACACGGCTTGGGCTACGCGCGTAGTATTAAAGATGTACTAGAATTGTACTACAAATCACGAAACAAAACCTATTGTGAAAACTGGAAGAATCGATTCTACTCTCGACACTAAACAACCTATTTTCAGCTTTTACGTCGTTTCTAGGGTTCGCTGATATAATATACTAATAACTTAACACCTCATTCAGAACTAGAAAACTATTCCAAGAACTCCACTTGCATTTCTTGTTCTTCATCAGATGATGAAGATAAAGAGGTATTTATTATAAATCGCTCTTCCGGCATTTCAATTATTCTATCTTGCTCGATGAAATCGTTTTCAATTTTCTTTACATGTTCACAACATTTTCGCCATTCCTCTGCACCAATTTGTGAGAAAGCTTCTTCTGTTAATAATTTAATGTCACTTGCGGGCCTATTTACATTTTTATCAGCAACTTTTTGCTTCATTATACCCCAAATCATTTCTATGGGATTCAATGTGTAATGATAAGGTGGGAGCCTTAAAACTTCGTGACCGTGCGATTTTAATACTTCATCTTCTATCTCATATAAGGGCGTAGACATGTTTTGTTTCACTACTTCAAGTAGTTGACATTTACGCCAAAGATCATCATAATGTACATCATTTGCACGAAGCCATTCTTTTATATCAGCGATACGATTGGCTTGTGTGGGCGGTTTGTTCATCCGTACGGAATGATAACTAGCATTATCCATAACAATTAGTGAAGGTCTTGTCAGATTTGGAATTAGCTTCTCTGTCACCCATTTTGTAAAATTGTCCTTGTAAAAAATATTGTGGTGATAGTCAGCAGATACACTTGTTGACCTGTACACCAGACAACAATTTGGTGCAAAGCCATTTTCTCCACCAGCGTTTACAATGATCCACCTCGCTCCAAGTGAAATACTTTTAGATGGGCCTGCAATATCTTTGCTTTGCCAGCACTTGTTCACAGAACTTGAACCGTGAATGTAAGTCTCATCTAAATAAATCACATCCAATTTATTATGCTCTTCAGCTTCGCGGTTTTCCTTTATACGCTTCAAACACTTGTATCTTTGTACTTTTATGTCATCTCTCTCCATCAAAATGGTCCTTTTTGATTGGCATTTAACATATTCAAAACCAATCTCCTTAAGTATAAGTCTGTAAAATATAATAAAATTTATCATGTTACTCAAACGATAGCTTAGTCATTCATCATCATCATCATCAGTCTATATACGCCCCACTGCAGGGCACAGGCCTCCTCTTACGAGTGAGAGTGAGAGGGATTATTACTTAATATTTTTCTTACCTCAAAGATTCTCTCCCTCCGTTGAAATCAATATCTTGTCGAAGAATTTGTAACAGTTTCATTACTGTTGGAATTTCCTTTCGAACTGTATAGAATTCATTTACTTTATTCCTAATCAACTCTAAATCGAAGCTGTCCAAGTTGATTTTCTTCTTCCCCCCCCCCCCCCTCTTCTTTTTTTACCAGGCGTGGAAAATACACCATCATTCGATGTGCCCTCACCTACGATTCGCCGTATAGTAGTACTGTAAACCCCTATAAAGAAGCTACAATTAAGTAAGAAAAATATAAAATAAACTAAAAGTATCAAAACAACTCAGTCCAACTTACCGGTCAACTCTACGACGCGCTTCAAAATTAAAGATTGAGTTTGATTTACGCCTTCTTCTTCCCTTATTTTACGATACACGTTGAAAACAATATTTCTCGCTTGAGATCGAAGTGGCTTTTTCGACATTTTCACAAAAACAACAAATTGTCAAGAAGATATCACAAAATCTCAGCAGCGGTTGACAAATCTCGTACTTTGATTTGACAGGTGACAATTGACATTGCCATATGAAAATCACAATTTTTTATTATTTTTTTATGCCATGAGATTCCGGTAGACCTATATCACCCTATGGCCATAGACTATAAACGCCCTCTTGTCAGATGACCTTTGTAAGACACACGTTCACGTCTATCGTCTAATATTACTTTTGTTATCGAACTGTTCGCTATTCATGTTGAAATTAGTTTTTATCAAACTCCCATGTATTACTTATAAATTACCTTATACCACCGTCCATTAATAAGTTGTAACGTTGAAATTCTCTTTGTAAATATTCGAATGTTGCATTGCTCAAATGTCTATGTTAAATATAGATAACTGTTTTGTAATGTATGACGGCAAATTTTTAAACGACAGCATCTAGTCAAACCTTACACAAGTTTTATTTTTTATAGAGAAAAGATGGCAGTCAGCATACAGTCCACGTGATGGTCAGTGGATGCTGTCGTCTATAGACATCGCGATACATGCGAACATCAGTCCAGAATGACAAACGTTGACACGCCCCCGGATGCGCTGCCTACCTTTGCAGATTAAGGAATGGATTGAGAAAATAGGGAGGGATAGGATATGAAGGGAATGGCCTCTGGCATATCTCAGTCACTATCGAAACACGTACGTACATTGGGGAAATGCGGTAAAGTAGGAAATGCAGTGCATTTCAAAGTAGTCTTCTGTGGGAGAGGTGTAACGTGGCCAGTCGAGTGCGCCCAGCGGCTGTAGGAATGCAGCATGTACTCTCCCCCTTACAATTATTCTTAGTATTATATAGTCTGTGCCCACGTTAACGGTTTAACGATATACTAAGTTGTAACCACTATGTTTTTGTTAAATAAAGTTAAAATAGTGTTGCCGATTCTATTTTCTTTCGGTAGCCCCATAAGAATAAGAAATAATGATAGCACCTTCTTATCTTTTTTTTTATCAATTTCCGTCCTTGGTAACTCATACAACATACCATTACGAAAAGTTTACCTAATCCACAGTACTCGTATAATAACAATATTTAAATTTCTTCTGACCATTTGAAGAAATTATTCCAAGTTTCTATGCATCCAAGTCCAACCTATGTTGGATGTTCAGTTCCTGTAGGTACAATTAATTTGTCAGTAGATGGTCCATGTCTATTATGAATGTGGGTAGTTCTGACGGAACAAGTATAGTGGTGCAATGAGATCTAGAGATAAAAATGAGATTTACATAGTACATGGGCCGTATGACGACTGCAGCAGTATTCAGATAAGAAGAATACCGCCACAACAGAAACTAAAGAATTACAGAAACTAAACTGAAGAAGCCACTTTTAGTTCAAATGTAACATTATTATGTAGTTCTTACTAGTGGCGAGTCAATCCAGCTGTTCAAGGAAGGACTTACATATCTATGGTTATGTTGAGCGTCCGGACCACATTTCGAAGGTGTACTTGTATTTTTGCCTTCAATATCCACACCTTTGGCCTTTGCGAATTAACGATTTCAATTGCCTAAAGGTGAAATATGAGTAATGGAAAGAGTAATGCAATGTGTCTTTGCTGTATATAATCCAGACCGAAGAAATTTGATAAGAACTAAAGTTACCATCATAGCTCTAAGAACCAGTAAGCTGAAGTGGCGAGATGGGTAAGATTTTTCAAGCGGCGATAAAAAAATATCGCAAGAAAACCCATGTATACTTACCTAAAAATTCAAAGTTCAAAATCACCAACAGAACTCAAACAATCAGAATATCAAATCTCTTAGAATGGAGATCACGTGCCAGGAAACGTAGGGTTGAACACCCGCTCGACGTCGTTGAATTTACCACTGTAGCCTAAAGCTCAAAGGTCGCCAGTAGTGGCTGATGACAAGAGCGGAGAATGGTTTGTGATAGCGGGAACGTTGGGAGAAGCCAAGGTCAACCAGCGAAGAGACACTGGCTGACGGTATGATATTGTATGATGGTATAATGTTATACAAGTTAGTTTTGACCACAAGTTATAATGGGGGCGACGGGCTCAACACTATCAGTAGGTAGCGAACAGCGCCAGACAGAGATCAGTATCGCGACAGCCTTATTTGTTCTTTGTATCTTTCTTTTTGCAATGATGTCGATTATAAGGAAATTGGTGGATAAAGGCAAATAAAATAACTTTCTGAGTATTGATGAGTAATGGGCTGCGACCGCGTACTTCTTGTTAGAAGGCAAAAAAGGTTGAGTAGGATTTTATCTCGGGCTATAAGCAGAGATCAAACAAGGCGTACATTAGCAGATAGGGCATGCAGGACTAGACTTTTTAAGATTTGCAAGGGCAGCTCTTTTAAGTCGATTGATGGTAATTTTTACAAGCTCTTTACACTTAACTTAACTTCACATGTATGTTTAGGTCAAATTTTGCAAGCCAAACTTGAACCACATCCTCTAAACTTACAACTTTGAAATTTTGCACGCTTGTTCAGTTCTGATGACAATATACTAAAATGATATAAATAACCTGATGTTGCAGCCAGAATTGTCTCCTGGTGAGGGCACACCTCAACGATTAGTAGCAGAGATACGTAACTTTCCATGTAGGTTTATATATATATATATATATATACTTGTCGCGAAATATTCATGAAAAATGCGCGCGAATGGTATCTACTTTCATGAATATTTGGCGACAAGGTTTTTTGAGAACAAATAATTCAATATAAACTTATTTTATTCGTTTTAGTACATGGCTTGCATACAAGCTTGTTTTTAAATAACTTTTTTTTTTTATATTATTTTATTGTACATTTAAATTACTCGTTTGAAAAAACAATAGCAATAGGATTATTGGGTCCACCCTATTTATAGTGGAAGATTAGTGAAGGAAAAGTTTTATATACTTACTCTTTTTCACTATTTAAGATATCAATCGCAATTATACAAGTTTTAACGATCTGTTGTTACAAGTGGAGTATTTTATTCAATATGCTACCCAGTGTGTTGCCAGTCGATGCACTGAAGAGTGCTTGCTGACTGCCGTAGGCAAGGCCAGTTAACAGGGCCGTTCTCGTACGCCGCCGCATTATTATATAGAAAATAGTATTAGAGAATATGCTTAGATTTAGTCTTAGCCTTTAGCCTTTCATAACAAATATTCATTGAGACCACATCATTTTTATTGAATAGTTAAAATGATATATTTTAATGTTTATATATATATATAATTCATTTATTTCAGACAAAGTCCATATTTCATTTTTATTGTTAGTTATTTTTTATTGTTTATTGTTTAGGTTGCATTTCATGTGATACATGTCCACAAAAATATATTCATGTAACCTATCTTACTTGATTCATTTTTGGACTTACACTCTGTAAAATTCATAGCCTCTTTTTTTAATTTTTGACCAAAGAAATACTTATTAATTTATAATCCAAGTAAGTACGTTTATTGTAGATTTGAAAACAACTAATGACAGTTTCCTTAGTGATATTATATAAATTTTGAACGTTGCGTATTTAAATATGGTGCATTTTGAAGAAAGCTTCAACTTCGTCTGAATTTTTAACATTTACCTCCGCTAACCTTCGTTCTAAATTTTATATCTTTTCATAGTTTATGTATACATTAAATGCGAAAATATGTGAAAATTAGCTGCGATCTCTTGCGGGTCCCATGCTCCCATTTGCAACTTGTCCATGTGGAAATAATTCTGATAAATTTTTGCACTCATTTCGCTTATCAAACCGCGTGCACATGGTTCTTCCCTCAATTAACTATATAAAGCCCACATGCGTGTTTATTGAATCACAACATATTCTAATTCAACTCATAAATTCGTAGATAATGAATACTTTCAAATATTAAAAACGTGAATTGATACTCGCTTATATTGAAGGCAAAAAGAACGTTTCGAGTTTAACTAAGTATTCTTTAGGTGAAATTTATCATGTTTCGGAAGACAAAACACCATTAATATTTTGTGATATTCAGCAAAAATTAATTCCCAAGTTCAATCAACGCTGGACACAGCCATCGTGCAATAAAAATGGTTTTCTCAGAAACAATAGTGATTGGTTAAGCCAAGATTATTTTATAACTGCCAATGTCGGACAATGAATGTGACGACTCAACAGATTCCACGCCATCAACGCAAATACTTCTTAATACTAGCTTAAAAAGAAGTCTTTGCATCAACGTCTACTGGAAAGCAAGGAAGTCCTTGCACGTCTTATGAAGACTTAGCAAAATCAAGTAAATGGTGTAAAAATACTGTACTAACTGAAGTAGATGAATGGTTAATTAAACGGCTTTTTATAATTCTTTAAATTTTAACATCGGGTATTATGATAGATTCCCAAAAGTTTGACAAATATGCTTTGAAAAATGCAAGGATCTATATCAATAATTACAATTGGTATTACCTATATGCCATCTTCAATTCATAAAACAATTATTCACGGAGGGAGTATTATAAACCACTTTGCAGTGTTACCCATAGGACAACTATCAGAAGATGTGCAGGAATCGCGTAACAGAGTTTATAAAAAAATTAGATTACATAATGCAAGAAAATGTTCCAGATCTGCGACAAACAAGGGTGTATCTCACATGCTACTATATTCATCAGATCCATACATAACGAGTATCAGAAAACCATATGCGAAAATGTAAAGGTACTAGATGAAGAAACCCTACATCTTTTGAAACCGTATCGATTCATTACTGATTCTGAAACTATCCAAGTTGACTAATGTACCTAAGTAGAAGCATAATTTCATTGATTACGTAAAATTATCATTTCATGATGTTTTAATTTATGAGTTTATGATTCATATTTTATTATCATAATTACAATACGTTTATAAACATAAAATTCATTTTAGTTAAAGTTGAATTATGAGTCAAATTATACAGTAGGTTGGCAGTAACATAGGTAAAAATTGTCAGGTAATGAAAAAATATATGTACGTTCAACTATATAATATAAATAAACTATTTATATATGAATATAACATTTATTTTATATTTATCTCTTTATGTGACGGACGATTCAACGTAAAATGCAAAAAAAATATTATCTAAATACCTGTATATATTTATTTCTCGAACACTAATTACGGAACAAGAATGAGTTTATACTAGTTTCATTATATATTGTACTGTGTTTGTGCAAAATTGTAAAGGTATATCTATAAAAACAAAAAAGTTTTTTTTTTTTTCATTTCAGGCTGATACTTAGGTATTAGGGGTTAAAGTATGAAATTGCCGATTTTTACTGAAAAATGAAAACTCGTTTTTTCTAAAATGTAACATTTATTTAATCAAAATATTTACCCTCATTATTTATCTATACATTGTTGCCATCTAATCGGAAGTTCATTTATGCCTTTGCGATAGAACTCTGGGGATGTAGATTCGACAAACTGTGTGAAAGCATTTTGTACTGCCTCTTGGGAAGAAAATTTTTACCACGTAGAAAATTGTCCAAATCACGAAAAAAACGGTAGTCCGTTGGAGCAAGGTCTGGCGAGTACGGAGGATGACGTATGGTTTCTAACTGCAGCTCCTGTAGAGTTACAACGGTTTCTCGTGCAGTGTGAGGTCTTGCGTTATCATGGAGCAATAATGGTGAAGTTCGATTCACGAGTCGGGGCTGTTTCACTGCTAGTTTCGCCATAATTGTTCGAAGTTCGGCACAGTAAACATCTGCTGTTATTGCTTGACCAGACCTGAGAAAGCTATAGTGAATAACACTATGAATAGACCACCAAACAGTTACCATTACCTTTTTATTGGTAAGCTTTGCCTTGGGGCACTGTTGCGGCGTTTGACCTGGGGTCAGCCATTGAATTTTTCGCTTTCGGTTATCGTAAAGAATCCACTTTTCGTCACATGTCACAATTCGATCCAATATTCCTTCATTTCTGCACCGATTCAACAAGGCAACGCAAGTTTCAACACGCGTTTCTTTCTGCAGATCAGTCAAATCATGAGGCACCCATTTTTCATATTTTTCATACCCATATTCTTATTGATTTGATGCAAATGAGTCAATATTGTAGGTAAGGTAACGTTAAACCATGCCGCTAATTCCTGGGTAGTTTGACTCGGATCGGTTTCCACCATCTCCTTCAATTCAGCGTTATTCACCTGTGTGGGCGGTCTTCCACGTGGTTCGTTCTTCAAGTCGAAGTTTCCATTACGAAAGCGTTTAAACCAAAAACGCACGGTTCGTTCATTAGCAGTCTCCTCTCCAAACGCAGCATTGATATTGCGAGCCGTTTCTGCCGCGTTAGTTCCGCGTCGGAACTCGTATTCAAAGATTACTCGGATTTTCGAAGTATACATCTTCCCCGTCTAAGCTGAATAAAAAAAACAATTGAAAGTCGAAAATCGAATGTTGCACATTTTTTAAAACAAGAACCTCATAGGTATCATGTGAAAAAAGTTTCACTCGAAAATCTTACACCATGAAGGTTTTATGTCAATTCAAAGTATCTATTACTATAAAACGGCAATTTCATACTTTAACCCCTATTATTATCCATAGTGCGCGGGTCGGGCGTGCAAACTCCTATGAAATTGACAGACCGACCGCGCGTCTACCTGTGAACGTCTCAACAATTTCATAGAAGTTGCCACGCCCGACCGTTACAAGCGGCGTCGGTTATGATTAATCGGCCGAATGTGTGCGGTCGCTTAAGTTTTAAAGGAGTCTGACGGGCGGCGAGTTGCAATGTCGCGCACAAACTCCACAATGTCGCGCGCAAGAGTAAGTATACTTATAAACTTAGTGGAACTGTTAGAACCTGTAAATATTATTAGTTTAGGTTGCATAACAAATTTGTTCTCTAACAAACTTCGAAAATTAGGCTCTATGTATACGGGAAACTTAGGAATATCTGAAATAATAAAACTCAAGTTTACAACGACCTAACTCATGCTTTATGGAATCGTGGCATGGGGAGCTTGTGGGACAAATAACTATGAAAAAATAGAAAGTGCTCAAAAGCTAAATTTAAAAATAATAAAAAGAAATCCTATTAGATACTCTTCCGATAAACATTTTCAGATTTGCAAATTCTTTACTCTCCGTATGCCTTATTCGACTTTATTAAAAGCCATAATATTCATATCTAAAAATATTTGGGATTATCCTCTAGTAACTGAATCTCTATGTAATGGCTTTTAATAAATAAAAGATTATTAAAAGTCATTGGTATGCGACATAAAACGAGATATAAGTACGAGTACAATGTACCTTTTCGATATACCTTACGTGGAATGGCATTACTCTTCAATTATACCAAGACTGTACCACCATTTGCCAGAATATAATATTAACCATCATGCTGCATGATTCATGCAGATCCTAATTTAAAACACCCTCAATGACAGAAATAGCTTAAAAAATTTAAAACAATACTTAATTGATATGAAGCAAACAGATTGATTTGTCGTCAGTTTGGGATGAAATAGCTAAACTCATTAAATAATGTCCAAATAAATAGGTACACTTATATACATACATATTTATATGCTATATACATTTATATCTAAAAATTATTTATTAACAATTTCTATAAAACTTATGTAATAAATAGATACTCTTATACTTTATATGAGAATATGCATAGATTTTTAGATATATACATAGGTCACACTGAAAATTTCTAAAACTGGCCACTTACATAAACAATATTTAAATAATAATTACAATATTTGAAAATGGAACTCTTTGGTTGTAGAATAAAGTTTATTTCATCTAACAGTCATTTGTTTTTTCATTGTGGCGACGTTTTAAAAATTGCGTGTATACATTACGATGGATTTAACTCGTGAAAATTTTCTCTGTATGATTTTCTACGATTTTAAGTGTAATTTGACAGTTCAGTCGGCTTCAAACTGCTTTTGGCGATGAAGCACCAAGCAAGACGACAATTTATAGCTGGTTTGCAGAATTCAAGCGCAGTCGTGGCTATCTCAGTGACGAATTTCGTGAAGATCGCCCGTCCACCGCTGTCAACAACAAAATCATCGATGCTGTGCGCCATATGATCGAAACAGACAGGCATGTGACCTACCATGAGATTCAGGCATCCTTAGGCATAGGCATAAGTCAGAATCAATGTTACACAAACATTTGTCTGTGCGAAAGCTGTGCTCGCGGTGGATCCCACACAATTTGACTGAGGCTCAAAAAACGGAACACGTCAATTGCTGCAATGCCATGCTTACCAGATTCAACGAAGGGGCCTTAAATTTGGTGTGGAACATAGTAACAGGTGACGAAACATGGATTTACAGCTACGACCCCGAAACAAAGCAACAAACGACCATTTGAGCCTATCGAAATGAGCCGAACCCCGCCAAAGCGGCGCATGTGCAAAGTGCCGCGAAGCAGATGATCGCTTCTTTTTTTAGAAAAACTGGACTCGTGGCTACTGTTGCTTTGAAGAATCGTCATACCGTGAATGCTAATTGGTACACGATCATTTACTTACCGGAAGTTATTGACAAACTCCGTAAAAACAACCATAAACGCCACATAATCTTGCACCATGACAATGCCAGCTCTCACACGGCCAAATAGACAAACGACTTTTTGAAGGCGAAAAACGTAGAACTCATGAGCAATCCTCCATACAATCCAGACTTGGCACCTTGTGGCTTCTTTTGGTCACTTGGTGTTCTTTTGTGACTTGGTCAACAATTTTCATCGCCAGAAGAGGCTGTCGAAGAGTATGAAAAACATGTTTCCGAGGTCACCACGGAGGAGTGGAATAAATGTTATGGAAATTGGTTTATTCGTATGAAAAAGTGTATTGACATTCACGAAGAATATTTCAAGAAACAATAAGTTGATTTTTGGCCATTCATTGTAATTTTTTCTTATTCATTCCGTGGCCCCCGTATAATTAATTATATATTAATTATATAACTATATTTACTAAAATAAACCCTTCACTTGTTAGTTTAACTTCACATATCGTATATTTTTTTTGAGACTGTATAAACAAGAAAAACAGACAATTTTAATTAAATACTTGACCCTAGCGCAGACCTTTGGTCATATCTGTCATATGACTTGCACGGTTTCTTTCTTTCGACGTATACTTGGCTTTAAACGAATTTGTATTTGGTATAAATCTAGAATACGATGTACGCAATAAATAAATAAAATAAATAACAGAAAGTCTCGCTGTAAAGTAAATACGGACATCGCTAATAGACTCTTTTCATTAATTAAACATCGACTCTATATATTCTCTCATATCGATGATTCCATAATGTAATAATATCCACAGAATACTCGTACACGAATACCTTTTTGATTTTTTTTTGAGTGATGACTTCAGAAGGTGCTGTGCTGTTGTTATTCAAAAAACTCGTTAATAGTGCGTGCCGTTTAGACGGTACGAGTATTACAAGTATTACGCTCTATGACTGAACACATATTCGAAAATACAGAACAACTTATTACATGATGAATGATAAATTATAATATGATATGATAATATCAAAGCAGAAATGACAGACAGATATATAAAGGTTTTTCTTAAATTCTATAATATATAATCACCAAAGGAGGATGTGCCGATGTTCGACATTTTAAACTATGACATGCTTCACAAATCTCTAGGGGTAAAACTAATAGGGGTTAAAGTATGAAATTGCCGTTTTATAGTAATAGATACTTTGAATTGACATAAAACCTTCATGGTGTGAGATTTTCGAGTGAAACTTTTTTCACATGATACCTATGAGGTTCTTGTTTTAAAAAATGTGCAACATTCGATTTTCGACTTTCAATTGTTTTTTTTATTCATCTCAGACGGGAAAGATGGATACTTCGAAAATCCGAGTAATCTTTGAATACGAGTTCCGACGCGGAACTAACGCGGCAGAAACGGCTCGCAATATCAATGCTGCGTTTGGAGAGGAGTCTGCTAATGAACGAACCGTGCGTTTTTGGTTTAAACGCTTTCGTAATGGAAACTTCGACTTGAAGAACGAACCACGTGGAAGACCGCCCACACAGGGGAATAACGCTGAATTGAAGCGTTATTCACCTGTGGAAGCCGATCCGAGTCAAACTACCCAGGAATTAGCGGCATGGTTTAACGTTACCTTACCTACAATATTGACTCATTTGCATCAAATCAATGAGATAAAAAATATGAAAAATGGGTGCCTCATGATTTGACTGATCTGCAGAAAGAAACGCGTGTTGAAACTTGCGTTGCCTTGTTGAATCGGTACAGAAATGAAGGAATATTGGATCGAATTGTGACATGTGACGAAAAGTGGATTCTTTACGATAACCGAAAGCGAAAAATGCAATGGCTGACCCCAGGTCAAACGCCGCAACTGTGCCCTAAGGCAAAGCTTACCAATAAAAAGGTAATGGTAACTGTTTGGTGGTCTATTCATGGTGTTATTCACTATAGCTTTCTCAGGTCTGGTCAAGCAACAACAGTAGATGTTTACTGTGCCGAACTTCGAACAATGATGGCGAAACTAGCAGTGAAACAGCTCCGACTCGTGAAGCAATCTTCACCATTATTGCTCCATGATAACGTAAGACCTCACACTGCACGAGAAACCGTTGTAACTCTACAGGAGCTGCAGTTAGAAACCATACGTCATCCTCCGCACTCGCCAGACCTTGCTCCAACGGACTACCATTTTTTTCGTGATTTGGACAATTTTCTACGTGGTAAAAAATTTTCTTCCCAAGAGGCAGTACAAAATGCTTTCACACAGTTTGTCGAATCTACATCCCCAGAGTTCTATCGCAAAGGCATAAATGAACTTACGATTAGATGGCAACAATGTATAGATAATGAGGGTAAATATTTTCATTAAATAAATATGTTACATTTTAGAAAAAAACGAATTTTCCTTTTTTCAGTACAAATCGGCAATACAGTACAATTCAGTACAATCGTCTGCTTACCATCAGACGAACTGTCCGCTCGAAAAATCTTAGAAAAGAAATAAGCGGGAGACACTTAGATAATTAAAATTTTAGTTAAATAATTAATTAAATTTAAACGAGTCCCTTTGTCAAACCAAAAATATTTTTTCAAGTATCGAGGACAAAAAACGGCCGAAACCTATAGTTGAGATTCAAAATTTGAGCATTTTTATCTCAACACTTCTCACTGTCAATATATGTCAATAACTCACTGTCATATACCAAATCATAATAAAATAATCATCCACTGCATCATGTGTTAATGTTAATACCACTGCTTGTTAATGTTGGAGCAACTCCTGTTGCTCAGAAAATACTTCCTTTCGGATTTAGAATTTGATGGTCTTGGGGTCAGTCTTGGCATATCTTATTTTTTTATCTATTATGACGCTTGCCTACTTAAATTTAGATCTACTTAGTAGGTACGAGTATTGAGTTGATCGTTATGACTCGTTTATGGAGACGCGAAGCATACCGCGACGCGTGATAAGGGGCGTTGAGCTAAATACGTGCACTATGTTCTGCGCTGTTCGTTGACCTTCGAAAGTCGCCCTCGGAAACGCCGGAAGACTACACCCTTCGCCCAGAGTCCTCCTCGGTGTTCTTATCCAGATCGTGCAGTGAAATTCGCATCACAAACGACTTAAAATTGATTGTGTGGTGCGACTCCAGTAACTCCACCCTCAGGATTATCTTCGCCTTGATCTTGATATACTCCGCTAGGTCTTGCGATTTAGTGGTGTAATGTAGGCGGGATACATACATATACGCGTAAAAATCCGCTTAAAATGCTTTTGCATAAACGCAAAAACCGCACGCAAAAATGCTCTTTAACGTAGTCAACGGTTAAGCGGCGGCATTAAACGCCGCGCCGAGCTCCGCGTCTCCATAAACGAAGCCTAAGGCAGTGAGCGCTCAATGCACCTCGTTCCGTTTCCATTGCACAAATTCTAAATTAAGTATACAATGACATTATATGAAATTAATGATAATTATCTATAGATACATGTACCAACATGTTTGGCAAAAAAGTGTTTGCTACATTCCACGGGCAGGTAGGTAAACTACCAGACGAGATCCTTGTTCGATCCATTTAATTTGAATCGCAACTTAATAATACGATTTATAACACTTGTCATTAGAGTTTTACGACCGGCAATGTTAATGATGAAATATTCTTTGAAGGTTGTATCAGATCATACTCAGGTAACAAGTCGTACGGTGCCCTCAGATTAGAAAAAAAATTAAACAAAAAAAATCGGTATTTATACGTTGCGGAACTGTTTGACAAAGGTCCTCGACCCCATTTAGATTTTTGAACCATTTACATAAAACTAATGAGGTTGGAATGCGAACGCCGTTCTTTTTTATCCAGGGTACGTGGGGACGAGGCCGACAACCCTCGACTGGTCCTCGAACTCGTGATATAATAATAATACCTACGACCACACTACTGACATATACCACATCCAACCGAAATCTCAGCACCTATTTGATTCAGTATAAAAGGATTCTGTCAAAACTTGACGCGTAGTTTTTCTAGATATTATGTAACAAACCTACTACTCATGCATCATAAAAATGTTTAAAAATGTAGGTACATAGGTATATCCTAATTAATAAGATAAAAAAATACGGGCATGGAACACAGAGCGACGCTCCACATGACTGAACACGGGACAAAAATGAAACCTAAAAAGAGTCATCCATTGTCTTCTTTAAGACAATCCTTTTCTATTGGAATTAAGCGTCAACCTACTCCTTCCTTTCTAAGTCTTTCTTAATTTTCTTCGGCAACTCTTCGAAAGGACCCACTGCGCAGATTGCCTCTTAGTTTCAGGCTCATAGCAGTAGATCTAGTTTTTATCACATGTTACTATATCAGAAACAGCATTAATTGATTGACCATTGTCGAATTTTTCAAGCATTTGGAGACACCATTCCACGCTGCAGTGTTTTTGAGCTTCGCTCAAATTGTGAGGAATCCATCTAGCACAAAGCTTCCTTATCCGTAGGCCATCGTGTAAAATAGCTTGAACTTGACTCATACCAATACCTAATAATGCCCGTATCTGCTGATATATCGTTCATTTGTCTGCTTCAATCATGAGCCACACAGTTTTGATGTTTTCCTCCGTCACTGCCGTCGCAGGATATTCTCTAAACATCGTCACTGAAGTGGGTATGATCACGTTTAAATTCACTGAACCAGTTATAAACCGCGGCATTAGATGGGGCTTCATCACTAAATGCTAACATAAGTCTTTCATAACTTTGTTTCTGGTTTAGAACACATCGAAAGTCATAAAATATCATTGAACGAAAATGTTCTCTTGTTAAATTCATGTTTCGGCAAATTGCTGCCAGAAATAAAAAACAAATGACAGCTTTGAAAGTTTAATGGCGTTCGACAAGCAAAGAGTTCCATTTTCAGAATTAAAATTTGTATAGTATCTTATTGTATAGTAGCCAGTTCTAAGAACTTTTAGTTTGACCTATTGTATAGCAGTGTTTGTAAGACGAAGCGATCTTTAACAATTTACCGTGAAGCATCGGGTACCCAGCTGGCAAAGTCAATAAAGTATAATAAATCAAAGCCAGAAATTTAAAGAACAATTTATTTGATTACAGTAGGTACTTAGTTCACACTTTTTAGAACATACCTAGGCTTAGAAAAATAAAGTAAATTTCATGAAAGATTGGTATAACTGGATTCAGTATTTAATATTCAGACTGGGTTATAAGCAGAGGTCGGAATTAGGTAGTGTGATTTATGTACTTGCAATGATATCATAAAGCAAAAGAAGAATATGGATATTCCTCAAATCCCGGGATTTCAGTTTAAAGCGTATTAAAAATACGATGATTTGCAAAGTAATAATTGTATGTTAATGTTTGTAAATATAAAAACTGAAACTGAATGTTAACGCGTGTAAATCATTAATATATTAAGTACTATTAAATAATTTTGTTTTATTTATGTTATCTCTGAGATATCGATATAACCCTAAAAACCATCACGGTGCCTTAAAATAGTCAATAAATATACTATTGGCAATAAATTACGGTTCCCGAGAGTATTATTCAGAAAATCCCAGAAATGTCCATGTTCATATCAACATTTCGTTGCAAGTACTTAAATCACACTACCTAATTCCGACCTCTGGTTATAAGGAAAAAACTTAATTTGTACTTTATCTATTATGTGCGTGAAACGCATTATTGTCCTTATGTTTAGTTCTACTTTTATCAGAAATTTAAATAAATGAATAAGATTATAAGGAACATACATTGGACCATTTATATCAAGGCAAAATCTGACAAATTATTCGATCTTTCAGTGTTTTGTCAGCATAATATACATCAATTATGCATACCTGATATAATTTGACTTACAATTAGGCTCATGTATGTATAGCTCGACCAATACGATACAATCGCTTACTATGATTTATGTCTGGCCTACGATGTTCTATTTTACTCGTATGGTATTCAAACACAAACAGTTTCGCATTGGTTTTACGCTAGGATCTAGGGCCTAGGGGCCAGATGAAGCCTATCGTATAGGTGATATTTATATAGTCTTATCGTATAGGTGAGATAGGACTATATAATATTGGTGTATCACTAAGCCGAAGCCTGCCTCGGAATCATGAACGAAATCCATGATTTCATTCAGGATTCAGAGTTCATTGACATGATTTTTTTTAAATTTCACACAATTTTCCGAAAACGTCCGTCCAAAAACTAGTTGTTTTTATGTGTTTGTGAGGATACCCTCACAATTCCAACAGATACCTGTTACAAATACAGAAGAGATACCCGATCTGTTTTTCATGCATTATAAAAAATATAAAATTGAAAGTTTTTGAATAATTAAAAATCTTATTAATCGATTGATGTTTTCTTTGGATACCGTGTGATGCGTGTGATAAGGTGCCAAATGCTGATTCCGTTGTCTTCACTATTCATATTATATCCTCCAGTTCATTTTCGCTGTTCTTTACAATTTCAAAGCGAATAGTGTCGTTGAGTACCTACTCTACCCAGGAATTGTTCTTTTAGTTAATCTTTTGTATCTTTAAAGCTGCAATTCGTGGTCAATTCTCTTAATTGAAACACATAATTTTCTATCTTTTCATCGCTAGTTTGTTTTCTATTCCTAAATGTTGCTCTTTCTAATTGTATATTTTTAACAGAATCGTAATTATAATTTAGTTTTGTGATTTCGAACTTACAGTTGATCGGTTTATCTAGGACTGTTAGCATATTTAAAAGTCTATACACTTCCGTGGACAATTTCGTGATCAACAGTATATGCTTTTCCGCGGATATATTATTTAGCGCAATATATATATCCGTATAGGAATTGTTCCTGGTAGACTTGCCAATTTCCTCCTCTGACGTTGCTAATGTTAGACAATATCGGAGCCGACATTTTTCCACGTTTCTCATGTTCTCACAACTATTCCGGGTTCCGGGAAGGTTATATTCAATGAGATTATTACTTGCAACAATTGTTCCTTGTTTAGTTGTTGAATTTTAGTGTTTTTTAGTTGTTTAGCTATCCCTTCTTTTATTTTTTCCATATATTTTTCAGCACGATATGTTCCGACTAGCACGCCATTTGCTTTCGATCACGGGTTATCTGGAAAAGGTCCTCGTCGATAATAACTATGTTTACTCTCTTGGATTTTATGTATTATTTATGCACGTGGGATCGTTCTTTTTCTCTCCGATAGTATTAATTAAACTGTCGAATCTCTTCATCACTTTTTCAACACTTTAACACAACATAACCATTAACAATGCTTTTTCATGAACTACAGTGAACGGTTGCAGTGCTGCGAATGTCGACATTTACCAGTGAATGTTGACATTAACTAACGCGATAGTGTTAATTTTGTGTAGATTTCGGTCATATACCACTCGACCAGCAAGTGGCTGCGCTTCATGATTCATGAATACCTTTGTGCGTAATACGCAGCAATATTGTCGACAAAAATGCAAAATGCATATAAGCACAATATAAATAACAATTTCATTTCATTTCATAATTTCATATAGTAGTTTACCAAAATCATTGCTGTTACTGTTGTTTAACCACACTAATTCGATAAATATAAGTAGACTTATACTGAAATAAAATTTAAAAAGCCTCGACCGCGACATCCGAACGAGGAGATCACATTAAAATTTGAATATCTAGTGTTTTTGTTAGCGGCCGGCGGCGATGTCGGTAAAATATGTACATGTAAAATTGAACACTGGCTACCGCGCTCTTACCTAGCTTATTATTAATATCCTGATAGAATAAAATATTAGAAAACTTCATTTTTTTTTGTTATTTTATTTATTTACTCTTACGTATGTACGGTCGGCTAAGAAATTGGTTTACAACCCTAAGGTCTACAGTCCGTTGCACGTCATAGAACGATAATGCCTATTTTCGTTTGCAATAACAATCTGACATTTACTATTGTTTTCTTTATCATATCATTTATTGTAATGACGTTAATGCTTTGCTGCGTTTTCCTAGTTTGAATTGACGGAACTGGTAGTAATTTATTTCGAGAAATTTCATTTTCTTAAGAAGTAATACACTAAGATAAATCTATTTCATCTTTGAAACTATGTTGATTTCTACAATCGAAACGAAGCACTCGATTCATTTGCATTTTATTATAAGGAAGAACAACATACTTTTTCTATAATATAAATATAAAGACCATATTTCTTTATTGCACCATCTACTGCTATTTTTACAGGCTTCTCCTTACCACCCTAAAGTCGCCTGGAAGACATCGCTTTAGCGATAAGTAAGGCTGTCGGTTGTACTTCTAATTACCTGTATTTTGTATTTATCTTTTGAATATTTTGGTTACAGTAAAGTGTTGGTACTTATCTATCTTTTCTTCTCAATTATTACAAAATGCGGCATTATCCCGAGTCACCCTTGGGCGCTTGCGCAGGACATGAACTGGTAGGAAAATAAAAAGTATTAAATATAGGAGATATAAAAAAAAACTAGTGCAAATATTAAATATAAATGTTAATAACGTAATATAACTAAACCTTTAATATTAGATAACACTTCAAGGAACTACTAACGTAACATTAATTACCGCATTTGGTATTTAAATCCATCAATGACAACTACCTACTTTCATTTTGTCCACGCATAACTAAATTTACATAAGTAGTAGCATGTGTGTTACAGCTACAGAAATTAATCAAAAGAAAGTGTTTAAGGGCGTTGACCTATCGGCGGACAGTCGAGGTTAGAAACCTTTTTAGTGCCGTGTCAGACGGGGGATTCAGGTAAAAAAGTCATAAAAGTTTGTAGACGGTTGTAGCAAGGGTTATTGAAAGTGTTTTGTCCGCGACTGTCCAATCATGCAGACAAGTCGACGCTAGCAAAGGTGACCGCTACTTATGTTCCGTACGTCCAGACCGGCCGGGTGTGAAGGGGACCCGCACACGTACATCGACCTCAAATTAAATAATCACTTAATTAAAATAAAAACGGAATATATACAAGCGGAACTTAACATTGATCAAACAATTAAAAAAACAACAACATGATTTGTAAGCAGGAAAAGGATTTTCTTTATTTTCACAAAAATAGAGAAATCGAAAGAAGTTTAACTCAAGTACGGAATTACTCAAATTGCAAGATTAACAATTTTCCTGCGACCTTCGTACCCAAAAGAAGACGTAACTTACGACTTACTGACGAAGACGTAAAGAGGTTACTTGACAGTTTAATGATTTTATGTTTTTTTTTTAATAACTCAATAGCCAAATCAACGGCCCACACTAGAACTCCGTGCATAACACGGAGTTCTTGTGTGGGCCGTTGATTTGGCTATTTTATATCTCAGGACCCATAGGTCCTGAGATACAATACAACGATGAATCCCGAATCCCGGGTTGGGAATGTTTGTCCGGGTCTGGGTGATAATAACCCAGACCCGAATTGTCTTTAAACAAATGAATGTCCGACCGGGATTCGAACTAGGGAACCTTTTACACAGCACTACCAACTGTGCTAATCGGTCGTCTTCTATGGTTATTCAGAATTAGCGAAGAACACAAAACCATATTAACATGAATTTTAAATTAGTTAAATATAAGGTTGAGAATATCGACGTGAAGCTATTATGTTTCAATATTGTGATCCTGTGATTTATAAACCCATCATACAAATATAAAAATTCTAATTTGATTTCTAAAGAAATATGATAAATTAATTAGTTAATGTCTTGTTTATAATTGCAACCGTAAGTAGCTCTTTTATCACTCACTGGTGGATACGGGTCTCGTACACAAGAAAATGTAGGTATTATCCCTAACGCTACGCTGGTCAATCGGGTTGGCTAGTTCACTCTTTAAGAGATAGTGTAATCCCTTAATCGCCTTTTACGATGCCCACAGGAAGAGATGGGGTCATCTAAAGCCGTGCCCACGGGAAGAGATGGGGTCATCTAAAGCCGTTCCCACGGGAAGAGATGGGGTCATCTAAAGCCGTGCCCACGGGAAGAGATGCGGTTATCTAAAGCCGTGCCCACGGGAAGAGATGGGGTCATCTAAAGCCGTGCCCACGGGAAGAGATGGGGTTATCTAAAGCCGTGCCCACGGGAAGAGATGAGGTCATCTAAAGCTTCCCGTGGGCACATCACCCCGTTTCTTGATTGTAAATTTAAATTGCTCATAAATGATTTTTATGATATTTTTATGTAACTACAGTTGTTGCGCATGCGTTTAGTATTATACTATATGTGGATGTACTATTTCTGATATTATTAATATTTATTAGTTATTTTCTAAAATCTAGGAATTTTGAAAATGTAATTTGCGTGAATTGAATGAATCTAGATCCTTATCTAGAAAATGAATCACAAATGGCGCGAAACAGCTGGCCAATGGCGTCGACGATTATAAAATTAATCGCAACATTTACTATAAATTGAACATAATATATTCTTAACTTAATTATGTACTTACATATTTACACCTTTATATTTCTGAGAACTCCTTATGTATTACGAAAATGGTGAACGTTCGTGACCAGTCCAAAGGTCTTTGACCTTACAAGTATTTAGTGAGTATTGTATCATTATGACATTCTTGTATAGACACCTCATAGAAATCGCTACGATAAAAACTATTGACGAATGATAAGTCAATTTTGTACCAACTGGCATATTGAGCCAAGCTCCCAATATAGAATCTAAAGGTAGGGAAATATCATAATTATACAATAACGACATGTTACACTAAAAGTGGTTATACAAGTAACTAAATATGTTTACAAGTAAAATAGCCTTACACTAGACTAGATTTTTTTTTTCTCTAAAAGTAACCAAGTTTTTGGGCTTCATATGCTTTTATATAAAATTGATATTTCGCAAAAAAGGAATTGTTAAACTTACCTACAGGTCAATGAATTCAGAATCATGAACCGTATCCATGGTTACCTACAGACTTCGGAATTTCATGCGGACACACCTTGTATACTTAATTAAACTTAAAATAATAGAAATTGATCTTCAAAATTGCTGAATCGGTCTGACTTCTAAGTCATGAGTTAGAAAACACAGCACTACTGTCTTATTGACGTCACTAATACTGTGGTGCCATTACAAACACGCGTGAGTAACAGAGACGGCGACAGCTTTCCATCTCAAATACAAATTTACATCTACCTACCTAATTTTCTACTGAAGTTGATTTTTTGTCGTCTTTTCTAGCTGTAGATTAAGCCATAAAACATATCAATTTCAATTATAGTGACCTATTCTAATCCCTACGTATGGGTTCACAAACATACCAACTTAGAAGCAAAAATTTGTAAATGTACTCGTATTTCCGATCGGAAGTCGATGCCAAGACCTTCGGCATGCTTTGCATTACCAACTGGGCTAAATAGTCGTCAATATCTCGTTGTAAGACAAATAAGAAAATACATCAAAAAGTAATAAATCACTTTAGATTATTTAATTGTCAATATTGCGCAACACAATCCTATTTACTGGACATTGCTCTATATTGGGCAACATCATGTGGTAGTCACATGATTAACTAGGCATTATGGCGATTAATTTTACGCAATTGACAATGATCACATTGTGAACAACGCGTAATCAACGTGATCGCGTAATTGCGGTGTAATCATTAATCAACGAACAATATATACGGTCAGCAGACCAGCGCTTACTGTGTTCCCAGGTTAATAAATAAATTAGATCTTAAATTGAAAACAGATATCAGCGAAAATAATTTAAAACATAAATTAAGAAGATATTTCTTGTCCAAATTATAATTTGTTCACTGCTCACGGGTAGGTTTTTAATGCCTCGACTATTGATTTCAGCTGTACTTGTATCCATGACAAATCTGTATGGTTTATTAGATACAATTATGTTAGCTTTATACTTATTATTTGTAAATTTGGTAATAATAAATAAAAAAACAAAATAACTAAATTTAGTTCAAAATTAAAATCAGTGGCACATAATAACAGGCGTCAATAATTGAGTTACAGAAATTACTGGAAATAAAGGTTGACTTACTTGAACTTCTGGAAAGGGTACATGTTTTCCCTGTTATTAGGTTCCAGGGGAATAAGTGGAAGGGTCCTCTTCGAAATTACACGAGATAGAACAATTAAGTCGGTTAAAGTCAGTCTTTGGAGACGGTTTTTCAAATTTTAAAAACATAAAGTAACAGACCTCAAAGTAGCGTTAAAAAATTTAAAATAATAATATTCAATTAATATTCTGTGTGTTCTTTTAATAACACAATAAGTCATTGCTACCTTTTTTTTAATCTGTGATTATCTTATTCTGGTAAGCTCTCCTCATGTGTAAGCTTTACACTTTTCCAACTATAAACACTTTTTTCAATGTTAATTACAAGGTTTTTAGAAAAGGTTTCGTTAAAACCCACTATTAACTGACACAAAAAATATCCTACTTGTTTTATCATAATGTGCGTGACAACACATACGTGACACGGGAACACGTCAGGACTCCAGGCCTTTCCAGGAACTCCATACCATAGACTATGTTATGATAAGTCTATGTTTTTATGATAGCCCATGTGATAAGTCCATACCATTGTTGGATAGGATCACAACCCTCCCAAGAATCGCCACTGAACAATATCTTCTACTCTTCTCATCCAGCCAATAGGTGAACTTCTTCAAGTTGTCGGTTCAAGTAACTGAAGAGCTGTCCACACTGCGTTTCCTCGGACGTGATCTTAAGGACTGGTCTGCCCACGCATCGGTCGCCGCTGCGCCAGACCATTGCCATTTCAGTTTAGGTACTATTTTGTGCGATTTCAGGGATCTAAACCATTAACAAATGCGAATGAAACTACAGTAAAATGACATCATAAATGAGGAAAAATTGTTATATCAACCTAAGGGTTAATTTGGGAAAAGTATATGCTTAATATGTCTTCATTGTAAGAATTTCGATTTATTTAGAAGGATTTAGTTTAGGACAATTATTCCAACAGCTTATTAACATTCTAAGCATTACCTGGTAAACATTCCAGTTACAGACAATGTAGATACTAACTTATCATCGCAAAAATATTTTACTAGGAACAATTTCTGAATCATCATTATTACATCCTAGTTCAATGTGGTGAAATATTGGGCAATGAGAGCAAAAAATATCAAAAAGGAAAATGAACCATTTTGATAATTTGAAAAGGTATAATTCATTAAGGCGTAACAGTCATACAGAGAGTAATATAGTATTTGTATGTACTGGTATCGGTCTATAAAGATCCACTGGGGGGCACAGGCCTCCCCTAGTAAATCACTGGGGACGGGGGGGGGGGGTGGGGGTCGGAGCGTAAGACGCCACGCGGACACAGTGCGGTTTGGTGGCACAGTGCGGTTTGGTGACACAGTGCGGTTTGGTGACACAGTGCACACTTACTCCAGACTTTTGTATTTTTTTTTATTTCTGAAGTATGCAATTTCAAATTCTCGGCCCGTACCACTGAGTTTCTATTTAAGTACGGATTTTTTAGAATTAGGTAACTGTGTTTATATTTACGGCGCGGCGTAAAATCCTATTAGCGTCTGATTGGTCCTATCGGGTTATATTGTATTAGAATTTGGTTCTTAAATGTGTAATAATAAATAATAGAATTTTTACTATTCTAAGTTACTTGACGTATCGGTTGTAACGGCCATGGTCACAAGTTATTTAAAAAGATGATCAGTCTACGAACAAAATAATATTCAATTTTATTTGGTAAAGTTACGACACACTGCTCATAGGGGGGACACTATCGTGGCATTAACTGACTTCTGCCTAAATGGACTGCCACATTTTTAGAACTGAAGTAAAAACAGACAAGTTTGTAAAATAACTTGTGTTATGCGTAATAGGTAAATCACGAAATTTGTCTGTAAACTTTTTATTTGAAGCGAACGCAATGCTTTCAGTTTTTCAAATACACTACTTAACATCACTTCCGGATTAGCCTTTATACTGTACAGATTTTGATGAAATGATTTAAAACTACGAAGTTTCTCTGTAATCTTTTTGTTTAAAGTCACGTAACGTTTTCAGTTTTTCAAACACATTATGTCACTATAAAAGACTAAGATCGGTCAAACTAAAAGTTCTTAGAACTGACTACTATACAATACCCACTATAGAAAAAAAAACATATTCAAATTCTGAAAATGGAACTCTTTGCTTGTCAAACGTCATTAAATTTTCAAAGCTGTGTTTTGTTTTCAATTTGAAAATTAAGTGTTTGAAGAAAAATGTATTCAACACGAGAATAGTTTTGTTCAATGATTTTTTACGACTTTCGTTGCGATCTAAACGAGAAACAAAATGAAAGATTTAAGTTAGCATTTAGTGATTAAGCCCCATTATTGTGAAAGTGCCATTGTTTATAACTGGTTTAGTGAATTTAAATGTGATCGTACCCACTTCAGTGACGATGTTGAAGAAGGGCGTCCTGTGACGGTGGTGACAGAGGAAAACATCAAAACTGTGAATGAATGAAACAGACAAACGAACGACATATCAGCAGATACGGGCATCGTTAGGTATTGTTGTTAGGTTTAGGTATATTAGGTTAGGTTGTTAATTCAAACTATTTTACACGATCACCTACGGGCAAGGAAGCTTTGTGCTAGATGGATTCCTCACAATTTGAGCGCAGCTCAAAAACACTGCCGCGTGGAATGGTGTCTCCAAATGCTTAAGAAATTCGACAACGGTCAATCAAATGCTGTTTTTGATACAGTAACAGGTGATAAAAGCTGGGTCTACTGCTATGAGTCTGAAACTAAGAGGCAATCTGCGCATGCCTCTGCATACGTGGGTCCTTTCGAAGAGTTGCCGACAAAGGTGAAGAAAGGAGTTCTAAAAAAAAGATGATTGCCTCCTTCTTTGGCAGATCGGGCCACTTTGCTACTTAGAAAATAAAAGAACAGTAGCTGCGAACTGGTATATGAACAACTGCTTGCCTTCTGTTTTGGAAAATGTCAAGTAACGACGGCCACGAAGCAGAATGATCCTCCATCACAACAATGCCACAGCTCACTCCGCCAGACAAACGAAACAATTTCCGAGTAGTGTAAATGTACAGTTAATGGGCCATCCGCCATACAGTCCCGACCTTGCGACGTGTGATTTTTATTTATTCCCTAAATAAACTCAGGATAAACATAGAGGAATACGTTTTATGAATGTAGAAGTGGCAGTAAAGGCCTTCTAAACGGCTGATGAAGAGGTGCCTAAACAAGGGTGGGCTGAATGCTTCACACAATAGTTTCATCGCAAGAAAAAGTGTATCGATTGTCGCGGAGAATATTTCGAAAAGAAATAAAACAACATTCATATATATATATATATATATATATATATATATATATGATTTTATTTTTTGAGATTCTAAAAACTTTCAGTGTCACCCACGTATACTAGACGTTATTCCAGATTTAACATTTATACTATAGTGGAGTGTAGGCTTTCTCGGTCGGTGTCCATATTAATTGAATCTTCTGGGCTACTTGGCCGAGGTCTTCTGGAATCTCTTTTCTTTCTTCCAAACGTTTCGTCAACAACTGCGGTTGACATCTTCAGTTGCGCTCGAGAAGCCGAAGAGATAACATCTCTCCGAAAGTGAACGCAGTCGCCATTGAAGATGTCAACCGCAGTTGTTGACGAAACGTTTGGAAGAAAGAAAAGAGATTCCAGGAGACCTCGGCCAAGTAGCCCGAAAGATTCAATTAACATTTATACTGCACAGATTTTGATGAAATGATTTAAAACTTTCCTAGGTAATGTAGCAGAATTCTAAAGCAATTTATCTGTGCATTAGTAATACCATCTTACTTCAGTAATATCAAGCATATATAGCATCTATTTTTAACACTTTTTGTTTAACATGTTTGACATGTTGTGTTTCAACTTTTTGTATTTAGTGAGAAAAAATCATTGCGAATCCACGAATTCTTTCGTCATGTCATTGTCTGATACTGCAAAACTTGTGATTAATTTTCACTAATTGATTAAAAGCAATAGAATTCACAAATACATCACAAATCAATTACGGAGGTGAGCAAATTGTGCCGCATAGCAGTATCGGTTCGGTTATGTTCGCAATTTGCTCTGCTATCAATGTCAGTGCATCACTACCTTAATAATACGTACACGGCGTAGTAAGACACGGCGGCGCCCGCCCGGTGAGTTTAAAGCTCGGTGGCGCAGGCGCTACTTAGCGCCCCAGTTCCGTACAGAGGGGCAATCGGCGCGCGCGCTCAACCACTGCCGCATACGGAACCTCTCGTAACATTTTCCGAACGAATCTACATTCTATTTTCAAACAGCGTTCTAAATGTGCCAGTGTCATTTACTTAACATCCATAAATAATGTTTGTATAATTACCCTCTAATTATTATTTAAAAAATATTTTGCGATTAAACCGTTTCATACCTACATAGTTATTTTGAACATTAATTAGTGCAATATGAATTATCAAGGATGTTGCTAAAAACTATGCGGGAAAGTAATCTATGATTAAAATAATTAAAAACTATAGTTAACTTAGCTATAATTTTATAATTATAAAAATGTCAAAGTGCAGTAGTTGTAGACTTTTTATTTTAGTTTTAATATTGTGTAATATTAGTTCAATGCAGACTGAAACGAATATTCCTGTAAATGAAACCACATTAGACGAGTTGGCGACATACGTGTGTATCGAGTTAGTATCACAGGTGAGTGTTTAAATATATGTAGTTTTACATGTCATTGTATCATTACATTTATAAAATGTAACATCTATATTGTGTATGTCATCATTTTTCAAACTTTTTAATTTCGCGACGCCCCGAAAAGGCTGTAAATAAAATAAATAACTTCACGACCCCTTACTAATAAATATAATTAACTTCTAATTATATTTTTATCATTTAACATTTGTTTAGAAATCATTAATTAATATGAGATTTTTTCGTACATAAGTTCTTAATTTTTCCTGACCAACTGCGACACCCCCGGGGGGTCGCGACCCCCAGTTTGAGAAACAGTTTGTACGTCAGAAGTTTATGACATCATTATACATATCTGTATCTACTCACTTCAAGAACTCAAGAACAGTACTTTTAATACAGTTTTTATGTTACGAGAAGTGACTTTTTTTTTCTCTTTATTTTATTTAGGGGCTTTTACACTGTTGTGTATATCAGCCCCATCGTACCCTAAAAGTTATAATTTCACTATCTATGTATACTTTACGTCTATCTTACTTATCTACCTTATTATCTATCTTAATTTACCTATGACTCTGATAGCGACTTGCAAATTCGCACAGAATGTTTGCAGCTTTCGATGTTGGCTTGGACAGAATTCTATGGAACATCCCTACATCATACCTGTTCAGATTTAGAGTCTCCATCAGAGCCTTCCTTTCTTGTTCGTTCCGGGAACACTCCACCAACCAGTGTTGGACATCTTCAACTGTACCTACCACATCTTTGGCAATTAGGGGATTTTTTTTTTTCATAAGAACAGAAGTGACTTGAAAGAGATTTTTATGTATGAACAAATAAGCTACGACAAAATTGAATCATAAGCTACGACAAAATTGAAAGAGATTTTTATGTATGAACAAATAAGCTACGACAAAATTGAATCATAAAATTACTGATTGCCACTTCGCAAGTACTTAATGTGCAAGACTAGATAAAAGAAGAGAAAATACTCCTTTAGGAATACTCCTTGTCCGAATCATGGGATATATTTTCATTTAAAGTATTATACTTTAGTCTTTCAATTATTCAAGTGCAGTTCTTTCAAATATTTCTAGTTCATATATACTTATATTCACGGAAAAATTATTTTGCGAAATGGAAAAAATCTATAGTTTGACTGAAACTTCTAAAAACGAATATGGTAGCACCATTTCAATAATATCGTCCAACGTCGTCATTATTGAAACAATATGGATTGCCGAAAAGCAAAGCAGAATATTGATGGCCGTTCCCCTTTTCCGACGCGCATGTGAATAATTTGCCACAAAACATCAAAAAAGTGAGCATATTGAGCAGCAGATCGTATAGATAGTGTTTCCCAAAGTAGGCGATACTAGCCCCGGAAGGTGCAGAAAATACTACGAAGCTGATGTTATGTGCTATTATGCTAAGTGCTCTTAGCAGTTAATGAATGAATGGTCAAATAATTATAAAAAGATATCAATAAGCTGTTTTGAAAGAGCCGTAGATTGTATGTAAACTTAATTATTCTTCCAGGAGGATCGACTATCGACTACTAGTTTAACTATACATATAAAAAGAAATCTCCTGACTTACTACTTACTGAATTATCAACGCCGAACCGTAACCACTGAAGCTAAGAACATGGAATGTCCAGATAGTAGTTTCGTATACTTTTGTTACTCCAAAGTCAGTAAATATGATTTCCTACATGAATAAATGAATAAGTTTTTAAGGTTTTCAAAATTATGTCAAGGCAATTAAATTCAAGCGGGTAACAGCTGCTATAAAATAATGCAAAGACGCGGGGTGCAATCATTGCACTGCGCCGCACCCTATCGTCCTGTTTGCTTATTTTATGGTTAGTTCGTAAAACATTGAAATATTTTGAAAGGTGTACCGAATGTCTTTTTTCCTTTTGGAGGAGGCAGTAGGTCGAGTAAGTTTGAGAACTTATGGCATAAAATATTTGGCGCAGGTAGCCTATCATGTTTAGAAGCAAGCAATTTCGAATTCAGGCTGAATAATATTGTCTTTGTTTGCTCAAGTCTAAACAGGGTGAACGGTAGGACGTATTAAAATTCAATTGTAACGGAAACCGAAGACATGTGTCTAATTTTAAATTTAATTTTGATGCTATGTTTACCACTCCGAGCCGTGTTTACAACATTACTGAAATTCTCGAATATTCGACTGTATACGGAAGGATGAATAAGTTAAAAGCTTTTTGTATTGACACAAATTAGGCAGAAAGAAGTGAAAGAATTGTCTTATAACCAGAATTTGACCAATGGCAATATGAGTTACAAAGTAATTAATTAATAAAATAAATAAATATTGATTTAGGTGAAAGGCTGATGGAGTCCCAGGACAGCAGGACAATGAAAACTACTTCGCGTGGTCTACATGAATAAGTAGTCTATGTAATAATTCCGATTACAATCTACCTATTTTCCAAGTTTCAACGAAATCACATGATCAGCCGTTTCGACTTGATTGACAAACATCCAATCTAGTGGGATAAATTCTTTTATAGAGCGCAATCAATATTGACAAAACGAACCTGGGAAAAGGCAAATATTACCAAACCATACATGTGTAAGTGTGTAACAATGAGATATTCACTATTCAATAAAGAGGTATTTGAGGATCTGTAATGAAAACCTTAATAAGCCTGCGGAAGTTACCTATAGAATTGATATACATATTATTATTATAACAATTTATTATATCATTCTAAAAATAATAATGTTATGGGTATATTAATAAAACAATGATTTCTCAGCCTTGTTATTTTTTATCAAAAAGCAAATAAATTCCGTAACTAGAGGAAGGAGAGACAAAGAATCTGTGGCGCATCGACATCGGCCCAGTGCTCCCTGCCCACGTCACTATAATGACGACACCCGCGCACGTCACAAGTCAACACGGACCACAACTCCATGCAACACCATATAGCTACCCTAACCAGCGGTCGGTGGAGCTGACTAAGGATGGTGGATACCAAGGATACTGCCTTACTGTCATCGATCGCTACACGCGATGGTCTGAGGCATGCACTTTACGCGACTCACCGCACTGCTCTCTGGGTAAATTTAATTGAAGAGCACACACCCTATAAAACTGTTCCGTTTATATGTTTGTAAATAACTCACGGCGACGGTGATGATTCAATCGTTTACTTCGGAGTGGGAATGAAAATGCGTCGTCTTGATTTCAAAACAGAACATGTATACAAAACTTGTGTGTTTACGTTGCGGTTTTTGGTAGTAAAGCTCGCGTATGTCGCGTTCCAATCGAGAGAGTTAAGCTATCGCAAACTATAAGGCTGCATCGGCCAATGATTGGCGAGAGTTGAATGTTGACAAGTCCCTATAGAAATATGCCTGTAATCAAATACAGATTTACTAAGAAAAATAAGAAAAGAAAAACAAACAAAATCTAATCAGTACTGTTAGATCAAAAAAACAAAATCTAAAAATTAGATATAATTTGGCAACAAGTAATAATTGTAGAAAAATCTAAATGAGAAACTAAATAAACTAACTAAACTAAATAAATGAGAAATAACAAAATCTAAAAAGCGTGCAAATAGCAGACTAGGTACGATAATACCGTGACTGAGGTCGACAATAAGGAGATAAAAAATTAGAATTGAAATTTTAAGAGAAAAAATTAGTTTAGAATAACACAAAATTGGTAAAAATAAAACAAGTACTGTGATGCAACCATTGTAACAGCAAAGTTATATGCCAATTATCGAAACCGTTGTTGGGTAATTTCATAAAATGCTTTAGCCAATAGAGCAACATGCTCACATAGATCCATCTGTTTTTCCGGAGAAAAAGTTGCTTTCTCCAGAACAAGTAGATAATTATCAAACTCGGTTACTTTATTTTTAAATCAAAAAAAAAATTAGAAATTTGTATGTGAATATTAAGAAAGTATTTGCACACTATTTTTAATATTTTTAACAATGACAAACATTCAAACAATAAAAAATTGCATAAATAAATTATAATTTAGGTACCTTCTAATGGAAATTCATCAAAAAATTATAACGAAAGCGCGGGAAATATTCACCTACCTCCTACCACATATGATTGTTCGTTTGGATCGCCGGTGCAGGGAGATTGTTGCCTATTATACCTCCTCTACACTACTCGCGAAGTTGACCGAGGTTAGGCGAATACGAGAGTGTGGAGAGGCACTTCGTCTTACTTCGTCCAACTTTACCTCGCCTCGGCCGACTTCCGGTTGTTGTCGGTTTTTGCGCCCAAGTCAAAGGACTCGAAGTTGCCGAATGAGCTCCTCGCGAAGTTGAACGAGTGTGTAGTGTCGCACTTCGGACTTCGGTCAACTTTCCCCAGTACTTCGTCGAGGAACTTTGCGAGTAGTGTAGAGGAGGTATTAGACTATTGTCCTGTAACGTCATTGGTCTTTTGGATATGGGTGGGCACGGTATTATCAACCGCGCGCAATTGTCCAACTCTCCCCTGCTTATATTTATTATTGATCAGTTAAACAAGTTTTGCCCCAATCGCGCTACTATATGAAATAAGACAATAAATTGAAGGGTTGATTGATACGCTTGTTCTGGGTTGCGATTGTAATAGGTTTGCGATTGATAAGTATTTTTAAATTGAAAAGTAATTAAAAATACTTCTCGGATTTATTTCCAGGATCGTAAATAAATCCAAATTTATATCACAACTAACTTACCAATGAGGAAGCTGATTTGTATTTCACCTAATAAATTTATAAAAATTCGACGAATTGCTAGCAAAGCCGTAAAGTGTAGTTTGTTGAAAGGATTAATCACAGCATAGTTCCGGTCCCGATTAATTTGGGCGAAACTGCGGGAGACGAAAAAATTTGCTGCGTATACCTACAACTGCAGCAGATTTTTTACCTAGGTTCATTGTGGCAATGAAACTTCCGATTACTATTCACTATTGGAAAACAACCACAAGCTTGGATAACCTGGCTGCATATGAAATCGTTGATTTGATCTCTATTTTTGTAACGTATTACCAATTTCATTTCAAATTCAATTTAACCTGTTTAAAAGTATAACCCTCGAGCCTTTGACCTCATAAATGTTTTTCTTAATTAATTTAGTAATTAACATTTATCAACCCTTAAAAGCTTCCTCGATAATAATTGAATAAAGTAGGCACATGCCTGCACATTAATCACGATAATTAATTGTTACGATTTATTACTGAATAGAAATAACTTTCAATAAAATTTAATGTTAATTTATTTACAGGACGAAATGGACAGCTGTCAGATAAAATTTACAAGTAAGTCATTGTTCTTCATTCGTTTCATTATTATAAATCCTGTTACATATCATTCTCATGAAACAAAAATATTGTAATTTGATTTGCAGACGAAAATAGAAACTTAACCGGTCCACCATCAAATTTACAAGTATTATGCCAATCAAAGAGGAGCGTCACATTCAGTATAGCAGCATCACCATCGTTGCAGTTGGTCGTTCTAATGCCTGAAGATCAGAATCCTGAATTAGTAAGTTAATATTAAGGTTGCACCTTAGGTGTGTTGCCGTACCGTGTCGTATCACCCCTTCTCTTCCCGCGTGTATCGTCCAAAGCCACTAAGGGATAACAAACCCGCTGAAAGAGTAGACTCGCCAACCCACTTGATCAGCGTGGCGTTTTGAGGAGACACGTGCCTCGTGCAAAATACAACCTGGTACGAGGCTGATTAGTATCATCGACTCCACATTTTACATATACATATTGTAAATTCGAACCCTGACTCATATTACCTGAGATTCTTAAGTATGTACTGATTTTTCAAAGATCATTTAAAAATACCTTTAATCTGCGCTAAGTCCATGTGGTGTATTATTATGACTCCAAACTCGCAACTCCCTTATTATTGCGAGAGACCTGTGCAATGCAGTGTAACGTTCTATTATTATTTATTGGTCACGATATAGTCTAATATCGATTTATAGATAGAGGACAATTTATTAAAAATCATTTAAAAAAAATATATAGTAGATTTTTTAAAGATTAAACAATGATTTTTTAACTAGATAACTTTTGAAACTCAGTAGGAGTTATTGATTATGAAGAACCTGTAGTGTCGAGTGTGGCAATACATGCTGATAGAAAACATACGTGACGAACCATGCTTTTATAGAGAAATTTAAATAAGTTACCCGCTTTGCGAATGATATTTCTAGTACACCTTCATTGATATTTTCCTTCAACCATCTGCGACAGGTTTGGTACTAACCGAAACGTTAAAACATTTCAGATGAGATACATCATTGTGGATGAAAACGAAGAAATGATGACTATGTCTTCTATTGATCCCGGGAACTATACATTTTGGACGACTATCCTAAATGATGATTTGAGTCCTTCGCGCTGGCTCCGCGGTGCCAACATTAGTATTGGCGATAAACCGAAGAAAAAACCGTATCTTATTAAATATTCATTCTTGAACGTAAATAATAAAGTGTCGGCAATTTTTACATGGAACGCTTGTAAGTTACAGTTGTGTAAAATTCACTTAAGTGTATTTTTAATTCCTTCATTTTTATTTACAAAGATGATTAAAAATATTAATTTTTGCTTCCAGCTTCAGATTTCTGCTTCGAAGTTATAAATTATTGCAACAAATTACGATTGGGCGATTTCTTCCAAAAGAAACTTACGGTGAGTGCACAATTCTACAACATACGAGTACGTTATTATGCAAGTTAAATTTTATTTGTGTAACAGCATAATAATTGTTCGTGGTAATTTGAAATAAATATTATATACCACATTATTTATTGATTTTCCTGTTTTAATTATATATCGTATACCTAAAAAATACTGGGTTCTGTATTATATCTGGTTTCACGTATTCGCTCGCGTAAGACTGCAGAACCAAACGCCTGCGGATACAGTATCTCTATTGTACTTATTGTATTAAACCTATTTGTAAACTTCTTTCAGCCTGCTGACGAACGAAGGGTGCAAGTTGTTGATCTGCCGTTTGAAGACAAGTGTACGTTCAGAGTGAGTGGAATGTACGGCACTTCAGAACAAAAGTATAGTACACCTTCGTGTGATGAGCTCGACGAATGTAATTATGACTGGCTGCGTTAGTATCAATCATTTGATGTCCCTACAAGGCTTCAAAGCATAGAGCCAATTACAAATAGAAATGCGTTTAATTTTCTAAAACACTTCTAACTTTAATTATTAACGTGACAATCAACGTCAACGTGACATACATACCTGTCACTTTAGTGTCAAAATAAAATTCATTAATTCAATTTATAAATTAACATTAAAATCATTAAGGTTACCTACTAAAATATGTTTTAAATCTTAATCAAATTAAATTAACCCAAAATTAAATCTTAATCAAAGTAGTAAATAGTAAATCAAAATTAAAATTAACTTAACATTAACTTCATTAAATTCATTTACATTAAATTCATAACAGTCTTATCTACGTCTAACGAATATATTAAGCTTTAATATATTATAGTTTCGACTAAAAAATAAATGTATTTCTTCAGTTAAAATCAAATCATACGTGTCACTTTAAAGTATCAATTTTAATGATTTTTATGTAAACATTAAAATTATTAAAGTTACCAGAATATATTTTTTAAATTAAAATCAAAGTAGTAAATTAAAATTAACTTAACCTTTACTTACAAAACTCATAAATGTTTTATCTACGTCTAAAAGTATAATTAAGCTTTATTATTATTAATATATTAATTATTATTATATTAATAAATAATATTAAAGCTTTAATAGCTTCGACCAATAAATTAAACGTATCTCTTCATACACAATTAAATTGTTTGTCGAAAATTCTTTTAAAGGAAAGCTCTTTTAAACGCGCTTCCTAGTTTTATTTCATTGGTAATTTTGCGATTTTTTATTCAAACATGAATCTATTTTAATCTTAATGATCCGCTAAATCGTGGTAATTAACTATGCATCCTGCTTTCGTGATACTTCTGCAAAAAGCAGCTTTTTATGACATCATAACGGCAAGGATAATGTAAACAAAATCCGCTTTTTTCAATTTGTGATAGCTACGGTTCTCACTAAAAATATTATTTGTAAACACTGGGAACTTAGTGCCATAAATTAGGATATCAGGTATCCATTTCGAATTAAATTAAGAAATAAACATGTCGCTAAAGGAAAGATTTTACTTTGGGTCCATTTGGTTTTGCGTCGTAGATATGATAAAAGCGAAAATATAGTATAAAACAAGGTTTTCGTTGAGTTCGACCAAACTGTATCAGTTTCTATGTTAATAGACCACATAAAATGATCAATTTAATTGGATGAGAACAAAGCTTCAACTCGCGCCTTGACCTTAGGTGGATTTATCCTTACTAAGCTACGATCACACTTCCCGTGTTAGATCGTTTTCGTATTTGTATTTATTTTATTAATATTTTATTTTTATTTACTTATACTTCATTGCACAAGTATTTGAGAAGTACAAAAGGCGGACTTAATGCCTAAAGGCATTCTCTACCAGTCAACCACCAGATCAAAAAGAAACCAGAACGCGGGTGCAGTTTTAATTTAAATACATAAATATACATACATAATAAATTTAAATAATATACATATATATATATATATGAATTGCTATGCCTTTGCAGGGTGTTGCATATCATTAGAAAAATTCCTAGATTATGTATATGTGTGTGTAATAATATATACATTGTTATTACATTACTTGTATAATTATATATATTATGTGTAGAGTAGTAAATACAGACATATACATATATTTATATGAAGAATATATTTCATATGTAGATATACATAAAACTATTATAATCATTAAGACTATCATAATAAATAATAAGTAACTGAATAGAAATATTTAATTAGGAAGGCAGCGAAAACCAAACAGAATATAGATCAAGATGTCTGACCTTTAAATAGTCATCCCGATACACTCTTTGAATTAAGTACATATTTGAAATTAAGCAGTTGTATTTATAGTTACGCACATTCTTCCACTTTCCTTACTTAAGTCATTCATCTTCCGTACTTCTTCACAAACAGAGACTGTGATTTTGTTTTTCTTTTCTTTGTTGAGTTTCTTTTGTTTTTCTTATGTTCGAGGTAAACTCATAAAGCACGAGATATAGGTATTTTGAAAATTCCTTCAATTTTAGGACCGTAGGTAGTTGACCGGATCCGTAGAAAATTGTTGATTTCCGAGCGAAACCGGAGTGCGCCGTTAGTCTATTATAAGTTCTATTCTGAATTATATGTTCTGGATTTTTCCACAGCTCCTGAAATACCTAAAAACATATCGCTATACGCGAAAGAGTCAACAAATGGAACATGGACTGTGCTCGTGGGTTGGCAGCGACCGAAGCACGACCCGAAACATTACAATATCACTATTCGCACCAGCAATGGAACAAGAACAGTTCAAACGTTGGGGGTAAGAATCTTTGTGATTAAACGTCATAGTTAACTATAATTAAGGTTCGAGTGAACCTTCCAGAAAAAGTAGAGTGATCATATTGGAATATATCAGTAGCTTTTTACAGATAAGATGACAGATGCATTTTACAGATAAGATGACGGTCAGCTCATGCGTGGTAAGTGATCACCACCTGCAACACCAGCAGGTGAAGGTGACCAGGGTCGGTGCGGTCGGCAGACCTTACAAAATCCTTTTCACGACTCTCTTGAAGTTTCAATAATAAATAATTGAATTACAGAGATATATCTCTTCCCTAAACAGTCCATAGAAATTCAATTAGCTTGAACTAGTGGATTATCACTGGATAAAAAAAGAATCAATAAGAACATTTTATAAGATTTTGTGTTCCTGCTAATTCACTTAGTAGAATACCGGAAAATGCGAATATCCGAATCAGCAGATATGCGTGCTACATTACCTACCAAGATATGCACTGCAATTTTCCTACCTTTGCCTTTGCCGATTTTGCCCGGGAGCATCCCCAGATAAACGACTCTGAATAGCAGAGTGGAATTTAAGGGATTAGATTTCCGAATCTTGCATTACACCCCTCTCCCTATATCAAAATGTTGTCCATCAATCCACCACTACGTATACCATACCATCATCCTAGGTCTCGTCTCTCCACTGCTGGATATAGGTCTCTCCTAAGATTCGCCACCATACACAGTTTTTCGCTCTTCTCATCCAGTCACTCCCTCTACAAGTCGTCGGTAAAGTTTCCTTCAAGGTCAGCAAGATAGGAGACAAAGTTTTAAGTATTCCAGATTACATATACAATTCGTTATTATTCGTAGAATGCAACAGAAATGACCTTTGAAGATGTCGTCGGCAATGGATTGTACAATGTATCAGTATGGGCCATCACGTCAGTAGCGGCTGCACATAGCGCTGCTAGAGCAATTTTCCCTAGTAAGTAATCTTACAAACTAATTATTATTAATATGTAATCAGATTAGGATCAATGGCATTGCCTGTCATGCTTCAAAGGCCAAACTTTAATATTTCAGGGGAAATGAATATTCTTTAGATTAAGAAGTTAATGAGATGAACGCGTTAATGGGGGAAATATTAATTGAAGTCGTTCAAAAGTGCCGGAATATAAACATGAATAGAAAACTTCACCATATTTATAATTCTAGCTTTAAGTAATAAAAACCACGTGTTTTTATACGATATCTTTAAGAATGACGAAATTATATTTATTGGAGTGCTAAATTTGAAAATAAATTCCATTGAAAGTCTCTACTTTAGATAAATAAACCTAGGTTTATTTAGTGCTTATTACACGGGAACATACACCTGTAAATTTGTCAAATAGAAATAACATTTCAGCGGTCCTTAATTTCTCCTACTTGTTTCTCCTTCTCCTACAAAGAGATTAAATCTACGAAGTTTTAACCCTACCCCCTTGGCTCTCGAAGTCTATAAAAAAATTATGGCCATGCGGGACAGAGCTAAAAGTAGGTTTAATCAGTTATCAACAGAACTAAATCTAGTCCAGTACAAACTTTTACGTAATCGCTGTTGTAGGGTGGACAGAGATGCCAAAATAAATCAAATAACGAAAACATAGAAAGCAATGACCTGCACAAATCTGGAAATTTCTAAAATATCTGGGTGTAGGTAAGTCCTCAGTAATCTCCCGCATTCTCTTTGGATTTGAACTCTCATAACAAGCACTTTTCTCTACCTCCTATATCCTTAGACGATGCCTCAAAATCAAAAACCTCACTAGATCTGTCTTCTTTAAATATGCCTGATTGCAGTCCCCTTTGTACTTACTGTGGTTTCACAAGTCAACGTCGAGAGGTACATCCGTTCAATTTCCTCTTCTGCTGTAAGTTACGATAATATCAGCTCCAGAATGTTTTTCCCCATATTATTCGAATTGTTACCCATCATTAACACATATTATAAACTTTTCTCTTGAATCCTACACCTTTCTGTCTGTTTAAAAGAAGGACATTGTTATACCTCGTCCCAAAAACCTCACCTGCATCTTTGTTTCAATTTCGATAAGGAGGAAGTCTTAACACATCAAAGCCTCTGCTCTTGATGATAAAATTGTCATAGCTCATAAAATATTTGCTATATAAAAATCGCACATAATAATCACAGTATAAAGATACAATAAATAAAAAATAAATAATATATAAAACAGTAGGTGTAACAAACAAAATAACATTACCTCACTTTTAACAACTTTACGTTTTCTAGTTTCCACTTAACTGGTCATGCTGACGCTACTTGAACATCACTCTATACAAAATTAAATACACTTGTAGTAACCTGGACGGCGCGCGCCACACAACTGAGCGTTGTCAAGGTTACGCACACTAAAACAATGTAATTGTACGAGCACAACAACTACTAAGCGTAACCTGCCTTCGTGAGATGAAAGAATTATACCATTATAGGGTCTGCATTATTGCATTATTATTGGGGGTGCATACAATTTAAACTATCTCCAAAGCATAGATTGGAGCCACAGGGCTCCAAACTATGTAATATTAAAACTGGCAATAAAACAGAAACACATAGAATATCTCAGAAAATGGTAAACCAAGAGATGAATAGTCAAACATGATTAAGAAAGAAAGAAAATAAATTTATTTGTGACCATAGACAGCACACAGTTTCAACAAAGTAACGATACAATACGATGATTAAGAACATACTAACGGAATAAAAATCATCATTTGACGTGAAGTAATACAAAAGGACACCACGCCAAAATTCATATTTCAAACAACGTGAAACCAAAGGCTTTCCATCCAAGACCAGTTCCTCTAGCATTACAATATTGTCACTGCGCAGCCACAAAGATACTTCAACAAAGATGTCATCAGGGCCGTCTTTACCAGGGGGTGCAAGGGGTGCGGTGCACCCCGGGCGCTCACCTTTTAAAGGTAATGAAAAAATATAACGCTATAGTAAACAATTACACAATAGGATATTTGACTGTCATAGGATACACAATAGGATATTTGACTGTCATAGGATACACAATAGGATATTTGACTGTCATAGGATACACAATAGGATGTTTGACTGTCTTAGGATACACTCCCGCACCCCGGCGCAGAATAGACTTAAGACGGCCCTGGATGTCATAGAGCCTATCTACACTATGAAAACACCGAGAAAATTAGCATCGCCTATTGTGATAGCACTTATCCAACGGGTACTTTTAGATTTCAAAGAACAATCATAAGCCACGTTCAAATACACGATGACCCGTTAACACGCTTTGAGGAGATCATATCAAAGCTAACCGAAGGACAGTTATTTACAAAAATCTATCTCAAAGAAGCATATTTGCAATTTATATTTCACCCAGAGTCATGGAAGTATTTAACAGTATCAATGCACGAGGGGTATTACCAATATAAACATTTACTATTCGGTATATGCTTTGCATCAGTCTTTCAGCGTACATTGCATCAAATATTAAGCGGAGTACTCTCTATTTGATGCACTGTACACTGTTATTACGCTATTTAGATGATATATTCATTACAGCTTCATTAGTGATCGACGCCTACACAAAATGGATTGAAGTGGTGCGTATGAAGTATACTTCAAGCTATGCCACAATTAAGAGGCTCAAATGTTTGTTTACAGCTTACGGTGTTCCAAAATTCATAGTTTCCGATAATGGACCACAATTTGTAGCGGAAGAGTGTCGAGATGTTGTAAATATATCGGAAGGACCCATGTAAAAAAAGAAACACCACCGGGGGGGGGGGGGGGGGGGGTAGGGGGGTTCGCCCCCCCCCCCCGGGCGAACGACTTGGCTGAACGAGCAACACGCACGTTTAAGGAATGTTTTCCGCAGATAAGACATATAGGTATATATATAAGACCTTCAAGACCGCATGTATAAAACATTCCGCTACACCCATTGGAGCGCTAGCCCCAAAAACTGATAATTGGGCGTCAAATGAGGACAAGCTTTGACTTGCTAAAACTTGATGTCCGCAGCAACATGGAAAAGGCTGCTATTACAACAACTGCAAGCAACTAAATACGATGCACAAACCTTCCAGTCGGGTGACTGTCTGGGTTGATAATACTTTAGAAAAGGGCTTGGAGCCAGGGACTATTGTGACATAAACTGAACCTTGCTGTCTGGACCTGGACCTTACTTATCTGTGGGATGTAACAGGTGTTGTGTGGTGTTTTATATCAATTCAGAAAAAGGCTCGTATAAGAACAACCAACAGCCACGGAATAATTGCTGTTCGTATTATTACAGCGAAGTTCCTCAAGCAACCACCTAACACCTAGGGACGTCGCCGGCACCATCGACCTCGCGAGGAACAGGAATATTGCCACCACCAGAGTGGCGGTTGAACCGCTGCGGCCGTCAGGGTCAAGTCCTCGTCGTTGGAAAAGGAAAAGAGACCGTCGCCGGCGAGATTTTCATATTGAACCAAGTTATTTATCCACCATATCTCATTCCATTTTATTATTCTAATAATTATTATCACTTGTATACTTTTTATTTTATGTTAACATACTACTGTCTCTTTTTAATAATTAAGAAGGAAGGTAATGCAGTATAAACGTTTACAGTTTAGAACGGAACATCCCGATTGTCAGATACCTTTTATATTATGTCAGGGTAATTATTAATAAAAGAAGTACAACTTCAATAAAACGATGTTTCATTCCACGGAATATATGAGTGTAGAAATGTCAGTTCTGTGTTTTATTTCTAAACATTGATATAACAGTATTCACCTATAACATCTATGCTGTTAAATATAGTCCAGACAAAATTCACATCACATGTAGGAATTTTGATGGAGCTAATTTTTTCATAGATATTGTTTTTATTAGTATATAATTAATTAATTATCTTATCCCACTGATTAAACAAATAAGATGACTGCCATTCCAGGGGAGGTGGGTCGAGTAGGAAGGTGTTTTTGTAGAGAGAAATAAGTGTATAACATTCCCTAAAAATATCAGTGAGTGATTTTGGAAGTAGATCCCTTGAAATACTGTATAAATGTAGAAACGGAATTTGAAGAAGATTAATTTCAATGTGGTTAATTTTTCAAGATAATCAAAATGAGAAATGGAATCTGAATAAGATTATTTCCTTGTTTGAACAGAACAGATCGTGAATAGGGTCTACAGAGGTAAGCTTGCCATTCGCCCTTTGTTTCCCAGACACTGTCCTCTTTTAAAGGACATCCGGAGACGTCCGGGGTGATTTTTCAAATATGTCCGGGGTTTTTGAAATGTGTGTAAACACACTACGACGAGGGTGACAGGTTGTATTGAACAATTGCAGATTGTCAAGAAGACTAAAAGTACCTTTTATTAGCTGGAGTAAACTAACGTTTACTGGGTTGCCAGTTTTTGATGAAATAAAAATAGTAATGTGACGAAAGGATTGCCTTCAATCACTCACTCAACAGGTCCCCAATCAAAGTATTATTTTTTATTATTATAGGTTTTAATAAAAGATTGTGATAATTATTAGTGATGACGATGAGGGAAGTATTAGTGATATCTCGTCAATACTCTCCTCCTATCCCACTTCTAGTGATTAAATTAGATTTTATGCTGTACAATAAATCTTTGAATAAAATTATAAGTTTCGTATTTCTATCTCATATATACCTATATCATAGAATAGATCATAGAAAAGTGATAGAGGTTTTTAGAGACTAAACTAATAAAAGGGAGGTCTTTATTCCTACGTGTATTATTTAGGTGGTCATAGGGATTTGGTCATGGTCATTCTGGATTTCGTGGCGTATTTGAAGTTCAAGTGTATCAAATTTTTCTCATGGTACATGGAGAAGTCGGATAAGTTCGGGTCATCATTAACAGCTTCAAGATTCAGTAAAGTCATAAGAAATACACGTTTTATACAAAGTGAGGAAGTATAAATTCAATTCAAAGATGAAATAAAATATTTTTGACCTACATCATAATCTATTTAAATAAAAATGTAAACGTTCGTTTGTTCAAAATCTTAAATCTCTCAAATTTCTTCACCGATTGCTTTGAAATTTTGACACAACGTTGCATTCGAATATGCGCGTTTTTATATACCTATCACATGCTTTTAGGTAAAAACCCATAAACAGGTAAAAACAGAGTAAGCGCCATCTGTTGGGCAGCCACAGCAACGCGTGGTCGGGCTAAAATAAAAGTAATAAAATAAAAGGCCAATAATAAAATAAAAATAAGAGGATAATTTCAGAGAAACAATCAAAAGAACAAAAAAATCAATTTAAAAAAAAGGCAGGGCGAACTTGTAACAGAGAGATAGTGTTGCCGCAACAATAGGGTTTGACTCGGACCGTTTGGGTACAGAACCCTAAAAAGACCTAGAGCCTTAGGGCGTTGTACCTACTATAAACAAAATTTCTGACAAGATAACTGATTTATTAGACAGGGACCAAAATTTACAATCATTTAAAAAACAGAAGTCTAAACTTACAGACCTTTGTAATGGTGGGAGCTTCATTTGCATAAATAAATTCTTTTCGTCTTATAGCCGCAATCGTAGTGATCCAATTTATCCTTGAAACTATGTTTCGGTCCAGTTTTGTCAGGAGACATAAATTGTTTTGTACTCTTTTAAAAAGCTGTACACCGTGGCTGAACTAATTCCCAAGATTTCAGCTGTTTTAGAGACACATTAATTTTTTTCAGAGATTCAATACTAATAATGCAGATTTCTCCTCACATACGTATTTGTAGACGTTGCGTATCGTAATATTTTCGGTGGCGCTAAAACCAGCGACAATGTGTCGTCACGACCAGTGTGAACAGTGTAATAAGACACTATGCCAATAACTTACGACACTACAGAAAATCTTGATAAATCGCACGGTAAAAGCGTCGTGGACGACAATTTTATCGTGCTTCACTATATGTGAACAGTACCATTTAAATATACAGGCCATGACACTTTTACTGGGACGACAATGTGTCGTCACGAACAAGTGGCAACCGACTCTAAGATTAACTAACCTTTCAAGAAATATTCACAAAAACCGTCTTTTTCACAGCCTAAGTTTAACAGTATATTAATCGATGGGGATACATTTTGACATTTCATTTAGAAGGATAGTATGCAAGCACTAAAAAATACTCTATCGGAATTATTCCGGGATTTCTACTTTTTCGTGTCTATTTTGACTGAACTAATGCAGAACTTCTTTAAACTTTCAAATCTTTATACCTATACATCGTTACATAATACTATAAAAGTTGCCGCAACGATAGTCTGTATGAAAATGGTTCAGTATATGGACAACGTTTGTTTATACTGACCTACCAAGGTACTCGTACCTTGCTTACAATCATAACACATAAAAATATTTCATTTTATTCTATGTACTTTTGCGATAATCGAAAACTGTTAAATAGATTTTAATTAATGTGTTAAAATCCACCCCGTAATTTGTAAGACAGTATTATTACTTCGATTTCGACCAAAATCTAGCTGTAATATTGATTATTAATCAATAATTAGATTTTCATTACAGCTATAGTGGTAGAAGAGCTGCAGTATTCAACGAGCCTCCTAATAGCGGAAGTGTTATGCGCGGTATTCTTGGCGACCATTGCCGCGATGGGAGCAGCGCTGTGGTGGAGAAGACGGCGCGCGCGCACGCTACGACATCTGTACTTTCAGGTTAGTGATGCCTCTTGGAGCGATAAAACCTCGAAAGATAGCAGCCACTCCTCAATAGAAATAGCTTTGACAAGAAGAAAGTTACGCGAGAAATACTCGTATTTATATATTTATAAATATAAGAACTGATATAAATTTCATAACGTTAAATTACAGTGCCTTCAAATTATGTATTTACATAAATATATAAAGCTTGACAAAACTATTTAGTAATTGCATCTCCTGAGAGACGTGTACGATTACCAGATAAGTTGGCTGTTCTGAACTTTCTGAAAAACAGTTTCTGAATTTCCATTTTAATATTCGGGATTATCGTGATACATATCTACAGCATCTGTATTTGTAGAAATATAATATGTATTATTCTTTTACATTCTTATAATCTGAAAATCGCACTTCCTGATGTATTTTCCTGCTCAATCCAGTTTTGATAGAGATTATCTTAAAAAATTAAACCCACAATGTACAAAGTTTGTTACTTAAAAAATAATTTAAGTGTCAATTCAAACAGGGTCTAGAAGACAAACTGCCAAAGGACTACGGTTCAGACACGGGAGGGCCAGAATCTGGCATAGAAGACAGCTGGGAAATCCGCCCGGAACGCCTGCTGCTACACGAAGTTATTGGCGAAGGAGCGTTTGGAGTCGTACGGAGAGGAACCCTCGGGTCCTTGTCAGGCGATAAGGAGGTAGCCGTAAAGATGCTTAAAGGTTAGTGTGGCTTGTTGTACAAAGATACTACTGAAAAATTGTAACTCAATTTTGGAAAGACAAGAATTGGAGAGGTTTTGCAAATATCGCCAGTCTTGAAAGATATTGTTTTTAAGGAACGTGTAATGGACGGGCCATCTGCAATTTCAGAGATGTCAAAATGTATTATTTTTCTAATATTTGATTTGTAATTCTAATAACAAATCGTCTTACCACCATATCGAAACACGGGAACAACTTAATAATAATCGATTGGGTTCAAAGCACACGGCCCTACCACATCTAGTTTGGAATGTCAATATTGCAGAGTTCCCTTCGGTAGAGGAGATCAGATCGTTCCGAGCGGAGATGGAGTTGATGAAGAGTGTGGGAGCGCACCCGCACGTAGTGAGTCTGGTGGGTTGTTGCAGCGGTCGACGACCGCTTATCGTGGCACAGTACTGTAGCCGGGGGGATCTGCTCAGTTATTTGAGGTAGGTGACATCTCACTAGGCAACCACAGCAAATCATTCGTCAAAATATATTTGAGTAAGCAAGAATTAAAGCCTGCAACCAGTTGTTATTCTGCTAATGAATATAAATAGGTATATTGTTACGGTTAATATTAGGTCTGTGGATAAAACTATAAGTAATGTTAGACACCGATCTTGGGGTCTCAAGATTACCTGCGCAGTAGTCAATTTTAGGAGTGTTCTGCGGTATGAGTCAGGCGGGACGTGCGCGACACCCTGCAACGCTCGCCGATTAGCTCATCAGTCGTAGTCACGCCCCTTTCAGTACAGTAGAGTGTAAATTTATATTTTTAATAATATTAAATTAATATATTAAATATTTTAAGAACTGTATTTAATTAAAATCAATAATGCTGCGACGAAATGTGACTTTACGAAGGCAAGCGAGGAAATTAATTTATGACGTCTATAATTATATGCAAATCGAGCCAGTTGATTTAATGGAAGGTGTCACTCCATTAGACAGAGATAGCAATTGACATATGATTACTTCATCTCTATCTTTATTCTTTATCGTAGATACTATATCTATATTATTATTCTGTGCACTTCATTACTCGATTGTTTACTCTGTACGCTCGCATTTCATGGCTATTAAATTAAAGTAAATAATGAATATTCTTTATATATTCAATTTACTTTTAAAATTATTATCTTAATATCCATAATAAAAAAATTAGAAACACAAACCTCACAAACGGAGCCGCAGCCATAGGCTAGTGATATAATAAAACGAATATTGCAATTAATATGAATAATTGTAATAAAAAATATTATAAATAAACAAAAGTAAATAAAAGTAAATAAACAATTTTGTTCGGAAGTGTACATGCACGTTCTTATCCCCACCATTTCGCTCAGACCCCCAACATCTGCGTCTGCGACTATATCATTATCAAAATAAGAGCTGTGGACAAAATTGTGGACTAGATGTTTACTAAAAGCCCCTACTCACCATTCAATTTCATATTCAATCTGTTGATTCAATTTGTTGAGAGTTGACAAATCGCGCTATGAAGAGGCATGTTGACGCCTACTTTCAACATGTTGAATGTCGAGTCGACCGTCCTAGCAATCGACAAGTTGAATCAACATGTTGAAAGCGTGTTGGACGGTGAGCGGTTGATTCAATTTGCTGTCAGTTGCGACAAATATGAAACGAGTGTGTGGAACATTAAATACAACATTAAATTCATATGAGAAATGTTTTTCCCGTAACAATAGCCACTTTTTCATCCAATATTTTTTTTTCTTTTTTTTTTTGTATTATTGGTGCAATAACTGAGGCGATTTCCGTTTTTTGGTACTTTGAAAGAATCATGGTGCTCTCGACGCGTGCTTGCACTGCAGCTAACGGTATCGAAATGAAATTGTGAGCTGGGTTGAGTCGTGAGTAGAGTACGGTCAATTTCGACTTCAATAAATTGAATCAACAGATTGAATATGAAATTGAATGGTGAGTAGGGGCTTTAACCAGAAATCTTCCCTACCCAGTAACGATTTGGCTCGTTTAGGTTGGTCAGGCGATCGCTCCGCTACGCGATCACCTCAGACTTCGCGGTAATTTTTTTAAACGACACATTAATTGTTCCTGCCCAGAAACAATTTGTCTGAAATAATTCATATGCTATTTGAACTTTCTGCAAAGCCCATAGAAAATATTAACTTTATCTGGATTATGCCAGCTTTATCCACACACCTAATATTAACCGTAAACAAAATCTTCGTATTTTATTGTCACGCTGACACGGGAGCATTTCTGACCAGTCCTAGTGCAATTATTATGTAGGATCTTGTTCGAAGTTGGGATCAACAGTAAAACAATGATCAGTTCATACAGCTCATCAAACAGGGTGTTACTGAACCTTTTCCGAAATATGAAAGTATGAAATATAAACTATTAATTTCAATTTGCCGCCATTACAAAAAAAGTCAGCTGTCAAACGGTATATCACTTTCCCGCCAGTGATCAGTGTTGCCAGAAATATAGCACGCTAAATTCATACGTTCAAAAAGACCGCGAAATTTTTCGACTACCTGTTAGTTACATTTAAATTCTTATTACTAAATCGATCCAAGATTCTTGGATGGGATAATCTGCTCTGTCGGAGATTACCTTCAGAACTCGGAATATGTATAATGTGATGATTTTTTAAAATTAATATTTTCAGTGTATGAAAAAATTGTTTAATCTCAAAAAAATATTCTTTTGCAAGAAAGATTCGTAAATATATCTCGACAATGAACTCAGAATAGGTTTTTAACTTCGGAAAAAGTTTCGGTTACACCTTGAATGTCAGTTCCAAAATTCCTTCCTTAAAATTATCCCTAACTTTTACCGACAGATGCTGCTGGGACGTGATGGTATCTAAACGTAACGCGAAATACTACAACAACAACATAGAAAGCTCAGACTACCGAAACGACCTCTTTAAAAACAAATCTAAACATTCCAAGCTAGTTGTGAACAAACTGTACGACCTCAACGGAATCTGCGATCCAGAACTCACTTCTGTGGACCTACTATCCTTCTGTCGACAAATTGCCATGGGAATGGAGTTTTTAGCTTCGAACAGAGTGGTGCATAGAGACCTAGCTGCAAGAAATGTACTGGTGTCAGGCGATAGGACATTAAAGATAGCAGATTTTGGCTTGTCAAGGGACATTTACCAGGAGAATCATTATAAACAGAAGGGTAATGGAAAGATGCCGATAAAATGGATGGCCTTGGAATCTCTGACGCATAGGATATATACCACTCAGAGCGACGTGTAAGTCTGGCTTTTTAGTTGCTCTGTTTCACCATATTTGGAAAACGTTTTAGGGATATTTCGAAGAAATGGTTTATTAGTAATGGATGATCAAGCGCTTGGCTTTTCGCAGTCAGCTTAATTAGCTTAAACCTTTACCTATAAAAGTATGGTATCGTTATCAAGCATATATTAATGCAAATTCCGTCGAATCAGATCTCCCAAGCAGATGCTTGAATCACCTTTCCTTCACTAACTTACATCTCACTACTACTCCAGACATAATTTTCCCCTTAGCAAATTCTAACAATATAATCATCGTTTTTGGTTACATTTACATTTACTTTTTTATTTTATTTTATGTTATTTACACTAGTTCCACTGAATATTGCTAAATTGAGATTGCTTGAATTATGTATACTGCAATTCACCTGCCTGTCTGACAGAGATAGCGGAAAGACCACCTTTCGTGCATTTAATTAATAAGATTTTCATCAATTTATACCATTCATTTTCAGTGTGCCACTATGCGATCTGCGTACCTGAGGCCTGTGCCGTGCAGTGGGACGTCGTCTATTAGACATCAATCTAAAAAGATACTCGTACGTAGGTCTCTTCAGATTGATGTCTAATAGAAAGAATAATAATTAGAATTAGTCAAACAAATGACAATTTCTGTGTGAAGTTATCGTATAATAATGTGTACAGGTGGTCATTCGGCGTGGTGGTATGGGAGATAGTGACGGTGGGCGGGTCTCCGTACCCGGAAGTGGCGGCGGCGCGACTGCCGCGTATTCTGCGCGCCGGCTACCGCATGCCGCGCCCCAACAACTGCAGTAAACAGCTGTGAGTACCATGTTACACTAATTAAACATTAACGAAGGTCAAATATTTAAGAATAGGAGTAAGGAATCCATAACGGTATAATCGTCTATAATAGTAATAGGGGTTAAAGTATGAAATTGCCGTTTTATAGTAATAGATACTTTGAATTGACATAAAACCTTCATGGTATGAGATTTTCGAGTGAAACTTTTTTCACATGATACCTATGAGGTTCTTGTTTTAAAAAATGTGCAACATTCGATTTTCGACTTTCAATTGTTTTTTTTATTCAGCTTAGACGGGAAAGATGGATACTTCGAAAATCCGAGAAATCTTTGAATACGAGTTCCGACGCGGAACTAACGCAGCAGAAACGGCTCGCAATATCAATGCTGCGTTTCGAGAGGAGACTGCTAATGAACGAACCGTGCGATTTTTGTTTAAACGCTTTCGTAATGGAAACTTCGACTTGTAGAACGAACCACGTGGAAGACCGCCCACACAGGTGAATAACGCTGAATTGAAGGAGATCGTGGAAGCCGATCCGAGTCAAACTACCCAGGAATTAGCGGCATGGTTTAACGTTACCTTACCTACAATATTGACTCATTTGCATCAAATCAATAAGATAAAAAAATATGAAAAATGGGTGCCTCATGATTTGACTGATCTGCAGAAAGAAACGCGTGTTGAAACTTGCGTTGCCTTGTTGAATCGGTACAGAAATGAAGGAATATTGGATCGAATTGTGACATGTGACGAAAAGTGGATTCTTTACGATAACCGAAAGCGAAAAATGCAATGGCTGACCCCAGGTCAAACGCCGCAACAGTGCCCTAAGGCAAAGCTTACCAATAAAAAGGTAATGGTAACTGTTTGGTGGTCTATTCGTGGTGTTATAGCTTTCTCAGGTCTGGTCAAGCAATAACAGCAGATGTTTACTGTGCCGAACTTCGAACAATGATGGCGAAACTAGCAGTGAAACAGCCCCGACTCGTGAATCGATCTTCACCATTATTGCACCATGATAACGCAAGACCTCACACTGCACGAGAAACCGTTGTAACTCTACAGGAGCTGCAGTTAGAAACCATACGTCAACCTCCGTACTCGCCAGACCTTGCTCCAACGGACTACCATTTTTTTCGTGATTTGAACAATTTTCTACGTGGTAAAAAATTTTCTTCCCAAGAGGCAGTACAAAATGCTTTCACACAGTTTGTCGAATCTACATCCCCAGAGTTCTATCGCAAAGGCATAAATGAACTTCCGATTAGATGGCAACAATGTATAGATAATGAGGGTAAATATTTTGATTAAATAAATATGTTACATTTTAGAAAAAAAATGAGTTTTCATTTTTCAGTACAAATCGGCAATTTCATACTTTAACCCCTAATGTATCTACATTCTATGACCTTCCTGATGGTAAATGACTTCTGCTCCGTTGTTGCGTACCATTTATTATAGCGATTGATTGCTATTGTTATTAATTGACAGTTAAGCTGCTCTTTATAACCATCTTTCAATTTCATAGAAACTGTTGTGCTGTTAGGAATTTAAATGTGTATTTGTCCTTTTCATTTGTAACTGCAGCTTGAAAAGGTCTTTATGAATTTTAGTACCTACCTACGAATTGTGGGTATATTGCAGTTCGCTATAGTTCTAAATAGTTTAAAGTGTTGAAGTATGATTAGAGTTCATCAATACATGGGATGGAGTTTATTGTACAAACTTGTATAAACTGTTTCATTTAATTGCAGGTATGAGGTAATGGTGTCCTGTTGGCGCGCGCGTCCTCGCGAGCGGCCAACGTTCGCAGAATTGCATCGCCAATTAGACGCTCTACTCAACAGCGCCTGCGCTGACCACTACCTCTCGTTAGAACTGGATGCTGAGGACACACCGTCTACACCACTAGCACAGAGATATATCAAGATTATTACCAGGTGAGCCTGCATAAAAGTATAAATGTCACCATGTCCTTTCATTTTTGGTGCAATATGAGCCGCCTCTGAGAAATCAAATTAGTAAAAAACAAAAACCTACTTTACGTGAAATATCGTCACTCAGTACGTTCAGTTGTGCGTAACACCTATGTAACTGTATTTTTATTATAATGATATAATTTATTTAACATTGATTAATCATTAAATCAATGATTACAGATGTAAGCGTCCGTGGACGCGGGGAGAAAGCTACGAGCGACCTCTAAAGGCGCCGCAAAGCAACCATTACACCTCGCCACCCGCCATATTGAATCGACCATAATAATATAATTAAGCCTCTAGTACAATCTTCTTACTTCTCCATTGATATTCGTGATGATTCTTGAACTAGGAAACAATGTAAACCAGTACTTCATAAGCGGCCTAGACCAGTTTTCTCGTTTTTTGGATTTGATATCGTTGTCGCCACTGACAATCCCCGCTGGTGGGGATGACGGAAACTTTAGACATAATTATTTCCCTTGTCCCCACTGATGTCAGTGGGGGCAACGAAAATAATTTTCACTAAAATATCCCCCCAAATGGGTATTGTCAAGTCATATTTTGTGTAAATAATGAAGGATAGAGTTTATGATTAATACTCTTAAAAAAAATTAACGTTTCAATTGAAAATATAATGTATTATTTAACATCTTCAAAATTATTTTACTATATATATTTCTTTTTATGTTGAGGATCTCGAATATATGTAAATTTGTTTTATGTGACTTGTATGGGAATTTATGTACCTAAGCATATTTTGTAACTTATGAAACTATCAGAGTAAATTGCCCTAATTTAGTTAAGTTAGTCCTACATAGTCAAGTTAGTTATGTATCCTGTATAAAAAATAAGTTGTAGTCGTATTAGTTCTTAAGAAAGGGTAAACAAAGTTTGTACAAATACAATAGCTTAGTTAGACATTACTAACAATTACGAATGTAAAGTAGGCCGCATCATTCTGCGCTGTGTTATATTATAGCTGTAAATTGTTTTAAGACGATATTTAAATGTGTCCATAATTTTATCAACAAAACAAGAGTGTACTGTGTGTAGTCATTCATTCTTCACTAAGTCATTCACGTCATTTTGTACTGAATTATATATTAGTAGTGAAATACTTTAATAAGTAGTGTCGCGTTTCCCCAGTGCGAGAGCTAAATTATGGGGGTTAGACTTGTACTACAAAGGAAAGAGGCAAGATTTGTTTCAATAGCTTGTTATATTTAGTCTTTAACTACATAATACAAAAATTTAAGATCAATTTATAAAAATAGTTCGGAAAATAAAGTCTGTAACATAGTGTTTGTTTCCAAATTCACGAAGCATCAAAAAAACTCACGTTCAAGCTGCAGGAGAGGCGGCCCCCAGTGATGAAGAGCGGCCCTACCGCCAGCCGGAAACAGCGGTCAGACGGGCGATGGAGACCAGGCGCAACAGGCGGCGCCCAGCAAGAGCACCAGCGCCCAAAGAGCGTCGGACCAGAGCTCCGGCGGCCGGCGAGAGTAGCGGGCCAGATGTTGTGTCCCGGAATAGGCGTTTGACTTCCTCGAAATGCCTTCCCCAGCTCGCTCCCAAAACAAAAACTCGTCTGTAGTGCGCCTTAGATTTTCCTCTTTTGTTCGTTGACAGAATTTTAAATTTTGAAATTTTCTTTTACTCGAGCAATCTCCAGCCAGTGCTATTTATTTCATGAAGATGAGTAATGTGTCACAGAATATAGAGATATAAAAAAATACAGAGGTTTTTAAAAAAAGTGTGCTATTGCAACAAATCTTACATTTCCCCATCACGGACACTGACACGTTTGCAATGTGACAACATGTTTCACCGTATTATAAACATAAGACAATAAGTAATATTAAAACGTATTTTATTCGTTTGTTGTATGCAAATAGTAATTAATAAAATACAAATTTATTTTAATCCATGACATGTAAACCGAATGTGATAATGTTATTCCCATACAGTAATAAACATTTTATGTAATAAAATGTGTTTATATTGAAATAAAACAATATATTGATATTATATTATATATTAATTTTATATATTTTACAATTACATAACTTATGCCTAAATATAAAAATATCCATGTATCACTTTTCCCTTACAATGCATATGGTGCCTTCAGCATTTCCAACCGTTGACAATCGCTGTTCTGAACTTCACTGAATTGAGAAAAGTTTTCATACTATTTTCTATACAATAAACAAAGTATAACTTACATCGCGAAGATGTATTGCCAAATAACAAATAACGGATCTTCGTAAGTCAGCATATATCTCTTTGCCATCAATTTAAATTGACCTACGATTTGTATACCATATGTATATGGAGCACAGGATTTTGCGTGAAACGCATTTTTTTAACAACACAGGGGTTTCGTTGTCGATTCAAAGCAAACCTCTCACTCACAATAGTATATACTGTAATTTTCGAAGACCCGTATTGTTTTCCAATTTTATACCGTACAAAGATTATTCTGTGTAATATCAATAACATTTCAAATAGATATAGTTATAAGGCTTTTATGCGAGTAGAACATTCGTTCTATTCGACCTATACACAAGTCCAGAACACACGAATATTATCAAGAACAAACTACTTTTCCTCTCATAGAATCAACAAAACATAAGTAGGACGTACTCATTTAGTGAGCAAACATAAGAGCGCTTTGTATTTTCTTTTAAATTACTGTGTAGACGCCTTAACTATGATATGGACACAAACATCAACAAACCATTGAATTCGTTACATTATTATCACACTAAAGAACCATACACACTACACCGCTTTGACTGCGTTCGTGTGCGTATGTAGAGGCCCTAAAATATAACCTTTTGAGTACACATTTTGTCACATTTTCTAAATTAAAATTGAATCTTCAGCCAAGTTACGTGGATTTCAGTCTCAATGCACAAAATAATTTGTTTTAAAAAGAAAAAGAAATGTTGCTTTCCTGTCAAATAACGGGAATCTATCCAAAAGAACCCGCTACATTATTATCAAAACATTAATTACAATTCATAACAAAATATTAATACTGTGTAGAAAACGAAGGAATGGCAAGATCAATCAATACGTAAAGGCAAAACTTATGAGTAGAAGAAACTACATTCTGACAGCTTAAATTCACATGTCATGGCTGACATCATCTGACATCACGAATCATTTTTTTTCATTTTCCCGACAACCAATGTCGATGGAACTTTAAAAATAGTGATTAAACTGATTAACATGAATAAAATCTGACAAAATTCTATACTCGTCATACACAATGGAGTTTATCCTAAAATCCATACAAAAGTGTGAATTCAACTCATACATTCATACATTAGAGATCCGTACAATACAGATGAAATACAAAACTTATGCCTAAAGTAAGTCTCCGTTTATACGAGGAGTGTTTATCGAATGATATGAAGGTGATTCATATCAAAATAAAGGAAATGAAAAAGAAAAGGGATTTGTGAAAATTAATCCCGAATTTTATATCCTAAAAATATCATGGAGTAAAAGGTAAGAACACAAGAAAAAATTGCGTTTCGTATGCGAAGCGCCGCATATGCTATACGGATCCTCTTTTAAGGTCTCAAATCCTGCAGCAATATCATTTTTCTTCTTCTAGTGCCATCTCCTAACGGAGGCTGGCGATCAGCATGGCTATCCTTACACTAGACTACCGACCGGAATAAAGACTTCGTGCTCATCCTAAATCATTCCCTAAGATTTCTGGGCAAAGATCTACTACTTGCTAATCAATCATACATGTTCTTTTATTTCATTTCAGTGAAAAATAACCATAACACTAAATATATTTGCTCACTGGGTTCAAAAGCTATTAACTATAATTTTCTTTAGAGATATCATTCGAGAACTCTCCTTCTATAAACGAGCCATTTGGAATATCCTATATTTTCGTAATGTCGTTCATGAAGAGATCATTATTATACATAAACGCTATAACGTGAGCCACGGCAGGTGATAAAATAGGTTAAAAAATTTTAAATAGTACATATACAACAAAATCAATATAAACCGTACTATTAATAGTTGTAAATAAGTTTTTAAAGCGCGACACGTGACCAAACCAACCATTAACCAGCCGAACGTTCGCATTACAAACTTTTTGCAATACTAAATAGGTTCATATAGTCACTTTATGGTTTATAGTCGTCCAACTGAAGCAACGGGTTTATTCTATAACGTTGTATTCGCAGCTGGTGCTATCTATCTAGCCACCTAATAAGTATATTGATGATAGCTGCAGTTTGTACTCATTCCATTGCTAAATACAAAAGATGCATATATCACACTATAGAGATATATTTCTGTATCACCTAAGTGCATCACACTTGCATGCACACTTTTATATTGAAATAAGATCAAGAAACTATCAATGCTAAAAGTCATCTAGTTACACCTCATAATGTTTGCACCTTCACTCCTCAGTACGTGTTCAGTACGTACTTTTAATTAAAGTATATTTTATCATCTATCGTGGTATTTACAATATATTATAGTTTATAATAGATGGATATCATCGATCATTATTATGTATTATACACAGCGTAGCTTTGGTTCTTAATACTTAACGTGTGCTGTATGATTTCGCAGTGTACCGCTACAGAGGAGTTGACAGTTGTTAAACGCTGAAAAAATGTATTAACTGTTGTATTTCGTTGTTTTAGAAAAGCGATTTGATAGGTCTCTTAAAATGTTTATCGAGTTAAGCGTTTGACGCGTTTAAACAACTTAAAACTATTTTTAATGGGTTTGTGGAAGCATACCCTCAAGTATGTTTTAGTTTCAAATAGATATACGATATTTGGAGTAAATAGTAAGAAGTAAAAATTAATAGTTCATAATTATTTGTTTCTGGGTTATATTTATCAAAAACATCATTGCTCCCCTTCGTAACGAAAGCTTTATAGCATATGCTTAAATCAGCATTTGTAACATATGCAGAAGCTTATGCTTAATTCAAATTACATTGACAAGTATGAGCTAAATATTTAGCGTAATTAATATTAATTGGTTGTTTACTTTGATAAAATTTATTCTTTATACATAAGTACACATTGACTTTATTGTTAATATTCATGTTAGAAAATGAATGAAGGATGTTGGATTTATCACTAACAACTTTAATAGAAGTTAGTGATGGTTATAAAGGTGATATTTACATAATAAATGATAAAAACTGGCATGATAATGACACATAAGCAAGATTAGTTGACGAATACTACTTATTCACGTTGGACCAATTTTGAATTAGACTAATTCAGTCCCAGATTCCCAGCCCACATTCTTGCAGGGTTACTACTTAGTTGCAAAATTGTAATTGCAAACGGTTGTACATGTTAAATAGTATTAACTGTCAAAAACAAAGTAATAGATAGTTGCGCCTGCAGTGAAAAAATTCGGAACTAAAATCCATTGTCTTCGTTTTGTTCCAATGTTACAATAATACCATGAAAATAAGTCTCACCGATGTACCTGCGCAGTAGACACATTTTAGGAGCGCGGTAAACATCATTCCACTAATGGCAATGTGGAATATTTCGCGCGCTGAAATCTTGCGCCATTATTAGTCAATCGATTTCGCGATAAATGGCGGCCGGTCGTGTCGTGCGTCGGGCGCCATCTTGTCCATCAGTCGACTCTCAGATTGCAGACTGAATTTACGTGTCTCGACGATAATTACACTTAGTGGCAAATAAAGTGGTTACTGATATTTATTATGACTTCTCTTAAAAGAGGGCGGCCTTTGAAGAGTCAAACGAGAGAAATTATTGTAAATGTTCACCGGTTTATGGAAAAAGAAGCACAAGAAGTCAAGAATCAAGTTTTTAATAAAGACTATTTTCAGCAAATTATTAAACGGACATGCCAAGCGACTGGCATTTCTACAAAAACAGTTTCTAGGATTTTAAAAGAGAGCGAATCATCTCACGGTGCTTCAATAAGTTATTTAATTCAGGACGCCCAAAAAAAATTCACCGCCTACAACTAGATGATTTTGATTATCAATTGATTCGACGAAAAATACATGACTTTCATTTAGTTGAGAAACAAGTGGTTACTGTAAAATCGCTCCTGAGTAAATTACAAGAAGATATCAATTTTAGTGGCGGGAGAGAAACTCTTAGAAAAATTCTGCAGCAACTTGGTTTCAAATTTAGAAGAGTGGAAACGAATAGGAAAATATTAGCTGAAAAAGACGACGTGAGATTACTACGAATGAAATATCTCAGAGAAGTAAAGAGATGCAGAGAAGAAGGCAGAGAGATTATATATGCAGATGAATCGTATGTGCACACAACGCACACAAAGGAACGTGTCTGGTCGGACAGAAGTGGCAAGGGATTAAAAAAGCCTTTATCAAAGGGTCAAAGACTGATAATTGTTCATGCCGGTGGAGCCAATGGATTTATACCAAACGCGTTATTAATTTATAAATCTTCCCAGACAACCGGAGACTACCACAAGGAAATGAATAGAGACAATTTCGAAAAATGGATAAACACTAAAGTCATTCCTAATTTGCAACCAAATTCTGTTTTTGTCCTAGATAATGCAAGCTACCACAATACCTTAATAGAAAAAGCCCCAAACTCCAATTCTACTAAGAGGCAGATGCAACAATGGCTCACTAATAAAAATATAGATTATAATCCAGAATCATTAAAACCAGAATTGTATCAAATAATTAAACGGTGCAAACGTCCAGTATTCATTAGACACTATCATGGAATCACATGGCCACAAGGTTTTGAGACTTCCGCCTTATCACCCCGATTTTAACCCAATAGAAAATATTTGGTCTCAAGTCAAAGGTCATATTATCAGCAAATTTAACGTTAATATGAATCTTACGGAATTAAGACGACTTTTAGAGGAAAAATTTTCGTCAATAACACCAGAAGATAGGCGCAAAGTTGTTGATCACGCCATAAAATGTGAAAACGAATTCATAACATTGGAACAAGCACTTGACGACCACATGGATGGATTTATTATTAATACTAACGACTCGTCCTCTTCGTCGTCAATAGATTCAAATGCCAGCAATACAAGCAGTGAAATAGATGGTTAACTTCCACTAGATTTTTTTTTCACAATTATTGTTTTTGTATTTAATTTTTCGTGTCTAATAAAAATAATATTTTTAGTGTAACGTATGTTTTTTTTTAACTTTGAAGTTTAAAATTTAGTTTTATTTTTTTTTTATTTAATATAGACCCAATTAAGTTGTCTGACAGTGTACGAATCGTGTGAACGGGACAGAGCGGGATGCACGGCAAGTAATATTCTGCCATTATCGTTTGCAAATAAAGTTCAATGTAAATTGTTTACACGTTCGGCTATTGTCGGAATTCGGTCTGCACTTTTCTGCGTAAACGAAGATTGTCGAAAGGACTTATTTTCGTGGTAAAACTGTACAATGAAAGAAAATAAAATTAAAAACAATCAAGTTTTCACCACCGTTGTTTTACGATTGGTGTCACTTGACCGCCTACGGCATAAATTGATAGCGAGCTGCAAAAAGATTTGTAATCGATTTGACTGGCCAGTAATTTATGAGTAGTATATACGGCCCATAATTTACGATGTAGTAAGTCATACATTAGTTGATGACCTACCATTAGTAATTAGGCATAAGTGATCGTTGATCTAACATATCTAACGACATAGTAAGTGTAGTTATTTATTCTTAAGCAGGATGCCAATCAATTTGGCGTTCATTACCACTGGCGTAAAGAGTGTAACATTTCGAGATATAAAATAAATCCGAATTATACACAGGCTGTCCGAACTTTTTCTGATGTCTGAAATCATGTGTTTCGTTCATAATTGTGAGTTCATTGGCACGAAAATTTTACGAATCTTTTTTGCAAGAAACTCAATTTTTTTCGAGTTTTATACCAATTTTTTTATACAAATTTGCTAAATGTATTTAAAATTGATATTTTGGAAAAAATACCATCTCATGTTAATCACGAGCAGAATCCGTGGTTTCAGGTTTCGAGAATTGATCAGTTACACCCTGTAACAAACACTGTATACATAAATGTTTATTTATTCAATTAGAAGGCTTACAATCGCCCTAGCATTTATTACCACTGGCCTATAGTGTGTACGTTACATGATAAAAATAAATTCGAGTTGTACGTCGTCGATGTCGATGTTTCACATTTTACCTTTATCTTCATATAATATATACATACTCGTAAAGTTCAATTTAGCTTGCCTAAGAATTAATCAATTGACATCAAAAGTATTATACATACAATTATCAAAATACATACATACATCAAAATCATATAAACGATGATAAATTAAAATGAAAATAGCTATTAAACATTTATGTACCTAAAATATGTTGCAAAAATCACGAGTATACTCGTCATGAATCTAATTATTTATATTTATTTGTTTTATGACGCCGTGACGCCGTACAAATTTATTTATTAAAGGTCTCCAACAGGGCATACATCATATAAATGGAGGAGTGAGATGCAAGACTGTTAATTACATAAATGTTACTCTACAAGGCGACGTGACTTAAATTTGACTAAATTATAAATGATACGTCAACAATATTATAAACATTTTGAAATTAACAAATATATTTTGCCTAAAATTGCAATTTAAATAGCAAATGTAAACTACTTTTCTGGTGACGAGTATAGTCGTCATAACACAAAATATTTCTATTTCTTCATGGCGAGTCATCAATTACAGCTAATTGATTAATTAAGGTAAGTGACAAGTAACATTCTCCATTATAAATCTTCTCTCTCTCGTGAAAATTAAGTGTCTAAATATATAGAAGGTATTTGACACTTGACGATATGTAAGTAACAGACCAAACTTTCAACGTGTCATTCAAGCTGGTCCAACGTGTGAAGTGTATGCAAAGCCAGCTCTACACTCACGTCGTGAAATCTCGCGATTAGCCGCGAATGGTTTTCGTGACTTCTCGCGTGTTTACGACTCTTGTTTCTATGTCCGCGTCAAATGATTCGCGAGCGCGTATCGCGAACGCTCTCGCAATGCTCGCGATCGACTGTAAATAATTGTGAATAATCCATTGTGAGTTTAGAGAGGTGTTCTGAGGGCACGCAGGTTCACGACGTGAATTCTGGCCGTGACTTCACGGCATAAGTGTAGAGCCGGCATAGTATGTTGAATATATGTTCGTCATACGTGTAGTGATGTGCGCGCGCGCCACGTGTGCGGTCAGTCTATTGGCGGCGGCTGCGCAGGGATGTTCGCTGGTGGCGCCGTCAGATAACCCGCGGAGTGGGGGGCCGCTGTGGGGGGAAACAACCCTTATTTATATATGTATTAACAATCTTATTTAACAAAGGTATCCCTTTAGGTTAACAATGACCACTTTCAAAATGACAACTTCCCATTACGCCAATATCTCGTAATGACTAGTTCTTATAATGTCTACTTCCCAAAATACCCCCATTTCAACTTTCACTTTTGAATATTAAATTTTCCGTACGATCGCGCGTCCTTCCGACTTCCACGTTATGTTGTGTGTTGTTCTGTTTCATCGTATACAATAAGAGTAACGTTTTGTTTTTTATTAATATGAAGTGTTTTATTTCCTGAACATGTTAAGTGCCAGCAAAATGTTCATTTTAAAGAGCAGTAAAAGTATTTTATAATTCAAAGTACTTACAATGGGGGATAATTAATAAAATTGTAATTTTTCAAATGTGGTCATTGTAGGAAACGGACGTTTTAGGAAATGGTTATTTTAAGATAGTCATTTTGGAATGTTTTCGCATGTGGTCGTTTTAGGAAATGGATTTGTCGATAATAGTCATTTTGGGAAGTGGACATCATGCACCTAAAGGATAGAAGCGCAATATTAAATAGTAACTTATTACTTATTAGTGGTTACAGTAAACCGTAACTGTAACCAGCCTTTTTACCTATCGTCCACTGGTGGACACGGGCGTCATCACGTGCCTTGTCTTGTGCGTGAGTGATTTATGGATTGAAAACGGCACGCTGGCCAACCGGGTTTGCAAGTCCACTCATTTAGAACTGGTGTCGTTCCTCAGCGCTTGTGGTGGCGGATTTATTATCCTGTCGTTAGTCAAGTGTAATTAACATAAAAAAAAATATAAACCTTGGAACCCAGTTATACTGAATGGATTTCTATATAATATTTTCTTAGGTTTTCTTGATTACTATACATAGCAATTAAACAACTTTGAACGGTTTAAATCGCGTATATTTAACATTATTTATATCCCGACGTTTCGAACACTTTGCAGTGGACGTGGTCACGGGGTGACTAATTGATTTTATTTGTCACTTGAGTTATTAATAAATTATTTGAACTACCGTTTGAATTTTTTTTTTTATTTTTTTAATCATAACATTCCCTATGCACGCAGTATTCGCTCACGGTGTCCAGAGGTCTTGCAGTATTGCGTTGGCCTTGGGATTTAATTAATTTAATGACTGGATCCCAAGCCGGTGGTACTTGCCAACCATCTTCTCTATTGAAATTTGGGTGTTTCTTGATTTCAATAGCCTCGCGTAACATTCTTGGCATGAACCGGGTCTCTCTAGGGAGGATTTGTGGATTATCGAATCGAATGTAATGGTTGGGTTTGTCCAGAACATGTTCACAAACTGCAGACTTGGTCGAGCGTCTGTTCTTCATGTCAGCTATGTGTTCTTTTATCCGGATACCGATGCTCCTCTTTGTTTGCCCAATGTATGATAACCCGCATTCACAATCAAGCTTGTAAACACCTGCATCTTGTAGGGGGATATTGCTTAATTGGGGGATATTGTTCAAAGTTGTTTAATTGCTATGGATTTCTATATTTTTTGTTGTATTTCTGAGGTAAATTAGTAAAAAGTGTACCCTTTAAAAATTACCCCTATTTTTTTGTTTACTCATGTTCTTTAATAATATTTGTCGTGTGTCAAATAATACATTTCCCCATAAGCTCAAATCCCTCATTAATCCAAATTTCCCATTTTTCTTTCCCATTCAAGTTCTTCTTCAAGCGCTCCTATCAAACAAACCGAAGTAATCACAGGGCGTGAGATCGGGACTGTAGTAAGGATGTTTTAAAACTTTGATTCCGGTCGCCGTCAAATAGTCCGTGGTAACGACAGCCGTTTGATCCGGCGCGTTGTCGTGGTGCAAAACCAGAACCCGAGTCTCGAGTTTAGCCGTCGATTTTGTAACAGACAAGTCGTGTCGCTGCGCCGCGTAGTTCCTAGACGCTCACTAGTTGCGCGACCCCCTGACCATTTAAATGCGTTTCTAGTAGGAAGAGTAGCTCGCCGATCGGGTTAATCTCTAGTGACTACAATAATATCGGCTTGCGTTTTATTTTAAGTTACCTGTGATCGAATGGTGTTGCGGTGCGGAAGATATGAACAGGTCGTGCCGCTGCGCAGCGTACTGCTCCCAGACGCGGCTGCGTGCCAGCACCTGCCGCACGCGCTCCCCGTGTGTCGTTGACCGCGACATCGCTTTTAGTGCGCTCACTAGCTGCGCGGCCGCCTGCCCGTCTAGACGCGTCTCCAGGAGGGAGAGCAGCTCGCCTATCAGGTCTGTTTCTAATGCCTGCAGTAAACATTGGCTTGCGTCATTGATACGGCCTGACATACGATATTGTATGTCAGGCCTCTTTCACTTTAGCGAAGAAATACTCGAGAAACTGAAAAGCCAGCGTGTAATGAGACGAGACATCAGTCTCTTCGTTTCTTCACGAACGCATACTAAATGAATGAAGAAACTTAAAAACCCCATTTAAATTATTGAATAAATACTTTATGATTTATTATTATTGAATAAATACAGCACTTTATGTTTGGAATTGCTATGTCACATGTGTGATAATTTTCACTGTGACTAAGTAAAATTTTTAAAATTTTATAGAACATTATTTATATCGATATTCTAAATTCAAACTAAACATGAATTTGAGTTGATTTATATCGAGCAATTTAGTGTGATAAGGAAATCTAATAAGTGTACTTAATTGTAAATAATTTGTAGCTAGAATCTCCATTCTTTATGTATTCATGAGGGATATGTATGAGCATACATAGACGAATTTGATACATTTTATATTACGTGATGACATTAGGTTCACAATAAACTTTTCGAAACATGACTATTTGAAGAAAATATTCTCTTCAATTAAATAACTTGCCGAGCTGGTGAATGAATAGTTTTCCCCCTTAAAATCAGATGGTGATATAATTATTCTGTAATTTATGTTTGTATTTTTGTAACTGCTCGATACTTCTCTGGTATACTGTTCTGCTTGTACTCACATTCGAGCAAATAAAAGATTATTATGATATATACATTCGTAATTGAACGCGAGCTACTCGTATGCAACTAATTACAATTCGTGTAATTGTGAAAAAGGGACTAAGAAACGATAGTAGACTATGACGTACGAGGACATTTTCATGTTCTCGAGTTCTCTATACTAATATAATCAATCAACATCAATTTTGTAATTTGTAAATCCACCTCACTTTTGTATGTAATTTAGACCTTTCAATTCATCAAATGAAATAATTAATTTTACATCATTAAAAGTCTCTAAACTACTTTTAAAATTCTTGATTTTTAATTCTTTCGATTTTCAAAAGATTTTTTTTTGTGTCACAATCTAGCCTAAATAAGATTTAATCCAAGTTGTGCACGTCTATAATTGGGATACACATTGGACTTTAGTCTTAATTGTATACTCAAATCTGATTTTGTATGTATAGCGTTGTCGTGCATAAATCAATAAAGAAAATATACTCGTATTTACAAAAAAATAATGCATAATCACAAGTTGAAAAATACCATGGGAGGTGCGCGCCGTTTTTCCGGCACTCACTTTCCTCCCTACAAATTTGATTTCATATTTCTCCATTTAACACTTCTCCCCTTTCTGAGGCGTATACAAAACAAAACACATGTTCGTCGCCAGGCACCTCCCACGATTCGGTCCTTATAACAACATGCCATGGGTGGTGGAGGGACAAAAGTAAAGTTAGAAAATATGTATAACTAAAGATCAATCCGTAAAATCAAAATATCTTGAAAAAGACGTTTATCTACTCTCATATCGTAAAATTCGAATTACAAACTTCAAAACGAATTTATATTGACATACTTTATAAACACAATACCCAAATTTAAAAACAGAATCATATTATAACACTTTTTTTCAAACAAAATAATGTTATAAAATATATTTTTTTTTTCATTACGATACAGTTTTACTTGTCTGTGGCAGCGCCCACTTTAGCGCATGCGCGGTGATATGCTGGGTTTTGGCGCCATTCATACGTTTTGTTGTACTGAATTTCGTGGAAATATTGTTATTTTTGCATAAAAATGTCCGATAGCAGTGATTGTGAAGAAAATTTGACTTCGCCCGATATTTTAAATGCGGCGACGGAAATGACTAATAATCTATTACCAGCAAAGTCGAGAAAATTATATGATAAATGCTATGAAGACTTTATGGAATGGAAAATGCAAAAAAAGGCTACTTCGTTTTCGGAAAACGTGCTAATGGCCTATTTTCAGGAATTGTCTGACAAGTTCAAGTGTTCCTCATTATGGTCTAAATACTCAATGTTAAAGAGTACATTAAGCATATATAACGAAGTCGACATATCCAAATATAATAAATTATTTCTTACTCTTTTAACTTTGATCTGTTATTTAGTAGGTTCAACACCAATGTATGAGAGTAGATAAAGTGGTGTATGAGACTGCACATAACTAGGTATTAAAACACTCGTGTGATACTATTAAAAACCTCGCCTACGGCTCGATTTTTAAACACACACTCGTGTTTTAATACCCCTCATTGTGCAACAGTTTCATAAACTACTATTTCGTACGTTTTAAAAAAACGTTTCATTTTATTTCATTTATTTATTAAGACACCAAAAGTTGATTTGATAACAATTATTAAAGGCATTCCTTAAATAACTAATATAGCAAGTGTTGCAATATAGGTAGGTCTGTATGTACAACCTTCATAGACAAGAAAAAACGTGCATTAAAGAAATAGATACAAATCTAAGCATAGGTGGATTAACAATTTATGAGATGAGATGGCAAAAGTTATGCAGCTTTACGAGAAATATCCAACGAGCTATCCTTTATATAGTATATGTGCGTCGAAATTCTCTTTGGGATTTATTGAAAAGTATATGTGCAGTCGTAATTTTGGAAACACTTAACTGATTTCGTTTATCAAACGACTAAATAACGACCCAAACTATTTTTGTGTTGAATTTCATTTCAATGCGTTAAAATTGCATACCACGATTTGTCCACAATTTTTTTTATATCCTATATTAATCATCCTCCTATATTATTATTAATTAATTAGACGTTTTGTAAAAATGACCGCCACGTTACGGACTGTCCCTATAGCTCTCCATTCTGTATATTTTCAAGTTCATATCTACATAATGTTCTAATTTGATTTTTTTTTGTATAAGTTCCTTTCGGTCTCTAGCAGTTGAATAAATCACATGATACCATCAGCCTGTGTCTCTATACTATGGGATATAGGTCTTCCCGCGGCTCGCCACCACACAACTTCGGCTCTTCTCATTTACCCACTACCGGCGAACTTTTCCAATCCGCGAATGGATAATAAAACATAAATTTCACAAATGGTCATTTTTCCGATTAAGTCAACTAGTTTCACACTACACAAATTTTAACTGTAAATGGATAATTAATAATGGTAGATACCTGTAAAACAAGTCTATCGGTGTTGACAGGACTGTTAAATATTGAAGCTAGCGCTTCGCACGCGCTGCCTACGATCTCGCGACACGTCTTCACTGCGGTCTTCAGACCTGACATCACTTCAGTCTGCGTTAACGCCATTACACATGCCTGTAAGATAATAAATTAAGCCATTTAATAATGTGGTAACAGAAAAACCCTATATCGATAATGGAAATTTTGTTTGACGAAGAAACAAACCACTAGTTTAAAAGACTAGCAGAAAACTATTTTTAAATATGTTAGTTATTGAGTGATCTTTAGAGCTTCCTTAGAGCTCTTACCGATGAAGTTACAGGAATTATCCATAGAAAATCGTTCAAAAAGTAGTGATAGTAGTATCGTTAAAAGCTGCAAGTTCTCGACTCATAATCAAAACAGATTCCCTATCAAAAAGGGCTGATTTAGGCACAAAAATCCAATATTTACTCAACGCCGGCCGCAATCACAGCAGTACTGCTAGCGTCTTCGTACGCGAAGACACCTCTACTGCCCTAGTGTAATGCATTTAAAATATAAACATGTACAGATGTTTACCTGCGTGTCAGCGATAGCTACGAGCACAGGCATAGCGAGACGCGGACAGGTGACGGATAGATATGGTTAGGGGCGCGGCAGCCAGTCCAGCGCCAGCCGAGACTGGAGTAGTACTGCCAGCGCACACATCGTTTCTGCTGCCCTGGTGAGTTGCATTTAAAATGCCGGCGCTACACTTACGACGTGAAGTCATGGCCAGGATTCACGGCGTGAACCTGCGTGCCCCGAGAACACCTCTCTAAACTCACAATTGTTCAGTCGATCGCGAGCTTTGCGAAAGCGTTCGCGATATGCGTCCGCGAACCCCTTGACGCGGACACAGATTACCGACTTCGACCGGGAAACAAGAGTTGTTAATACGCTAGAAGTCGCAAAAACCATCCATACTCGCGTTAGCGGGGCTTCACGGTGTGAGTGTAGAGCCGGCTTACGTAAACAATACAAGTAGTTACCTGTGTGTCGACCATGGCCACGAACACGGACACAGCGTGAAGTGGGCAGGTGGCGATCAGCCTGGCGAGACGCGGCAGCTCACCCAGCTGCGCGCATGCTCGCCTCTGCTGGCCTATGTAGTTAGTTACCTGCGTGTCGGCCATCGCCGCGAGCACGGGCACGGCGTGGAGCGGGCAGGTGGCGAGTAGCCTGGTGAGACGCGGCAGCTCACCTAGCTGCGCGCACGCCTCGCCCAGCGCCGGACGCGACCGCAGCAGCACTGCCAGTGCCTTCGCGCACACATCGCCTCTGCTGCCCTGTTGTAACACATACAAAGTATGTTTTAGTCAAGGAATAGAGTCTGCTAAATAATGTGACACACAATAGGGGTAAATTAAAAAAACTCTTAGACATAACTTTTGAGTGGAGGATGCAATCATAAAACCGCTGGTCACACTCGAATGGCCGATTCATCTCACACTCACAGAACACAACCGCAAAACATTTCCCACTTTATTCTATTCTCCCAATGTACCGAAATACGTCGGTAGTGACTGAGACCATCCCATCTCTATCATTTCCATCCCATTCTATCCCATTTCACTGCATTTTCTCAACGCTTTCTCCAAATTCATTCCTAAATCTCCAAAGGTAGGTGGGCATATGAAGGCGTGAAAACGTTTGTCATTCTAAACTGATATTAAAAGAAGGATATAAGGTACTCAATTCCCCGGCCTCCTGCCGAAATTCTCGATTTTGGAAATACTGTGTGAAAAATAAAAGGGTTCAAAAAGAAAAATATAACAATGCAAAAGGGAGAAAGTGCTTACTTCAGCAGTATCCTTGTTAAGTGCAGCCAATGTCTCGGTAAGCAGCTCCTGCAGGAATCTCTTGGGGCTCCTGAGACTCCACTGTGGGTTTTGCAGGTACAGTTTGAGATAAACTCCACCCACAACTACTTCTCCAGGGGGTGCCCATGTTTCTTCACCTGCTGCTACCCTCTCTAATGTTTCTCGGTCTTCGAAGGTTATGTTTGCGTCACGGAGTTGGTTGGATTGATGCCTGGATAGAAGAATGTAACAGATTTATGAATTACCTAGCCGTTGAGCGCGGCTTTACTATGTGGAATTAGGATTAAAAATTATGATATATGTTAATGAGAACGGTGAAGCTTTTGTTGATTAACATTCATAAGGAGTTGAAGCCCGCCCATAAAGTGCCTTTGAGGTCAAGTTCCAATACGTGCATGTCGCTTTTTGATAAACTTTAATTCACACTGTGTCTCTTTATGTTTTCTAAAAATAGAATAATATAATTTCTTAAATACATAGTTTTAAATTGTCAAAGTAGAATTTTCACCTCTACTCGTATCTATGTCCTGTGTAACTCAGCTTTAAATGCGATTTTATTCTTAATTAACCATAATTTCTTAATTAACACCAGCTTGTGATGAAGGAAAATACCGTGAGGAAATCAGCATATTATGTCATATATACTTTTTAAACTAAGTTCGCTATCTGTTTCCAAAATAAATTAAAATACTTCAGAATTTAAATAAAAAATCTAAAGCACGTGATCCACCAATATTGTATCTGTGGCTGTGAACGTGTCTCGCCTATCCATGAACTGCGCGACGTACCTAGCGATGTGCACGACGGATGCGGCATCCGATTCGCGCATGCTCTCCGCGAACACGCCGGGCAGGTAACGAGATATCTATCCTTCTATATACATTTTGTGTCACTTTTTGTCGTATTTTTAGTAGGAGTCAAATTTTAAGCGAATAAAGATTGTGTTATAAGTTAGTGTTGTGAACGTGTCTCACCTGTCCCTGAGCTGCATCACGTATCCGGCGACACGCTGGCGACTATCGTCGCTCCACACGAGCTCGGGGTGCTCGTGCGTGGCGTCGAACATGTGCACGGCTGACGCGGCGCCCGACTCGCGCATCGCTTCCGCGAACACGCCCGGCACGTAACGAGATATCATCAGGCGGACCTGACGTCCAGAAATAATATAGAGTTACTCGCCAAACGAAGAACGTTGGTGTATCCCAAAAGGGGAAAAGTGATAAAGGGATACAACACACATTGATCCGGTAGGACATGTATTTTTTTTTCTTTACACCAACATTTCCTTTTACATATTTATTACCCAATTACCCATGTAAAAATCGCATATTAAGATAAAGCGCCGGAAAGAGGTTTCGCTGCATGGTGCATTCCTCCCGCAATTTAGTCCGTATAAAAGGAAGATTGGTAGGACTACGGGAGAAGGACCTAACGATCATCACAATGTTTGATCCATATTCACCGGACTTAGCCCCTAGTAATATTCACTTATTTTCAAAATTAAAGGAACATATCCGTGGAATAAAATTTGATGACGACGACGCGGTCGTGGTTGCCGTAGAGGAGTTTTTTGAGACTCAAATAATGATTTTTTTATTGCGGATGCAATAAGGAAATTAGAAAAACGTTATATTAAATGTATCGAGTCACAAGATTATGTAGAGAAATAAAATGTTTTTATTTGAATTTCTTTGTGTGTCGATTCTAAGAACTTTTTCATTCACCATCGTACATTAATTGTAAACACCTGTATGTATGCCTATTTGCATGGAGACAAAGAATATTTTTCCAACCCTTTCTTCAAATACATTCCTATTTCTCCAATGGTAGGCAGGGCATCCGAAGCCGTGCCAACGTTTGTCTATTGTTTGCACTAATGTTTGCATGTATCGCGACTGCCGCCTTCTTCCATAAAAAAAGAACATACTGACTCACCTTTGGTCCATGTAATTTGTCAGCCATCATTCTAGCTAATAACTCCACCGCTGTCTCCCTAGTTTCAGGTATCTTACTATTGCAGAACAAATCTAATAGGTATATCACAGCGCCTGTTGACAACAAAATGTAAGTTATACAAAATTCAATGAAATATGTCTAAATGGTCAAATAAGATTAATTTTTTCAATAGTCAATAGTTTATTTGCTAGAAATGTGAATACATAATAAAGGTCTTATTCTAAAAAAAACATCCACTCACATGTTATACAATTATATGAATTGAAAATTATTAATTAATTATTAGATTGAAAATTGTCAAACTAATCAGCTATATTCAATGTCAAGTAATAATTAAATGCCCATATTATTTAAAGTAATTAATAGTAAATCTTTATCGTTTAGGTAGCTCTCAATATGATAATAATATCTATTAAGTAACACTTTGAATGGTTTTCTATTAAATCAGTGATTCCCAAACTTATTTCGGTCATGGACCCCTTATCATAACAAAAACTTAACTATGAACCCCCAAGTGAATTAACTTTTATGATATAATAAAACCTACTAAAAATACTTTATTCTGTCCTCTCTGATGAGACAATTGCACGTAGGTAGGTAGGTGGCACTTAGGTAGGGTTAGGTCCACTTAGGTCCATTACGGACTCCCATGGACCACTTTGGGAATGATTGTTTTAAATAAATCAATATTAATGAATTTTACAGAGTCAGGGAGTTTATTATACAATTTAATAGACATGCAATATGCTTTTCGGCTAAACATTTTGATTCTCTGTCATGGTATCTATAGGTTTTTTACTCGGGTTTTATTCCTTTCGCACTCTTATATACTTCGTATTTTTTTTTTTTAAATGGTGAGGGTGTGTTTCTACAAATATGCATGCTTCATAGATGTATAAGCAAGACAAGAGTAAAATACTTTAAAGAATGGCATACAAGACTGGAATGAATCCGCACTATACAAGGATCTTATGCATTTCTTTTGAGCCTCAAATACATTACCGACCAACATTTACCGAATTTTCCCATAAAACGAACAAATATCTAAATATTAGTATGCTGCTAAAACTGTTTCTTTCGTCGCTATATGTCTTAATCTGTTTAAAACATAAACAAAGCCATCCAATTTGCGGCAGATACGGTCAACACGGGGCTTCCAATTGCAGAATTTATCTAATGTTATTCCCAAACAGGTCCAATTTTAAGGACAACTTTTACCTGCGGAGTACTAATTCGATGACAAATTTAATCTCAAATTGAACTTTTAGATATACCGTTAAAAATAGTATCTGGAAACGCGCATCGAGCGCAGGTCCATGTAATTATCTTTATTGTGCCATTTACAATCGTTTATTAAAGAAAATAAAGTAGTTTTAATTTAGTCGCATCACCACTACTCCGTGGGTGAGATTTAGCTCTTCCACGACATTGAGTAAACTACTTACCTATACAGATGAAATTACTTATAAAACATACGTAAACCTGAAAGGCGATGAACGTCTCCACGCCTTTACAAACATCGCATAGACCCCCTTCGTCTTTTCCCTTTTATTCTCTTTTCAGAAAAGTACAAGGCATTATAAGCAATCGTTAAATTAAATAGCGTTTATGTGTAAAATGGAGAAACTTTTTACACTTTACCTTTAGTCAAAGCTTCCTTCACCAAACTCGTATTGGCCAACAGAGCGGCCAAAGCCGCCAGGGCTTCCGGCTTAGGTGGCCGTGCGGCCAACAATTGCAATAAATGGCCCAAGACCCCACTGGCCGCTATATCCTCCACACACTCACGGCTTCCGGCCGCGGCCAGAACACTGCGCAAAGCCGCCTCTTGCAGCTTGGGGTGTGCTCTGGCCGACATCATGCCGAAGATTAGCCCGAATTGACCAATGCATTGGATTTCTACACCTGGAATTGATGAAATGGTATTCAAATCAAAATATATTTTACTTAATTCACTAGATTTTCGGTTTTTTTAGGAGGTGGTCTAGCAAACGCACCCAGGACCATCGTATGGTTCATGGAACATGAATCCTGTGGATTCCATAATGTATCTGGATAAAAGGTATTATGCCAAGTTTCATTAAAATTCGCCTATTAAGTCTATTCGTTCTTTTTGCGTGATGCGCGGACAGACAAACAAAAATGGTTGTTTTGGGCTCTTACTTTACACTGCAACGACATTTTCAAAAGATATTTAATGTACAGACAGTTTTATTACGATTTCATTATATGTATATTTTTTTAAATATTGTCGCAGAAAAAAGGCGCCAGACGAGCATACAGCCCACCTGGTGGTAAGTGGATACTGTCGTCCATAGACATCCGCGATACATGCCAACATCAGTCCAGAATGACAAACGTTGTAGATTAAGGAATAGATTGGGAAAATGGAGAGGGATGGGATGGGAATGGGCTCTGGCACATCTCACTCACTACCGGAAACAGGTACGTACATTGGAGAAATACGATAAAGTGGGAAATGCAGTACATTTCAAGGTAGTCTTCTGTGAGAAAGATAGAAGATTTAGATTTATCTGTGAGATGTATGTGAGAAGATAGAGTAGCGGTGCGGTGTCTGCAACTTCATTCGCATGAACTTGTGATTATATAGTGGGAACTCTATAATGGATCTGGATACAAAATACCTTAAACGTTAAACCGCCACCTAAACTATAACGATGCCAAGTTTCATTAAAATCCGTCCTTGGTGCCTTTTGCGTGATGCGCGTACCGACGGACGGACGGACAGACAAACAAAAATTACAAAAAAATGTTATTTTGGCCCGTATATCACTCGTACTTTACATTGCAAGGACTTATTTTTAAATATTTAATGTACAAACACGGCTTTGTTAGGATTTTGTTATATCTATAGATGAAAGATTTAAACGGGTCCTTAGCCCTTAACCACGGTTGCTGCAATCCAGTCGAAACGTCAAGTAAAATAAATGAAGTAAACATACGCGTTAAGACCCGTTTAAATCGATAAATGTGTGTGAGAAACGCGAAAATCTCAAATGTTAATATTATTTTAAGTACACTTACCTGGGTTCTTTATAATGACGTTGGCTAGGGCCGCCAACGCCATTGTGACGTGTTCCACCCTTTGCGTCGTCATGTCCACTTGCGCTTGCGTATAGACGAACTTCAGTAGATCCAGAATGAGTTGTTGAGGGTTCTGTCAACAGTTATTCGAGATTACAATCAAATAAATAAATCTGGTAAATGTGACGATACTGAATCACTGTTAAATTGGTGTCAATTTCTCCACAAAGAAGGTGATGGGCACTTCCACAGTAAATGTTTATGAAAAATAAACATTTCGCGTGTTCATACCTCGCCAATACACTTATCTCGATGGTCGGCCAATAACACCGCCAACACACACGAAAACGATAGAGAACGTGAACGAATCGTTCTATTGGTCGAATCATTATCGATAATTAATTCTCATATTACTCACTATGTGTTCGTACCTCACCAATTGTGATGTGTTGCTGTTTTATATAGTAGTCGGATGATTTAAATAAACCAATTTGTATAACATTAGTTTTTTATTTGCAATTTTACTTTTACAACAATCCGCTATGCCACACGCTTCACCGATTATAGATTAACTATAGAGATGTCCGTAGACTAAAGCTTATTAAAACGATCCCTAACAATGGTGAACTTACCTCGATGGTGAACTCGGGCTGCTCGTTGTATATGTCGATATAAACACCGCCGACACACACGAGTCCGTCGTGCGCCGAGTAAGTGAACGCTTCAACGAGCGGTGCGTCGTCCTCAATTGTTCGCGCATTGCGCAGTACGTCGCGAAGTTCTGCTCGGGTACTATTGTCCCATACGAGGTATGGAGTCCGCCAGTTGGACGTCAACGTTTTGAGCAGCTAAAACACAAAATTATGAATATATTTATTTACAGTAAATACAATTCGGAAGTTCCTTCGTAGAAAGAGATTTTGAGCAAAGGTATATTCGATCAATTACATTTTTTTTTTATATAGAATAGATGGCATACGAGCGGGCGGGCCACATGATGGTAAGTGGTCGCCGCCGCCCATGGACACTTTTAACACCAGGGGCTTGCGCGTGCGCTGCCGACCTTGCAGAGTCCTGTTCACAGCTCTCATTCTTTACTACTTTTTTGTAGTTCGTCAAAAGTTGTCAATAGTCAAAATATTTGATGTTCTAAAATGAAAAAATAAGATATACTACAATGCTATTTTTGCAGTTGGCGTCATGTAGCCGTCTTTTTAATAAGCCGATAGTGAGCTGCAAAGCGAGTTGTAATCGTTTGAACGCTTGATTACTTTAAGAATACCTACTTTATGCTGTGGTAAAATAGGTGACGCGCATCAGTTGCTCGTCTTGGTTACTGGCGTTGGTTATTTATAGTTGGCCTACTTTATATTTGTCCTTTATCGAAACCACCAATGTGCAAAATTTTTTGAAATGTTAATTTGTGAATATAAAATCCACAACCCGTTTTATTGAATTGAAAAATGAATTTACGTGGATTTATGAACATGTTCGTGTTTTTGACATTGGATAATTTGAAGGGCGATACTGTTGCTAAGTCACATAAGTAAAACAACGCCAAAATTACACTTTCGTGGTTTTGGCATTGTATCTATGATATGAGTATAATAAATATAGGGATCTCATTTGATTATGGTAAAATATATACAATTTGACAATTCCTTGGTTGAAAGAGGTTCAACCTTACCCACGATCACGTATCAAGCATGACAGTTATGTCGTATTTAAACACGAAAGACGACAAATATTGGTATCATTCTTGTGCAAAGCTGACCTTCACTTTAAAAGGCCAAAATTCAAAATTTACACAAATGATACTTCACCTCTGTACATTATTTTCGTGTTTTTTTATAAAACAAACTTTATTCGTAAACATTACACTCAAAAGCTCTCACTAGAATAAGACAAACACTGACTTTAAGGATGTAAAATTTGGAATCTAAAATATACAATTGAATTATTATGAACCCTTAAATACAGAACCACTATAAACCATAATGGTACCTCACCTCGTGTTGATCGGGCTCGTTGAGCCTCGCGCACAAGTACGGCGTGAGTAGAGTGTGCAACGCGTCACGAATGCGCTCGTCGTCCGGCGTCGGTTCGTCGTGAGGTCCGTATAAAGCGCCTAACGCTATCACACACAACTTCGCCAGCTGATTTGCAACCTCCTGACAAACGAACAATATAAATGAACAGAAGTATCAAAATTATTTGTTTTATGGAAAAAAGATCGCAAGCGAACTCAGTCTACTCGGTGGGAAGTGAATAATGTGCCCTGTTACATCTGCTATACACACCAACATCAGTTTAGAATGGCAAACGTTGGCACGCCCTCGCTCCATTAATATAAAGTATAAAATAATAGGATAAAGTACAGTACATTTAACTGTAATGTTCTGCGAGATCGAGGTAACGTGGCTAGTCGAATGCGGGCTGCTGTGGGATTGTCACGTGCACCCTCCCCCACAATTTGCCCAATTAATTTAATAATCAATTTGCCCACAGCCACATACATATGTTAGTTGCCAACACACATATCTCTGTAATTGCAACGCACTACAATCCGCGGACTCAACACGTCCAACTGGCCGAATACCTTCTCACAGAAAACTAACGTAAAACGTACAAACGTATATTAACTTTTAGTATAACGTAAACGTAATAAAATATAGCGGCTAGTAAATATGAAAGACGCTCACTTGTGCTAATTGCGAGCGACAATCGTTTCGACAACTAGGATTATAACACAGTATTATAGCTCTTAGACGTCGTAAAGCTAAGTCTATCATTGTTTTCGTACTTGTATATTAGCCTGTGCATCAGTCTCAACTCGAAATTCAGTCAACAAGTAGTCGTAATTAAATACAACAGGTAGTAAATGTGGACTTGTGTTATTTTCGAGCGACATGTCGCTTCAACTATCCGGGACTACCATCCTACTGTCGCTTAGTTAGATGTCATAAAGCTAAGGCGGTCATTGTTTCAGTACCTGTTTATTAGCCTGTGCGTCGGACTCCATTCCAGATTCGGTTAACGTCTAATCGTAATGAAGTACAGTGGATAGTAATTAATATGACAGCGCATGCTAGTTACCAGCGATAACTCGACTATCAAGACTATAGACAGTATTCCTAGGCGTAAAATTAAGGCTATCATTATCTTCTAACCTGTTTATTAGCCTGTGCGTCGGTCTCCACTCCAGATTCAGTCAACGTGTAGTCGTAATGAAGTACGGCGGGCAGTAAAGCGTGTACGACACCCGCCTCTGCTAGTTGCGAACGACAAGTCGCTTCTGCCGCTAAGGCTGCGACTGCCTCTGCGCCCGCACACGCCGTGTCGCCTATATGCTGTTAGAGATGAAACATGACATAATGTGTTCATTTTTACACTATTTTTACTGGTAGATTCAGTTTACTGGACAACGTTTACGTCAAAAACAATTGTCTTGCTCAAAACATAGTATGACAGGATTTTCGTCTATAATTCAGAGGCTTTTTCAAACACTTCTTTCGATTTTTTGGACAACTCAATCGTGGGACAAAGATAAATGCAGCAATTAATGATAGTAATTAATCCAAACAGATCAGAATAACGAATAGCTTATGTTATCTGGTAAGGAAGGGAAGGCTTTTTAAATTGCTAAGACTACTTAGGAAATATCTGCTTCAAGTTACTATTTAGATACATCTATGTACTCACAAGTAAACCAATTAAAGTTTCAAGATTTTGGTAAGGACATTTTTAATTGAAATTTAAACCAAAGTTTGCAAATTTTTCCTTCAAATGTTTATTACAAAGTACACTTTATGTGTGAAAATTTAAGTCGTGGTAATAAAGCTTGTCTTATTCCTACTACTTTAATGTAACCTCGTAGGCATTGTAAACTCATTGTAGATACCAGTCGTCTTAACAGAGGCACCAGGTCGGCTCACAATTGCTTCATACTGGCGTGCACGCCGCGGAATGCACGCAGTGCGTGCACACCGCTACTCTCGTATCAACCGCCTTACTCGTCATGGACCACCTGCGATATGCAATGTACCTATCTATGTATCATACATACAGGTCGTCTCAGCAGCGGTACTAGGTCTGCGCACAGCTGTGTGATGCCGGCGCACACGTCGCGGCACGCGGGGAACTGCGCCGCGACCGCGAAGCAACGCGCGCAGTGTGCGCACACCGCTGCGCTAATGTCGCCTGGTTTACTCAACTCCGATAGAACTGAGACGCATCTGGTCATCGCCTCGTGGAGCACCTGCGTTATGGACAGTTTTAGTAAAAGTGAATGTGTGATGTGGTGTTGGCCGACTCTAGAATAGCACCACCCCATCTCTTCCCGTGGGCATCGTATAAGGCTATTAAGGGATAAAAAAGCGGTTACCACAAGCTGAGGAACTACACCACTCCTAAAGAGGGGACTCGTCAACCCGCTTGGTTAGCGTGGCGTTTTGTTCAGCAGTGGATACTGAAAGGACATGTTGCAGTGCATTGTATACTTTTGAAACTCCAGAAAAACTTCACTAAATTTCAACTAAGGATTACCAGCTGAATACAAAACACCAATCACAGGTGTCTGGATTTAGAGTTGCCCATTGTAGGGTTTAACTCCCACATTAAGAATGTCAAATGTTATGATATATTAGGATCCAGAGGACTTCGTATCCCAAGGATCCAGTGTTAAGTTGAGGAGTGTGGAAGTCAAAAAAAATCAAATCAAAATATTTGTGGATTGTAGATGCAAAGATATCACTAGCATTACAAATTTTGGCATTATATCCCGCCCTTTGGGCATACAAATTCTTATATTTACAATCAAATAATAAAAACATACATAATGATTTTTTATAGTCTACATGGTCGGTCAAATAGTTAAGATAAGTTAATAGTTGTTGATAAGAAAATCACAGTTTTTTCTTAAATGTGGCGTCATGTTGAGTGGTCGACTTATTTTCGACATAAATCAAATGGAAGAAGTTAAAAATGGTCACCTGCAAACCGCCCTCCCTCCTCAATTCCTCAGCATTCAACGCAGAGCACTTGACAGTAGCGTGCGCTAATTCGCACGCAGCGGGCAGTAGAGCGGGCGCGTCCTGCTCGGCAAACAGCTGCTCCGCTTCCGCCTCCAGCCGTGCCGTGCGGAGCAGCTGCGGATAGCCCGCGTATTTGTACGGAGCCAGGACTAGAAGACACAGAATTTTATTTATTTATTTATTGTGTATATCATGTTCCAGATATACGCTAAAAACAAGGGTGCTTAAAGCCATGTTATAAGTCTAAAGAAAGTAACAATGCAAGTCATATAGTTTCCCAAATAGACCAGAGGTTCGTGCTAGACAACTATTTAATTAAAATTATTAAGCTAAATGGAATCGACATCAGCCTATAACGGCCCACAGCAGGTCACAGGCATAATTACTTACATATCTAACAGCTACGAGTAGTCCACTCTGCCACTTAGCGGCGATATTTACTTATTATGCGTAAAGCGCTAGCCCCACTGACGGCATAGTCACTGACTATCAATGTGGAAAGTGTGCCGCGTGTATACCATCGATCAACCAAAATGCATAGATAGATAATTCCTCGAACCGTTTGTACGGAATGAACTAGCTGTTAGGTAAGCTGTGGTACAGGCCTCCTCTAGTAAACCTGTACTGTGCAACTGTACATAGTCTTCAATAAGCATTTCACACGACACAATTACGCGACACCGCAAAGTTAAATTAGTACGTGAAGAGCAATCAAGCGTACCGCACGTGCTTGCATCAATAATTAACTGTTGAGTGAGAATAAAATAAGTAAACAGCATTTCATTTAAATAAAGTTTGTATGGTCAGCAAGCGACAGTACAAAATCATCAGGATGGCCATCAGCCACCATGCGGGCTCAGTGCGGATTAGTGGATACACATGCTCCTGATTTTTTTTTCAAGAAACAAATTCCTACAAATACAATCTCCAATCCAATCCAATACAATTATCAAATTATTCAAAAAGTGAATGTAAACAATCATCAAAATGCTCGTTTGTAAATGCAAAAAATACAATTCTGCGAACAATCTGTTAGCCAATGCTGTACTCGTACACTTACCATCAGAATACCTTTGGAACAGTATAGTCTGTGTCCTCAATATAAGTACAATATTATTAGCGTTAGGTCCATCTCCAGTCCATACATTTCTGCTACATAGGAACTCATATGCTTGATTCACAGCCTCGAAACGATCCTGAAAATAACATTACTATTAATTCTTGAAGTACAGATATAAGATTATTACGAGAAGGCATCCCAAAAAAAACTTATTAAGGTTAACGATTTCAATAAGGACCTGTGGCGATTACAGTTAAAGACAAGAATGAGACTGAAACATAAATTTACTTGGTGAACTCTGAAGTCCAGTAAATGTAAAAAAAAGTATAGAGACATACCAGAGAAAAAGATGTACACAACCCATTAAGATTCAAACAATGTTGTCTTTAAACAAGTGAATGTCAAGTGTTAGTCAAAAACAAGTGTTAATCAAACTGCGGTTGACAGTAACGAACTACCCTTTTATTTCTGCTACACCCATAGACACACACACCACATGATAGATGGCACTAGTTACATATGATTTTGTTACCATAATAAAATAACACGACCGATTATCAAACCTGGAACCTTTTGATTACAATAGGCAGAGCACTAAAAACTGGGCTAATCAGTCATCTAAATCTTATCTGAGCAAAACAATACTGCCCTCTTTAGAAGAAAGCACGAGTGCATTTTGATGGCATTAGAGAAAAATGCAAAAAAAAATGATAAAAATTACATTAATTTAAAATCAAGCCAGCAACTTGGAGTTTTGGGTAAAACAAAAAGAATAGCCGTTGATTATTCGCTTTGATTATTTTTAATTTCCCAATTATATGCCACTAATGCCTTTTGTTCTTAGGAGGGCAGAATAGATTTTTCGGGTTCCTTACCCGTCCCTCCGGGTTTTTGTCCGGATGATACTGTTGTGCAAGACGGTAATAGGCCTTCCGTACTGCAGCCTCGTCGTACTGCCCCGTGCCGAGGCCTAGGGCTGCGTAGGCCTCTGCTGCCGTCATTGATGGGGGCTTCTTCTCGACCTCGCGACGCCACGCCTCTAACACGTCTTTTAGAAGTTGCACCTGTTGATGGAATTATTCTAGTTACTGGTTGCCAGCGTTTCGCCTGCATTGTGCGAAGCAAAACCTATTATACGAAGGTGCATTAAAAAGTTCTGAGCCTGAGTATGAAAATAAACATTTTTTTTAATATTTTTAATTTCTACATAGTCCCCTAAAAGATCAATGCACTTTCGATTCAGAAGCACTTATCAGCCAATATGCCACTATATGATGGAGCAGATTGTCCTAAAGTCTTCTTCATATTGTGAAAAATTTGCGTGAGGTTTAACCCCTCCTTTTGAAGGTTTGTTCTTCGTTATTGAAAAATCACAAAGCTCTCTTTACGAAAAGTTCCACAAAATCCACACTTTTTAATATTTTGGATAACTATTTTTTGGGTTTTTGTTTTTGTTTATACTTATATTGTATTCTGGTGCACTGATATTTTCATTTTTCTATTTTAAATTAATTTGACGTGTTTTAGTGAGCACTCGCACATGTATTTCTGTTCTTAAAGTGTTTTTGTTTCACTAGTCGTCGGATCACTTGTTTTAAATGTTTATAGATTTTATTTAGGGAACTTTAGGTTTATTTAAAACAAAGTTTATTTGTAATATGGTTTAATATTATGATTTATGACTGTATGTTTCCTCAATAAATAAAAATAATTATAATAATGACAGTAGACGTATTAATTTCTGCATGGTTGACTAAGAATGACAGTTATTTGTACCAGTTAGTGTTTTTATCTTTTAATCACATTTAATACCTTAGGCTCAGAATTTTTCAATACCGTATTTGGTATATGAATAACGCATATGTCAAATATAATAGGAACCCACTGATATGTTGCAGTTATTAAGTAAACAACAAAGTATATTTCGTATTTACAATATTTCTATTAGTTGTTTCAACTTTAAACAGTCATGTGTTACGAACTACGTATAATCAATACAGTTTAAAATTTGTTTTCCAACACGCCCGGAATAGAAATTTTCGTTTTAATTTTACAAAACTTGTTTAGCAAAGAAACCGTTGACCATTTGATATTATGTATCCCATACACGTAAAATATAACAGACATATAGATAACATAATATCTCATTGCAGGACCTGTGCCCTGTAATTGTAAAGGAAAACCCGTGATACAAAAACAATGACAAATTGATTTGGAAATTGAATTCCAGGCGGTTGGAGTTGAAAACAAATACTAGTTTTTCTATAAAAAATGTGGTATGTGGTAGAGTGAAAATATAAGAGAAAATGTGAGTGAAAGGTCCCGAACGGGTAGTCGGTGAAGCGCTGCATGTTGCACAGGTGTCGCAGGTAGAACATGTTACAGAAGAGTTCCTGCTGCAGTTGTGAGTAGCTAAAGATAATGAAATAATCGGTTCTGGTATCGTCCAGTCGGGGAAACGCTGTGTGTAGCACAGGGAAAACATGTTGCACAAAAACTCGTGTGGTAGCCGCAAGTATCTAAAAGTGATAAAGTAAATAGAAGAGAGGTGGTGAACTCACCGGCTCCGGAACCGTCCAGTCTGGGAACCGCTGGGTGTCGCAGGTAGAACATGTTGTAGAATAGATCAAGCTGCAGCTGCGGGTAGCGCACGGCGGATATCGCCAGGTACGGGTAGCTAAAGATATGTGGTAAAGAGTAGGAAAAGAAGAGAGATGGTAAACTTATGGGCTAGTCTAGAAAGTGCAACATGTCGTGTGGAACATATTACAGATGCGTTCCTGCTGCAACTACGGTTAGCTAAAAGTTTATGGTAAATAATGGAAATATATGAGTAGTGGTAAACTGACCGGCTCCGGTATCGGCCAGTCAGGGAAGCGCTGCGTGTCGCACAGGTGTCGCAGGTAGAACATGTTGCAGAAGAGCTCGTGCTGCAGCTGAGGGTAACACACGGCGGGTATCGCCAGGTACGGGTATCTCGCCGCCACGTGCGCGCGCAGGCGTGGCGTGAACTCGCCTATGTGCGCTGATACCTTCATTATCAGCATGCGTCTAAGGAGAAATTAATTGAATGAATTAATGAACGACTAGCGGGAACTGTAAAGATAGATACTGTAAAGATAATTCGCGGCATAAAGTGTCTTGACGACCGCACTGTACGCAGCGACTCTGTCAAGGAAGTATGGATTAACCACACGACGATGACGGAAGGTATGATGGTAAAAACTAGAAGTTGGCATCAAATTGAACAACTCCTCAGGACACTCCCCGTTATATAAGCAGTAGAACACGCAGAGGGACGCAATGTCTCTCCGGACTTTAGAGAGGTTCTAAACAGTCTGTAAGAGTGGGATCGTCGACAGTTCGAACAGCTCGTGGTTGGATGGAGTCAAATGGGTCCAATTGATATCTCGGTGCACAAGCCCAGAGATGTGAGCAGTACCCCATATGGGGCCTAACCTACGATTTTTAAAGCATTAGACGTTGTCCCGGGGTGAAGTACCGCATTGTTCTGTACAGTACACCGAGCTCTTTGGAGGCTAATTTAGCCTTGTTTTCCAAATTCGACTAAATTCGACTTTGCTTTCCGATACTTTCCGAAATCTTAAGGGGTATGCTCTGAAAGCGCGGTGCTATGACAAAGGGGGCTTTATTAGCGGTGAATTCACAGACTTGTGTCTTACTGAGGTGTCTTACTTGTGTAATTCAACTAGGTTCAGAGAAACATAAAAATAATGTTAGATGAATGGTACACTCTTTGAATAGCAGAGCGATTTAAATGAAGTTGTGCACTTATATTACACTGACTAAGCTCAGACTGAAAAAGTGCCACAGCTTGCGCGGCTACTTTCAGCACGGTATCCATAATTTTAATGTCAAAATCGGTTCAAATCTCAGGAAAAACAATTCAACGAAACTTTTATTGAAAAATACGCCATTAAATCAAAAAAACTGCTCCAATTCAAACTCTCTGATTCCTTATTTTTTCAAAACAATGAACTGACTCGGCTTTTCTTCTGTGGTTCAAATTCGTGATTTCAAATTTGGAACAATAGCACACTAAAATTATGGTGAATATGCCAGCTTCAAAACTGCATAAAGACTTTTTGATCGGTCAAATATTTTTTTTATGTTTCAGGCCATCAAAACTAAAAATGCAGGCTGGCTCGATTCAGGTGGGCGGAAGTTTATTTCATGCAGAACTTATATTTACTTCGTGATATATGGTATTCAACAGTTTATATCAAAAATACAACTTCAGAATTATTTTAATAAAGAACAGGACATCTATTTTTTTATAATTAAGGAAAAGAGTTATACCACTTGAAATGATAAATGCGAGTATTATTGCAAGTATATGCATTTTACCTCTGTTAGCCTCTAATATGTATCAAAAATGTAGCACAACCAAAAATGGGTAAACGGTGTTTAGTACAAAACTACGTATTCTAGTAGAGTATTCCACTATAAAAATGTATACATCGTTATACACTGGTTATACTGGTTACATATTTATGGGACTGACTGTACAAATAATCACATATACCTACCTCATTTCTGAATTCCAAATAGCTTCAGGTGTATCCCATTCGCCGAGGAATATCTGTGCAAATTTTTCTGATCCATGGTTTTCTAAATAACACACCATCGCTTCTGGAAGCAACTGGCCCAGTATAGATCGCTGCATGATGTCTGAACTTGTCTAGGAAATAAATAAATGAATTGAAAATAAATCATAAGAAACGCAGGGGAATACAAAGAAGACATTACGAGTAGATACAGTACCAGACCATGACATAAAATTTAGTTTTAAATTTTTGAAACCAGTTACTCTTGAGCCTTTAAAAATAGACATTATTTAAACTTTTTGTTGCTTAGGTTTAGTCCAAGTGGTTAAAAGTTAAGCTTTATGTAGATTATAATAATAAAATAAAATCACCACACTCATTGACCCACACTAGGATTCCCAGTGTCGTGGGTCCAGAGACACACACAAACACAAATACATACCCAAACCCGTCTTTAAACAATTGAATGTCTGACAGGGAATCAAACCCGGGATTTATTGCACAGCAAACAGGGTCACTACCAACTGTACTAATCGGTCGTAACAAGAAATTAAATGTAAACATGACCCTACAAACACGACTCGTAGTCGTACTAAGACAGAATGATTTCTTTATACGGCACTTAGATTAAATTTTAACCCCCTCTACACTCACTCACGAGACGGAAGCAAAATTTCCCTATTTTTAAGAATATTTAAGAAATATGTAGTTCCATAAACACTTTTCAATAATATATCGTCTATAATACGTATAACAACTAGTTTTAAAATTCAGAATTTCTTGAAGTTTTAACTGTCCTAATTTTAGAACTATAAACTTAACCATTTATATATTGGTTGAGTTTGTAGTTCAAAAATTAGGCCCAAACCATTTTGTGGCAGATTTTAATAGTCAGTTAAAATTTTCGTGGCCTCTGCAATAGGCATCTTAAAATCGAAAAGTAACAAAATGAAATGTACGAAATCAATTGTAAAAAATCGGTATAGAGAATTGCCTCTTATAAATTAATAGCGGTGCGGTGCCAGACACTTCTTTCGCGTGAAGTTAAATATTTCATGTGTATGGAAAAAGATACATAAGAAAATTGCCTACCTGATCAGCTCTAAACGCCTGTTTCATGTGGGTAAGTCTCAAGAACCTCGCGATGGGCAGTAGGTTTGAGCCGGTATATAGAAGCATGAAGTAGAATACACCAGTTAGGTACAATTTGGATATTTCCGGGTTGTCTTGCATCACTTCGTACAATAGGGTTGCCACCTAAAAATAAGTTCGTTAGCTTAAATAACCGTAACTTAGCATTGTAGCTATTAGAATCTTAGAAATGTATTATAACACAAAAATAACGTAGCATTAAAATAATTTTGACTACATCGCAGACAAATCGATATTCGGTTTTATGATGTGTATTTATCGTCCACTTCTGGGCACGGTGATAGCCTGGTGATAGACGGTGATAGTGAATCTTATACTAGATTTACATTCGTGTGATCGTGAGTTCAAATCCTCGGCCTGTACCAATAAATTGCAATTTAAAGCGCGGGTTTTTAAAAATTGTCACTAATAAATTTTTCACGAAGCATGGTGCAGGTGACAGGTCCCATATGTAATTTTTTAAATTAAAATAATAAGCTGATATATTTTGTAGTTTATGTGTTATAAAATATAAACAGTTACAAAACGCTATAATATGACTAAGAGCATAAAAATAATGTGTTTATAGTCTTCTAATTTTTCCTAGTGAAAATCAAATTACACATATTAATTTATTCTGTGGCCTGTTCATCCGGTGTCAAGCTAGTGATGCGACTAAAAAAATACTAGTATATACCATAGGCCCGAAAACCGCTAGTATATACTAGGGGAGGCCTGTGCCCTGAAGAGGGACGTTATAGGTTGATACAAGTACTGGACACGAGCATCCATGTGCATGAGAGAGGTATGACCTTAAAACATCAAGCTGTCAGCGTACGGCGGGTTCTTGGCGGGTAGCGACTTTGTTATCCCGCAGTGTAATACCAAAGCCGGCCGACACCACATGGCCAGGTTAGCTTATTTATATACATATTTTATATATAATTGCATTAAGTCCGCCTCTGTACAATATAGTGAAAAGGAGTAAATAAATAATGGGATTAATAGGTAAGAGATTTTTTAAATTTTATCTTGATTTTTGTGCCTCATTAGCTCGACTAAGAAAAGTTATTGTTAAAGAAAACAGCAAGTAATTTTGAAGTAAATAACGAAAAAACATATCTAGGTCTTGCGAGAATCCTCATGAGATTCATGCAAAACCGATGCATCCTCAAAGAGTTGCAGTTATAGGGCCATTTTTTTAGGTATCTATATTTGGGTAGGCATAGAGAGGTATCGGAACATGCTACAGGAGTTTTTTTGGCACTAATTGGAAGATATGGACCTCGATCAACTGTGGTTACAACAGGACGGTGGCTTTATTTTTTTTCTAAATTAAATTCGGCGCCCAATCTGGGACAGCCTATATTATTATCAATCTAATACTTGAAAATTGAATCAAAATTTATTGAAATGTTATATTATAATTTACCTTTTCAACGAGTATGGGATCGAATGTGAGCAGTAACTGGACGACGTGTGACAAACAAGCTGGTTCGGACAATAATCGCTTCACTTTAGGCAGTGGTCGGATTACTGCGTCCTCTTCGTCTCTGTAAAGTAAAAGTTAATTAAAAACCCGACGAGTGTAAAACCCTAAGGGCTGAGTCCCACCCACAGCAGGTCATAGCAACGATGCGGCGGGTCTACGTCATGTACGAGTACATATTTTAATAGTGAACTTTATTTCCAATATACATAGTTTAAATTTGTTCCACAGAGATGTTACACCTTTACTTTAAAAAAAAAAATTTTTCATCCCCCTATCTCGGAAAAAGTATTTTTGCTCTTCGATATCTGAGTGCAAAAGCCGTTTTTATCCGCTAGAGGATAAAGTAAATTGAATTTAGAACATCGTGTGCACTAAGTTTGTGAATTCAAAACATCATTAAACCTATATACTTCTACCTCCATGTTGCCGAATTTATCATACAACCTTTTTTAATTTGTTAAAAACTCAGACTCGGAACCTTCTTGGTGTACTTTTTTTTTTGCATTTAGTCATTTCCTCGTTGAGGTGGGATGAAAAGTTACGTGTTGCACTCGAGTGCAAAGATTTTTCACCTCGTGCTCTTTTGATTCCCTCGCTAACGCTCAGGATTCTAATTTTTGAATCCTTCGCTTGCTCGGTCATCAAAATTGAGCACGCGGTTAAAAAGCAACTTTGCACTCTTGTATAACAAATAACTATTATATAATTAAACATCATTTTAATATTGATTTCGAGAATAATAATGATGATTTTATTTAATAACTATTTGAAAATGTTTTTTTCTTTTTGTTAACGCTATTATGAGTGAAAAGTAAAAATATGATGTGTCAAATCTCAGTCGGCAAAGTGAAACGACTATAAGATAATACATATACATATCTTTAAAAGATGAAAAAATGTATGTTGAAACACTTATTTGCTGAATTTTAAACTTTTATTCCTTGAAGACAACGGTAGATATATTACAAGGAATTTAAAAGCAATCATTACTACAATAATTTCACGCAATCGACATTATTGCATAGACAAACAGTGACAATTAACTAGGGACTAAAATGTTGCCAACACACAGATACAAACTCAACAAAAAGGTTTTAAAGAAATACCTGTAAGAGTATTGACACATTTACCTGTTAATATCTCGCTAAGAAAATATTACCTAGAAATTATTAATTCCCTAGGAAATGATACAGACAATATAATACCTGTTAGGTTATAATTTTATATAACGAAAATAGGTGTAGCTTCATCAGAAGTAAAAACAAATATATAGATACATTTACCTGCTGGGATAATATCTGGAACACGTAATAAGCAGGTCCAACACAGTGGCGGCGAGCGCGCTCTCGTCCAACACCGGGGTGCCTCTCGCCACCAGCGTCCACTTGAGCTGCGGCACCCCGCCCACTGCGCGCCACCCCTCCATGCTGTTCGCCCAACACTTCGTCTTGTTATTGATTTCACCAGATTTGTACAGGTCTTTTAACTGTTCAAAAATAATGTGTGGTTACAAATTGTATACATTTTACAAAAATGACCATAAAGTATTTGAACGAAATGTAACATTCGTACATCACTCGCGTACGCGTACGCATTCGCGTGCACATTAACTGATGTATACGTAAACACATATACGATTCTCATCCCATCCTATCCCGCCCCATTTTTCCAACCCTTTCTCCAAATTCATTCCTAAATCTCCAAACATAGGCAACGCATCCGTGGCCGTGCCTACATTTGTCATTCAGGCCCTATGTTGGGATGTATCGTGGATGTACTGAGGACGACAGTATCTTTTACCTTCAGTGGTGAGTATACCTTCATTTTATATTAAAAAAAAACACATCGAAAAGTGTAAAAAAAAAAAAAAAATTTTCGGTGTGGTCATCAGTCACAAATTAGGGTTTCACTATTTAGATTACACCTGCACGTCGATATGTTAATAATAAAAATAAACTAATCTCAAAACCTCAGCTGTAGAACACAACACCACCTTCGCCTTCCTTCATTTCTCTAAGTAAGAACACGTTTTATTTATAAAGATTTCACTATAGTTCGTGCCATTTAGCATGGCAATAGCGAGCATTCACACCTCCTACTAACCTACTGGCGATAGCTATTTTCGTTCAATACGGAGAACATTGGCAAGTGTCGCTATCGTAAACAAGAGTACATTAGTTCGGGGTGAAAGTCGAAACAATGACCGCTATTGCCATGCTAAATGGCACGAAGTATATACATTTACCTGCTGAAAGCTAACAGGTCCCATTCTCTGCACTTTATCCCCCTGCTCTACATTATAATACCACTCCCTATCCCCCCCAGTCTGCTGAGCCGGTCCCTCTATAACGTTGCTCTGAGTCGGCACTGTTGCCCGGGACGTGTGCAAATGTGCCAGGGTCATGAGGTCCACTAATATTCTGATGCCGTTCCATTCAAGTATTTCGCTAACGTTTCGTCTGTGTAAAATTAGTTTTGACAGGAACTGTACTAGGCGATCTCTTTCCATTTTGTCGCATGTCTGTGAAAATCGTAAATTGTTAAAAATAAAAGCGTTTATCGCCAAATGTGGAGTGGCAGAAAAACGATTCCGTGAACGAAACGTATGCCAAAGAAAATAGGTTTAAACTCTATTTTCTTTGGCATACGGTTGCAAAAATAATTACACGACTTGGAGCAGCGCATCAAGCGGCCATTTTCAACAGTACATTAAAATAGTTACTATTTAGATTAAACTATGAGATGTAACCGACAACCTGAATTAAAGTAATTATATCGGTTCCTTTTTCTTTGACTCCACTTCATAAAAAAGAAAAAATTGATAGTGAACTTAACTCTATGGCAAGCAATGAGCAAACCTCAGAATTGTTTTATATTCATATTAATAGAACAATCAATTCAATAACAATCATTGACGATTACAACAACACATAATATATGGTAATTCGAACATCTCACTCACCCTGTCCAACATCTGCACAATATATTTAGTATCTGCAAAAGGCCCGATGTCCTCGAAATACCGTCCGTACACTATGCTCATGGCTTGCAGGCACATGCACTTCATCTCCACTTTGGGCGTAGATAGGAACCGGTGGTACAGGTCGTTGAAGAACTCATACCTGAAATATTTTCATTGCTAATACAGTTTTTTTTATAAGGCAAGAAGCAGATGATATCGTTGTTCGCAGCGACACGCGACCATACGACATGTAGCTCGATGTGGAGGGCTAAAAGAGTTTTTCAAAAGTTTTTTTAATTATTTTATTTTAATATAATCATGAAGGTTTGATATGATTTTTTTATTTGGTTTTTTATCAGGAAATTCACACTAATATAAACAAATATCAGAAATCCGAAAGTGTGTCTTAATATTAATATCCAAAATAATATTCTGTTTTCCGTATTCATGATTAAACTACTGAATTATTTCAATGAAATTTGGCCAAAGAACTAGTCTGAAAAGGGGAGGACATGGTATCATCTCTGAAACTACCGATGCGGGCCATGTCGCGGGGCTAAAGCTAAAACAAGAGAAACAAAAATTCTTTAAAGCGGCCAATGCCGGACATCGAATACAAAAACGTATACTCACGATTTCCGAATAGGGCTGTCGTCATTATCCCTCTGTTCAAGTAGTATCCTCAAGTAGTAGTCCCCGATCTTGACCTCGTTCTGCAAGCACTGGTAATGCACCTCCAATTCCGCATGATTCCATGACGTAAGAGTGTTGCCAGCTACTTCTCTGTCTGAACTAAACGCGCGCAATTCATTTTCTAAGGCGTTTCGGAGTTCTTCCCGGGTCTGTTATAATACAATATTTTTAAATAGTAACTTTAGGTAATTTAATAGTTTTTTTAATGAAATAGTTGACCCTAGCACAGACTTTTGGTCTATTTCGGTAACTATATGATTTGTACCGTTTAATTATTTCGACGTCTACTTGCCTTTGGTGTAAATCTAGAACATGATGTAAACAATAAATGGAATAAATAAATAAAAAATTAAATATTGAACGGCGGCAGAGGGTGGCAAAAGCAGACGACAGTTCACCTAGTACGTGGATACTATCGCCAATGAACATCCGCGGCAGACCCAGTTTATGATGAGTCCAGAATCATAAACATTGCCTCATCTCCTAATGTGACGTTTATTTTTATAGATTTAGGAGTGAATTTAGAAAGATAAAGAACTGATATACCGGACCAAGGAGTTTCCTCATTCGTCCAATGTTTTGTAAGTCGTAAACTGGCCCCGTTCTTTGAATTGCTTCCGGCCCAGTTGACTAGTAGCAATTACAAAAAGCGGTAAACACGACCACAGCCCAGTTTTTGAGATAGAGCCATAACATCTATCATTTAAGTATAAGTAATATTTATTTTATAAGCATTTAAAGACAATAATTATGAATTTTGTAGCATTCTATAGCTGCCGCATGTGAACAGTGATGACGCGATCTCGTGCTGTGCCGTAACAATACAATAGCACGTCCACAACCCGTGCCGGTGTGCCTGTCACAGTTACCTACGTGCAGCATATCTGTTTAATAAAAAATATTTCTAGACACCTACTAACTGTATAATATTTTATTAAAATTACACCGTGAAGTGACAAACAGTGAAGTTTTGTAATGCATCATAATAAAATTGGCATGTATTTATTATTAGACCATTAAATAAAAAATAAATATGTAATTGTGCGTGTCACACACAGTATGTTCCATATAAAGTTGGGCAACGTGTGGTCCTTGTGGAACTGGTAGAAGAGCGGCCAGTTGGAGGTGCTCGTGAGCCTGACGAGACTCCTTACGCTCCGCAGGACCGGCGTTGAACTCAGTGTTGGAAAGCTAGTTGGACGTAGTGCTATAAACATGGAATATGTAATTTTGCTGTCACTTACGGTGTGGTTCCATATAAGGTTGGGCAGAGCATGGTCTCTGTGGAACTGGTAGTAGAAGAGCGGCCAGTTGGAGGTGCTCTTGAGCCTCTCGCGCCGCCGCCGCAATACTACGGGTCTCTCCCTCACTTCCTTGCGCTCTGTGGATGCGGACCGACCGGTGCGTTGAGCCCAATGTTGAAGAGCTAGTTGGGCGTAGTGCTATAAACAAGGTTTTTCTTATACAATAACTAAAATTTTAAAACCGAAAGTTTATAACAAATAAATTGGCATAGGGATAAGATAAGCATTACTGTAATAAAGCCTTACAAAACAGTACTGAACTACGTAAAAAAACGTTAATGAGAAATAAAACATATGAAGAAGGAAAAAAAAAGTAACAAAAAAGGGTTAAAAATTCAGTATATAGAGTTGCAGTGATTGTAGTATGCTACTAATAACCCAAATTAATAATGAATGAATGTTCTGTGTTAGCTGCTCATGCAAAATAAAGACCACAGGTACAGATCATCGTCATTACACATTGATGTATTTGATCAATACCACTATACCAAACAATGGAAGGTATTAAAATAAAGCAAATAAATAAGACCACCGCTACATTAAATTTGCAATAACCATATCGGGGAAAGATGGCGATATATAAAAAAAAATCCGGATATCAATTTTCAGCCAGATCTGTCTGCCTGTGTCTATCCCACCAATGTGTGTAAGTGTATGTTCACAAACTCACCTCAAGATGTTACTTCTCCTGTCGCTCCAGCGCCTCTCAGTGCGCCGCCCTTGACTTCACAGTGGGCCGAGCCAACCGCCTGTTATCTCTGTCTGTTTCACTCTGTGTCTGTGTGTCCTTCTGTGACAAACTCACCTCAAGATGTTTCTCGACGTATTTCACTTGCCGCTCCAACGCCTCCCAGTGCGCCGCTCTCGGCTTCACAGTTGCCTGTGCCAACTGCAAGTTATCCCTTTCTTCCACTGCTTCTTCTGCCAACGCCGTTGCCGGAGGCGCCTCTGTCGATTCCAAAAAGGCAAGGAGTCCAGACGGCTGGAAAAATGTTAGATTTTCATGTCATGTTCTTTCTCTTCCAGTAGATGCAGGAGATTTATTTATTTCTAATATTAATATTTGACATTTTATATGTGGATTCACACATCACAAACCCAAATGTCGATTAAAAGGGTAACACTGCTGACGATACTTTACATCTGTTCGAGCATTGATATATGTATTTTTAATGAGAATAAGAGGGTATATCATAAACTAAGACGCGCCACGGGGGGGGGGGGGGGACTTGTGGTATTCGAGTCGTAATAAAGCAACGGTGACGGACAGAAACTGCAATTTTTCTTATTCGGCTATTTTTATTAATTATTTCGGCAATTTTAATTGGTGTATGTGTTATAAACTGTTGTGTGTGCCCACGATAATTTTGACTGCTTTGGACTAACGGAAATAGATGCTGTGCGGCTTGGACTCAAGGGTATCACCTCTTATTTTGAACATGCCAATGCCTGATATAAATTATACATTGTTATAATTTATATCAGGCATTGGCATGTTTCTATTGAGAAAGACCAGGATCAGCGGGATTAGAACTACTGCTCGTGTGAGTAATCGAAAGCCCTTTCACGAGCAACATTTATGGGCATGGAAACAACACAACAACGCGGGGGATGGGGTGCGGGTGCATCCAGTGTTGTTACGTCCAAATAGAATTGTCCAATAAAAATTGGGAAACGAGATAAATAAATGACGCCACACTCAATGGCCCACACTAGGAAGCCCTGTGTCGTGGGTACAGAGACACAGATAAAGACAAACACACACCCAGACCAGAACATATATTTATCCTTTCTTTTTATTAAACAAATGTATGTCCAACCGGGGATCGAACCCGGGACCTTTTTGCACAGCAAGCAGCGTCACTACCAACTGCGCCAATCGGTCGGTCTTAGATTGTACTTATTGTATCTTAGATTGTAGATAGAGATGGGATTGTACTCACTATTCCTTTGCTTTCCAAACCTTATACCAGATTCCAAAAAACCTAAGTGGCAAGATTTGCTAGTTTTGACTGATATTGTTGGCATGTATCGTGAATGTTCACGAGCGACAGCATCCACTTACCATTCTGTGGGCTTGTCTGCCACCTTTAATGATAAATTAAAGGTAATAAATTAAAGTAAATTAAAGTAAAAAATTAAATAAATTAAAGTTATTATTAATTTAATAATAATTAATAACCTTTAATAATACCTTTAATTTTAAAAAACTTTAATCTTGATGCGTATGTTACAGAAGCATTTATCAACGAGAAAAACTAACATTTCTGAGTAGGATTTACGCGGGCATATGGTCAACAGATAATCGACAGTACATCAATGTCTTGGTAAATACCGTTGATATAAACTAACTAATGCATACAAAGTTGCCACTGTAACGTTGTATCAGTTGAAATTATAATATATAGGTTGCATAACTTACCATGATCCGTCTAAGCAGACTATGCGCAGGCGCATGATCAACAAGCCACAAAGCCACTAGATGTCTCGCCAAGTGCCTATGATGTAACCTCGCCGGTGCATACAATGCAGTGAGAAGATGTCTAGGTAATGCAGCCTCGGCAAGGGCTAGGGCTTGCATGCGGGTGCCTACGCCACCACCACCCTCTTCAACCAATGCCCTCATCACTAAACCTGCGCCTTTCACTATTGCCATTGACGGATGCTGGAAAAAATAACGAATGAATAATTCATTGAATTAATAACAGCTCACTACACTTATACAAACATTAGAATCAATATGAGTTACAAGTAGTTGCTACTATGTCAACTCAGCATATGCTACAACAAAAATCGTAGCACTTGATTTTCAGTTGCGGCCACATCGATGACTCACGAACAAAATTATGTTTTATTTTACTTTATAATTTTATTAACCGACTTCAAAAAAGGAAGAGGTTCTATATTCGACACGTAATTTTTTTTTATATATATATATCATTTTATTATCGATCGGTGTACAAGAGTTACATTTAAAATTTAGGTAGTATAATAAATATAAGTTGTCTCCTCACTGTATTGTTACTTTCTTTGTTGTAATATGGCTGTGACAAATAAATAAGCTTTTATATCGATATCAGTAAATAACATCTCACTGCAGCGAATAAGTCTCCCTTGTTATTCACAACAGTATTTTTTAATATTCTAATATTAATACAAAAATGTACCTCGACAACAAAAAAGGAGAAATAATTAAATGAGCAGCAGAAATAATGAAACAGGCAGCAAATTTAAAAGTGGGTTAGGTTTACGTTGTCTGGTGACAATGGATACAGGACTTCGTCGACTTTGTGTTAGCATTAGTAATTCAAAATTGTTTATTTCAGTTATTCAAAAATAGTTTGTATTGCTGATCACAATTTGCTGCCCGTTTAGTATTCTGCTGCTTGTTTAAAGACAAGCCAAAAAAAATACTTACCTCGAATAATTTAAAAAGCACACGTCCCTTATTTGCAACCATTTCCAACAGCTGATCAAATTGCTTCCCATCTGTGGTTTCACTGTAGGGCACGCACAGCGCAAATGTGAGGAAATCCAACATAGCCGCCACTACTAACGCTCCACTGCCTGCCGTCTGCCAATAAATCAAAATTATTTCACGTATCACAATTAACACCCCAATAGTATGCACTTATTTATTTTTACATTTTATTGTTTTAACAAAAGGCCCCTTTCCTTTCATATTTTGTAATAAATCTGAAATTCAAATGACATGATCTCGATCCGAAATAGACAATTTCTAGATCTATTCAAATTTTCTATTCTATTGTCTATTTCTATCCAAAATAGACAAAAAGAATACGTACCACATGGTCCGCCCACATACTGAGCAGGCCCTCCAAGAATGTCGCCGAGGAGAGCATGCTCGCTTTGTTAAGCTGCTCTTGTCTGAGGTCGGGCTCCGCATGCATGGGTTGCATGAGCGCGCACACCGCGTCCAACGCCGCGTGCGCACCCGCAGCACCGCCGCGACGTAACGCACTTACGGTAGCCGAACCTATCCATTCGCGGAAACTGTAAAAAAGGGCTAAGTTTTAAAAGGAGCAATTGATTTTTTTCTATAGGAAATGAGACAGACGAGCAAACGGCCCACATCATGGTAAGTAGCACCATTGACACCTGCAACACCGAGTGGTGAATGCCGAGTGATATGTGAGTGCACTGCCGGCCTCGCAGGAATCTATTTACAGATATCTTGAAAAACTCCATGTCTCTTAATACCTTAAGTTTTCACGGACTTGACGTCCGCAAAACAAGCCGTGAAGTCCGTGAAAGAAAACCATCCACATTTGCGTTTTACGGCTGTTCGTGGGGCTTCACGGCGTGCGTGTAGCGCCAGCATAAAACAAATATAATCTTTTGAGGCACTTCCACAAACCTACGGGTTCGCGGTATAAAACGTTTCTTGGACCGCACTGAGCATTATAATTAGGAATCAAATTAACAGTTATTGAAGGCAAAAAGACCAGACGTTTTCAATTTCTATAATTTTTATGGACTTATGTGTAACAATTTTAAATAAGAGATGTTTAATACTGTCGCAAATTTAACGATCCACAAGCTATTTCTTTTACAAGTGTCTATAGACTCGACATGGATATCTGGATCGTGTGATTACTTGATTAGACATGCAAGTTAAAATAATGGTGCTCAACTATACTGTTCAACTTATAATGATGGAAAAAACTGAAAGAAAGCGTTCTGCTGAAAGAAGAAAAAAGTGATTACGCAAATGCGCGTCATCAGAGTGGACGGGCAGGTCAGTGGAACTTTTTCACTTGATGAGAGACACAGTTTTCAGAGTTGATGGCTAACCGTCAATGGAGATGTACTAAGTGATTGAGAATAGACAAAACTAAATGGACTCACCCAGACAAAGCAGTGAACGCAGCAAATCCGACCTTACTCGCACAAAGCCTTCTTAACGCATGAAACTGAGCCTCTAATTCCTTCGGCGACAGATTCGCCCCAGACGCGGCGCTGCTCATTAATGCATTTAACGCACCCGTGATTAGTTTCTCTTTGTTCTCCGCAAATAGACGCTGAAAATTATGGATAGTTGTACTTCTATGTGTAAAGATTAATGTTTTGGGAGACCAAAATTATTATTATATATATACAGTGATAAAATTACCCTTTTATTTTCATAAATGTTGTATTTATAAAAGTGGTATTGGCCAACAAAGCGTCCGTATGATTACAAACTTTTCTGCGGTCGTAAATGAGTTGCAATAGTCGGTTTAACGTTCTTATTAGTTTCTTTAACTGAAAGTACAGGTTTGTCCTGTAACCTTTTATTTGTGGTTGGCACCACTTAACTACCAATTAACATAATATTCAATAAACAAAGGAAGTATGTATTTATTCAAATACTCGATTGGACAATACTTCATTTACTGGCTAGAGGGTGAATGTTTGGGGACCAAAAATATATACATTATAAATTTCATGACATATTTTTTCCTTTAGATGAATAGCGAAAACGATTTCAACTCTGTGACAACACCATCTCAGTTTGTACAAATGTCCTATATACCAGATCAATTATTTATCTATTTAAACGGGTCTTACCGTGAACGTTTATCTTATTTATTTCACTCGACGTTTCGGTAAGGTTGCACCAACCACGGTCACGAGCTGACTGAAGAGGCGGGTAGTCCACGTCGAGAGTTGCGAGCAGTTGCATTAACTACCCGCACTGTCAGCTCGTGACCATGGTTGGTGCAACCCAACCGAATCGTCGAGTGAAATAAATAAGATTCGCGTTAAGGCCCGTTTAAATAGATAAATATGTGTGAAAAACGCGAAAATCTCAAATGTTATACCAGAGCAATAACCAGAGCCAAAGCAGACGATTTTATATAAGCCTTATATACATTTTAACAGAATTAATTTTCTTATTTTCCATGTAAGAGTAAGTTTATGTTGATGTCATTTTACTATATAGGGAAATAATTTTACAAATATATATTGGATCGCTTGTGTATATATTTTTGATTTTGACTGTTGATAAATACATTTAATCATGTCTGATGGAATTTACAATGTTACGACATCACAAAAAAATTATATAAATCCCGAAACCTCATCACCTCAAGCAATAATTATAATTTATGTATTACCTTTCATATTTATCAGTGTCAAAGTTTTGTACTGAACTGTTGCCAAATCAATGCAAAGGAAAAGCAAACTAAAGGGGTGGTAAATAATATGATAAGGGACTTACAAGTTCCCATGTAAGAAACAGCCACAACAGGGGACGGGCCTACAAGGCACACAACATAACATTAAATGCAAAAGCACATTGTGACTGTTTACGTGAGTGACTTAAAGCTAATTGCATAAAAATTAGTCTATAAAGACATAACAGGTACATTATTAAAATACTTATATTTCTTACGACTTATGATATTAAGAAAATACCAAACAAATTCCAATTGATGTAAGGGATAAATCGCGTATTTTTCTGGATAAGTTAAAAAAACTATTGCTGTAATACTGTAAAAGTATTTACTTTCTACAATTGTTTTGTAGTTCTTGCATCTCACGAGCACTCATCTGTTTATCTTGTAGCGGTGAAACACATAAAAAGGTCTCTTTTTATGTGTTTGGATACCCAAACACATAAAAAGAGACCTTATATCCCTAAAATTATATGTTTAAATACTAATTACAATTACTTTTCCTTAACTCGTAAAATTTCTTTTCCTAAAATTTGACTCGCGCTTGTAAGTTACAAGAATTATACTCGCCCTTCAAAGTATTAAATTGTCCCTTACGTCAAATGAGATTTCAACCATCGATATAGAACTATTTCATCCTCCATAAATGAAATCAATATTAAAAATCACACTAGCTCACATTACGCAATTTTGAAAGTGGGAGTATGTAGTGATATTTTGTAAGAGTGAATAAACATGACAATTTGACCAGTGAATAACACAACGCAAATCCACTTCTTTCCATTAAATAGATTGGTAAATTTTAACACAAATATCGCATTACTTGAACAGCATTGCACGCCAAACTTAACATGTACCAAACAATAACAAAAAGCAGTAAATCACTAATGAACATGACAATACATTGTGTGCCATAAAAAAAATCTATATTAAATAGGTATCGATAAACTGGCAATGTATACATGCAAACAAAGAAAATGCATGCACTATTCATAATTATTTGTTAGCATTATGAATTATTTGTCTAGTTTCAACTAAATACCTGTAAAAGTGGTTTTAGTAAGATGATTTTCAATCTAGTCACTTACTGCAGCAGATCGAGTTATGTGGTTTTTGTCAAAAATTATAAACGGGAGAATAAACTGTATAGCTGATAAATAAATTGATAATTCATCATTAAATCTAACCACGGCAGTACTTGATTATATTCTTAAATTATTTACAGTCACATTGACTATTTAACATACAACTTACATCTTGGCTGACAGAATAGATGAGCCCGCTGTATCCAATATTAGCGTTAAATCTTTCGATCACCTCCGCGCGAGTCATGCCCACCGGGTTTTGAAATAATCTATAAAAATTAATAAACATATTCATTTTAAATAACTAGATAAACAGTAGGAGCAGTATACAGGTGACTATATAAAAATTGATTTTAAATTTGTTAATGACGTGTTCGCGCATGTTAAAGTAGGTTTAACATAGATACTCGTAAGTAGTAACTACGATTTTGTTATACCTATATTATAATATTAAATAAAAAATACTTTCACCCTTTTTCACTAAATTTCTTGTCTTAAAACCAACAACTTTTGTTATACTTTTTTCTGAACTTGTCACTTTCCCCAAAACACACACACACACACATTCATGTTGTGTATGAATTCATACATAACATATGTTAATTGTGTACAAACACAATTAACATATGTTTTGCAATTAATTGTTCACATTGCTGAATAATTGTTGACATTTGTATAATATTTCATTATAATGCAAGTCTGTTTGGCATGATCAAAAACTATTTATATATTTTGTTAAGTAAAAGCTGTAGATTTTGTTTAAATAAACAAAAAAGAAAATTTAAAGTTGCTATTCTTTTGTATTCTTCACGTATTTTTTCGATTCAGAGAGTAGATTACATTTTTAAGTAATGTAAAATAAATAGTAGCATTTTATAAATTAACTCAGAATCACGACCAGAATCCATGGTTCTCTGGCTTTGAGAAAAGTTTGGTTTTACTCTGTGTAGATTTTTATACATTATCAGATTATCACACCTACAGTTTGCAACAATAAAATCTCATTAATTATCTTATTCTCTAAAACAGTATATATTTACCTGAGGTGATTGGACTCTGTCTCCTCGTCGACGGCCTGGTGCAAGGGGCCGAGCCGGTACCCGCGTGGGGTCGCAGATGACCTCACATGCACGTCGCGCTGACCAGCTGACCGCACGCCGTCCAGCAGGGAAGCTAGCAACGCATCTCTGTAAACACATAATATGGTACATTTAACATGTATATTAGAGGATTGTACGATTGACTTTCGCTGTACAATCATATTAGACTTGTGTAAGTCGGGAGTGATGGAAATAAAAGATATTTTCTTATTCCAATCATACTCTTGACTTCAAATCCCATTCAAAGAGGATTGGGAGGCGTAATGAACTGAAGAAGTATGAGGCAACCGAGGCACTGCAATCCAACGCCCGCTCGGTGCACTCGACTGGCCAAGTTATTCTGACCTTGCAGAACACTACCGTAAAATATACTGCATGTATGTATGTGTTTCGATAGTGAGTGAGATAGGCAAGAGCCATTTCTCCAACAATTTTTTTTTCAAAAATATTCTTAAATTTCCAAAGGTAGACAGCGCATCCAGGTTCCTGCCAAATTTTATCATTCTGGAGCGATATCGGCATGTACCGCGGATGTCTATGGGTGACAGTATCCACTTACCACCAGGTGGACTATCTACTCGTATGCTACCTTCTTTCTATAAAAAATATTTAATTGTACCGTACTTAAGTAAAAACTCAGGATTTGAACTCACGATTACACGAAATTGAGGTTACCACACCTCCATAAAAAAAATTTTTACACGGTTCATAAAACTAGTACCTATTATAGTTCTTGCAATTCACGAGAGCGCGTCAACCTTGCTTCTGAATAAAAGGCCGTACAAGTGAAAAATAACTTAAAAAAAACCTGAAAGTATTTAAAGTTATATTGTGAAGGACATGAGGTTTCTTTTTACGCGTATGGACACTCACCACTACAAGCAAGTCAGAAGCGCGCTAGTGACTTGCAAGAACTATACTTTTTCTACAAATTTACCTTTCGCCAGCCAAATATGTTCGAGTCTGTCCATTCAAATATTCAATTGAAAACTTCTGTGGATGTTCAGGGTCTCTTACTAAAGCAAATACGTCGCTCAGTGGACGAAGACATACAACCTGAAATGATAAAAACATATTAAGAGTATACAAACACATATTTATAAATATGTATTGTGAAAATGGCAATTAATGTGAAGAATTTTTTCAAGCATTGATAAATGAACTACTATATTTACAGTTCTTAATACAAGTCGTTTGTATAAGATATACACTAAACTTTCGACCTTAACATTACATCATAAGGTTTATTCTTAAGTGTCAACATTGAATGAAAAGTGCACCAAACAACCTTATAGGCAACACTTTTGTGTAACGCTCTTTGTATTCTGTGTTCTTTTATTGATAGAAATATAGTTACAAATCTGATTATTTTTCTCGATCTTATTATTATAACATTACAAAAAATATTATAAAAACAAAACTAAATTTTGAAAGTAAATAAAAATTTAATTTAATAAAATTAAAATGAAAGTGGTGAGAAATGTGCGTAATGAAACTTTAAAATTTAATAGTAGTCGGGCACTTTAAGGTAATATAAAGTACACATCCCGACCGAAAGTCGTCTCTGTCGTACAGACACATGATAGAGACGACGCTCTACAAAACCGAAGGTAGCCGATAGTCTCTTTCTAAAGGCCGATGTGTATTACTTTCAGGCGAGAAATGTATGAATATGATATAAAGCATGTAATTATGTATGCACACGAAATATAATATGGTATAACTCACAGAATACGTCTGTGGGTCCCTCTCCAGTATGCAAGTGTCGGAGAGACACAGCGTCCGGCGCATCGGCTCCATGTGACGCGCTGGATTCACCTTGTGTACTATGAACTCGCTGAGTGATGTCTGATGTTGGTCCCCACTGCAATGTGATCCGTACTGATGTCATAAATACGAAAAGTAATATGTTACCTAATGACTCTAGAATTAATCAATCCGGTTGTTAGACCATATAAAACAGATAAGGATGGTTTACGACAGTGAGCGTGTGAGAAAGAAGAACCATATACTCAGCAGTGGACAAATACAGGCTCAGAATGAATGATGACAGTTTGTAGGTCAGATTCAGAACAAACAAAACAAGAACAAAGTTTCAGACAATAATGCGAACAATAATACTAGACAGTAAAACAATATGTATGATGCAGACAGATACCAATGTGTTATACTGCTACTGTGTTCTTTAAAATTAGGGTTTTTTTTGTAGATAATTCTATTAGAACTAGACTGGAGCTAAATAAATGCAAAATTTTAGATTTTTTGTTGATAAAGATTGTACAACATGGATATATTTTTAATATTGGGTGATTTTATTACTGGCCACTTTGAATTTCAATATCTTGTGTTTTAATTCGAATTTCAAAATAAAACAATATGCATCTAATAGAATAATGAAAGGATAATAATGATGAATTAAAGGCTATAATGGAAACAGATCCGTCTCAAAGTACAGCTGAGCTAGCTGCTAGCAGCAGGGTTTGATGTTAGTGATAAAATAATGTTGGTTCATCTGTATCAAATCGGAAAATAAAGAAGCTTCAAAAGTGGAAACCGTATGAACTGAAGAACGTCAGCAACAACAACGCGTTGAAGTGTGCACTGTGTTATTGAACCATAGGCTGTGGAACGAACTGCCTCAAGAGGTCTTCCCATTAAACTACAACATGGGGTTTTTCAAGAAAGCTGTGAATAGGATTCTGCAAGATCGGCGGCGCGCCCGCATACCCTGTGGTGTTGCAGGTGTCCATGGGCGGCGGTAACACTTACCATCACGTGAGACCGCTTGCTCGTCCGCCCTCTTCTCTATAAAAAAAAAAAAATCACAAAAACGAAGGAATTTTGAATCACATCGTGACTTGTGATGAGAAATAGATCCTGTACGATAACTGGCAAACATTCGTACATGTATACGTTCGTAAATTATACGAACATTTGCATCCAAGATTTGCAGCTCAACAATGTCCAAAATGCAAGATAACTAAGGAAAAGCTACTGGTATCAGTTTGGTGCTCCTGTGCCAGTATTGTCCACTACAGTTTCTTGCGAGCCGGTCAAATGATTGATGCAGATGTGTACTGTAAGGAGCTGCAGACGATGATGGTAAAGCTGGCAACAAAGCAACCAAGTTTGGTCAATCGTTCATCTCCACTTCTTCTTCATGACAATGCCCACCTTCACACTTCTCATAAGACAGTTTTAAAACTTCAAGAGCTCTGGACCTGGAGACTCTCCCTCACCCACCATACTCACCGAACCTTGGCCAGACAGATTTAAATTTCTTTTGAAATTTGGTAAATTTTTTTAATTCTGAAGTAGCTGTGATTAGGGCTTTTGAAGAATTCATTGATACCTACCCATCCACAAGACTTTTACAGGAGTGGCATTGATCAACTGCCCCGTGAGGTGGCGAAAGTGTGTAAATAATATGGATGAATATTTCGACAAACATCATAAATATTTTTATAACAAAAAAATTTCAGTTTCTCATACAAATCCGCCATTTCATAGGTAAGCACCTAATATAAAGTGTATAGACAATATTAAAGTTAAATCTTGTTAAGCAACATTCATGGAGATTTTAGTGAAGTGTGAAGTATCTAGATTCTCATAGTTTAATCATCTTAAATGTTTATTAATAACTATATTAAATATATTATTATCCTATATTTTAACTGAAAAATTATTTCCTCATCAATATAAAGGCGCATTGTTAACACAATGAATTTGATATGTCAGTGTTCTGAGTTAGATAAAGAAATGTACAGTCAAGGTCACATGAGTCAGTGGTCTGTAAACAGAACAACTAGAAGGGGAACAACGTTTCTAAACATTGTATGAATTGCTTAATTATAAATAGTCAATTATACTTCCATTTGGCTTATGTTATGGAAACATGTTTGAATAAAATTGTTATCATTTTATGAGTTCACAATTTATTTTTAGTATTACATACCTTTACATAGTACTGAAAAGAGGAGTAAGAAAGATAAATTAGGAGAAAACAGTAGAGAGACGCAAAACAGCAGAGGGTAATGAAATTACTCTGATATTGTGCCAAACTTAATAATTTATTATGTAATTAAGTATAAATATGAGACCAATGAAGTTAAATTTATGATGAAATGAAAAAGATAAATTTCAGTAACAATGATGTCTGACATAACATTAATAGCTATATATTTTTATGACACTTCTATTTATATAAATCTAGCATAAATTCAAGTTATCAACTATTTATTAAGTGATTTATATTGTCTTATAACTACACTTTTAAGTTTCTATTGCACCAATTTATATTTTTTTTTATTTTAATCATAGGTTGTATGGTAAAATGCCATTAACTGGCTTACTCATAAAACACAATTTAATTAAAGGATAGCCAAAATGTCATGTCCTCTTCATAAAATTGGTTAGAAAGTAACAAATAATTTTAAACAATATTTAAATGAAAACAGCATATATGAATAAGGGTATGTCATTATGTACATTTCAGTGCAACAAGCTTAAATAAATGAAATAAATTATCTCACAAACAACTTCACACAGTATTCAAATTATAAAACATAGTATGTAGCAAACAATACATATAACTCACCTATACTTGCCAAATCTTTGATTGTGATAATCGTCCTGTGTGATCATTGTTGACAACACTTTGATGCTTATAGTCAAAGTGAGATTGGCCATTTCAAGCATTTTGTTGATTATTACTTGGTGGTCCATTGCATTAGAGAAGAGATGAAGCCGACTATAACCACCTATTGCAAGTACGAAGCCTCCAGGTACATCTCTTACAGGCAATACGCCCTGGATCTCACAGTATGGGTAGCTAGCTAATAGTGTGTGTGTGGAAGGGTCTAGTTGTTCAAGGGCACAGGGACCCACTTCAAGGGCAATTGGTAAGCGAGTACCGCTCCAGTGGTGCTTGTATGCTTGGAATCTCTGAAAACAATTTGTGATTGATTTTGAATGTGTTTTGACAATTTTATTGCAATTTTTCTTTTTTATAGAATAGATGGCAAATGAGCAGGCGGGCCACATGGCAGGCGGGCAGGCGGCGGGTGGTAAGTGATCACTGTCGCCCATATTTTCTTTTTATAGTATTTTTATAGACTTTATAATATTAATTCAAAGAATATGAACTAAAGTTTTAAATAAGTGTAAGAATACTTACAAATGTTTCCTTTGGCTTCTCTGCAAACAAATTTCTGTACTTTAAAGCCTCAGTAAGTATCAAACACTTATGTTCAGATGAAAACTTCATTGTGTCTGCTTTCTTCTCCTTCTTCATAACAAGTGTAAAGTCATGGTTGGCAGTGGAGTTAGAGTGTTTGGGTGACGCGACTGTGATGACATCTGCATACAGCCACTTATTAGTTACTTCCAGACGGTCAGGGTTGTATGTGGTGATGCCGTGGGTCCCGACGGAGAACACTCGCTTATACTTCCCCTTCCAAGAGTGTTTGGTGACGAGGAACGACGCCACATCTTGGTTGTCTTTTAGTGGAATCATGTTAACATTGCCTGAAATATCAATTGCACAGATTAAAAATATCATAAAGTTTGTTTGCAGGCCGGAAATTAGAACAGTTTCGATGAAATATGAGTACAGCAATTACAATAACAAAATCTGATAACGTTTAGCGTATGTTAGGCGATAAACAAAGTTTATGTTTAGAATGTCTTACAAGTGACGATATGTAGAGAATATAATTTATGAATGGTAATTTATGAAAATGGAATTATTTGAAATAATCTCAGTGAAGTTACATGCGATACCTCCCCTTTGTAAATACGAGTGGTGGACAGTGAATATGAAGACGTGTAAACAAGCTGTCGTTAGACGCTTTTTAAGAGAAAAACTGCAGGTAGGGTATAAAATTTGTACTTACAAGTTGCGGGTAGAGCATCAACCGTATATAATTTCAGCTAATATTTGGTACAAACCACATAGTATATAAAATAACGTAAAAATCAGAATAAGGGGAGCTGTGAAAAAGGGCCGACCAATAGCTTATTTGACATTTGAGAGTCAATGTCCGTGTTGCCAATGCTCTCTAACGAAAGCACGCTGAATTGGCGTTATAAAGCGCTAGATTGCAATGTTTATTGGAAAAACGGCTAGTCCTAAGAAACCATTAAAAAATTAAGTAAAATTTTCGTAACATCAATTTGTATTCAAAAATTTTCAATGCTGATATGAAAAAAAAGTACCTACCTATTTTATTAAATATTTGACGGACGTGTCAAAGAGATATGGTTTTTTTAGATGGATTTCTTGTTCTTTACAGCGAATATTGGTTTAACCACGTTGATATAATATTCCCTCGTTTTAATAAATCTTTGGAACATCCTTTCACCTGTGGACAAAGGATCCAACATCCAGGCTAAAACTCTTAAAAGACCCTTTCACCTGAGAACAGGTACATTGTACTGTCACTGTCAATGTCATTACATTGCCTTGCGTTGCATCGCATTGTTCATTTATATGTTGCCTGTCCTCTTGTACTTACGCCCGTTTTTGGAATTATAGCCACGTCTGTCCTTACGTTCATTCAGCAATATGGTACTAGACCTAGACTTATTCCGTGCTGACAAAGACGGCGATCCAAACAAAATTCGTGAAAACCAACGTAAACGTTTCAAAGATGTTGCATTGGTCGACACCGTGGTCGAGCAAGATACACTTTGGAGGCGATTACGCCACGATGCTGACAACTTGAATAAGCTGAAAAATGTGTGCAGTAAAGTAATAGGTCTGAAGATGAAGAACAAGGAGCCAGTGGGTCCGGAAGACCAGCCAGTACCTCAGGAAGTTGCTGATAACCTCATCAACTTAGCCGGCGAACAATTGAAACCTCTCACTGTAAATCAGATCAAGAAGGTAACAACCCTATAACAGTTATAAATAATATATGGCGGTCATAAATGTCTTAAAAAAAAATCAAGCATATTACAACACGAAATTGCATGCTTCTTTCCATATGTGACTTTTATACTCAATATAGATTTTGGAGAAGAATTTTTTAATTTAACTTATGATTTTGTAACTTCAAGTTTCTTTTTAAATAGAAACATAACTGAGGTTTTCGCGTTTTTTACACATAGGTGTTTATTTATTGAACAGGTCTTAATGCATATATTTACCTGTTTTATATTACTCTATGTTTCAGCTGTATTTCATCAACCATTGATTTGAGAATACATCTAGATATGTTATATGAGCACTCTAGGGCAGACATGTTAATAGTCTAAAAATGTTCTATATTCAGTGGCTCTTGAATTCTTTAATTTATGAGTTGCAAAAATGGAGTATTCTTATCACATAAGATAACATAAAGTTCAAATTTGACTTTTTAATTAACTTTAATGTTTTAACATATGCATTAAGGCCTGTTTAATAAATAAATAGAAACATGCTCTAATATCAGATTTTATGAGAAATAATAATATTTTAAGATTAAACTCCCAATGTCTGGGAAACCAGAACGAACAATGATGTCCCTTTTCTCAAATAATGTCACATATAGTCAAGTTTCAAATGCAACATCATTTGTAAAAAAAATGCTTTCATAAATTACCATAACACAAAAACCCATTTCAGGTCCGTATACTTATAGATGAAGCTATAACAAAGAATGAACAAGGGCTCATTACTGCCGAGAAGGCTCGTTCTGCAGCCCTTAGGGAGGTCGGCAATCATCTCCATGAGTCTGTGCCAGTAGATGACGATGAAGAGCACAATTTGGTGGAGAGGACCTATGGAGACTGCACATTGAGAACTAAATATTCCCATGTGGACCTCATTTGTATGATTGATGGTGAGAAAGAAATTAGGATATTTTTTACATTTGCCATCCTTCCCAAACCTTCCTTTAATTTAGATTCCTGAATTCTCCAAAATGCATTCACAGACATGCCAATGTTCATAATTATTTTACTGCTAGTATATGGCAAACATAGCATACATTGGGTTACGTTTGGGTGGACTGTCTGCTTACTTATCAATATACAAAAAAAAGATCTCAGTCCTATTTATAGATCTATTTTCTTCTGTAAAGGAATAAAAAATAAAATAATATAAAAAGAACGTTTTTTGGAAACAAGCTTTTATGCAAGCCATGTACTAAAACGAATAAAATAAGTTTATATTGAATTATTTGTTCTCAACAAGCTTGTCGCGAAATATTCATAAAAGTAGGTACTACATTGTATTTACAATTCACGCGACAAGCTTGTTGAGAACAAATAATTCAATATAAACTTATTTTATTCATTTTAGTACATGGCGTGCATACAAGCTTGTTTTAAAAACTTTTTTCCTTATATTATTTTATTTACACCTTTTTAGTTAGAAATATTTCTCAATCTATCCATTTCAAGTAACACATCATTACGGTAGAAAGTAATGTTTTATTTTGCAAAGTTTCATGTGTATGCTACTAACCGTTGAGGAGTGCCCTCATGAGGAGACAAACCTGGCTGCAGCATCAGGTTATTTCTATCATTTTAGTGTATTGTCATCAAAACTGAACAAGCATACAAAATATCAAAGTCGTAAGTTTAGAGGAAGTGGTTCAAATTTGGCTTGCAAGATTTGTCCCAAACAGGTCAAGTTAAATAAAAGCTTGTAAAATAGAGAACTAATCATATTAGTAGATTTTTAGTAAAGATAGAAAATGTCTATATAGAATGTATTATGTATAAGGCTATGAGCTAAAACTATAAAAAATACACATTGTATACTCAAGATTAACTGTTAACATTTTAATTGAAATAGGTACACATAAAATTTATTTCTATTTATATTGCTAATTTTTAAGAAGTTAGCTATAAGATGTTACAAAATAAACCTTTTTCTGCAAATATATGCTTTAAAATCAATCTAAAGATTTACTTTAATTATTACAACATATTAACATTCTTATAAGTAAATTAAGATTCAATAATTATTTAAATACTATCAAAGTAGCTGCTATTGCATCATCTGATACCTATGTTTTATAAAAAATGTGTAAATTGCAGTAACAATATTAAATAAATAAAACACTTGAGTCAATACTCACTATCATTAAATCAATATTGAAACATAAATTTTACAAAATTTAATAAATGAAAACTGTTCAGATTCAGAAATAAAGACTGCTATTGTTTTCCTTGAATTGTTTCAAATTTATTTTTCTAACAATTTGATATCGGCCTTGTATAATATTGTCTTATTTATAATGTTCCATTGCAGGGCACAGACCTCTGCCGTTGCACCTCTTGCTCTCGCAAATAAAATAATTTTATGTGTTTTTTAGTGGCCAACACACATGTATTTCTGTTTTCAAATAGTATTTTTGTTTCATTAATTGTGAAGCTCATTTGTTATTTTAAATGTTACTACATTTAATTCAAGGAACTTTAGGTATAAGTAAACAGATTTTATTTGTTATAGGTTTTAATATTATTACTGTATCTTTCTTCAATAAAGGAAAAGTCAAGTTTTACTCAACCAACGTCATTGTTGTATTTCTCAGGCATGGACGGCGACAGAGGCTCGGCGGTGGCAGGTGGGCGTGGGTACTACCTTAAAGGACCTGCGGTCTTCTTAGAGCAGGCCCTCATACAGCTCTCTCTTAGAATCCTCCTGAGCAAAGGATATACGCCACTATATACGCCTTTCTTTATGAGGAAAGAGGTATGCATTTATTTATATACTTTATTGTATTATATGCTTACATGTCCATCTGCTTCATTTTTTTCAGTGATAACATTAATCTTAATAGGTTGACTACATCAAGGAACATCATTCACATCAAAATTACCAGACCTGAATCAACTGAACCATTTTTTGCAATAGTTATAACCATTTAGAATCTAAATTTTAGATATAACATCTTCTCTGTAAACACCACAAATCTCTTTTCGACCGCTAGAAGCATTCATACCTTTGTCGAAAAAAAATTGTAAAACATATCTAATTTTCTCTGTATTAACTTCCATTTTAAAATTGTTAAAAAATATGAAAACTTAAAACTTTTAACTTGTAATTTCAATTTGCCCCCTTTACAACCTACAACCGCACCTCCCGTGACAGAAGTGCGGTCCATCCGCATTTCCTCGATACGCTACTGTTCGGTCCAAAAATTATTTTATATCGCGAACCCGTAGGCTGTGGAACGAATTGCCTCAAAAGGTCTTCCCATTAAGCTACGACATGGGGTTTTTCAAGAAAGCTGTGAATAGGATTTTGCAAGGTCGGCGGCGCGCCCGCATACTCCCTGGTGTTGCAGGTGTCCATGGGCGGCGGTAACACTTACCATCACGTGGGACCGCTTGCTCGTCTGCCCTCTTATCTATAAAAAAAAAAGCTTTTCCGTCTACCTATTGTATTACTGTGTATATTACTAGCTTCTACCCTCGGCTTAGCTCGCGTGCACTAAGCAGCTGTACTGTGTATATTACTAAGGCGCTGACATGATGAATTTCACGAATGAAAATCCATCCAGTAGTTTTTGAGTAATTCTATTGTCATTTTTTTTTTAATTATCCTCTATAACTTAACTTCCTTGTGTCATATGAAGATGACACATTTACCAGAAAAAAGAAAATCGGGTTTTCAGTAATGTATAGCTAAGTAACTATACATTATTAAAAACCCAATCAAAATCCATTCAGTAGTTTTTATGTGATGCCCAATCAAACAGACATACAGACATTTTATTAAAAAAAACTACTGTTTTGGGTTCTGTAACTTAAAATATTGTTGTTTCAAGATACGATACTTGAATGCCCTTGGAATCAACACTTTATACCTATGTACGAGTATATCTTAATCGACTACTAGCGATGACAACATACGCCATACGCGTATTAAAAATAATTTTCTAAATTATTCAATCAAATATAAGCTGGAGATTATTTGAAGTGGAGATATAGTGGGGAGCTATTGCTGTCTCTGTCACTTACACAATTGTAATACTAATAAGTAATAATAACACTAAGAACAATGACGTTATGGTTTTATTGCCCTTTGTTTCTGGGGGCTTTTTCATTTTTCTAGATTTTAATTTCACTTGTTTTTTTTATAGACGAAGGCAGCAGACAAGCATACAGTCCACCTGATGGTAAGTGGATACTGTCGCCCATAGACATCCGCGATACATGCCAACATTAGTCCAAAATGACAAACGTTGGCATGCGCCCGGATGCGCTGCCTACCTTTGGAGATACAGGAATGGATTTGGAGAAAGGTTTGGGAAAATGGGGAGGGATAGGATGAGAATGGACTCTATCACCTCTCACTCACTACTGAAACACGTACGTACATTGGGGAAATAAGATAAAGTGGGAAATGCAGTACATTTCAAGGTAGTCTTCGGTGAGAGGGGTAACGTGGCTAGTCAAGTGCGCCCAGGGGCTGATGGATTGCAGCGTACACTCTCTTTTCTAAAAGTTGAAGGTTTTGAAAATTTCAAATAAACAGTTCTTTTAAATTTTGTATTACAAGGTGATGCAAGAAGTAGCACAACTGGCGCAATTCGATGACGAACTGTACAAAGTTGTGGGTAAAGGATCGGAGAATAAGGGCGACACGGCTGTGGAGGAAAAGTACCTGATTGCCACGTCTGAACAACCAATCGCTGCCTACCATAGGGACGAGTGGCTACCTGAAGCTTCTCTACCCATCAGGCGAGTACTGTTGTATTCTTGTATTAGTTATTGTCTTGGGGAACAACCTGCCAAGAAATATAATCAAAGAATATAAATGCTAATTAGACTTGTGAAGATAAATAGAGAAGACGGGCAAGCAGCTTAGATTCTTTAACCAGAAAAATCAACAAGAGACTCATGTTGTCATCTTAGTTTATTTGTGCACATTCTTTCTAGATATGCTGGTTTGTCCACGTGTTTCCGTCAAGAAGTGGGATCGCATGGTCGGGACACAAGAGGTATTTTCCGAGTCCACCAATTTGAAAAGGTATTGGTTCCTTTTAAAATCACTCTGTATATATTTTTTGGAAGAAAATATTGTAAAACCATCCCACCTCATACAACTCAATCTCATGTTATAATTATATCCTATAGAAAGGGAAGTATAATTGAATGATGGCAACCATTGGTCTCATTGTAATCTGTTTCTCCCATTTTCGCTTGCATGGATAATGATTTAACAATGATTCTGGTGGAAATTTTTTAACGTATCTGGATAAAAAGTATCCTAAATAGGCCATCAACTACACATGCTAAGGTGTAATTAAAAGTCATTAAATGGTTTTGCGTGCTGCGTGTTCAGGCAGACAAAAATTGTGTATATTTTTTGGACTCTGTATGATTCGTAATATATACACTACAATAAGTTTAAAAATTATGATAAATGGAGAAATGCACCACTTTTTAATTGCGTGTCTAAAAATTTTGAAAAATTAACAAAAAATCTGGTAAAAAAATGAGGAAGTATAGCCTTTCAAAGTTGAATGTTGAGAAATAAATTCGCGCGACATGTCGAACAACGTGGGACGTCACATTACCGTTAATTACTCGGATCCGCGCGGTTCGTTCTCATTTTTAATACAGATAAAGTTAAATTACCACTAACATAATTGTTTACCCACTTCTCGTATTGGGGATGTAGACTTCTGGAAGATCAACACCGCCGATAATTTTCAACGGCCCACCTCAACGATAAGAGGCAACCGGGCGGTGCTCGAACATAATATATCATCGAGAAATGCGAGCATGTAAACGAGGGCGCCAAAAATTTCTAAATTGGAAAATTCAACATGGCTGTCATACAAATTTCATTCGTCCACAGTTCACTCAGATAAAAGGGCTACGTAGGCCTGTCCTGCAGCGAAAATCCGTGACCCTAGATAAACCACGTCATGTTGTACCATGCCAATCATCCCTCGGCATGTTTCTCACCACTATATTGGATTGAGTGGATACAAAAATCCATTTGGTCCTTGACTTTTATTTCATATACAGAAAGTGCTCAAGATGTATCATAGTTTAGCTGGTCCTTTAGGCTTCCACATCAGGTCCCCTATGCTTTGGATTTTATTTCATATTCAGAAAATATCTAAGGTCCTGGACATTTTTTGATTCAGCAATACCTCTCTATCTCTCATAGTGTAGCTGGTCCTCCAGGCTTCCACATAAGGTTTTCCGGATCCTCAAACTTAATATGACACCATGATAATATTGTATTGTCACCAGACTTACGTCATGTCCGGTGACTCTTGAAAGGCCATTAGGGCCACATGAATTTAGCCAGTCCGAAAATAAACCATCAGACTTACAAAGTTAGCAAAATTTCAAATGAGTATGAGATGTGGAAGTGGGTGAAAATCGTATTCCAATTTTTTTTTTACATAATTACAGGTCATGTTAATAAAAAAAATCGATGTCCTTTCATACATACGAACGATATATTGATGAATAGCATTCGTGATTGTCTACAACTTTTGTTTAAACACTTTTTTTCTATAACTTACGGAAAATAACGAAATCTCTCTTTTGAATATTGTAACATGAGAACTTTTGAGGAGGTGTGACGTCATCGTGAGTAGCGCATCGGCGGACGGATCGAGGATTGCGCCGCAACTTGAAATAGCTGTTTATATCTCGGTCATCCAACGATCCCAAAAAATGTTTCACCATACGTAATAAGATAACCCATATTTTTTTAAACTACGAAATATCCGCTATTTCTAAACTTACAATTAGTAAACTTCTCCATTGTCATATAATTAACAAACCAATAACCTTTATGTATACCAGGTAGAACAGTTCGTGTTAACCTCCCCCCACGACAACGCTTCATGGAAGATGATGGACGAGATGATTACCAACGCGGAAAAGTTCTGCCAGACACTGAATATTCCGTACCGTATTGTCAACATAGTCTCTGGGGCCCTTAACCATGCTGCTGCTAAGAAATTAGACTTGGAGGCTTGGTTCCCAGGCTCCGGGGCGTTTAGGGAGTTGGTGTCCTGTAGCAATTGTCTCGAGTATCAAGCAAGGAGGTTACTTGTCAGGTTAGTTCATATAATTCTAAGCTCAAACTGGGGATTCATTAGACTGAATTTATTAGCAACTAGCTTTTGTACGTGATTTTGTTTTTTGTGTAAAATTTCATTAAAATCGGTTCAGTTGTTAAGTTTTGCAAATGTAAGCAACAGACAGACAAATACGCTTTCAGATTTATAATATTAGCGTCAAACACGCTTCCCACTCGTTCCTACTCAAAATAATCCACTAATTGTCGCGAATATCGGACAAGGAAGGTACTTGTCAGGTAATTTAAGTACATATTAATATTGTTAGGCTTTAACCAGGGATTAGGAAATCCCTAGTCAACTTATTTCGTATTTCTGTTCACACTACAAAATTGCGTCAACGCGCATTATGTGACGCGCTGGGCCCATTGACTCCATCCAACGACGTGCTGTTCGTATTGTCGACGATCCCACTCTCACGGGCGGTTTAGAATCCCTCAGCATTCGGAGAGACGTTGCGTCTCTCTGTGTGTTCTACCGCCTTTATAATGGGGAATGCTCTGAAGAATTGTTTAATATAATTCCCACCTCGGGTTTCTACAACCGCACCTCCCGTCACAGAAGTGCGGTCCATTCGCATTTCCTCGATACGGAGGTGTCGCGCACTGTTCGGTCCAAAAATTATTTTATACCGCGAACCCGTAGGTTGTGGAACGAACTGCCTCAAGAGGTCTTTCCATTGAGCTACGACATGGGGTTCTTCAAGAGAGCTGTGAATAGGATTTTGCAAGGTCGGCGGCGCACCCGCATACCCCCTGGTGTTGCAGGTGCCCATGGGCGGCGGTAACACTTATCACCACGTGGGACCGCTTGCTCGTCCGCCCACTAATCTATAAAAAAAAAAAAAAAAAAAATGTTTGTGACGTCATAATGTTAAAAGTATTTCTCGATAGTACAGTATCACAGGCTTCTACATGTAAATTGACGACAAATATCCGACATTTAGTTTAAAAAAATATTTATATTAACTACTTTTATTTAGTTATGTGTGATAAAGGATTTATAAAGGCTAATTCCGATAATATACCTGATGTGGATATATTTATGATAACAGATTTTCTTAAAAATGATATTCGGTTTAATTCAGCTGAAGTTCGAGGTGCTAAAGCATCAAGGTAAGTTTATAAAAAAATAATATTGTAAATTAAAATATTAAATGATTTATTCGTCATTAAATATAATTTGATGTTGTTTTGGAATTAGGTCGTCGCACTGCTTGGAACCATTTATTTCGACGTTTAACATTTTGTGGAACATTTAAAAACATTTTTTCAGAAGTTGTTTTTGTAGTATTCGTACATAATGGTACGAAGCAAGCACGATAACTTTTAAGGTTAGACATTTTCGATATATTTATTAATATATTGACGATAATAACAAGATTTAATCGATTAATAGTCAAAATACTGTATCAGCTGTGTGCTACAATGAGTAGAAATTAACATTGTGACGTCACACGCGCTCGGGTTTGTTCGGGAACTGTCCGCGTGTTTTCGGTACTGGATTCAAAAATTTATTTGTAATTAAATATAACTTTTTAATTAAAGCGAAAAAAAAAAAACTAAAAATAGTTTTGTTATAAAATGTGTATATGATCTTTCCATTAATGATAAAAAAAATGTTTATTCAAAAACTCAATTCAAGTCAATTAGCTGTAGACATTGTTTGCGTTCATATTATAGATGCAATGGATAGTTCAGAGGATGAAATGTATTTTATTTGAACTTATATTGATGAGGAGTTAAGAATGAAAAGGAAAAGGATCACATGAAAATTATTGTAAACTGCTTGAAATTTTGTGCCCAGCTTTGCTTAAACAAACAACAACTTTCCGTAAACTCGTCTTTTTTTCGGAATGACTAAATTCTTGTTCCCCTAATGGCCTTTCAAGAGTCACCGCACATGTATGGTTTAGGGCGAGCGTAGAAGGCGCTCAACCAGGAGCAAAAGGTGTGTGCTGCAACGAGCCTAAGGGCTCCCCCGCCGCGCTGGTAGGTGGTCGGAAGGAACAGACCTCGACTTAGACCGTTGCTTTGGGAGGGTATCGCGAGTCGGTGAAAAGCGCCCAGCCACGTGCCTCTGGTAAAAGGGTTGGCTGAAGGCCAGTGTGTTCACGGTGTAGCGAGGGAGACGTCCTCTTCTCCGCCGCCGGTGAGGACGGTGTATATGTATAACCTGTGGGCGTAGTCGTCGGGGTCGTCTAGGACGTACCGGGGACGACCACGATGACGGTAACGGGGAGTAACGTCGGGCGGACCGTAAACCTGTAAACTCGGAAGAACGCTTAACAGTTTCAATTCCTCCCGTCGCACAGCAAAACACTCTCTGATCACACCTGTTAATTGCGTCTGTACAACACATTGAGGCGGGCCGCATCGCAACTTATATCACCGGCATATAAATACGGCTGGCAAGCGATCCGCCAGTGCGCTGCGCTGTGGCTCGATGCGGCCCGCGTCTAGTGTGCGATGATTTATTGTATCAAATAAAAATGTATCAAAATGATTCAGTACGATTCTTACAGTGCTATGCGCTGCGGCGCGGCCTGCCGTAATGTGCACGAGCCTTTAATGATATAGTGGTGAAAAGAACGTCATTATCAGGCAGACGAATCACCCTTTAATGTCCATACTTTTAAAATAACCACATCACATTACAAAAATACGAGAAATACGACTTCAACGATGGACCTACTACAGTCACATCAGCCCAGCTGCCTAATTTGAAGATGTATGCCTAAAAAAGTACTAGGATACTAGTACTAATTTTGGGCAATAAAAAAATATTTATTGTGATATAACATAGTTGTTTTGAAAATATGCTGCCTGCTGGGGTAATTCATATTAGTAATATTGATTTTTATATGAAGTTCATAAAATACGTGCACAGCAAATGTAATGAAGAGGAGACGCTGACATCATCTCAGCCTCTTGTCACTTATTCCACATAACGAGTATACTGTAGGTTACCCCAATATATATATATATACCCAAGCATGTTTTTACTAGGGACGGTTGGATACAATGCTCTTGAACTGCGGACGTATCGTCACGGTGATGAGTATGTATTCAATGTAATTAGAAGTCGCAGTTTGAACCCCACTGTTAGAATGCGTGCTCTTTCATGTGCCCAATGTGCTATGATTGGGCTCGTTGCCTCTCCCACGGGCTTTGCGCGTGCTCAACAAATTACTACTACGGAACCCGGAGTCTGACTTATTCCACTGCATTTTGCAAGCATTTCACAGGGCGGCACTAGGTGTTTTTAGTGATTTACATTAAATGATTGTTTGGCTGTTAATTACATTTGTAAGGCAGTGCTGATAAGGAAAATTGATGGACAACACTGTAAAGCCTATTCAGGTAATAAGTAATTAAATAAATGTTTATTTGTATCGCCCAGGTACGGCCAGACTAAGAAGATGAACGCTGCAACGGAGTATGTGCACATGTTAAACGCGACTATGTGCGCGAGCACACGTGTCATTTGTGCCTTGCTCGAGATCAACCAGACCGAGGACGGGATCAAGGTAAACAGTAATGTGTTCTCTCATAGTATAGCCTTTCAGCCCTCTACCATTCATCGTCTTACCAACCAACTACACACAAGCTCATAAAACTATTCGCAATTAGGATTTAGTTGGTCGTCTATTTTTTTATTCGATCAGACGAAGATGAATGCGTTAACCGAGTACGTACACATGTTAAACGCGACTATGTGCGCAAATATACCCGACATCTGCATGCTACTAGAGGTCAACCTGACTGTGAACGGGCTCAATGTAAACAGTGTAGTGTACTTTCATAGTATAGCCCATCGATCAACAGATATACAGAGATGTAGCGTTACGGCCCTAAAAGCAAGCAATATTTAAGACTGTCAAATTTACCGACCTATCAATTCAGACTTAAAGTATGCTAAGTAATTATCAGAGCGATTTTCGTCCATTTCGGAACATTCTTATAACATTTTTCTCATGTTTTTATCACTAGGTACCAGATGCGTTGAAGCCCTGGATGCCGGAACAGTACCAAGAACTAATACCGTTCGTAAAGCCAGCTCCCATAGACTTGGAAGCAGCCGCCGTCGCCAAGAAGAGCAAAAAACAAGATAAAAAATAACGGTCATAAATAAATTGTACTATGCATTCTCTTCGCATTAAAAGCATTTAATTTATTTTTATGCTAAGCTTTAAAATTTATATACTGATTAAATGAATGGGTAGGATGTGGTGGTTTTACTGTGTAACAAACCTACATAGTTGCAGCGTTATCTTACAGGGTCACGATTCAGTACAATAAACAATTTTATCTGCTATCATTCATTATAGTCAGGAAATCAGCGAACATATTAACCGCCAATAAGTCCATATACTGACCATTTAGGTTCCTTTGCTTAGTTCCTATTTTTGAACCAAATTCCACAAGTTCTATGAGTTAACATGAACATTCGCAGGAAGGCTTATTGTGGCCTCTATCATGAATTCATGACTTGTTATTATTTTAAAAACTTCAGTTGCTTTAACGAATAACAAACTATATTTTAAATGCTCTATACAGCTCAAGAAAAAAAGAGTACAACGCAATAGATACATTGAATAAAACATCATTTGAATACAAATTTTACATTTATTGTGACAAAATTTTCAGCGCGCAGGCTGGTTATATGATGTACCTATACATGCATTGCAAAACTTATTTTAGATTAACGTTACATAAGATACAAAAATGATTAACAATAACGCCTTATAGTATCTTAATATGTATACATACTGTACAATAAACGAACAGCTATTATTGAATGTATATAATAAAATAGGTACCTAATGAAAATAAAACTCCACACTGATAATCGAAAATAAAACTAAACCATTAAATATTTAAGTATCTAAAATATAAAACCATATTTACTAATTCCTTTTTCTTGCATATGTTATTTTCCTCAATAAAATATATGTATTCCAGATATTCAAATAAACATATTAACTTAAACAAAGTATTGTCGTACATTGTGGGCCTCAAAGATTCTTTAATTCACGAGCAACAGGCCTTGTCTTGAGTCATAGCCGGATAAATAGACGATTCTCGATCTTAGAAATTAGTCCCAGTTGTTTATAGACAGCCAGCACTTTCCAACTGGTCGATTAATCTAATTCGAAAACCATAGTAGAAAAAAAAATAGTCTTGGCGCTTTGTCGGCGTGAGTTCTATAGTACGATAATTTCAACGCGAGATCGGCATTATCTCGCGGAAATCGTATACACTGCCGCCGGCTTGAGAGGTGTGCGGTTGCGTAGGGCGCTGCGCTGAAAGACACCTTGAATTGGAGGCGCTTAACACAGCGGGCGAGCGAAAATACAGGGAGGGGCGCAATCGAATACCTTGCACATGGCGGCGAATCCGCTAAGACCAGCACTGACCATGGGCAATGAGCTGCTTGTACGTGAACGGCTTTATTTCAATACAAGCATGTATTACGCTTCAGGTAACCTGCGTTTCCTACTCAAACCCATAGAAACTCGTATTGCTTGTGTGCGTGTCGAATTCGTACGCGTAACTAGACATAATCAACCAATCAGAGCATCAGTAGTTGTGCAGGAGTATGGTGGACTTGTGTGAAAACCGTGATTCACACACCATACAGATAACGTATTTTTTTACTATGCTAATATACAATAGCACAAAATAACTAATAGTACCTACAAGTAACAATGGTGAGTTAACATTGATATTTTTGATAGTGTGATTGCCGTTAAAAGTCTGCACATCATTAACTTATCTAAATGAATACACTTCATGTTTTAAAATTACTGTTACATTTAGGTATATAACTAATTTTAAATTTCATCAATCACATACAATTATTGTATTTATTCACTGCCTCAAAATGGCACACAAACATCTTACAACCTGTAATTATGCAGTACGATTACCTTTATGAGTACAGTTCAAAAAATAAGATCTCTGATATTATTGGTTGACCTTGACTAATAAACTATGATCAATAAACTATGGCGTTTAATCCCTACATTCTTAATGTTAACAGACAGTAAAATAATGTGATATTAGGCATGAATAAATAGATGATTTATAATATTAGAATTAGTCCAAGTCATTTTTATAGGCATCGTATGCAATCTGCATAAAGGCTAGTTTTTCATCATTAAGTATAAGCTAAGAAATGTCTATTTATCAGACCCTAAATTTCATTCTCCATATATAATAAACCAATCATAGAAATTGTGGAACAGTAAGTTCAGACAATTTTTTATAATATTTAGATATTACATGTGACTCATTTCTTGTTCCTATCAAAAAATAGTTATAAAACAAAACAGGATACACAATACAATTCCTAGTAAAAAATGTTCAACAAAATCATCAAGGAATGAGAAGGATGAAATTATATAACCTTTTGACTGAACATCACAACACTGAAGTACATTGTATTGTGTGTGCATCATGAGTTTTTTTATATCATATTTTTAATGCATAATGTTCATTATTTTTGGAAACCTTTTTTTTATTCCCTAAAATTAAATGTGTTTACAATACTAAATTACTTACTACCACACTACAATGATATTATTTAAATAAGTGGATACACAATAATTTATAATAATTTTCTATACAGATGAACTAAAAATAGTTTTCCCTCAAAATTGTTGCACAAATGCTTATGTACAAAAATGTACAAATCTTTAGCTTTATGATAATGAAATAATAACAAAGCATTTTTTGTTTCTAGTTTAACAACCTAATGCCAAGCAGAAAAAAGTATTGATATTTTATTTCTATAGTAATTTTACACCATGCTTTATTTAACTGATCAACAGAGTATTGTTTTATTAACATCTGCCTGTATGTACTGCGTTTTTAAAAGGTCACCTGTACCTCAACAAGCATCCGTCTTCTAGTCATTATTACGGTGCTAAATTACCGATAAATATAGGTTTGCGGCAACTAACTATGCTTCGTTCTTCGTGTTAAAGCTGTAACTGATGTTCCAGGCATTGTAATGGTCAGAGATGGCATGTCACATAATTGAGATGAACCAGGCAAGATTCACCAGCAACATGTTGGTTTTGTGACATACCCACTAATTTCGAACATTGTAATGGCTGAAGAACCATCATATGTAACTAACAGGCCAGCTGTGCCTTCTGCCTGCACTTGTGCATCAAAGCACGCAGAGTAAACTGTCTACGTGCTAGTGTACGTACTTGCTTTAAAAATGTGTCCAGATCAATTACTTCCTTGCGTAAAGCTTCACCCATGTAATAAATTGCATCTTCCAGAGTTGCTTCTTCGGCAAAAGCATTTAGGAGCTGCGAGTATAAAGGTGCTGTAGTAACAACTGCCTCATCAACATCTACTCCTTCTTGTTCTGCCAGTCGTTCTACAGCCGCTTCCAATTCCTTCTCCTTCTCTTGGAGGATTGTAACATTCTTATCCAACTCTATTCTCTCTCTTTGTAATTTAGCCACAATATCCTCTAAACGTGTCTTCCCTTCCTGAAGTTCTTGCTGTGTGCGGCGCAAAGTCTCCAGCTCAGCTTGGGATTGTTGAGACTGTTCTTTAAGCCTTCTCCGCAACTTATCTTCAACTGCTGAGAGGAGAGATGCTTTAATGTGTTCTTCTGTTATAGTGCCACCAGCTGCATCTGAACTACCTGGGTAACCGCTTGTAGGTGGATATGGAGTTGATGATGGTGGTGGGTAAGGGGCACCATTAGTTGTAATTGCGCCTGGGTAAGGAGTCCCATAATTAGGATAAGGCAAGTTTGAAGTAGTTGGGTATGGCGTGGCACTGGGAAACCCAGGTTGAGGTGTTACTTGGGGGAAGGGGAATCCACCCATGGCTACTGGATATGGCGGTCTCGTCTCATTACGAGGCTTGGAATATACAGGAGGTATCTCGCCAAAAGCCGTAATCATGCATTGAATTAACTTCTGTAAAGTTGAGGCTTTACTCCACTGATGTAAATATGGCAGGTAAATTTTTCCATCAGTGTCAACATACTTGGATACCTTAATCGACATATCCGCTGTTGGTTTGACGAAGCATAACGGCGCATTTTGTGGATGAGTATCCATTAGCCAAATACATACTGGAATATTGTAAAAGGCACCTTTGTACTGTACCGGGATTGTACCCTCGAGGCTAAGCAAGTCCTTCCGTGTACCATTGTTGAACACGAATGCTTCTAAACGGTAGGTTAAACTTCTGTAAACTTGAATCAGATTCATCACTTCGCGAGTAGTGTAATTTTGATTATTATATTTGAATAGATATTGTTTTAATACCGCCTCATCGTTGGCCATGATTTGTTATAAGATAGTTTAGTACTTTTCCTACTTGTTATCAGAAAAAAACAAACTGATGTCACTATATAATTACACCACTTTTCTTTCTTCTCACATCAGTCAGAACATTTTTCTTTTAAATAATTTATTTAGATACTGGCATAGTCATTGGTTCAAAATCCGAATAAGTAAACGAGTTATTGTTTGATTATTGTAAAAAATTGTATATTGTGGGATTTGTGGTTTAATAGTGAGTTTATTAAACTTCAAAGTTCCTAGTGTTAGTGCATAATAATTGTGATAATTAAATAAAAGCATCAGACTGCATTTTTCATGTTCATCCAAGGAGTCCTACTCTGTCCTCAGTAACTCTACTACCACTTTATTGACCGATTCCTACTTCGACGGGATTGGACAATGACGTAATAAAAACAATTCTATTTTATTATTTGCTGTGTGGTTATGCCAGTGTCCAAATACTTATATGTAAAGAAAAAAATGGACCGACGATGTGTCATCTTGCAATAATACCAACATTACCAAAATAGCTATAAAATTGGCACAAAGGCTCTAAAGGTGGTCACAGACGGGGCGCTCGACGCCCCGTTGAGCGCGCGTTAGTGAAATTAGTACTCACTTAGCGTAAAGCGCGGTGATCAAAGTATCCAAAGTTAAAAGAATACCAGCCAAAAAATTTTCAATTATTTTACAATGTCCATTAATTCTTTTGACAAATTACATTATCAAAACAGAAATTGCATGTAATTCAACTATTAAGGGGGATTCTGTTTCACCAGAAGAAAAACTCTCAATAACATTAACGTAATAACACGTAAGTTGTTTATTTAAGTAAACTTTTAAATTAAATAAACCGAGTCTTGTGAATCACAGTTTGTGCATCGTAGTTCAGAAGTGATTGTTTGTGGAGGTGTTGGTGCTGTAGACCACTGTAGTGACGATGTTGTTGGAGCTGGTCTGGCACTTGTATATCCCAAGTAGACGAGATACGAGTACTGATATGCAAATTGGTTCATTTCTGATGAAAGAGCGCCTTGTGCTTTTTGTATGACGGTATGACAGTATTTATCAGTGCCTCAATCTTTGCAGCCAAACGCCGATTTTCGGATACCTTTTCATTTTCGTAAAGACAAGCAGAATAACGTTTCATCGTCTTATTGGTCTACTGGCACCCCTTTTATTGTTTTGAAGTCAAATGTTCTCCAAAATTGTGACATGTTTATCAACAGAATTCTTTTTAAGCTTTTTTGATGCCTGAGACATGATGATGATTTGATGCATGGTGGTTTTACCACTTTGTGGTAAAACCCTTTACCACTTTGTGTTGATGGTGGCACAATATCTTCTGACGGTCGCACAATGTCCTCATTATCTTCAATGTCCTCATTATCAACAAAACTACTTTCGGTGTCATTGTTCATTATCGACTTTTAAAGAAACTGAAGTAGACGTTAGGAGTGTGATTGTTTCGCTTGCTTCTTACATTCCCTGTTGTAATTGTCCCTGATTCCTTTCCACTTTTCAATAACAAAGTCCCCTAAACCAAATATTGACGAAAAAAATAAATATATGCAAGTTACTATTTCAAGTTTTCTAATTTACAGATATCCTGCCACTGGCTGTTCATTTAGGGATTTGCACTATGGATATCGTCTCGGAAAATCAACAATTTCAAATATAGTTGAACAAGTTTGCGCAGTGATTTGGGATAAATTTAAGGGTGATATATATCCCAGAAATTACTACAGAAAAATGAGAAGAAGTGGCACAAGGTTTTGAAAAGTATATCAATTTTCGAAATTGCATCGACGCCATTGACGGCAAACATATCAGATTACACCTCATAGCAACCACCTCATATACGCTCTTGCCGCATGTTCCTGTTGGCGACGAAGCCTTTGAAATTATGGTAAATTGCATCCATATAGTGGTAAACAATTGACACACATTAAAAAATATTTTATTATCGTTTATCAAAGGCTCGCAGATATATTGAATGCACATTTGTAATTATGAGTTATAAATGGCGAATATTCCACAGGCCTACAGATGTCCATAAAATGTTCGCAGAAACAAATATCCGAGCTTGTACCCTGGAGGTCTACTCTGATCTTACAACACCGAAACATCGGGCCCGAACCAAGTCCGACCGAAGGAAGTGTCTTAACCCTACTCTGACTTTCCTTCGTAGAATCACGATATATCGGGTACGAGCCCGAATGATTTGGGGTTTTTAATAAATGCATATTTTCGTTATATTTCGTGCATTTTAAATTCTATAGTAATGAATAACATGTTTAATATCATTTTTTATAAATAATACACGAAATGAACACGAATTTTATATTATTATTTATACACGAAAAACGATGTATATAATGGCATAAATCGGGCGATTCCCACCAAGAAAACATTCACTTCGAATATATCGGGCGAATGAACTTTGAACGAGCGAATGACACAAAAGAACGATGGAAATATTGATTTTGACAGCAGATACTTCGGGGTTTTATGTCAAATTTCGCGACAACTAAAGAGTTATCGTTTCATTTTCGTAAGTGTATTTTTTTATTAAAAATTGTATGAAATGTGTACTTTTTGTATGAAATGTGTGTATTTATAACATTTAATATAATTTAATCATTTCAGTGCAATGGCAGCAAGATTTTCCCTTATTGAGTATGCTCTTGAGGAGGAGACATTGGCACGCAGGAGACGCAGATGGCACCTCCGAGAGAAGTTCAACCTCAACTTAGTTCCCGACCTTGAGTTTATAGCAAACTATAGACTCAGTCGGGGGCTATTTGAAGAACTGTGCCAAAAGATTGTCCCGTTGTTACGACCAAAAAGGAATGTTCGAGGAATTGATCCAACAACGAAGGTATCGTATAACTATTCTATACACAATCATGATAATCTATTTAGAAATTTATACTATTTAAAATTAAATATTAAAGTAAATGAGTAACTTTTCAGATACTCACGGCCCTTAATTTTTATGCAAGGGGCAGTTACCAAGGAGCCGTTGGACTAAATGCTGACGCTCCTATGGCTCAACAGACGGTTTCCCGATGCTTGCTGGAGGTGACGAGTGCGTTGAATGCACCTAACATTCTGTCCGAGTATATAAAATTTCCTCAAAATCTTAATGAACGGAACATCATTAAGAGGAAGTAAGTAAACACCATATTATAGACAAAAATCTTATATTTAATCTGTATGTATTGGTATTAGTTTGACATTATTAACAATGAATTTGTATTTACAGGTTTTTTGACTATTTTGGTTTTCCGGGAGTAATTGGGTGCATTGATTGCACCCACATTGCAATAGTAAGACCCAATGAGAATGAGGAGCGGTTTTTTAACCGGAAACATTTCCATTCACTAAATGTCCAAATAGTATGTAAATAATTTACTATACATTTAAATTAATGTTAACAATTACATAAAGATTTCTACATTACAACAAACTTCTCTTTCAGATAGGTGATTATAAAAATTATATTACAAATGTGGATGCCTCATATGGTGGAGCAACACATGATGCATTTATATGGTCACACAGTGAAATTAAAGGCCATCTGGAAAGTCTTCATGGGGAGACAGTGTACCTACTGGGTAAGTATGCCATTATTATCACTATCTGTTAGTGTATACATACCTGTAATAGTATCTTACATTAATTAGTTACATAAAGACAAATGTAAAAACCATTTAGTTACTATAAAAAGATTATAATTATAAAAGTATTTTACAGTCTTGTTCATCACAATATTGAAGTCTTTTTTATGGGACTATTAATTACTAAAAACATATATTTTAAAACCAATTTAAGTGGGTGACAAGTCTTTTCATTATAATATTAAAAGAATCCTACATAATGGGTATTTTCTATTAAAACAATAGTTATTAAAATATCTATATCTTAAATCTACTAGGAACAATAGTAGGTATTTATCACAATATTGAAAGAATCACATATAACAAGTATTTTCTATTTAAATGATCTTATCTTAAATCAATCACCAACAAGTCTTTTCTGTAAGTATAATAAGTAACAAGTATTTTTTAAATATATAATTCATTGTAAAATCTCAATGGTTTATTTTTGGCAGGTGATTCAGGATATCATTTAAGGGAGTATCTGATGAAACCCATAGAAAACGTCAATGAAGACTCTCCAGAAGGACGTTATAATAAGATCCATAAACGTGTTCGCTCCACTATAGAGAACACATTTGGAATTTTAAAGGGACGGTGGAGATGTCTGCTAGCCGCAAGAGAGCTTCATTATTGCCCACAAACAGCAGGCAAGATCACTGTTGCCTGCTGTGTTTTACACAACATGTGTATTCGAGCTGGATTGGAGGCTCCGGGGCTCACTGAAGAGGACACCTTAGCCGAACATAACAGACAAGCTTTCGGTGACTCTGAAACCACCTCAGCATTACAAGCGTTACAGAGGGGCCGCATAGTTAGGAACGAATTAGTGCAGGTGCTGGAGAGGAATAGGTGAGATATAGTGACAGAAATTTGGTAATAAAAATTGAAACAAACTTTAATTATCTTTTTTTATATTTTCAGGTACTCAGCAAGGCAATAATTATTTTCATTACTTTTATATTGTGTTCACATTTTTATTATTTTTTATTAAATGTTTTCTAAATATTATTTTTGTTATAATTTACCAACTGAACACAATAAATTTGGAGCATGTGTATCACTAATATAATATCTTAAATCATTGTATAAACAGTCATAATCCAAATATAAAACTATCATAAATAATAGGTATTTTCTATTTAAATGATCTTATCTTACATCAATCACCAACAAGTCTTTTCCGTAACTATATTAAAAGTATAATAAATAACAAGTATTTTTTATTAGAATATTAATTCAGTATTAAAAACAGGTATTCTACTAAAAACGGGCCAACTCCCGGTGTTCCTCAAGAAAATTAAGTAGTGTTCCGACCTGTAGGTGAGGACATATTGAAAATATAAGAAAAATATTAGAAATATAAGATTAATATAAGAAATACGAATTAAAAAATACTTTTGATCAATCAAAGATATAGTAAAACAATATATTAAAAAATATGTTTGTTTTGTAAAGTTTTGTGATTATAATTAGAAGTATCATTGAGTGGTGACATCTAACACCGTTGGACATTTTTTTTTAAATTCTTTATTTACGATACCAAGCCAACGGTTGTATTTCAAATGAAGATAATCATATAAAATCCTAGTTAAATTTGTGTATTAAATGTGAAAATTGATTTCTAACATGTTATAAAATACTATAGAATTTATAATACACGAAATACAACGAAAATATGCATTTATTTAAAAACCGTAAGTTATCATTCATTCTTATCGTTCCCAAAAATAATCCGAGTGTAGACCTCTTGTTACCTTTGCATAGTACAATTTAAAAAAGTTAGTTGTTAATTCTTATCGCTGTTTTATATTTTATAGTGTGTAAATATCTCCCATTATGTTCTGCCTCAATAAGAGTGCAAAATTTAATTTTTATATTTTATTAAATCAACAATAATGCAGTACTATGGTTCATAATACTTAATTAATTCAACCCACAGAGTAAGATTAAAATGTAACAAAATGTGTGATATTTATTTGACAGGTTTATGGTGGCGCTATAAACTAACACTACTGCGGAAGACTGTGAGGAGTATATTGTAACATTTAGAAAAGTAGCATTGCAAACCCAGCTAGAGGAATGTGGAGCTCAATAGCATAAGGACCACACTGTTAGAGCTGTGTCAGATTTTACGTGAACAAAGAAGTGTGATCTAATAATAAAGTCAAGTTGATTGGTTTTAATAATATTCTAAAACTTTTTGCAATAAAAATAGACAGTTACTAGTTAATGTAAGATAACTTTTTAATAGTCATTATTTTAATACTGTGTTATTGTGATGTTTGTTACTATAGTGTATGTAAGACATGTTATTAATATAATTATTATGTTAATATAAAGAACTTGTTAGTGGATATTCAATATAAGACAGGTGTATCATCGATTAAAATTTATTTTAATAGAAGACTTTTTATTTATAACTATAAAAGAACTCTTTTAATACTATGATGAAAAGTACTGTTGTTTCTAGTTTTAAGAGGGATGTACTTAATAGGGGGAGGCCTATGTCCAGCAGTGGACGTCCAAGGGCTGAGAAGAAGAAGAAGAAGTACTTAATATTTCTTGTTTTAATGTAATTGTAATATTTTTTGTAATTGGCCAAATATTTAGTAACATTGTTAAACTACTCTTTCCATGAATTGTAGCCGTGAACTTTGTAAATTAATAAAAATAAAACTATAGTTTTGGGATGCCCTTCGGCACGGTAGACCGACGACTTGAAGAAGTTCAGAGGTGGTGGTTGGATGTGAAGAGCCGAGGATCGTGTGTGGTGGTGAGCTTTGGGAGAGGCCTATATCGAGCAGTGGAGAGACATAGGCTGATGGTATGGTATGATAGTTTTTAATATTGTGATGAAAAAGACTTGTTACTAGTCGAGGGTTTTAGGATTGTTCTGTAAGATTCTATATACTGAGTATTATTTATTGTGTTCAGTTGGTAAGATAGGTACAAGTTAATTATAACAGAAAAATATTTTGAACAATTTAATATAATCAAAAAGAAGTAATATAAAATACAATATTTTTTAAATATTACTGCCTTGCCGAGTACCTGAAAATATAGAAAAGATGTTAATGAAATATTTGTTTCAATTTTTATTACCAAATTGTTATTTATTTATTTTATTACCAAACCACATCTCACCTATTTCTCTCCAACAATTGCACTATTTTATTCCTTGACATTTGACCCCTCTGTAATGCTTTCAGTATGATTGAACATCTGGAGGTTGTGTGCATGTTTGACTAGGAGGTCCTTTTCAGTCGAGGCTGGAGCCCACAACCCAGATCAAATGTACATGTTATGTGAAAATGCAGTAGGCAACAGTGATCTTGCCTGTTGTTTCTTTTTGATAAGGGAGTTCTCCTGTGGCTAAGGACATTCTTCTCTTTAGCATCCCAAATGTGCACTCCATAGTGATGCCATGCACATTGTGTAAATTATTGTAAGGCCCTTCTATAGTCTTCATTGACATTGTCTACGGGTGTCATCTGATACTCTCAGGATATCCTATCACCTGCCAAAAATAAAGCAGTTAAGATTTTACAATTAATTTAATTAGGCATTACCAAGTAGGTCACCTACCACTATAATTTACAGTTTTTTTATGAAAAATACAATGCCTAAACACTTTCCAGATGGCCTTTGATGTCACTTTGTGACTATATTAGTATCATATATCGGATCCACCAAAGGAGGTCACTACATTTAATAAGATGTAGCTATCAAAATCACATATCTGAATGAGAAGTTTATGTTGTATTGTAAAATCTTTATGTGATTAACAATAATTTAAATATATAGTAAATTATTTAAGTAGGTGCTTAGATATATTTTATACAATTATAGCTCATTATTTATATAACATTTGAGTAAAATATTACTCAATAGTACTATTTATCATGATTTAGATATAATACCTTCACTTTGGATTAATTCCTCAAATATTCCTTTTTAGTTGCAATAATTGACAATCTTCTGACATAGTTCTTATGATACCTCCCAGCTGGGTCCGTAGTTTAGTTTGCTACAAACTTAATGAGGGGAACTTTGTTGATGTTAAACTCCTCTCCGAAGTTCCGTCTGTCTCTTGCACTCCCAATCTCTCCTCCTCGAGAGCATACTCGATTAATAAAAATCTCTCTGCAGTTGCACTGAAATTATTAAGTAATATTGAATATGAAATGTTATAAATTCATGAGCGCATCAAAATAAGGACACATTTCATAGAATTTTTAATAAAAAAAATACACTTACCAAAATTAAAAGGGATCTCTTTTGTTGTCGTGAAATTTGACGTTTGAGCCCGAAGTATCTTGTGTCAAAATCTTTTCGTGTCGTCAGAGTAGGGTTTGATCTAACAAATGTCAAATGAAGTTGTTCGGGCCGATCTACCGAACACTGTTGCCAACGTAGGCGATTTATCGCCATTTAGGCTACTCAGGACGAGAATCGGCGACGAAAAAATCTGAAAGGCGACTGGTCGCCTATTAGGCTACTTATAATCGTCAGAATTAATGGCAGCAGGGACAAGGTATTTAAATTAACCGAATCACTAATGAGCTGAAGAAAAAAGCAACGCCCACGCAAATGTAAAAGGTCTGTGACATTAAGAAAAAAGAGGGCCTCACTATTTGTTTATGGTTGGTTAGTTTCGGGAAATACCCCAAATTTGTATACAACTATTATGTAACCAAATTCAGTATACAATAAAGTGATATGTATTCATTTTGCTGTTAATGACTACCACAATTATCTATATTATACTGACTAAATAGTTCGCGTAAATTCGGGTTAATTTTTGTCACTTTCGCTTTGTGACTTCTTCGTAAGTGCATGATCATATTAAATTAGTTCCAAAATTCAATTCCAAGGCATTATTTCTGTGACAAAAACATGGGAAAACACGGAAAATATGTGAAATATTATCGCGATGAATGGGAAAAAATACCAGTATTTAAAAGTAAGTAAAACTAATAGAGAGAGCATCGAGTACGAACAAATAATTGCTTTTATGATACCTATGTAGGTAGGTATGACGACTGCTGTTGTCTAGGGATTAACACTTCTGGACATAACGCAGGGGTCGCGCGCGGGTTCGAGTCCCGCATGGGACAATATTTTTTTAGATTTGTCCCAGTCCGATTAGGCAGGCTGATCACCTAGACAACTGTCAAGAAATATGATCACCAACTAACTCGCACTTGTCCAGTGAGGTAGGTTATTTATTTTATTTCCCATATTTCTTTTACAGATTGGCTTACTCGAGCACCTGTTGAAATGACGGATAATGGTAAAGGTGAGGCGTTTTGTAAATTATGTATCACACCACTCCGTGCGCACAAAACCGATTTGGAAAAGCACATGAAAACTAAAAGACATAGAGACAAGGAATTGAGGTTTTCAAAAAAGCAACCCAAGCTTACATCATTTGGCTACTCTTTAGCTAGTGACAGTTCAAAAGAAAAAGAAATGGACATAAAAATTTCTGCTTATATCGCTGCTCATAGCTCCATCCGCAGTATTGATCATCTGACAGAAGTGTTAAAAACCTTTGGGACAGGAAGTCCTCTTGAAAACATTCGATTACATAGAACAAAGTGTTCTGCCATTATAAAGAATGTCCTGGAACCAGCCATGCTTAAAGAACTTTTAGAAGAAGTTGGTAACCAAAGTTATTCTATAATACTGGATGAATCCACCGATGTGACAACAGAAAAGTACATGGCATATTGCATCCGATATTACAATTCAAAACTGGAAAAAATTGTTGTTGATTTTTTAGGCTTTCAAGAAGTGTTCGAAGCAACAGCTGATGCCCTTTATAAATCATTCAAGAACTTTTTGTCAAAAATGGGTTTAAATCTTCAAAATATAATTGCAATAGGAACTGATGGAGCAAGTAACCTCTGTGGCAAACATCATTCCCTTTTCACTCTTTTGCAAGCAGATATACCCCATTTACAGCTATTGAAGTGTGTGTGCCACTCTCTTAGTTTATGTGCATCCAAAGCTTGCACTGAATTACCGTGTTCTCTGGAATATTTACTTAGAGAAACCAGAAATTGGTTTGCCCACAGTCCACTGCGAATGAAAGTCTATCAGACCTTATTTGAAACTATTAATGATGGCAAAAAACCCTTGAAACTAACTCAACTATCCACAACCAGATGGTTGGCGTTTTATGCAGCTGTTAATACAAACATTAACCAGTGGCTTGAGCTAAAAACTCACTTTAATATGGTGAAATCATCAGGAGAGAGATGTTATACAGCAAGGGAGCTTGCTGGCATGTATAATGATGACACAAATTTATTATATTTGTTGTTTCTGTCTCCGATATTAAAAGAAGTAACAAACGTAAATGTTATATTTCAAGCAAGTGATGCAAATATCACAAAAATATACAACGACCTTCGGATTCTTCTTATTTCCACTGCTAGACGTGTTTTCAAACCAGTATTCCTTAGAGGTCGAAGTCTATTTGAAAACGCCTCATTAACAATGCTTCATGAAGCAGATATAGCAGCCGTTAAGCGAGCTTTAGAAAAAGCCGAAGCATCATTTGAAAATTCGTTACTTCCACTGAACTCAATCGATTTTGGAGAAAAGTTCAATGATTTACTTGCAAAAGAGACTGTTTCTGCCAACAAAGCCAAAGAAGTCAAACAGCGATGCACTGCTTTCCTAGTGCGTTTAGTAAGGGAATTAGTTGACAGGCTACCACTTAATGTGTCAGTGGTGGAAAAAATTGAACTCTTGTCACCAAGCCACGTGTGTCTTTCAACCAGCAGACCCAACATTGAAGATTTTCCCTGGCAGTTGGGTGAACCCAATATTGACCGGGAAGCTATTATGAACCAATGGCGCGTATTAAGTACAATGCGCATCGAGGAAATAATTGGTACAGCTTCTCAAAATAATATTGTAAATTTTTGGGTACAGGTGTTGAAAATGCAGAATGCAGGAGGGAATCCCATGTTCAAAGATTTAGCGGAGTTTTCCTTACGTTCTCTTTCATTACCTTTGAGTAATGCCGTAGTTGAAAGAATTTTCAGTGTGATGGCTACGATAAAGACAAAATTAAGGAACCGAATGCAACTACCCATGCTGATCGCCATTCTTAGAATTCGTACCCATATGAATGTAAGAAGTAATTGCTGCAACAGCTTTCAACCAAGTAATCACATGGTTAGTTTACATGCTGGCAGAAAAATGTTCGTCTCCAGCGGAGCTTGCGCCAGTACTAGCATAGCAGCTACAACAACAACAGCTGCCACTGATGACGTTGACGACGAAAGTCTTGTTGATGCCTTAGCATTGCTAGCAGCAGACGAAGCAGAATCGAGTTGATTTATTAATTTTTAATAAATTAATTTGATTCTGCTTAATTTATTTTAAATTTTAGTATTATTTTAGGTATCCGCTGCATGGAGTGGAAACCGCGAGCACCCACGCGCGTGTCTGTTTCTGCAAATGTGACGTAGCAACGCTATTGATTTACGCTATTGATTTGAAGAAACAAGCCCGCGCGTGGGTGCACGGCGCGGGTACACACACGTCTAACGTAGCGGACGCCCTAAGAATACTGTTCTATAATTTAAGCTACATATAAGGTTCTAGTGTTTTTTAAAGTAGGTATAAATAAATTGATATAAACTAGTATATTTTTATTTTATTCTTATCGATATTTTGGCGTTTGGGCTACTTTAGGCTACCGCAGCTGAAATTCGGCTACATTAGGCTACTTAAGCTGTGAAAAATGGCGACATTAGGCCCTGCGTTGCTGGCAACACTGCTACCGAAGTGAAGGTTTTCGTAGTAGGAATTACCCGAATATATCGGCCGATACATCGTTTTTCGTGTTTTCGGAGTAGACCTACAGATTTGCAAATGAAGCACCGATACTGGAAAGCGTGAATTCCGAAACGAGGAGACTTGTCTACTAGATCAGCAAAGGTAAAATTTGCTAATTATGTATTATATAAATGAAGAAAAGTTAGAATTGCAAAATAACATGATTTAATAAAATTATAAATACATTTTTGTATTATTTACATACGCAACAATCTTTTCTTATCTAGAGAATCTCCAGGATTATTAAACTGTTTTTATCGATATGTATATATATATATGCATGTACATATACCTAAATATGTGTGTATGGATAATTAGTAATAAAACCTTAATAATAAGTACTAACATATTCTGTTAAAATTGTTACTAACACTAATTAATAATGATAGAATGAAATATGGATCTTGTGGACGGAAATAAATGAGTTATTATATTATTATTTTTGTGCGACTAAAAATACACTTAAAGACAAGTGTTTCTAGTTCTAATATTGGCTTTGTTTGAATAAAAAAGAAAAATAATTGTGTTATGAATTATTATTGTAACTTTACTCATGAGCATTTGCTAAGGTACAGGTAATGCTTGTACCAAGTACATTACGAACACGGTCAAATAGTCAAGTTAAACTGTCACGTCCAGCATAAAATAAAATTTCATATCAAGGACGTTTCAAGCACATAGATGCTTGATGGTCGCGTCAACAACTTACCGAAACGATGAAAATATCAAATCAAAATCTGCGTGCTTGACTCAAGCGGCTTGACAGTCTCCGAAGCCTCTGACATTTTTATTAGCTTTGAGTTGTCCATCCATATTTAGCAACTGCTGAACAGCTACCTTTATTATCAGACACGATTGTTCAATAATATAACATTAACTTAAGAAAGTACCCACTTAAACGGAGATAAGGTTTCTCGGTTTCCGGTCAGTATCTAGCCAAAGTAAATACTGTTTATATTGTTAGCGAGTTAGTTTGCTAGCCAACAATACAGATCTTTGAAAAAACGCTCGCTTCGACCTATTCATTGCAGAGAATTGCGTTATTGATGGACATAGTACACGACATCAATAAAAGGAGTCTAGACTCCAGACTGAATTTGAAAAATGTACAGCTATTAAAAACCTTAAAAAAAACGAAAATTCTCTCGATCAAATTTAGCTGGCAACATATAATTAGTCTGTCAATTTGTCAAAAATGACAGAAGATATTTCTGTTCTTTTTCGCTGAGCTGTTAACCTTTACGGAACTTCACAGCCACTCACTTTTTCAATCCAACATAATCTACTTCGAAGTATATTAAATTTAATAAATAGAGACAAAATAATTCAATAAAATGCCGCCTAAGTTCGATCCTAACGAAATTAAAATTGGTAAGAGTTGTAATGACATGAATCTTAAGTTTTGAGCAATACATATAAATCACTGTTCTAAGTTTCTATGTGATCTTTTACAGTTAAGTTGAGGTGCGTTGGTGGAGAAGTCGGTGCCACATCATCTTTGGCCCCAAAAATCGGCCCCCTTGGCCTCGTGAGTATGAACTTTAAATTACAAACGTAACCTAAAATAAACTTAAATTTTGGCGTGGCAGTCTTATAAACCATTTTATATTATTTAGAAAGTACAATGCACTGTAGTGAACTACATCATTTTATTGTTAAAACGAGGCAAATAGCATATTTTTGTTATAATAAAGTAATTTGCCAAACAAACCTTACACTCATATGTGCAGCTTATTCCCTGTTATTATGATGATTGAGTGATCCTGGGGGGTGCCTCCCTACCAGGCGCGTCCTTCCGGTTGGCGGATGGAAGGAACCCGCGACTCAGGATCAGCTCCCTGTCGCGGCTACTCCGAATGCCCAATAAGGAGTCGCGGACCAGGCTCATGACTGCCATGCGTTTAACTTTTAGGTAAACTGACAATCCACTGTATATGTTTTTACCACATTGGGACTATTCAAGAGAGCTGTAAACAAGTTGGTCCGGCAGCACACCTGTATCTCCCCCGGTGCTGCAGGTGACCATGGGTCATGTTATGCACTTACCATCATCACCTTATGTCATCTTTTTAACATTTTTATCCAGACAATCAGAAATGTCTGTACACTTCCCGGCCGAAAGTAATACACGTCAACTATTATCGGTTAGTTTCGGTTTTGTAGTGTTGTCTCTGTCGTCAGTCAGTTAGTCAGCGACATATCACCACACAACAGAGACGACACTACAAAACTGAAGCTAGTTGATGTCTATTAATTTCGGCCGGGATGTGTGTGTAAACTCACATGTATAAACAATCTACAGACATTGCCAAATATTTTCTACATCTGCAATTCTAATGTATTTAAATTATAAAAATGTATGCCCAAGAGGAGACAGTAGGTTTACAGTAAAAAAATAATTATTTATATGATTGGCAGAAGATGAAGTATGATAAAAATGAACTATAAATAAGAGGTGGTCTGAAAAGTTCGCGGCCTTTTTGAACATATGACTTTAGCCTGCTATATTTTTGGTAAGGATTAATTCTGAGCAATTAGTAAAATTGAAACAAACACGTGAACATAAACACCCAAAATAAATGAATTAAAAAATTGATGCAACCTTGACTGGGAAGTTTTAATGCATCCTCCATACAGTCCAGACAACACCTTCGGATTATCATTTATTGCGCTCTAAATGGAGTAAAATTACATTCAAGAGTAACCTATATAAACCATTTAAAACAGTTTTTCACTCAGAACCCCCAACTCTGACAGAAAAATCGCGAAAGATTCGGAATTAAATGGACATTGCATTCAATATTTTTTTTATCTAATACAAAAAAAATATTTATTATTTTCACTATAAAAAGGCTGCAAACTTATCGGCCTACATAATATATTCAGCAATGAGATAACAGCCTACAGAGCGGTATGAACAATTTATTCTAAAAAAAACTTTGAATCATATTGCAGTAATAAATATTTTACTAATCTCCTTCTCTACAACAGTCCCCCAAAAAGGTTGGTGATGATATCGCCAAGGCTACCAGTGAATGGAAAGGCCTGAAGATCACAGTCCAGCTGATCGTACAGAACAGACAAGCTCAGATTTCTGTGGTGCCATCTGCAGCAGCCCTCATCATCAGAGCGCTGAAAGAGCCTCCTCGTGATCGCAAGAAGCAGAAAAACAGTAAATCAAAAATTACATTAATACTTGGAAAAATAACAAAAATAGTTTTTAGTTGCTTATTGTATTAGTTTACTGACCCTTAGTTTTATAGTTCACTAGCTTTTTGTTCACGTCTTCGCCCCATGGATTTTGTTTTAAAAATATGTACCTCCTTTTATGCCTTTTAATTATTTTATTCATCTAAGTCAAATATTAAAAAACGCACATACACGTTTAATTTTTTCAAATGAAAAGTCTATATAACGAATTTCAAGACCCCAAATTAAAAAACTTTTCAGATATAGATTTTGCGTCGAAACCTTTTGTGCCCCCTTCCAAGTCAAATATCAAAAAACGCAGATACACGTGTTTATTTATTTTAAATCAGAAGTCTTATTTAAATTTCATTAGCTTCTTGTTCACGTTTTCGCCCGCATGGATCATGCATGTCTCTAACTTAAATAGTTCCGACATAATTTTGCGTCAAAAGTCGCTCTTCCTTATAGGTCCCCAAAAAACAATTCAAACAAGTCGAAAGTCAAACGTCAAAAAACACGGATACACATGTTTAATAATTTTAAATGAGAAGTCTATATGCTAAATTTCATCTTGACATACAGGCATTGCATAAAAAATCTTCTCCCCTTTCCAGTAAGATATGTGTCATAAAATCTTCTCCACTGCGCAAATTTCATGTTTCTATCTTCAGTGGGTTAGGGTCGCCTATAATGAATAAGTCAGTCAGGACTGCTCTTTTTATATGTATATTTTATGTATTGTAGATTGATAGCCCACTATAATATTTCCATACACGTCACTGAAATATTTATGAGGTCAAGAGTTCAAATTTTTGACCTTTGCCACCAAGTTTCTACTTAAGCTTGGTTTTATAAATTATCACAAGCTTGGTGGTGAAGGAAAACATCATGAGGAAACATGTATGCCTGAGAATTAAGACTAGCGTGTGTGTAACCACCAATCTGCACTGGACCCCCATAATGTGTTATGGCTAAAAACACCCTAATGATTTATTGGGGGCAGCCTTGTACTCTGCAGTAGGATATACGAGTATGTTATCAACTGATTGACACAACATAATGCAAATGGAAAAAGATATTTTTTTAGAAATATTCATAGGTTACCAGGTTTTTAATTTGTGCAGCAATTCAAGACACAGATCTTGTTAAAGTTTTTTGATTCCCATCTGTATAAATTAATACATTAATCGTGTTAATTGAAAGAAAAAATAATTTTCTCGGAATGATGTGAAAACTTTCTAAACTGTTTTAAAAGAATTTTAATGACATTAGTTATAGACACTGATAGTACATATATTTATATTATATTATTCTGGACTGATTGTGCTGTGATTCATCATCATCATCATCATCTCAGCCCTTGGACGTCCACTGCTGGACATAGGCCTCCCCCATTGTCCGCCATTTAGACCTATCGGCAGCGACCTGAATCCAGCGGGTGCCCGCAACCTTTATGAGGTCGTCTGTCTATCTAGCAGATGGACGTCCTCGGCTTCGTCCGCCGGTACGTGGTCTCCATTCGAGAACCCCTCTGCCCCATCGGCCATCGGTTCTTCGAGCTATGTGCCCTGCCCACTGCCACTTCAGCTTGCTAACCCGAGAGGCTATGTCGGTGTCTTTAGTTCGTCTACGGATCTCCTCATTCCTGATTCGATCACGTAGGGAAATCCCGAGCATAGCCCTCTCCATAGCTCGCTGTGCGACAGTGAGCTTATTTATGAGGCCCATAGTCAGAGACCACGTCTCGGTGCCGTAGGTCATCACTGGCAACACACACTGGTCGGTCACTGGCTGTGATTCATAGCTATGTATATATTTTCTTCCCCCAACCAATCAAACTACAGATTGTCTTCGAGTACCTACCTCACTACTGCTCACTGTTAAAACTTGTTTTGTTTCTCTTCTTGTTTCTCTCGTTTCAATTGTAATAGTATAAAGATATCTTTAGATGTCTCCAAATTATTACTATCGTGCATTTCTGAACAATGTGTAATCAGTAATCACTCGCCGCGCCTGACCAGGCACTTGAAGACAAGCTGTAGCAAGTAACTTTTTATATTGGGCTTAACATATTTTTTTCTTTTTATTTTCCAGTCAAACACAGCGGCAATATCTCACTTGATGATGTGATTAGTATTGCCAGGGTCATGAAGCCACGTTCCATGGCCCGCTACCTATCTGGCTCCGTGAAGGAAATCCTTGGCACGGCCCAGTCGGTCGGCTGTACAGTCGACGGAAGACCCCCACATGATCTGATTGTGGATATCAATAACGGTGCACTAACTATTGATGAATAAAAGATCGAGGATTTGATATAAAATTGTCTTTTATTTACATTTCGATAGTCCAATCAAAGTTTGTTCAGATCATAAACCAAAACATTTTTATAATTAAATTTGCTAGTCTCTTTTCGATGAAACCACGTAAAGTTATGTGCCATCGATGGAATCCCTAATAAAGTGTTTAAAAGCCTCCCGATCAACTTGATTGCACTTCTGTGGCTATTTACAATGCTGCAATGAAACATGATCTCTTTTCAGTACCTTTGAAAGAAGCAGTCATTATTGGCATTCCCAAACCGGGTAAACACCGCTCGGAACCCTCTAGTTATAGACCCACTAGCCTATTCAACACGGTGCCTAAAATCTACGAAAGAATTCTCCTTTCTCGCATACTGGGTCACATCAACTCAAAATGCCTACTCATCGATGAACAGTTCGCCTTTAGAGCCAATCACTTGTGCCCAACAGGTACACCGAATAACGGAGCACATTCTCACAGGTCTCAACCAAAAGAGACCAAAACAGCTGTCTTCGACGTTAGCGAAGTCCTTTGATAAGGTCTGGCACAACGATTTAAACTATAAACTACCAACCCGAGGTCTCATTCTCATCCTTCGAGACTACCATACCAATCGCACCTTTCGCTACAGAGTTGAAGGCACTGTCCAGTTCTCGCGCAATCGGGTGGGGGTTCCTTGGTATAGTATGAACGCAACGTGTAATCGCTATGGTTTGATTATATTGAAAACACTAGCTGGGCTGTCTAATGCGTGTAAATGCGCAACGTAAATGTAAAGGCTTTTACTTGTAAAGGCTTGTATTTGCCGTTTGCGGCCAACGTTCGTCGACGAATGTCAGTTTTCCGTGCACAAATCAAAGGGAATTTGGCGCAAGCCGCAAACAGCGATCACATGTTGACCAAGTGTTCAGTTCATATTAACGCTTTTGCGCTATTTTTTTCTTACATCGTCTCTGGTACACATGTAAATAAAAATTAAATGCGCTGTACAAATAAATTGCAGCGGCTGCGATCGCCTCAACGTACATCTTCATCTGACGGCCAACGCAGAGTGAAACACGCCAACGTGTGAACACCGTCATTAAAATTTGCTGAGTGCACTCGCCGAGCGCGCTCGGCCAACGTGAACTAGAGCCATAGGGTATAAGCAACGTCTGCGTTTAAGCGCGGCACGTTTAGCAGCATGGGGTGTTTTTTGTAAGTAGGTATTTAATACATCACAATGCCAAAAAGTTTACTAAAATTTCAAAGGAGTAAGACGAAATTTTAATAGAAGTAGTAAAAAACAATCCAATTTTATATTTAAAAAAAATCAGCTTATCTTCTTCAGATTTGAATAAATTAAGCTTTTAAACGGTATTCATGTCTATTTCACATGAACGACTGATGATCAGCATCTACGTTTCAATGCCTGAAGCAAAATATGCAAATGCAATGTATGTACATTATACTCGCAGAACGCGTATTCATTGCATTTATACGCACTAAGGAATCCCTTAAAATTATTGTCAGTCTTGCAGTTTAGACAGCTAAACAAGGCCTTGGTAAATGTTGTCACTAACTGTAGTAATATGTATAGTATAGTAACATATCAACTGTCATCATCAGATAAATCATCAAACTGGCCATCAGACTCGTATACTACTGGAGGATTGCACAATTTTTCATATTTCACTTGATCTGCTATCGGCACTGTATGTAGATCTATGGGACAGAAGTTTCCTTCAGCTATTTTCGTTTTAATATAGGACATCCACGAGGATCGTGGTAGATCGGTGAAGTCTGTGTTATTGGGGATCCAATAATCATCCGAATCCCAATCTTCGTCCGAACTAAGCTCCTGAATTACATTCTGCTGTTCTGGAAAAGGTAAAGTTACATATGAGTGCAATTATCTCTGGGTCTGATTTATAAGTTCAAAGTGTTCAACGAGCAATGGGAAGGATTTCAGTTTTTTCGTCAGTTTCTTTGATGGATAGAATCGCAAACAAAGAAATTAATAAAAGGACTACAGTAATTTATTTACTAAAACTGTTTCATCAGTGGTTACATCTATTGTGTGTCATCATCAGACACACAAATCCATTTGAGTTCAAATCCTGGCCTATACAATAATAATAATTAGGTTTCCGTGAGGGCTGACTCTCGGCAAAGATGCAGAAGGTGGTGCTGTTCTATACTGCGCCTATCGTCCGCCGATTTCTGACCCTAGAGCCTTGAAACCCTTGGCCAACTGTTCTTCCATTGAGGTTACACCGTCTCTCGCTCATTATTGCTTACCAGCTGTACAGATATAAGATGGTACAGAACCACTTTTTAAATTAATAATTGCGTTTATTGTCATTTGGAACTATTTTAGCCTAAAACGTCCCACTGCAGGGCACAGGTCTCCCCTCAGCAGTTTGTGAAAAAGGTATTAAAACGTCGGCTCAAGTGTCCTGCAACCAGCCCTTCAGTATCCAATGCTGGACATGGGACATTAATTTGTACATGAACCACGTTGGCCAAGCGGGTTGACGAGTCCACTTTTTTACAGGTGGTGTACTTTCTCGGGGCTTGTGGCAGCCGCTTTTTTCTCTTAGTCACCTTTTACGACACTCACGGGAGGGATGGGTTGGTGCCATTCTATAACCAGCCGAAACCACACGGCACAAGTGTATCAAGATACAATTATTGAGGTCATAACGCCTCTTAACAACATCCTGTTCCATAACCAAGGATAGTTCTTTCAGCAAGACTCGGCACCAGGTCGTAAGGCTCACTCAACACAGGCATGGCTAGAAAGGAATATACCAGACTTCATTAGAGCTGAAGACTAGCCGTCATCTAGTGCCGATGTTAATCCCCTCGATTATGATTTATGGTCTGGTTTAGAGAGCATGGCATGCTCTAAACGCCATAATAATATTGAATCCCTAAAACATTCCATAAGGGTGGCAGTTGCCAATTTTCCCATGGAAAGGGTGCGTGTTTCAAATAAAAAATGGGCACAACGTTTGAAAGATTGTATAAAAGCAAATGATGACCATTTCGAATAAACGTTATATTTTTAAAATGCTTTTACCTATTTCCAAAATAACAAATTTTTCTAATATAATGGTAATGTAAAAATAAAAATATCAATGTTTTCTTTGTAACAATATTTATGTGGCTAGACTAGGTATTTTATGTCGAGGATCGTACCTGTTTCATCCAGGGAACCATCACTTGTAGATGAGGAATGTAAACTTTCACAGTTTTCTGACTCAATTTTCCTACAAATGAAAAAAAAAAAACAGTTTGAAATGTCTGAGTAAAAATGAAAAAAAAGAAACCTGTGGGTTTGACGGATGGCATCTGGCATTTAAAATATGACTCCACAATAGAAGAGATTCTTTGATTCTTGCGATGTCACTGTTGAGTGAAACTCTTGACATCGAATTAGGTCTCTTTAGAACGGTAACTTTTTTCGGTTGAGAAGTTAATTTCTTGTGGTGGTGGTGATACATTTGTTTGTTATCTGGTAAAGGGTAAAATAACAATCGATAAGAGGGCAAATTAACTAAAATGGACTCTGGGGTTAACCCTCCCCTGGGGGGGGGGGGGGGGATCTCTCAAGTAGACGTAGTCATGTCCTGATGAACCTTTTACCCAAAGTTCACAATCAAATCAAAAATATACAGCATCAGATCCTGCAAATCCTGCTTCCGGTGCACCTTTTGAGGACATTAAAACTGACCGTTTATTCATAAAAATAACATCAAGGCCACAGTAAAGAGGTATAAAGTCGGCTGGTAGGAACAAAGTTGCAGTGGAATTTAAAAATGCTGAGCCAACACAACTCTAGAAAATGAAGCATTCCAAAAAATATATTACAATGCGTTTGTTCCCGCATTCCACATAACGAAAATAGATTTAGCCAGGCAGGTCCCTACTGACTGGACCTTAGAAGAATTTGTAGACAGCCTAACATTCCTTTTGTTAAACATTACTTTTTGTGAAAACTTTAATTGAATTACTATTACCTATATAATGATTATATTTATATAATATATTATATTGTATATATTACATTTGAATATATTTATTATTCTTTTATTATCTACATTATAGATATGTTTGATATTAGTGATGATCAAAATGAGCACTTTTATTCCCTATCATCTTCTGATGAGTCACACAGCGCAGACAGTTTTGCCAATATTCCTATACTTTCCTCTTCTCTAGAATCACAGTTTTCCAACTGCTCCAAGAACTTCAATGTAGTTCACATTAATGAAAAAAGTATTCCAGCCCATTTCCCTGATATGTTAGACAGTTTCAGCAATCAAAACATCCATGCGGTCTTAGTCTCACAATCGTGGTTTAAGCCATGCGTTTCCTCAATTTCCTACTCTCTCCCAGGCTTTCGCCTTGTTCGCAATGACCGTATCGGTAAATGAGGAGGTGGTGTTCCAATATACTTACGGGCCCACATTACCTTTTCAATTGTGAGCGCCTCAGATCCGTCTTCTCTGGATTCACAGGAGTATCTCTTTGTACAGGTTCTGATGGGACACAACAAAGTAGTTTTAGGAGTTTTATACAGTCCCTCCATCACAGTTAATTATTTCAGTAGATACTTTGGAGAAGCTGCTCAAGGACCTCACTCCCGTATATAACCACATAATATTAATGGGAGACTTTAATACTTGTCTCATCAAGAACGACTTCCGTTCTAAGGCATTAAGATCTGTAGTGGAGGCTAGTAACACGAATCTCCTACCGCTTAACCCAACACACTTCTTTCCACACTCTGATCTTTCTCTTCTAGATTTAATAATTATCTCTTCTCCTGATCACGTTTTCAAATACGGTCAATGCACTGAGGTTGCTTTCTCCTATCATGATTTAATATTCTTGTCGTATAAAATTAGACCTCCTAAATCTAGATGTAAAATTCATCTACAGCGTGGTTTTGGTGCCATCGACGTTAACCGGCTTCATAAAGATGCACAAGAAATCAACTGGAATGTAATACACGATGCGTCTACGATAGACGAACAAGTTTCTTTATTCAACGCTTTGATTATTGGACTCTTTGATGTACACGCCCCAGTTCGACCAGTTCGTGTCAGACATTTTCCTGTACCATGGCTCACTGATGAAATTAAAGCATTTATGATCCGAAGAAATCGCGCTAAGGCCAAATTTAAATTTAACCCCAATGAAACAAACCGTATAAAATATAAGTTTTTACGAAATCGCTGTAATAGGATGTATAGGGACGCACGACGACGCCATATCCACATATCCGTCGAGAATGCAGACCCAGGACGGGTCTGGAAATTCCTTAAGTCACTAGGAGTTGGAAAATCATGTACGTTTGTACCACTTATAATTCTATTGATGTCAATATGCTTAACCAGCATTTCTCTTCTTTCTTCAATCTTGATGACAAGGTTAAAAATAATACTCTAAATTCTCTTTCATCACTATCAACTCCTGACCACAGTCCTTTTCTCTTTAGTCAATTTGCTGTAAGTGATATTAAGAAGAGTTTTCTTTCCATCGCGTCAAACGCAGTCGGAACTGACGAAATCAGCCGTAATATGATCATTCCTTTTTTTTTTTTTTTTAATAGAGGAGAGGGCGGACGAGCAAGCGGTCTCACGTGATGGTAAGTGTTACCGCCGCCCATGGACACCTGCAACACCAGGGGGTATGCGGGCGCGCTGCCGACCTTGCAAAATCCTATTCACAACTCTCTTGAAGAACCCCATGTCGTAGTTTAATGGGAAGACCTCTTGAGGCAGTTCGTTCCACAGCCTACGGGTTCGCGTATAAAATAATTACATGGACCTCAAAAAGAACCTCGAAGAAGTGCGAGGAGCTCAAGCTATGGAAAGTAAAGCTAATATATGCAGTCGTCGGCCAGCTCGGGCCCTTAAGTTACTCCGTGAGCATCGGATTGCCCGACTGACCTTTGCAAGAAATTGTACATCCTGGACAGAAGCAAACTGGAGTAGCATACTGTTCTCTGATGAAGCCCGGGTTTCATTGTGTGGCGAAGACCGACGTCGGCGGGTGCTACGAAGCCCAGGGTAACGCTATGCAGACGTGTGTTTAGAGGAAATCACTCCTTATGGTGGGAGCTCAGTTATGTTTTGGGTAGCTGTGAATTCCAACAATTATACCGAGATAGTTTTCATCGAAAAATTGGGTAGCGAGAAGTCCAGACCTAAATCCAATAGAACATGTCTGGGACCTTCTCAAACGACGCGTAAGTTCGCTCCAACCAGCTCCACAAGACATCAGGGAGCTTAAACATGTGATCACCGCTGAGTGGGGACGTATTCTACAGGACACTATTAAAAGCATTGTGGAAAGCATGCCCAGAAGAATACAAGCCATAATTTCTGCTAGAGGAGGTCATGCTCAGTATTAATTTTTATTTTTTTAAGTTTGTTCTTTAAATTACGTTAAAAAATACCTGTAGAATTATTTCACAGTGTGAGTATGAAACTGGCCATTTTTAATACACTGTGTTTAGATTTATAAAAAAACAAACTTTAATATTCTAGTCGTAAGACCAATGAAATATAAAAACTATTGATATTAACTATAGTACAGCTTATAGGGGCACCTATAGTTTTCTTTGCAAAGGAGTGTATATAATTATTAACCAAAAATACTTTTTGCTCTGTCATGCTCTGTCTTCATATTTATAAAACTAATATTTAATTTAATCTTATATTCTTATGTGCTTATATATAAATTTAAGTATTCTTTGTTTTAGTGCGCACAACAGGAACCAGCATAATATCTGTTTTTTTTTCTTTCAATATGTTATTCACCTTCACCCTTGATATTGTCATTCACCCTTGACATTGGCAGAATCATGGAAGTTTCGATGGAGCCATATTAAGAAATTGGAATAGAGATTCCTCAAGAAATTTTCAATAAAGGATTTTTTTACATGTATTTATAATAAAGTGGGTTGTTTTCTGATGAATTCAAATTACATTTATTTGTTTAAAACAGGTAACTACAGATGAGATACAAATTATTGCATAGCTGTTTTGCCCAGGCAAAACAATTTTAAGCAATGAGGACTAGAAGGAAACATGCTGCATGCAGAAGAATGCTGCATTACTTGTCAACTTATTATCTCTGCTAACTTAACCTATAAAAGCCCAAGTATATCCTAAATAGGGAAAAATCCCTCTCCAATTAGCCATTTACGAAGGGCACATAAAACTTTGTACATGGAAGATTTGTTAACTGTTTTGGAATACAAATTATATATTGATGACATAAAAATGCAATATTCAGCTCACTATTTTCTGCTAACTCCGCTGCTATAATAATTTTGTTATACAATTAGTGAGTCATCAATCCTGTGAGACACCCTCCAGGCAGATTGATTCACTATTTGAAGAGTCACAGGTGGTAGCTGGTATAAGAAGAGCAGAAGAATGTGTGGTGTTGGTTCTTGGGAGATGCCTATATCGCGCAGTGGAGAGACAGGCTGATAGTACAGTATATTTCATATTAGCAGGTAGGTTATTAGGTCTTATTTGTAATCAGTCCTTTTGTCCACTGCTGGACACGGGCATAAGTGATGTATGGTTTTAAAATATTACACTGGGCAAGTCCACTTTTAGATTATTATTTAGAGTTATTAAGTTTTTATTTAGAGGAATAGAAATAAGACTCATGCATGCACCACCTTTCTTTTTACAGAAAGAAGGTGGCAAAGAAGCAGACAGTTCTCTTGGTGGTAAGTGGATAATGTCTCCCATTAATGTCTGTAATACATGTCAATATCACTCTAGAATGACACACATTAGTACATCTTATAGTAGGTGATGCCTTTGGAGGTTTAGGAATGGAATTTGGAAAAAGGATAGTGCTTCCTGTAATTCTATACTGTAACCAGTTCTTTTTTTCGTTCACTGCTGGATATGGGCCTCATGCACATGGTCTTGTGCATGAGGGATGTATGGCCTTAAAACACCACACTGGCCAGATGGTATGGTTCCTTATGGTTATGGTGGTATGGTAGTATGGTTCCGCTAGAGGTAGAGGCTTTGTTATTCCTTAGTCTCCTTTTAAGACATCCATGGGATGACATAGGTGTTAGTGTTCACTGCTGTTAATGATACATGATAGGGTGGTGCTATTCTCAGGTCAGCCAACACCACATAGATAATTCACACAGTAATTATATTGTGATAATATTATGTTACCTTCCATTGATTCGTTCAGTCCTTTTAAATCTTAGTTTTGCTCTTTTTTCCAAATAATCTGCATCATCAGGCTCATCAAAGTAATTTTGTGCTAAATCAATTTCTGGTAAATCCTTTAGCTGATCAGGGATTTCATACATGCAATTATCGTAAATATCTAAAGTTCTAAGATCAGTTAATTCTGATATATTTTCTGGGAGAACACAGAGACTATTATAGTCTATGTAAAGATGTATAAGTTTCTTCAATTTTGTCATCTCTTGAGGTAGATACATGAGATCATTATGTGACAATATACACACTTCTAAATTTACCAAATTGCAAAACTCTCTTGGTAAATTAGATATAAAGTTTCCTGATAAATTTATTTCTATTAAATTCTTAAATGTATCAATACTTGGTTTGATATTGCAAAGTTTTGTATTGCTTACATTAAGCCTTTCTATATCACGACATTCCAAGCCTTTGAAAGGAATATCGTGAAAAATATTTGAAAATTCACTCGCAGTGGAGGCACCTATTTTCAACACTTTAACATTTTGAAATGTGCCAAGAAGTCCTTTATATTGATGTATAATACAGTTAGACATTTCTAGATGAGTGACTGGTGTTATATACTTTAGTAATACTTCGTAACAGTCTTTTTTAAGTGACTTTGTTATGTTAATGTTGTGGTTAAGATTTAATTTGGATAAATTTGTTGGGGTTTCATACCAAACCCAACAAGGGAAACATTGAAGACAATTGTTAGACATATTTAGAGATACTATCGTTTGGCAGAAGTTAGGCGTGTCGTCAAAAAATTTGATAAAGTTATAAGACAGATCTAATGTTTTCAAACCTTTCAATTTCATGATTGCATTGGGCACTGTCACTAGGTTATTGTGTGAAAAGTTTAATTCGGCTACATTTGGTGGAAAATATACTTTCTCGTCTAAAGACGTGATATTTGTGTTGCTCAAATCGATGACGGTTACATTTTGAGACCACGCCGATAACCTTTTAACACTTTCTTTGTTTATTCCATCTGTAAAGATTTTTTCTTTGTTATCAATATTGTTATTGCTACTGTATTTGTCTTGCATTTTCTTTATATATTGCACTAGTAAATTAATACAAAGGTACAGGAAACAAGTATAAACAATAACTGCTATGTCAAAATTCGAGAAAAATAACCAGAAAATTCTTCCTACAACTTAAATAGATTATATGAAGGTTATATGAATTAACTTTTTCATGTTGTCATCTTGTGTCACTGTCAATGTTATCTTGGGGGTTTCGTGTATTTTTTTTCATATACGGCAATGGTGCGATTAGCACATTCTGTTGAAAATACTTTTAACTGTAACTTTTAATTCAAACATGCATTATATACAACTCCGGCTGCATAATATACTGCATTATATTCATGCATTCATATGAATAACGGTGTGGATTGTACACATATTAATACTCATACACCTAGGTATTTTCATGTGTAACATTTTGTGTACAATTATTTGTATTCCCCAATAAATAATGAAAAATAAAAGTGCCTAGCACTACTATAGAAGTGCCTACTATAAAATAGCACCACCCCGTCTCCTACCCTGAGTGTCGTAAAAGGCGTTCGTTCCGTATCTAGGAAATGCGGATGAACCGCACTTTTGTGACGAAAGGTGCGGTTGTAGAAACCCGAGGTGGGAATTATATTGAACAATTCTTCAGAGCATTCCCCATTGTATAGGCGGTAGAACACATAGAGAGATGCACCGTCTCTCCAAACGCTGAGGGGTTTTAAACCGCCCGTGAGAGTGGGATCATCGACAATACGAACAGAACGTCGTTGGATGGAGTCAAATGGGTCTAATTGGTATTTCGGTGCGCCGGCCCAGAGATGAGAGCAATGCTCCATATGGGGCCTCATCTGAGCTTTGTAAAGCATTAGGAGTTGCCCAGAGGAGAAGTACCGCTTCGCTCTGTTCAGCACACCGAGCTTTTTGGAGGCCATTTTGGCCTTACTTTCCAGATGACCCTTAAATTCGACTTTGCTGGAAATGTCGACATCAAGGATCCCAATACTCTCCGAGATCTTAAGAGGTATGCTCTGAAAGCGAGGTGCTACGACAAAGGGTTTTTTTTTAGCGGTGAATGCGTCTTACTGGGATTGAAATCCACTAGGTTCAGGGAACCCCAAATCGAGATAAAATCTAAAGAGTTTTCGATTTCAGACACAAGACTGGCGTGACTCTCTTCCACTCGAGGGATGTTGGCGCGGCCCCTGTACAAGGCGTCTCCAGTGCTGTCATTCGCATAGCAACATACGTCACCAATTTGCAACAGGTCGTCGATATGCAGAAGGAACAGAGTTGGAGACAGCACGGAGCCTTGCAGGACGCCAGCGTTAATAGACATGGTGTCGGAACAGCTACCATCGATAAAGACTCTGATGCTCCGTCCAGTCAGGAAATTGGCAACCCATTCGCATAATCCCTCGGGTATCCCGAAAGATGGTAAATTGGAAAGCAGCGATTTGTGCCATACCCGGTCAAAAGCTTTCGCAATGTCTAGGCCTACAGCTAGAGCCTCGCTTCTACTCTCAATGGCGTCAGCCCAGTGGTGTGTTAAATACATATTGACGGTCGCTAATCAGCTGGTGATCCTCTAGGTACCCAAGGAGCTGTGTGTTTATAACACGCTCCATCACTTTGGAGAGGAGGGAGGTGATCGCTATTGGCCTGTAGTTGGCCGGATAGGTGCGGTCACCCTTTTTAGGCAAAGGATGAACATGAGCTACCTTCCATGCTGACGGGAAGCTTGTTGTGTAATATGAGAGCCTAAAGAGTCACGTAAGCACCGGGGACAACTCGGGAGCGCAAAATTTAAGCACCACTGCAGGAATACCATCTGGCCCACTCGACTTTCGGATATCAAGAGATGCTAGAGCTCGCCGGACTCACGCTGGGTGAAACAGATTTCTGGCATGGAGCTTGTGCACCTCGAGGTAGACGGTAGTTATTTGAGCAAAAGGACCTTATTGTTGATATGGACTTATTGAATCTTAAGATTATTTCACTTAAAATTTAGTTCAATTCAGTTTCTGTTTTAACAGAAATATGCTTTAAATCTAACATATTATTTTTAAATTAAAGCAAAAGAAAACATTTCACTAGCACCTCAACACACCTGGGAAACTATACTAATAAATAATTCCCTTTTTTGAGATAATGTCACATATGAATTTGAAGAAAATCGACACTTCTCGATTGTTTAAAACGATAGTACTATCGATATTATCAGGCAGGCACTAATGACGTAAAGTTGTAGTATAACGTACAACACTGTTCCCTCCAAGCAGAAATGTCAAAATGGCGTCAACGCAAGACGCTTGGTATATTTCTTTACTTGGTTTAGCAGAACATTTTCGCACATCGAATCCTCCTGACATAAAAAGTTGCATACAATGTTTACAAGCCGTATTTAATTTCAAACCGCCACAAAGGGTCGAAGCCAGAACACATTTACAACTCGGAAATATTCTTTTGACACACACTAAAAACATCGACTTGGCGAGAACGCATTTAGAGCAAAGTGTGAGTTTTTTTAGCATATAATTGGTGTGTTGCAGTAGTGTATTAGGTAGAATAGTGAAGGGTGTTAGCGGTTATTTAGTTGGTGTAATTTATGAGTTGGTGTAAGAGAAGTGTTGATGTGACAGCTTTCTCGTAGAATGTAAACAATGGTCTTGAAATGGGTCATATGTTGTTGTGGTTGCAGTGGTGCCTGTCGCAGACAATCAATGCTTTTGACGACGTTAAGTTCGAGGCGGCGAGTGTGCTCGCGGAGCTGTTTGAACAACAAGGCCAACCGACACATTCGAAACCTATACTCCGAAAGGCTATCGAGTTGTCGCAGCACAGTGTCTACTGGCACTGTAGGCTAATATTCCAGTTAGCAGTGAGTAAACTTACAATTCTATTCAATATAAAGGAAATAGGGTATATGAAGATGTTGGCTATTCTTCAAATCAAGATTCCAAATATCAACAAATAGATAATTACAATACATACACTGTTACTCTTATATATGTTTACTTTTAAAAATAATATTGGTTACAAGGTTTTAAGTTATATTGGTATTAAGAGATCAACCTACAATATCATTAAATCATACTTAACAATAGATATCAAATTGTAAAAATAGGAAATTATGTAAAATAGGAACAAATATGTGGAATTCCATAAGGCTCAATTTTAAAGCCACTATTATTTCTCATTTATGTTAACATCAACCAACTAGGATTAACAGGTTACTTGACATTATGTGCAGATGACACATGTCTTTTTACTTGGTCATTATAAATGAATGACATTATTAATCAGTCTCAAAGGTACTTAAATTTACTCAATGAATTGTTCTCACAAAATCTTTTAACAATAAATACTTCAAAAACATCTTATATGATATTTGCCACCAAAAATAAAAAGATCATAACCATAAAAAGATCATCATAACCCACTTACTTTCAACAATGATATAATTAGCTGATCTAATCAAGAAAATTACCTTGACCTATTGCTAGATGATAAGCCGCACATTGAATGTGTGAGCTCTAAACAGACACCATTAACTGGAGCACTATGTGAAATTGGAAATTGTATACCATCTAAAATATGCACCACTATATATAACTCCCTTGTAAAACCACACCTGGAATACTTGATCGAGTATTGGGGATCAGCTTCCAAAACTAACCTTAAATTTCTACATAGAACACAAAATAAAATAATTAAACTAATACACCATTACAACTATTTTGCTTCTAATAAAATACTATATGAAAAAACAAATAAACAACTTATAAAGAACACTGTTCAATCAAATATCACACTTACTAAAACAACTTATAAACATAGTTTAAGATACAAAAACAATTCAATCCTTCATCTTCCTAGAACTAATAATTATGGAAAAAGAAATATATTATTTCAGCCAGCACAGTTTATACAATAGATTACCAGATGGAATTAAACAATATTTTATATTTATATCTTATACCTATATTATTGTAATTGAAATGTTTGCATTTTCACAGAGTAAATGTACAATGTAATTTTTAAAATTTGTAATTTTGTAATATTTTTTAATTTTGTAATTTTTATGTAAATCTCATGTATTTAATGTTATGTTATAAATGTAATAAATCTCATGAAGTGTATTTAATGTTCTTATGAGAATAGTTTCTTTAAACTGAAGTTATAATTAAAATACATTTTTTTTTGTTTAATTACAATATTAAATTAATAATCTGAAAATTGTTAATGTTCGAAATGATTTATAGGTAGTATTTGTACTCTTTGGATGATATTTATTTTTATTTTAATGTTTCAGCAAATCCATGCAACGGAAAGAGAGTATGAGGTTGCAAGTAGTCTCCTCGGAGTGGGTGTTGATTATGCACAGATATCAAATGCTGCATACACAAGGGTACTGTTCTTACTCAGTAGGGTAATGGTAAGTATTCTCATATTTTCAAATAATTCATTTTGATTTCATTCATGTATTTCTGAAATTACTGTTGTCAGAGATGATAAAACTTATTTCTGTAGCCAAACAGAACACTTAAAATGTGAGTGTGAATTTACCATTTTAATGCAAATTACTTCTAGGGGTACCTATTGAAAATTATTACTAATAAATATGATTTGTTTTTATCAAATATAATAAATAGTATTTTGTATTTTATTTTATAGATAAATAAAGGAGCCTACTGGACTTGTAAAAATCTTAATTTATAAAAACGGAACTTTGTTAGTCTTTACTATTTGCTGAGATTTATTATCTTAGTGATTTATTCCACTGTGTGACATTATCTCAACAATGGTATTGTTGGTATGGACTTATTGACTTTGGTCAAGATTTTCTAACTTAAAATTTTGTTGCTTCAAGCTTGTGTTTAAATATAAACATCATCTAAACATTAGATATTTAGGATAAGCAATATGTTTATTTTTTTATTTTTTTTTAAAAATTAGAATATATTAGAAACTAGACCTCAAAATAAGACGTCTTTTCTCAGGTAATGCCATATATAAATTGTAATACAAAGATAATTTGAAACAATTGTTAGTTATATTAGTATTTTTACTAAATTGAAGTGCAATATTGAAAATGTACATAATCAAAATAATTTACCTTTTGATTTGGAGTTTCCTACACATTTTATATTGGGACTATACACATATAATTAAATGCTTTAGTTTACCTTTTTGGAAATAAAATGTAAATAAAAGTCTTTTATTGTATGCATTTAAACCCAATTTACAATATATTTTTTTTATTCTGAGGCTTGGATTTTCTTGAAATTAAAATTACTGTAATAATGTATTGTGTAATATTTTAAGTGACATCTTGAATGATGTGAAATAAAATTTAAGATGTTTAATTTGGCACTATAAACAGAATCATAAAGTGATGCCTTTTATGTTTTGAAAGAAACTGTGAAATATTTACAATTTCATCATGGTCCATTCATCTGTCACCATCCTTACTATAATTTATATTTGATTTTGATAATTTTATACTTTCAAGCTGCAATATTTCTAAAAAAGAAATTTTACTTCTCACTTTTACCTATATTAGTGGTGCTACTAGTGGGATATCAACATATAGAGCCATTCAGAAAAACTTTCAACAGTAAAGTATAAATTACTCCAAAACCCAAAAAAATATACATAAAAGTTCTAACTCTAAATGAATGCATATCAGCCACACGTTCATCAACTTCTTGATATTGGGAGTGCTACAGTTGGTTATATACTTTTGTTTGATTTTTTCCAGTTGTTGTTAATAGACAAAAAGATACAAGAGGTGTTACCCTTACTAAACCAAGCAGGACATCTAGTAGACACATGGGCAGGCAGTCTGCACCAAAAGGAATATTTGAAGGTTTTCTTCCTTGTCCTACAAGTAAGTTCTAATAGCTCAATTACAGTTACTCATTAGCCTGTATTCACTTTTATCTAAATTTAGGTACTCGTAACATTTGGCTGTCCTATATATTAAAACATGATTAATAGTAAATTTTACAGAAGAGCATAAAAACTTGAACCAGAACTGTCAATGGAACATATGATAGCTAGATTGTAGAGTAAAAGATTGTATGTTGTGGTGAACCTTGCGACAGGCATAGACCACTCTCTCCAGCAGTGGAGGGACATAGGCCGATGAATTGGATTGGAAATAATTCACTTTGGATACTACTAAAACAATTCTTGTAGCCAAGTATGACTGAATTTTGCATTACATGTTACATATTAGCAGTTCTGTACTGTTTAGACAGTGGATTATTCCTTGAATGAAGTGAAGATCTTCAGAAAAATTAGTTGTAATCCACATTAAAGTTCACCATTTAATTTTGGCTTTAAATAATACAAAATTTTACCACTTTTCCACAGGGAAAAATCTGTAAAGCATGAATGTGAAAAATCAAAATATGCAAAGTCCTATTCAAAATGCTCTTTCTTATTATTATTTTTAGAACTTTAAAATCCATCCCAAAAATACATAAATAAGAGGCTAATTAATGCCTTTCTTGTTGTTATTCCTCATGTAGATAGATTTGTCAGACTTTTTTTTACTACAAACCTCTAATATGCCTCTAAAGCAATTATCTGAATTTTACATTTTTTTGTTCACATTCAATTCAATTATTCTGATTGTTTTATTAATAAACTTTCCATACATATTTAAGTATTACGTACAAAGCTCTTTTTATTAATGAACCTAAGAATCACAAGCAAAATCCATGGTTTTAGGCTTTGAAAATTGATCGGTTACAGCCTGTGGATTGCTGATTCATGATATAGAATTAAAGATTTATGTTTTTGTCAGGAAAAAAAAATCATAAAATATGTGTAACATTTTATGCCAATTAACTCAAAATCACCCACAATGACAAACATAATGACATTTTAATTTTTTTTAATTCTAACATTTTAATCACTAAATTATTATCATGACATACACAATTTATGATATTGTTGCAAGGTATGTCACTATCTAATGGCCGGCCAGGTGAAGAGCGTGAAGCCGTGCCTAAAACAGCTGCAGCAGAGCATACAGACAATTATGGCGCCAACATGGCCTGATGACGATGGTAAGTTCATACAGGTATTTTACAGGATTGAACAGAAATAAGCAAATTTGTTTTTTTTATCTTCCATTTTGATTTTTTTTATTTTTTATATTAGTTTTTATATTATTCCATTTATTTATTTGTACTTGGGTAAGTTTAGACTGTAATAATCAACCACACAAATATTAATATGGCTGTGACATTTATCTTTTGTCTTGCTAATTGGCACAAAATAGTAGAAACCTGTCCTTAAACATGCTCGTGAGTGGTATAATAGTGGGTATTCCAACTTTTCGTTTTACGAAATTCCGTTTCACTTGAAGTGAGTGGCTCGGGCGGAACAGCGGCGAAGCCACCGAGTTCACATACTTAGCTGACTTCTGAGTTGGAATTCACACGCACGCAAAATGGTCACTTAACATAAAATGATCACTGTGATCGACTAATTGCAAAAGAGCCCAAAGATAACATATTAGAAAGATAGATAACGCAAGCTGTCCGTCGCTGCGTGCCTGAAATTGGCGCTGAGCTGCTACTTCTCGTGCTGCTCGTTCAGTCTATTCTAACCTGCTAGCAAATAATTGTTACGAAACACAAAAATGCCTAATTTGCTATATCAATTGTAAAAATTCGTCAAAAGTGGTGAACAGAGTCGAAGGCGATATTTCGTTTCATCGTGAGTGGTTTCCCATCATTAAAATTTTCTCATTAAATAGACTGCTTGACTTCCATACAATTTTAAGAACTTGTGTTTTCTATGTCTATGCTGAACATAATCCAAGACAAGAGTGAGTTGGAAGTTTACTTATTTCAGCGGTATGCGGCAGTGCGAGCGGCGAGTCGTTTGTATGGCTATCTCGACAACAGTTGTACGTGCTCGTGTACCTGGTGACGGTGATGCACTCAGCGCAGGCCGGCTATATGGATAAGGCGCACAAATACACTGAGAAGGCGCTCGCGCAGATCGACAAGCTTACCGGTGAGTGTTGATTGAATTTATCGCTGTAGCATTATTCAGCAATGAGAGTTGTTGTTCCTATTACACTTTCCATTATCATTCTTATATCATGTCCTACTTCCCGACGGTGCATGGCAACGTACGGACTCCAGACTGGAATGAAAAAATGTACTGGAAATGTATTAAATTGTAATATCAATTAAAATAAATGTATTTAAAATGGAACACTATAAATTCCAATATAATTAATTTATTATACACAGAAACTATTTAAAATCTTTAGAAATACATACTCACAAACTCTACCGCTTGTTATTGGAATACATACAGCACCCTCTAAGAAGTAGGCTTGCAGGCAGTGACATTTCAAACACTGATTTTATTTAGTACAATTCTAGTCAAAAAAATTCATACCAGTCTGAACTCCGTACGTTGTCATGTCACCGACAGGAAGTAGGACATCTTATATCCCCATCCTTTCCAATATTTCTTCCAAAGCCAGACACCATGTTTGTTGATCTGCCAATATTCATCATTTTTGACTGATGTTAACCATGTATGATGATGTTATTAATATATATATATATTTTTAAATAGTCAAATATTCAATTGTAAGGTTACATTGTCAGCTCATATATCTCATGCACATGACCACGTATATGAGGAGGTCCCCAAGACACCAGTGGACGATAATGGTAAATTTTGAGGCTTTTCAGTTGATGAACGCTAATGCGCGCTTGTCTAGGCAGTTAGTACTGCCGGTAGTAACGTTATGTCAGTATCATTCCGTTGGGTCTAGAAAATAAATATGGAGGAAGTTATTGTTTTATGGTTTATTTATTTAAAGGTGCAACAGTTCAATCGCATACAATGTCTTGTAGGACAGGACAGCTTTTCTAAAAAGAAGTGTGTTTGGTATGGGACCGCAAATTTATAATAAGCTGCCGAGGAATATTGTGGAGTCAGCTACAAATGCCTGTTATAAAAAACAACTCAAAAAATGTTTGGCTCACAAAGCATATTACACATGAGTATTTCACTGATAATATTGCGTGAGATTGTAGGTATTATAATAGTTATTTATTGTTAAACAACTTAGCATTATGTACATTAATTTTTTGACATCCCTATTTGAATAAAATTACATAAATGTACCTATATTTTTTTGGTATTTTTATTATTGATTTTTTTTAAAGGTGACATGAATTGTATATTTATTAATTGTATTTATTGCTTACATTTGCATGCCCTAGATTGGAGGTGGAACATGGTCGTTATTGACAACTATTTCTGTACCCATATTCGGCAATTAAATGATTTGAATGTTAACAAAAATTGGTGATTCCAAAATAAAAGTGCACACAACATTTCAACAGCGGTTCTTAGTACTAACCTTAAAAAATTATCTATGAGCATGAATGGGTTAAACAATAGGTGTTTTTTTGAATTGATAATTTTAACAAATTATTCTTAAACTTGGGAAGAGAATCATAACAAATGGTTGCTTTATAAGCAAAAGGATCAAAAACATAAACATACCCTTTGGGTCCATATGGAATCGCTTGTTTAATTAAACAGTGTTTAGACGATATATACATTTTCTAAGTGCTCACTGGCGCGCTTACGCTGACGTCTACTATTCGATCGATTGTTTGATCACTGGTGTCCTAATGTTATGTTGTTGTGTTGTCGACAGCGAGTGGCGCGGGGGACGCTGCGGGCGGCAGTGCGTTGCGGGGCGGTGCGGCTCTCGCATGGCGGCTTCGTATGGCGCTAGTGGAGCACGCGGCGCTGTGTCGGCTGGTGGCCGGCGGCAAGGCGCAAGCCCTGCACGAGATAGCACGAGCAGCCGCGCTACTCGCGCACGCGCCCACACGTGAGTACACACACATTAGTGGAGCACACAGTGCTGTGCCAGCTGATGGGCGGCAGCATGGCGCACGCGCTGCTTTTTTTAAATGGCTATAGTCTTGTGCACTAGCGCCTTACTGAATTCATAAAATGTGCATTTAGCGAATTGCACATTACGCGCCAAAACCGACACGATAAGTGCCCACAAGTGGGACAAATTGGGACCGGATACATACAAGTTTTTACCACGCTATGACTATGTTACTATGACTAATTGCAAACGTTTAAGGTAGGTATTTAGCTAACTAGCGACTAAGGTATATATTATTATATAAATATACACATATACACACATACATCATATGCAAATACATAATATAATGTATATATATATACACTCCTGGACACCTGTATCGGGCTCCCCTGCATTTTCAGTTTTAATGGGCTGAACGCTGAACGTAAAAAACATGGAAGCAGCCTCTCATACTAGCCACGGTTGATTATCGGCCCTACAACTCACACAAATACAAAGTACGCACACAGAACCAAAGTAATACTACACTTAACTAACATCCGCATAAAAATCAACCTTAAGTGCAACAATTCGAGTTTCTTACTAGCTTGTATGCTACAATAATTACGTCCTTTTGTTAATAAGTATCAAATAGTTCTGCCATTGGGCGCTGTGTGCTTGGATGTACTTACATGTGGAAAGTGATCCCACTATCCTTGGGATGATTGTCTGGATGACTCCTCCACTTTACCACACAAGAAGGCATTTTAATCGAAAAACAGTATCGGTAAATCGTCCTTACTCACTTGCCGTCGCGTTTTAAGCTTGTTTTAAGCCCCGCCCACCTCGGAACAGTTTTTAAGCCCCGCCCACCGCGGAACACTTTTCATTGCGCCATAATCGAGCGGTAGGAATGTTTCCATGCTTTTTACGTTCACCGGTAAATGTGAAGCTTAACACTGAAAGCTTAAAAAAAAAGTTTGATCAATCAAACAGTTTTTATGCAGTTTTGAAGTTTGATGACACACTAACCATCATTTTAGTATGCCATTGTTCCAAATTTGAATGCAGGTATTTTTGTTAGGTATTTTTTTAGTCCACTTTGTAAGATGTTTTTTATTATATCTGGGTTAGGGTGGATCGACATAACAACCGATACAGTCTGGAAGATAATGATATAAACGTGGAGCAATTCACGAAAAATGTTTTCTACCAAAAGTTAAATTTGTACATGGAGCCGTTGTATTTAACTTTTATTCTTCTCGCGAATACTACTAGGCTGTGAAAGGCAAAAGTCTGAAATATTTTTTTTCCATATAAATCTTATGCAGTATGAGAACCTTGCAAATTTGGAACGATGTTGGTATGTATCGCGGATGTCTATGGACGACAGTATCTACTTACCATCAGGTGTACCTACTGTATGCTCATCTGCCGCTTTTGTCTATAAAAAATAATTTGGAAAAGCATTTTTGAAGGAAATCGAATGGGTTTTTTATGTATAATTTTTAAGTTTAGTTTTTGAGCTGTTTGTAGTTTATTAAAGAGTGTCGTTCCACAAGCTCCCCATGCTATAATCCCATACATAAGTAGGGATTGCGTTAGGGCGTAGTATTTTACCATCAGGATTTTTGGCTGAGCATATTATTTAACTCCTCGTAGAGATAACCTAGCTTTCTTATTTTGCCTGTAGTTGGCTGAATATGGTGATCCCATCGAAGATGTTCATCCATTATGATACCTAAGTAAATTGTGGAGGAGGTATTTTGTAGTACTCTGCAGTTATTAGTACAGGTTAATTCATAACACATGGAGTTTAATTTCTATTGGTATGGTTGGTAAGCCTTTTTTGCTTGGAGCAAATGACATTGTTAGTGTTTTATCTTCATTTAAGGTAAGTAGATTCAAATCATACCAAGATTTACCCAGTCTCAATTCCATCTCTGTCTTCTTAACTGTTCCTTGCCAAGTATTATCCGAGAATAAGAGTACAGTGTCGTCTGCAAAACAAATTGTTTTGCACTATGCCACATAGCTACAGAAGTCATTTAAGTATATATTAAACAAAAGGGGACCCAAGACACTACCCTGGGGCACCCCAGAGATGGACGTTTCTCTTTGAACTGAGTGTATTTTCAATTTTAACCATCTGTTCTCTGTTCTGTAATTAGCTACTAAATCTAAATTGAATGGGAGATATGCTATTTTCCGTACGTTTTTAGAAAAAGTGTTCAGTCAAAAATAATAGTGAGTGTGTCGTGTGTTGCAGCGGCGAGTGCAGCGTTGCACACGCCACAGCTGCACTGCCTGCTGGGGCTGTACGCCATGTCCATGAACTGCATGGACGCCGCCGAAGCGCAGTTCCACACCGCCATACACGTGAGCATACACACACCCTGTTTCATTGTTTACACACCCATACACGGAGCATACATACACACATCTGTTTAATTGTTTATACTCATCTCTGGGGGTCACACAAGGTGTCATATACACAGCTCACATCTATGGGGCAGTGCATCGAAATGAAATACCAACTGGACCCATTTAACTTTGTCCAAAGGCTTGCTATCCGAATTGTCAACAATCCCACTCTCACAAGCAGTTTAAAGTCGTTAAACGCCCAGAGAGATCTTATTGAACAATGTTGCTCTATGCATCTTCTAAGTCCTATCACTTTTACAGGGTGAAATAAGTAACTACCCTCTTAAAACACTTTTCTCTTGAAACTGTTTCTTTCTTAAAAATTAACAAGTTTTGTTCGATGACTTTATAAAATTCAGCATACCATACAAACGACTCACACACTCGCACCGCGTACGTAAACGTATACTCGCACGATTAACATAGATGTACAGACAAATCATCAAAACATGGTGAAGCATTTTAGTGAGTGCACGCTGAAAGTAGACAACAAAATTTTAATACAAGAAAATATTATCTATTTCAATAAATGCATGGATAATATTAGGGGTTAAAGTATGAAATTGCCAATTTGTACTGAAAAATGAAAACTCGTTTTTTTTCTAAAATGTAACATATTTATTTAATCAAAATATTTACCCTCATTATCTATACATTGTTGCCATCTAATCGGAAGTTCATTTATGCCTTTGCGATAGAACTCTGGCGATGTAGATTCGACAAACTGTGTGAAAGCATTTTGTACTGCCTCTTGGGAAGAAAATTTTTACCACGTAGAAAATTGTTCAAATCACGAAAAAAATGGTAGTCCGTTGGAGGAAGGCCTGGCGAGTACGGAGAATGACGTATGGTTTCTAACTGCAGCTCCTGTAGAGTTAGAACGGTTTCTCGTGCAGTGTGAGGTCTTGCGTTATCATGGAGCAATAATGGTGAAGATCGATTCACGAGTCGGGGCTGTTTCACTGCTAGTTTCGCCATCATTGTTCAAAGTTCGGCACAGTAAACATCTGCTGTTATTGCTTGACCAGACCTGAGAAAGCTATAGTGAATAACACCATGAATAGACCACGAAACAGTTACCATTACCTTTTTATTGGTAAGCTGTAGCCTTAGAGCACTGTTGCGGCGTTTGGCCTGGGGTCAGCCATTGCATTTTTCGTTTTCGGTTATCGTAAAGAATCTACTTTTCGTCACATGTCACAATTCTATCCAATATTCCTTCATTTATGTACCGATTCAACAAGGCAACGCAAGTTACAACACGCGTTTCTTTCTGCAGATCAGTCAAATCATGAGGCACCCATTTTTCATATTTTTTTATCTTATTGATTTGATGCAAATGAGTCAATATTGTAGGTAAGGTAACGTTAAACCATGCCGCTAATTCCTGAGTAGTTTGACTCGGATCGGCTTCCACCATCTCCTTCAATGCAGCGTTATTCACCTGTGTGGGCGGTCTTCCACGTGGTTCGTTCTTCAAGTCGAAGTTTCCATTACGAAAGCGTTTAAATCAAAAACGCACGGTTCATTCATTAGCAGTCTCCTCTCCAAACGCAGCATTGATATTGCGAGCCGTTTCTGCCGCGTTAGTTCCGCGTCGGAACTCGTATTCAAAGATTACTCGGATTTTCGAAGTATCCATCTTTCCCGTCTAAGCTGAATAAAAAAAACAATTGAAAGTCGAAAATCGAATGTTGCACATTTTTTAAAACAAGATCCTCATAGGTATCATGTGAAAAAAGTTTCACTCGAAAATCTCACACCATGAAGGTTTTATGTCAATTCAGAGTATCTATTACTATAAAACGGCAATTTCATACTTTAACCTCTATTATTATCATTATAAATTGTTTGATATTCTAAATCGGGTCTGAACGCATGTAATAAAGGTATTTGTTTACTTTTTATTCCTACCTTGGTTTCTTACCTAATAAAGGTTTCACCAGCCGTAGTCACGAGTTGACTGAAGAGGCGGTTAGTCCAGGATGGGAGTTGCGAGCAGTTTTATTAACTACCCACATTTTATTTTCACATTCGAAAATTATGCAACACTACACTAACAATGTCCGCGAAAGTATTCGACGGGAAATCGCAAGGTTTAAATTTGTTAATCACTGAATTCCACGACGACGACAGTTTATATCCATTTTCCTGATTGAAATTTTTATATTTCTTAATTTCAATCGCTTCACGCACATTACCGCATTTTTAGATATATTTTTTTATAGAAAAAAGGCTGCAGACGAGCATACAGTCCACCTGATGATAAGTGGATACTGTCGTTCATAGACATCCGCGATACATCAGTCCAGAATGACAAACGTCGTCACACCCCCGCATGCGCTGCCCACCTTTGAAGATTAAGGAATGGATTGGGAAAATAGGGAGGGAGAGGACGGGCTCTGGCATATCTCACTACCGAAACACGTACGTACATTGGGGAAATACGATAAAGTGGGAAATGCAGTACCTTTCAAGGTAGTCTTCTGTGAGAGGGGTGTAACGTTGCCAGTCAAGTGCGCCCCGCGGCTGTGGGAATGCAGCATGTACTCTCCCCTTACCAAGAAGATGAATGGAATTGAGGTGTTCAATATATTGCTCTACTTCCTGTCGTATACCTTTTGGCTTTTCCTACCTTTTCCTTACATCTTTTTCCAACGTCTCACTTTCATCAAAGTGACACTTTGGACAAGGTATGTTGATGACATCTTCAGCAACATCAAAGAAAGTAGACAGGAAGTGGAGCAATATATTAAATACTTCAATTCCATTCATTAATACCTTTGGAGTTATTGGACTTTATTGTACATGCACTACAATATCTATATTACAATTATAAAGAGAGATTGTGAATATCCAAGATTAATTTATCATTATTTTTATGAAAAAATATTTGTTCTTCCTTACAGTTGACTATATTTACAGATGTCGCAAGAAAAAGACTTGTGGATGTTTGCAAAACTAAACCTGGCCATTGTATACTTACGGGGGAGGAGAGACAACGACTTAGCACAACTAATGGAACAAGTACGTATTCTTTACCTCACTGAAATGCCAAGAATCCTTTTATAGTATGTATCTTTAATTTATTAATTGTATATTTATCCAACTAAAAGTCGATCAAAGCAATATCTCAAAAAATATTTTTATTCATAAAAATATTTCATAGTAATCCTCGAGTACTAAAAATTTCAATATTAATAAAAAAAATCTGCAACTGACGTAGTCTACATTGCAGGTAATGTATGACTATTTCCGCGATCAATCTGCTTTAACTTCTGGGAAACTAGAATCGACAATAAAGTCCCTTTTCTCAGATTATAGCACTAAATTTGTTTTTTTAAATATTTCTTATTTATTTAATCAGTCATACAGTCACATCAACAATGTGACAATCAAATACACAAACAAACTGAGATTTCATTAAAGTTATCCAAAAAACAAGAAACTTCTGCACTGGAATTAGTAAATAAACTATATGAGTATTACTATAGCTATTACTATTATTGAACCTTAATATGAGGGGTCTAGTATAGTGGTCGGTAATCAACGACTTCATACAAATCTCTGTACCGTCCAGTCTTGGCTGACCTCATTTCAATGACCGAAATTCTTCCTGCTCGTGGCGCTCGCTTTACATAATTTTATTCTATTATATAATTTAATGCAGTGTTTCCCAATTTTTTTTATTAACACCAAACTTTTTTATATAATTTCTGTTATCGGTATATCAAAAATTACAGACCTAGTAAATAGACAAAAATACAGAGCAAAATATGTAAATAGATCAAAAGAATGTATAGTACAAATATCGTTTCGTCTGTCAGGTGCGGCCCGAAGCGTTACCCGCGTACGCGCACGGGTTACGGGCGGCCTCATACTACGTACTAGGATTACAGGCTTTCTTCCAGGCACGGTATAACGAAGCCAAGTAAGTACACTTCATTTATTTTGTAGAACAGCCAATAAGACACAATGAAACGAGAGTAAATACCAGGCTAACTACAATGCTTTTTTATATATAATTTATTTGGACTTTGGCATAACCACACACATAGCCAATAATAAAACAGAATTTTATTGTTGGTTATGTTTGTATCACGTCATTGTAGTTTGAAGTCAGTCCCGTTGAAGTAGGAGTCACTCAGTAAAGTGATAGTAGATTTACTGAGGACAGAGTTGGACTCCTTGGAAGAACACGAAAATGCACGCTTTTATTTAATTATCCCAAAATTATACACTAACACTAGGAACTTTGAAGGTTAATAAACTATCACTATTAAACCACAAATCCCACAATACACAATTTTTACTATAATCAAACAAAAATGCAACATTACTTCTGGCATTCCCGCCAAAAAGCCCAACGACAATGCTAATAACTAAATATTGCCTTACAGTCTCTCACCGCAAAGTAAAAGTGGAAAGTTGACTGTGTTGGGAATGAGTTTTAATATAAATATAAAATATACTTATGTTTACCCTGTCAATGAAACTAACCTATACTTCAATTGTTCTCTTTTATACAAGGTGAAATAACATTCTGACACAAATAAATTTATTGTAATTAAAATTGCATTAGTAACCGTAATTAACATGACGTTTCTTGTCCCCCAGACGTTACCTCCGGGAGACACTAAAGATGGCGAATGCGGAAGACTTAAACCGACTGACATCATGCTCACTCGTGTTGCTCGGACACATATTCTTGTCTATCAACAACTCGCGGGAGAGCATGAACATGGTGACGCCGGCGATGCAACTAGCTAGCAAGATACCTGATGTGCACGTCCAGCTGTGGGCCTCCGCCATATTGAAAGGTGAGGGAATACAACTGATATCACACTCACTCATGCTCCTCACCGACATCACGCTCACTGCACGGTTATCGGTCCTACGACAGATAGGCCTACTGCCAGTTGTCATCGCGGCAAAGTCATTGTCATCGATCTTACAACGCGTTGGTCTTTCGATGAACTGAAGCGAAACAAAAGTCATGTTTAACGAATATGCCGTCCCTTGAACCCTTGGCGAAGATTGTAACACGCATTTTGGGGGGTGGTGCCACGCTGCATACGCGAGCAGCATTCGCGAAAATGCGGCAGTGGCGTCAACTCGTTGCTGTTATGACGTGTAGTGTCGAACCGAAATTTTGACGGTAGTATTGATTAGTTTGAAGTCGCTTAGCGAGCCGTGGTCAGGGCTATGCTCGAAATTATGCTTTCTTTGTATATAAAAAAAATACCACTGATCAGATAAAATACATAGATGGATAATTCCTTGTGACAAAACTGTGTGTATGACTGATACCAGTGCTATGTTACTGTCACTATAAAGGACTAGTAATAAATAATTAGTCTTTGCTGTATCATTTACTTAAAGTTAATTACGCAAACACGTTTACTGTGAAATATAACAAATATTAATATTCGGTTTATATAAAAAAAGTTTTGTTTTTTAATTAAATCAAAAATACGTTCTTGGTAATTTTTTGTCGCCAAGTGACAGACTGAATTGACAAAAGTTAAGACTGCCTTATAAATGCCTCACTTTTAGGGTCGTAATGCTACATCCCTGTCTTTGGTCGATCAATCCCCACAGCATATATTTCATTTTTTCTTTGTATCCCATGTTTTGGTTGATCGATTCCTACAGCATATATTTCATTGTTAATATAAAAAAAAAAAACATTGTTTCAGACCTATATAGACTAGCGGGCGACACAGAACGCGAGAACGAAGCGTACCAAATGCATTGCAACTTCTCTCAAGCGCTGCTAAAAGACCACTTCCAAGCGACGCAGCTGCCGCAGCACGCGCTCGTACACTGGACCAGCGGCGCGCCACCCACGCTGCCCGCTCTGCCCGCACCGCCGGCGCCGGTACCCACTACCCATCCCGCATAGGACCAACACACCGGTAATTATACACTAGGTACCCGATTTTCCGCACAGATATAGAGGGAGGACGCAAGCTGCGACATCTATACCCACAATCCATCCTGCGAAATAGATACTCTCGGTAATTATACAATTCGGGACATAGACGATTCTCTCTACAGATGTACATAGATAAGATAGATATCGCCAGCTGTACCACGCATAAAGCATCCCGCGTAGGAGCAACACACCGGTAAATATGCACTAAAGTACAGTCATTGTAATAGGCCACTTTTGACAAGTGTCAAACTGGTTGTCATAGTGAGGTAATCTAACAGCAGTTATCGATTAAAGACAAAAATCGATATATAAGTCATATATTAGTGAATCGATTTTAGTGTTCATAAAAAAATAATTCTCCAATAATATTTTTAGAGCATACACAGCATTAGAAACCTTCTACATACGCCACATGACCTCAAAGTTAAGCCTAATTAAGGGAAATATAATGAAACCAGTTTACATATGTAACAAATTATTATTTATTAGTTGGAACTATCAGATTCGTTGAAACTGCTATCGTTCCTATTCTTATCAATTTTTAAATCATGTTAAAAATCTTCTATTATATTTTTTTGTTTTTTCTACCACTTTCTTTCAATCATCTTTGGAAACATTTGTACATGCAGTTTTTATTAAAGATGATATTCCACCAGAAAATAAGTCTGCTTCTTTTAATGAACTTAAATGTTAAACTAGATGGATACTCTTTACTCATATATGTAATAAATAACCATAAATGTGGTTGCGAATTGCATCGGCATTATCTATTATAAACTATCGACATCGACAACTGGCTTACTTCTTTTCCTTTCCTTCGCCGTATGTAAAATAGGCCAGATAGGTCGTACTTTTTTTTTTATTTCAGATACTGTTTTAATATATTAAATGAAGTATAGATATATTAATTTAATTACATATATCTTTTTAATGTATTTACTAATTAATAATTGTATTTATTTAACTTGTCATTTTTTTATTTAATAATTTTATTGTTCTCTTAATTTGTTTATTTATCATAACGGTAATTTTCTTCGATATTCCTTTCTCTCTACAAGTTACTTCGATTATAAAGATCACATCCCTATTATTAAAAAATAATAAATGTGAACAGGCGTAACCTTGTTCGAATTTCTTGAAATATAATTTGATAATGATGTTTAGCAACCAAATTAACCATCGAACTTATTTAAATTTGATATCAAAAGACAAGTTTATATTTTTTTATTAAAACAGTTACATATTTTTGTGTTCAGTAATGAATTTATAAACTTAAATGAATTTATGGGACCGATGCAAAGTTATATCGTCACAAAGTCAATGAAATGTTAAAAGTGGCCTATTACATTGACTCTACTGTAGGGACATAGATACACAATTTTACTTACAGATATAGAGAGATAATAACGCAAGCTGAGGCGTCACCCACCCCTGTACTCACTACCCATCCCGCGTAGGAGTTACCGGTAAATATACACCAGGGCCATAAATACACGATACTCTTTCCAGGCTTTTTTCTTAAATTTATTTAGAAAACAAACAATTGTACATAAAATGTTACACATTAAAGTAATTAATATGTGTACAATCCACACCGTTTTTCACATATGGGTTATAAAAAAACAGAAACAATAATTCAGTAAGGACATTGGAAACCTCAAGATTTCAAATGTGCTAACTTTAACAAGAATGATAGTATATTATTGTTGAACTCCAATAAATACCCTAGAGGCGCTTGCACACCAGCCTTTGTACGGCACAGGTCTGTAAAAAAGGGGCGGCGTGGGCGCGCCCCGCGCTGTAGCGTCCTACCCAGGACCTGGTACCTCAATTTACTAATAAGATCTAAGCAATAATATTTATGGTTGCATAGGTTATGAAGAGTCATTGCATCCAGGAGCAAGCATCTAGAAGCACGAGATGGAAGGCCTTCCATCTCTTGCTTCTAGTCCATACTTTACATAAGGCATAAGGCCGTATTTCCATACATAAGGCTATACTTTGTTGGTAGCTGACAGAAAAGTTCACTAAGTTTAGAACTAACGGATTTTTAGTATATATTAAGTCTTATCCAGTGTTGGGCAAAATTAATTGTTGGATAATTAACAATTAATTCATTGTTAATCACGCCTCAAAACTCAAAGTGGCCAGTAATCAAATGGGTCATTTCATAACCTAATAAATAAAAATATACACTAATATATTTTACGCATGGTGAAAATATGTTTAAAATCCGTTGGAAAACGACCGAGACATAACCATTCGAAATTTCAAACGCACCACTACTCACGATGAAAATATAAACACTATTCAACAATGTGTCGCTGGTATACTAAGAACTTTGTCACGAGAGTTTTAATAATTTTTTGAACCTTTTTTTTAGGTAGGAAAAAATTGGAAGAAATTTGGAACCACTATTGGAAACCTCGCAGAAACTCAACTCCGCTACTTACTGGTTATACTTTACCATAAACTAGTACTTAACGGTACTAGAGTACAGAAGATATAGCATAAGATGCAGCTTCCGAAACGATTATTATCGATATGACTTAGGTACTACTCCCTTTCCACAAGTTGGAATTTTTTTTCAAATCGCCTCTTTTTCCCCACCGCGAAAGTTCAACAATTAATTATATATAATATAACTTTTACATTTATTTAAAATGTTTTTTGTATGCAATTCTTTTGGATTATAAGTGCAGTGAAGTTTTCATATTTACCAAAATTGTTTATTCTCAAAATCATCACAGATATATCGATCCTGGACATTTCAATTCGCGTAGGGGACAAATCATGACTATTTAGGAGGAACAGAAATCAATTTCTGTAATAAAATTCCCTGTAACTTCCCCTTTTACAGCTATTGTTTTGACCATAGCCTTAAGATTAAAATCAATAGGTGTTAACCCTAATAAAGTTACAGAGACTGTCTTATAAAAAGTTGTTTTCTATACCTCCTGAAAAGTGAGTTGTCCCTTTCGCCAATTGAAAGTAGGTCCATGTGGTTGCGCTATTATTTCTGTGTAAATATCCCATAACTTATTACGAAATCATTGGTGAAAATCCTTACTGGTGGAGACGGGGCGGTAAGATTTCGGTAAAAAATCACTCACCTTGGGGTGAATACATAAAGAACGAACGTTAGTTTTTTTAAAAACATAATTAAAAAGTAAATCATAAAAATATTTATTTGATTATAATAACACTCATTGAAATGTAGAACCGTTTATTGTTTTTTAATATATTCATCAAAACTTCTTGTTTTGGTGAATATATTAAAAAACTGCCACCTTTGCTTTCGACGTAAGTCGAAAATGAAAGAAAATACATTGGAATGGAACCTACTTTCTTTATGTTCGCACTCTAACGTAAGACACAATTACGTATTAACTAATTACTGCAGGCAAAATAAACGGTAAAAAAAAACAGCTACTTGAATTTAAGGGGGGAGGGGGGATATCTCCCCCTCTGCTAAATGTTATCCAGATTATTAATTTCCAGCTTGTACATTCAGGTAGGACCTGTACATTATCTGATGTCAAATTAGAGTAGATAGGGAAAGACTATTTTTTTAAATATTGCTTTACAGTGGAGGTTCCACTGTGATTCAATTTGTTGAGTGTGGGTGCCATCAGAAGCCACAAAGGGCTTGTCTGGGTCTGAGTTATTAACTTATTTATGAATATATCCATGTTCTGACACAGTCATAAGTCCACCAGTAATCAGAAGTTACGTACCTAACACGAAAAACTTACAGAATGAGTTGACATAATATCTCATCTTTCATTCAAAAACAAAATGGCAGAGTTGCGTTTCGTTTTACCTTAACAAATGTATTCATTCATTCCACATTCGTTTAACAATATTTCTTGATTATTTCATTCAATTTAATGCTTGCGTTTCATTTCAAGTGAAAAAAAAAATCAATATATTTGTATAAACTTTGAATTTAAAAAGAAACCAGAGTTGAATGATTTAAATCGATTTGATTAAATCATGATAAAAATCAAGTGATTTTATTCACTGGATTACAGTAGTAATAAATTATACACATATGAATTAAAATAAAATAATTATATATTTTACGTTAATCCACATACGTATAATCACATCCAAAATTAGTTTTTATTTGTAATGAAGGAAAAATACAAAATACATAGATTTTACTCGATGACCATGACAATTGACGCGACACGACTCAGTGTTACCAGCTGCCCAGCTTAATTTACCCCTTTTAAAGAAGAATCGTTGCCTATACAACAAAATAAAAAAAAAATAGATTTTTGATTAAAATAAAAAAATCGTGATTTTTATCAACCCTGAAAAAAACTACCCGTCTCCGGCAAGTAAAAATGGTTGTAAGGGGTGATTAACACCCCTGAGTCCTCCCATCACTCTCCCGTCTTCAAATTGAAGTAGCTGATTACGGGTGGGCCGTGTCTACAGGCCGTTCCAATACAATTTGCCGAAAACAAAAACAAGTCAATAAAATGTAGGGCAAACTTGTAGTCTCGATTAATTATATTATGGATATGTAAACAATTATCACCCCACTATTTAATTGAAGGCCTCACGGCGCCTTGTTTGTTTGTATTTGCGACAAATTGGATGGATGGAGTGGAATATACATAATTATCACAATGAATAATTAAATAAATGAAATACGAGCGACATAATTGCAAAAAAAAATCATGTACACGTCAGTGAATACGACATAAGCGCGCTGGGGAAATCTCGGTAAGGGCAAGCAAAAAAAAGTGATAACTTCAAATTTCTTCATAGTATTCATCCTATGTACTTTTCGGTTCTTGTTTATCGACGCGTCATCTTTGTGGCCTTTCACATGTACCGTTTGGACACAAAAATGTTTGTTTGACCAACCGGACAAAAACTTTGTATTTGATCAATAGAACAAAGTTTTTGTATTTGATCAATAGGACGAAAGTTTTTGTATCTGATCATTAGGACGAAAATTTCATGTTTGACCATTACAATTGTTTGGCCAATAGGAGAATAAATTTCGCAAATGCATATTTAAAAAATATGCATTTGCCCAATAAGCCAAAAATTTGAAATTAACAAATATTTAAATAATTCAATAATTCAAGATCATTCATATGCTTTGACTAGTTCGTCTAAAAAAAAGACGTTGAAATTCTTGCGAGTTAATTGAATCAATGTTTTGTGATTTGTGGCCAGAGTTTAAGTTGCTGTCGTTTGCAAACGGTACTATGGCGTCCCTATCTACTATCGCGCTACTATCTGTATGAAGATATTAAATTTCTCTATATGTCCGTTAAAGAGCGCTTCTTGTATTTCCATAAAAAAGAAAAATAGAAGAAAAAACTAACAATTGACGAAAAGCATTTGACGCAGACGCGAAGTTGCGTTTGTAGTGTTTATATTTTAAGTTTAAATGGTAGGTACTTTTATATTCAGGCCGTAAGTTGTTTTATAAGGTCATCCGCATTATGTGAAGTAATTAGTTATCAATCAGCAATCCGTGTTTCATAATAACAGTGCAGCAGTGCACAAAATAAAATAATATTTTTCATTTTGAGAGTTTACTGTACAACATCTCACTGAAATAATGCAAAAGCCGAAAAAGGTTGTTTAATATCGAGAGTAGAATCAATTCTACCAGATTTTACAATAGGTATTTTTTCATAGTTTATTATTAATTTCTCGTATATCTTTTATTCTACGCGCAGTTGCATTCTACGCCCTTCGCTTGCTTAAGCCCCCCACACGCATATACGATAAAACATCGCAGTTGGAAACTACAGTTAAAACGAATGATCCTGGTGTTTACACATGGAAATGATAAACGATACACTGCAACGATCTCCCTTCAGTTGATCTTCAGTTTGGTTAATCCCCCGCATTTAAGGGGTGTTTAGTGCAATTTTCGGGGGATAAAGCGGGTGCAGCACAATTTTGACATCGGTTCAGATACAGTTCAGGAACCCAAGAATCTACTGGAACTCATTTTCAAGCCAATTTATCGCACATAAATAATGGCGGGCGAGCACGAGCACGCTCGCATTGAGCGGCCGGCGGACGCAGTCCCACACACACTACGATGTCGTACTGTACAGATGTCAGCGATTATTTTAGATACGAAAACAAAACTTGTCATGTTTGTAACTTTTGATTTTGTTCCCTAAATAATTTTATTTTTCGCTAGATCGGTTTTATATAGGTACATATTTTAAATTATTTGACGTGTTTTAACTTTTGTTTTAGTTCAGTAACACGTATATGAAAAAGTGTCCTGTAGAAAACGATTAAATCAACGGAAGATTCACATCCTCCTTGAAATGCGAATGAAATGAGTGAAATGCGTATTAAATTGGTGTATTCAGGTCACAAAACACGTTTGCGAGCTCGGGCACAATCGTACTTCTGATACTATGTGATGTGAAGCAAAGCTTGCCGACTGATTGCTGATTTGTTTCACTTTAAAATACCTTACTGCTTAAATATAAACGTACCTCCTAAACAAAATTTACGAGAGCGTAAACAAACGAAAAAAGTTCACTCAGACCACATATGTACATAACTATAACAACATAAGTAAATTGTAAACGCAGTGTGAGTATTCCCGCGAAACAACACAAACTGCAATTTAAATCATATGACCACTTATGTTTTGTATTGTTGCGACAAAAATATTGTCGCTTTATTTTGATATTGATTCATGTCTTTGATTTCAAATTATAATGAGTAATAACTAAGTAATAATATTAAAAGACAACATAAAGATCCAAATTGTACAGTTACACTTATTTCGAGATATCTTTTAGATATCAATGTGATTAATAAATATCTTACAAAGGCGCGTGAAAATATAGTTGGAGCTTTATGCTTATAATAAAAGCTCTATGAATCATGCTTTCTCCATTTTAATTTATTCTAAAGTGGAATTTTTAAAGGGCGACAATAAATTCATATCAGACTTAACTGTATGTCTGTGTTTGCACCTCTATATACACATGTTTTCTCACACAAAAACAGCAATTACACAGGGAAAGTGTATTGATACAATCCCTCGCGAATTGCGTAACCTTACTCGTAACCAGTCTTTTTATCGTGCATCGCTGGCCCTACTCATACATATTTCTCGTGCATGAGGGGTACGAGTCCATTATTTTGCTAGTGGTATAGTTCCTCGGAACGTCTGGTAACGACTTGTTGTCCTTTAGTCACTTTTTACCCACGGGAAGAGACCCGTCTCACCCCAAAGATACTATTCTAAAGCCAGCGGACACCACATGGTTCAATACAAAAGTAGTTCCTTGAAAATACGAAAAAGCGTGGCGTTGCTTTCGAGTCATATCATGTAACATCACTTTCACTGTCTAAATTGGAGTAAATAATAAAAGTTTAAAATACTCTTAGACTAAACTCTGTTCGCGTTAAGAATGCGGTGAGTTATCGCTCAAGACAATAGACGTCACCTTTTTTTACTATTAGTGTTCTTTAGAATTCTTGTTAAATTATTGGTCAAAAATGTTGACATCTACTGTCTTGAGCGATTGCTTATTGCAGTCTTAATCCGAACCGAGTTTAATAATGTCTTTATTAATAGATTCATGTAAAAAATACACGCACAATAACCATGAGTGTGAAAACATGCCTATGTAAAGGAGACTATATGTTGTATATGTACTGTTTAACGTGAGGTGTATTTGGTACGCCTGTTAATGGTCGATTGAAGTGACAATGTCGCACGTCAGATATATTCTCTTGTACAGTTTAATAGCCATCGACACTTGTGGCAATGTCGTACGTGATTAGTGACGTGGTTGCGCGCGATTGATTCTCTCAAATGTGACGAAATGTGAGCTAAATTTTAGCACTAAATTAATGTAGAGTAAGTGAGAGAGAATTCATGTACAAAATATATAAAACTTTTTTGTTTTCATTATACGAAATACATGTTAGCAGATCTCATTTATTGTTATCACATTACAACTCATTTACACAAGGAAAGTTTCTCGAACGCGTGCAGGAAAGAAGATTTGTCAAGAATATCTTTGCCTAGTATAAACGACTGTCACCATCATGTGATCACTGTTAACCATCGAGTTTTTATCGTCATAAAACAGTTGTAGGTGAAAATCGTATGCAGTTTAGTCGCTTACTAGAATCGCATACCATATTTTCCCTCGAACCGTTCGATAAACTATCCTTGTGTAAATGAGCCTTAAGGGCTAGATAAATACACGATTTTAAGACAGTTCTTTCTTAGATCAACTGATTCGAAATTAATCTTTACGCTGACTGTATAAGGACATATAAAACGCGATTCAGACAAATCTACTAAGACCAAAGAACCTCTATTTATGTGGACTCAAGGCCGGGTGAATAGGCGTTTCTTTGCCTTAGAATTGTGAGAAGTGTTTGAAAACCAATCAAACTCGTCTGCAGGCATCCCTGAAGCGCTGAATTAATCTATATACAGACCGCATAAGGCCCCTATAAACAACTTGAACTAAGTAAAACGCAATCGTCTATTTATTCGGCTCTAAATTGGACGAGATAATTGGAAAAAATATATAAACAAACAGCTGTCGACTATTGTTTGCTTAAAATATTTTTTAAATATTTATTTAACTATGAATTTATTTTTTTATTTATATAATTTTTTTACTTAGTGATCCTATGCAAAACTAAATATGTCCAATTGATTTAATCCTTCTTAATTTTGTTAGTTATATAAATATTTTATTTTTACTTTTTTTTAAAGGGAAAAGGTACTGCATTTCCCACTTTAAATATCCTATTTTTCCAATGTACATTACGTGTTTCGGTAGTGAGTGAGATATGCCAGAGCTTATTCCCATCCCATCCTATCCCTCCCCATTTTGCCAACCCATTCTCCAAATCCATTCCTATATCTCTAAAGGTAGGAAGCGCATCCGCAGGTGTACCAACATTTGTCATTCTGGATTGTGATGTTGGCGTATATCGCGGATGTCCATGGACGACAGTATCCACTTACAATCAGGTGGACTGTATGTGCTCATCTGCCACCTTTTTTTCATAAAGAAATAAAACATTGGCGTTTGCCAATGCTTTACGTAAAACATTAGCAATACTATACTTTCGTAAAACATTGGCATACGCCAATGCTTTACGAATAGGTATTAAAATGTATGAATAGGATTTACAAGCATTCGCACGATTACAAACTTTTTTGCGTTCGTAAACGAAATAATGCGGTGATTTTAAAATTCATATTCTTTGCTCTAACTAAATGAATAGGTTTGTTCTACAAAGTTATATTTGCGTTTGACGCTACCTAACCGCTTATTGAATATGTTGACATTGAGCTGCAAAGGAGATTGTATTTGTACGAACCTCGAGTGGCCGCCGATACTTTAATATAAACATTAGAACTTGCTTACATAAAACTTTAAAAGGGACTAGAATATTGTTTAGAATGTGATTTCTAGCCGTCACATTGACAACACCCTGCTTATACATTTTGCAATTATTTCGTCGACTTTATACGAGGGAACGATCCCTTAGATTTGTACTGTACTGTAATTATAACTGATAGCATCTCGTGCTCACATCACACCGAAACAGAGAGCATAATAGTTATTAATTTGCATGTAACGGTGTGCTGGTTCCGCGATATTGGACTGATCGTTATTGTAAATATATGTCAAGTTAATGAAATGAACAAAAACATCTCATATTTATTATTATTTTTATTATCAATTTTCAAGAGACTCGTTAGTAGAGAACGAGGACGGAGAATGTTGTTGACAATTTACTAGTTAATTTTATGTAGTAGGTAACCTACGCATCATTAAACCGACGCATGTCCGGTTTTTATTAACCGCGTTTCAATGGGTGTATTTCGCTTCAAATATAAAGTTTTAGTATTGTTACAATAGTTGTTATTAAATTTCTATGATTATATTATTTTTGTATCGTAGCGTAGTGAACGACTGCCTCAATTATAATATTACGTTTAGAAATTCGTCCATTGAAACCTCATTATAACAAACCTCACACATCATTTAGTGCTTCTGGCAACGTTTAGATTATCGTTGTATAAATTATAGTATACCTAGATTTGAATGAAATGTAACATTTTTTATTTTAATGACTCCCCGTCGCGCAGTGAGATGTGGCCTTAAAATAATGGGTACATTTGCTGTTGTTAATATGTAAATAAAAGTTGAATTATTATACATAATGAAATTATAAAATATATGTTTTTTGCTATAAAACATTTCCGTCGTTTTATTAACCACCTTGACTTAATACACTTTGTTTGTCGACTATTCAAATTTACTAATATTCTTCCTTCTTATTCATACACTAGCGACCCGTCTTCGCTTCGCTTCAGTTTATAAGCTGTTTTTTTTTTTTCATTTTTTTTTAAAAATCAAATTAAAATATAGCCTATATTAGACACGGATAATGTAGCGTCCTATTTGTGAAAGAATTTTTGAAATCGGTTCAGTAGTTCCAGAGATTACCCCCAACATATCCACAAACACAATTTTACCTCTATATATTAGTATAGATATAGAAAACGCCGTATAAATACGGTAGTTGTAATTGATGTTTTTCATTCTTTACAATTAGAGATGAAAACGAACCCATAATAAAAGAGATTTCAAAGTTCATTAGAAAATTAAGCAGATATATGAGCGTGAGATTATTTTGGGTGGAGACGTTGGTCGTGATTGATATCTCCGTCACTCGTGCGTGGTTTGTAACAGTGCTTAACATTCTTTGATTTTGGCCGCGTTTGCAATTCTAATTTCCATAAGGAAATGCTATGAGTAACGCAAAGATTTGGCGGGATTTAATTAAAGGGGCTCGAAGGTTCTGGTTTAAATATTTAATACCAAGGTAACCTGGCACTAAGAAATTTTTAGGTGTGGACTTTGATATAGGTAGTTTCATCGGTGGCTGTCGTTTTCAAATATTACAGCGTTTATTACGACTGATAGAGAGAACTTATTGTTAATTCGGCTTAATATATTAATTAACCCCCTCTACGACGTGCTCTCGCTTGAAAACCGAGACGGAAGACGCTTGAATACGGACCTTATTGTCAGTATTGAGACTGTTGAAATCATAAAAAAAAATGTTTTATTGCTGTCTTAAAAATCAGATGTTAGATCATGTTTCTGTTTAAACAGAATCTTGAACAACGAAATTTTAAATTAAAAAATCTTAACTAATATTAACAAGTTCATACCTCATAGGTTCATACCTTGCGTCCCAAGCCTCTGAAGCCTCCCATTCAACAAGAGAAGACGAAGGTGAATGTGTCGATCGTGACTCCTGCTCCAGCTGCGCCGCTCGAGGATGCCGATGGTTTCTTCTTAGTGAAAAGGAACAATCGTCGACGTCACAATCAGAATAAGTGCGGTACCGTTCCTGCAGCATTAACACATCTCAAGGCTTCTGTACCGACTGTAGGTATCTACCTATCTCGCCTGCATCAGAATAGAACGCCGGAAGATATCAAGTAGCACATTCACGAGAGACTGCAGGGACGCGCCGCTGAAGGTGGAGCTGCGGCAGCTAGAGTCAAATTATAGGTCTAGCAATTTCAAGACCAATAAACTCAGGGTTGATGCAGTTCATCAGACGCTGTACCTCGGTCCTGACTTGACCAGAAAGGGTAGTGTTCCGACGCTTTAGGGAAGCGAAACCGAGCAAAAAATATCCCTGTTAGTAGTTAAGTTTATTGTATTATATTATGCATTTTAGGTTAAGATATATATTGTATGTGTAGCAATTAAACAACTTTAACGGTTTAAATCGCGTATATTGACATTAATTATATCCCGACGTTTCGAACACTTTGCAGTGGACGTGGTCACGGGGTGACTAATTGATTTTATTTGTCACTTGAGTTATTAAGAAATTATTTGGACTACCGTCTGAAATTTTTTGAACTACCGTCTGGATTTTTTAATCATAACATTCCCTATGCACGCAGTATTCACTCACGGTGTCCAGAGGTCTTGCAGTATTGCGTTGGATTTAATTAATTTAATGACTGGATCCCAAGCCGGTGGTACTTGCCAACCATCTTCTCTATTGAAAAGTCCACTGCAAAGTGTTCGAAACGTCGGGATATAAATAATGTCAATATACGCGATTTAAACCGTTAAAGTTGTTTAATTGCTATGTATAGTAATCGCGAAAACCTAAGAAAATATTATATTGTATGTGCCTTGGTTAACTAAAATAAATAGTCTGCTCAGATAACCTCACATATCAAGCGGGAAAATAATTGCGTATTGCATAATTGCCTTTAATCTTTTGCGATTCGGTTTCCTCAAATGTTCTTTTTATATTGAAGCATAGGACAGCACAGGTCCCCCTTGTAGATACAAAGGGGACCTGTGCTGTCCTCCTTAACAAAAGATACAAGTTGCAAAAAGCCAGAAACGAGTTTTGGGTAAAACGAAAAGAACTACCCTCATTAATTGTCTTTATTTTTAATTTCCGAATAAGTATAATATTACTTAATACACTTTCGGTAGAACCCTTTCTTCTTAGATGTGCAAGTGTGATTTAATCGAAGTGGCACGAATATTCGCTGCATATGGACATCTCTCCACCGGCGGGTTGTGCGTAATGTATGGGATCTGGCGCGAGGTTGTTTTTGCGATAGAATGTCTCTCGCAGGATGGCGCAGCGGCCACGGTGCACGTCGCGCGCCAGAATCCGGGACTGCTTCTGTTGCCATCCGTAATCCCAGTTCGAACATATGCGGAAAAAAAATCTGCGTGTAAATTAATGAGGAGTTTTGTTCAAATGAGCGCTGGAACGCTAAGTTAGTACTTTTGAACCTTAACCGTTTTAGACTCGAGCTTTTAACCACAAGAGCTTAAGACCATCAAACGTTAAAAATTTGAACTACAAAGGTGAATCAAAAAGTTAATAACGCATGTTAATAAAACCTTTTCGAGGGTAGTTTATTTTTGTTTAAAGAGTTACTATCACATAATATTTACGTCAAGTGTCAATTGATTCGATCGTACTACTCTTTAGCAATTAATTATTTTGTGTAGAGTTTTTTAAAACATCCAATTATGGAAAAAAGCTAATTACGTGCAGTAACAAAGTACCTACCTGTGTCTGAAAAAAATGTTCACGAAGGATATTTTTTTGGACATCCAGCAGACATTAGGGGCTGATGCTTTACCCTATTCCACGGCCCCTTACTAAGTTGCAGAATTTAAAAGGGGCAGATCGAGCTGTGAAGATGATTCTGATCGGCCTTCTACCTCCGTCACGGAAGAAAGCGTCAGAAAAGTGCAGAAATTGGTTTTAGAAGACTGAAGAATCGCGATAAAATATTCAGCAGAGACTAAAGATTTCATTTGGCAGTATTCAATCCATTTTAACAGATACTAGGATTGAACAAAGTATCGGCAAATTGGGTTCCGCGAATGTTAACTGAAGAAAACAAAAACAGACGTTCGGAAGTTTCAAAGCGGAATCTCGAAATCTTTCAGGGCGATCCTGGTAAATTTTGTCGTCGTTTTGTAACCATGGATGAAACGTGGGTCCACCAATTTGATCCTGAAACGAAGAAACAAAGCATGTCTTGGAAACGTCTTCACCCATGAAAAAAAATCGAGTTACTCCGACCGCAGGCAAACGACCCGGCTTTGTGTTCGGGGATTTTGAAGGAATCCTTCCTATTCTGAAAAAAAAACATAGTGCGTGAAGCGATTAAAGAAGAACGCTCCAGCTCATCGATACGAAGTTGCACTCACAGCAATTCGCAAAGCTGACTTCGAAATTCTTAATCACTCACCATATTCACCGGACTGAGTCCCCGGTGATTTTCACTTATTTCCAAAATTAAAGGAGCATATCCGTGGAACAAAATTTGATGACGCGGTTATGGCTGCCATAGAGGAGTTTTTGAGACTCAAGAAAATGATTTGTTTTCGGAAGGAATAAGGAAATTAGAAAAACGTTATCCTAAATGTTACTCGATTTACAAGGGAGATTACGTAGAGAAGTAGAATGTTTTCAATTGATTTTAAGAACTTTTTGATCCACCCTCGTATAATGCTCATTAGGTAGCTGATTTTATAAAGAAAACTGTCCTTGAAGTGAACCACGCTTTGAATTACTGTAGGATGGGTTTTTCAAAAATGCCAGGAAGTTCTGCCCGAATATACGTATTGCTGACAGCAACGCCACCATGTTCTTTATGTGCGCGCTAATACAGCTAACCGCGCAGTCAAGCAGTAGGTAATTTAAGGCAGTAACGTATTTCAGTGGATAAGGCTTCAAGTGTATGGAGCTACTAAGCTTGTATGAGTACAGTCCTATGGAATTCCATAGGAGCAGTAGTGTCGCCGGACGGGTGTCGGTCGGTGTTGTCTATCGCCGTTTTCGGAATCATACCCTAAAGGCTCGCACATATTAAGCCCGCCCGCATCGCAACGTATAACATTGAAAAAAATCCGAATCGTTTACATACATTTTGTATAAACCATCGCAAACTTTAGGCGCGCCGTATCGCGCCGCAGCGCAGCGCACAGGGGGATCGCTTGCCAGCCGTATTTATGTGCATGGTATGCTTTACGATGCTGCGCGCCTCAAAGTGCGATGGACGACGGGCGCAAATATATAGTCGAGATCCAAGAGTCATTTGCTGTGACGTGAGGAATTGAAACTAGGCTCGCGCATATTACGGCGGGCCTCAGCGCAGGGCAATGGCACATTATGAGACGCGCCGGGCCGTACCTAACGCAATGATTCAAGTTGGTTAGCTGTTGACATTGCGTTTATATTGGTGCAATGGATGTAATATTCGTGAAGCTTAAAGGCTCGCGTATATGTATTATACTCTCTTAATGTGCATTGTCGCAGTTTTTCAGTGCGACGCGCTGTGGCTATACGTGTGCGAGCTTTAAGACGACTGAACCATATTTCTAGGAGTAACATGGCATAAGTTACTGATAGATAACTAACACCAAAAGTCTTTACCAACTTTAAACCTTTACTGTGTCCTCCTGCTGGATAAAGACGGATGTCTTTATCCAGCAGGAGGACACAGTACTCATACTCTTTTAAGACAGAGGACTCATACTCTTTTAAGCTGTTTGTTATCAGTTAACTTAGGCCGTCTGTTTTATCTTCCGGATTTTAATGATAAATAGAAAATAGCTAACTTATCCTCCGGAGCTTTCTTGTATCTTGCTTTAAGATACTTCTCACCAGCGCCTTTCTCGGTGCCGTTGTACAGCAGGTCTGATACCTCGGGCTCAATAGGTTTCATCAGGCTGTCGTCCTCGAATGGTGTCAGTTCTCGCAGAGGCACGATTACCGGCTTCGGCATAGGTTCGTTATATTTCTAAAAATATTCAATGGCAACTAAGCTCTGATGAATACAGGCATAGTAGTGTGAGGAAATATGAATTTTGGTTTATTCGATGGATATGAACTATTCACTGTCACTCCAGTTACTACATACTGTTACTCCAGTAGGGGGAGAGTGAAAATGAAAGGGTGTACCTTGAAATGTACTGCATTTCCTACTTTATCGTATTTCCCCAATGTACGTACGTGTTTCGAGTGAGATATGCCAGAGCTCATTATATCGTTCTTCCCCATTTCTTCAGCAAAGGTGGTCAGCGCATGGAGCGTGCCAACGTTCGTCATTCTGGACTGATGTTGGCATAGACATCCGTCTATGGACAGCAGTATCCATTCATCATCAGGTGGACTGTATGCTTGTCTGCCGCCTTTTTCTATAAAAGAAATACTAACCTAACTAATAGTAGCTATCTATCCACTTTTTGTTAAGAACTACCAGTGTCTCCCTATATTTTGAAGACCTACCCTCATAAGCTCCTCGGCAATAGCGATAGAAACATCTATATCCCTGACTTGATTGTCCTTCGCTGCTTGTAACACTTTCATCAAGTTGTCTTGATACCATTTTCTATTGCGACGATTCGCTTTCTTCATAACGTCCGCTTGAAATGCATGCGACATATTGATGTGGGCATTTGGTATGTTAATACACAAGTAATTTTAATGAAAATCTTAACTGGAATTTGGACGGATGTTAAATCTGACAATTTTTACATGACATTTGCAAAATCTATGTACTTACTTTTAAAAGATACTTTTTTATCTGTGGTTTGTAAGATGTGGGTTTTTATACATAATAAAAACCAGTATAAAATCATAATTGCATATATTTACAGAAAATTATTATATTTTATACAAACATAAGTCCATCCATCACACATCGTAAGTTTAAATGTTTAACACTACTATAATTAATTTCTCTAGTATACCTACCTAATACAGATCTTAGCTACAACAATTAATATTTATACTTAGGGGCCATCCATAAGATACGTCACACGTTTTCATGATTTTTGGAGATAAATTTAGAAATTATTAAATTAAAGTTGGTAATATTTTAAAGTTTTTCGTTAGAGTTAAGATTAGTTTTAATACTTTAGATTTATACATGTGACGTCACGAAGCTTATGACTCGTCCGTCCCCGTCCCCCCCTTGTTGACCCCCTCCGTCCCCCTTAACGTGTGACGTAATTTATGGATGACCCCTTACATCTGTTTTAGCTTTTAGTTTTTGATTAGAATGTGTTATAAATTGAAACAAAATACACTAGTTTGAGTATTCAAAATAAAGTTTGTTTACTATATCAAACGCCTTAAAAAAGGCCTCTGAATAATTACTAATTGTATTTATTGTATTTTACTGTTCAATCCCATTTCTCGCACTGGATTTTATACCTTTTTCTAATTACATGGGGAGAGCGGTGTCCAAACATATGCATATTCCGTTTTAATCTAATGTGTTCAAAAAGTAAATACACATGGCGGCCTACACTGCCACCTGCTGTCCCCATCAGTGGGGAGTGTCGGTGGGGACAATGGCACCAAACCGTCAGGAGTATGATTATTCATCAATTTTGACTTTGTGATCGTCCCGACTTCCTTCCCATGACCGGACTGCCTCCCATTTGTCTTATCAGTCCTCGCAAACCTTTGGCTTCCCGGATGCCACTTTCAAGCTGTTCAGAGGTGACTGCACAGAAGTCGTCGACTAGAGGTAGAGGTCCACTGAGTCGTTCTGAGTATTGGGCGAGGCGGGACTGGTGTCCGATTGGTGAGGTTTTTTCTGTTGATTGTTGCTGTAACTGGCATAAAAGAAATTGCGTGATAAAATTGATTACTCGTTTATCTACACCAGATTGTATTCTTGAAAAGCAATAGCAAAAAAGGCTAAAATTGAATGGTTTTGGGTATAGCTAAAACCATTAGTTGAGTAGATTAGGGGGCTAATTTTAATGTGGTATAATACTAGACACCGATCTTGGGGTCTCAAGGTCACCTGCGCAGTAGTCATGTATGTTTAGGACTGTTTGGCGGTATGAAGTGAGGCGAGACGAGCGCGACACACTGCAACGCTGGCCGTTTAGCTCATCAGTCGTAGTCACGCCCCTTCCAGTACAGTCGAGTGCAAATTTATTATTTATATTTTTAATAATATTAGGGGAACCTGTTGTACCTTGACACCCTTTGTACCTAGAGCCACTTATTTTTTTGAAATGTTCGCGCCTTTTTTCCGTCTCTTTGTCTATGGTATAGTGAACTTTGACAAGACTAATCAACATGAAGTTAGTTGCAGGCGGCCATTGCATCGAGTTTGCATGGGAGATCACTTTAACGTTTTCGCTGCAAAAAAGTAAGATATTCAATATATTTCATTTCTTTCATTACTTCTGTTATTTACTACATAAATTTTTAAAACCATTTGATTTAAACAAGTACTTTAGCCAAGTTTAGAATGTAGTATGCTTATTTGAGTTAATCATAACCTCCATATTTACATGTGCGAATAAACATAAAAGGGTAGGGGTGTTGTACTTTGACCATAGTAAAACAGTTGTACCTTGGTCATATGGTCAAGGTACCTACATTCAAATGTATTCTTGTTAATTCTGTTTAGGAACGCACATACTTATTATTTTGTTGTTTTTTATACAGGTAAAATGCCTCGTAGCAAAAACAACATCAAACGGACTCCTATTGCTAAAACAGCACTTTCTAGTGCTATTAAACTAGTTAAAGAAAAAAAATTCTCATTAAGAGGGGCTGCCAAACATTTTAACTTGTCAAGATGTACTTTAAAGAGGCATTATGAACACTTCTTGAAGACTGGTAAAGATGCGAGCGACCTTCATGATAATTTAGCCATGAAAAAAGTTTTTACAGGTGACGAAGAGCTCTTGCTTGTGGATTACATACAAGAAGCAGCAAAGTTACAGTATGGACTCACTTTAAAGGACGTTAAGAGGTTGGCATATGAGTTCGCGACGAAAAACAATAAAAAATATCCAGCTCAATGGGACAAAGACCAAATGGCTGGGGAGTACTGGATACGTCTTTTCCGTAAACGACATCAAAAGCAATTAGCTTTACGCAAGCCTGAAGCCACTAGCCTCTCCCGTTCTACAGCATTTAATAAACAAAATGTGCAATTGACTTTTGAAAATTACAAAAAAGCTTTGTCCAAATGCCCACAATTAAGAGCGATTGATATTTGGAATGTGGATGAAAGTGGCATTTCAACAGTCCATGTTCCACCAAAAATATTAGCACCCAAAGGTGTCAAACAAGTTGGTGCAATGACGAGCGGAGAAAAAGGAAATACAGTCACAATGATAGCTGCAATAAATGCAGGAGGTGGATTCATTCCTCCTATGCTCATATTTCCGCGTGTAAATTTCAAGGATTTTATGCTTGTTGGAGCTCCTGATGGAACTATTGGTGGAGCTAATCCTTCTGGATGGTCTAATGAAGCGTTGTTTCTACAATTTTTCAAACACTTTATTCAATATGTAAAACCATCAAAGGATTATCCAACCATTTTACTACTTGACAATCATGAAAGTCACATTCAAATACCAGTTATAGAATTGGCCAGAGAAAATAGCGTCATCCTTGTAACTTTCCATCCACACACGAGTCATAAATTTCAACCTTTGGATAAGACTGTATTCGGTCCTTTTAAGAAATACTATAACACTGCAGCAAATGAATTAATGTTGACACCCGGTCATGTGGGTAAACCACTGACAATTTATGATATTGCCGGTCTTGTTGGAAAAGCTTTTCCACAATCTTTTACTCCCTCAAATATTATTCAGGGTTTTAGGAGTACAGGATTACACCCACTAAATGAAAATATATTTGGAGAACATGAGTTTATGCCATCAAACGTAACTGACCGACCCTTCCCTGTATGTGAAAACGAGCCTCATGCTGGGACCTCATCTGAAGAAACGAATGAAATTCTTGAACAGCCAGATTGTAACGAACAGCATCTTCCTGGAGAATCCACTCAAAAATGCAAAGAAGTTCTTGAAGCCTCGTTGCAAGAAAACACACCAGGATGTTCCAATGTTGTAACGCCATCTATGATTAGACCGCACCCAAAAGCTGAACCAAGAAAAGAAGTTCGAAAAGGCAGACAGAAAGGAAAGTCAAGGATACTAACTGACGCTCCGGAAAAAAATGAAGTAGAAAGAATAAAGGCAGCAAGACAAAATAAAAAACTTAAAATAGATAAGAAGGTAAAAGTACAGAAACTAAAAGAAGTTAAGAAAAAAATTTTAAAAGAAGAATCAGAAACATCAGAAGATGAAAACGAAAGCTTTTCTGTGCGAGATTCAGATGCTTCAGAAGGGTTTTTATCTTCTGAGGAAGAACCATTAAGCAATTATTTTGAGGGAAATAAAGAGAATAGACACGCAAACAATTTTGAAGATGGTGATTACGTTATCTTTATATACGAAGGTGAATACTTTGTTGGCCAAATAGTGTCTGTCAGTGAAGAGGGTGCTCTTATAAAATCCATGAAGAAGTCGCTAAAAAACTGGAAATGGCCAGAAAAAGAAGATCTCAACTTATACCAATGGTTAGATATTAAGGAAAAAATAAAAAGTCCAAAAAAAACTAATTCCAAGAGGGAATATTACTCAGTTCCTGAAATGAATAAATACTCGGAGTTTATTGATTAATTAAGAAACGCTTAGTCCAAATATTAGTCAGTACGAAGTGAATAAAGACTTGTTGCTAATGTGATTAAAATGTTTAAGTTAGGTGTTACGAAAAATACTGATTTTATTCATATAAATTCTGTTAATTGATATGTCATAGATATTAGATAAGCTTATAAAGATATTTATAGACGTGTTGAAGCTGGAAATAATAAAAATATTTGCTATTTGTCGAGAAATATGGATTTTATTTGATGAGTTCTAACTATGACCAAGGTACAACATAGGCGGATCTAGGTACATCACCACTGTTGTACCTTGATCAACATTCCAAACTTTTTTTAGTTTATGTAAAACCTGTAAAAAGGATGACCTATGCTTTTGTATAATTTATATTATGAACCACATTAGTTCGTCTAACAGCTAAAATTTGTTTAATCGCAATAGTTATAACCGCTTTTTTTCAAAAAATCGTTGAATGAAAAAGTGACCAAGGTACAACAGGTTCCCCTATATTAATAAATTAAATATTTTAAGAACTATTTTTAATTAAAATCAATAATGCAGCGAGGAAATGTGACTTTACGAAGGCAAGCGAGGAAATTAATTTATGACATCTATAAGTATGTATATGCAAAAAGAAGCTGATAGAGTGAATAACGTACATCGGGTATTTATGTTTTGATGTAGATAATTTAGTTTCTTTTTTAAATAATCTTATGGAAATTTATAATAGCTATTGTTACAGGTTTATTTTTTAAATATATATAATATGTAGATTTTTTTCTAATTAATATTTTTTTATATTTTAGATACAAAAAAGGACCGCAGACGCCACTGGTACAGCGAATTATAAAGGACCCCAGGTAAACAAAGACCGAGAAAATATCCGGTTACTGGTATTGACAACTTTGATCGTATTAAAACTTTGGCGTATTTAAAAGATGTGTACATAATTTTCAGTACAAACAAAGAATTGCCGACTTTAAAAAAAAATCATCTAAAACTACGCAGTGACATAAACTTCCGGGACTCTGGAAAAAGTCTCAGGCGAATCATTAAAAATCTGAGGTTCCAATGGAAAAAAATGGAAAACAACTGTTTCCGGTTGTTTTCCAATTTTTTTATTAGTATTAGTAGTTTTTATTATTTATTTTTATTAGTACTTATAGAAAAAACAGATATTAGATTAAAACGGATTGAATGTTTAAAGAAATTAAAAAAGTATCACCAGGAAGACCAGACAATTACCATATATACACGGATATAATAAAAACTAATTCAATTTCTTTGAAATATTCTGCCAAATACCAAAATTCCTCACAAATGGAGCCGCAGCGAAAAGCTAGCAACATAATAAAATAAATAATAGTAATAATAAATATTAATCATTATCTGTAAATAAATATTTTTGTTCAGAAGTGTACAGCGCGTTCTTATCCCCACCACTGCGCTCAGACCCCAACATCCGTGTCTCCAATTGTAATAAATTATAACATTATAAATAAGTCATTGAATTGTTTTTAATGAAACATCTTCCATGCAGCCTTACACCTTGTAAGGCTTGATGCTAAAGATTTTTATAAAATTGGTTTAGCAATAGTGTATAATATATATTTAAGTATTATTTTTCAATATTTATCCAGAATTGCCATAGCTATCTATCGCTTTTATACATGTGATGTAATGATCATGGTAAAAAACTAAAGGTAAAATTTTTAAATAAAAATAGGAACAATGAAGATAAATAATAATACTTTTACTTTTATTATTTCTTAATATGTCCAGAATAACAAGAGTTTTACAAAATACATTTATTGTACTATGTAGCAAAGTAATGTACCTATTTCTATATACTTTTAAGCAAACATATACCCACTTGTAGAATTTGTAATAACATTCCTCCTATTTAACATTATAGTCTGTGGTAAAAAAGTTTAATACTTCTATATAATCTTTTTTTACCATCAAAAGCTATCACATGAACCATATTTATTACCAACCTTTCCTCTTAAAGTAGTAATTTCATCCTGCAGCCTTTTCACCAAGATGGCATCACTCTCGTAACTGGTAAGCGTAGGCTGTGGCATGCATTGGAACACGGTGGCCAGAAGGTTGTGAAGAGAGACCAGCACACTGTCCTGCCAGACTCGTGTGAAATATACACTGAATGTCGGGTTCTCTTCTGGTTTCTGGATGAATGGCAGCACTGGTGGAATTTTGTAGCAGTTAGTTGTAGACAATTAACAGGTCTAATTGCAAAGTTGTTGCCTTTGCTGAATGGAAAGTTTCCCAAAGAAAAGGAGTACAGGCAAGAATTTCCAAATACATTACAAAAAAAATATATGTAGACAAAGAAAGGCACATTGGTAAAAATATTACAATCAGCATTTCTCTATGTCCCACCACATGGGAATAAGACAACACAATACTATCAAATACACTCAAACAATACATATTAACAAGCAAATAACAAGTATGCAAAGTTATCAGAACATTAGTAAATCACTCAAATCTGATCCATACAATTTACATGAACATTTTAGACCATGTCTATTGTATTTACAAGCTTTAACTAAAGATATTAATGAAGAATGGCTTGTGAAACTGTATTTTTCTTCATTATTTTTTTAGGTTTAGACAATGACATTCAACATGATGCAACATAACTAAGATTTTTGCATTTGTATGATTGCATACAAATACATTGCATATATGTGACATTATTTGAGCAAAGAAACCTTATTGCCCGTATGGATTTGTTGACTTATTTCTAACTTAAAATTTCATCCTTTCAAAATTCTGTTTGGTAAGAAACATGCTATAAAATCTAATTTTTAAAATAAATCAAGAAAATAGACATGTTATTAAAGATTTTATTAGTCCTATATTATATGTAGGAAACTGAAACAGACATTAATGTAAAATATTAAAGAATTCTGAAATGCATATTAGTATTCATTTTATTTTACTCAATGTTTTGGCCAGGTTTTATCAAACATGCTCCTCATACGCCGAGGCCGAAATGTTGAATAAAATAAGTATCCCATCCCATCCTATTTTCCCAATACAACAAATCCATTGCTAAAATTCCAAAGGTATCCAGGGGCGTGCCAATGTTTGTCATTCTGGACTGAGGTGGCCCATCTGCTCATTTGCCACCTTCCTACTAAATATAAAAAAAAATATACATTTACATTGCAGACATATTTTTTAACAAAGCTATGTCTTTGAAACAGTGTATATTGCTATATTATTACATTTATAAAGGTTTAGAAGTTAACATCAATGGATTCAAAAAAGGTGTAACTTACTAAACCAGTCCCTCCACTCATTTTGTCCCTGAAGCTCGGGCAGCATTTTGGCTAAGAACTCTGCAACACGTTCATTACGCACTCCGCCTGTACCCTGCGCTGCCGTCACTAGGTACAGCTTGTATAGACTGTATTCTATCTTGCGTACAGCTGGAGAATAAATTTATACATAGTTCAATTAAATAAAACTCCTAGAATCCTAGATTACGAACCTGGCAAATACAGTATACAATGGAATTTTGTCTTTCAAGATTACTACGTAGAAACTAAATAAATAGTGTTTATGTGATGAGGGTAGGTACTTTCTTTAATTTTCTAACTAACCTGGCTGCATATGATTCTCTAATTTCGAGAAAACCAGGCTATCAAGATGAGACCAATACTCTTTTAGTCCACTTAGATCCGAAACATTAATATATTGTAAAATTTGTTCAACTATTTTGTCTACTCTAAAACCTTTGTCCTTATCTGCCTTCAAATCGTTATCAAATGCTTTTACGGTGGATATAAAGCCTCTGTATTGTAAGTATTCCCGCAATAATTCATCTACGAACTGTATGTGAGCCATTATTTTATAACGAAAAAAATGTGGATGTAAAATTATCTGAAACTAATAACAGGAAAGTGTACAGAAGAGAAATTATAGGTACATACAAATAATAGACTTGACATTTGACAGAGGTAGAACGTTCAGAACTTCTGCGTTTAGATATTTTTTTTATAATAGATAGCAGATGAGCGGGCGAGCTACCTATCTATTGAAATGTATCTAGCTTGAAATAATACTGTTTTAAACATAATTATATAGCATGCGAATTAATAACACCTTTATTAAGGCTCCTCAAAAATTGCAAGCAAAATTATTTATAAGGTAAGAAAAAAGTTCCTAAGTTATAACAGTAGCCCAGTTAATTTGAATGTTCCAATATATGTGATGACCAACGTAACAAAACAAAATTACAAAGATAAAAGATGTCAATCGCTTCCAATCAGCTGTCGATTTTTTATTGAAGTATTAATAAAAAGCGTCACAACAGAAAATGAACTCGAATAAATGAGAGTAGGTTTCGTTTGTGTAACGGGGTTTGTAAAGTAGTCACGGTGGTGTTAGTATTGGGCGGTGGTTTGTGCGGCGGCGGGCGATGGCGTTGGGTCGAGAGAGGCAACGGGCGAGCCTCTGAGGCGCAGGCATGCGGCGGCATGGCGGGCGAGGCTGCGGGCACGTCGCGCGGCCTCCGCGTCTACAAGATCGTGGTGCTGGGCGACGGAGGCGTAGGCAAGTCCGCCGTCACGCTGCAGTTTGTCAGTCACAGCTTCTTGGATTACCATGACCCCACTATAGGTACTGCCTTTCACCTTATCTATATTTACTGTAAACATACATTGCTCATTCACTCATTTTAAACTTAAATTTCATTATATGTAATTTGGATTGGAAGGGCTGGATAATTTTTTGTCTAAGAGAATAATAATCCTAGGCTGAGTTCCAGAATGGGCGAAAAATCCCACTTTCACAATGTAAATATTCTTAATTTATCTTCCAATTGAAAGCAATCTATCCTTGCAGATGATATTGGGCTTCCTTTGTGTCTGAGTGGATGACCAGGCACAATGTACATGTTGTGTATCCTTTTTTATATTCATAACTTAAAAAAAGATTCACCATGAGTTAGATTATCAAAACCAATATCAAAATCACATTTGGAATGCCCTTGGAGATGAATAACTATGAAATTACTAACTAGCATTTACCAACAAATTTGATTTATCAACACCAGTTATTATGTCTGAACTATTAATTAAAGCTAGACCTTCATTGCAATGCTGATTGGTCTAAATAGACAGTAAAGCATTTAGAGCCATAATCATTAAACTGTAACTCGCGGGCCCCCATGCATTTCAAATTAACGGCACAGGTGGCCCTTGGCCATATTTTATAAGGCCTACTTTATAAGCCTAGGTACAGAAACTGATTGTGATTTAGTAAATAAGTATAGGTTGCACCAAACTTCTTATTCGCTCTAAACCTGAGGCGAGCAAGAGTTCACATAGGTATAGTCAACTACACAATATTTAACTCTATTTATTTATGGGTTTTGTATATTGTAACTAAGAGTAATTAAATAAACTGTTCTATTTCAGAATAATTACATAGTAAAACAACTTTGAAAAAAGGTACAAGGTACCAATAAAAATATATTTAAAGTATTTCACAATGGTTTCACACCTTTTATGAAGTCCAGGTGTATACTTGAACACAACAAGACCTCATCATTGTTCCCGTATTCCTCGTCCATTTCAGTACTAGAATCAGTATCCTCGCCAGTCTTATCCTCACTTTTTGATCCACTACTGCAGAGTTGTATAATTATTTCGTTGGTTAAATCATTTATGACATGATCACTCTTCTTATATTCTTCTTCAATCTGTTTAACTTTCTGACATATGTCCATCTATTCTGACTCATATGTACTTTTTCTCTTACTAATTACATAACTTGGTTGGTATTCCAGTTCAGGTTTTTTTTTTGCGACATATCCCTTAATTGCTGCCCATGCCATTTCAATGGGATTCAGTTCGGGTTGATGTGTCACGGTAACATTGTGTGATTGTTTTCTTTCAGAATTACATCTATATTGAATTTTACTAATCTTTATTTATTTACCATACCACAAGGACCACGACCACACACAGTCTTCAGGTCTTCCCATCCTCAGAATGGCCTTTCTACCGGAAAAATGGTGAAAGACAGTTGAATTAAATCAACCATATTCCGTTCAATAAATATATGTAGGTATTACAAAAAGTCTTTATTATTTTCACTATAAAAAGGTCAGCTTATCGGACTACCCAATATATTGAAATTACGCAAATAGTGCTCTCTATTATGAAAATTTTAACACTATACGAAATTTGGAAAAGAGGCCTGAACTCTATACTGTCGTGGGCATTCTTTATTCACAGTCACTGTCACCAGCCCTTTTATCATCCACTGCTAGACACTGGCCTACTCATATATATTGTCTACACGAGGGATCTTTGGCCTTAGAATGCCACACTGGGTAAGCGTGTTGATGAGTCTACTCTTTTAGAGGTGGTATAGTTAATCTTGGCTTGTGATAGTAGCTTTGTTATTCTTTATTTCCCTTTTACGACACCCATGGAAGAGATGGGATTACACTATTTTACAGCTGGCAGACACCACATGGCCAGTAACTTACAATTCTAGTGCAAATAGTGATCTCTAATTTTATTTGTAATTGTGGTTACTAATTGTCAAATGTTTGTCAGCATTGAAACCCATCTGGTTTCCAGCAAAGATCTCCTTCAACCCCTTCCATCTTTTCTGATCCTGTGCGAATTTAATCTAATCCAGTACCTAAATTAGAATAGTAGACTTTATTCATGAATAATATAATACATACTGTTGTCTCTTGTTTTAGAGGACTCATACCAACAACAAGCTGTGATTGATGGAGAGCCCGCCTTGTTGGACATATTGGATACTGCTGGTCAGGTGTGTATATGAATGCATCTTTTCTACACATACTGAAACACCACTCTTTGTATATACAGAGTAGTCTTGGTGGGTAATGACAAATTCTACACTTATTTAAGGCCTATAAAGTAGGCTTACAACAAATATTGGGTAGCTATTTGGTACTCAGCCTATTTACCAGCAAGATACTTATTTGTTCAAATATGAGTATGAACCAGTGGAACAGAAACATTAATTTTGTGTCATTTTTATATTTAAATTTATTTAAGTAATTTAGTTCAAAGTAATTGAAAAGTAAATTTCACAATAAAGGTCATAAAAGTTAATTTATTAAATTTCTTTATAAATATAACAAGTTATTCAAATAAAAGTATGTATTGGATAAATGAATTTTATTTTAAAGAATTCTTACATATATATAATTAAATGAATTAAATTGCACAGACAAAAAGTTGCATGCCAAAAATTAAATTATGAGAAAGTTAAATTAAATTAAAATTCGCCATTTAAATTATAAAAAGTTTCTATTGTAGTTGCACATTTAGTTCTATTTTGTTTACAGATACTCGCGATTTGCAAAATAAATATCTATTTATGAAACGCTTCAACATTTCTCATTTTTATCTGCTGAGTAACTTTGCAATGTAGAGAAGAATTGAAAGCTCGACTAAACTAATATGAAAAAAAATCTCAGTCAAATCTCAGATTATGAAGTATAGATAAAACAGGAGATACAGATACAAAAAACAAATACGGATTTTTGTCACTTTCAACTTAAAAATAAATTGTTATCATAATCCATCACCAGGTGGAATTCACAGCTATGCGGGAGCAGTACATGCGTTGCGGCGAGGGCTTCGTGCTTTGCTACTCCGTGACAGACCGGCGGTCATTCCGGGCCGCCGCGGAGTACAGGCGACTATTGGCACAGGCTAGACCCTCGGAGAGACTGCCACTTGTGCTGGTTGGGAATAAACTGGATTTGGCGCCACGGTTCAGACAAGTAAGTAGATACATATTGCAACAACTTTTAAGTATTGTCCTTTACCGAACTTCTTGCTACTAAATCTTTAAAAACCCTTTAAAAACCAAAATTCCAATCCACTCCAACCTCAAACACCTGCTCTGACTCATTCTGCTATTTGTTTTTTTGAACTGTAAGGATGTGTCTAGTGCACTCCAGTAAAGCCTTCAGCATCAGTACTGCTTATGTATCTGAATATCATATAGATTGTTTGTTTGGGGATGGAATTCAACTAGTTCCATAAACATAGAAATATATAAAAAACGAAAAAAAATACTAAACAAGTAACAAATAGTGATCAACGAAACAATTTATTTTTAGTAACTGAAATAAATAAATTTAATCACTAAGTTAATTGAAATTCTCTTGAAACTCTGAAAAACGTAATTCTAACATTGTGTTTGAACCCAGTTTATGTACCAGGGACATGGAGGAAGAGTACATTAAATATTGAAGATATCAAATTTCACTCAAAGGAAACATTCTTTTGTTTTTAAAATAAGAATAACCACATTCAAACATTTTTTTACATTCAAACAGTGTCCTTCAGGTTAATTCGATAGGTACGAATTGTTTGATTGCAAGGTCTTCTTTAATTGTAAGATACAATGTTTGTTTGAGAGATTTCATCCTTATCATAGACCCTATCGATCGGTTTAATAAAATAGTGACTATCTATTTTTTGCATTTTTAGTTGATTCGATTCCCGGCTCAGGTAAGCTTTTTAAAAAATGTTTGAATGCGGTTATTTTTATATTAAAAAACAAAATAATGTTTCCTTTGAGTGAAATTTGATATCTTCAATATTTAATGTACTTTTCCTCCATGTCTCGATCATATTTTTCACCCTGTATATATATATATTTAATTAGGTGTATATATATATAAATATAAAAATATATAAAAATCAAGATGAAATTTTAAAAATTGTGAACTTTATTAAACTAGAAGACATCTAAAATGATCAAGAAAAAAAATGAAGATATAAAACAAAATAAAAATAAACTAAAATTAAAAGATAAAATATACTACAAGAAGATAGGAAGAAAAGAAAAGATTGTACTGACTGAAGAATTTAGTAAAAAAATTATAGAAAACATACATTATCTTTACTGTCATATAGGAGTACAACAAATGGAAAACAAAATTAAACCATTCTACGTCGCGAAAAATTTAACACGTAATATAAAGACATTTTGCGACAACTGTGAAATCTGCATAAAAAATAAATCTAGAGCTAAATATAAATTTGGACTAATGTCTCATATAGGGCCCGCTACTTACCCTTTTGAAATAATGTCTATAGATACCATCGGTGGATTTGGTAGCTCACGCTCTACAAAAACATATTTACACCTTCTGGTAGACCACTTCACCAGGTATGCCTATATTTTGACTTCAAAAACTCAAAGCTCGAGTGATTTTATAGAGATTGTTAAAAAAGTGTAACAGGAAAATAAAATTGGCATGATTCTATCTGATCAATATCCGGGTATAAATTCAAAAGAATTTAAAAACTTCTTAAATAAGGAAAATATACTCATAATTTTCACTGCAGTAAATGCACCTTTTTCGAATGGTTTGAACGAAAGATTAAACCAAACATTAGTTAATAAAATCAGATGTAAGATTAATGAAAAGAAGGATAAATTGGCCTGGACGACTATTGCTCACGAATGTACCAAAAAATATAATGAAACGGAGCACACTGTGACAGGATTTTCTCCAGAATATCTATTACAAGGAAAAAATGTTAATATTCTACCAGATGAACTGAAAAAAAAAAACACATAATGAGTTAATGCAAGATAGAAAGATAGCTTTGGAGAAAACTATAAAATCACACAATTATAATAAGCAACAATTCGACAAAACCAGAAAAAAATGCGAACTCAAAGTAGGAGGCTTGGTATATGTTGAAAATGAAAATCTGTACTTTCTTTGTTAAAAAGTCGAGAAGCCTTGTCAATAAGGAAAGCTAAAGATATTGTAAATAGTTAACTGAAACATTTGAAATATTCAATGTGGTGAGGGTAGTTTTGAGTTGGATGTCATATAACAGAGCACAAATAAAATTAGAAAATGTTATTAACAGCAGAAATGCCGACTTGGATACTATTAGACAAACATCTGAAAATATAGGCCAGGAATGTTACAAATGCTCCCCTCGCCTCAGCAGATGTCCAAAGGTATTTTTTTTTCTTTATATAAATGCATATTAGATGTTAAAAGGAATTCATTGAGGCCAGAAAATATTGAAGAAATCACGATTATTTATTGAATCTAATTACCGAAACACGTTGGGGGAATAAAATAAAGTGGGAAATGCAGTACACTTTACGGTAGTCTTCTGTAAGAGAGGGATAACGTGGCCAGTCGAATGCAGCCGTAGAATTGCAGCCTCCCAAAGGTTTAGTAAAAACATTTACTAAACATTTCTGTTTAAAATATATGAGTTAGAAATGTCACATAACGATGTTTGTGGCATGAAATTGTAGGGTCATGACTGCAGATTAATTGCAGAAAAATGTGAACAACTCGGAATCTTGCAGCTGATATCTGGTTCTTTTTTTCTTTTTGCTTGGATGCCTACAAATAATAATACAAGACGACCGATTGACGCAGTTGGTAGTGTCTTTACCTTTTGTGCAAAAGGTCCCGGATTCGATTCCCGGTCGGACATTCATTTGTTTAAAGACAACTGTTTATTCAAGTCTGCGTGTGTGTGTCTCTGGGCCCACGACACGGCGTCCTAGTGTGTCGTTATTTATTTAATAATACTTGTCAGGTGAGTACAGAAGAAGGCAAAGCGCTCGCGACTCAACTTGGATGTCCGTTCTTCGAAACGTCGGCGGCATTACGGCACTTCGTCGACGACGCTTTCCATGCCCTTGTCAGGGAGATTCGCCGCCTCGAGAGACAAAGACAGGTATACTTCTTAAACTTTATTTTTCATAGGATTTGGAAAGATATAAACAGAATATTTATTTATCACAACGAGACACACGAAACACCCGAAATACTTAATACATAACAAGTAGTATGCATAAACAGAACTAACTGTAGCTGAATTGCTGCCATCCGATTGAAGATTGAAATGTTCATTTTAAAATAAATATAAAACATGTGACACTTTACAAAACAATAGACACATCTTACTCGCACGAAGTATCGAGTGAGAGTGAGATCTATGAATGAGGCGTGTTACCGTGAAACAGACCTAACATTCTAAGAAATGCTATTGGTTAAAAACGGTCTTTTTTATTCTTTTCATATGGCAATGGTGCAATTAGCTAATTCTGCCTGTGTCAAGTTTTCTTCGTAATAAATAATTTCAAAGTCTAAAACGTATCCTGTCAATGTCCAGTTCCGTCGGACCTGTCGAAATAAGTCAGAACTAGTCAGAAGTCACTCAATATAGTCATAGTAACTTAATTTAGGATAGAAGAGGACTCCTTGGGAGCACACTGAAAACGTAATCCTAAGGTTTTTTTATTATCACAAACGTTACGCACGAAAAACACCGACGTTTAATAAACTATCACTATTAAACCACAAAACGCACAATACACATTTTTTATAATAATAACTTCTCCAAGTTTCCACCTAAAAGTCCCAGTAACTAGTACTGATATCCAGTCAAATTATTGAGTGATTCTAATCGCCTTCCAGTCATCACTAATGGGCACGGGTATATCGACGGGGGGTGGCCGAAGACGTTGGTGCAGTATCTTCGCAACTAGTACTTCGCAGTATCTTTGCACTGGTTAGAATGTTCTCTAAGCCCTTTATCTGGAGTATTTTTCAAGATATATTTCCGAAACACCGCCGTGATTACAAGGGGAGGTTTATATCTTGTAACGGGACGTAATGAACTGGTATCAAGATAAACTATTTAGAATTCTAATCACTTTTTTCAGTCATCATTAATGGGCACGGGTATATCGACGGGGGGCGGCCGAAGGCGTTGGCGACGACTTCGCAGTATCTTTGCACTGGTCTTTAGAAGGCGGCGACGACACCACACCACCCCGTAACGCTTCCATTGGGTGCCACTTTACCCTTTATACTCCACACTAGAGGGCGGTAAAATCGCATGGTTAATAAGTGCGACCAGGCTTTTAATAAACGACTATGAGATTGCCAGGTTAAATAGATCCCCTATATTTTAGAACGATATCCTATTTAGACCCTATAGATGTAGAAGACGATGCCAGCTTGTACATTGATTACGTTAACCAAACATTTTTAAACATTAGCTTTCGTGTATTTTAAATGAATAGATTATTTAAGTAAAAATATAGTCATGTGTTTCTATTTACAAGAAATTTATTAAAATTGGTTTCAATCGTCAAGAAATATGTGCAGAGTTGTATTATCTCTAGACAATATCCAGAGGTGAAGCTGTCACTAGACTGACGTGTCAATATGGCGGCAATTAGTTCTCTTTTTGGCCTAGTTATTAAAAGCTCGGTCACACTATAACTATAGTTCGTGCCATTTAACATGGCAATAGCGAGCATTCACACCTCTCTACTAATTTACTCTTGTTTACGAGAGCGAAACTTAGGATTGTTTACGATAGCGATAGCCAATGTTCCACGTATTGAGCAAAAATAGCTATCGCCAGCGTATCGTTCATTAATTCGGTGTGAAAGTCGAGGCAATGACCGTTATTACTATGTTAAATGGCACTGAGTATAGAACGAACCTGAAAGGTTGATGTTGAGTCGTGAGAACTAAATTCTAAAATTCTTCTATACAGAAATTTTAAAAGATAAGTAGGAAATCTCCCACAGATATAGGGGGATAGATAACGCAAGCTCTCCGTGGCTGCGTGCCCCAAGTTGGCTGCTCGTTCAGCTGTTCCGACCCGTGTCGCAAGCAAGTCCTTACAAAACATAAAAATGTCTAATTGGCTATAATCAATTGTAACAAATATCAGTAGTGATGAACGGAGTCAAGGGAAATGTGTTGTTTCATTGATTAGTGGTTTTCCATCAATACAATTGACTCGTGACGTGACGTTGGTTTTCATATAGTTTCACGAACTTGCGTTGTCTATGTCCATGGAATATACTCATCGTATTGGCCAATGGAACGTTCACACTATTACAAACTTTTTTACTTTTGTAAACTGGTTATAATAGGGATTTTAAGGTCTTTATTAATTGTTCTAACTGAAAGTACAGGTTTATTCTGCAAAGTTATATTTGCGGCTGGCGCAACCTAACCGCCTATTGAATATAGTTAATAATGAACTGCAAAGAAGATTGTATCTGTTCGAACACTCCATTGGCCAACATTAAATTTACGTTATTCAAGAGATTATTTTTTTGTTGCAGTTGAAAAATTGAAATTGTATTTAAATTTGAATTAAATTTAATTGAAATATTAAATCCAGAGGTTTAACACGAAATCAAATTAGATATTGTCACTAATTGATTTTATTTAATACTAAATTATAAGAGTGTCATGAGCTTGCATTGATAATTTACTTGCAGTTGTATTGCAACTGCAACTTGCAGTTGTATAAATCTAAAAAAGTGACCTATACTAAAACAATTAAGTCAAATCGTGACTTTGATGATTGTTACTTCAAATTTTGTATGACATGTGTTCGCTTTTTATACATTTAGTACAAAATGTGAGTCTATCGAACAGAAATCAAATGCATAATTTAGAGCAGGGGTGTCCAATTTACAAAGCCTCAAGGGCCAAAATTAAAACCTTGACGTAGTTGCGGGCCATATAAGTGAAGTAACAGATTCTGACCGTCTGTTATTCCTCAAAATATGAGTAAATATTTTATTTTAATTAAATTATATATCAGCATATTTGGTAAAAATTTGTTTATATTAAATTTTAAAATCTTTTTCAAAAGGAAGGCATTTAAAAGTAATTTTCTGATTTTTTTGTCTAATAAGCTTTCAGGGGTCGCACTAAACGGCATCGGGGGCCGCATGCGGCCCGCGGGCCGCCAGTTGGACAACCCTGATTTAGAGCCTTTCTTAGTAATTAATATTTATAGCTAAGGGATTGCCCGATACATGAACGGTTTATCAGTTACTGTAGGGCTTTCTAACAGGAGAAATCTGCTATTTATTTAAACAAAAAAACTTCCTACATTAAAGAATACTTCAAAAAGCTCTCTCAAATGATTTATTTCTGTGAACAGCACAGTATTTGATATTTTAGAAATATTATTGACGACTCGGCCTACATATTTCTTTCGTCTCTACTATATGACGGTTAATATATTCCTAATACTTTGTGGCGTATTAAATGTTCTTTAGTTTGTACTTAAAACAGATTTCCTTTTGAGGACCAATTTGCATGAAACATGTTGATGTAGACATGAGACCATCATGAGGGATAGCTATGATTTCAAAAATATCGAAAATTCATCTCATATAAAAATATACAATCATTTTTTTGGAACTATTTGAGATGCAACTTAAATGTATACAGGCCTATTCCCGTATACATTCCAGTAACCGAACTATTCCTGAATCCTTACATCATAGATTCATTTCATGATTTATTGACACGAAAGTTTACTTATGTAACTAAACTTTCCAAACTAACCTCTTTTCTAAGTTTTATCATAGGAATAATAAACAATACAAGTGTAGATGTGAAACTCGTGCGCCGAACGCTTTCAAGATCGCGATAATAGCCTACAGTTTCGCGACGTATCATACAAGCCGCCGAACCCACGCCGTTTAAGGAAACTTAAAACTAAATACTTAACCTATTGTAATTTAAATGTAAGATACTTATATACCTAAATGTATACCTAAGTACCTAGAGCTCTACCATTTTGTGTGCAACTTATGTAGTTTAAACAAATAAATCAATGAAATCAAAATAATAAATCAAGCTAATAATAAGCAAAATCAAGCAAAATAATAACCCTGAACTACCTATGCTCATACGCACGCCATTTTGAATTGGACTTTGATAAGGATAGTGTGCGAGCGAGAAGGCATGACAGTAGGAGCCGTCTATAAAATGGTTTCTCTTATGGTGCGCGTTGTAAACACATTGATACGTTGCCAAATTGCTTTTTTATAAAACTTGATAAAATATCATTTTCATTTTTTTTTATAATTAATTAAACATTTTAATAACTATACAATTTACCTAACTAACCTGATAGGTTTACGGATATAATAAATGATTAACTAAGTGACACGCCATCCGCGGGCGACAGGGGGACGTTACGGGCTGAGGGGGGAAGTAGGTATTTAATTCGCGGCTTTCGGGACACGCAACAAAATAGATTCCCTTCTAGACTTGTATTATTTACTATTCTTATAGTTTTACCAAGCTTTTCATACAAATCACCTAAGTTATATTTATATATGTCCAAAAAATATGTAACATACGTCAATTATAACTGGGAATCATAAGCGGTGTCCACGAACGTTCGGTTACACTCTGTATCATGGATTCATTTATTTTAACATCGCATTTCTAATAAAAACATTTTGAGAGTTAAATCCCTATAGAAATCATTAATCTATTCCCGAGTATATATATTTTTTTATACTCATCTAAATTATGAAAGTAGAGATTTCCATTCAATAGAGTATAAGATTGTAATTGTACACTCCAGTCGTTTTTAGATGTATAGTTTTCTTATGCCGTTCCTATAACTGTAACGCTTAGATGTGAATGAAGGTATAAATAAACCTGTCATAGACCAGCTTTACACTATTGTAAATATTGTGATTCAGTACCTTATAATCAATTTAAACTGGTGTGATATGACTTAATTTTATTTATATATTTCAGAAGTTACAAAGCGTGTTGAACTTAAGATTAAATTAGTTAAACGGAATGTCAAATAATACATCTAGAACTCTTCAGTAATCTTTAATGCTTATTTATAAAATATTTCAATCACAGCAGCACACCGTAAGTTAATACATTTTTATACTATCTTATATATTTTTACTTTTTACACTTCTGTAAAAACATTTTACATTTGTGTAAATAGTTTTTACACTTACCACATAGTTTATTTTGTGTTTCTGAATTCACTTTTCAGTAGTCGGTAATCCTTTTTTTTCCCAAAGAGATTGAAGCAATACGGTATGATCCTATAGAACTACTTTTACACTTCTGTAAAAAACATTTTTACATTTGTATAAATAATTTGTACACTTCCATAAAAAGTACGATAGTGTAAATTTGGCCTGATGTGGCTTAGACGCAGTCTTCCGCTAAATGGAACCCGAGAAAGCAATAAGTATATTATAGTAATTATTTAACGACGTACGTCATATGTTGAGTCATTGATTATTTGTTGATTTAGAGTTTAAATGGTTAGCTTTTAATGTAATATAACTATTGTATTCGTGTAAAAGTAAATTGAATCACGTCATAGGGGACCCCGTAGATGAAATGTTACGTGTCTAGTTGTAAAGTTGACGGGCCATGATTTCAATTCCTATAGCCAAAGTGTTCGTTCGTCAGTTACCCACGTGATTGCATGTGATTCAGTTTTGATATTATTAAAATATTAATTTGATACCAGAAGTACAATTAAGTAATATAAGTGAGATCTAACGAGCTCTTGATATAATCTGTGTGACAGAGACAGCAATAAGTATAATAATAGAGTATAATCATAAACATTAGTACCTTACTTGGTGTATTTATCATTGAAGTACCGCGTTAGTGTTGTGGACAGATGTACGAGTATATGTATTGTAATGTTAGGTCGATACGCACAAATTTTAGTGTAGTCTTTAGTGTACGTACGGTCGAGTGTTTGTGTTGTCGTTGGAACGGGCGTCGGGGCTTCACTAATAATACTTATATAAAATAGTATTTTAATAAGGCACTTTGCGGTAATTTTAATATGCCTTAATAATGGCGAAAGATATAATTTTTAAAGCATATTTACAATTACCCCTCCGCGTAATCACCCTGATTGATTCCGCTCTCTATTGGTCATTACAATTTTTGTTTGGACGTATTTTTTGTAAATAGTACACAACAAGTGATCACTGCAAATGCAATAGATGTCTGAACCTCAAAAGCAAAGGAGGATAGATTCTGTTGTAGAAGTTAAACAATTTGCTTCCGACACTTTCACAATTTGTGAATGTTTTCATTCTTCATGAATAAATGTTCCCGTTAATGGAACTTTTTATAGGACAAATTGAGCCATGCGTGATGTTCCAAACGTATGATAATTGTTTAGTTTTAAACACAGAATTTATTTACGTTCACCGTTTAGCGTAATTTTTTGTGAAATATGACAATGCCAAGCCGTCCGTTCACAAACGTATTGTTCGTGCCGCTGGGTGACACTTGTGTATTATCCCCAGTACAATAAGATGGTGTCAAACTAGGGTATTTATCGTTTAAAGTATTCGTAAGCGAACTGAGCTTTGCCGCGCGCGGCGTGACACACCCGACCCAACCCTCAGGGGTTACATGTCAACAAAACGACGATTTAGAATTTAGATTTAGACAGTTAAAGTACAATTTCATAAAAACTATTTCTTTTCATTATGTGTCTAACCCATTTACTAGCTTTTTTTTTACATGTGCGTAAAATAAAAATTATAGTTGAAAATGCTTAAGTTTCGATATACAGAACGCGAAGCGGTTGCAAGTCCAAGTTCCAGTGTATACACTCCTCGTGGTTACACTTGCAAGGGATCACACACACTGCTTACACCTCTGAGTCGGTGCACCGAAATACCATTTGACTCTGACCAAAGGCGTGCTGTCCGACTTGTCGACAATCCCACTCTTACAAGTGGTTTAGAATCGCTAAACGCCCGGAGAGATGTCGCTTCTCTATGCGTCTTCTACTGCTTATACAGGTTTAAATAAAATATATCTGCACCTTCTTAACACTCCATATCTTTCGTGAAAACTAATAACTTTTGTTGTACGACTTTAAAATTGAGGACATTTTTTACACAAACCACTCACGAGCACTTGCAACGTTGGCGGCGCACACGCAACCCCCGATGTTGCAGGTGTCCACGCACAGCTGTTGCCACATACCATCATATTGAGCCGTTCGACTATGTCTACTATTAGAAATATAAACATAGACATTTAGGCAGTACACTGTTGAGTTCTATAAATTTCATAATATTTCATGTGGTAATTATCAGTATATATGTACATAAATTGTAATTTCCAACCAGTGTGCACCTATTTGTTGAAAATAAGTACCGAGATTGTTGCGAATTGAACATTGAAAACATTTCCAGAAAATGTTGTTTTGAGAGAAATGAAGGAACAAGTAAATGGGTTTTACACTTTAAAAGCTCATTTACATGGGGCGAGATTATTGAATACATTACTCGTATGCGACCAAACTACATATAATGCTCTCCTAAAACTGTTCACGTGATGATAGAAACTCTAGGATAGTAATCAGATGATGATAACAGTTTATACTAACCTTCGACCAATGTTTGAGAAACTCTCCCTGTGTAAATGAACCGCTAACATCACTGTTCTGTGAGTTTAAGACTTTTTACCCTTTTTTTTAATGCATGGAAAATTGATCTGTAGGGAACTTTTCAAGACTATTGTAACGTTCGATGAGTCTTTACTATGAGTAACATAACTAATAAGTTCTAACTCTAGTCATTATTATTTGTATAGCTAAATGTTTCATTTGTTTGTTTCTAGTAAAACAGATCTTTACATTAGTAGTCTTTTAATTTAATATTATCTAATCTGTTTATTCTGGTTTGAAAAATCTCGGTCAAAAAATATCCTCCATCCATTCACGAGTAAACTCTGTTCGTGTTAAGAATACAGGTAGTCATCTCTCAAAACGGCAGGTTTCACATTTTTTGGCCAATAGTTTCATTTAGAATTTTTAAGTCTGTTTCACTATTGCTCAAAAAGGTGACAAAGAGGTCTTGAGCGATTGATTACTCACCGTATTTTTAACGCCAACCGAGTTTATTTAATTTTTCTAGTTAATAGTTAGTCATTTTGATCCCGACGACCCAATTACCTACACCGTCCCCGCCGGCGGAGACGAGGACGTCCCCCTTGCTACACCGTCAACACACACCAGCCTTTAGCCAACACTTACCAGGTATCGGCACATGTCTGGACGTTTCTCACCGACCCGCGATCCCGCGGTACCCTCCTAAAGCAACGCCCTAAGCCGAGGTCCGTTCCTTCCGTCGGTTTACCGGCGGGGGAGCCCTTAGGCCGTTGCTACACATTTTTTACTCCTGGCTGAGCACCAGGCTGGCTGGCTGGTTGGCTGGTTGGCTGGCTGAGCCGCAAAGTTATTCCGAAAAAGAAAATAGTAGCTTTTGCTAAGGAAAATTGTAGAATTTTCTCACGTAACTAGAAAGAAGGAACTAGTCATGCGTTGTAGCGTGGATGGATGTGTCTATATTATCGTATGTGATTTTGTTACTTTATATAAACGTGAATTTGTTTATAAAAAGTAAATGATTTTAAAGCAAGCCGCCATGTACGAGTAAGTGTTTCCAAAGAAATCTATTACGGGAACATGCTCTTCCGCATGATAAGAACATGGCGCAGGAAAGCGCGTATTATTAGAACTTCTGCGATTATTACAGATCACAGAAGACTACCTTGAAATGTACTGCATTTCCTACTTTATCGTATTTCCTCAATGTACGTACGTGTTTCGGTAGTGAGTGAGATGTGCCAGAGCCCATTCACATTCCATCCTCTCCCTCCCCATTTTCCCAATCCATTCCTTAATCTGTAAAGGTAGGCAGCGCATCCGGGGGCGTGCCAACGTTTGTCATTCTAGACTGATGTTGGCACGTATCGCGGATGTCTATGGACGATAGCATCCACTTACCATCAGGTGGACTGTGTGCTCGTCTATCGCCTTTTTTCTATAAATACTCGGCGGTAATTTCTCGAAACATGTACATACAATGTACTAAATTAAAGTTTATACGGTATGTAAATTTCCTTACAATTGTTTGTCGATTATTTATTTTACAAAGTTCTTCGTTAAGTGCTTATTTATGTATTTTTATGTAAAAGGTCTGTTTTACTGGTACAATGAAACAAGAGGTATTGTGTGTCGTATAGTGAAGTTTTATGTAAATTTTATATTCAAGTAAATCTCCAAATAACTACTCAAGTTTGAATTATATTTTTTTTGACAATGAATTGCGGCGAAAGTGTTGATTGTTATCTGACATTTAATGATTAACGATCATATCCTATTTGTAGAAATTTAGACATAATTATTATTATGTAATATTTACATTGCTATAGCAATCGAAGGCGTTATTTATATATCGATCTTACAGTATTTTTTAACACATTTTACCTTTCTCTACCATTTTAAATGAACTCTTTGAAGTAATATACTCTATAAAAATTACTACGGCAGTAAGTGGCAAATTTGTGTAAAAACACAAAATACGTGGGATTATAGCAGAGGGTAATGGATACTTCAAACCTTAGAAATTTGTCATTATATTTTTGTATATGTCAATTGATTAAGGATTTTAGGCATTGTTACTTCCATAATTATGCCCTCTATCTCTCTGTCATATCCTATTCACACACTTTAAACGATTTGACTGTAGTCAATCATAGTGATTGTATGTATACTGGAGTAATTATAAACATACCCTAACTTTATTAAATTTTATCATCGCAGCTTTTATCACAAGAACGCAGTTTATTCGCGATTAAAAATCGCTGCACCAAAGTTGTAGAATGGACTGAGGTTTTCCTACCAAGCTTGACATCAAAAGAGCTATGAATAAGATTCGGCAGGGTCGCAACTGAATCAGGTTTGAAGGTATCAGTGGCTGATTGTAACGATTTACTATCACGTGGATCGCCCAGGTGGCCACTTCTATAACAGAAAAAGTAATATAAAAGTTTTAAAAAAATTGAGATGTTTATAATTACCTCTTCAAAAGTACACTAGCTGACCCTATGTTGAATTGTTAAAATACTTAGTTGTTATATTGAAAGGTGTAAACAGAGTAATTGTTGCGCGCACTAGTTAGTTCGAAGCCCGTAGTCAGATGATAGTATTTAAAATCGACGCTTACTTATTTAAATTGTTTAAATAATTAATATATTCCATAGATTTAGATTCATAAGAGAGTATATTATTAGCCTACCTAGTTAAATAATTTGAAGCCGTGTAGTGAGTAAATCCGAAGGCCTGTTTGTTAATGGTTTGAGAAAAATTCTATATTGATATATAAACAACATTTCCTGTTTTATGCATAAAGTTATTTATGTTGAGAAATTGTTGTTTACGCAATTTTTGGTCGAAACATTTATGAATGTGTATTTTGTTACGTGTAATAATTTATAACACCAAATAGTAGTAGGTACCTTTTCAGATTTGTAAGGAGTTAATACATTTTATGCGGAAATTGTAAGCAGTGTGTAGAAGTTTTGTTGAATAAATGTCATGTTTTGAATTTGTTTTTGTTTGAATTTTGTAGAATTAAGTTTGCATACGGACAGACAGTCCAACCTACCTACCTGTCTAATGGACGACTGTAAGTATCCACTTACTATGTCATTGGACATCCGCGATACACATCAATATACCTTTACCTTTGCAGATTAAAGAGTGGATTTGGAGAGTATTGGCAACGCTTTGTTTTATCCATTCCCTTACTTACACTGTCTATATTTTATATTCTCATAACTGATCCAGTTCATATCTCGTTTTATTTTGGATCTATTAAAGGCTATCTATTAAAGGTTATCTATTAAAGGCTCCTAAACATTTTGCATACAGTCGCGAATTGATAACTACTATAAACAAGTCGAATGAATAATAAAAGTAATTTGCTCTGCTGATATGTCTAACAAAATATAAAGTTAGAACTTGTTATATTTCCAATTCTCAATACCTAACACAAATTCCATACTGTGCCCACGCACAGCGCACTACACATACTATCACAATTCAGCTATTATAAGTAGAAACATAATGATCAAAAATGTAGATGTTATCTGTCGTCCCATATGTCTGCCTTGTGCACATTGATCCATCTCCATGTCAACCGTCACATTAGCCGCCTCGAGACACGAGACGGCACTGGTCATCGTGTCAATAGTGCTCGTAACAATCGAGTTCACACCCCATAAAGTTAACGGCGCACTGTCGACACTTCAACGCACATTGTTACTTTTCATATTTATGTCGTATCTCTTATTACATATAGACATTTTTTCATATATAGAATGTTGTTGAACCTTCCCCAAAGTCTGAAACCACGGATTCTGTTCAGGACTCTTAGTTATCCGACCTATCCGTGCATAGCACGAATAAGTCAAACTCAATTGTTTTTCAAGGGCGAAATGTTTACAGTTTAAAAGTTTTTTCACTTTGAATATCGAGATATAACTTCAATGCTTAAATCAATTTCTCTGAAGCTTTTTTATTTTATGGAAAGAAGTCGACAGTCCACCCGATGGCAAATGGATAGGTAGGTAGGTACTGTCGCCCAGCGACACCCGCGAAGCTATCGAGTATTGAGACTTGACTTTTTTATTGTAAATCTGCAGTGCTACAACGTGTTACAACTTCTTATATAAAATTTTATATCCTTTTAAAAAGTTGTCTTTTTATACCTAGTTTATTTATTTAAACTTAATTGCATAAACTAAATGTACCTACAAAAGGCGGTCTTAATACCTTAGGATGTTTTCTACCGGTCACCAGTTATTAGTTTAGTCGATCGCTTACCGTCCATTTTATATGCTGTAGTATAGTTTCTGTATAAGTTCGCGAATCCTTGCTCTCAGCTATCACCCCTAAGTATAAATGCAACGCCATGCAACCAGCCCTTTCAGTATCCATGGACCTCCCCATGCACATTGACTGGTGCATGAGCATCCCAAAAACGTCTGAAAACGCCACCCTGGCCAAACGGGTTAGCGAGTCCACTCTTTTAGAGGCGGTGATAGTTCCTCAGGCCTTGTGGTAGCCGCTTTGTTATCCCTTATTCACCAGACCCACGCGAAGAGATCGGGTTGTGCTATTCTATAGCCGGTCGACACCACATGGCACTCTAGAAGTACTCTTATTATAGTAGTACTTCTAAGTACTATTATATAAATAGAATTATCTATATCAAAATAGTGGAATGTAATGTTGGTGGCACGCGTAATTACGCGCAAGTCGTAAAATGTAGGCATTTCGGTGGCCTCTTACGCATTACTTTGATGTTATGGCTATGTCATATATTAATGTCCATACGTTTATGGATGAACACGTACAAATTGCTATTTGTTTACTTTCATGTTTTATATGTATGTATTATAATACATATATATAAATATATACCTAGGAATAATAGGTACATGTACCTATACGGGCTATATACTAGGAACAGGGTTTATTGATAACCAACAAGTCATTTATGTAACTAGCTTGTTATTAACTCAATTAACAGCCTAAGTTAATATTATATCAATCTAGAGCAGTCAGTTAGTCAAAGTTTTTACATAGAAATGGCTTCAGCCCAAGGAAAGGGTTTATCAGTTTTACCCTCGTCACGTTGATCCATTTTAATGCCAGTGCAGCTGTGACCCTATAAGTATAAGACAAAAATTTGGTGTCTTTGTTGTTTCTGAATTATTGAAAAGAAAATAATAGCGCTGAATTGATTGCTTTTTTTTATTCCGATGCTTGCAATCGGTTTCACTTTGTTGCAAATCTTTTTAATGTTTGTAAATATGTAGGAAGGGCGGTCAAAAAGTCCGCGAAATGGGGGGGATGGAAAGGGGCAAGGGAGCTCGTTTCCACAGTACTAGTTGAGTCACACATATTAGTAGGATATATACCAAGTTTCAGCCACATTGTGTCATTAACGTCTGAGATATCGCCGAGTATGCAAGTCAATCTGGAAGAAATCGTCAAGAATGGATTGAATATCGCGCAGTCGTGAAATTCCTTACGAAACAAAGAAACAAATTCCAGACTACTTTTAGCAGAGATGTCGACTGTTTACGAGGATTCTTACCCTGGAAAAACAACGATTTACAAATTGGCTGGGCATGGGCTTTTCAAGTACCTAATTAAGGCCGAGACTCGATTGAAAACGACCTCCGCCCGGGCCGCCCTATTGAATCCACTACCTAGGAATTTTTCGAAAAATTCGTAAAACTTGTACTGGAGGATGCCCGTCTGAAAAAGAAATAACTTGCAGAAATGGTTGAAGTATCAGACACAATATCTTCCATGACCATCTTGGAATAACAACGGGTCACTTTCATTGTCTAAATTTTACATACATTGTCAATCATACAATTACAATCATTGTACAATCATTATGCAATCATGACAATTACAATGACAATACAATACAATCATGCTGAAAATTATACAATCATTGTCAAAAGTACATGGAGATACACGATAATCTTTTGAACGAACTTAGACATTTAAAAGTAAAAGTCTATTCAAAAGATGAAGAACTTAGCATTTATATAGAGTTGAATTTGACCAAGGCACAATATGAGAACATGACGAATTGTGTAATAGAAAAGAAGTTATTATTATTATTTATGTAGGTATATATAAATACACTTGTGCTGCCTTCTTTCTGTCTAAAGAGTTTTTGATTTTTTTTCTGGACTAAGGCGGCAGAGCAGCGTACAGTCCACCTGATGGTAAGTTGATACTGTCGCCCATAGACATCCGTGATACATGCCAAAATTAGTCCAAAATGAAAAAAGATGGCACGCCCCCGGATGCGCTGCCTACCTTTGGAGATATAGGAATGGATTTGGAGAAAGGGTTGGGAAAATGGGGAGGGATAGGAAGATAAAGTGAGAAATGCAGTACAAGGTAGTCTTCTGTGAGAGAGGGGTAACGTGGCCAGTCGAGCGCGCCCACCGCCTGTTGGATTGCAGCGTGCACTCTCCCCCTCAAAAATTCACTCCGTCTGCTTTAACTGACTCGTGCGTTACATAATTTCATGAGTTGACGACTCCATTTAATAGGAAGTGCTTGTATGAATTGGAGGTAGCGATTTAAAGCCTTAAAGCAGATCCTTTCAGATTCGCGTTTGCTTTATTCAGATGCTCGTTTGATTCGTATATGTATCGAGTTCAGGTATAATGGTACATCATAGAGTACATCATAATGGTTGTTGAGAATCTTGTAAGTTTCTATCAAGTCTCCTCTTTCCCTCCATTTTTTTAGACTAGTTAAGCGAGGAATGCGGAGTCTGTCTTCATATAGCCTTTTTTAATTTTCCTTGGCAGTATCGTTGCTCTTCTCTGGAGTCTCTCAGCAAATGCTGACATAGAAATTATGTCCTTCGAGAAATAAGGATTCCATATCTGAACTGCATATTTGAGCATTGGCCTAAGATAGGTTTTGTAAATTTTGATAAAAATATCTACTGTGATACTGTTAGAATGTTTTGTTTGTCATATATAACATGGAATTTGCCCTTTTCATTATAGATATGATGTGCGTCTCCCACTTCAAACCATGGCTTACCATGACTCGCAAGTATCTTTGTGTGGTAACTGCTTCTAGGTATTAATTGCCATGGTATTTTTAATAAGGTTTTTTGGGATTTGGTCTTTCAATATGTAGAACAGTACATTTACTCGCGTTTAAGGTTAATACCGATTTTTTTTGTCCATTCTTCAATACTGTTTATGTTCCCTTGGATGTCTTGGTATTGGGTATTAGGGTTGCCAAAAAACTTAGTGTCGTCTGCAAATGGGGAGAAAGGTAAACGCAGGACACGTAGGCTGTGGAACGAACTGCCTCAAGAGGTCTTTCCATTATGCTACGATATGGGGTTTTTCAAGAGAGCTGTGAATAGGATTTTGCAAGGCGGCGCGCCTGAATATACCCTGGTGTTGCATGTGTCCATGGGCGGCAGTAACACTTACCATCACGTAGGACCGCTTGCTCGTCCGCCCACTAGTTGATAAAAAAAAAAAACGTTGCATGTCTATTAGAAAAATGTTTGTTGTTTCCATCTTACTATTCAATTCTTGAAGCTAAACGAACGTGCTACCCACCAGAGCCAAGCATGGAAATTACTAACATTACGGCTCAAATAAAATTGCAAGATCTTTTAAACCATATCTACTTCTAAACCTAGTGCGCTCGCGAGTTTTTAGATCTGTGTGTTGACAACAAGGACGAAGTCGTGGGCAGGATTGTTACTGCAGATGAAATTTGGATTTATCACTATGAGCGTGAGTCTAAGCAAGACTCAATGCAATGCCATAAAAAGGGCACACCTCCTTCCAAAAAATTCAAGATATTGCCGTTGGCTGGAAAGCATATGGCTACTGTTTTTTGAGCTACCGATGGTATACTGTTGATAGACTACAAAGAAAAGGGTGTCAACTTAACCGGACAATACTAAGCTAGTCTGCTGCTGAAGGAGGCAGTGAAGGAAAAACGAAGAGGAAAATAGTCCAAAGGTGGCACGACAATGCGCCTGTGCACACGAGCAATATTGCACAGACTGCCTTTGACCGATGTGGGTTCCAAATTGTAAACCACCCTCCTTACAGCCCCGATCTAGCCTCATAGGACTATTTATTATTTATTGCCGAAAATGAAAAAAGAGCTTCTAGAAAAGACATTTGATAATGACGAAGAGCTTGAAGGTAGCGATTTCAGCCTATTTTGAAGGGAAAAATAAATAATTTTTTTTCGAGAATAGGTATATAAGTTGAAAAATGTATTAGGGTCAATGGAGAATATATTGAAAAGGAAAAATAAAAACTTGAGTTTATCTCCCTCTCTTGCCCCTCATTCTGCAAACTTTTTGACCGCCTCTCGTATATAAAGACCTATATAACGCCTCAAAGTATTTGTATTATATATAAGTATAACAAGAAACATTTCAAATGCTGTGCTCAAATTATCTCTATTTTTTTCTTCGCTCATTCAATAATCTTTTTCTAGAAACTATTCGATATTCTTCTCAATTTTTCTCAAAGTCCTTTATTATACACGCAGCTCGTCCTTGGAACTCCCTCCCACTGACCATCAAACGTGCTCGAACGCTGTTTAGTTTCAAAAAGCAAGTCATGGAGTATTATCTTTCTTTATCTTGACGAAATGTTTGGCATATTGTATTTATCTTTGTATGTAGTTATAAATATATTATACTTTTCATATTCGTCATGTTTTCTGTATCTATTTACAAATAATCATTGAAAGATCTATTTCCTTATATGTATAATATGTTTATGTTCTTACTGTAGGTATATTTTTTGTTATATAAAAAAGTGGGCGGACGAGCAAGCGGTCTCACGTGATGGTAAGTGTTACCGCCGCCCATGGGCATCTGCAACACCAGGGGGTATGCGGGCGCGCCGCCGATTATATTACTATTCATTATATTACCGCCGATTATATTTTATTACTATTCATATTACATAGTTATGTATGTCTAACTATGTAAGCCCACCTCTACTTGGCAGTTTTTTCGTCAACTTTTCTAACACAAAGTTTGTAAGAGATCGCTATTAGCGATTTGTATATTGTATGTTTTTTGTATTCTGTTTTTTATCTGTGCTGTACAATAAAGAATACTTACATATTTGTTAGGTATATCTCATTTGACTACGTGCTGATTTGTAAATCAATACAGTTTTAAATGGTCCGAGCGCATTAATTTGATGTTATCCCATCAAGGGTTAATGTGGGAGAATGGCGAGTAACGGCGCGACCTGTTGCGCCCCCCTTATACCCAACCCTCTTGAATTCCACGCTCCCTCACAAACTGTAGTTTGTAGCCGCCAGCCACTTCAGCCGTTCAGTGTTGTTAGGGCTTTGATATTGAACGGATGTGTTTCAGTCACTGAAACGCATGCGAAAATGTTTTCATCGCGAAATGAGCCTTCGCAGAGCAATTAATGAATGAAAGTGTCCAGTAAATTTAACAAGATTAATGACCGTTTTTGTCGCCAATTGAGTTTGTTTACAAGTCAAGTTTGAGTTTCTTTGTGATATATTAAAAAGTTTTAGGTAATGAATAGTAATGATACAAGTTATGGTAATTTTGCAGAAATATCACCAATTATAAACGTAAAAAATGTCCCAATTAAAGTTGTCGTTTTTGTTCCTTTTTATTCCTTATTTGGTAACTGTGTTATCAAAAAAGACAGTTTATAAGGTCGGGGTACTGATGGCCTCCCGTCTAGATTCCCCCTTTGACTTGGAGCGATGTGGACCAGCAGTAGACTTGGCTCTGGATAAAGTCAACGAAAAGTTTTTGGCGCAACACGGCATTGAACTGCAGAAGGTGCAAGGCAGGTAACTAAACTTCTGTCAAATCTATTTCGCATCGGTCCACTAATTACTTTGTTTATTTTTCTTTGTTTTTATAAATAAACTATTTTTGTTATTAATAAGTAATCAAAAGGATCATTGTTTGGGTGTACAATACAGCATTTACACCAAATTATTAAAAATAAGTAAAGCCTTTTAATTAACTTTTTATTGAAGAATTATAGAATAATGAGCATCAAATAACTTAAAAAATCTTTCAAATTTATTATTTATTCTTAACGTAAGTATATACAGAGGTTTTTTCAAATAATTTCATTCTTTAAGTAATATCTTTCGAAATTTGGTAACTTTTGCTTGTTTGTACAGTTTATTATTGTCCCTAACATAAATATAACCTAGAATATAATGCTTATGTATACATAATTTATTAAGTAAAACAAAGATACTGTTGCTCATTCCTGGTCACGACAGGAACGAATGCATTTACGAGTACGAGACATGGGTAGAAAGTGTGCGTTTTCTTAAAACATCACATTTAAAACATAGTTTCAACTTCAGAGAGCCTAGGTATATAGCAAGTCCTATTTAGACATGAACTTATCACATTTAGAATAAATATCAGTTAATAGCAAATAATAAACAAAAAAGTTATTACCGGCTTATTATGAGATTTGTGTTTTTAAATGTCAATGTACAACTTATTTAGCAAGAATATTTAAGTAAAATGGTTGTATTCGGTTTTATTGTTTTTTTTCATAAATAGGAAAAAGATCGATGGATTTATACAAAGATCCATTTTTTACAAATATTAGATTGAAAGATAAATAAATTCAATAACTCTTTATATCCAACATAAAATAATTTAGAAATGAAATTGCTTGCTTACTTTACTTCGTTTGTTTATTGTGTGCACCCGACTTACAACTCTTTCTGTAGCGCTTTCTGTTACGTCGTAGCACGACATAGTTGAAGCATTCGCTAACTACATCGTGTCGATGTCCCAGCCAGTGCGGGGTCGTATCATTCCTGTCAAGCAAGATAGATGCTCCAGAACTGAAGTTGTGTGTATGAATCTATGAATACATATTCACTGTAACTGTTTAACTGTATACTATAATATTCAGGATGCAACCAAATCTTTCCCGACTTCTGAAACCATTGATTCCGTTCATGATTCTAGTTTATTGACATGAAATTTTTAGATTCCTTTTTTCCAAAAATATATTATAATATTTTTTTTATTTGTAACCCAACAGCGATACATAGTATATATAGACAAAAAATAAAGTTAAAAACCAGGGCCAATACAAAATTACACTAAATAGTTACTTTCTTTATATTGAGGTGACAACAGCAAACTGCAGGCGCTCGTACCTGCTCAACACAAAACCGTAATACATAATACCTACGATACTATAACATCTTATATTCTTATATCACATATATCTTAATTCTATGTGCGTATGTATGTATATTCGTGTGTGTGTGCGTGCGTGCGTGTGTACATGATCTGGGATTTGGGTGGGTATATTACTCATCCACTCACGTAGCATAAGCTAAAGATTTATGTGTTCGAATCCTGATACCTTCATTGCATTATTTAGATACGATGCAATTTAACTACAGTCGACCAGCGTTAAACCGACCAATGTTTTGTAAGGCGATGTCGGATTAACCGATTTGTCGGACTATAGAATACTGCCTCCGAGCCCTTGAAGTCCGGAACTTTTTGAAAAGAAGTAGCTTGTAATTCATTCGATACTAAAAGACTTACTTACTAAAAGATTCATTTCGATGTGGGCGCTCCAGAATCTCACCTTTTTCTTTAATTGTTAATGTTCTGTGCTTCCGTTTTTCGGTTGACGAAGACATTGCGACATACTACGTGAACACCCGCGCCGTCACTGTAAGAAAACTGACTAAGACAGTACGTATCCAAGTGACGCAGCCGCGTGACACATAAAGCTATTCTATAAAACATTGACGAAGATTTGTCGTTCCTAATACATAATTGGCATGTCGGATTACAAAGGTCGGCGGATTAGATAGGGGCCGGATTACCCCGAGTCGACTGTATTGCCCATTTTAGAGATTTTTTTGTTAACTAATTTAAGTTCAATTCTGAATAATAAAGATTATATGTACTTATGCGAGTGTACAATCACAGCGAGTGTGAGTACCGTACAATCAAAGTACAGTGTTGTGCGCATAATTCCTATGAACAAGAGGGACGTGGAACAGTGACATGTGCCTTGTGCAGTATGTAGATGCCAACAACATTTAAGACAATATTTATTTAAGACATTTATATATGTTCCATACGGTAATTGTCATTTATAATGTAGTTTACAATAACATAAAATTTACAAGTAGGTATTCATAAGGACAATGTGCGCTGACATCTGTTCTAGAATAATCTGTTTGACATCTGTCAGCGCCTTCCCTTACATCTATTCTTAGTACTTATACAAGTTGTATAAGTCACATTATATTATAAGTTACAGTTATTTAAGAAAACAGTTTATTCGTGTGGTAATTATTGTGTGTAATATGTCCATCGTGTGTGTTTTATGTAAGTATGTCTGTATAAGAGTGTGGTCTTAGATATCCGATATTAGAAAAATTTAGCATAGAGTCAATAATGTAAGTAATCAAGTGTGAGTTGATGTATGGGCATGTGTGTGATAAGAGTTACAGTTGCTAAACATGTTAAGTACAGGTTGTTAAGAATAATTTAGCGCATTGGTACAAGTAAGGATTCGGTGTCATTATAATCATGGTTTAATAGCGAATATTATGTTTTTAATAAATATTTCATACATATTTTATAAATACAATGTTCAAAATTGATATTTTTATAAAAAAATATGTATTTACGTAACATTACATGTCAATTAACTAAGAATCGTAAACAGCTTCGGGCTTTGAGAAAGGTTTGATTACACCTTATAATGAATAGACTGTTAGGTACACTTTATACTACTACACTAAAATTGTAACGATACTCATTACAATTTAATTTTCCCAAATAAAATGACTTTTTATTATTATTGAGTATCTCTATTGAGTATATTAAGTACCAGCTCTACTGGTTAATAAAGTATCGTATCATTGCGACCGTTGTTGATTGTTGATCGATTGTGGTCGCCAACCTTCTTACATTTCTCTGCTAATTTCTATGGCCTGTAAATATCACAGGATAGTTTCAGCGGCGAGCGGTTTTAATAGGTGAGTACCTTTAGTAGAGCAAACGCTAGGAGCAATATATATATCGTCCTGTTTATATATTTAGTGTGTAAGAATGTATTACATTGAATTTGATGTAAATGAAACATATAGCGTATTCATACACTCATACACAGAACACAGTTATTTATAGAATTATTACATAGTATTTATTTAAACACTTACAGTCTAGGTATTCATTATAAGGTGTACCTACTCACTACATAAAGGACCTTAGGTGAGAAATAAAAGGTACATTGCAGTATTTCGCATATAGTGGTACATAAAAGTGTCTTTTGGTAGTTACAACAACTTACATACGGGGTCTTTAAACTTGACTGCGCTTGTAAAGTTTCAATTTAACCGATGTTATGTATCCAATATAAATGCTTTTTCGTTATTATGTCTTAAAACGTACGTAGATGAACATTGTTGTTTGACGTCTAATACAGTAAACGAAGTTAAGGTTTTGCCAACGAGATGTGACATAATAATATATATTCGGAATTCTTTACGCAGCAACATTTTTATATAGTAAGTTGAATTTGTAGTGCAGCATATATATCTTGATATTTTCACTTGATATGTGATTTTGTAAATGTATATTATCGGGACACTGAAAATTTGCAACATACAGCTTTGGCTATGGATACACTGGCCGATTTTAATAAACATTAAATATTATGACTATCCAGAAAAAAAGTGAATGATATAATTGCGAATTGAAACCTTTATCACGTGTATACAAAACGTGATGCTCTTGTTTTGTTAGAAAAGAATACCCTAATTTGTATACAACTTAAGAGAAAATCTTAAAAAAAAAATCTAATGTTAATGTTAATTTAATGTCCACCTGATTGTAAGTTGATACTGTCGCCCATAGACATCTGTGATACATGCCAACATTAGACCAAAATGACAAACGTTGGCACGCCCCCGGATGGGCTGCCTACCTTTGGAGATATAGGAATGGATTTGGAGAAAGGGTTGGGAAAGGGTTGGGGAGGGATAGGATGGGAATGGGCTCTGTGACATCTCACTCACTGTCGAAACACGTACGTACATTAGGGAAATAAGATAAAGTGGGAAGAAATAAAGGTAGTCTTCTGTGAGAGAGGGGTAACATGGACAGTCAAGCTCGCCCAGCGGCTGTTGGATTGCAGCGTGCACTCTTCCCCTCAAAAAAGCTTTAATTATAAACTGCTCCAAGATATTGAAAATTCAGAACGTAGTGCTATGTTGCTCATCTAAATACACGATTATATATATTTAAGAGATATTTTAGAGAGATAGTTAAGAGTTTTATGTCAACTTGTTGTTGACGTGGAAGCCGAGGAATTTGTGTAAAAAGGAAATGACATTATAAGCCTTTATTTAGATAATTATGAGCAAAAGATAATTATGCGTACATAAGAATTAATTGGGTGCTCCACGGTTAAAATTCACACTGTCAATGCGATTGTCATGAAGTCTCTTTATATAAATGAAACGCAACAGTGAGAACTATATTTGTAACCTTGCTATTGTTTCAAAAATATATTTATTTGTATCTATCCATCTTTCTCTATAATCTTTTTTTTATTATTTTATATCGCCATCGATCAAACAATATATTCCATTTCTCACAGCTACCCTTTAGATCTATAACTCATTTTCCCAAATCGACTGTTATTTATAACAATTGTGCTCATTTTTCTCAGCTACCCCTCCTGCTCCGGCGCGATGGCTCCCGGCCTGGCGGCAGACATGCACTTCAAAGACGATGTGATTGCGTTTATCGGACCAGCTTGTGCTTTCGCCTTGGAACCAGTAGCTAGACTGGCCGCTTATTGGAACACTCCCATTATCACTGGTATGGGAGATCAGGTAAGAAAAACTCTAATGACATTTACAAGATTAATTATGTGATAAACGATTATTCTAGTTGTTAGTGCCCCTGCTTTCTATGTAAAAGATCCCGGATTTGATTCCCTTTCGGATATTGATTTGTTTAAAATTTAAATTTTAGTTTAAATGGATAATCTTTTTATGTGTCTCTGGCTGGACCCACGATAAAGGGAATACATTGAATATGGCGTTATTATTAACGTATACTTCGTTTTAGCTCGTATACAAACACGTTTTGTTAGTAACAACTCGGTGATGAACAAGGGCGTAGTCAGGATTTTATCCAGGGTGGGGCAAAAGGAAACAATCTTATCATGGGTGTCAAACGCCCTACTCTGCCCCACCGTGGCTACGCCCATGGGTAATGAAGGTTATACGAGCATTTGTTGCGAAAAACAGTACGTTCCAAACATGTAAGTATAATAATATTTTCTTAGGTTTTCGCGATTACTATACATAGCAATTAAACAACTTTGAACGGTTTAAATCGCGTATATTTAACATTATTTATATCCCGACGTTTCGAACACTTTGCAGTGGGCGTGGTCACGGGGTGACTCCGTAACACCCCGTCACCCCGTGACCACGTCCACTGCAAAGTGTTCGAAACGTCGGGATATAAATAATGTTATATATACGCGATTTAAACCGTTCAAAGTTGTTTAATTGCTATGTAAGTATAATACCTGTTATCCTAAATTTCACTCTTTATTAATAATAAGATATTGATTTCTAGAGATTCACAAACGAATAAACTAATTCGGCTATGACCGCGCTTAGAAAGCGAGAGACAGCGTATTCGAACACGACAAAAACATGATTTTAAGATACCACACATAATGTAACCAGCTGCATTGGGGTACAACCCCCAACTGATTACAAAGGATGTTATAGGGCTAAATGCAGAATACCTCTACCAGTAAACAAGAAAGTAATAAATTTTTAGTATAAAAAAAAATAAAAATCTTGACATGGCTTCCACTTCGCGGCATTGGTTATTCATGTTTATCAAATAAAATATATAAAAGACAGAATATTTTAAAAAGCATTATATAAATACAGTGAGCATAGGTGAGCAGAACGGTTGACTAAGGTTGCTCCCACGTTAGCACGTACGACGCGTCAACTCGGAAAAATCTACTGCTACGGGAATGCACGCCGCGTTGTACTGGGCACCATCACAAAACTATAGCCGGGACAATTAGCCTAAATTGGTTGGTGGAGTTATATGTACTTTTTTGTACATGCAAAGTCATTTAACTGTATATAGGAACTAGTATTATTATACTTATTGATTTTAGAACATAAGATCCATAAGTATAGTTGGTAATAAATTGAAAACATGTTAGTAAGGAACTATCTATTTTGTCATCAAACCCGCTTAAAATTTCTGGATGAGACAATCAGTCCCACCTGCGATTGCCATCGAGACTTTGTTGTGCTGTCCCGCATCCTGCGCCACTCTTAAACATTCCCCGTGCTCTCGGCAGCAAACATTCTTGAGGCACTGTTGGAGCGTGGCACCATCCTGAAGGTATATGTTTTATCGGTCTATATATCTAACGCAATGATTGTAAAAGTTGATGACCTATTGAATTCATTGCCAATGAATAACAACGGGAAATGACGCGTTATCACTGCTATATATGTCCCTCGTTATTGTCTATGACGTGTGTTGTTACATATAATTCGGTAGTAAATGCATTTATTCGATAGGATGTCGCGTCATCGCGACTATGCCGCGTGGTGTCAATGTGTTGTTAGCCTTAATACTTCGTTATGATTCGTTAGCTTTTCGTCACACATCTACAAATGGGACTGTATCCATACTTTACATATATGACTATGCATGTGTTCAAGTCTACAATTATCTATAATGAGAGTATGAAAAGGTAGATCTCAAATGCGGCAAAGTTCCGAACTTATCTTTGGTTTCAATCTCTATTCCGACTTTCCTTCGTTACCACCGGAGAAAAAAACTCATAAAAACTTATTATATTGCTTTGATTTCGATAACACTTACCTTTTAAAACTTTGCTCTTCGAACGTTGTCAACGTAGTATTTATTGTATAGCGTAAAATTGTTAGCGTTTAAAAATTTTTAGATACTTAGACTTCACTATGTTTGTACAGACTATAGTACCTAAATCTATAGACGTATGTGTACTACATGCAAGCAGCCCTTTCAGTATCCACTGCACTTCAGTATCCAATGGACTTCTTCATGCATATTGTCTTATGGATGAGGGATGTATGGCCTTAAAACGCCACACTGACCAAACGGCTTGGCGAGTCCACTCTTTTAGTGGTGGTGTATCCCTTACTCGCCTCGTATACACATAAATGTAAATATCATATAAACTATATAATACACCAGGAAATTTACTGATATGTAAATCCCTTCTGCACCCGCTTACATTATTTGCTTTAACCACGTGTCTATCGGTAGAGGATTCCACAACTCCGCTTTTGTACATACCATTTAATGCACTAAAAAAAAGCAAGATAAAGCAATTTAAAGGTTTATTGTCGGTGTTCATCACTATTATACAAGATTAAGACTGTTATGGAACTTAAATTACTGAACAAATACAATTGTTACTGTTTAATGGTTGGCTGGAACAGATTGCTTTAGCGATTTGTGTCAATTCCATTGTATGAGTATCATTTTGGTCTCCATCCCTCGCAGGATGTCATAGTCCTAGTATCAAAGCAATGAAGTCTATGAATCGGTCTGATAATCAATATAATGTGTACTTACGGATTTATAATACTTAGAATTATTTTAAGTCTGGTTATCATCTATCTAATTATAGTTGTGATCATATATATTGTAAACTCGTGTCAGTACATTTAATGTTTTTTTGAAAAAAGTTGTTTCAGTATTATTATAACAATGATAAAGAAAGCCGGACTATTTTGGAATTTTCTTCATTGCTTCAGTGCACAGCACGCAAAAACCACTACGAATTTTAATGAAACTTAACACAGTTATAACTGTTATACCGGGTACATTTTACGATACTTTTATATCCAGATCAGTTATAAAGTTTCCACGGGAATCAAGCTGATCACACATATTGTAAAGTCGACACGAACTCGCGGCCACCTCAAATGAATAAATAAACAGGGCTAGTCTCTGATATCACTAAAAGACCGATTAATAACAAAGAAGTTGAATGCGTATTAAACTATTTAATATGTAGATCGTGTAATGGGAAAGCGAAGGACTTCGCGAATGCCTAGAGACTACGGCTGCGGATAATAATGTCAATGTCCAACGGTAATTTGAAATTCTGCACTGTCATAGAACTAATACTGGTATCGTGACTTCATTTCTGTGACAAACTTACTTTGTCTACGTAAATCGACTTCACATCATTTATTTATTGGGTTTGCCAGTATTCTTCCACTAATACACGTGTCTATTACAATGTATATAAGTGATTAAATTAGTCGTAAAAAACCAACAAACAAACACAGCTTGCATATAAATGTGCAAACGAAATAAGTACTGTGACTGTTAGAAAAGTTCAAAAACAGAAAATTTTGAAATTATGACGTTAAACATTTCGAATATAAATCATAACTTAAAGCCAATATAGGTACTAACTATAATTTTAAATGTACTAATCATAACAATGTGATATTACAAAATTCAAAATGCTCTATACTCAAAAAGTTATTTTTTGAAGGTATTTAAGGAACACGGAAAAATATCCGCATGGCTGCTACCTTTGGAGATTTCGAGGAATGGATTTTGAGTTGAATCAAGGGTTGGGAAAATGTGGTGGGATAGGATAGGATGGGATGAGAATGGGCTCTGGCAGAAAAAAAGTAAAGGTCCCAAAGGTCCTCAACAGTGAAATTAAAAACTCTCGATTGCGGACGCTTGCCTGTAGGGTAAGTGAATTAAAAAGATACTACTCGAGGTCGACATTGAAATGTAAATGGAGTAATCTTACTTTATAATTCATAGGTAGACGGCTCACTTCAGTGTAAACACTTTAAGACACCAGAAACACCAGGGGGCATGCGGGTACACCGCTGACCTTGCAAAATCGTATTTTCAGCTTTCTTGAAGAACTCCATATCGTAGCGTAATGGAAAATCTCTTGAGGATTTTAACTATGTTCTACTATGTAATATTTCTTTATCCTTATTATAATAGTTTTATACTATTATTCAACTATTCGCTATCTTACTTATTTTATACTAGAGCGGTGCCAGCGATTTTTTTCGCATGAACTTTAGTAATTCCCGTGGGAACTCTAGCGGATCGGGATAAAATGAACCCTAAATATTAATCCAGGTAGTAAGCTATAATTATGCCAAGTTTCATTAAATTCTGTCGGACAGACAGACGAACGGACAAACAGACAAAAATTCCAAAAAAATATTGTTTTGGATTCCATATCATTCGTATTCGGTTCCATATTGCAATCACTTTTGTCAAAAAATATTTCATGTACAATACGGCTCTGTTACAATTTTATTATATGTATAGTTTTTTTAAATATATTTTTGTCCGTACGTCTCTGATGGCTCCACTGAAAATCGGCGCTGTGATAGACGTTTAGTTTACACTGAACTTCCGCCATTTTCATTACCTTCAACATTTCCGGCATCGCAACACAGTCGTAAAGTGACAGTGGCAATGGCATGTTAATTTAAATATGTTTATTTTGAAAATATTTTATATTCTATTTTATGTTTGCATTATTTCTTTCGGCAGTTGTTTATGTATAGGTATAACGTTATGCAGTTTGTGTACCTCGAAATAAAGTTCTGTCTTATTTTTTTTAATAAATAACGCTTCACTCAATGGCCACACTAGGATTCGTGGGTCCAGAGACACATACAAACCCGGACATACAAACACAAACCCAGACCCGAACATATTTTGGCTTTTTTTTACCAAATTTATGTCCGACCGGGAATCGAACCCGGGACCTTTTGCACAGCAAACGGAGTCACTATCGATCGGTCATAATTGAATTATTAGTGGATGTTGCATTATACCTTGGATTTTATTTGTAGGACACTTGAATTTTCTTATTTTATCGCCGAGCTAGTGACAATTATAAAATCCGTTCTGAATTATCCCCCTCCATTGGAAAAGGCCGCGATTTGAACTCATGACTTTCGTAATGCGAGTTCAGAACAGTCATCTCCAGACTATTGCCTTGCTTTTTATTTCAATACTAGCGGTGCCCACGACTTCGTGCTCGTCGACGTTAGAGTATGTGTGTTTAACTTGATTCCCGCGGGAATTTTATAATTGATCTGGATAAAGAGTACCCTAAATGTTAACCTGACGCATAAGTTATAACTTGCCAACTTTCATTAAAATTCGTCCAGCTATTTTTGTGTAATGCGCGTTCAGACAGACGGACAGACAGACAGACAGACAGATATTGTTGTTTACATATGTATAGATAGATACAGGTGTTTAATAAAACTAAACTTTCATTACCAAACCATAATTTGATTAATAAAGGCCCTTTTTTAATCACCTTTCAAGCCAATACCCATAGGTATGGAGAGATTGTTCCAATTTCTTGGAACAATCTCTCCTCGTTCCTATAAATCGATCGGCTTTCTAGTTATTATATATACCACCTTATGTTACGTTTTAACTTTTCGGTAAATTATAATCCCACTTTCAGTAAAAGCTTCACAAATGTATTTAATTTTAGCCTGAATAATATATGTGGTGTCTTTTGAGCAAAGGGAGCTTATTGTCGATATGAACTTATAGACTTTGGTAAACATATTAATATCTTTTTATTTTTTTTTAATATCTATGAAACTAATATCGACAATAAGGTTCCTTTTATCATAATATCACAAATATTAACAGGCAAAAAGGAGGCAAATTACAGCCGTAACAGCCTAGGCAAATTGTGCATTTTGCTACGTAATTGGGTAATTAAGGAAGATTTAAATTGGCAAGTGGCGTGTTTTCTTCCACCAATAAAATTAACGCTAATGGGTATTCAAACAAATCGGTGCCTTGGGATGGGAATGAATGGGGATACTTTTGTCTAATCGTCTGTTTATCTTGGATACCAGGCACGTATTTAATTCAGGCAAGAATATTCTGGGTCCGGTGGGTGGAACTACTCCACCCTCTAAAGACTGCGAATTTGGACTATATACTCTTCTTCTTGTCGTGTGGTGTCCGCCGGCTCTATAGCACCACCCCATCATTTCTCGTGGCAATCGTAAAATGGGACTAAGAGATAACATAGCCTCTACCACAAACCCTGAATAACTACACCATCTCGAAAATAGTGGATTCGCCAGCGAGCCGTTTTAGGGCCATACATCCCTCATGCGGATATATCTCTCATACAATGTACATGAACCTCCTTAGGAGGCCATAAATGTCTGACTACGATTTTACTTTTCTTCTTGTAGTGCCATTTTCTAACGAATATTGGCAATTATCGTGACTATTTGTACTGCAGCACGGAATAGTAACCGAGTAAAGAGCGGTGATAGCCTAGAGGTATATATACTCGGCTTACATTCCTGTGATAGTGAGTTCAAATCCTCGGCCCGTACCACTAAGTACGGATTTTAAAAAAAATATTATTATCTAGGTGGTGAGAGGAAAATATCGCACGCTCTAGAAATAAAATGAAAAATTTGGAGCTTGTAAGTTGCTAGGCAGGGCCGCGCCGTCTCACTCCACGCGCTAGATTTGATACATCGAGATAATGCCACCTTGCTTTTTTATAAAACTATTGACAAAAAAAACGATTTCATGTTTTCTATAATTAATTAAATGTTTTAATAACTATACGATTTCCCTAACTAACCTAATAGGTATACGGATATAATATGTTATTAAATATGTAACAGCCCTCACGGCATCCGTGGCCGACAGATGGACGTTACCGAAAGACACGTACAAAGGAGATTACCTTTTATACTCGTATTATTTATTATTTTTATGGTTTTGTGTGAAAAAATAGAATAGTCACTCACATAACTGTAGGTACGTATAATATTATAGTACACATCTTGGATTCTTTGTTACCGCTGCTATGGTAGAATATGATATAGAACTTATCGCAACAGCAAGCGCTATATCATGATCTGTCAATTTTAAACTCCTTTCGGAGCAACACTAAACCCTTTTGATACATAAATCTAATCACGTTCACGTTTTCATAGGGCGTGCCTTTTCAGTGACCCTAAATTACTTCTAGAAATCGAATCGAGTGTAATTCACTCAAAGCGCTTTCCAACTATATTGAAACGTTTCCGAAGTAGAATGTGATAGTATCATTATCATGGACGATTTGATCCCCACAGGTATATGTATCCTTTGGTCAAGGGTACAAACAAATCAACGTGAAAGGTGTCCGAGGATAGGAATGTTATGAGACGAACTTGGCATTGACGAGGTGTTTGATTGAATTCAAATGAGTATACATTTGTTTCCTTGAGTCCACACGCGCCGATTCCGATCATCGATTCTGAAACGATGTTGGTTGAAACGTAATCGAGTCACATTAGCGTATAATGAAATGCAGATACTGTTTCATTACGAATTCCACAAAGTTGGGTAGGTAATATAAAGTAAATTTACTGTAAACTATAAAGGTGGATAAATTTGGGGTTGATTGACTTGGCTGGTTGGGAACCCATGAAGACTATCCATTAAACCGCACCGGGCTCGCGCGGTGGATCAGGGGCCGAAAGCCCTTGTGGTTAGAGGTATATGCCTTGCAGTCGGCGATTACAGACTGATATCGATGAGCTACAGTTTTTCTATGAGTAACAAACGACTCGAGCAGAGTCTGCAAATAAAAATATGTTGTCACAAAGTTAAAGAGACCATTGGAAACGAATATATTCCATGATCGGAAAGACAAATTTCAGAATTTAATTTTGAAAATTGAATGTTTTCCTTCCGATTTCTGTAAAAGTGCTCATGCAATAAATTACCAATACCTATAGAATTCAATTTGTCTGAAGTAAGCTTGCAATGCAATGCAACCAGCCCTTTCAGCCACGACCACACTTGAAAGGCCACAAGAATTAATATATTCCGAAAAAAAACAGCCCTTTTAGTATCCATTGCTGGACAGGGGCCTATTAATGCACATTGTCTTCCGTATGAGGGATGTATGGCTTTAAATCGTCAAGCTGGCCAATCCGCTTGGCGTGTCCAGTCTTTTAGAGGTGATGTACTTTCTTGGGGCTTGTGGTGGCCGCTTTTTTATCGTTTAGCCGCCTCTCACGACACCTACGTATGTTTAATTGATCTAAATACATTTATCACACGGAATTCACTTTAGATTTTGATCAATTTATCAGAAGCATATGTACCTATATCGAAGTAATAAATCTCGTACGTTTGGCCGTTAGTTGGAATAGTCCGGGCAGGTGTGCTTGATGTCACTCCCCGTATCTCGTCTTATTTAATACGGATCTACCTGTCGCGATCAGCGTTCCAAACACAAATTCGTGTATTGGGTACCTATTTACTCACAAATGTGAGTATAGAAGGCAAACGCCTTCTATGGGAGACGGGTGTAAGCATAATAATGTAAGTACGCATGGGAAAGGTCAAATAGATGCGTTTGTGTTGGTCAGTGGTTCTCAACGGGAGCGGTACTGCAGTACCTGCCGCCTTGGAGCGTTGAAATGGCCCAAGGCGGCGATGTAGACTTTTATTGCATATATTTCCCTAATTCTTTGTCCATATTCACTTAAATAATGCAATATAGGGGGTATTAAGTATATTTTTTAAAGTGAGTATCTGAGCTAGCACGGTAACACAATATATGTATTATACCATAAATGCGATTTCCATTGTCAAGTCAAATATAGATGAAAGAATCAATGAAAAGGTAGTCATGACTCTTCCTCGTAGAATACCAATGTTCAATAAATTATTTTTGTCTATGCATGTTTATATTTATGATCTTACTATAAAGATATTTTTTCGGAATAGTCTAAATTCTAAAACAAAAAAATAACGATGAACAGTTTATATGGAATAAAGTAAGCATACCTACGTTTCGTGAGAATCTAAGTAAAAATAATTACTAATGTAAATAAACTGAATGGACGTGACAGCTTGTAGCACTACAACCTCACATTAAAGACTCATGAAACTCTTATTCGTTAATTAGTAGCTGAATAAACCCGCAGACATGTTTATTTGACTTTATTTCAAAGAATTTCGGGTCTGAAACAATTTCATTAAAGCCTTTCAAGATAATTTAAGTTTCGGGACCATCCGAAACTTCTAAATTACTAATGTTTAGCAACGCAGCCTTTCTTAGTGTTATTTCGTTCCAACTTTATTTTTCTTAACATTGTACAGAGGTGCGTTAACCTTTTTAGTTTCACCGTACGTAGGTAAAATTACAGACCCTAGTTCTAAATAGTTGAACAGTTGAACGAATAACCATGATGTACAAAAAGGTATCCAGTTGAAAACCCTAATATATAATCCTAACCAATAGGGTCAAATGTCGTGTTTAATGTATTGATATTAACCTTTACTTGTGACGTCCAAATTAGTAGATAGGGTACAAATAATTTTGATTGTAAAAAGTTGTTAAAACCTTTTTGAAAGAAAATGTTAAAGTTAAATTAGAAGAAGAAAATTCAAAATAAGATTGAATTGACGTGAGATGAGTAAAGAAAATAAACAAGACAGCGAAGACAGTAATTATTAGAAAAGTTGAATGAATGTGTAAAGATAAAATTAATGAGAAGGATTGACGTTACCGATATATAAAAAATTAAAGACCGAACTTACGACACATCAGTTTTTATAGAAATACATTGAAACATTTTTTTTTTAATGATAAGTAGTTCATATCGCATTCAATAATATCGGTGCACGGCAGGAATAAGTTGATAACTGGAGATGTATATTTTTTTTAATATGAACTTCTAACACGTTGCATCACTTTGTTTACATAAGACATTTGAAGCTTCAGAGAAATTGATTTCAGCATTCAAGTGATATGTCCTATATATTCAAAGCAAAAACATTTTAAGCAAAAACTTTTAAACTGTTTCCTTCAAAAACTGATGATTTCACGTAGCAATTTATGTTCGGGAGAATTTAACTAATTTCAGAAAATTAGGTGACAGTCACCACTAAAATACGAGGAACGCGAGTATGTTAGCGGCCGTTAAGCGTTCTGTAAGGTTGATTCATGTTTTAGGTCCTATAACGTCCCAGGCCTATTACAGACCTCCCCTAGTAAATCACTGGGGGGTTTCGGGGCGTAATCCACCACGCGGGCCAGTTGGTGGATCACATACTACAGTTTTTATTGTATTTCTGGAGATTTGAATTTGAGGAGGATTTCAAGTCACGATCACACGAATGTTAGTCGAGTATAGATACCCCTAGGTTACCACCGCTCATACAATACACCTTCTTAAAAACGTAACCGACATTTTTAAATAGGTTTCAAACCTTTCTAACCTGCCAGTGTTTAAACAGAGGTTAAGGCGATTGCTCGTATGGCTTCTATACCCTCGACGAATTTATCAATTTGAGTGTGTATACGACATAACTTGTATGTAAAGATTAACTATAATTTAACATCTTTGTATATCAAGTTGATTTTAAATTTCAATATGTGTATGAATATATATAAAAAAAATTATCTTGTTATGATAATTATGGAATAAATGAATATGAGTAGGTACCGGTTTTGAGTTATCAATTTGTTCCCGCCATACATGAATATACTCGTACGTATTCTTATATCATTACCTTGTGAGCGAGAACTTGCTACCTCGAGGATGATGTATGGACCCTATAGAGCCCTGCTTATCGCCTATCACAAGGTATAGTATCAAACCTCCATCAAGTTGGATACTTTTCTTTTGTAGCCGCCGTCGGAGGGTGAGTTGGCGGCACCAGTTGGCGTCCTCAGTCGCATGCATCGATTGAGGAATTTACGCAAAGGGACCAGGGTGAGCTATGTTTATTTATTCATCTATCTATTGGTACCCTCATATGATTTAATTGTTGAGCCACTTTCCTCTATTTTTAATTTTGCCGTTTAATACTGTCATGTTTGATACATACTACTGTGACATGCGTCATGTATGTATAGATATCAATAGAGGTGGGAATATTGTGTTGTCGATGTTTGCCGTCTCACCGACGGCTGCTGTTGGCTCACCGAATCGAGTCGCAAATATTCACCTACATATATATATTTGCTATGAAACTGCGTCGATTGGGCACGCGTCGAAGCGTAGCGAACCGAATCAGATTATGCATCGCTCGTTGGCGAATTTCTGTGGCAGCGCGTTTCGACTCGACTCGGTGGCCTCGGCGCGTCTCAGTCGCCTCTTGTGAGTACAGCCGCGTGCCGTGCATATTGCACTTTTAGTCGTAATTTCTCGAAAAATATACAAGAATGAATGAAGTAGGGGGCAAAGATCAGGCAAAGGCAAAGGTTTTTTAAATCAGGGAACAAATGATGAAAGTTTCCGTAGACATTTATTTTTTGCATCCAATCTTTGCATCCAATCACTAGTTCACAACCTATTTCGACATCGACTTAAGACAACTGAATAAATCGTGACGAATCGTCTATGGTGGACACACCCGGAAGAAAAGTGATTCGATTCGGTGCAATTCGGTTTCTGTAGTCGACGCTTACTTTAATGCCGCGAAATTAAGAATAAAGGATAGTGGCTCAACGATCTTGTGATCGTTGAGCATTTCGAATCTTCTGGCTGTAGCAATATATATTTCCGTTCACACTAATAAATTTATTTATTTATATTGGACAACAAAATACTTCTCTTAAGTGCTTGCAATTTTAAGTTTCGTATAATAATATAGTTTATGTTCGCCACAGACAAGTCATCTTTAAAACATTTTGAAAATTAAATTTAACTATAACATTTATCTGAGGTTATTGTTTAATATAAATTAATGGAATATCGAGTATTTATTTTATTATTGCACGTAAGATGTAGGTACAGTTCAGAATACATTTAAAAAAAGTTATATGTCGTATGTTACTGTGCATGTCCGAAATTGGTGACTGTCAATTCACCGAATATTTTATTAAATTATATCCCCTTTAGTGACGCACTCTAAAATAAAATCTTCAGCGTTTGTTGGTTGATCTAAGTATATCAAGTATATGAAAATTTAATAGTAAATTTCATTCATTAGCCAACGTTGTATGAGCGAAAGTTTCGAAAAGTAAAATAATTTTGGTCATTATTTAATCCATCACGATTGGTCAATGTCAACTTTCACTGATGAGTGTTTCGGACATTCTCGGTATTTCGAACATTCGCGGTAACAGATTTATGTTTGGATACTTATAAAGTATCTATTTTTAGAATTTTCCGTTAATATGTTTGCTTGTGGCGTAACATTGTCACTTTATTCATAATTAGTTGAATTACTTATTAAAAATTTACTTTTTCTAGCCACAAACTCTATTCAACGACAAAGGAAAATATCCGACACTGACTCGCATGTCGTACTGCCAGTGCCGACTGCCACGTGTCTTTATGAGCGTATTCGAGCGGTTCGGCTGGGCGCACGTCGCGTTGTTGCTCGACAAGTCTGACTTGTTCTCACTTACTGTCGGTCAGTATCTACTTAAGGTGGGCACACACTGTTCAACGACATGAACAAGTATCTACGATACCACCATACGTGTACTGTCAGTATCAACTGCCCCGCGTTTACACCAGTATATTCGAGCATTTCAGATGAGCGTAACTTGTAAGAAACTTGTAAGTTGTTGTTTAAATAGTCTGATTTTTTCTCGTTTACTTCAGTATTTTCACAAACACTCATATATAAAGAACTTATATCTTATGCCGAGTTTTTTTTTTCATATAATAACAAGCGAATTTATTTTACCCATCAACCGGCATGACCTTTGACTCTCCCTTGTATTAATGTCCACGGGTGGACGAGCCGCGGTCGATCGATTCAGCAAGTTTGTTTACCTATTTTATTTTACTCGTCGTTCCATAAGTAGTCAGCTCATAACCATGATCGGTGCAACTCAGGCGAAACGTCCAGTAATACAAAATAGGTAGCCAGAAGCGTTTAAGGCCCGTTTAATTAATAAATAAGCTTGAAAAATGATTTTCGATATAACACGTGTAGTATAGCTATGTTGTTTCAGATTTCGGACCCTAAACAATGTCTATGTTACTGTAAAAGTCCGAAGAATGGTGAATCCTAACATTTTCCAGTATAACCTAAGATTTGGCAAGTAATAACGGCAAAAGCTTTAAAAAATAATTTAATTATTGTTTACTTCGTACTTTTGCCAGCACGATGATAAATGTTGAAAACTTTCATTTTAAGGCCATCATGTCGCGTGTTCGTACTCGCACTCTCTCATTCCACTCCTCAACTTCCTATAGATGTCACTTTGATTTCTTATTCAATCGGCAGCATCTGTATTGTATTGTTGCTGTTGTATTTTAAATCGAAATGGGTGTGAAAAGTAAATTTTATGAAACAACATCTTGATCGAAATCTTGTTTTACCATGTTTTATTCCCAAAATTAAGTTTTACAAATTATTTTTGGTAAATCGTAGCTTGTACCAAACCCAAGAAGTAAATCTCTGAAAAATCTGTTTCTTTTATCTCAATCCTAACGTTTAACATATTGATGAATTTTATGATTTTGGTACACGTAGGATCTAACTTTTATGACTTTTATAACTGTTACAGTAACATTTTTAAAAACAAAGGTATCACGAACATCATAACTACGTTAGAGAAGTACCCTCAAAGGATACCTGCGAGATCTCGATGTCATTACCTTACCCGCATTGTATCGGTGCCTCTTTGTTCGTTGACCTTTAACAATAGCTCCCTTTGTGCAGGAAAAAGTTTAGAGTGGGGGTTGAGGAAGGAAGGTTTGTTGAAGGCAGTGAGGGAACTCGACGGCAACGAGCGAGAATCTTGTGAGGCGCTGCTCCGAGACGTGAGCATGTATGCCCGAGGTAATACACTTTGTTCATTTATATACATTATGTGTTTACATGTTGTAGCTAGTTGTCTGTATGTTTTAGTTTAGTATGGTTATTCTAGTTCTATACAATATTCTATAGAAGACGGTTTATGTGAGTCTAAAGCGCCGTTCGCTCGGCTTGAATGAAAGCGCGCGTTAGATTAGTTTATATAGGAAGAAAACGTCAACGCTTTAGCGGAACATTAGAGACAAACTAAGCAACGTTCACTATTTTTACGTAAATATGTAGATTATGTACGTACTTATTATTTAAATAATTATGAATGTCAATAACATCGGAAGGGCTCAATAGATTTTGTTGAAATTTGGCAAAGAGGTAGATTGTATTAACACATTGGGCATTCGATACTATACGTATTGACCACTCGAACGGTCTCAGGCGAAAGCTAGTATAATATAAATTACAAAGTATTTAGAATTATCAAAATAATGCTTTGCTCTAAATCGACGTACGTATACGATATATCATTATTACGCACTGATTAAATGACACGAGATCAATTAATGTGCAAATTGGCGTCTACGGTCTATTCGTCCAAATCACATTATAGTACAGGAGCGGGCGTTTTTACTTCGTTTAAGCAATGCGTAATACAAGCAGTAGATATAGTTTTCAATATAGGAGACAGACGGAACATGAGTTACTGGAATACAATTGCCCATGAAACCTTTTCGGATTCTTTGTTGATATTATCTACCTTTCTTTTAGAACTTTCTTTCAGATATCAAGGAGTTGTTTGCGTAATACGATCCACATGATAGCAATCGACTAGCGCTGTTTATACTCATTTCCAATCTGATTTGATCTTTTATAAGAATATTCACAGATCTGTAATACAATAATTCCTCTTGCGAATTCTGGTATCGGTATTAAATTTATGGCCTTACTCACCACCTTTATCACTTTATATCACTGATACTTTATCAGAAGGTATCAAGAAGTCAGTTATACTTTATTAGAAAGTCAGTATCAGCTAGATTTCATTGGCAGATAATGGGCAGATAATTTATCTATCAGATTGTTAACAGTTACTTTATCAGGAGGAGGTGAGAAAGGCCCTAAGTCTTCTTCGGTTTGCCACTTCTTCGCTGTATCAATTGTCGACTCAACGCGACGACTATTCTGCCAATGTCACGTGAAAAATGTATTTAAAGTACCTAAGATAAGAGTCTCTCAGTTAGGTGATAGTAGATTTACTGAGAACAGTTGGACGCCTTGGAAGAACACGGGAAACGCAGTCTTTTTATTTCATTTCATTATAATTATTACAAACATTTGTCACTTTAAAGTTTAATAAACAATCACTATTAAATCACAAAACTCACAATACACAATTTTTATAACAATGAAACAAAACCTTAACCTGCATGTCTCGAGTTCCCAACAAAAGAATAATCTTAAATTTACTCAGAAAAATCGCAAATATAACACATAGCAACGAGCAATAGCATAGCAACGATTTACAATCAAAAAAGCAAGATTAGGCAAATACAAAAAGTCGGATATTTAGAAGCCAGATAAATTGTCGCAGTTCAAAACTTTCTATAACTTTATTTAACTTGTAAACCTTATAATTATTAAGCGTTAATATATCAGGGGAATGAGGCTAAGATATCTATTTTTGATACCGAGTTATAAATAGAAATGTTTAAAAACATTTCGACGTGTGTTGTCCGCATGCGTATCTACTAATCTGATTGGATAGATTTATGTAAAATAAAGCTATGACATAAATTACAATTATTATTTTTATATACACTTCATTGCACAATATTGTACAAAAGGCGAGCTTAATGCCTTGAGGCATTTTCTAGCAGCCAACCTTTTGGTTGATCAGAGAAGTTCAATTAGGAGGTGCATGAAAGACACAATTTAGATGGTGTGGTAAAATATAAATTACATATACGTACATACAACCATACATAAGAATAAATATAATATATACAAGGTATACATAATCAATGAATACATTATATTATATGGTACATAAGTTATATTAAGAGAAACAAAAAAATAATTAGGTACATTTAGATATGATATATTTACAGATAAATTACGAAAACATTGCCCATCGGCTAATCCGGAAACACCCGAACGCGTCATCCACCTCTATGAATTACCATTCCTCTAGTTGCATACTTTATTACGAGATAAATACAAAACTTTATGAACGTGTCACGAGTCAATCATATGAAGCTGTTATTTTCCCTTGAAAAACTAGTGGCATTATTATCTTTACTATGTTATGTTTATGTTGTTGTTTGTTTTTGTTTATTTATCTTTACTATTTATATTGTCTCGTTGAAATAGTTTTTCTCGGACTTATTTTTATATTTAGTTCCTTCAGTTAAACAATAAAGATATACATATATTAGAAATAATTTCACCGGCTTGTTTATTTATGGGTTTTCTTTGACTTGAATTCTTCGGCATCTTCTTGAAAGCGCCTCTTATAGTTGATTGTAGTGAATAATGATGTGGCTTTTTAATGTGTTAGTGAAGGGTTTTGACGTCCATCACTACATCATTACACTGACAGGATACCCTTTTGAAAATTAAATATAAAAAGATAATTAAAATGAGGTCGGTAGCAGTTGACGAAAGCCAATTGTGTATACATATAAAATTTATTATCTATTGAAAAAAATATATTAGGTGTATTAGTAGCTCTATATATTTATGAATTCCATGTATGCTAAATATAGCCGATTATTCCCGATGGCCAATGTTTTCGTGCAAGATCTGTACAATAATTATAATATATAAATTAAAAAATAAGAAAGTATTTAATTGCATATAATTACTCGTATATAATACGAGTATATCATCATCTTTATCGGCTCAATAACAATGTATAAAAAAGAAATAAATATTTTTTTAAATTATTTACTTCTATGTACAATGTAACAAAAAATACACTTAGATATTATAATTTTTACACATATTATTTAGCACAAGTATTAAACTCATCCACCTGATCTGCGGATAAGTTGCCCCCTAATTCAGTTATACCTAAGTCTATTTTTTCCTGTTGGTGTGTCTTGCATAGAGCGATTCAATGTAATTAAGTCGTATCAATAAAAGCAAAACATTTTTATTTTTAGACAAAGCCACATTTAGCACCAAACCCTATCTATACATAGCACTTATATTGGAGTTGTTTTCCGTCGTGTACTAAATTGGAAATTCCTTTACGTGAGGAAGTACAATATGTACATGTTGTATACGCACAGGGGATAAGTAATAAAGCTTTGAACAGTCTTTTTGTTATTTTATCGCATAAGTACAGGTTCCTTTTCAAATTCTTTCGCTGTGCAGGTCACAAGACTACGCAACGAATTTCTATCAATATCAGAAAGTCTACATCCCGGGATAGTTTTAAGAAGAGATGGAAAGATCATCTCCTCGAAACAGACACCGTCTAGTTTTCTTATTTGATATGTATATTATAAGTATGTGTGTATGTAATATTTCAAGTACTTTTTTATTTTCTATAATGTTGTCTCGCACCTACCGTGCCATCACGAAATAGCCTCAATGTTGGCTGGGAGGAAATGCTTTATAACATTAAGCTTTATAGCCTTTTGTTATAACAAAAAATTGTAAACATGTGTCTATTATTGTTTATTGATACACAACCCCACAAGTATTTATCTAGTAGGCGGGATGATAAGTACCTGGCCTAGGAAAGAAATACTCAGTTTAACGTAACGAAGTGGTTTTTATTTTTCGACATAGTCTCCTTTAAGCTCTACGCACTTAGTCCATCTTCGCTCCAAAGCAGTTATGCCTTCCATAAAATGCGTTTCTTCAAGGCCGGCAAAATACTCCTCTACAGTAGTTATAACGGCATCATTCGTCTCAAATTTCTGTCCGCCTAAAAAAGTTTTGACCTTAGGTAACAGGTGGAAATCCGACGGTGCTAGGTCACGCGAATAAGGTGGATGGAGCAACAATTCGTAGTGTAATTCGTTGATTTTTGCCATTGCCTTAACGCATGTGTGAACCCTTGCGTTGTCTTGGTGAAAGATTATTTTTTTTCGAGTCAAACCTGGTCTTTTTTGCTGAATACATTCCTGTAACTTGTGTAACAGATCAGCGTAGTAGTCGCCGGTAATAGTTTGACCCTTCGCAAGGTAATCTGTCATCAAAATTCCCTTCGCATCCCAAAATACAGATGTCATCACTTTCCCTGCCGATTTCACAGCTTTGGCTTTCTTTGGAGCCGAACACCCAGCTTCTATCCACTGCTTTGATTGAATTTTGGATTCAGGTGTATAGTGGTGGACCCACGTTTCATCTGTTGTTACAAATCTTCGCAAAAAATCCACTTTATTACTTTTAAAACGATTCAAACAGTGTTGGGAGTCTTGCATACGAATTCGTTTTTGATCGAGATTAAGCAAGCGCGGCACCCAACGGGCGGATAGCTTTTTCATATGCAATTCTTCACTCAGTATGTGATGTACCCGTTCTTTCGAGATGCTTACACTGTCAGCAATTTCGGATAATTTCAATCTTCGATCGTCCAAGACCATCTCCTGGACTTTGGAGATAATTTCTGGGGTGGTGACGCTTTTTGGACGTCCGGATCGGGATTCATCTTGGACGCTTGTACGGCCGCGCTTAAATTCGGCAACCCAGTTCTTGACTGTGGCATATGAAAGAGCACTTTCACCTAAAACATTTTTTAACTCGTCAAAAATTGTTGATCCCTTTAAACCCTTCACATGAAGAAACTTTATCACTGCTCTTTGTTAAATTTTATCCATTTTGTGAAGAATTCAACACTAGATTTTCTAAAATGTCAGATTATTAAAAAGTATTGGAGCCGTCGATTTCAAATTTAGAACATGGATTGCTAGAAATCTCTTTTGTAAAATGAGATATTTTTTTAAATATGGTATATGTTCTTTTTAAATAGTTCAGGCCAGATACTTATCATCCCGCCTACGTACCTACTTCTACTCGGAATTTAGATTGCGTATATTACTGCGTGTGAGACGAGCGGAAGATTGTGTGTAGGGCAGGACCTGGGGAGAGGCCTGTATCTACCTGTGGAAAAGCACAGGCCGATGGTAGGTATGTTAAATAATGGTAATCAATTAGTAAATTAACTAGGTGCATGCTAGGTGACACTATGTACTACATATATGCTAAATAGCCGTAAACAATTAGTAAATTAAAAATGTTGTCAACCATTCGGTTTGTGAGTCTGTCATCTTCTTTCCATAAAAAAACTAAGTAGGGTGCGCTCCAATAGTCGCTGGGCGTACTCCACTAGCCTCGTTACCCCTCTCACACAGAAGACTATATCTTATTCCTCAATGTACGTATGTGTGTTCAGTAGTGACTGAGATATTCCAGAGCCTATTCCCATCCCATCCTATCCTATCCCTCCCCATTTTCCCAACTCTTCCTCTAAATCCATTCCCACATCTTCAAAAGCAGACGCGCATCCGGGGACATGTCAACGTTTGTCATTGTGGACTGAAGTTGGCATGTACCGTGGATGTCCACGGGCGACAGTGTCCACTTACCACCAGGTGGACTGTATACTCGTCTGCCGCCATCTTCCTATAAAAATATATTTTCTAAACCTTTAGTTATGTCGGTTCACCGTACTTATTACTCTATTTCTTGTATAGCTGTTACTATATAATGTCCTAGTGGTGATCCTGAGTGTGCGCGGGCCGCTGGTGCGCGAGTTTCTGTTGGCGGCGCATGCGCTCGGCATGACACGCGGCGACTGGGCCTTCCTCGATGTAGAGATATTTCAGGTAAGCATTCACTACAGACCACAGGCCTCCCCTGATAAATCATGAGTTTCGGACCGTAATCCACCGTGTGGGCCCAGTGGGTTTGGTGGAGACACATTGTCCAAATTTTTTTTAATATTGGCACACGCGGATTTTCAAACGATGGCACTAACTAGTAATATATATTTTTAAATAAATAATCAGCAGGCTAGTGATATATTTTTTTGTGCTCAGGTATAGTGATGGGCTTCTGTTTTTTTTTCCAAATGTTGAATAAATAAGTATATTAGAATTTATGCTTGGAAAAATTTAGCCGCCCTTTCTCCTTAAAATTACTACGTTTTACTACGTGTAGAATATCAAGTTAAGAATTCCAATTTTAATTAAGAATAGGACTGCGTAATAGCTGCGCTATGGGCCAGCATACTCGTAAGTTGCGACAAGTTAAACAGGAAATGCCATACGTACAGAGGTACTTAAAAATATTTATCTTAATATCTTTTATTAAAAGATTTAAAAATACTTCTCTTTTTACCTTTTATCTTAAAAATACTTCTTAAAGTCTGTTCTAAATTGGAAATGTGGTTAAAACACTACACACCTTTGTTATAACTCACGTTATTTTATTACAAATGGTTGGTAGCAAATTTGTTAAGTATTTAATTTCTTAGATCATACATACTTTAGCTAACGAACGGCGGTTCTTGAAGTTAATAAGTTTAGAGGTTGCTCTAGGAAGTTGCAATATCAAGGTTCGGGATAAGTAGACAACACCAGCCCTTATTACTCAGACATTAAGGTGTCAATGTGTATAACAATTGAACTTAGGTTTATCCCTTCTCAAAGTTATCTTAGCTGCCAATGAAGCTGCTCGTTTACTTGCTATCAAATTTCATTGAATCGCTCATGGCTTAGAAAGTTTCAAAAATTATTAAAACCAATATTTACTAACCAATTAATACTAATACTTAGAAAATATTTCAACGTTTTATTTAACAATTTGTGGCTTCTGTGGTTGTGTGTTAAGTGGCAAGTATTACACTTTTATGGAAATTATATATTAGATTGTATAATATCAGAATAAGAATTTGCACGCCGACAAGGCATGAACTGAAAAAATATGCACAACAGCTACTACCGTACTCTCCCGTAACCGTACTCTCGCAAATAAAGTATCCGAATCTGAATACTCTTTAGTCTGTATGGGCACCGATTGATCGTAACAAATAGAATTGCGAAGCAGAAGTAAATCACTTGCAAAAACAGCGTCTAACAATATTTTTACAAAAGTGAAGTATTTGTTGCATTAATATATTATTTTATTACAAAACGTGGCAGTACTCTGTACTGCAACCGTAGAATCTACCTTGGAGTTAGGTACTCCGCGGGGACCAATTTTATTAAATAAAACTGAATAATGAATAAAACTGTCTGAGTTGCGGACGACGAACGGAACTCCATTGCCTGCTTTGCATACGGCACCACGCTAAGCTTTTCTTAGACGTCCCGGTGGCCAGTTCTATCACACAAATCTACACATACATAGATTCAAGTGTATAATACTTTATGATAAGTTTTTAATAAAAGTAAATATATATCACATGTGAATTTCATAGGGTGGGTACTGGGATGAGACGGGTTGGGCGGCGGGCGACGAACGGGACACCGCTGCTCGCGCCGCTTACGAGGCTCTCCTCCGCGTGTCCCTAAAACTTCCCACTGGGGACCGCTTCGATGAGTTCGCCGACGGCGTGCGTGCGCGGGCCAAGCACCACTATAACTATAGCTTCTCAGATGGAGAAGAGGTAAGTGGTATATAGAAGCAAATGTAAAGGTAATGTACGTAATAAAAACTGTATAATATGCAACTTAATTATAATTAACTTAATCTCGGATATTTTAGGTGTCGTTAATGTTGAAATTTGCTCGCATCTGGTTACGAACAGTACGTAGACTCATGTACATAAAGTGAACACTATCTAGTACATAAACTTGATTGACTCTAAAAATAAAGGATTAAAGCTCTAGGGAAGAGCGCTAGGAAATAAAGTAAAGCCTTTGTAATGCCATCTTTTCTTTCTATTAACAAGCGAGCAAGCGGCTCCTACTAACTCAGTTGTAATTGCGTCGTGGTTCAGACCGCCCTGTTAGGATAAATCTTTCGCACTGATAAATGTTATTTCAGACTTTCACTGGAATTTATTGAACAAAGTTTTCTAAAGAGGCTCCCTACGTGATGGTAATTGGTTACCGCTCTCTATACTTATATATAGCAGGGGAGATGTGAATGCACAAACCCCTTAGTTATTTGTGTTATTTATCAGATAAGTAACGGGAATGCATAATGAGGTGTTAGTAATTTAAAAGTACCTGCATTATAAACTATGTTAATAATTGGATGTAGATTGACGTACTTTCAATCATTTCTTCTCAATCAATTAGTTATTTTACATAATCTTTTATACTTATGGCTTGTATTTCAACGAGTAGCAAGAAATACTAAATGGGCAGCGAAATCGTGATCAATAACACAAACTATTTTTACAGGCTTTTATTTAACTCCACGTATGTTTGTTTGTTTAGGTCTAATTTTGCAAGTCGAATTTAACCCACTTCCACTTGTACTACTATCTTGAAATTTTACACATGTATATAAAACTGACGACAATACAATAATATGATGACTTTGACCTCTTGCTGTAGCCAAGAAGGCCATAAACCCAACAACCTACCTTTAAATATGCTGCTATCGATTGATGTCCATTCAGTATTTGCTGCCCATTCAGTATTTTCCGCTGCCCTGAATGAGCTCTTCATTTATTCTCTTATTTCTCTTTATTTAATATGACTGTTGTTTTAATTTACGTTGTTTACTTTAATAATCGTTTTACTGTAAGTTGTTTTACTTTAATAATTGTTTTACTGTAAGTTGTTTTACTTTAATAATTGTTTTACTGTAAGTTGTTTTACTTTCATAATCGTTTTACTGTAAGTTGTTTTACTTTAATAATTGTTTTACTGTAAGTTGTTTTACTTTCATAATCGTTTTACTGTAAGTTGTTTTACTTTAATAATTGTTTTACTGTAAGTTGTTTTACTTTCATAACTGGCTATCGTACTGCCCGAACTGACCCGCACCTTGAACCGTGGGCGATCAAAGTGCGATCACTTCGAACCGTGGGCACCTTCTTGAAGAATGGCTAGAAGAATTACATTTCCATGACGTAATCTCGTACTTAGGTATATGAAACAAAATCCAGTTTTCGAGATAAAATCTATGACAGCGTTTGTTTTTGTTAGGTAAACTTCTTCATCGGTGCGTTCTACGATGGCGTCTATCTGCTGGGTATGGCTCTAAACGAGACTCTCACAGAAGGCGGGGACCTGAGAGACGGGCGGAACATTACGCGACGCATGTGGGGACGGGACTTTCACGGTAACATTTGGTAGATAGCGTGGATAGCATAGCGACTTATATAAAGTCACAACATGAGATGCTGTTGACGATAAACAACCAAATTTGTGTGTGCTCGCGTGCGCGTGTGTGTGTGTATGATTGATAATGAACGATGAGGGCGGTAACTATTATGGGTTACTAAACTCAAGTGTACTTATATGTTAATATGGACATGCCCCTAGGATCCAGGAAATGTTTAATATTATAAAGTATCCAGATAATACGTATCTACTTCATCAAGAAAACGAATAATATGCAAGAAACGCGTGATGTCAAATTATTTTTGTATTTAAAATTATAAATGGTTATTAGCGTCAATTATTAGACAAAATATTTAACTGCATGAAATCGTAGAAATTATGTTATTTCATAATTACAATTGCTATGTATAGGATTCAGCTGAAAATCAGCGTCGAAAATCATTTAATGTTTCTGACATCATGTTGAGATGAACATCCTTTCATTGCGACGCTGTGACACACAGAGTTATTACATCTTTTGTTATATTAAAGTCTCTTTCCCTTTCTTGTTATACAATTTACTCGTGTAGGTAACAATAATAATAATACTCTTTATTGTATAAAAATAAACAATACATAATATAGATAGAGATCAATTTGAGAAGAAACTAGTACTGCAAGCATTGATGTAAAATCTATGTTGTATCGATCAGCTATGTATGCGCGACAACATTATAGAACTTGTTAAATTTGTAACTGCAGGCAGTCTCCAATAAACATTCAAACAGTAAACACGTTCTCTGTCATTTGTCTCCTAATCAAAGGTGAAATGAACCTTAAGCCATCTGTGTAAAGAACATAATGGTCCTTCGAGCCGGATACCGATTGAATAGGCGCACACCTGCATTGACCGCTAATGGCGAGAAGATAAGAACCCACAGTGAATAAAGTTAATATTACGTGAAAGTTAAATACGTTTCTATCAATTATTGAACATATACAGTGCAAACTTGTTTTTAACTTATTAAACCGGGTGAACAATTTAATTATCTACACAGTGGTACAATTTTCGTGCATAAAAATTAAAATACAACCATGGAAACAGCAGAACAAATTTTAAGCGAATTGGAGGATTTACATGGCCGCATTGTTAAATCACAAGACAACTTCAAGAAATGTCCTAAGGTACGATTAACAAAGGGATACCTAGATTCTAAAATAGAGTGCATTGACGATTACTGGACATCTTTTAGGACGGCACATAGCAGTTTATTGAAAGTTGTAACAAAGGAACAACGAAAACACTTAGAATACTTTAGTAAAGATGTGTTTTATTCGTGTGAAGAACGTTACTTGCAAACAAAGGCCGATATGAAAGATTTAAAAGAAACTTTAACAGTGCCGACCATGAAACAATCTGAATCACATGGCGTCAAATGCCAGCAGTTAGAACCACAAGTGAAATTGCCTATGATTAGTATCCCGACTTTCTCGGGTAATGATGAAGATTGACCAATGTTCCAAGATCTGTTCCTTTCGCTTATCCATGGAAACGCCACACTTAGCAGCGTGCAAAAACTACATTATTTAAAGTCCTGCGTCACAGGTGAAGCTGAAGCGTTACTCAAACACGTTCAGGTGACAGAGAGCAATTACAATCAAGCGTGGGAGACTCTAAAAGAACGGTACAGCAACAAACGTGGTATTGTCACATCAATCATGAAACGTCTTTTCAACCAGAAGAAGGCGCTAACTCAAACTGCAACAAATATAAAGTCTTTGCACGACACTACCAAAGAATGTCTTAACAATTTGAAAAACTTAAATGTTGACACGAGCTCATGTGACTTTTTCGTCATTTTTTTGATTGTACAGAAGCTAGACACAGAATCGCATAAAGAGTGGGAGGAGTATGTCAGCAGAGAAGAAGGCGATGAAGTACCAAACCTATCCACACTGATGAAATTTTTACAAACAAAGTTTCGTACACTTGAGCTTATTGCATCGACTACTTCAACAACCAAGGAAAAATCAACTGTACGTTCTTATCACATATCCACTACTCAGAAAGTTTGTTCACTATGCAACGAAGACCATGCACTTTTCCACTGTAAACAATTTGGTAAAATGAATTCAAAAGATAGAAGTGAATTCGTCAAAAGGAAACCACTATGTTTTAACTGCCTTACTTCCGGACACTCAGTCAAAGCATGCCGATCATCAACCTCATGTAGAAAATGCAACAAACGTCATCACACTCTTCTTCATCAACCATGCACTACGAGCACCCAAGGTCAACCAAGCAATGAAACACAACCAAGGGTATTACATTCCAATGTAGAAGAGATAGAAGATGTACAAATTAACGCAGCAATGACGTCACAAACTTACACATCAAAAAATAGTATAGCACTATTGGGGACGGCAATAATCACAGTTCGAAGTGAGAACGGCAGCTCCACAATTTTAAGAGCTCTTATCGACCCTGGTTCGCAAGGTTGTCTCATAAGCGAAAGAGCTGCACAAACACTGAAGGCCAGAAGGTATCCAGCAAGAGGTAACATCGTTGGCGTTGGATCTAATGTTTCCAAAATCAATCAAGTAGTTCAGATAGAAGTTATATCAGGATAGCAAGAGAATTTCAGCCTCAAGGTGAAGGCCTACGTCATTTCAAAACAATTAACTACAAAAATCCCAACAAAAACGATTACGTCACACAACTGGCCCCATATAACGGGACTCACCCTGGCAGATCCGAAATTCCATACACCAGGACCTATCGACATACTACTAGGGGTCGATGAATACGCACAAATTTTACAAAATGAAATAATCAAGGGCCCCCCAGGGACCCCTTGCGCTCAAAAAAGTAGCTTAGGGTGGCTTCTATTCGGAAGAGTTCATGACAACTTCGATGAAGAATCTTCAATCATTGTAATGCATCAGCAAATGGAAGTTGAAGATATGTTAAAAACACTGTGGGAAATAGACAGAGATTTCAAACGAAAACTGACAAAAGAAGAAGAAATATGTGAGAATATTTACAACCAAACATACACGAGAAACGAAGAAGGTAAATACGTAGTTAAATTACCTTTTAACACATACAGTCCACAGTCGCCAGATGGTAGCACCAGAGAAATGGCTTTGAGAAGATTATTACAGCTAGAAAGAAGATTAGACAGGTTACCAGAACAAAAGAAGGCCTACAGTGAAGTGATTGAAGAATACATGAGTTTAGGACATATGGAAGTAATACCAGACAGCGAAATTAACCAACGTTCGGTTTATTTGCCTCATCACGCCGTGTTGCGTGCCGACAAAGACACGACAAAAGTGCGTGTTGTATTTGACGCTTCGAGCAAAAACTCTAACGGCATATCACTCAATGACGAACTCCTAGTGGGTCCAGTCTTGCAAGAAGACCTAAGAAGCATTATTCTACGATGGCGCATGCACAAGATCTGTTTCGCAAGCGATATAGAGAAAATGTATAGGATGATTCTTCTTCAAAGGGCTGATACAGACTTCCAGAGAATATTATGGCGTCAGCATGCTTCTCACAACAACGAAGTCAAAGACTTTCGTCTTTTAACAGTAACTTTCGGCACCGCATCAGCACCTTACCTAGCTGTAAAAACGCTCATGCAGATTGCAAACGACGAAGGTGAGAATTTCCCAGTCGCAGCACGAATGATACAAGAAGACTTTTATGTCGACGATATGATGTCTGGCTGCGACACCATTGAACAAGCAATCGAAGCCAGTAAACAATTACGAACCATTTTGAAAAAAGGAGGAATGACACTTCTAAAATGGTCTTCCAACAGCGCAGAATTCCTAAAATCCATCGAACCTCAGGAAAGATCAGTCAGAGCAAATATTGATTTAAAACTAGACGGCACTGTAAAGGCCTTAGATCTCTCATGGAATCTAGCAAGTGACGCATTTCAATACAAGTTAACGTTACCACCACTCTCCACCGATGTCACTAAACGATCCATTTTATCGGATTTGCAAAAACTATTTGATCCATTAGGATGGATAGCGCCTGTGGTAGTCAAAGCCAAAATTCTTGTTCAAAAACTATGGTTAGCAGGAGTTCAATGGGACGAGAGCATTGACAACGGATTGAAAGAAGAGTGGATAAAGATTCGCGATGACATGACAAACGTCAGCAATATCAAGTTACCACGATGGGTTAACACACTGAATTCAAACAAAGAAATTATATCTCTGCATGGCTTTTGCGATGCATCCATTCGAGCAATGGCTGCCGTAGTCTATTGTAGAACAAAGGAACCAGACGGGAGAATCAAGACGAACATTGTAGCCGCAAGAACCAAGATGGCGCCAGTAAAAACAATATCGCTGCCCCGTCTTGAGTTGTGCGGCGCAGTTCTCCTCTCAAAACTGTTGCGGCATGTAGCCCAAGCTATGCGGATACCAGCTCAACAAGTTCATGCCTGGACTGATTCGTCCGTGACATTGTCCTGGTTGCTCGGCGAACCACACCGATGGAAGCCATTCGTCGCAAATCGTGTCGTTGAGATATCAGAAAACATTAGCAACAGTCGATGGTATCATGTACAATCTGAACATAATCCTGCAGACGTGGCATCCCGTGGATCCAACGTTTCCGAACTGCAAATGAATCACTTGTGGTGGCACGGACCACAGTGGCTTTCACGTGAAGAAATAAACTTCACGAGACCCAATCTCGCGCCAACACAGTTAGAACAGCGAAAGACAATGCAAGTGTGTTTAAATATATCGGAGAGAGAGGAAGGAACCATAAGAAACAGTTTTTTCAGTTTTGAAAATTTCGACTCGCTAATAGAACTTCAGAAAATTATAGTATACAGCAAAAGGTTTTTAAACTTTAGAAAACACCGTAGTAATAATGAAAGGGCCATAACAACGGAAGAATTAGACAAGGCATTGAAAATTTGCATTAAAAAGGCACAAAAGGAACATTTTGAACAAGAAATAGAAATGATTACAAGAGAAAAACAAGTGAAAAGAAATAGTGATTTGAAGGCATTAAATCCATATCTCGATAAGGAAAATATACTAAGAGTAGGTGGAAGATTGCGTCATGCGAACATTTGTGAAGAAAGCAAGTGCCCTATTATTCTGCATCACAAAAATGCACTAACCAATCTAATCGTGGCCGAAGCTCATTTGAAGACGATGCTTGGTGGGCTTCAATTAATGTTGTCTTATATTCGGTCCCGGTATTGGATAATAAAGGCCAAGAATATTGTCAAAAACCACATCCACAAATGTTTGGTGTGTGCAAAAATAAAGGCAAAGGCTAGAATTCAAATCATGGGTGATTTACCTGCATCTAGAGTGAACCCGTCACGCCCTTTCTTGTACAGCGGTGTAGATTTTGCCGGACCTTACCAGGTACTTATCTCCAAAGGAAGAGGAGTGCGAACCAACAAAGCCTATATAGCTATTTTCATATGTATGGCCACCAAGGCCATTCATCTCGAGCTTGTTGGAGACCTCACTTCGGAGGCCTTTCTCGGCGCGTTCAGGCGTTTCGTCGCCAGAAGGGGACGGTGCGCACATCTGTACAGTGACCAAGGGAGAAATTTCGTTGCTGCCAACAAGGAATTGATAGATGCATGGAAAGCAGCCAACCTGACACTTGACGAACAAGTGGCTAGCACGCTCGCTGTTGACGGAACTCAATGGCACTTCATCCCGCCCTACAGCCCAAACTTCGGCGGCCTGTGGGAGGCAGGTGTTAAGTCCATGAAGGGACACTTGAAAAGAGTGTTAACAGCACACCTAACCTACGAAGAATTCTCGACCTTATTGTGTCAGATAGAATCATGTCTAAACTCAAGACCATTGAGCCCTGTTGACGACATGGACACAGACAATGTAAGCCCCTTGACTCCAGGGCATTTTCTAATTGGCGAAGCACCTGTAACGGTTCCAGCACCTGACCTGAGAGAAAGTAAAATTAGTCACCTTGCCCGCTGGCAATACACGCAAAGATTGCTTAGAGACTTCTGGCATAAATGGCAGACAGAGTACCTTTCCCGATTGCAACAAAGGCCCAAATGGCTCAAGAAGGTGTCTGAGTTTACTATTGGTGAAATCGTTCTGATCAAACACGATAACCTTCCACCAGGGAAATGGTTGATGGGCCGAATACTTGACAAACATCCAGGGCCAGACGGTGCTACACGTGTTTATAGTGTAAAAAACGGTGATAAAATTACAAAACGATGTGTAACCAAATTGTGTCCATTACCCATTGCACATCAAACTGATTAAGTAAATTGTTTAATGTAAAAACTAACTTCACAGAGCTATGGTAACAGTAATTTATTTATGTTTCATTCAGTTTTTTTTAATTGTTGTCGCATTTGTATCTTGAAATTTAAACTGTGAAGACCAGTTGTTTAAAAAAAGGGCCCATGCCCATTTTGGCGGGCGGCATGTTGTATCGATCAGCTATGTATGCGCGACAACATTATAGAACTTGTTAAATTTGTAACTGCAGGCAGTCTCCAATAAACATTCAAACAGTAAACACGTTCTCTGTCATTTGTCTCCTAATCAAAGGTGAAATGAACCTTAAGCCATCTGTGTAAAGAACAATCTATATATATATATATATAAAAAACAAAGTCGGGTTAGTTATACCATTTATAACTCAAGAACGGCTGGACCGATTTTAATGATCTCTGATTTGTTGGATTCGTCTCCGCACCGAATAGCAGAATAACTATTAAAATATCTAAAAATTTCACGAAAAAAAAAAAGACAAGAAAAAAAAATCTGTTAGCCAGCCACAGCAACGCGTGGCCGGGCACAGCTAGTAAGTACATAAAAAATACATATCTCAATAAATCTATTGTAATATAATACAATACACAACAATAATACATAAATATTATAGGTATCTACCAATGTTAACAATATTGTATATGAATAGAAAGTACTCCTTAATATACAAAACACTGATTTCACTATTTATTGAGGATCCTAAATATCCCGATATTTAAATTACATAATTAATAAAACGGCACTACCTTCTCTGAACGACGATGACGATTGAACATGAAAATTATTGTCAATAACAATCTTTAGACCTTGCTTTGTTTTGTACTAATCTAAAAATCTATGTGTAGAAAAACTTCCAACTCAATTGTTTGGGTTTTCACGCCACTAGCACGCTTTTCTCACCAATCATATCTTCTTTTTGCTTATTTTTACTCTCACTCTTGTCCTTTGATGTACAAAAGATACACGTATACGATCACCATCTACTAAAACCGGAAGAGGTCCAACAACTCGCTACTAAAACTAACTTGCGATATCTACAGGCCATAGTATTGGCTGAAAACTATGAAATAACGGTGGCGATCACAGCAGATCAGCAATGGTCTCAGTGATACGAGGCTGTAGTGACTCGCAGAGTCCCTGACCCACAATAATAATAATAATGTCCTCAACATTAGATAACCGTTTGTTTATCCTTCTCAACTCTTCGTTTGGGTATTGTTTTATCAATGCTTAGTTTTCCACATAAATAAAAAATAAAAAAGCAGTTTATATCCCGATAATGCGAGCGTTACTTGTTAAATCTTTCTAGCCTGTGTAGCACCTTCGGTAGTGTTTCCTTTTCATGCTTCTTGTTTTCTCAACAAGTTGTGATGACATAGAAAAGTATACTTTTAAACTGCAGGTATAACGGGGCACGTCCGCATCGATGCGGTGGGAGACAGGGACGCCGACTACGCGATCCTTGACCTCGACCCTGTTACCGGAAAGTTTGAAGTAAGTATATAGACATACGCGAAGTTTTTTAGTTTGGTGTGAAAGAAGGACAGACTTGCAAACTGAGTCGATTGGCTATAGTGGCAATGTTTTGGCAGTTTAGGGACCGCAATGTCTCTAAGCTAATTTGATAGAGTATCTATCTGCCTTAAGCCTTATGTAGTTTTCATAGCAGTGTTTACCAAGGTCAAGTCTAAGAAACGCTTATATTTATTTTAATCTAATTTTTTTTTTCAATTTTCAGAAGAGTTTAAACAAATAATAAAAATGCTTATGCCACTTTTAATAGTTCGTTCTCAATATAATTTCTATATACTCGTACCTATTACGTTGGCCTCCGCGGCTTGCACCTAACGTTTAAAAATATTGCGCGGTCCGTAAAATTGCATAATATAGGTAATTGATCGTCTCTTGCAAAATGAAGTTTAAAAAATATCCAAATTGTATAAACATATTTATAAAAAGTAAATGTATAATGGGAAATGCTCTGAAGAATTGTTCAATAAATTCTCACCTCGGCTGTCTACAACCGCACCTCCCGTCACAGAAGTGCGGTCCATCCGCATTTCCTCGATAATTTATACCGCGAACCTGTAGACTGTGGAACGAACTGCCTCAAAAGATTTTTCCATTACGATAAGATATACGGTTCTTCAAGAAAGCTGTGAATAGGATTTTGTAAGGTCGGCGGCGCACTCGCGCACCCACTGGTGTTGCTAGTGTCCATGGGCGTCGGTAACACTTACCATCCCGTGGGGCCGCCTGCTCAACCCCCTACAACCCTATAAAAAAAAAATTAAAAATATATATGTGTGTAAGTAATGAGACCAAACCTACGTAGAGTCTACGTAAAAAGTCTAAGAAACCCTTAAATATTTCGGCCTAAGATATTCGTTGCGTTAACTCTTCTGAAAAATGTAACTACTCGTATTTGTAGAATGCATACGTTACTCTAATATGTCCCCATTAAATCTACATTTATATTTCATAGGACAAAAGAAATGATAACTAATTGCAGACCTTGTATTCTATAGTAGTTAATAATACATCGTTGTAATATTTTGTTGCCAATACTCCTTGCTATTTATTATATCCAAACAAACTATATGTAACATTAAAAAAGTTCGTCTATTTTTTGTCCATCTTTCATTAATAGGTACAAACGACCTCTGATCGTTTCTCCCAGTTATTGTTATTTCTGAGAGGGTGAGTAGGGTACTTGAGGTAGGTTTCTACTACACCGTGCTGGGCCGTACTGAGCCTAGCCTCTGATAGAACATGGTTTCCGTTGTGGTTTAATATAAACTTGAATTTAAACCTGTGTGGGTTCACGTGTATTACTTGAATCGTAGTTTCCATAATATCCACAATTTTTCCTAGTAACAAAACATTAAAATTTAAGGTCGATCAGGGCAATTAAAAAAAGTCTCTGAATTAAGACAGTTTTCCAGTAAATCATAAATTGGGAATTATACGAATCAATCGAATAAAAAACCCATCAGAAAATATAAGTACGATCTAAAACTTTGGGAAATAAATATATATATAATTGATGTCGTTAACCTGAAATATAATAATTTGTACAGTATTTAGATTTGAAAATAGTATCATTTGTATCAGAATGTAGGTTCTTTGAGCTGGAATGTATTTTGGACTGATTCATTCAATACTCTACAGAAACTAAGCTAAAAGACGTTGGGAAAGTCAATTATTTATTGTACATTAATGTGATGTTGGTCAGGCTAAACTGAGCCATGTGCCTGCATTGTTCTGTTTTTGGCATAACGAGGTGTGAAGAAGTGTGAGATTATTGAAGACGTGTGAGATGTTGGGCGGTCCACAGGATGGCACCGCTGGTCACCGCTGGTGGTTAACACCGCCCATGAATAGCTGCAACACTATGGCGGCTGTGGGCGCGCTGCCACACTTGCAGAATCCGATTCATAGTGTTGTTTGATCCATTCGAAAAATATTAAATCGAATCGGACCATGCCTCGCCTTTTGATAATGACTCGATATAGGCTGGACCTTATCTCGGAATAGTGTAGTGTAGTGTGAATCATCCTTTTGGGTAGTACGCGCTCCGGAGACTAAAAGGAGCTCAACGTCTATTTCCGCCACTTAGACGGGGTAGATGAATGTTTTAAATGGTCATTGTACTTTTGATTAATGTACACCCGAGACTGAAGTTACTGAAGGTAAACAGATTGATTAATGATTTTTTAAATTAAATGAGTATAAACTTTTGTTTATTTAGCTGTAGATAACTTATTTTCAGCGGGTATATTCATTTCATGATCATAAATCTAGTCACAAAATCAATAATATAAGTTATAAAAATGTAACTAAAACTGTAACCAGACCTTTTAGTATTCACTGCTGGACACGGACCTCATCATGCACATTGTCTTATCCACGAGGCCTTAAAATGCCACGCTGGACAAGTGAGTTGGTACACTCTTTAATAAGTGGTGTAATCCCTCAGCGCTAGTGGGGAGGAGATGGGCTGGTGCTATTCGAAAGCCACCACACATCACACAAAATGTGACAACACACTTAGTATTAATGCCGTAAAGATGAATGAAGTTACTTTAAAGACATGTAATAGATTTAAATATTCATTACAATTCATTTATTGCAACTCATTACAATGGTGATTTGACGTCCATTTAAAAGAATTCATTATCATAATTATGATTTTACTTCATCACATGTGAGAGACAAGAGGCTGTCCATTTAATGACCAGAAGAAAAATAAAAATAAAAATTAAGTTAATAAAAAATGAACACTTACTGAACATGGAAAGGCTTTTCGTAACCATCTTAACGATTCCAGCTAAATCGACGGAGCAGAATGAAACAATAATAAGGAGCGACAGGCGTGTATGAAAGAAATCGCAAAGGTTTCACGCACCACATAATATACTTGGCTATATACTCTATACTACAATATACTCTATACTTGGCCAATGCCAGTCGAGCCCTCGAACAATTACAATTTTTTTTGCAACTCACTATAAAACTTGTTCAAGTGGCGGCTAGGTGATGCCAACTGCAAATACAACGTTAGTACATTTTTATTAAGTAAATAACTTTACTATTAAGTAAATAATGCCACTAAATAATCCGATCGCTGAGAGACCGTATATAAAACAAAGTGATTATAACAAAACGTAATGAAAGTGTAACTCTGAAAGTGTTTGGAGGATTGTTTCTTTTTCTCTCAATCATACTGAATGATTGCGGAATACGAAGATGAACGAATGGTATAAATTAAATCAATCTTTAATTTATACCCTTTAAAAAGTTTGGCAAACGCGACGCTCGCGCACACAACAAGCACGCACACATGCAATATGCCGAACGTTTCTTACAGTACCACAGACTGACAATATTCTTAATTTCTCACTAGCTGTGCCCGCGACTGCGTACGTGTGGAATTTTAGTTTGTATTTATCTATCCTAAGATATCTTTTCTTCCCGTTAGCCGATTTCGATGAAACAAACCCTATTCAAAACGCCAAGCTAAGCTTAATTAACCTGTGGAAATCCCATGAAAATCTGTTCAGTAGTTTTGGAGATTAGCGTGTTCGAACAGACAAACAGACAGACAACAATTTTCGAAATCGTCATTTTGTATTCTGATAATCTTCCTTCATCGCCCCCAATCAGTTTTTGGTAAATATATTCAATGTACAGACATACTGGTTCTACAGTTTTATTATATGTATAGATTACACTGCACCTAACAGTAGAGTTCTTGAAAAAGTCCGCAATAGATACGACTAGAGAATAAAAGGTAATTTCAGCAGTCAACTGCGGCCTTCCTGCATACGAATTACGAACTAAGTATTTGTAATCGGAATTTTTGTTGCCTACAGTCGTCGTAATCGAAGTCCTTACTTATATAAGGACTTGTTTACGCTAAATAAACATTGATTTGAATGTTATAAGTGCGGCTAAAAGTACGTACACTAAGACACTTTAGGCAGCATTCCAAGACAAGCCACAAGCGACAAATCGCTCCAATGTCCTTGCGTCCAAATGTCCTTTTGTTTTGCGACACATACTACTGTTTACGTCTACTGTTGTTGTAGGACTTAAGGCTCATTTATACAAGCACAGTTTCTCGAACAGTTAAGGCGAAAATATTATATACGATTTATGCCACCAAATTTCATACGATTCTCACCTGCAACTATTCACATGACAATGATAACAGTGATCATACGACGATGACAGTTGTTTACGTACAGATTGTTTCTGCGCGCGTTCAAGAGTCTGCCGATTTTTACTCTAATATTTAAAATATGTAACGTTATCTAATAATCTTAAAAATAACATTATTATTGTTTTATCTGAAGAATTAGATTTCATAGCATGTTTCTATTCGAACATAATCTTGAAACAACGAAATTTTAAGTTAGAAAATCTTAACTGAAGTCGAAAATCTTAACTCGAAAGTCTTACTTACCGACAGTAAGATTCCTTTGCTTAGATAACATTACATAGCACTATTTGTTGTCTCTTACTAAATTAATAAAAAATAGAATGCAGAATACTGCATTATGCAAAATATTCTAAATCGACATCAACCTATGACGTTTTTTTTTCGGTATGTCTACATTCTTGTGGCCCTAGTGGCTAATGTAGCGGATAATGATTATTTGTGAAACATTTTTTGAAATCGGTTCAGTAGTTCCAGAGATTACTCCCAACATACAATTTTCCCTCTTTATTATAATAGTATAGATAAATAAGCATTTAAAAGTTTTTGAATATACACAGGTACTGAAACATATTGCGCAGACACAAGATGTCCCAAAAAGTCGGGAAAATTTGAACCACAGAGCATCACTTTTTTACAATTTTAACTTTCGTTTTGTATTTGTCGTGTTACCCTAACAGATAGCTAAAAAGGGGGGCAAACAACTTCTATTAGAAAGGAAAGAGGTAAGATTTGTTTCAATAGCTCATTATATTTTACGAAAAACCTAACACAAAAATTGAGATAACAAAAATAGTACTTAAAATAAAGAGTCTGTAAAAGTGTCTGTTTCATAATTTTCGAAGCACCAAAAACTCACGGTTAGTCGGCAGGAGGGGCGGCGCCTAGTAAAGCTCACGTCCAGAATGATGTAGAGCGGGCATTACCGCCAGCTGGAAACAGCGGTCGGACGGGGCGATGGAGGCCAGGCGTAACAGGCGGTGCCCAGCAAGAGCACGAGCGCCCAAAGAGCGACGGATCAGAGCTGCGGTGGCCGGCGAGAGTAGTGGTCCAGATGATGTGTCCAGGACAGCTGAGTCCCGGGACAGGCGTGTGATTTCTTCCAAACGTCCTTCCTTGATCGCTTCCAAAATAAAAACTGTCCGTGCGGCCCCTTAGATTATCCTCTTTTTCTTCATTGTCAGAATTTTGTCAGATTTACAAATTTTAGAATTTTCTTTTACGTCGAGCAGTTTCCAGCCAGTGCACAGTGCTATTTATTTCGGCCAGTGTGTTTATTCACGAAGATGGGTAATGTGTTTCACTGGTTAATACATAGCTAATATAAAAAACATTAAATATTGAATTACAGAATACAGATATAAAAAAATACAGAGTTTAAATAAGTGAGTTATTGGAACAAATATTACATATTCTTTACTTTTTTATGATTTTCCTGCGACCTAGGCTCGCTGGTCGTTGCGGGCAGCGACACTGTGCTCGATGCAAAACAATTTTCCTTCATACTCAGGTAGTAGCTTTCTACCACGGGTTGAACAGCAGCTACAAACCAGTGGCGGGCAAGGCGATCCATTGGCCCGGTGGTCAACGAGGACCGCCACTCGACACTCCACGCTGCGGGTTCTTGGGCACGGATCCCATGTGTCAGGGAGGTAAACATTAGCTTAGCCACAGATTAAACATAAATTGGAATATTAATAATTGGCCTTCAAAACCTTACAGAATTTGCTACACATAAAACAATGTTTAGGTGAAACTTGGGATAACGATACATTACTGTCACACAGAATGGAACTTATGCTAGGACAAGAAAACAAAATTAATTGTCACTGACTGATGACAAAATTATTTATCATTTAAGCAGCTGTGCGTTTGATTTAGGTGTTTTTTTTTTCTAAAGAAGATTGTTTTGAGGCAGACTACGAAAAAAATTTTGAAAAAAAAGGTTTTCTTTTTACGTTGTAATCTACGACATAAATTTAATACCGTGCCGCTGCTATCAGAGACTGACGATAAGAGCTTAACTCTCGGAGGTCGTAATCAGTGAAATTATTATTGTGATAGTATTCATTGAAAAATTAGTATTAAAACAATTTTTGTCGCTTATAAAGAGAGCACGGCACGAGAATAGATCGTCCATGTAACCTACAACATCCATTCAATAGAGCTTTAGAGTATTGCCAAAATCTATTTTTTACCTTGACACCTCTTGCTCTAAAGTCTAAAGCATTGGCCAACCGAGCCTTCGCACGATTACAAACTTTTATTTGCGTTCGTAAACGAGTTAAGGCGATTTTATAATTCATTTTCGTTGCTCTAACTAAATGAATAGGTTTGTCCTTCAATCTTATATTTGTGGTTGGCATTAACTAACCACTTTTGTATAAGTTGGCTGCATAGGAGTTAGTATTTCAAACTCAGAATACATATTGATGTGAATGTTAGTAATTTAAGTGTTGCTTGCAGCTATCGGTTTCTTGTGCGAAAGCTCGATTGGCCGATACTTTATCTATGACACTGATTATAAACAACGCCTTTATCTAACCTATTATATGTATAATGAATTTGTAGGTCGATTCTCGAAGCAAACGTTTCGTCATTATTGACATCGGCGAGCTCGCGGATATAACATGAAATCTTCGTTACGCGCAATGTTGTTTCGCGGATGTTAGAGGTTAGGGAATACCTATTTCACACGAAAAAATATCAAGTATTAGTCTCGTCTCGCGCCATCAATATCCTTGAGTTTATTATTACAAACCGGACCGGCTCGCCGAATGTTTCAACGTTGAACTCAAGGTTGTATGAGAGTACGCTTAGAGTACTCCTGAAACTTGTATTGTTGTAAGCCCTTGAAAACAGTACACCATTTCTTTCCACGCTGCTTTTACGGACCGGTAGAGACTCAGACCGTGATAATTTATTGCTTCATCGGTCTGGCGATATTTCTAACTCTGGCGGTAACAGCTGCTTGCGTTGCCTACAAGTAAGTACTAAACAAGTTTTACAAGTCAGTGACTGGGAAAGGAATACAGGAAGAGAGATCATTTACTTTGAAACTGTATGCTCATTTTACTCTACATAATATTTTCTTGGAAAATAGAGAACCTAATATTTGTTTTCGAGTACAGTACCTAGCGAAATATATGGTACATCGTTAAGATAAATACTCTCAAATATTACATAGTAGAATACTACTCGTGCTTAGTAGAATGAATAATACTACATAGTCTGTTATTGGCAATAAGTTTATTATCTATATACAATACATTTCAGTTATTTTATTTCTCCATTTTGCTATAGAATCGTGTACACAATAAATATTGATCCATTAGTTTTAATCTTGAATAGACTTAAATCACAAATTGTTCGTGTTCGTTTAAATTATTAAAATTTGTGTTTGTCCCCACTGGGAACAATTAGATTTTTTTTCAATTATCACCACTTGCGACGGTTAACATAGTAATATAAAAAGTATCTAGCTATTATAGATAGTGCTCATTGTCAGATTTAACAAATTGTACTCGTCATATTCGTTGGATTTAGCAGATGGTTAGTATCAATGTTGTCCGCTGTGTTGGAATGTTAATATTAAGGGTTTAGTTTGTCATTAACGTTCACATTAGGTACTATAATGCATATTATTAAATTGTAATTATGTTTTTTTCTCCGAAGAAATGTTACAAATCGTGAATTCAAAATAACTTTTTACAAACTACGATATTATATAGATAGTTTTTACTTTATGGAGTACTACATACATATAGCCTAAAGAAGCATCAAGCCCGAAGCCTTAATTTGTACACATCCTGAGATGTACAAGCCTGAAATTTTGTACTGGAATGTACACATCGACTATGATCGACTAGCTTCGGTTTTGTAGAGCGTCGTCTCTGTCGTACCGGCACACGACAGAGACGACGCTCTACAAAACTGAAGCTAGTCGATAATCTATTTCAAAAGGCCGATGTTTATTATTTTCGGCTGATTCTCATTATTAAATCGATTTCTCATAATATGCTCAGTATATCGCCAAGTACTGTACTATTTTATGATTAACAGAATTTTTAACGGTCATAAGTAAGGCATAAAATTCCATAGGATTATTCTTTCCATAGGAGAGTAAAAATTAAGGAGAAATGGTAATATCCCGGCGGAAGTCGATCGGGGTTCAGGCTTACAGGGATGGTAAACAGCAGACGATACACGTGGTACAAAAGGCCTTCTGAATCTTCGCCGGTAGCGACCCACCAGAGATCACGAGAGCGTTTCGAGCAATAATTTACCACACGGGCCCATTGTGGATTGGTGCATGCATACTCAGTAGAGTATTTATATAAATATTTATTAGAGTTATAGTAATCTTATATTTAATCTTAGTTTAACGTTCGTTATGTATCCAGACAGGCGCGTATCGACGCCGAGCTCAATAACATGGCGTGGCGCGTGCGACCTGAAGAGGTTTTAGTGGAAGTGGGCACGGGACTTGGGGCGAGTCCAGCGCTGCACAGCATCAACGAAGTCCTCAAGGTAAAGTATCTATGAAGACTTATTTAGGAAAAGATCACATTTAGAACTAACAGATTTTTCGTATTTAAATAAAAATATATGCTAAAATATTAACTACGGTGAAGGATATTTCAAAATTCGTGGGAAAAAGACCGCGATATAGCTATTAAACATTTCGCTGCGTTAAGTTGGTAAGTGACGTCACGCGCTGCTCGGTCAACATACAACTTTGAAAGGCTCTATATACCTTCAACATCTTTAAAGATATCTTAAAAATATTTATGAGATTATAATTTCTTAAAGCTCTTTGAAATAAAAAAAATGGTGAACTTCTCTAATGTGAATTTTAACTTTATTGTCGTCTACTCGTATTCTGGCTCCCATTAGGAACGTCTATACGAGAAATTAATGTTTGATATAAATTTTGGTGTGATTTAGGTAGTTCTTTGCGTCTCTAGAATCTGAGACAACTGAGATTATTGCCGCAGCTCTCTTGGGGGTTCCAGGGGGACAGGATACAATAAGTAATTTTTATATAGCTCACAGTATTTGTTTCATACTAAAAACATAAAAAGGGAAAACAATGTTCACTGGCAGAGAATGCCATAACGTATTAGGTTCGCTTTTTGTGCAATACCACTGTTCAATAACGTATGAATAAATAAATAAAATGATACTTAATTAGGCATTTCGCATGGATCGGAATCATCTACGACTTACATGATATGACCTAGACATTAACGAATAACCTAGATATAATGGACAAACAAAGCTATTGATGGCTGCTTATATTGACGCGTGCAGTTTATTAGTTCGACAAACAGCAGGTTATTGCAGCGGAAATTGGCTTCGATGCGGATGTACGTGTAATAACATTGAATACAGAAACTGATAGTAAGTAGGGACCTATAGAGCACAAGACTCCAACTGTCCAACTGTCCAAGCGACCCATCTGTAGCACGATTGTGGCAGTTCTCTTTCTATTTATATTTATTAAAAAACGGATTGAACGAGCAATAGCTTTCCCTATCCTAAATTCCTTTCTTTTACGATCCGTGTTATAGATTTTGATCGTTTTTGTAATACTGTAAATACTCTTAAAAGAAAATGTTGCAGTCGCTTCTTTTCCACTGTTGTATTATGATGTCTCCAAAATCTTATATTGGTTAACTATATTTGCAGTAAATTGTTTCAAAGAACTCACTAAGTGTGCAATTAGCCAGTATTCATGCTGTCGCTATATGAAACCTTGTAGAATTTCTTTACGCTATCCTTTTCTATTGTACTTAATTTTTATTGTACCTTCTTAAGTACAATAAGGTAAGTATAAATATATGTATGTGCGTATGTGTGTGTGTATGTATGTGAAATATAGAGTATTTATACAGATAGATCTTTATAAAAATCTTTATTGCACACCAAAACCAAACAATACAGTAACAAACATTGTAGACACATGCACAAAACGCGGCCTTAATGCTAAAAGCGATCTCTGCCAGACGACCTTTGGGTAGAGAGGAAACAATATTTTCTATCACGGTTAGTATTTATTTAATATTTAAGCTTATTGCACTAAAATGTAGAAAGGTGGATTAAAATTAAAATAAGAAATAGATGGTTATAAATATTAATATGTTTATAATGATATCCGCTTATTAGGACGATGTCCTTTTCCGGACGCCGCACACTGGGGCAAGATACCCTTTTTTTGGTATTAAATACGTTGTTTAGCAATGCGCGCCGATAGTGTATTTGTGCGCAACACTCTCTGAATATACTGGACCGGTTACCTTCACCATTGTGTTGCAACATTCTAAGAGGGTTTTAAGTGTATTGTTTACCAAAATCGGTTCAGTGATTTGAAAATAACTCTCTTAAGACAGCGATTAAGTTTAACGACTTTTGGAAAATGTCGTTGTTCTCAAGGGGCGAAGCCGCATTAGTATAAAAGAAGGCAATAAAACTTAATTATTCTGTGTACAAATTGTTCTCTATATTATTTTTTTCATATTTGTACAGTACCCTTAAATATATGTGTGTGTGGCACATCGTAAATTAGGTTATTTGGTGTATTTATTAGAATTTTTATTTTAATCTACATAATATGCATATACCATACATATTACATATGGTATACCATACTATACCATCAGTCTGTGTCTCTCCACTGCTGTATATAGGCCTCTCCCAAGGACCGCCACCGGACAGTCTTTTGCTCTTCTCATGCAGCTCTTTACTACTATTACCACCATATATTTTTACAATACATTTTAATTAACCCGAAAGGTTGCACGCAACTGCATGTACTGGAATTGGTTATGAGAAAAAGATATTTCGTCGTGTCATCTATATCGCCGTATACTGTACCTGTGTTAACTAATATTATTAATCACATCAGATTTTTGTTATGTCACAGAAAAATAAACTAAGGTGTAAATATTTTATATTCTGAATGTTTTAATAGAAGTTAATATTGGTTTTATGATTTTCGCGGTTTGCACACATTATTATTAAACGGACCTATTTACCTATTATGAAACAGTTAAATAGTCTTTTAAATATAAATAAAAGTAATTTTAACCGATATTTTAAAAACTTATTTCAATGTAGGCGAATTTCTTTTTATACGGTTTTTGTTATAACATCGTGTCTATTAAAACGCGTGGACACCGCTGCGATAAATCCCGGAAAACCCGGGAGGATTCAACGCATAATCAATATTAATTCAACCTACATAGCGACAGTTGTTTACGTACAAGTAGACTTGTTCTTTCATAAAAAAAATCTGCTTTCTTTAACCTTTCTTCCATTGTCTACTTATTATACATTTTATTTTATTTCCACAAAAGAAGTCTCGTTATTGTTTCCAAAGTAAAATAACTTTTAATTTCAATGGCTTAAAGCCATACGAGTTCAAACGCCAATCGAAATAATTGCGAACAGTGTCACGAGAATTACTAATTGTTTTTGATTAAATTTGCATTATACTTAGCATATCGGTTGTACATTTGGAAATATACCCCATTAACTTTATAAATATTCATTAGTTTTCACAACCTAATCGCAAAGGGTGCACAACTTTTAATAATACGATGGAATTGCATTTATGAATACAATTGTGTTTGTACAAACTAATACACGCTTAAACTTGAGCAGAAACAGACTACATGTGTGTATATATATGCTCATATTTTTTGCATTATACTTAGCATATCGGTTGTACATTTGGAAATATACCCCATTAACTTTATAAATATTCATTAGTTTTCACAACCTAATCGCAAAGGGTGCACAACTTTTAATAATACGATGGAATTGCATTTATGAATACAATTGTGTTTGTACAAACTAATACACGCTTAAACTTGAGCAGAAACAGACTACATGTGTGTATATATATGCTCATATTTTATGTTATTATACAATAATGCATATGCATGTGTTTGTTGTAAATTCCTTGCCTTTTTTGATTCGTTTGTTTTAATTTAGAAACATATGATCATAATATGTATATATATATATATATATATATATATATATATATATAAAATTCAATCCGTACGTTTGAACTAGGATTCGCTGTGTCGACGGGGGTCCACAGACATATACAAAGACGAACCCAGAATACTCAGACTGGAACAAACACTTGTCTTTAATTAAATATGCAAATGTCCGATTGAGAATCCAACCTAGAACCTTTATGACTGCAGGTACAGAAATAATGAAGTATAATTGTAAATTTTAAAAAAGTAATTCGTAATCTTTCCCTTTCTAATGATTCCCTTCTGTCATGTTCTCTAATACTGTATCGTCATCAACTCATCTCATCACTCATCATCATTCATCATTTAAGAAACTTGTCTTTCAGACATCTATTATTAAGTTTTCTCAAGTTCTTGAGTTTTTGCCTTGTTTTTACTTGATCTTGACAGTTTCTATTGTTGTTGACAAATGTTAGTTGGGTAGATAAATAGACATAAATATCCATAAATATATCCATAAATAGACACACAAATGTTATGCTGTAAACCTTGTAGATTTTTTTTGACCTTTTTGCATATATGGAGTACGTATTTCAAAATAAAACTTTTTTGACTGTGGTGTAGAACTGTGGTGTGGTGTGGTGTAGTTATAGGAGTACGAAGTATTATAAGTCGTGCCGCTCGAGTAGATTTATTGTCTTATAGATTTATTTATTGCGTTTAATTGTTCTATAGTTCTGCTATAATTCATGTCACTATCTTGTTTTATATATAGTAAATGTATAAAGCGTCTTCTCGTCCAAAATACCTCAGTGCTTGAAGACGAAGGTCTTCGACCAGTGTGTGTTGCCAGTGATGACCTACGGCACCGAGACGTGGTCTCTGACTATGAGCCTCATAAATAAGCTCACTGTCGCACAGCGAGCTATGGAGAGGGCTATGCTCGGGGTTTCCCTACGTGATCGAATCAGTAATGAGGAGATCCGTAGACGAACTAAAGTCACCGACATAGCCTCTCGGGTTAGCAAGCTGAAGTGGCAGTGGGCAGGGCACATAGCTCGAAGAACCGATGGCCGATGGGGCAGAGGGGTTCTCGAGTAGAGACCACGTACCGGCAGACGAAGCCGAGGACGTCCATCTGCTAGATGGACAGACGACCTCATAAAGGTTGCGGGCTCCCGCTGGATGCAGGTCGCTGCCGATAGGTCTAAATGGCGGACAATGGGGGAGGCCTATGTCCAGCAGTGGACGTCCAAGGGCTGAAATGATGATGATGATGATGAAATGTATAAATATATGTTGTATGGATACTTATTCATATCAATAAGTATATTCATATCATAATTCATATCATAGTAAGTTCATATCATTCATATCAATGTAATTGGCCGTGTGGTATTAACCGTCCTTAGAATAGCACCACCTTCTTCCTTCACGTGGTTGTCGTAAAAGGCGATTACCACAAGCCTCGAGGAGCGCCACCACCTCTAAAAGAGTGGACTCGCTAACCCACTTACCAGCGTGGCATTTTGAGGCCATATATCCTCATCCTCATGAGGAGGCCTATATCCAACCGTGGACGAAAAAAGAGATGTTTACGGTTACTATCAATTGAATAAACAAAAATTGTAGCTATATTGTTGTGTTCAGCTGTCACTCGGCTGGAGCGGGCGCGGCAGCTCGGGCACGGCGGTTAGCACGCCCTCGCTCACCCTCACCTCGTTCACCGTGGGCCTCTACAAGGGCAACCGGGTCGCCGTCAAGAAGATACACAGGAAGAAACTAGACCTTAACAAGAAGCTGCTGTGGGAAATTAAACAGGTTAACTCTGTTTTAGTTGAATTTAACCTCTTAAACATAACCCGGTTTTCTTACTTTTGTGTTTGCGTTTGGTTTTGTAGGTACCCAATGAGTTTAACAATAGTCTACATGAAATATGAACACACTCCCAATTTTTTTTTATTTCCTTTATTGCAGGAAATTTTATCATTATCATATTATGGTTACAAAGTTACATTATCATACAAAGTTTATCATATTATGATAAACTTTAAGTAATGTGTAATAAATGAAATAAAAATATAACATACGTTTATTAAAGTACAAAATGCTTAAAGTTCCACTATATGTATACTGAGCGTGTTGTACAAGTCTGGACCCTTTGGCAATGCTCGCGGCATTACCTTGCTGGATGGCATGGTAATGTCGCGTTTAGCAAGATAATGGTAAACCTAGCACTAGGGTCGCTAGCGCTCTCTATCAGGTTCGTCTATTGTAATAAAGTATTTTTTATAAATATGTCATTTTAATTATATACCGGTGAATGAGATTCTGAGGTAAATTGAATCTTTAATGAAATTGGTCCAGGCCCGCAACGTATCTCACGAGAACACAGCGCGTTTCATCGGCGCGTGTGTTGACTGCCCGCTCGTGTTCGTGCTCACCGAATACTGTCCGAAGGGCTCCCTCAAAGACGTCCTCGCTAATGACGAGCTGCAACTCGACTGGAACTTTAGAACTTCACTTGTTCACGACATAGTTCAGGTAAGTAATTAAATAACTAAAACGCCAGAACTATTTCCATCCCATCCTATTTTCTTCTTCCCCATTCTCCAAATAATTTCAAAATCTCTAAAGATAGGCAGCGCAGCCGGAGGCATGTATCTCCGATGTCGCAAGGCGACAGACACTATCCATTTATCGCCAGGTAGACTTTTGTTCGTCTGCAACATCTTTTTATAAAAAAAAAACGGATGAGACGAAAGGTTGTCTCGAGTTGAGCATTAGTTGTGATTCTTTAGAACTATGCTTATGTCCATCACCTAAGTTACTTAAAAATAACTATGATAGTGTTATTTAGGTCTAATTATTTTTTTGACAAGTTTTTTATAGTATTTGTTGTTTCTAAACATACTCGTATAACATAGTATTTATATAAAAAATAACGGCTGAGGTCCACAAACTGGTAATTATAAATCGCTCTCTCTTGCTTTTCTCGTCCATAAGACTAGTACTTCAAGGGAGCATCACATAGGTACTTAATTTAATGGCCAGCCAAGGGTAACTAACCAATTTTTTTTGTAATCATTTAAGATTACAAACTTTTTCGTTCGTAATCGAATTATTACTGTTTGTACTACAACATTGTATTTACGGCTGGCGTTATCTAGCCGCCTATGAGATAACTTGATAATGAGCTGCAAAGAAGTTTGTATTCGTTCTAACGCTCGAGTGGCACTATAGATAACTTACAGGAGCTATGTTTTCTGTCTCTAAATTTGCTATCTAAATAATCAAGGTTTTGTTAGTCTTATATTAAATTTATATTATACTAGCAAAACCCCGCAGACGTTGTCCTGCCATAGAAGTTGATGTGCTGTAGCGCCATCTAGTGGCGAGTTATAACAAAGTCGATAGCTCGAAAATATTCTCCGTGCTCAAATACCTATCTATGTATACCAATTGTCATGGCGATTAGTTGAACGGTATAGAAGTTGATATGCTGCAGCACCATCTAGCGGCGAGTTACAACAAAGTCGATAGCATAAAAATCTTCTCCATGAAAAGATACATATATGTGCCTACTTTCATGGTGATCGGTTAAACGCTGTCGAAGTCTATTAACATCAGATATACCAACATCCTCTTTTATATATAAAGATTTAAGCCGTTTTATGAAGTACAAAGGGTTCCATTTCACTGATTTGTTACCTAAGATTGGCGCATCAAAGGTATTTTCCACAACTTGTATTTTTTATTGAAGTTTTCTTAAGTGGTTTGCCCTTAAGAAATCCCGAGTGGAGAGAAAGTCGATTTTGTCGAAAATTTTCATCGTCCTAAAGGACTACAAAATTTTTCGTAATAGAACCTGAAATATTCTCCAGAGTTTTAATAAAATATTATGCTAATACATCGTATTTAGTAGTTAAGCTTTATTACTTTTTATGAAAAAAACAAAATTCATATTTTTGTTTGAATTCCTTTTATAAATTTCGGGTCGGTACAAACCATATTTCATTTCAACCAAACAGGGTCGTAATTAACATTTTATTTTTAACGTTTATACCTAACTTATTTTACAAATTAATATTAATTAAAATTACACACAAAACTAATTAATAATCTTCATGTGTAGATAATTTTATAGCACATGATGCAAAAATTCAAGGAATTGTTTTTAATTTTTTAGAATGTTTGTACGAAACTAAAAATATAAAATCGCTGCACGTAATTTCCACTAACCTAACATGTCGCCAATTATTACCTGAGGGGTAAATTACCCTAGGTGGACGTAGCCTGAACTAATTATGTCTTTGACTTATAACTTAGTCTATATGTGGTGATTCATAAAATCTTACTACTATCCTGGTTGAGCAGGTAGGAACCTAAGTCATTTTTTACAAACTTTTTGAGGAATCACTCATTACCTATTTCTACCTGTCCACGAAATAGCAGAGGTCTCTATATTATTGAGTATGTTCTTCTACATTGTATCGTTAACGATCATAAAACCGGGACATACTCGTAACTCCTGAGTTATGGATATTTTACATCGTTGTATATAGCAACCCAGATTACAGCGCTCGCACTTTAATAAAATTACACAATAATGCTGTCACTGAATTTGCGGACATCCTTCAATAACTGAATGTATTTGTTGGAAAAGAATTTGATGCAAAAAACATGATCTCAAATAAACGACGCACATTTGAAATAAGTGCATTTTTTCATTAACTCTACTTATTTTAATTAGACCTCTAGGAAAATACTTGAAAAATTTAAGTGCTAAGACAGCCAAATTAAAATGAAACTCAGTTGGACATGTTCATCACCTGCATCCTGAAAGACGAGCGAAAATCGTCACAGAGTGGATACTGGATAGTAGATTTTCTTTATCAATTTCCGGTGAGAACGGATGTCTACGTATAGACAGATCAAGGAGATGACGGAACGAACCAGATGGACTTAGTAAAACTTTGCTAAGCTTGATTTTGTACGGGTCAGTCTATCATAAGGGCATTTGCCCAGTAATGTAGGTAATACATACTAATTAAAAAAGACAAATGGATTCTAAACCAACCTTTAAAGCATTTTCCTTGTTTTTCGAACGCCTGTCATACCTGCTTATGATAATCGATTTGTCATCAGGGTATGTGCTACCTCCACGGCGGGCTAGGCGCGCACGGCAAGCTTCGCTCCTCAAACTGCCTCATCGACGGACGCTTTGTCCTCAAAATCTCCGACTACGGTCTCAACACGCTCTGCACGCCCACGGACCTCATAAAGGATGACACCTATTATTACAGTAATTACGACCCGTATATCATTTCCTTCGGTCAACCCCAATAACTCACCATAAAACAGCTTTTGTAGACCCTTTATTGTCATTTTTCCTGAAAATGGGCGGTCATTAAAGGAGATTTATTTTTAGGTTGTTTTAATGGTTTTGCATCGACTTTTCTAATCCTTCAATCATTTCATTCATATTAGTTATTTGTCATGTGAAAATTTATGCGATTAATATGTACCTAAGTTCGGCAGTTCACCATAACAGTTTTCATCAAATTATGTCTTATTGCGACGACACCTAACGTAGGAGTAGGTACCTAGGAGTACCTAATATACGGTTAAAATCTACAATAAGATTGACAAAAAGATGGCGCAGTTTAAAGAAAGATTGATTTAATTCCCTGCATGGCGTAATGTAAGCATCTTAATTTCTTAAACTGAAAACATTTATTGCGAACTGTATATATAGTATGAAGATCTTAACACAGGGTACAGTCGGACATATTATTACCCCAGCCGGCAATTGAGATGGTGACAAATAGACTGAAGTTTATGTAAATTTATTATTAAAATACTTTTGTAAATTAGTAGATTTTTTCTATAAGTAATGTCTTTAGATCTTTTATCTTATTTTATCATTTGTATTTTCACATTTTCATTAGAACTGCTTTGGATAGCTCCAGAGTTAGTCGCTGGCTGCATGTATCCTGGCGCTGTCGCCTCTTTGAAAGGAGATGTGTACAGTTTCGGCATTATACTAGAAGAAATAGTGCTGAGAGCTGGACCCTTCCAACATTATACACCGACCATGTCGAATAGAGGTATGTATATGTATGCTCATTTATTCAGTGCTCGATCTTGACATTTTTAAGCGGTAGGACGGTCGAAATCATTTGAGGAGGTTATAATCATCGATCAACAAAATACATAAATGGATAATTCCTTGTGACAAAACTGTGCGGTGAGTGATACCAGTCATAAATATAATGTTACTGTGATGATAAATGATTACTAATAACTACCTTTTTGGGTATCTTTGCTTTATTTTTTAGTTTGTGTTTACTTAAAATCATTTACGGAACCATATTTAACCCCATCCATTACTATTGACATTAAAAAAGTTTCCGTTTCCAATTATTTCTATATTTCGTATATTTTAACATTGACAACACCGTTAAATCAAAAATATTGCACTTAGTGTAAAAAGGGTAAACTGTCAATAATATATTTTTTGTACCTTTGCCGTCAAATTACACATGGAATTTGACTGTAGGTGAGTTTGACCGCCTTGCAAATGCCTTGCTTTTAGGGCCATAATGCTACGTCTCTGTAGTTTGGTTGTTCGATGGTTATAAATACGAGTATACTCAAAAGGTGATATTTGCAATTTTAGGTTCAACCATTTTTTTTTCTGCGCTCGTATCTTTCAATTTTTTAATATAAGCCGAAATATCTGAAGATATTTGTATCAAAAGGTGTATACTTCTGTACAAACAGTGATCGATATTACACGAGTTTGTGTCAAAAGGTTACATTTTTAACAGATCTAGATACTTTGTTAAAAATTTCGGTTCATCTTCTGGTAAAAGTGTAAATGTGACCCTTTGATATCAGCTCCTCAATTCGTTCTTCTTAAAAAATGTCTGTGTTCTACTGAGGTTCTTACATTCATCTAATTATTGTAGGATTTTTAAACTGCTTCTAAGTAATACATGTTGGATGATTAATAGCAAAATTTGAAGATAATGGGAACTTTGAATTTATTTTTATTAATTTAATATTAGGGATCTTGTCAATAGGGTTCCTCTTTTGACGTGCCCTTAATGAACCGTCGTCTTATATCCACTGTCCCTGGGAGTAAACATAGTAAACATATCTAAATAAATATTATTTCTAACAAAATTACCATTACAACTCACGAGCGCACGTCAATTTCCCTTGTAGATAAATGTCCGTATACGCGAAAATTGTAAATACTTTCACGTCAATGTATTTAAAGGTATATTGTAAAGGGCTTGTTCGGTAAATTTCGGTATAGGACAGATTCTGGAAAAGGCAGATTCTTGTTACGGCAGATTCTTGTTACGTAACAGATGTATAGGTACATACTGTTAACACCGTATATGTTTACGTAGGTAGAAAATGTGTAAAGAAGTAGGTCTCAACAAGATAGAAGGCGGGCACCATATAAGGCAACTCTATAAGTACGAGTATATGTCACTGGATTGCTCCCTCCAATTATGATCCCTGAAGGTATCTTAATCATCCAAGTGTTGGCGAATGATCCTGAAATACAAAGAAAATACAAAGAAAAATAACTCTGTAGAAGGGTGACAGGGGTGGGACGGCTCAAAACCAGATTTTCAATAAAGCCGGCACTTTAACTGTTCATACAATTGTTAATAATTGTCGCTGTTGTTGTTGGTCTTTATTGTACTTATAATGAATTGTTATAAAGAAAGAAAGAAACATTTATTCGACACGCACACAAAGGATGAGAAAAAGATATCAGACAGAAAAAATGACAGAAAATAAATAATCACAAAGCAACTTAACAAAATATAAGGATTCCGTCATTCCGTGCGCGACAGTACCTCGACGAAACGGTCTCCAGCTCAACATAATGCTGAGTGTTACAATAAGACATTACAGTATTACCAAATGTACAAAGGCGGATTTATGCCTTGAAGGATTTTCTTCCAGTCAACCAGTTCCAGTATGAAGGAGGTTAAATATCAAGACGGAAATTTACGAAGAACTGAAACGTATTGCAAAGGGAAACGGCGACGTAGTATAAAATTATTTAAAGAGATATTAAAATTGACAAAATAATTACAAGTGCACTGAAATACGACATTTCCCTATTAGAATGTTTAGAACGCCTGTGCGGTGTAAATTGTATTAAATTTTAAACTTCTATTCGTTGGGGCATAAATGAACTTTCTTTCAAAATTGTCTTGCGTACTGTACTTCTGTCCTTTAGCGAATCTGCCGTTACAAGAATCTGCCATTACAAGAATCTGCCATTACAAGAATCTGCCGTTTCCAGAATCTGTCATATACCGAACAAGTGTTTTAAAGGCTTTTAGGACATAGGTCTCTTTGTAAGCGCACGGACACCACTACAAGCAAGGCAGACGCGCCCTTGTGAGTTGCAAAGGTCTTTTATCAAAACATTAATACATCAATTGAAATGCTGCAGTACACACTCTTTATAGATATATCTTAATTCCTTTTTTCATGTAAATACCATACCATACTATTAGCCTGTGTCTCTCCACTGCTGTGTATAGGCCTCTCCCAAGGACCGCCACCACAAACGGTCTTCTGCTCTTGTCATCTAGGCACTAGTGGCGACTTTCTTCAAATCGTTAGTCCACCTGGTCTGAGAGCGTCCCACGCTACGTTTATAATAAAAATATTTTAGTTTTAAATAATTTCTGTTTTGCTGTCTATAGATATATAATAATATATATAGATGACTCTTAAAATTTTGAATGCTCTGTTTTATTTCTTCTAGTAACATAATGAAAACCTTTATTGGTTTAATTATTGGTTAAATTGGCGGTTAAATAAATTGTTTTTTTTTAAATATTTTTTTCCTCTAGAAATAGTATCACGCGTGTGTGCTCGCGAGTCGCCTCCGTTTCGACCAGTAGTGTGTGCAAGTGAGATAACTGCGGGGGCGGGAGGCACGGGCGCAGGGGGCGCGGGCGCAGCTGGCGAGTTGCTAGAGTTAGCCGCGCGGTGCTGGGCTGAGGCACCCGATGACCGGCCCAGTTTTGACACCATCAACGCTAATTATATCAAGTGAGTATCCTTTACCAGGGTTTCAGTTCAGAATACGTCATTAACACTTTATTTTAAAGCAATTTCAACTGGAATTCCAATTTGCGGAATAGAATTGTGCTCGGTCATTTTGACCTGAATAATATTGTAACCAGCATTCAACACATCAATACTTTATTGTTTTGCTAAAATCAAAATAAACGAGGAACGATAGGAAAGATGTGGTTCACTCGCCTCGGAGCTTTCTCTGAAATCTGTACTAGAGTCAAGTACAGAGTCAAATACAAGAAAGTTGTTAACAACTAACTGTTACTGGGCTGATACAGATCCCTTTCCTTTTTGTGGGGTCATTTCTGCGAGGAAGTAAATTTATTAATGATTCTCTGTGTTCTTAACGAGCTCTAATTTTTGTAGGGGCTATTGCGATAACCTAATGGATGATTTGCTTCGGCGCATGGAACAATACGCCAATAATCTCGAATCGTTAGTAGAGGAAAAGACTGAACAACTCTCGCTCGAAAAGAGGCGCTCTGAGGAGTTATTATACCAAGTTCTTCCCAGGTATGTTAACTCAAATATGGTTTAGTTCAAATACTATCGGTTTAGTTCACGTTATGAAGTAAAAACATTTTATTCTACTGTCAAATTAGTAACAATTTTGTTATTTTCAATTCCCTTTTTATGGACCATGTTGTATCATGTTGAACTTAAGCTAATTCAACTTTTATTAGACAAAATTATGTTCGGAAAATAGTTTTATAGTTGATAATAACTTGTACTATACTTGATTATGTTGAAAATCTTAGGTAAATTCTATATTGTTACACAAACAGGCCAGTAGCCGAACAACTGATGGCAGGTGAGGTGGTCCAACCAGAAAGCTTCGAATGTGTCACAGTATACTTCAGCGACATAGTGGGGTTCACGGAGTTGTGTGCCGCCTCCACACCCATGCAAGTGGTGGACCTCCTCAATGACTTGTATAGCACATTTGACAGAATTATCGGCTTTTATGACGTGTATAAGGTAAGCATCAATAACCACCTCCTTCTTAATGACTGTTATGAAAACTATTTTCTGTTAATCATGATTTTTGTTTATTTATTTTTAGGGTATAAAAAGGAGTATTTTTTTATTTTTGGAACGAATTTCCTTTACGCGGCTTGCTGTAGGTGTGATTCGAGAGAAAAGTAACGTCACGTAAGATTTTTACCCCCTCCATACGCCTTTCTCTTTCTCTGTGTATGTGTGCGTGCGAGTATCGAGAGCGAGACTCGAGCAGAATAACAGACGTGAAGACTAGTGCGTGGCCGGTTGTATAAGCTAAATTTTTGATTTTTGATTTGATTCCTTATTTTAAATTATTTGCATTGAAAATATGATACAAAATAAAAAAAATACATGAACTATATAGATTTTATTTCGAATTACATTCGGAGTTTAAGAAAAAATGCGTGAGGATCTTCGTTCTTGGCGGGGGTCCCCTGACCGCACATTTAATTTATATTTTTTTATAGAAAGAAGGTGGCAAACGAGCATACAGTCTACCTAGTACTGGATGTGAATACTATCGCCCATAGACATCCGCGATACATGCCAACATTAGTCCAAAATGACAAACTTTGGCACGCCCCCGGATGAAAGAATGGAGAATGGGTTGGGCACGTGGGAAGGGATAGGATGGGAATGGGCTCTGGCATATCTCACTCACTACCGAAACACGTACAATGTATATACATTGGAGAATATGATAAAGTGGGAAATGCATTACATTTCAAGGTATAAGTACATTCTGTGAGAGAGGGGTAACGATGCCAGTCGTGTGCGCCCAGCGGCTGTTGGATTACAGCGTGCACTCTCCCCCTCCAATTTCGTATTCTTCGAGTATTTCAGTCTAATTACATAAATCACGGTCAAGAAGATTTTCCTTCGACGTAACTGCTTGTCACTATTGTATTATTTAATAGCAGACGGGCAAACAGTTCAACTGGTGGTGAGAGTGCTGTTCTTACTCTTCTAAACATGTCCCAGAAACTTTGGGACAAGTAAAAACTACTTCTCACCTATACGAAATTTCCTGCTTTCAATAGAGCAATCGTAATGAAATCGTGAACTGTACACTTTGTCTTGAGGACTTATATGTTTGTTACTACTCGTACATTGTGTCAATACTTGAGGAGTGTCCAAAGCCGTATCTTATGGTAGGTGGAGACAATAGGAGACGCGTATATGGTGGTTAGCGGTCTGCCGCAGCGCAATGGTGACCTGCACGCGCGCGAGATCTGCCTGATGGCGCTCGCGGTGGTTGAAGCGGTGCGCGGGTTCGTAGTACGACACCGCCCCAAGCACCGCCTGGAGGTATTTATTTCTTTCTTTACCTAAGTAGGCTTTAAAGTATATGTGCCACCGATGTGCCTATTCAGAGCCCTTTACAATTCTCCTTATACTAACACAATTCAAATAATACTGGTTACAATAAAAACTACTTCTTAAATGCAAAAGAAATCAATACTGAGTATTCATTGTCGTTCTAGTTTTTGGATATTTGGTAACCATCAGTTTTTGTCTACCTACTGTTTAATGTGCCAGAGAATCCGACAGTTCATCGTCTCACACTGAGAATCCACTTACTCGACTTAACATAATTCAATTTCATCGGCATCATCATATATTCAACATAAATTCCCGAAGTTGCTAGAGTTGCTATAAATGGAAGCCTCGTGAAAGTTGCTTTAGCAACTTAGCTCCTGACATTAACAGAAATAAGTTTATGAAATTCAGGTTCGTGTGGGGGTCCACTCAGGCCCCGTGTGTGCGGGAGTGGTAGGAGTGAAGATGCCCCACTACTGCCTCTTTGGAGATACAGTCAACACCGCCAGCCGGATGGAGTCTACTGGACATCGTAAGTATTTTAGTATTACAGTAAAGAAAACTCTGATCATGTCCCATCTTTCACTGCCGCTTACATCAACCCGGCTGTGATGCGAAATGGGTGAAGTCTAGTCTACTGCTGTTAATTACCCTCTCTTATTAATAAAGTAGGTTCTGAATAATACGGGGAAGTTTAAAATGCACCTATGTTGTATCATCAACAAATCAGAATGTTTATATTCCCATTATTTCTTATAAGTACAATTTAATGTCGGTTTTACCTAAAGCGTTTATTTAAAAGGGACAGCCAACGTTTTTCTGATAAATAGGCATTTTGTAGATGAGTCTTTGTTATTATTAACAAACAAAGACTATTTTAAAGAGTATTTTAACAAAGACTCATCTACAAAATGCCTATTTAACAGGAGAACGTTGGAGAACGTTTATGATGTGTTGTTAGAAATATTTGTAACAACATGTTATCCCATTAGGAGGGTACGATATATTCCACTTTGAAAAAACCGAAGCAATTACAATTTCAATAAAACTTTTCTAGCACTCCGCATCCATCTAAGCGAGAGTACGAGAGCGTTAATCGATCAATGGGGCACCTTCGTTGTTGAACGGAGAGGAGAGGTTGAACTCAAAGGACGAGGAAGGATGCTCACCCACTGGTTGCTGCACTGCTCTGAGCCAGAGGCGAGACCTCTTGCTCAAAGCCCTCAGCCACCACCACAGTATCCTATATTATTCCCAACATTACCACAGCAACCGGCAATGCTCCACACACCATATTTAGTGGTGGAACCGCCTACTTTAGCTGCCTAACAATTAGCCGTTTTGTAAAATTAAAGGTATTTTGGTTGCCTCTTTTTTGGCAAATGGAAGTTTTGCTGTCACGCGCAATAACTTTACGTTGATATATATATATTATTTATTCTCCCGTACCTACTGGAAAACAACTTGGAACGCATCCCATAATGCCAAAAATATGTTGAATAACGTCAAAATCCCAAAATTCAAAATTTCGTTCCCCACGTCCTGCTAGGCGGCGCGTCGCGTCTAGCGAAGCGAAAATGTCAAACATTCGCTGCCCACACATGCGTCCTGCGTGACCAATGCGTCTAACCTTGCGGTTCGTTCACCTATCTAGATCTTTACGACTTCTTTCGCTCCTTGCCTTTCTTAATATAAATATTTTAAATAAATGTTTTCACTGATTAATAAGCGACAAATTTTATGTATTCGAATAGTACTGACGGCAATCGCACGTCCACGACTCCCACACTCGACGCGTGCTGCTAGCAGGACAAAGCCTTATACCATGATCCCAAAATGTCAAAAGGGCTCTTAAACATTTCAGCTCATAGTCTTCGAAATAAAGTTACTACCTTGTTTTTTCTTCTTGTATAGGTTGAGTCGCTGTTAGTAACTTAATTAAATACTTAATATGAATTTAAGTTTTATTTTTGTTAAGCAAATGAAGTTTAATCCTTGATTAAGGAAACATATATACTATTGTAATAAGTAAAATAAACTGAACAAAATGTGTTTATTTAATCTTGATGAAATCTCAGAAGTTAAAATAATTCGAATAGGAGGGAGTATGAAATTTTGGAACTTTGGCATTATGAGACTGCCATTTATCGTCTGAAGGATCTTGGTTTTGTTTTGTATTAGTTTTGTTTCTATTAAAGAGCCCCAGACGATCAATTATATTATGCAATTTTATGAATTGCACAATGTTTTTAATTGCATTGAAACTCCTTTGGGTGCAAGGCGCTATTCAATAATATTGTATAATGACATTATTGTACAGTTTTATTACCTTAAGCGGGTCCTAAACCTACGATAATTTAAAAAAAAAACACTGCGAGCTCCGTAAAATTGTACAATATAATTGATCGTCTAGCTATATTGATGGTTACAATTACATTCTTTTTCGAGCTAGAGAGAGACACAAGAGACTTTGTATATTTTGTAGCTACCTATAATGACCTATATATTTAATCACAGATAACATAATATACTGACGTAAGTAGTGCGTTGTATCAGGGTGCCTCACTTTCTTTGACTCCGAAAATACACATTCTTGTATATTTACGTAAAACAACATCGTTGTTAAAAGCTAATTGAACTAATGTAGTGTAGTGTTTTCTGTTAGGAGAAACCGTACGACGAGGTCAACATTGCAATTATTGCCCACTCGGTAGGTACATCATGACCGCCCATATCGTGTTCCAATAGATTGCACATTTCTTGTAAGTATCTCTCTTAAAGGGCACTCATCTCATTAATTCAATTGAGTATTTTAGTTTATAATGATAATTATGTGGATAAATGTTTTGTTTTCGTTATTTTAAAAAGATCAAGGTGTAACAATGTCACTAAATAAATCTTATTATGTTTCTGGTTAAACAGAATCTTGAAACAACGAAGTTTTAAGTTGGAAAACCTTAAAGTAATTCCATAAATCCCTTCAGACAATAGCGTCCATCTGCACAGATAACAATTTATATTAATGTGAGTATCATGCTTTAGTAAATATAACGGTAATAAAATTGTATTGTCGTTTAAACAAAATATCATTTTGAAATGCACTCGTTAAAGTTCTTAAGATTTATCACAATGTGTGTCCAATCCTTTTATTTATTTTTAATCAATATAATGTAACATTTTCATGAATATAACATTGTAGAACATTGTATAACTAGATTATTATAACTAGATTATAAATGAAATTTAAATGATTGTGCACAAAGAATGTAGAGGTACCTATAATGACCATCTCAGAAATTTAATGAGCGAAATGAGTGGAATGAGAAAGTTCCCTGCTTTTTCGTCTTTCTAGAAGATTATTTTTAATATACCTAATATCTGTTTGACTAAACCACTTGCCTTCGATTTGAAAGGGTACTTACTAATTAGTAAGACTAGTCAGACATTGAAATCATATTTAACCTATTTCTACTTTTATATTTATCTAATCCACATCGTTGTCTCTGATATCAATGTCTATTTTTATATGCATGTTGACAATGAAAACTTTATTGTAGAATATATATTTAATTTTAATTGGGTGACGCTTCCATTTTATTTGTCAATTAATGTACTTTAATCTAGTCTTAAGATGATATTTCGTCTTTTTGTTTTATTATTAAAATATGTGAAACAACTGAAGTAAGAATTTTATTTCACCTTTTCAGTTAAATTAAACTTGTGTAATTATATTAACGAAAAAAAATTTATACTTACAATTAGTATAATAATTAATGAACAAATGGAGATTTCTCTTGCTTCTTCATCCTAAAAGACATTGTGCATTGCATTCTAATGCAATTTTTTAATGCAACTGTTTTCAACTGCAATATTTCTAGTAGAAATGCAGATAAAGATATTAAATAATCAAGCAATAGATAAAGTATGCAACTTATCATTTGATGACTATTCAGCGGAGTAGGATCGGACGCTTTCGGAGAACAACATGGTGGCTTTGTCACAGCCTCTCGTTCTAACAAATCACTCTCTATAAATCTCGGTAACCAAACAGATAGAAGTCTTACAAATGGCGAATGCATCTTCATCCATACTACTAAAGGGACCGTCAATATGGAGTCGGGAACTACATGACCGCATTTTATCTCCAAATATCGTTCATATTCCAAGGACGTGGCCAGTATAAACTCTGTTTTATCTTCAATGACGCCTTCATCTTCGAAATCTCCTTCAGGTATTACGACAAAACGTTCTCTGATTAAGGGGTCATGTTCCAAATGTGTCGAAATACCAGCTTTGCCTCCAAATTTGTATCCATTATGAACAGCTTCCTTTAAATTTGCGAAATCATCAAGTACACTGTCCGTTTTTAGGACTCCAATGAGAACACTTTGATAAACGCTCCTGACGACAAAAGTGAACTACATCCATAGATCAATTATGTAAACATCGCGGAAACTTTTCGGTGGCGCTCGAATGGGTTGACCTAACGTTCTAAACGAAGCTCCTTGCAATTTGTGTATATTCATAAAACATTGATTACAAATTCACTGAACTGGATACAATTTTATAACAACAGAAAGTAACATAGCAATTAAACAACTTTGAACGGTTTAAATCGCGTATATTTAATAATCCGTATATTTAATAATTTAATAATATAGCCTCTATTAGTCTCGGGGTGACTTTGCAGTGGACCACGTCCACTGCAAAGTGTTCGAAACGTCCGGATATAAATAATGTTAAATATACGCGATTTAAACCGTTCAAAGTTGTTTAATTGCTATGTATAGTAATCGCGAAAACCCAAGAAAATAACAGAAAGTAACGTCACATAAGTTATTACAATTAAAAGTATTAACCATAGATATCCATTCAAAGAGAAAACAATCGCCACCACACGGGTCCAACCGATACAGGAGGAGCTATCAACACCAATGTCATTCTAGAGTATGGTATAGAATACTCTAGAAGACCAAGTCCATCCACGCCTATAGGAATACTACAGGTTGAAATGTTAGCAGTTTTTAACTCGATCCGAGTCTATCTTCACATAATCTCTGGATGAAACTATCGGTGTGAAGTTCATTATATAGGGTAAGTGCGCCATATATGGACCGGTCTTATAATATGGACCGCCGACGTTTCTCAAAGAACGTTCGTTGTATCGAGTCGAAGGTCAGCGCATACTATGCCCCACCCCTCCAACAGCCCGCCAGTCGCTTGCTGTGAGGCAACCCGCACGCACGTATTCACACGAACCCATTTTTCGTTTTCGTCTACTCGCAATGTAATTTTTTAGATAAATAAGTAAGCTCATCACTTCAACAAATATTACTCGATGTGAAAGTGGATTAAACCAAGAGAAAGGTGAATTATTTTACAATTATTGATATTAAGTTTTAACATCCTATAGTTATTATATTTTTTTGAATAAAAATATTAACCTCGAAATATATGAGTATTGCAATATGGACCACCGGCATGTTTTAAATATGGACTAGTGATCCATATTACAAACAATCATTTATGTTTTTATGTTTCAGGATGGCATCTACAACAAAAGAGAAGACCAGACAAGCGTGGGACAAAAATCCAATGGCAGGTGCAATTAAAGCTGTACGTGAAATGAAAATGGGCTTTTTGAAAGCATCCAAAACATACGGTGTACCCAAAACTACGCTTATACGTTTATCAAAAATAAAACACCAATCACTTAGTGACATTACTAACCATAAACTTGGGAGAAAATCGACGTTACCAAGTGAATTGGAAGATGAATTAGCTGATTAGGGGAACGGAGGGTAGTACCGTACAGCGGTCAATTCCGTACAGCAATGTTTAGTAGGAAGGAAGCAAGATAAATACGTTTGTCTTGGTCACATTCGTGGGTTTCGTGTAGAATCGCATCCCCGCAAGTTCTTGCGTCAGTCCGCGCAGTGACAGCGATGTGTTTGGATGAAAAGTGATTTCGCGCTCGATGTTACACATTTTTAACATCAGAAAATAAGCCGTAAGTACATATTTTTACACAATTCTGCAGTGACTGTGTTGTATTTCATTTTTTAAGCATATTTAGCAGAAGATCGCAGCCGGTGTATAACTGTGTTGCATATTTTTCTGTAACTATTTTGTCGTTGAAGTTCAAAATTCTGTTTCGGGTTATCCCGTACACTGTACGGTATTACCCGCTATAATTTATCACACGTGCATTAAAAAAATTTCTTCGTTTCGTTCCGTTATGTCTTCTATAATCAAATTTTTGTGTGGCAATGAGTTAATTTTGATTTTTTTGTATGTTTCAGATGGCACCAAGACAGAAATGTACTTGGTCGCCACGTAAAATGAAAATCGCTGTGAAGGCTGTACAAAGTGGAGCTAAATTGCGGCAAACGGCTACTTTATTCAACATTCCTGTGATGACACTCTCTGATTATGTGAAGCAATCACGCAACTGTCGTACAGTATGTTTCAAGAGAATGGGAAGAAAACCAGTATTTACAACACAGCAACAAAATGAAATAAAAGAGCATATTCGGTGTCTTTCTAGGAAGTTTTACGGACTGACACCACATTCCTTGAAGACTTTTGTATACGAATATGCAGAACAAAATCAAATAAAAAATCCTTTTAATAAAACTTCAAAAGAAGCTGGAAAAGACTGGCTATACGGTTTTCTCAAAAGAAATCCCGAAATATCTATAAGACGACCAGAAGCAACAAGTGTTAATAGGATCCTTGCTTTCAATTCCCAGGAAGTTAATTTATATTTTGACAACTTGAGCACGTGCATGATGAAACACAAGTTTCCTCCACATCGAATCTTCAATGTGGATGAAACTGGAATAAATAGCGTTCATAGGCCTGAAAAGATTCTTGCTCAAAAAGGACTTAAACAAGTTGGAGCAGCAACGAGTTGGGAAAGGGGAAAGAATATTACAATATGTTGTTGTGTGAATGCTACAGGGCAGTACATCCCTCCCATGATAATATACCCACGTCAGCGTATGCAAACCCATCTAGAAAGGGGAGGTCCATATGGATGCATTTACAAATGCTCAAAGAGTAGGTGGATGAATGAAAACCCGTTTAAAGATTGGATGACCCATTTTAAGGAGCATACGGGAGCAACTCCTGAAAATCCCGTCTTATTGATTCTAGACAATCATAGCTGTCATATTTCACTCAACATCTACAACTACTGTCGTGAGAACGGCATCCATATGGTGACTTTGCCACCACATACATCCCATGGAACACAGCCACTAGATTTGACCGTGTTGGGGCCACTAAAATATGCGTTACACAAAGAGTGCCATACGTACATGAATATGAATAATTACGAAAAGCTCACTCCACTGGAACTCATTCCCCTTTTTACCAAAGCTTACCTCAGAATTGCCAATGTGGAGAAGGCAGTCAATGGCTTTAAAACTGTGGGTATCTGGCCATTAGATCCAAATGTGTTTGAACAACTTACTGAGGAAGGTAATAATGAGCCAGCAAATGAATATATATCTGTAGATGAAGCAGTAAACGCAGAATCAGAGCCCCAAGGCATACTAATTAATGATACAGACAACACACAGCCTAGTAAATCAAGTTTGACTAACAGAATCCAACTTGAAGAAGACATCGAAAAGGAGATTATCATAACTTCTGAGCCCACCGAAGAAGAAATCGAGATTAGTTCTAATATAATTGGCGAAAGTCCCAGTATCATTTCGCATTTATCGGCAGAAGAAAAAGGCAAAATCCAGCTAGAAACCAACCCGAAAGCACAAGGGATTCTCTCATCTCTTGAACCCTCTGAAGAAATCAAACGTGTTAAAAGAAAGATTTTGAAATCTCCTGAGCCCTCTGTATCATTCTGTAATATATGTCCAATGCCGAATAAAAACAAAAAACAACAAAAGAGCAAAGGGCAAGACAAGAGAAGTAAACAGCATTCAATAATTCTTACTTCCACTCCAATGAAGACACTCTTGGAAAATAAAGAGAAGAAAAAGATGATAAATAAAGAAAGAGAAAATAACATAAAGAAACAATTAAAGGAACGCAAGAAAGCAATAAGAGACTCTAAAAATCCAATTGAAGAGAGAATTAAAAAACAAACCAAGAAAAGAAGGAATTATTCAACTTCATATTCTGAAGTTGATGAAAACATATTATGTGTTGATGATCATGATAACGATGGACGATTTTATGATCAAGGACAATCAGGAATTGATGAATTGTGCATAATATGTGGTGAATTTGGCAAAAATAATGAATTATGGTACAGATGTGTGTCATGCGGAAAGTGGGCACACGCTTTGTGCAGTGGTGAGGAATCCGCGGACAATTGTTTGTGTGGATTTTGCCAATAATTTAATTATATAACTTTAATAATTGTTTAATTGAATAAAAATTATTCTTTTAAATTGCATAAAAATACTTCTAATCGTGCTTGTTGGAGGCTTAAGAGACTGTACGAAATTAGACGAATCACGTACGGAATTACACGCAAGTGTCGAGTAATTCCGTATTTCCTATTTTTTAAAAAAACTTAATTTTGACGGTTCTATGGTAACTCTGGTTCTCAATCTGCTGGGCTCATAAAATGTAACTAATTTAGGGTGACTTAGTATATAATACTTGGCTTTTTACACAACAGATTCGAACAAAATGACGCTTAAAGTTAGGTGTACGGTACTACCCTCCGTTCCCCTATATTCTTGAAATGGAAAAATCTGGATTTGGTCTAGCACGCAGGGACATAAGATCTTTGGCTTACCAGCTAGCGGAAAGAAATAACATAATGCACTCGTTTTCACAAGAAAATGAATCTGCGGGCAGAACATGGTTGAGGTTATTCCTCAAGCGCCATCCTAACCTATCATTTCGCCGTCCAACGGGCACATCAATCGCAAGAATGAAAGGTTTTAACAGAATAAATGTAAACGCATTTTATGACTTGTTGGAGAGTTCTATGAATGAATTCAAGTATTCTGCCACCAATGTTTATAATGTGGATGAAACTGGAATTTCAGTCGTGCCATCAAAAATGCCGGAGATACTGGCACTTAAGGGCAAAAAACAAATAGGAACTGTAACGTCCGCAGAGCGTGGATCAACAATCACTTGTGTGATATGTATGAGTGCAAGTGGTACATTTGTCCCTCCAATGATGATATTCCCGAGAAAACGGGACAATCCATTACTGATGAAAGGCGCTCCACCTGGTGCCATTCATGCTTGTCATCCATCAGGTTGGATACAACTTGAACTATTTACTCAATGGTTCGAGCACTTTTTACAGCACGTGAAACCAACTGCTGCATCGCCGGTTCTCCTGATTTTGGATGGACATGCTAGCCACACCCGAAATATCAAGGTAGTGGATTTAGCTAGAGAAAACCACGTTCGCTTGCTGTCACTGCCTCCACACTCAAGTCACAAAATACAGCCCCTTGATAAAACATTTATGGGTCCATTGACAAAATACTTGACTGAATAAACTCGCAAACGGGTACGAATGCAAACTCAAGCAGTAACACATTATGACATAGCGGAATTATTTGGTCTAGCCTACATAAGAGCTCAGCGCGCAGAACTGGCCATTAACGGTTTTCGTGCAACTGGGATATATCCCGTTAACAGAAATGTCTTTCAAGATCATGACTTTATTGACGAAGACCTTCTAGCAGTAGAAGAATCTTCTAATGACCCACTGCGCGATATAATGATACCGGTCAATGATAATCACGATAACTGCTTACCTGAGACAGGAGCTGTTGAAGCTCCGGAACATCAATCTGTGAATGAACCTCTTTCTACTCCGAGAGCTGACAGAAATCACCATGCACACCTACAAACCAAAGAGCCGACTATCACTATGGAGAATTCATTAGCTGGTCCCTCCACATCAACTACATATTTGTCGCCAAAGGTGTTGCAGCCCATACCACGTTTGAAGAAAACCGTCAGCAATAGAGGAAGAAAGGCCACCAAATCTATGATTTTGACATCTTCACCTTATAAGCAAGATTTAGAAACATCGATGAAAAGGAAAGAAGAAATGGATCAATTGAAGAAGAAGAGACCGTTGAACATAAAAAATAAATCAAAGAAAACGCCAAAGAAAATAGCCCAGAAGAAAAGAAAGATCTCAAGAAATAGAGAATCTCCTGAAAGTTCTAGTGAGAGTGATTATTCAGTTAATGATAGCACAGATGAAAGTCCTGATCGTTCTCAAAATGAAAATGGTAAATGCTTGTATTGTAATGGGCTTTTCTCTGAAGATATTCATGGAGAGAAATGGATCCAATGTGCACCTTGTAGGCAATGGGCTCATGAAGAGTGTGCTGGCATAGAAGGAATGGCTGCCTTTGTATGCGAATTATGTACCAATGATTAATCTAAGCACTAATAATTGACTGATTTAATTTTACGCATAATACGACTAACAATTTTTCTATTATTTTGAACCAAATTGACCATGGTCCATATTTGAAACCATGTGGTCCATACTATGTTCACTTTTTGTGAGTTCATAAAAATGACATATTTTAGAAAATGTTGATTTTCTAAGATGTTGATGTTTTTTTAAGAATTTTATTAATAAAGTTTCGATACCAAATAATTATAGAACTGTTTAAAATAAATAAGGCTGATTACATTTTAAAATTCGGAGTTTTATTTGAGAAAATCCTTATGGTGGTCCATATATACCTTATGGTGGTCACTTACTCTACCTGAATTAACAATTTTAGGATTGTCTTTTTGATTATTTGTAAAGGCACCTTTTGATCGATAACTGGATGATGTAGCTTATCAGTGGACACGTGAAGTGGACATTCATTCATATTTTTCAATTTGTCTGAGTAAATATTTTGTTCGATTTGAGAATTTTCTTTCCAAAATCCAACTACTTCTGATTTTGTATTGTGACAGTTATGCGAATTCTTATATGGAAAGTAAGTGTTTAAAGTGATTCCGTTTCTTCCTTCATTGTTAATAACTACGAAATTTCCAGCGTGATCACTACAAAGAATTTGAAAAATACGGTTACATTTATATGACTTTATATTTATATGATATTATATTATATAAGAATTTATATAAAGGTTAAAGAAATAATATAAGGATTTTGGCGCCGCTATTCAAAATGGTTTTGCCTTTTAGATCTGGTTTCATTTTATTAAAAATGGCCAAAAAATTAGTAGAAGGATTCCAGCATGACTACTACTTGCTTTGGTGAAGTTTCGTCTCTTTTAGTTTCTATTACAACTGTCCCTTTATAAGACTTTAGAAGATTATTTACTAATAACTCGTCAACATCTTTAGACAAAACAACGGTTGCTCTTCGTCAATCAAAATTGTTATTTGCTATATTAATTCCACAGTTTACTACTTCCTCTTGTTCTGAATTAATATTCGAAAGGATATAATGTCTTGCGACGGTTCTTTGAAACAAAAACACGCCAAGTACGTAAAAACACAAACGAAACATTTTGCAAAAGTATTTTTGTACATTTATCAGTGATTTAGTCAATTAGACTTCCCAAAAACCAACAACATTACCTTATTGCTAAAATGATGTTTAAAACGTACACATCGCCATTTTTACGATAAAAATCGTAAAAGCGATCCTATAAATCATGCTTTGTTTTAAATTGACTTGTTAAAATGGTCTATTGTTATGTAGTTTGTCATTTGTTAATAAAATAAATGTATTGATCATCATGGAATAATATATTTGGACGAGCGATTGATTGCCGCCGCTTGTCAAGAACTAGCTTCATTGATTTATTAGCAAGTGTCAATGAGGTGTCAAAAATATAGACAGATGTCGTTGTGAACGACGACGGGACAGTTGCATCGCGGAGGTATCGCGGAGACGTTCGGCCTAATACATACGCAAAACTTCCTACCGTGAAGTTACACAAATTACCGCAAATATAATAAAAATATAATTTCCCGCAAGGCTATATTCAATCTTCCATTTTATTACGCCAAATTCCTTATTGTGCGTGCATTAGTGTCATTAAGTGCCAACACAGGAGAACCAAGGGCCGGCGCCGGCAGAAGACTTCGGTGCACCAGACAGCTTTCAGATCAGTGAAGCTTTATTATTGTACGGCTACAGCAATTAATCAAAAATAATAAATAAAACCCCAAAATTACAGTCCACTTAAAAATCTACCCTCCAATATTTATTTCACAATTCTTTCATCGAGTACTTAAATATATTAAGGATAGGTATTTTATCTAAAAAATAGGAAACAATAAAAATAATAGTCCTAAATACACTATATACAAAGATCACAAATATATTTATTTATAAAGTGTTAGACCCACACTTGATATAATTTTGTTTAAACAAATCTTTTCGATTGACATTTTGAAACTAACTAATTTATAAGTTTGAACATTGTTATGATATTATAACGCTATAGTGTGTTTTATAATTTCGTTTGATAGGTATATGAATCATTCATTTATCTTTGACTATATACTTAAAGCTAACATCAATATTTTTATGATACCGATATTACATTAATACGATACCATCCTCTCCCAAAGATCGCCATCACACACTGACTTCAGCTCATCTCATCCAGCCGTTACCGACGACCTTATTCAAGGTATTAGTACCCCAGGCCGGAGGGAATACATTCATAGTACCAATTACCCATTGTAAACCTTTACCATAGTAAAATAGATAGACCAAAATATACAAAAGAGAAACGGAAAATACAGGTAATTAGAAGTATAATCGGCGGTCTTATTGTTAAAGTGATAAGACCGCCTTCCAGGCAACCTTCGGATGGTAAGAAGTCCGTAGACGATTAAAGGTAGATGGCGCAAATATTATAATAGAACCGTTATTCGGCGAGACAGTGTTCCTGCACGAATATTTTAAAACTTGCCGGAGAATGCGCACGTTTTATGGGTAAAGGTAATTTAATGCATTACATAAATGAACCTCTTTGACTGTGAAGGAATTTAAATAGAAAGTAGAAGAATGATCAAGAATTTTAAGGTATTCTATCGTAAAAAATACTGGATTTTGGGTAATATCTAATTGATTGATATAGGAATAGGTAACTATGCATAATCCTTTTCACGTTTGAGAGGTATGACATCGAGTTACCAGTGACCTTGTACAATACAGATTTAAATAAACTGACCGCGTTGAATCCAGTTTGCGCCCTACATCAAAAGGCTGTTGCCTAGCAACCTGCCTAACTTTGTGTAAACAAAAACTTAACGTCAAAAACGGTGCGCCCTTGTTTATGTAGCAATTAACAATTTTTGGGTACACCGTCTTCGTATTACGTCACCTCATAAACGTAATTACGTACAATTCATAGTGATTTTAATGAATTCGACTTAACGCGATTAGTGGCAATAGCATGGCAATAAAATCGATTAAACTCGGGTGATTTATTTTCTTTGCGCTTCTATAAATAAAAAAAAGAGATTAATCTTGTTTCAAAAATGATATTCCTAATCAACAGTTTGTTTTCTATGACAACTGTGTTAATTAGTGCGTTAGGACTTGAGTTACCGGCAAATTGTAAGACGGAACAATATTATGACCCGAATTTTTTATCCTGCCATTCGTGCCCTGCCAACGCATCAATGGTTACGTCTTCTGATCGTAAGTATCATATCGTATCGTAAGTAACGCATTATTTGTAGTAAAAACATCGATCGGAAAGTCTCCCCTACCCTATTTTTGGTAAATTTTAGAAAGTTTTATAAGTGTTAACAGCTTCTAATAAAATATGTTTAACTATTTTGGTTTAAATATTTTTTGAAACCTTTTTGAAAGGTTAATATGGATTAGTGATCTGGCCCGTCTACTAACAGCTGAGACATAGGCTCATATTATTTTTTCTGAAATTTAATTTAAATTGGTTAGGAATACGCCCTCCATCTCTTTAAATGGTGTGCAAAGTATCAAATATATGACGACCGTTGAGAGAGTTGTATATGTATTATTTGATAGTTTGATCTCAGTTCAACCGGTGAGAGAGAACGTGTAAGGTGGCTAGCCGTGGGAGGGGAAGTGGTGGTGGTGGGGGGGGGGGGGGGTTAGTGAGAGAGATTTGTATAATCATATGACAATATTATATTGAATTAATGCCAAAAACACGTGGCATTAAATTAGTAAAAGAACACGGATAGGTTTGTACTCTAATTGATGGTTTAATATAACGATGATTAATCTGAGAAATAATTAAAACAATATGTTATTATATGCAATTAAATCTAGTGTACAGTTACATTAACAAAACAATGGCCATCGGCTAATCCGGAAACAGTCCAACGCGTCATCCACGTCTATGAATTATTGTACGTCTAATTGCATAGCATACTTTATTACGAGATACTTCATTACTTTATTCGATACTTTATTGGATGTATCTGTACTTACATGTTCCGACTGTCACATTTAATGTGACTGGTGCATACATTTAAATAAAATATATTTCTATGTACAGGTTTTCCTTCGCGAATCCGAAAACCACTTTTATTTGGTATGGTTTTTGACCAGGGTTGGCATGTTCCTGCGATGATCACAGTATACCAGCAGGACCGTCTCGATGCAAACACTGCGGTGTAACAGAGATGGTGTCTGCAGACGGCACTGCGTGTGTTCCTCGACGCTGTCAGAATTCAACTGGAGGAGTCGTGTGCAGGAAGTGTCCTAGTGATTATATTGCTGGTATGTTTACTACACCGAATGCTACACGAAATTATGTAGGGTGTGAAAAGGTGAAAGATTTTGCACCAACACACGGTACAATCATTTCACTTGGTCCTACAGCCATTCCCCTCTTTCCTACTGGGCACTCTGGGCAAGTGCCCAGGGCCCCGCGATCGATAGCCCCCTAGTTCCTGCCAGATCACCAAACGGTAACCGATATTTATTACCGAAAAACTTATTTAATTCGAATAAATCGAACCTAAATGACTGACTACAATACCAACTTGCTTATTAGCTTTTGTATGCGCGAAGCTACTCTACTCTTGCCCAAAAATCAGGTTTTCCGATTTCAGCATGCTTAGATAAATTTAAATACATATATAAAAATACAATTTAATGGTATACTCAGTACGTACACTGTTTTAAAGAAAAATCATCAGTGTAATAGTTTTTCACATTCTTAATTTTTTTTGTCTTTCATCAAGAGTTACGGTAGTGCCTCGCGCCATTTAAATTAAGAGGGGCGATACATGTAAAATTCAAAAAATCTGATTTTTTTTTTGCATTAATAGTTAGTATAACATCTCAATAAATATGCCTGTAAATTTTCAAAATTAAATTCTCATTATTTTTCGATTTATAACTCGTTAAAGTGCTCCGCCTCAACTCAGCGCTCAAGTCTGTCAAAACTTTAAACGCGTTTTTCTCGAAACTACTTTTTTGAAATTGGCGGGAGTGATTACTCAAAAAGGTCTGAACCGATTTCAATGAAATTTGGTACACATCTTCTCTGTAGTATTAGTTTCTAATTAAGCCTCAGAAATGCCAAAAAAAAATTCAAAAACTATTATTTTTGACACAAAAATCATCAAAAAAATTAGTTACTTTTGTGGATTATATTATATTATCTATTCATTTAATGTGACTGTAAAAAAATAAAAATAAGAACCTTGTTTATCTACTTTCTTTGTCTATTCTAACAAAATAGTGCTCTGTCAAAGTCATAGGGGCCCCATTATCCTAATGTAGCCAGGGCCTCCAATAGGTTAAAGACGGCCCTGCCTACAGCACAGTCCGAGTAAAATTTTGCGGCTAAATAGTCCTTAATTATCATAGTAAAGTAAACTTCAGGTTTACTTGAGTTTTTTGAGGGCGAGAGTGCATGCTGCGATCGACTGGCCACGTTACCCCCCTCTCACAGAAGACTACCTTGAAATGTACTAAATTTCCCACTTTATCTTTTTTCCCTAATGTACGGTACGTGTTTCGGTACTGAATGAGAAGTGCCAGAGCTCATTCCCATCCTATCCCTCCCCATTTTTCCAACACTTCCTCCAAATCCATTCCTATATCTCCAAAGATAGGCAGTGCATCCAGGGGCGTGCCAACGTTTGTCATTTTGGACTAATGTTGGCATGTATCGCGGATGTCTATGGGCGACAGTATTCACTTACCATCAGGTGGACTGCCACTGCTCGTCTGCCGCCTTCGTCCATAAAACGAAGGAGCGGTTATGGCTACAAAACTACAATAAAGAAGGTTTTAATTTCCGGATAGAATTTAAACAATGTGCTTTAATTGTCCGACGAACGGTTAGGGAAATGCCAAGGTCAAATGTAATCCTCCCCTGGATTTGCGTTGATACAATAGAATTTTAATTCAAATTAATTTATGGAAATATTCAACAAAGAAAAGTATCGTATTTCAACTTTATTGCGCGGACAAAATGTACAAAAAACAGACTTAGTGCTTTCAGGAATCCTCTACCAGTTTACCTTTGTGGAAACAATATACTAGATAAACAGCATACCATACATACTCTAACTCTTAGAGTATTTATAGTAGGTATATGTCGAAGATGAAGTACTACAATTATGAGTATCTTATTTATTTTATGCTATGTACACCATCTGTTCCCGTTGATGTCGTAAAGGGCGACTAATGGATAATAACCGTAAACCCAACGCGAACGCGTCCAGCGTGGCCTTGTAACACCAACATTCCTCATGTCCAAGATAGTGTGCATGAGGAGACTTTAAGATGCCGGTCCACCTGGTCGTAGGGTGTACATTTTACATTCTAGGACTTGTCTTCTAGGTTGTTGACTCTGCAACAGACATGATCTGCCTGTCCTCTTCAGCATGTTGATTCTATAACTATCTTTCTTTAGCGAATTGTACGGTTCGTTATTGAATTATTATGAAACATACTCATTGAAAGTGTGAAATACCTAGCAGACTTAGAATATAGCACAGTTCGAGATACATCTGTCGACCTTTTCAATTATTTTGAAATATCTATAAATGGATTTTAGATGTAAGTTTTCGGCCCATTTTCTGTGTTATTTTAGGCACTATCTATTCATATTTTTGCCTTAAGCCCTCAGGGCTCGTAGGGTAGGGCGTCAATTTCAAAGGATTGGCGAAGTTATAGAATATTTTATTTAAAATCGCCGTTAGAATTTATATTACAATATACGTATTATAAAGCCATTAGTTGGTTTTCAGGAGTCCGAGAGTGAAGTAGATAAATATTAAGAACACTAACAGTCGCAAATGCTAGAAGAGCAGATGTATCATCATCTGAAGAGTTCCACAAGACATTCACCGTCACCAGTGTAGAGAACTCAAATAATGTAAATATAAACTGTAAACATAGTGACACTCTTTTGTCTCAAAATGACATTTTTATGTCTGTCCCTTATTATTTTGTGAAGTGCTTGCAGGCTTTTTGTAAATTTATTAACAATTTTGAGATTAAAATTGAAACGGTTTTAAAACAAAAATACCTACCTATCAATGTGTAATGTTTAAAAAGTCCAGTTTGGAGTCATTGAATAAAAAATGAAATTATAGATTGTTGTTAGTGTAATAGGGAATAAATTCCATTTTAATAGTAAAATACTATCTAATAAAGTAGAAAGTATTCTGAGAAACTTTATAGCGTAACGACCTCGTAAAACATACTTACCGACTGTAGTGCCTTTCGGTCGGCTATAAAGCGATAAAACACAATGATAAGTATTCAGCTCAACAATCTTTTATCAGTCTCTTGGGAAGGGACTCAAGTACGTATTCCGAGAAAGAGACCAGCGGGTCCTGGCCCTTCTCCCCACGAAGCCCTTCGAACTTACACGAGAGACTGAGCTCCTTGGCCATGCTTTCCATCCACATGGACATAATATGGCGATTATTAAAATGAGTTCTTTTATTCAAATTAATATGAATTGTAATGACTAATGAGATGTTTAAATACATAATTATGGTTATATCCAATTAGGTGTGTAAAATTCAAAATAATAAAAATACATATACAGATATTTGAAATGTCGCTACTGAGTGAGTAAACAACGCTGCGCCGAGCCGAAAGCAAGAAACAAGAAATTTTTACAGTAGGTAAGTTACTTTCATAGCGCAAAGATTTATTAAGGAAGGATTTCTTGAAATTCAACCCCAAAAGAGATGAAACGGGCTGTCAGTTTGTATACAAAAGTTTATTTGATGGTCCTATTATTAACTTGAAAAGTTGGTACAAATATTGTACAATATAAACAAATAAAAACGTGTTTAGAGTTTTCAAAATTGTAAATATAGTATACGCTTAAATAGCCAATGTCTCGGTATATTTATCGAGACGTGATATTAGTACAAATTATTATTTTTATTGTGACAATTACCACGCAATTAATTGAATCTACGCGAGCGACACCGCGAGCATTTATTAATATCATAAATGCAAAAGTTTGTACGTTTGTTATTCCACCACTATGAAACGGCTGAACCGATTTCTTTGAAACTTGGCAAATAGGTGTATTGTAATCCAGATTAACACATAGGCTACTACTATTCTAGACTAATAAAAGTCTATTAAAAGAACACAGCGTAGTTGTATGACTTTTTAATCTTTCATGTTTTGTACACATTTCATATTCTAAATCGGGTCTGAACGCGTATAATAAAGGTATTTGTTTACCTTTTATTCCTACTCGACGTTTCAGCGCCGGCGCACGGGTTACACCTTTATTACCTTTATTATACGCGTCCAGACCTGATTTAGAATATAGAATGTGTACAAAACAGCGCAGCTCGATTGTACTTATCTAAATATTCGTGGAAAAGAGAGTTTTGTACCATAGGCTAATTGTTGTTAATTGCACAAATTTTATGAGTTGATTGTTTCTAAAAAGGTTGTACTTACCTGTCAGTTCCTATTAATGGGACTTTATTTTCCGCACGTTTTCCCGCGAAATTCTTTGGAAGTCTTTTCAAATATTCAATTTTTTTTATGTAAATGATTGTTTTACCTTATTTATAATCAAGCATATTTCATAGGGTGTCAAATTATTGTTTCCTTTTAAAAGTCGATTATAATGAGAAGTTATAATTCTATCTGAAAAACTAATGGAAGTAACTAATATTTTAGGGTGAGTCAGATGTGTCCTCTTTAATATATACTAATATAGGCACCTAAATCTCTCTTTTGCATCGTCCTTCTCATTGTTGATGATCGTGACCACGTCTATGGATTACTCTTTCTCGGACGATATTGCGCTATCTGTTTCTTGGCGGTATTCATGGCATCCACGGATGTTGGTGTTCATTTTTGTGGATATTAGTGAATACCTAAATATACATATAAAAATAATAAATAATGTGGTAAATTGAAACATATAAACATACACTCATACCTTATAAATACAAAAGATTATGTGTTTATACGGTAAGTTTAATTTTTATTATAACTTTTTAATCTTTCGCGTTTTGGTACACATTTTATATTCTAAATCGGGTCTCAACGCGTATAATTTGTTTAGTAAGTATAAAGGGTAAACAAGTACCTTTATTATACGCATTTAGACCCGATTTAGAATATAAAATGTTTAATTTTTATTTCCTTTTCTCTCTGGTATTGGACAACATATATTTAATCTTTTATAAGTATTTTTTCGCTATTTTAAATTTTGATTAATTAATCTATGACAAAATTAAACTAGTGAGACTTTTTGTCCCAGTAGTTAACCGTTAGAACAAATCAGCTTCAATTGAACAACTAAGAAAAAACATTGTCACTAATTCAAGAATTGAACTGATTAATCTTAAATCTAGCATTTTTAAAATGTCAGCTGTATGTAGGGCGATTAGTAGATCGATTACGATTACCCTACATCGATTACGATGACGCGATAGAAGGTGGTGGAATAAGTTTTGAGTAAAATTGTTTTATATTATTATTCATTTCTTTTTCTTTCCAGTGACACAAAATCACGACGGATCTCCGACTAAGGAGGTTTTATGTGTGAAATGCACTCGCGGTTATAAAGCGCAGGGTAATCACTGTGTACGATGCGAGACTTGCATTTGTGGGAGAAACGAGGTGGTTGTCAGAGGGAAGTGCGTACCGAAGCGGTACGTCATTGAGAGACCAAAATATGAGGACACGAGTCTGCATCCAAATGATTTGCTTGATATAGTGAAATATGAATATTTGTGTGTTGTAAGTTCAATCTACATTTTTATTCCAATATTACCGGCGCCTGCTACTTCGTTCGCGTGAACTGTAAATTGATTCTCGCGGGAACTCCATAACGAATTGAGATAAACAGTACCTTAAATATTAACCCACTACATAAGCTATAATTGTGCAAAGTTTCCTTAAAATCCGTTCCGTGGTTTTTGCGTGATGCGTCCAGACAGACAGACAAAAATTAATAAAAAAATTGATACGGGCTCCGTATTACATATAACATTTGAGATTTTCACGTTTTTCACACATATTTATTTCACACATATTTAAACGGGTCTTAATGCGAATGTTTAACTTATTTATTTTGTAAATAAGTAGGTACATAGTTAGGTACATAGTACATAGGTACATTTTTTTTCGTGTAAAATAAAAAATAAATAAGGCAAACATTTGCGTTAAGACCCGTTTAAATAGATAAATATCTGTATTACATGTACTTTACACTTCAATGACTTATTTAAAAAAATAATGCATGTACAGACACGGCTCTGTTACGATTTTATTATATGTATATGTACTGTTATTTGGCTTCGCCCGCATGAATTTTCATCTAAAAGTAATCACCTTCTTCTGAAAAAATAATATTATCTCATTCTCAGGATTTCTGCCAAATTTCATAGAAATCGGTTCAGTAGTTTAGTCGTCTGTCACTTTTTCTATAAAAAAAAACATAAAAGACTGTATTATCATAAGAATAATATAATATTATTATGCATTTACCCTCAATCTAAAGAGCTTCAGCTCAGCATGTGTGAACAGTAAACACTGCAGCCCTGATTTCCAGTTGCATGTAATTTGTGTCTTAAATAAGTTTTTCTAGTGTGTTTCTTGTATAAATTGTCATAATTATTATTTCATAATTATAATCAATATTTATTTTTTTAGCAAAATGATCTCAGATCTTGTCGGAAGCTTGCTGACGAATGTGTAAAAAACTACTATCCCATAGATCTAGCTGGTCCCTGCCGGCTCTGGTTACAGCCTAAGTTGGTCCATCATAAAGGTATTTTTATTTAATTGGTCAAGTTATTAAATTAATATGTAATCATTTATCAACGAAAAATAAAATACATATGTCAGTTTACATTAAAAAAACTTAAACGTAAAATTTACAGGCTTTCAACTCACGACCACATGAAAATTAGTTGATATAATAGATAATCCTAGGAATATATATATATACACCTAGGCTATCATAGCTGTCCCTAGAGACTATACCTAAGCTACATTAAAATACAATTTTCCTAATAGGTTTACCTCAGCTTACATTGGAATCGACTTCAAACGACAAGAATCCAGGCGAGCTTACTTTGAGCCGTGGAAAGGTATGAGTCTAATAGAATTTTACATTTAATATTATTACTTTTTAGTACCTTTTATATTTCTTTTTAAATTTAAGTATAAGTATTTGGAATGTACAAAAGGCGAATTTTAAGGCGTTCTCTACTTTCGCCATTCAGTCAACCACCGGATCAAACAGAAAATAGAACGCGGGTACAGTTTTATTCAGTCAATCGTTGGATCAAACAGAAAGTAGAACGCCGGTACAGTTTCAGTTTAAATATATATAGTAATGACACTAATGACTAATTGTTGATGACATACATAAAAAATGACATACATACTTAATACAAATATATCGACCTTAAAGATTACAATTGGCGTAAAGGACAAATCAAAACATTCCAAAAATAGGAGAAAACATTTTAAATAAAACTCTTTGTAACTTTATCAGCGTTACAGCAATTGTTTTGGCCTCAAGATATTAAATTTTAATATTAAAACAATATATATAACAGTAGGTAATGAAATTGCAAGGGATTTTATATAAAAAAACGTTTTCTGCTCCTCCTGAAATGTTGCGATTTGTCCCTTACGCCAATTATTCTAGGGTCGATATACACTCGCATTCTTTATTTATAGAAACATTTAATTAAGTGGGCAGGTAGAAAAATCAGACAGAATATGGATCATTAACTCATAGTGATCCCGAGGCAATATTTGAATTAATAATGTTGTTTTTTGATGCTTTCCTAATTTTATTTTATATATTATTATGATCAATCGAGCGTTAGAATATTAGGTAATCAAATTGTAAATTCTGAATAAAATATTAGGAAGTAGGTATTTGAATAAATATTACAGCACCTACATACACGAGTTTATTTATTAAAGTGTATTAGTAATTTGTAGCATCCGTTTGTTCCATCTATCCGTTTGTTTCCTATTAAAATAAATATATTTTATGTTACTAGAATACGTTACTCACAACTGTGGCTGCGTATACTTCTGACGGAGGGATAGAGTTTCTTCAAGATCCTGACGAGAAACCACTTCCGTGTCTACTACCGCACCTAATAATTATAGGCAATGATGTCTTGTAAGTTACTTTTACAATTTGAATGCTGTGAGCACTCATAGACCTATCTCTATCTACATGAAGCATCTCCCTTCACTCGGTTTACCACTTTTGCCAATTTTTTACCATTGATTATAGCGCAATTATAATCAATTTTACATTTCTGTGTTTTGTAACAACGACTTGCTAGCGACACGAGTGAACAGACCGAACTAGATGCAGGAGCTTAGCGCCAACTGCGGGCACGCGTTAACTTTATAACTGTGGTAACACTAATAGGTAACTCGGCTACTCCCAAATTTGATATGTCTTATTGCTTATTCCACAATTACAGAAGGAAATAAACTCACATTACTTAAAAATATCGTTATTTTCTGAATTTATTACAAAATTATATAGACAAGAGCCTGAGAATATTTTAGGAGAGGGTGTGGTGGGGTGGGAGCCCTTAACTAGTGCTGATCATTTCGACTCGTCCAAATTGAAGTATGAAGCCTTTTAAACATGCAAAATACATACATCAGTACAACATTCATCAGTAGAATAAGGTACTAAATATAGACATTCCTAATTACAGATGTGATTATCACGTGAATATATCAAAATTGCCTGCTTATGAGACTCTATCGCCGTATTTAAATGTGAATGGTGATTGGATTCCTATTCTAGTCTCTATGCGGAAGCCTAGTGGCTTTTATGTGCCGGTAAGTTTGTAGACATATTCGTCAACAGATTGAGAGGCACACCTTCGACGTATATCGGTCCCGGAAGAAAATGTTCATTGAACATGAATTTTGTTTTGTTCATTCCGAGACTGACAAGTCGTGATGTTGCGTTGAGTTCAGTATCCATTTCAAATATTCCAACGAGTCTAACACTAATGAATATATCATCGGTGAAACGAAGCGAGCTACATTTCTTTAGGGGATAAAATCCAAAACGAAAACATTCGACATGGACCGATCCGAAGACATCCGAAGACATCCGAACACATCCGAACACATCCGAACACATCCGAACACATCCGAACACATCCGAACACATCCGAACACATCCGAACACATCCGAACACATCCGAACACATCCGATCACATCCGATCACATCCGAACACATCCGAACACATGGACCGATGACTTGAAGAAGTTTGCAGGTAGTGGCTGGATGAGAACAACCGAAAATTGTGTGGTGAAGATATCCAGCAGTCGTGAGGCTGATCGTATGATATGGTATGAAGATAAATTTGTGCTCACACAATTAACATTAAGAATTTTTCTATTAACTTTTGTCCGTGGCTTCAGTTCTGTCTGATATGGGTGGGATCTAGATGAAAATCAAACAATAAATATAAATAATAACACGAGTTAACATGACACAAATCGAAAAACAAACGGTATAAAAGCAGCCATTTTGTTTTATAAACGATCTAAATAAATCTCTTTCATCTAGAATTTCTCAAAAAAATATTTGAACAAAAATATATACAGATAACAAACAGCCTTTGGAGAAAATCTGATTATGACTATCTAATCAGGTTACCTACGTCCTACAAAAGTTCTTGTTGCAAAGATACACACATAGATAAATCTGCAAATAGCATTTTGATTTCAGAAGGGTACGTGGACTACGAACAAATTCAGGAGATATTTTCTTATTCGAAACTTTCTTTCGACGACAGCGAATATGACGAACACTGTTTACTTGAGAACTCTAGTGATACGTGTGCGGTAAGATATACATGTATATCACTGAATCACCATTTATTCCTTTTTCGTATAGAAAATTATATTTACTAATAGACATGTGGCCCAGATGATGGAAGTCTTTACCAAAATCCATGGTCAGTACAACTAGGATTACCAACGGTGATTGTCCGCGCATCATATGCACCTTACTCGTAGTGCAATGATGATTTAATCTGATACGTCCATGCATCAAATGTCTAGACAAATTTAAAACTCCCTTTTTGATGGCATCTCTATTTTCTTTTCTTTTCTTTCTCTCCTGCTTTTTTTCTCTATTTCCTTTCGTCTCTTAATTCGGCTAAATGTATTGCACAGATTTATCAGGTTTTGTCATTACTGCCGTTTTTTATTGTAAATCGAGTCTGAACGCATATAACAAAGGTTTACCTTTTATTTCTACTCACGAGTTGACTGAAGAAGCGGATAGAGAGCAGGGAGCAGTTTTTACAACTACCCACATTTGACACACTACACTAACAATGTCCGTATTCGTATACGTATTCGACGGTAAATCGCAAGGTTTAAATTTTTTAATCACTGGATACCACGTCGACAACAGTGTATATCTTATAGTACAAAACCCGAAAGTTTATAAAGTTATATTACTGCCGTCATAGGTGAGACACCTTATGACACCTACAAACAATATACACTGGGATTGGGAATTCCTACATACTTTGAATTTTTGAAATTCAGGGCGCGAAATCCCGTACAACGGGACATACGGAGGAACTGGATTTTAGAGATACTTTGGTGAGGTATGGTCAAAAAAGGTTGGAAACCACTGATAATCTGTGTCTGGTCTCTTTTTGTGTTATGAACACAAAACAAGATACACAATATTTAGATTGTTAAAGAGCGAATTTCAAGCAATTTGGAACACAGTATTAATGTTGTATTTATGTATTTGTTTTGCTGTAGCATCCAACGCGATAAATCCAAAATGGGTTCTCTTAAAGCACTGGTGTCGATGGAAGCTCAGTATGCTAATAAATCTCCTCAGACTCACTCCGTTTCTATAACCCTGAGAGTTGAACACGAGATGCCTAGCGCTGGAGTGCTCAGAAGCTTAGAGGTAAGATTTCTTTTTAATTGTGTGTGTTTTTAAGTATGTGTCTTTTTGCTCGAGGTTCTAGGCTAGTGGAGAGACCATTTGTATCTTATAATACTGTTGATTTAATTCATCAATGTAAGAAAACATTATTCACATATTTAATTCCCTATTAAATTCATTGTCTTCAAGTCATAATTCAAGTCTTCTGTTCTCCTCAGAAAAAAAATCACATATGCATTTTGAAGACTTTCGAGAAATTTGCAAAGAAATTTAGTAAAATACTCAAATTAAAATCGAGTTAGGAATTTCGAGTTTTGGGTAAAACAAAAAGAATAGCCATTGTTTATTAATATAATATTACTCACAATATGCTTTCGTTTAAAAGGTTACTAATGTCTTTTCTTCTAGGAAACCTACTTATGTAGGAGAGCAGTATTCTCATCAACATTTGAAACTGATAATTTTATTTTGTATCTACTATATGTACTTATATGTTAATATTGAAATGCATCGACCCAGTAGTCTTTGAGTTTACCTCTTACATATACATACGAGTATAAACAATAAAAACGAACTCAATTGATAATGATAAGAGAAATATCTCTTTATAGGATTAGTATGAATATATGTATGTTATTACTTCACATAACGAGTATTTGCTGTAAAACAATTTTTGTATTGTGAATAATAAATTAAGTGTATTTTCCATAGAAATGCTCTTATTACGGGAATCCGACATTTCAATATTGTTGTTTCTGTATCTCATTTACCTTCATTATTCCTTCGAATTCTTCATATTTCCGATAATATTTATGTTTTATCAAGAATTCCAAAACTCGCGGAATTTTCAGAGGGCAATGGTATTAAGGTAACCAGTAAATTGTAGAACGGCGTTACGGAATCCGATCATTTGTTAATTTAGTTGTGTGCAATTCTTTGTTAGTTTTATTCAGTTTGGTGTGATTATATTCAATAAATTGTATTCAATTCATTCGATAGATGTCGGTGTTAAATGTCCCGGTAGGCAATTTATTTATTCATTTCAGGCAACTAAGACTCATACAATATACACCTATATCTTACACCTATAGAATACATATAATATTATATAACAAATTTAACTAATGTTTAATAATTCATAGACCGCCCTCGGTGGATTAGAGGCATAACGCGGGCCCAGTTTCCTCCACTTTATGGTCCTACTTCTACCATCACCTAGTAGTTATTCGGACAGTATCCGCGCGAGGAGCTCGCCGTATTTTTTTATATTGTTCAGATTTTTTTAATTCTCAGGCACGCGCATGTTTCGCCACGATGTTTTCCTTCACCGCTCAGTTAGTGATATTCGAAAAAATATGTACTTAGGTAGAATGTCAGTAGTAAAGTCTAAACTGTCTTGTTTAGAAACTAGATTGTTTATTAAAAGTTTATAATACATACTGATAAGTTATCAGTATAAAGGGATCAGTGATATATATGTACTAACATAACATAACTATATTATTCTATTCAAGGCCACACCTTTGTGTAATCTGTTAACACACATTGGAGGAGGAGAGTGCATGCTGCAATCCAACAGCCGCGGGGCGCACTCGGCTGGCCTCGTTGCCGAGGGGTAACGGGGTAACGAGGTAAAACGAGGTCTCACAGAATACTACCTTGAAATGTCATTTCCCACTTTAGATATCATATTCCCCAATGTACGTGCTTCGGTAGTGAGTGATATATGCCAAAGCCCAGTGTCATCCTATTCCTTCCCATGTCCCCAACCCTTTTCCAAATCCATTATTTCATCAACAAAGGTAGGCAGCGCATCCGGGAGCGTGCCGCAAAGTTTGTCATTTTGGACTAATTTTGGCATGTATCGCGGATGTCTATGGGCGACAGTATCCACATCCAGTACTAGGTGGACTGTATGCTCGTTTGCCACCTTTTTTCTATAAAAAATAATAATAAACATACGAGTACAGTATATGAAAAGTGATGTTTATAACCCTGGAAGTTGCCGGAAGAGCTTCGATGCCTCCATGCCCAGGAGCGCGATTTGCCGCTTCGATGCGTTTCTTTTATTCGCGTCAGATATAAAATGTCGACTTTAACTATTTTGGCTTATATAACTATTAGTATAGTATAGTATTTTAATATAAGTATGTATTGTTACTTATACCGGATCTCCTGCTAGTGTCTTTGTGTATGCGAAATATTTGTATACGTAAACATTGGGGCGGGGCTTGAGTGTTCCGCGACTCATTTATTTTTCTACTACATATAGTGATTTTTGCCTTCTATACGAACTGCGAAACATCCAATAATAATAGAGAGTCTGTGGGCATTTTATTTCCGTGCCATCTCTTTGATATCAAATCTACAATCGCTACAACTGAAACATTTTATTTTATAGAAAAAAGGCGGCAGACGAACATACAGTCCACCTGATGGTAAGTGGATACTGTCGTCCATAGATACCCGCGATACATGCCAACGTCAGTTTAGAATGACAAACGTTAGCACGCCCCTGTACGCGCTGCCTATCCTTGCAGATTAAGAAATGGATTGGAAAATGGGGAGGCATAGGATGGGATGGGAATGGGCTCTGGCACATCTCACTCACTACCGAAACACGTACATACATTGGGGAAATACGATAAAGTAGGAAATGCAGTACATTTCAAGGTAGTCTTCTGTGAGAGAGGGATAACGTGGCCAGTCGAGTGCGCTCAGCGGCTGTGGGAATGTGGTGTGCACTCTCCCCCTACAACATGTCCGAACTCTTTAGACGGATTTCGTGTTTTTAAAACATCGAGCAAAATTGTGAGAAACTGTAAATAGTTCGTATTTCGATCAAACTTCCTTGGGGCGTCAAAACCGAACATTGACTGTACTACTCAAACACAAACTTTCATTAAACCTACTCACACATTGACATTACAGTTTGGGTTCTTCGATGGAATGTGTGAGTGCAGCTTTTGGATTTCAAACAGCGCGTTCGCGTTCAATTTTTGATTTTCAGATATGGGGCGGAGTACTGGGAGCCTTGCTGGCATTATACGCGGTGGTGCAGTGGCGGGGTGTGATGCGTAGAGGTGGAGTGCACTACTCGTTGCTGCCGATACTGGCTGCGTGTGTTGCTGATGTTTTGTACTTTGTAAGATGTTATTATCTATTAAAGCGATTGTGCACTGCTCCAATCCAGTAATCTAAGCTAAAGTAGCGGTTTTTACATTTAAATACCCCACTGTTCATTTATTGGAGCCCAAAGGACGATGGGTTTAGTAGTGTCTCAAAAAAAACAACACACTTGAGACACTCGATACCTCAAAGCTTTCAGCTCATACATCTTTTAATGTTAAGGCAGTTATTGTCAAAACCGTGGGCGAATCATGATATACCACGATGTATCTATATGTTTAATTAATATCTATATGTTTAATTATACTATGATATATCTGTAATTTTAATGCAATTTTTATACTGATTTTCTATTCTTTTCGTTTTAATAATTCGCTATAATAAATCGCTTTTCTATTCTTATATAATGTAACTTATAATTTGTAGGGAGAGAGTGCACGCTACATTTCCACAGCCGCTGGGCGTACTCGACTGGCCATGGTATCTGTCTCTCACAGAATACTACCTTGAAATGTACTGCATTTCCTACTTTATCGTATTTCTCCAATGTACGTACGTGTTTCGGTAGTGAGTGAGATATGCCAGAGCCCATTCCCACCCCATCCTATCCTATCCCTCCCCATTTTCCCCATCCATCCCTTAATCCGCAAAGGTAGGCAGCGCATCCGGGGGCGTGCCAACTTTTGTCATTCTGGACTGAAGTTGGCACGTATCGCGGATGTCTATGGGTTACAGTATCCACTTACAGTCGGGTGGACTGTATGCTCGTCTGCCGCCCTTTTCTGTAAAGAAATGTATTTTATTGCTTAAAATCTTTTTCATAATTACTTTAGTAAGAAAACTTTTCGCTTTTGCGGTTATAATTGCTTATAACGATTACGGTAAATCATTATAAAGATACATAGTTACAAATTTTATGTAACCCAGTGTTGGGACCACATCCATACATTTTTACACATCGCCTTTTCTGCTGTCCAAATTTTTGCTAGTTTGGATTATTTTTACGGGCCGAAGTAGCTACTTACTGCCTTAAATATAATCTAGGTGTTTATGCAGCAGCGTCCCTTCCATAATTTCTACATAAATAACCGTCGAATTCTCAGATATCGAGATCTCAACCGTAATCCGGTATATAATTCCGCCTCAACTGCACCGTCATTCGCACTTCATTGAAAGCGGAGTAGTTCACAATCAGCTTATGCATAGACATGTATGTATATATCGCTTACCATACCATATCCGGTAATTTAGAGATGTAGACTGATGTCTCCCCACTGCTGGATATAAAATAAGAATAAACAATAATTTACTATTTATTCTGATGTCTCCTCCGCGGTTCGCCTTCACACACGAATGTCAAGAATTGTAATTCATATATTTTTCAAACAATGCACACTTTACCACCTTTAACACACTTTACCAAAATGCACCTTCCAGGTTATAGGACTTTTCCACGATCTATTATATTCAAACAATATAGTAATCTTGTTCAAATTCCATTTCTCAGTTTAATTAATGTTAAAAAAAAACATTTCAAGATTAATTTTGTTAAGACTCCATGTCTACATTTATGCAGTAGGTCTGGGGATCGATCACGGATATTTTAAGGGATTTTTATACACTTACTTTTATCGACAAAAACATCTACCCCTACCTAACCTACCTAGTTCTACCCCGCCTCACCCTCAATGACAGCCATTTTTATTTTTTAATCAGCGGGATAAGATATCCATCCTAATAAAAAACAATATCTATGAACATCGGGATCCTCTGGAATTTGACTATTTCCATATTTCGATGGCCCTATGTTCATAGATTACGTAGACACTTATTCGTAAATAGTATGCAAGCTTACATAAAAAATTTAGCTCCATCGGAATTATTCCTAGGTTCGTACTTTTTTTGTCTATTTTGACTGGACTGTTAATTAAACGTTAAACTTATAAATATAAATGTACATGTCCTGTAATAACAACATCCGTAATTTTGTAATGGAAACTCCGTAATGTTGTCGTTTCGGTAACCAGGTAATTCGACAAGAACTTACAACAACATAGCAAACAGAATTATCAAACTAAAGTGCAAACATGGCCAGATTATATCTGCCGCAGAATCGCTGGCTTTGGTAGAGGAGTTCTTGAATAGAGACCATACAGGAAACGCAGTACGGGGTGTTATCCGACTAGGTGAACCGATTACTTGACGAAGTTTGCAGGTAGTGGATGGAAGAGAAGGATAGAATAATCTACACCGAAGTCGAAAACTCATGTATGGTGCCGAGCCTTGAGAGAGGTTTATATCCAACTTTGGAGAGATATAAACTCATGGTAAGGTATGATCGCTTTGGCAATAAGGCCGCCTGTTGTACTTTTCGTGTTACCTACTTAAATAGTCTTTTTACAACATATGTTGGTGTGCAGTTTATCTACATACCTATTTTTTTGTATACGCAGGCTGCGGGATTTTCAACACTTCACGCATTAGCATCGGAGGCTGGCACACTGGGGCTCACTCTACCGTTGTCGCGTTCTGAGGAGTATATGATCAGAGCCTTCGTTTATTCTGCCGTTTCTCTCAAGGTAATTAAGCATCAAGCAATGTTAAGCATATGAAGCAAGACTCGCACGCCTAAATAAGAGAACAATAAATGGTCGAAGGTCGTATAGCTTGATAGCTGATCGTACTTCTATGGAGTCACCTCTATTGTGTACTTCGAATTCTCTAGGTCTAGCAAAGGTAGAGAAGCACAAAATAGAGATACTACGGGGTACTTGACTGTTTTATGGTTTTACGACTTAATAATAAATAATTTATGTTTATTCGCCAACAGGAAAAAAAAATCCAAAATAAAATGATTTTCTAGGTTGAATTGAGAACGTTGTGGGAGCTAGAGCCATTCGTAGTTATAATGACCTTACTAAAGAATGGCGTCATTTTGCTATATTACGATCATTTTTAATTTGTGAATTCTAAGCCTTATATGGTGGCGCGATGAGGGTATGCAAATAATTTGGAAAGAAAACAAACAAGGCAGCCGGCGGTTTTTACGTTGTTCACTCACGTCGTTTTTACCAGGGTCGTGACTCGATTAATATTGTTTTGTTGAAATTATTTTAACTTTATTTTGCGCGATGCCGACGATGGCAACTGAACGTTTTTTTTTTGCAGCGGGGAGGCGCGTAGCGTAATTGTAATTTTGTAGTTCTCCCGGTGACAGCTGTCAGTCGTCAGTCGCTTTCTGTCATGAACTATTTTTTTATATATAATTTATTTTTATACTGGCATAGCAAATAATAAACCAGAATTGTTTTTGTTACGTCATTGTCCAGTGCCGTAGAAGTAGGAGTCGCTCAGTAACGTGATAGCAGATTTACTGAGGACAGAGTTGAACTCCTCGGATGAACACGAAAAATGCAGTCTTAAATAAAAGTATTTAATTATCACAAACATTATGCACTTTAAACTATCGCTATTAAATCACAAATCCCACTATACACATTTTTTACAATAATTAAACAAAACTTCTCGGGTTCCCGTCAAACAAAAGTCCTGTCATGGACTAAAGAAAACCGCATTCGTACACATGGTCAAGCAATAAAGCGAAGCCAACACTATATATTGATGATTGTTATAAAGATATCCATTCAAGATCCTATCCTATTTTCCCTATGTACGTACGTGCTTCGGTAGTGAGTGAGATATGCCAGATCCCATTCTATCTTATCCCTCCCCATTTTCCCAACCAAATGCATTCCTCTACCTTCAAAAATAGTCAGCGCATCCGGGGGCGAGGACTGATGTTGGCATGTGTTGCGCATGTCCGTGGACGACAGTATCCACTTACCATCAGGTGGACTGTAATGTTCGTCTGCCACCTTTTTCTATAAAGAAAAGAAATATTTTGATTATGAAATTCTGGAGCATGCGTAACCGCACTGGGCCTGCGTGATGGACTATGGCCCAAAACCCCTACAGTGATTTCCTACAGGAGGCCCGTGCCCTGCAGGGGGACATGTGCACATGTTTATATTATAGCAATTTATCTTTTGACAGACCATCAAAGTAGTATACTTCAACTGGAATCACTGTCGCTGTGACATATTTTTCCTCGACTGGACTGAGTACAACACACCACTGAAAGGTAAGCAATAAAGTGCCTTTTTCATCTACGAACAAAGTAAAGTGTTGTCCCTTTAAAAGTAACCCGAAAGCCGCCCTTTCAGTCGGACGGGGTCACGACTACAGTTGGCGTCACCCAATTCAAACGTCATCGATATACTCGTAAGATAATAAATACATCTCTCATTTCGATGTGTACAATAAAATACTTAAACATAGTGTTTAGGACAAATATCAAATAATAATAATACTCTTTACTGCGTACACAACAGACAAAAACAAAATATACACATAGTGAGTCAGTTAACCAGCCAAGACATTTCTTTTTATATTATGTATTATTATTATTAAGAACTAATTTATCAAGTAACTTACAAAATTTCGACACAAAGAAAGAAAAATGCATGTGATGTCAACAAAATTGTCTTTTATTAGATAAAACAGTGTTCGAAAAAAGTAACAACTGGAAGGCGTCCGCGGTAGCGAGGGAATGGTGTTCCATGCAGACGGAGAGGAGAGCTCCGTCGAGTTATACGGTCATCTTAACACTTGTTATTTTACAGGCAAGTACTTTTATTTTTATCTTTCTATTTCTTTTTCACATCAAATAATTTATACAAAAGCTGCGGATTTTATGCAATCATTTACATACACTACATTTATTTGATTTAATATTTGATATTTTATTCCTAATTTGACAGTATTAAAGAAATAACGACAACATACATAATATATGTATTACTCAATAATTACACGTCACTATTATAACACAATCTATATAGGTATATAAAAATGGATGTTGGTATATCTGAGATTAATAGACTTCGACACCGTTTGACCAATCACCACGAAACTTGGCACATATATGTAATTGGTATACATAGGTATTTGAGCACGGAGAATATTTTAGAGCTATCGACTTTGTTGTAACTCGCCACTAGATGGTGCTGCAGCACATCAATTTTTATACCGTTCAACTGATCGCAAAAATCATATCGAAGGCAAAACAGAATAATTTGTTATTTTATATACAGAGGTAAATAAATATACACAGGCAGAACAACGTCTGCCGGGTTTTACTAGTATTATATAATATATATGTTGCAGTATGACAAAATTAAGAATAATAGATAGTGACTAAACAATTGTTTTATATTGTAACGGGTAAAATTAAAGGCTTTTGTTTACCTTTTATTTCTACTCGCCGTTTCGGCACCACCACCGGTATATTAGCCGTGGTCACCAGTTGAAATAAAAGTAATGAGAGCCTTTAATTTTACGCGATTAGACCCGATGAATAATGTTATTATTTTTTGCGACCGTATACATAATCTACCAATCGAGACGGGCGGCGCGCGCGGCGTGCCGGATTATGTCTCAAAGCCCCCTCGTGATTTACCTACTCGTGGAGTCCTGTGCCCTGTAGTGGGACGATATAGGCTGATATCGATATGTAGGTATATATATGCCTAGTCGCTGTCATATAATAAAACCTGAATCAAGGACCCATGCATTTTAAATGATGCAATTAATGATGATTAAATTATAATATATCTTAAATTAGGTGCATCTTGGAAATCTATTCCTATGTTACTATCCTAGATTTCAATAAACAGGACGCATTGCTATTTTTATATCGCATATGAAGTGTATTACTCTTAAAATTGAAGTATTATTGTTTTTTTTTGTATTATTATAGTAATATTACTGTTATTTGTGAAAAAAATTAAAGTCTAAAATACTCGTAGATCTGATTTCCCGATGTAAATCTATTTTCAAAACAACAACAATACATTTCAGCGTGATAATCAAAACCGTCTTTAAAGAACTACATTGCAATTAATCAAATACGATATGGTATTCAATATGATATTGAAGAGAGCTGTGAACAGGATTTTACAAGGTAAGCCACAGGTGCTCGCACCTCGCACCGCATTGCACCAGGTGTTGCAGGTGTCCATGGGCAGCGGTGATCACTTACCGTCACGTGGCCCGCCCTCTCGTCTGCCATCTGTTCTATGTAAAAAAAAAAAATTTTAATATTGCATCCCATGATGAGCTTTGACAAAGTTGATGATTATTTTCTTTTGTACAGAAAGAAAGTGACTGATGAGTGAAAAGCAAATATGTGTAATCAAACATTTATATATCAAAGTGGACACCCACGGTGATGTGGACATTCCAATATAATCAAATATTCTTATATCACAGAAGATACTCATGGATATCTACGACACAAACCAAAATCAGTAAAAAAAAATCGAAAGTTGATGCTACTGCGGATCGTTAAGCTTTACATCGGTACAAGAGTGTTAGAATTGCAACCTTTGACCGTACGAGTCACGGTCCGTGTAACACGCCTCAGCTATCGCAGCTAAAATACTCAACAAATTTGGCTCCGTAATGCCGCCTCCTAATTCTCGTAGATTTCAACTTACTTAATTGTAAGTCGAGTCAAGCACATCCGCACACACACAGACATATCGTTTGAAGTCGCTTGAACAGACTGCTAAGGATGTCTTAATAAGTTAAAATTTAATATGAGAGAAATTATTAATGACTTTTTGAGTCAGCTTGCCTATGGCTCATGCCTATATTCGGTGATTAAAATAGGTAAACATATGCATTAGGGTTCATGTTGCAATGCAAACAGTCTCCTCATGCATATTGTCTCATGCATGAGGGGTGAATGGCCTGAAAACGCGACGTTGACCAAGCGGGTTTTTTTTTTTATAGATTAGTGGGCCGACGAGCAAGCGGTCCCACGTGATGGTAAGTGTTACCGCCGCCCATGGACACCTGCAACACCAGGGGGTATGCGGACGCGCCGCCGACCTTGCGAAATCCTATACACAGCTCTCTTGAAGAACCCCATGTCGTAGCTTAATGGAAAGACCTCTGGCGTTGGGTTGGCGGGTTGGCGAGTCCACAATTTTAGTTGTAGTGTAGTTTTCTCAGCGCTTGTGGTAGCTGCTTTGTTATCCCTTAGTCGCCTTTTACAGGCTCTCTACAAAAGTCTCTACTAAATGGAGTGAAATTACATTCATGAAAAGCCTGTATAAACCATTTAAATAAGTTTTTCGCTCAGAAACTTCAAAAATGGCTAATGGCTCTGCCAGAAAAATGGCGGAAGATAGTCGAATTAAATGTACTATATTGCGTTCAATAAATATTTATGTAATACAAAAGAGTCTTTATTATTTTCACTATAAAAAGGCCGCGAACTTATCCGACTACCTAATACAAAGAAAACACAAGAAACTATGCAATTTGAAACCGAAATGTTCGTAGCAAGCGCGTAGCTTAAGGTCATTGCAGAAACAATGTAGCAGTGCTCCGGCGTAGCGGTTCTACGACACCACAGATGACTCCGCTACGGTAGTGTTTTGTGTAACGTTCCGTAGAGGCAGCATGTTTCTGTACCTAATATAAAAACTGCATTTAGCACTTCTTGTGCCTACTCTACACTCACACTCACCCGAAAAGCCTTGTCTTCGATTGGGAAACAAGCCGTGAACGCCGAAAAGTCCGCGAGAAACAACCACACTTGCGTTTTACGGCTGTTCACGGGGTTTCACAGCGGGAGTGTAGAACCAGCATTAAACCGCCTTCACATTCGCGTCGTGAAAATTAGTGAACGAGCGAGATAGTGCTAGGTACTGGCGTGAGTACTCTTATGAATGATTTTCCCGCCTTTCAGCGAGCGTCACTGTCATTCCGCTCCCAAAATAACTTGTACCCGAGATAAAATGTTCGCGCGGTATAGACGCGCGCGATATACACTCGCTACATTATCGCAGTTCAGTAATAAAAGTAACAACGGATGGAAGACTTTTCAAAATTAAAATTATCTTGGCACTTCACCAATAAGAATTTACTCTTCACTCAGGGATGCGAAACATCTTTTGTATAAGTAAATTAAACTATGCTATTATGGATATTCCTATAAATAAAATACTTTGCTACACAAAATTCATTTTCTAAATAATTTTATACCAATAACAAATTATCTGTTCACAGGAATCTTATCTATTCAGAGAAAAGAATAACACATTACATTATTATTAAACCATAATAAAGAAGTTCATCATTAAACATACATATAATATATATGTGTGATACGTTCCCATATATGTTGATGAACATAGTGACAATTTAAGTATTTTATAAGTATATGTAAATAGTATTATATTATTATCTAATAAAAAGAATAAAGTCCCATTATATAAAAATAGGATAATAATGATTTTAAAAATCCTGTAGTGATCCCAGTTGTAGGATAACATGAACTACGGTAGCGTGGCCGAGCGGTCTAAGGCGCTGGTTTAAGGCACCAGTCTCTTCGGAGGCGTGGGTTCGAATCCCACCGCTGCCACGTCCCTTTTTTTGTTTTTTACTGTCTCAAATTGTTATCAGTTACACTATGGTACAAAATTTACTTTCTATTGTTACATTAACATTTGTGCCTAATATTAATTCTGTAGGAGAATGACAGTAAAAACGCATTAGAATTTTTCCAACACGTAACATTTTTATAACAATTTTTCATTTTACCTACAGGATTTTTGGTTTAAAAAAGTAAAGTTTGGAAGATTAATAATAACAACAATATAAAATTGGATATTTTGCAACGGGAATGTCTCGTTTAAGTGTCTAATAATAGTCAGCCATCAACTCTTTGCCTTGATACCTCTTCGTCTTGCAGAATATATCCTGGTGGCAGTTCACAGTGTTCATCGCTTACTGGCTCTAAATTCTCAGTTCAAAAAATTAAATAGTAAGTGAATGTTCGGAGACATAAGAAACTAAATCACCTTCCTAAAAGAAATGAACTTATAGTCACGTTGACGAAAGTAGGATATTATTGTATTAAGATCAACTGCCTCAAGAGGTCTTTCCATTACGCTACGATATGGGGTTCTTCAAGAAAGCTGTGAATAGGATTTTGCAGGGTCGGCGGCGCGCCCGCATACCCCCTGGTGGTGCAGGTCTCTATGGGCGGCAGTAACACTTACCATCACGTGGGATCGCTTGCTCGTCCACCCACTTGTCTATAAAAAAAACATGCATATTCTAAACTTTCAGTCTGGGTGCTAAAATTTCGACCTTCTTTTTTCTTAAATTCAAAACTTCAAGCCATTCGGATATCCTTGTATAATGAAATATGGCTCAGTTTTAGAAGGATCAGCCTGAGTCTGGTCAAAGCCTCATCACTTTGAGCTTCAAAGTGACCAGTCTTTATCTACGTGTTTTTGAGTCCAAGTAAAAGTCGATGAATAATTATCTGAGCTTTTTTTTTACAGAGAAGAGGGCGGACGAGCAAGCAATCCCACGTGATGGTAAGTGTACCGCCGCCCATGGACACCTGCAACACCAGGGGGTATGCGTGCGCGCCGCCGAATCGTGGTAATAGCATGTCCTGACTATGAGAGATTCGCCTCCTAGGTCTACTTGCAGATGGCAGAAGTGTGGACACTTAATTGTATCTTTTGACTTAACTGTAATGAACTTTTATGTTATGAAACAAAAGTAACAGTCTGACAGATTATCTTTGGGTTCACTTCAAATCATTAGGCTTGTAAAATTCATTAAGTAGTCGTTTACATTTTGCCCAACATGTAACAAGAGTAACTCATAATACACAACGAACACGTGCCACCCTCGATTTATCGCGATTACACAGAGGAAAGCCAAAATAGTCAAGATAATACTTATTGAACAAAGGCGTAAATTTTCTTAGTCGATTTTTAAGTTACCTCTCCACACACCTAACAAGAACAGTTAGGATTATATTTACTGATGTAACTAAAAATAATAGGGTATCTCTTAGTAAAAAGAATTTAAATATCAAGCCACATCCGCGAATATACTAAAAAGTGCTACTTTTAGTACATCAATTACAAAAAATCTGAAGGTGATGGAAAGAAAACTTTTTGTTTTATAATGTGGGTAGGTATCTAAGCACGTATTACACGTTCGCTGTCAAAACTAGTGTATAACAGTGTTATCAAATTGATTATGAACTTAAATAGGATAGTATTATGAATTTAAATTTCTTTAGGATTTAAGAAAATTTAAAAAGTAGAAAAAAAATATTGCTTAGCTCTCAGTGGAATACGCGCTTCGGGCTCATAATTAATTATGCTAACTTGTTTTTTTAATTATCTCTATTGATAGCTAAGAAAAAGGTAGGCGGGGCAACCTTTTTTTTTCGGGAACGTGCCCACGTTTGTTATTCTGGACTTACAATGGTATGTAACACGGATATCCATGGGCGACAGTACTCATTTGTCACCAGGTGAACTGTTGGCTTGCCTGCCACCTTCTGAACATAAAAAAAAATATTTAAAACATATTTAATGTAGGCTAACCTAACCTAAGCTTTATTTTTTATCGTGGGGAAATCCATCATGATTTACGCCCCCGCCTAACGTAACCTAACCTATTTAATGTAAGTCTATTTTTAGCTTATGAAATCATGGCAAATGTACCTGCCCAAAAGTACAGGGTACTTATGGGCAGTATCCGCCATAGCTTGGTGGTCATCATATACTACCGTTCTTCTATCGCGGTGGATACTGGATAGAGTTGCCGGTCCACCTACAGCGGTTTTGCCGAAGGTGTGTGCTGGCGTGGGAATATCTTTGTTGGTCTTCCAGGAGGAGTTTTATGCTCATTATGTGCACGGGAGGTGAGGATAATAGAAATTTATCTAAATTAGTTTCGTGTCGATACGGAAGAAGATTGCTAACTGAGTTATTTTATACAAAAAAATTTTTATCTTCTGATTTATTTAATTTAATATATACAAACTTTATTACATAATAAGTACAAAAGGTGAACTTAATACCATAAAATATCTACCAGTCAGGGCCGTCTTTACCAGGGGGTGCAAGGGGTGCGGTGCACCCCGGGCGCTCACCTTTTAAAGGTAATGAAAAAATATAACGCTATAGTAAACAATTACACAATAGGATATTTGACTGTCATAGGATACACAATAGGATATTTGACTGTCATAGGATACACAATAGGATATTTGACTGTCATAGGATACACAATAGGATGTTTGACTGTCTTAGGATACACTCCCGCACCCCGGCGCAGAATAGACTTAAGACGGCCCTGCTACCAGTCAATCATCAGATTATACAGAAAAAGATCACAAGTATAGTTTTTAATTAGAAAATAGAAAGCACAAAGGTACAGGTATTATTTATTTACGTCAAAAGTTACTTAAAATTAGTAAATTTATTACATTAATTAATATTAAAAGATTAGAATCAGTAAGATATAGCATGTAGCATTAAGTCCTCCCATTGGACTTCGTGCAATAAAGCAATAATAATAATAATATCGCTGATTTTTGAAGCAATAGGAATAGAGTTTACCGATTGCTTATTTGTTTATATCGATTTTAGATTAAACAAAGATTAAAGTATGATATTTCTTGGTAGAAACGACGACTCTCCAGATGTCAATGTCAGGACAATGTCAGGACCACTGGCAACATGTCGTATTGTGTGCGCTCCTCAGTTAAGGGTGGTCTGCAAGCAGTTGTCCACACCCGGACATGGTATGCAAATGTTATATATTTTAATTATTGTATTTACTTATTTACTTCAGACAACAAGGCCCATAGAATTTACATTCAAAGCTAAATGTGTGCACTATGCTTTGTGTTGTCCGTTGTTCCTCGGAAACGCCGGAAGACCATCCTTCGGCCAGAAGTCCTCCCTGGTGTACATCTCCAGGTCGTGCGACGGGACTAGCATCACAAACATCTTAATTTTTTTTTTAGTTTTCTAATGTTGATGGGTAAGATTACCCGAATTATTGTCTTGCTTTTTGTACGATGTATATACACGTACATGTAGATTTACTTTTTATATATTTAATTGAGTAGTGGAGATGCGTGCATTGCACCTTGCTCGCGACCCACTTTTATCAATTATTGTTTAAAAGTCAATCAGATAATATATGTTGACCGGCAATTTCTTGCACATAATATATGTACATAATATATAGCCTATGTCCATCTGGAATAATGTACCTTATTCCATGATATCGATCATCGATCGCGCATTGGGTATTTCAAAGAACTAAACGTTCGCGTAAAGACACGCCAGCAGAGGAGAAGAGGCCCCTGCAGAACAGGGGCCTTAAGCACCAGCTTATATGTTAATCCGCCACTACTGATATGCTTCCAACACCACGCGTGAATAGGATTTTGCAAGGTCGGCGGCGCGCCCGCATACCCCCTGGTGTTGCAGGTGTCCATGGGCGGCGGTAACACTTACCATCACGTGGGACCGCTTGCTCGTCCGCCCTCTTCTCTATAAAAAAAAAACACCACGCTTGTTTCATATAATAGTATCTATACATGTAATAAAACTGTAGAACCAGCGTGTCTGTACATTGAATATATTTACCAAAAACTATTTGGGGGCGATGTATCAGAATACAAAAAGAGGATTTTGAAAATGTTTGTCTGTTCAGACACGCTAATCTCCAAAACTACTCAACGGATTTTCATGGGATTACCACAGGTTAATTAAGCTTAGCTTGGAGCTTTGAATAGACTTTATTTCATCAAAATTGGCTGACGGGAAGAAATGATGCTGTATAGAAAAGCTAAATCAAACTAAAATTCCACGCGTACGAAGTCGCGGGCACAGCTAGTAATAAATATATGTATACATATTTATATGTATATTTTAAGTATTTATTATTGTTATTTATTTGTATATTTCATTTAACTTGATTCCAGTGGGATCTTTAGGTGTAATTGATCTGAATAAAAATTACTCTAGATGTTGACACGGCACATGTTATAACTACAAATCCGTCCAGTGGTTTTAACGTGATGCGCGTGCAAACAGACAGACAAAAATTCTAAAAATTGTTGTTTTGGACTCTGTATCATTTTTAGTTTAGTTTACACTGTAACTGCTTCTTTCAAAAAAATATTTAATGTACGGACACGGTTTTGTTCGTAACAAAACCGTGTCCGTACAATTTTTAAAAATATTTATAGATTACATGTAAAGACGGTTTTTTGCGATTTTATTATATGTGTAAAGCGCGCGCCACGAGCAGGAAGAATTTCGGTCATTGAATGAGGTCAGCCAAGAGTGGACGAAAAAGAAATTTGTATGAAATCGCATGATAATGATTATTGATGAGTGTTCAGACAGACAGAAAAAAATCTGAATATTATTGTTTTGGATTCTATATCATTCGTAGGTACTTTATATTGTAATCACCTTTTTCAGAAAACATCTCATGTACAGTCATCACTTTGTTTTGATTAGATTATTTTGTTCTATTTTAGCGGGCCTTGGCGAACGTGACACGAGACAAGCGCTCCTGTCAAGATTCCTTGCTGCTTTCTTTGAAAGGGTATGAGGATGCTGTTCATTTGATTTGGCACAATGAAGCCACTTATTCACTGCCTATTATTTTATTTTTTTATGTTAATCTAAACATTTTATTTTGTAGGTATATATTAACTAGGTACTATATGTAAGTATTATTATTTTTATTTATGTATGCACTACGCACGCCTGTTTTGTTCCGACCAAAGTCTCTATTTCTCGATTCTGCTGGAAGAGATTTCCACGTACATGTACATTGTTTTAGTGTGCGTAAACTTGAGCACGCTATGTTGGGTATACGAGCACAACCACTACTAAGCGTAACTATGTTTCGTGTATCATCGGGTCTCTCCGAGAGTGTACAGCCGGCATAATGGAATACCAAGTTAACATACTTTGTACAATCACGGTCATAACTTTGTTAGTTCATTCTTCTCATGTATCATGATTCAGCAAAATAAACCCACTCCGAATATTTGCTATCTACATACATGTTTAAACAGTTTTTCTAGGGATTGTAACATGTAAAGATTAAAGCAATAAAAGGTCTGGTTTTATGAATGTTTATTTTTACGACATTATTTTTTATGAACGAGTCACTCGAAAAGTTAGCGGACTTAATACCTAGTATTGATTGACACAACGTTCGGGCGGATACAAATCCTTTTGCAGTTCATTATTACATTTATTTAGAAGGTGTCTGTCTAGGTGTGACTAGCCGCAATAACAACGTGGGGGTACATACCTTCAATGATTAATGGGACAAATAAATATAAATGTTTAAATACAACGTATTTGACAAAGCGGCGGTTCGACAAACCTTCAATTTAAGGTTCAATTAAAAACATCAATTAAAATTACAATTTACTCGTTTAATCCAAAAGAATTTCTCCATCTTGGAAGCTTTTAAAACTTATCTTGATGACTGTTTGTTGGAAGGCTCTAGACGGCGTGAGCTGGGTTGCCAGTGAGAGAACGATCCTCGAGCGATTACTCGACGTTGAACTCGTCGTCAGAGAAGCTATTAACACCAGCACATTGCTATACGACCCTGATGGTAACACGCCGTCCTGTTTCACATTAACTTGGTTAGTATTCATTTGTTTTTCATTACCTTCCGTCGCAAAGAAACTGCCTGAAACTTTCGAGTGAGGGGCGGAACTTTAAAGCCGCAAAAGCTGTTGTTCGAGTAAATTAGAAACATTCCTAGTGAAACAATATACAAACTTTCTACAAGTATTTACATTAGTACATTAGAAACGAATGTTTTGTTAACTCGTTTCAACAATATAGATCGTATTCGTATGTATGTATAAATAAACTATGCTATATGTTTGAAACACTATTTGGACTGTTTTTTTTATAGACGATGGCCGCAGACGAGCATACAGTCCACCTGATGGTAAGGGGATACTATCGCCCATAGACATCCTCGATACATGCCAACATTAGTCTAGAATAACAAACGTTGGCACGACCCCGGATACGCTTTAGAGATATAGGAATGGATTTGGAGAAAGGGTTGGGAAATTGGGAAAATGGGAATGGGCTCCGGCACATCTCACTCACTACTGAAACACGTACGTAAATTAAGGAAATATGATAAAGTTGGAAATGCAGTACATTTCAAGGTAATCTTTTGTGAGGTAATCTTTTTTCAAGGTAAGCTGGGCGCACTCGACTGGCCACGTTACCCCTCGGTAACGTGGCCAGTCGAGTGCGCCCAGCGGCTGTTGGATTGCAGCGTGCACTCCCCCCTCCCAATTTTTTTATAATAGTTCATATTTCATTATACGTAAATTTATTCCATCCTTTCTCGCTCCTGAAACTAGTATACCACACTGTCAATAAAAGTCAATAAAGTTCATATCGACAATAACGTCACAGTTGTCGCTCAGATTACGTCGCAATTGTCGTTCCAGAAGTAATTAAATGAGCAACAGAAAATTGACGGCAGCAAATTTAAAGCAGGGTTAGGTTTAGGTTCTCCGATGACAATAAATGAAAAGGAGAATACGTCGAGTTAGTGATGACATTTTAAATTATTTAAAAACTGTAAATTAATTAAAATTGGTTTGCCGTGTCTTGACTGCCGGCAATGGGTTATAGGCAACCCCATCTCTTCCCGTGAGTGTCGTAAAAGGCGACTAAGCTATAACAAAGCCGCTGTCACAAGCTCCGAGGAACTAACTACACCACTTCTATTCGTAAAAGAGTGGACTCACCAACTCGCTCGTCCAGCGCGGCGTCTCAAGGCCGTACATACCTCATGCACAAGTCAATGTGCACGAGGAGGCCCATGTGCAACAGTGGATACTGAAAGGGCTGGTTGCATTGCAAAATTAGTTACTTCCGTTATTAAATAAAACTGTTGTAAGGTTGTTTTGTTGGTCACAATTTGCTGCTAATTTAGTATTATTTGCTGCTCGTTTAGTATTATCTCCTGCTCATTTAGTATTATTATCTGCTCATTTAGTATTATTTGCTGTTCATTTAGTATTATTTGTTGCTCGTTTAAATACAATAAATTATCAAGCCGTGTATTTTTAGGTGGGGCGAAGAATGGACCCTTGCGACTTTCGACGCGATGCTCTTCGGTTGTGTTTTAATCGGCACTGAAGATTATTTGCTGGCCGCATTAGTAACAATAACAGTTTGGCAGGTAAATGTATTATATTTAATAATCTTTCTCTATCATTGTATAAAATCACTAAAATTAAAACTAAGAAGCGATTGAATCAAAATAAATTGACATAGGCAAATTTCAAAAATACAGTTGGAAGTTAATTCGGTAGTGTACATACTGATTTAGTACTTTTTTGTAACGTAACAGTGATGTTAACAAAAATGTGTACACCTGTAATAAATAAGTCAACATATGAGAACATGTCATTATGACTCAGTTTTATGCAAATGTATATATGTAATTGTTGGTTGCTAAAATAAAATAAAAAAATATATATATAAAACATTCGTAAAATATAAAATTTCATAAGCAATTTAGTACATTTATTGTTTGCAGGTAATGAAGTATACCAGGTCGTGGTTTGGTAAAAGAAATATTAGAGAAAAGATTACCGTTGGTGAAATCAACGTTAGTTTATAAAGTTATTGCATAGGTTATGCTCTCCATCAAGCAGAGGTCCCTCCTTGTAGTTGATTAAAGGTGATTTAAAGACCCTAAAACGCTGTACTCGTATTTGCTATTGCAAGTTGGCTATAGTTCGCCGTTTTAAAGTTTAGACCACACGCTCTTGATAGCAGACCCTGGGAAGTCAGAGGATCGTTTCATCCCTGCCATTAAAGGCATCATTGACACAATTTAACGCCACCTGAGGGACACATGCTTAGAGGTAATTTTGACGAACGCGAGCAACAGTTACCCTTTTGAAGAATAACTGAAGACATATAATCAATTGCAATGTTTGCGAGACAGTTTTATTGAGAAAATGAATGTTAAACTTAATATTAATTCTAGGAACGTGATAAAGTAAAAACAATTGTTAGAGAATGTATGTACATTGTGTATATCTAATCTTGATTAATATATGTTTTGTTGTAACAAGAAATGAAAAAGAGTGTAACTCAAATGACCAATGCGATGACACCTGTAAAAGTGAATGTGAACAAACAGGATTGAGCATTGAAGAAATAACGCATCCCAGCACTACAGAGGTGTATATAGGTCGGTCATACAAGAATAATGATGAAAAAACTCCCAAAACTACACCTCCTGAAGTAATGTCAGCTAATGGACCATTTTACAATTTCATAGTAAATCTTTGCAATGTCATTATAAATAGGTTCCCATATAAAAAAAATCCCGGCTATTTCTTATTATTAAGCAAAACTCTCCGAGGGCGTGGGACTGATTTCTCTGTAAAAAGAATAGTACGAAAACTAACTAAATCATTAAAAAGACTATCGGTATACAACGGACGGATACTCAGGAAAATAGTACGACATTTTCTTAACTTCGTAACAGAGCCAAAGCCGAAAAGGAGAGAGTTTCTCGCCGCCATGAATTCTTTATATTCTTTAACATCCGATATTAAGTTCGACGACTATATTTATGATCTCAAAAGATATGCCGTTAGAAGAAGAACGTTTCGTACAATTTATGAACGAACTCTCACAGTGTTCAAATTTATTATATTCCGCAGATTTTCGAAACAAAAAGAAATCATTCGACGGGACATAAATTTAAAATTACTATATGCCGTGTTGGAATATAAGAACGAAGGACGGTCCATAGCTTTATTCCGACATTAGTTTCATAGCATCACGATGTTCATAGCGTGAAATTGAATTACTTTATGATTTTAAAAAGCTTAATCAAAAAAGATTACTTTTATCGATAGCATTATGACTGCGAATTTTATTCGTGCCTTGTTCGCGATTTCTTTCGTACAATTAATTTAAATAGAATGTTTTATCATCATAATCCTTGATATATATAGGTTCAATCACTTCTATATAGTTTACAACTCAAAGGATACTTTGAGTTTCGTGTGGAACCTTTTATGAACCTTGACCAGTAAATATTTCTTGGACCGTAAACCAAAATAATATTGTCAAAAACTCAGTCAGCATTTAGAAATATGGAAAATCGTCAAGAGCCAATATTAAGCATAGTTACTTAAGCGAAATGTCTGGGTGGGACGGTATGGAAATAAGAGATGAACTTAATACAATTAACGAAGATCTTCAACCAAATAAATTGACATAGAAAATTCCTAAAAACGATAAATCAATTCAAGCATTCAATGTGATGGGAAATCTGCTTTTTGATAATTACCTGGAATATTTGAAGGATTATGGAGCGGAAAAAATATAATATGTACAAAGAGAAAGAGACTAAGCTTTTGGAACACGTGATTGTGGGAAATATTTTTAAATTGAGTCATAGAGAACAACGCAAAGCAGAGCAGACTATGCAAAAGGCAATGAAACAGTATGAAACGTACGGAAATTATTTGTAACAGTATATAATTTTACAAATAAATTCCATACTTTTTATATTGTTTCATTGCCCATTGCAATTTCTCCTCTATGGTACTTTGCGTTGTTTTCTATGAGTTAATTTATTTTTAAAAAGTACGTTCTTTATTTAAATAATTACTTTGTTAAGGCACGAATTTTCCGTTAAAGTAATAGTTACATTACTTTTTTTGTAATAGTTAGATTGGTACTTATTAAAATTAGTTGCGTAAATTTTAACTAACTTCGAATGTAGTTTTATTTCTTCACATTCATAAAATTTATAATTCATTGGTTTTAACCTTCATTAATTCTTAACGCCCTCAGTGATTTTTACTAGGGGAGGCCTGTGCCCTGCTGGCCTATAGGCTGATATAATAACATTAACGGTTAAATAATTTACCTATGATCGGTATACTTATGGGATGGATAATTGACGATTCTCTGTTTTATAATAAGATCCAGTCGCGTTTTTTTTTTCTTGTCGTTTTATAGAAAGAAGATGACAGACGAGCAGGCGCAGGCAAGTGATAAATGGATACTGTCGCCCATGGATATTCGCAATAAATTCTAACATCATTCCATAATTACAAACAATTTAAGAATGGATTTGGAGTAAGGGATAAGATGGGATGGGAATGGACTCTGGCATATCTCACTCACTAATTAAACATACATTAGATATTTATTTTAAAAAGCTGAAAATATTGACCCTACCATCGCTATATATCTATGAAGCTTGTAAATTTGTAAAAGAACACCTAAATAATTCTAAATTGATAGAAATTAAATATCCAAGGGGAAAAAGAAATAAAATTGAAGTATGTATTACCGGACTCCATAAAGGAACTGACTTGTACACAATTTAAAATTAAAAAAAAATATTAATAACAAAAGTGACTAAATGTTATTGAATTACAGCTATCAATGAATATTTATTACATGACATTAATGTATAGATTCAAAATTTCACATTATTATTTATAATTATTAATATTTTTATACATGTCCAATATTTTTAATTTGTCCAAGTTTAATTTGTATATCCTGAAATTTAATCAATGTTATTAAATGTTTGCATGTCGACAGCGCGGCGGGCGGGTTGCAGTGATACTTCATGATACTATTTATATTTACTACAATATTCACCTGTGACTGTCAATAAAGAAGTTTGAAGTTTTGGCGTAATAGGATAAAGTGGGAAATGCAAGTGCATTCCTTAAAATCCATTTATTAATCCTCAAAGGCAGGCAGCGCATCTGGGGGTGTGCCAACGTTTGTCCTTCTAGACTGAAGACTTGGCATGTATCGCGGATGTCCATGGGCTACAGTATCCATTTACCATCATATGGACTGTATGCTCGTCTGCCCCCTATTTTCTATAAAAAAAACATATTACGGTAGTCTTCTGTGAGAGAAGGGTAATGTGACTCGTCGAGCTCGTCCAGCGGCTGTGGGATTACAGCGTACATCACCCTCCCCTCCCGATTTGAAGGAACCTTATCTGCACGAGGTTGGGTTAGCGATAAATAGACTTAATATTTTTATAGACGATAAATATTATAGTCTTTTTTGCAAGTCACGAGGCCTCATCGTCCTTGCTTTTGGATAAATATTTAATTAAGCGGATAGTAACTTTCATATCAATATATTTTAGGCCCTGCCTATGACATTGCCGTTTGTTCATAGTGGGCAGTTTGAAATAACCAATTGGTTATTTCAACCAAGATAGATAACCAATTGAGATAACCAATTGGTTATCTATAACCAAGTTATAGATTATAGAGTTATAGATTGTTTATAGATCTTGCGTTTAACTTGGAATTCCAAATTCAAATTAATTTCAATTTAAAGCTATGACATTTTTTTTCAAATCAATTAGTTATACCTACAATTGTTTTTCCGTCAACCGACATTTTGCTTGGATATCGTTATTTGCGACCACGGAAAAGTTAAAAAAATGAGGTATGGTGTACGGACCAAAGACTGCAAACGAACGCACGGTGCGTTTTTGGTTTGATCGTTTCCGTTCGGAAATTTCTAGAACAAGCCCCGTGGACGACCTGAGACTAAAGTCCATAATGACATAACGAACAAATAGCAATAATGGAAGGGATTCATTTCTAACCCCGTCTGAGTTAGCAGCAGCATTCGGCGTAAGTGACAAACCGATATTGATTCATTTGCATCAAATCGGGAAAGAGATGTAGCTCGGAAAGTGGGTGCCGTATAAGCTTAGTGTAAATCATTTGCAAACACGCGTCGAAGCTTGCCTTACTTTGCTGAACCGTCACAACAATGAAAAGATTCTGAATCATATTGACAATTGTGATGAGAAGTGGATCCTGTATGATAATCGTAAACGTTCGTCACAATGGTTGAACCCAGGAGACAGTCAAACAATGTCCCAAACATAAACTGAGTCAAAAGAAGCGCATAGTGACTGAATGGTGATCCTGAGCCGCTATTATCCACTACAGCTACTTGAGACCTGGCATAACAATTAATGCAAATGTGTACTGTGAATATTTGCAAACGATGATGGACAAGCTCGCTATCAAACAACCGAGTCAGGACAATCATTCTAGTCCACTGCTTCTCCATGATAACGCTCGCCCACACACTGCACGGCAGACAGTCTCAAAGTTACAGAATCTGAGACTGGAAACTCTCCGTCACCAACCGTACTGCCCCTATTGTATTTAATTTTTTTCGAAATTTGGATAACTTTTTAAATAGGGAAAATTCAACTCCGATGAGGCAGTCATCAATTCCCGTCCCCGGGAGTTCTATAGCAGAGACATCAATCAACTTCCATTAAAATGGCAGAATCGCATTGACAATAATGAACAATACTTCGATTAATTAAATATATAATTTGTTATAAAAAAAATATTTTAATTTTTCCATAAGTATAAAACGGCAATTTCATGGGTAAGGTAAATAAAAATAAGAAATTTCATAGATAAGTGCGCCAAATAAAAATAAATAATTAGGTATTAACATTACTTTTTCAACTAATGTTTATTGATAGAAAAAAAATAGTCGAAAAAATAATGTTAGTACCGTATTTTAATTCAATAATTAAATTAGCCTAGCATTGAATTAAAGTATCAATATTATCTTTCCAACTATTTTTAGTGATAATCTATTCATTTCCAGTCTCAACTTTCTTTTGCCAGACTTCGTGCACAAGTACAAGCATAATAGACGCATGATCGATTTCATTTTGGTTTCATGCAACACGACAGTACTATCAGTAGCGCCTCTAGCGGACAAATTTAAAACTAAAGTGCCGTTCGTTCTTTATAAAATAATCCAATTTGCTAACAAAGAATAAAAAAGTCAGCAAAATTAATTGGTGTTAGAGTATGTTAGGCTTCATACGCACTTGCGGCTAACCGCCATTGCGGCCAGCCGCAATGGCCTGCACATAATTTGTATGATACCGCGTAGATTATGCGCACTTCATGCGGCTGAACACCTGCCCCGCGGCCATTTTCTCGTTTTTGTGCCGGTTACCCGCACGTGCGTACGTAGCCTTAGTGTTGCTACTGCTATCCGCTGCTGGCAATGATTAACAATCGTGGAGCAATTAAATACAGAAGTTTACGTTATGGAATAAACTTGTTTAATTTGCAACCGTTACGACCAATCAGGAAAATTTTATAGCACTAGACGGCCATATCAGAATATGGGATTTAATATCTGTTAAAATATTACATCCCACTATAAAACATAGGTACGCTTTGCATTAAATATCTAATGCTTTTTATGTTAAAATTATTTCAAATGAAAAACCTCAGGTTCCAATACAGCTCTCTAGGAGGTATTAAAATGGTAAAGAACCGCAGGATGAATTCGGGTCGTTGACATGAGATCAGCCAAGACTGGTTGGTAAAGACATTCGTATGAAATCGTCGATCAAAGACCACTTTACTAGACCCCTCATATTCTTACTGGTCGTGGCGCGTGCTTTAGTTCTCATTACAGTCATGTTACAATAATTGATACCGCGTCCATTCAAAACACATCGAATCCATTCAATGAACACCATTGAACACTATTAGAATACGTTGATTTTTCGTAGCGGTAATTGATAAATACAACTATGTAATAAGAAGCAATGTTTTGTCAGGTAATGGCTTCGTTAACACGTTAACTGCCATTAGGCTATTTGTCCAACACGACATAAACATACCTCTTTGGTCGTTTCCTACGGCCTGTCTGATTACTATGTTACAATTTGATTACTCTACTTGACCCGTGCGGCCCCATAGAGTAATAGTAACCGGTTGTCAACTTGACTAGTCTCGGTCCCCTCAACCCTCTCATAGGCGGAAGAAGTAAAATGTCTCTTAGAAATAAGCTGACATTGTACAAAACCTTCGTACGTTCCATAATGACTTTCGCTAGCATCTTTGCACACGCATTCCAACATTATTTCTCCGACTGTAACGTTACCGTTGTCGTCGTCGTCCTCGGCACGTTCTAGTCGACCCCGACCACTCAATTACTGCTGCCACTACACTCAGTTCCTAGACTACACTCACAGGCTACGCATCTACACATACGTCCCCGCCGCGCCGGCGGAGACGAGGATGTCACCCTAGCTACACCGTGAATACACATCGGTCTTCAACCAACACTTTTACTAGATATCGGCATGCCTGCCTACCAGATGCCAGCGCTTCTCACCGACTCGCGATCCCGCGGTACCCTCCCAAAACAACGCCCTAAGCCGAGGTCCGTTCCTTCCGCCGGTCTAACGGCGGGGGAGCCCTAGGCTCGTTGCTTCACACACTCTTTGCTCCTGGCTGAGCGTCTTCTGCGTTCGCCCTAAAATATACCGTACATGTCCGGTGACTCTTGAAAGGCCATTATGGCCACAAGAATTTAGCCATTCCGGTAAGAAATAACGACTTTTATCAATATTTCGTTGACATTTTTATGATAATGTTATTCAAGCAGTGTGACGGTTAAAAACTGAACAAAACGTTATTTCATTCAAATCAAACAAATAAACATAGGAGAGCGACTATGGATAGTGCTATGCACATACAAGTTAATGAATCACCAATTATTTATTTATAGTTAAAGTAACTAAAATCATTGAAATTCATTGAATAAACTTTATTTATTAATTAGATACCTATGTATTAGTTTTAGTGTACTGAAATATACATAAATAATAATGAATTATCAACTTATTTAAGGAATTTATGTCATAATTATGCCAAAATATACTAAAATTCACCAGTAAGCTAAAAATATTCCAAACAGGCCAAAATATGATAAATTAGTATCGAATATGCTAAAAATGATTGCACTGCTCCTGACTTACGTATTATGTCCGCCATTTGTCGGGATATTGATAAAAAGAACCCGGGTAATTTGTATAATTTTTATGCCAATAAATGTAGTATTCGATTACAGTGTACCCACTAAGCCGTAAGACTAAAAATCGTCGATTTTTGTAACTTCAACTTTTGGAGCCTTGTCGAACACTGGGACCTACTTACCGCTTTTCAATAAACGTTGTTTTTTGCTTTGCCACCCATGCCAGTGGTTCATCATTCATCACAATGTGACTTTTAGTCTTTAGTCATATGATCTCACCCACCGTACCTAGTACGCGTGATGTCTTAAAGGGGCTTCCTTACACCTACAACTACAATATAGATAAGACTTCGACGAGAGTATTCATATATATGGTATTTGATATTATCAATCCATCTATAAATCCTCACATTTTGAACCGATATTTTTCGGTAAAAATTAAAAAACAAAAAATTAGAAATAGACATATTTTCCAAAGACAAAATTTATTATTTAGCAACACCGACATCATCGATGAACAAATGAAATACGCCAACGTCATGGTCGTCATGTACCAAGTAGTTTGGTGAGACTAGATAGCTTGTTCATTCGGCGTTTCAAATATCTTGTAAATTTACGAATTGTAACTTTATTTTCTGATAGAAATGGCAGATAATAAAAAGTAAGTCAATAATAATTACTAATATTCTCCCGTGTCCTTACTGTTGCTCTTTTGTAATAAATTGGTTTGTATAACTGCAATCTACTTATGAAAATTGGCTTGTCATCATGTCCACTACTCGGCAAAACCTTGTTCCATGAATTGATATTTGCCGATTCATTGAAATAAAAAGTTTCTGAATACAGTTACAATCATTTCTCATACGAACTAAATGAAATAATTGTGTTTTTTTTTAAGTTTCTTTGTTAGACGTTGACGCGCTGGTTTGGTTATGATGGCCGTGTTCTACCGCCTGTACAGTGGAGAACGCTCTAAAGAATTCTTCAATATAATTCCCACCTCTGGTTTCTACAACCGCCGCTCCCGTCACAGAAGTGCAGTCCATCCGCATTTCCTCGATACCAAGCTGTCGCATACCTACTGTTCGGTCCAAAAATCATTTAATACCGCTAACCCGTAGGCTGTGGAACGAACTACCTCAAGAGGTCTTTCTATTACGCTATGATATGGGGTTCTTCAAAAAAGGTGTGAATATGATTTTGCAAGATCGGCGGCGTACCCGCATACCCCCTGGTGTTGCAGGTGTCCATGGGCGGTCGTAATGCTTACCACCATCACGTGAGACCACTTACTCGTCCGCCTACTTCCCTATAAAAAAATAAATATATATATATATAAAGTGCTTGTGTTTTGTGCAGCCCCGATGATCTCTCTACCGCGATTTTGCGGCGCAAGGACAGGCCCAACCGTTTGATCGTCGAAGAAGCAGTCAGCGATGATAACTCTGTTGTGGCATTATCACAGGTAAGTGTCATGTCAATTATTTCTATATAAGACTATCCTATTCATACCACATTATTTTTTACTGATACCACTTTACTGATTTACTTTTTAAATACTATCTCGTTATCCCATGAGTAATATTTTAAAGTTAGTTAAATATGGAGTGTTAGTCATTCATAAATTGTATTATATGTAACTTCCATGTGGATTTACAGTTACAATTTATACTGGTATATATTTATGATTTCTGTCTTACTAGAAAGGCATTCATTTAATTTGATAATTTATTAGATGTAATAATACCTAAAAAGACAAATATGGTTTACTCAATTAAAACTCTGTGCCAAAGTCCAGATCTTCGTTTGTGTGTGTCCATTCCAGAGGAACTATCTCACGGGAACCTTAGTTTTCGACCTATGTCTTTTTTCATAAATTCCAAGAATATTTCACCTTGATTTGTTGAACCATTGATGTGTGAAGACATTTCACACAAATACATCATTTAAATTTTTATATATTAGTTAGGGGATAATTATCTTACTAAAAAGAACTTGATAAATTAACAGTAGGCAAATATCAGTGCACAATCAAAACATAAACATCTAATCAGTGTTGAATGTAATTCCCAAAATAATTACATAATTGCTGAAGAGTAGTGGGATCCAAGCAAGTGATACTTGACATAAATATTGTGTGATAGTGATAGTAGTGATAGTGTGATAGTGAAGTGATAGTGGTAGAACTTTTTGATTCAGCCTCCTATAATATTGTTTAATAATCTTCCTGATGAAATAAAATTAATGGAAGGTACTGAATTAAAAAAAAATAACAAAATTTTAAGGTTATTTTTACACTATAATAAGAGAATATACTAAAATATAATAAAATAATTATGTAATGAACAAATATTGTATTAACAATAAATTGTAATATAATAAAAATAGCTTATTATATATATAGATATTAAAGAAAAGGAGAAGAAAATACATATTACAGTAATAATACATTCTGATCGACATTGTTGTACTTTTTGTCACAACTTAGATTTTACTCAGTAAATAAAAGTAGATTTCTAACCACACTATAGAACATATTGTGATTGACATTACAATTTTGGTTATTTTTTGATTTGATTATGAAAATTTTGTTAATAATTGTACATTAATTAAGGCATGTTATATTTAAATTCTGCATGTCTATTTTTTTCATGATAAACATGGAACTACCAAAAATTTCCATCTAATTCTTACCATGTTTTTGGCAAATAAATTAACAATGACATTTTTTTTTATATAATATGTTTTTCAAGTAATGTGTGAAGTTAAACTAACAAGTGAATGGTTTATTTTACTATACAAGTTCCATTTCTTTATTTTCTCGATGACAGCTGACACACAGTGGTCGATATAACTTTGTTCTAGCATCAACGCCTAAAACTCCGAACAAAAATTAGGCACCAAGACGTCATATTTCATTAACAAGGTCACGTCAGCCAGAAAGCAATTTTAGGGATGTAGTTATCGATAAATGTAACACGATAACAGATCCGATATTTTTTTACAAAATGTAAGAAACTAAACTACTGCCGGATACTTTTGTACAAATTTATTAACTAATATTATATTTCATTACAAGATGTTACACGTGTTAATTCTTGATTGATAATGCCAACTTCTTTAAAATTTTCGAAGCTGTTGTAAAATAAGTAGGTATAGGTAGGTACTCGACAATGAAACGAAATAATTATAATGACAGGTAATCTTTATTTATTTATTTTAATCAAAATCTGATGAATCGTCACTGTCACTCGATGAGTTCTCCCCAACATTTAGTATAAGTTCCTGTACTTCTATATTATCGAATGCCACATGAATTTCCCAATCTGACGCTATAATGTTTTGGGTTCTTCTCACAATTTTTTCCCAGTTTTCGGCAGTTACTTCCGCACATGCATTTTTTAATAAATCTAACATCTTGTTTGCCGTAAAAGGGGGATGGGTATTGTTTCGAGCGGCGTGTCCTTTGATTTGTGCCCATATTAGTTCTATAGCATTGTACTGGCAATGATACGGCGGAAGTCGAAGAACCCAATGACCACATTCGGCAGCTATTTCGTCGATAACATATCTTTTAGGGAGGCTTTTTTTCGATTTTAAAATATTCACTAATTGTACTTTTAATAAAGTATTATCCACATTTTCGCCATGACGTTGGAGCCAGTCAATTATCTCTTGTTTTTTATTGGCCTGCGTCGGCATTTTATCAATTTGTCTGGAGTGATATGTAGCGTTGTCCATAATAATTATCGACGGTTCTTCCAGAGATTGCACCATTTCTTTAAACCATCCTTCGTAAATCTCCGCGTTCATTTCTTTGTGGTAGTCCACTGTTTTCTTGGATTTAAAGGCCAGTAAAGCATCTGACATGAATCCTTTCGTAGACCCTGCATGGCATATGATGAGGCGTTCACCTTTTCCCATTGGCACTGAACTAGTGGAAGCGACGGTGTCCTCAGTCCAGTTCTTAGATACTGTGTGGTTTGCATTTAACCAAGTCTCGTCAGTGAAAATAACATTTGACCAATCTGATATCTTTTTGGCTTCGCTCAAAAATTCGCAGCGAGCCATAGCAACGTCGTGACGCTTCATCAATATTTTACGTTTGTCCGATTTTTTATAACAAAATCCAATTTCTTTCAAAACCAAGCTTAATGACGATTTTTGACCATGGAACAAACCACATTCACGTAAAGAAACAACAAGTTTTTTAAGTGTTGGAATTTCTTTGCGCAAGTAATAGTCATATATATGACGGCGAATAGCGTCAGCGTCGAAGTTGTCAACCGATGTCACACGACGTGGTTGGCGTTTTTTCTTCGGCGTACGAAGCTTATTTTCCTGCATGCCGCTTGTACCGTAAGCTTCGGTAGTAATTTTTGAAACAGTAGGTCCACTAATTCCTAATGCGGCCGCAACACGCTCTCGCACTTGCGACAGTGGTAATAGCGGGCCACCATTTTGATACTCTGCTTCAAAGTAATTACGAACCTTGATCACCAGTTCTCTCGCCTGCCTTTTCAGAACAGATCCTTTCGGCATTTTGATATTTGACAGCTCGGCAGCAATCAACACGGAGGAACACAAAATACACAACGTAACATATGGATAATGTGAAAAAACTCAGCGAACAGAAATGTAGTGACTAGCACGACCGTCTTGTTGCGAGTGACAGATTAAAACAAACACAAAATGGCGGTGGGCCATTGAGTGTTCCCACCTTGAAAAAATATATTTGAATGTTTTTGTTGTATTTGTCTTTGTTCAAAATATAATAAATATATGCGATCGATATCATTACTTATTTGGTCACAACACTACAACTATCAAATTAGAACTGTCATCGAGAAAATAAAGAAATGGAAATACCTTAAATATAGATATAGGTATGTATATGTATAATTATATATATGTATATCCAAAAACCTGCATATTCTTATGTAAAGTTATGTAATATATAATTATTATATATTTTTATACAATTTTATTGTATAAAATTGCAACCAGCTCCCTTACCATTAGAAAAACATTCTTCCTCGCGTGCCGCAGTATTATAAAATATATCAAGTATTATTATTTATTATAAAAGAGAGGGTTTGGATCTTTAGATGTTTGTTACTTAAACACATCAAAACAGCTAAACTGATTATGCTAAAACTTCGCAAATAGGTAGATTGTAATCTGAATTAACATATAGGCTGTAGTACTATAGTACTATTCATGTAGGTAGATTATTGGAACGAAGTTGCGGCAAAAGCTAGTTTAAAATAAAACTAGAATCTTGAAGTTTTGTTTATTCCCTTATTTATTTTTAATTTCCATATTTTATATCATGTTACTTATATTTTCGTTAAACATGTTAGTAATTAATGCCTTTTTTCTTAAGAGGGCCAGTATAGGTAACTAAGAAAAGGAGTATTCACGCACACCACTATGACTTCTATATGGTAATAATTATTATATTGCAAACATTTGCATCATAAAAATGTGAGGAAATACTTTACAGAATTCATAACTTTAAACCGCCTCCTGCTGTAAGTTCAATGTCCTTTCAAGTGGTTAACCTTCAAATATTAATAAGTCATTAGGTTTTAAATATTATGTAGTTACTAAGATAGGCGATAAAAGACAATTGAGGCTTTAAAAGAAAAGACAATTCATATTTTTGTTCAAACACAAATGTCTGTTAGGCCATTCATTGCCTTTACAATATTTGGTGATAAAACCAACAATAAAAATACTTAGTAATACTAATAACTAAGTTTTTTTATTATTGGGATTTCTTGCGGCTGAAACGAAACGAGCGTCCGATTATTGTAATTATCCAGTTATTGTCCAATATTATTGTAACTGTATAATCATAATAATAATAATTTAACGTAGGTATTTTCGTTTTTGCAGTTGATAATGACATTATTATTGTATTATTTTTACATGTGCATAAGGAGATATAATAAATTAAATATATTATAATAAAATTGTATACTAATAATAAATAATTAATAAATAAATAACTGATATATTTTTAATTATTAGAATACATACACTTGTGAATTGATGAATCTTTTCATGCTAAGTAGCAAATATCCAGTTAATAATAATGTACAGTTTAAAAAATATTCAGGATACCGTAAAGTTTTTCCTTTTTCTTGGTCTTAAAATAAAAACAAATTAATAGAAAAAAATGTACTTTATTGAGTAATATATGTAGTCCATCGTGATTCGTGATCGACACTTCTATCTATCAGGAGCAGAAAATATTCCTGTTTCATTAAATGCCTAGTTTCCTGAAGGAAAACTTGTCCGAAAATCATTTTAACATAGTTCACATCTGTAAGTCTTTTTAAAAAAAAATCCAATGACCGAAATAAATGGTAGGGGGTGCATAATATCTGGTGAGTGGGGATGATGTGATAGAACTTTGCAGCCAAGCATGGAATATTTGTTTTTTCAAGTAACTGTACAAATCATGTATCATTTGTACTTCAGCTTTTCATCTTACATAATCTATCAATTACAATGAACAGTCTATCAGTAACTATCAATTACTATTATAGATAGACAGTATCTTTTTTTTATTATTTACATATCTGGGGGCGTTCCATCCTCCTCACACATGGGGCTATAATTTTTTTCAGTCTGTATAAAAATGACTGAATATTCATATTATTTGGTTTAAAAAAACAACAATCATCGCATTATCTGTTATTATCAGAAAATTGGGCCTCAATAATTTTGCTTCAATAAATTGTGACATTTCATTTTAATAAATTCTTCTTAACAATTGAATTACAAACCTGTTGTCTGGTGCCAGAATTTGTAACTACAAAAATGAAATCACTATATCAGCTCCGATAAAACATCAAGGGCTTATACACATTCTCTTCTCAGCCCTTGGACGTCCACTGCTGGACATAGGCCTCCCCCATTGTCCGCCATTTAGACCTATACACATTATATTATACATTTTATGAGTTATGTTTATAATTATCCATTAACATAATAATTATAATTATTTATAATTATAATTATTATGTTTATAATTAATATTATAATTATTAATTATAATAGTATCAAAATATAAATATCCTGTATGTAAGCTCATATGCCGTAAGTTCATTAATAAATTTCTTAGAAGAATCTAACCCATGTACAGACCTACATACATGGTATAAACATAGAGTAGACATAAAAGCTTAATGCAGCAAAACATAACAATATGTATGTATGTGTAGTACATAAACCAACTACTAATGGATAAAAAACTCAATGCTCAATTGTTTTAATTCCTGCAGCCCTTATCTCGCGATAAATAAAGTTTTACAAATGAATGTTTGTTATGACGGTATGTTGAAAAAATGTTTACCTTTAGTTAAAGAGGCTAATTCATTATGTTTGAGTGTACTGTGACATTTCTTTTAACTTTTAGTTGAATTTAGTAATTTGAACGACGAAGTTGAAGTCATAAATTTGGTATTGTAAAAAGTGTACTGTTAGATTACTGCATTTTCGTGATTTTGTAATTTAAATTCAATATTCAGAGGTACCTTAAAATCAAACAAAATGCCCATAACACCAGCTCAGGTTGCACAAGCCGTAGCATTAATCGATCAGGGCCTGACACAACGTGAAGTAGCTATCGCGCTTAATGTACCACGTTCATCAATGCAGTACGCCTTGAAACGATACCAGGAGACTGGCCACTACATCCGCAGACCAGGCAGTGGAGACATAAGATGCACATCAGCCCGGGACGATCGATTTATTGCCCTGGAAATTTTGAGAAACCGCCATCTTAACACTGTTGAGATCCATTAGCGACTCCAAATCGCGAGATGCGTGAATGTTAGCGAACGTACAGCGAGAACACGCATGGAGGAAGTGTATTTTAAATCAAGGAGATCAGCACGCGGTCCACAGCTTTTCAGACAAGTACGCTCGAGTAGCTCGACTTCGGTTCGCACGAGACCACGCACACTGGACCCACGAGCAATGGGCTAAAGTTCTGTTTATAGATGAGTCTAGAATCGCTTTACGTTCTCCATATGGTTGGGAACGAGTCTGGAGAAGAAGAGGAGAACGGTTTTGTGCACGACAGAATAGTGGATAGTGAAAGTGCGGTGCCTACATACCTATGTATACATATGTAAAAGCAATGCGCGTAATATGTACGTGCTGACATCGCACATCTCGGAGGAAAAAAGGGCCGTCTAGAAAGAGTTCCGCAAACAGTAAAGTTTGAACGGCGGAACTCTCAGACATACGTAAAGAGTAAAATTCATGTGCCTTTCCTCCAAGATCGTAAGATGTTAACACGTACATTATCGTCATTAAAATAAATAGAATATTAATATTATAAAATGTAAAATGTTTAGTTAAGGTTGATTATGTGTTATACTATTGCTTATTTTCTTTACCTTTACAACATTTTATAATTTATTTATGTACGATTTGCTTATGTTTTGTATGTCTTGTTCTCGCTCTCCAAATGTGCTAGGATACCTAGGTTATAAGTCAGGGTAATAGAATAAAGTACATAATAAAGACTACCGCCCGCAGTGTGTTTTATTTAGATATAAGTTCTAGAACATAAAGTTGCGGGCTAGATGGCGAAGTTCCGGTATCGGCGCCACTGGAAAGCCGTACACCCTCAATCCTCCCATGCCCCTTGCTACTCAAGGAGGGAGGAAGGGAAGATAAGAAAAAGGTAATTAAAAGGGTAAATACCCAAACTTCGCCACCGAAAATAGTCTTTATCCTTCGTGCAAAAAGAGGACCGACCCAGATATATGTGACTTGTAACCTAGATATTATGTACAAAATTGGAGAGCGAATAACAATAAATCTTCCCCAGGGAACGGGGGGATCGCTTGGGCAGCAAACTCCATAAAAAGGGAAAAGCCCAACGGCCAGCAAGCCAGTTCGTCCTCACCACTTGAACAGTAAGAAACATAAGAAGAAAAGTGAGCTTGTTGCCCATTGCTGCTCCCTCCGCACCCCTGTGGTTTAATGTGAATTAGAGCAGCGTTTTATTTCCGTATTCACCCCAACATCTCATCTGCCGAGATCCCTGCACCCCCCCCCCCCCCCCCCCCCCGTTAGAGCAACGACGTGTGGCCTGCAACGGTCGCCAAATCGGCGTCCAGCTTTAACAGGTTTTTACCCATTATCACCACACAGACAATGAGTTTTCATGGAAGTTCCATAATGATTTGGGGAGGAATAAATACCGACGCTCGTACGGAGTTGGTTATCGTCGATAATCGGCTAACTGCAACACTATACATCGAGGAGATCCTTCAGGATCATGGTATGCCTTTATCGGGGTTCACTGGACACGACCAATTCCTTTTAATGCACGTTAATGCACACCCACACGTCGCACCTTGCGTCAATGAGTACCTTCAAGAGGTCGGCATTCAGAACTTGCAGTGGCCAGCTCGTAGCCCGGACTTAAATCCAATAGAACACATCCGGGACATGCTCAAAAGAAAGATAAAGCTCCAACCCGCCACAGACACTCAATCAGCTACTAAAAGCAGTACTGGACGCTTGGGAAAACATACCGCAAGTTGATGTCAGAAACATCATTCAAAGCATGCCAGATCGAATGCAGGCGGTTATCAGGGCCAGAGGAGGAAACACCCAATACTAAAACATATAGACGATAAAGAAAATTAGCAAACTCTTCATTTTCTAGTGTTTTAAAATTCTTTTTTTGTGTAAAAGTGCGTGGTCTTAAATAAACTTTAAATTTGTGTGGTAATCTCTCAAAAAAGTTATAAAAAAAACAAAAGCGACACATATCGAGCCCACCTACACATAATTTCTTGAAGAAAATTTATTTAAATGCAAGCTACAGCAAAAATCACACGTGACCAACTTTCCGTGCCGGTGGTGAGTGTATTTAATAAATGTGCTCTCTCAAATGTTGTGTTTTTATTATAATATAGATAGACCAATTGGGCATTGAAACAAATACAAACCTCTTTACTGGTTATTATCAACATATTCCAATTTGTGGCGACACCCTAATGAACTTAGAGATATTCTTTTGTGCTCTTTATTAAAACGCGTTAAGTTGTCCAAGGGTGACCTGCTTCCAAACATATAACATCAAATAAAAATTAACCAAAAAATATATTAAAATATAGCGACAACAAATTGTTGCTCGCCCTCAGCACCCTATACTAATTATTCTCCCCAGAGTGTTCCTACAAGTAAATGGCCAGCAACACTACGCTTGTATATCGGGCAGTCACAAAACGACCCCCTTGGTTTAATAAGGCGGCTACCAACAGCCAAGGACCCTAAATAACTTTAAAAAATAGCGAATCATTGCGGTAGTTATAGGCCTAAAGGATTGGCCTGTGTTTCGTAATGAGACCTTATAATCTATAGCGCGAGAGTGCACGCTGCATTCCCACAGCTGCTGGGCGCACTCGAGTGGCCACGTTACCCCTCTCACAGTAGACTACCTTGAAATGTACTGCATTTCCTACTTTATCGTATTGTAACCTATTCGGTACGTATTTCGGTAGTGAGTGAGATATGCCAGAGCCCATTCCCATCCCATCCCTCCCCATTTTCCCAATCCATTCCTTAATCTGCAAAGGTAGGCAGCGCTTCTGGGGGCATGCCAACGATTGTCATTCTGGACTGATGTTGGCATATATTGTGGACGTCTATGGGCGACAGTATCCGCTTACTGTATGCTCGTCTGACGCCTTTTGTATAAAAAAACAAATTGATTAATTTCTTTGTCCTCCAGGCCAAAATGGAGCAGCTACAGCTTTTCCGAGGCGATACGGTCCTCCTCAAAGGCAAGCGGCGTAAAGAGACCGTGTGCATCGTGCTCTCCGATGACAACTGTCCTGATGAAAAGATCCGTATGAACCGCGTAGTCAGGAATAACCTGCGCGTCCGCCTCTCTGATATCGTATCTATCGCTCCGTGCCCTTCCGTCAAATACGGCAAACGCGTCCATATATTGCCCATCGATGATTCTGTTGAAGGATTAACCGGGTAACTAAAACATTAATAAATGTCTGGTAACGTTATTTCTACATGATAAACAACAGAGACAATGAAAAAATAGAAAACAGTCAGTACTGTTTTTAATTGAAATTTACAGTTTTATTCCTTCAGTGACGTTTGCAAATTATACTATTTTCCAAAATTTGTTAATATTATACTTTGACTCTTGGTGTAACAAAGGTAAAAAAGAGTGTACCATATTTAGATTGTCAGAGAGCGATAATCGCACGTGTCAGAATACAGCCCTAATGTATAATTTTTCCCCCTCTATAGAAATCTATTTGAAGTATACCTCAAACCATACTTCATGGAGGCATACCGCCCTATTCACCGCGACGACACATTCATGGTGCGCGGAGGCATGCGCGCCGTAGAGTTCAAAGTGGTGGAGACGGACCCATCGCCATATTGCATTGTAGCTCCCGATACTGTCATACATTGCGAGGGAGAGCCTATCAAACGAGAGGTGAGTTGAATAATTGGACTAGAATGATTTAAATCTAAGGGTATCTAAATCTACTCCTGCATAGACGGACGATTCTCCATCTTAGAATTAGTTCGAGTGTTTATTGGCACTCTATACAGTTCTCATAGAAGCTAGTTGTTTTCAACCATTTTATAGATATAGGGCAAAGATATAGAAAGACAATATTACATAATAATTTACGATACAATGTTTAAGTGTTATATACGCTACTCACATATGTAACAGTGAGAGCACCGTAACTAGCCCTGTTGTCGTCCGCTGCTGCACATTGTCTTGGGCATGAGGAATGTATGACTCTAAAATGCCACACGGACCAAGCGGGTTGGCGAGTCTATTCTTTTAGAGGTGGTGTACTTTCTGAGGGCTTGTGGTATCGGCTTTGTTATCACTTATCGCCTTTTACGATACCGACAGGAAGAGATTGGATTGTGCTATTTTAAAGCCGCCTAAGTGCCATTGAGTAGTGTAATAAAATATGACTATATGACGGAACAGAAGTGTAATAAAATCTAATTTTCAACAACAGGAAGAAGAAGAAGCTCTCAACGCAGTCGGTTACGACGATATTGGCGGCTGCCGCAAGCAACTCGCTCAGATCAAAGAGATGGTGGAACTCCCACTACGTCATCCATCTCTTTTCAAAGCAATTGGTGTGAAGCCCCCTCGTGGCATACTTATGTATGGCCCACCTGGTACTGGCAAGACTCTCATTGCTCGAGCTGTTGCTAATGAAACTGGTAAGTCTTGAATTTGTATAATAAAGATGTGTTGATATATTTATGTATGAACCATCTGGAACTGAGACTCATCGGTCGAGCTGTTGTTAATAAAACTGGTATTATTTAAATCATATGATAGAGATAGAAACTGGGAAGTCTTATTAAAATCGTATGATAGACTTGTGGAATGGGCACGGTTCATCGTTCAGAGCCTTCAGTGAAAGTGGTAAGTCTTGAGTTTGTATTACAGAAATTAGTTAAATGTACATCGTCATATTCAGGATATTGATTGGTTGGAAATGAAATGTGTAAATCTGTAATATGTTAGAGCTGTGGGTCTCAATGTTGGTATCCCGCCACCCTGAGGGTGGTGATCTAAGTGTTGATGAGAACTTGAATGCATATTTTTCGCCTTCACTTAAAGCAGCTTAGGTGGCACTAAGTTTTTTTTACTCTCTTATTAGTATTAAGTATTCAGAGTGAATATAAGTATTTACTTTGAAAGGTTGTTCGAATGATTGGTGATTACCTATGTTCAAAATTTCACGCAGATAAGTGACACATTTTAAGATTATGCTGAGATATATTCCATATCCTTTTTCCATAAAAGTAGAAAAAATATTGCATTGTATTTATGTATTGCAAGTTATTTATGAACAGATTTCTGTGTCTGATCATTGTTTAGAATGTGCTGTCATTGTCGTAGTGTCTCTTTATATACAATAATGTTAGTAACCATTTAATTAGAACTTTATAATGTCCAGAGATTAATTATCAAAACAAAGTTTTTGGATCTGTAGTTGAGTTCTGTCAATTTGAACCAAGATATCGGACAAAACGCGTCCCAAATAGATAATAAAGATTACGACCCACATTGACAGATGTTCACGGTACTACAATACGCTATCTGAAAGGCGGTAAATATGTATAAAAGTAATGAAATTTCTGAATAGGGTCGCAAGTAGGTACGATTGACATTACACTATTTACGAAAAATTCGTCTAGCTCATACAGTTAAATTGAAATTGGATTTTGAATTGGATATTAGAGTATAATAAAATAAATCATTAGCAATGTTGGTAATATTTAAAGTAGATCACCCCATCTCTATGGTAAAAGGCGACTAAGAGATAACAAACCCGCTTACACAAGCCCCAAGCACCGCCTACAAACATTACACCGCCTCTAAAATAGTGGACTTGTCAACCCGTTTCGACTAAATTGGCGATTTAAGGCCATACATTCCACATTTATGAGACAATATGTATGAGGAGGCCCATATCCAGCAGTGGACAATAGAAGGGCTGGTTCCGGTACTATAAAGTGAAACCTGAGATCTGCAGTGAGACTTAAAAAGGCTGATATAGAAATATTTTCAGTCATGACATCACAGTAAACGAGTTTAACTAAAAATTAAAAGTTTATGTTGAATCCCGAACACGTTGAACACGAGTTTTACCGTTTCTTAAAATTGTGCAAAAGGGCTCATACAAGTTGTCATTTTTTTATAGAATTACAATTAAACCCACGTGAGCAAAGTCACAGGCAACGGATACTTATTACAGAGTTCAAATACCCTATTATTATTTTGTTCCTAGGTGCATTTTTCTTCTTGATCAACGGTCCAGAGATCATGTCGAAATTGGCTGGAGAGTCTGAATCCAATCTGCGCAAGGCTTTCGAAGAGGCCGACAAAAACTCTCCAGCTATCATCTTCATTGATGAGTTAGATGCTATAGCTCCGAAGCGAGAGAAGACTCATGGTGAAGTGGAGCGCAGGATCGTATCGCAGTTGCTGACCCTTATGGATGGTAAGTTTATATATTTATTTCAGGCCACTAAGGCCCATATAATATATACCTTAACCTAGAATACATATAATAAACTTAACAACCACTAATCATTTATGAATGGTATGGCGCCGAAAATATATAACAAAATTCAAGTTACACTAGGCTTGCATTATTGATGTCACATTGTTTGTCAATAAATCCACATCAATAGGGGCAACTTATTAAAAGGCAACTCTTTCTTAAATTATTTTTAAATGTATGTATATTAATTTAAAATTTAACAAACAATTGATAAACACTTTTAAAAAATTTATAGTATTTGAGTTTGTTTAAGGTGTTGGTAAAATAAATTACGTGGTTGAAACGTTAGAAAAAATTTTGATTGACGCCATGTTTGAATTTTTACGCGAGTGTTTTGTCAACTATGTTGCAAAACGTGTGAAAATTGCTCCTTGACAATATATTAATTCTCTAATCCAAAGGTTGTCTGGAAGAGATCGTTTTTAGCGATAAAACCGCCTTTTGTATTATATATTGTATTGTGTTGTTTTTATCTGTTGTGTACAATAAATAATACCGAATACTTCATAATACCTAAAGAGACATGGCGGCATGAGTGAATTTTACACGTTTTGAAACGGGAACTGAAATGAGGTTTGACAAATTTAGATTGTAAGTTTGCACTTTTGTTTGTCAAATTTTGTTCTTTGATTAACGCATTTCTCAAGTTTTCAAGGAACTTAATACTTACTGCCAAACTTTGTGTTCGCGCGCCTTTTAAAGCCCACTGATATCAACTATATTAACATAATATTATAAAAATGAGCACTGAACGCTCCAGCGCTTGAGCGCTGACGGGTTAAGTTAGTCCTATTGAACCTTAACCTTAATCTTTTTAAACTTAATTTTTTAACTACAAGGGTTTAAAACCACTAAACATTAAAAATTTGGACTATAATGCTCACTAGCCATTAGCGCTAAAATCTTAAATGTTCATTACCACTCACTCACTGGTCGACGACCGTCGAGCGTTCAACGCTTGTTTTTTCAAAACACTAAGGACCTTTCTTACCACCTCCCGATAAAGTAACTGTTAACGATCTGATAGATAAATTATCTGTCAATTAAATCTAGCTGATACTGACTTTCTGATAAAGTATAACTGACTTGCTGGTAAAGTATAAACTGACTTTCTAATAAAGTATCAGGAGGTGGTGGGAAAGGCCCTAATTATGCACCATATTGTCCTTAGGCATGAAAAAGTCCTCGCACGTGATCGTAATGGCGGCCACCAATCGGCCGAACTCTATTGATCCCGCACTGCGTCGTTTCGGTCGCTTTGATCGTGAAATTGACATCGGAATTCCTGATGCGACTGGTCGCCTTGAAATCCTGCGCATTCACACCAAGAACATGAAGTTGGGAGATGATGTTGATTTAGAACAGGTAAGATAAGATGAGTGTCATTAAACCAAATTTGTATAGTTTGATTTTCCCCATTGTGTAAATGTTTTCATGTTCAATCTGCACGAATGAGGGAGTATTCCATCTAGAACGTTTGAGGAACAATTCGTAAAAACAAAATACTGATGAAATGTGCATTAACTCCTTTCTACATAATTATAAAAGCACTTACATTACATAGGAATAGGAACAATAAATCAATTCACAAAGGAGATAGTTTTATTAGCTTGGCTGGGCTATTTTTATGTGTAAATGTTATTTATTTGATAATTCTTATGCAAGTCCGATTGAAATTTAGATGCGAGGGCAAAGGTAAAACAAGGTACAATGTGAAATATAGAGGAGGTATGTTTCTATCACGGCTACTTCCTCATTTCTACTTATTTCTAACAGCATTGAGCATTTAAAGCAATTGACCTTATTAAGCGTTTCTTGTCATAAAATATACGTACAAGAGAATGATTTTTACCTTTATGTTTTATACAATATTTTGAATTTTACTATTATAGGTTTGAAATTGTATTTTTTTTGTTTTAATAATATTAATTTAATAAATTATTTACTTAGTTCTAGCCATTGTACTACTTTTGTTAAGCCCTTGTTAGTTTCTACTTCAATATTATTAGTGTTATGTTCGTCAAGGGACAGTGAGTGTGGTGTCATCAGCGAAAGGCGTCTATAATGTAAGAACTAGACAAGAGGATAGCGTCTATCCTCTTGTCCTATTAATAGTGCCGTTCTAATGGGTCGGATTTGACATATGACGAACCATATAATCCACCGATGTGAAATATTAATTGTCATAGACGAACCATATAATCCACCGATGTGAAATATTAATTGTCATAGACGCAACGCTTCCAAGAAAACGACGCTTAAAATTAATCGAGTTATACCACCACACGATACTAATATAACTCGATCAATTTTAAGCGTCGTTTTCTTGGAAGCGTTGTGTCTATGACAATGTAACGTCTATGACCTATTAGTACCGTCCAATTGTAGTAGTAGTAACTAGTAGTCATAATCGAAATATGTATATAATACGTAATCAGCACAACTCTTAACTCTACAATTCAATCTTACCCACTTTTAAATATGTAAACTCCACTTTCCACCCTTTCAGGAAACATGCTAGCTAACTTTGGGAGATACAAACAAAAATTTGTTTACATTTTTCACCCGCCTTGAGGTAACTTACTGCACTTCTAGTTAGGACGGCTCTTTTATTAACATTATAGACATCTATAACATTAATAAAACTCTATTAATAAGATCTATACAGAAAACAAATTTCAGTTTCATAGTTTCAGTTGAGCAGTTTACATAAAATTATTTCTGAATCTAAATATTTCTTAAACAGATTGCTGCAGAATCCCATGGACACGTTGGCGCTGATTTGGCATCCCTTTGCTCGGAGGCAGCCCTGCAACAAATCCGCGAGAAAATGGACCTCATCGACTTGGAAGATGACCAGATTGATGCTGAAGTGTTGAATTCGCTTGCCGTCTCTATGGATAACTTCCGGGTAAATATTACTTTATATTGATTTAATGCAGATTAACAGTTTCTACAGGAAATTGCTGGTTTTTTTCTTAAGGTTTTTTGTAATTTAGCGAAAACAGAAAAGGAACATCTGAATTAGATTTAGTAAAATCAAAAGCAATACAATAGAGTTTTTGCAAATAAAAGAATCATAGTAAATTCTAACGTTTTCGGGCTCGAATAAAATGATTAGTTACACCCTTTATATGATCAGTTCTTGACAGTGATTTGTTTGTAACATTTGGATTTATCTCAATAAAAATTAAATAAAATACTTTCTCTACCCAGTACGCCATGACAAAATCGTCACCATCGGCTCTCCGTGAAACAGTGGTTGAAGTGCCTACAGTGTCATGGACCGACATCGGAGGCCTACAGAGTGTAAAACGCGAACTGCAAGAACTAGTGCAGTATCCAGTGGAGCACCCCGACAAGTTCCTCAAATTTGGCATGCAGCCTTCACGTGGTGTTCTGTTCTATGGACCACCGGGTTGTGGTAAGTAATAACTAGACACCCGATTATATGCAACATAAAAAGCTTGGAATTGCATGAAAAATGCTGAAATATGCATAAAAAGTGTCAAAATATGCAACATTAAATAATACAAAAATAGTATTTTTTGACACCCACCTCGCACTAACTTTATTCATATGAACATGTTCATGAAGAATCGTAGGTTTTTGAAAGCCCTGTCCTTGCAGCCTATTCTTTCGTCTTAAGTCGTCGGTCGCTCGGAACTTCTTCCACTAATTTGATTTTGTTTGGAGGAGTGCCTCAATGGGTCGACCGGAGCGAAGTTCTTCGTCGATGGACTCATCCTAAACGAAATTGTTTACACCAATCCTAACAGAGCCGTGTCTGAACAAGTAATATTTTCTGAAAAAAAAATCGTAGTGTGAGTATGTACACTACGATTGTTTTATGAACGATACAGAACCCAAAACAACCATTTTAGAATTTTTGTCTGTGTCTGAACTATCACGCAGAAAGCACTGGACAGAATTTAATTAAATTTGACATTGTTTTAGCTTATGACTTGGGTTAACGTTTAGGGTACATTTTCTCCCGATCCATTATGGAGTTCCCACGGGAATCACTCTAAAGTTCACACTAGCGAAGTCGCTGGCACCGTTAGTATTCAAATAAATAGTAATGCCATTAATTTTGAACACAGTAATGTATTTATCAAAATAATATTTATATGTTATAGGTAAGACCCTATTAGCCAAGGCGATCGCCAACGAATGCCAGGCAAACTTCATCTCAGTAAAAGGCCCCGAGCTGCTCACCATGTGGTTCGGTGAATCTGAAGCCAACGTGCGAGACATCTTTGATAAGGTAACGTCAAATAGAGGATATATCAAAATTTAAATAATTGTGATAATGAAATTTATTGCTTGGCTTAAAATTCTATACAATTTTTCTTATATCAATCATTGGTATTTTATTTACCTTTTATGTATGTTTGTTGAGTTTTTGCTTTTTGTGAAGCTCGAGATTAAAAAGAAAGTTCGACGGGAGTACAATGGTGACGTGCCTTTTTAGTAGACCTGTATCGAAAATCATATGAGAAGCTGACAAGAAAGTGACTGTCATTACGTCACCGTGGCAGCCCGCCGGAACTTTTTGTCACGTCACCTTACTACAAAGAGAAAGTGACAGTCACTACGTCACCGTGGCAGCCCGCCGGAACTTTTTGTCACGTCACCTTACTACAAAGAGAAAGTGACAGTCACTACGTCACCGTGGCAGCCCGCCGGAACTTTTTGTCACGTCACCTTACTACAAAGAGAAAGTGACAGTCACTACGTCACCGTGGCAGCCCGCCGGAACTTTTTGTCACGTCACCTTACTACAAAGAGAAAGTGACAGTCACTACGTCACCGTGGCAGCCCGCCGGAACTTTTTGTCACGTCACCTTACTACAAAGAGAAAGTGACAGTCACTACGTCACCGTGGCAGCCCGCCGGAACTTTTTGTCACGTCACCTTACTACAAAGAGAAAGTGACAGTCACTACGTCACCGTGGCAGCCCGCCGGAACTTTTTGTCACGTCACCTTACTACAAAGAGAAAGTGACAGTCACTACGTCACCGTGGCAGCCCGCCGGAACTTTTTGTCACGTCACCTTACTACAAAGAGAAAGTGACAGTCACTACGTCACCGTGGCAGCCCGCCGGAACTTTTTGTCACGTCACCTTACTACAAAGAGAAAGTGACAGTCACTACGTCACCGTGGCAGCCCGCCGGAACTTTTTGTCACGTCACCTTACTACAAAGAGAAAGTGACAGTCACTACGTCACCGTGGCAGCCCGCCGGAACTTTTTGTCACGTCACCTTACTACAAAGAGAAAGTGACAGTCACTACGTCACCGTGGCAGCCCGCCGGAACTTTTTGTCACGTCACCTTACTACAAAGAGAAAGTGACAGTCACTACGTCACCGTGGCAGCCCGCCGGAACTTTTTGTCACGTCACCTTACTACACAGAGAAAGTGACAGGTTTTTATCACGTCACCTAATGAGCGCAGCGGTAGTGTTATAAACAACGGTAGACACCCGATGTACAATATAAAATGTGTACAAAACGTGAAAGTTTAAAAAGTTAATATATCATACCAAATTTTTGCACTGTTATCCTTATCGTGTGACATTGCTTTTACTAACATTGCTACATTTTTTTTACTTTGATAGCCTAAATTGTATACAACTTCTGAAATTCAATAATTATTAATGTATTTGTTTCATATTTGTTGTACAGACACATTACGAAAACACCCGAACGCGTCATCCACGTCTATGCAATAAAGTATGCAATTAGTTACGCGACATAGTAGACATAGACGTGAATGACGCGTTCGGGTATTTCCGGATTAGCCGATGGCCAATGTTATCGTAATGTATCTGTACAGAAGTGTTCAAATTCACGTTTAGGACGATTTTGTATTATTCCTTACACATCTTATCACGGAGTGCAGTCACTTAAAGATGTTCGATATCCTTTTCGCAAAACGTTTATTGCATCGGGGAAGTTCATGTAATAAGCAGTAAAACTGTTATAAGTGTCCTCAGATTGAGGGTTGACTGAGATGAAACAGAATTAAGTGAGCGGTTCCTATGAGGCCAGCATAGTCGGACAAACTGACTGAAAACTCAAAAATAAAAAGGGTAGATAAAAAAATAATTGTTAATCCCGACTTTGATCTAGAAAATGTTATATTGAAGTATCTAAAATAACAAAGGTTTAATTGTTATAGGCCCGGTCCGCATCCCCCTGCGTGTTGTTCTTCGATGAGCTGGACTCGATCGCAAAATCACGCGGCGGGTCCGTGTCTGACGCGGGTGGCGCGGCAGACCGCGTCATCAACCAGATCTTGACGGAGATGGACGGCATGGGCGCTAAGAAGAACGTTTTCATTATCGGTGAGTGAAAACAATCCGAAATATTGTTTGTTTGACTTGAAACAGGTTGTTCGGTTTTGAGAGATTAGACTGAGTTCGCGGGACGCAGTATCGCCCCTTCCAGTCTGTCATAAATCCTCGCGCAACACGGTTGCGCGTCGTGCCTGTAAATAGTTGTTTGTAGCGCAAGTTAATTGCGCATTGTTTCGATATAATTAGGCGTAAGGGTGACTATTGTTTCAATAGTTTTGTGCGGAAATGCCGCCTTGGCTAGCGTTCCGAAGGGCCCTCTCGCCAGATCGAGAATGGGTGAGCAAGACCAGAATACAGGTCGGAGCTTTTTATATCTTTGACTTCGCCTATCGCGGATAAAACACAGGGAGTTCTTCTTTCACTTGTGGTGTTATTTATTACCCCCTGCGTGTTATTCTTTGATAAGTTAGCCGATCGCGAAATAGCGCGGCAGGTATGTATTTGTGCGCGGGCGCCGTGTCAGACCGCGTCATCAACCAGATCCTGACGGAGATGGACGCCATAGGCGCAAAGACCAACGTGTTCATTACCAGTGAGTGGATAGCATCGTTATCGCATCGTTTCTCAACCTTTTTAAATAACCTCACAACCCCCTTACTAATAATAATTGGGTAGGACCCAATTATGTTTTAATTAAGGATTTATAATCAAGTATTAATACTTAGTTATGAATCGTTCATTAATTAATAAAGCCTTATTATTCCCTGACCAACTGCGACTCCCTTGGAAGTCGCCGTCCTCAGGTTAAGAAACAATGGCCTATTGGCTTACGAGAGCGTTATGTAAGCCAAACTACAGCTTATCTTCAATGATTATAACAATGTGTTAAAAACTTGTTTTTTTTTTGTCGACTTGTTGTTTTCTAACTGTTTCAATTGTCATAGTAGTCTTGTTTATTGTTTTGTGATTGTTTCCAATTCTTATAGCATTCAGATTATCAATTTGTCTACTTTGACATTTGAATCGGTCACAGAACAACAGCAAAACGAAAACAAGTTTTTAACAGCGTGCAGTAGGCAGGTGCTTAAAGATAAGTAAAGGGAGAACTGTTTGTTGATAGCAAACAATGTACCGAATTATTACTATAATATTATAAATGCGAAAATTGGTTTGTGTCCACTTTGTTACCTCAATAATAAATCCATGAATTGCTATCCATTTTGACATAGTTCTTGAAACTGATCAATATATACGACAGTTTCATTGTTAGTTAGTTTCGAAGGCTGTGGCCGAAGCGAACGCGGGGCGGGCAGCGGAACCCGCTGCGTATTTTTCAAACATATTCAACTTAGGTGTGGTCGGTATGAGTGCGGTGCGGTGCGTGGATTCCGCAGCTACGCAAGTGTTTTTAGGGGAAGCGGATAGTTCATGTCAGTTTGCGATTTCTGCTGCGTGTTTGTAGTTTGACGTTTTCCGGGTGTGCTATAATATCCCATGTAAAAATTCACTTCCTTCGAGTAAAAAAATTTTCTGAATCATATTTTGAGTGAATCATTGCCTATACAAAAAAGGGACTTCCCACAGCGAGAATCGCTTTGAGAATCGCCCCCCACTCCGCACTCATTCCGCCCTCAGCTTTAGGTATATGTGATGGTAACTAACGTTTAAAATGTACATGCCATAATAAGTTGTTCGGTATTGTGTAGGCGCGACGAACCGTCCCGACATAATCGACCCGGCGATCCTGCGGCCGGGTCGCCTGGACCAGCTGATCTACATCCCGCTGCCGGATGAGAAGTCTCGCGAGGCCATCCTGCACGCCAACCTGCGCAAGTCGCCCATCGCCAAGGACGTCGACCTCTCGTATATCGCTAAGGTTTGTTACCGATTGACAGTTGAATTACAATACTGCCTTTCCTACTATATCATATTTCTCCAATTTAAGTTCGTATTTCGGTAGTGAGTGATATATGCCAGATCCCATCCTGTCTTTTTCTATCCCAATCCTTTCACTATATGGTGAAAGTAGTATAGTTATTCCTAAATCTTCAAAGGTAGCCAACGTGTCCGGGGCATGCCGACATTTGTGTCATTCTGGACTGATGTTGACATGTATTGTTTTATCTGTTTATACTCATAGGACATATGGACAGCAGACTACTTTTTACTTTATTAAAATTTTGTCTTACTATTATGTGTATGTGTTTGTATTTTCCTTTGTAACTGTAGCCTGAATAAGTGTATTAACTATCTATTTATTCAACATCAGGTGGATTGTCTGTATGATCGTCTACCACCTCTTTCTATACAAAAGAAAATTATCCCCTGTGTTTTGTTACAACACCTCTGCAATGGGACTTTATTTGCTAATATACGATACTAAGGGAAATAAATGAACGAAATACTGAAAGTGGCAGCAAATTGAACGAAGGCTTAGGTTTGCGATTACGGTGACAGCAATGATATATAGGAAATCTGTGAAGCGGAACTCCGTGGACTTTGTGTAGACATTCTTAGTAATTAAAAATTGTTTATTTCAATTATACAAAAATAATTTGCTTTGCTGACCACGATTTGTTGCTGCCCTTTTAGTATTTTTTTGTTGCTCGTTTGAATACAATGCAACCAGCCCTTTCAGTATCCACTGCTGCACATGGGCCTCCTCATGCACATTGTCTTGTGCATGAGGCATGTACGGCGTTGAAACGCCACGCTGGCCAAGCGGCTTAGAGAGTTTACTCTTTTAGGGGTGGTGTAGTTCCTCAAGGCTTGTGGTAGCCGCTGTGTTATGCCTTGTGGTGTCCGTCGACTATAAAATAACACCACCCCACCCTGTCTGTCCCCGTGGGTGTCATCGTATAAGGCGACTAAGGGATAACAAAGCGTTTAAATACAAGCTGAATACTAATAGCAGGTTCTGTGTACCGCAGGTGACGCAAGGGTTCAGCGGCGCGGACTTGACAGAGATCTGCCAGCGCGCGTGCAAGCTGGCCATACGGCAGGCCATCGAGGCCGACATACAGCGCGAGCGCACTCGGCAGCAGCAGCCGCCCGCGGCCGTCATGGACGTGAGTCGTAACACATATTTTATGACTTTCTATTGTTCGCATTTTGTTTTGTTTTACAAAAGAGGAACCAAAGAAGCAAGCGGCCTACATGATGATTACCGCCGCCCAATGTACACCTGCAACATAACCTTGTAGATTGCAGATTCTCAACTACCCCATGTCGTAGCATGACGGGCAGACCTCTTAAGATGGTCTGTGACACCTCTATCAAGCAAATGCGGATGCACCACACTGCGACGGGGGAGGTCTGGATGTAAAAATCCAAGGTGGGATTTATATCAAACAGTTGTTCAGAGCATTACCTATTGTACAGATAGTGGAACACGCAGATGCTGTGGGATTATAAACCGCCTGTGAGAGTGGGATAGTCGACAAGAACAGCACGCCGTTGGACACAGAAAGAGCCGTTGAAGCGCAGATGCTTGAAAATTACGGGTACGCTAATGTGCGTTCACGTAATTCAAATCTGACTTGTAAAGTATCAGACGCTCCGAGTTAAACACCCCTTTGAATTTTGCAATGTTTGTTTTGAGAGTGGTGATAACCTAGGGGTTATCTTATTTTAGACTTGAATCCGCTCTAGATCGGATACCTCTTAGTGTTTTGCCGGCGGAGGCCTGCGCAGTGGGAGGTTATAGGGTAATATAGAATGTGTGTCGTGTTGCAGATGGACGAAGAGGACCCGGTGCCGGAGATCAGCCGCGCGCACTTCGAGGAGGCGATGAAGTTCGCTCGCCGCTCCGTCTCCGACAACGATATCCGCAAGTACGAGATGTTCGCGCAGACGCTGCAACAGAGCCGCGGCTTCGGCACCAACTTCAGGTGATGTATATTTATTATTATACGATAAAGTATTAGGCAGAGGAAAGTAACGCAAGAAAAACAATAACTTACTTGGTAATGATTTTTATTGATTTTTTTATCACGTTAATTCATAGAAATAGACAAGTAAAATAGAAATTAATTAATATCTAGTAATTATAATGTTACCTCAACTAAATGGAAAGTAATAAAACAAGTAAAATTCATACAATATAAAAATATGTACAAAGAAAAAATATTTTCTAATCACGGGGTAACTTAAAAAATGTTGTAGTAAATATTATGGAATGCAACAAAAGAAGTAAAAATTAATCCATACAATATGATAGAAATTTATACATAATCGATAACAGTCAACTCGCGCACTGTTTATCTAGTAGCGGTGTACGGCAACGAACGTTTACCATTACTATCTATATATAGCTTCAGGTACATGAACTTGGGTGGGATTCAGGACATGGGTAATCGCGCAGTGCACACGTTCTGATGGTTTAGTACCGCTGTCCCCCATTGACTATCCCCACCGGTGGGGACAACAGGAATTGTGGACAAAATTATTGCCATTATTCCCACCAATGTCAGCACGGACAACGGCATTTAATTTTCTCTCAAGCCGCTTATTAATGACACGATTTTCCGCCGTGAAAATCTTCGGTCGTCAGTGTTGTATGTGCCACCGTGAGAACTTGTTAACACGCGGCGATGCCACGGCGCGGCAGAAAACCGTCAAAACTGACGACGAGATATCGAGCAGTGTTGTATGTGCCACCGTGAGAACTTGTAAACACGCGGCGATGCCACGGCGCGGCAGAAAACCGTCAAAACTGACGACGAGATATCGAGCAGTGTTGTATGTGCCACCGTGAGAACTTGTTAACACGCGGCGATGCCACGGCGCGGCAGAAAACCGTCAAAACTGACGACGAGATATCGAGCAGTGTTGTATGTGCCACCGTGAGAACTTGTTAACACGCGGCGATGCCACGGCGCGGCAGAAAACCGTCAAAACTGACGACGAGATATCGAGCAGTGTTGTATGTGCCACCGTGAGAACTTGTAAACACGCGGCGATGCCACGGCGCGGCAGAAAACCGTCAAAACCGACGACGAGATATCGAGCAGTGTTGTATGTGCCACTGTGAGAACTTGTTAACACGCGGCGATGCCACGGCGCGGCAGAAAACCGTCAAAACTGACGACGAGATATCGAGCAGTGTTGTATGTGCCACCGTGAGAACTTGTTAACACGCGGCGATGCCACGGCGCGGCAGAAAACCGTCAAAACTGACGACGAGATATCGAGCAGTGTTGTATGTGCCACTGTGAGAACTTGTTAACACGCGGCGATGCCACGGCGCGGCAGAAAACCGTCAAAACCGACGACGAGATATCGAGCAGTGTTGTATGTGCCACCGTGAGAACTTGTTAACACGCGGCGATGCCACGGCGCGGCAGAAAACCGTCAAAACTGACGACGAAATATCGAGCAGTGTTGAATGTGCCACCGTGAGAACTTGTAAACACGCGGCGATGCCACGGCGCGGCAGAAAACCGTCAAAACTGACGACGAGATATCGAGCAGTGTTGTATGTGCCACCGTGAGAACTTGTTAACACGCGGCGATGCCACGGCGCGGCAGAAAACCGTCAAAACTGACGACGAGATATCGAGCAGTGTTGTATGTGCCACCGTGAGAACTTGTTAACACGCGGCGATGCCACGGCGCGGCAAAAAACCGTCAAAACTGACGACGAGATATCGAGCAGTGTTGTATGTGCCACTGTGAGAACTTGTTAACACGCGGCGATGCCACGGCGCGGCAGAAAACCGTCAAAACCGACGACGAGATATCGAGCAGTGTTGTATGTGCCACTGTGAGAACTTGTTAACACGCGGCGATGCCACGGCGCGGCAGAAAACCGTCAAAACCGACGACGAGATATCGAGCAGTGTTGTATGTGCCACTGTGAGAACTTGTTAACACGCGGCGATGCCACGGCGCGGCAGAAAACCGTCAAAACTGACGACGAGATATCGAGCAGTGTTGTATGTGCCACCGTGAGAACTTGTTAACACGCGGCGATGCCACGGCGCGGCAGAAAACCGTCAAAACTGACGACGAGATATCGAGCAGTGTTGTATGATAGTCTATAGGAGTTTGTTAACGACACCGGACGTTTTCACAGTTTCGTGACCGTTTACCTGTGCTGCTTCGAGTTTCGTGTCATTTTAATTACTTTTCCTTAGCAACAATTTCTTTTCCTTACCAATCAAAATAAAATTAAATAAATTTCTAATTTTCTTAGCTTAAAAAAAATATTAGAAAATTTTGCTTTAAAAATCACTTGTGTTAGTCTAAATTTAGCCTATATAGGTTTCTATCCATATTGTGCACTTCTTTAATTGGGATATATACTGGACTTTAGTCTAATAATTATATACATGGTATATATAATGTCGCCGTGCCTAATAAAATAAATAAAAATGACACAAAGTCCGTACATAAAATACGCTAGCCGTGCCGCCACCGGCGGGAAACCGTGTCGTGAACAAGCATATACGTTTTCTTTACGACGCGGTGAACTCTCCGTACCGTAGGAAAACCGTGTCGTTAATAAGGGAGCTTACTTAAACTTTAGTCGTTTGTTTATTAATTTCAATCATTTCGTCATCAGATTCCCAACAAACGCGGGAGCAGCGGGAGGCACTTCCGGCGGCGACCAGCCCACGTTCCAGGAGGAAGGCGGGGACGACGACTTGTACAGCTAAATGCCACTCCGACCACCGCGAGTGTACACCCTAACATCTGGACGTAACGCACATGATGTCATCAATACAGAAATATACAAGAAACTTGAGCAAGCCAGTCATTTTACGCCGTAAAATAAACGGATTTGCAATATAATTGAGTGGACGATGACCTGTGCAGCTAAAAATGCCAGTCCGACCACCGCGAGTGTATCCTAATACCTGGGGACTTAACGCACATGATATCAACTGTACAAGAACCGTACCTACAGTCGTTTTACGCCGTAACGTGGGCTGATTTGCAATACAATTGTTCGCTTCTGTATACAGGTTGACCTCATATTTATAATAATAATTCTCCCTTTAGCGAGAAACCGCCGCGCCGATTGTACTTCTAATTACATACTTGTATTTTTGTGTTTCTCTTCTGTATGTTTTGGTCTAACTAAGAAATCAGAAAATGATAATATGTAGTCTTATTACAATTATGCAATCTCTTTCAGACAACCCACGATACAGAAATGTGATTTGTATAAGTACATCATATGTGGAAACTGTCATAAAAATGATATATACTTACTACACAGATGAATATATACTTACATACATACAAATAACTTCGCTATCAGTCCACAAGATCCCCACTACAAGGCCTTTCCAAGTAAACCACTAGAAATACAGTTACCCAGTGCTATTTTTTTTTTAATTCTAGAGCCTTTCCTTCACCGAAGTATTGATATAATTTTTTTAAAACAACTGTTTGTAAACGAATAAGAGTCGAAAATGCATACCCATTGAGCTGAATGTTAAATATATAACTTTTTAAACTTTCGCGTACTGTTACACTTTTGATATTGTAATCTGAACGCGTAAAATTAAAAGTTTTTGTTTACCTTTTATTTCTACTCTACGTTTCGGCACCACCACCGTTACCACCAGCCGTGGTCACGAGTTAAATAAAGAAGCGGGGCTAATCGAGCATGGAGCTGCGAGCAGTTTGATCTTCACATTCGGAAAGGCTGCGATACTTACAACGTTAATTCATAAAATAAAATATCATTGTGTAGTGTAGATAGAGGTCTCGTTTCGCTCATTAACAAAAACACAGCGTCTTTTGTTAACTTGTATACAAATTCCCGCAATTTGGATAATGGTGTGGTGCGAAAGTGAGAGAACACACTCGCGGTGTACAGTTTTAGGACTGACATTATTATTAAGGATTATCAGCGACCCGAAAGGGAGTACAGGACTCGGAACGTAACACGGAAGGAATAAGCGAGGAAACACATCCATATCGGGAAACCGGTTTTTCTGAATTCTGTTTTTCACAATTTTTTGTACGCAAACTGATTTTTAGAGCAAAATTTAAATAACACTTACTTTTAAAATAAAGTTTGTAGTAAGGATAAATATTTTCGAACATCAATAAACGAAATTCAAATATCGGTTAGAGAGCGAGTTTTTTTTTATAGGGACAGCAGCAGCTATTTTGGGACTTCATACTATTATACTATATACCACAAACGATATCGCAAAATATATTATTTTGATTCTTTATACCAATACCATTTGGTGTCATTTTTGTTAGGTAAGCCAGGCTTTTGGGCTTTGGAAGTATCACTACTGTGCTAAGATCATTCAAAAGATAATTCGTTCAGTTACCGGTTAGAAAGCAGTTAGGAGTTTTATATCTGATCTTTCTGTAAAAATGAAAAAAAAAAAAAAATTTATTTGAAACCGGTTTTCGGCTCTAATCCATAAGAAAAAAATAAACAAGATTTATCCACGCAGTAGTCCGACTATGCGTGTTAAATTTCAATCTCTCTTAAAAAATATATTTATTTTGTATTTTGTAATTGAATCGTTCTGTGACGTTCGTCTGTTCAGATTCGCTTATGTTTTAGTCGTAAACGTCTCGCTCGGCGAGTCTTAATTAAGATCATATGATATAGAATAATTGTTAACTGTATTTGCCAGATCCTAAGTGTATGCGAAAGGCGTTGATGCCGACTATTATACAATATCGCAGTGATTTTTTAATAAAATAAATTTTTATAGACCACTTTTTTAGTTTTATTTCTTTCCTTTACGGGCAAAATCGATAATGCCAATAATGACTTGAATTATATGAAAAGAGTATTGGTAAAATCGATTTTCAATCCACTAGTTATGCCCTATTCCCTAGTTATTAGGTAAAGCGTTTATTCCCACTAGTTCAGTTGACTGAACTAGTAGGATTCACCCAGGATTCGCTGATTCATTTGAGAAATGAAATTATGGACGTCAATACGTTGCAAAACACTAGAATAAAGTAATGCGATGGCTTGTTATCTGTACGTGTGGTGTGGGTGCAGTTCTCTGTTCTAGCTCCGCCTCTCGACACCCTGAACTGTTAACACGCTATGGTGGCGCGCTGGAGTGGTAATGCTGCTTTCAGTACGGACTTGTGATCCCTGCATTCACTTCACCACAATTATTTATGTCCAGATAATATTCGAGTTACTCCAGAAAACATCCAAAACGGCAGTTTTCCATGTAGTTTATGTTATTGAACAGCGCGTGCTGGCGGCGAGATTCCCAACTCGCGTGTGCAAGCAAGAGGTCCAATTTAAACCGGACCGACCCTCTATAATATTAAAACAGGAGTTAACCATCAAATACATTAACTAATGACTTGCAACGCTTAAAGCGGTTTGAAGGGAGAGATTCAATGCGGATTAATAACAAGGAATAAATAAATGAATGTTTCCTATTGCCGCAACCACAGGATGTCAAAGTTAAAACCTTTTATTCATAGGAATGACCGCTGGCGAGATACGGCAATGTCCATATGGTTTTCAAAAATGCATATTTTTCACTCCACTTTCCAGACCAAGTACTTGGCGTGTTTTTTTAATCTGGTATACCCCCTGTAGGCCTTTTTCACGATCTATTCTGTTCAAACAAGAAAGTAATTTTGTTGAGATTACATGACGCTTTTATAAGCATCCAAATGCAGCTCATAAATGGCAAAATTAGTGTCCTCATGTTTCTGGAAAAAGTTCGTATTAATTAAGTTTATCTTTCGCAAGTTCAGTCAACTGTGGTAATAAACGGCGTTTGGAGATACTGAGAACAAAACTATGAAATCCTATAATTTTCAAGGTTAAATTTTTAGCACACGCTATTACAATATTTTATAAAATTTTATTTTCAGTTATTGACAACGTTAAAAATTTACTTCGAATTAATGCGTAGGTACTTGTTGTCGTTTCCAAACTTTCAAACTAAATAATCTCAAAATTGCAATTTCCGATAATCTGTTTCTGTTTTACCACTAAGCCTAACTACTCGGGTACATGAGCGAGTCTCTCCCGGCGATATCGCCTATCTACACGGCAATATCGCCAATCTACAAGGCGTTATCGCCGTGTGTAGATTAGCTCGGCGATAGCTCACATAGTTACTATTGAAATTAGTGGCATGGCGAGATTATCGCCGCGAGAGATTCGCTCGTGAAGTTGGCGCCTAAAAAACCAAGAAAACGAAACATTTTAGTGTGTCCAACTTAACGTCGCACAGTATATTCGGTATCATTTACACGGCAACATCAACTTTTATACCGTAAGGTAACCCACCTCCGCCCATGGTCCTACCAACCTTTTTGGTTATACGGACCGAATCGTCGGGAGGTACGCGCCGTTCGCCTGCTGAGGGCTATATTGCGGCGCGTATCTGCTCTGCCTCCCTACAAGTATTTCCTTTGCTATGTCCCTTTCCCACTCTCCCCTTTCTGGGGCTGTTTCTACGTACACATCACGCGACTTCGACGCCGAGCAGCTCTCCTGGGCTCCTTAGCTTGTGCCATCGGTGTGCAAATTCTCGTAGCCTACGGAAGTTCGCCTCTGAGGAAACGAGGTCGCAGTAAAACACCGGACCCTCCTCCTGTCTTGTGATTCCCTCCAGCATTCTCTGTCGTTCCTCCTCGTATAGAGGACAGGAATCGTCAGCCATGCCACACTCACACAAACTACTCTCACACAACTTTATATCGTGAAGTCTCTTTCTAAAGCAGCCATGCCCAGTGAGTATCTGTGATGTTTCATAATCCGGCTCGATCCAACGCGATTTGAGTCGAGCCGCCACGTCCGGGAAAAATCTAAACAGCTCTCTGCCCTTATTCTCGCCAACCCACCTTTCCTGCCAGCTGACCACTGTCTCACTCCAGATGGCCCGCCTCCTAGCACCGTAAGGTAAATTTGTAGTGTAGCGAAAACTTTCGCTTCTACGGAATTTTAAGGTAGCGTGCATACCAGGCCGAATGTGAGCCGGCGACGTTACACCATTGTGTGGAATTACATATAAAATTGCGTTTACGGCCACACCAAGCGCACAATCCGCCATTACGTCGTATATGATCAGTAATCACAGACTGTCTGCGGCTGATTGATTCCTCCGCCGCCGTGCGTCCGAGCAAGTGAGCCGCGTAGCGACGTTAATTGCGTTGGCCAATCATCAACTCCACTTACACTTTTTTTTCCGTCTTCTCTCAAAGCTTCATCAATATCAACCATAACAAAGCATTAAAAAATCATTTTACTTGTTTTTAACATCGTTGTAAACAAACTTTCTAACTGTGAACAAATAAACAACTTGGCGCACAGATATCAGGCAGCTCACACTGGGCGGAGTGTCACCGTTTTGTTCTGTGGGTGTAAATTAGTCCTAAGTATACACGAGTGGTGTGTGGTGGCGGGCTTTGGGAGAGTACTACTTAGCAGTGTAAATATACCGGCTCATGGTAGGGCAAGGTAGATCATGAAGAAATCAACATTTTTTTTTCGGAATGGCTAAATTCTTGTGGCCCTAGTGGCCTTTCAAGAGTCAGTCGTGTTTAATTTAGGGCGAGCGCAGAAGGCGCTCAGCCAGGAACAAAATGTGTGTTGCAACGAGCCTAAGGGCTCCCCCGCCGGTAAACCGGCGGAAGGAACGGGCCTCGGCTTAGAGCGTTGCATTGGGAGGATACCGCGGGATCGCGAGACGGTGAGAAGCGCCCAGGCACGTGCCAATACCTGGTAAGTTACCAATTAAATCAGACTCGTGTTTTAGGAGAATTTATTACTATAGTACTTATTCGTAACAACTTGATGACTGAATGAGAGGAAAAAATTTCTACATGGAAAATATTGTCATTACAAAGTATTGGAAATAGAAACATGGCTAGGTAGTCAGTACGTTGGTATCCAAACATAGTCCTTTAACATTTGTTACACAATACATTATATGACATTTTAAAATTGTCGCCGTTAATTTATTTTTCGCCATGTTCAATTTATAGGCCTGTCGTAACGAATACGATTTTAGTCAAATCTACAGTCTTCCTTTTTAAATAATTCCTCAAGATCCGGCGCGTCGTTGAGTAAACTTCTCAAAGAATATGCTCTTTTGGTGGCAAAGGAGCTCGTGTGTTGGCTCAAATATGTAGTCGATATTTTACCATCGACTATTTCAAAGCGATCACAAGCAGTAGTTGCCGATTTATATACATCGGATGTAATATTTTTAAATAATTGGTCTATTTCGTCATTTGAGAAGCAGGTACAAAGATAATCAAACTCTTGGTCCGAATACTCTGTAGAAACGTCTCTTGTCTTGGGCTCTTCTGGCGGTGGCGATGGTGGAGAAGTGTGTATACCTTTTGCCTTTTTTACAAGCTTTTTAAGAATTTCTAAAGGACAGGTTTCATAGTTTGGTAAATCTGCAGCATCAAACACAGACATATTCTGCATATAAGCAGGCAAATGTTCTTTCAAATGCTTCTTAGCAGTTTTAGGGCATTCACATTTCGGTTTGACATATGCCATATAATTTGCCATTTTGGGCTCACGTTCGTGTACGAGTTCCACGCTTCTCGTTTCTATTTTGTTTCCCGTAGGTACAGGTTCCGAAGGAATTTCTTTATTTTCCTCCTTTTGCACATTCAGAGACATTTTAGATGCGTGAAGTGGACTGCAGAAGCAATAAGGTATTTTACAAACGCAGCACTCTATAGGAATTTCTTTTACGTTTGGCAACTCTTTCTGCAAAACTTGCATCAATGAACTTTCCAATTTGAGTTCCAGCAACTGTTGTGAAGTAGTGTATTTAATTGGCACACTGTATGTATAATCGTGGTCGTCTTCAACATCAATGTCATCGCCGCCACGCCCTTGAATGTATTGCTTTATTTTATCAGTGAACATTGTAAAGTTATCACAAGCTGAGTAGATGCATCTTTTATTGACGACTATTACGGGAAGTTGTGAGGCGCTAGAAGTGCAATGTTTCGGACAAAGATTTGGATCGATATCTGGTTTGTAACGTTTGTCGCAGAAGAGAAAGAAAGGATGCGGTTGAGGAACTGGAGCGTGGAAACTTTGTTCTTCTACCTCAAAGATAGTCTCAGCAAATGGGTCGTCTACAGCTTCATTCACCTGTAACAACATTAATTTCTCCATGTTTATGAAGAATTCCGCATGCTCCGGTAACGTATTTAGACAGTAAGCTACAAAAAGCTTGAACTTCTTGACGACGTGACATACTTTCTTTTGCCAGATTCTATTAAATTCAGCTCGCTTCCTTTCTTTCTGTATCTCAAGTCGTATTTCAAAATCTTGGAGCGCAATTTCTTGCTTCAATTTTTTCACTTTTTTCTCATGTTTGTGTTTGGAGAGCTCCATTTCTCTTTCACACTCTTCCTTCTCTTTCAATGCGACGTATACTTGACAGGCCAAGTTTTGACATTCCAGTAAATTTCTTAGCTTTTCTATGGTCGTGTGTTTTTCGACGTTTATATCGTGAATCTTATTCGCCATATCGGTCCGATTTTTTTCTACATTTTCAATAAACTCTGCTTTTAGTCTCGCTTTCTCCTTCTCCAGTTTTGCTGCATACCTGTCATACAACATAGTCGCTTGTTGTTTTAATAACGTTTCATAATTTGTTGTCATTTTTTGGAATGTCTCCACTTTAACTCTTTTGATTTCTTTTCTGGCCGCGTCTATGAGTAGCTCTTGCAATTTATTTATCGACGTCATATAAAGGGATGTTAATTCATTGAAGGCTTGTTGAATTCTTTGAGTGTTTTGTTTCGCCGCCTCCTTAGATGTATCCTTCCACTGTTGTCGGCACTTGCTTTCGACAACTGCCTTCCAACGTTTGTCGCTGTTGAGCAACGCTTTATTTCGTTCTTCTTCCATTCGTTTATTATGGTTTTCTACTAGCTTCGTTCCAAACGAGTCAATGCCTAGGTAACTAAGTTTAGAAAGAAATTGTTTTTTGATAGGTTTCATCACCGCTCTGCCTTTGAGAAGTTCCTCAGGTGGCTGGTACCAGTCGCTACCGCCTCCTTTCATAGGAGGCTCGAGTCCAGCGAGCACTTTCAATTTAGGAGTCATAGATTTGAAGTAAACATTGGCCAGCGCTGGATTCATTTTCGCCTTCATTACAGTCTGCGTGGGCACTTGTTCTGTTTTGAAGAAACATTTTCTAAGATAATACTCGTCGCTTAACTTAAACATTTTTACTTTATGTAAAATTTAAAATAGCTTCAATATTTATGTAAAAAATCTTAGTAAGATTTATATCAAAAAACGCTCGTCATACTTTGTTGTCACTAGATTGTCACAAATGATTATTTATATGTTTTATAAATTATATTGGAGGTTTAATGCACGAGTCTTTTTTAGTCTTGGTCGGTCAACTTATTTTGAATGGCGTAAATGAGAAATAGGTAAACTATTTTAGCTTTAGTTATCGTGCATTTCGTATTCGGAGGTGTGCACTTTGGTGTCTTTAGGCTTTGTCCTGCTAGCAGTGCGGCGTGACGCGTAGCATCGACAACGCGTCCTCGGCGCGCCGCAACGTCGAGGACGCGTTGTCCTACATTGGGAGTCGTGGACGCGCGATTGGCGTCACTATTCGAATTTTTATATGACAAATAAAAAAAAATAGCTTATTACTCAGAAAGTAATGTAAATTTAAGTAAATGTTTTCTGGGTAATAAGCTATTTTTTTTTAATTGTCTAAAATTCGACCAAGACCTTTCTAGGCAAGGAGCAAAATAAGTCATAAATGGGCGCGCGTCGGCCGCGTGAAGGCGTCTCAATATTAGACGCATTGCTCACGCAGAACACGCCTGCGGGCAGCGAATGTTTGACATTTTCACAACACAACGCTCGACGCGACGCGCCGCCGAGCAGGACATGAGGTTAGTTATTTAATATAAGGATTAGTGCACACTATCGGAGTGGCGGCAAATTGTGGCTTCTCGTTCGCAGAACACATTGCGAGCATATAACGCCAGTAAGGATGCCAGTAATTGACGACGGATCGGAATACCGGCGGCCGGGCGGATCTGCCGATCGTATACGAACACGAGGAGGCGCGAGTGTTTCTTACGGTATGTCGCGCCCGGACGCAACTGGTCTTGACACGACGGTAATTTTTTTTTCGGTATAATTAAATCCTTGTGGGACTAGTGGCCTTTCAAGTCACCGGACATGTATATTGTATAGTTTAGGGCGAGTGCAGAAGATGCTCAGCCAGGAGCAAAAAGTGTTTAACAACGAGCCTAAGGGCCGAAGTAAACCAGCGGAAGTAACGGATCTGGACTTAGGGCGTTGCTTTGGGAGGATACCACGGGATCGCGAATAGGTGAGAAGTGTCCAGACACATGCTGATAGCTGGTAAGTGTTGGCTGAAGGCAGGTGTGTTGACGGTGTAGCGAGGGGGACGTCCTCGTCCCGGCCGGCGGCGACGATGTACTTGTGTAGTGTGCGCGTGTAGTGTAAGAACCGCATGTGCAGCGGTAAACGGGTCGTCGGGATAGTCAAGGACAAGCCGAGGACGACGGTAGCGAGGGGGCACTCCTATCGGGGACATAGGATAGGCTGGCAACTATTAGGGGATTGGGATGGAGAGGGACTCTATCATAGTAGCGTCGGGCGGAGTCTTCCACGTACATATTTGACGATGGGGGGAAATTCCAAGTCCTTATGGAGATCTATATTGCGTGAGGATCATGGGGCAGCCACGCCTTACGCACAAATCTATTTTGAAAAGACAACGCTGGCAAAGGTAATTATGGGGCGTGTGAAGGCAAAGTACAATGTCAGCTTAGAAAGTGACATTTTACATCTCCCGCCTATGAAAGGGGTTGAGACGACAGAGTACAAAAGCGGTTCGGTTCCGGGCGATTTTTATATGTTCTCGGACGGTCAGTCGATAGTCTAACTAGAGTGACTGAGATATTTGATCTTCCTAATCCAGAGGATAGTTTGATCGAAAAGGGATATCGGGCGTGGTGGGGTGTGACGGGGCCTAGAGCTACGAGAGCCACCCATGGGAGAAGGGAAGCACATGGCTGCACTTTTCTCCGGGTTGACCTATATCCTCCACCTCACAAACCACTCGCCTAGGGCGGTAAGTGCGCGTTAGAGGAGTAGAGACACTTCGTAGGTTCCTATCTGAAGCCTGGAGAGCGGTGTCATCCGCAAAGAGCAAAGACAAAATCGACTTATTCTACACACACGTAAATTGTTTATAAACCGTTCACTTAGACGCATTACAGAAATCATACACTACTTTAGGCTGTACGCAACAAACCCGAAAGCCGCTCCGAAGGATTTCCCTAAGACAAACCGATTTCAATCAAAGTTATAGTTGACTTTCAACTATTATTTTATTATTTAACTTTTAATTTTATTTTATGTATGACTCCTTTTCTATATTTTTAGACGGTGCAGTGTCTACATAGTTATCATTATAGAAGTTGACTCTTATCATCATGTGACATTATCTGAGAAAATGGACCTTATAGTACCTATTCCAGATATTAATAATTAGTGTAGTATTTAAAAAAAATATTTTTATTGAAATAATATTATTAGCTTAAAAATCAAATGTTAGAGCAGAAACTTGAAACAAGTCATTAATTATAAGTTATAAAATCTTAACCAGTCATACCGATTGTTCGACCATCGATTGATGTTTTTTGGTGTAGCTAACCGAGAACGCCAACAGATGTCACTGTTTCGAGACCGTACATCACGCTATGGTTACGTTATGTGTAGCTCTCTAATATGTTTGTTTTTTCTAATGGAGAGCGTTCAGGCCACTCCATAGCGATTTATCTTCAATAAACGATTATGGTAAATGATCTTTTTTCTAATATTACCTAACCGATTGTACACCGATAATATACCGACTGGCTCAGATAATCATATCGTATGCGCTGCGTATGCCATTTAAAAAAAAGCTCAAAACACGTGTCAAATATAACTTTATTCCAAAATGTGTTGATTTATACAAAATTAAAAATACAATTTTTGCTTAAAGCTAATAAAATTCTTAACAAACTACGTAACTTCGTCGACAGCCATCTGTTGCAGCAGAGTCATAACGTGATAAAACCTATCCTTTATATCTTTTACTGAACGATGCGGTAACAATTCACGAATTTTTCCAAAAATTTGTTCCGACGTAACTTCGCCTTTGAGCACCTGCAACATTGTCTTGTCTTCATCCCTTGTCCAACTATTGCTTTTTGCTTGTACCCTCTTGGTCTCCACTGTTGTTTCTGCCCTCTTTGTTACCGTAGTACTTGTAACTGTTCTGACTTTAACTTTAATCCCTTCATCTCTCTGTTCTCTGTGAGTTTTATTATCACTTTTATCTTTCTTGTCTCGTTTCGCTTCTGTTTTACTCTCATTTTTATCTTTTCGTTTCTTAGCTTTGCCAGGTTTGGGGCTGCTCACTAATTCCTTATGTTTTGTATTGTCGTTGACATCTTTGATGTTTTTAGTGGGAGACTTGATTTGTTTTTTTGCTCTTTTTGGTGGGATTTTGGTGGTTCTGTTTTTTTTCGATGAAGATATTTCTTCGTCTGAGTCTGGTGGGGAGAGATGGCAGTGTGTTGTGGCGAGACGTCTCATGTGCACCCGGTATGGCTCTTTGCTGTAGGGGTAAGTGACCCTCGCCAGTCGGAGCGTCCGTCTGTGTTGGAGGAATACCCGCCCGTGGATATACTGTAAATAAAATATTAACATTGTCTTGAAATTTTAATTGGAGTTCAATGAGCAGAAAAAAATAATAAGTGGCAAATCATGATCAACAAAAAAAATCATTATCATTAGCTAAGCTATTAGCTAAGAATATTATCACTGTTAGTTTTATATCAAAATTAGATACTAATAACGCCATCTATTGATTCTCTCTGTATTAATGACGTAAATGTACTTGTGACGTTTCGAGAAATATAACTTGAAAGTACAGTCCGCTCTGTCTCCTCAACATGCTCGACGCAGGACTCCTGTTTCTTTGTTTGTCACCAGAGAACCCAAACCTAACCCACCTCTAAATTTGGTGCCATCGATTTGCTGCTCGTTTAATTACAATATTTCCCATGATCAAAAGAATGTAGATGTCGATTCTACTAACACATAGATTTGCCGTTGACATTAACCCGGACTTTTTGGCGGGAACTCGAAAAGTGAAGTTGAGTTTTTGTTTGATTATTGTAAAAATCGCGTAGTGGTCGTGGTTCGCTTACTTAGTCCACCTGGGTGGACCACGGCGATTTTTTCTTGCTTGTAGTCCACCTTTGCGATAATTTACAGAAAATTTTAAAACATGTATTGCTCATGATGGTCCACCTGACATGTTCTTAAAAGTAGAATCTTTTCATTTCGTGTCTAACTTTATTTAAGACAAAAAATGCATGATTTGCACGCACAACATACTTATATTTACAAACATTAGAACATTACACAGGCTGTTGTAAAAAGATCAATTTATTCACAAATGTACTAAAAATAGTAACTTTTATATAAAACAAAAAGTAGTGTGTATCAGTCGTTTTGTGGTTTAATAATGATAATTTATTAAACTTCAAAGTGTTTTTCGTGCGTGGTGTTTGTGATAATCAAATAAAAGCGTGGCACTGCGTGTTTCGTGTGCTTCCAAGGAGTCCTCTTCTTTCGTCGTCAGTAAACCTACTATCGCTTTACTGAACGACTCCGGCCGGACTTACATCTACTGGACTGGATATTGACAGGATAAGTTTTACACTTTGAAATTGTTTATTACGAAGAAAACTTGACACTAGCAGAATGTGCTAATTGCACCATTGCCATATATGAAGAAAAAAAACATTAACCCGATTTTATTTGTGGACAAAGGGTACATTGGTGAAAATATTACTAGGAGCCTTTCTCTATGTCCCGCCTCGTGGGCATACAAATATACACAAACATACAAGCAAAGAAAAGAACGCAAAGTCAACAAAAAACAGAACATCAGTAAATCACTCAAGTGTCAATTTTAGACTGTGTCTAATGCACCTACAATACAAATTGGACCTCACAAAAACTAAATCCATACCTACATAAAATACGTTTGTGGGAATCCTCTACCAAAACGGAAACTCACCATAGTATCCAACCTCTCCTTGAAGTCCACCTTCTTCTTAGTATCGCTGTTGCCATTAAATTCCCATTCATCATATCCCTGGTCATTGGTCAGAAATTCTTCGTTTATCGCGTCCATGCCGTTCTCGCAAACGCTGGAAAAATATTAGTGTTAAAAGGGCGACTGATAGCTTGAAAGAAGTTTTATTGGGTCGCTTGAAATTGTACTTTTTTCATTCTTTAATACCAGAAAAACAATACATGGTATTTTATGAACTTTGTGCTCTTAAAGCTAGTTTATACTTTAATAGCCAGTATATAGGAAAAACACGGCAGACGAGCACAGTCTTATCTGGTGGTAAATGGATTCTGTCGCTTGTGGACATCTGCGGTACATGGCAACTTTAGTCCAGAATGACAATCGTTGGCACGCCCCGGGATGTGCTGCCTACCTTTGGAGATGAAGGAATGGATTTGGAGAAAGGATTGGGATATTGGGGAGGGATAGGGCAGAATAGGATGTAAATGGGCTCTGGCATATCTCACTCACCACCGAAACACGTACGTACATTAGGGGAATAGCGTAAAGTGGGAAATGCAGTAAATTTCGAGAAGTGAGAGGGGTAACGAGCCCGGTCGAGTGCGCAGCGACTGTTGGATTGCAACGAGCACCCTCCCCCTCAATTAAGGTGGCACTGCACATTCGTGTTAAAATTAATTACAAAAAGTAACATTGATCCCTGGATTGTTTATTATTATTACTTAGTTGTATATAAACTGGGTTCAATCACAATGTGCGAATTCGTTTTCCTTTAGACTTAATTTCAGACAGCATTTTAATTAACGATCACTCAAAGTTCGCGCGTCACTTATCAGTGAACGCTGGTGAACGACCAGTCACTGCTAGCATATTTTATTAATATTTATTGAACCTTTTTTATTTAACTCAATGGTATTAGACCTACGCCACATTACGTCCGAAATTCCGTCGTTGATTTTCCGCGACTGCAAATCAACAACAGATCAGCCATATACGATTTTCCGTAGCAGATTATTACTTCGTCTTTCTTGATCATTAAAATGTGTATAGGTATCATCACATAAAAAGAGCGCTGCACGTCTGTGGAAGGGATGAGTCCGCGCATCGGTACAGTTACGCACGAAATTACTTATTATTTTATATATTATATTTCAATACTTTAGAGTAAAGGTTTGTTTGAAATTAAAAAAATAAGTTTGGTCATATAATTTTTAATATGATTTATTTATGCCTTTTGTTTTTTACCAGGAGTTCGAAAAACTGTGAGAAATTCGGAATCTCTTGCATCTTTTACAATTCGTCTCAGTGGCCGAAGTCAGAAGTGTACGTTGCCGCTGCGGTCCGTTTCATACTTTTTTTTAAATTAATTACCTCGCCATTATCAGCCTCCGTTTTCATAAAACAATAGACGTTGTAAACCATTTTTCTTTCTTTTCTATACAAAACCATCCTGCAATATTTGTAATTAACAAAAACTTTTGTGCGCGACTGTACTTTGGGAGTGAACGAAACGTATACTAAACGCGCGAAGCAAAGGTCGACTGATAAGCCAATAGCGCGACGCCACGGACATGTGACACGTAATCCCCCGTCGCGCCTCACCTCGTACCACAAAATAGATCGATAAATCGCTTACTGCGCAGGTTCACCGTTAGCACTCTTTTTACGTGAAACTATGTTTAACTAGTTGTTAAATGTTATAAACTTAATTGCGACCTCGACAGATTGCATTAAATCAGTACATATGTTTTCAAAAATAACACAGGCTAACTCGTCCAGGAAAAGTAATCACACGACACGGGGGCTATATCGGCACCATATTGTGTGGCTAACAGTTCATGAGCGGGGAACGTCTATGAGATGCTATTTAGTATTAGGCATTCCATATCACAGTCGATGCTATACTATCTGTGAGTTGTGTGTATATTATAATAAAATAGAATAATAATAAAATAAATTAATTAATAAATATTTGTCAGTGGTGAGTATGGACTGAGTAGGGGCCGAATGTGTCGTGTGTTGCATTTGAAAGCAGTGTTACCAGATTATTTTTCCAAAACCTGCCATGACTAAAGTGAAAAGTGAGGGTAGTGACTGCGGAATTCCTGCAGCATCACGTATGTTACATAAATAAAACAACACATTATATTAATATATTCTTTATTGTTCTTCGTACTTTTCTAAATCTTTATACAACGAACTTGAAATCTTATACTGAGTACACTTTGCTGAGGATCAAAATCGTAACAGATTATTTTCATAACTAAGTACACAGTTTGTCTAACGAGGTAAAAAGTACCTTAAGACCTCGTAAATATAGTAATACAATAGCATAAATTAGTACAAAACTAAATGATTGGAGGAACTCCCTATAATAGGGATCGCAGTGGTGACATGACGCAACTGTATCTTTATTATTTTCTGTGCATTAGAGAAAGATGAAGAATATTGAAGTAGACCATAGATATAAACTAGTTTTTTTGTTTGTTTTACGGCTCTGGTAGACAAAATCGTGACATGTTGATATGTGGCCAGGGATGTCACATCAATCTGCTATAACTTTAACGGGATATTATAAAAACTGCCGAAATCTGATAAATGCATCAATAATGCTAAACAAATTGCCGCATATCGTTTGTAGCTCGTAATTCTGCTAGATTTGCAGTTTCCTGTAAAATCTGGTAACGCTGTTTGAAAGCATACTATGCGACGTTGCCGATGTTCCTTCGGACGGATTGATGTGAGGGATTGATTCCGCGTAATGTGGCGCTGGCATTGGGGTCAGTGCAGACCGAGAGCAGTGCAGCAGAGCGGACTTTTTGATAACACTTCATAAGCAACTGTATTATAATTGCATTAAAATACAAAATTACATAAACAGCGGCGCAGACATCAAGCGTCTCCTAGTGCATACCCGCGATGAGTGCGCGCGCTTCTCGAGCCTCCTCAAGCCTGCCCGAGGAGGCTCGTGCAACCGCGAGAGGCGAACGTGTCGCGACGCGGAGTGTGTCAGACTTCAACGCGGCTTGGTGTTAATTTCGATCTTTGGATATTCTCATCATGGATGAAGAAAAATTGATATATTTAGTTCAAACACATAAATGTTTATACAATGTGTCGTGCCGTACGTACAGCGACAAATTAATAACGATGAATGTCTGTTGGTCCGAGTCGGCACGCTCGCGAAGGCTCGAGCAGTCTCGCGCACCCCCGCGAAGCTATGCGTGTCCACGTGCATTTTTGCTTGTCTTCGGTGCGTCTTGCGACTAAGAGGATACTCAAGGATGCGGGAGTAGTTTTGCACTCGGCTTGCGCTGACTATTAGATATTGATCGCCGCGAACAGCTTAATAGTGGTATGAGTTCGTTCGAAAGTGATGATCATGCAATCGTGCGAATTGATAGCTTTGATAGCAATTAGTCGCCTACCGTCACAGCCGGTCGTTCCCGTGTTACTAACAGGTTTTTAAGATCAGTGGCCCATTTGAAGTTTAATAAACTATCAGTATTAAACCACAAAACTCACAATACTCAATTTTTATAATAATCAAATAAAAACTGAATCTTCTCTTCTGGAGTTCCTGTCAAAATTCCAACTCAACTTTAATGTGCTCAACATTATCATTCGCCGATTATATCAGTTATATAGCTATACTCTTACCTATCTGCCGGTCGTTCATCAGGAAACAGCGACTTGAACATCTGCGCGAGTTTCGGATTGGAACGCAAATGCGGTAACACTCGGGTCTTCATCACATCTGGGTTGCCACTGTTTATTCCTGTAGTTAACGCTCGGAGCACCTTGCGAAGCACCGTCGGTTTGCGCGAGAATGAGTTCTGGTGACAAAGTAATAAATTTGACATCATTTTCAGTAGGATATTTTGTCTGCTTAACCTTATCTTTTTCTATTTAAAAATTTTTATGACTTAACCGTACAAAAGGCGAGCTTAAAACCTTAAGGCATTCTCTACCAGCCAAACTTTGCGTTGAACAGAAAAGCATATTGAGAGGTGTTTAAAACATATAAATATAATTTAAGCAATGATTAGTAATACAATATTTCAATACAATTATTTTGTATCAAAATTAATAGAGAAGATGGCAGACGAGCACAGTCCATGTAGTGGCAAATGGATACGCCCTACCACATCCATGAACATCATGACAAACATTGGAACAGGCCTACTTTTGGAGATTTAGGAATGGATTTGGAAAAAGGGATGTGAAATCGTTCCCATCATACTATATCATAGTCATAGTAATTATAACACGATGAGGAAATTTGCTCATCGCATTACATCTCCCATTCTTACTTGAGAAAGTCAGGTAGAATGTGGAGTAATAAGTATAATGGAATAAGAACCAATGTCAGTTGTTATCAATCTTCTACTTAATATTGTGAGTTTTTAAATATTGGCTTAATCTGGTGCAAATAATAACGTAACGCGGTGGATTCTGTTTAGGCCACTTATATAGAAACATGTACAGAATTTTATCTTGGTGCATCATTCACGTATCGTGTATACCTTATAGGTATACGAGAGTCAAAATCAAATGAATGATGGAAGAAGAAAATGAAAGTAAAAAAGAAAGTGGAAGGTAATATAAAAGGCATTCTAAGATAATTAAATGGTAGTTACTAAACAACTATATTATGTACAAATACATGTAGTAACATCAATTATGGCGTTAACTTAACTTTATTTTATAAAACAAAATATGTAATAATCACTTAATTATGATGTTATTATTCACTAAAGAACACAACCACTCTCATACATAATCTAGTATTAAATATTAAACATTTTAATAATAATTTTAATGAGATTAATTATGTTGCTGTGATTTTTCAGACAATTTTTTGCAGTTATGGATCAAGTGTCAATTATCAAACGCGACTTAAGATGGTCTTCAATTAGTTAACTTGCGTCTGTAGATTTTTGTTGTGTATTTCATTTCAGAGAATGTTTTTGTACACAGATCCGTAAGTAGTTCCGAAAGCGGAAAAAAGCCATGAGCTTTATGCAAGTGATCAAACCGTGTCAGTGGAAGACTTGTAAAATTCCAGCAAAGATGAGTTTTGATATTTTTCTTTGAAAATATCCGTGATATACAAATTTATCATTTCCATTTATCACGTTCCGGAGAGAGAGATTTTTGGACTTGGCCCTTGGGACTTTGTGGAACAGTCAGTGTGGCTCTCAGGCCAAAAAATTTTGGAGACCCCTACCTTAAACCATAAATTCCTAACCTTACTTGGCCTATGGCTCTCCTGTCAGTAAAAACATATTCAGTGAATGAATATGTTCACTTCCCTGTGAATGAAGTGAAAGATGCAGATAGGATGCAGGAGGGAAATGTGCGCAAAGTTTCCATCATCCATTGAATCACTGTAATGTCCTAAGGGGGCACTATCACCCTTATTGGGAACCACTGGCTTATGATTATAATATACATATTAACTACATTTCAGAGGAAATTACAATCACAAGTTGGTGGGTGACAAATTACATATTTTTTAAATAAAAATTCTTAAAGTACATACAGTTGCAAGATTTAATCATTGAGCTACTATGCTTTATTCTTAATTTGGTTGTGTTAAACAAACATCAACAACATAATATACTAGGTACACTTCCCGGTCGAAAGTAATACACATCAGCCTTTACAAAGAGACTATATTTTGTCAAGCGCTGTCTTTTGTAGTATGCTCTACAAAACCAAAGCTAGCCAATAATAGTCAATGTGTATTACTAGTATGGTACCACTACTGATGTCTATACATGCATGCCACAGTCATACATATCAAGCATGACAGTATTATAATTATAACAAAGTAAAATTAAGTATAAAGGATAGTGACTTAACGTTTAAATCATGCAAGTGTACAATAATTTCTCTAGGTGCAACATATCAATCGGCATACATTAAGGAGCTTCTTTTTAGATATTTACCTAATTAAATAACTTATGATATCATAAATTGATCTGTGAAATCAAAATATCTTGAAAATTACTTAAAAAGTTAAAATTTAAAGTGGGACTGCATAACTGTATTGATGAGGTCACAAACACAATAGTGTCATTACAAGGAGTAAGAGATGGCAATAGCTCCCCACCTCAAACATTCACAAGGACACATCTTAATAATTTCATCACTGTTGTTGAAGAAGCCATAAGACATCAACTAGAGCCATTTACCCATTGAAAATATTGATTCAAATTCTACAGCAAAAAATAGTTTTGTAAAAATTAATTGTAAATTATAAATAACTAGCTTTTAGCCACAGCATTCTTTTAAAGTAATTTGCTCCTCCTGGAAAACCTAACTAACATTCTGGGATATAAGAGTATCCTATGTCTTTCTCTGGGTTTCAGGCTCTTCTCTGCCAAATTTCATTGAAATCAATTCAGTAGTTTAGTCTTAAAGATATAACAGCCAGACAGACAAACACTGTTTTTATAGAAAGAAAGTTCCCAACGAGCAGACAATACACCTGGTGATAAGTAGATACTTTTGTCTATGGATATCCGCAATACACATCATTGTCCATCCAGAATGACAAATGTTGACATGCCCTATGATGTGCTACCTACCTTCGGGGACTGAGGAATGGATTTGGAGAAAGGGTTGGAAAATAAGGAGGGATTGGAAGAGAATGGGTACTGGCATTTCATATTTATAATATCTCAGTGTCTCTCACCTGCAGCATTTCAATGAAATTAGTCATCTGTATCAATATAAATTGGTCCATGAATCTCCCGATCTCAGCTGCCTGCCCAGGTTTCAAAAATAGAAGAAAATCTTCCACAATGTCCCTGTGAGTCTCTCCAAATAACTTTTCTATCTTTTTGTATAAGTCCACAGGAGTTTCTTTGCTTGGATCGAAGGTTTTCAATATATTTTGAAATTGCAGAAACTTATTGTTAGGCATTAACTGGTTGACAGAAAATCTGGATTGTACTCTGGTGTAATAAGACCTTATTAAAGCTGAAAAATGAATTTCAATAGAGATAATTTGGAATTTCATTTGGTAGAACTTATCATGTTTAATAAAAAAAACACAAGCAGCTGTTAGCATGAATAGTGAATAATGAAAAGTGTTTAGTGCATAATAGCATAGGCATGAATAGCATTATTCATGCTTATCACTAAACTTAGCAAATGTCTACTATAGTTTGAGATTATTTTCTCAAAATAGAAAGATTTTAATCATTATTATATTATGTTATTTAACTACAATTATATCTTACAAATACAATAATCTTAAAAATGCAGGAATTAAATGAATATGTTTCATATATTTTATAATCTTCATGGGTCAGAATCCAGCAGACATAGCGCTGGCTTTGTTTACAATATTTACCTGCTTCTAAAGGATCCTCTTTATTTTTAGGATCTTCTTTTTCTTGCTCCTTTTTATCTTGTGTTTGTTTCTTTACATCTGAGGGTGCAGGCTCAACCTTAGGAGGAGGCTGAAACAAAATGTTCCTCGTCAATAGGAGGGGTACCAAATTTACAAATGGCGATGTTGACAGTTTCGACAAACATTTTTAGTTATTTACGTAAAAGATGAGCATTTTGCAAATGTTTCATTATAAAATTAATGTATTAAAAACATTAGTAATTAATTTTAGCCTTGTGTTTTGGCGATAGGTTGCAAAAACAATTGAAACTTGTTACATAAAGTACCACGAACATTCTGACTCACCTCTGGGTTTATGACGGGTTTCGGACCTGAATTTTGGCCCAAAAAGCTTGTACTTGGCGCGTTGCCGTAGAAACCATCCTGGCTCTCCCTAGTAAAGAGAATAGGCATTGAAGGCAGCATCTGGAATATCTGAACACCCACTCTGAGCTAAACAATGTAAATACCACTTATATTCCACTTCTAAATTTCAACACTATTTTTACATAATATTTGACACAAAATAATTGCACTAAAAATACATTGTACAGAGGTCATAAAAACTAAAATGAATCTATGATTGTTTCTATATAGTGTTTGTTTTTAGCTAAACAATACAGGCAATGGAAGGAATGGAAACATTTTTGACAAGTAGAGTTAATCGTCGACGCGCAAACGGCGGGTGGAGCAAACACGTTTCATTCTAAAGAAAATTTATTTATTTTAAAGTCAAAATATTTTTATTTAATAAAATAATAAAGGTAGTTTTTAATCTGCTATCATTCCTCTATTATTTAATAATTTTTAGATCACAAAAAATCAAAGACTGAACACAGAACGTACCGCACTTTTTGAAAGTTTGGTCGGTCCCACTTTCTCGTGTTCTCGTCTCCCACCCTTTTCACTAATAAAGATTATAAAGTTATATTATAAAGAGTTTATAAATTGAGAAAAAGTATTTGCTGTAGAGGGCATTTAACTTTTTATTACAAATTATGTTTCTCGAAGAAAATACATAATAACTAATCCGTCCTATAATTCTTTCAATTCATAGAGTTTTCTTATGTAGCTCTAACTCTTTAGGTAGAGCAAGTACTTGTTATAAATACTTATTTATTAAATAATTATTAGATGTACAACTAAATCAAATTCATGTAGGTATCTTTTTCTTGAAATGTCTCCAGTTTCAAATGAGTTCAAAAGATTAAAAAAATAGTACAAATGAGTTAAGTACTACTACTTGGTGACTAACATTTGAGCTGTTGAGTAAGTCGCACCAGTCGTGGGAGGAAACATCTCGTCGCAATCTCTCCTTTTCCACCTTCGCGAAACTACGCAAATGCACCACAACAGGCTTTAACTTAGGAGGTTCAAGCTTGTAAGACAGAAATTGTGTCTTGAAATACCAAGAGCTAAAAACTTAATGTAATGTAATGGGGTAGTAAATTTTAATGTATAAATTTAATATATAAATTTAATGTATAAATTTAATATATAAATTTAATGTATAAATTTAATATATAAATTTAATGTATAAATTTAATATATAAATTTAATGCATAAATTTAATATATAAATTTAATGTACGTCATACAGAAATTAGGCGAACAGAGACAGTTTTTAGGAACTTTTTCAACAGTTGCCTTTTTCAGTAATACAATGTACTAATTTATTTAGAACAAAATTGTCACTGAATTAAATTTTTAACACAAATTTTCGACAATTTAAATAAATTCACTGCCCACGGAATGTGATTTTCAGAGTTTGGCCGCCCCAAAATATTTGGCGTCCGGGTGCCGTACACCCCTTGTGTCTATAACTGAGACGGCCCTGATGGTGACGGTTCTTAAAAGAACCCTATATCCAGCAGTGGACTGTGGAGAATCAGGCTTATGGTATGATATACCTACTCTTGGAGAAAATTTGAACTGATTTTTCTATCTGTAATATATGGGAGAATTTTACGTAGGTAATGCATATAAAATTTAAGTGGGTGTAATGTAATGTGACCATACGTGCCGCTTTGGGCGGGACAGTCCCGCTTTCACATTGTCTGTCCCGCTGTCCCCAGTAAGAGCAAAAATGTCCTCGCCAGAATGAAACAGATTTGCTCCGCCGACAAATATAAAACAAGTGCCTAGAGACGTTATATATTAAGTAAATTCATTCACTTCCTTATTATTAGTAAATAAAAAGCAGTTAAAACAGCAATTAGTTCTTGTTTTGTTAAAAATTCCGCAGGTGTCCCGCTCTGGCGAAAAATATAAATGGTCACGTTAGTGCAATGTGTAGTTGTCACTTTACACTGGTGAAACACCAGGTAGGGTAGAGTCGTAAATGTCTAGAAATATTTAACTAACATTAGCGCGTATTTCCTGCACGTGTTTAAGGGTGTAGATTGTTGGCCTGAGATCTCGATTTCGAGCGACCGCAGCGCCAAAGTTTAATGTAACATCCGACGGGGCGGATGAATGACCTAGAGAGCGCGATTTTCAAAATGTTTTGCAACAAACGTTCCACGTTGAGAAATTGTTATTGAACTTGAATATTTACAGCATAACAATAACGTTGAATTTTTGGAAACTAGCTGTTGATTCTTTTTAATAGATTAATAAGAGTAGTTGAGACACAATTTTTATGTTTTTCTATCATTTGACATCTGACATTTTTGTATTCTACTTACCTAAAATTCCAACTATTTATTTATTTGTAATTTCACTACCAAAATTTATTCTAATTCGTAAAATATTCATTCAATAAAATAATTGCAAATTCAGTAGGAAGTGTGTTTATCTCTACGCAAGGAAATGCGTAAACTCAAATACTTACTTTTTGTTTACGATCACCTCGTCGATATCTAAAAAAAATCCTAGGGTTTTAAAAAAAATGTCAATAAATGAAACACAAGTATAAAAATGATTTATTTACTACACAATAACAAATATGAGTCGCCATTACTCGCTATCTCAAAAGCGTGCTAGGGTAGTACAAAAATTAGTAAATAATTCATTTATTTACTAATTTTAACAGAAGTTTGTAAATTATTAATATACTAATTAAAAGTATGTAATTAAACAATAACGAAATATGAGTTCAAAATTCTAATGGTTTTTCATTCGATTACGGATCAAGTTCTGATTTCTGCTAATTTGATGATAAAATCAATGGCTATCACAAAACCTATCAGAATGAAAACGTTACCAGCTGCCCGATTCACGTAAGTAATAAAAACCGTAGCGCAGTGACGTCACTTCGTTTTTTGCAAATTTAGCCCTTTTAACCGACTTAAAAAAAGGAGAATTCTCAATTCGCTGTATTTTTGAACCAATTTTTATGATTCTTTACACCAGGTAACTCAGAAATTGTATAGTAATTGAGCTATTGGAAGATTTATGACAATCCAAGACTAGATAAGTAAGTGCGTTTAAAACAGAAAACCAAAAGGCGATTTCTAAGTTCCTAAGTTAAAACGACTTTTGGACTGGCGTGTTTACGTGAATCGACTGGCTGGGTAGTTAAGTTACCTGTATCTTTCAAAATCATTAGGCGTTCTTCTCTTTCATAACACGTAAAGCTCTTTCTTTCCTCTCTTTCATAGCCTCTATGATACTGGGCGCGTCACGAATGGGCATGCTTCGTGACTGCCGAGGATCAACTAATTCTGGAAGTAGGCAATCGTAATAAAACCTAACTAATTTCATCTCCATTTTCTCCTCCCAAAATTTGTCGTCCTTTTCTATAATATAAACTTTCATAGGTACAGTAGCACCAAACCAGATGCCAAGCATGCAAACGTTTCTTTTAGTAATATGTACCTGTCCCTGAATTTGGAAATACCAGTTATGATTTTTATTTATGACATAACCCTTGGAAGCCTTGTCCTTAACCCAAAAGGTATGTTTGGCCATTGCTTCATCAAGAGTCATGCCAGCTAAAGAATGTGGGCACTTAATTTCAATTAAACCGTTTGCGTAAATGCCATCTGGTGTAGTACCAAGAAATTCATATTGATCGTCGACGAACAAACCGCAACCTTGTATACTAATATTCTCTTGAATTTCTAACTGTTTAATTGCGGTTTCTTCGTTTTCGATACCGTACCGTACAGCAGGCAAACTGGAGATATTACTACCATAAACGATTTTACGAACAAGAACAGCACAACTTGTGCTCTCTCGTTTTTTACAAACTTCCCCGAACGATGATGAGGTTAGTAATTTTCTCCTTGTACTCATCCACTCAGAACTACTTCTTTGCAAATGGGTCGACCTTTCAAGCTCCTCTCTTTCAGCACAAGACAACTTTAAATCGGCTAAAAAAGATGACTTGGCTTTCTCATATAATTCTGGACTCAGATCAGGTTTTTCGCAGTTTGGTCCATAGTGAGCGTCTTTCGATACAGCGCTGTGGCTCTTTTTCAATCTTAATTTAGGTTTAGCAATTAAACGGATTCTACGATTACAATTTTCCACTTTCGCGATCAAAGGATTAGGACTAGATTTAAATATTACTTCATGAGTTTTACTATGAATCGATCCTGTATTAAAAGACACAACAGCAGCTGCGCATCGGCCCGCATAAGAACCACGGGAAGAATAATTTACACGCTTACCCCCTACTAATTTGGCAATCACTGCGTTAAAACTTTCAACTATATTACTTGTACAATTATGAATTAAACTTCTAGAATGATATGACAGTCTTTTACTTAAAATGTGTACCGCGTCCATTAATCCGCATCCAACAATTGCTGGAAGCAACCCAACAGGTTCTATTCGACGAGTATCAGGTCTACAGAAATACTCCTTGCAATATTGGTGATTACCAAATACGTGTTGTGGACCATTTAGGATATCTTCACTAAGATTTTTTATTTTTTCTTCGAGTGACTGATTTTGATCGCCCCAATATTTAATAGCGCATTTTACACCCGTTCTTAAACGCAAATACCTTTCTTTTAGGAATTTCCGCAATTCGCAAGGATACTTAGTGTCTTTCGACAGTTTCTCCAAGCTATTGCAGTAGTTTCGTAAAAGATGATTTTTGCATTCAATTTTCTCTATTGTTAAATTACCGTACGGTCGCGAATCTAATATTTTTTTATAAGTACTGGAATCGCCGTCTGCTACAAATTTATTATAAATTACACCGTGATCAACAATGGAACGTTTAAACCCCTCAACTATTATGGTCGATTCCATACCGGTAGATGATCCCGAATAATTCTTGAAACAACGGTGTTCCGAGGGCTGACTGTCGTTCTTTGCGGCTCGTGCACAAACTACGCAGTATTTATTTTTAACTCCAAAAAACAATACTTTATTAGTTTTAATGCCAATTATCGCAGCTGCGCCGGACAAGGTGGAAAAATTCTTACCATAAGATCTCTTGCTCCAACAACCGTCAACAGCAACAGATATTAATGGTGTACCATTTTTATCAACACTACCTATAGACACTGCGTACTCCGCTTCTTCCTTGACAGCTTCTGCCATGGAATGTGCTGCTGTCTTTTCCCACCAATCGCAAACCGTATTATTAATTTCATTGTATAATGAAGGTGACATGATTGGTAGGGCTACTGCGGCAGTTAATGTTTTTAACTGATAGTAGCTCCCACCAGATGATATGATACCAGATACAATTTGATGATTCACTTCCATTCTATCTTCTTTCTTTTCAATCAAACACACAGTAAATTTCATACTACACATACTACATTTCATGATGAGTTTTGAGTCCAGACCAACTTTTACTTCACCTATTATACTGAGGTAACTTAACTTACAATCCATTGGACCGTGGTCCCCTATGGCCTGAAGAGCTTTAAAAAAAAAAGAAACGTCTACAACTCTACGCCCAACTTCCATTTCATCCACCTTTCCCTCTTGGTCGTTTTCAATAACTAGTTCCTGTAAAGAAAGATAATGGCTTGATTTTTTTTATAAAAAATAATTAATAATTTAAAAAAATGCAAAAGAATTAATACAATATTAGGTTCCTGATGAATAGAAATTATAATTTCTTTACGCATTAGGTATTGTTTTTTTATGACGTCACCTATTTGAACGTAAATTTTCTTTTGAGAAAGTAATTGAGAAGTATTTCGGTACTAAGGTGTTTGTCTCTCGATGAAAATAATAAATATTGCAAGAAAAATCTATAGGTAGGTATTGAGATTTTGTCTTCGCCCATCACTAACTAAGTAGTTTGTTTATTTATGTAACAAGTCTACAAGAATTACGTATAACAACTTACCTCTATACAGCGCGTAGCATTATTGCTCAGAGTCTCGGCCCCAAGGTTTTCTTTATTTTCAATACTGGAAATATTATTCATCAATATTATCCACTTTTTATTTATTTTGTACAACCCTAAGCCAGACGCTAGGCGCCTCGCGTCTGTTTGGCGGTATAGGTATGTCGACAAAGTTGCGCTGTCGCCTACCTACTTCCACAATTTGATATTTAGACAATACTAGCCGACCCGGCGAACTCCGTATCGCCTTTTTTTTTTTTAAAAATCCTATTATTTTGATATTACATACAGATACTTCAATTTTATTTATCAGTATAGATATAGATAATACAAACCAATATTTACATGTTATTGTAGGTATATGTCTGAATCGGGCGATCTAAATCATATGACATATTGTATTAGCTTTGTAATGTACCCTGTTCAAATGCGATAATAAATAAGTAGGGAGGAACTTACATTTTATTCCGAGATCTTTTGGCTTTCATATTTTTATAATGCGTACAAAACTTTCTTTTCCCTGGCATGCCACTCAAATTCAATCAGTCCTGCGAAAAAAATAGCCTATGTTACTCAGTGATAATGTAGCTTTCGAATGATAAAAGAATTATTAAAATCAGTCCAGTACTTTTTGAGTTTATTCGTTACATACAAAAATCCAAATCTTTCCTCTTTATAATACCTATTAGTGTAGATATTGTATTTTTTACGATTTATATCTAGTTCCATCATGGTTTTCTTTCAGACATTCATTATATCGATACTTTCTACTAACTGAAAATAAATTAATTATAAAAATGTTATACTTACAGTTTTTTACAAAAAACACAAATTCACAATACGTAATTCTGCTGTCTGCAGCCGACAAGCGTGGTGTCGCGTTCACTTACAGAAAGGAACTGCCGCTGCAGACCACCGAGATTGCACGAATGAAACGAACGTTTTATCCCATACATTTGTGTATGAAAAATTTACCTTAAAATATATCTAGATTTTAGGGCTTTAAAAGAGGAAGTCTTTGTTTGTAAAGGTATAAAAAGAAGTATACAGCTATACTTATTGGTTTCTTCAGTGTTCAAAAAGTGTTTCTTTTTATCAATTTGTGTTGATTTATGGGGTTAAATCTGAAAAATACGAAGTCATGTTTTTGCATTTTTACTCAATTTTGTGCGTTTGTTGACGTTTATTATATAACAACTATTAGGTTTAAGAGTTTAATATAAGCATGAACATACTTATTGGTCTTTGATTGTAATATATACAAATTATCATTGATATCAATCATATGTAAATAGGTTAAATATGAAAAATCGTAACACTCTTTTCGGTGATTTTCACGATCTACACCCTTAAAATCAATGTGAAGCATCGAGAAAATAGAATAGAATGTGGCATGCGATTAGAGCGGCAAAGTTAAAAATTGTATACTATTGACTTGTTTGATTTGCTACATTATATTTTCTGTTATGAAACTAACATGAAACTGAAACATAAGTGAATTCAGAAAGAAATTAAATGAATTGAAACCAAAGCGCAATTAGTCTTTATAAATAGTGGTACATACGAGTACTACTTATTGTTACTAGGTTACCTATGAAATTGCCGTTTAATATCGAAAAATTCAAATGGTTTTTTGCATGAAAATTATATATTTAATTAATCCAAGTATTTTACATTATTTTATTATTTATCAATGCACTTTTGCCATTTTAATGGAAGTTGATTGATGCCTCTGCTATAGAACTCCTGGGGACGGGAATCGATGAATTCTCTGAAAGCGTTTTTCACTGCCTCATCGGTGTTGTTTTCTTCCCCTGTAAAAAGTTATCCAAAGTCCGAAAAAAATTGGCAATCAGTAGGGGCTAAGTCTGCCGAGGACGGGGGTGACGGAGAGTTTTCAGTCGAACTTTGAGACAGTCTGTCGTGCAGTGTGTGGGCGAGTGTTATCAATTATCATGGAGACGTTTGGGAGTTTGTTTGGATACGTCTCCTGCTTTCAACTATTTTGACGAACGTTTACGATTATCATACAAGATCCACTTTTCATTACAAGTGACAATACGATTCAGAATCCCTTCATATTTGTGTCGATTCAGCAAAGTAAGGCAAGCTATGACGCGTGTTTCTATCTGATTTTCATTAAGCTCATAATACGGTACCCACTTTCCGAGCTTCTTCACTTTCCCGATTTGACGCAAATGATTCAATATCGTTTTGTCACTTACGCCGAAGGCTGGTGCTAACTCAGACGTGGTTTGAGATGAATCCTCTTACACCATTGCTTTGAATTCGACTTTATAGACTTTAGTCTCCGGTCGTCCACGGGGCCTGTTCTGAAGGTCGAAATTTCCAGAACGGAAACGATGGAACCAAAAACGCTCAGTACGTTCGTTTGCGGAGTTTGGTCCGAGCATATGGTTGATATTGCGTGGCGTTTGTGCTGCATTGCTGCCACCTCGGAACCCATATTCGTAAATAACGCTAATATTTAACTTTACCGTGGTAGCAAACACAACGATATCTAAGCAAAAAGTCGTTTGACGGAATAACAAATGAATTTTGATATGATAACAAAAATGATTTTGAAAAAGAATGTCGCGGCTTTAAATTGAAATTAATTGAAATTTGGAATTCCAAGCCAAACGCAAGCTAGCTAAGTTTAAAGTGACCGCTATGAACAAACGGTAATTTCATAGCTAAGACCCTAATATTTGGTCCTTACCTATGAAATTGCCTTTTAATATCGAAAAATTCAAATATTTTTTTTGCATGAAAATTATAGACGATGATTGCCAACCTTCATTAGAAAATGGCACTACTAGAAGGAGAAGAAAACAAATCCCACTATAGCTACAAGGCACTGGCCTCCCTTGCCTTACCTGCGGGGATAACGGCGTTGCCATTGCGTGTTGGCTAGTTCACTCTTTTCGAAATGATTTATGCCGTAAATTCGACTCGCGATCCCGCGGTACCCTCTCAAAGTAACGCTCTAAGCCGCGGGGAGCCCTTAGGCTTGTTGCTGCACACACTGCTCCTGGCTGAGCGCCTTCTGCGCTCGCCCTAAACTATACATGTCCGGTGACTCTTGAAAAGCCATTAGAGCCACAAAAATTTAGCAATTCTGAAAAAAAAAATGCCTCTGTACCTACTCTGTATTTTACCCGTACTATAAGTACTAATATTATAAATAATATGCTCCTGTAATTGTCCGAGTTAAACTTAAAACTAATAAATCAATCTTGTTTAACTTAACCATTAATTTTAATATTGGACATTAAAATTAAACACATTTTATCTTAATTTCGCCAGGAAGAAGTCGATGGCGGATTCTAGTATTTGATAATAAAAAGAGTTTTCATATCCGATGCCATAAGGATACAGCCGTTCGCGAAAACAAAATGTAGGTAAACATTAAATTATGAGTACATATTTATAAGCACTTTAGATGACCCTACCTACATAAATTATTTTACCACTTGGACTACTTCGACAACTTCCACTTTTCGAAGTCCTTGACCAAAATCTACATACATACTTACTATTACATAAATTTGTATCGTTATTATTGAAGGTTCGTTGTTTTTATCCCCGTTGTCTGGAAACGACATCGATTTTAGCATTCCATCATGCGACATCGCGCCATCGACAATGTATTTTATTGCCTTTATTCTTTACAATATCAATATGTTAATATAAGAATTAACTAATAACAATAAATATGATTTGAAACTGCTGAATGATTGATGATTCAAACAGATATCTACCATTTATATGTGTTCAAGTTAATATATCTGTCTATTCGGTGGTTAAAGTGTAATTTTAGAGTGGGCAGTGAATAATGGCTGCAGTTTTACCAACAGGACTTCGAAATGTTGTAAGTCAATTAAGTATAAAAAATAATAATTACGTTATTGCAGTCAGACTCATGAAGTCTGACTCATGGACTCATGAAGACTTAAAAATGTCGTATTTTCTGGGTGAACAGAGCAGATGATCGTATGTGGTGGTGGGCATTTCGAAGGACTTTAAGAGTAACAGTAGTAGTACACAGTCGTGTGAGAAAACATTAGACAAAAATAGGATTTATTATTTATTCTACTAAAATATAAATTAGTAGAATTAGTAGAGAGTATAAATAGAGAGTACCTAATTTAATTTAATGTAGGTACATTAAATTATATTAAATTAAACTAAACGGAATATACATTCCTCTTAATCGGGACACATTGGGACCAGAACATTTTGGCCCAATTAAGCCTTAATTAAACGAAGTTCTAAAGAAAAGTATATTTTCCTGCTGTTTAATTTCACATTAAATAAAAGCACATTTTTGGTAGGATCTGTACAATAAGAATATAAATGAACATTTAAATTTAGGTAATAAAAAATAAATATGTACATAGATATTTTTTTACATGTAAAAACAACTAAACATATAGTATTCCCCGGTGATACGCGTTGGAGCTAAACTACATACGAGTAGATTGAAAACAACGGTATAACACGGCCGTCAAGTGCTCTTATGCACTGCATTTCAAGACCATATTCATAATTGGATGTTAGATTCTTTGTTATAAAATTTTGTAAATAGTTAAATATTAAAAATTTTGATCTTAAATTTTTTGTCCCGATCAAGAGGAATATTGTCCCAAATATCCGATGTAAATTAACGTTTTCTTCATTAGTTTGAACTCTGTTCTTTAAGATTTGGCCCAAATAAGCGGCTGCTCTGAATAACCGGTGGCCCAATTAAGCGGAATTGACTGTATATATATTACGAACCCTGATTGTCAACACTTTATTGTAAACTTTATTTCCTTGAGAATAGATGGAAATAAATACAACACCTTACAGAAACATTTGGTGACGGTTAACGGCATTTTTTTTGGGTGTTTTTGCGAGTGATCGGAGCACCTAACCTTGCATTGAGAATGGGAATCGTTTATTCAATCTCCGCTTGTATTTCAAACCATATGATTTCCGCCGTTTTATTATTATTTTTCAAAGATTCCAGAAAAAAAGAACTGTAAACCGGATACCCGTTTTTCACGAAGTAGCACATCGTGCCAATGTAGCAACCTAATTAGACAATTGTCTAACTTCGACCTTGATGTTTGAGAATATTGACACATCGCTTGCTTAGTAAAAAGTTATTCTAATTAAAGTCTTTATTAGGTGAAGTAATCAGCCCTATTATCGTCCACTGTGGATATAGGCCTTTTGGTGCACATTGTCTTGTGTATGAGGGACACATGGCCTTAAAAGACCACGCTGGCCAAGCGATTTGGCGAGTCCATTCGTTTAGAGGTGGTGTAGTTTCTCCGGGGTTATGGTAGTAGCGACATTGTCATCCGTTAGTCGCCTTTCACGACACCCAATGTAGGAGTTAGTGGTAGGTACTATTTTAAAGTCGACCGACAACACACGTCTATCATCTCTTAGTTACTCGGTCGTCATAACTAGTATTAATTATACCTAAGGATTATAAGTTCTGTAAATTATACGATCTCGCACTTATGAATCTTTAAGTTAATTCGAACAACACAGATACATAATTTGCCGCCGACCTTAGTTGAGTAGTTTCTGTATAAAGGAAGTAACGAATAATGCACGGTTTTTCACAAACAAATGTTTACTGCCCAATCAGTAAGCATTCATTCGCCTCTAAAAGCGGTGTGTACGTACAACAAGTGACTAGTAAATCTATATTAAAATGAATAAAAAAAATGATAGTAAAGAAAGTGACAATGAGAATCCGTCGTTGAACTTAGATGATATTCGTAAAGTGCAAGATGCTCCGACAGAAGTGATCAGTGATGTTGTACGTAAGCTTAAAACGCAATCCCTGGGAAAGAGCTATATGCAGCAGTGGCGATACTGATTAATGGTATGATATGGTATGTTAATGCTTCAAAATCTGTTCTTCTAGGTCAAAGGCCTCGATGCGAACCGATATGCGACCAAAAAGACGGTGGCGCAAGGCATGCTCGACATCGCTCTGTTAACTTCAAATGCCTCGCAGCTGAAGTATGTCCTGCAAGTCGGGTCCAAACACGAGTTTTATACTTTGCTTGTTTGGCTCATATCGATATCCATTTTTTTACAGGTGAGTATTTATAAACTATTAGCTATATGTATTTAAATTTATTAGTGCAATTTGTCAGTTATCTATCAACAAGTCTGCTGTGTTCGCGCTGCATTGGAGATGCGATTAGGCACTTTAGTGATTTATACCTTTTATTCTGTTTCGCTTTATGCGCTGAGTGGTGCTTTTAAATAACTGATACATGCCTATTTTAGAAAATAATAAAGCTGAACGTGAAAGCAGATAGAACATAATTTATCAAAGACAGCGCGATCTCACTTTCAGAACTAACCTAGATTTGATTAACAAGAACGAAGAACAGCCGAACATGTTCTGACTCAATGTTTCTTCTCCTTCTTAAGTTTCATTATAAATGATAGTTAATAAGGGATCTTTAGGTGGCGATGGGGCTGATGCTTCTCTCCCTGAACCTTCTCAACGACTGCCGGTTCCATATTCCCAGGCACCGGACGAGAGCCATCAACGTTAACATCATGACTACGGCCACTGCATTCGTCATCACAGTCTTAAACGTTTTAATCTCCTCTTTCGACTCATCACTTGCCAAATACTTGCAATTAGATTAGCTTCATTGTTTTTACTTCGATAATTTTGAATTATAGGACTATCTCTTGTTATGAACATAAGATTTTTAGTAAGAATTTTAATCATGAGGATTATAAATTGGAAAACAACAGAAGGGCGTGATATCTGTGCTACGCTGATGGTAGTTTAATAGTATTTTTTGTGAATAATAATTTACTACTTAAACATAACGGATAAGCTTCGACAGAAACTAGATAAAAATCTATGTCAAAACAATCAAGCCATACATTAGACGTTTGGAGACTAAACTGTTTGAATCAAATACGTCGTCTTCTTTGACACAAACTATTTTAATCTATTGCAAAATTTTCTTAAAAGTTTGTAAAACGTTCCGGTTAGCAAAAGATCCTAGACCTGTGATAAAACCGTCCAAAGTATGTTTGAAAGAAATCCCAATTTCTGGATCCCAATGACGCTATATTGTTTTTGACTGTAACCTATCGCGCATCTCTGACCATCTTGATCAAACTAATATGAATCTGTGCTTTGGTGTATTCTCGTATTGTCGCGATTCTTTGATTCAAACAGTTTGGCCGTCCTCGAAGTCCATAATGTTAAAGCTGGTTCAGTATTTTGCCGCAGGCATAATAATAAATAGGTAATTATATATTGTCAATCATGGGCATTTCAATTAGTACCTACGACCCTGCCATTCGCGTTGTGGAAATAGATCGATCATAAGTGTAGTCCTTGTAACTAGTATGTAAGTATTTGTATTGTTTTAGCTCCTGGTGGGTTTGCTCTTCGTTGTTATCGGCGGCTTGGACCTCAATGACAACGATGACCAGCCAATGGCAGTTGTCCTCAATGACGTCATAGTCATATTTATATTTGTTATTTCTTTTATTAATATCGTTATTTCTGCTTTCGGGTTAGAATATTCAAATAACCCTTTGATAATAGAACGGCTTCATACGATTAACAACGAGTATTTAAGAAAATCTAATGTGACCTCAAATTAGGAAATGAGTAGACAGATATTTAATTTAAATGTTATTGAAAAAAAAATCAGGACAACAAAACACCTGTGTAGAATAAGTTTAAATCCAGTTATTGTTTTCTCTTTGGTTTTGTTACACTGTGCAAGGTTAAATAATAAACATGCCTTGACATAAATTTTCTACAATTAGATATAAGATTACAGGTGGGTAATACAATTACCCAGCTAAGAGTACACTAAAATATCTAAGAAATAATGAACACAATTTATATTTTGTAAAAAAATTGCTAAAAATCTTTGCAGGCGAGCGCGGGAATCTTGGCTTTGATCATTTCATATATGGATGGAGATCAAAGTCATAGACACAAGAAGATCGCTGATTGGTTGTACCACACTTCAGTTGCTATGATGACCGGCGTTGTTTTTTGTGACGTGATTAAAATGACCTTTGGCCTTGACCCTGCGCTCTCTGAGCAAGACTTTTATGGCAATAGAACTTTGGGCAATTTGCGATCTTGAAAGACTTTCTTCGAGGTTTTAATACCAGGCAGTTGGAATGTAATGTGCCATAACTATTTTAATGCGTGCCTACTCTAATTTTAGATTTTAAATTTAATGTCATGTCGACGCGTCCACAAAATGAGCATCTGTGAGTGTAAAAGTTCTGTATTAAAAGCGTTTATAAGTAAAAGCGGGATAAACTGCAGGTTGAGCTATTAAGTACCTACTTAAATAGCTTAACCTGCACTTTATCCCTTCAGTTATTGGTGTTTTGATTTTTAATTTTTAAAAAATCAAGTCACCAATAACTCTATTTTCAAAATTGATTAGATGCACTTCCACCGCTACTGGCCGGCCGATGCCATTCGTTATTATTAGGTACGGTACCTATGTCTTCTTATTTTTGTACAAAGATAAAATGTTTAATTAATTTGAGTAAAAGAAATCTCTTATTTAATCAGAATGTGTTCTATGAATTCTATGAGTCAAATCACGAAATTCAGCTGGTGATAAAAATGTAATTGGGTGGGTACCCACAGTACGAGAGAATTTGAAAAAGCCATTGTGCATCCATAATCACTTTTTCGCACACGAATCGAATACATCGTTTCGCGTAAAAAGAGTGCTAACGTTCCACCTGCGCAGTAAGCGATTTATCGATCTAATTTGCGATACGAGGTGAGGTGCGACAATTTGCCAAACGAATCACTTTAAGTAATAGACAACGGTCCATATCTTAACAAATTTGTTGAAAGACTTCCGAATTCGAACAGCACCACACAAACAACGATAAATTACTGAATAAACACCATATTTCATTTGAAGCCAATTGGAATTATAACTCAAATATATGAAATTATTCTTCAGCATAAAAACTCATACCGAATATTTCGTAGACAAAATTCTTGTAGAACATGGCCACTCAGTATTGAGATTAAATCAGGCCATAAAATGTGGAAACAAATACCTCAGATATGAAGATGCTTTTGATAATCACATCGATAATTTTATAATAAATCATTTATTTATTTTACAATAAATAATGATAGTTTTATAATAGTCCGTAATAAATGCTAATGAAAGTTCTGAGACCATGACTGAGAACAATGAAAGCGCAATTGAAATGGACGTTGAAAATGTTATTTTATATAGAACTAGCTTTTTACTCGCGGCTTCGACCACAAGTTTCAAGTTAATAGGACCATCAATATTTTTCCATGCACATTTTGACACCCCTATTTAATTATTTTAAATGAGAAGTCTATATGCTAAATGTTATGTCTCTGACTTAAATAGTTCTTGAGATACACGCATTGCATAAAATGCTCCCCACTTTCCCCCTCTTCGTACAAAATTTCTAAAAATCCTCCTTTGGTGGATACACTCATAAAATCTATCTACTGTGCAAATTTTATGTTTCTATCTTCAGGGGTTTCGGCTCGACCATAATGAATCATTCAGTCAGTCAATCACTCGAGACATCTCTTTTTATATATATAGATATTATCCTCGTTTAAAATTAATTAAAATATTAAAATTATTTTGCCCTAATTTATAGTATCTTTTCTTAAAAAAATAAATAAATATCATTTTAAGAAAGTCATGGTCCGTAATATATTCCAAAAATCCATCTATATAGGTATATCTCTCACGAACATAAAGAATGAAAATTCACGCTATAAATTATTTACTATTAAGTACTCTTATTAGATTTCATTGTCACACTTTGTTGATTAAAATCACACTTGTAATTGTTCTATATAAATGAATGCAAATTCACTTTTATTTGAATTTAGAATATCGAATCAAATAATGTTCTATGAACTTTTAAATACTTTACTTATTCACAATCAACGATAATAAGTTACACGTGTCGCATAACAATTCTGAACTTTATTGCTATTTCCATAAAGTATTAATTTAATAATTTAAATAGAGTTTTTAAGATTTTCATTGATTTAGTATGCGTTCGTGAATAAATGAAGACACTGATGTGTCGTCTCATTACACGATGCCTTTTTCAGATTCTCTATACCTATATTACAAGTATCTAAGGAACGTTTCAGACATTCTTTTTACTGTCAAAATTCTTCAGTGGATCTGTCAAATACTCGTAGCTCCTTCATCTAACCAATGCAATTTTGTTGTTATGATGTGATGTCATAAAATTCTTTTAAATTATGACGCAGAACTAAATTTAATAGGTGTCTAAGTTCTCTATTGAGATTATTTTGCACCATATTTTTTTATTTAAAATTCTTTTTAGCTTCCATTTTTTTATTTTGTTCTATCAATCCATTTTTTTGTTCTTTTTTCATTTTTATTTTTTTAATCCCTAGGTAATTTCTGCTGTAGTGGCGATTGTACTCAGCCTCATTTTCAACATAAATCACCAACGTCATCAGCGCAACGCCGAAATACTGAACAACGTCAGTTTGTTATTCAAAGTCATTAGTATCACTGTCAACATCATCATTAGTATATTTTATTCAATGCAATTGGATCGTGATGTTTTGACACGTTTGTGACATATACTTATATCCTTTTACATTTTTAAGTCATTATAGCACAAAATTAATACGGTGAGCAGTTCTATTTGAACTCTCAGTGTATGGAACTCTAAAACCATTGTTATTATATAGAACCTATCCTAGAGACAACATTAGATAGATTCTGGCAATTGAAACATGGGTTAAGGAAATTCTGGTATAATTAAAAAAATAGGCTTACTTAATTTCTTTCTGAATTATTCACTTGTTTTAGTTTCATACTAGTTTTATGGCAGAAAGTAATATAAAGAAACGAATTCTTTTTCCCCGACTGAATTGAATAAGAATAAGCCTATTTTCTAATTTACCACTTTTTCTTATGGTAGGTAGGTAGGTAGGTTTCGTTAGCCAGACTCTCGAAATTATAACTCGTAGACAATATCCTAAGGTTTATGTTACAATAATTATAGAACGTACATATTTAAGTACCTATATATTAGGGCATTACCAAAGAAATTGCCGTTTGTTAATAGTGACCACTTTGAACTTAGTTATCTTGCGTTTTGCTTGGAATTCCAAATTCAAATTAATTTCAATTTAAAGCTATGGACATTCTTTTTCAAAATCACTTTTTAATTTGTTTTTCCGTCAAATGACTTTTTGCTTAGATATCGTTGTGTTTACGACCATGGAGAAGTTAAAAATTAGCGTTATTTTCAAATATGAGTTCCGTCGTGGCAGCCACGCAGCACAGGTGGCACGCAATATCAACGATGTGTAGGTACAGACCAAACACCGCGAACGAACGCACTGTACGTGTTTAGTATGATCCTTTCTGTTCTGTAAATTTTGACCATAAGAACAAGCCCCGTGGTCGACTGGGGATTAAAGTAGATAATGACGAATTGAAAGCAATAGTGGAAGCGGATTCATATCAAACCACGTCTGAGTTAGCAGCAGCCTTCGGCGTCAGTGACAAAACTATATTGATTCATTTGCGCCAAATCGGAAAAATCAAGAAGCTCGGAAAGTGGATAGTGGGGTATGAGCTTAATTAAAGTCAGCTGCAAACACGCGTCGAAGCTTGCCTTACTTTGCTAAACTGGCACAAAAATGACGGGATTCTGAATCGTATTGTCACTTGTGACGAGAAGTGGATCCTGTATGATAATCGTAAACGTTCGTCATAATGGTTGAACTCAGGAGACACAGTCAAACAATGTCTCGAACGTCTCCACGATAACGCTCGGCCACACACTGAACGACAGACAGTCTTAGTTACAGGAGCTTAGACTGGAAACTTTCCGTCACCCACGGTACTCGCTAAACCTTGCCCCTATTGATTTTTACAGAACATTGGATAACTTTTTACAGAAGAAGAAAATCAACTCCGATGAGGCAGTAAAAAACAACTTCAGAAAATTCATCGGTTCCCGTTCCCAGGCGCTCTATAGCAGAGGTATCAATCAACTTCCATTAAAATGGCAAAAGTGCGTTGATAATAATGGACAACACTTCTATTAATTAGTATATTTTTCCTATAAAAGAAATTATTTTAATTTTTCCTTAAAGAACGGCAATTTCATGGGTATGGACCTAATAATACTTGTATCGTTCCGTTCGCACCTAATATATATTTATGTCAATATTTAAGTACTAAATACTTTCACTAATATTCACGTTTATTAATTTTTAAATGCACTGTGATAAATTAATTGATATTATCATTAGATATTACTTTAAGATTACAGGTATTAACACTGTAAAACTGTCGGTATTTATATGTGAATGTAAATTAAGATGAAATCTTTATTATTTATTAGTTTCATTTTTAACACAAATATCTTATAACAATTAAAAACAATAAAACATGCGACTGAGGTATATTTTGAATAAAAAAATCGAATGGAATGGGATTCAGGTCCTATATTCTATACAGAACGTATCTACTCGAATGTACCTATATATTTCTTTCTATATTTGAACGTAGTAACCTTTACGACTACCGCTTGGGCTATACCGAGATTTTTCTAACCTCATGTCTTGCTAGCCGGCGAGAAGCCATTCATTCGTGTGTCCTGCCTGCGTGCAGTGTTGGCATTTTAGCGCTTTCTGCGCTAAATCTAGCGCTTTTTTGTATGTCTGAAAATCTTAGCGTCTAGCGGAAAATTTAGCACTTTTTAACTTTTATAGGGGCAACACTCCGCAACACAGTTCAGCTGACTTTTTGGCGGGAGCTAGAGAAGTGAAATTGAGTTTTTGTTTGAGTTTGTCCAAGTTTTCTTCGCAATAAATAATTTTAAAGTCTAAAGCGTATTCTGTCAATGTCGTCCCGTAGAAATAAATCGCTCAGTAAAGTGTTAGTACGAGTAGGTTAACTGATTTACCCAGTTATAGGCTTTTCTTTGAGTATCACAAACATTATGCACAAAAGCACTTTGAAGTTTAATAAACTACACTACAACTATTAAATCACAAAATGCCCAATACACAATTTTTATAATAATAAAACGAAACTTCAACTCTCGAGTTCCCGCCAAAAAGTCTATCTTTACAAATACTTTAAAAAAAACTGCAAGGCAGCGTTTTAAAACGTGCAAAATTTGTTATTTGACAATTTAAATATATTATGGTGCTTCTCGTTTTATTATTGTTTGAATTGAAAGCATGCGCGAACTACTCCAAATAGCGAATTTCCTCCTAAGGAATATAACCTTAGTCAGTTCTAAAACGTATAAAAAATCGGTCACCTGTAAATATTGTGCATCTTTTTCGACTTTTAAAAAATAATTGTCAAGGAATGATTTTGGCATGTTTTAGAACTTTGTTCGAATGTCAACCAACTGTCAAAAACTCTTGTCAAAAACAAAATCCCCTTATAGTATGTATAGTTTTTATTTGAAAGAAAATCGATAAAATAAAACTTGTTGCCAAACTTGAAGAATTCCTTTTGCGTATCGACCAATTTGTTACAATTTGATCACCTACACTGGTGAAGTGATAGCTTTGTCCTCATGCACCGTCCTTTGCGGTGATTTGGTTATTCGTGCCGCAGGTCCGATAAAAAGTGAGAGGCGAGGTTACCGCAGACAGATAACGTGTTTTTACAGTTCGCATTACAAGCGTCCTTGTGCATTGCATTGTTATTAGTTGACTCTAAATCGCTACAGTAGCTAAACGTGACTATGGCTAGTGGAAGGATTGTTGTGTACGGCGGACGCGGCGCGCTCGGCGCAGCATGCGTAAAACATTTCAAGAGTGCTAACTGGTGGGTTGCAAGCGTCGATCTAAGCCCTAACGATAGTGCAGATATCAACATCACGGTACCTAAAGACGCTTCATGGGTACAGCAGGAAGAACACGTTGTGAACGAGCTAGGTACCGCGCTACAAGGCCAGAAAGTGAATGCAGTTATATGCGTGGCAGGCGGTTGGGCAGGTGGAAACGCTGCGAAAGACCTCAGCAAACAATCTGACCTCATGTGGCGCCAGTCAGTATGGAGCTCCACTATTGCTGCTGCAGTCGCCTCTAAATACCTCACTCCTGGTGGTCTCCTTGCCCTAACAGGCGCCAAAGCTGCTCTAGAAGGTACTCCGGGCATGATTGGGTATGGGCTCGCCAAGGCTGCTGTCCACCAACTCACAAAGTCTCTTGGTGCCAAAGATTCTGGTTTGCCAGAAAGCTCACTGGCAGTAGCTATAATGCCTGTGACATTGGATACAGAAATGAACAGGAAATGGATGCCAAAAGCTGACTTTGGCTCGTGGACACCTTTGACCTTTGTAGCTCAGTTGTTTGACAAATGGATCAAAGGGGAGGAGCGTCCACCAACTGGTAGTTTGGTTGCCCTTGTCACTAAGGACAATGTGACTGAATTGATTGTCCAGTAATCTTGCCACATTTATTTTACCTTCCTATAAAGGCTAAAAAAGTGCTTTGAAACTGTATAAGACAAAAAGACGAAACATCTCCTCATAAGGCAATATTTTTTACAAACATTTTAATCTCTGTGAGGATTAAATACCAAAACAAATAAATTTTAATATCTATATGTCTGAATATTCCTGAACCATGTTTTATATAAATTGTTTTAAATAATGTGTGTTATGCACTTAAGTTGCAAACATTAATTTATTGCTTATAAAGCATTAATTGAAAACATGTAGATACTTATTATTGTAAATGTATATCAAATAATAAGGGAACAATCTCATAAGTATAAAAATATATGAATGTGTATAGTGCAAGTATATGTAAGAGAATATAATAAAAAATCTGTGTGATATTTATCAAACAATTAAATGTTGTAATCATCACTCTGTTTTTCATTTGTCCACAACAAATATATGATATAATTAGGTTCATAGTCGATAACATAGGTCAACTTTATATTATCCATTATAATGTAGAGTTACCAAACATCAAAATAAAAAAGTAGTTATTGGCAAAACTTGGTCAAGGTTAACATTAAGTACTTAGTGCAATTTTTAAAGATTGCCTGAATAAAAACGAGAATATTTTCTGTTTGTGTATCTTTACATACTCATGAAATATTATATACGTAAATAACAAAACTGTATATTGCATAGTATATACATGTTTTGAAAATTATCTCAGGGAATTAAAACATTTTAATGTCTTAGATTTTTTTCATCTGTTTCTATGACTTGACAGCACCTATGCCCGTCACATGCTTTCTGCTTCGACCTGATTAAAAGAAAGTTTTTTCCTTCTTAATTCATTCAAAATAATATAAAACCGACTTTTAATAGATGTTGTCAAGAACATTTAAGAATTTAACTCTTTTCTCTGCCCCGGTATGCTTCTATAGGCGTCGACAACGCCACACCGGTACCGCTGTCTATGAAACTTTGGAAAATCATTTTCGAACGTTTTTTTTTATTCTAAAGCATTGCGTGTGAGAACAATACAAATATTTCAACGGCATTTTACTGACTGACGCCCTTTATCCACATAGACTGTGATACAGGCAAACTCCAGCCCTGACATAAAACTATAACCTAACAATTCCAACAAAAACCGAAACCACTTTACGCATGGGTGCTCGAAGAACAGATTATGTTGATTCAGTTTCTGCTAACGACTAATTAAATTGAAATGCTAATTATGGTTGCAAAGTGGTTACAAATTAGTTATTAATAGCTACATAATTTGAAATATGGGAATTGAAAATCCCATAAAATCATTCTACTTTACAGAATTGTAATGAGTCATTGAAAACTACGATTTACATATTTATATGTGTGTATTTTTCCTTCCTCGTGTGATAATATGTGCTCGGGTGTTACCTGGTGTATGTGTGATGCCCTAGTTATTACATTGAGATTTTTACACTGAATGACCTACATTAAGATTCCACGAGCACAAGCATGTAGTATCCTACGTATATACAGATCCTGAACATTTTATTCGTGCGATCGACAACAGAATCTGGAACCGTTCGTACAGCAGACAGGTTCGTTACCGAATCGACCCCTTTCTCCTTAGATAACGTAAACTATTTTATATATACCGTATTGTAACCAGCTTTTTTAGCGTCCACAACTGGACGTTGGCCTCCTCATGATTCTGTGCGTGGATCCTAGCCTTAGAACGCCACGCTGGCCAAGCGGACCGGCGAGTCCACTCTTTTGGAGGTGGTGTAGTTTCTCAGGGCTTGTGGTAGCGGGTTTGTTATTCCTTAGGCGTGTTACAACACCCACGGGAAGAGATGGGCTGGTACTATTCTGAAGCCAGTCGACACCACACGGCCCTATACCTAATAACGAAACATGTCTAAATATCCACTTACATAAAACTCTGTCTGTTTGTTCGTGTTAATCTCTGGATCCACCGAGTCTATTTCTGTGTTATTATAGTCATCAAGGGTAAGGGTCATCACGATCGTCCTTATAGATAGGTACTAAAGGTATTCGAAACGGTCAGTTTCTATGTATGAGTATGATGGTGTGCCTTCTACATTTCCTCTACATTGAAATAAATAAATGTTACACCTGAAGTTCTCCAAGTGTAATATTTAAGCCAAAACAGGGTGGTGATAGCATAGTTGTTCAAATACTCAGCCCGTACTACTGAGTTAAAACTGATTTTTAAAAGTACCACCACAAACGGTGAAGGAAGACATCCCGAGGGAACTGTGCTCCAAACTATAAAAGAAATCTGGAGCATGTATGTCCACCAATCTGCAGTAGGTCCGCGAGGTTTATGGCTCCAAAAGCCCCTTGTGATTTACTAGGGCAGATTTACAGTAGAATATGCTAACATCAAATAAGTAAATACGAAATGAATACATCTAATGAGACTTAAGATCAAAGGAATGACGTTATGTTGATTCGTTTTGCAAGGCAATTAAAACACAAGTTTTATTGTAATAATATATAGTACATATCTGTATTTATGATACAAGTAAACGACATCAGGTATTGAAGAGTCGGTAAAGGTCTCCTGTCGAGTTAGTAAAACTTTCTATTGCGAGATATGTTGCTATAAATATTTATTAGGCGTAAAAAAATATTTTAAATAGACAAGTTTATTTCTTAATGCAAAAGTAAAAGTGACACCAAGTCAAGAAACCGTGTTATTGTAATAAGTAATTTATTATGAAGCGTGCTGCATTATAAATTTTCTATGTAGCGGGATACTGCATAATACCTAATAAAAAATGATTTTTTTTTATTACGTCACTGATATTGAAACTAAAAACTTATAATCTAGGATCATTATAGTACATAATATGCATTTTATTAAGTACAGTTTGTTTATCTATATTTCATAATACCTATTTTTCTTATTTATTTTCTGATATAAATATATTATCTGTAATACCTATACAGTTGATACAGTATTGTACTTTGATTTTATTACACGACATTCTTGGCTATACATAGGTAAACATTACCGATATATAATTATATATCAATATTTACGTAATACACATTAAAACTAGGTAGTTATAAATAATTTAACACTTAAAATTAACGGAAAAAAATTATCACCCACATTTGTTTTTGAATTTTGTACATACTGTCTCTCGAATTTTAGAAAAATCATTTCATTTAGAAACGTTAAAATAGGTACTGATAGGGAATAGCGAGCAGTCATAGCGCTATATATTTTTTACATATATATTTTATATTTTTGGCATAAACAATAATTAATGTCTACCTATATTTCATGTTAAGTTTGGATTTTCACAAGTATTTATCTATTATATGTTTATTTATTTATTTATATAAGTACCTACTTTATTGTACACACAAATGATAAAAATAGTTACAAAGGAAAATACACACAACAGGCGCGATTATCCCTTTACGAGATTTTTACCAGAAACTTGAAGACAGCGATCGATGGACTGATCGATATTATATCGATCTTAAACACGTATCTTAAACGCTTCCAATAGAAAAGGTTATTCAATAAATATATGCGTTCAAATGATATAAATGATTTGTTTAATTCCTATGAAGATACCTAAATATACTAGATCATACTTGGATAAAGTAGATATAATACATACCAAATTCAACTTTGAATCATTATTTACCAATCGCGCCTTCGCTCCTATCGTACTCTATTATTTCATTTACAAATATTTCAATTTCGGTGGTATTTTCTAAGTATAAAAATAATGAGTGCTGTGTTCCCATGGTGCCGATTTATTTTATCGGCCAACAACAGCTCGCACGGTGTTCTTCAGGATGTCGGTGACCAGTTCCGTGGTCCGCATGATCTTGTATCCTATCTGGTCGATGAGTGTGATGGCTGTGGTGTAAGGTGGAGGCATGTCGGTGGCCGGACGCAGTGGAAAACGAGTTGCTGAGTTGTCTGACGGAGCACTAGCCCACGTCATTTGGGTTGGCCTGAAAATTTGTAAAGTATTGATTTAATTAAGTTAAGAAACATTTAATCACCTAAATCGCGCGCCACGAGCAGGAAGAATTTCGGTCATTGTTTAACATTAGGGCGTCCCACGTTACGTTTCCCAGTATGTAGTCTCCACTCGAGGACTCTTTTACCCCATCGGTTATAGGTCACTGGAGAACCACAGACATTATAGTATGATATGGTATTCAATTAATTAAATTATTTCTGCTTAATTTCATGGTCTATGGTCAATAATTAAGAGTTTTGGATCCAGCATTCCGCAGAATAGCGTCCTACACTATAAGGTCGTCTGTAATGCGTTCTAAATAACTAATTGCGAGGCAATTTATTTCACAGCGTACAGCGACTGGTAAAAGGAGTAAGTCTCCAAATATGTAATCTGACAAATCAGAGGTAACTAAGTACTTATATACGTAAAAAAGAAAATAACATCTTTACACACAACCCACACACAAACACACACACAATAGTTATTTGTTACAGATTTTCGCGAATAATTATGCAAATACATACGCCATAAAATTTAATTGCAAACGATAAAGTAGACACGTATTACAATTAGTTGCAGTATATCATTGCCTGTATAGTTTCCTTTATTTATTTGCCTGCATAATTATCCCATCAGAGACATCAAGAATGTTATAATTAACATTATAAGTAAGAAATGAGTAACTATATTTATAAAGGCATTTGCTACTAATTTTATATAAATTAATCCTATGTTAAAGGTTTCTGCCTTTAAAATATATCTTTTAACATGACTTCCTCAGGAGCTCCTGAGAAATTTCTCAATGGATATTGTTCAGTTTTATAATTTTCATTCTATATAGGAGGATACAATGAAAATTATATGATTGGAAAATATTCATAATGGAAGCCTGAACACTTGGTAGCTAAAAATACTGTAAGCTCTGTGGGTTAAACGTTTCTATTTTATCACAGATAAAGGAAATAATTCGCTAGAAAAGCAAATAATATTCACAGATCAGATCACACTTTCACCGGGAAGAACGAATATATTATTACGAATATGGCTTTTACTAATAATTAAATATTTGATTACGCGTGCAAAAATCAACAAAATGTCCAAAAATTCAGCAACTGCAATGATTTTTTTTTTCGATCTGTGGACCCCGGCTTACGGCCCTTCTCTGTGAGGGCAATGCAGAATCGCGCATCTATGAACACTGCTAATGCCGATACCTGGTGAAAGTGTTGGCTGAAGGTCTGTGTGTAGATATTAATAGTTTTGCGAAGGAGATGATTAAAAACAGATCTTTTGTTTTTGTAACTAACGTAGGTAAATTCACAAATTATAATTTTCGTTTACATTTTACAAAGTTTCGGGGGATGGCAGGGGTTTGTCGGAATGTTGCGAATGGCAAACAAAATCGGTGATAAACACTAATTTCCATCCTAACCACCATTCCGCTACCTACTAATTTAAAAAAAAAAACAAAAATATTTAAACCTTGTTTGCGTAACTGGTCGCATTGTGACTGGCATTGTAGTTGGTCTCATCGGAGGCTGTGTGGTCTGCTGTGGCTTCGCAGTGTCTGAGGAGCTCCCTACTAAAAGCTCTCCATCATCACCAAACCTGGAAAACAGTCAAAGGTGTCAAAACTGAAATAGTAGGTACAGTACTCTTTACTATATCAACCCATAATATTTCGACAGCCGCTGGGCGCGCTCGATTGGCCACGTTACCCCTCTCTCACAGAAGACTACCTTGAAATGTACTGCATTTCCCACTATATCTTATTTCCCCAATGTACGTACGTGTTTCCGTAGTGAGTGAGATATGCCAGAGAGCACATTCCCATCGCATCTTATTCTATTCCTCCCAATTTTCCCAACCCTTTCTCGCAATCCAGTTCTTAATCTGCAATGGTAGGCAGCGCAGCCGGGGCGTGACAACGTTTGTCATTCTGGACTGATGTTGGTATGTACTTATAGCGGATATCTATAGACGACAGTATCCACTCACCATCAGGTGAACTGTATGCTTGTCTGCCGTCTTATTTCTATAAAAAAAAATCTACACCACATTTTTAGGAGACAGTGCGATGGCATCGATATATGACATACTTATTTAATGCGAAGTAATCAAATGGGCAAAAAAACATTCGAAATGAATAGCAAATCGATGGTAGCAAAATTAAAGGTGAGTTGTATTTAGGTTCTCTGGCGAATAGCCGATAACATTCTCAGTAATTAAAAATTATACATTCGGGCCGAAAGTAATACACGTCAACTATGATCGGCTACAACGTCGTCTCTGTCGTAACGGCACACGACAGAGACGACGCTCTACAAAATATAGTCTCTTTCTAAAGGCCAATGTGTATTACTTTCCGCCGAGAAATGTACTTCAGTTATTTAAAAATATGTTGTTTTGTTGATCAAGATTTCCTGCTCATTTAGTATTTTTTGTTGTTCGTTTAAATACAAGCCTCATTTAATTATTGCACAGACTGGTGGGGAATTATTGCATTAAATGGTCAAAAATTATTAATACAAGTTTGCCGTGGGACACTATTTTATGCTCCAGAGTTAAATTTACGTAAGCAAATCTCTTATTTTTATTTGAAAATATCTACTGCTCATTGATGTCATAAATCTATCACTGTCGCATAATACCTACCAGTGAGTGAGTTCTGGTAGGGATCAAAAACTGGAATCTCGGATTTCGAAAATACCGCGACACCAGTCCAAAAATAACATGATAATATAGCGTGACTGGTTTCTTAGAAACCGGTATTTTTGGTATTTTTTACGATATAACACAACATACTATTTTTAAGTTTTAAAATTATTAAAGCACTTTCGGGCGAACCGTCAGTCAATACTTGTCGTGAAAATGATAACTAATTAAATGAAATTTGATTAATGAAATTGTTGGTCCCTCAAGATAAATCTATTGGGGTCTTATACCTATACCAATATCCTGAGATAACCTATTCTGAAATGAAATTTGATTAATGAAATTGTTGGTCCCTCAAGATAAATCTATTAGGGTCTTATACCTATACCAATATCCTGAGTAACCTATTCTGAAATGAAATTTGATGAATTAAATTTTTGGTCCCTCAAGATAAATCTATTAGGGTCTTATACCTATACCAATATCCTGAGATAACCTATTCTGGTCAGTATGGAGAACTCTTAAACTATTAGAAATAGAGAAGTTGTTCTAAGGCAACAGGTTCCCAGGCACACAACAATATTGTTATTTTTTCAAATGAATAAAATTGTTGGCATTGGTCTGATTGGTTATGGACTGGTGTGACAGATCATTGGGCACTAAACATCCGAAATTCTAGAATATCCAAATAGATTTTTTTTTTTATTCTAGATACAAAGTTCCTTAGCTAGATGCATTTATTACGACCTACATTATCAATTAGCGCAATACAATAAATAACAATTTTTTCAAGCAATATGAACGGACACGAGTTTTTTGAAAATATTGGAGTGCAGTTTTTCATAACTTTATAATTGACGCTATGGTTCCGTCGAACAAATTTGTCTATTTCTAATAGTTTCAGACTACCTATATGAAAACAGTAAAAGTTGGTCTTAATAAATATTCAAACATATACGAGTACCTATAGACACAATACAACATACACGTTACTTCTGTTTGATTAAAATTAAAACACTATTTCTAACTTCAAAACCATTAATATCATTTGTTTGAAACCTACAATTTCCTTTTTTTAAAATTTCGAAATACCGAAAATTTCCGACATTCACAATATGTTAATACCGTTAATACCGGTTTTTGTAAATAGGAGCGGTATTGCTATTGTAGTTCCTAGTATGTCGAAAGGTTGTTTCAATCATGAGAACAAAAAACGCATTACAAAATGCATGTGCAATCTAATGTGCAATTCTTAACATCGACGCTGTTTTGCGAAATCTGAACTGAGATGATAAAAAACCTTATAGTTTATTATTACGCTTATGAGAGTGGACTGAGTTACTAGTATTAGGTATATGTTTTTAAGTTTAAAGAAAAAATTACCAAGATAACTAATTACCGTCTAAAATAAGGGTCTAAATATTGCAGGTATACTTTCTATTTTTTATGAATTGTTTATTGAATGTATGATCCTTACGTGTGAAATTGTCGTTGTACCTAAATGGACAAATTCATATAATTTTCTTTGTATGAAAATTATATATTTAATTAATCGAAGTATTATCCATTATTATCAATGCACTTTTGCCGTGTTAATGGAAGTTGATTGATGCCTCTACTATAGAACTCCTGCGGACGGGAACCGATGAATTCTCTGAAGGCGTTTTTCGATGCCTCACCGTCATTGGAGTTGAATTTTTTCCCCTGTAAAAAGTCCGAAAAAATGAAAATCAGTAGAGGCATGGTCTGGTGATCTCCTGTAACTTTGACACTGTCTGTCGTGCAGTGTGTGTTAACATGCGAGAAGCAGTGGACTAGAGCGATTGACCAGACTCTGTTGTTTGATAATTTGTTGTTCTTCACAGTACACATCTGCATTAATTGTGGTGCCAGATCTCAAGAAGCAATGCAATGCGGGAAGTTTGGTCCTTTTTGAAATACTTCAACCACTCTGCCGCAGTAGGTTCTGGCATATATCTTGAATGGAGGAGACAAGACCAAAGCATTTCGATTGTCTCTTCTAATATGTCACGAATAGTGGATCTTGCATTTCTCCATGAAGTGTCGCTGTATGTACTGGATTGTAGAGCCAACGATCCGCAGAAGATTATCATATCATTATCAGGTCATCTGATAATATCCAAAAAAAAAAAATGTTATATGTACGGAGGTTGTTATATCGTACAAAAAAAACCTTCAAGAGGTATTAATGTTGTTAAGAGGTGCATCCAGTAATGTTAAATATTCTTTTTCTTGCGATATTTTAAAGTAACAATAATATTATGGCACATTTTTGTTTTGAAGTTCATTTTTACATGTTCACACACCGCACACGTCTACTTCCTCGGCATACGTGCTTCGTTTACCTGCAATAAAAAATCGCAGTGCGCGTAGGCGACGTTTCCGCTCTGTGATATTATTCTGCGTGTACGTGCGATTTTTAAATTTCATCGCAATGCGCGCTTAACCTAAGCAAAAAGTCGTCTGACGAAAAAACAAATGAATAACTAATTTTGAAAAAGAATATGATAGCTTTAAATTGAAATTAGTTTGAATTTGGAATTCCAAGCCAAACGCAATATATGTAACTACGAGTAAGTGGCCACTGTCAACAAACAGCAACTTTATAGGTAAGGCCCTAATAGTTTATTTATAAAAAAAAAATTGTTTATTTTAAATACACAATATGGTTTTCGAGACTTCGAGCTTATTCGACTAGTGTATGTCTTATAATAATTATACTATTAGTTAGCTTATGATAAGCTTTCTTGTAATAAGTTGGATCATTCCACTTTGTCCCCAGGTACTCGTCCCCACATGGGGACAGAGTATACCATTTCAAACACGGTGCACTTCGTCCTCAGATTGGTGGAGACTTATCCACATTGGTGGGGACCAAGGACACATAATGCATACATAATTTATTTGTGTGCTATTGTTTGAATCTTATCTCGCACGATGTGTTAATCTATAGCATTCGAAAATGTTGATCGATTTTTAAAATTCAAATTAAAGCGTGTATCCTTTACACATTTCGTTGTAATTCATTGAAAGTGCTGATTCGTCTGATTTGTGATAAAAATAACACATAAGTTTGAACTTAAACATATAGTAAGTAGATAAGTCATATAAGTAAAACAATTTACAAATTACTCACTGCAATCCTTGAACAATCTCTTGCAACTTACAATGCATTTTCACTTGCCATTGCATAAACAAAGCCCTCCCATGCAATTACAGCTGCATGCTTTCACACGTGAATTAACATTGCATTCTTTACAATCACAATGCCGCAAGTAATCAACATTAACTGTATGCTTATGTACTTGATTTCCTTGATTGGGAATAAAGAATGATCTGATAATGACGGATAATGATCAGTGACTAATAATTAATTAATTAATCCGTCTGTACACGTGCGCTGTGTTAACAAGCAGAATGATGCGAGTCAAATAGATCCCGACATTTGAATCCAATGTAAGATTTTTTTATTAACCAACTTCAAAAAAGGAGTATTTTTTTATGGGTACTCGAGAAGTGAAGTTGAATTTTTGTTTGATCGTGTATTATGGCGTTTTGTGGTTTAATTGTGAACAAACGAACGACATATCAGCAGATACGGGCATCCTTAGGTATTGGTATGAGTCAAGTTCAAACTATTTTAAATGATCACCTACGGGTAAGGAAGTTTTGTGCTAAATGGATTCCTCACAATAAATTGAATTGGAATTTGAGTGAAGTTCAAAAACACTGCCACGTGGAATGGTGTCTAAAAACATTCGACAAAGCATAAAAGTCTAAAAACATTCAGTCGAGGTTTTTCCATTACGCTGCGACATGAGGCTCTTCAAGAGAGTTGTGAACAGAATTCTGCAAGGTCAGCGCGCACCCACAAGCCCCCTGGTGTGGCAGATGTTCATGGGCGGCGGTGATCACTCACCATCATGTGGCCCGCCTGCTCGTCTGCCATATATTCTATAAAAAAAAATCAAATGCTGTTTTTAATATAGTAACAGGTGATGAAAGCTGGTTCTACTGCTATGAGCCTGAAACTAGGAGGCCATCTTCGCAGTGGCTCTTTCCTTTCGAAGAGTTGTCGATGAAAGTGAAGAAAGGACGGAATGCTGAAAAGAAGATAATTGCCTCCTTTGGCAGATCGGGCCACTTTGCTATTATAACTTTAGAAAAGAAAAGAACAGTAACTGCGGCCTGGTATGTAAACAGCTGCTTGCTTTCAGTTTTGGAAAAAGTCAAAGAATAACGTCAACGAAGCAGAATAATTCTCCATCACGACAATGCCCGAGCTCACACTGACAGACCATCGAAGCAATTTTTGAGCACTGTAAATGTAGTGATAATGGGTCATTCGACATACAGTCCCGTGATCAACAGCCTGTGATTTTTATTTATTCCCTTAAATTAAGAATGAACTCAGAGGAATACATTTTATGAATGCAGACGAAGCAGTACCGGCCTTGCAAACGGCTGTTGAAGAGGCGCCTAAGTTGCATTGCATGAAAAATTGTATCGATTATCGGGGAGAATACTTCGTAAAGCAATAAAACAACTTCGGTTACAAATATCTGAGGACCAAGTGGAATGGTGGAGAACTTTGGAATGAAAATTATTTGTATGTCCAATTAAGGTTATATTAATCAAGATGTAACAAAAACAGGATGTTTTGTTAAATAGGCACGTGGCAACAACCGTGTTGAACTTTAACTAGTCTATATGTAATGTACAAGTGTTTTTTGTTCCGGAACATATTCCAAATGATTATAGTCACACCACATGCGAAACGAATCGACAGTATCGCTTAACTAAAATTAAATGTTATGTAAGGCTTATTTAATGTGTTAGCACACTTTATTGGAAATCAATAAGATGATAAATAATTGGTCTACACCATTAATTTAATATTACTCGGTTAAAAAACTTAGATTATATAATAATACTTAGTCAATAAATATTACGACCGATAATAATTTTGATAATAAGTAGAAACGTAATTTTCATAATAAGTAGTAAGCAAACGTGAAACGCAAATGCTGAAAATAGGTTGTTTAGTATCGACACTATATACAGTCGATTCTACCAGTTATTAGATAGGTTTTATATATTTTAAATTAGTTGACATATGTCAAGTTTTGCGTTGTTTCTTCGGTGACACGTTGTACATTAAGAATATAATATCGGTGGAAAAATCTTTAAATTTGTTATAAATCCTAATGTGATATTAACCGACAAAAGGGATCCTTATTGTCGGTTGTAAATCTTAAAAAAATATCATATTTTTATTAATTTATATTTTAAAGAGCGTGTATCATTGAAACAGTAGGTATCATGAACCGTCCCGATAACTAACATATTAATCACTTATAATGTTAACTAACATATTACGTATTAGTAAGATCATTAATCACTTTTCAGTAAAAATGCTTCAAAATTTATACATATTTTGATTTCGGGTTTTTAAACAGATAGTCGCGTTGGGGACTGGACTATGCTAGATGTTTCTTATCGTCAGCATTATCTCTAAGCTTAAAGTAAAAGTATTTTTATAAGAATAAATAATAATTTCTATTATTTACTATTCTTATGGTATTTTATAGCTTCTTTGTTTCAGAAAGTAAGTAGGTACATATAGTCGACATGTTTAATGAGATGATAATTATATTATTACTACTAGTATTATAGATGATTAGAAATATCTATTAAATAGTTTAATTATTAAATTCCTTTATAATCATTACAAATTGCGTAGTTAATGACAAGTGTGTAGGTAAATAAATTCCGTTTAACACACGTTAAATGATGTGTCGCCAGGAAAATATCAGAAAAAACACGTAATTTTCATTATTTTGTCCTTGTGTTATAGTTAATTAATTCAGATGAACTATATATAATAGTTATCTAATGTACTCTGAAGATGTCTACAATAATAAAAATACGTCGATGGCATGCGCCATAAAGTAAGGTAGAACCTGCTATTTTTCGTACATTATAGAAAAAGTTAGACAAAAGAATGTGATGGCGCGTTATATCAAAAGAACAGCCGGTGAAAGACCTGCGTGATGCGAATTGCGAAATAAAGAGAAATTACTACTAAATGAGAATCATAAACATGGGACGCGTGCCGGTCAATCCGGTTCGAACTGACCACTAAATATTTAGGCGATGCGGGCATGCAAGTAAAGAGAAATGTGATGCTAAATGTGGGCGCGGTGCGATAAATGATTGAGGGAAAATATGAAAGTGATTATTAAGCACGCCCTACACCTTCCGATACAATCCTAATTATTGTATTAGGATAAAATTGTATAATGAATAAAGCAATCATCCTAAAATTATTATTATTATTAAAAAATCGGATGATCGAAGCATCCGACCGTCGTAAGTAAATCCTAAAGCGGATGGTTTATAAAACAGTCTGAGAACTTCATCCTACAAAACGTCGCGTCCGGCGTCGTTATTTACTGTCACGCACGTGTCAAGTATAAACGTGTTTTGTTTTCGAGGGCTTTACAAATTGTCACTCTAAGAAAGTGATTCGGCGACAGACCGCGAGTATTTTGTATTCTTATCGAGTTTTAATTAAGTACATTATCTTGCTTTTCAATAAATAAACCCACAATACTCAATAATTTTGAATAACATTCATGGTTAATTGTTAAATATTTCGAAAATGCGTAGAGTTCAAATCTTCATCATTCTCAAAGGTGTAAATTTTCTTCGTTCTCTTTAGATTGCTGCGGCTCATTTTTTTTTCTTTATTTTCCTCCTTTTGTTTGCATTATCAATCGAACTTGATATCGACTACTGTTGCAAATTTTTGTAAATTTGATACCAGTAAAAAGCTCGGTGTACTGACCACAGCGAAGCAGTACTTCACTCCCTGGCAACGCTTGTCGCTTTATAAAGCTTAAGTTGGACCCCACATAGAATACTGCTTACACCTCTGGCACCGAAACATCAGCAGGATGCAGCAATCGATGCAGTCGTAAAATCGCCGATTGAAGCCGATCAAGATTATAACTATAACTATGTGGTAGCTATAACTCAATCATAACTGTCATAATTTAAAAAAATACCTATTAAGTACACTAACACTAACCTATTAAGAATAATTGGTCGCGGTGAAGCGACCGTGTCCATCGGTTGTGTTGCCGGCTGCGTTGGTGGCTGGGCTGAAGGCTGAGGAGCTGGCTGAACTGGTAGCTGAGGTTGTGATTGAGTCGGTGTGAAAGGCACCGATTGTGGTATTCTTGGTGGAGACGGTGGTGCTGGAGGTAAGGACGAAACGCCAGGAATCTCGTTACCTGAAGAAAGTAGAGTTTCGGTGAACCATACAACTGAACTGAGGAACGGATACAAAAACATTTTTTTTAAATAATCGTATAATTATTACTATTATTAGTTATATACGATTAATGATCTGTAAAAATACCTTGAAAAATTACCAAGTTCAGAAGTCACAAGTTAGAAAGGGACGGCGCTTCTGTATTGTAACACAGTAATGTCATTGCAACCAGGGGGTCTACTCTGATTCCGATGTTCCGGGCTCGACCGAAGTTCCAACGAACGAAGTGCTATAACCCTACTCTCACTTTCCTTCGTTCGTAGCTCTATATATCGTGTAATACCAATTATTTAAAAGGTGAGATATTGTTATCGTCAAATTTGACGTTTGACCTTCAAGTATCTCCTGCCAAAATCTATATTTCGATTGTTGTCTCGTGCGATGGGAGTAGTTTCAAATGTCAAATTAAGTTCGTTCGGGCCGATATATCGTAGTGAATATTTTCGTGGTAGGAATCTACTGAAATATTGGACGAAACTTCGTTTTTCGTGTTTTCGGAGTAGACCCCCAGGCTTGCGGTAGGGGCCACGAAATATATGAAGTTCAAATCCCTGTTCTGTGATAGGGGCTTTGTTATTCGCGATTTACGACACCGACGGGAAGAAATGGAGTAGCGCCGGTTGACAGCATATGGCCATCATTATTACATTAATAAAAAATCAATTGGTTGATAGGTATATATACATTATCGACCAATCCGTACGGGGCCCGAAAGCCCCTAATGATTTACTACGAGAGCCCTGTGGCCTGTAGTGAGACGTTATTGGCTGATATCAAGAGTAAATATCACTTTACAAAAATAATAAAAATGTACTTCTACAGTAAGTACTTACGGTAACTTCCTACTTTTAAATACCTTTATGCGGCCTTGTACTTTCATTTATGAGGACATTCAACCTTTGATTACCACGCAAGTACAACTTATATTTAATTTTAACTTTTAACATACATGCTTCGAGGCAATTTATACCAACCGACCAATGTAATGAAAGGTCTAAATAATTGTATAACTTAAACGTTAACAATAAATAATGAATATAAACAATTAACTAAAATAAATGATAAAAGATGGGGTATTTATTGTCAATTTTGACCAATATTATGAAAATGATAAAAAATTGTTAGTTATCAAATCCAACGATCTGTATAATTTATTGAATAGGTATGTATTTAATTATCTATATAATATGAACCCAGTAATTTTCAAAATGAGTTAACTAAAAAAATTATAACTTTTATTTAATTTTCAATTAACTACACTACTAGCCTACCTACTAACTACATTGTACAAAAAAATCGTTCAATGTTTGGCCACGTGTCTTTAAAGGATTCATTTAGCTTATCCTTTATTATGTTCCAACAACCATTCAAATGTATTTTTTGTAGCATTTTTTATCTCGAAGATAATTTGTATTTATAGCTGTGACATATAAACATACCACCTACCTACATTTGCTGAGCCCAAAAACGAACGTTAAAACTTGCAGAAAGTCTTTTGTAAGTGGTATTATACTCTTTATGCTCCTTGTTTGAAAGACCATTATAATTATTTTAAACATAAACCATATATGTAAGGGCAAGACTCAACTTATTTCATCTTTAATGTTGGTAGGTAATATCTTATTTTTGTTTAAAGAGGTCTCATAATATTTATATTTGACTAGCTGTGTCCGCGACTTCGTACGAGTGGAATTTTAGTATTTAAGCTCTAAATTGGGATATATTTTCTTCCCGTCACCCGATTTCGACGAAACAAAGCCTATTCGAAACGCCAAGCTAAGCTTAATTAACCCAATAGCTTAATTGTTGAAACCCCATAAAAATCCGTTCAGTAGTTTTGGAGATTAGCGTGTTCGAACAGACAAACAGACAGACAGGCAGACAGACAAAAATTTTCAAAATCGTCTTTTTGTATTCTGATACTCTTCCTTCATCGCCCCCAATCAGTTTTTGGCAAATATATTCAATGTACGGACACGCTGGTTGTGCAGTTTTAATAGATATCATTTTCATTATTTCATTATTTTCATATTCATTCTACTGCTAAGTGTTGCGTTTTAGTAAATTTCCAATATTTATCATATGAAAAAATAATAATAGATTAGATTTAACTTGAAATCAAATACATGGATATTAGTAACGCCTTCACTGATATAACACTACCTTTTATCTTTAGTTGAATTATTGCATTTTTTTCGCAAAGCATTTTGCAATTCTTGCAAGTGAATGTTTATGTTTAGAAACGTTTAATTGTCTTACCAGAGTTGGGGATCGTATTAAAGTGTTCCTTTGCTAAGAACTCCTCGAAGAACCTAGTGAAATCCCCGGTGGGGTCCCACCGGGATGACAGCTTGGCCCAGTCTGCCGGGTATTCATACTTTAGCCTTCTTATCACCTTGACCGCTGTCCTCTTCTGCTTCTCGGTACATCGAATGCATTTTGATCTCAGAGCTTCTGGTAGTATCCCTGAGGACAAAAGATGTCTCTTTTAAAGGATCGTTTGGGAATTTGAAGATAATTGATGGGTGCTTAGTTTTCTTCTGTCATTTGTGCTTAAAAAGGACAACAATAGTCATTAAGACATAGTTAAAACGTACTGAAAATGACTCACTCTCAATATATATTATGGTTATTTTAATATACCTACTGGCGACTGATGGCATTAATATAGCTAATCATGAATCGTGTCTTGATCACTGAAAGGTTTATACTTCAAACAATACTTTTTGTAATTGTTTAGATAAGATTACGACGTGCTATAGGTGGCTAGGTAGGTATTAGTTTTTTGTTTACATTTATTTTGGATATCGTTGATGTTAACTCTTACAAACGACTGTTAAATTTAATGACTTTTACAAGTTAGATTCAATTCTACATATGATTGGAAAATTCGGTAAATGTCTAAGGTTAGAAATATTTATGTATTCCACAATTTCCACACTACAGAGGATTGATAACAAAAAGGTCAAATTATACCAATGGGTTAGAAATAGAATCATCGACATATACAACTGGACATGCCTTAGCGGTATATCGTTTTAGTATGTTTTTGACTTGACGAGAGTGAGAAATAGCGTATGGTTTTGGGCAACATTACAAAAGCCTTTTAATTTGATACCACTCTGGATTTTGTAAATGGCATACATACTTTAAACGCCAGAACGTTTCCGCCAAGTCGTGGGTTGAGCCCAACATAATAATTCAGTCATAATTTTCAAATTCTGTCACTAAATACCCTGAGGAGTCCGGTTGAGTGTTGTGATTGCTAAGAAAAAAAAGCATTAATTTTTGTAAAGAAGTTTAATCATTGAAAAAAAATCAAACTACATATGTTTAAAAGGCAAAAAAATATTTCATAATAAACATTTACTTTTTGGCACTGGGTTGTCCCAATTCAATATTTAAACTGAAATCCTGAGGCCATTTGCGCGCTCTTCTGTATTATTCTTGCTTAAATGGACTTAACAGAGTGTTAATTTTGCAATAATGTTACTTTGTCGTTTTTAGACAAATGCAATGAAGTTTTCTTTAAAGATTCTGATCGATGCCTCGCAATAGTTATTGGTATGGTTCCTTCGAGTTAAAACGGTGTTTCTGTAAGCAAAGCACCATTCGCTACGTCGCTGCCAAAGATCATCGAAGTGTTTTTGCCAGGGTATTATTTAACACTTCTGGATCATTTAAAAATTCATTCATAACAATCTCTGCAGTTACCAGTGAACTTTCATAGATCACTTTTTGAAACCGTTTCATCAACGATTTTCGATTTATTTGACTAACCTAATGTTTATTTAACCATAGCCATCGTCAAAGAGCTTGTGTTACGTGGAAAATTCAAAACACTTAGTTAGCAGCCGGAAAAACAATGTTTAAGGCGCTTCGTTCTGATTTACTGGATAATTATTGGAGGTGCCCAAGTTTTGTCACATAATGATTCTAAGAAGTTTTATGGCGACGATAACGGTGCTATGAAATCAAGTTCCGACTCACTCTTATGAAATAAAGCGCACTTTGGTAGCTACAAATATAAAAGTTCTTGTTTGCTTGCACGACCCAGTAGTGTCAATTTCGTAAACATAACATTTTGTTTCCCAAACTTCCAATGAATACTCTTCTCATCAACGGTGTTGTGACGATAATTGTCGTAGGATCTTCTTTGATTTACAAATTTACGCCCTTTGACTCATAATCGGCTTTCTTTCTTGACAAAAAGAATAAGTAAAAAATATTATCTTCTATTCGATTTCCATAATTTTCATTTCGCCATTTGTTATACAAGTAAAATATGTGCCTCTCGGGAGGGTTTATTTGGGCATTAGCTAATGTCGTCACAGTTTTTTTGTGATCGTTCTGCAGTAAGGACATCTCATGGTAATTTATTGAAGCCGCTAGGGTCATATATACCACTCTCAAAATACGATACAAAACAAATTTTCGGTTCTTTTGCTGCAACGGAGCATATTGATCGCTTTAAATACTTTTATACGATGAGAATGGCTTTGTTTTATAAATATTGATTTATACACTATCCTTGTTTTATTGGTACCTATATTGATTTACTTTAGCAATTTTAATACTTGTTGTTGCCACAGTCTTAATTTCCTTACATACATTTCTTTTTCATTATAACTTTAATCTTGACACGTAAAATATTTCCGAAATGCATATCGCATCGCATTAGTATAACGTCTTTTGGTAATCCAGTTCGTGCAAGTAGCGCTAGAAAAACTTGTAACAAACGAATTACACTTTTCGTTGAACGATTCTCCACTTTAATTTTTGCACTGTAATGTCAATTCATACTTGTCCATCAAATCTTTGAACGAAATAATTCGATAATCGTCTAAGCAACTTTACTATAGATACATAAATAAGTATAATTGCTATGTAGGGACAGCAGTATAATTCTTGTGCTTTGTTGTCGGTGCAAAGGGATTACCTATACATAGTCAGTCACGTTACTAGCAGTCCTCGACCGAAATGGACGCATCTAGGTATACTAATATAAGAGATAAAATTGTGTTTTTATGGGTACCTATGTTTGGGGGTAATCTCTGGTACTACGGAACCGATTTCAAATATTCTTTCACAAATAGGAAGCTACATTATCCGTCTCATATAGGCTATATTTTATTTTGAAATTGTGAAAAAAAAAATTTGAAAACAAAAAAAAACTTATAAACCGAAGCGAAGCGAGGGCGAGTCGCTAGTTAATTAATAAAGTGCTACTTGTCTGTACACATATGTATATGATTTCCTTTACGCTCTCTCAAAGACCCAGCACATACAATTCGTTGATTAACTACTGTATAAGTTAAGCAGTTAAGCTTGTTATTGACATTTTAGAAAGAATATTTAAGAGTACACTTGACCGTTATTGTTGTATCTATAAAATTTGAAACGTGTCTCTAGCACTATTTTCAACTGCCTTAGGCGTCATGGTAAACTGTTTTTTTTTTCTTTATATATGGCAACAGTGCAATTAGCACATTGTGCCAGTATCAAGTTTTCGTTGTAATAAATAATTTCAAAGTATAAAACGTATCCTGTTTAAATGTCCAGTCCCAACGGAGTCAGTCGGGAGTTGCTCAGTAAAATGATAGTAGGTTTACGGAGGACAGAAGAAGATTCCTAGGAAGCAGACGAAAAACGCAGTCCCACGCTTTTATTTAATTATCACAAACACCACGCATGAAAAACATTTTGAAGTTTAATAAATTATCACTATTTAAATCACATAACGCCTAATACACATTTTTTACAATAATCAAACACAAACTCAACTTCACTTCTTGAGTTCCCGCCACAAACCCCTAAATTTATTTAACTATAGCTCTAAACTGGACAATAACCGTTCCGCTAGAGGGCTGTAGGAACATCTTAGAGATGCGGCAGAAACTTAAAATAAGATAAAGCGAGATAAATTTAAAAATATTATTCGTATACCATAGGGTGCAGATAGCTGCATCATAAAATTATTCTGTTTAATTAACTACTTAATTTTTATATAAAAACAAGAAATACAATTTATATGTACCTACTCGTAGTTACAACAAACCCAGTGTTAACTGGGTCTGTTGTACAAAGATTTCTATAAGGGCACTAAGTGATATTTTTCCCGTAATGAAGGCGACAGACTAATTAAATTTAGGAACCTCTAATTTAAAATAATAATTGAATGATTTTGGGTTCATCAACTTGATGCTGTTTATATGTTACGCGAATGAACGCGAAAATCCGCGAAAATCATTTGATTGAATTAGTAATTCATATACTATTTGGACTTTATCCAAAGCCTTTAGAATTAGATGAAGCTAGTTTTATCCACACACCTTACATTACCCGTAACATTTACACCAAGTCAAATCAAATCTATTAAAGTAACTACACAAAACTATTTATAAAATTTGTACTATTTGTTAAATGTTTATGTAATCGCTTACTATGTTTAATATGTAGTAGTTTATTATGATTGTTCCCTGCACATGGCTTGCAATGTATCGCGGGGTTCAAAACGTAAAGATTAACAAATAATGAATTCGATTATTACATTTTATAAGTTATTAGCTCGAAGTATTTTTATAATACACGTATGAAATACGCAAGAGTGATTAAGTACAAAGGAAATGGTAGAGTTTATTGCTTACCGTTGTCCACACTGACATGAGTGGCGACCATGGTATGTTGTCCCCACTGTAGTTATTACTATACTGTATATTATAACACCTATACTGGGGACAATGTAAATAATTTTGTCTACAATTCCCATTGTGGGGACGGTCTGCAAGTCAGTGGGGACAACGGTGCCAAACCAGCAAAGTTACTAAAGATATCAAATACAAGCTAAGTTGTGGAAACCTTTAAATAACACAGTGTTATTGTAAACCGGATATGCACCATGTACAGTATCACGTACAGTTCTGTCCTCATTACAAAAACAACGTGCACTTTAGAAATCCCAGCGAGTGCCAAGAAATAAAAGCAATTCCTACCTAGGTATAGGTACATGTATTGACTTGACATTATAAGTTACTTCAAGAATGTTCAATGTCTTCTTACTGTACGTATGTATATATTGTACCTCTTCTGTAACCTTAATTCCATTATAAATTTTAAATGAACACACATTTTGTTTCCACAAACATTTATTCAAAATAACCGAGGCATACATTGATATATTGATTATGTGCATTTTTTGGTCTTATGTTTTTTTACTAGATGTCGCTAGTTTATAATGGTGTATCCTATTACAATTTTTATAGTACTTAAAGATATATGTACTACTGTAGTTTACTACTATAAATTATTATAAACTGATGACATCTAGTGGAAAAACGGAAAATAAAAAAATGCACATTTCAGATTTAGCGCAACGACGATAAGTGACTTCATATATGTATTTCCTTGCCTTCGCCTACTACACTGGTATAGTGTGTCCTCACTAAGCTTGTTGAAACAAAAATGGCGTACACTCAAAATGATCGATGAAAATATGTAGATATCATATTTTTACCAATGAAAAGAAAACTATACAAATATACAATACCTAATATCAAGTACAATTCAGTTTTTGATATTATTCCCATTGGGGTTCGTGCAAATTGTGTATTTTTCTAAGAGCCTAGCTAGAGTTGTTATTATTTTGGGGAATTAGAAAAGTAACTCGTGAAAATTTTAGAGCAATGCAAATTATTACAACAAATAAAAATATATTTAAATTTTTTACTAATTGAGTGACGTTTTTTGGAAAAATTGCATGAATGAGACTTATATTTTAGTGTGAACTTATATTTAGTGTTTTAGCTTTAAAACAAGGTAATTCTATAAAAAAAAATAAAAAAATCTATAACATGTATAAAAAAATACTGAAGAGATCTTTCTCCATCAGATATTAATAAAAATATAAAATAGAACTTTTGAGTTGAAAAAAAATTCAGGATGCCATAACTTCCAAAATAATGAAGTTAAAAAAATGGTAGGTATCTATTGCCATCCATCATTTTGGATATAGAATAAGCCATTTTCGTTTGAACAAGGTTAGAGATAGGGCATATTATATATTTGTTATAAATAAGAAGTGATTGAAGTAAAAAAGTCTGCACCAAAATATAATCGTAAGAAAATAAAACACGTGAAGCGTTCTTTGGAAGGTTTTATTTATAAGAAACCGGTAACATAATGGGAAGATACAGTGATTAATATTATGTATTTATATGTATTTTTACAACAGGCGTCAGTGTGATGCTTTATATTCAACAGTTGTCCAATGACGCCCATGCGGATCACGCGGACAATGCATTTTAAATATTTCCGTATATATAACAACAATAAACAACCTAATTTTTTTTAATATTCAAGGTAAAATGCCCTTTGAAAACGAAGAAGATTTTCGCTGTGATTCGATAAATGTTTTTATGAGTACGATCGACGATCAGCAACCGTAAAAAAAATATAAAATCTTCATGACCGACGCAACGTGAACAGTTTGTTAGTAAGTTTAGAATTTTATTTTTTTTTCAATCAAAGCCAAAATGTGGTCGACGACTGCTATTTTTTATTCACTTGGTTGGGTGTTTCTGTATATCTATACTGTGTTCTGTATTTTATTATAAGTATATGTTAAATTAAAACCAGTTTACAGTGAAAATGCGTTTTTCCTAGTAAAAACTAATTTTGACTGCACGCCTTCGTTACAACTATTTTTGCCTAGTAAAAACTAGAATTTACTGACAAATAAAGTTGAATGTTAGTTAAAACTAGTTTCAACTAGGGAAAACTAGGTCTATCGGAATGAACCAGACAAAACCAATTAAAAAAAAGTACCAATGTCACAGCATATCGAAATGTGGCCGGGAAAACCGCGAATGCACTTGAATTGTTTCTGGGTAGAATGGATTTTCGCATTGTAAGTATAAAAAAATAACCACGAAGTCTGAGGCGATCGCTTCGATTCGGTTTGCGATCGCCTCAGACTTTGGAACTAAGCAAGCCGAATTGTTTCTGGGTTTGCGCTTTGCCTGACCATATCTTGATATGCTGTTAATTCGGCTTTAGCCAGTAACTTTTATACTACATTTGTACATCGTGGTCTTTATTGAGCTCATTTATGACGAAATTAATAAACTCCAAGCCAGATGAACATTGACCACGGTCAAAAATAGTTTTAATTTATTCATTTCGTTAAAACTAGTTTTCCCTAGTTAAACCTAGTTCTAACTAACATTCAAATTCATTTGTCAGGTAGTTCTAGTTTTTACTAGGCAAAACTAGTTGTAACGAAGGCGTTCGGTCAAAACTAGTTTTTACTAGGTTTACCCCGACGAACTAATTACCTCTGCCAATGCGGTTCCTATATGATATTCTACACAGGTACACCATCCTCACCGGCGGCGGAGACGAGGATGTCACCCCCGCTACGCCGTAAACACACACCGGCCTTTAGCCAACACTTTTACCAGGTATCGACACGTGCCTGGGCGTTTCTCACCGACTCGCAAGCTCGCGGAACCCCCCCAAAGCAACGCCCTAAGCCGAGGTCCGTTCCTTCGGCCGGTCTACCGACGGGGAGCCCTTAGGCTCTTGCTGCACACACTTTTTGTTCCTGGCTGAGCGCCTTCTGCGCTTGCCCTAAACCATACATGTCCGGTGACTCTTGATAGGCCATTAGAACCACAAGAATTTAGCCATTCCAAAACAAAGTTTTTACTAAAAACGGGTTTTAACTGTAACATATACAACATATATAAATATTGGTTGTAGTGGATTTGCAATTTAAAAAAAGCAGTAAATATAAACTGTGTGAAACAATTTAAAATTTTCATCTGTAAAAGCAGGTAGGTACTTATGTTTTGCGGTTTCCGGGGGCGTTGCCTCCCCGCGGTTACAATTTGCATTCTATAGACAATAAGAAGAAAAATTATTGGTGTGTCTATGGTCAGTGAAGCAGTTTTCACATCTCTAGGAAACCGCAGTTAGATTTATTTCTGTTCAGACGCTATCGTAATATAAAACGACTGCAAATGCAATTGATATGAACAATAGGTATGCAATAACAACTCTTTTAATACCTTATGGTTTCATTGTGGTTTCATATGTGGTTTATTTATAATTTAAATTAAATTACCTACTTAATTAACTCATTAGTTTGATTCATTGACATTGACAGATACCTAATCTACCAATGAGTTTTTGCTAGATCATTTTGAAAGCGTGATTTGGCAAAAAATAAACAAGCATTTCTTAATTTATAAAAAACGTTTCTTATGTAGGTACCTTTTACAAGTTATTGCCAAGATCGCGGTCTTCATAAAATTATTTTTATGATGAAGGCCTTCTAAAATAAAGTATAAAAATCTACTTTATTTTACTTCACTAGGTATGTAATGTAAATGTACTGTATTTCCTACTTTACCTTATTCGTCCAATGTACCTACCTACGTACATGTTTTTGTAGTGAGCGACATAATTATGCATTTCCCATTTTTCTAAACCTTTTTCCAAATCCATTTCTAAATCTGCATAGGCAGATCTAATCTGAGTAGGGAGAACATTCAGGGGCGTGCCAAAATATTGATAGATTCATGTATCGTGGATATCTATGGACGACAGTATCCACTTACCAGCACTGGGTGGTGGTGGTCAGGTTTTTCTTTATAAATAAACAAACACAAGTAAACTGCGATTATATTGTCAAGGAAATCAAGTCTCACTATAATTTAAACTGAAACACATAATATATTTAATTGTTTAATAGTGAGATTTATATATCAAAGAAACCTACTAGGAAGACAAGACGCATTAACGGTAATAGATTTTAAATAATAGGTATAGATTAGATTGTCAATGACGGTAGAAATATTATTTACCCACATACATAAACATTTACTCGAGTCTTTACTTTATTTACGCGATAGTTCATGTATAAGCCCATCGCCGATTAGCGTGAAAGTAGCGTGACGTCACAGTAACGATACTGTGACGTCACGCTACTTTTTAATAAATGACGACTTTAAAATGTTATAAGTTATAGTAATAACTTTGCGATTATAATCTTTCTAACACTACCACTTTGTGGTTCAATCTATATTGGTGTACTCTATATAAAAATACTGTCTAGTCTATATAAATAAGTCTATCCAGGCAGCCGTCTGCCTGGATAGACTTGTCACTGGTCTTCATGTATACTCTACTATCATACATGTATCAATTTAGGCAAATTAGTGGAATTTTCCCGTACAAATAGAGCAGCAACATTCATTATGCAGTTTTAAATGCAATATGTATTGTCATTAATAACCAGTTAATAATATTCAAGCTCAGAAAGAAAGAAAACAAACCGCAGTCAGTTCACAACAAAGAGATTATTGCCACAAATAGAGTTTATGTTTTTGTTTTTGTTTGTTTAGCTGGATGACAGGTGACAGTGAAGTTTATTTTGATCTGTGGAGACATTACTTTTTTTATACATTACTATGACCAAAGTAGCAATCCATACAGCCGTAACTGTGACGTCATCGCCTATATTTCACATTTTTCGCTATAATTTCCTTGACCTTTGTCCAAAAAAAATAAAATTACCTCACCCCTATTGCATCGAGCTCTTGCTGGATCGAGATCTTAATTTCAGTTGCTCGCCTAAATTTTTCTCTTATGGTAAACATACCAGTACCAAATGTGTAATGTGTAAGTACCAAAAATTTATCAGTAGGTATAAATCTGTACGTATAAAACCATTGAATTAATGTCAACACTATAAACTAGTGGGTGAGTTGTACAGTAAGTTCAGTAGCGGTACCTCGTTCCAGTCTCTCCATTACTTTAAAGGCTAACCAGTTCCTGTTACTTATTAATTGTATACCTACGGCTTTGTACGCATTAACATAATTTAATGCACTGCGATAATTATGCGTTTCTGTGGTGCACTTTGACCTTTCTAAAGAAGGTAACGCGGTGTGGCGCTTTTAGGATCATGAAATAATTTATAACTAATTTATTTTCGTTTTATTGACGATTTTGCTTACTCTGAATTGTCTGTGGTTGTCGTATTTGTAGGTACCTAGGTGATAAACATCTCTGTCCGGATTATCACGAATATGACAGCCTAGCCTTATGTAACCTGTTTACATCTGAAATGAAAAGACTAAACGAAGAAAAAACTGAATTATTATTTTCAGAATGCATATGCGTCCATCTGCTAGATGGACAGACGACCTCATAAAGGTTGCGGGCACCCGCTGGATGCAGGTCGCTGCCGATAGGTGTAAATGGCGGACAATGGGGGAGGCCTATGTCCAGCAGTGGACGTCCAAGGGCTGAAATGATGATGATATGCGTGGGATGACCTCCGGCCAGAGGGACTGATCACTTGAAGAAAGTCGTCGATATTGGCTGGATGAGATGAGCGGGATACCGTGTGTGGTGGCGATTCTTGGGAGAGGCCTATAGGCCTGGATATATCCAGCAATGGAGAGGCACAGGCTGATAGTATGATATTAGTTTCAGAGTGATTTCTCGTATCTTAGGAAGACAACCTAAAAATCCAACCTCTTTCCAAGTACCTACTTATTACGACCTCATAAAAATAATTCAAGAAAAAAGAAAAACCTTCGTGTATCTAATCATACCTATTTGATTTCGGAGAGTTCAAATCAAGAAATAACCTCTATTTTTCTCAAGCTAGCAAGGTATTTTATTAAAAATATATATTATTATTATACTATTTTTATATAAACGAGTACACCAATAATACATGTGTTTAGTTAAGCTTGCCTACGTGTTCAAGATAATGTCTCGTACCAGTATAAATGAGAAAAAACGCCAAAGAAAAAACGAGGTTATTGGACCTTATTCTACAACGAACATGACAAAAATAACCCACATAGATCACAGTAACGTACCTATTTAAATACTTTTTATGCTAGTTCGTGATTCTTCTGAGTTTGAGCATATTTGATATATGAACCTATAGGAGAAAAGTATAATGTATGTAGCTAAATTACATTTAAGAAAATCTATCATTTAAGAAAAAAAATTGTAACTATTGAACCGATTTGGCTCATTTTCGCTGGCTCAGTGACCCGAAATGGATCTTTGCCTCCGACATCAAGAGACGCCAGCTTTATCGGTCCCGCGTAGCTTCGTGCCAGCAGGCTATCTGGAGCTCCTGTTGGTTTCTCTCCACTTCGTTTCTCCAACGGTACTTGAGACGTTCGACCGGTCGTCGAACACTCGCTTGTCCCACATATCCTCCCTGATCCGCTCCACGTGACCGAGCCAACAGAGTTTGACCGCTTTAATTTCGCCAATGACATTCGGCTCGAACACCAACACTTTCAATTTCTTGTTGCTCCTTGTTAATCGAGATATAGAAATGCATATTTCTTAACGGAGTTACTTCCTATACAAATAAATTTATGACTGGACTATAGGGAAATAGGAATTAACGGGATAATTCAGGTATAATAATATTTTTGTGGTAGGTATATGTTGTGCATAGGTTATTAATAAGGTACGAAGGGACTGGCATGTCTTGTTAAGACAAAAGTCTCAAAAAAATATAGAAAAAAAATCGTATAGATGTAGGCAAGTAAATGATTTATAAACTGATTGTTGTTTTATATTCAGCTGGTCATTATATGTAGCAATGTAGTGACTTTTTTTCGAAATCCATATCTAAAATTTATCCTTCTGATTACAATAAAGCAAAGTACAAGAGTCAACACTACAATTTGCTTTCCTTGCTTGTATATTTTAACTTAACTGCTGCGATTTCTCATAAAGCCTGTACTTTACTGCTTAATTATTATGCATAGTATCTACTAGCAGTCATAATTAAACAAATTATTATGCATCGATCCTTCTGCGCTTATGATCGGTACGCGTGATGTGCTTGGCAATGCAGTACGACCTCAGCGGCTAACTGTGTCGCGCAGCGGCCTGTCCGAATAAAGAATGCGATCGTCGAATGTAAACAAAAGTACGCGATAAAATTCCACGCTTTCTTCGCGAAAGCAGTGTCACATTAAATCGAATCCACATTTCTTTAGAAATAAGTAACAGATCAGGCAAAACTCTGGAAAAAGTAAAAACTCTGGCAGATGGATTCTACGTTGCAGATGGACAGGATTATCTAGTGCAACTAAACTGTTCTGCTTGGTTCCCCTAGCTAACCATGCAGCTAAGCAGGTGGTAAGACGACAGGTTTCATTTTTATTACTGATAGATGGCAAACGATACTCGTAAGTCGACGATTAACGATAAGTCAGTCCCTACCTAATAAGTCGATAATGTGACCATTTGGCATGTTCACGGATACACTGCTTATCTTTGGAGTGGATATATTCAGTCAAAGTGACAAGACTGACCGTTCATTAAAGTTGTTTAAAAAATGTTCACTAAGGTAAGATGGTCTATGTGGAGTTCTGATTAGCCAATTCTAACTGGTAGCTAACCCGTTGGCAAGACCACCAATACCATGAAGTCGTTGCGTACAGTGCGGTCATCAAGTACACTTTTTTTATATTGGAGGAGGCAGACAGGCAAGCGGTCCACGTGATGGTAAGTGGATACAGCGGCCCATGGACACCTGCAACACCAGGGGGTATGCGGATGCGCTGCCGGCTTTGCAGAATATACTTTATACTGCGAACCCGAAAGTTGTGGATTGAACTGCCAGCTGAAGATTTTCCGCTATGCTACTACATGGGGCTCTTCAAGAGAACTGTGAACAGGATTCTGCAAGGTCGGCAGCGCAGCCGCATGCCCCAGGTTCCAGGTGTTGTAGGTGTCCATGGGCGGCAGTGACCACTTACCATCATGTGGCTCTCATTTGTCGGTAGATCATTTACAACCGTCACGTGTTACATTACGTACATTCCTCAGTTGGCTAAGAGTGGCGATGACTGTAAGGTCCTTGCCATTTGGCTTGACTGCTACCAAATTTAAACAAATCCGATTACGGGACATGGACAAATAAACAAGTGTGGTAAGTATGTTTGCGTGGGCGGTTGTACCGGTAGGTAGATATTTGCAGTAAAAGTTGGCATTGTATGTTAATTGGAGAAAACTCGTGTGCCATTTATGAAGATGTTGCGGATACAAAAATATGCACCATTTAGTTTCACCACTACGTATTTGAATAATTTAGAACTTTTAAAATTGTTTTACTTTTCTTTATCTATCGGATAATCATACATTATAATACTATAGCAGTGCTCGCGATTTACCCTAATTGTTAATATCTACCTACCCTAAATGCCAAGTTTCAATAAAATCCGTCTATTTGAATGGTTTTTGCGTGATGCAAAAAAAAACAATAAAATTTGATTCAATAATCCATGAAACTAATTTTGAGCTCTGTGTCGTTCGTATCTACTTTACACTGCAATCAATGACTTTAAAATAAAATATTAAATGTAGACAGACACAGCTCTGTTAAGATTTTATTATTATATGTAGGTATATTATATGTATTATGTGAATATAGATTATAATCGGAATGCATTTATATATGCACTTATATCGGAATGTACTTATATATTTCAGAAACATATTTTTTTTCAGATTTTTGAATCATTATTATTTTTTTATGTTATAGTCATACGTCATACAGTCATCATACATTAAAACTACGTAATTGTGTGAGAAATACAAAAAGAAGTATTTACGCAGATGCACACAATAACAATAGAATAGCTTCGGATTAACTTTTTTACATCATTTTATTAATTTAACAACAAAAAATGAAAACGAAATGACTATTAATAAAAACAACAATTTTATCATATTGAAAGAAAAGATATAAGAAGATACATGCATTTGTTCGTTTGCATTTACTCGTAACATAGGGCGACCGAATTACAAAAAGTCGTCAAATAACGATTTTAGTCGGACTCACCGGGAATATAATATACAGACACCTAGCATAATCGTTTAGAGCAGAGGTTTCCAAATTTTTTGGCCTGAAGACCACACTGACTGTTCCACAAAGTCCCACAAGGACCAGACCTAGACACCCTCTCTCCAGAACTTTATATGGAAATGATTGATTTGCATTGCAGCGATATTTTGAAAGATAATTTATCTTTACTGGAATTTTATAAAAGTCTTCCACTCACACAGTTTGATCAGTTGCATAAATTTGCTCGTAGTTTTTTTTTCTGCTTTCGGAACTACTTACCTGTGAAAAAACATTCTCCAAAATCAAATGCACAAAAATATTGTACAGATCCAAGTTAACTGATTGCCATCTTAAGTCGCTTTTGATAATTGGCACAATAATAATAAACTTGATCACAACTGCAAACAATTATCTGTGAAAAATCACAGCTACTCATTAATTATTATTAAAATGTTTAATGTTACATTTTAAGTACTAGATTATGTATGACAGAGATTGTGTTGTTTAGTGAATAAAAACATCTGATTATTATTTTGTTTTATTATAAAATAAAGTTAAGAGTGGCGGGCCGGATCCCAAGCATGTGCAGCCCATTGCCGCGGGCCGGATTGCAGGTTCTCGAGTGCTGATCTTGGCCTGGGGGTCGTAGTTTGGAGACCCCTGGTTTAGAGCATAGTTTCCGGAGTCGGAAAACAAAAGATGTCGTTCTCCTAGACTGTGAAAGGTTATGTGGGGGTTATGACGTCACCAAGATGGCCGACGACACTTTATTAATTTTCGACTATCTCGAGAACTACGTAAGTGACTTTCGCTTGTGACATATCATATGAAAGCTATTTAAATTATTAATAAAAATATTTTAGTGACTCAATAGCATAGATGTTATAGAAACAGAAATATGTACAAAACTACGATTTTTTCACTCTTTGCCTCATTTGTTTTTAATATAACAAACAACTTACTCATTCTATGGTAAATGACATTTAATAAATTGTTGCAACGTTATTGCACTTTTTAAATATACTTTAAAAATATTGCAGTTGACATTAAAAAATTAAACCCAGAATTTGAAAATCTATACTAGGTATAAATGCGAAAAAGTGCCTCTGTCTGTTACCTTTTCACAGCTAAACCAATGAACCAATTTTGATGAAATTTGGTACGAAGATAGATCGAAACCCAGGGACGGACATATGGTACTTTCCAGGGACGGACTTAGGGTATTTACCGCGATAATCGAATTCCACGCGGGCGAAGCCGCGGACAGAAGCTAGCGCTGTTGTCTCAATAAGCACAGTTTCTTTAATAAAATTGACTACATAAACTGGTTCTCAGAAGGTTCACTGTCAAATCGATTTGGAAATCGAGTTAATGCGGGTAAAACCTTGTGCTAATGTTAGTTATATAAGGCCTGTATTTAAATGAGCAGCAAGAAATACTTTGAGCATGATCCATGGTCAACAAAACAATATATTTTGGATAACTGAAGTAAATAATTTTAAATTACTAAGACTGTCATCATCACTCATGAAGTCATCACCGAGTCGACAAAACCCGCTTCACGGGACTCCTTAGTTCTTTATTGTCACTAGAGAACTTAAACCTAACCTACTTTTGAATTTGCTACCGTTGATTTGCTGTTATATAGTTCATATTTTCTGGTTTCATTGAATTATTTCTCGTTATATAAGAGTATTTTTTTAAAGTTAGTGCTAAAATTTCAATTTTATACTCAGTATAACAGGTCCGGTCAGACCTATAAATAACTTATACATAATGATAATATTATACCTTTTTAAATAGATTGATAAAAATAAATATTTATTTATGCATAGATTTCTACATAACGCTATCAATTGTCTATTGCAAAATTATTTAATGAGATACGATTATTTAACTTTAGTCCATTAATAAAGTTTAGTGGTTGTCTGTTTGTTCGGGCTAAACTTGGAAATTTTTGGTCCGTTTTTGTTGCAGTTGCAATCAAGTTCAGTTTTTTTTTTTTAATAGAATAGCTGGCAAACGATCGGGCAGGTCAGATGATGGTAAGTGGTCACCTCTGCCCATGGACACCTGCAACATCAGGGGGCTTGCGGGTGCGCTCTGCAGAATCCTGTTCGCAGCTCTCTTGAAAGACCCCCTAACGTAGCGTAACGGAAATACCTCAGGCAGTTCATTCCATAACTTTCGTGTTCCCTGTAGGTATAAAGTGTCTTTTTGACCGCACTGTACGCAGCGACTCTATGTCAAAGAAGTGTGGATGAACCGCATGACAGTTATTTGACAAATAATAAATTGACATAGCAATTAAACAACTTTGAACGGTTTAAATCGCGTAGGTATATTTGACATTATTTATATCCCGACGTTTCGAACACTTTGCAGTGGACGTGGTCACGGGGTGACTAATTGATTTTATTTGTCACTTGAGTTATTAAGAAATTATTTGGACTACCATCTGAAATTTTTTGAACTACCGTCTGGATTTTTTAATCATAACATTCCCTATGCACGCAGTATCAATAAATCAGTGTCAATCAGTCAGTATCAGTGTCAATAAATTGACAGTTAATTATTTTTTTCTAAAAATTCTCATTGTAAATTCTCACTGGCAGGTAAAACTTTTTGTCCACTGATCTTTCTAGTGGAAAAAGTTACAATAATATAAATATTTTTTTGCTAGGGTCAAATCAATTTTGTTCAAATAACACGAAAACACTTTTAAGAGTATGCCAATGTTAATTTGTTATTATCATCAAAATGTCATTACAGTTTATGCAACAAAGAACTTTGTTGCAATCATTGTAATTATAGATATCAAGTTTGTTTGCGGAATTTAACTAACGATCCCTCAAGTACGACAGTTTAAACGACAATGCCCAAAAATGCTCAGCCATTGTGTAGATGTAGATATAAGTTTAAGTAACATTAAAAAAAATAACGTGAAATCCATAATTTGTAGAATAATATTTAATACCTGGCCAAGAAAATAAAAAACCTCGTCATGATGCGTAAAACTAATACAACTAATATCTTCTACTGACAACACTAACTAGCTATGAAAAAAGAAAATGTGGCGCCCCCACAGCAAGTTTTTTATTTTTCTGGTCAGGCTTTACATTTGAAGAACTTTGCAATTACTGTAAACAGTAGTTTTATTTTATTGTTGGATTTCCGGTGTAAGCCGTGACTATTGCTTGTTTTTGACACTCGCTACATTTTAATAACACTCGCTATAAATATAACAATAATATAAATCGCTGAGCTGGAAGAGGAGATAGGCAAGTTGCACTGGGATATATTGGGGTTATCAGAAATCCGAAGAGAGGGGGAGGACACGATAACCCTGAAGTCCGGCAACTTGTTCTATTACCGGGAGGGCGACCAGCAGTCCCAAGGTGGTGTCGGGTTTATCGTCCACAAGTCCCTCGTAAATAATGTTGTAGCCATCACGAGTGTGTCGAGCAGGGTCGCGTACCTTATACTCAGAATATCCAAGAGATATTCGTTGAAGGTCATACAGGTCTACGCACCGACCTCGGCACACCCGGATAACGAAGTGGAAGCAATGTATGAGGACATTAGTAGAGCCATACATGCTTCGAAAACACACTACAATATTGTTATGGGGGATTTCAACGCGAAACTGGGCAAAAGAGGCGACGATGAGTTGAGAGTGGGGCAATTTGGATGTGGGCACCGGAACCAGAGGGGCCAGAGGCTGGCCGACTTTCTTGAGAAAGAGGGACTCTTTATGATGAACTCTTTTTTCAAGAAGCCGCCTCATAGGAAGTGGACCTGGATGAGCCCCGACGGTTCCCTTAAAAATGAGATAGACTTCATTATGGCCACAAAGAGACAAATATTCAATGATGTCTCCGTGATCCACAGGGTGAAAACCGGTAGTGATCACCGAATGGTTAGAGGCACATTGAATATAAACGTCAAGTTGGAAAGGTCCCGCCTGATGAAGTCTACGCTCCGACCTACTGCTGCCCACATACAAGATCCCGAAAGCTTTCAGCTTGAATTGTCAAATCGCTTCGATTGCCTAGAGGATTGCGTTGCAGTGGACGATATCAACAACAGGTTGGTAGAAACTGTCCATACGGTGGGGTCTAAATTCTTCAGACATCGTCGAAGAGATGGACCCCAAAAGCTCACCGACCACACCCTCGACCTCTTGGCGGAACGACGTTCGATGACACTGCAGACTCCTGATGACGCGGAAGCATATCGGCAGCTCAACAGATGGATTCACCAGTCCTTGCGACACGACATCCGTCTCTTTAATACTAATCGTATTAAGGAGACGATAGAGCGGAATAAAGGCTCCAAAGTGTTCGCAAGAGACTTATCTATTGGGCAGAGCCAGTTGACGAAGCTGAAGAGGGAGGACGGCAGTGTCACTTCCGACAAACAAGAGGTACTGAGGGAGATCGAGAAGTTCTATGGACAGTTGTATACCTCGGTCGCTAAACCTGTTGGCAACTTGGCCAAAGACCCAAGAGCCAAGTTGACCCGACACTATACCGAAGACATCCCGGACATCAGCCTGTACGAGATTAGGATGGCCCTCAAACAGCTTAGAAACAACAAGGCGCCGGGTGAGGACGGAATCACTTCAGAGCTTCTGAAAGCGGGTGGAACACCGGTACTGAAAGTCCTTCAGAAGCTCTTTAATTCCGTCTTGCTCGAAGGTATTACGCCGGAGGCATGGAACAGAAGCGTGGTGGTGCTCTTCTTCAAGAAAGGCGACAAGACCTTGTTGAAGAATTATAGGCCCATCTCGCTTCTGAGCCATGTTTATAAGCTGTTTTCGAGGGTTATCACGAATCGTCTCGAGCGCAGGTTTGATGACTTCCAGTCTCCCGAACAAGCCGGTTTCCGAAAAGGCTATAGTACCATAGACCACATCCATACGCTGCGGCAAGTTATACAGAAGACCGAGGAGTATAACTTGCCATTATGCTTAGCGTTTGTGGACTATGAGAAAGCCTTTGATTCGATCGAGACTTGGGCAGTGCAACAGTCCCTCCAGCGGTGCCATATTGACTATCGGTATATCGAAGTGTTGAAGTGTTTGTATAACAACGCCACCATGTCAGTCCGAGTACAGGAAGGGAGCACGGAGCCGATTCCATTGCAGAGGGGTGTGAGACAAGGAGATGTCATCTCTCCGAAGCTCTTCACCAATGCGATGGAAGACGCTTTCAAGCTCCTGGAATGGAAAGGACTCGGCATCAACGTTGATGGCGAATGCATCACTCACCTTCGATTTGCCGACGATATCGTGGTCATGGCAGAATCGCTGGAGGATCTTAGGACAATGCTCGGAGACCTCAATCGAGTTTCCCAACAGGTGGGCCTTAAAATGAACATGAACAAGACGAAAATCATGTCGAATGTCCATGTCGTGCCCACCCCAGTTTCAGTTGGGAGCTCGATTCTCGAAGTTGTTGACGAGTACGTCTACCTAGGCCAAACGGTCCAACTAGGCAGGTCCAACTTCGAGAAAGAGGTCAATCGACGAATTCAACTCGGCTGGGCAGCGTTCGGGAAGCTACGCAGCGTCTTCTCGTCCAAAATACCTCGGTGCTTGAAGACGAAGGTCTTCGACCAGTGTGTGTTGCCAGTGATGACCTACGGCACCGAGACGTGGTCTCTGACTATGGGCCTCATAAATAAGCTCACTGTCGCACAGCGAGCTATGGAGAGGGCTATGCTCGGGGTTTCCCTACGTGATCGAATCAGGAATGAGGAGATCCGTAGACGAACTAAAGTCACCGACATAGCCTCTCGGGTTAGCAAGCTGAAGTGGCAGTGGGCAGGGCACATAGCTCGAAGAACCGATGGCCGATGGGGCAGAAGGGTTCTCGAATGGAGACCACGTACCGGCGGACGAAGCCGAGGACGTCCATCTGCTAGATGGACAGACGACCTCATAAAGGTTGCGGGCACCCGCTGGATGCAGGTCGCTGCCGATAGGTCTAAATGGCGGACAATGGGGGAGGCCTATGTCCAGCAGTGGACGTCCAAAGGCTGAGATGATGACATTTTAATACCGTAACGATAACTAATCACGTTTATAAGACAATACAGAATTAAAGTAAACCAATATTGAAAAATAAAATAGATTACTTAATTTTGCATAATTATAAACCGATAATATGTATAATTTAACAATTGTTTTGTGTTACTGTATTGAAATATATACTACCATAAATACATATACGTAGAAAACGGATTGTTACTTATCAAAACGGGCGATTGTGTTCCAGAACGCACTTTTTTAAATCTAGTTATGCTGCGTTCCAAAACGTGTTATATTCGCTCTTTGACAATCTAAATTAAAAAGTATGCTGCGTCTCCTTTGTGTTATTATTATTATTGAGTTAAAAAAATATGCTTTGTATTTAAATTTTCAAAGAGCGGCTGTGACATGTTTTGGAATACAGCCTAAGTAGGGTTTTCGTAACTATTCAAGGCAGATATGTAAATAAATGACTTGGCGTCCTCTTTACTGTTTTTTAATTATTTTCGAGTTAGTTGTATACTAAAATTGCACCAATTGTATACTGAAATCATTCAAATTGTATCAACGGCTTTCAAATTAGCTAAAAAAGTAACGAACGGCTTTCACTTTATATATGCTCATTTTTTAGAGTTATTACAAGATGACTTTTACATCAATTTTACCAAACTCAGTTCTTCGAAACTGTTCTCTAATCGGTGGTTCTCAAAGATTACAACACAACAGTTTCATTCGTATACATGAAAACATAGCTGGGCATCGGCTCATACAAATTTGGGCATTGTCATTTGACTATAAACAAGTTTTTTGTTATTTTTGTTAATATTAATTTTACCCTGGCGAAGGAAATATCCATATTAGCAATTAAAGGACTGCAAAACTGCTCTCCTTAGGAAAAAGGCACAAGTACATTAAAAAAAATATGTAAATTTTCATTAATTTAAATCAAGTTAGAAAATTGGAGCTTTGGATAGAACAAATAGAATAACCATTGTTTACTTACTTTATTTTTAATTTTCGAATATCATGTTATTTACGGTTTTATAATGTTATTACTAAATAATTTACTTCTTAGTTCCCTACTAACAAAACATTAATTTTGCTTTACAAAAAAGTATGCAAGTTCTCGCTAAATTAACTTCAAAGTCAAAAAGCTGATGGATTGAATAAAGTAACTTTCTTTTCATGTGGTTGTCTCCACAACGCTTTCTCTCAACATATTTATTACGAATTCTCCGATTTACTCCCACTAGCGTTACGTTACACAAATGGCTACTATTAGATTAACAAAACTACTCATCGAAGTTTTATATAACATTATGTGTTGAAAATATTATTATATCATTAAGAAAATATTTAATTTCAATAGTGTCTCTCTACTTACGTTTCAAAGCTTTTCCTTCCGGCGTGCAAGGCTTGGCATTTATGAGACAGTCCACATAATTGCTCACCAGCCTCTTATTGTCCAGGATCGCGTCCACATCCAAGTAATCATACCTCTGGTCATATTTTGGCATATTTCTGATTGCATTTATGTCTTGTCCTACCACCACTGACACAGCACACACACACAAGAATAGAAGACGCATTTTGAACAACAGTTTCACATTGAGTCAATTATAATTGATTAATTGAACCAGTTCATTTGTAAACTGGCGCGAAATCGCGTCCGCGCGAATCAAGTCTGCGTGTTGTAGTGTTGCGCGCGAGTGGAGCGCAGCGTTATTTTAAGGTAAGGTTGCCCGTGCATTGATCGAGATGCTTTCTTTTTGTCGTGATTGTCGACCTGCAATAACATAGATTCTTGTCAAATCCAGGGATGTAGGAAATTGAGAAACCAAGGATGCTACAATCATTTAGATCGCCGTTTCTCAACCTTTTTAGTATCGCGATCTCCTAAAAGGTATAAACATTATACTAATAATTATATTTTTACCGTTAAACATTTGATTTTAAATCACTAATTATTTAATAAATGAGTTTTTCTTACATAACTGCCGAATTTTTCCTGACCTATATATGCAATCGCGACCCCTAGGTTGAGAAACGATAATCTAGATCATTTGCATAGGATTTCGCCAACAACAACAGGAGACACAAAAGGTATTATAGAAAAACTGAAATAACTGAATGCTAAAATTAACTAAATACTAAGATTTGTAACGTCAATAACAGACTTATAAAAAATCCCAGCGATCTTTCTGCTGTGATATAGGTTTTTTATACAGATTTAAATAAGTTTAACAAGCGTCCAAGGACGACACTGTCCACCTCGTGGACATATCTCTTTTCTTTAAATTAATGCCCAGTCGGATATACTGAACTGAGTATGTGTTTAGCACCCCTAAATTAATAGAATTTGCGTCGCTTGTCACTTCGAATTCAAGCAAAATTTTACGTGTCAATCTCTAGTTTATTATGACGGCATTAGAACGCATATTTCTCTTCACCTAGACGTTAAGCATAGAACTACGATTATAGAATAGTACTACAATGTTTTTATGTTATGTCAGTTTAACAAATGAAAAGGTACTGTCGTTATTTCTTTAGCTGAGAAGCATAACACTGTATCTGACAAATTATAAATGGTCTATCAATCCATAACACTGTATTTTATTTTCAGTGTCTGGATAAATCATATCGTTACAGTTATATCTTACTAATGCGCCTTTTATGCCACATGTTGTTATTCTCAACATCTTATGCAAATGATCTTGATGAAAAAACACAATTGATATATACATAAAAAAGAAGATCTACATATTAGATGTGCTCAGTGGCTCAGTCACTTCAAAGCACATTTACTTTCATTACGTGATATAAAATTACGTAACTATTTTGTATATCGCGTTTTCCTTCTATTGTATTCATTTCATGTGTATTATCATATAGGTATATTTTTTATTTTGCATTATTACTATATTGTAGGTATCACTTTATTGCATAGCTTACCACTTTCTCTAGGATATTTTCAATGGCCCTTGGTTGCCGGTTGCCTGCAAGAAATCGCTTTTAGAGTTAAGGCCGCCTATTACTTCTGTATATGTTATGATTAATGTAATCAGTAAGTAATTAAAACAGGATTGCAATAGAGATTTTTTTATTTTAGCATTCAAGTTTGGTGTGATTTTATTTGGTTGTTTTTTTAAAGATGATCTCACAAATTGTTATTTGTTTGGAATACCTATTTGTTTTGGATAGCGTTCAAGAAACACAATGATTGATTTTCTTGACCGCTTCTTTATTAACACAATTATTAATCTGATCTGAAATTATCTGAGAAAGGGATTATTGTCGGTTCTAGTTTCATTATTTTATTAAGTAATATATTTTTAAACAGAATCTTGTAATAACGACACTAATTAATCCTAATTAGTCACCTAGTCAAATATGTTATTATGATTACGTTTACTGTTTCACACAGATTGTCAATAGATGGTTTTGAACGATAATCCTAAACATTACAAACATATGACTTTGGAAAGGCCACTATGGGGCGGGGCTTCCACACATGGACGAAACACACAAGTCGTCGCCCGCGCCGGTCGACCACTGGGCTTTCCGCAAGCGGTGGGCTTGTTCGCGCGGACGGGCGTGAACAACGGATGGACAGCAGGGCCTCACGATGTATACCCAGAGACGTACTCGTAGTAGTGGGCAGAGACGAATCCTCTCCAGTGAGCAATAACTCAGGAACAAATCCTCCGCTCACTCATATAGGGGAGGGCGTGAGATAACATCGAGTCAAAGGCCACTATTACATGTTCGGTGATTCTTGAAAGGGCATTAAGGCCACAAGAATTTAGCTATTCCGAAATAAAAACACGCGTGTTTTGACCAGTGAGTGATTGAATCAGAAATAAATTAAGGAGCCCACGTGAAACAAGCTCTCGCGTTCCCCTAATGACCTGATACGAAATATTACGGTTTAATATGTGTAACACTAAGGTCATTAAAAAAACGGACCCAAATACGACATGTCTACTGTTCGCCGCTGAGGAGTTCCACATTATGCTGGCCTTCCTAGCTGCAGCAGCAGGTTAAGGAATTCGGGGCGTATGGAAGCTTCTCCAATTAATTGAAGAGAAGAATTACGAGAAAAAATTGTTTAATCGGCAGAAACCTTGAAGGAAAATTTGACTACAAGAATCATCGATCAGAAGTAAGAGCTAGACTTCGACACAGAGGACGTCAGTTTGAACATGATATGTAAGTTTAGTGTTATCAACAAAGACTTCAAAGTGTTAAACAATCTCCAAAAAGTGTAATTTATCTGTTTCCAGCAAAACAATAATAACCGCACAAATAAAGGTACAATGGGAGCAGTAGGTACTTGAAACGGCTATGTTTCCTGGAATTGTTGGAAATTCTTTAATGTTTGTTTCTCGTCGGATAGCCGAGAAACTAATTTATTGTGTTTTTATGCTTACTGTAGTAGATTTTAAAAAAAATAAACCGACCGATTTTCACTTGTTTGGTAATTGTCATTATATTTTTTTAGTTTTAGTATCCCTCATTTATTATTCTTATTTGTTCTGGATAGTTTTACTTTTGTATCAGTTCAGTGCAATACTCAACTAAGCTTTAAAACAATAAAGTCAATAGGAAATCTTAGGTAGGCAAAATTATTTGAGAAAAATACAAAATCTTAAATATCTCGGAAACTATCAAATTTGGCCAGGGTATGTAATAGTGAAAAATAATATTTACACCCCATACTACCATCCCTGCAAGTAACTGTTCTATTTACCAGTAACCCTGTATTTGCGCTAAACATTTATAATTGGGGTATTTTTACCATAATTATTTCTACGGTATCTAATATAAAAAGATTAAAAATGAGCGGTCTTGTTGAAGATCAAGATACATTGATGTCAACGAGCGATAAAAGATTATTTATAATTTTGTATAAAAATACGAAGGAGACTTTCGTAAATTTAAAGCGCTGATATTGAAATATTGCAGTCGTGCATCATATATCATGGTTTTGTAACGTACCTATACCAGCAGTGTAGGATAAGTCTTTTAAAAAAAGTCTATATATTTTCTAAAAGTTGTTCTAAAACTATGGATACCATATATACGAATACAATAATCAACATGACTGCGTACTAAGGAGAAGTAGAGACACTTTAAAGCCGGTATTGATTTAAACTCTTTTTTATTCCTAGAAATGAACGCTAGAATTTCTAGAAATGGTAGTGACTTTGTTATCGTTTAGTCGCCTTCCAGGACACCCGCGGGAACGGATGGGCAGTCAGTAAGTATTCCTTACTGTACACCACAGATAAAGTTACAATGTAACACAAAACACACACAAAAACATAAAACAAACACAGTATAAACATAATACAAAAGGCAATGTTATCGCTGTTCTAAAATTGCTAAAGGGAGATGCTATTCTAAAGACGGCCAACACATTAACAGTTGCTATTCTATTCGCTGTTCTGTGCTTGCTATTTACTAATTGGATATGATTATTTTCTTTAAATTCCTATCTGTAGCAGTAACATCGAGACTATATTTTTTTTTTATGGACGTAGGTGGCAGACGAGCATACAGTCCACCTGATGGTAAGTGGATACTGTAGCCCGTAGACATCCGTGATACTTGCCAACATTAGTCCAAAATTACAAAACTTGGCACGCCCCCGGATGCGCTGCCTACCTTTGGATATAGGAATGGATAGGATGGGAATGGACTCTGGCACATCTCACTCACTATCGAAACACGTACGTACATTAGGGAAATAAGATAAAGTGGGAAATGCAGTACATTTCAAGGTAGTCTGCTGTGAGAGAGGGGTAACGTGGCCAGTCGAGTGCGCCCAGCGGCTGTTGGATTGCAGCGTGCACTCCCCCCCTCATAAAAGCGAAGTGGTTAATGCGCCCAAGGTGGCAGCGAAGCAGTCGTATGCACTTTTATTAATAGCGACGAATGAGAGGTGCTGCTAAAAGGTAACGTTGCAATTGCTCGGAATAAATCTTAGCACCTGATCATTATCACCTGATCAAGGCGCCGGGCGAAGACGGAATCACTTCAGAGCTTCTGAAAGCGGGTGGAACACCGGTACTGAAAGTCCTTCAGAAGCTCTTTAATTCCGTCTTGCTCGAAGGTATTACGCCGGAGGCATGGAACAGAAGCGTGGTGGTGCTCTTCTTCAAGAAAGGTGACAAGACCTTGTTGAAGAACTATAGGCCCATCTCGCTTCTGAGCCATGTTTATAAACTGTTTTCGAGGGTTATCACGAATCGTCTCGAGCGCAGGTTTGATGACTTCCAGCCTCCCGAACAAGCCGGTTTCCGAAAAGGCTATAGTACCATAGACCACATCCATACGCTGCGGCAAGTTATACAGAAGACCGAGGAGTATAACTTGCCATTATGCTTAGCGTTTGTGGACTATGAGAAAGCCTTTGATTTGATCGAGACTTGGGCAGTGCTACAGTCCCTCCAGCGGTGCCATATTGACTATCGGTATATCGAAGTGTTGAAGTGTTTGTATAACAACGCCACCATGTCAGTCCGAGTACAGGAAGGGAGCACGGAGCCGATTCCATTGCAGAGGGGTGTGAGACAAGGAGATGTCATCTCTCCGAAGCTCTTCACCAATGCGATGGAAGACGCTTTCAAGCTCCTGGAATGGAAAGGACTCGGCATCAACGTTGATGGCGAATACATCACTCACCTTCGATTTGCCGACGATATCGTGGTCATGGCAGAATCGCTGGAGGATCTTAGCACAATGCTCGGAGACCTCAATCGAGTTTCCCAACAGGTGGGCCTTAAAATGAACATGGACAAGACGAAAATCATGTCGAATGTCCATGTCGTGCCCACCCCAGTTTCAGTTGGGAGCTCGATTCTCGAAGTTGTTGACGAGTACGTCTACCTAGGCCAAACGGTCCAACTAGGTAGGTCCAACTTCGAGAAAGAGGTCAATCGACGAATCCAACTCGGCTGGGCAGCGTTCGGGAAGCTACGCAGCGTCTTCTCGTCCAAAATACCTCAGTGCTTGAAGACGAAGGTCTTCGACCAGTGTGTGTTGCCGGTGATGACCTACGGCACCGAGACGTGGTCTCTGACTATGGGCCTCATAAATAAGCTCACTGTCGCACAGCGAGCTATGGAGAGGGCTATGCTCGGGGTTTCCCTACGTGATCGAATCAGGAATGAGGAGATCCGTAGACGAACTAAAGTCACCGACATAGCCTCTCGGGTTAGCAAGCTGAAGTGGCAGTGGGCAGGGCACATAGCTCGAAGAACCGATGGCCGATGGGGCAGACGGGTTCTCGAATGGAGACCACGTACCGGCGGACGAAGCCGAGGACGTCCATCTGCTAGATGGACAGACGACCTCATAAAGGTTGCGGGCACCCGCTGGATGCAGGTCGCTGCCGATAGGTCTAAATGGCGGACAATGGGGGAGGCCTATGTCCAGCAGTGGACGTCCAAGGGCTGAGAAGAAGAAGATCATTATACCCATAATAATGATCTCCTCTCCATCTCCGGGAGATGGAGCTCCATCGGGTGATAACACCAAGAGGAAATCCAGTCCAATGTTCTGGGTAGTTTGCTCGCACCGTGTTACGTATGAAGTCTTTGCGAAGAAGCCTATTGTTTTCGTGCACCCATTTGGAACGACTGTTTATTGCTCTATCAGCACAGACTATATCGCAAATATGGCCCGTAACATAAAGGGGCAAGGGTGATCATAGCGTGCATGTAGATTTATAGGCCTTAAAGTATAACTATAGGGCTGCTACTATTTTTAAAAAAAAATCTAGTAAAAGAGAGGTACATTAATATTGCAAAGGAGATTATCTGAAAAAATAATCTTTATTTCACACCAAAACAAAACGAAACGGTAACAGACATAAAATGCACAAAATATAGTCTTATGGCTAAAGGCGACCTCTGTCAGACTGCCTATAGGTAAATGGTGTATAATATACATACATCTAGATGGTGTACAGTATATATAGACGATACAACTCTCCCCGCGTCCCGCAGCTCGAACGTGGATGTGTTATACCAATTAAGCTTTCCGATTTTATGTCTTCATGTAAGACTGCATTGAAAAGTTATTGCAGCTCTCTTAAGACGGAACCTCCTCCAACTTTCAAAAACTCTGATATCACACCGTATTCACCCGCGGTTTTACCATTCTTAATTATTTACTACATTCGAACATGTACATACATTGCGTTGAATTGATTATTTTTAAAATTATAAACTTCGTGTCTATCGCTGACATCTATAACACGGAATCAAGTGTCCATACAATCCTAATCCCAACTCACATACCATGGATATTAAGTAAGAGTTGTTAAAGGACACTGCACTTCTTGTTTGCAGCATTTTAACGGGGCTTTTTTATTTTTGGAGGGTCCTAATTTTTATAAGAAACAAATACCTAATCAATAAAATCAAAACTTAGGGATATGCTCATGGTAGATATCTGTAACATATTAAAAAATAATTTCACTATTGCCAGAATTCAGGGATGAAACAAGGGACAACTTTTGTATGGACAAAACGCTGCTGTCGTCGCCTCTTAATTTCTGCGAACTTCAATTACCTGGATCTACGTGCGGGAAAGCAGATTGTAGCGTATTTTCATTGCAGCGACCAAGATCATCTAGGTACTAGGTCTAGGTCGCTCAGCCAGCAGAGTAAGTAAAATTTAAATGAGGAACGTTGTATGTTAGGTACCATAAACGAAACCAATCCTTTTATCGTCCACTGCTGGACATTGTCTTGTGCATAAGAGATGCATGGGCTTAAAACGCCACGTTAGCCAAGCGAATTGATGAGCAGTTTTGTTATCCCTTAGTCGCATTTTAAGACACCCACGGGAAGTGATGAGGAAGAAAGAGATAGATTAGTATGTCACGTATTAACCGAAATTATACGACAATATACATAATTAATGATTCCGAGGTGACAACCCTAAGCGATGCGGTCACAACTTACGACAGACAAGCGGAAACCGTGTATAACCACCATGCGATTCCCATCGAGTGATATCAGCTACAGTTTCAATTGCTTTCCCGTACTTAAGCGGTATTATTTGTAGCACGTAACGTTCGCGTGCCTACGTAATTCAATTGTGAAATTCAGATTTTAAGGTGCACCCAGACTGTGGTCGATCGATGTGGATCGATGACATCGACCATTCAGATCGAATCAGCGTGGAAGCATAGTATCAAGGTCGACCTCGATTGATATTTTCATTCCATCGATATAGATCGATCATTGATTAATAATTAATTAATCAACCGATAATCAATCGATTTATGGAGTCGCGTCGTCGTCCGTCTATTGACATCGATTGTGTGTTTGGGGCTATTAATATCGACTGGTCGACGTCGATCGATTGCACCTTTTATATCGACAAACGGGAAAAGGTTTGTTTTACCGATTAAATACAGTACAACCTTCGTATCCGCGTAGGCTTGGTTTCGCAGTCTTCCGCGGATATCTGAAATCCCGTATAGTATAAATTTTCGGGTAGGATTTTCGGATATGAAGAAAAATAAAAATAGGAAAAATCAAAGAAACGTCCTTTATACACAATTACGATTAAACAATTATTCTATGTTGTTACACAAATAAAATTTAAATAAGATATTAATTTTATTAACACAACAAGAAACAACAAGAAAATATACTAGAAATGAAAATAAGTAGAAATGGAATAGTTTCGCGCGCTTTTACCAAATAGAGGATAGGTAAAACAGGGATGCCTCGTTACGGGGGCCTACTGTACTCATACTCATTTTTGTTCCACATGAATTTGTTGATGAATGAAATTGATTAGCTAATAATACAGAAGGACAAGAACTGCTTTTTGAACAAGAATCAAAAACTTAATTATAAAATTTTATCGAAATTAAAAAGTAAATCAAAAACACTTTAGAAAAATATAATCGAGAATACTTATAATTAGGTAGGTACCTCATATTTTTGAATGTCAAGTGCTTGCTTGCTTCATAACTTTCTCGAGAAAGTATTTTGGCCAGTTTACTGTTATTTGCTTAAACGTTTAACGACCACTTATAACATTAACACTCATTCGTTAAAGCAAAACATTATTTATCTAGAAAGTAGGAGAGATATACATATTAGTAAATCTGTCATTTTATTTTTTGAATGTTAACATAGATAACATACTTAAAATTGCTTTGTAACACCTGCATAGTTTAAACTTATTATATTTCTTGTTGTACTTTTAAAATCTTGTAGTGTATACATTCATTTATGAATAATTCTTTTGTTATTTATATTGTGATTATCTAAATTTATAATTTCTTTTATGCTAGTTTTATACCCATAGGGTGTATTATTACAAGAGGTGATATGAACAACAAATACTCAAAGAATAAGCGATAACTAATAATTTAAAAAAATATTTTTACTTCCGACAATAAACCAAAATTAATCTTCTTTCTTAAAAAAGATAATCAATCTGTACAAGACAACTCTAATAGCTTAAGCAGTTGTTCTTATATATTGTAGAAAATGAAGGCGGTTTAAGATGAAACAGACTTGTATTACGTTCACAATACTTACATGATAAATATACATATGTGGATTGGAAAATCGGAAGCGTGACCGCTCTACGTGTGTGTTGGGTACTCTACAAAGAGCCGGCCCGTGTGTAATGCATGTGCGATTTGATATTTCAGCGAAACAAATGAAAATAGAATTATGGAAGCGACCATCCGTGACAGCGCAATGTCGAGAAAATATTATTAATTAATTTGTTAGACACAAATCGGTGACGCGCTACAATATGTAGGTAGTGCCTACTTACAATTAATATACATTGAGTAATAAATAACTAATACCAGCATATTAGTTATTAACTTATTACTCTTCTAAATCGTCATTTATTTTTCATGCTATCCGTATGGATCAATGAGTTTCATTATTCAACGATTTTTTTTATAGAATAAGGCGTCAGAGGATCTGAATTCATTGAAGATTTAGCTAACATGAATTACTATGCCGACAAAGGTCGCTCAGTCAGAGCTGCCTGGCACGATATCGATCCTAGGAGGGCTAACGACTCTACGGTCGTATTTAACTACTGAAATTGTTTGAAATGTTCACAATACTCATTTGTGACGTCATCTGAGCAAAGGGATCTTATTGTCAGTATGAAATTATTGACTTTCGTTCTGATTTTCTAATTTTAAATTTCGTTGTTTCTAGATTATGTTTAAATAGATATTTCTTTTGTTTTTTTATAGGAAGAAGACGGTAGACAAGCATACAGTTCACCTGGTGGTAAGTATGGATACTGTCGCCCATAGACATCAGCAATACATGCCAACATCAGTCCAGAATGACAAACATTGGCACGCCCCCGGATGCATTCCCTACTTTTGGAGATACAGGAATGGATTTGGAGAAAGGGTTGGGGAAATGGGGAGAGATAGGATGGGAATAGGCTCTGGCACATCTCACTCACTACCGAAACACGTACGTACATTGGGGAAATAAGATATAGTGGGAAATGCAGTACATTTCAAGGTAGTCTTCTGTGAGTCGAGCGCGCCCAGCGGCTCTTGGATTGCAGCACTCTACCCCTCAAAAATTCCTAAATTAGCACTTTCCTTTTACAAACATGCAGACAGAAAGGAATCTAGTTTTGGTGTTATTCACATTTTATTGATAAAAACAGATTCCGGTCTGGCCGCTTCCTTGTTTAATATTTAGATTACTCTATCAATGAAATATTTTCAACATATTTAGGAAGGTATTTTTAGAAACTGGACTTCGCGATTTTTTTTAATTGTAAACAAAGACCGGTTGTTGAAAACGTTACGGCTCGTTTTTTTATGGATATGTAAATTTTCTGCATAAGAAAGTGAACAATCGTGGAAGCGCCATTTGAATTTTCACATCAACCGGAATATGCAGTCTAAACAACATACCTACATATACGAGCACAACCACTACTAAGCATAACCCGCCTTCGGGAGAGGAAAGAACTATACTATAATATATGTGTGTACTATAAAATACTCGTATATATTTGTTGAGGACACTTTTGTCTACTACAATCTCTTAATAGATAGAGGACAGTATTGTCCTACAACCTTATAGGTCGCCGGGGGATGTGGACTGTATATATAGGATGTTGAACAATAATAACGCCTTATTTCTTGTCTTCGATAATCAGTAGAGCCGGGGCAGGGGGCAGAGGTACTTGTTGTTGCTACTACTTGTCCTAGTCACTTGGTTGACCGTTTGTAGTGTTCGGAGTGGTGCCGCTGATCGGAATGGCTGATCGGAATGCCGGAAGCTTTTTTTTTTTTTTTTTTTTTTTTTTTTTGTTAGGAGAGACAATCAGGAAAAATCCTGCATGGGACACCTGGTACCATCTAGTCTGGCTGGGCCAGCCTAGGTGGTACCAGGTAGTGTCGGACTCCTACCGACTAAAAAACCTGATTGCCTCAACATCGTGTATGTATAGTTCTTGTGGCCCTAGTGGCCTTTCAAGAGTCACCGGTCGCGTTGATGTAGGGCGAGCGCAGAAGGCGCTCAACCAGGAGAAAAATGTGCGTTGCAACAGCCTAAGGGCTCCCCCGCCGGTAAACCGGCGGAAGGAACGGACCTCGGCTTAGGGCGTTGCATTGGGGGGATACCGCGGGATCGCGTGTCGGCGAGAAGCGCCCAGGCATGTGTCGATGCCTAGTGAAAGTGTTGGCTGAGGGCCGGTGTGTGTTAACGGTGTAACGAGGGGGACGTCCACGTCTCGGCCGGCGGGGACGGTGTCTGTGTACTGTGGTTTGTGTGGGAACCGCATTGGCAGCGGTGATCGGGTCGTCGGGATCGTCCAGGATGTGCCGCGGGCGACGATAGCGCGGAGGGGCACTCCTGTCCGGTATGTAGGTGAGGGAAGAGACAATCAGGGGGTTGGGATGGTTTGGGATAGCGTCATAGTAGCGTCGGGCGGTGTCTGTTATGTATTTGACGATGGAGGGAAGCTCCAAGTCCTTGTGGAGGTCAACGTTGCGCATGTACCATGGTGCGGCCACGGCCTTGCGCATGAATCTATTTTGCAATTTTTGGAGGATTGCAATGATGGAGGGAGCTGCGTGTGCGAACACAACGCTAGCATATGTCATGATGGGACGGACGAGAGTTTTGTACAATGTCAACTTATTTCTAAGCGACATTTTACTTCTCCCGCCTACGAGGGGGTTGAGGCGACCGAGCACAAAGGCGGCTCGGTTGCGGACGGTTTTGACGTGTTCTCGGAAGGTCAGTCTATGGTCTAGAGTGACTCCGAGATACTTGGTCTTCCTGACGAGAGGAATTGTTTGACCGAAAAGGGTTATCGGGAGAGGGGACAGCTTAGGCCTACGAGCGTTAGCCCTGGGAAAAGGGAAGCACATGGCTGCACTTTTCGTCGGGTTTATCTCTATCCTCCACCTCGCAAACCACTCGCCTAGGGCGGTGACTGCGCGCTGGAGGCGTAGAGATACCATACGTAGGTTCCTATCTGAGGCGTAGAGGGCGGTGTCATCCGCGAAAAGGGCGAGCTCTATTCCTGGGGTGTGGGGGATGTCGTTAGTGTAGAGGGAATAGAGCGTGGGTGCTAGAACGGAGCCTTGTGGGACTCCAGCTCTGATTGGGCGGGGGCTAGACAGAGTGCCTTCGACTCTGTAGCGAAAAGTGCGATCGGTAAGGAAGTCTCTGATGATGAGAATGAGACTTTCTGGCACCTCCAGTTGGTACAGTTTATGAATTAAACCGTTGTGCCAGACCTTGTCGAAGGCCTTCGCTACGTCGAAGAAGACAGCTAGGGTTCGGAAGGGCCTCTTTTGATTGAGACGCGGGAGTATGTGCTCCGTTATTCGGTGCACCTGTTGGACACACGAGTGCTTGGCTCTAAAGCCGAACTGCTCGTCAATGAGAAGCCTTTTTGAGTTAATGTAACTCAGCAGGCGAGAATGGAGGACTTTTTCGTAGATTTTAGCCATTGTATTCAATAGGCTAATGGGTCTGTAACTAGAGGGATCCGAGCGATGTTTGCGCGGTTTGGGGATGCCGATGACGACGGCTTCTTTCCAGGCGACTGGAAAGAGATGATTTCTCATGGCGGCATTGAGGATGGCCACGAGGAGAGCGATCAGATGGATCGGGAGGATTTTGAACACCTTGTTGGGTATTCCGTCGATTCCAGGAGATTTTTTGATTTTGAGATTTTGGATAATCTCCTGGATTTCTGTTACCGTAACCGGTAGAAGGGAGTCAGAGGGGGGGATGGAGGCTCGACGCTCCACCTCTCCGTCAACCGTGTCGACGTGGGATTCGTCCACCGGCTGACGGCTAAGGGAGCACTGGGCCTCCAGACTGTCGGCTAGGCATTCGGCCTTCTCTGCATCGTCAAATGCGGGAGGTCCGTTTGGTCTTGTCAGTGGGGGAAACGAGGCTGTATTGTCTGTTTTCATAGACTTCGCCATCCGCCAGTAGGCAGTGTGTGATGGCGAAATCTCTGACAACAGGGATTCCCAACTGTGATTTTTGAATTCAGCGATGCGATGCTTTACTTCCCTTTGTAAGGCTCGCATTCTACGCCTATTCTCGTCACAGGGGAAAGAGTCATAAGCACGGATGGCTGCGTTCTTGTCTCTTATCAGCTCCCTTATGTCCTCAGGCAACTCCCGGCGGCGATCGTTCGCCGCTGGGACTCGCCTGGAGGAGCTTCGGATTAAATCCTTAAGGTGGCTGCCGAGGCCAGAGACCGCCGTGTTTGTGTCATCCGCACTGGTCAGGTAGTCGGGGATAGAGTCGAGGTGGGGAGAGCTGGAAGCCTTAAGGGCTTCTTTCAGCTTGGTCCAGTTAATAATCGTCTTGTCTTGGAGAGGTGGATCGGTCTGTCGTCCTAGTTTCATGACTACGGGGCGATGGTCGGAGTCTAACTCGGAGAGGGGTTCTAGCGAGTTTAGACGTAGGGCAACGTTTTTGAAAAGGGCAAATGCCGGAAGCCCAAAATGGTCCGTCTTTTATTCTATTTTGGCTTCCCCTTCTACTTTTCTCCATGTGTACCCCTCCCGCTACCCGCGGGGGATTATTTATTCGTATAACACACATTTTATACATATTCATATATTTACAAGATTCTTATAGGATTCTTATTAGATAAAACTTAACCTAAGATGGATCTAATAAAATCATGACGCTATAACGTTCGGTTTCGAGTGGACGGGGTGCGCGGTTTGTGCGACATATTTACGTAACCCCGTCCCCCGCTTCAGGACTATAAATATTATATTCGTCCGCCAGGTGGCGGAGCGCTCAGTTGTTCCCCGAACGCCATAGCGCCCACAACTTATCCCTAGCATGCCCTACTTACCCTATTCACCAACAATTATCCTAATAGGGTAATAAAAGACACACTAGGGATCATTTTAATATCAATTACATAATACATAATCATAAAACGGACATTAAACAGATAGTGTAAACCTAACGATATTAAGAGATATTCATACATTTATAAGACACTAAATAGAAACAACTATACAAGCGAAACTATTATCTATACATATACAAGTACCCTAGCTTTTTACATTGTCATTTATTCCGTCGTTAACAATATTTTTTTATAAAGAACTTATTTTATTTATATTGCCAAAATGTATCATACTTTGTGTATTTGAAATGAGTATAAATTGAGTAGCGTTGTAGGGTTAAATCCTCAATTTTATTACAAATAAGTAAATCGAATTACAAATACAAATAGTTAAAAATAATCTACCTACATTTAAGACAATACCTATAATAATTTCTTCTTCATCACCGTTTGTCTCATGATCACGATTCGTATCATGTGCACATCGTTTAATTATGGTCATTTTCCATTAAATTCAAACGATTATTATGTTATTATTTAAGTAAATAACTAATGGCACGCACGTGTGATTGTTTAATCCTGGAGCATATTTATAACAGTTTTTGATACCGGAGAAGTTGACCATTTTCTTATTTCATACCTTAATATTATTCATTTGTAGTTGGATATGCAAGTGAAGTGTAAGTTGGCGCGAAATTCGCTTTCATAGAATTATTTGACAATATAGTAAAAGTCAGTTCAAAATCAAAAGTTATATAGTTATAAATTATTAATTAATTAAATTAAGTTATTTTAGACTAGTATAGTTAAGAGTAGAAATTGGCAGTATAATTAGTTAATAGTTTAAAATGAAATTAATAGGGGTTGGATAAATAATGAATAATAAAAACATGCAATATACCACCTATCAGCCTATACCGTCTCAATGCAGCGTACAGGCCGCCCCTAGTAATTCACTGGTGGGTTTCTTGCCATAATCTTCCAAATTTTTATTTTTTTTTTCGCTCGAGCGTGCGGGTTTTCCTTACGATGGTTTACCTCACAGCCGAGCAAGTAACTGAAATATTGTATTCCGATATAACTAGTCCAAAGCCTAAAATCCAACATTTTGTAACATTTATAGGCCATCAGTCAATAATTAATAATCAAGAATCAGTCAATGAAATACAAATTAACATTTACAATCAGTCAACAAATTACAAATTAACATTTACAATCAGTCTGATTGTTGACATGTTGTATCGCGGATGACAATGGACAACATGTCCATGTCTTTTTTTTATGGCTAAATTCTTGTGGCCTTAGTGGCTTTTCAAGAGTCACCGGCCGTGGCGGTGAAATGTATACTTGTCTGTCACCTTTGTATAAAAATAACGCAGTAAAGTATCTCTACGTATGAGTGAAGCGCGGCGCTCTCGTGTGCGTAAACTAGAGAACGCTCAGTTGGGTTCCCCGAGGTCGCAGCGCACACCTGCGATGTAACATGAACGAGCACAACCACTACGAAACGTAACCCGCCTTCGTGAGGTGAAAGAACTTATATAAAAATGGATATTTAACACAATGATGTACAATAGACGAGCTAATTAAGCTAATTTCCTTGGGTATTTCGTCCAACAAATCCTGTAATAGTATACTGAAGTATGAGTATAATGGTAAGAGTTTTTTAAATAAAAGAAATAGAAAAAAATAATGGTACGCAGTTTAAGTTTAAGCAGTATTAAGATTTTAACATTGTAAAGATGAGATGCACCGCCTACGTTTTCTAATCACATTTCCATGTCGCAGATTGTCTGGAAGAGATTGCGTAATTGTAATAAGACCGCCTATGTAAGTATAAACAATGAAGATAATAATAATAAACGGGTTAATCCCCATGAGCCTCGAGACCAGCCTAAAGCGGTTGGGCTTCCGTGGTGGCTGGCTTTCAGAAAAGATGCAGAAGGCTCGATACCGCGCGTATTGTCCACCGGTTTTTCTACCTGGGGTCCTGAAATCTGGCTGACTGTGCTTCCGCTGGGGATTATACCGTCTCTCCCTCACTTTGGCTTACCCAAGGAGAGACGAGGTGGTTTAGACGATGTTTTAGATAATTATTATTAAAGATAAGAAATACATAAAAATTAAAGAGACAAATAAAGAGTGGTGATATCCAGTGGCATCTAATCACGAAGCTTTTACAATTAGTATAAAGTAAGTGTTAACGACGGAATAAATGACAATGTAAAAAGCTAGGGTACTTGCATATGTATAGATAATAGTTTCGCTTGTATAGTTGTTTCTCTTTAGTGTCTTATAAATGTATGAATATCTCTTAATATCGTTAGGTTTACACTATCTGTTTAATGTCCGTTTTATGATTATGTATTGTGTAATTGATATTAAAATGATCCCTAGTGTGTCTTTTATTACCCTATTAGGATAATTGTTGGTAAATAGGGTAAGTAGGGCATGCTAGGGATAAGTTGTGGGCGCTATGGCGTTCGGGAAACAACTGAGCGCTCCGCCACCTGGCGGACGAATATAATATTTATAGTCCTGAAGCGGGGGACGGGGTTACGTAAATATGTCGCGCAAACCGCGCACCCCGTCCACTCGAAACCGAACGTTATAGCGTCATGATCTTATTAGATCCCTCTTAGGCTAGTTTACATCTAAGTTTTATCTAATAAGAATCCTATAAGAATCTTGTAAATGTATGAATATGTATAAAATGTGTGTTGTACGAATAAATGATCCCCCGCGGGTAGCGGGAGGGGTACACATGTAGACAAGTAGTGGGGGAAGCCCATTTGGAATAAAAGACGGACCATTTTGGGCTTCCCGGCATTCCGATCAGCGGCACCACTCCGAACACTACAAACGGTCAATCAAGTGACTAGGACAAGTAGTAGAACAACAAGTACCTCTGCCCCCTGCCCCCGGCTCTGCTGATATTATCGAAGACAAGAAATAAGGCGTTATTATTGTTTAACATCCTATATATACAGTCCACATCCCCCGGCGACCTATAAGGTTGTAGGACAATACTGTCCTCTATCTATTAAGAGATTGTAGTAGATAAAAGTGTCCTCAACAGTAAGAATTCGTCACTATTTTAGTACCTATCTACGGATTTTTTAATTATGACTAACTCGATGGTGAACGAAAACATACATAGTAAGGAAACCTGCATGGCCGAGAATAAAAACGAGAATCAAAATAAAAACATTGGGTCCGCGTGGTAAATAATGGCTAGAAATTTTCTAGTGGAAGTCACCACTAGTGGACCTAGGAGAGGCCTGTGCCCTGCAGAAGAACGTTAACAGTTGATATTGACAAAAATCAGTAAAATAAAATGTATTATTTTATTTTTATTATTTTTAATTGTGTTCATCTATATATTTTATTTTTGTTAGTGTACACTAATATACATGCACCTATTTCGTCTACTGACTTCTCCTTAAGTACCACCCAAAAGTTGCCTGGAAGAAATCGCTTTACCGATAAGGCCGCCGATTGTAATAAGTACTTACACTTTGTATTTATCTGTATGTTTTTGGTGTACAATAAAGTGTATCTATCTATAATGTACAGTCAGCAACTAGTTACACATCTGTACCTTAATTTGCTAGTAATAAGGACTAGAATCGAATGGTTTTGGGTATATTAGCGTGTTGCTCACTGTATGTATTATTATTATTTTTATTAAGTATACAATACGCACGCCTATTCTGTTCGGACATGGTTCCGACCAATGTATTTATTTCACGGGTCTGCTGGAAGAGATCTCCACAGGAGATAACCTTACCTTTTATACATTTTCTCTAAAATTTAATCATGTATAACTAACCACCTTCATATTGTTTGGTGTGTACTATATTTTGGAAGTTTCTTACTTTCTATTGATCTTTATAATCCATTTTCCTGTTCCATTTTAAATTTAACGCTATTTTAAATAAATTGTTTTCATTATTTTAAATAAATGTCGCGACAAAACCAACTTAGTTTGCAAAATTTAGCAACACGTTTGCTGAAATGAGTCCACCAAAGATTATAAATATTCACTGTATCATTATGAAAGTTTAGCTTAAAAAATAAAATTATGAATCATTTTTCAACCGATACCTCCGAATTCGCATGTAAATATTCTATTATCGTGGTATTTGGTTCCTATTTCCGATGATAACGCTTTACTAAGCTACTAAAGGACATAGGTAACAAAAAATATCTACACTGCGTGTTTTAATCAATGAATTTCATTTTCTTTATTTATATTCGCATATATCAGTTGGTATCAAAGTTACCAAAAATGTAAAATATGTAATTTGCAAGATAAATAGTTAATTAATCAATGCGAGTAGCTTCAACTGCACATCCGACATCGTTGTCCATATGTGTCTATTTCAGCGTATCAAATAATACGCTCTTGTAACAATGACTTCTATGTATTCTAAACAGTTGTAAAGAAAAACTTTCTCACTGCGCGGGTTGTGCCGGCTGAGGTGCGGGGAGCGGGGGGAGCATTAAATGCAGTGATTAACCGATCGCTCACGCAGATGCGACACGGAACAATATTTGCCTATTTCCCTTTTGTCCCTGAGATTAATTTTTTTTTTTTTGATTTCTTATTAATCTTCTTACCTTTCTTGTGGGAACATTTTAATCGTCTGATTATACCAAGAAACGTCAGGAAACGTCATTCACGGAAATCAGAGTATAACTCTAAAACCCTGCCTCCGTTTTAGAACCTTTATTTTCTATATTTTTTTTCTGTATTATGGTTTACTGTTCCATACCAATTCCGGCAATATTGGTGTAATGTTATTTATTTTCCACAACAAAGGCATCGTAATCTAGTTTTGCCGATAAAGGAGTTTATTGTACTGTTATGAAAGCCAATACAATTAAACTTCGCCGTAATAAACAAATTCCAAATTGTTAAAGTTTTAATTCCCTATAAGTAATGATTTGAATTAGATGCTCAATTGAAAATTGTTATAAAGTGACTTACGTATTTTACCACCAAATATACATAACATGAAAATTTAAGGATACTGCTGTTTTGTGGCCTAATTTACATAAAAAATTAAAATAAATAAAAAAATTGAAATGTATTCTGTATTATTTTTATTAATCACTAAATATTTCTACATTATTATACATTATACTTCATTATGTACATAATCCTTACAATAACATTATCTAAATCATATTACATTTTAAAGAATTCTCAAAGAACATTCCTACATTACTGTACTTAACATTACCTAAATTCCATTTCCTTATATACATTATAAAGTGTTATAAATATTATAAATTATTATTATATACACGATTACATTACAGACTGTTAAGTTAACACTGAGTTTTTTCTTTTCTAATTATCTTCTTTCAATTCTCCTTTCAACTAAAGTTCAACTTCCTTCTTTCAACTAAAGCTCCTTGTGCAGTCCTATTCATAAACCACTTCACGTTTTCAGCCATTGTTTTTACAAACTTCTCGATCAATGTCAAATCCATCCGCATCACCTTGAGTGTACGGAAATGCATCAACCACTTTTCATATAGTACTCCGGACATCTTCTTTTGTACTTCGCTTAGTAGCACCTGATCGTAGATCGCACTTCTGTTGAACACTAGTAGCACTTCAACGGATTTTGATAACTTCTCAGAGAAGTCTATCACGTCCTCCAAACTTTTCAAATCAGGCAATGATCTTATCGCGTCCATTTCGTTGTTTACTATTTCTTGCACCCGGTAGAACATTTTGTCTAGAATATTCCTGGTTGAATTTCGTCAAAGCACAAGCAACAGTCACAGGGAATTTGCGAATGGAGTATCGATGCCAGAGTTTCCAGTTTTTATACCCTTAACCACTCCCTTATTCTACTGCCGTTACTCGTCAGGTAATTTTTCTATTGTTACTAATGATTTTATTTTGGGTTTTATTTTTCTTCCTTTGCCATTAACAAATACTTCTCTTATCTATGTTCGAGAAATGTAAGTCTTTTACTAAGTCGTTCCGTTATCTTAATGATCTTTTTGTTCAGTATTTTTGAAGATTTTCACATTCTCTATTGTTCTTTTCAATCCTATTTACTGTTCCATTACCACTATTTTTTTTTTTCATTACTTTAAATAAATGTCACGACAAAGCCAACTTAGTTTGCAAAATTTGGTAAAACGTTTGCCGAAATGAGTCCACCAAAGATTATAAATATTCACTGTATCATTATGAAAGTTTAGCTATTACTCCCTGAAATTTTGTGTATTCTAATTTCAAAATACAACAATAAACTTACAATTAGATACGGACAAATCAATAGAAAATAGAAAATTATGAAAAATGCCAATACCTCCAAATTCCCGTGTACTTGCAGTGAGCTTCTAAATACGTATATATGTACATCAATGTGTACTTGTAAATATTCTATTATGGCGTGGTATTTGGTTCCTATTTCTGATGGTAACGATTTACTGAGCTATTAAAGATAATAAAAATTACACCGCGTGTTTTAATCAATCAATTTAATTTTTTCGTTAATTGGTATCAAAATTACAAAAAATGAAAAAATATGTAATTTTCCAAATCAATATTTAATTAATGCGAGTAGCTGCAACAGCACTTGTACATGTTCATTTGAGTGTATTAGATAATACGCTCCATTGTCTTGTAATATTTATTTGAGTAAAAAAATGTTTATGTTCTTTACATAGGTACAGTCGGCAACACGCTAATGTACCCAAAACCATTCAGCTTTCATCCTCATTACTAGCGCAATACGGTACCGATGGCTATACGTTGACCTGTTGCTGACTGTAGACTGAAGAACCAAGAAAATAACTATTCCTTGTAAGTAATACGGAACCGAAGCCAATATGTTATTAAATGGAAACAAAACAGACTTCCCGCATGGTCATTAGTAATTGCCTTTCAGTATACCAAGAATCATTATCACCCAGATCACGAAGATCAGCAGATCAGTTTTACTTGTGTCCATTTTCTACATTTTTATTTTTTCCAAGGAAGATATTCCTTTCCCTAAATTCGCTTTGATGTAGATTTAGTGTACTTACACTAAATCCACAATCTAAAGCGACACGTTTGGCTTTTCACAAATTTTTCAAGGCGCAATTTGAGTGATTCGTAGCACGAAGACCGTTTTTCACGTAGAGACCCGAATATATTCCATAGTAGTTATCTCATCAAACAGTATCATTAACACCAGAAACGAACTGATCTTGATGGCTTCCCAGAGTCGATTAAATCTATTTTTCAACCACCTTATGGTTCCGACTTCTAAATTAACTACCATAATGTAATCAAATTTTCAATCCTTGTTCATTTTCTTCGTAAATTTTCAACTCTTTGCAGATTTCAAACCTTCAAAGTGTACGTTATTATTACAATCTTTCACATGTTTAACTTGAATTTTCAAAAACTTCTCAATCATCTCTAGTCCAATTGTCGCAATTTGAGTGAACGAATAGGCACGTCGAACATTTCTCGCTTAGAACCCCGGATATCTTCTGTAGTAATTCAGTTATGAACCATGGATCATAGATTGCACATTCGTTCAATACTTGTAGCACTTGAACTGATTTCCAACTTCGGTAATGATCTCATCGCATTTTTTCGTAGTTCACCACATGTAAACCATAATTCATTTCTGTTCGAAGTTGCCAGTTGACTATCATCATCTGACTCGAGCTCTTCCCACTCATTATTATCATTTTCATTATCATTTTCCGTTAATGATGATGTTTCGTACTTTCGATATATTTTTAAGATTGAAATTATTTTAGAGGTAGATACTATCAGAATCACAAGGAATTTGCAAACGTGTACGTCTATAAGTTGTCTATGGTTTGTATTTATCATGATCCACAGAACAAACTTTTTTGAATAACTGAAATAAATAACTTTAAATTACTTAGAACGTAAAGACAATGGCGACGCAGCTCTGACAGAGACCTCAAACCTAATCCCAAACCTAATGCTGTAACTTCTGTTATCTATGTCGGTGTATTGAGCAGGTAAATTGTTTATTAACTCGTTCCTTTACACAATGTTTAATACTAATTTCTTGCTAAGATAAGGGAGGAAGCCTTATCCTTTCGCCCTTACTCGTCCGGTATTTGTTCTATTGTTAACAGTAAACTATTTTATTTTTATTAGGAATTTGTTATTCTTTAACACCTCCATTCAAAACACTTTTGTTATCTATTTCTAGGTATTAAGGCGGCTAGTCGTTACTAAATCGTTATCCTATTTTTATCTTATTGTTTAAAACTTTTGACTTCCTGGTGTTTCTTTGAGTTTAGTTAGTTTGGTAATATAAGCGCATGGTATTTGTTTTCATTATTTTAAATTAATCCCACAACCAAAAGCAACTGAATTTGTGAGGCTGCATTTAGGCGAACATTTACCGAAGAAACAATGACAAAATAGCTTCCATATAAATATATACAAAGGGAATAAACTTCATAAAATATTTAACCAATTATAATATTATTAAGACTTCGAAGAGATCTATCTACCTATTGCGAAAATCACGACTTTCGAAGTCGCATTTCGTAGTGATACTTTGTATCTATGTTATAGTCAAAAACGTACGCTTCTAAATGATAGAAGGTTTACTGAGGACAGAGATGAACTCCTTGGATTATCACAAACACTAGGCACATTGAAGTTTAATAAACTATCACTATTAAACCACAAAACTTACTAATTGTGCTCGTCAGGGATATATAGACGAATTTGGTATTGTATACGTAATGATATCAGGTTCACAATGACCTCTTTGAAACATGACTTTATTAAAAATGTAATATTTTTTTAATTTGAAGATAGTGCGTAAAAAAGTTAACAAAACTGTATAATTAGGTAGGTAACACTTTTTAGCCAAAATGGCTTTTACGCCAATTAAATCCTAGGGTTTCGATATAAACAATGTGTCAATGTATGGTGCTCATTAAAAAAACTTTACAAAGTTTATATTAATTTATTCAAAATACAGAAAGTAGCAAAATCTCATTTTCCACTGGCGCGTGACCTGCTCAGATTTATGATGCTCATTTTCTCATTTTAATAAATTATTTTCAAAATAGGCTTATTATTAAATACTTTTCATTTGTGGGTCATTGATTTCCTTTCATCTAGTATTTAAATGGAGCGTGTAAATTAAGTCTTCCTATTTTTCAAAATTCTTTTATTTTAAGTTTTTATATACCTACTAGCTCTGCCCGGCATGCGTTGCATGCTCGACAATTTTTTTGCACATAATATATAGCCTATATCCATCTGGAATAATGTACCTTTCAAATGGTGAAAGATTTTTTCAAATAGGTGCAGTGGTTCCGGAGATTACCCTCCACATACACACAAACTCACAAAATTCGCACTCTCTCTTTATTATGTTAGTATAGATTTACTATTTTTGTTGTTCCTCGCCAAATCCGATAATAAGGAGCATATGTCATTTGTTTTCGTTATTTTATATAAATCCCAGAACAAAAGCAAATTAAGTGGTCCGGCTTCCCAAGGTCAAATATTTGCTGACAATTTGATGCTGTATGAACATTTTTATTCCGTAATACCAATAATTTACCACCTATGAGTACTAAATAGATGTCTACCGGCTTTTCAAATTGATGATGTCTATGTACATGATGTCTGTAAACTCTGATTTATAACTATTTACTATCAAAAGATACTAATAGAAAATACAGATTAATTAATATTTACAATTTTTTTACCAAGTCTATTTCTGGTTATTTTCTTTATCATTTTTCGCATCTTTTTATAAATTCTTAACACGGAATTAAACATGTGAACTGACTTCGTGATAAATGCGGCAAAAAAGATTTTCATGAATGCTTAGAAATGATGTAAAAAATCAGTAAGTATATAAAAGTGAATAGCTTCAGTCTATTCTTGTCATCGATAACACTGGGTAACAGCCAAAAAATCGTCAGGGGTTTCTCAGCATATTTAGACTAATTTTGGTGTTCTGAGTCCAAAAATCACCTTGGTTTTGCTCTATCAGGTCAACTTTTTGAGATACAGCCATAGGCCTACCTGACGAGCTATACATATGATAATGCAAATAGAGCAAAGAGCAAAACCTGTTTTGATAGAGCAAAACCAAGGTGATTTTTGGACTCAGAACACCAAAATTAGTCTAAATATGCTGAGGTTTTGAGTTCAATCCGATATTTCTGGAAGAATATAGCGAATTATTCATATATAAATGGTTGCTTCTGATGTGTTTCTGTTTCAAAATGACTAATTGACCTTTTTTCTTTCTTTTCAGAGTATTGATATGGCTTCAGCGCGACGGTCATGCAGGAATAATCCTGACGTTTTCTGCTACATCTGCGGAGAATACACGCGGGCAATGCACAGGAAGGGCTTCACAAGCTTTGTGAACCGCGCCTACCAGGCTTACTTTCAAGTCAAGCTGGGTGACCAAGATAAGTCCTGGGCACCGCACACGGTGTGCAAGACGTGCGTGGAATATCTCCGGCGGTGGACGAAGGGCACGAAAACTTCACTGAAGTTTGGGATTCCGATGGTTTGGAGGGAGCCGTCTGACCATGAATCGGATTGTTACTTCTGCGCCATCGATACTACTGGCATCAACCGGAAGAATCAGAGCAGCCTCCAGTACCCCGACCTTCCATCTGCCCGCCGTCCAGTTGCTCACTGCGAAGAACTTCCTGTACCAGCGTGCAGAGAGCTTCCTGACAGCGACGACGAGGCCACCACTGCATATGAGGGAGGAGATACAGATGAGGAGTATGGAACACAAGATGGTCCGCAGCCCTTTTCACAATGTGAGCTTAATGATCTGGTTCGGGAGCTCAGCTTGTCGAAGACTTCCGCCGAGCTGTTGGCCTCCAGACTCAAAGAGAAAAATCTACTCGGTGAGGACACGCGTATCACGTTCTTTCGTAGAAGGCATCAGGACTACATGGGCTACTTCTGCGAGGAGGAAGACCTCGTGTACTGCCGAGATGTCGCCGGTCTTCTTGCTAAACTCGGCGCTCCTCAATATGATCCGAGAGATTGGCGACTCTTCATAGACAGTAGCAAGCGCTCTTTGAAGAGTGTGCTCATACACAACGGGAACGAGTTCGCCTCAATTTCTCTTGCGCACTCCACAACTCTCAAAGAGAAATATGAAGCAGTCAAGTACGTACTCGACAAAATCCAATATCAGCAGCACCAATGGATCATCTGCGTCGACCTTAAGATGGTGAACTTTCTACTTGGTCAGCAGTCCGGGTACACAAAGTACCCATGCTTTATATGTAAGTGAGACAGTCGAGACAGAGCCCAGCACTATGTAAAGAAAGAGTGGCCGGCGCGAGAGCAGTTAGTACCTGGGGCCAGCAACATCATAAACGAACCTCTTGTTGACCGGGAAAAGATTTTGTTCCCACCGCTTCACATCAAGCTTGGGTTAATGAAACAGTTCACGCGCGCTCTGGACAAGGATGGGAGGTGCTTCAACTACCTGTGCCGAGCCTTCCCTGGAGTCACCATTGAGAAGCTGAAGGCCGGCATTTTCGATGGCCCACAGATACGGCAGCTCATCAAGGACACAGAGTTCGAAAACTCCATGAACACGCTAGAGTGCGCCGCCTGGAGGTCGTTTGTGCAGGTGGTGAACAACTTCCTGGGGAACAAGAAGGCAGCAAACTACGGCACACTCATCAACAGCATGATAAAGAACTTCCAAAACCTCGGGTGTTTGATGAGTATAAAGATGCATTTCCTGTTCTCACACATGGAGAGGTTACCTGAAAACCTTGGTGCGGTCAGCGACGAGCAGGGAGAAAGGTTCCATCAGGACATGCGTCAAATGGAGGAGAGGTACCAGGGGAGGTGGGACGCAGTCATGCTCGCGGACTACTGCTGGTCGCTGAAGAGAGACAACCCAGCAGCTGCTCACACACGGAAATCGAGGAAACGGGGATTTACACCGTGAACTCTGAACTTTTGTGTCACGTAACGCTCATGTACATGTATTAAACTTATCAAATGTAATCGAGTATATAATAAACGAATGAATTTGGATACGTTGCCTTTTATTTACCCAGGAAAACGGAAAAACCGAATGTTTATGATCCTCAGGAATTGGGTTTTTGGACGAAAAATAGTTTTTTTCTTAAATGTCTGTAGCGAACAAACCAGACCTGATTGAAAAAAACAAAGGGCATTTTCGGACTCAGCGCATCTCAAATAGTCTAATTCCGCTGGAAAACCCTGGACGATTTTCCAAAAAATTTTTTTGTTACCCAGTGTAATGATTACAATTACTCTTAGATACCATGTTATTATCTATTGTCGACTATTCTAATAGATTATATTATCTATCATACAACGACGTACATATTTAAAATGTTAATTCCTTGTTGCTAAAGGTCTTTATTAGCCGAACTGTTAAAGCGGATTAATTGCTAATCTTTTAAAAACTATATAATTCAAAAAAATAAAAAACACATTTTTGAAAAGCAATAAAATATTAAAATGCACTGATAATAAGGAAATAATATGATATCTACACTATTTCGAGGCTAGATCTCCTGTCACTAAGCAAAACAGGTTAAATTACAATTAATTATACCGTAAATTCAATAATAATAGACAATTATATCACCTTGTACGTATATTAGCTAAGTACTTAGTTCGTAATTTATTTCATAATCGTTCTTGTCCATGTAACCGCTAATTGAAACGTTATCAAGAAGATATAGCTAATATTTCATGGGTGCATTTGGATATACCTATAATAAGGTCCTTTATAAATAGTGTTTAACATCTTAATATATTAATCAGTATACAAAAACTATTGTAACTAAATTAACATGTATTTCATGATTTTTTGTTACATTAAAAATATCTAATTAATTGGTGATTAATTTACTCGAATGTGCAATAAACACTACCTTTTGTAACGGTCTTATAGTGGTAATATGTAGTTTAAATAAGTTAAAATACATAAGTAAACTTACGTTTAGCAATCCATCACAAAGTTAATGCACCCCACCTCGTGTGAAAAGTCTTTAACTATCGTTTTGTTCGTTAATATTACATTTATATTCCGACACTAAATACAAGACATCTTCATAAAAATATTCGCGATTTCAAGATATACTCGTATCTCACTCGATATTCACGGCCATTGTTAAACGCAGTTAAGCGTTAACTACTGGTTTCAACTAGGTATGCTTAACCTGATTGAACTGTTATTAATCCAATTGTTGTGCTGCAATTTATTGTTTTGTAATTGCTACTCTTTTCCTGTCTTAATAATAACGAGTGCTAAATACTAAAGGTTCAATCGGTAATGTTCAGAATCATGTCGACGAGAGAGCAATAAAATTCGTGATTAATAGACAGTGATCGAGGACCAGTCGGACGTCGTAAGTACTGCTCGAGAGACGAAACCGAGGGGGACCTGCGAGAAACTATGCTACGAGTATTAATCTCTAATCTCGGTCTTAGAATTAGTCAAAGTCGTTTTTATAACATCTTAAGCAGTTTGCATGCAATTTGCATTCCAAGAGCACGGCTAAGTCTAATATTTTCTTAGGTTTTCGCGATTACTATACATAGCAATTAAACAACTTTGAATTTCGAACAACTTCGAAACGTCGGGATATAAATAATGTTAAATATACGCGATTTAAACCGTTCAAAGTTGTTTAATTGCTACGGCTAAGTCTAAGCAAAATACGATCATAAAAACTTAAATTTATCTAACCCTTAAGTGTCGGAGAGGCCAAGATCCATTTCGGGTCGCTGAGCCAGCGAAAGCGTAAAATGCATAGACACAGCAGATATTTATGATTGCATCTCGGCCTATATTTTTGATATGGACATTTAAAATAAAAGCACTATTTAGTAATATAAAAACATTTATTGTTTATAAAAATAATGGAAATAATACACCTATTATAGTCGTATTACAATATCTATAACAATTTGGATACAAAATAATAACTTATCTAATATATAATAACATCTTTACAAAAGCTAAATGCGGTTTATATGTAGATAATACAAAGTCTTATTTCATAAGTGTCAAGTGTCCAGAATAAATAAGTAGGTATTGAAGCTGCGATACATGGCAATATTAGTCAAAAATGACGAACAAGTGCACGTCGACAAATACGCAGCTTACATTTGGAGATTTAGGAGTTTGAAGTTTGAAAGAAGGATTAAGAATAATAGAGAATTATCAGTATAACAAGATAAGGAGCTATGGTAATTTCTTTTCAGTCTTCAATCGATGGCACGGGATTAGATGGGAAAGGAAGTTAGAAAGTTTTTATTATAAAAAGAACGTGGCAGACTATCTCCTGATAGCCTACCTGGTGGTAAGTGGTAAGCCTATGTCGCCTATGGACATCCACGGTACATGACAACATCAGTACAGAGTGACACGCGACCACACGCATACCATTGAAGATTAAGGTATGAATTTGGAGAAAGGGTTGGGTCGGGAAAGGAAGTACATTGGAATGAGGAATATAATAAGATTTCCCTAAGTATACTCCCTAATCGATGCGACAAGATGGAGTGGAATGGGGAGAGAATAAATATGAGATAAGAGATTTCCGTTACACCATTGTAGGAAGTCCTATTTGTTGAATTAAATATTTTATAACACTTGAATTGGTTTAACGCCGAGTTTCTTGGCCACGTTGTTGCAGGACTCTATCTGTTTCTCTGCGTATCTGACTGTGCCTTTCTTCTTTGTGTTGTCAGCGTTGATCCTTTCCTTGTCACCTGGTGCCAATACAGGTAGTGATGGATCCACCTAAAAAAGAAAATATATTTTTGACAATTAGCGAAGCAGTTAACAAGCAATTACTGTTTTTGGCAACACCAGAAGGGGAGAGTGCACGCTGCAATCCCACAGCCGCTGAGCGCACTCGGCTGGCCACACGTGACCACGGAACACTACCGTCACATGTAATGCATTAACGACGCCATGCTATTCCCCCAATGTACGTACATGTTTCAGTAGTGAGTGATATATGCAATGCAACCAGCCCTGGGGCACCTCGTGCACATTGCCTTGTGAGTGAGGAATGTAGGCCTAAAGCGCCACGCTGGCCAAGCACGTTGGTGAATCCACTCTCTTTTAAAGATAGTGTAGTTCCTCAAGACTTGTGGTAGCTGCTTAGTTATCTCGTAGACGACATCCGCGGGAAGAGATGGGATGCTGCTACTCTATAACCGGTCGATACCACACTGCACATACCAGAGCCCATTCCCGTCCCATTCTAGCCTATCCCATCCCATTTTCCTAACTCTCACGATCTCATTATGTGAGCCAAGAATAGGTAAACGTGGACTATTACTATTATTACAACCATAATGTTAATTTACCGGTTCCAAATCCCTCCAGTGTTGTAAGCAGTCGGCAAGTCTTTCGCCGAAGCCGGGCGCGAAGCACTCAGGATCTATGGCCACGTAACACTGCCCCAGGTTGCACGGCACGCATTCGCTCTGGAATGACCACGAGCGGACTTTGTGCGTTGGTAACGCACCTAGAAAATTAAGTATTAAGTACGCCTTTTGTCACTTTGTGCAATAAAGAATAAATAAATAAATAAACATTAAATAAATTTTAATTTGTTTACAACAGGGAGTGGTATCCGGAACCTTTTTGTGCAAAAGGTTCTAAATTCCATTCCACAGGCAGCAGTTAGAGGTGGAGACAAACTATCTATTATGTTCGACTTTGTGCGTGTCTCCGGATCCAAAGAACTTCTAATGCATCCTTAGATTTAAATAAATTCTTAAATTCAAATAAAAGTTGACTTTTTGGAGTGGAGAAATTTTGGAGAAATGAAGGTTAAGTTTGTGTTGGAATAGTGGAAAAAATATGTATTGTGGGTTTTGTGGTTTAATAGTGATAGTTTATTAAACTTCAAAGTACCTACCTAGTTTTTGTGCGCAATGTTTGTGATAATAAAATTAAAGCATAAGACTGCATTTTTCGCGTGCTTCCAAGGAGTTCATCTCTGTCCTCAGTAAACCTACTACCCTTTACTGAGCAACTCCTAACTTGCTTCGACGTGACTTGGATATTAACAAGATGTGTTTTACATTGTTTTAACTTTAATTACAAAGAAAACTTGACGCTGGCAGAATGTGCTAATTGCATCTTTGCAGCATTGCCATATTTGAGAAGAAAAGGAATATTCAAGAATTAATTTTATTTCATTTAATCTACCTATCACGTTCTTACCAGAAAGAATGCTGCAGAAGACTTCGACCATCGCACTAAGTCCATATCCCTTGTACCCACTGGTTTGTTCAAAACCGCCCAGTGGAAGCAACTTGCCGGTGTCAAACGCCTGAGAAATTATTACGATCGTTAGCAATATAGGGATACACACATTATTGCTATTATATTTTCAAGGAAATTATCCAAGTTTTAAAGTTTTTAAATTAAGAAAAGTTAAACCTGTCCCAAGAAAAATAACAATTATTAGAAAGAAATACATAATTGTCATTAATCACATAACAGTGCAAAATAGAGATCGTTTATTGGTTTGTTGGTGGTAAACAATACGAACGCTGCTACAAATGTATTGTGGTGTTATGATTATGAAAACATTGCATGTTTTGTGACTTTTTGTGGTATAAGTGACTTTATAAAGTTTATTCAATCACTCAAACTATTATTAGGCGCAATAAACACATAAACGGAAATTAAACTAATATTAAAATAATTATAGAATATTGGCAGTCATTTTCTTATAATATTTACTTATTTTCGTTGTCTCATGGATACGAGAGTTTATCCTCAGTAATAATAGTACGCCAAATTAGCTGAGCAAAAATAAATAGAAATAATCTTACCAGTTGTGCATCAGTAGTTGGTTTTCCATCGGGCCCTAGAGCCCAACCCTCGGTTATGGATTCTTGTTTGTGAATCTGGACCTCTATCTGAAAAAGTATAAAACTTTTAATTCAAATTAAAAATGTTTGTGATAAAAAAATAATTATGATAAAAACTTTATGATAAAAAATAATTAAATAATTAGGTGTGTATAAAAGCTGTGTATGAGATAAAATATAATTTACTGTAATCAAAATTGATTTTTTACTGTAACTATATTAAGGCATCGTTTCTCAACCTGGGGATCGTGACCCCCAGGGTTGCAGTTGATTACACTTATGAAAGAAAACCTTTTGTTAATTAATTAATGATTTAGAAATAAATCTTAAACTATTTAATTTAATGACTATGCGTCACTATTCACGGTAGTTTTATTTAATCTTACCTGTCATTGTACCTACCGCGCCATCTCTACATAGCCTTAAATGGTTGACTGGGAGATAATGGGAGATAAATAATTAAATACGAATATTCGAAAAATCCCTAATATCTACAGACCTTTCCCATGGCAACAGCAGTAGTCGCCATGTCTACGCCTAAAGAATCTCCGCCCGCTGCCGGCGCGAACATCGCTATGGGGTTGGTCCCCATGGCTCTCTGAAAACCGTTTTATTAGGTACCGTCATAGACTTGATTTTAAATAAATGAAAGTTTCACTAATCATTTTTGCAGTTTTGACGTGTGTACTTGTGTCTTTTCTCTAAGGAGGGCAGAATAACGACCCTTTGTTCCGATAACGTCACATTTAGAGAATTTCAGAAAGTATTGTAGAGCGATTTTAATCAAATACCTATGATTTAACAAGGTGTGTACATAATATTTTCTTAGGTTTTCGCGATTACTATACATAGCAATTAAACAACTTTAACGGTTTAAATCGCGTATATTTGACATTATTTATATCCCGACGTTTCGAACACTTTGCAGTGGACGTGGTCACGGGGTGACTAATTGATTTTATTTGTCACTTGAGTTATTAAGAAATTATTTGGACTACCGTCTGAAATTTTTTGAACTACCGTCTGGATTTTTTTTAATCATAACATTCCGGTAGTCCAAATAATTTCTTAATAACTCAAGTGACAAATAAAATCAATTAGCCACCCCGTGACCACGTCCACTGCAAAGTGTTCGAAACGTCGGGATATAAATAATGTCAAATATACGCGATTTAAACCGTTAAAGTTGTTTAAAGGTGTGTACATACAAATTTTCGTAAAATTATATGCTGGTGATCAATATTTCACTCCATTGTAACTGATGCTTAATAACCAAAATATTCCAAAAGTGGAGGAGGTATTTATCACCCGTCAGGTACATATTTATGAGGATTCCCAATAAATAAACACCTTTCAGTTTCAGGCCATGTAGTTATTTTTATTCACATTACCTGTTTAGCCCTGGTGGGTACCATAATGGGCGAGGAGTTGGTGAACGCCATGCCAATAAGACCTTGTTGCTCAGCCTTCTGAGCCCAGTACCCTGCCATGCCAAAGTGATTGCAACCTGGGTGAAAAATAGATTAATGAGCCGCATTGACCATATTTAATTACATACTTTCATTTATTTTAATTAATATAATTTATTCATAGAGTATTTATTGTATATAGTGACAAAAGGAGGATTTTTTTTTTATAGACTAGTGGGCGGACAAGCAAGCGGCCCCACGTGATGGTAAGTGTCACCGCCGCCCATGGGCACCTGCAACACCAGGGGGTATGCGGGCGCGCCGCCGACCTTGCAAAATCCTATTCACAGCTCTCTTGAAGAACCCATATCGTAGCGCTTTGAAACACTGAAAGTCAACTTTTGGGTAATCAATCTTTGTACCATGCATGCATGTAGGTTTAAGCTAATGTACTTAAAATTATAACCCTACTTGGAAGATAGATTGGATAGAATAGGAAATAGGAAAGATAATGGCAGGAGAAAAGAACAAATGAGATAGGAAATACGGATAAAGCACGGGCTCAACAACTCATTAATTGCAGTAAACAAAATCTTGGTAAGCAGTCTTTTGTGAAAATAATATTATTTGCACAGACGAATATGTCCAGCGGAAATGCAGTATTAGTTCTCTCTCTCTCTTACAAATCAAATTGAAAACCAACGCTCTGTCTTGGCCAAATTGACAGTAACACCATACAGTGAAGTTAACATCATTCTCTTAGCATACCAATGTACAGTACAGGTATCGTACAAGGTTACAGGATATCAGGATAGATTATAGCTTATCGGTCTTATCACGGAGTAGGTTTATCAAAAAGTCTTAGACGAAGAGTTAGTTTTTTAAGCTTTGATAATTTATTTCTTACCTCTCGCTGAAACCCATCCCACACCACTTTCCTTCGCTTTTTTAATAGCTACATCCATGCAGAAGTTGCCGATCGTAGCTCCGAGGGCACTGCAGCCATCCACCAGCGCAGTTGCAGCAGTCTCCTTCAGGACAATAGGCTTGGCTGACGGGTTTGTCGCGCCGGATTTGATGTCGTTGATGTAAAACTCTAGAAAGTTGTGAATTATTCAACGTAAGATTTTATATTTTGTTTTTTCAGATGTGTTCAACGTAGGATATTACAATATTATATATCTCTTTAAAACTAAAGTATTAAAGATAAAATAAAATAACTATAACTATAGTAATAAATAAAAAAAATCAAAATAAAATCTCCAAATCCATTCCTATATCTCCAAAGGTAAGCAGCGCATCTGGAGCCGTGCCAACGTTTGTCATTTTGGACTAATGTTGGTATGTATCGCGGATGTCTATGGGCGACAGGCGACATTTACCATCAAGTGGACTGTATGCTCGTGTGTCGCCTTTGTCCATAAACAAAAATAGGTACATTAAAGGTGAATTAGGTTCGCGAAGCAGGACTCCGTTGACTTGGTGATGCATTCTTCGTAATTTTAAATCAGTTACTTCAATTATTAAAAAGAGGTTGTATTGTTGATTGTGATTTGCTGCCTATTTAGTGTTTTTGGCCTTGTTTAACGTAGTTACTGTCGTCGTCCTCCTTGGCACGTCCTAGACCACCCCGACGACCCCGACGACCCAATTACTGCTGCCAAAGCGGTTCTTACACTACACATGTACACCGTCCCCTCCGGCGGAAACGATTACGTCCCCCTCGCTACACCGTCAACACACACCGGTAAAAGTGTTGGCTGAAGCAACACTTTTACCAGGTATCGACACGTGCCTGGGCGCTTCTCACCGACTCGCGATCCCTCGGTACCCTCACAAAGCAACACCCTAAGCCGAGGACCGTTCCTTCCGCCGGTTTACTGGCCTTTAGGCTGTTTGCTACACATTTTTTGCTGCTGCCTGAGCGCCATCTGCGCTTGCCCTAAGTTATGTTATACATGTCCGGTGACTCTTGTAAGGCCATTAGGGCCACAAGAATTTATTCATTAAAAAAATTATCTTCATTTAAATATAAGTCATAAACTTCTATCACGACCGACTCCAATTCCGAAGGAAAATTGATTTTAAGCTCGACTTTCTTTCTAATCGCAATTTCCTTGTGAAACGAACATTACTAAAGTTTGTGAGTCATTTTAAAAGGCTATTTAAATGCTACTTGATATGAGGTAACTAAGCAGATTTTGTTTTTAAAAAAAATAAATGCAGTTAGAATTTAAAAATCGGAATACTCCGTAAACAACTTACCCAGTCTATTAAGTCCATGACTGAAATGGCCCGTGGTATCAGCATGGAGGAGCAGCGTTGTATGCTCCTTGGCTTCGGATTCTGGAGTGCCGATAGCTTTGAGACAGTCTTCCATGAACCTTTGGACTTCATCCAGCTTCACCTCCGGCATTTTCACTGGGAGAAAGCTTACGATTAAAGACAAAGTCAACAATAGTGTATTCCTTTGTAGGCATACAAACGATCAGATATTCAGTTTAAATCAAAAATGAGACATAAATGTAGCCTTAACTGTAATACGGATTCGACTAATATTTATTTAATTTCAATTTATTTATTTGCGATGTGTGTTACAATAGATGGTAAGTGCAGTCAGCAATTTATACCCATTGGTACCTTAACATGTTAGTAATAAAGACTAGAATCGAACGGTTTTGAGTACATCAGCGTGTTCCTGACTATACATACTCATACAGTCAGGATCGTCACATTTTCCAGTAATGGCGTGCAAAATTAACATGAAATAGAGAACACTCATAAACACTATAAAATTTAATTAAAGATATTATATTCAGGTAACATTATATCTAGTATATTATGAATAGGTATTGAAAATTGAAGCATTTGCAGCCATCAAGGGTCACTTATCTTAATAATTTGCGAGAAGTATACTCAGTGGTAAGTAGAATTCCAGTGGGATTTTCCAGATTGACAGATATATTATTTATGTCAAAGATACAAATGAAAATTAAAAAAAAATATTTCACGAACAATATTGTAAAAATAATAAATTATTATTTTTTGTTAAAATATTAACTTTTAAGGCCTTTCTATACTATGTCAGGCTGCTTATAATTCTAATTGAGATTTAGCCAGTGATCTGTTTTTATTATATAGGTATAGTTCAATTCAGACAAGGCAAAGAGGAAATATGGCCCTGGTCGTTCAAAAATCGGGCAATTATTTTGGGAAAAGAACCAGAAAATACCGAGTGTCCCGAGTTTTGAATGAATTTCCTAAGGAGGTAAGATTTCCACACTACTCTATGCAAAGTTATAAACATATTTTTAATAGGTTAAATAATTTTTAATAGGTTAGATATTTTAATCTACAGCTGATTGCTGAGGGTGTTCCCACCAGATATACTGGTGAGGAGACTCCCAGAAATCAATGCACGACAACCTGTACTGCAGTTTGGCAGTTAAAATTTGTAATGGTTCGATGTATGTTGCCTGATAAAATTTATACATAAAAAGAATATTTTTTCTCATAAGAAAATAACTACTGACATATTTCTTAGTGTATTAATAAATTATTTATGTTATTGTACATTGAGTAAATTGACTCTGTCGATTATGCTAAATAATCACTTATGCTTAAGATTTCTTTACATAAACAGTCACAATGACTTACAGTTATTTTCAATAAACACTATAAAATATACAATTTATAAGTCACCGGGCTCGAACGGGCTTTTTCTGCAACTGCATATACGAGTATTGGCACTAAATTTAGAAGCAGGCCCCGGTAATGAATTGATGATGAAACCTTGGACGCATTGTTGTTTCTTCGGTCATATTTTATAACCCTAAGTAAGATTTCATATTATGTTAATTATGTACAAGTATATTTTGATTTTTACTACTAATTTGTAATAATCACATACAATTATTTATAAAATTATTTGTCAAAGATTAGTAAGCTAAAGGTAGGCGGCGCATCTGGGGGCGTGCCTACATTTGTCATTCTGGACTGATATTGGCATGTGTCGCGGATATCTATGAACGACAGTATCCACTTACCATCGTGTGGACTGTATGCTCGTCTGCCGCCTTTTTCCATAAAAAAACAAAAGCTAGGATGATATACCGCCTTAAACTTAGGTTATATTGTATTTGTTGATTTTTTTTGCAAAAGTTTAACTTGGTTGTGTTAAAATTTTATTGAGCCTATTTTGAGATTTACAAACTTAATAAAACGTAGATAAAGCTTGATCATTTGAATTAGTATTAAATAAAGCCATATAATTAAAAACTTCTGTCTTTTAATTGCCTTTGCATTTTTCACAATACGTTCCTGAATCCCGGTACAGACCCGGGATCCCGAGATTGCCCGTGAAAAATTCCGATATCCCGGGATTAGAAATAAGGGCCGGGGTTGTATTCTCTAGTGGTATTCTCTAGGGTTGTATTCACTTACCATTCATTTGATGTCTAAGGTATGAAATATACTGTAGAGTTCAATGTAAGCAGAATTTAAATGCTGCACGCTATGATGCTTTCTCATTAAACGACCTTCTTACGGACAACCTGCTATTACCAGGTTGTTTCACATAAAAGAATATTGAATGGTAGCAGAATATAAACTTGCCGCATCGCATTCACAGTCGTACGTTATCAAAAAGATACAGAAAATTAAGTTAAGTACCTACATACATACTTTCGACATTACCGACTTGTCGCTTTGTATGTTAAAATGCGCTGGAGCTATTAACAGTATCCACTTACCATCAGGTGGACTGTATGCTCATCTGCAGCCTTCGCCCATAAAAAAACAATCTTATGCCAGTAGACTCGATAGCATTAAAAAACTATGAAAACGAGACAGTTAGCTGTGATATAATAAAAGAAAAAGAAACCATAAACCATAAATAGGTAACCATAAACAGTTATTCTTTAAAAGCAAATGTTTTTAAGTCTAAGTCGCACCAAAGAAATAAAATAAAAAAATGAAAAATACATACCGATTTCTTAAAATGTAATCAAAATATCAAATACACGTATACAAGAATTTTAGACTAACTAAAAGACTAGGTACCTAAAGGAAACTATTAGTAATGTTAAATAATAAATATTGCACTTTATAAATTAAATTGTATAGTATTCTATTGTGTTCAGTGTAATGTAATCAAATGAACGTTCCTTCCAAACGTTGAAACTGTTGTGCTTATTCTTAATGACATCACAGTTGCTCTATTATTTACATTTAGATAACACAGTATGGTAATCACACTTAATGGGAGACAACATAACAATTATTTATTTGCATACTTAATTTTTATTGCATTTCATACGTTTCTTTTTTTCCCTAAAGGGTGTGTTATTTTGCTTTTATGTCTTGTTTTAGAGAAATGCAATTCAAATAGATATTATTTCATATTCAATATATTTATTTCATCGCGTCCTGTTTATGTAACTCATAGTACTATGTAACTCATACAGTAGGTACGTTAACATAGTACTATAAGTATATAGTAGGTACGATAACATAGTACTATAAGTATACAGTAGGTATGATAACATAGTACTATAAGTGTACAGTAGGTACGTTAACATTAAAGTCTAAATATAGAATTATATTATATTTTCTTAGGTTTTCGCGATTACTATACATTGCAATTAAACAACTTTTAACGGTTTAAATCGCGTATATTTGACATGATTTATATCCCGACGTTTCGAACACTTTGCAGTGGACGTGGTCACGGGGTGACTAATTGATTTTATTTGTCACTTGAGTTATTAAGAAATTATTACTACCGTCTGAAATTTTTTGAACTACCGTCTGAATTTTTTAATCATAACATTCCCTATGCACGCAGTATTCGCTCACGGTGTCCAGAGGTCTTGCAGTATGGCGTTGGCCTTGTGATTTAATTAATTTAATGACTGGATCCCAAGCCGGTGTTACTTGCCAACCATCTTCTCTATTGAAATTTGGGTGTTTCTTAATTTCAATAGCCTCGCGTAACATTCTTGGCATGTACCGGGTCTCTCTAGCGAGGATTTGTGGATTATCAAATCGAATGTAATGGTTGGGTTTGTCCAGAGCATGTTCACAAACTGCAGACTTGGTCGAGCGTCTGTTCTTCATGTCAGCTATGTGTTCTTTTATCCGGATACCGATGCTCCTCTTTGTTTGCCCAATGTATGATAACCCGCATTCACAATCAAGCTTGTAAACACCTGCATCTTGTAGGGGCATATTGCTCTTGACCGGTCTTAAAAATTGGCTAATCTTCTTGTGCGGCTTGAAGTAAGTTTTAATTGAAGCTTGTCTTAAGATATTGCCAATTTTGTCAGTGATGCCCTTGATGTATGGTAAGATGGCAGGTTGTCGCTCAACTGTAGGAGGCTTGGGGCGGCTTCTGTGACGCATTCGTGGGAGTTTGTGATTGTTGCTTCGCAGTACTTGTTTCACATGCAGAAGCTCTTCCTCGAGGTGGTCAGTGTCACAGATGCCGTGTGCTCTCTGTAACAAAGATTTGCCTACGGTAGTCAACTGACATGGGTGGTGATGGGAGTTATAATTTCTTAATAACTCAAGTGACAAATAAAATCAATTAGTCACCCCGTGACCACGTCCACTGCAAAGTGTTCGAAACGTCGGGATATAAATCATGTCAAATATACGCGATTTAAACCGTTAAAAGTTGTTTAATTGCAATAGAATTATATTTTTATGAAGATATTTTAGTTTATAACATATGTACTTTGTTTAATTTAGATAGTTAATCTATTATATTGTAATAACGTGTGTCTTTGGTGTATTTATAGAGCTCAGTACGTATTTCTTTCTAGAAATAAAATAATTATAATCCATTCCTTCTTACTTCAATCGATTGTGTTATTAAGAGAGACGAACTATACTTAGACAGACAGAAAACTATAGACAGAAATATACTTTCGTGCTGAAAGCAAATAGAAGGCATAAATACAAATAATGCAGCTAAGTATTGGCATAAATACAAATATTGGCTGCCAAGTCATGATTTTTGCTGGCAATCAATATATAAATTATTATGGTGATACGTATATGAAATTAAGTATACATTTTTGTTTTTCTTTTCGGATTATTCTGCAGCTAACGGGATGCATACGAGATACAGTGTTGTCGATCGATCATTTATTTATCTGTTGACATAAAAATTATATCCCCGTAATTTTTATGTTTTTCTCGATATGGAGGTGGCGACACCTACGTACCGAACGGGTACCGAACAGTACGCGAGTCCTGTTCGGTCTGTTTATACCGATTTATACCGCTATAACGATTTATTCTGTACTGTTTTATATCGCGATCCCGTAGGCTGTGGAACGAACTGCCTCAAAAGGTCTTTCCATTAAGCTATGATATGGGGTTCTTCAAGAAGGCTGTGAAAAGAATTTTGCAAGGTCGGCGGCGCACCCGCATGCCCCCTAGTGTTGCAGGTGTCCCTGGGCGGCGGTAACACTTATCATCACGTGAAACCGCATGCTCGTCCACCCACTTCTATATAAAAAAAACTTTTTTTAGTATTATGGATGTAATTAAGATATGAGTTATTTCTTTAATTGTATTAAAATCAACAGCGTTGTGTTATAATACGTCATAGTAAGTATAATGTCTCCAACCTGATAAAATTAAGTCCTTTCAAGTGCAAAAAATAAAATAATTACCACTACTGTTTATCGCTCTGTTTTTCTGATGGTTCCATATCGGTCACACAATCAGCCCGTAAGTTTATGTCAATAACTATTAGATAACGCCAATAGAAGTATAATAAAAGAAACGTGTAATTTCGTAATTTTTACAAAGCATTTTTTTATTTTATCACCGTAAGTAGGTATCTTAACATGATCGTTGGCAAAAGGGTAGAATACAAGACGGTAGGACTTGTCCTTCGCTAGTGTAGGTAGCCTGTTATTATAATGATAGCCTATGACGTTGAAATGTGGATTCTGAATAGTTTCTTTGAAAAATAATACTGCAGTATGAAAACGGGCAAATCCTTAGTAAAAGGGCACAATTGTATTTTGATGCCATTCTAGATAAATGAAAATAAATTTTGATAAAATTTTCATTAATAATTCAAGCATGAAACTTAGAGTTTTGGATAAAACTAAAAGAATAACCATTATTTATTATCTTTGTTTCATTATACTATTACTATACTCTGTTTTATTATTATATTCCTAACACTAGTTTTAAGTTTTGATTAGTATTTACTAAGAATATTATGGATATTTAAACTGCAATAAATGGTTTTAAACCTTCTCGTCTTTCCCTCGATAAGCCAAAATGAGGGAGAGACGGTATAACTCCCGACTGAAGTACAGTCGGTTCAAGTACTTAAGGAGAGAAATCGGCGGACGATTTGCGGTATATCGAACAGCACCGCCTTCTACATTTTTGCCGGAAAGGACCCGCCACGGAAACCAAACCGCCTCAGGTTGGTCTCGAGGCTGGTCTAGATGAACCCTGGATAAAACGATTGGGATGATTTCAGTGGACGTCACGCCTAGGGTTACCAGATGATAGGAATTTTCCTAACATGTCCGGTATTTTAGCCCTCTGTCAGGGAAACAGGGAAAATTTTAAATTGCCAGGAATTTTTAAATAGAATGAGAAAAATATAAGAAATAAAAATTAAAATATTTATTGAGCAGTTTGTTCACAAAAAATAATAAGAAAAAAATCAAATCTCAACAATTCAATTAAGTTTCATTCAATCTGATCTGGCTCCTACTTTATATTGCTGGATATTGCTTTCAGCAACTGCTGGTCTTTCATAACAATTTTATGAAACTCTTCACATGACGTGTTCTTCAGATTGAACTATGTCAACAGTTGTTAACGACGGAATAAATGAAAATATAAAAAGCTAGGGTACTCGCATATGTATAGATAATAGTTTCGATTGTATAGTTGTTTCTCTTTAGTGTCTTATAAATGTATGAAAATGTATGAATATCTCTTAATATCATTAGGTTTACACTATTTGTATAATGTCCATTTTGTAACTATGTATTGTGTAATTGATATTAAAATGATCCCTAGTGTGTCTTTTATTACCCTATTAAGATAATTATTGGCAAATAGGGTAAATAGGGCATGCTAGGGATAAGTTGTGGACGCTATGGCGTTCGGGAAACAACTGAGCGCTCCGCCACCTGGCGGACGAATATAATATTTATAGTCCTGAAGCGGGGGACGGGGTTACGTAAATATGTCGCGCAAACCGCGCACCCCGTCCACTCGAAACCGAACGTTATAGCGTCATGATCTTATTAGATCCCTCTTAGGTTAATTTACATCCATTAAGTATCTTATAAGAATCCTATAAAAATGTGTATAATGTATAACTGTGTATTATGAATAAATGATCCCCCGCGGGGTAGCGGGAGGGGTACACATGTAGAAAAGTAGAAGGGGAAGCCAAAATGGAATAAAAGACGAACCATTTTTGGCTTCCGACATTCCGATCAGCGGCACCACTCCGAACACTACAAACGGTCAACCAAGTGACTAGGACAAGTAGTAGAACAACAAGTACCTCTGCCCCCTGCCCCCGGCTCTGCTGATATTATCCAAGAAACGAGGAAATAAGGCGTTATTATTGTACAACATCCCTATATATACAGTCCACATCCCCCGGCGACCTATAAGGTTGTAGGACAATACTGTCCTCGATCTGTTGAAGAGATCGCAGTAGACAAAAGTGTCCTCAACATCGATGGTCCTTCGAGCAGCCGGATAAGAAGAATCAGCGTCCACGGTTCATCAAGTCGCCAAGTCAAGAATTGCACGGCGTTGTTTAAGGAAGAAACAGCGGGAAGAGACGACGCGTCGTACTCGTCCGTGCATACAAGTCTTGATTTCCGTCTTGATGTCCACGTCCTGATTTCCACGTCATAAACATCTCAATTTCCACGTCTTAAACGTCTCAATTTCCACGTCATAAACGTCTCAATTTCCACGTCAAAAACTACAAACCGTTGTTTTCACAATGCCGTCAACAACGAGATCACAGAGCCGGACGGAATCGCAGAGCGGAGCACAAACCACTACGGAATCAACATCGGCCACCACGGAGTCCACAGCCACAACTTCCGCTACCACGGGCACAGGCACCACAGCGACAGGGACGACGACCACCAGCGGCGGTACTACTAGCACCGAGGCCACTATGAAGACGACTTCGGCGGCAGCGGACGTCACGATCGTTCCACGAGCCGCAAGCGTCACGGCGAGGTCACACCGCTCTACCGCATCCGCCAAGAAGAAGGAACGTCTGGAGGTCGAACGTACCTTACTACAGCTGCGCCTGCAAGCCAAGGAGCAGGAACTCAGGCTAGCGGAATTAGAATCGGGCTCCGAGGCAGATGATGAAGAAAAGGAAGACAAAGACCAATCGTTCCGGTTAGAAAAATGGTTGAACCGGAACGACGCACCCCCCCCTGTACCCCCGCAGGAGGCGGAGCCTAAGTCTCGCAAGATCTCGCCGATAAAGTATGAAGGAGGACGAGGACGGGGAGCTTACACCGCCAATGATGAAGATGACGGAGATAAGCACCGAGAGCATAGTACGTCTCGGCCCGCACGCCCTACCGCAGACATCGTGGAGCAAATGGCCTCTGCGATCTCCAAGGCGGTGAAGATATCGGCGAGGGAGACACCCAGGTATATAACCGAGCTGCCTACGTTCGACGGACATGGCAGCGCATGGTTGGGGTTCAAGGGCGCGTATGAGGATTCAAGGCGCGCCTTCATGAAAAGCGACAACCTGGCACGGCTAAGAAAGAGCCTAAAGGGTACCGCTATGGAGGCGGTAGCGAGCCTGTTCACCGCCCACCGAGAGCCGGACGAAATTATGGAGGCTCTCGGAAGAAGATTCGGGAGGCCGGATGCACTCGTCGCGTATGAGGCAGAAAAGTTGCGATATTTGCGCAAGCTAACCGACGAGCCCCGCGACCTCTGCGTATTCGCCAGTAAGGTGGCCAACGCCGTGGCCACCATACAGGAAATGAAAAGGGAGAACTACCTCTATAGCCCCGAGTTAGTCCGGGCTATAATGGACAAATTCACCCCAATACTGAAGAGCAAATGGTACGACTTTGCGAGCGCATGGGAACACGAGGTGCCTACACTAAACCTACTATCGACGTTCCTGAACATAGAAGCCGATAAGTGCAGTGCCTACGCACCACCCGAAGTCATTAATCCCATCGCCGTACCTACAAGAGAAAGGTCCGTACCTGCGAATATAAGAGAAAAGGCAATAAGGAGGAAAACCGAACGTACATACAGCGCCACTACCGACGGAAAGGGGAAGCCCGAATACAGCGCCCCTACCAACGGAAGATGGAAGTATGAACACAGCGCCTCTACCGACGGAAAGGGGAAGCCCCAATACAGCGCCCCTACCAACGGAAGATGGAACTATGAACACAGCGCCTCTACCGACGGAAAAGGCAAGTTTGAATACAGCGCCTCTGCCAACGGAAAGGGGAAACATGATTACAGCGCCACAACCGACGGAAAAATGAAGCTTTGCCCACTATGCAAGGAAGATCACAGCTTGCCTTCGTGCAAACAATTTGCAGACAGCGATATCGACACCCGCTGGGAAATCGCAAAAAGAAATAACATCTGCTTCCGTTGCCTGTCTAGCAACCATCGCCGGGGCAACTGCCGAGTTAAGCCATGTGGGCACAGCGGTTGTGGGATGGCACATCATCGGCTGTTACATCATACGCGTCGGACTCCATCGCCAATAGTGAAGTCAGAAGAGCCCAAAGAAGAAATAGTTACGTCTACAACAGAAGTAATCAACAAGGCCACCGCCGCGAATTCAATACCGCATCGACGCCGAGCTTATCTAAAAATAGCACCCGTAGTACTTGCCGGACCACACGCGAAGGTACATACGTACGCGTTGTTCGACGAAGGCAGCACCGTCACCATCATTGAGGATGCTATAGTAGACTCCCTTGGCATCAACGGGCCAGTTGACACGATGTCCATACAGGGCATCAACGGCGGAGAAATAAAACACGAGAAAAGCCGCACTATCGACGTAAAAATACAAGGGCTACATTCGGACAGCGTGCACACATTGAAAGGCGCACGTACCATCAAACGTCTGAACTTCACCTCGCAGACTGTCGGAGAAACGGACCTAGAAGACTGCACACACTTAGATGACGTCAAGGACGAGCTCATCTATAAAAATGCATGCCCTAAGATTCTCATCGGACAGGACAACTGGGAGTTGATCGTCTCCCGTCAGATCCGAGCGGGAAAAAGGAACAAACCGGTAGCATCGCTAACGCTACTGGGATGGGTACTGCATGGATGCCGCACTTCAGTATGTGAACCCGTCACCTTCTGCGGCCACATCAGCGAGAAGCGCGACGAAATGGAGGAGTTAATGAAGAACTTCTTCAAATTGGAGTCACTGGGCATCGAGCCGAGGCAAACAAAGGATGACCCGGAGCAGCGAGCTATCGACATTTTGAGTAAGCAAAGTCGACGGTTACCTGACGGGCGGTTCGAAACCGGACTCCTATGGAAAGAGGATAATGTAAAGATCCCTAACAATTATGGGGATGCTCTCAAACGGCTGCACAACCTGGAAAGAAAACTCGACCGCGACCCGGAGCTTAGGGAGAAATACAAGGAACGTATGACGAACCTGTTAGTATCCGGATACGCCGAGCCTGCGACTACAGCGCCACCTGCAGACAAGACGTGGTACTTGCCACATTTCGCCGTCATCAACCCGGCAAAGGAGAAGATCCGAGTCGTCCACGATGCCGCTGCGAGATCCTTCGGCCGCAGCCTGAATGATATGCTGCTGTCAGGGCCTGATCTACTTCAATCACTGCCCGGAGTCATCATGAGATTCCGTCAACATCCCATTGCAGTGTCAGCGGACATCAAGGAGATGTTTATGCAAGTCAAGATACGACCGGAAGAGCAAGACGCACTACGCTTCCTATGGAGGGGAGACGAAAGAGGCAACACACCACCACGTGAGTACAAGATGACGTCAGTCATATTTGGGGCAACATCATCACCATGCACAGCGCTGTACATCAAGAATCGCAACGCCACCGAGTTCGCACATGTAAACGAACGCGCCGCCAGAGAGATCCAAACAAACCACTACATGGACGACTTCATAACCAGCTTCCCAGACAAGGAGGAGGCTGCGAGAGTCGTAAAATCGGTCGACGAGATACACCGTCGAGCCGGCTTCCAGTTACGGGGATGGGTGTCCAACAAGAAGTCCGTCGTCAAACAATTTTCGTCGGATCCCGGAACCACGACAGTCACCATAGGCGGGAGCGAGATAGAGAAGACACTCGGCCTCCTATGGCAGGTAAATGAAGACTGCATCGGCTTCCACATAAATGCTATGAAGACACCACCCGACGTAATAGAAGGTAGACGTCCACCCACCAAGAGGGAAGCACTCAGCGTGATAATGTCGCTGTTCGACCCGCTCGGACTCATATCGCCGATAACTACTCCGGCGAAACGACTCATGCAAGATACATGGAGTCATGGAACGAGCTGGGACGAACCGCTTCCCGAAGAGCTGCAACCAAGATGGAGCGCGTGGCTTTATACACTACGCGCTCTAGAAGAACTTCGCATTCCCCGCTGCTATGATGTAGAACCGGCCGTAAGAAGAGAACTGCACACTTTCGTAGACGCAAGTGAAGAAGCCTACGCAGCCGCCGTGTACTGGAGGTTACAACGAGCCGACGGCACCGTAAGAATATCACTAGCCGCTGCAAAGAGCCGCGTCGCACCGCTCAAGCCCGTCTCTATACCACGACTTGAGCTACAGGCGGCGGTACTCGGAGCACGACTAGCGAAAAACGTCGCGAAAGAGCACGACTTCATGGCCGCAAGACAGGTGTATTGGAGTGATTCACGCACCGCTCTCGCGTGGATCCGAGCCGAACCACGGACGTTCAAAACGTTCGTCGCACATCGCGTCGCCGAGATTGAAGATACTACAAAGAAAAAGGACTGGAGATGGCTGCCGTCACAACTCAATGTAGCCGACGACGCGACACGAGCGACACCCGCGGATTTCAACGAAAATCACCGATGGTTCACCGGCCCGCCTTTCCTACTATCACCTGAAGAACAATGGCCGGTCGAGACAAGCACGACAAAGGAACGCACCGGGGAAGAAAGGGAGAGATGCTGCGCAACAACGAACGACATAAAGGGGCACGCACACTTGCCCGATATCACGCGCTTTTCAAAATGGGAGCGCCTGATCCGGGCCACCGCACGCGTACTACATTTCATCGACTTATGTCGGAAAAGGAGACACACCGTGGCAGCAGCACGTCGCAAAAGGACCATCGCCAACCCGACATCGGACCCGGCATGGTCAAGGACAAAAAGGGGCGACGCAAAGGCGGCAACGGCAAGAGAATCCGCATGCGACCAACGCAAGTTCGTGCCATTAGAGGCGCATCATCTCATTCAAGCCGAACATCTCTGGACGAAGGCAGCACAAGAAGACAGCTACGCATGCGAACGCAAACGCATCGAGCGTAGCACCACACCGGCGGGAGACGACAAACTCGCCGGTCTAAGTATTATCATGGGAACGGACGGACTACTAAGACTAAAAGGAAGAATCGCTGCCACAGAAGGGATTAGCGAGGAAACGGCAAATCCAGCTATACTAGACGGCGCACATGACTACACGAAGATGTACATAGATCATGTACATAGGAAGATGCATCATGGGGGCGTCGAGCTAGTGGTGAATGAAGTACGACAGCGATTCTGCGTTATGAAAATTCGCCCTACAGTACGGGGCGTTTTAAAGGTATGTATAACATGCAAGTTGAAGAAGGCGAAACCAACGAGTCCAGCCACCGGGGATCTGCCGCACGCGCGTGTAGCACATCACGCGCGCCCGTTCACCTTCACCGGGCTCGACTACTTCGGTCCACTCGAAGTAACCGTGGGCCGACACCGAGAAAAAAGGTATGTCGCCCTATTCACCTGCATGACGACAAGGGCCGTCCACTTGGAAGTAGCGGCATCACTCAGCGCAGACTCTGCTATATCTGCACTGCGAAGATTCATGGGGCGACGCGGCTGCCCAAAGGAGTTGTGGTGCGACAACGCCACCAACTTCAAAGCCGCGGAAAGACAACTCGACGAGGCCGCACTCACTGCGGTCCGAGAAGAAACAACAGCGAAGCACATCGCGTGGCGTCACGTTCCCCCCTCCGCCCCCTTCATGGCCGGGGCCTGGGAACGCATGGTTCGCACGGTGAAAGAAGGCCTGCGAGCAACGCTACACGAAAAGTACCCGAGCGACGAGACACTCCACACACTGCTCGTCGAAGTAGAAAACACGGTCAACTCCCGTCCACTCACACACGTGGCAGTAACACCAGGGGAACCGGAGGCGCTCACACCCAATCACCTGCTGCTGGGACCCAATTCCCATGTCCCAGCACCGGGCGCCTTCACCGAAGAAGACATAGATGCACGCGCGCATTGGCGGCGCGCCCAGCGGCTAGCCGACACCTTCTGGAGCCGCTGGGTACGAGAGTATCTCCCCCTGCTTCAATACCGGCGGGAGCCCCGCACGATCGGCGAGGCACCACGCGTCGGAGATTTAATCATCGTGTGCGACGCAAAGCTACCGAGGAACACATGGCCGCGAGGAAGAGTCATCGCTACGTACCCCGGGCAAGACGGCGAAGTGCGCGTCGTCGACCTACAAACAAGCAACGGACACGTTCTGCGGCGACCCACAAAGAAGATCGTCGTTCTACCGGTTAGGTCGCGAGACGGCGACGGCGGGAGTATGTTAACGACGGAATAAATGAAAATATAAAAAGCTAGGGTACTCGCATATGTATAGATAATAGTTTCGATTGTATAGTTGTTTCTCTTTAGTGTCTTATAAATGTATGAAAATGTATGAATATCTCTTAATATCATTAGGTTTACACTATTTGTATAATGTCCATTTTGTAACTATGTATTGTGTAATTGATATTAAAATGATCCCTAGTGTGTCTTTTATTACCCTATTAAGATAATTATTGGCAAATAGGGTAAATAGGGCATGCTAGGGATAAGTTGTGGACGCTATGGCGTTCGGGAAACAACTGAGCGCTCCGCCACCTGGCGGACGAATATAATATTTATAGTCCTGAAGCGGGGGACGGGGTTACGTAAATATGTCGCGCAAACCGCGCACCCCGTCCACTCGAAACCGAACGTTATAGCGTCATGATCTTATTAGATCCCTCTTAGGTTAATTTACATCCATTAAGTATCTTATAAGAATCCTATAAAAATGTGTATAATGTATAACTGTGTATTATGAATAAATGATCCCCCGCGGGGTAGCGGGAGGGGTACACATGTAGAAAAGTAGAAGGGGAAGCCAAAATGGAATAAAAGACGAACCATTTTTGGCTTCCGACATTCCGATCAGCGGCACCACTCCGAACACTACAAACGGTCAACCAAGTGACTAGGACAAGTAGTAGAACAACAAGTACCTCTGCCCCCTGCCCCCGGCTCTGCTGATATTATCCAAGAAACGAGGAAATAAGGCGTTATTATTGTACAACATCCCTATATATACAGTCCACATCCCCCGGCGACCTATAAGGTTGTAGGACAATACTGTCCTCGATCTGTTGAAGAGATCGCAGTAGACAAAAGTGTCCTCAACAACAGTAAAGCCTTAACAGAAGCTATAGACAGTCTATTTCTCTCCTTTGTCCACTAACTTTTTCCACCCATTAATAAGAACACTCGCTCTACGTTCGCATTTCGTGCTTGAATTACAAATACAAAACAGCAAATTTTGTTCAGTTCTGCCAGTCTCTCACAGCTTACGGATTTTAAAATCATTTCCATTTGTTTAACTGGCACGCACACGTAGGCTACATGCTACATAGGCGGGTAGGCGCATGCGTCAAGCTCACCCGTGAGTTTTTAAAATAAGATATCTTTGCTGCCTCCGGGTGGGTACCTACCATAAATATAACATTGACACAAAATGTCAGGAAATTTATTTAAAAGTCAGGGATTTTGCCAGGAAAACTCATTTTCGAATCTGGTAACCCTAGTCACGCCCCACATGTCTTTGACCCCGTGCGCCAGGCCGAGATAAATGGTTTATTATTATAATTTCCGAATATGCTTTATATGCTTTTGTTAAAAATATTACTAACACCTTTTCTTTTAGGAGGTCAGAATATTTAATTTAGTGGCTAAATCGGTTATCTGACGACATCATGATTTTGTTAAAACTCGATTTGAAAGTTTAGCGATAAGAATATAATTTAAATAAAAAATTTAATTCTGTATGCCATGCCAAAAATTGAAAAAAAAAAAACTGAGAATCGTAAAGACGAAGATACAGACGAAAATAAAATTGATAATAAGTAATAGGAATTAATTAGTTTTTATTCTCGGAAACACTTCATCGTAGAAGAAAACTGAGTCTTTTACTAACTCAACTCAAAAAAGAACTCGGAAGGAACTCAAAAACTAAATCTTTTGATTTAATTAGCAAATTTTTGCTAAAATTGTCGGATAATGGAATCAATTTGCAGAAATCAGGAGACTTCAAAAGTCAGTTTTAAAACGTAATATCCTAGTTAGCTTAGCTTGACTTTAGCAAAACTGCAGCTGTGAAAGCAGACAATACATGATTTATTCAACTAGGTAAAATAAGTAATTTACCTATAAACACTCGTGTATTGTAATGTAACATACATAAGAATGTAATTACATAATGCAATTTATTTTAGATGCACTTAATGCATCGACACACTGAATGAAAGGTACCGTCGACAACAGCAATAAAAAAAAAACATTTTTCATTTAAATACTCTTATCTCTTATTTTTTGCGGACATAAAAACTACAAAAAACCGAAACTCTTAAGAGTGCTCTAAATTATTTATTAATAAAAAATCTAAGCCAATTCATTAATCTAATTATTCTAAGCCATTATTTCATCTACTAGAAAAGACGTGCAAAAATATTCAATCAAACAATGGAAGATGAGTGATATAATTAAACGTATATACAATCAACAGTCAAGTCACATGCTAAATGTAAAAAAATATAAATACTTAATTTATTTAGAATGCAGACCATACACACACCCCATCATACCATTAAACTTTAATCAGTCACCACTTTAAGCGTCCGAATCTTTTTCTTTATAATTTTCAATGAAGGGTTCATACTGAATATTAGAATAGGGTTTATACTGAATATGGCACAGCAATGTACTGCGAAGTGTGAAAAGAATCGAACAGTAACATAGTAGTTATCAGACCGTTGTTCATATGACTGTCCTGAATCCTCAGTCAGTTTACTACGGACTGTGCCGCTGTTTACATGTATCGGTTTATCAATAATTTTAATAAAATAGTTCATCTGAAATTTTTAACTTAAAAACTAATAACTTAGTAAAGTTATTGATCTTCAAGAGTCATTCATTTATTTTAATTGAAATTGGTAAGTTTATTATTTCTACTTTCAAAGTTAATAATTTAACTTGTCGAATGTTTTGTTTGAAAACATGATAAATATTCAAGGTTATCGTATACATATTACATAACTAAGCGGGTTTATCCAACACAGCTGTGTACTATAATAATACTTCTTAGATTCAACATAAATGTTATAAACATTTGAAATCTTTAACAAACGTATATTACCTTATATATAAATGTACGAGTATATACCTACTTAACTTATGTAGAATTTTGATTCTATTTAACTGTTTTCCCAATTGATTTTTTTATAATAATTATGTGAAATTATCTGAGAAAAGGGGACCATATTATTTTTTCATAGGACTTTGGTGAATGAAATAAAAAAAACATAACTTTTATAGCTTTATTTTAATAGTCAGATGTCCGATGTTATGTGCAGCGCATTTAAACAGAATCTCGAAATGACGAATATTTAAGTTAGAAAATCTTAACGAATATCATATCGACAGCCACTTTCATATCGATAATAAATAATTGTAATGCTTAGTTTTCCTTGTATTTTTATTATTATTAAATATAACTTAAGATACTGACTGACCTGACCATATTGAAATACCTATTAATATTTATTACTCAGGATCACATGAAGAAGTTGTACCGAATAGATGGATGGAATATACTCGTAGGTAGTAAACCTTCTTTCTAACTAGAACGTGAGTTTGTGATAGAGACTTTTCTAATCTTTTGTTCAAACCTTTTTGGAGGAGACCAGGAGACCTCTTTTTAGTTTCTTCTTTTATGGGACCTTTAATCCCTTCGTAGTCCTAATTGAAATGTCACCAAAATAAATGGTTAAGGCAGAATATGAAGATAAATAACGAACGCGGAATTCTTCGCGAAGGTCAGTTGAATGAGGATAATCATTAATTGTTCAAATTAATGTTAATAACAACACTTGTTAATAATTTGTTAACGACGAGACTTACCGTCATGTGGCCCGCCTGCTTGTCTGCCATATACGAATATTCTATAAAAAAAACGTTTAAGCACATGGTCAACAATGTAAAATATGTTTTATTATGTACCTATAAAAGTTTAGTTTAAAAGCAAAAAGAAACATTGGGATTTTAAGAAAAGAGAGATTAATAAACCGAAAAAAAACTATTATTTTTGTCTGTGGTTATTATTTCCCTACGTGATCGAATCAGGAATGAGGAGATCCGTAGACGAACTAAAGTCACCGACATAGTCTCTCGGGTTAGCAAGCTGAAGTGGCAGTGGGCAGGGCACATAGCTCGAAGAACCGATGGCCGATGGGGCAGAAGGGTTCTCGAGTGGAGACCACGTACCGGCGGACGAAGCCGAGGACGTCCATCTGCTAGATGGACAGACGACCTCATAAAGGTTGCGGGCACCCGCTGGATGCAGGTCGCTGCCGATAGGTCTAAATGGCGGACAATGGGGGAGGCCTATGTCCAGCAGTGGACGTCCAAGGGCTGAAATGATGATGATGATGATGATTATTTACTTTTTAGTCATAACTCTAGTACGAACCGAGAGGATAAATCTAGATATATCCTGATTCTACATTTCTAGTGACTTGCGTTTTAAGATTATAAAGCTCATGCTTAAAAGCATGTTAGACTGAATTCTCTTGCGTGAATGATTTTATAACTTTATTCAATTTTCTTGTGTATGTTTGCACAAAATTATTTGGTATAATCTGGTTTTCGCTGTCAATATAGGTGGATAATTTTCTTTGTTTTGGAATGTCTTATTTCAATAGTTTTGTATGACTACCGTACATTAGTATATCTGAGATTTAAGATTCTCTAAGACAATCTTAAACTTCAATTATTTCAGAAAATATCGTGTTGCTCGCTTGATTATCGATACGTTAAAGGTTATTAACCTAATTAATATCTTCTCGTTTTTGTGGCAGTGAAAATTGCATCAGACAGTTGAAATTTTTAACACAACCTTTAACCTTTTAAGGATACAAACCTTTTGACAGACAGATATTGCGTGAAAATTGCGTGAGAGAAGGTTCAAAGAAGGACGTATTTTATACTAACACGTGAATAATAAGTAAAACCGTAACCATTTTATAGTCCACTGCTGGACATAAGCCTCCTCAATCCTCATAGATATTGTCTTATGCATGAAGGAAGCGTAATCTAAAACGCCACGCTGGCGAAATGGGTGGGCTGGCGAGTCCACTATTTTAGAGGCGGTGTAGTTCCTCAGGACTTGTGGTAGCTATTCCATCGCGGATATCGTATCGTATGTGCTATCGCGGATGTCCATCTTTTCTTCTTCCTATAAAAAAAAATAAAAAAAATCTATTTAAACATAATCTTGAAACAACGAAATTTTAAATTAGAAAATCTTAACGAAAGTCGATAATTTCATACCGACAATAAGGTCCCCTTGCACTCAATTTCAATGTCGACAATTTCAATAAATTTCAGTAGTCAAATACGACCGTAGAGTTATAGGTCGTTAGCCCCTGGGAATACTTGGGATCGATACCAAGCCGGGCAGCTCTGGCAGAGCGACCTTTGTCGGCATAGTAATTCACGTTAGCTACCTATACCTTCAATGAATTCAGGTCACAATCAGCTACTACTTTGAATGACGTTTAAGCTATCAGATCAGATTCCAGTGCTATAAGATTCCTCTGTCGCTAATTAAAACTAAATTAATTAAAAGGGAGTTAATTTTTTTTCAGTTTACTCTACGAATATATCGAACTTTAACATTTAAAACAAACGTAAAAAGCATTTTGTTATACATCATTTGTACTTATATGTATATATTTTTTAAGGACCTCTGTTCTAGGTAGTATTCTTTTTATTCTATATATGAATAAATAATCCCCAGCAAAACAGTGATGTGAACTTGTTATACTTTTAACTTGTATAAATTAAGCTTATTGCCAGAAACTCCATTACTATGTTTTTACTATGTTACAACGCAAAATACTCGTAGATAAAATAGGATATGGACTTATAGGTACATGAACTAAGTATCACGTATGATTCTGTATTACAGATATCGGAAACTCCCTCCAGATCTCTTTTTTTATGTTTTTATAGAAAAAGGTGACAGACGAGCATACAGTCCACCTGATGCTAAGTGGATAGGTACTGTTGTCCACAGACATCCGCGATACATGTTAACATTAGTCCAGAATGGCAAACGTTAGCACATACGTTGCTTACCTTTGCAAATTAAGGAATGAATTGGGAGAAAGGGTTGGGTAAATGGGGAGGGATGTGTAAATGCAGCATGCACTCTCAACTTACATTATATAGGAAGAAGGCGACTGTCTCCTAGAAATCCGTGATACATGCCAATTTCAGTCCAGAATGACAAATGCAGGCACGACTCCAGATGCGCCGCCTAATTGGAGAAAATGGGGGGTGGGGAGGGATAGGATGGGATGGGATTGGGCTCTGGCATATCCCACTCACTAGCGAAACACATACGTAACTTGGGGAATAGGATAAAGTGGGAAATGCAGTAAATTCTAAGGCAGTCTTCTATAAGAGAGAGGAAACGAGGCCAGTGTTGGATTGCAGCTTGCACAGGGGGAGGCCTTTAATCTTTTTCGTATAAACACAAACTGGTACAAGTACTCAGCATTACTTTGATTGCTAAGCTCATGCGCTATGTAATGACTAGCGCTATGGTCGCCAGTATGTAGACCAGGCGATTAGAGAGGTCGCTAAAGAATAAATGATCACTATACAATCCCTTGGGGGCCGAAGGTCTCGACACCGAATGCAAATAAAAATGTATTCGAGGCCGATATTCCTGTATTTACTGGTCTTACGTTCTGCTTTTGTTCTCTCTTTCAATTTCATATTACATTATAATCGTATAAACTTCATCTATTTCATCTTTGTTTATCACAAACACATATCAGTCAGGGTTACGAGTAATTTACGTCACTCGTGATAGTTTAACATCATTATCTTATTTCTTAGACCGCTTGTTAAATTTATTTTGTCGATAATAATGATTGATTGACAGGTTGAGAACAGCTGCTACACTTCTTGTAAAAAGTAAAATTATCCTGATAGTGTATAAGCCTACTATCAACCAACATATGTAGGTACGTTTGCTTAGTCTGAGTCTGTAGCAATTTTCTAAACTAAATTAAATGTTTTATGTACTTTTAGGACCGATTGGCCCAATCGGTACGTACTGTACAAAAGTTTCTGAGTTCGATTCTCGGCCGGACAGTTACTCAGGTTATTGGGTTAAACGCCCACCAATTTGTCTTGTGTTTCTACGACTCGGGGAATTCTAGTGTAGGTCATTGAGTGTGGCGTTTATTTGTTATTTAGTTATTTTTAATATTAGGTATAAAATTATGTAAATAATAGTTTTAAGTACTCTTTCAGTAGGTTTGCAGTTCAATTATATTGAGGTGTAGGTACCGTGAGTCAACAGGTTGCAACAGACAAACAATTTTTATTATTGTTTATACAAATATTGCATTGATATTTTATTCTAAGACTATTATTATAGATATTCAGATTATAAAAGTAACTGACTACAAAGGCACGTAAATAATCGTTTAATACGAGTATCAACTGGAAACGTATCTTCAAGATCAGGGCTAAACAAAAATAAATGAGTGTTACGTCATCATTGTATAGTACCGCGCGAACTTCACAGATGACTAGGAAACGCGTCCAATTTTTTCACATTGTTGTCAGAATTGTTTAAGATAACTAGTTTATCTAGTATTTGATGTTTTCTGCACATGCCGCACGGGATTGTAACCAGATACCTGCAACACCTGGACAGATGCAGGTACAACTTTTAAAACATTTGAAAGAGATTTTTTTCGCATGTATGTTTTTAAGAGCTATTGCTGGTATATAACAAGAGTTTTGTTCTCATTTTTTGTCAAGAACAAACGACTCAACCCAGCAGATCATATAACCGTAGCGGGTGCTATCCATTTATTTAAATAAGGCTTACCAAATATATGCAAACATTTGTACGTATGCACCTAAGTATATAATGTTTGCATATGTTTGGTAAGCCTTATTTAAATAAATAGACAAACAACAAACAACCCAGAATTCGACCCAATTTAACAATATGATAGGTACTCTGAAAGATAAAAACTATATGCTTTTAATTTACGTAATCATCTAATTATTTAAATAAATGTAATTTAAATTTCCCATAGTTGTATGTAATAACATAGTTTATACGTTATATAATAATTTATACAACATAGTTTTATATAATCCATCGACGTTAACTCATACGATACTTTGGATAACATTAACATGAAATTAACTTTACATCTTGTTTCAGCTGTGTGGCAAATATATAATTTGAATTTGAATTAATTTGAATATTGATAAATTGTTGATTTTTTGAATATTTTTACGTAAATAAATTAACCTTATTCGGTTTACAATATAAATGAAGAATAAATACAAAGGAAAAAATATTCTTGTTGAAAAAGATTATTTCAGAGTCAACCAGTGAGTCGTATAAACTCATTTTTTTACCTAATGATAGTCATCGATTGCCCCCAGTATAACTTCAATTTAAAACAAAAATTAAAATATTTTACAGAAACTAGTCAAATCCTCAAACATGGGGAAGGTGTTGATCGGGGAGGCGATGCGGTTCATGACGGACTGCTTGAAGGCAGCTGGAGCGGCCAGCAAGGCTGCTGAGCTGCAGGCTGAGCTGCTCATACAGGCTGACAGGTTGGGGCATCCGAGTCATGGGATGAATAGGCTAGGTAAGGAAATTTCCAGCATCCAAACATACTTTTAGACTGAGTAAGAATTGTTTCCCATTCCATCGAATAGGGAATTTAATAACATACCTTTATACAAAAAATTCAATCGTATTCAAAAAAATGTCCGGGATTAAAATCTGGGGTATTCGAGCTCTTTGTCCAAACTTTAACAAAGCTTCCTAACTTTTAAATGTTTTTGTAAAATCTGTTGAATTTGGCTCATACTGATCCCCAAATGTCGAGGACATTTGGGTATCGTTCATATGTAATTTTCGTCATATATTCGCCGATTTTCTTCACTGAGTCATCTGACAGCAGCCACATTTTCCTCAGAGATCGTAATTGAAGGACGACCGTCACGAATCTCGTCATTGAGAGAAACGTGACCAGGATTAAATTCAGCGTACCAACGCCTCACAGTCCTTAAATGTGGTGCTTCATGTCCAAAAGCATTTTGAAGGCGAGAAAAGCTGCACTCTTGGAAGAAAGCGAACTTTTGAAATCATAAAAAAATACACTCTAAAATCTTTTAATGCCGTTTTCAGTGCAACAGGCGAGTTTCGATTAATCATAGAGGGATAATTGACAAATCATTTCCCGCCATAAATTATTGTATTCTATAACTGAAATCCTATATTTTTTAAAAACGTAATGATCGAAATTCAAATATTTACTAGTGGCCAGGAATGCAAAACTTTTAGTGTGCCCTATGTACTAATTTGATAAAATATAAAAATAAATTAAATAAAACATTAACAATCGTCAATTTTAATCTATAAAGAATTAGATATTTTTTATTAGTGAAATTTCAAAATCGAATCATTGAAATCTGAATAGTTTTCACTGGTTCCGAGATAAAAGTGTAATGCTCCTCGATTATTGACAAATTCACATTTTTATTGTAAACTAAAACTATTTAAAAAAGCTTCCTATTTAAAATTGTATACATCTTAAATTATCAATGTATTTATGTCGAGCCCGTTCAAAAAGTAAGCGAGAATTGCAAACTCTTACAAATTGTTTTTTAATAACTTCTAAGAAACGTAAGGCATTACGACTTTCTGTCTTTTGTCGCTTACGACGTACTTCTAAATTAGGCTTTATTATCACATAAAATAATCAATTAATCACCCAACGATACATCAAAGTCGCGTCTCAGAACTTAAAAGTGGGTAAGGAATTACGAGTAGCTTGTATACAGACTGTATCAATCAAAGACCAAAAATAATCTATTTATTCAGATCAAACCATATCACTTCATATCAGTCAGACGCGCCAGTCTACACCACGTTCCTAATGAGGTACAAAAAGCAAACATTAAAACAGATCACGTTCAAAACTCAATGACAAATCGCCTTTATTTGTACGTGATTAAAGGTCACTTTACTTTGCTATACCGGTTAATACAATATTGTCGCCATTATTTCTGTTTCTGTCTATATCCAATAATACACGTATGACATCAGTGTGTGCGGTCATTGGCATTGCCGATTAGTACAAGTATCTATTTAGCGCAATTAGTATCATTTTAGTACGTAACTAATTAGGTAAATACTCTAATAAAAAGTACGCAATACTCTCTATGATATAATGATATAACAGACAAAGTGTTAGAACAACAATTAATCGTTAATATGAATGTACCTAATCGCCTTCATTTACATTTGAATTGTATGTTACTCGTTCAATGGCTGCCTTTCAATTGCCTCCACGATCTTATTCTATTAATCAACCTCCTCGATATTATTCAAATTCGGCAAGAATTTAAATTTTATTTTATTGTTAAGAATGTTAATCACCGCTCTTAATCTGATTCATGGGGTCGTGAATTCAAATCCTCGGCCCATACAACTGATTTTTTTAAAAATAATCGCTAGCTCGGCGATGAAGGAAAATATGTGAGGAAACCCGCATGCTCAAGAAATTGAAAAACCTGGAAAATGTGCACACCAATCCACACGAAAGCTTGCGTGGTAGATTATAGCCTGATATCTCCTAAAGCGGGCGCCACGAGCAGGAGACATTACTTCAGCCTAGACTGAACTAGACCCCTATATTAGTGAATCTTAATATGAGAGTTTTAGTAAAGTGGTCTGTGATCGACGATTTCATACAAATCTCTTTACCGTGCACTCTTGGCTTACCTCATGTCAATGGCCGAAATTCTTCCTGCTTGTGGCGCGCACTTTAGGAATTTATTAGGCGAGGCCTGTGATCTTCATTAGATTATTATAGGCTGATATCCAGTATGTGAACTGAATCTTTATAAAGAAACATTACGAGTAAACGAATTACACCTACCACTGAAATAATAATTGTAACTATACTGTAAAAACAAGTAGCTAATTTATACCTCATTGTATCAACATATTTTTTCGAAAGGTACAAGTGTAAACTCAATGACACTCAATGACTCAATCAATGACACTTAAATTTCCAGGAGGGGGAGAGTGCACGCTGCAATCCGACAGCCGCTGGGCGCGCTCGACAGGCCACGTTACCCCTCTCTCACAGAAGACTACCTTGAAATGTATTGCATTTCCCACTTTACTATATTTCCCTAATGTACGTACGTGTTTCGGTAGTGAGTGAGATGTGCCAGAGCCCATTCCCATCCTATCCCTCCCCATTTTCCCAGCCCTTCCTCCAAATCCATTCCTATATCTCCAAACGTAGGCAGCGCATCCAGGGACGTGCCAACGTTTGTTATTCTGGACTAATGTTGGCATGTATCACGGATATCTATTGGCGACAGTATCCACTTACCATCAGGTGGACTGTATGATCGTCTGCCGCCTTCGTACATAAAAAAAAGTAAAATTATCACCAAGTTTTTGTGTCTCAGGTGGCGCCTTGAGTATTTTTTTTAATTTCCATTTTGAGGTAATTCAATGTTATCTCATAATATAGTTACATTAAACACCTCGAAACATTTTGAATATATGCTTAACGAAGGCTTAACGAAGATTTGGTTTATTATATAAGCAAATAAGAAGTGCTTTTAATTAACTAATACTTATTTAAGCAAAACTTACGCTAGCGAGAACAAGGACGATCGCTAGTGTTACTAATGCTTCACATTTTCCAATAGATTATAAACAATTCATATAAATAGTTAATACTGCATACGGCCATTATCGTTTATCAAGTTTTAAAACCAATGCACGCCACTAAAACTTACCATCAGCCCGTGTCTCCCGCCCTATCTCTCCACTATAAAGATTCTCACAATAATCACCACCACATATGATTATTATGACTTATTATGTTATTATTATCCATGCTTCAACATAATAAAATGCCCAAATTGAGTTTAAAAGAAGAACTCCGAACAATGACTGAACTGAATGAACAAGAACTGAATGACTAACAAGTTTCATTTGGGAAGCAGAAAGTGTAAGCTGTTTATTGACAAGTAACAAATCATCTATTCTTGGAAAATAAAATCGCTTAAAATAAAATTTATAAAATAAATAAAATTGGAAAAAAAAACAACCCGCTCTAGGCTTTTCCGTATATTGTGAGTCCAAGTCTTTGAATCCATATGTCTAGAGGAAAACAAACATCTTTCTGAATACACAAAGTTGGATACAAAGTCTTTATATAAATGTTGGTTCGATTGCCACTCTAAACTTTAAACCATAGAAAGGGGGCTTTTAGAAGAACTATCGCTTTGGATATACCTATAATTAATCACTTATCTCCGCAACGTATTACTAGGTTACAAATGACATTTGTAGTTACAAATATTAAATGTGTGACTTCCATCACGATATCATAATCTTTAGGTTGATGTTGATAATATTTAATCTAGCTCTAATGCTTGTGATCTCTTCTTGTGACTTCCATTTTTAAAATATTTAGAGTGAAATTAAAAAAAAAAACTGTCCCTCTTTTATTTTACAAACTGACTTCTCATACTTATTTTACATACTAATTTCTCTGTGACCTAAATATCACTTCATCTAATCATTAGCCTGTTGATTTACCCTTCGTTTATTTTGAGACCACCACTCAATTAATGCCTTCGATCTTCTGCCGTCTATCCCCCCCCCCCCCCCCCCACATTGATTACTCACCTAATCGGTTATCTATTAAGTGTCGGTTTCAATTTCAGAACTATACGTGAACGACATTCTGACCGGAGCATGCCATCCAAACAATGAACCAAAAGTACTGAAGGAAAGTGTGTCAACAGCATGGGTAGACGCTAACAATGTGCTAGGCGGCACTGCCAGCCATTTCGCCATGGACATGGCCATTAAGAAAGCGAAACAAACCGGAGTAGGATGGGTAGTAGTTAAAGGTAATTCTGCTTCTACTTATATCTTTCTTTTGTTGCAAAAAGAAACGTGGATAAGACCGGTAGTGTGGGAAGATGCTCTAGAAAGAGGCGCACCGTTTCAAAACTGATATGGATTCAGTGCCTAGGTATGACTACTTTGACATTGCTCATTGAGAGTCATATTTTCTGTTGTGCTGGTGTCAGGGGCGAATCATGACAGGAGCTATATTGAAACTTATAATTTAGAAATACCATTATAGTTCTATTTTTTAACAAAATGTTACATTACGAAATTTAAAACAAAAACGTTTTTATTTATTTTTGCTTTATCTTAAAGATTAGACATTTAGAGCATGTTTTCATTTATTTATTTTAATATATATAATAAGAATTACAATTTATTAATAGAATTCTCCACTCATTATTAATAATATTGTATTATTTTATCAATCAACAATCAATTGTCACAGTCTCTATCTTGAGGACAATAATAATGTGTGCAATAATTTTTGAAATTCGGGAAAAGTATTTAGTTTAATCTCAACTCTTTTCGCAAAACCCGCCCCTCGATCTGCCTCTAGCCGATGGCATCCATATTTCAAATCGTGTAGGTATTTAAACTAGTCAATCCATAAAACTAAGCGCAATTATAGTAGTTTAAATTCTCCATATTTATACATTGCTACAGGATCAAATCACTTCGGAATAGCGGGATGGTGGGCACAAAAGGCAGCTGACCACGGTCTCATAGGCATGGCATTCACCAACACTTCACCTCTAATGGCACCCACTAGAAGTAAAAAGGTATATTTTTTTTAAAAACTACTAAAGTAATCCGAAGTTAAATGCTCGATTAAGAGTTGGATAAGTTCGCGGCCCTTTTATAGTGGAAATAATAAAGACCTTTTTGTATTACATAAATATTCATTGAATTGAATATTGTCTTAATTCGACGATCTTTCGCCATTTTCTGGCAAAACCATTATCCCACCGCTACCCTATTTTGTTTAGTCATCAAAGATGTATGCGGTTGAACATTGTAGTGATGGAAAACGCCACCTTTTCTATTAATTAATTCTGGGCATTTTTCTTTAAGTGCTTGTTTCAATTTTACTATCTTATTATTTGACATCAGAATTAATCGTTTGGCCATGTGGCATATACAATGCCTTTCCAGTCCCACCATACACATAACATGACTTTGTTCGGAGTGGCTGGCTTTGGGACTATTTGTGATGGCTCACCTCGCTTGGACCAAGATATTTTTAAAACATTGTTATCGTATGTGATCCACTTCTCATCGCCTGTACAAATCTCTTCAGAAATGGATCGATTCCATTTCGTTTTAGCAACATCTAGCGTATGGAAATTCTATTCACCAAGTTTCTGTCATTTAAATCATTATCGGCACCCAAACATCTAGCTTTTTTACACAATTTAGTTTATGCAGGTTATCCAAAGTGAGTTTTTGAGTTGAGGTTGAGTGGTGAATGCTAAGCTCTTCCGCAATTTGATGACTGCTTATGTGTCGACCTGATTCAATTCTTTCACTGATATCATCAATATTTACCTTAATAGGACGACCATATCGAGGAACCTCATTCATATCAAAATTACCACCAGACCTGAATCGACTGAACCATTTTTGCAGTAGTTTTAGAGAAAGCATCTTCTCCGTAAACACCAAAAATCTCTTTTCGAGCACTAGAAGCATTCATACCCTTGTCGAAAAACAATTATTGTAAAACATATCTAATTTTCTCCCTATTAACTTCCATTTTAAATATTAATTTAATCTTCCGGGCCACTTGACCGAGGTCTTCTGGAATCACTTTTCTTTCTTCCAAACGTTTCGTCAACAACTGCGGTCGACATTTTCAGTGGCGACTGAGTTCACTTTCGGAGAGATGTTATCTCTTCGGCTTCTCGAGCGCAACTGACTCGACGACTGTGGCGTACCGGTATTTATAGTGGGCGAGGGTAGTTGTGATTGTGTGTGTACCGACGCACCGATATTTATAGTGGGCGAGGGTAGTTGTGATTGTGTGTGTACCGAGTCTGTTTTTGTCCCCCCTTCTCGTCTCTCTTCCCCGTGAGCTTGATGTCTTCGGAGTGCTGGATACCAAGCTGGTTTGGAAGATAGAAAAGAGATTCCAGAAGACCTTGGCCAATTAGCCCGGAAGATTCAATTAATATCGACACCGGCCGAGAAAGCCTACATTCCATTTTAAAATTGATGAAAGTTGTTAAATTTAATAGCTTTCGTTCAATAACAATCGCGTTATTCCTTTTGTCAAGATTTTTTTAACAAAATATTACTCTTTTATTATTTTCAGGCAGCTCTGGGCACTAACCCCTTAGCAGTAGTAGCTCCGGCTTCTGAAGGCGAATCATTCTACTTAGACATGGCGACCACGGCAGTGGCAGTGGGAAAGGTAAATGTTCAAATTTGAAAACTACAATTAACTTCAAATACTAAGCTGATTAATGAATTTGGTACCTGAGCTGCAGGTTGCATTTAAAGCTAGGCCGTACTAGACTTTTTTCTTATTAGGCTTTAATAATATGAGGGGTCTAGTAAAGTGGTCTTTGATCGACGATTTCATACAATTCTCTTATCTGTCCAGTCTCGGCTGATCTCATGTCAATGACCGAAACTCTTTCTGCTCTTACAATGTTAATTCATTTTTTAATACAATAAATACGAACGTTTCTTAAAAAAAATGACGTTGTGCGAACAGTTTTCTCAAGTATCTACTGTTTTCAGATAGAAATGCAAAGGCGTAAAGGTGAACCACTGCCAAGTGGATGGGCTCAGGGACCTGACGGCAGAGAGACGCATGACGCCGAGTTAGTAAGTGATTGCGTTTTGCGTTTTACAACGTCTCAACGAAATAACGCAATACCTGAAACATATCTAGCGTGATATATACATCCTAATGTGGGACCTGGGTCTCACAGTATAATTACTATGTTCCTAATGTGAGATTTTGCTATTTTTTTTGTTTTTATTCCAAGATATTTATTTGAATTACTTGAATATTATTTGGGTCTCACAATCGGTATACTTACTCTGGGTTAGCTGTGCAAAAATTTGAATATTCTTTTGACTTTTATAATTTTAAAATAAATTAAAATCATAATAATTTTAAAACTATAATACAAGTATTGTTACGGAAAAAAGTATCTAACATGAACATTATATCTGAGCTAGACCCTAAACATGTGACAAATTTTCAATATAATATAACTTAGGTGTATATTTAATACTGTATAAATAACTTCTTTTTCTATAGACATTTTTGAGTCTTTGGACATTCCGAGAGAAAATACTCAAGATCCTTCCGCATCGATACATGCACGCCCACCGAATTTTAACTCTCTTTACATTACTCTGTTTAATACGCTAACTGAGTTAGATCGACAGAACCCAATCTGACGGTCTAACACTTAACCATTAACTTCTTTTAAACAACTCTTAATTTAGAGCCTAAGTTGATTAGTGTTCTGAATTTAGCCAAATATAAAGGGCCCTTTACTAAGTACGACTTACTAAAAAGATTCAATTTTATAGGCTTTTAAAACGAGTTGTCTCATGCCGTTGGGTGGCGGGGAACGTACCTCTGGATACAAAGGGTATGGTCTGGCAGCGATGGTGGAGCTGTTCTGTGGAATATCTGCTGGTATGTACCTATACAATCCATTTAGGCATTCTTTAACATTCACTAGCATGTATACTTTGGAAACACATATTTTTTAGATTTTATTATTGTATTTAATAATTTAATTAAACGGTTCTAGACGTTCTTGTCTCTCTCTTTCTCTCTCGGTAAGCTGAAAAGTTATAAGTTATTTTAAAGTTAAAATAAAACTGAAATAACTAATTGAATTAATTATCACAGTAGAGACTCGATTAACCGAACCTCAGTTATACGGATTCGCGATTATCCGGACAGTTTACTGCGTCCGGTCTTTTTGCCAAATGCGAGTATAAACAAGTCTTAGATCAAACCAAAAGGAGACCAAACTAAGGCTTTGGGTTTGATCTAAGAAACAGGTGCCTAAATGTGTGCGTGTATAGCATTGGCCAACTAAGCGTTTGCACGATTACGAACTTTTTAGCGTTGGTAAACGATTTATAACGGTGATTTTAACACTCATTATCGTTGAACTGGTGAATTGGTAATTTTGTTCTACAACGTTATATTTGCGGTTGGCGCTACATAACTGTTTATTGAATAAGTAGAAAATTAACTGCAAAGGAGTTTGTATTAGTGCGAACATGGTCGATACTTTAACGGTCAATAGCGAGCGACGTTGATGTTTATAAATGTCAAAGTGTTTAAGATTAGTTTTAACGCAGTTAGTAGTTACTTTAACCATATCAGATATCAACAAGAACACCGATTCTGTTTTGAAATATGCATGCAAATTCGTTAGTGAGAATGGAACTTGTCATTAAAAAGAGATGAAGAAACAGAAAAATGAACTTTTAGAAAAAGTGTATTGCATTGCGTTTTTGGTCGATTTTAAAAAAAAAATAATATTGTTCTCGTTCGTTTGAAGTAATTACCAAACATTATATATATATACGCTGCAATCCAACAGCCGCTGGGTGCTCTCGACTGGCCACGTTACCCCTCTCTCACAGAAGACTATCTTGAAATGTACTGCGTTTCCCACTTTAACATATTTCACTAATGTACGTACGTGTTTCGGTAGTGAGTGAGTTGTGCCAGAGCCCATTCCCGTCCTATCCCTTCCCATTTTCCCAACCCTTTCTCCAAATCCATTCCTATATCTCCAAAGGTAGGCAGCGCATCTGGGGTCGTTTTTCCAACGTTTGTCCGAGGTCCAACGTTTGTCATTTTGGACTGATGTTGGCATGTATCGTGGATGTCTATGGGCGACAGTATCCACTTACCATCAGGTGGACTGTATGCTCCTCTGCCGCCTTCGTCCATAAAAAAAAAATTCAATTATCCGAATGACCTACAATAACAATTAATCCGGTTAATCGAGTCTCATAGCTATATAACATACAGCCACGAATACAGCCATAAAACAATCATACATGATCTACCACTTTGAACCACTGATATAATAACATGTAGGTACCTCTAGGAGGTACTTATTTTTAATAATAGGTTATATTTTTTAATAAACCTTTATTAACCGGTATTCTTATTTTTTATCTATTTTTATTCCTATTTTTTTTCAAATCCACCCTATATCTCCGAAGCTAGACAGCGCATCCGGGAGCATAGGTATCAACATTTGTCATGCATGACTAATGTCAGCATGTGTCGCACGGCGACAGTATCCACTTACGAACTATCAGCTTCTTTTGTCTATATAAAAAAAACTAATTTCAATCCTTTTCCTTCTTTTCTCCAGGGTCTAAGTACGGTCACCACGTGAGATCGTGGTCACACAGCGGAGAAGGTGGTCCCGCGAATTTAGGCCACTGCTTCGCGGCTATCGATCCGGAATGCTTCGCACCGGGTTTCGGGGACAGGCTCACCGAAAGTATACAATTTTGGAGGCAGTTGGAACCGGTGGGTACTCATTATTAGCCTGAATTATACTGCTGAGCAAAGGCCATTTCCTTCACTGTATTAGGTCTGAGTGTTGTATGTCTCTGGGCCCACGACACAGGGAATTCATTGAGTGTGGCGTTATTTGTTTGTTCACTCTTCTCGGTTTTGTGCCCTCGACAGCCAGTTCCTATAATAAGCGTCCAGCTCGTCCCGCCATTGTTTTTAGGTACGGATATTTTGTGGGACCCATTGGGTGGTAGCTTTACACTATTCAAATTAACAAAAAAGTGACATCGTCCGTCCAATGTAGCATAACACAGCTTTAATTAGTCAATTGAAGACACGCCCTTACAATTGTTCGACAGGTAAAATCACATGACAGATAGTGATGACATCACTTTTTTCTTAACTTGATGGGAGTATAATTTGCTATAATTGAATTTTTAGTGTGACGTCCAAAATTAGCTTATTCTTGCGTGGAACATTGTTTTAAGAAATAAATGATTTATTAATTAATTAATGATTTATTATTTCTTAATGTGAATAGAGTTCAACATTTAAATTAAAAATACTAGAATTAAAGCTAATTTGTTTTTTGACTATTCGCAGACGGACCCGAGTGTGCCGGTGATGGCGCCAGGCGACAAAGAGAAGAACGCGGCAAAGGAATGCGATGCTAGAGGGACGATATCGTACGTGAAACAACAGATCGACACCTGCACAGCACTGGCTGAGAGGCTAAAAGTCAAGCCTATGCAAGTGCAGGAATTATAGAATATTAAAAAAAAATGTTTATAAATTGTCTTCCAAAAAGCCTTTTATTAGTAGAAGATTCACAAGTAACTAATTCCCAAAAGGAGAGTAATAGTAATAAAATATTATAGATATAAATATAATTCCCAGTTGTCCCAAGAAAAAGGTGACAGAAAAATATTCTTTTCCCATCATGATACTTTTCAATGGAACAAGTTGGAAGAGCCAATTAAGCCTTTTAATGGAAGCAGTGGCAATATTTTTTTTAATGGAAAAAGTGGGTATACTTGGAGGACTTCATGTAGTCCGTGTAATAGAAAATGATCAACAAATTATTTCTTTGCGATGCATTTTAGCGCAATTTGTTTTAAAAATTCTTTATTGAATAGGGTATTTGATACATTTTAGATTTGTTTACATTTGTTATGTAAACGGATTACTCGTGACTTTTATTCATTTTGGATATCCCTACATTTGTATACCCCTCCCCGTCTAGTTCGCTTCTATAATATAAAAGCCATACATGTAACTCCGCACTTAATGTAAATCAACATAGTTAATGTGACTTCACGATATGCGGTGTACAGGGTTAAATAAAATATACCATTATGTACCTGCATCGAATGAAATTTCTATCATTAAAAGCAGGTAATAACTTTTATACTACGACTTATGGTGAGGCCCCATTTGGAGTACTGCTGACATTTCTGGGCCACCACACCGACCGAAATATCAATTGGATCCATTTGACTCCATCCAACGACGTGCTCTTCGAATTGTCGACGATTCCACCCTCACGGGCGGTTTAGAACCCCTCAGCATTTGGAGAGACCTTGCGTCTCTCTGTGTTCTACCGCTTGTACAATGAGGACTGCTCTGAATAATTGTTCAATATAATTCCCACCTCGGGTACAACCTCTACAACTGCACCTGCCGTCACAGTAGTGTCGCGTACTGTTCGGTCAAAAAATCATTTTATACCGCGAACCCGTAGATTGTGGAACGAACTGCCTCATGAGGTCTTTCCATTAAGCTACGATATGGGGTTCTTCAAGAAAGTTGTGAATAGGATTTTGCAAGGTCGGCGGCGCACCTGCATTTCTCCTGGTGTTTGCAGGTGTCCATGGGCGGCGGTAACGCTTACCATCACGTCCGAATACATCACTATAAAAAAAAACATATTTTTGATAAATTCCCCAATGGAGGGATGGACTTCTTTTGTATTCTTTGCCTTTGTCTAATACAACGCCCGCTCGCAATTGTCTGTCTAAATACACTGCCCACTTGCAGTTGTCCGTCTAAAAACATCACTCGCTTGCAATTGTCTGTCTAAATACACCATCGGCTTGCAATTGTTTGCCTAAATACACCGCCCGCTTGCAATATCTCTTTCTCAGCAGTCTGATAACGTTACTTGTTTCTTAGTTTCACATTATTGGATAAAAAAATGATTTTTCATCCCCCTATCTCGGAAAGAGTATTTTTGCTCTTCGATATCTGAGTGCAAAAGCCGTTTTTATCCGCTAGAGGATAAAGTAAATTGAATTTAGAACATCGCGTGCACTAAGTTTGTGAATTCAAAACATCATTAAACCTATATACTTCTACCTCCATGGTGCCGAATTTATCATACAACCTTTTTTAATTTGTTAAAAACTCAGACTCGGAACCTTCTTGGTGTACTTTTTTTTTAATTTGCTTTGCGCGCGCCATTTTCTTTCCGAGATAGGGGGATGAAAAGTTACGTGTTGCACTCGAGTGCAAAGATTTTTCACCTCGTGCTCTTTTGATTCCCTCGCTAACGCTCAGGATTCTAATTTTTTAATCACTCGCTGCGCTCGTGATTCTATTTTAGAATCCTTCGCTTGCTCGGTCATCAAAATTGAGCACGCGGTTAAAAAGCAACTTTGCACTCTTGTATAACAAATAACTATTAATTTTGTGTGGAACAAGTGTTGAATTTTTAAAAGTTACGTTGTTACTTTTCACGAAAGAAATTCTAAACAAGATACTGTAAATCTGTTTATACGAAACTATGTACTGAAATAAATAAAGAACATCAAAATTATTTTAATGTGTATTTATTACGAGTTATCTTAGATCCCTATGGGATGACAGAGGACAGGGAGGCTTCATATAGCGAACAGCAAACACACTTTTGCTTTTGCATAAAACTTTTAAGGATTGTTACTTGCTGTCTGTTACTCAAGTCATTGTCAAATAGTTCCATTTGGTCCGTTGCCTCTAATACCAATATAATCTAACTGTTTTAGACTTATGACTTAGACATCCAGGGTTAAGCAACACACACGCACGCACGAACACACATGCATACTCCGCGTGCGCATACTCACACGCAACCCACACATGACACGCGTGCACACATATACACATACAGACAAACTCCCGCTAATGATGTTCAAATCCTATTATTTCAAATAAACCAATTGCACAATTTAAAATGATGTTACTTCCTGAAAATCTCAAAATTATTGTATACCTACCTTGTATTTTTTCATGCTGTGAAGTTTCTTATGCATTAAACATTTGAGATTTTCTCGTTTTTCACACATATTCTTATGCATAGGTACTGGTGGTAGTGGCCAATCGCCTGCGCTTTCAACTAACAATAAGTATAATTCAATTTATAGACTAAGTGTTCAACCAATGTAATATTTGAAAGGATATTTCCTTTTTGTATTTTATTTTATTTATTTGGGAAACATACGTCACAATAACATTTACAGAGTTAATGATTATATAAACAAAATTACTCCAAAAGTATTCTCTAATTTTAAAAATCTTTCTTTGTAAGTAAACGTATTCCTATTTAAACTTAGGAAGAGAGAGATAAAATATGTTTAAAATATTAGACAGTATCGTATAATAAACAATAACATTTAAAAAACTGTTTATTATACGATACGCATGATTCGACAATGAAATAATTAGCAGCTTAATTAGGTTCATGTTAAGGGGGCACAAAAACAGATTTGTCACAAGAGCAAGTTGCAGACATCGAAACCTTAACTTTTCATAAAGGTATGGTATGGAGTTGTTTAACTAGTCATATATACTTGTATAGGTACTAATTAATCAACCTTATGATGTGACGCCAATATATCATTAACCTCAAGAGTGATGACCCCAACAACATGATTTGAACACCTAATCTGGAGTCAGAAGCGCTACGTACCACTGCACGTTGCTTATCTTTGCTAATGAAACGGACACCTCATAAAACTTATGGTCTAAGAGCTCTGGCTACATAAAAAAGCTTGTCATCGATACATGGCTAATTCCTACTGTAAAAGGATCTTTTGTGTAGCCAAGTTCAAATCGTGTTGTCTGCCAGCTAGTAATGGTATTGTGTTGTTAGTATTGACGAACCGTTATGAAACAAGTGTCATTTACCGATCCAGCGACGGAACTGATTACCTACTGTTGGTTCACAATAAAATGTATAGCTTAAATGATAATTATGTAGATAAACAGTAAAACGTACAACGGAATAGGTAGTTAACACAAACAGTCCACCTTGTGACTATAGAATTTGTCCAACGAAATAATAGAATTTTTATACGTGGGAACAATTTTGAATTGTCAATTGGATTAACTTTATGGCGCGAACTCGAGAAATGAGTTGAGTTTTTGTTTGATAATTGCAAAAATTGTGTATTAGGCGTTTTGTGGTTTAACAGTGATGGGTAGTTTATTAAACTTCAACGTGCGTAATATTTGTGCATAGTGTTTGTGTAAATCAAATAAAAGCATATGAGTACGTTTTTCATGTGCTTCCAAGGAGTTCTACTGCATCCTCAGTAAGCCTACTATCACTTTATTGAGCGACTTCTAACTTACCCGAAGTTAGCTGAACATCCATGACGAATTATTAATTACGAAAAGAAACTTGACACTGACAAAATGCGCTATTTGTTATATAAGAAAAGAAAACGAAATGAATGTTAAGACGGGAAAAGTGTGGAAATGATAAAAAGATAGGTTAGGTACCTACTGATAAAAATTGTTGCAAATATAATTTTGATACTTGAATTTTCAATACCTAATATAATTAGTCTAGCTTTAAATTTAATTCAAGTATCAAAATTATTTTCCAACTATTTTTGGCCAATTTTTTGGTTATTTTTATTATCACACCCATTATTTTTTTTTAATTAGTCGCGCTTTTCCTAAAACTGGAACTTTCCAAACTATATAGTCTATGAGGGCTACTTTCCGGCCTAAAAAAACTGTTCTAAACACAAATTCTTGCATTTTAAATACAATTTACAAGTATAATGAACGATACGACCCAAATGATGCAGAGCGCTCATGCTGTTAATAAATATCATTTTCGTGCAGTAGGTACTGTTTAGTTAATACATGAAAAATTAACTAGGTACATAATATTTTACCGTTTTTTAAAATTGTATCAAGTCAATTTAGTTTACGCCAATCTTTAGCTAATTTAGCTTAAGCGAATCTGCAGGCAATAGCGATTAACTTATATTACGATTAGAATTCTTATAAATTAGTCTTATTTCTGATCATATAAATTTAAAAAAATATTACGCTCGTTTTATTGTCTACTAAAAAACTTCTAAAAATGATTTGTGAAGTTGAAATATTGAAAATTAAGTTGATAGTGGTATATCGTGGGTGTTCGTTTCGAGCGTTTCGTTTTGCTTTTTATAGTGCCGTAACGAGTCTGTCGTGCGTTTCGTATCGCATTCTATGTTGTCTTTCAACATTTCGTCCGTCCCCGGGCGAAGCTCTTGTACGCCTGCGCGTACACCGCGTATTATTATAAATATTATTTCTGTTTTTTATTGTATTCAGTACATATTGTGTCGAATATTTTATCTATGAACTAATTTAAAACTATTAAATTTTAATCAGTTTATACTTTCACCTTTCATAGTGTCAAGTTTTTTTGTGAAGTCCTTTTGAGTGAGGTTAACCTGTTTTCTTGTAACTGTCAGTGATTCGTTGTTTTGACTTTTCAAGATCTGTGATATTTTTTGTTTTGGATTATAAAAATTGTTACATAATAAAAAGAAACAAATGACTAAATAGTGGCAGCCGAAATAGGTGCAAAAAAAATACTGGTTACAAAGAAACAGAGATAAATATTATTTATATTCAGAAAAGAGACAGTGATTAAAACGGAACAGTTTTGCTGTTTCTTTAATTTTGCGAGTTCTATCCACTTGTATAAGATTGTGTCGCATTGTGTAAGTGTAGTAGAACCGTCGATGCGTGTCAGTTATATTAGTTATTGTGAAAAAAAAACAGATAAAAAAGCCTTGGATAACTGCGCGCAAAGTACATGGAGGTGAGTCGACTACTCAAACATCTTATCTTTGACTCCTTTAGTTCACGTAAGAAACTAATTTCCCGTAAATTTAACACAGACACAGTTAAGATTGCATATTTTTACTAAACCAACTTGTATTTGATTCCAGATTACCCCTCCACATCCTGTCCTTCGAGAAGTGACAGCTGATGTTATTCCTGAATTTTCCTTCATAAAGACCTTTTTCCCTTTCACCATCATAATTATACCTGCTGCTTTCACACTGTGGTTTTATTATTGTTGTAAACGAATATGAACATTTCATTTTTGAACTGTAAATACCTAAATATACATACCTACTTAATTAGGTCAATTTGTATAATTATTTATATAGAAAACCACAATGACAACATATTTTTTTAGTAATACTATCTGAAAGAAGGAACCTAGTCTATTCAAATTGCCCCAAATATTGAGACCAGTGAATTCTTTAAAAATCACATATTTTATTGCTTTATTTTAAAAATCAGATGTTACAGCGTTTTTATATTTAATCAGAATCTTGAATCAATGAAATTTTAAGATAGATAATCTTGACCACAGTCTAAGAAGTTCATTACAACAACAAGATCCCTTTGCTCAGATAAGGTCACAAATATAACTATATTGTTATTTTTGTAAATAAAATAGAGCTTCATCTGACAATATAACATATAAACTCTATAGACGTGATAAATAGTTTCTTTATTCTAATCCTAAATAACCCCAACCAGCCCTTTTGTCGACCATTGCTGGACATGGGCCTCGTAATGCACATTGTCTTGTAGGTATGGCCTTAAAACATCACGCTGCTCAAGTGGATTGACATGCCCACTCTTTTAAAGGTGGTGTAGCTTTTCAGGGCTTGTGGTAGCTGTTTCGTTATCCATTAGTTGTCTTTTATGTTGCCCCCAGGGAAGAGATGGTTACTTAAAATAATGTAACTTATAAACACACTGATTCTTTTTTTATATATAAGAGGTCAATTCAAGAACTACTGGACTAATTTTAAAAATACTTTCAGTCTTAGGAAGACATACTTATACAGATGGACACAAGCTATCCAGTAGGGTATCCAGTTAAATCATACAATAATCATCATATCATACAAGTAATATTACAAGTAGGAGAGCTAGTTTGTTTGTTACCTAAAACTTTTGAGATAAATTTTGGTATGAAATGAAATCAAATGAAATGATTTATTAGTACCATAGAAATGAAATGATTTATTAATACCATAGAATTTCGAATGTAATGTTGTAATAAGGTCTAATTGGTGAGATGGATTGACATAGTTTTTAACCATAATTCCAAATGGAAAAAGCTGCAAGCAACAGCTACTTTAATATATATTTTCTATGTTAATATATTTCCTATTTTTTTTATAAAAAAAATTTTTTTTGCTTTACTTTAGTGGGAATTCAAGTTTCTTCATTTGTCCTTTTTTAAGTTTTCACTCATATAATCCATTTTTTAAGACCACATTTTAATTTAAAAAGCATTCAATTCAGTGTTTTATTCATTAATCCCATAAGCCATACCTTCTTTGTATTTCTGGACCTTGATTTTCTAGTTTCCCATATATTACACCTTTAGTATGATTTAAAAAATATGCATTATTCTCTATTCAGATTTTAGAGCATGTTTCTATTCAAACATAATCTTAAAACAATGACATTTTAAGGTAGAAAATCTTAACCAAAGTAACATTTATGGGTTTGTGTAGATTCTGAGTAATTTTATACTCATATTTTCAGGTTTTCATTAATGAAGCTTAAGATAAAGTTACTTTAGCAATCAACAGTTGCTGGTCGCAGTTCATTCCTTCATCACAGAAGTTCTAACAAGTCTATGCAATTAGTGAGCTAACCTCGAATTAAAACAAACAGTAACTTTACTCCCATTAAAAATTATAACTGCAGATAAAACCCTTGGGTCAGGAGGACTAACAATTTGGAAAAAGTCACTTATAGTGGCTGCATAAGAAAAGCATAACATTGTGTGTGATGGCTGGCCTATATCCAGTAGTGGAGAGACTCGGGATTATGGTATTGTATAGTATGGATATAGGCACTATAGGCAGTACACTAACCAATTTGTGAATATTGATAAGCCGTAAGTGCTCACCTTTGTTGCATCCTTCTAGCAGATGATGCAATTGTATCTATTTTTTTATTATTATTATTAATTACCTATTTTTTCATTGTGAGTTTTATGCCATAATCACCACACGGGGCAGGCGAGTTGGTGATTGCAGTGCTAGGCCTCACGCACTGGTGATGCTCCTGCCCGTCACTAGTCTCTGAGATTGATCGAATGGTTAAATCCCCACTGATCAATCACCGGAGGACCAATGAGGGAGAGGAGTCCTCGAATGGAGATTGTGTACTGGGAAACATAGCACGGGACACCCTCCAGCTAAGTGGACTGATGACTTGAAGAAAATTGCCAGTAGTGGCTGGTGAAAAGAGCTGAAGACTGTGTATAGTGGCAGTCTTTGGGAGAGACATGGGTTGATGGTATGGTATAACTACCTATAGCCTTTCTTGGTGGAACTCATGATTTTACTGGAGTGAGATTAATCATAGATTCTGTAATTAAAGACTTTAAGACCTTTGGATTGACTAAAAAGGGATGTAGAATGAACATTAAAATATACAAAGTGCCCAATAACACTTTTATTATGTAATAAATTATGTAGGTACTTTGTTGAAGACTGCTTTGTGCATTAATTTGCAAGTCTGGCGTCCTCATTAGCCACCTATATCCAGGATATGCCAGTATATCCCCAGTGAATGCGCATCGCGGCAGCTATACGTGTGCAGCGACCGGCTTCCTGCTTCACATGGGATCAGTTCGTTGACGGATTTATGCGATCGGATTACAACTACAATAATTATAAAACTATCGATTGTTATGCAACTGACAGTTGCCAGTTGCATAACAAACAGTTGTTTGACCTGAATCTTTGTGGGTTAATTGAATAGCATTTTTCTGATGTAACATCAACAAGGAAGTCATTGTTTAGTCATACAATCAGTAGGTAATGTTTAACAATATCTCTGGGTGAAATCTGGAGGAAATAAGTGTCAATCTCAGTGATCTAAATTGATCTGATTCATTGATCAAATAATCACTGATCTAACTGATCTTAGAATATGAGTAATTCGAAGAGACATAAATCCTAGATCTGTTATTTAAACTACAGTTAAATTAAATTTTAAAAACTCATTAAAAAACCCAATTTATAAATTATCTAACCCCAATTAAAAAAAAATTCTAATGCCTAATTCTGTCTAGCCTTTTCGTGTTTTGTCATCTAAACAAATACCTGCTGAAATATAATGCTAATACAACAAAAACGAAAACAAATATAATGCTATTTTTAATAAACATGTGCAAGGTTATATTGTTGATTGTTTTTGTGAGGCTATGAGCAATCTTGCGCTTTATATGACGTAAGCCAAGCTACTCGATAACACTAATGAACCGCCTGAGGTAATTGGCACTACAAATAACTATACGAGGAGAACCCTGTTTGGTATTGTGGTGTTTGGGTCTGAAACGCGTTTTAAATTCGTCAATACTTTAAGTAATTTTTTTTCGTTCCGTTCGTTCTCGTTTATTTTCACTTCTACGTCGAAATTCAATATGATACCATAAAGCCATGTCGCACCGCCTGCTGGATATAGGACTCTGCCAAGAACTGGCACCATTGCGATAGGACTTGTTAATGTTACATTTTATACCATGTGAGCTCCAAGTTTCTAGCTTGGTTTTAAATAATGAATTACCATAATTTTTTGAGTTTTCCTCATCAAAATGCACTTGGGCCTTTTTTACCAAAGAGGTACCGTATAGTTAACGTAAAACTATATGTTGCAATTTGGAGATATTAATAGATTTTGGAAATACCAACGACTGATGTCACATTAATTCGTTATTTATTTTTAGTGTTTATCACACTTATTTGCGAATGTTAACCAAATCTGTAATGAGAATTGGGAAACCGCGATGGCTAGTTTATACGTTCGACCTTCGCTGAAACCAGACGAGATCGCCTGACCACGAACGTGTAAACGGACGCTCGCCTCCCTCGTCTGGGGCGCTTGCCTCGACGTCAGTTTTTATTCCAGAGTCAAAGGAAGTTCGGACGAACGTCTGGTTTACATGCTCGTCACCGTTCAGTCGCTGTCGAGGGTTCTGTTTCTGATCCACCTTTTTCTTCTTCTTTTTCTTATTTTTCTACGTCTTTTTTTCTGACGTAATATAAATAATAGTAATAGTTGATAAATTCATAAAATGTAACGCATGATGCAGCAATAACTTCTGCGTCATGCGTGTTCCGCTACAAAGTACCGACTGTGATCTCGCGCAACGTGGGAACAGGCCACAGAACATTTATGAGAAAGATACGAGTATAGATAGTTAGTAGTGACAATCCGAATATCCATAGGGAAAAAAACATCCGTATTCGTATCTTTTTAACGGATCTAAAACGCATCTTTCACATTCATTATAATATGAGGTGTAAAGCCAGTAATAAAATTCTTAAATTAGGTACTTTTTATTTCTAAAATAATAACAAATATTCAAAAATATAGAAAACAAACTCAGATTCTTATTAAACTAAACTCAGACTTCTTTATTGCAGTAACCAACTTTCTTAATAATAATAGTCATTATAATAGTAACATAATACTAACATATGTAGGAACATTAACATATATCATTAACCAACATCATCACCATCAATCATTTGAGGGGGAGAGTGCACGCCGAAATCCAACAGCCGCTGGGTGCGCTCGACTCTACGTTACCCCTCTTTCACAGAAGACTACCTTAAAATGTACTGCATTTCCCACTTTATCTTATTTCCCTAATGAACGTACGTGTTTCGGTAGTGAGTGAGATGTGCCAGAGCCTATTCCCATCCTATCCCTCCCCATTTCCCCGACCCTTTCTCCAAATCCATTCCTATATCTCCAAAAGTAGGGAATGCATCCGGGGGCGTGCCAATGTTTGTTATGTTGGACTAATGTTGGCAAGTATCGCGGACGACAGTGTGTGTCGTCTGTGGACGACAGTAACCACTTACCATCAGGTGGACTATATGCTCGTCTGCCACCTTCGTACATAAAAAATTAAATGTGCGGTCAGGGGAACGCATCCTCACGCATTTTTTTTAAAACTCGGAATGTAAAATGTAAATTCGAAATAAAATCTGTATAGTTCATGTTTATTTTTTTTAATTTTGTATTATATTTTCAATGCAAATAATTTAAAATAAGGAATCAAATAAAAAATTTAGGTTATACAACCGGCCACGCACTAGTCTGCACGTCTGTTATTCTGTTTGAGTCTCGCTCTCGATACTCGCACGCACACACACACAGAAAAAGAGAAAGGCGTATGGAGGGGGTAAAAATCTTACATGACGTTACATTTTCTCTCGAATCACACCTACCTAGGCTTGCCATAATTTTCCAGGCTCAATTCCGGACGCGTCACGGATCCTCAAAAACAATGCATATTTGAGAGCATAAATTTATTATATTATATGTATGTAATATGTATATTAATTAATCTATGTTTGAGAGTTTGCTTGTTTTATTTGTCGAGATGTGCTAGGTCGACATTGTAAATGGATTTACTAAAAACCGCCAAGAGCTTGTTGAGCACATATATGATAGGGTTCCGTAGCCAGTCTCACTAAAATTCTCTTCAATTTTAGAAAAGCAAGGGTTGTAATAAACGAATGGATTTGGTTTATACTTTATTAAAAAAATCGTACATACATAACTAATAATTAATATTACATTGTACATTTTCATTTATTAAACCAATCATATTTCTTCGATGACATTGCCTTCTTCAGCAACACTGTTCGATTTTACTTTTTCGTGGAATTCATGCGAGATTGCATGGGATTTTGCTGTCATATATAAACATCCGGACAAATCTTAAGTCCGGACGCTTTTTCGGACAGGCCTTCAAATTCCGGATAGTCCGGACTAATTCCGGACGTATGGCAAGCCTACACCTACCGCAAGCCGCGTAAAGGAACTTCGTTCCAAAAAAACATCGTAGAATATTTCCATAATTCACTACTAAACTTTTTGTGGACATTTTTAATTAACGAAATCACAGATAACACTATTCGACTCAACGCTTTCCTTTGTCACAACTATAAACAAAAGCTCGCGTCTTGCAAGAGTTGCATGTCGAAGCATGTTCTCGAGCGCGCTACGCGCTCGATATCACTTCAAGGTCACGCGCACGAGAAAAATGCTGCGAAAGCCAAGATCCGTATCCGTTATCTGCGGCTCTAGACCTAAATAGTCCGCATCCGAATCTATCCATGGATCTGGATTTTAGGCGATCTGACAGGCACTAATAGATAGACAACCAATTCGTTAAATTGTATGGAACCAAACGTGTCACTCATTTTGTACCTACTCGTATAACAATGTCACGAGTAAATTTTACTGAATGGGAAACCACTCACCTGGCCGGGCCACATGATGGTAAGTAGTAACCGCCGCCCATGGACACCTGCTGCAACACCAGGGAGCTTGCGAGTGCACTGTCGACCTTGCAAAATGCTGCTCACAGCTCTCTTGAAGAGCTCCATAATCGCAGCGTAACGGAAAACCTCGGCTGGCAGTTTATTCCACAACTTACGGATCCGCGGTCCCTCGACTCGGTTTTCCACTTTTGACGAAATTTCACAGTTGATTAGGTATAGCGCAATTAGGCCTTTTTGTCTTTTGCAACAACGACGGGCAGCGCGAGAAGTTGGTGCATTGCCACCAACTTCAAGACACGCAGCGACGAACAGCTTGCGTTATCTATCCCTCTATATCTGTGACGTTCTCTGACATCTCTACAACGTTATCACAAAATTACAATATCACATTGGACACTGGATCTCTCTTTTTGACGCCTTTAAAGATATTTTAAAAACAATATAGAATTTTTTTTAAATACATAAAATAATTTTAAATTAGATCTGAATTTTAAATCTGAACGGAAATCAATACCGCCATTATGGTCCCTTTACTCAGATAAAATTACATATACGTACAAACTTATGTCAAAAATGTGTATAAATCAGCGGCAACCATTATCGCTGCGTTAAAGCTGCTTCTGGATTGTAATTTAACTCTCCGATTACACTATCAGTACATTTAATTATTATCAATTTGGAACACGAACAACTGTTTCACGGTAGCAAAACAGACACAAAAACGCGATTAATGCATGCATTCCGCTTTGACATTTTATCATTTATGTTTGCACATTCATAAATTTTAATAAAATATATGGAAATGGCGCAGGTCAGATTTTGTATTGTATATAATCTTATAGTAATACCGTACGAGTCCACTCCTCGAGGTGGTATAGTTTCTCAGGGCTTGTGCTAGCCTTTTTGCTATCTCCTAAGACAGTATTGCCGGGTTTTCCCTGGTTTGGAATATTTTCGTTAGCATTTTGGTTTACACAAGAAGAATTTCTCGAATGGATCTGACGAGAATACTCGTATTATATACGATTCTATTATGCGACATACAATTCTCGCCTACGACTGTTCACATGATGATAAAAACTCGATGATAACAGTGATCAAATGATAATAAATGAGGAACTTAGGATCATAAGGTGATATTTACAGTTTTCTATTTTTATCAGAAAATTAATTGAATTTTTTATTGAAATGTCTCAAAATGTCACCTGATACAAACTTGTGATATCAATCACTCTTTGAACAGAATATGATGTCTTTTGATGCAAAAAACTTCAGATATGGTTTATATTGAAGAATTGGAGTACAAACTGCAGGAAAATGGTTGAACACAAAATTGCAAATGTCACCTTTTGATCCTAACCTCCTCAAATAAAACATTATTTATTTAAAAAAAAATCTTGATGTTTTGAAGCCCAAAACATAGGGAGCCCAAACATATGAGCTCTTCATACTGATTTTATGATTTTACAAATGACTTAATACGACTCATAGTCTGTTATATAATATACTCATAGTTTATCCTTTTAGGTAATTAAGCAATAGATAACAACAAAATTCTAGATCTGTGTTAGCGACGACAAAGATACCGATGCACAATGCCTTTAAAACGTATGTTATAGTAAAAAAAATAACTGCAAAATAGTATGACATAATTTATAAATTTATTTATTTACAGAATTTACAATATGTATACATATATGTTGTTGTATGAGAATAGTTTATAATACAACCACAGCTTACATTCAGAATTTTTTGTTCATAAAATTTAATATACAACTTATAATAATTCGTTCATTACAACGAAATGCATCCATGTCATTGTGTACTTTTAACGTTTCATTAATGTAATATACGTGGGGTACATATGAATATATATCGGGAATATATGAATATAATATATGTCGTGGTGCAGCAGCAGTCCGCGGAGACCTGTGTTTGTTTGTTCTCACTGCAGTAAAAACGCTTAACAAGTAATTTCTTAAATTTAAGAAGTAAATTTCTTAAGTAACATTTTGATACCTAATTTGCACAAGGGCCCTAGCTTGATACGGATTTATTGATTAGATATAACTACACCATCAGCCTGTGTCTCTCGCCCAAGACTTGCCGCCACACATGTTCCGATACGTAGTCTCCATTTGAGCACTCCTTTACTCCATCGGTTCTCGGTTATGCGCCAGATATGGCCACTTTCACTTCAACTTGTTGATTCGTTGCTTTGTTGGGTAACTTTGGATCTTAATCGAATCTTTGCGTTCCGAATTCTCGGAAGATGCTCAAACACAGGCCCCCCCGCGCCCCGGTCCCGCCTCCCGCCGCGAAGCGTGGGTCACCCTCTGACCAGATAGACCGATAACTCGAAGAAAGTCGCCGGTGCTGGCTGAACGGAAAGAGCCGAAGATTAAAGACGGCTGATCATATGCTATGATACACCAAACATCTCTTTTCATCGCTCCATTCTATATGAGGCACAGACTTGTTTTTGAATGGTCTTTAAAAATATTTAGTGTAAAAAAATCCTTCCACACTACAACATTATATTTTATAATACACCAGGAAGTGTAATTAGTTATAAAGAAAACTTGACACTGGCAAAATGTGCTAATTGCACCTTTGCCATATATGAAAATCAAAAAAAAAAACGGCCGTTAAAGGGCGACTGCTTTTTTCTTCGTTAGCCAAACTTAGTAGACCACGCTTAAATTCGTTGTACCAATTCGTTGTTAAATTCGTCTGCAAACGCTAATTGAAGTCTATTAAAAGAATCTTCAGGTTTTAAAGAATATTCCCGTTCCCGTCAAATATCCATTTTTTAATGAGACACGATATTTTGATTCGGCTCTTAAAAAAATATCGACGGAAATTTTAATTTGGAATGTTATAAATAGTCATAGTTTTAACTGACATCAAAGCTAGCCAGTGTTATATAGATAAACACTTTTTGTCGCAATACTTTCTGAGTAGCCTGGTATTATTATGGCCCGCGGTTTTGGCGCATTGCGCTGGAGGCTGGTACGAGGTGGAACCTCCGCGTGTAGGTGGTGAGTGCGGGCGTGTCAGGAAGGAATAGTCAATGCACTACTCAACAGTGATGGTAGCGAGATTTTACCCCCTTAAAAATTTGTTTACTTACATTACCGTAATAAAATTAAGTCTATGCTCCAAGATGTTATATCCAACCATTCCCAGAGCAAACATTGAAGTATGTAAAATATTCTTCTTCTTCTTGTGGTGCTTCTCCAGCTAGTGGAGGTTGGCAATCAGCGCCGAATATTTTACCGTGTCTCTCGCGATCCGATAGAGTTCGGCGGCACTCGCGACGCCAAGCTATATAATTCCATTTATATATAAAATATAAACATGGATAATGTGTAAATATGGATAAAAACATGGATGTGTCCATCTCAGAAACAACTTTGTCTAACATGATATTCGAGTATATACTTTCATGCAGATTACAGAAGAGTGTGTTAAACTCTAATCTACTGTTGACGTACGCATTATACAGTTGTGATACCGCTCCCGGACCCCTAAATTGGTTAGGGCATTTAAAGCATCCAACCAAGATTTTGTCTAGCTTTTTACACGTTTCCTCAACATGCTCATGAAAAAGTGAAACTCAAATCAGTAGCGAAAAGAACGCGCATATCTTTTACTATTGCTGATAGTAACCAATAACACCTGCTTTCCATCTTGATGATTTCTATTTCGCTAGGAGTAAAATTAATTTATCAATTAATCGTCTAATGGTAGCGGCGAGATTGTGAGCCATAAATTTTTCAGCCATTAAAACTTTAATAGGTGTATTTACATGAAAAGTCCAATTAACGATCTCGTTTGTAAATAGAATCCTATTAACCGGATAACTCATTAAAAACGGGTTTTATTCTTTTGACAAACATGGAAAATTAAGAATACATACTTTATCAATATCTATCCAGAGATCGCTTTTATGGTCTGTCAAATGAAACGGCATAAGAGCGGCAAATTAAAAAAAATGTGCTGCTCACACTCTTTTCATACTTAAGTAGAAAAGTAAGAGATTTGGATACTTGATACTTTTTATTATTTATTATAAAACCTGTATGAAACAAACGTGAATGAATTCAGAAAAAAATTAGAACGATATTCAGCCTAAGTTTGCTTTTGCCACTCTTATATTATGCCGGGTTTCATATGACAGCCTCTAGACATAAAAGACGAACCTTTTGTGCATTTTGTGTCTATAATGTTTTAGTTTTATTTTATTTATTTATTCAGAAATCATACAGCCACTTACCATCAATGTAACAAACAGAAACAAACTGAGATTTCGTTAACGTTTTCTAAAAACGAAATTACTGCGCTAAGAATGAGTAAATAAACTACAAAATTGTACATATAATTTAATGCAGTGTTTCCCAACATGCTTTACTGGCAGCAAACTTTGATGTGCAACAAAGAGTTTTATCTACCCATCTACATTTAACATCTTTTGTCATATAAAAACCTATTCTACCTATATAATACCTATTATATCAAAGGAAGCTTATATCCCAGCAGTGGAGAACTGGACACATACTGATAGTCATATATGCATTATATGATATTTGGATATTAATGCCACTTTTTTGCCATGCCATGGGCCATTAATGTCATTTGTATTGTATATAAATGCGTCATATCCACCACCATCTTGAATGATGAACACGCGCGGCTGACGCACATTGATTCTCCCCACAATCCTCACGAAAGTTCCCTCGGAATGGTATTCGATCCACCCCCTTTATCATTCACGTATATCAATGTCACGATCAATTATCATTGTTAATGATAATTATAAAACGCCCACTCGATAGCCCATAGGTACTAGGATTAAATCTGGTCCAGAGACATACATAAGGATTAATAAAAACTACCTATATTTAAACAATAGATTTCATAAAATAAGCGTTTATACGAACGGCAATTTTTCACATGAAAATGAATAGCGCTTTATAAACTGAGTTAATCTGCTTCCCTGATTTAATCTGCTTTGCCCCGTGATGGTTTGCGAACTGGCATACTCGTATTTTTTATTTAAAAATTACAGTAATAAAGGTACTAAATTGCTTCGTGATTGATAAATTGATGAGTTCTACACATGTGCTCATCTTTTCTTATACACGTATTCTCAGAGAGACAGAACGACAGATAGATGTTACGTTTTATAAATTGCAACGACTATCTGTCTGATACCTTATAACTTGGATTCTACTGGATGGATTTTTATGCGGTTTTCACTGTCGTGTAGGTCATTCCTTCCGGAAGGCTTTAGTATAAATTATATATATATAAATATATATATATATATATTGTGTGTGTGTATGTATGTATGTATATATATACTGTAAGTATAGTATAGGTTATACTTTAAACCACGTGAGCGGAGCCGCAGGCAAAAGGCAAGTACATAGTTAAATATTAGAAAAAATCATAACGCCTTTGTTACACGTTGATCACTGATTCCTTTTATTATGTGTAAAAATCAATTGACTATTTAAATTATTCGGAACCGTCACGGTAATAAATTCTTATCAGTTTTATGATAGTATTGTTGATAAGAAAATGGTCGCGGACATTCCAATTTTTACAAGAAGCAAGTAAGTGGGTAGAATTTATTGTTTCATTCCTTCATTTGCTGATTTATTTATCGAATTCAAAAAACAAATTGTAAACACAAAAATACCTACGTTGCTTAATTGTGGAAACATTTACTCAGAACAATTTTGCTCAAAAATAAAAAAATATAAGAGATTTTGTTAGTTTTTTTTAAATTGTATATAATTCGAAGTATCAATACTTTATGGTGTTGTTTCTTTGGTCTTCCTGAGTTGTCCTTTGGTCAAAATTAAACATATTTTCTTCATTATTACTTCTACAGTAGGTAATCATTTTTCCATTAATTTTCCTGAAAAAAAGTCAAAGCGCCATCTGTACAACATTTCGAAAACCTTTTCCTCCAAGAAAACTGGATAACGAGGTGAAACGCGGTTTCCTCGCTGTAGCATGAGATGACGTTAGTAGTGGGAAAAATATAGTTGCACTAAATAAAATTAAGATAAAACAATTAAGAATATTGTTATTGTTTAATGCTAAAATCGCAATATCAAGGAACCCGAACTGACAATAGACCTACATACATAGTTTCTTTTCTCAGATGTCACAAATATAACGAGTAGATATATTTAACTAGAAAAATAATAATCATTTACAAAAATAATGACTCTTTAAGTGGGTAGGTAAGTACTGAAATCTAATTTAGTCGCACATTATTAGGTGTGAATATTTTGTTATCAATTACACAGTTTACTAAAGGCTTTGCCATAAGTCACACCTCGTTGCGATTACGTGCAAAGCGTGCAACATAATCGATTGGATTATTCGATTAAGCACATATACGCGTATCGGGGTAAACTAAATTGAACATGTCCATGTTATGTATTATATGCAATAAATAATCAATACAGGAGTGTTGAGAAGGAACTTTGAATTGATGTGATTTAGTATTACTTCAAACGCGATCGTGATTAATGTTTGTCATAATAGGTAGACTATTCTCTATTAGGAGTCATAAGTGACAAAATATGGAACGAAACGTGTTTTGCAATCTGAAAAATTGCAATTTATTCTTTTAATAATACCTTGATAGTAAAAAACGAATCAACCTTTAGTTACTTTATGTTTCATTTTTATTCAATTCGAATTCGACTTTTAACAAATATTCATTCCCAATTTTTTTTTAATAAAATCGGTTTATTTCAATAAATATTTTTTTATTACCTACTTCTTTTAAATAACTATTATGTTGTTATTATTTATATTATTATTCAAAACTATTTTAGCCTAGGCAATGACCTGACCTGTTTCTTGACCTTCTGACTAGTTTGACCTGAAGAGTGCCAGGACAAGCTGACATTGCCTAAGCTAAACTAGTTTATCCTAATGTTTAACGCTAGTTAACTAGTTTAACGCTTTGGCTTAACTAGTATGGCCTAGGAAAAACTAGTTTAATCTGGAATCGGGTTTTGCCGGTAACATATATAGATAATATTAATATAATATATATACTATTGTATAATACTCAATTAATATATGACATCTTTTGTAAGTACGGGTACTTTAGCAAATAAAGAATCGGAATCTGAAAGAAATTAGTAATTGTCCATCATTATTTGTTATCTTGTGCAAGATATTATTATATTATCAGATAAAATATTTGCCGCCTGCGCTCCTGTTTCGTATTCCATAAAAAATCTATTTTGCCGACCTCAAAAAAAGGTATTTCTACATTTGACCCCTTAAACGCTGATTGGCCCCATCTAAACACTAATACAAAAGAGCACAATTGAAAGTTAAAAGATCATATTATAGCTTGATAGGTTAATTAACGTTCCTAAAACCATTATGACGTTTTGCAATTTTCACAGCAATGCGGTTGACAGTCGATTGGGAAATGGCTATTGTTTCAGCGACACTATTCAATAATGATTAATCTACTTCCTTGCTGTTCTGTGGCAGTGGTTACGTACATAAGCGATTAATAGAATATAATCGTGATACTGATCACTAAAAGTTACTAACTGTATCCACCCCTTAATTATCGTCCCCTACTGAACCTCCTTAATATACGTTGTATTGTGCACGAAGGATGTATGGCCTTGAAACGCCACGCTGACCAAGCGCGTTGACGAGTCCACTCTTAGAGGCAGTGTTAGTTCCTTAGACCTTATAGTAGTAGAGGCTTAGTCCCTTTTACAACAGCCACGGCAAGACATGGGGTGATGGTATTCTAAAGCCGGCAAAGCTTTTCTTCTTTAAGATCTTTTGCTTAGCCTTCACTGAGTATAAATGTGAAATTATCCCACATTTTCTTTATTTATTTCTTTATGGAAAAAAGGTAAGTGAATACTGTCGTCCATGGATATTCACAATACATGCCAACATCAGTCCAGAATGACAATACAGTTACAGTATACACATATACAGTTGGTTGGTAGTGTATCCCCCGGATACACTACCAACCTTTGGAGATATAGGAATGGGTTGGGAAAATGGGGAGGTATAGGGTGAGATGGGAATGAGCTCTGGCATATCTAACTCACTATCGAAACACGTGCATACATTGGGAAAATAGGATAAGGTGGGGGAAAATGCAATACATTTCAAGGTAGTCTTTTATGAATTGAAACCTTATCGCTTTATCGTTAGATCAATTTTCTATTTAAATAAGAGTCTTGAAACAACGAAATTTTTGAAATTGGAAAATCTTCGACTAATTCATATTAACATACCGACAATAGTTCCTTTGGCACAGTTATTGAGCTTGTCCTCACATGTATTCAGCACTAGCCGTGCCCGCGACTTCGTACGCGTGGAAGTATACTTTGATTTATAAAGCTTTGTTTCTATACAACATCTTTTCTTACCGTCAACCGATTTCGATGAAACAAAGCCTATTCGAAGTTCCAAGCTAAGCTTAATTAACCTGTGGATACCCCATGAAAATCCGATCCATAGTTTTGGAGATTAGTATATTCGAACAGACAGACTGGCAGAAATTTTCAAAATCGTCTTTTTGTATTCTGATACTCGCCTCCAATCGGTTTTCGGTAAATATATTCAATGTACAGACACACTGGTTCTACAGTTTTATCGTATGTATAGATTATGTAACTATGTATATATTTTGAATTAAAGTTATATACATTTTGTATAGTTTCAAAAATCTCCTTTAACAAGATAACACTCGTATGTCTGATGGATACGACTTTTCACGAGTTAGTTAATGTTAAGTGGTATTCATTGCACTACTGTGTCGTGGATGCAGCACTAATTCCTAATTAAGGTGATTAAATATAATGCGGCACCGCTCTCCTTCTAGAACTGTCTCCATTTAGGAACGGCCTTACATTTTTAAATATAATGAAGGATATAAATAATCATTTACCCCCAGTAACATATTTCATCCGTTACCTACTACAAAAATAGGCATTGTAATTTCACAGGAGCATTTTACATATCCATTGACAAAAAATCGTAAAACATACTCTTCCGATTGTTGTTATAGCGTTATTCATTTTAGTTATTTATCTAAACGTTATTGCATAAAAAAATGTATAAATAATATATATACCTACATATCAATACAAATAAAATTTTCTACAGTATCGGTATATAAAAATGCGTAAGACATAAATATTTATACAAATATACGGGTGTATACATACGGGTGTACATAAATAATAATCATAATGTGATTTAATATATTTCCCAGCATAAAAAAAAATCTGTGTCGGAATAAAGAAACGCCTTTCAGTTTGAAGAACCTATCTATTAAAGGGAATGTTAGTGGTATCTAATTCTGCCAGCTTACTAAACAATTACTACTAAATTACTAAAATCCAAACATGTTAAGCAATTTTCTTAAAGAGCCTATGTATGTATAATGTATATGCATGGTATTTGGTACGCTTTTTGTATAAAGTTGGCCCATTTTACATTCACTCATTGCGTGTAACACGTCAAGCCTCGGTCCGCCAAAACACATTCCACTCACTATGTCTTAAGTAAACCAGTAGGTTATAATATCTACATAGATATATAGATAAAACTCTTTATTTGCACACCAAAAACAAAACAATAACAGACTTTATAGTCACAAAAATGCACAAAAGGTTGTCTTGTCGTTGAAAGCGATCTCTGCCAGACAAACTTTAGGTAGAGAGAAAAAAAAAATGGGTGCCGGAAACTTTCGCTTGACGTATACTTTAGTGTGCTATATTTCTGGCAACACTGATCACTGGCGGGAAAGTGATATACCGTTTGACAGCTAACTTTTTTGTAATGGCGGCAAATTGAAAATATTTTTTAACAGTTTTAAAATGGAAGTTAATAAGGAGAAAATTAGATATGTTTTACAATGTTTTTTCGACAAGGGTATGAATGTTTCTAGTGCTCGAAAGAGATTTGTGGTGTTTACGGAGAAGATGAACTACTGCAAAAAAATGGTTCAATCGATTCAGGTCTGGTAATGAGAAGCAAATACAATATTTTCTTTTAAGTGTAGTTGTACATCAAAAGGAACAAACTCTAAATCAAAATCTATATCATCAATTGTACTGAGATTTCTGGCTTATACTATCGCGATGCAGCAGTAAGCGGATACCTACACATAGGTACACACTGAGCGACCTGTACCTATGTCAACGGGTAAGCTAATTTCTATATTTTATTACAGCTCGTAATATCCGGGAGCTCTCAGACGCAAATGCAGTCTCTCCAAACATAATAAAATATGCCAGCGGCCGTTTTCGTCCAATAACTTTATTGACGAGCCAATAAATTTAAGCTGGACCGATAAATAGACCACTGAGGGCGGTAATTCTACTTCAAATGTGCTCTCTTATAATAATTAATAATGAAAGTTTCCTTTTATGGCTTTTACTGATACCTTCACCTGAGAAAACGGGTAATTTTGGACAGCTCGTATAAAATTTGCCATATTTTCAAAACTGATAGATTGGTTAAAACTGTCAAGAATCCCATTTTGTCGTCTACCGATGTCTGCTAATTTTCTGAGGTGGTGTGGAGAAAGGGGATAAAGTCACGAAATTTAAGAAATGAGGATTTTTTGTATTCTTAGCCTATATAAGTCAATTCTACCACGAATACTAAACTATGCCTACACTTCTCTTCACTTACTGTAACTCACCAGAATATGGCCTTAAAACCTCGTGTTGGCCAACTTGGTTAGCAAGTCCACTCTTTTAGAAGTGGTGTACTTCCTCAGGGGTTGTGGTAGCGGCTTTGTGATCCCTCAGTCGCCTTTTACAACAGCCACGGAAAGAGATGTGGTGATGATAATCTATAGTCGGCCGACACTACACGCCCATACACATTGATTTTCACTTATTATACGTATAAACAACGTTCAACTCGTCCGCTTATCACCAAATTACCGTGTTTAAATTTTGTTAAAAGTGACACATTTAGTTAATTTTTGTGACTTATCCCCTGTTTCATTAACATCGAAGATTTATTCCAGTAGATATTATTTTCCAAATCGTCAACTATTTCAAGGCCAAGTTTTGCAAGGGCGATTTTAACGGAATACAAACAAAAGATAAATGGTAATAAAGGTATGATGTACAACATGAAGATTGCGTATGTCACACTGATCCTTCCACCTCACAACACCGGTTAATAAGACCGCTGTGATTTATTGCAGCTAGCTACTGTCCTAACATTATTATACGCGACAATATGACAAAAGATAATGCTCCACTTGCAGAAGGATATAAATGCCAACATGAGAAATGAAAATAAGAAGGGACCAAGTCACGCATCCCGCCAGCCCTAGTCATGTGGTTCATGAAATGAACCTACTCGTAGTTCGACAGAAAATCAATTAGCAAACGGGGATAATAAGGCTACCATTTTAATATTTAACAGGGGTCGACGCTGCGACGTGAATTAAAATTATTACCTTAAAAGGGTTGTCGTTTGCGGTGAAACTACAAGTACTAATGCTGTTATTTTTTTCTTCGGTCAAGAGAAAAACATAATTCCTCTCATTTTCTCTCTTGATAAAGAACGAATGAAATTTTTTTTATATTTTTTTTTTTTGCAATCGCTTAATTCTTGTGGCGGCTTTCAAGCGGCCTTTCAAGAGTCACCGGACTTGTTTAATTTAGGGCGAGCGCAGGAGGCGCTCAACCAGGAACATAATGTGTGTTGCAACGAGCCTAAGGGCTCCCCCGCCGGTAAACCGGCGGAAGGAACGGACCTGGGCTTAGGGGTTGCATTGGAGGGATACCGCGGGATCGCGAGTCGATGAGAGTTTTGATAATTAATAATTTGTAAAATCAACTGTCAAAATTTCCGTCGTACCTTTTCAACAATCTTTAATATCAACATAAGAGTTATCAAACAATAGTAACCGTGTACGTATTACGTATTTTGACAGATGTTACACGTTTGCACCTCACATTCCAGTGACACGAGTGGCACAAATCATGATAAGTGATACTGATATCCCTACAATATTTGCATATTTCGCCATAAAATAGGTAATTATAACTTTTAATGTAAATTATGGTATTTCAACTTTTAATGTAGATATTTTAATGTCGTCAACTACCTCCAATTGTATGTCACATATAATTACACTGATTACATTTTTTTTTTAAATAACCTAAAAATTATAACAAATATATTCCGTCAAAACTATTTTATCAGTAAACCCCTTTCCACGTATGGAGTTGAAAACGTGTGCTGCGTTTTAATCGCTGTCTAACGCACCCTTATCGTCTATTTGCCCCCTGGGGTACATGGTTGCAAGTAGTCTCTGGAACGGTTTTTACATAATAGCTTCAGGACAAACCGATAACACAGTTATCTGTGAAAGTAACAAAGTTTGGAAACGATCATTATTTAGTGCAAGGCTTCGCTATCAAATAAGCTGGAATTTAGATCTTTGCTTTGAAAGCAATTTTAAGATCTGCTTTATTCACTGGACGTTGTATTCACTGAATATCACTGGTATCACAGAAACAAACATAAAACATGATAATTTGTATTTATTTTAGTGTTAATTATTTTTGTTTTATAGGGCGCTCTGTAATATTATCAATTTGTAAGTATTTGACCCTTTGGACGTGTGCTTCATTAGTTCGTGTGCTGTAAGTAGGCATGGAACTAAACATATTCGAACCCATGTGAGTAAGAAGACGCAAGTAGCCGCACTCTACTAGGAAGACATGCGATGCATAAGTTTTATAATACAGTAACCAGCCCTTTAAACATCCATTGCTGGACATGGGCACATCGTCTTGTCATCATATACTTTGTCTTGATGGCAACTGCATGAGGAATGTGTGGCATCAAAATGCCACGCTGGCCCAGCGGGTTGGCGAGTCCACTCTTTCAGAGGTTGTGTAGTTCATTAGGGCTTGTGGTAATGGCTTTGTTATTCATTATTCACCTTTTACGACATCTACGGGAAGAAATTAGGTTGGTGCTATTCTAAAGCCGCCACCAGACAGTCACAGACGATAGCAATAATACAAAGAAATATTAACAGTTGGGTCGTTATTAAATAACTACAATAATAACACGATCAATATCTTGAAGAACCCCATAGCAGCAATAAAATTATACATGTAGCTTTAGTGCAAACAGTTCTTTGTTCTTTATGGGGCAACCCTTCATAGATTTTTGACATACTAATTAAGTTGAATGAAAGATCGCATGATCCAACATGGACATTTGTTTTGCAATTAAAACTGACAGTAGGTCCATCAGATAGAAGTAATTGCACATACTTAACCAATGCCAAATACGTTTGCTTTTTTTATAGATAACGAAACTTAAGATGATAACAAAGACTTGGACAGATAACGAAACGAAGCTAATGATGTGACTGTATGACGGAGCTATTATCCTTCCCTTTTATCAAAAAGAGGTAAATGATCCAAAAGAATTCATGGTCAGCTAAAGTCTAAATTATCGAAAATAGCTCGTATTCGATAATCATAATAACACATGTTATTTTATAGAATTTTAACGATTTATGAGCATCACGTGACGCATTTATGAGATATTCATATCTTTACAAATACAAAAGATTTTAATGTCTTTTCATAGATCCAGGCTACCTTTGTAAATCATTTCTGTCAAAAAACACTTTTTCCAAATTTGTTCCTCACTGTGTTTATATGGGACAACCGCTTTAATAGTGGTATGAAATGAAATACAAAAAGTACAATTATTAAATTCATATCCACACGCAACTGCATCACATAACGTCATAATCCCTTAATATATCAATCAATTTGCGAATTCAAGCAAAATACTCGTTAATTACGAAGTGAATCGAGCGATTCCACACAATTTAAGCAAGCCGCTCGCTTAATCGTCGACCCGCAGGAAATGGCGGGAACCAGTTCACGAGTCAAATTTTTAATGGTTAATTAGCTAACTACGATGCACGTTAGCCGATGACATGATCCCATTTCCTGTATTTAAACGGTGCATCATAACTTCAAAAGTTACAGACGCTATCTTCGTGAGATACGACTTAAGTTTACTGAAATCGAGTATGTAAATTATTAAACGTGTAAACCTTTAATAATTTAGTTAATAACTGTAATAAGTTCGTACCATCGCTATGAACAACTAAAATTAAATAAGGAATTAAATAATTAGATCAAACCCAATTATGTCTATATAGTAAAGTTTCCTTACATTTTTAAGTAATTGTAGTTATAACTTATTATTCTAATGGTAACTTAGAATAATAATAAGTACTTATAATAATAATAATAAGTTTTAATCTTCATATATGTCAATGGTGCATTCTGCACATTCTGTCAGTGTCAAGTTTTCTTCGTAATAATTAATAAACAATTTCAAAGTCTAAAACGTATCCTGTCAATGTCCAGTACCGTCGAAGTAATTCAGGAGTCGCTCAGTAAAGCGATAGTGGGTTTACTGAGGATAAGAGGACTCTCCTTGGAAGCACATGAAAAACGCAGTCCCACGCTTTTATTTGATTATCACAAACACCACACACGAAAATCACTTTGAAGTTTAATAGTATATCACTATTAAACCCCAAAACGCCTAATACATGTTTTTTTACAATAATCAAATATAAACTCAACTTCACTTTCCGAGTTCCCGCCAAAAAGTTGATATTGTAGCTTATCAGTTTTTATACTTACAATTAGTTCACAACGTTAGTTACTTACTTTCTGCGTTTAGATTTTCTCTTAGACAAAAATCAAATCAATCGTTTTTATGCCCTTCGTATAAATATCTAGTTATATTTTCATTAATAACTCTACTTAATTTCTGAACTGAATACACTCAGAGAGCTTGATTCCACATTTGAATTGAAAAAAAAAAATGTTTTTATCACTGCAACGGCCATTTCCATTCAACTGCTTCGCTCGCTACGCATGTTGAAGTACAGGGGAGCATCGGTTGATGCCGCCTCTCCACGGCAATTTATTCCCCAGCTTGCCCACTCGAATTTATTTACTTCCCATTGACATTCGGCAACGGCGTACTGAGACCGCACTTGATTAATGGTGCGGTACTTAATACAATAAAACTGATGAGTAGTGAACCACTTGTAAAAAGAAGCACATGAAAAACTTCACGATTTGATAGTACACCAAAATATGACGCAAATTTATAATAGAACTATTGTCATCTCGGACACAATGATACCCTGTTGTTTGTGGTTTAAATGTATAATTTTGGTTTTAAAAACAATTTTGAAACAAACAAGAAACAACAAAAATAATCTAAGTTAGAAAAGAATGATCAGCAGTGGATGTTAATTATTTAACATAACATAAGTTACATTACAGATTATAAAAATCAATGCGTATTGCGTACATTCTTTATAACGATTGCTGTAAGAATTCCACAGCATACCTGCTGAGAACCCGCTCATTTAAGAACAAATGTCACAACGGCTCGCTGACATTTTACTAATATAACATATAGCACGTGACACTGGACCATTACGTTGGAGGTGAGTACGAGATGGAACCTCCTCCAGTAATGTAATGAATACGCACACTGAGTACGTATGAGTGCTTTAGTAAGTACGAGTACGATGAATAGTTAATAAGGTTAAATAGTTAAATATATTACATACCTTAAATAGAACATTGTCTTAAGTACATTTAGACCTCGATTAGTACATTTTAAATATCAGTTTAAAGTTCGACAAACTTTTGATGGAACAGATCTTGCAGATATGAGAAACATGATTTTTTCTTGGCAAGAGTTGTGTTTTGGAAACTCGAAACGAAAATTAATAATTTAATTTAAATACAATAACTGCTATTATCCAACTTCTATTTTAAAATAACTATGTTTCTTTTGTAAGAAAAACACTTGGGAAGCAAATTTTATCTTGGTCCCTTGAAACCTACATAAAAACGACCAAATTTTTGCTGTCAGATATAAAGGTGACTTTTATATCTTTATACCTTATCCCCGAATCGAGCAAGAACAAAGGATCAAACAAAATCCGTTGCTTCTTAGCTTCGTGGTTACGTTTTTGCCTGCTCTTTCTACGATTTTCTGTCATGATTTAAAAAAAATAAAAGCAACTGAATTATCACCGCTATGTTATATAATATACGTATGTTGCATATCATCATTTCAATCGATTTAATTTTCAAAACATTTCATCCTGCTGGCTGGTTGAAAGTATCAAACTTTCTCATTGGTCAAGTATTATCATGCCATCTGAACTTCGATCAGTCGTCCATTAAATTCGGAAAAGCACAGAATAGGTTGGCCTCAGGCAAAATTGGGATTATATCCAATTTTCTGTATCAACAAGAAGAAGTAGACATGTGGTTGAAAATTTTTGATAAGAAAAGAAGATTGTCTAAAAGTGAAATTTCTTATAAAGTAATCTCACTTTGACGTAACATTTTGCCGTAACCCATTGGTCACATGACCATGTGAAAATACACTGTACATTTTGGGTTCATGTCAGTTATCCATAAGGGACAGAATATTATAGGATAATATTAAGTCTGTTCGAGAGAACAGTTGCAGAGTTCGCAGAAAGACCTGATTTTTAATAACTTCTAAAGCTTTAATCACCCCAGGGTTCGGATTTTTGCGTTTGTAAACGAGCTATTATGCTGACTTTATAGTTCGTATTCGTAGCTCCAATTGTGTGAACGAATTTGTTCTACAACATTGTATTTTGTGTTGGCGTCACCTAGCTTGTCGGTATTATTTTCATTATCAACTTGTAATTTATAACTTTAATTATCATAAGCTGATGATGAATCGCCATAAGTTGATAATGAACTGTAAAGGAGTTTGTATTTATTCGTACGCTCGATTGATCGATTATACATACTTATAATATATTTTAATTAAACATGTCTTAATCGCCTTCGTTTAATCTTTTATTTTTGTCTATTTCGGCTGGGTTACATCAACAATTGTCACAAACTGACAGCTAACACCGCCAAAACATCAAGTAGATTTTTGAAGAAGGCTGCCGGCGAGCATACAGTCCACTTGGTGGCAACTGGATACTGTCGTTGATGGACATCCGCGGTACATGCCAACTTCAGACCACAACGACAAACGATGGCACGCTACCCCGATGCTCTGCCTGCCTTTGAAGATGTAGGAATGGATTTAGAGGAAGGGTTTACCCATTTCAAAACCCATGTTATGTTTACCCATTTTATTTAGGTAAAATAAATTAGTTAAACATACGAATGCAAAGCGTGAAAATCTTATAGTTGTGTAGGTAGTAAGTAATTACCAACAGAAGTCTATAAATGTGTATCGGGATCAATAGATGATTAAATGTTAACCTATTTGTGCCTGTGTGCGTCTGAAACAATACTCGTATGTAATTTTATATGACCTTTGTTGTTACTTTTAATAACCTGTAACAATTAGTGGATTGATTTTAACAAATACTAATGTCTTCCGATACGAATACTCTACACAATAATTAACACAATATCTGATCTGATTCGTGAATGTGATAAAATTAAAGTCAAGTAAATATTCCGCCATATTTATTCGTCGCAAAGAGCAATTTGTTTATTTCCCGCTCAGCTTCCGTTCTGTAGACATTTCCTGGGACGGAGTAATTGAGGAAATTTTACATAAGACGAAAGTGATTAAAGAAACTAAATATTGTCTGGATATTATAATTAAATATCTTCATTAATGAGATATGTTTATTTATTTATGGAGAAATTACATAGAAATACATACAATAAAACTAATTATATAAAAAAAATAACAAGTGTTCTTAGTCTTAGGATACATTTCTCACTAAGAACATAAAATGCTATTTCCTTCCAGGCGTGAATTAATAGTGAATAGTTTCAACATGTAAAAAATATACAATATATATAAGCAAAAAATGTTAAATTAATTACATGGGATATATTAAATATATATTTTTTTTTAAGAAAAACTACTTTCCACAGACTTTTCTGTCCGTGTCCTTTTTTAACTCATTTTTTTTTATTAATATTGATTCTACTTATTTTCTTACTCCTGCTTAATCACACTATTCAATATATACATATGCATTATACATTGTTTTATGATACGTTTTTTTTTTTTATTTTATTATTATTATATTTTTTTTTTTGTAATTTTTTTTTGTTTTTTGTTTATTAAATATATTAATACTCCTGCCCTTGAAGAGATTTCCAAAGAAATCTACCTGCTGCACAGACCACTGGAGGGCGCGTTACGAAAATGTAAGTTATCGAAAATATTCTGAAGTAAATTTCGACGCCTTTATATACACAAGCCGTACATATAGTTGATTAGGATTCATGAAGTTTACTTTTCTCTAGACAATATTTTTTCTAAAACTTACGTAAATTAAGAAAATCTACCCTCGCGACCTTCACTTGTCATTAGTGTTTTTTGAAAAAAGTAATTCTTTTCAATTATCTTTATAAGTATTACAAAAACCACACTATAGAGTATGTAGCTGTTTTTTATATTTGCGATTTCCTTCCTTTTTTTCATACAATTTCTCATTCTCAGTTATTTTTACTTCTAATCTGGCAACAAAGCAATGTTAAACAATTCTTAAAAAAATATGTTTAGCAGAGCTAAAACAAGTGTCCTCTGTAAATGTCAAAATATTTAGAACAGTCCTGTGCAAATATGAGCATCGGTCCAGAAGCTGACGACCGTTGTCTACGTGATAATTAGTAGGGATTAACAGGATATTACCGGGGCTTGGTGTTGAACAATTATTACATCCAGGACACGCTTCCGCGGTGTCTGGAATCAGGTTAGTTCCGTCTCAAGGATTTGGTCTCCCATAATATATCTGGCTTTCCGTAATTAACATTTCTTAACAAAACTGGTAAATTATAGACGGAAGCAATTGCCTATTATGTTTCGTTCTATGAACACCAATCGATGCAACCTTGAATTCATATTTTATTTCTATCTTAATAACGTTCAATCTTTCAGTCACAAAATAACTCGCCAATGCTTTAGCATTGACATACAATGTAGATCATGTATGTACTAATGGGTAATTTAACATTGGGCAACGCTAAATCGAATTATTTATATTTTGACGAACAGATGTTTTTTAAATGTGCATCATTCGATAAAAATATTTACTTTCTCAAATCGTTATTTATAGTCGTGATGTGCGATTATTATATCTTGCAATAGCATCGATGTCGATATTATAAGATTCAGTAGCGACATTTTTTTTTGTACAATGAAGTCGACAATATATTATTTTTACATATTATAATTTTTACACGACAATATTTTGAAAGGTTTTACTCCCTTCAATATATTGTCGACAGGGGTGATATTTGTTACACATACTGTGGTCACACTATATGGAACGTTTATTAATAACTAATTTACTAACCTAATATCTACTTTTTATTTATTTATTATAAAGATTAGTACCTTGTAGTACTAATAATCTCTATAATATAAGTTGTGTGGTGGTAAGGTAACCCAGCTTGATGGCAGCATTACATATAGGTATGTACAGTACTCTAAACACGGTCTTTTGCCAGCTCTGGGTTGGTGTCGACAAAGCGTTTCACTGTGAAACAAATAATTTTCAATCGATGATAATCTCCTTTCTTATCTTTATTTTCCTTACTTCAATTCACCACTTCTTATCTATTGTCAAGTGAAGTCAAGCCTGTTGACTGCGCGCGAGTTTATCAAATTCATATACAACAACTCAACAGAAGCCGTTTGATATTTTATTCCCACAGTACTAGAAATACTTAGGTCATTAGATAAGTTACTTCTTAAGACACTACTTAAAGATTTTTTTTAGCTTTCACCAAAATAATCCCTGCCTATTTTCGTCCTGACCTTTTTACGATATCTTCTTGGGTGTTCGCTAACTTTAAAAATAACCAACACGATTCAGTTACAGCCGATTTGTCCCGATCAATTTCGATTATTAATATTTATTGTTTCTAATCTAATTAATATTAAACTAATTATATTAGTCTGTGTTAAAAATTGATTCTCCTTAAACTGTTCACGTAAACGAAAAAAAATCTTTATAATATGTGTATAATTTATTCCAATTTTTATTTTCTGTAATTTTGTTTCACTTACACCTACCAAACCATTCCTAAATAACTCCAAGGTTGGCATGGCCGTTACCACGGTGGGGTAGGGTGGGGCGCTTGTCTCTCCCTGGCATAGGGAAGATTAAGTGCAGATTTTCTGTATTACACAATCTCTATTTAAAATTATAAAAAAATATCTGCTTTGCCCCCACTTGGATAAAATCCTGACTACGCCCTTGTTGGCTGGGAGAAAATACTTTATAGCTAATGCTATAAAAAGCTTTTTTCAACCTTTTGTTAAAACAATAAAGTGTAAAATAAATAAATAAAAGTCCCTTTCCTCAGAAAATGTGAAATGTGTTTGTATGCTCAAAATTATACTCGTCGCTTATATTTTTATTACAAATGGAAAAACACTGTAAAGAAAACAAAAAAATGGAAAAATATTATTGTACGTTAACAATAGATCTTATAAAAATCTCAACACTCGAAAGAAATGTGGCAGTAAAATATCATTTCCCATCAATTTTCATGGAAGAATATTTTCTCAATTTATCAAGCTCTTCGGTTTGTTAATGAGCATCTTAAGGTGAAATCTTGAAGGATTTTTATTGACGTACTTTGTTTACCTTTTCGTAATAGAAATGTTCGCTGAATTAATGAAAATTAATTGTCAAAATGGGTAACTATTCTCTATGTTGCAACTTAATATTTCAGTATTATTGCGACCATTTTGTTTTAGTTTTATTACGATAGATAGATAACACTCTTTTCTCCTACTTGCTCGGAAATGGTTTCATTATTTTAAAAAAGAAATACGTCAATCGGCTCTTTTCTGTACGCACGCCAGCAATTTCCAACACGACAATAATAGAGATTGCTGGACAATAGCGAGATTATTTTTAGTGCACACTAACATAAATTAGGTTTTTTTAGGTACACGATATTTATTATTATAAAGGCTGAATGTGCATTTCTTTTCAAAAGTTTTAAAAAAGAACAAAGACCGCGCGCAGTCGAATTGGCGGCAATGAAAATCTGATACCAACTCTGTATGTTCTGTGGATGTTATGTTCTCATAAGTTTATCACAATTTTAAGTTGTCTAATAAACAATGAGTACTAGTTCGTTGGAAGGTGAATTAGATTTAACGCCACCAAACATAGCTGAAGAAGCAAAGATACTTTCTGAAAACCTGTTACCACTTAAATCGAGAGAAAATATGAAAAGGCATATGAAGATTTCATCAAGTGGAAAACTGAAAAGAAAGCGAATTCTTTCTGGGAAAACTTCTGTTTCTTGAATTAATTTGTTTATTGTTTCCTCGCAAATTAGAGAAAAATACTATACAAGTCTCGGCCGAAATAGCAATTAACGGCCTCGTTTATTTAAAAAGGACTCTGCTTCGCCTCGTCCTTCCAATATTACTCGGCCGTCAATTACTTTATTTCGGGCCTGGACAGTAATGTACTATTATTGCACAACAAAAACAAAACAAGACATTAACAGGCATTGTAACACATGAAATGCACAAAAGGCCTTGGTTATTATCGTGTGATATCGACCGACTTTAGAATAGCATCGCCCTATCTCTTCCCGGGGGGTGTTTTAAAAGGCCACTAAGGGATAACAGAGCGGCTACCACAAGCCCTAAGGAGCTACTTCACCTCTAAAAGAGTGGACTCGCCAATCCACTTGCCCAACGTATCGTTTTAAAGCCACACATTCCACGAACACGAGGCAATTTGCTCCGTTGACTCCAACACTTCCGGACTTCTTATCCAGCCAGCATCGGCAAACTTCTTCAAATCGTCGCTTCACACTGCTGCTCTTCCCGGTACGTTGTCTCCATTCAAGGACTCGTCTGCCCCATCGTTTGTTGGTCCAGCGGCAAATATTAAAATATGCTGCAGTTGCAAACAAACATCATATTAAAAATCTTCCTGTCGAAAGTGAATTCTCGTCATTTCCCTATGAAAGGATTGTAATGGCTTCTTAAACAATGGAGCTGGAAATTGTTCAGTCTTCCGTGTGACATCAGTGCGTTCATTTTGCTTTTGCTGCCTCACTATAAAATGACGTCATGACAAAACGAAATATTTTAAACACGTATATCAACAATAAATCCACGTGTATTTATAGTCAATCGTAACCCACAGGGGATCATATTAACAATAACTGGGTACGCGCGGTGGACCATGACCTGTGTGTCCTGCAATCTGCAATGGACAGGCGTACATATACATATAAATATATAGATATGATTGTATTTACTGCTGCATTAGTATAGGTTTTACTTGAATGTACATTGTTACCAATGATTATTCTATCTTCCCAATTGTTGAAACCTTTTTTATACAGAGAAGGTTGCAGACGAGCAAACAGTCCACTTGATGGTAAGTGGATCGATTCATCCATACAGTTTCAAAGTTTATAGCCGTTGATATCGATCGATTAATATAAAGAATAATTTATAATAATAATTTACCTCATAAAATAATAAACAATAATAATAAACAAATCTTCATATTGTTACAGATAAAAATTAGAATGACTTGCCGACCAAAAATGCGCTAAGAACCTCGTCATAGTAAGTATGATTTTAAAAACATTTTTCAAGTTGACAGTTTATTGCTCGGAAATTTTTGCAGTTTGTTAACTCGTAGGGCTATAGTGCCAGGACTTGCAGGTGCATTTCAACCGAAATGAAATGAAATGAATCAGAAAAACAGCAAATGCCTAGTTTTCTCAGAATTTAATCCACTGAATTGGTACCACTTGGGAAATTATGAATAGTTCAGTACAAATTAATAGACTCATCGAACTGCTCAAATGCCTGTGTCTGTCTATACGTGGATTGTACTAAATATAGTATACTCGTATGTATTGTAGGATAAGAATTCCTTGACGATTTAACCGATTTAAGATTTACGACGATTTAAGAAAATAAAAATTTTCTAATTTTAACCCGAAAAGTATCTCCGAATCGCTAAGCAATTTTATATTTATCGCTAAGCGCTGATCCGTATCAGGTCAATCGTTAAGACTCCACGTTTTGTCATTTGACAAAGAAGTAAATTCACTGACATAACTCATACAATTAGAAAGCTGTAACGCTAAGCGGAGTGTAATGAAGAGCAGAAAGAAGATCGTGCGTGGCGAACCTTAGGAAAGACCTATATCCAGCAGAGGTAGGGTGATGTCATACAGCATCACCGTTTCCATCACCAGCCCTTCTATCGTCCACTGCTAGACACGGGCCTCCACATTGTCTTGTACGTGAGGAATATGTGGCCATAAACCACCACGCTGGTCAACCGGGTTGGCGAGCCCACTCTTTTAGAAGTGGTGTACTCAGATGTGGGCTTATGGTAGCGGCTTTGTTATCCCTTAATTGCCTTTTGCCAAACCCATGGGAAGACATGGGGCGGTGCTATTGGCAAAGCCGGCCGACATCGCACGGCCATAGGATACCATTGTATAGAATGGTAGGATTTAAAATGAAACTGGAAGCATTTCTGATTTTCTCTTATCAAGCTATACGACCTTTGACCTTCTATTGTTATCTTTTGTATTATCACTCGCCTTCTGGTGATAATACAAATAAGTGTATTCATTTCAGCGCAAATATTGATTATAAATAAAAGTTACATTTAACAAATTCTAATTACTGATTTTGATTATGGTATTCATAGTTAAGATGTGCCTAAACACAATTGGGTCTCATGTCGGCACGTACTTTTTGTTACGTTAATTAAATATGAAATATATTGTCGTTTTGTTTGTAGCATGACTTCTACAAACGGCTGGTAATATATTCACCAAAAACAAACCACGAATTAGTTATTTTGCTGTCTAGCTAGTCATTTTGTTACTTAGTCGTTTCGCTATTTAATCGTTCTGTTATGTAATCGATCCGGACGAATTGCGTTTAAATCCTTTGGAGATTTTTTCTAGTAGTTTTTTTTGCTATTTTGACTTCCTGCTTGGTGTCCCGTGTGGGCAGAAGCTTGTCATCGGACCATACTTTTTTTGAAAATGAGGAAAGTACCTCGGTGACTGTCAATCGCGATCGCTATCGTGGCATGTTGACAAACTTTTTTTGTCAAAAATTGGGTGAAATGAACATAACTGCCATGTGGTTTCAGCAGGATGGTGCCACTTGTCACACTGCGCGCGAAGCAATGACGTTGTTGCAAACCAAGTTCTCAGGTCGTGTTATCTCTCGTTTTGAAGACCAAAACTGGTCGGCAAGAAGTTGTGATTTCACTTGCTTAGATTTCTTTCTGTAGGGTTTTTTGAAAAAGCAAGGTCTATACAAACCACCTTAAGACGATTGAAAAACTCAAAGACGAATTTGAACGCCAAATTAACGAAATCCCGCCATCCTTACTCGAAAAATTATTCCATAATTTCATAGAAACTCTTGAATTGAAATCTTAACTCTTAATTTAATTATGGAATCTCAATTGGATTATTGAAGAGTATGAAGTATAGTAGGCATGGTGCTCGCCAACAAAGTCGCGGTCGTCATTTAAGCGACATTTTATTTCACGTGTAATGTCAATAACTGATATGATTATGTAAATAAAAATTTGTACGCAATTTGTTCAAAATTCATGTTCTTCTTGAGACATAAGCTCTGATCAACATAAGAAAACAAATAAATACGCAAAATAAACCTAAATCGCAATTGATTTTAATGTAACCACTCTCTGCAGATACACCTCAAAGGGGGCTCATTGCTGGCAACCCCGGATTCAGATGCGGCAAGTTTGCTCGTTACAGGGGATTTTTTGCCCATTTGCCAGTGTTATTTTAAAGTTACGTTGCCATTGTTCAATTTCAAATTTTCAAGTCTCTTTTTGCTTCATCTCGGCATGAAATGTAACTCGTTAAAATGTATCTTAGGTACTATAATAGAACACACCGTTTGTGCAGTGACTGTTATTTCTTTTCATATATAGCAATGATGCAATTAGCACATTCTGCCAATATCAAATTTTCTTCATAATAAACAGTTCAATGTCTATTTAACGTATCCTGTCAATGTCCAGTTCCGTGGAAGTAAGTCAAAAGTCGCTCAGTAAAGTGATAGTAGGTTTACTGGGGACAGAAGAAGACTCCTTGGAAGCACACGAAAAACGCAGTCTTATGCTTTTATTTGATCAAAAAACTAGCCACAAAAAACACTGAAGTTTAATAAACTATCACTATTAAACTACAAAACGCGCAATACATATTTTTTATAATATTCAAACAAAAACTCAACGTCACTTCACGATTTCCCACCAAAAACTCCAGTGACTATGTTAATTTGACCAATGAAAGTTGAGATTCAAAAAACGCGGAGAATTAAAAAAAAATCTTTTCATGGCAATGGCTCAATTTGCACATTGCGCCAGTATTAAGTTTCGTTTTTCCTCCCAATTAACAATTTGGAACCACAACCCACTCGCCAGTGCTGTCCCGTCGAAGCAAGTTGGGAGTGGCTTAGTAAATTAATAGTAGGTTTACTAAAATAATAGTAATTAAAAAAAGGTTATCATTAAAAATAATAGGGTATCACTATTTTTATTACGAATTCAATGTGCATGGGCCTTCTCAAGCACATTGTATTGCGTACGTTCGGCAAGCCAAGCGGATTGGCGAGTCCACTCTTTGAGAGGTGGTGTAGTTGCTCAGACGGTTTTGTTATCTCATAGTCGCCTTTTACTACACCTATCGGAGGAGATGGCGTTGTACTATGTACGCCTTTAGGCGTCCGACACCACACGGCCGCCGACACCCCAAGGGTCAGTTCACGTACGCTGATAGTCATAATCTTTAATCATACATTGATACTTATGATTAAAGATTTTTAAAGCGTTGAACATCGTGAGGTCCGCAGTCGATCACTATAAAGTTGCATTTATATTTAGGTCTTATTATTTATTTATAATTTTATTTATTTTTCAGAGACGGTGTGTGGAAAATAAATTTTCTAGCAATATTTATTCTATATGGGAAACAAATGGATAATTCCGTAATATGCACACTTAAATATAAAAAAAAAATACAAAAAATCCTAAGGTGCTTCCACAAATTACTAAATGCACTTGTGTGTGCTGCAATTGCAAAGCTGTGAATAGGATTTTGCAAGGTCGGCGGCGCGCCCGCATACCCCCTGGTGTTGCAGGTGTCCATGGGCGGCGGTAACACTTACCATCACGTGGGACCGCTTGCTCGTCCGCCCTCTTATCTATATACAAAAAAATACTATAATAACAATTTAGTATTTTAACCATTTATATGCTGTGTAATTTCATACAGAATTACAAGAAAAACTAAATAAACCAACGAGCCAAGATTTCAAACATTGGTTTAAATTTAGGATAGAAGGGAGCAAATAAAATCAAGTTCTGAAAGTACAAAGTTCTGAAAGTTCGCTATAAGAAATACGTGATCCATTTAAAAATGAATTAATAAAAATAAAGTAGCGAGCCAAAATTCATTCCGTTTTGAAATACAAAGAGCGAATACATCGAGTATTTCAATATATTCAATATTTTCGTTGGAACCGCTGTAAACCATGTTTTCGATATTTTTCTGTTTTTCCTTGTTCGATTATTTAACTGACGAAATTCGCGGCCGTCCCCAGGAAAAAATATTGAATGGGAAAATATTTGGCGTACAATAGAAAAACTTTTGAATGCCAACTATAATTTTCCGGTACGTTTCGGCTAACAACTTATTCAATTTTGGTCTGTTAAATATAACCTTTATCATTTTTTTTCTAGCAGTCGAATCCCGATTACACCGGAAATAGTGGTAATTTTAAAGCCTTTTACAAAGCCTACACAATAATGCTCTACATATTTTAGAAAAAAATATATCTACTAACAACTTAATATTTGTATATTAAAATTTAGTATCTTTTTTAGTTATTAAGTTTTAACATTAAAAATAAATAGATACATGTGTACACAAAATTTATTTATATTTTGTGTAGATTTACAAAGCTACATAAATAATTTCTTGGAGCAATAGAAATGTAGACAGGAGATTATGATTAAAAACGCGAAAATGGGGAAAAAATATGGAAGCGATAACTAATCTACCGTGAAAGAAGTATTAAAAAACCAATGGATCAAATTCAAATTAATTTATGGATTACGTACGGATTATTTATTTATTGGATATAAATTGTGTGAACTAATTTATGTATGGTTTATCATGCAGGTACAGTTGTAGAATATATAACTTTATAAAAACTGCTATTACACCATCTTGATGTTAATCACTTTGTGAGTTAGGGTTTTTATGAAGGCGGCAGACGAGCATATAGTCCACCTGATGGTAAGTGAATACTGTCGCCCATAGACACCCGCGATACCTGCCAACATTAGTTCAAAATGACAAACGTTGTCTCGCCCCCGGATGCGCTGCCTACCTTTGGAGATATAGGAATGGATTTGGAGAAAGGGTTGGGAAAATGGGGAGGGACGTACGTACATTAGGGAAATAAGATAAAGTGGCAAATGCAGTACGTGTCAAGGTAGTCTTCTGTGAGAGAGGGGCAACGTGGCCAGTCGAGCGCGCCCAGCGGCTGTTGGATTGTAGCGTGCACACTCCCCCTCAATAATGTGAAGTGTAATAAGCCCTTTACAAATATCTGTGGTATTTCATTCAAGTACAAAAACACGTCAATGAAGAAGAAAAATTACTTGTATATAAGTACGAGTATGGTGACTGGGGGTCTCAGGAAGGTGATATACATATCTAGATGTGTTATTGTTTCATAAAAGATAAAGGGAAAAAGTAGGTAAAGCCACCGTTGTTTCATTGTTCCCGAACACACTTGACTAGTTCAAGATGGCGGCGATGAGTTCGAGAGGTATCGTGCCCTCGCTCACTCACCTTACACCTCCTCAACAATGTTACTATAACTTTCATCTGAAGAATATTTGGCCAGAGTGGCGTTTTAAGGTCATGCATCCCTCATGCACAAGCCCATGGGAGGCCCATGTACAGCTGTGGGAGGATTACGGTAAGATTTTGTTTAAATATAATAAATGTGGTTGTGAGCAAAATGCGCGTCTTTGCATTGATTCAGACAATATTTCGTTTCAGAATTCTTATTACCACATTATTTATCGCATTCAAACCGACAAAAACCATATAACATGTACAATTAGACGATTATTTATTCTCTAGTTACTATAACCAGTTAATTTTTTTTGTCTCCCAAATCCTAGCAGCATTCGCTTACATAAACAGAATAACTTTTATGAGGTCAGTGGAAAATTAGAGAAATAACATGTTTGCATCAAACTTTTGAGCTCATGAGTTCGTTGATATGAAATATGTCAAATAGGAAAACGTTATGAGGCCACTACTACCGGGGAGTTTGGAGTACTTAGCAAATATGCACAATACCGTGTTATAAATGTATCCGAATGTTAATGAAATGAACGGATACTTGGAAGATATTCACGATTGTTTATGAATATGTCTTTATTTTTAACTGACCTTTCTCCATATAGTCACAGACCATATAGACACAAACTCTCAGTGAACAGTATACTGAAGCAGCCTTCATAATAATGTATAATAAAACCGTTACATTGTATGTACACCAATAATAATCTATCGTAATTATAGACGAAATCGTTGTTTTCGGTAAATTAATATACTTAATAAAAAAAAGAATAGGAGTCAAAATAATAATAATTAATTTATAATAAATAATAAATTACGCCACACTCAATGTCCCAACATGTCCCTTAGTCGTAAGTTCACAAACACATACAAAAACAAACACACCACCCAACAGCGAACGTAACATTTGTCTTTAAACAAATAAATGTCCGAATCGACACACTCCGATCGACTCCGAATCGAACGGAATCGAATCCGTGACCTTTTACACGACAGGCAATTTCACTACGAACTGGAGTATATCAGTCGTGAAACGGGCTAATCGGTCGTTTAATAATAATTTGACATTGTATAACGCCAGAAGAATATGAACAACCTATAAAGTATCTTGTTACGATTATTTTTTACAAATTGTATTATACCTCTAATTTGCCGTATAATAGTATGAACAGTAAATTATTTATTAACGCTGAGCAATGAGAATGCTGAACAAGTGACTGAGTTTAATCAGAATGGATCCAACCCATGATCAAACTTTTTTCATAGCAAAAGTCAAAAACTAAAGTACAGTTTTTAAAACATTTTAACACCTTAGAATTCATATGTTGCACTTTATCACAATTATTTATTTTTGTTATATATTTTGCAAAATGCTCTAACATTTTAAAACTACATGTAGGTGGGATACATTCTGATTAAACCGATCAAGTTAGAAAGAAATATCACCTAAATATCGTGTCCTTTAATGTTTGAGCACTAGATTTGTTTTTCCACCATAATGTTGTAACCACACATCTCAAGCCTAAGCAGTTCCTTTGATGATTCCGAAGCACCATTAGGCTAATTACACACGGCGAGCTTTAGCCCACCAACATACGTATGTCGTTTACTAGGAGACGGCTCAAATATACGAATTAAATTGAAGCACGTATGTGGTTGACGACGAATTCCCTTTAAAAATAAACATTCTTTTACATTATTTTAATGAAACTAGTTGGGTAAAAAGAACAATGGCTGAAGGGAGATTACATTTTCTGTACAACTGTTTATACAAAAGTTGAAACATGTAGTTGTTGTAGCAAAAGTTGTCGTTGCGCGCCCTATGCTACATACATATAGGCACATAGTTTGTATGAATAGGCCGCCGAACTTATTTATTAAAAGTACAATTTTATAAGTTGCGTATACTTCCCGGTCGATAGTAATACACATCGACCTTTAGAAAGAGATTATCTGCTATTTGGTTTTGTAGAGCGTCGTCTCTGTCGTGTGCCATTACGACAGATACCGATGCTAAAACCGAGCTAGCCGATCATAGTCGATGTGTATTACTTTCGGCCGGGATGTGTACATATTATACAACGTAATATTAGCAAGTCGGCCCACAAATAAGATTTCAAGTCACTGCTTATCAACGTATGTTCTTAAATAGCATAGTATGATTCGAATAGGATTGCAAATTATTTTATTTTTTACGCGTAAGAGTAAAAATGTCATTGGTATGGCAAGAGCACCCGTTCACTATTCCGTGTTGCAGCTTCAAAATTACAGATAGCCATGACGATTGCCAACCTTCGTTTATTTTTTATTTATTTTATTAGCATACAAAGAAGACTCATTTTATCACATGGAAATTGGGTCCAAAAAACCGTCCAAATGTCTACTGTGATAGATTTATTAAGGAACCAAGACTCAAAGAAGTTCAAGGTACGAATTAAATATTTTCGAATTACTAAGGCACATTCCCAAATATAAAAGAGAATTTAGAGAAAATTGGCACTTAAAAATTAGTATTCCTTAGGTACAGGTATTCCGTAGGTAATTTATTTGGCACTACTCATATTTCATTCCTATCTCGGTTGCTAAGGGTGCAGTAAGACTAAAACGAGAATTCTTGGTTCTTTTTCGTTATTAACCGATTTGAATGTAAAAAAAGCATCAGCGAGATTGAATATTCTGTTCATTCCTTTCATTCAATTCGCTTTTCTTTTCATGAGCAACTTTGAGCTGAGTAGACCAACTAAATTCCAGTGGCATTGAATCGTTGTCAACCAAAAAAACAAAGTAACTTAACTTCTCCTAACCTATATTGACATTTTGTGAATGTTGTACTCAAGAACTCTGGTTTTCGGACAATAAATTATTCGTAAATCTGTTCGTAAGATCCACAAACTTTGTCAAGACGACATTTAACCTTATCTCACGCATGTCAATAGAACTAATAAAATACTCATACTGCAAGTGAACTAGAAGATTGGTTTCACAACATTTAACTCAATAAATTAGTTGGATGTTCCTAAAATTAATAAAATGAAAACAAAACCTACGTCAGAAAGAAATTACCAAATTCATTAGAAAATTAAATACTGAAACTTGAAAAAAATTAACTTAAGAAAATTCAGATGGAACGTAGTGGAGAGCTATTGCTGACATTGTCCACTGGTGGCAGTGGCACTAGCGGCACTGGTATCCATGATTATTGAGACAATAAAATAAATAACGTCATTCTTCTATAATGCGGTCCTTTACAACATGTGTAGATTTCACAAATTATTTTCTTGTATGCTGTTTTCATTTTAGCGTGTTGCCATTGGGAAGTTTAAAGACTATAAAACGCCATGCTGGCCATTGCCAGACCATCGCCCATGCGACCTCGAGAGTACAGTTATCGATATACGATTTTGTATTGGTAACCATTCAGTACAACTCGGCGGCGGACACTTGCTGATTGGTAACTTCTTCAGACGTAAGCAACGTTACAGAGACAAGTCATTTAATAGAGACCACATATCGAGAAGCGCTGTGTAAGACGTGCGCCGTTCAGGCGGAGACAACTTGAAGATCGAACTTCTTAAGATAAGCAAAACCACGTGTGGTGGCAAGCTTAGGAATGGCCTATATCTAGTAGTGGAAAGACATAAGCTGATGATATCGTTTTTAGTAATTTATTTCATAATATAATTGTGTAAAACGAGTTAAATACCCAATTCGAACAAATGCTTACCAATCTCACAACTATTAGCAAACGTCTTTCCTCATTTGTTATCTTGTGGTCCACCCAGTTGGTATTCATAGTGTTCGCTCAAAAGTGCTCCATGTCACATTAAAACGACAGCGACGCGTGCTTGTAACCACTTTTCTAGGACATTTTCTTATTCGGAAACTTGGTAATGACAGTTTAACTCGGTCGCGGTGCATAACTTTGAAACCGTTTAGGATTTTACTTTTTGTTTGCTGCTTCTTGCTTTGGGCGGGCTTTGCATAAATCGTTGTATCACATTTAAAAGAAATTCATTCATATATTTGGTTTCTGTTGTTTGGGTTTAAAATCAGTATATTATAATCATCGATTTGAGAATACGAGTACATATTAGATAGGTTATACAAGCACTCTAGGGCAGCCACGTCTACAGTCTAATATTGTTCTATGTTCAGTAACTCTCCAATTATTTAATACATATGTGTTTTGAAAATGGAACATTCTTATTGCGTAGTACTTAAGTTCCAAATTTGACTTTTTAATGAACCCCTCCGCATCTGCTTCAACGTATCTCTATATCATTATTGTTTTTCATTTTAATGTGGTTGGTAGAGACGCTATTTTGTATTCAAATAACATGTCTACTTAGAGATTAACGGTCAATATCACCTGTCAGTGTAGTCAGCTCGTGACCACGGTGGGTGCAACCCAATCGAAACGTAGAGTGAAATCAATAAGGTAAAAGTTCGCGCTAACACCCGTTTAAATAGATAAAGACCACCTGATTATTTATTTATTTATTATATTTTATCGTTGTCATTATCCATTATGTTGTTATCCAAATACTTATACAAATAATTTGTATACCTTCACTTATAGTTACTAGACTTTAACAGATATTATTATTATTTTGCGTCAGGTACGAGACCCATATTAATATAAAATTACCACTTTAAATACACATATATAAAAATCTACGTACATATTTAAAAAAAATGAAAATTATAAAAAATATGTAATAAAAATATATATATATATATATTTAAATATGTGAATGTTTGTAGAAACATCCCTTATCATTATCAATTAAAAATAAATATAACATCCCTCGTGTATAGTATCTATGATTATATTCTGAGATGCACTAGCTCTCCGCTCGAAGGAGGACCTTAGCCTGTTTAGGACATTAAAAAATTAATTAAATCTGTGTCCATGACTACATTTCCTAAGTATTTAAATTTTGACACTACCTATTTGGAGTTCGGAACCATTGAGATATACCGGTAATATTATTTCAGGACCTTTTTTGTTTTTAAAAATCATTACTTCGGACTTCTTAATATTATATTGTAGGCTATGTGCTTCAGCATATCTTTCATCCGGATAAATCACGTTCATCCGGAGTGAGAGGTAGAGCTGCGAGGAGGCCGGACGACTAAGTAGCGCGACTAAGTAAGATTCGCGTACGGACAGTACGACTAAGTAGGTATCGTACCTTTAATTTTTCTAAAATTGTACAATTATATATAATATATTTTTACAAATGTATTATATATACAAATCATATTTTTCAAATATAGTATTACTCGTATTTATAAACATAAAAAACAAATGTATCATAAATCAATGCTTTCAATTAAATGTATCTTCGACTAGCTGCGGTTCCGTTTTTTCACATTTTCGAAGTATTACACGTCCACTGCCTGCAAAACGGTTACCACAAAGTAGAAGTATGAAAAGAAATATCGAAGCACATTAGTAAATTAAAGGTTGCGATGCGAATTAAGTGGCCGGCTTTGAAATTATTTGTGCTTGCAATTTTTACATTCGAATAGGTCAGAAAAACGAATTGCGAGTAATATTACTGTATAGAAAACGCCTTTCAGGATCTGGTCTTCAAAACACACGTGAAATTGTAATAAGTAATAGAAAACTAAATGTTTATATATATAGATAGATATACATCATTATACACTAAATCATACAGCAGAGAAAGACAAAAACACTGTTATATAATTAGAAGTACAATCAGCGGTCTTATCGCTAAATCAATATCTTCCAAGCAATCTTTGAACTGGTGAGAAGTCTAGACGAATAGTGGTAGATGGTGTAATAAGGAAATACTGCCTGTATATGAACATATACATACATACATAGATGCATAGATACACATAGGTACATACCTTCATACAGAAAAAACTAAAAAAAAATAAGAAAAACAATTTTTTTATTTGTTTAAAACGACTAAGTAGGCTCATTCTAAACAGCTTATTCTAAACGTATTTTTTTTATAGGCTAGTGGGCGGTCGAGCAAGCGGTCCCACGTGATGGTAAGTTTTACCGCCGCCCATGGACACATGTATATAAATAGGTATTTTTATTAAGCACAATTACAGAAACTAAAACTGCACCCGCGTGTTATTTTCCGTTTGATCTGGTGGGTGACTAGTGGAAAATGCAATAAGGCACTAAGTTCACCGTTAATACATGTCAAGTACTTTAGCAATGAAAACTAAATAAATAAAAATATGAAATTACAAATTAAACGTAACTAAATATTTAGAGAATGTTATCATTATACAGTATTATAAAAGTGTACCTAGAAACAATTTTTGATGTCCGGTAGGAATTCAGAGCATATAACTGATATAAACGAAATTATTCTAGTACAATGGTTAATAAATCCATTATACTTGGATTTGAAACTAATAACGGTTCATTATATTTGTCCTAAAAAACAAAATTACACAATAAAGTTATTATCTACAATATGCTTTGTATCTGTCAGAATTGTTAAGATATAGCCATAGCTGTAATTATGCCTGTAATAATATGAAATATACAATATAAATATTCAATATTAAAATTTTAAAGACATTACTCAAGACACACGGATTGTCACAATTCTCCGAGTTGGCAACAGATTGCATTCTCTTGTCAAATTATAATTGGGCAAGCATGTTGTGTGGGAACGTATCCGTGCGCCGATTGAGCACTCAACCGCTTGTAAGTGATCGAGTGGAAATGGAATCCGACAGATATATGTACATACAAACATGTAAACTATACATAGCAATTAAACAACTTTGAACGGTTTAAATCGCGTATATTTAACATTATTTATATCCCGACGTTTCGAACACTTTGCAGTGGACGTGGTCACGGGGTGACTAATTGATTTTATTTGTCACTTGAGTTATTAAGAAATTATTTGAACTACCGTCTGAAATTTTTTTTTAATCATAACATTCCCTATGCACGCAGTATTCGCTCACGGTGTCCAGAGGTCTTGCAGTATTGCGTTGGCCTTGGGATTTAATTAATTTAATGACTGGATCCCAAGTCGGTGGTACTTGCCAACCATCTTCTCTATTAAAATTTGGGTGTTTCTTGATTTCAATAGCCTCGCGTAACATTCTTGGCATAAACCGGGTCTCTAGCGAGGATTTGTGGATTATCGAATCGAATGTAATCATTGGGTTTGTCCAGAACATGTTCACAAACTGCAGACTTGGTCGAGCGTCTGTTCTTCATGTCAGCTATGTGTTCTTTTATCCGGATACCGATGCTCCTCTTTGTTTGCCCAATGTATGATAACCCGCAGGTAGGGGGAAAAAGTGTAGAGTTAAATATTTAAGAAGATTAGCCAATTTTTAAGACCTGTCAAGAGCAATATCCCCCTACAAGATGCAGGTGTTTACAAGCTTGATTGTGAATGCTTAGCGCATTCATGATTAGCGTGCTTAGCATGCTTAGCGCATTCACAATGTAAATGTAGGAGCTTAGCGCCAACTTGGAGCTCGCAGCGACGGACAGTTTGAGTCATCTAACTCTATAGCTGTGAAATATCACAGTCATTATGTGAAATATCACAGTCATTGTCATTATGTCAGTCGATCAATAGATCTACTGAACGATGACATTGCATTCCAATAACAGAGAATCCCTCGTCAAAGGTCCGTTTGTCCGTTCGTTTGGAACCGAGGGCTTGACTTAGTACCTACAGGCAAATGGAGCAAAGGAGTAATCAGCCAATTCCATCCGCGAAGATGGCTTTGGACCGAAATACGATACCGGAATCAATTCAGAGATTTTTTGCGATTTATGCATTGTAAAGCAAAAAATACCTGTTTGGTTTTTCTCGGTATTGTGTGACTGAAATAGGAACACAATCCAATTTTACTGTTCGGTCCCTATCCCACCACCACCAATGAGATGAGTCTAGTTATAAACCCTATTCCCCATCTTTCACGATATGGTTGCGCGCCGCTGTCAAATCGTCCGGTGTCGTTAACAAACTGTTATATATATAGTAAATACTGCTAGATACATCGCCGTGCGTTTACGTGGTGCGCCGAAGGTATTTTCTTAGTGGCGGCGGATGCGCCGCGCCCGACGTGTCATCGCCGACTGTTATTTTTGCAAAAATAACCTTTATTGCAAAAATACTTATATGGATATATTGTCATTATGTCAATGACTGAGTGCAGCGACAGCGGGTTTCCATACAACGATCGCAAGATGAAACTTCAACCTCATTGAAATATTCTGAACGATCAGATACGTCAAATTATCAGTGATACATTCAGTTAATAAACAACGCAGGGTGTTAACGAGCTTGTTACAGAATACGCAGGTCAATTAATCATAGATGAAACTTTTAATTCGCAAATACCAATATAATAGTTCTTATTACTGACACCTGTCTTTTGGTATACCTTGAATTATTGCGAACTGTGCTTGAAAAGGTTAGGACTTTTATTCCGATCAATTAGGCTCATGAGAGTTGAAAAATACTCGTAGTATCAAAACAAATGCCTTAGAGACCTATGTAAGATTCAAAGTTTAAATTTTGAGCGCGTTAACTTAGCATAAGAGATAGTCTTTGAAATAACAAAATTATCTACATACCCGTTTTGACTAGACTTCCTGTCACCGAGGAAGTAATTTGATTTTATTCGGAGGAACGGCTTGTGCTTTACGTCGCCAATCGTCCATCATGAAGAGAAAATGAAAATTCTCTGTTTATTTTAGCTATATGGGGTGGGACCCGGTCCCTAGCGCAGCGAATCTTCGACTCCTACCATTAGGAGCATCATAAAGTAACCTCAGCGCCGTTATTTGTCAGTCGACCAACTACAAATACACAGTCCACACTTGTATAACTTTTTCAAGCGAAAAGAGTCATCTATATTATATACAGTCATACAACCTGAAAATACAACATACAACGCTGCGATATGGGGTTCTTCAAGAAAGCTGTGAATAGAATTTTACATGGTCGACGGCGCACCCGCATGCCTCTCGGTGTTGCACGTGTCCATGGGCGACGGTAACACTTACCATCACATGGGACCACTTGCTCGACCGCCCAATTCTCTATAAAATAAATATATTTCCTAACAGAATAATGGTTTTGTGGAGGTTCTATGTTTTAAGTGTATCTTCAGGAAGGTTGCGTAAAATAACTTCCATTGCCCTCCATACCCATTGAAGGGTGTCCCAGATTGATATTTTTTATTAGGCGATTGGCAACTCTGATTTGTTTATAGATGTCACATATATTATGACAGTTGCAATTAGTGAACATGGAACGCTACACAAAAGAGCAACGCAGTATGAATTTTACAGCAGTATGAAGTGGTCCATCATTTTGCCGAAAAAATCATCTTTAGTGACGAGGCCCATTTCCACTTTGACGGATACATCAATATACAAAATTGTCGCATCTGTGGCTTGGAGAATCCTCATAAGATTCATGAAAAATGGATGCATCCTCAAAGAGTTACTTACAGTTTGGTGCGGCTTTTGGTTCGGCGGGATCATTTTTTTTAGGTATCGGTATTTAAGTGGGTATAGAGAGGTATCGGAACATTCTACAGGAGTTTTTTTGGCACAAATTAGAAGATATGGACCTCTATCAACTGTAGTTCCAACAGGACGGTGCCACATGATACACAGCCGAAGAAACAATGACTTTATTTTTTTTTCTAAATTAAATCCGGCGCTCAATCTGGCACACCCTTTATTTTAATAAATAATCACTGAATGAAATAATTAAATATTCATATCGTGAGGGGTGCGGAAAACGACTAGCGAGAACAGCGTGGACCACGGATGTGGATAATGACGCTATACCCCATATTGGGTTTTTGAAAAAAAAAAAATCAATTTTTTTTATGTATTTTAAAACTTTATCATAAATTATATTAATAATCGATGCGAAATACTCTTAAAAAATGTTTATTTAATTTATTATAAACAATTTAAAATTGATAAAATTTTAAAAAGAATCACGTGACTACAAACGCGCTACGATTGGTCGCCATGTTTGTGACGTCATAATGTTAAAAGGATTTCTCGATAGTACAGTATCACAGGCTTCTACATGTAAATTGACGACAAATATCCGACATTTAGTTTAAAAAATTATTTATATTAACTACTTTTATTTAGTTATGTGTGATAAAGGATTTATAAAGGCTAATTCCGATAATATAACTGATGTGGATATATTTATGATAACAGATTTTCTTAAAAATGATATTCGGTTTAATTCAGCTGAAGTTCGAGGTGCTAAAGCATCAAGGTAAGTTTATAAAAAAATAATATTGTAAATTAAAATATTAAATGATTTATTCGTCATTAAATATAATTTGATGTTGTTTTGGAATTAGGTCGTCGCACTGCTTGGAACCATTTATTTCGACGTTTAACATTTTGTGGAACATTTAAAAAAAAAATTCAGGAGTTGTTTTTGTAGTATTCGTACATAATGGTACGAAGCAAGCACGATAACTTTTAAGGTTAGACATTTTCGATATATTTATTAATATATTGACGATAATAACAAGATTTAATCGATTAATAGTCAAAATACTGTATCAGCTGTGTGCTACAATGAGTAGAAATTAATATTGTGACGTCACACGCGCTCGGGTTTGTTCGGGAACTGTCCGCGTGTTTTCGGTACTGGATTCAAAAATTTATTTGTAATTAAATATAACTTTTTAATTAAAGCGAAAAAAAAACTAAAAATAGTTTTGTCATAAAATGTGTATATGATCTTTCCATTAATGATAAAAATTTTTTTTTTTCAAAAACCCAGTTGCTGATGACGTAAAACACCGTGCGTGTTCTACGTGCACTGTGTCAACACTGTGTCCCCATAGTTTGTTTAAATTCTAAGTTTAAGTTTTTTAATGTAAACAAATTGAAAAATGAAAAAAGGCGGCACACGAATATACAGTCCACCTGATAGTATGTGGATGCTGTCGTCCATAGACATCCGCGATACATGGCAATATCAGTCCAGAATGACAAACATTGGCACGTCTCCGAATGTGCTGCCTACCTTTGCAGATTAAGGAATGGATAGGGAGAAAGGGTTGAAAAAATGGGGAGGAATGAGATGGGAATGGGCTCTGGCATATCTCACTCATTACCGAAACACGTGCGTACATTGGGAAAATACGATAAAGTATTATAGGCAATGTTGTACATTTCAAGGTAGTCTTCTGTGAGAGAGGGGTAACGTGGTCAGTCGAGCGCGCCCAGCGATTGTATTTTATTTTCCGTCAATAAACGAACAATGGTGTGTTTGTAACTCGATAATTCCTATGAATGAATGAATACATATTCAAAGATGAAGATTATAAAAGTTGGGCTACTCTTCAACCTCCTTATTTCTAAAAGCAATATTTAAAAGCATTTCGATGTAATATTACGTTTATTATCGTGAATTCACATTATGTAAAACAAAACACAATATCATAAGTTATACAAAATTTAAAGGTGTCATCTAATTTACACAATAATTTTATTGATCAAAGATATTGCACACGTAGTGACCTAAGCGACGTAGTTAATTACACTAATTGTACATTAAGTATATATAAATTATTAGTTTAAAACAACTGTACAAAATTAATTAATAACATGATTATAATAGCTAAAACCACAATAGCACTTTTAACTAACTATTTATTACGCAAATTAAGTAGGCATTTTTTAACAGTTTACATTATAAATCGGGTATTCAATCTACTAAACTACCACTGGTACTGTAGTGTGGGTACTTGGTAAAACGTCTTGCAACTCTCGTCATGCACTCAGTCGGCTCGTGGCCACGGCCAGTGCAACTCGTGCCCAAACGTCGAGTAGAAATAAACGATAAATAAAAGCATTTAATTGTACGTGTTAACGAACCGATTTGTAATATAAAAGGTTATATTTTACACAACATATTAAACTGTAATTAAATTACATACATCTATCACAGCACTTACTTGTTCTACTATCTAAAATGGAATTAGGCTTTATTTAAAATGTAGATAACTTCGCGGCTTTTGACTAAGACGACATTTGAAAGTAACAACCGCAACTACAACACGGAAATAATGTATTCCATTTAAGTAGCTACTAAGTAGTTAGAAAACACTGTTGTTTAGGATATTTATATTAATTACTTCATATTTACTATTAGGCTTAACTACTCTTAACCCTATTCATAAGACTTCATACGAAACTACTGCTATTAATTAGGCTCCACCTTCATAGAGTTTGGGTATTGGTTCATCGCTAAATATCTATGTACTTACATCTACTAATTAGTTTATAGTATACTATTTACTTAAACATTATTAACAAAACCAATAACGTAATAAATGATTATATTTATTGCATCGCGCCTCAACCTTGCTTGTGAAAAATGTCCGTATACATGGAAAGTAACTTTCGCTTCAATATATTTAAAGGTATATTCTGACAGTGATAATACCTACCTTTTTACAAGCTTTTATATACCTTCACCTGTTAGTATGTTTGGGACAAATTTTGCAAGCCAAATTTGAACCACTTCCTCTAAACTTACGACTTTGAAATTTTGCATGCTTGTTCAGTTCTGATGATAATACACTAAAATGATAGAAATAACCTGATGCTGCAGCCAGGATTGTCTCCTCACGAGGGCACTCCTCAACGGTTACTAGCACGGTCACGAAACTTTGCATGTAGGTTTAATTTTAATAGCTAAACATGAATTACACCATGAACTGATGCTGCAGCCAGGATTGTCTCCTCATGAGGGCACCCCTCAACGATTAGTAGCAGAGATACGTAACTTTCCATGTAGGTTTAATTTTGATAGCTAAACATGAGTTACACCATGAACTGATGCTGCAGCCAGGATTGTCTCCTCATGAGGGCACTCCTCAACGGTTAGTAGCATGGACATGAAACTTTGCAAAACAAAACATGACTTTCTACCGTAATGATGCGTTACTTGAAATGGATAGATTGAGAAATATTTCTAACTAAAAGGCTGTAAATATAATAATATAAAAAAAACGTTTTTTTAAAAACAAGCTTTCATGCAAGCCATGTACTAAAACGAATAAAATAAGTTTATATTGAATTATTTGTTCTCAAAGAGCTTGTCGCGCGAACTGTAAATGGTACCTACTTTTATGAATATTTCGACATGCTTTTTGAAACAAATAATTCAATATAAACTTATTTTATTCGTTTTAGTACATGGCTTGCATAAAAGCTTGTTTATAAAAAACCGTTATTTTTATATTATGCGTACGGACACTCACCACTACAAACAAGGCAGACGCAAGTTCGTGAGTTTCGAGAACTATATATATAAAGCCTGGCTACCGAAACGTTTTTGAAAATGTAAAACCCGTGGGCGAACCATGATATACACTTTTATTTGTTAAAATCTTTTTCACATTTTTTGGTAAATGACTATATCGCTTTAACAGTTATACTTATTACCTATAAATATTATAGTAGATTATAAGTTCATAACAAATATATTGTCACTAAGTTTGTTTGTTAGTGGGTCGGGAATGACATCCATACATTTTTCCCATTATCCTTTGCCTTTCTTTTGTTGTAACCACGTTTGGTTAGCCACACTTTATCAACCACATAATACAATTCCTATAAAATAACTTAAAATAATCGCATCTCCGCTCAAGACATTATAAGGGCCGAAATTAATTTGGTGTTAATCTTGTTTAAATACATGCGACTCATTTAGTTACAGCTTTAGGATTGCACTTAATACACATAATAATGATAATAAATCCCAAATGCCCACTGCCGCACAAAGGCACGATACAATGAACTATCTCAATTGATTCTGAAATGGTAATTGTTCTATCACACGCTGCAGGCTTTTCATACCTCCTCGTATATTTGTCCAGATCCTACCCACTCGTAGTTGGATGAGTTACAATAATAACCCAATTGTTAGTGAGCAGTAGATAGATACTTAGTATAAAGATAGTAAATAGCTACTATTTTGGATACAGATTATACTAGGTCGATCAACAAGTTTCCAGAATCGGAAATTTCTAGTTATGGCCTATGAATAGTTTTATTTTTATTTTAACGTTAAAATCATTGGTATATATCGACGTGAATTATAACATCGTAGCTTTTATGTACAAATTGTAATATATTTTTTAAGTTTATGTGTCCATACGTTGAGAGGAAAATGGATGAAACTGAAGTTATTAATTAATTTAGTACTTAATTCATAAATCGATTAATAATTAAATTAATTCATAATTACATATTAATTCGTATTAATTCATTGTGAAAAAAGATCTAATAAAGAATTTTTTTAAGAGCCACTGGCCACTTTAGGAGTTGATGCTCCATTATATTCCACGGTTGCATTTGGGTATTCGAAATTTAAACGTCGAAGAACCACCATTCGTTTTATAGCTGAGTCTAAAGATTTCGTTTGGTAGTGTTAAATTAATTTTATCGGGCAAATTACATTTGAAAAAGGTTTCTACACGTTGGCTCCCTAGAATGTTAACGGACAAAGTGAAAGAAAAACGCGTCAAGTTTCAATGACAGATCTAATCTTATTTTTAATCAACCGACTGAAAGTGTTAGGAGTTATAACATTGTAACTGATCGCTGTCTGTACATGGCAGATATATGAGAAAAACTATTATTAGGGGCTTTTATCAACGCAATAGAACTCAAAACAATGATTATTAGAATTTTTGTCTGTTTGTCTGTGCACTTGTGCGCGCTAATCTTAGAAACGGCTTAACCGATTTGGGTGCAATTTTCACTAATGTATTGTGGTAAGTTTCACTTAAAATTTAGTGTTTGTTTTATTTCAATCAGTTCATAAATAAAAAAGTTATATCAGTTTAAAGAATCACGTCGAATAAAGACGGTGTTTATAAACTAAAGTCCACGCGGACGAAGTCGCGGGCAACAGCTATTAACCATATAATATAAACCGGTGGCGTGCATTACTTGATAAACGGTAGTATCCGTATACAGGTATCTACTTATAGAAACAAAATATTAAGCGACTGGAAAATATGAGTAGCACTAATAACTTCACGAATAGGCGGCAGTTGGCCCGCTCTACCACACCTATAGCGTAGTTAAGTATTAGTCAAATTCTCTCTTGCAACTGTTCACATGATGATAAAAACTCGCATCAATCGAGCGATAATCGAATACGAGTGAAACGAAAGAGAAAGGCGAGAATCATCCATTAAATTTATTTACACACAAGGCGAGAATTGCGTACGTCCGATACGAGTTTCGTCTTGTATAAACATTACCGAAGCGACTATTGCACGAGTTGATGTGAAACTTAAAAGTCATATTATATGCACATATATTTTATTGGGTGTGGACGTTTTCCAATTATGTAATATATTTTTTTAAATTCTGATTTAAAGAATCTGTGAATAGATATTCATCGTATCGTATTTTCCAACTGAAGAAACTCGTATGCTAGAACCTTGAGGAGAGTCAACGATTCCCTTTTTACAGAATAATGAGCCGACAAAAGTTTAGGAGACAAGTGTTACCCTTCGAGTGGCGAAACTCGTAACAGTAGGCGAGCGTATATTGAACTGTTTTTTTTTCCTGTACCGTTCGAGAAACTCTCCTTGTGTAAATGAGCCGCAAGTGGAAAATATAATAATGATGATTTTGTGTAAAAATAATAATGATAATTCGCAAATATCTGGAAACATTCAGATATTGTTAAAGGCTATATTATATAAACTGTCTGTACAATTATAAACTATGAGGAATGCGTCATTTAGTTGTATACATCGACACTCATAATTGATGGATAATATACAAAATTTTACTTTAATTCAAGTAGCGATGTATTGATTGACTTAACATCACGGAGGAGTGTTATACATTCACCACTCACCTCATTATAATATCGTCCCAATTTGTAAACCGATCAAACTGTCGGCAGCAAACTATATGCAGTATTGCTGAAATGCACCGCTCTCTGCCTCTTCCGAAGTTAAATGAACCGTAACATCGAAGATCAGCTCTTAAGTACGTGCATACATTCGACAAACTTTATAACCGAAAGTACCTCTGTTCCACTCAGCTTAAAACGGTGATATCAATTTTCCCATTTTTGTCTTATAAGTTATTCGATATTAATATTACATTAAGAATTTTTGTATCATTTGTATTTGTATTAATTTACGATATCGGGATTGTGAGATATGTAATTCAAGAAAAATATCAATTTAAATGATCCGCCTACACGTGTAATTACAATACTTTATTTGTTAATTTCGCGATCATTTTGCATATGGGATGCTTTATTCATATGGGATTCATCGCTGATTGCACTTTAAAAAAAATATGGAAATAATTTTGGAACCCCTTAACATTGCTGTAAGTGGCCACAAATTTGAATCATTACTTACATTTGACCCCATTCACAAATATTATCATTGAATATTAATGTATTATATCTAAAGCAAACGTTGTCCTGGCAGAGATCGCTCATAGCGGTAAGACCGCCTTTTGTGCGTTTCATGTCTTACAATGTCTGTTACTGTCTTGTTTTATTTTGGTGTGCAATAAAGAGTTTTATCTATCTATCTAAAGCTATTCGAAAATTATATCTTAACTGATGCAGCATCAAAAACCGTTGTTATCGAGATTCTTGCAAATGCATTTTGTGAACCTTATTCTATACTACCTACCTACTTAAGGCATAATAAAAATTCGTATGTGATGGAAATGCATGATAGTAATACGTCTGCACAACGCAGTTTGTGGCTCACCATATAAAATGCATGATACGTCTGCACAACGCACTTTGTGGCTCACCATATAAAATGCATGATACGTCTGCACAACGCACTTTGTGACTGACCATATAAAATGCATGATACGTCTGCACAACGCACTTTATGGTTTACCATAGAAAATGCATGATACGTCTGCACAACGCACTTTGTAGCTCACCATATAAAATGCATGATACGTCTGCACAACGTACTTTGCGGCACACCATATAAAATGCATGATACGTCTGCACAACGTACTTTGTGCCACACCATATAAAATAAACACAAAGGATACATACAGTAAGTGCGTTCTACAAACATATACTCGACCTTCTCCAATTCATAAGAAATATTTTTTTTCGTCAATTTTATTTAGTTTAGAATTCTAATTGCTAAAAAAACTTTAATATGAGTGATTTTAGGAAATAACCCCGAAATTTCCTCGGTTAGACTAAAACTTTCTCATTGATTTTGGTATTCTTAGTATCGTTGACGTAATATAATATTTTACGTAATAGATATAAGTGGACCTAATTTTAAATGAAGCACAATCGGCCGGTAATAATTACTAGTATAATTGTCCAATTTTTACATCAACCACTTATTATACAAATGTACGCAATGAATAACTAATAACTAAATACGATAATAGGCTGTTCCTGAAATTCTATTGGATAATTAAAGCAAACTAATCCATTTTTGAAATACGTTTTCAAATTCACTTTCGAAACTTAAGTAATTGAGACCTAGTGATTGTAGGTTACAATGGCCCTACAGAAGAATAACGTTATTGTTTGTTCTTAACATCGATCAACCAAAATACAGTTCTTAGTCACAATTTCTGAAAATGTATTAACTTTTATTTTATGGCGCGATTAATAAAGTTTTTTTTAAAATCAATGCCTCTGTGGCCTACACTAGGATTACTTAAGTACGGATTTTAACAAAAATCTCCTGCACCAGAATTTAAAAAATCCCCTATGGACTCGCACGGTGAGTCAAAGCCCCCTAAACCTCATAGTGACTTACTAGGGGAGCCCTGCAATGGAAAGTTAAAAAGACTGAAAAATAATGTGATCCTGTACATCAAGACAAAAGTGTCAACTTGTTTTATAGTACCTACACTACAAACTCAACGGATATTCAAAAATGCCAACCAATGGCCAACCAGACCGTCTCATCTTATCGGGGGTGGTCATCTACTGAGATTCCCAACCAATTTGACCCAATATCTTTTGTGTACCCTAACCCTATCTTCTACTGTTGGTCCCCGATTATGATGTCCAGGACTCCGTAGAAGACGGCAGTCGTAGAAGACTCCGTTCCGGTCTGACTATAAGTATGATGTATCAGGCATTTGAATAGGTAACGAATCTGAACGTGATTGGGACCGCGATGTACTGCACTATGCTACGAGTGTAACGATGTTGTATGCTATGCACGTACTCCCGGTTCGATTCATCCCGACTCGCATGATGGATGACTCTAACGTCTCGCGATGAAACCCTACTCGGAACAGTTGATGAAAAACGAGCAACGTATGTATAATACTGTAAGCATTGTCTTTGGTTCCAAGTTAATTTTTGTAGTTACGACATACATTAATTAGGTATCCTCCGAAATAAACTGAAAGTTTGATAAACTTGTAAATACCCGCAGTTAAATTCTTTATTTTTTTTATTTTCGATTAAAGAATAATAGTTTTTCAAGACGCATATTAATTACTTTATTGATTATGTCCTCTACATTATTTTTAAAGGTAGAGAAGGAGAAATCTTTGCTGAATCTATACTACATTGTTTAGAATATTTTTCTAACTACAAAGATTAATCCATGCGGTTGAAAATTCGAACCATAGCACATTCGTCATAAGCGAGTCATAGTCAGAACAAACTGTCAATTGGCACCCGTTTTCAACTAGTCTGAGAGGCCGGAGTCCTGGCAAACTTGTATTACGAGAAGACGTTATGGTGTTTTAGTGGGCGCTGTCATGACAAATGATGTATTTACCCGATTAAAGTCAAGTTAAAGATTTAAAATTATCAGTTATCATTTTATGATGACATTTATGATGATAACATCGTGGTGCCGTCGTCGTAATTGCTTACTTTCAATATTATTATTTTTACCTATACATTAGTTAAATAGATATTTTCCTATCAATTTCCGTACAGAATCAATTGAGAGAATCTCACGTCTAGTCACAAGGAGTAAGGCATTATAACTTGGTGTCCCTCAGCATCACGGCCGCTTCGTATGAAGGGAGACCGCTGTCGCTCGGCGTCGTGTGGCAGCCTGGACATTGCTCTGTTGCCACTTCCTGAAAAACAAATAAAATTGTTCACATTTATATATTGCAGGGTGGTAACTGTTAACCATGTCTCTAGGAGTTCTCTCAGCTCTTATCAGCACTCTACACGTACCTCCCAGGTGGAGCTAAATGAGCAACAACACAGCGCCAAATATCGGGTGGTGACCACTGGCTTGAAAGCGCGGCTATTCAAGTATCGGTTTATTCCCATCGGTCACGGTGGTCACGGTACCGGGGCGGATGGAAAAAAAGATGTCGTCGTCCCCGGTGAATGTTTCTACCGGGGACGGCGGTAATTTCTTCATAGCACAACACAATTCCCATCATTCCCGGCAACGAAACAAAAAGATGTAATGTACAGTACATTTAATTATGTTTCATTACATGTAATTATTATTTTCCCATCCGCCCCGGTACCGGGGACGGGCACCGTGGCCGATGGGAATAAATCTAGTACGCTCACGTCCTTTTTAGAGGGGGAAAAGTTTCTGTTCTTGTTTTTAATTACCCTTTTACTTTAATTACTTTTTAATGTCAGGCGGGAGTGCACACTGCAATCCAACAGCCGCTGGGCGTACTCGACTGGCCTCGTTACCCCTCTCTCATAGAAGACTACCTTGAAATGTACTGCATTTCCGACTTTATCTTATTTTCCTAATGTACGTACGTATTGCGTTAGTGAGTGAGATGTGCCAGAGTCCATTCCCATCCTATCCCTCCCCATTTTCCCAAGAATTTCTCCACGCTTTGCACTCGTATGTTTAACTAATTTATTTTACCTAAATAAAATGGGTAAACATAACATGGGTTTTGAAATGGGTAAACCCTTCCTCTAAATCCATTCCTATATCTCCAAAGGTAGGCAGCGAAACTGGGGGCGTGCCAAGGTTTGTCATTTTGGACTAATGTTGGCATGTATCGCGGATGTCTATGGGCGACAGTATCCACTTACCATCAGGTGGACTGTATGCTCGTCTGCCGCCTTTATACATAAAAAAAAAAACCGTACCAGAAACAATACCTAAGATATTGTTTATTAAGCCTGTATATTTTTTGGACAGTTAAACCTACCCCTATCATATTTTTAATGAAAGTATACCTGCAATAGATTTACAATGTAAGGTAACTAATATACCTAGGTTCCCTAATATTTACTAATAATATTTAATATTTTGTCTGTTAACGTCTTGTTTTGTTTTGGTGTACAATAAAATGTTTTATCTATCTAATTACCTGTAACGGATGACAGTTCGTACGACTATTCTTGTGACTTGAAGATTCTTCTACAACCGTTTCATAAGCAGGCGGCGGTCCAGGTAATTCTTCTTGCATCTGGAGCAATGTAAAATAATATCGTTAAAAGAAGGAATAACAGGAATGAAATTTTGAGAAAGCCCTTATTTAATCGTTTAGTTAAAACGTTTATTTGTTTAGTTAAAAAACGTAAACATCGTTTTTTTTACATCTGTAAAAATTTTCACTAATATGCAAAATCGCCAGATAAATCGTCTTTTGAACTTGCATACTAAAAGGTTGAGTAATAAACCAGACCTTTAATAAGTACCTAAACTTTGTGCGTTTCGGTTAAGGGTCATACCTAGGAATTTAGTTTTCATGTAAATTCTGAATAAGATTAAATAGTAGGTAGTTGAAAAGATACATTATTAAAAACTACAGCACATACAAACTTAAACTTAAGTGTGTATTACTAATTTCTGAAGACAGGAATTTAGCAGAAAATTCTGCTAATATTCCTCTGCGCCTTCATATTCAAGTCTGTGGTGCGGAATCTTCTGTGAAAACTAAAAAAGTATTTTTTTTTTTGTTTCAGATGCTCAGACGAACGATAAGACTACGTGAGGCCTAAATAATAAATTTACCAAGAATTGTAATGGTAAGTACCTACGAGATAATAATTTCTGTCATTGACTGAGAAAATGGACCATATTGTGGGTTGTGTCGGTGAGAAAAACCTTATTTAAAAAATATCATATTTTTCTATTTCTTCATAAAAAAAATGATGTTAATTCATGTTTCTATCTAAACTTTAAGAAAATTTTAACCAAAGCCAAAGTTGTCACTGTCAATAAGGTCCCTTTGCTCACATATTACCACATTGTTTTCTTTTGTTTTGAATTATGTTTAATAAAAATGCATAAGCATTTCACTTACAATCGTTTTGAATAACCTGCCTATCTCCTACTTATAAGAGATTATATCAATACGATTTTAGTTTGTATAATTTATCTGACAAGGACAAGAATTTTCATGAGTTACGAGTTAACGATATACCTCAAGATCGTCAAATTAAATAAGTTTATTGAAAATGAAAATCGATCATATTAATGAACAATGTGGATAGAAGGCGAATTTGAAATTTCGGAGATAAAATAATACAAAATTGGAGAGAATAGAATCGCGGCATATTTTTATTGACCATTAATTCATCAGTAGGAGTTGAGAATGAAATGTAGAAGCAAGAATTTCTCTGAGAGGATGCTCCGGTGATCGCTACAATTCTTACCATAACTGACCCATAATATAAAATAGAAATTGTGTGAGTTGTTAAGACATCCATATAATCCTTTAACTAAACAAGTAAAATATTTTTTCTATCGTTTTGAATATCACCTGGTCCTTTGAAAGATTTACATGGGTACCGGTGTCCAACACGTCACAACAGAAGGCCTTCGAGGGGCTTTATTATAAATGTGTAAAACTGCATACCTTTGAGCACTCAGAAATATTCTAAAAAATGTATAAAACTACCCAACGTTTCTAATCTCTCATCTCTTCACGTGGGTGTCGTAAGAGGCGACTATGAGACTAAAAAAGCCACTACCACATGCCCTGATGCCCTGAGGAACTACAGCACTTGTAAAAGAGTGAACTGACCTACGCGCTCAGCCAGCGTGACGTTTTAAGAGTACATCGCCTGTGCACAAGACAATGTACATACATCAGGAAGTCTTGAGTCCAGCAGTGAACAATAAAAGGGCCGATTACGGTTACTTTGCGTTGGTAACAGTTCCATCAATGCAAAGACAAATATACAAATCTACAACATATGTTCAACAATAAGATTAATGTTGATCGATGACTCTGCGAATGGGTTTTAATGGAATTCCATATAGCTCGTATGTACATTCGTCTAGGTAATTCCATCTATTTGTAAATAATAAATGATTGATGCATCACTAACCCTACTTGGATTTACTATAGATTTACGATCATTATTTTATAAGAGTATCAGAACGTCAAATTGAGTTGTGTGTGTGAGCGAGAAGAGAGAAATAAACCGACCTTTCGAATTGCGGAATGAGTATTCAAGGTGAAAAATCTAAATACCAGTATATTAAAACCCCATGCTAAACAGAATATTGAACATAAGCCAGTAAATATATCTCCTTATAATAAAATACAGTAATCTCCCCTATAACACGGTACTCTTATAACGCATTTTCATATTACGCGATTTCAATCCCCCGTATAACACGGGCATTCCCCCATATAACGCGGGGATTTCCCACATTATATTTCTGTATGTACTGTGAAATTTATAATGATAGTGTAATTTATTTGAAATTAACTGTTTTTTTAGTTCATATGCATAAGTTTTTTATTTAAAATGTTCTTAGTTTAGTTTGATTTTAATAAAACGTACATATTTCGTTCATAATATAGTTTTTTCTTAATATTCGATTTAAACCCCCTTTAGCGAGAAAAGTTAAACGTGAATAATTTATACGTAACGCGTTATATGGGGTCGTAAAAACGCGTTATACGGGAATACTCCTACAACACGTTTTCCTATAACGCGGAACCAATCTACCGTGTTATAGCGGGGATTACTGTACTTGTTCCGATCCACACAGGGCTGGGCCACATAGTGTTCGCATTGGTTCGGTTTGGTTTTATTCTCATGTTTTCTCAAAATATGCAGTCTGTCAAAAATATTGACTGTATTAAACTCCACAAAGTTTTAGTTGAGTCGCAGAAAACTTTTATTAATATTATTGAGTTTAAAAATATATCTATAATTTTATTTTACTTACATTTTATGATCCTGTAATTTTACTAGCTTATTTAAAAAAAATACTTTTCTATACAACTTAAATCATTCATATTATTATTATATCAGTTTAGTAATATTCGTAAATGAATCCAAAATTAGTAATTCACGTCCTCAATCTTCCATGAGTCATTATATTTATCACTACATCGAATTTGATAATAATCGGAGCAACAAGCAAAACGTGTCGATACGAATTCTGATAACACGTGCACCAAATCCAATAATCGAGTTAAAGGACTGCGGCATTCGAGTCACGAATCGATAGATATCGAACAATGCTCATGTTGAGAGCTCCTTAGATGAGGGAAGTAGCTGAGGTATTCCGGATGCGCTGACTTACAAAACAGATTGCAATAGAAGACTACTTAACAATAGGAAATAAAATTCTTAGATCATTTATATCAGCCTGAACTTTAAGCGATATTAAAATAAACGGATGTTTGACAAGTGGACATTCTATGAAGTAGTCTTTTTGTGAAATGGACAACTCAAGAAAATGCATTTTATGACAAGTAATAATTTTAGAAAATGTACACTATTTGAAGTGTTCGAGAGAAGTACTAATTGGACGATTTTTCCATAATCTATTACTTCGGAATTCCGGAAAAGGGAGGGATGTTTAATCCCCCTACTGGGTGGTGAGTCCCTTTCGGCTACGAGTTTACACCTATTATTAAATTGTACATTAAGAGTTGAGCTTATCTGTGTTATAATAAATAATTTATATTATTTTCTTGAATCCATGATTCACAATACATACTTTTTACATATTTCCTTTAAAAAATGCAACATATGCGGGTGGATACATGCAAAAATATGTTTAAAAAACGTGAAGGACAAGAGATTTTAACTATTGATTATATATAACACCAGTCGTTATAAGTAGATTATAAATACCAGTGTTTTATCAAAGAACAAAAATATAGAACGAGTATTATACCTAATGTTAATAAATCGTATAAAATTATTTGAACTTTCATTTTGGAGTATCTTCGACTTGTTTTTTCTTATTATTTGGATACTCTTATTTGATTACAGCAAAGTAATAATGGAGATTTATGTTTAGATTAATTAAAATCTTCTACATAACCATCACGTTATAAAATTAATTCATCTTAATAAATCAAAAAATAAATCTCAATTATGAATTTGCTGCAATCAAATAAAAATTTCCAAATAATAAAAAGGACATGTTTAGGATATTCCAAAATGAAAGTTAATTGAATTTTATATGATTTTGTTAATATATTAAAACTCGTTCAATATTTTTGCAGCATCATTGTTAGTAAATATTAATTATATGTACTGCTATCTGAACTATGTAATACATTACATCATTATCATTAATTAATTATCATTGATCGCCCATTTTTACAGCAATCGCTTTCGCGAATGTCTGATTCCAATGAATCCATTCAATTCACGTGTGTCTATTGGATTACGAGTACGTTGTCAGTCCACGGTCAATAATGGTTACGTGGTTGCATTGTAGAATTCATTACACAGTGTAGACAATAGTACATATTTACTAACAACGAGTAATCTACTGCATATACCTGGCCCTCGCACTACATTCGGCCCTCTATGTCCCTATAGAAATAAAATTACTTATTAGGTTCTCGTATTACCTAGGTACACACAAAATTAGCTATATAAGAAAAGAACTAAAGTTGTTCCAATAGTCATGTACTCGTATGTATGTATTTTAAAGAAAATCCTAGATTGACAGGAGAACTAGTGTAACAATACTCTTTCGAGTATTATCTTCTTCCGACCTTCTTGCTGCTAAATCCTAACCACTGGCCGCTAATGAAAAACCTAAATTCAAACACATTGACTCGATTGCTTTTTGATTCATTCTGCTGCCTAATTTTCGATCTGTAAAGACGTGTCTATTACACTTCGGTAAACCTTGTGTATCTGTATGTTTGTGAATATCTCATAAAACACTTGTAATTACGCATGTCGCTGTAATTCGGCTGTATAACAAATATTTGTAAAAAAAAACACCTTATTAGGGTAAGTAATTTTGAATGGTCCGTTTTTACATACACGGTTTATTTTTATAAAATCAGTTACTTAAGTGCCTTTCATTTGTTTGTGTTTTTTATTTTTAATAATTTTACTGATGAATTAATTGCTGGAGTGAAGGCTGAAGGCCCGGTGTCATGGATTTACTAAGAACCCCTCTACCTTCTGAGCAAACATGGCACTATGTAAAATAGGAAACCTTACAAGACCCAAAATCTAGGGCGTCATATAATGTTTGGTCCATAGAACACGGCACGGCTCGCACAAACCAAGTTCCAATCACGATTCGTTTCAGCGCCTAGCGGAGGCGTTCTGACGGTTCGAGCGAACGGTCAGTGGCACGACCGCCACTCGGAAGCAGCGGCGGTCAGACGGAAGTGGCCGCGCAGAATCTTTTGTTTCAGTATATATATATAGTAGTTTCAGTATAACGCCTTCTGCGTTTTACTTAGTATGAGACATCTTATGGCAACGAAGTACACCCATATCATTTGTTCAAATAGCTCACCTGTTATAATCTCTGTAATTTATTTATTATCTATGTTAGGTAACTCACTCGTATTCCGCTGTTTAAATTAACTCGTAGGAAACACCGGTTAATCCAGAGAGAACTAAAAAATATTGAGATGCAAGTAAATTATCGCTAATTAACGCTAATCGCAAGCTAAGTTAAGCAATGATCCCACAAGTGAGTTCCCAACATAAATAAATAATACATAAATTACAGAGATAACAGGTGAACTATTGGAACAAATGTTAGAAGCTACGCATATGACGACTTCATCAGATATTCATAACACCATTCAATTTATTAGTTTTATATTATATATCCCAGTTATATCCCATATATTTATACCCATTTGGGATTTAACGGAATTTTATTGACAAACTAGCGCATTTCTTACCGGATTAAAATGAAATTTGATACAAAAGTAGTTTGAGTTTTTGTCTCAATTAAGTTCGTAGCTGAACGAAACAGATTCAATATTTCTAAAATTACAACGGTGTAAACTTTAAAAAAATCCAAAAAATTCAATTATATGAGATATTTCATAGATGCATGCATTTCAATAAATGTATTACCTATTTGCACGTTTACTATAGCAACGGGTACGGTCGGTCCGCGAAAAACCTTTGTAAAAATGTGATGCTCCAATTCTTCAAAGCCAAATTGTCCTCGCTTATCTGCCGTAGTCAATATACAGGCTGTGTAAACCAAAGCAGTCGTATCGCTTGCGATATCTGAGCTTAGTGCATAAACTGAGCCAGCAATCTCATATCTTTCCGTATGAGTATTTGATGGTACAGGCGTGAAGAGGTTCTTCACGCCAAACGCCTTCTGATTTTAGTTAGCTTTTTCAACTGAATGGAAAAGACACACTGTGCTGTTCATTAACTTCATACGGAGGAAAAACTGTTTAGAAATGCCACTGCATTATTTGAATTAACCTAGAAGTAATAGTATGTTAGGACAAAATTCAGAGGTTCCACCGACCATGTTCTACGGATAATTCAAAGAGTTTTTAATAATATAACCTTGTATATTATAGTTTTTGTATTGCATCATTACAAGGATTTAAAGTTGATAATCCAGGATTTCACGGTTTACATGTAATCATTGGAACATTATTCTTATTAATTTGTCTAATTTGAGGTTTGACACTTAAAAAATCACTTTTCTAAAAATCATCACTGGATTTGAAGCAGCTGCTTGATTACGTTGTGTCCTATTGTACATGTTCCCGTTTCATTCGGAATCAGTGCCTTCCATACACATCCATTAAGACAGTAATATATGATATATTCACAATAAATATAAAAATATAAACTGTTTATATATATATATATATATATATATATATATATATATATGGTTTACTAGAGTTTTTCATAAACTAGTTTCATACTCATCCTTAAATTATTCCTGAGACTAATTTATTATCAAAAATGTTTGTTAATATTTTGCTCTAATGCTCTAAAGTTGCCTTACCTGAGTGCTTAAAGCGGGTTATGCACTCTGTATTTAAAGCAATTTACATGCACATTGCCCACATATTTAACTTGACATACACTACAACGCATACCCGCATTGTTTTGTTCCCAAATCATGTCGCCCGGAGAGCGGAAACTAAGCTCTCTCATTATGAAAGCGGTAGGCGGACGAGATTTTGTCTCATTTAAGACATTCGTTCTCGTCATATGAAATGCTTAAGGCTGAGCAAAATGGAAATATTAAGTAGAAAAACGGAGACAGGGGTTTGTGAGCAAGATTAAGAAGACAGGCTCTTACCTAAATACAGAATATTAAGCATATATATACGCTTGAAATTGATAAATTTTGAACCGTTAAAAAGATTCTTTACATACACGCTTTTAAAACTGTGAAGCTTCAAACGAATTATATTTTTATAATTACGAATTATTATCATCTTGTCTCTCTCTACCCATATTCAGCAAATAAACGATTAATTTGATTTGAATCTAATCGTTTACATACCGGTTGAAACAACGTTAAACATTTTTAAAAGTGTGTTTGCATTTGTCTCAAAAGCATACTTATTTCTTTTCATGAATTAATAGTTCAGTACAAGTGCGATCTTTTCACGAACAATTGCTAAAAACAATCACATAGGAAATAGCCCTAAATCCCAAGAACATATCGCCGACGATTACTAATATTTATTCTAGCGCGTAAACCGCTCGATTCGCCGGCCCGAAACCAATTATCGCGATGCGATTTTTATTTCCACCAGAGAGTCGGTCGTTAAATCCGCTGAGTGAGAATGGATCTTTACCCTCGCGCGTTGCACGCCGCTGCCGTTTAGTGTTGAGCCATTCATATCTAGTGCTGCCTCTTGTCGCTAAGAGTTGTGAAATTAATCGTCACTTATTTTACCATCCATCATTGTCCTTATGTTCATTGTACCATTCCTTTGAATCAATTCCCAAAGGTTTAAAGAGCAGAGTTGTACTCGTACATCATTGCGAGTTAGTGTTAATTTATTCGTACTGTAAGTGCTTCCTCAGTGGTATTAAACGCCTATTTAATAACACTGAAGATGCTGTGAAAAATTGTATACTTTTGCTGATTATCCCTGTGATGTGTTGAGCCATGCGTTTCTTGAGTGAGCAATATTGTGGGTTTCTTTCCAGTCTGGGTATTACGAATTGTGACACTAATTTCGTAGAGTTAACTCACTGCTGTTTAACTAACACAATCTAGCACAGAATCAAAGACATTAAAAACAGCTTATTACAATATTTTTAATTCATATAAACATGGAAAGAAACTTTTATTAGGAAGAAGAAGAGTACAAAAGAAATAAATATTAGAACAATTAAATCCATATCGTTGTGTCGCAATGTCAACGTATGAGTGTTTGACTCAGTATAAAGTCGAGGAACTCTACGTTGACGTTCAGCCAAAATCCTTACTTACCTACGAACGTGGGATGGATAACATATTTAAAGATTATATTAATTATAGACATTATAGACGTTTGATGTATTTTATCTTGATCCAGAAATGTTTAAAGTAATAAGGCGGGTAAAACAAGATAATTTAGATTTAACGATTTTGTGGGCGAATTCAGGTTTTAAACGAACAAAGCAGAAAGTAGTCAGTAATAATACAAATTTAATTGGAATATTAATTGGAAACGATTTATTAAATTAATTTTATAATTGAATATGAGAACTCGTTACCTCGTGATTGAACATATTAAGGATCAATTACTCGCTAAAACAAGTATAGCAAATGTGTAACTTTTTTATATTTGTAAAATATTTTTACAAATGAGGAGTGATCCTGCAAAACCAGACAAGTCCGGTTAATAAAAAAGTTTGAAAAATAACAAAATATTTTTATAAGTTTGATTTTGCATGATTCATTAATTTTCTAGTAGTCGCAGCATGTGGACTTATATGAATTTGCACGTTCTATGACTGTTACACGACGTAGCGATAGCTATGCATTAGAATATAGGCTTAAAGCTGAAATTTTCAAAAAATGTGACTTGTCTGGTTTTGCAGGATCACTCCTCAAATATACATATGAAATCGAAAATTATTTCTTGACGAATCCTTCAAAAACACCTCCGACTTCGTGATTCAGTACTAACCACGTATGGTAACTTAACTTATCACATTCCATAGTGCTTTCGCTTACAAAACTACTCAATCTTGCCATATTTATAGACAGCTCCTCGGCACTTTGCTAGATTATCTAACAACATTTTGAACTTTGAAGTCACTTAGAGTTTGACGTCGCAAGCTCTCGGACTGAGCTTAGTTTTGACGAACTTACTATCTCTAGGCAAAGTATTATTATTGCACAATGCAGCACAATTTAAAATGTAGAACAAAATTTAAACTTTAAATAAATATTATATTTAATGTTATTTGGCGTACAGTTCATAAGATGTAAAGTTCTATTTTAATTTGACGGTGCGGTTTGTAAACAAAATTCGTAAATAGAGCTAAGTCAAATGTACCCATAATTGACGTGTCGTCGATTATACTTTACCATTCGGATAGAAAAATACGTAGCGAATAGCGATTCTACGACACGCGACGCTACAAAGCTTGCTACGCTGGCCTAGTACGCGGGGTGCTACGCTTACAGATACTACGTCTCTCTATAACGCCACACAGCTTGCTACGACTTCTACGAAAAAAGTACATGAATTCAAAGTGCCATTATGTTTTGTTCTCATATACGAGGATGATAAGTGGATAGATAGAATTGAATCGATAAATAGAGCAGATAATATAGAATAGATAAATTCAATCGAACACGTAAATTTTGCGATAATAATAGTGACTGCACATTTTAGTGTCCAGGTTGTTAGAAATTGAAAGTAAATGCTCTCATTACGTTGGCTACAGAATTTGGTATAACACGAGAGCGCTTACAGTGTCTCAAAAAGGCGATAGGTCGCGAACTTTGGGTGGATCTGATAAAAATCGCATTAGCCTTAATTGGTTCAAGAACGATTAGCGAGGCGTCGCCCCAACACTGTCATAATCCAGAGGTCGCGTGCAAAGGTTACTACATGTTAATAATTTTATCACAGTGACGACCGGGCTATAGTGAGACCGGTCTGCCACTAGTAATAATGGACCGTTTACACGAGGCCAGTGGTTAAGACAATCGACTAAGCTAAGACATGCCAAGGTTGAAGACAGTCCAACGAAATATGCAATCTATCGTTTACACGTAGGCCAGTATTAGCCAGTTTCCCAAACATAAGAATTGTGTAAGGACGCTACAAACGCTTTTATCGAAATGGATAGACGTAAAATGGCCATGAGAGCTGATTTAAAAAATGCCCTAAATTTAATGCAAATGCAAATCCTCGACGTAATAGAGGAAGAATTAACGTTTAAAAGCAGATGGTGGACTAGACCAGACTAGACTAGATCTACACTGGGTCAATCAAGTCCCAGAAAATTATAATTAGAGAATTATAAGCAGAAGATCCTAAAGAAAACACTAACACGTGCATTTGGAAAATGCCCAGTGAATTGGCTTACTAGCCAGGAACGCACTTTCACACGAGGCCATTACACAAGCCAATCCACTGCGGGAATGGTGATTTTTACTCAAATCGAATTTAAGTATTGATTTTGATAGGTAATGCATGATCCAAGCTATTGTACATATGATTCACTATTTATGGGGCACCGTGTATAACAACACTCATTTTGCGAAATGAATGAAGTACATTGCCCTCAGCTTTAGTTCATAGTAGGTAGTGTAATTTACTCAATATGGATTTAGCATCTGCAGAAACAAGTAGGTACAGCGAAACACTTACGCATTTGCGTAGCATGCCGACATTTTCCATTGGCCAATATCTTGAAGACTTCGTTCATAAACAGACGTAAGCGGTCGAGGGCGGTCACGGGTCGATCGAGGAATGAACTGCGTCACGCGTACCACGTAACTTTATTACGTTACTACCCGATGCACGCACGGTGAAAGATGATAAACAAAGTTAGCTACTATGGGTTCTCGACTCTCCTTTAGGGTCATCGTGAAGAAAGTATGTGAGAAGAAATCAACAAATTAGATTAACAACTTTCTAATTACGGAAAAAAATCACTACATTTCGATTCTTTAGATGACATGTAGTAAAATTTATAGAATACTAGTTTCTGTTATATGCTTCGTTCGCGTAGACTAAGCAGCTGTAAAAGATTTTTAACACCTGTAAAAGTACCAGCATAATGGATTTAACGCATGAAAATACATCCAGTAGTTTTGAGTAATTATATTAAAAGTGATTTTTTTTATTTTCCTCTCATTGCTAACTCAACTTCCTTGTGTCATATGAAGATGACACATATACCAGTTTTACTTCTGGATACTTAGCTATATGAGTACATTAGTGAAAACCAATGACAACAAGCGATCAAAAACCCGTTTAGTAGTTTTTACGTGATGCTCAAACAAACAGTCATACAGACGAAAATTTGAAAAACTACTGTTTGGGTTCTACAGAGCACTTCCATTTTTTTTTAATTAAGTCAGTGTATATTATATGTTTTATTATGTGTATAGATTTTGGCCCGAACCGTTCGAGAAACCCGTGCAAATGTGACTAAGGGTATAATATGAGACATATCTTAATCAATTGAGATGGCGTTACGTTCGTATTTGAGATAAATCGGTTCCGTAGGTCCAAAATTATACTGATGAAAAATTTCAACGCCTTTAACGCGAAAGAGATTAATGAATTACACTCAAGTTATTTCTGAATTTGAATTCACTAGTAGAAAGCTACTCGTATAACCATAACAACGGGGATAGTGTTGTTAAACACGCACAGTCCACTTTCCATGTTATGTTCTCAATGTGTTTTGGAGAAACATAGGTCCAGTTTTTTTTGTTGTCTCTTTTCGACAATGCGAGTTTCGAACTCAACGGTCATTTTTTTTTCACCTTTGCACGAGAAGTGCTATTTACATAAAGCGATTTTTAGATTTATAGCATTTATTAGGCAAGGTATTTCTAAAATCGGAAAAATACCCTTGTTCATATAAGATTTTATTAGAATTCCAGTGGTGCCAGCAAGTTCGTTTGTGGGAACTTCAAAGTGATTCCCGTGGGAACTCTATCATTGATCTAGATAAAAAGTAGCTTAAATGTTGACCCTGCACCTAAGTATAACTTTAACTATACCGAATTTCATTAAAATACTTCCAGGTTTTTCGCGTGTTCAAACAGACAGACAAAAATTCTAACAATTGTTGTTTTGGACTCTGTGACATTGCAATATGTATTCACTGTGCAATGCACAATATGTATATAGATATGTATATAGATATACCCATCAAACTTTTAATTTTGTTGTCTTTTAGCCAATTTGTTGTCAAGTTTTAATTTATCTATCCGGATAAATGTGAAAGTATTTATCCGTTATTTCATCATAATTTTGGAAGGAACATCTTCCAAAATTGCCAATTTCCCAGATCATCTTTTGAATTAACCGGATTATGGTGTAAATAGGCCATTGAGGGCGCGATGGCGAGCGGAAACGGAAACGGAACAACAATCCCACGGCGGAAGCCCTGCGCCGCCGCCGCCGCCCTAAACGCATTAGGAACGATGCACACTTTACCAACTGTTTAGACTCGATAGCAATGTGCCATAACTGAGATAAATAGTAGAGAAACTATTATTCTATGTTTGCTAATTCATAATTTGAAAATCAAAATTTCCATTGATAGAATAATAAAATGTATGACACTGGCAATAAACTCTGTGTCAGCAACAATGAGCATTGAACATTACATAGCTAAAACACGGTATTTTTTATTTTTTTATTATTAAGGACGAAGGCGGCAGACGAGCATACAGTCCACCTAATGGTAAGTGGATACTTTTTTTTTTTTTTTTTTTATAGATTAGTGGGCGGACGAGCAAGCGGTCCCACGTGGTGATAAGTGTTACCGCCGCCCATGGGCACCTGCAACACCAGGGGGTATGCGGGTGCGCCGCCGACCTTGCAAAATCCTATTCACAGCTCTCTTGAAGAACCCCATGTCGTAGCTCAATGGAAAGACCTCTTGAGGCAGTTCGTTCCACAACCTACGGGTTCGCGGTATAAAATAATTTTTGGACCGAACAGTGCGCGACACCTCCGTATCGAGGAAATGCGAATGGACCGCACTTCTGTGACGGGAGGTGCGGTTGTAGAAACCCGAGGTGGGAATTATATTAAACAATTCTTCAGAGCATTCCCCATTATAAAGGCGGTAGAACACACAGAGAGACGCAACGTCTCTCCGAATGCTGAGGGATTCTAAACCGCCCGTGAGAGTGGGATCGTCGACAATACGAACAGCACGTCGTTGGATGGAGTCAAATGGGTCCAATTGGTATTTCGGTGCGCCGGCCCAGAGATGAGAGCAGTACTCCATATGGGGCCTCACCTGAGCTTTGTAAAGCATAAGGAGTTGCCCAGGTTTGAAGTACCGCTTCGCTCTGTTCAGCACACCGAGCTTTTTGGAGGCCATTTTGGCCTTATTTTCCAGATGACCCCTAAATTCGACTTTGCTGGAGATGTCGATACCAAGGATCCCGATACTCTCCAAGATCTTAAGAGGTATGCTCTGAAAGCGAGGTGCTACAACAAAAGGGGTTTTTTTAGCGGTGAATGCACAGACTTGCGTCTTACTGGGGTTGAAATCCACTAGGTTTAGAGAACCCCAAATCGAGACTAGATCTAAAGAGTTTTCGATTTCAGACACAAGCCTGGCGCGACTCTCTTCCACTTCGACCCGAGGGATGTTGGCGCGGCCCCTGTACAAGGCGTCTCCAGTACTGTCATCTGCATAGCAACGTATGTCACCAATTTGCAACAGGTCGTTGATATGCAGAAGGAACAGAGTTGGAGACAGCACGGAGCCTTGCGGGACGCCAGCGTTAATACTGTCGCCCATAGACATCCGCGATACATGACAATATTATTAGTCCAAAATGACAAACGTTGGCACGACCCCGGATGCGCTGCCTACCTTTGAAGATATAGAAATGGATTTGTAGAAAGAGTTGGGAAAATGGGGATAGATAGGATGGGAATGGTCTCTGGCACATCTCACTCACTACCGAAATACGTACGTACATTAGGGAAATAAGATAAAGTCGGGAATGCAGTACGTTTCACGGTAGTCTTCTGTGAGAGGGGTAACGTGGCCAGTCCAGTGCGTCCAGCCGTTGTTGGATTGCAGCGTGCACTCTCCCCCTCCCAAAAATATTTTATTTTACAAAATAATACAATTAAATCAAAATAAATAAAATAAAAGATATGTAAAATGAAAAATGCTCAGTTTGAATACCTACTATCACATTAGCGGACCGATAAGACTCGCCGATCCTGGGGCGTTGGATATGGCTGCATGCGGTCACAGACGCGCTCCAGTCGAGCGGTTACCGCTTCTTGATTTATATTTTTTGTACATGGTATACTAACACTAGTTCATAAAGTTTAATTGTTACTAACAAATATGGATATTTTGTTCCAATTAACTCATTATAATCTAAAATAAAAAATATTGAGCAGAAGGTACCAAACATGCTGACAGCATGTGGCCGTGTCGTGTCGACCGGATTTAGAGTACTCATAGCATTATTTCATCTTTCTTTTATTTATTTATCAAATTAGTTATCAAATACACAATACTATAATAGGCACCCAAAAAACCATTAAGGTTTGGCCAGAGTGAATAATATTTTTATGAAATTTCATGAATAAACAATAATATTTTTTATGAAAAGAAAAGTGGCAAGTGTTGTACCATTTTGAAATCTTGACTAAATAGGCCATCTTTTGAAATTACTTGCCTAGGGTAGTGTAGTACTTTTTTTTTAAAAGTGAAGTGTCAAAGTTAGTTGACTTAATTTTTTTAAACCATACTTAAATCATTTTTTTTTAAACTAAACTGACACATTACGTTGTTTGATTGGTGACTGCAATAATAGCATGGTTATTTAGGATTACATTAAAAAAGATCACTATCAAATTAGGAAAATTTGTGATCATAGTACCCAAAGACGTGGCAAAGGGTGTCGATTGTTGACATTTTCAAAAATATGACTATTATCACTTAACTAAGTGACATGGATTTTTTTTCTTATTTTTGCCAGAACTGGTATAACCTGGCCCCTCGCCCGGCACCCGCTTGACGTTGAGTTTCGGGACAACCTATATCTCTAATCTAATCCCGTGGGAGTCGTAAATGGCGAATTAGCGATAACCACGCCGCTACGGCATGCCCCGGGGCAGCAGCGTGCCGTTTTAAGGCCATGCACAAGACAATCTGCATGAGGAGCTCCGTATCCAACAGTGGCGGATAAAACGGACTGGTACCAATTATATGCTAGTGGCATTAACGTGATCAACGTGATCCTTGTTGGTAGCAAACGAGCCTCTCTCGGAAATCACACAGAGACCTCACAAGTTGCATGTAAACTTAAAAATATCTCTCAGTTTATATAATAAATATAAAACAGTCGCGGAAAGAGCACTATAAAACCATAAAGCGTAGTACGCCATAACGTAAAAAATCGATTATTTTGTTTGTATTTCATGAATATTGCATCGATTGACAGTGAGCGAACTAAACAGCAGTGAGCGTAATCTTAATCAATAAATTGTTCAATCGTTATTGCCTGTCTATTCTCTATTTTACGATACTATTATAAAGTTTTGCCTTCTTGATATCCCATTAATCCTTTAGTTGTTCGTTCTCGTAAGTAGGTAATGTATTCATCTAGTTCAACAAAACTGTTTCAACTAAAGAGTTACGATATACGATTGGCATAATAAAAATTGTCTAAATACATGTATACTTATTGTCGAAATAAGTTGATACGTTTTTCAATAGTTTTTTGTGATGTGGTATGTAATATAACCTTCCTTTCATCAATTTAATTTTCGATGCTATTTAATAATATACTATTAATATGTACTATTGTTTACTGGTGGGGACTGGACTAGGTTCATCCTTCTGTATAGCTGTATTCTTCTCTACAAACCACGTAAGAAAACCCGTATACGTACCTGGCTAAGTCTATTGTCGGCGCTGATGGTGTAGACACCGCGGCACTCCACATCATCAGGCTTGTCTGATGACGGTGACCGTCGCCAGCACGCTGCACATACTGCCACAAGCACGCCGCATAGCGTCGCACTGTATAAAAACATACGCTTTATGAATAAAACTATCACTAAGCAGCGTTATATGGTTGGAAGGTAACTGTGGATAACCAGTAACCGACAAAGATTATCACCAACGAGTACAAGTTCAAACTAACACGTTGACATCTTTGAGTTTGTCTGTGAAAATCCGTGGCTTAAAATCGGATAGTCCACAATCATTCTTTTGAGCAGAATTAAAATTAGGTTATGCTGTCTCAAACGAGATTTTTGTTCCACCTTAAACTTGTGAATTTTGCAAACCCTAGAAAACCATAAGATATGGTAAACTACTAATATCTGGTAAACCGCCCTTCTCCATTACCACTATATCCACGTAAAAGAAATCTGCCAACAAACACTTCTAGGCACATGCCTTCTTATCATACTATAATTTGTAATCCTGAACTATAAGAAATTGGGGGCAAAGTGATTCACAAAGCCAGCAATCGTGACAAGTAGTCGCTACCGCCGCTTATGATATTCGGAACACCTCACTAGGGTTAAACTGCCGACCTTACCACAGCTAAAGTTCATAGGCAAACTTCTCGAGGGCTTCTGTAATGTAAGAAGGATTTTTCGCTAAGCAAAATTAAAGTTTGTAAACGATTGTAGCTCAAAAGCCAACTTTTAGAAGTTTGAGTCATTACAGCTAAATAAGTTATTTAATATACTTGTTCAATTATTCAGCGACGTGATACAAATAGCAAAAGCATCGATGTTATTATTTAGTTTAGAGCGCCAAATATAAACCTTATTTCACATAAATCAAGGTGTTCAAGAGCCGCGGAAATAAGTTGTAATTGTTCTAACGCTTGTTTAGTTTAGTGTTGATAAACAAACACTTTAAAGGGACATTATAATTATTGTCCTGTTGGTAGCCTTTTGCCCGCGGTTTTATCCGCGTGGAATTGAAATTAAAATTATTCAATACATTTGGTATCGATTTGTTGATTTGGCATACACGTATGGCAAATTTGGTAGCGATATATTGTATATAATTAAGTGAAGAACAAACTGTTTAGAATTTAGCGCTCGATACTTCCTTCACTTAATTACAATTTAGTAAATTGTACAATCCGTTCAATGATTTCTGTGATATGATATGATGATCTACAACTAAATTTCTTCTTTATTGATAGTTTTAGAAACTTTATTTGTGTAGTTAAAATAAGCAGATCTTGTATAGTTTATCTCAGATCATGATGGAGCACGAGGTAAATAGGAATAGTAGGATGCTATATTCTCGTAGGCATCCCATAAAAACGTCTCAAGACGTTCACGTCAGCTGATAACGGCGTCATTATGTACATCCGAGATCAAACGACACGTGAACGATACGAGCAATCTGCTGAGAACAAGTCAGTCTAACAACGCTCGCACTTTAATGTTGATTTTCCATTAACGTAATTTTTTAGTGACTTCTACATATGAAGTTTGTTTATATTATTCTCTTTATTACTCTAATAATACGAGTATAATCGGTTCGCTTTAAAGTTGGATTTAGTTACAAAGTATTCATTTTGTATGTTTATTTTTTTTATTTTCCTAAACGCTTTGGCTGAGTCTGGCGCGCCTCCTCGGTCAGCTCGTGACCATGGTCGATGTAATCCGACTGAAATATTGAGTAAAATAAAAAATGTAAACTATATTTGCTTATCTCAAACGACGCCCAAACAAAAAAGTTATTTTTTCTTTCGTGCTAAACATAGGTAGTATGTAAATTAGCTTCAGCATAGATAACGTTCCGAGTACCTTGCCACAGGACTTTGTGTGATTTCTGAGTTCTTTGACATGAAAATAGTACGAATCTTTTTTTTTTGCAAGTAAGTCAATTTTTGAATTTTTGCCTTTTTCACAAAAAATTGCTGACATCGACGCCGAAATTATGTCAATTAACTTAGAATCATGACTTGAATCCATGGTTTTAGGCTTGGTGAAATTCTAGGTTTAAGCAATAAAATGTACTATCCATTATCTGTACTCATACGGTGTTAACTCCCAAAAACAACAACACCATTTTCTCTTTTTTAATTGCACTATTTTTACTGTTATTAATTTTTTTGTTTTTATTTATGGAAAGAAATTGGCAGACGAGCTAACAGTCCACCTGATGGTAAGTGGATATAGTCGGCCATGAACATCCGCGATACATGCCAACATCAATCCATACTGACGAGACCTGCGGAGATTTAGAGGAGGGGTTGGGAAAATGGGGTGGGATAGAATACGATGGGATGGGAATGGGCTGAAGCATATCTCCGAAACCGAAATACGTACTTACATTAGGGAAATACGATAGCGCCCAGCGGTCGAGGGACTCAGCGTGACCCCCCCCCCCCCCCCCATTATTAATTAATTAGATCAATTAATTTTATAATGCGATAAATAATGACGGTAGATAACTAAATAATCTGCATTAGATAATGAATAATCTAATCCGTGGTGCAGTAAACGCTGCGCGCCGTATACCCCGTATACCCCGGCTCCGTCGCTTCTGCCATCGCGGGGACGACCTCTAGTAGTCAAGTACTTACTTACTTACTTACTCCAGGAAATATAAATGTGTAAAATTATTTGCATGATTAATAGATTATATAAATATAGTAAAAAAGGATCAAAGCATCAAAATAAAAATCGAACTCTTTAAATTTAAATACAGTGTTACAATATTTTTATATAATTATATTACTTTAAATAGTCGATCATCAACAAGCGAAAATAACTCGGTTGTACTAGCTAAATTTTCGTTCCGTTGCAAGTCATGTGAATATACATATTAATCCAAGAAAATCAATTTATCCGCTGTTTCGAATAAACTTCCGTTAAAATATACCTACATTAAAAGAACAATGAACAGTTGACATATGATTATTATAATTTTGCGACTCATATGTGTCATATTTTTTTTTCCATTAATGCGTTATTGAATAAAAATGTTTTGCGTGGAATGGACAATGCTCCAATCTGTCATACCTCATGCCTATAATAAATAATCGGAGTATAGTAACGTTAGTCAAGTGGTGTGATGTTTTAGTATAATTAACTGATAAAGACCGTGTGTGCCTTCCTGTGTCAGCACACACTGGCATTCAGTTCGGCGGAAATATAATAAATATAATTAACCATAAACATACTTTGTGTGGATAAAAATGATAAAGTGTTTTTGAGGGTGAGAGTGCACGCTCCAATCCAACAGCCGCTGGGCGCGCTCGACTGACCACGTTACCCTTCTCTCACAGAGTCTTCTGTGAAAGAAGGGTAACCTTGAATTTACTGCATTTCCCACTTTATCTTATTTCCCTAATGTACCTACGTGTTTCGGTAATGAGTGAGATATGCCAGAGCCCATTCCCATTCTATCCGTCCCCATTTTCCCAACCCTTTCACCAAATCCATTCTTATATCTCCAAAGGTGGGCAGCGCATCCGGGGGCGTGCCAACGTTTCTCATTTTGGACTAGTAGTGTTGGCATGTATCGCGGATGTCTATGGGCGACAGTATCCACTTAACATCAGGTGGACTGTACGCTCGTCTGTCGCCTTCGTCCATAAAAAAATCAATGTTTTTAAGGCAAAATCTCCGTCGGGATTATTTTTCATCCCAGCTCCTGATTATACGGTCCAAATTACATTAACTGCAGCTTCTTTAATTCAGTTTGCAACATGCTTTACGGAGCTATTTTCACTGCCTTGATAATGAGCATTGAAAATAATATTAAAAAAAAATATCTAATCTTATTTGCAGTTATACTTATTACATAACATTTTATTTCTTAATTCAATAGATTAGGATACGTTAATAACTATTCTTTAATGTATTTATTGTTATTTATGGGATTTGGTACACGTTTATTGTACATGACAACCCCATCGTACCTGCACTTATTTACAAATACGCACACACAAGTATTTCACTATACCAAGGTATCGTACCAAGGTTAAACATTTATACTAATATTGATTTCGACCGTAAGGAAAAAATTAATGAATGAATAAATATATTACATGTTGCTGCATTAGATGCCGGTTCCGACAAAAGAAATCGAGTTTTTAATGTTTTATTTATTATTGTACAACTAGAGAAGAAACTATATAAATTATATTAAAAAAATCAAATTAATTAGAGAGATGTGAGCAAAGAACATTGGATGTACTAGCGATATAATTAGCGCTAGCGGATTAGTGTGTTGATAAGGTCTTCATCATATAGGGGTACTTTATTAACTAGTGCCTTCTCATGGCTATAATTTAGTATTTTTTCGAGTTACTTTGATTTCGATCTCACGAATCGTTTTCTAACACCTTACGTAATTTAATTATATACTTATATAAAATGTCCCTTATACCCTATTATTTTAGATATGCTTCAGATATCGTTACGATCAACCGCATTATAGCTGCTAGCTTAAGTAAGACCCAGGGTCACACGAGGGAATCTGTTTGTTTTCAAACCAATTAATCTTTTGGCACACGAATCATAATTAATATAATTAACAGCGGAAATTAATTCCCGAGATTACCTGCGCCGATAAATCGGATTATCGCGCTCTTCCTATCGATATTACTCAATTAACTATCCTATCTATATATCCCCACATGTTTTGAATGCTAAGTCACGGGCATGTCTTTAGTACCAGATTTAATAGAAATGACAGTCAGTAAGATGGTATAAAATTTACGACAATCTACAGATTTTGGCAAGATGATAATCGTGAGACTACGACTAATAGGTACTTAATCCTAAATAAAAAAAAATATGAAATAAAAAATAACATGAAACTATTAAAAATACTGTTATGTAAGCCAGCTGAATGTGACAATCGTTGATTCTTGAGGAGAATCGTTTCCATTTGCCTAGAAATATCGTCGCTAGTTTTTTATTTTTTTTTTTTATAGAAAAGAGGGCGGACGAGCAAGCGGTCCCACGTGATGGTAAGTGTTACCGCCGCCCATAGACACCTGCAACACCAGGGGGTATGTGGGCGCGCCGCCGACCTTGCAAAATCCTATTCACAGCTTTCTTGAAGAACCCCATGTCATAGCTTAATGGGAAGACCTTTTGAGGCAGTTCGTTCCACAGCCTATGGGCTCGCGATATAAAATAATTTTTGGAACAGTGCGCGACACCTCCGTATCTAGGAAATGCGGATGGACCGCACTTCTGTGACGGGAGGTGCGGTTGTAGAAACCCGAGGTGGGAATTATATTGAACAATTCTTCAGAGCATTCCCCATTGTACAGGCGGTAGAACACGCAGAGAGATGCAACGTCTCTCCGAACGCTGAGGGGTTCCAGATCGCCCGTGAAAGTGGGATCGTCGACAATACGAACAGCACGTCGTTGGATGGAGTCAAATGGGTCTAATTGGTATTTCGGTGCGCCGGCCCAGAGATGTAAGCAATACTCTCCAATACAATGTCAATACAATAGAGATGTGAGCTAATAATGTTTTGTTTCTATTTACGATTGAAATGTTTAAATTCATTGTCCAGTATTAAAGCTTAAAGTAAAAAAATACATTTTTATTTCGAGTAGAATGATCGGTGTTCGTTTTGATTGTTATTATTATTTTCGTTCAAAATTAAGGATATGACAAAAGTTTTCATATACCTACCTATCTAGTTCAGTTAAAGTTTTTTTTTTTAGTTAAAGATTCACAGTTTATAAATATTTATTCAATTAGGTATATAAAAAGAAATCACTTTTTTATTTACGTCATCATCATCACTTTATCAAAATTATGTTTTACTGTAACCACAGAATTTTAGCGAACGTAAAAATATCGAAGTCAATTTTTGATTTCACTAAAAGATGAATGATTGAACCGACCTTCGTTTCATTAAATGCCACATCAAAGAATGCCACGCACATCAAACTGAAAACAATGTCTAGACTTGACGTTTCCATTTGGAATTCGATGAAATATCAAATCCAGATTGCATTTCAATTGTACTGATTGCTATCTCTTTATTTTACTTGATTGCGATTATTACGATTAATTGAACGTACATGCTCTTATTTGTATAATTGAAAATTGAATTGGTTTTAATTTACTCGTAATCTATCCTAACCCATAGACAATTTTAATCATTTTCCTTTATTTTTTATGTAAGATGAAATATTAAAATAATAAAAAAAACAAGGCATAGCCTGAATGAATGTCAAATAATACTTCAAATTATATCTCGAGACGGTAACTTGAAAAGTAGAGTTTTTGTTTCATTATTGTAAAAATTGTGTATTAGGTGTTTTGTGGGTTAAGAGTTTAGATGGTTTATTAAACTTCAAAGTGTTTGTCGTGCGTAATATTTATGATAATCAAATAAAAGCGTGGGACTGCGTTTTTCGTATGCTTCCAAGGAGTCCTCTTCTGTCGTTAGTAAAGCTACTATCGCTTTACTAAGGGACTCCTGACTCACTTCGACGGGACTGGACTGACATGATACGTTTTAGACTTTAAAATTATTTATTACGAAGAAAACTTGACACTGGCAGAATGTGCTAATTGCACCATTGCCATGTGTGAAGAAAAAAAAACAACAATTTTACACCTCTACTAATTATCTATGCTTACTTAATTATATGTTAATTAGTCAGAGGAACTGAGTTCCTTTTTTTTTGTTGTTTGTGACGTAAACTCAAAAACTATTTTCAAAATCCTTAAATTTCTCGTACCTCTTGTACTCGTATATAATATTACATATAACAAACGCTACCTGAAATTGAATACATGGTCTTAATGCCTTTAAATATTTTTAAAAGTAATTTTCATACATATGTTTATAAATTATTACGTAAGAATATCGGTCTTTATTTTATTATTTCAAACAAAATAATTCACAATAGTTACTCATATAGGTACCAATTGAAAACGATACATAATGATAATTCACATTTTTTATATAAAATATGTAAACGTAATTAGTCTAAACACCGTTTAAAAATTGTTAATTAATAGTGCTTAGATATTTCGGCAACTGCTATTTTTAATCGTTATAACGTCATCGTTATCCGCTTTGTTTGTGTTATTTTTTAATCGCATAATCGCCTACAGTTAAATACCTAATTTTTGCCGCTTACTGAGCACGGAAACTGCAAATGGGAATGTTGAACACACATTGTGCGAAGATCTTTATCACCTTTATGGCCGTTTAAAAAAAATAAAAAGGTTTCGTGACACTATTATACCTTTTACGTGTTCCGTCGTTTTTCTAATGAAAAGTAAGATTTAGTCATAAAATTCAAATAAAATGTAATTTTATTTTAGGTATTATAACCTTTCTCATATGTACTTTTGTGTTAAATCTACTGCAATATTGCACTGTAAAACAAAAATAAAAGTTTGAAGATCAAAGGTTATTGTATCGCTATGACCTTTTACTTTATATTCACTACAGCTTCAACTAAGCAGCTGTAAAAGGTTTTTAACACCTCTATAGGCACCAACATAATGAATTTAATGGATGAAAATCCCTCCAGTAGTTTTTGAGTAATTCTATAAAAAGTATTTTTTTTATTTTCCTCTTTAACTCAACTTCCTTGTGTCGTATGAAGATGACACATATACCTACCAGTTTTCCTTCTAGATACTTAGCTATATGAGTACATTAGTGAAAATCCAATCAAAATCTGTTCAGTAGTTTTTACGTGATGCTCACACAAACGGACAAACTATTAAATTTTAAAAACTACTGTTTTCGGTTCTACTTCTAAAAAGACTACATTTTTTTTAAATTGAGTTAATATTCATCCTCAACCTTTTTACTGTTTTATTATATACCTTATCGATTTTAGTCAAAATTTTCTAATTTAAAATCATTGTTTTAAAATTATGTGTAAATAAAAACATGCTCTAACGTCTCAGTTTTAAGATGAAGCAACAAAAAATAAAGTTATTTTTTTTTTAAGATTTTACTAGTGTCAATATCTGGGAAACTAGAGCCGACAATAAAGTCGGTACTTTTCTTAGATAATGTCACATTTTATTATCTCACTTTTATCAACTTATACATTCAATAATATCAAACGCTGCTCATATTACTAATGTCGTTCAATTACTCGAACTACTGTCAATTGTCTTGCAAACTTTTGGGGAAACGTTTTGGGATTTGTCTGTCACGTGTAGAGAACTTACGTGTCGAATTAACACAGCAGTGGTCCATCTAAAATTAGATACTGAAGTTGCAACTTGATACTACATACAAGTTTATTTCCGAACACGGATCCGAATGGATTTACAGTAAAAAAAAAAATCCTTCCATAATCGATAGTTTCAGAGAAACTGATTTCAATATTAAAAAGATATCTCTATATCAAAAGCAAAAACACAAATCTTATAAACTGTGCCTTAGACAAACAGTTGATTTTGCCATAATCATCAACTTAGTCCCGTCATACGCGAATATAATCCTATAGGTTCTGGTTAGATTAAATATAAGCCTATAAAAGCACCCCACTGCACGGCGCAATCCTCCCCTAATAAATCGCTAGAAAATTTCGGGCCAAAAACCTACCACGCGGGCCCAATGCTGATCGACGGAAACACATGCTTGTCGAGCATGCATGAGGATTTCCTCACGATCTTTTCGTTCACAGCCGACCGATTTAGTGTTTTTTTAATTCGTATTAAGTAAATATTCAGTGGTACCTACTGGCCGCGGATTTGAACTCACGATTGAGATTCAAATTCTTTATTTGTATTAAACATACATGATACAATTTGTAATGAGCTCTCACTCCCAAACTAGAAAACAAAATGTGTCTTGGGAGCCAAGGAAAGTCGACAATATAAACCACCTTTAAAGACTATTGTTGCATGAAAATAAATTGTTGCATGAAAATAAATGGGTGTCAAGAAAAGGGCGTCTTTATGGTCGGCGCTCATTCTTTTATTAATTTTAACACGTACGTTATGAAAAAAAAAATGGTTGACTAAAAGGAAAATAATTTTAGAAGCGAAAACATTATTGTCTGATTCTCGACCTACTTATTTATACATATAGGTATGTAGTAATTTGAGTTCTTATATTTTGTAGCAAGGACTTTGCTTTGCACCACCCTCATGCAGTTCCGTTCAACCAAAGGTTGACTGATAGAGAATCTCACCAGGTGGCATTAAGTTCGCCCGCGGTACAATTTTTGTGCGACAAAGTTTAAATAAATATTTTTTATTATCTATTGCACAAAATGCGGATTTAATGATTAGAAAGAAGCATTATCTCCCAGTCACTATTTGATTAAATAAAACTATAGTAAATAGTAACGTATATTAGTTAAATACCGTAATATACGAGTAAACATACATGCATGCTCAAATTGAATGTACAAAGAACTTTTTGTATGGAATTAACGGGACATCAGCAAGCCAGCTAGTGGAGTAGCAAGTTGCCACCAGATACACCGTTTATAATCCTGGTTTTAGTTCCACGCCGACCTAATTGCCAGTTGCGCCTGTAACGCGAAAACTTTTGGCAGTTGCCTAATTGTTTCATCGAGTTAATCTTGATTTCTAGAACGGATAGAAATATAAGTATGTAATCGTTCGTCTGCTAAATTATTATTAGACTAGCTGTGCCCGCTACTTTGTGCACGTGGACGTTAGAATGCGCATGGTTAGCTTGATTCCCGCGGGAAATTTATAATTGATGTGGATAAAAAGTACCCTAAATGCTAAAACCGGCACGCAAGTTATAATTACGCCAAGTTTTATTAAAATCCGTCCAGTGGTTCTTATGTGATGCGTGTTCAGACAAAGACAAAAAATCCAAAAGTTGTTGTTTTTAGCTCTTTTTCATTCGTACTTTATATTACAAATAGTTACTTTCTTTTAAAAATATTTCATGTACGGATACGGTTATAGTACAATTTTATTATAAGTATCTAGAAATATAGATTTACTTTTTCTCAATACGAATAGTTGTGATCCAAGATTCTTTATTTCTGTCTTATTAAGTGTTATTAGGTCGAAAACTCTGCCCGTAATTCCGAACTTTCGTTGAGCGTGATTTTTACGTATATTGTGTAGTGAGGGGGGGGGGGTGCACGCTGCAGTCCCACAGCCGTTGGGCGCACTCTACTGGCCACGTTACCCCTTGTTTCACAGAAGACTACCTTGAAATGTACTGCATCCACTATGCATTCATCCACTATCTAAATGCACTTTATCCTATTTCCCGAATATACGTACGTGTTTCGGTAGTAAGTGAGACATGCCAGAGCATCCTCATTCCCTTTCCCATTCCCATCCCCATTTCCCTAACCCTTTCTCCAAATCCACTCCTATATATTCGAAGGTAGGCAAACGGATCTGGGCGTACCGACGTTTGTCATTCTGGACTGATGTTGCCTTGTATCGCGGATGGTCATGGGTGATAGTTTCCACTTGTCATCGGGTGGACTGCATGCTCATCTGCCGCCATTTTTTCAAAAAAAATCAAAGTAAGAATTACGCCCCTACTGAAGAATTCATTGGACTATAAAATGATAACGAGTTGACCAGTCGTTTGGGGGATGGAGTGATTCTCGGCAATGGCCTAATCTCCGTGTAAGTCTCAGCATATGTCTTGTTATCACCATAAAAAAGTTATGAGTTGCCTTAGCCTCTACTCCTCGCGTTAAAATATTATAGGTTACTTTTAAATTACGATTCTCTTAGCGACAATACACGTGTTTGTATAAGTAAACACATCATTGAATAGAGCTGGCGTACCACTTATATACAATTTATTGCAACTAATCTTGTAAGGAGTCAAAATTGACTAATAATAGTTGCCCTGCCATATATATAACTACAAATGACTATACATATGCATGAAACTAAATTGTCCATATTCTTTCACGTGATGTAATTTGTCTGTAAATCGACTATCAACCAACCTGACAAAGAATATATTGACATTGTAATGCGTGGTCTCCCCGTGTACCACATCGGGTTGCGTGTTGTTGTAGTAATGTCTTGCGTGCGAGACAGCCGCAACCGCGGCTAGACGCTGTGAGCTGCCCATGGCCCAGCCAAGAGGGCTGCGCTGTGCACCGACAACACCAATGCCCGCCACCAGCCACCAACAGCGCCAGCAAGCCACAGCCGCACCACGCGGCGCCGCCTGCGCGACTGCCGCGGCAAATAATCACACGTTTCTTTCTCAAACTTCCTCTGTTACTTTTTTCTTTTCACTAACGCAATTGCACCACGTTCATTCCCTTTCCAGCCAGTGCTTAAAATGAACTTTGGTTTTATCAACTAGCCTTTCCGTGGCCTTTACAAATGAGACACATCTGAAACAAAATACGAAAAATTGTATTATTCGCCCCGTTACTTTTCAAATACTTATGCATTCAGGAACTCTGCTACGTTCAAGGGATACTTAATTATAGTCTAATTGCGTCCGAGAACCATTTTGTTTCCAAAAACGAATTGAGCGTATTTCAATGTTGAACAGTACGTGATCTAACTGTGAAGCTACTACGGAATTATTTTCGTCCCTGCTTACGAAGAGCAACAATAACTCTAATTAAATGGACTTCAATAAATTTTCCCTCCATTTATCTTTGGCTGAATACACAATTTGTTGTTAGCATTTTAGAATTAAATGATATTTAAATAGAAAGTTTAGTAAGTTTAAGATAGAGTTAATGGTAAGTAATTTCACAAACAACATCAGAACACCTTTCAGCCCGGCTACAGGCTGAAAGGCTTGGTAGATATGAGGGAGGTATTTGCCAACATCCAGACGTAGGAACTCATTAAATTTTTCAACTGTCGCTTGTATTTACTTTATGAATGACCATAAATATTTTTGTTTGTTGACGAGTAGCTATTTTAAAAGGTACAACACAAACAATATTGATTCTGTGTGATTTGTCTGGAAGACATGAGACCGCCCAGACTTATGGCTTTCGTAAACGTTGTTTTAAAATTTTGTTTTAATGCAATTTTATACAATAAACAATATTCTATCTGTTTATATTGATATCAAACTCATGTATTTCTTGATGTAATGAAATGTTTTGTTACAAAAAACAATTTCCTGTGGCAGGTGTAAATCATAAATGTTAAATTCCTTGCGGGCCCATAAAGTAGCAACGTGGCCCACTGACAGACGGACGGACAGTAGAATTATTTATGTGGCGTAACTAGAACACCCTTAGCCCTTAATTTCGTGGCAACCATGTAGCACATCGATTTGTTACCACTTTACGACCTCTGGGTGTAACACATCGACACGGAAAGTTTTATTTCATGAATAATTAAATTATTTTGAGGACACGTACCTAATTTTAAACGGACTTTATTTAGTTTACTCAAATGACATTATGGTCCAGTTTCAAGTAATTAATGTGAATATATTCACAACGAAAATGGCCGATGAATGAATGATTAATTTTCCTGATAGTTCTTAAAATGTTTTTTTTAAATAGCAACTAACAACGCCAATTCCATTACAACAATCAAAACAATCATCGAATTATTTCTTATTAATTACTATTAATAATATGTCCATGTTGTACTCTATCAGTAACATATAAATAAATTTCAAAACTGTCAATATTGTCAAGTCTTAATTTAAATATCAATTCATTTATTGTCTTATGTTTATTTACCCCTGGTGCATTCTCAATGCATTAGATGTCAAAAAGTAAAAAAAATATTTTCACGTATTCAATTTTTCGTAGAACATCGTTAACATCGTTAGCTTCAATTCCATCGAATTTATAAATAGATCTTGTAACTAGATAGAGAACTAAGATCAAAATAAACTAAGAAATAGAGGTGAGATTTGTTCTTAGAGTAAAATTTGTAAAATCTACATTTATAAACTTAGTTTTTGCATATTAATGATACCTGTAAGTTAATTACTAATTAGTGAATGTTCAATTTACCTAAAACACAAACACCAAAGACACTTTATGGCGATCGCGTAAAGTTCAACTTTTGTCGGAACCCAACAGAGAACGGACGCGACCGGTAGGTTCCGACGCCGTACGAGAATGGAAAGGTTGCTGCCCGCCCAACCCATGAAACAAATATTGTTATATGTTGGCAAGTTTGCTATCCGAGATTGGTCCAAATGTTGGCCGTGAAAAGCTCGCTATTTCAGGAACGTAACTTATATTAGCGGGTGAATGGAAATAACTTTTTAAGCGCCCCAAAAACGCCGGGCACTAGTTTTAAATTGGATTGTAGTTTGGTAACAGTAATTACATGTTTGACTTTTGGAACGTGTAAAAGATTTTTCTATATGTATCGTATGTTGAAAATTAGGAATTTACTAGTCCTATGCGAGTTTCTATTTCCGAGAAATTTAAAGAAGGAATTTATGAACTAAAGTACAGCTATGAGCCTTTTGCGATAATAAAAGAGTCAAAGCCCACAAGATCAGTAAAATGGGTATGCAAAGCTCACTAGCTTGGCAGTGAACAACACTCATATGCCCGACAATTTGAAAAAATCTGTGATAGACACATGTCTATCAATACACACTGGATATCTCTGGCGGTTTAATGTCCCGAAACCATCTCGTGATTACTGTGCTTTGCAATGGGACGTTATAGGCTGGATATATATCTAATCAGGTCTAATGTTAAATAATGTTAAAAATAATGTTGCACTTCACAATCAAGCTATTATTAATGCCTTTACGATTTCCAATTATATAAATAACATACTCAAATAACAAAAGGGCCCCAACATTAATTTTAACGCCATTAAACAGAGAACGCCATTATTTATAACTCTACCTGCATGTTTAGAAACCAAACTTTGTTACCAACATTATGTCAAACATTGTGACGTCACGCTGCGCCCAACATAGGGTTTCTATCACTTTCCACGCCCCGGCCTGCCGTTACGCCGCACGTTACAAGGTACGTGCGCTCTTTAATAGTAAAATAATAAAGTTTTGCCAAGCAATGCAACCAGCCCTTTCAACAGTGTTGGACGGGGCCTTTCCCTGCACATTGTGTTGTGCATTAAAACGCCACGCTGGCCAAACCGGTTAGCGAGTTCACTCTTTTAGAGGTAGAGATGGAAAGAGATGAGCCGTGTGGTGTCAGCTGGCTATTGAATAGCACCACCCCATTACTTCCCGTAAAGTTTTACTAGTAATAAAATCGTACAGTCTGTTTGTACATTGAATATTATAGAACATTGGATATTTTCTATTCCCGTAACTCCTATATCCCGAATATAGGTTTATTTTCTTTGCAAATGTTACTATCGCGTTTACTGTTTTTTGTTTATATGAAGATTTTAAGTTTCTCAATACGACCGCTAGGGGCGCTGGTTAATTTATGATGACAGAAAAAACACTTCACGGCAACGCAAAAATTAATGTTTAAACACAAAAAAAGTACACTAGTTTATTTCAATTGTTTATTTGTCTATTTTCGTATCGTGCAAGGACCATACCATCAGCCTATGTCTCTTCACTACTGGATATAGCCCTTTCCCAGAGCTCGCTACCGGCAAATTTCAAATCGTCGTTTGCGTATTTCTGTACCATCCAAAGACTACCATTCAAAACCATCAGCGTCCATCTCTCCACTGCGGGAAATAGGTTTCTTCTAAAACTAACCGCCACATCCGATCTTCAGTTCTCATCCAGCCACTACCGGCAAGTCGTGCATCCGCGTGACCGGAGTGCGTCTCACACTGCGCTTCCCGGTACGTGATCTCTATTCAAGAACTCGTTTACCTTATCGATTATAAGTTCTGTGGCAGTTATGACCTGCCCATTGTCAATTGGGCTCCCTAACACATGTATTTAACCTGGTGACCCAGCTAACATATGGGGTTTCCATTCGTTTCGCTACACTGACAGAGATCTGAGTAATGAACGGTATTTTTAAATTTTTACGAATAATCGGATCCCATGCGGACATATCAGCGGGCAGAAACTAGTAGTACTAGTAAAATAGTATAGTTTAATAGTTAACTGTCACGCGATTTTGTGCCTGAGTCGAGAGTTAAATTGCATATTAAAGGCCATAAAGGAGTCATTCACGCACGAGGGTGGCTTTGTTTACCTGTTAAATATATTTTTATTACATACTCTTTATCTGTGATTGTTTTTAGAAAACATTTTGGTATTTATTTTTAGACTAGCAGTGCCAGAGACTTCGTTCTCGTGAACTTGTGATTCCCGTGGGAACTTTATAATTTATCTGTATAAAAAGTACTCAAAATGTTAACCCTTCACATGAGCTATAACTATACCAAGTTTCATAAAAATCCGTCCAGTGGTTTTGGCGTTACCCGCGTTAAGACAGACAGACAAACGACAGTTCTAAATATGGTTGTTTTGCGTTCTGTATCGTTGATATAATCGTAGAATACACGGCTCTATTACGATTTTATTATATGTATAGAATGGAGTTATTGTTAAAATTGTATCAAATAATGACTCAATTATTTAACTAGTGAACGCTACGTAGCAGATAAGTTAAAACATACTTACCTGTCATAGATAATGTTGTTCCAATAAAATAATAAAGTTTAGTCTATGGAATAGTTGTCGTTTTAATAGTTATTGACTATTTTTTAATTTTTTTAGATAAATAACTTGACACTAAAAAATAATGGGAAATAATGGTATGAGCAGCAGAAATACTAAAAGTGGCATCAAGTCTATGCCAGCAAATTTAAAGGTTTAGGTTGTCTGGTGACGAAGAGAAATAGGGAAGTCCCGAAGACATTCTTAGTGTTTAAAAATTGTTTAAGTACTGCAGTTATTCCAAAATAGTTTGTTTTGCTGATAACGATTTGCTGCCGATTTAAATACAAGCCAAAATTAATCCCTGCAAATCAGATTCAAAATGTTTGAAAAATGACTGAGTTATAAAACTTAAAAGACATAAGTTAAAAAGGACGGTACTACTATGATAATGACGTCTCAAGAACAGTAAGTAATATAATTGCAAGCACACATGAGTAACAGAACAAGGTACAGCTTCCCACCGTAAACTATGAACACGTCACGTCTTCCACCTCTTCTCTTTAAAAAGAAGAATTATTTTGTCCTGTCCCTCTATAAAAAGAATAATATATCACATTTTAAACTCATGTTTGAAAGTAAAATTCAATTTATTGATCCCCAAGTCCTACCATCTTTTGAGACGTTATCATTAAAATAAAATAAGTCTACCAAAAAAAAAAATACTTACAGAAAATCCATCGAAGGATTCAATTCAATCTGCCGAGAAAACCTTTAACACTCCCGCGAGATAACGTATCTTTCACATGAAACCTACTGCAGTTGGGTAAAAATTCCGTTCCCAGCTAACCCACTTTAGTTTCTACTCAGCTCCAGGTTGACACACTGTTTTAAATTGCTTTCTACGACACTAATATGATCGAAAACCAGTTAGCTACGTATCGAATTTGTTGCGTTGAAGTACACGCAATATATCCCATATACAGCTGAACATATTTTACAAATATGTGAACAGCTTGAGTAAAAAGCATGGGGCATTTACGTCCTTGAATAAATATTTAGCCGTACACGTTAACCAACATTATTTAAGTATATTTTTCAGCGATGCGTAATCTGAAATATATTATCGAAACCTTATGTAAAGGTAAGTTCAATAAAAAACAAATAAATTTTCCTTCTAACTCTAGGTTCAGAAAATGCATATTTTTGCATACAATATTATTTATCTATTTAAACGGGTATTAACGCGAACATCGGGTTGCACGAGGTGACTGAAGAGGCGGGTAGTCCACGCATTTGGTATTTATAGTCCGGAAAATTGCGGCATACAACACTCACAATAACAGAAGTAGCGTTAGATGAAAAATCACGAGGTTTAATTTGATTACATTTATTAATCACTGGATTGCATATGAAATGGAGAAAGACAGAGTTTTAGCGTTCTTAGACGTTAAAATTATGGTTAGAGAAGATGGTTCCTTGTCCCACACTGTGTATAGAAAATCAACACACACGAATAGATATATACATGCCTTCTGACATCACCACCCTCGACAACTACAATTAGTAGCTGTTTCTGTAAATACTAGAACACAATACCTCTGTGCCCCTGAACATTTAAAGGATGAGTTGTTAAATGTTCAAGAGGTACTTAAACGAAATGAATATAAAGTGAGTGGAAGGCAACCACAGCGCTATCGTAGGGAAAGACATCCTGAGGTCAGTATTTATTTATTCCGCATTAGCCAACGGGCATTTATGCCGTAAGTTAAAGAAGTTAGGTACGGACAAAGTTGCAACAGTGTTAAGAAAGTAAATACCCCATTAAGACTGTATATACACCGTCTAGAGTTTAGAGTAAATTAAATAAAATAAACAGTCGCGTTAAGACCTGTTTAAATACATAAATATGTGTGAATAACGCCAAAATATTTTTTACAATATTGTTTTTTTAATATTTATATTTTCACATAGTGAATTGTCGATTATAATAATATTATTTTACATTAGAATTTTGAAATTATTCTCCCTACAAAAACAAAACGTAAACACGCCACCGTTTCTAAAATATAAGGATTAAATTACGATAGTGGTCAAACTCTGTCAGAACAACGTAGGCTGGCTGCATCTTCAAACTGCGTCGATTTATTAGTCTTTATTACGATAGTACTTATAACGTAGGTACACTTATACGTTTTTTTTTTTAAAAAACTATAATTAACTCAAGTAAAAAATATACTTGAATTATATTTACAATCTGAATTTATAATTAAGTACAAAATATTTTAACTGAAATAGAAATGTTAGGCAAGCATTCCAGCCTCGTGCCCAGCCAAAAAGGTCAAGTCCTCTCACGCGACACGTTGTGATTACACTTCTTGAATCAACCGGTGTTTACCAAGTTAGTATCCGACGCTAGCGACATCTGCTGCTACAAGTCGTTCCTCTAACACAGACGCTAGCGACATCTGCATCGCTGCGTCATTTCTCTAACAATCTATTGGACTTAATAGATATTTAAAATAATAATTAATAGATGACTTAATAGATATTTCCATAAAAATTAAAAATATTCTACATCTACTTAAGTAAAATGAGGGGGAGAGTGCACGCTGTAATCCAACAGCCGCTGGGCGCACTCGACTGGCCACGTTACCCCTCGCTCACAGAAGACTCTCTTGAAATGTACTGCATTTCCCACTTAATCTTATTTCCCTAATGTACGTACGTGTTTCGGTAGTGAGTGAGATGTGCCAGAGCCCAGTCCCATCCTATCCCTCTCCATTTCCCCAATCCTTTCTCCGAATCCAGTCCTATATCCAAAGGTAGGCAGCGCATCCAGGGGCGTGCCAACGTTTGTCATTTTGGATTAATGTTGGCATGTATCACGGATGTCTATGGGCTACAGTACCCACTTACCATCAGGTGGACTGTATGCTCGTCTGCCACCTTCGTCCATAAAAAAAAATAAAAAAAAGTGAAATGTAATAATTATAGGAAAATATTTTTATTAAGTGCAATCTGTGCGAATACTTTATTTTTAAACACGCTCCATCATAAACGTTTTAATAATTATAACATTGTAAATGGATGGACCTACATTTTCTAATTATAAATACAAACTGCAATTATGTGATACCTAATAAAAGAGAAGAGCGACAAAAGTAGTCAACTATTCTTTAATAATGTTTAAAGTGAGTCTTAAATATAATAATTAATAACACATTATTTCAAATTTTTTTTCTTTATTATAACAATCGATGCTGCACGAGATGAAAGATTTTTTGTTGTATCGTTAAACTATACCTATCTATATGTCCTTTGAACGCGCTCAAGAATCCTTACAAACCGCACCGACAAAATTAATTGCAATTACTGTTCTGACGTCAGATCTCATTAAAATATAAAATGATGTCACTACGAAACAGTTTTTATGTTCCGTCTTTTTCTAACAGTTTTTACCACTTGAACCTACTTGTTATTTGACTAATTACTAGAATATATTTATAAATTACAAACATAAAGAAGGCCTCATTACTCTTGGCCCAGTGTTATCCTAATTGTGATTTGAAACTAATAGTCATTAGGGTGGAAGAAATAAAGACCCAAATATTTTATAAGGTTACTTGGGTTTTATATTATATTATTATAATACATATACATTTAGCTGTATTGCTAGTAGCAATATAACAACAATATAACTAGTAACAATATAAACATAACATCTATCAAGCAGTAATAATTTTAAGAACTAGTATTAAACTTTAATTTCTTAGTGCTTAGATTGTGGTAAAACAAGTGATAGATTTGACTCCTATCGTGAAACAGTGGATGGGTCAGTTCATTTAAGTTAAAATAATAAAAGACTGATATTTATAATATTTTACTAACATAATTTTAAGTTATTTCTACTAACAATTACTATGGATGAAATATCTGAAAATAAATAAATAATTCTTATCATTATTGGCACAGAAATTCTGTTAGCGATTATCGTAAATATTTGTGACAAGAAATTAGAATTTATTATCTCAGCTAAACAAACACACAGGGTGCAAGTACACAACGGATTATAACTTTTGTGACATCGTCAACTATAACAATTTTCAGACAGGTGAAACCTATTAGAGTCTCTCACACGGAAAATAAATCAATATCAACACAATGCCTTACCCCTATGCTACTTCACGTTTTTTCCCAGGAACCGATGTCAGCTAAGACCCAAACAATGCGTTGCTATTTTTCAAGGTTTCTTTTTAGTCCATTGTATAAGGAGAATCCAAACAAAACTCATTTCTCTGAAGCATTAGCTTCATATTTCAAATTTTCGACCGTTCCTGGACCCTTGACGTTTCACACGATATTGAGATGTCGCATAAAGCTAAGATATCAACGTATCAACATGTTGTATTTCATCGACATTAATGAATTGAAAGATCGTCGCAGCGCTACTTAACATTTTGTCTTAATTTTAGTAACAACATTATGTATTCTGTTTTTCTAATGACGTTATGATACGATATTATTAACCTATAACTTCCCACAGGTCTTCCCTAGACGACGACGACATTAGTTTTCAGTTTGATACTTGTATTTATACCACTATGTGACCTTTGTCATTAAAAATGAAATGTATTCTCATCGACCATTGAATATAAAGTCGTGGAGAAACTTTAATTTTCGTGAGCACATTCCGAGTATGTTTCAATCGACTCGAATACAGAAGGGATAATACGAGTAGACCGCATTCTATTCACCTGGATCACCCAGCATGTGAAGAAAAATTGCCAACATAGTCCGGGATCGGCCGAGCGTACCCCCAATGCGCTGTACCGACACGTCGCTTTACGAAATGACTTTTGTATTATCTGAAATGAAATGATTTATTAATACCATAGAATTTAGAAATAGACAATGCAAAAATACAACCAACCAATACAGATCTGGACCAATATAGACACACATATTACATTGTTACTTAACTTCTTAAATACCTTACAATCATTATTGCCGTTTGTGTGTGTGTGCTGTGCGCGAATATATTCGTACATGTGTGAGAGCGTGTGCATGAGGGTGTGTGTGCGTGTTTGTGTCATCGTGTATGTGTACAACTGTAGAAAAAATCTACAAAAACTAACAATAAAAAGAATCGTACCAATACTAACAGCTTTAGGCCCCACACTACGATCCCCTATGTTGAGAGACCCAATTTTAGCATTCATGAGAATTGCAATATGACATAGATAATTAGTACAATACTATCACTTATTATTTTATTTGTAGGGACTTAATATTATAATTTTCTCTAATATGTTACAATTGGGTATGAGTATGTGTGAGAGTATTTTTAATGAATTTAATGATACCTATTACCTACTAATGAAGTTACGTGATATACATTGTTCTACACATGTCTTTTAGGCCTGACACTAGTATTCCCTGTGTTGTGTGACCTAAATTTAGCATGATCCAACTTTTATCATAATTATCTAGTTTAATTTATTTCTAATACTTTATTGCTGAAATCCTTTCACTTATAATTTTAATGTTCCTTCATAGAGAGCAGTTTTATAAATCTTACGATTACTAAACTTCACATCTGAGTAGTAAAAAAAATAGCAATTCACCATAGTAACCTGAGAACGTATGTACTCGTGTCAATACAGATGAATGTAACATAATCGGCTGCGGGTCCACAACACTAATTACATGAATCAGTAAAACTCTAATTGAATATAAAATGAGGTGTCAGACATGCAGATGTATTACAGATACTAAAGGGGCCTATCCTAAAATGCCTTTCACCTTATACAGAGATACGTAATGGATGCAAGCGAAGCAAAGTTCTTACAGGGAGCAATAGGGCTCGATGTATCACCTGCTTCTGTGGGTCTGCTTGTAACTAGCTTCGTTACAATTGCTTGTCTATGGTTCTAACACCCATCGTTATGTTGTCTATGACACGCCTTGTCTATGAAAATAAGGTGCCTAAGCGAGTGTATAAAATTCCAGAGATTTGCTGTAATAAATTAAATTGGCACATTAGAAATGCACTATTCGGTGTCTGATGTAGTCGCATGTGTGTGGTAACAAGCCTTAGGAGAGGCCTATATCCAACAATGAAGAGACGCGTATGGTATTGTAAGATACCGATTTCCTGGGCGAACCAATAGTAAGAGACGTGTTAGATATTTAAATAAGGTCATTACACCGATTCATCTGTTTGTTTATTCAAAGATTTTACTATACAACCATGTATCTTTCATTTAATCTCTAGTCGGTAGTGTTCGCATTCCTGAACTGATTTAGGATCTTGATTGTACTATATACCTGAATTATCAAGAGTGCGCTCTGGATATTTTGAGACTTGAATGAAAATGTAAATGAACCACTTTTATTCAACATGAATCGACATTGTTTGATGTCAACCAAAAATTCTTTCATTAATTTTTCGAGGAGGTCGTCTTTTTCGTGCCTTAATCACCTGCTTAAATATTGAAAATGTTATATTAAAACGCTATTTGGTAAAAATTCCATTTTTGAACTCGCTTTCTTTAATTGGAGTTACATTTGTTAGGAACAATCGACAGGATTGTTCGCGTGCGCTTCCCTTAACTAAACCTCTACAAGTTTACCATCCTAAGTTATTCAAATGCTGAGGTCACAGCAGTGTTCCTATGGGATTACGGTTCGGCAATACGGAATCCTCAGACCAATCTGCTTGTCCATTCAATAAAACCAACAAATAATTACGTTCGCTCTTACAATTTATTTACATTTTTCTTTCTTATTGAACTAATACCAAAGGCAAGGCTTGGAACCGATTTAAAAAACGGTTAAATGGTTAAACCGGTGAATAGTTAAATATTATAGATTTAATATCTCTCTCTCTCGTCTCTCGAAATTAATAAATGGCTACAACGACTCTGTACACATATTGGGAGACTCTTTGGCCACATTAAAAAAAAGATACCGTGTTTAGTTGTAGTGGGAACTAATTGGTTTATGTATAAACTTGGAGGGCGATGATGCACGCTGCAATCCAACAGCCGCTGGGCGCACCCGACTGGCCTCATTACCCCTCTCTCAGAGAAATGTACCTTGAAATGTATTGCATTTCCCACTATATCCTATTCCCCAATGTTCATACGTGTTTCGGTAGTGAATGAGATATGCCAGAGTCCATTCCCACCCCACCCTATCCCTCCCAATTTTCGCTACCCTTTCTCCAAATCGATTCCTACATATAAAAGGTAGGCAGCGCTTCCGGGGGCGTGCCAGCGTTTGGCATTCTGGACTGAAATCGGCATGTATGTCCATAGACAACAGTATCCACTTACCACCAAGTGGACTGAATGTTCGTCTGCCACCTTCTTACTATAAAAAAAAACTAAATGGGTAATAATGACGTCTTAGCTTTAAAATTATTGTTATATTTACCTAACCATAAATATTGTTATTTATTTTTACATTATCAGTTTATCAGAAGAGATCTGTGTTATTTTAGAAATGAATAAGTAAGCATTGAAAAATATAACGTTTATTAGAAATGTTTTATATTTGCTTTTATACGATGTTTCAAATTTGTGGCCAGTTTTCGATTGAAACACGCATCCTTTCCTTGGGAAAAATGACAACTGCCACCCTTATGGAATGTTTTAGGTATTCAATATTATCATGGCATTTAGAGCATGCCGTGCTCTCTAAAACAGACCATAAATCATAATCGAGCGGATTAAGATCGGGACTAAATGACGGCCAGTTTTGAGCTGTAATGAAGTTGAGAGTATTCGTTTCTAGCCACGCCTGTATTGAGCGACCCTATGACCTGGCGCAGAAACTTGCTGAACGGACCATTCTTTGTTGTGGAACAAGGTGTTATTAAGAGTATTTACGACCTTCTCAAGAATCGTATCTTGATACACTTGAACCGACGTTTACACTTGAATGGCCACGTTGCATCCTATTGACCACTTGAACAGCTTCTCTAGAGTTATGAGCATAAACTTTAACATTCTGCTCGTTAAAATGTTCCTCGATGTTGAACATTTTCTCGTCCGTAAATAAGATTTGTCTGCGAGCTTCCTTTGCGTACCGCCTAAGAAGTGGTTTTGATTTGCCAACCCTATTTTTTTTATGTTACCAGTTAAAAAATGTTACCAGTTACCAGTTAATACGTATTTTTTAAGCAACAAGTCCTAAATCGACTTTTAAAATATGTGAAATAGTTTTAGGTGCTATATTCATCTCTCTGGATAAAATCTTTTGCTTCCAGACAGGATTTCTTCGGATTCTCTCCTTCACAGCTTTAATCGTCTGTTTAGTACGAATAGTGCGTGGACAGCCAGACTTTTTTTTCTGCCAAACATAGGATGTTTCAATAGCCCGGTACATAAACATTCGACTAATACCAAGCGCATGGAGAGTTTTGAAAATTACATTTGGCTCCATGCCTACTTTATGCAATGCAATTACAGCAATACGGTTTTCGTTAGCACCCCACTCCATTTTAATATTAGTACAATATTTAATAATGATTGGCGCCAAAATGAGAAAAAGCATTTATTTTTCACGTCAGAATGACAAACTCCAAATTTAAATGTAATTTTTTTTATACCTTATTAATGGCCAGACTAAGTATAGTAAATACACACATAAATCCTTCAATGCATGCGGAGTCCAATTACTACGTTGTGCATTTAGTTAAGATAGTTTTATCTACTCGTGTGAATGTATTAGTGTAACAACTGCTTGTGGACCACATAATAAAATAAATAAATATAAAGGCTTAAGGTTGGAACGAACAGTAAGCTGAAGTGGCAATGGCTAAGTCACATTTGTCGTACAACCGTCGGTGTAGATGAGTCTAGGGACGCGTTCTAGCCATGTGGACTTCAAGAAAGTTGCCAGTGATGTCAGGATGAGAAAAACTCAGGTGTGGTGGGGAGCCACGAGAAAGGCCTCCAGTGGAGCAGTCCATATCCAGCACTGGAGAGAGAGGCTGGCGAAGCGTTATGGCGATTGGAACAAACGTTTCATAAACGCCAATCATCTTAATGTTTCTTAATAAAACCATTTAAATATCGGTTTTATGTCCGAAACCGAAACAAAACCTTTGATGGGTTGCTTGCCTTACATTTGTTGCATTGCATTTATTAAGAATCATTTTAGTATGTTTTGCTAAACAACGTTTTTTCAACTTTTAACTTTTAGAGTATAGAAGGTGTAGAATTCAACTCTGATGAGATAAACTCGTTAATTGAATTTTATGAATCATTTACAAATCGATTTCATTCACGGTAACCTTTAGGTATAATACGCCAATACCACTCCATCTCTTCCCGTGGGTGCTGTAAATTAAGGGATTAAGGGATTTGACAAAGCCGTTACCACCAGCCTTGAGGATCTACACCACCCCTAAAAGAGTGGACACGTCAACCCGTTTGGCCGGTGGGGTCATACATGCCTCATGCAATGAGACAATGTGCAGGACCCATGTCCAGCAATGGACGATAAAAGAGCTGGTTGCGGTATTTACGGTTACCGATACTTTATAATTTGTTTTACCAGTATTTTTAAATAGATACGAAGTTGTGTTACATAGAGTTGTTAATGTTTACGTATTTACAAGTTCACAAGTCAATGCCTCGTGCTAACGACTTGTGCGTCACACGACGCAAATTTACCCATGTAGTTTGCGCTAATCAGCGCAGCGTACTCTCTGAGTATATCTACTTACTCTGTTAAAATAGATTAGTGTATATATTAATAGACAGTCTACGTAACTTAGAACCAATTATACCACCAGCTGTTTAAACCGCCAGAATTCAATGCTAGGCTAATTTTATTACTAAATTCAAGAGTAAAAAATATTGTTCCAACTATGATAAGTGACAGATAACCTATGTGATACCCTATTTTTTTTTTTATTTGTCACGCTTTTCAAGTCTCAACATTCATTTGCCAGACGTTGAACTAATATCATCTAGATTTGCCTTATCTAGAAACACTGGCAAATTGTCGTTGAAACCAGATCCCAAGCGGGTGATGCCGCGGTAAATACTGTACTGCAATATACATGGATTTTGTCGGTATGTACCTACGGGTTTGAATTGTCGGTAACTTTATAGCTACATATAGGGCCTTTCTCGCCACCTTCTGATAAGGTATCAGGAGGTAATAAAGTAATTATTAACAAGTAAATAAAGTAACCTTTAACAAACTGATACCTACATAAATTATCTGCCACTTAAATCTAGGTGATACTGACCTGATAAAGTATCAGGAGGTGATGAGAAAAGTCCTAAACCTATTGATTGACAGTGTCAAATAAGATATTAGGTAATATTCGAAAAATAAATCCATTTTATTTAAATTATTTGATATCATTTCTCTTTCGAATGAGTATAGTAATCTATAATAGTCCCGAGGACGTCATCGCATAAGGTCAAGATAACGTCATACAGGAGGGAAGTATTTTTAAAGAATTTAAAAATACTCGCAACGATTTACAAGTTCCGTGAGCCTTTGATCGATTGCTTTGAATAAATAATTAATTTAGGATACGAGTGTATTGAGCAGAATGCCGCAGCTGCGATGCACTTACGAATAGTTTCAGAGCCATCTCCAAGATAAATTGAAAGAATGGGTATTAGATAGGTACCTCTGATGTCTAATCTAATTCTTATAAACGTCTGACGTTGTTTGGATTTCCTGGTTGAATATAGTTACGATTTTAACCTTTGTATAGTCTGTTTATAGATAAAGTATAAGTGAAGTTGGCATGTAACGCAGATATCCATGGACGACAGTATCCACTTACCACCAGGTGGACTCTATGCTCGACTGCCGCTTTCTTCCATAAAAAAAGTAATTTTGGATAATATTTTCGAACTTAAAATTACGTTGTTTAAATAAAAAATTGTTCTAACATTTGATTACTCAGATAAAGCGTCCGCGTCGCAGAAAATTGGGTACCATACCATCAGCGTATCAATACATAATATAACCGGCTTATAACGTCCCACTACAGAGCACAGGTCTCCCCTAGTAAATCACTAGTAAAGGTACCGAGCCATAATCCAATACGCGGGCCCAATGCCGGATCACTTACTCCAGATTTTTTTTGTTTTATTTCTGGAACACGCGCGTTTCCTCACGATGTTTTCACTTACCGCTGAGCTAGTGTCATTTTTTTAAATCCGTACTTAAGTAGAAGCTCAGTGGTACGGGCCGAGGATTTGAACTCACAATTACCATACACGGTTATCACCGCTCTATAAATATCATTTGTTATTGCGAAAAGCCGCCATTTTATGAGCTCGCGTTGGCTCTTTATTTTTAAGGCGTGTCTCTATTGTCTATGAGACAAACTTATTCACTGTCAATGCTCAATATTCTCTCCATCTACAGTCAGCAACACGTTAATGTAACAAAAATCGTTCGATTCTAGTACTTATTCCAAACGCTTTAAGGTACTGATGGGTATGACCTTGTCACTGACTGTTTGTCAGTGGGCCGAAGGATGAAAAAATTACTTGCATTAAAAATCAAAGTACATTTGCTTTAAACTAAATTCACTTTTTAAACTATTCTCACGGGCATATGCCCCGTATAAACTCATTGCGCTTTGTATTGCCGATCCGCTCCAACGTCATGAATACATTGACTGCTCAGACCAGGTGTCTATTCCCCAGAGAGTCTCAACCTGACGCACTTCCACGATGGTACGCCGCGCCCCGGTTCATAAAATAATCATATCGCCACGTCAGCGGTAGCATTTCTTAACATTGTTTCCCCGGTAATTTACAATGAAATTTGTTTGCAACATCTTATTTAATTATCGAGAATATGTTTATAAACAAAATACTTTTTGTTTATAGACTATTTATTTATAACCCCGTCGTAATTATGTAGGTCTGAAGAATTCAACAGTGGAAATCAACAGTATCTGTAAGTAGCGCTACTTACAGATACTGTTGATACCTTACATACTTTTGCTCAAATAAGAATATGATTTCAATTAACACTCAGACGAGTGTGTGTGTGTATACTATTAATCTCTCAAAATAAAATCAGTACGTAGTAATTATCCGTAATGCGTAGAATAATTATTGTCGACAAAAACTTCTCTTTGGGTTTTGTAAACCTTATTTATATTTCTTTTAATCTTGTATTTTCAATTTTCTTGTTATTTATTCAGTTTACTGTATTGATTCTGGAGTATATTGTCGCCAATCTAGTAATTAGGTTAAAAAATAATTGTCAGCTCAAGTTGTTCAGCGCCATCGGGCAATTTTTTGCCACATCTCGGGCCACAGTTGTTTTTTTTTTTGCCACACATTCTTTGCGAATTTGCCAGTCATAGATAAGTTAGTTAAGTAGGTATTTTAAAAAAATGTAACCATTAGGGTACGATGAGGCTGACTTACACAAAAGTGTAAAAGCCCCTGAATAAAAAAACATCATAATTATTCTAAATTAAATTGAACCACATTATGTGTATCGATCCAACTACATAAATCTTGCACTCGCGCCACTACTGACTACACTTGAGCGTTTTCAACGCTACTTGCATACTTTATGTCCACCTAGGGCAGTATAAATCCTATACAAAACCTTATGAAAGAAACTTTGTATAAGTTTGAGAATTAGTTTTCATAGAAGCTTTTGTCATCGAAGTATACATACGAGGGCCACACTGAAGTTTCCGGAATGAATAAGAAAAAATTACAATGAATGGCCATAAATCAATTTATTGTTTCTCATAATATTTTCCGTGAGCGTCAATACACTTTTTCATACGAATAAACCATTTTCCACAACATTTATTCCACTCCTCCGTGGTGACCTCGGAAACATGTTTTTGATACTCTTCGACAGCCTCTTCTAGCGATGAAAATCGTTGACCGAACGATCAGTCAACAAGAAGAAGTCTCAAGGTCACCATCCATACAGATGGAGGATGGCTCATGAGTCCTACGTTTTTCGCCTTCATTAAAGTTGTTTGTCTGTTTGGCCGTGTAAAAGCTGGCATTGTCATGGTGCAAGATTGTGCGGCGTTTACGGTTGTTTTTACGGAGTTCGTCAATAACTTCCAGCTGGCAGATGGTCGGGTATTAATCAGCATTCACGGTGCGATGATTCTCCAAAGCAACGTTAGCCACGTGTCCAGTTTTTCTAAAAAAGAAACGATCATCTGCTCCGGGTCACTGCACACGCGCCACTTTGGTGGGGTTTGGATCATCTTGAAAGACACAAATTATCAATTTCTGCTTTGTTTCGGGGTCGTAGCTGTAAATCCATGTTTCGTCACCTGTTACTATGTTCCTCACCAAATTTGACGCCCCTTCGTTGAATCTGGTAAGCATGGCATTGCACCAAGTGACACATTCCGTTTTTTGAGGCTCAGTCAAATTGTGTGGAATCCACCACGAGCACAGCCTTCGCATAGCCAAAGGTTTGTATAAGATTCATTGTATCTGACTCATGCCTATGTCTAAGAATGTCCGAATTTCATGATAGGTCATATGCCTGTCTATTTCGATCATATGGCGCACAGCATCGATGTTTTTGTTGTTGACAGCGGTCGACGGGCGACCTTCACGAAATTCGTCACTGAGATTGACACGACCGTGTTTGAATTCCGCAAATCAGCTATAAATTGTCATTTTGCTTGGTGCTTCATTGCCAAAAGCAGTTTGAAACCAAGCCAGTCTGAGCTGAGCTGTCAAATTACACTTAAATCGTAGAAAATCATACAGCGAAAATTTTCACGAGTTAAATCCATTGTAATGCAGACACGCAATTTTTAAAATGACGCCACAATGAAAATACAAATGACTGTTAGATGAAACAAACTTTATTGTACAGCCAAAGAGTTCAATTTTCAAATATTGTAATTACTTTTTGAATATTGTTTATGTAAGTGGCCAGTTACGGAAATTTTCAGTGTGACCTATGTATATACCCAACGGCTACACTTACACAAGAGACCAATTTTTGGCTCAGTGCTGCCTCCTTAATAAAATCCTGGGTTCAAATCTCGAACGCATACTACTCGTACAAGTAATTCAAAACTAATGCTAATTTTATCTCGTTAAGTTTGTAGATGGGTCAAATCAGTTCAGTAATTCCAAAATTAAGTCAACACAAACTTTTCAAAAATACTCATATTTTCAATGCCAATATATAGTATACAAACAACTAGATTTCTTCGCACCTTCGCTCGAGTGCTCACTATCCCATGGGAACCTTAGCTTTGTAACCTATGTCCTTTTCGTGGTCCTCAATGTCCATGACAAAATTCAACTCGATTCGTCCATCCGCTGATACATGAAAGCATTTCAAACAAACAAACAGATGTAGTTTCAATATATTAGTTGGATAGGGCTCGTATAGGTCTCTAACTTTTCTAAATATTTTTTTTCCTGAAGGTAGCCAGCGCATTCGGGGGCGTGCCGTAGTTTGTCATTTTGTACTAATGTTGGCATGTATCGCGGATGTCTATGGGCGACAGTATCCACTGACTACCAGGTGGACTGTATGCTCGTTTGCTATCTTCTTACTATAAAAAAAAATCTTTTCGTCCAGTCAGCTGATTGCGATGAAACGAAGCCTATTCGAAGCGCCAAGCCAAGCTTAATTAACCCGTGGATAGCCCATGCAAACCCGTTCCGTAGTTTTGGAAATTAGCGTGTTCAAACAGACAGGCAGACAGATAAAAATTTTCAAAATTGTCACTTTGTATTCTGATACTTTTCCTTCATCGCCCCCAATCAGTTTTTGGTAAATATGTATATTCAATGTACAGACACGCTGTTTCTACAGTTTTATATTTATAGATGTAATGTTTATATATCATTAAATAAATAATAAAATAATAAAAAAACATCAGTATAGAACAACAGGTAATACAATAAATACACTAATACGTAGAATAGGGTTTCCGACTCTATTTAAATAAACATATGATTGAATAGATGAAGATACTAGTAGATCTGTGAAATGAAAATCAAAAGATCTTGTATGTTAATTTCGAGTAGGTTCAATGTGATTACGAGTAGTTTCAAGGATATATAATCGTTATTTATAATTCTGTTCTGAAATAGAAACAATACATTCCGTGATTGTTTTCGTCAACACGACATCTTACAACTTCTAACATTTTGTAAGTAATCACTATTTCGCTGTTACGGAATTAAATTAACTCCTGCAAAGTTTACAATCCATATTATAATGTAAAATGATTAATATTCTTTGTTAGAAAGTAGCCTCACGATGTTCCAGCCGTTTTGGTCAGCTGAGGCAGAGCCGGTCATCAAATATGCAAGTTCGCCTCTCCAGACCACTTAAGCCAATTGCAAATGAAAATTTCGTTTCCTCCAGCCACAGCGAGCGTACACATTACAGATTTTATCCCAGAGATACAAGCTGGAATTTCACATGCCACTGAGCTTTGTTTTCGTGTAAAATAGATTCCTGTATTTTCATCTCTTTACTCTCTTCTCACTCGTAACATTAAGACCAGCATTTTTTCCATTTTAAAGGGGCGGTCAATTTTATTACGTAATCAAGTAATGTAGTTGAAAAGTTTCAATTACAGTTTGTGAAGGCTTTTGATAAGGTGTGGCACAACGGTTTAAACCATAAACAGTACCAACTGGAGGTGCCTGAACGTTTTATTCTCATCATTAGAGACTACCTTACCAATTGCACCTTTCGCTACAGAGTTGAAGATACTCTGTCCAGTTCTCGCCCAATCAGAGCTGGAGACCCTCAGGGCTCCATTCTAGCACCCACGCTCTATTCCCTCTACACCAACGACATCCCCCACTCTCTTGGAATAGAGCTTGCCTATGATCAGATAGGAACCTACCTACGTGTCTTACTACGCCTTCAACGAGTGGTTTGTGGGGTGGAGGATATAGAGGTCATCGCGGAGAAAAGTGCAGGAAGTGTGTTTTCCTTTTCGCAGGGATGGCACTCGTATCTCTAGGCTCCGTCTCTCCCCACCCTCGATACCCTTTTACGGTCAAACTATCCCCTGGATTAGGAAGACCTCGGAGTCACAATATACCATCGACTGACCTTCCGAGAACTGTCCGAAACCGAGCCGCCTTTGAACTCGGTCACCTCAGCCCTCTCATAGGCAGGAGAAGTAAAATGTCGCTTAGAAATAAGCTGACATTGTACGAGTACAAAACCTTCGTACGTCCCATAATGATCTTCGCTAGCGTATTTGCACACGCAGCCCTCTCCAACATTAAAATATTTCAAACCCTCCAAAGTAGATACGTGCGGAAGGCGGTGGCTATCCCATGGCACTCTGGAAACCCTAAACCATACATGTCCGGTGAATCTTAAAAGGCCATTAGGGCCACAAGAATTTAACCATTCCGCAAAAAAAAAACAATTTGTTCGCCATGAGCGAGAAATAATCAGAACCAACTAATCCTTTTTGTATTCAGTAGAAAACAGTACTCGTTCTTCTAATAATAGTATAAAGTAATTTGCTTTAATGCAATTGCAGTCCATTTCGACGATCCGTCAGAATGTAATAATGGCCTGGCCTTGTAAACATTCTTACATACGAGTGTCTGGGGTATAGCGTGTATAATGTACTGTTTATATCTAAACTGCGTCTTTATAGTTCTTTATATATGTAAGGACTTTTTACTGTACTAGAAGTATATTTGTGGGGTTACTTAATGGTAGCCGTATTGTAACAATTCTCTACCAAGTATTGTCCTTTGCCGGATTTCTTGCATCTACATTCGTAAAACTATACTGACCGCATGCAAACCTTCATGTATCATGTAACAACGCCTAACAGAACCTCAATTTATGTAATCCCCATGGGATTGCCCATAAAACACTGTTATAGTACGAGTATGCCTTTATATCAACTAAGTAACAACGGGTTAGTTATTTCGGACAGTAGCCTTCCAGACAATAATATTCATTGCATCAAGAACGTGACGAGTTTCCAGACGAGATTCATTAGATATTCAGCCCCTCGTTGAAAGTTCCCGAGCTTATGTACCAACTTTGATGTCTGCAAATCTTAGCTTAGTTTAAAAATATTAGCAAACTATCTTGTAATATAAAACCATAATAAGTCAAATCATCTGACCATATGGACATATCGGTATGGACTTAATAACTTAAAATTAATGAGTTAATATTTTATAACTTAAAATTTAGTTGTTTCAAGATTCTGTTCAAATAGTAACATAATCTGATTTTTAACCTTCTTTAGTACCTAAATATTATTGACGTGAACGGTCTTCGAGTCAGATTTGACCTTAGTGGTATCTTACGTAGACTTGAGTGAATTTTTTACTGAAAAATATTTTAATGCACATACTTAAAACCTCCAAACACTTACTTATTTATAGGTTTTTTTACGTACAATCTAATTAAATTTTAATACTTTAATAAAAATAATCTATAGCTTTTATAACAATTTACAAATGGATATAAATTATTATTTTTCGTAAAAAAATTGTCGATTGTTGAACTTGTTTATTGTGGAATTTATCTATTTGATATTTTTTTGAATGTTTTCAATGACATAATTGCCCCAAAAATATGGCTGGCCTGCCTTTTTCACAACCCCATATACTTTCGGTACTTTCGTTATTTGACTGATTCACACCAGCTAACAAGTAATCCAAATGCTAACATATCGGTAGTGTCAATGTCAGTCGAATCCTTACCAAAAACATGTTTCCCCTAAATATTGGTATATTTCAAAATAGTGTGTATCATAGAAAAAAATAATTGAAAACTTGAGATTTCTTGTCTTGTAATTCTTGAACAAGAATAACGTGTCAAACCTGGCATTATGTTGATAATATTTATTTCCCTCGAAACTCTTCCATATCCGTATAAGGGTTCCTTGAAGTATTTTGCCATTTTTTGTTGTCATTGTTTGAAGATGATTCAGCTTATTTTATATGGTCTTCATATTCAGAATAAGATTCCTCCTCGTCTGACACTTCGTTTACTAGGAATTCAATCTCATTATCCTTTATTTTCTGATACAGAATAATTTTATGGTTCGACCTCGAACTAAGAGGCGTATTATCTATCCACTCAATGTTTACTCTAAGACTGTAAAAGTGTTGAGAGTAGAATAAAAACCCATCCATCAGATCTGATGACATAAACAAATAACAAAAATTATGTTGTTATTTTCGCAAGGTCAAATTTGACCCGAGGACCGTTAGAGTAAAAACCTTTGAAAGAAAATTAATTCCAAATATCTTTTATGAAAAACTAAAAATATATGTATTTATTTAGAAGTTTCATTCAAAGTCATAAAATATTTGATGCAAAAATAACATAATTACAGAGAAAAAAAAGTTTTTTCTCTAAAATGGTCGAAATTGACTCGAAAATCTAAAGGTTTTCGAAAAATGTGTTATTTTTTAAGATCTTACTAAAGTATTAATAACTTGGAAAAGAAATAAGGTCTCTCTTCCTTAGATGATGAACTAAAACATCGAACAATTTTACCTATCAACATTCATATTGTATAGCCTGACCAAGAAAATAAAAACCTCGCCATGATGCGTAAAACTAATAGAACTAATATCTTCTACTGACAACACTATGAATGCTATGAAAAAAGCAAATGTGGCGCCCCCACAGCAAGTTTTTTATTTTTCTGGGTATAATTTTTTTCGTGGAATGCCCAAGCATTAAAAATAAATCCCGAGTCAAATTCAATGTGCCTTTAAAAATAAAGGCACATTGAATTGTTTTTATTAAAAAAACGCATTGATTTAAAAATATCAATTCGTTATGACCAATAATTACACATACGTTGATTACATTAACAAACTTCATAGAAACAGAAATTAAAGTAAAAAAAGTAATACAAAAATCAGCAGAAACAAATAGATATGTCTTCTTCTTCTTCTTCTCAGCCCTTGGACGTCCACTGCTGGACATAGGCCTCCCCCATTGTCCGCCATTTAGACCTATCGGCAGCGACCTGCATCCAGCGGGTGCCCGCAACCTTTATGAGGTCGTCTGTCCATCTAGCAGATGGACGTCCTCGGCTTCGTCCGCCGGTACGTGGTCTCCATTCGAGAACCCGTCTGCCCCATCGGCCATCGGTTCTTCGAGCTATGTGCCCTGCCCACTGCCACTTCAGCTTGCTAACCCGAGAGGCTATGTCGGTGACTTTAGTTCGTCTACGGATCTCCTCATTCCTGATTCGATCACGTAGAGAAACCCCGAGCATAGCCCTCTCCATAGCTCGCTCCATAGATATGTATCAGGTACATATTAGTAAGCAAATGTTGTGGATTTTTAGATATAGTAAATAAAAACTATTTAATGATCACTTTACGACTGTTTTATTTGTTTAAAGAGACTTAAGATGTAAAGAGTGGACCTCTTATTTCTTAAAGTTTTATATTGAGTAGGTCGTTGTCACAAACTGTAGTAGTAACAGGAATGTTTATTGTTAAAAATAACCGTGCAGTTATTTGGAAGTGTGCAAATAAATGTTGCATCAGGCGAAGTGCGATATGCCTTCTGGGACTGCACGAGACGGACGCTTTCTTGTTTTAGAACCGCCTCTAGCCAGGGCTATCACAAATACCCTTGTGAAATAGTTTTAAAATAGAATATCGTTTAATATCACACAAAACTTTGATGTATTAAGTACATAGGTAGGTTAGTAGTACATAAAATACATAGGTAGATATTTAGGTAGGTACATAGTAGGTATACACACATGGCAAAATAAGTAAGTTTACGTGCAATATACTATGTTCCTGAGTTTCATCCAACTGAGCCATGAGAGCTGTCAGCAAAATTTTGTTACTTAATCAGTGAAGCAGTTAACGTCGTTTATATCTGTCTATACATAGTGGGTTCGTGTCTTGTTGTATGTATGTAGTGAGCAAAACCATTTACCTGTAAACTTTTTTGCCGTGTGTACAAAAAATATAATTGCCACAAAAGTCAATATTTATTGTGTGAAAAGAAAAATACCTACTTATGTCTTGACGACTTCCTTATTCTTTCTTGTCATTCTTATTTCTTTTTTAACTCTTAAATTAACAGTAACAGTTCCGTCTTTGTATGTACTCTTAATTTTGTCCGATTCGACGTCACTCGAAATTTGTGGCGTTTATGTAATAACATGGGCATTTTACTCTTCACACGTTGGACTATTGCTGACCCAAGCTTAACTTTAGAACCAAGCCTGGCCAGACTTAGCTAAAATTTTCATTTTAACTAGATACAAAACAACCAACCCTACATAACAAAAGTCTCAAACGCCAGTGTGACCTAAAAGCTTGAACGTCTGGAGCACATTTTAACTCGTCTCACTTTGGAAATAGACACCGTTCTCTGTCTCGTGAAACAATGCTACCAATAACTACTACTTGTTCGCGGTTTTCCGGTTGGTTTAGTTCCATTTCTTCAAGAGTTGGTAAATAAACTGAAACACCATATAGACAACTGAAAATCTGTAACTGGTTAGATAGGTACATAAGAATCCGTAGCGACAAATATATTTCCACCATACTTGAGAAACTAGCTAAGTATCAATAACTTTTATTGACGGACTTTATTACTCCCTTTCAGAATGCACGAAACAAATGCAAGTACTGGTATACTTGTAAACAAGCTGTGTGAAAGAAATCAAATCAGTCACAGTTTATTTATCAAAGTATATGCAAGGCGTTGTATATGCAAAATTTCAAATATGTATATATTCTTTTGTATGAAAATTATATATTACATATTAGAAAACTATAATTAACTCAAATAAACAAAAATCGAATTATATAATCTGAATTCATAATTAAGTACAAAACAATTTCAACAGAAATAGAAATGTTAGGCAACCATTCCGGCCGCGTGCCGAGCCAAAAAGCTCAAGTCCTGTATAACACGACACCACATGATCACACTTCATAGGAATTAACCGGTGTGAAATTAGTACCCAGCGCTAGCGACATCTGCTTCTACAGGTCGTGCCTCTAACACAGACACTAGCGACATCTGCATCGCTGCATTACTTCTTTAACAATATCTAGATAATCGAAATATTGACCATTAATATCAATGCACTTTTGCCATTTTAATGGAAGTCGATTAATGCCTCTGCTTTAGAACTGCTAGGGACGGGAATGGATGAATTTTCTGACGACGTTTTTCATTTCCTCGTCGAAGTTGAATTTTCCCTGTAAGTTATCGAAATTCTGAAAAAAATGGAAATCAGTAGTGGTAAGGTCGTACGGTAGGAGAACGGTGGGTGACGGAAAGTTTCCAGTCGAAGTTCCTGTAACTTTGACAATGTCTGTCGTGCAGTGTATTGGCGAATGCTATCATGGGGAATCAGTGGACTAGAGCAATTGACCAGACTCGGTATTTTGATAGCGAGCTTGTCCAAAATCGTTTACATTTCTTCACAGTACACATGTGCATTAATTGTTGTGTCAAATCTCAAAAAGCTGTAATGGATAATACCGGCACAGGACCGCTGCTGCTAACTCGGACGTGGTTTGAAATGAATCCACTTCCACTATTGCTTTCAATTCATCATTATCGACTTAGTCTCGGTCATCCACGAGGCTTGTTCTTGAGGTCGAAATTTCTAGAACGGAATCGATCAAACCTAAAACGCACCGTGCGTTCGTTTGCCGTGTTTGCGTGTTTGATATTGCGTGCCGTCTGTGCTGTGTTGCTGCCACGACGGTACCTATATCCTAAAATAACGCATTTTTTTAATTTTTCCATGGTCGCAAACAACGACTTAATAACTGATTTTGAAAAAGAATGTCGGAGCTTCAAATTGAAATTAAGTTCAAAGTGGCGACTGTGAACAAACGGCAATTTCATAGGTAAGGACCTAATAGTTCATATTCATCATAAATTTTATTGCTATAAACTTCAGGCAACCCGTATCAATCTTGGGCAACGAATTGTGGACATTACGTCGTACTGCAACGAGTTTCAGCAACAGCTACTACCCCGAAACTGATCATTCACGGGGAGTAGGGGGGACAGACCCTAAACGGAGGGCACAACTATTTCGCATGTTCAAAACGTGTTGGAAATTAATATTGTCGTTTTTATCATTCAAGGTGTGCCGTATGTGGTGTTGAGATGAAGTCGTGGGAGGCGCTGGGCCGCGGCGCGTCAGCGCACCTCTCTCGAGTGGGACGACTCCGGCGGGCGCTGGTGCTGCTCGCCGCCGCTGCTTGCACTGCCGCCGCGTTGCTTTACTGGCGGCAGCAGACCGATGAGAAAGCGCATCGACCCCTACATAATTTGTACGCGTAAGTTTTATTAACTACAGCTGTGTTACATTTTCGAGTAATACAACTGCCATGCATAAAAAATTGCTTAAATATGGAATTTGCTCTTTTAGGTACTCCATTCGGCTAAAGCCTTTTTTATTGTACTTTCAGAGGTATCGAACCACAGTGGACGTGGATCTGTCGAAATGATAGATGCGAACGTTTACCCGCGTCGGAGTCTACAATGCTGCAATCATTGCCAACGTGCAACATGCTTTGCGCTTCCACACAGCTATGGCCACAACCCACTGGCCCCGTTAGCCTTGCTACCGCTGCCGTACCCGTACGAGCTGATGGTTTTATTCTTCAAGTCACTGCATCACCTTCTAAAGACGTCAGCGAACATCTTAATGATGCTTTTGCTTTGATGCGCGAGGATATGAAAAACCTTGAACGCAGAACTGACGACATTAGACGGAATGACATTGGTACTCCACGCTCTGTATACGTACGTGTCGCAATTAAGAACGGCACCGCCGACCCCAGATTACGTCTCGACACTGATGAAAGCTACAAACTAAAGCTACGCCCTTCGGGAAACTCTTTGGTTGCGGATATTAGAGCACATTCGTTCTGCGGAGCCCGACATGGTTTCGAAACACTTTCTCAGCTTGTATGGCTAGACCCGTATGCGGGATCTTTGCTCGCTTTGGAAGCGGCTAGCGTGACAGATGCGCCAAAATTCAATTATCGAGGGTTTCTTCTGGACACAGCGCGGAACTACTTTCCAGTTGTGGAGTTAATCCGCACAATCGACGCGATGGCGGCTTGCAAACTTAATACTTTCCACTGGCATGTGAGCGATTCACAATCATTTCCACTAAGACTGAATAGTGCGCCACAGCTGGCGCAACATGGGGCTTATGGACCGGGAGCGGTGTATACAACTGACGATGTAAAAATGATTGTACGGCGAGCGCGATTACGCGGTATACGGGTACTTATCGAAGTGGACGCTCCTGCGCACGTCGGCAGGGCCTGGGCGTGGGGCCCGCAAGCCGGACTCGGACATCTCGCGCATTGTATCGAGACTGAACCTTGGAGCGCTTACTGTGGAGAACCGCCCTGCGGACAGTTGAATCCGCGAAATCCTCACGTATACGAACTGCTCGAACGAATTTACAATGAAATTATTCAACTGACCGGCGTCGATGACCTTTTTCACATTGGTGGCGATGAAGTTTCCGAACGATGTTGGACACAAAACTTCAATGATACCGACCCGATGGATCTTTGGCTCGAGTTTACGCAGCGTGCGATGCAAGCTCTCCAACGTGCTAATGGCGGCAAGCTGCCAGAGCTGACTTTGCTATGGTCCTCGCGACTTACACGTTCTCCATATTTAGAGCGACTTGATTCCAAACGGATTGGAATACAAGTATGGGGCTCGTCGCAGTGGCCGGAATCCCGCGCGGTTCTCGATGCAGGTTTCCGTTCGGTGATCTCTCACGTAAACGCCTGGTATCTAGACTGTGGTTTCGGTTCTTGGCGTGACAGTTCAGATGGACATTGTGGACCGTACCGTTCATGGCAGCAAGTGTATGAGCACCGGCCGTGGATTGAGGAGCCGCTCCCTGCGATGGGGTCTGGGTCTATGGGTGGACCGAACGAAATAAACCCTTGGCGAATTGAAGGTGGTGCGGCGTGTCAATGGACTGAGCAGTTAGCTTCGGGAGGATTAGATGTGCGTGTGTGGCCGCGCACTGCCGCTTTGGCCGAGAGATTATGGTCAGACCGAGCAGAAGGCGCGGCCGCAGACGTCTACCTGAGGCTCGATACACAACGCTCGCGTTTATTAGCGCGTGGAATTAAAGCGGCACCGTTGTGGCCACGCTGGTGTTCACACAACCCGCACGCATGCCTCTAGCCTAACGAGGAATCTCGTGATGATTTTTAGAAGTGTGCAACCCCTACTACCTCTAGTTGTGTCTAGATCGCGTAGTACCTTATACCTACCATTGTACCTCGAGTACCTTTTACGCCTTTTTGGCACACAGTGGCCTTACAGGCGCACGTTAACCGCGAGATCGAAAGGATCCTTTTAACTAATTTGATTTCGCAATTCGTTCTGGATTAGTAGCGGATATGTATCCATGCGACGAAATAAAGTTGTTATTACTGCCGTGGTGTTTATTCTAATCCGAGAGGAAAAGTTATTTGGCGGGTGTTACAATTAGATCTCGTAATTGTTATTGCTACGAGTGTTCACTAACTGTACATAATAATTAAAACTTAATAACGTTAGGTAATAATAGATAGAAATTTGTATAGTGCTTGTGTAGAGACCAGTAGATAGGTAGAACAGGAAAAACTTATATCTAATAGAAAAGTTGCAGATGATCAACTGAATTATAAAGATTTTTGTAGATTTTAGTGAAAATATGTACATAATATGAATGATTAAACAATGTATTTGAACGATAATCAAAAAATGTATAATATCAATAATAATAGACTTATAATCTATATATACTGCCATTCTTATAAACACATTTCCTATTTCAAGTAAACGTGTCTGTCGCTATATGTACATAGACAGTCCATGCAATTAATATTGTACAAATAATGTGTAGCTTAATTTATTATGTTGTATGTGGTTGACTAATTTTAGGTAGCAAACGTCTTTACCGCTGTACACACACAACGCACACGCGAATGTTACAGGGGCAAAGATGGTTAACGGTAAAGAATGGCCCCTTTTATGAGACATTTTAAAATTCTAAGACTTGGAGAATTTAGAGTCATGTTGACATGATTATTAATAACAGCTGAGAGCAGCGTTAGGACATGGCAATGGGGAACAGAATGTGGAAAGCATGCTTTGAAAATAACAGTTGATTTTGTTATAGAGGAGGTGAAAGTGGGACATGCGGCCCGAGATGTGTTCGCCGACCGCGCACAACCTATATTTACAGTCGATTAACAAATTAACTTCTAACGCTTTGTCGTTTTGCAACATATATTCATATATTAAATGGTTTTTAAACGCGTATGTGTCTATTTGATCGTATTGAACGTTTTGTTGGGGGTGCGACTATTGTCGCAAACTGAATGATGCAAGCGTGATCAGTGCAACCCGATCGAAACATCGAATATAAAAAAAACCATGTTCTCATTGACCTGTGTTCCCACAATTTCTCTGATCGACCCTACAGAGGGTGGAAGTGAACCTTTCCCGAAGTCCCATGGATTCCGTTTTTGAGCTCAATAGCAAAAAATCAGTTTTGTGTATGTTTACCAAATTTTTATACAAATGTGCTAAAATACAAAGCCCAAAAAAATCAATTTTCCAGAATATGTCAATCAGCTCAGCATCGCAAACAGAATCCGTGATTTTAGGCTTCGGGAAAGATTCGTTTGCACCCATTATAAGGCGACTCGAACGCATCATGGTGCATATTCAATTATTCATCAATGCGTTCGAATGCAAGATTCGATATGCAAGTTAAACAGTCACGTGATCAACATTTAAAATGTCAACATCTATGATTTAAAACATCAACAGATCAATAAATCAGCTGGTAATATAACAAAAAGGTAAAATGTGAGGGAAATAACTATGTAGCGTTATGCTAGAATCGGCATGTTGAAGTAGCAATGGGATGGACATTTTTGTCGCAGGACTGATAACGGATGGGGAAAACGAGTCGTTGAGTGGAGGCCGCGTACCGGGGACCACGTCCAGCTAGGTGGAGCGACGACTTGAAGAGATTCCGTGGTGGTTGGATGAGAAGAGCCGAGGATCGTGTGTGGTGGCGAGTTGTGCGGGAGTGGAGTGGAGAGGCAAGCTGGTGGTATGTGGTATATGGTGAGTATGTATGTATTTCTGAGAAAATTATTTATGGTTATTTCGTTTAATCTTTTGCTTAAAATAAACATTGATTGATTAACCAGATAATTTATCTGTTTATTATATTTATTATCAATTGTCCCATTGATCTGTTGGTGTTTTAAATCATAGAGATATAAAGCTGTTGATTCTACTATTATGAATGGTTTATCTTATAAATCATTGATGTAGAAATATATTGATAAATTTATGTGGTGATTAAATGTTGTTGGCATTTTAAATGCTGATTAAATGACTGTCGAATTTACGTATCAATCTCCGTTCGAGTTGTGTTCGTATTATCATCAGTACATGTTATGGAAACGACTAGCCAATAAGAAGCTAAAATAAGGCCGCGTTACTTTGTTTTGTCTTTGCAAATATACGTATTAGATAGGTATTTAATAAAGCTTGTGTATATTTGATCCGATTGTGTAACAGTAAAACTGATGACAAGCAGTGCTAGTGGTGCTAACGCTGATAGCGTTTCGCTGTTTGTCACCATTCAAAACCAAATAAGCAAAAAAATTGATAAAATTGCACCTCTCCGTCTCTCATGTCACTAGTGTCAAATTCGCGTCCATCTAATTTCTCTTGTCTATCTTACAATTATTCTAAGTGACAGGTCTGGTATGGATTCATCGTTTATGAAACAGCCAGTCAAATGACAGCGAAATCACGTCATGCGATGTTCCAAGGATACCGTCATTACTTTAATACACAATCGGACCTAATAGAGCCGCAGCTAAGACTCGTATCACAGGTTTGATGTTTTGTATGTACGTACATCATAGTAATAGTGGGGGATGAGATTTGTTTTGAACACGGGGATACTTAGGGCCTTCCTTTTACTTAAAAACATGTGCAAAAATGACTAATGCAAATATAATATTAGTTTAATTAAAAACGACACAATTAGGTGAATTATAATTTCTCAATAATAGATAGGTATATTTTATAACAAATACTATTTATACTCCACAAATAGTGTCAACAGTATTTGACTTTGTTGACGTCACAATTTTATATGTATTTTGTTAGTTTTGTGTACTTTTAAAATGTGTATTTAAAATCATTTAATAATTTTTTATTTTTTAATACAAGCACTCCTATTTTTGTACAGATGTTACATTTATTTAACCATGAGATTATTTATTTTATAGTGATTTAAAATAATAATTGAAAGTGCGTTTACACGACCCGGTTTACATTGCAGTATATAAATATTTTTTGTGATCTTGTACATAAATTAATCTCAGCATTCTTTATTCGCAACATAAAAGTGCCATTGAATGAAACAAGAACAAAATGACATTAGTTGAATAGGTTTTATACAGACGGACATATTAATATTTTTTTACGTTACTCTACTCTGCTAATCGCTATGTTATCGAAGCACGATCCGTGTTCACTGCGTGCCGAATGACTGCCCTAAGCCAATTAGCGACACAAAACTAGTCATTATGACTAATTTTGTTACATAGGAAATTTTGTCTTTCCTGAAGCCTTGTAATTGTTCAAATTATTTGACAAATTTTACATGACGTATGACTAACAATTTGATGTGCGACTTTGCTTTGACATGTTTATCAAACAAACAACGTGTTTGAGAGAAATTTAAAGGTCTACATGAGTGTTTGTCAAGTAAGACTTTAATGTTGTTAGTTTAGTTTTGTTCAAATATAAACGTATGCGAACAGTAACAATAAACATGCCGCCCTTAGTCAGGCAATTCACATTCATTAATGCAATACCTCGGAAGACGAACAATCATGGACCATAACATTTAAAATACTGATACAGAGAATAATTCGGATCGTGTAAACACACTAAAGGTTTGACTGAACGACCGCTCGCACTAACAAGCTTTTTTGCGTTCATAAACGAGTAATTATAATGACTTTAAAGTTCAACTTCATTGCTCTAACTGAATAATAAATTTTGTTCTACAACTTTGTATTTGCGGTTGACGTCACCTAGCCGTCTGTTGAATAAATCGTTAATGAACTGCAAAGGAGTTTGTATATGTTCAAATGCTCGATCAGCGTTAGTTAGCGGTAGGTACGTGTTTCCCGTTAATGAAGTGTTTGCAGTGTATAGCCACAATTTTGTACATTTTCTATGTAATATTTGGTGCTACAGTGATAATCATCGTGTACTTTATTAAACGTAAAATGAATTAAATAATTGTTTTATTTTTTCTCGTAAGATATAATTTGCTAAATAAAATGGAGTTTATGCACCTCTCTAGCTGGACGGTACAAAATCCAACCTTTGTATTTTATACAGGTTGTGTGCGGGACTATTACCGAAGCCTGAAACCATGAATCCCAATCATGATTCTGAGTTCATTAGCGTACGAATTTATTTAATTTTTTGTGCAAAAAGTTCCATTTTATTGAATTTTCGCAACTATCTTTCATACAAATTTGCCAAATAAGCCCAAAAACTAGTTATCAGGCTTTGGGAAATGATACAGAGACACTGTATAACCACTATAAAACCTATTATAATGTAACATTATCTGCACAAAGGGAACTAATGTTGAAAGGACAATGGCTAAATTTGTATTGCCCGAATGCCCAGCTATCGGTTTTCATGTATATGAATGATTTATGTTATGCTGTAATCGCCACGGATTAATATAGCTAAAGAACAGTTTCTAGGAACTAAGTATTTTGGAAAAAATATGTAAAATTGTAACTAACTTCAAAGCCATTGATCAAGTCATAATTATTTCAGCACACAATTGGTCCAATTTTAGTATACAACGAACTCGAAAATCATTGAAATACTGCAAAAAGGACCCCATGTGATTTGTCCACACATAGAATAGTTATGAAAAACCTTTTTTTTATTAATTTATTTGGACGCTGGCACAGCCATTGGTCCCACACACAGAAAATAATAAAACAGGATTGTTTTTATCATATCATTGTATAGATAGAGTCCCGTCGAAGTCGCTTAGTAAAGTAATAGTAGGGTCTTTTTGTCTCCCGCACTCAACAAACTCACAACTTCAACTTCACTCTAGTGGGAACTTGAGTTTTTGTTTGATTATTTTAAAGATTGTGTATTATGCGTTTTGAGGATTAATAAATTTCAGTGTTTTTCATGCGTGGTGTTTGTGATAGTCAAAGGGCGGAATAGATTATTTTGATTTCGGGTTTGACTGCTTTGTAAACAAACTTTGTCACTCCTAGGATTTTTCGAAACTACGCCAGTCAAAGGTCGAAATTAAAATCTATTTCGAGGTTGGCCAAAGCCGTTGGTCAATCCTAGAATTGACTAGTCCTTCCGCGAAAAGAATCTACAACGAATTTTGACCATAAGATATATAAGTTGTTAAAATAAATCATATGTAATCTAACATTTTGAGTGGGAGTAGGTAGGTTCTAATGTAGGTTGGTGGTAACAGTAAAGCGCTTACTGGCGACCGTGTACCAAAAGGATTTAAAGATGTTTGTTTCAAAACAAGTTTTATTGAACTAATTGTTATAACACGTACAAAATTTAATGTCAGTAAAATTCGGAAGTTCACTTCTTTCGGAAAATATTACTCAACCTTCTACTGCGCGGGGTACCCTGCAAAAAAAACTTTATTCAATAACAAACAAAAAACGACACTTATTAACTAGAAAATATAGAGCAATAGATAAATGAGCAGCAAATCGATGGTTGCAAAAGTGGATTAGACTTTTTGGCGGGAAATTGTAAGTTGATTATTGTAAAATTGCGTTTTGTGGTTTAATAGGGATAGTTTATTAAACTTTAAAGTGTTTTTCGTGGGTGGTGTTTGTGATAATTAATTAGAAGCGTGGAACTGCGTTTTTCGTTTGCTTCCAAGGAGTCTTCTTCTGACCTCAGTAAAGCTACTATCGCTCCTGACTTACTCGTACTTCGATGGGACTGGCCATTGACAGGACACTTTTTAAACTTTGAAATTGTTTATTACGCAGACATTGAAGTTAATGATTACTGTTCATGATTCTAAGTTAATTGACACATTATATTACATATTTGTTTAGTATAAATATAATTTTTTGTGGTAACTTCAGACTGGATGAGAAAAAACTTATCCTATCTCAACTGCCTGGCGTATTTACGGGCCCCACTTCGGTACAAAATGTCTCCTCCACGGGATGACTTTAGCAGATGATAATATCTGCGAAGTCTGTAACGCAGATTAACAGTTTACGATGCATCGTATGTGCGAATGTGACAGATAGGCGAGAGGTAAGAGAAGTCTTCTAAGAAATCATTCACCAAGTTTCTACGACTGCCGCATATCGTGACGTATGTGGATATCATATTTGGGGACCAAAAGTAAAAGATAAAATTTGAAGTATGTATACAAAAGATCCCATTAGGTTGAAGTAATTGGGAATCAGAGTGGATGACCATCCCTGATAAGTCTGTCCCTGTCTGTAGCAGAGATATAGAGAGAGGGATAGATAACGAGCTGTCCGTCGCTGCGTGACAGAAGTTGGCGCTAAGCTCCTACTGCTCGCGATGCTCGTTCAATCTGTGCCGACCCGTATCGCTATCAAGTTGGTGTCACAAGTTACATGTCAGAAAAATGCCTAATTGTGCTATAACCAATTTTAAAAATTCGTCCAAGATTGGTGAACCGAGCCAACGGAGATATTTAATTCGTGAGTGGTTTCTCATCACTAAAAGTTATTCACTAAAGAATAACACGCTTGATTTACATATAATTTCATGAACTTGCGCTGCCTATGTTTATAGTCCGTAGACAGAATGGTGTCTCTCCTGGTTTCTTTAGTCGTCGGTATGTCGAAGAGCGCTCGCAGACGCGAGAACATTATGTCAAATTTCTAGCTTCAATAATATATGACAACCGTGCGATTAGCACATTGTGTCAGTGTCAAGTATTCTTCGTAAATATTTAATAATTTAAATTTTTAAAGTTAAATTCTTATCAATGTTCAGTCCCATTTTCGTGAGCCGCTCGGTAAAGTGGGTTTACTGAGGACAGAAGAGCACTCCTTGGAAGCACACGAAAAACGCAGTCCTATGCTTTCATTTGATTAACATTGGGGACAAAAAACTATCACTATTAAACCACAGAACGTACAATACAAAATTTTTATATCAATGAAACAAAACCTCAACTTCACTTCTCGAGTTCCCGCCAAAAAGTTTTAATCTAGTTTCTAAACAATTTCAATAAGCTTATTCAATAGACAGAGTCGTGTGTCACCTCGTTCTTGTAGTCGTCGGCGCGGTGCGAGCGGAAGAGTGTTCGCAGCCGCGAAGGCGTGCTCGTCTTGCGAGCGGATGGCTGCGGGTCCGCTTCCGCGCGGAGCGACTCGCGCAGCTCCGAATCCTGCATTAACATCACTATGTAACCATTGTTGTAAAACAGTACAATGTCGCTGCGCCCGCAACATCAGACACGATTTTTATCGAATTCGTGATCTATATTTATTTCGAGCCTTCTTATGATAGAAATTTCTAATAGAAATATTTTTCTATATATCCGATATCCAAAATAAGTCTCGAAATAAATGAAGTATCACGATTTCAATGAATAGCGTTTGTTGGATTTTTTTTGCAAGCGCAGCGATAAGCAGTGCTAACAAGAGGGTGTTATAAGCCCCTAACAGGCAGGCGTAAATCCTATTAAATTAAAAATAAAGAAACCAGTTATTTAAAAAAAAGGAAAAAAATAATGAAAAACTAGTGTATACCTGATAAAACCTGAGGCATCTATCTAGCCATATGCAGGTTAACCTAGTGGCCTTTTTGCCCGTGTTACTAAACACAATATAGGTAGATATATACATATTTAATCAGTTCGAACAGTATTTAATAGCTTAGAATTTTTCAGTAGTAACAGGGGTAAAATAAATCTCCCGTGATATACCAGATAGGTCAGTAGTAATACGGACAAAAAACAAAAAACACCTGTGGTAACAACAATAGGTACAAGCGAGTGCACACGAGTAAGAAGGGACAATAATCACTTAACATTTTTCAATATAAGTGATGTGTTCTCCTGTAATGTGTCTCTGTCCATATGTGTGTATTATAATGTTTATCATGTTTGTATACAATGAAAGTGTACGGTGTGTCCTCGGCGAACCTAATAAAATGAAACAACATAGTACACATGTTTAAAAACTATTTCAGGTTTTTTTTTACATCAGTATCAATTGTCATATAATCAGACTAGCAAGGGCTCGCTTCGCTTCGGTTCGTATTTTTTTTTTTTTCAAAATTTCAAAATAAAATATAGCCTATATTAGACAAGGATAACGTAGCTTCCTATTTGTGAAAGAATATTTGAATATTCGGTTCAGTAGTTCCAGAGATTACGCCTAACATACCTACAAACACACAAATTTACCTCTTTATTATATTAGTATAGATTACTTGCAATTTTTATTGTATAGTCAATATTTGGGCTGTTACGTGAGCCGTAATCACGACGAGACGGCGATAGCGCGTGAGGATATTGTTGCTACTGCACACATTCAATCCTCCATTTTGCTCGTTTTTGATTCTACTGCTCACATTGAAGGAATTTTTTTCATTTATTTATTTCCGGGAACTACAATACATAGCTTACAATGCCCATACAATACATACCTTAACCCAGAATACATATAATAAACTTAACAACTACTAATAGGAATTTTATTATTGCTCGGTCTCGCTTCTTTAAAGCATCGGAACACTACCCCTTCTGACCAAAAGTCAGGAGTGAGGAACAGCTTCTGATAAACTGCAGCAACCCGGAGATTTCCGTCTTGGACATCGCTAGACCTATTGCATAATTGGACTCCAACTGCCGCAACTCCGCTTCAGCCGCTCGTCCCTGGTCCGACCCTGTATCACCGGTAATGGGAATGGGCCAAAAATTTCTAATTACCCATTATTTATTAATTTTTCGAAAGAATTAGGCATGTGCAACATCTCGTATGTTTTTTTTTCTGGACAAAGAACTAGATTATAGCGATAAATGTGTAATATAGGCGATGAACTCACAGTTACGGCTATATGGATTGCTACTTTTGTTATAATGTATAAAAAGGTAATGTCATCACAAATCAAAATAAAATGTCACCTGTCATGTTATGTTGCTGCATTTTTGCCATTTTTACGGAAAAAAATCACTGATTTTGCCACTTTGTGGTTCAATCTACAATTGGTCTACTCTATATAAAAGTACACAAAAATCAGGGTGTGAAATTCGTCCACCCCGTTCTGGAGCTGTTGTCATCGATAATCAAATTACATAATGTATAGCATACCGTAGCCGAGAGCCTGCCGGCTTGCTTGCTCGGTGTGGGCGGGCCGGGTTTCTTGTACGCGGTGATTCCTACCTCCTTCCTTTGCGACTTGCCGCCCATTGACATTTTCGAGCTGCCCGCACACTGTCATAACACAAAATACTAGTATAATAATAATAGTATCTACACAGGGTTTAACAATAGGCGAAATTAAAAACAGACATCGTATATGAAGAGAAAAGTGACAATAAACATTTTACTAGACATTAATTCACTTAGGCCAGGTCTACGGCACTGTACATCATATCACGACGCACTAATTGAACCCTTTCGACTTCAAGCAAGTGGATAATCTGTCCAAAATAGATATATCGTCAATAACTTCATCGTGAACAATTGCAATATCGGGAAAATACAGCCTAATAAAAATCCTACGGTAAAGGGACTAGGCGCAGAATGTGCACTTCGCATATTACAATCGTAATGGGAGATGTACATTTAACTGTAAAGTTAAATAAACAATCACAAACTTTGCAAAATATGCACTTCACATGTACACTTTGTTAAATGTGTACTTCATATAATAATTGTTACGTAAGCGGGTTACTCACGATTTATTATTTATTTATTATAGCCGATATATAGACTTTATTATTTATTATATTATTTTTATAAACTATTATTAGCCGAAATTATTTATTATAAACGGAAGATAGACAGATTTGTCTGTCAATAGCAACAACACTTCACCCGCCTCGCCGGTCTCGCTGCGACCGCGGTCCATGTAACTGGACCCAAATATAGGCTATAAGAACTCGTAAGTAACCGGTTTACTTAACAATTATTATGTACTTCACTTAATTTGCACTTTTAACACAGAATAAACGATATAATGTCTTGTATAAAAAAATATGGGGTCTCTCATTACCAATTTTTTTTTATTTTCCTACCGATATTTCCAGTAATTTATTAGTAAAACATATACGAGTAAGAACAATTTGTACTAATCAGCCGGAGGACGGAATGTCTGATTTAAATTATTTTCATGTTTTTCTAATTATACTACATACTATATAATTAACCAATACAGGGTGCGTTAGGATTTATTCATCCCGCAAACCATAAAAGGTTATTATTAGCTTGATTGGTTAAATTTAAGTTTCAAATAATAAGTAGTTGGAAAAGTTCGCGGCCTCTTTGAACGTATGACTTTAGTGTGTTATATTTCTGGTAACACTGATCACTGGCGGGAAACTAATATATACCGAGTGACAGCTGACTTTTTTGTAATGATGTCGAAATACTATGCATACTACTATGCAAAAAAAAGGTTCAGTCGATTCATATCTGGTAATTTTGATGTGAATGATGTTCCTCGCTGTAGTCGTCCAATTAAGGTGAATGTTGATGTTATCGCTGAAAAAAATGAAGCAGATCGACACTTAAGCAGTCATCAAATTGCGGAAGAGCTTAGCATTCACCACTCAACAGTTTTGGATCACCTGCATAAACTGTAAAAAGTTAAGTTTTGTAGAAAAAAGCTAAATGGTTGGGTGCCGCATGCTTTAAATGACAGACTTGGTTAATAGAATTTCCATATGCGCGATGTTGCTAAAATGAAATAAAATCGATCCATTTCTGAAGAGATTGGTAGCAGGCGAATAGAAGTGGATCACCTACGATAACAATGTTCGAAAACGATCTTGGTCTAAGCGAGGTGAGCCATCACAAACAGTCCCAAAGCCAGGCCTCACTCTGAACAAAGTCAAGTCAAATGTGGTGGGACTGGAAAGGCATTGTGTATTACGAGCTTTTGCCACATGGCCAAACGATTAATTCTGATGCCTACTGTCAGCAATTAGTAAAATTGAAACAAGCACTTGAAGTAAAAGCCCAGAAGTAATGACCGTATACATCGTTGATGACTAAATAAAAATTGATGGACCTTGTCTGTGAAGTTTTAAAGCATTCTCCACACAGTCCAGACAGCATCTTGGGATTATTATTTATTCCACTCCTTACAAAATTCTCTAAATGGAGTAATGGAGTTACATTCAAGAGAAGCTGTATAAACCATTTAAATCAGTTTTTCGCTCAGAAACTCCAAAAATTTTTTAGCGATGGGATAATGGTTCTCCCAGAAAAATGGTCAAAGATAGTCGAATTAAATGGACAATATTCCGTTCAAATAAATATTTATGTAACACAAAAAAAGTCCTTATTATTTTCACTATAAAAAGGCCGCGAACTTATCAAATTATCTAACATAAAATAATCCTACAGCACCTACCTTGATATCTTCCTCATTGAACACAGGCGCGAACTGAGTCTCAGCTGGGTATGAGCTCTGGAGATGGGGAGGGCAAAGAGAATTCCTCCAGCGCAGTTCAGAGAGGCGTGCGCCGGGTGACAGCATGGGTGAGCGCGCGGAGCGGGGGCTCGAGAGGGAGGGGAGCCAGCGGTTGTCAAACACCTCGCCTTCTTCGTCAGACATATGCAGACCGCGCCCTATAACGTTCATAATGACGACCGATTACCCTAGGGTAGCCGTTCTAGGGTACCCTGCAAAAGTTGCAAAAGATACTCGGTTCTCCTCCCGGACAAATATTTGTGCGAATACAAATGTTTAGTTTGTGATTATATAATGTGTCATCGCAAAATCTAATTTAAAATCTAGTGAAAAATAAAATAACTTTAGGGAATAAATCAAAAGTTACAAACATGTAAAGTTTTGTTGTTCTATCTAAATGTTCGTAGTGCTCATTATTCGGTACACTGCATGACTGGGCACCTAGTGACGGATTGGTAGTCGGAAGGTACGTAATTGTTTTACATAATTGCGCGTAGAATAAAAGATAATGTTAAAATGAACAAGTTATGAAAACAAACCTATTCTAAAATCTGGTAGAATCTATTCTACTCTCGATACTCTGAACAATCTATTTTCAGCTCCTGCTGGCCTCACGCCTCACGACACATAATAATCCTAATAAAAAACATTTGAGTGTAATTTTGAACACAGTTTTCAATTAACTTAAAAACTATAAATCGAAATATGATTGCTTTAAATATTTCACAGGAGTTATTCTACTCAGTAAAGTGAACAAGTTCCGGAATACAGGAAGTTGGGAGATCAAAGAATATCCATAGTAAGTAATTGTTTGTGCCAAAAAATTTATAAACCTCATCTAATTGAGCTACATTCTTAGGTTTCTAAATGTAACAATATTAAAAGTTTAGAATGGAATGATTTTGTGTGGCCGTTGCATTACTAAAATCAGTCAGAAGAAACCAGTATTATCAAAAATGTAATTTAATGTAATCGGTTTCCTTGGCTTACACTCTTAACTACAAATATTGCAGTTGTAGAATAAAAACGAGTGAAAAAACTGCAAAACTTACCACGTTTATTGTTGTTAATAGGCAAGGAACGTAGGGAATGCGCGTCGGACGGTCTAGACGGTTCCACTTGTGGCGGCACGAGACCAGACTGAAAATTTACGATTTTATTATAAGGATAAGACATAGGAGTTTAAATGGGGTGGGACGATGGGATTCCTCGTTAGGATTCCAACCTTCCTTATGGATGAGGTGGGATGGGCAATAAAAAGTGCAATGGAGGAGTTTCATCCCTTTATAATCTCTACTCCATGGGGCAAGAAGGATGGTATTTGACGACTTATGTCCAATATGATAATTGTCTAACACATAATTACGTCCAAACCGTCAATTGTTTCAAACTGTCCAAACTGAGTATTAACTTTCAAAAATAAGTCGAATTGGGTAAATGTCAATTTAATCTGTTAAACTTATTTATTTTTAATTAAACGCAAACTAAATGTATTCTGAACATATAGAATTAAATGGAATACAAATTTAACAATTAATTATTTACATGCCAATTGTAGTAGTCGTATTTTTAATCCACAAGTGCTCTCAGACCATAATTTTATTCATTTTTATTTTATATCAAAATGTTTACAAATGGAACATACACAGAAAAACAAACAAAAATAATAGTAGCCGTGCAGCATTTACACTGCATACTCGTATGTATGTCCGTTACTAGTACAATGTAAATAGTTACTAGGCTTGCACTATATTTATAAGATAAACAAATTATAAAATATCTTCGGCAATCAAACATGGCTATTGCCTCTATAATTGTAATGTTAATATTGTTTTTTTTTTATCAAGGCCAAAGAATCATGGCAAATGTCAAATTTATCATGATATTTATTTACTACAGCGGTCAATCTATTGAGGGAAGCTGAACGTCCTAGATTGGTGCGAGTTGCCTGAACGTAAAAGGGTGTTTCTAGCGTGCAATCGAGGCACCTGGAGGTTAACGATAAAAAAATGTAATAAAAAGTAACCCTCATTTTTAAAACATAATATGACCACATTGTACTAATTTCTTTTTGGTCAAACTTCGTATTTCATTTTTAATGTTTGACCATTTTATTTTCATATTTCATTTTGAACAATTGTCGTTTATCGTTGCTTGGGCAAAAATAGGTATCAATTATCCTATTGCACATAAGTCGTCAAACCCGAAGGAAGAGATGGGAAATGGGCTCTAGCATATCTCACTACCGAAACATGCCCATACGCCTTACGGTAATCTTCTGTGTGAAAATTAATTATTCAATATATGGTAGTATTGGTTTGAAATTTGTTAAATAAAACCTGGATTTGGGGCTCCTATCTAAGTACCACCACGTATAGGTAGGTGTCTTTGAAATATGGTACTACCACATGTACCACATGTCTGTCAATCTGGGGACACTATCGGAAGTATGCAACAAACCCAGAAGAACACTTAACTTTTGGAAGGAGCGAAGGTGCTTCGAGTAGAGTTCATCTCCGAGGGACTCCCACACAAAATGGTAGTTTCGATCGACTAAATGCGAAAAAAAGCTTGTTAGAGAAGAAAAAGAAGATGCCCTGTAAGAAAGAAAGAGACAGAAAAACTCACCGAATGTATATGCTGTAAAGACATGAGAGACCCTGACTGTTGCCTTTTCCTCAGCCACTCTGCTTCATCTTTCTTCATCAGGAATTTCTCTCCAACGGTCCACAGTTCCGTGGTTAAAGCCTTGATATGCTGCTCGTATTTCCGACTGGATTCCGCGAATTTTTCCCGCGCTTTGTGCAACTCGCGTTCAAGGACCGCGATTTCTTCCTTTTGCTTTTCTTTATACATGCCTATTTGTTCTTGATATAATTGTTTCTGAAAATTGAAAGGAAATCAAAGGTAATGTCAATGCATGCGAGAAGCAGACTGTGTTATTTGATATAACCACATGCACCCGAATTGTAGCTTTGAAAATTATATTTATATGCAAGAGATTTCTATCTATCGTGATGCAGTCAATTCTATGACGATTTAAAATCAACCTTATTTCATGTACAAGTGAAAATTGCATAATGAAGATAATTACATTGAAACTTTGAAATTTGAACTTTGAAAACTTTGAAAACTTTGATTGAAACAGCGTCCAATAGGCACATGGATCCCTCCATGCCAACATGCTCCATGCTCTTTGCCAACGGTATATTAAAAAAGTTATGAGTTTAAATTGTCATCGAATTGGCCCTCTGTAAATTGACCCTAAATCATGCATACAATTAAAATATGACATGTGCGAATTAAACCCATGCGGAAAAGGTGGTTTCTATTACCTTATCTCCAACTCCAATAACAGATGTGATTGGAAAAAGCAAATGAAAACTATACTACAAGGCACATGTTTTAATGAACACTTGACAACCACATAAAAAAAATAAAACAAAAGTATCCATTAAAACATAATTTATTTAACAACACAGCCAATAAATACAGACTTTACAAGTCATAATTAACAAGCATTAATAATCCATTTGCAGGTAAAACCACCACACAACCTGATAACCTAGTATCAATAACAGTATAGGGGCTATACTGACCATTTTAGCCTTCATTCTGCTGAGTTTGTCTTCGTACTCCGCGCGTACTTCCATTACTGTAGTTACTTGTGTGTCCCTTCTTTCCCCACTGTCTTTCCCTTCTCCTTGTTTTGCTCTTGATGATTCTTCTAGAAGTTTCTGGAAGGAAATCTCCAATTCCCCCAATTGCACGTCCAATGAAGCGTTTTGGAAATTAGGCTGGGCAAATAAAGCTCTTTCGTCGCTTGTGAATGCCTGCTTTATTTTTTCAGGTGAAATCGTCCTGCCAATACAGCGTTCCACCCATCGCTCCATATTCATTGCACATTCCAATAAATCCTGCATTTTCGCTGCGTAACCCCTTTCTAACTTGCAAACCGTCGCGTCTGTGACTTGACCGTCCAAGCTAAGTATCTCTCGTCTTACAGTCCTCTGTAACGATACGATTTTGCTCAATTTTTGTTCATACAGCTCTCTAACTGAGCTGAATGTTCTGTAGCTGACTGACAACTCTGTCAAAAACTTCTTCAGGTTTATTATCTCGCTTTCATATATTTTGTTCACTTCACTGAGTCTGTCTCGCTCTTTTTGCAATGCGAGTTGCTTCTCTGAACATTTTCGCAGATGTTTGTCTGTAGTTTCTAAGAAATTTTCCAGGTCTTCCATAGTGATAGCGCCAGCGTTCAGATTGCGCTTTACTTCGTTGTCACAATTCGCAGAGTTGCCGAAGTTCGTCAACTCTTTAAGAATAGTATTAGATTTAATTTCAGCGATTCTCTTGAGTATGATCGTTTGGTATTTGGTGGAGACTTTGATGATTTGCGACGCACGATTTTCTGTCACACTCATTTTGTTAATCTGTCTTTTCAAATCGGCGATCTCCTCATTTTTCTGGTAGACGATCTTCTTCAGTTGAGCAGATAATTGCTGGCAATTTTCCTTACTAACTTCGAGGTCTTTCGTCACATCCAGTAATTTGTTCTCTGACTCGCCCATTAGGGACTTCAAGTATGTAACATCACTTTGCAAAGTTGTTATGGTTCGGTTCTTGTCATGAATGATCTTTTCAAGGTCTGATATGGTTTTAATGCTTTCAAGTGAGGAGTGTGTGAGGTCTGAAGTGTTATCTACCTGTTGTCGGGGCTCCCGGGAATCCTTATCCAGGTGAGACTTGACACTTGTTGACTTCTCCTGACAGATGGCAGTAACTAAAAATAAAATAAAAAATTAAGTGTTTCTAATTTTCATATACCCTCGATTATCAAACAATCTTAGATTAAATAAATACATTTATTTTCGTCCAAGAGAATTCATTAATCATTGCGAGAATTTGCGGCAACGAAGATTTTTTTGTCACATACGATTTTGCTCAATATTTGTTCATACAGCTCTCTAACTGAGCTGAACGTTATGTAGCTAACTGACAGCACATTATAACACACACTTTAGTAACTTATTGTAACATATAGGTAACGCTCAGAAAACAAAAAATAACTACGCATTTTCAGACTGTTATATACCGTTTTTAGATGAATTTTACGCGGCAAAAATATAAATCCCTAAAAATGCAAACAACAAATAAAACGAAATAATTATGTGATTTTATTTTATAGTTAGAAGGCGGCAGACGAGCATACAATGCACTTGGAGATAACTGCATACTGTCGTCCGTAGACATCCGCGATACGTGCCAACATCAGTCCACAATGACAAATGCTGGTACGTCCCGGATGCGATACCTACCTTTTGACTTTTCTATTTTAAATCGTTGGGTCCATATTGTTTAAATAGAGCATGCTTAAAAATCAAACGTAAACTATAGACTTTTTAATTTCCTAGTTTCAATGTTTGGGAGATTAGAATGAACAATAAGATTTTATGAGATAATGTCACATATAAGATTTATAAACATATTATCACATTTATAAATACATAATAATATAAGTTATTATAATATTTACAATATAGATACAATACAATTATTTATAGAAGTCTCATCGGCATATCTCGAATTTTATCGGAGCAGTTCGGAAGTGCCACTGTAACAAATTATGCGAAGTACATTGCTGCTTTTTAATAGAATATCAATCATCACCTGATAGTTTGGAAGAGGTCATGTAAATCGATCTAATGTGATAACACTGATAACACCTCTACACCCTGATAGCAGTTTGTTAACAGTAGACTTATGAATATACAGAGTTGTTATTTACATTTACGAATCCAGTCACCTTTGGAAAGATTATAAAATTTTGTATTAATCTTCAAAATCAACTATGCATAGTCACTTTCGCTGTGTGAATCGTAAACATGAATTATAAAGCTCACTAAATATGTCGAATTTTTCTTATTGTGTCAAAAATTTATCTTCACATTTAATGTGATTTGGCGTGATAGCGAGAGGAAATCATTAGGTAAAGAAAGAAAATAGAAATCCAAAGGAACTAACTAATAGAATAATGATTTCTAACTTGCCTTTTAAAACTAGACAACGACTGAGCACGTCTAATGAAAAATGGTAAGAAGTTCCAAAGCCTAGCAGCCTGCACTATGAAACAGTTGGTAAAGAAATTTGAAGAATGGGTAGGAAATTTAAGAAGTAAATTTTCAGAAGAACGTAAGTACGTGGATTGTATAGCAAAGAATTCAAAATGCTCCTTCAAATATTGTGGGGTGAAGAGATTAAAAAGTACAGATTAGAGAAGTAAAAGTATATGCGTATTTCTGCGAAGTCGGATTGGAAGCCACTTGAGCTTATGACGAAACTCGGAAACATGGTCATATTTACGCAGTCCAAATATGAACCGGATGCAAAGATTTTGGAGGCGCTCAAATTTGTTGAGTTGGTCTTCCGTTAAGTCGAGATAACAGGTATCAGCATAGTCAAGTACAGGGAAAGTAGAGATTGAACTAGCGCAATTTTAGTGTCTGTCGGAAGGAATTCCCGTAAACGCTTCAAAGAGCATGTCGTAGCAAACATCCTACTGCTCACTGCATCGATTTGAGGTCCCCAAGATAGGGCTCGATCTATAAGTATACCCAGATTTTTTACTTTTTCGCTATACGGAATATATAAACCGTCAAAATATACGGCAGGGAGGTGTTGCCAATCAATTTTACTAATGAACTTAGAACTACCAACAATAATTACCCAACTCTTTGCGCTTGACCAAACATTGACCCGCAATCCATGTGATTTGCTCCATTCAAGGATGCGAATCAAGTCAGTGTTAATTACGTCTACTGCATTGTTGAGCTTATCTAACGTGGTGCTCCTTGGGTTCTTGTTTTTGCCGATTCGTCAATGCACTTTTCGACATTTTATTTTAAAATTCTCATTAAACTTTTCTCGAAAGCCCCGTTGCTTCAGCAATTCTTTATATTACCTTTTGACAATAATTATTTTCAGTTTTTTAAATAAAGCAGCTTCTTTACAAAAGTACATATTTATACACGTTAATTACAATTTCACGAGACTGTGCAACAAGCGGTTTACCACTTTTTATATTGGTTTTAGTTGAAGCCATGATCATGTAGGTATTGTTATTATTGTTATTTATTATACAACAGAACGATATTAGTCTCCTGTTATTCGTTTTTATTGAGAAATAAAATCCTCGTCCAATTTATAACAGGAAAAGAAAGTAAAATAGATAACACATACTGCAACACTGATAAAGGAAGTAGCTAGGATGAGGTCGATAAGAAAATCTATTAAATATGTTTTATTAATACAAAATTTATAACCGATAACTACAATCATTCAGCAAGACAAGACATGTCAAAAGCAATTATCTTTTAATATTATTTTTCTGCCACATTCAACACGCGAAATTTGACCACTTACGTCACACAATATGTAAAATTGCATCTTCATATAAGTGAAAGACTAGTAGTTTTAATAATGTGTAAAAACAAGCTGTCTACTAAAACCGAGATATCCCGATAAAACTTCTTTACATAATTGTAGTGTATATAAATTAGTGTGAATATACTTACAAGTCTCTCTCTGTCCGATAGCCTTAATCAATTCCTCATTTTCCCTCATCAAAAAAGTGAGTACTTCATCGTTCCTCGCATCCCCGAGCTTATACCTCAATTCATTAATAGCTGCGGTTTTCATGTGCAACTCCTCCAAAAATCTCTCCTTCAATCTCTTCTCGTCCTCCAACTCTTTTTTTATTTCACTTATTATTGAATCTTTCTCATTACTTATTGACATCACTTCCTGTTGTAGCATTTCCACTTCAGATCGGAGGCCTTCAACCTCGTTTCTCAGTAAAGTTATCGCTTTCTGTTGTTCTTCTAACTCTTTATGCTGTTTTTCTAACTCCTTCTGTCGATCTTCTAACTCTTTCTCGGCTTTATTTTGGTATTCTTGGAGGAGGGCACATTTATTTGCGAGGTTTAATTTTTCGTTGTCAGTTTCATTGTATTGTTGCTTTTGATCAAGTTGAAGTTGCATTTTCTGTTCTAAACTTGCGATTACTGTAATAAGAAAAAACAATACTTTGAATTTATTTTAAACAGAGAAAATTTCAGTTTGGTCGTTTATCACCACATATCACCCGTTATCATCAGTTACACTAGTTACAAAGAGAATAATAACGTTATAATAAACCATAATTTTACTTGCAAGCCCCAATATACCTGCTTTATTTTGTTCAATCTGTTGATACAGATGTACATTATCATTTGTCAATTTCGCGAATTCTTCATGTTCCTTCGTCATAGTATCAATTTTCTGCATCATATCGTCAAATTTATGCACACATTCACATTTTTGCAGTTCCAAAGCACTTTTTTCAGTAACCAATTTCTCAATTTGATGCCTGAGATCTTTAACTTTATTCTCCATTTCCACATTTTGCTGCATTTTTTCTATGAGTGTGGCTTCTAATTTGAGATTCTGTTCAGATTTCTCATTAACTGTTTTTGCTAAAATATCAACTTTATCTTTTAATTCTACTTGAAGAGAATCCTTTTTAATTTTTTCTTCGTCATTCATGTTTTGCAATTCTGCAACATCTGAAAAATGAGTTAAAAATCATTCATTTATTTATTTGAAATATTGCTAAACATTTTATACCTAATATAAAACGATATTAAAAGTAAATATTAAATAGTAAAGTTTTATAGTTAGGCCGTCGAAATAACTTTGAAGTCATTAATTAATATTTCATCGTTAATCTCATCAAAACAAATTTCACACGAAAATGACAGAGTTGGGCAATTTTACACTAAACGTAATTATTTGGAGCCCTAAATATTCTTTCATAACTAAGAAAACTATTATGTTTTCAATCCGTGGCGCGCTGTTACAATGTTACGTCGTGTGTCACTTTTTGTTTTTTAAAGATAGTGATGTAGTTCAAGATACTGAATACCGATAGGTAGCAAATTATTGAAAATGTAGTCTGTTTTTTTTTTCGGAATGGTTAAATTCTTGTGGCCCTAATGGACTTTCAAGAGTCACCGCAGAAAAGAGCAAAAAGTGTGTGCAGCAACGAGCCGCAGTCGTAGTCGAAATCTAGTAAAATTTTGCAATAATTGGAGTCGTGATCTCTATAATAAGTGAATTTCATCGAAATCTCCTCATTGCAAACATCAACCAACAGCTAAACACGCTGTGGGGAATAAATCACAAGTTAAAGCAAACAATAAAAACAATAACAAAAAATATTACTCACCATTCTCGCATTTCTCCAGTTTCTCTGTCAATTTTTTATTCTGAATTTCTAGCGCTTCATTGATGGATTCCTTCGAAATTAATTCCTCCTTTAGATTCTGAATAATCTCCGTTTTTAACTCTTTCACATCTTTTTCCAAGTTTTCCTTCTCAGATTTCAATTCACGTAGTTCGTTAAACGCAATTTCAAATGCCGATTCCTTTTCTTTCACTTTCATTTCGGAATTCCGTTTTACCGACTCTATTTGTTCTGTTAAAGATTTTATCTCTTCTTGCAAGATTTCATTCGCTTTAATATGATCACTAATCAATTTATTAAGACCAACTTTTTGATCATCCATAACAGATTCGGTGACTGTCACCATATTTTTAAGTACAAGTCTTTCGGATTCAAAATCGCTAATCAACTTTTCTTGGTTCTGCTTCTCTGTTTTCACTTCCTTTTCAAGTGTTTTAATTACTGTAATTAGAATTTAATGTACTGAAAATTTATTTATAATATATTTCTGTCCTATTAACAGACTTGACTAGACCGTTTATTGGCGTTTTGAGGGGGAGAGTGCACTTTGCAATCCAACAGCTGCTGGGCGCGCTCGACTGGCCACGTTACCCCTCTTTCACAGAAGACTACCTTGAAATGTACTGCATTTCCCACTTTATCTTATTTCCCCAAATGTACGTTCGTGTTTCGGTAGTGGTGAGATGTGCCAGAGCCCATTCCCATCCTATCTCTCCCCATTTTCCCAACCCTTTCTCCAAATCCATTCCTATATCTCCAAAGGTAAGCAGTGCATCCAGGGGGGGTGCCAACGTTTGTCATTTTAGACTAATGTTGGCATGTATCGCGGATGTCTATGGGCGACAGCATCCACTTATCATCAGGTGGACGTATACTCGTCTGCCGCCTTCGTCCATAAAAAAAAACTAATTTTATTTAAAATATTAAAATAGTATTATTTAAAATATTTGTTCTTTAGTAACAACTTTAGTATAAAGTTTTTGCTTTGTGAATTGTGTTCAATTCACAAAGCAAAAATTTTATAACGTTATGTTATGCAGTCTAAGACCCGTAACGTTGAAATTTTAAAAACTATATTTCTTAGTAATATTTGCGTAATTATAATTATACATCGTTTCAGGTAAAAAGAGCATTAACGGTCAACCTGCGCAATAAGCGATTTATCGGTCCGTTTTGTATTAAGAGGTGAGGCGCGACGTGAGGATTACGCGTCATATATCAGGGCCGTCGCGCTATTGGTTCGTCAGTCGAACTTTGTTTCCCCCGTTAAGTTGATATTGTTTTATAAAAAAAGAGGCTGATAATGGCGAGGTAATTAATTTAAAACAATGTATGAAACAGACCGCAGCGGCATCGTACATTTCTGAGCCACTGTGAGTTTTTTTTAGTTTCAAACAAACCTTTATTGTAAAGTATTGAAATATAATATATAAAACAATAAGTAATTTCGTGCGCAACTATACCGATGTGCGGACTCAGGGATGAGCCCACAGACGTCCAACGTTCTTTTTACGTGACGATACCTATAACTGTGACCAAAATAATAATAAATAGAAAATTTCGCATATAATAAAATCATCGTGGCTAAAAGAAAATTATCGTACCGCTGCTATTTTCTTCTATTACTTGTTGTAGTTTATCTTTCTCTATTCTAATGGCATCTAACTCTATTGTCTTATCTTTTAAATAGCTCGTGAGTTTGTTCATCATAACATTTAAGTTGTTTATTTGGCACTCATAAGTACTCTTCAGTTTATCTGTTATATTTTCGTTGTTAATAAGTTTCTCCTTGAGTGAGTGGCATTTGACTTCAAGTTGAATTCTTACGTCGTTTAGCTCATTGCGAAGAGATTGATTTTCATTTTGTACTTTTTGATATTCTCTATCTTTAGAATCTAGCGATGTTGTGAATGATTCTGTTTGTTTTGATACTTCTAAAAAGGAAAACATTGCGTATTTAATACATTAAGGTATTTGATACAGGCTGCAATGGATTCTACTCAGGATTTTAAATTAATTGATATATGTTGGGTATTCTTTTGTAAAAATTTATATTTGCTAGGATTTGGATATAATATCGATCGCATGGAAATTTTAATCAGCAAATAATCAACACTGAATCTTTATATCTATAAACTGTATATCTGGACATCTGTGATACATGACAACACCAATCAAATATGACGGAGAGAACATAATGGCTTACCAATTTTATTTTGATAAATTTGTTGTTGTAAATCCTTCACTTCAGCCTGTAGCTCCTGTAAATGCATTTCTTTGTGTTTAATTAACTCTTTCATCTCATCCAACGTTGAGGTTTCGTGTTGTAACGCCTTTTCTAGATTCTTCTTTATAGATAATTCTGTTATCAACACATCGACGATGTTTATCAACAATTTACATTTATCATCAATTTGCATGTCTTTGGAATCAACAGTCAGAAAATTATGGAGAATTTGGTTTGTGTTAAATTGTTCCTCTTGGAGATTTTGGAATAGTTTCTCTAATCCGTTGGTGACAGTGGAAGTCAATTGTATGTTCAGTTCTTCTTGTTCTGTAATTTAATCATAAAGATTAATAGTTAAATTACCAATATTTTTACAAAAAAATATTAGTAAACTTGGGAAACCGCCACCAAAACAAGATTTGGTCATTTGACAGATATAACAATAAATTTAAAAAATATTGGATAACGTAGCTTATAGGGCAAAAATCATTAATTATAATATACGTTTTTTTGCATTAAAACCAGTTAGAAATATATATTTTTTTATAAATAAATTTAGAAAAAATTGTTTTTTTTTTTTTTATAGATTAGTGGGCGGACGAGTAAGCGGTCCCACGTGATGGTAAGTGTTACCGCCGCTCATGGACACCTGCAAGACCAGGGGGTATGCGGGCGCGCCGCAGACCTTGCAAAATCCTATTCACAGTTCTCTTGAAGAAGCCCATATCGTAGCTTAATGGAAAGACCTCTTCAGGCAGTTCGTTCCACAGCCTACGGATTCGCGGTATAAAATATTTTTGTACCGAACAGTGTGCGACACCTCCGTATCGAGGAAATGCGGGTGGACCGGACTTCTGTGACGGGAGGTGCGGTTGTAGAAACCCGAGGTGGGAATTATATTAAACAGTTCTTCAGTTTTCTACGAGATCTGAAACGCGGGAAACCATGATCGATTACCGCGTGACGTCACAACACAAAATTATTTCGGCGTTGGATATTTTTCTACTCCAAAAATTAATTTCATAATTGATTTTATTGATTGTTCTTGGTCTACACAAAATGGAAGGTGGTTTTATTAAAACTGATAGTGCGAATTTGCCAAAAGTAGATTCTTTTACGATTGCAAATTTCTTCGCTTGTAATTCCGACTTTTGCTTAGCTGAGATCAGAAACATGAAAACTTCTGTATAAGTATATAAAACAAATAATTTTATTCTATATTCGTTAAAATGAAATGTAAATATTTTCTTGGGCACATTGTATAACTAAACGCTTAATTTTAAACATACAACACGGTTTTTAGGTTATTTATATTTCTATGAATAGTACATATATCTAGTGAATTCGTTGTTTTGTGATATTAATACATGGTTAAAGAACTTCATTCTGAAAAGAAATTTTACATTTCACTAATATGAGAAAAAATAGACAATTATTATTTATGATTTAGGCTATAAGAGAGAATATGCAAAGTTTTGACAATTTAATTTAGAAAATGTTATTGATAAGCTTATTTTGCCTGAAGCTTTTTCTTAAAGACATTTGTTGAGCTAGTGTCTTTTACATTACTAGGCAAAGCATTATAAATCCGAGCCCCTGCATACACAATTTTTCTTTACGTTATTAGTTTTTACGAGCGGTAACACTAAATTTTATTGGCATTCCTTAGAATCTTTTTGTGTATTTGATTATTCGTGGTAAAGCTAGTTTGTGTATTTCTTTGTTTAAAATTTTTCTTATTAGAATACATATGTTATACAGTCAAAGCTCCTTATTCGGGGTACCCGTATTCGTGTTCGCGGATCAAAAAATTGTGACCACTTTCCGTATTCGCGGGTGAAAAATTCTGTATTCGCGGATCGAAAACTAACGATACATATTATATTTTTAGAATACATGTGTAATGTGTATTTATTTGTCAAAATAAACAAGTAGGTATCAAAATGTTTATAAACAGACAAATCTTAGTGTCGTGAAGCCGAAAGTCCTTTGACAAAAGACGCCGCTGACATTAAACTTAAGGAACCTGAGTGAAAGTTTACGGATGGCAAATGAGTTTTGTGATTTCTTCATAAAAATTGATCCGTCTATGGAAAAAGTCTTGTTTTTAAGGGGCAAATTGATAATGCCACAGCTGAAAATCAATCCGAATTAAAAGGTCTTTTATTAGCTGCCAAACAAGAAAAAAATCACTAAGTTCTTTAAACCATTGACTAAACCCGATAATAATAATTAATAGTATGTATTGTTAAAATTTATTTCAATACATTTTACTTTTATTTATATATTTTTTATTATTTTGCAACCTTGGAACATATATTTCCATACAAAATGCCCCTCCATAGTCGCGGATTCCGTATTCGCGGTACATTTTCGGAACGTATCGCCCGCGAATAAGGAGCTTTGACTGTATATAAATGTTTGTCTTATGTACATTATTCCTGTTTCTTAATATATTATTTCTGTAGGTGTCAAATTATCATAATAATAGAAAATATCGGTTATTTATATATATAACATTTATATGTACATATTAAATATAATTATATTATTGCTGGGTCTCATCGTGATAACTGTAAACACTGTTTTCGAAGTTTAGAACAGGTATAACCAATTTGGTAGGATATTTAATGGTCGTACTTCAGCGCATAGGTATTTCACAAGTTTTATACGATAATGAGGTCATTTTTAACAACTGTCAAAAAAGAAATTAAAACCTTCCTCTAAGAATAGTTGTTGTGACGTCATAGGTCCGAATGTCACGTGACCGACTGTTTTCACGCGAAGTTTAAATTAATAATATGTAGTTTCTTTTTTTATTGAATCATTAAAAAAAAAACAAATATGAAGGGTATAATCAACCTATTTCGCATGTTTTAAAATACTTTGTCTAAATTTTAAATAGCCAATTCAAGCAAATTATAACCAATCCAGAATGATTAAACTAGCAGAATACACAAAGCAGGGTGTTCATTACGAAATAAAGAGTACATATTAGAAAAAAAAAATTAAAAACATACTCAAACAATCTGTTTTCAAATTCCTAAGTTCCTCGGTCAAAATCGTTAGTTGTTCATCTCTATCCTTTATATCTGAAAGACGCTCCTCATTTGTAGCCATCAAGCTTCTTAATTGCGTATTTTTTTCACTTTCAATTTCGTCTCTAGCCGCTTTCTCCTCTGACAAAATTCTCATTATCATTTCCATTTCCTGCTCCAACGTTTCTTTATCAGTTATAAGCTCACTTTGTGTAACTGTACTTTCAGTAATCAAAGCTTCTTTTATCTTCAAAATATTTACTTTTTCTTGTTCCGTAAGTTCTCGAGCTGACTTTTCTTCTACTAATTGCTGGGTAAGCAATTCTTTTTGTTCTAAAAGAGATTTTTTGTCTAAAGACTCCTCTGTCAGCTGTTGAACTAAAATAAGTTTTTCTTCTGACAAAGTCTGTTTTTCTTTGTCTACTATTTCCTTTATTAACGTCTGTTCTAGAAGTTCTTGTGTCAAAATTTTCTTTTCATTAAGCAAAGTATTATTTTCAGAAACAAGGTAATTGCCTGCTATTTTTTCCTCAGTTAACTGCTTATACAATGTCTCATTTTCTTCAACTAAATGCCCTTTTTCAATTTCAACCAAATCTCGGGAAGATTTTTCACTAATAAGTCTACTCAGAAGGTCGTCCCTCTCACGAAGTAACTCAGCATATTTCATTTCCTCAAGTCTCCTTTCTTCCAATAAATTTTGTGTTACATTCTGCCTTTCATTTTGAATATTCTCATCTTGTCTAGTCATAATATTAATCTTATTAATCAAATCTTCTTTAACTTTTTCTGCTTCAATCAAATTATTTTCTAATGTTTTCTTGACCTCCTCGAGATTTTCAATTTTACTATTGTTTGCTTCTAAATTCATTTGCAATTCGACTTTACATTTGGCCAACGTTAATCTCTCTTCTTCATATTCCTTTTGCAACGATTGCAGTTTTTCAACTCCTGCCTCTATTTGAAGTTCAAGTCTTTCTATGATGGCGTCTTTATCTTTTAATAATAATAGAGTTTGGTGATTGCTGTTGTCTTCCTCTATAACATATTGCAAGTGTTCATTTTCTTTTTGCAATGCTTGTATCTCTAGTTGTTTGCTCTCAATTTCATTCTTCAATAGTTGCTGTAAATTATCATCTACTGTTTGCATATCAGCAATTTTCTCATCAACTGACTTGATTTCCTGTTCTAATTTCTTTATAATGTCGTCCTTGTCTTTTAAGTGCACTTCGTGACTGGTGTTGTCCTGTTTAATAATGCATTGTAAGTTTTCATTTTCTTTCTGTAATACTTCAATCTCTTCAATTTTACCTTGCATTTCAGTGTTCAATTGTAGCTCTACGTTTTCATTTCGTAATTGTAATACAGTTACATTCTCAAATGCGGCTTTTAACTCGTCTTCAAGTTTGTCTATAAAAGCATCCTTGTCTTTCAATAGTTCTTGGTGATTAGCATTGTTTTCTTCAATAGCGACTTGTAAACGTTGAATATCGTTCTGTAATGCATGTATTTCCTCAGTCTTACACTGAGTTTCATTTTCCATTTTCCGTTCTAGCTGCTGTTTTACTGATCGCAACTCCGTAATTTCATCACATTGTGTTTTAATTTCCTGTTTTAGTATCTTTATGACTGTGTCTTGTTCTTTCAGCAATGCTTTGTAATTAGTGTTATCTTCATCCAGTGTAATTTGCAAAAGTGTATTTTTCTCCTGCAATGCCGTAATCTCTTGAATTTTATTGTCAGTTTCATTTTTAAGATGTTGTTCTCGCTCCTTATTTAGTGATTGTAATTCAGTCAATTTTTCTTGCAAATCTTTAACTTCAGAAGTTTTTTGACATATTGCATGCTGTGAACTTACAGTTTGTTGATTCCATTTTACTTCCATAGCTTTGATTTCTGTAAAACAAAGTGAGACAAGTAGCAATAAGTGGAATATTTAATGTTAAATTGCACAAAACAAGACTTACCTTCACATTTAACTTCAAGAGACTGTTTTAGCACTTGAATTTCATTCTGCAATGCATTTAGTTCATTATCCTTTCTAACTATATCTTCTTTCAAAAACTGTAACATCTTATATTCCTTTTCAATTTTTTCCTTTGTTGATATTGTGATGTGCAATTTTTTATTTAGATCATGAATTTCTTGAAGCAAAGATTTCTTTTCCTGTTCCTGGCCTATAGATTGTGATTCAAGCTTTGCTATTTCTTTTTCATAATCGTTGAATTTAGACACTAATTTTGCTTTTTCGGTGTCATAATTCTCTTTGAGTTCTTCAAATTTCATTGATTCCATCTCTAACTTTCCTTCGATGGACTCCATAGCTAATGAGTAGTAAAAATATTAATTTAAACACTATCTTTTTTCTCTTTGACCTTTTCAACTATTAAACATTATTATTTCAATTATTCACATAAACATTAAATAATATTCAATTCAAGTATTAAACAAAACAAATTGACCAAAATAATTATAAATACGAACATGAAAAAGTAAGAAAATCTTGAAAATACGAACCGGATACATACCTTTTTCATATCCTTCCAACTTTTCAAACATTTTTTCTAGCAATGACTGGAGATTTATTATTTCACTACTTTTATTAGATATGTCAACAGACATGCTTTCTTTTTCTTCCCTTATCGTACTTATTTCGATTAATAAAGCATTTTTCTCTTCAATAGCAATTATCAATTTAGAGTTTAAAGTTTGTACATCATTATTACTTTTATTAAGGATTTCTTCAAAAGATTTGATTTGGTTATTTTGTTTCTCTTTTATTAGTTTTATTGCATTTAATTTCTTATCATTCTCCTCAGTCGCATTCTTCAATTTCTCATTTAAACACTCACAATCATGTTTTAGTTTACCATTAAGAGTTTTCTCTTCCTCTATATGTAATTCTAATACAGAAATGGCATGATCCTTTTCTTGATCCTCCATTTTTAATATAGACGTCTCATTATTGAGTTTCATTATTTCACCATTCAGTTTCATTTCAGCTTCTTGTAAAAGAGTTATTTCATTTTGTAATGAATTCTTATTCTGTATTTCATTACCTATTTGTTCTGTCAATGTTTTCAGTGATGTATCCTTTGCATGTAAGTCTTGTAGAAGTAGTTGTTTTTCTTCACTAAAAGTATTTTGGAGATTCTCCATATGTTTTTGAATTAATTCTAGATTATCATCACGTTTCTTTATTTCAAATGACAATTGCCCTTTGCTATCCTCCAAATGTTTACTTGTCGCTTCTAACTGTGTGGTGTATGTACTCAAATAATTTATTTCTTTTTTCAATTCATCATTCATAGACAGACTTTGCTGTAACTGTTTTTGTAATTCTGTTGCTTCCTCGGACTTCTGTTGTAAATTTAATTCCACAACACTCATTACCTTATTCAAGTGTAAAATTTCGTTATTACACTTATTTGAAAGATCTTCGTTTAGCTCTTTTTCTTTTCTTAAATCGAAATGCAGTTTTTCGATCATTTCACTCTTCTCAAATATGTTATTTTGTAGCTCAACCAATTCATTGTTCCTATTCAGTACCTTTTCATTTAACTTCATTATGTGATTCTCGTAATCTTCCTTCATTTTCGACCTACAATTCTTTTCTGTGGCAATATCTACTTGGAGCTCTTTGATAATTTTGTCCAGTTTTGTGGTTTCATCAGATAGACTTTGCAGCAACGACAATTTCTCTTCCTGCAGAATTTGTATTTCCTGTATTTTTTTCTCAATATTTATCCTCGAGCTTTCAGAATTATCTCTCAATTTTTGCTGTAATTCATTGATGTCATTGTTCAATTTGCTAATTTCGTCATTGAAGTTAGCTTTCAAATCATTTTTCTCAACAATTTCTTCATTGATACGCTGTTTAAGAATACAAATTTCTGTATCCCTTTCAGTTATCTGTTCTTGTAATTTATGCCTTTTATTTAGAGATGTAAAATTGAGTTCATTTAATTGGTCCTAAAATAAAGAGTTCATTTATACTTTTAACTTAATTGTTCTTGTTATTATAACTAAAATAAGATTGTATCCTGCAGAAGGATGTTATATTATATACTAATATTAATGGATTTGTTTAGGTGTTAGTTTTCATTATACTATGATATATACTTACAAAAAAGTACCAACATACCTGCAAAGTCTGGATTTGTTGTTTTAAAACCTCAATTTTAGCTCTTTCCTCTCCCAGTTGCACTTCTACAACATTGACACAAGCTTCGCTACAAACGGCTGAAAAAAATACTTTTAACATAATTTCATTTTAGATCTTATTACAAGCTCTGTAAGATGCATGTTGGTACAACTTGCCCTATTGCTGACAGTACTACCAAACTGAATTGAAGAATTATTCAGTAAAGCTATTTATAGACAAACAAGATAAGTCCTCGACTGCATGGACAAACGTAAACGCACCCGAACTCCGCTCTTTGGGCAATCCCCGCGTTGCTTCGCCCATGCACCCCTGCAACCGCGCAGGGGAGAGGACTCATTTATCTGGTTTGTCTATAAGTGGAACTGGAGCAGTGGAAGCATATTAAAATCAACATTGTGTATAATACTTATTTCATTTTGTGTTAAATGGATATCATTCACCATATCCTCCCAATACTTATAAGAAATGTTACAACATTTCTTATAAGTATAACATTATAAGTATAAATCTTATAACACTGGCCAACCAAGCATTCACACCATTGCAAACAGTTATCGCGCTCGTAAACAAATCATTGCTGTGATTTTAAAGTTCATATTTCATAACTCTAACTGAATGAATAGGTTCTTTCTACAACATTACATTTGTGGTTGGCGATACCTAACCGCAAAAGAGTTTGTGCAAATGCTCGATATTGTAGTCAATGTATTCCCGAAAACTGCAATAATGGATGATTCTACTCACGATTCTGAGTAAATTGACATTAAATGTTACGTATTTTTTTCTAAAATTTTCAATTTTTTATTTATTTCCAGTCTTGTATGAAAAATAAAAAATTGTAGAGAATGAATGCATAGAATTTTCATGTCCATTAATTCGGTATCGTGACCGGAATTCATTGATTCAGTCTTTAGGAATATGTACTGTACGTAGTTGCAGTCCAGGCTGTGACATTTTGGGGTCAATAAGCTCAAAAAGGAAATTGTTGAATTCCTGTTTCCTTTTTTCTAATATCATACTTTTAATAAAGAATCATTTCATAAACAAGACAAAAAAAACATACAAGAGAAAACAGCAATAGAAAAGATAATTTACAAATTGTTATGGTGTTTAGTAGTCTTGTTGATAGTCTCCAGCTCAGCATAACGCTGAATGCCTGACAAAAGCATTCGGACAAAAGCTTTTGTTTTTTATTTTAGATATAAAAATTTAATTGTTTAAATACTGTGTTAGCATACTACTAGGAAATTCACGCCGAAAGGGGAATTGCCAAAATTAGTATATACAAAACTATTATATTCAAAATGATAAAATAAAATATTTGATAATCATTTTCTTAAGATTAATCATTTTAGGTAATTATTATTTAATTTTTTAAGTAGTTTGTTTCCGTTTGTGTAATACTTAAATGCCTTAAAAAATAAATGTTAACAAAATAATAACATACATAAGTTATGTGGCGAATGTATGCTAGTGTCAGGATCGTCACACTCTATTTGGCTTGTGCTGAGTCCTTTCAACTGATTGTGTTGTCGTAACTCAGTGATGAGCTCCCGTAGTGATTGTACGTTTTGCCTCTCCGTTTGTAGTTCTTCAACTAATTGGTCGGCGCGAGAGGACTCTTGTTGGCTTAACACTAGCCATTTATCGCGTTCCTGTCTTAATTCATTGATCTAAAAGTATTTGCAAAATGTTAGATCTCTATAAATTAGCAGACATGTTTTAAAAAAGGTAGCTTTCTTTTATAGAAAGAAGGTGACAGATGAGCTATCTTCTTTACAGCACACAGACTGCGGTCGATCGACGTGGATCAATGGCACCGACCGTTCAGATCAAATAAGTGGAGGCCAGGGTCAACTTATACTTGTATCAGCCTTTTAATGTTCCACTGCGGTTAAATCACTGGTAGATTCTGGGCCGTAATCCACCACGCCCAGTGCTGATTATTGGATACACATACACCAGATTTTTTTATATTTCTGGAGCAATTGCGTTTCCTCGTGATGTTTTCCTCTCACCGCCGAGCTAATGACAATTTTTAAAAACACGTATTTAAGTAGAAAATCAGTGTTAAGAGCAGAGTATTTGAACTCATAATCACACTAATGTGAGTCGAGTATAGGATACCTGATAGATACGGGAACACAAATGATAAACATAACTTAGGGTTGACGTGCTTTATTCGCGACTGGGAGCGCGGAGGACAACTCCGCTTGCGTTTGAGGGTAGATGTGTATAAATGGTTGACATCTACCCTACTTGATATTAATACATATCATCCCTTCCACCCTAGTTTGAAATCCTGGCAACAACAAGAGAGAACAACCAATTATATCTACGCTAGAAACTTTTTGTAATCTACTCTTTTTCGTGCTCTTAGTTGGTGACGGGGTGCGGGAGTACGCGACCCCTCTGCGCCTTGATTGATATCACTTGTCTGATATTGCTCTGATGCATTAGTATTAAAATCAGGCAAATCTTCAGGCCGGACACTCCCGCTTTCCGTTCCACTAACTTCTCCCTCCTCACCATTCTGAGCGTCACCAACCTCGTCTTCATTTATAATCGGGTCATTGTTTATAAGTTCACTATTCGCGGTTATGACCAGTGACGTTGAATCTCTGGTTGCTGGTGAGGAGCAAGGTACAGAGGGCGGGAATATGTTTGGAGACCTGGCACAAGACGGCGGATCAATGGGCGGTGGCGGTGTTGCGCGTGATGACGTTTTACCACACGTTTTACCAATAAATCTTAACAACTGATCTACATGTCTCCTAACATATTCGTTAGTTTTACAAATCGCAACAGAATACATCCTATTACCTATTTTCCCCGCTACAGTCCCCATTATCCAAACAGGTTTTCGGCCTACAAATTGTTTAAGCCACACTTTATCGCCTACATTGAATAAACGACATTTATTGTTTACATTGCCATCACTATGATCCAGACATCGACCAGTTCGTTTTGGCGTCAATGGGGGTAATAATAAATCTAATTTGCAACGAAATTCTCGCTAGCGGTAAGTGACCTAGAAGCGAAAGCTAGTGGCCTCTCTTGTCCATCGGGTCCCTGCGACAATACGGCGCCGAGTCCTGCAGGCCCCGCGTCCACGCTGAGCACCAGCCGCGCAGCGGGGTCGTAGTGGGCCAGCACGCGATCCGACGACAGCTCGCGCTTGATATCATCGAAGGCGCGCTGTTGTCGCACGCCCCACAGCCAGGGTCTGCCCTCGTGCAGTAATTCATGGAGGGGATGTAAAATTGATGAAGCGTTCGGTATGAATTTACGGTAATAATTAACCATGCCTACAAACCGTTTCACTTCCCGAGTGTTAGTCGGTCGCGGAGATTTGTTAATCGCTTCTACCTTGGTTTTACATGTCTTCAACCCTTCTTTATCAATAACATAACCGAGGTAGGTCACGCTTTCCCGAAAATATTCACATTTGTTTTTTTGAAGCTTTAACCCCGCTTCCTGTAACTTCTTTAAAACTATTTCTAAACGCTCTAAATGTATCGCTTTTGTAGGTCCTGTTATGCATATATCGTCCAACCAACAGACAACTCCCTCTATACCCATAAGTAACGTCTCCATTGCCCGCTGGAATATAGCCGGAGCGTTTGCCAACCCGAACACTAGGCGCGTGTATTTGAAAAGGCCTTTACTGGTACTGATGGTTGTTATGTCCTGCGAATTATCATCGGCTGATAACATTAATTGATTATATGCCCTTTTTAAATCAATTTTAGTGTAGTGTTGACCGCCCCGAAGCCTAGCAAAGACTTCTTCAATCCGCGGCAGGGGGTATCTATCTATTTCTAGATCTTTATTAACTGTTAATGCGTAATCACCACAGATACGTATGGTGCCATCGGCCTTCAACACAGGTACAATAGGAGTACCGTATTTAGAATAAGAAACCGGTACTAATATTCCTAAATGCACCAAACGCGATAATTCAGTCTCCACCTTGTCTTTAAGGGCAAAGGGTACAGGTCTGGGTTTAAAAAATCTTGGCTTTGCGCCCGCTTTTAATCGTAAGCTAACCTTAAATTTATTAAATTGGCCTAACTCGTCTTTCCATAAGTCGGCGTATCGTTTTAGCAACTGATCAATATCGTGATCATTCATCACATGATACAATGAAGCAAATTGTATATTAAAACTAGACATAAAATCGCGTCCAAGCAAAGGAGGCCCTCCGTTTGGTATTACGTACAACTTTAAATTCTTCGTTACGTTTTTATATTCAATCACAACTTTAAAAAAACCTAGCGGCTCGACTTTATGACCAGTGTAATAACATAGTTTTAAGTTACATTTTTCTAATTTATAGCATGAAAAATTTTGTGACCACAATTTCTCTGAAATCACTGATATCCCGGAACCGGAATCTAATTCCATTACCAATGAACAATTGTTTATCGAAACAGTTATTGTATAAGGAGCGTTATGCACATACCTCATATTAAAAAGTTTGCATTCCTCACATTCACTGCTAGAACCGGTTTCGTCTGCCTCAGTGATGTTGTTTACGCGAGTATGTTTACACTTCACATTGCACACCTTTTTTAAATGTCCTTTTATACCACAAATCTGACATTTGTAGTTTTTATACCGGCAAAACTTGCCCGTGTGACTTTTAAGACCACATACTTCACAACACTGTACACGAGCTCTGTTATCATATGAATATGAGTCACGGCGTACCCGGGTCGGCGGCGCCTCTCGCGCCGCTCCCGCACGTTCGCCGCCGCTCGCGCCGCTTACTCGAAACATTGGTTCCTCCTTTAAACGAACTAAGCCTGGAATGCTTTCATCGCCGGCGCCGCTGCTCGCCGACCTTGCCTGCCGTACGCATGCACATTGTTGAGCCAGTTCCAATGCTTTCGTCACTGTCAAGGTTGATGCGTCTTGTTCAAACAACTTATTTCGTTCTAGTCCGTCGGGTAATCCTAAAATGAAGCGATCACGAAGAACGGTGTCCAGTGCCGGTCCAAAGTCGCAGTAGATTGCCAATCCTCTCAATCGCACTAGCCATTCTTCCAGTGTTTCACCCACCGTTTTACTCGCAGCGTAGAACCTCGCTCGATCAGCAACAGCAAGCTCTTTGGAGTGAAATGTCCATTTAAAATTTGAACAATTTCTTCATATTGCAAACTGTCGAGGTCGCGGGGATACACTAGATTGCGCGCTAATCTGAACGTATCATCAGATAAATACGTTAACAGCACGCTCCCTTTGTTTTCCGTGATTCCGTTCACTCGAAAAAAATGCTGAAGACGGTTAAGGAATATATTCCACTCCTGTTCCTTATAATCGAAACACGTAATGTTTCCGAGGTAACTCGACATCGTAGATAAGCCTAATTATCCTCGTCGCCACTGATAGATACGGGAACACAAATGATAAACATAACTTAGGGTTGACGTGCTTTATTCGCGACTGGGAGCGCGGAGGACAACTCCGCTTGCGTTTGAGGGTAGATGTGTATAAATGGTTGACATCTACCCTACTTGATATTAATACATATCAATACCCCTTAGGCTATCACAACCAGGGTCAACATTGATTGATATTTTCATTCAATGCTCATTGATTCATTAATGCAATCCACATCAAAATGTATAGTCGTAGATATTGATCAACCAACAATCAATAGTCAATCAATAATCAATCAATTTATGGACTTGTTGACCATCCAGTGGCATAGATTGTGTTTGAAGTTATAATATTGACTGCTTGACATTGATGGACCGCAGTCTAAGTGCACCTTGTCTACTTCATAGTCTTCGCTCAGTGGAGATCCACAATACATGCCAACATCGGTCCTAAATGACACACGTTGGTAAGCCTTCCTCTGATGTGACACTAACTTTTGAAGCTTTAGCAAAAGATTTGAAAAAAGAGGGTGAGAAACAATGAAGAACAGAAAGTATAGCAGGATCTGGAGTTTTCTTTATCCCATTACATTCCCTATCTCTCCTTAGGGGAGGGACAAGCAGTAAAGGGTATAAAGTTGGGTGTCCATTTGGCAACATTTTCTGCGCAATTTGTTGCTCGACATGTAGCCCCACTTGTTTCTCAACAATACGCAACTTTTGTTTAGCAACATCGTCTGTCCATTTAATAATCTGTCGCCGATATCATGTCACCCAAAGGGGCTAGTGTTAAACGGCTTTCTCGTTATACGACACTATTGACATTGTTGTGCAAATCGTTTACATGCATGATGTACATCATGGAAAAACCGCGGGACATTGAGCAATGTTGACAAACATGTTGCGCGTTCATGTTGTACGTCAATTGTTGCCTATTGCATACGCGGCATAATGGAATGGGGCATTTCTTTTATTCTATTTTAATCTCTACTTGATGGGACAAGAGAGAATACCGATACGATTGAATGGGAAATGGACTCTAATTTTACTCATTACCGATACATGTAGTACATTTTACGGTAGTCTTCTGTAACTGAACATATTAAAACAAATCTGGAAATGACAATTGAAACCAAAAAAATAAATTACACGTGAATTTCTCTTTAAATATACAAGCTTGAGATATACCTCAAATGAAAGCTTTTATTTCATAGATCTTTTAATGCGATTAGGGCAATTAATGTCAAAACCAATTATTTTTTAATTATAATTCTTTAATACGTAAAAAAAAATTGGTAGTAATATAGTTTTTTTTAATTTCTTATTTTGTACACATTTTATATTGTAAATAGGGTCTCAACGCCTATAACAAAGGTCTTTGTTTACTTTTTATTTCTACTCGACGTTTCGTTTAGGCACAGGTTATACCAGCCATGGTCACGAGTTGTCTGAAGAAGTGAGTAGTCCAGGATGGGGACCACAAGGAGTTTTATTAACCACCTACATGTGATCTTCACATTTGAAAAGGCTGTGACACATTATACTAACACTGTTTGCAAACGTATTCAATGGTATTCGTCAATTGAATACTGTTGAATACATCTGAAACTTGTGAACATGGGTGGTGTAACCTGTGTCAAAATGTGATGTAGAACTAGAAGGTGGACAAATACCTTTGTTATACACATTCAGACTCAATTTAAAATAACAAATTTTGGTAGTTTTTCTCACCTTAGCTTTATATGAGTCCCTCTCACATTGAACATTGTCTAACTGTGACTGAGTTTCAATCAGTCTCTCCTCTAATTCCTCAAGTTGCTTAGTCAACTTTGTTGGTACTGCATTGTCTGGGTATTCAGAACTGGTCTCCGCTTCTTGACTACAGCAGAGAGATATCTTCGTTCTTAAGTTCAGAATCTCTAGCTTGTATTGTTCTTTGTCTTTCACTGGAAAAGAAAGTTGTTACCTAATGATCTAAAAGCAGGTATTCAAAAGGATTTGTAAAAATTATAGAAATGTGTGCAAATGCAGAAATGGAATGTTACAAAGCATTATATAATTAGTACAACTGTAAAGTATTTCACATAGACAAGGATATGACTTACTAAGTAGGTAGGGAACCCCATATCCCTTTGATCAAGTACAACATTTTGTAAAAAGACTAAAGGCAGACAGCAGCCCTAACATTTACACTAACAAACAATATTAACATGTGATAAACAATATTAACATGTAACAAACAATATTAACACATAACAAACAATGTGTTTACTTACACAGCTTCTCAAACTTCAGGTTACACCTAGCAAGTTCTTCCTGAAGATAGTTACGATCAAATCTCTCAGCATCTAATGCTGCCTGCAAGCGTCGTACTTCACTGTGAAGAGACCGCAGTGCTGGTGGAGTTTCAGACACTGTTGGTTGATTGTCCATTGTTGCTGTATCTTGACCACATGCCTCTGAAAGGAATTATTCAAAAAGTACAAGTACAGTATTAATACATTCACAGTATTAGTGGTTATGCAATTTTTATAATATAAATAGTTCATCACTTTACAGTAAACAACACAACAGATTCACACATTTGTTCTTAAGAAGACTTTCAGGGTATTATGTATATTTTGTACATATGTCTCATATTCATTTATGAGTTTCATCATTGGTGGCTAAATGGTGATAGATTAGCTGCCATGTGGAGATTCAGGTGGAAGATAGGCAATCAATCAACAAAGCCACACAAGAACCACTTCACACAAGAAAGTTCCTCAGAGATTCATGCTAGACAAGGAAAATCTTATTGTACAGGAAAAAACAGCTATAGCAACAGACTATAGTCACTTTCATACAAATAATTTCCTCTATATAGGATATATTTATCAGATAATAACATCTACATAGCCTGTAATGAGGAGGAAGTGTCCATGATGCATATTCTGTGTGAATGTGATGGTCTGGTGAGATGCAGAAGGAATCTTCTAGCTAGATAAGGCCTAAGGATATCCTGAGGTATATGGATGTACCATATTTGGAGACCATGAGTAGAAGATATAGTTATAAGATATAGTCAGTGATTGCGAATCAGAGTAAATGACCACCCTTGATAATATTCTATTATCAGTGTTAGATTACCTTATTATATAATCCCACACTCTCGTTGTTGCTGAGTATGTGATTATTGTCATAGATACAATATGACAAAACTCTGAGGTTCCAATGGTGTACCTATTTGCTCGATTGGTCGATTTTGGTCGATTGGTCGTCTATTGGTGGAAATGGATTTCTTTCCCGACTCATCTTATTTGTTGTTGCTTTGAGCATGTGGAGCACGTCATATGATTGTATGTGCATCATACATTGAATACATGTGTATAACATTTGGTAAAGTTCAGTTTGATGAAGTTAGCCGATGGCACCCTTCGAGTTGTGTCGTACTGTAGTAACTGGCATAGATAGTCACATGTATGGTGCAGACTTGCAGTACATATAAATTAAAGTTGTATATAGTTGCTTTTCTTTAAAATTTCTTTAAAGATATTATAAAAATAGTGAGTAGAAACAATAAAATTAAAGGGCAACTGATAATTAAATGGATTAACGCATTTTCACCTCACTCTGAAACAGTGAAAATTCATATAAAAATTAGACAAAATATATAGAGATTCTGTTATAATTAACAGAAAAATGTAGAAATAAATATTAAAAGCAGATGCAGAAAAAGCTTTTAAATGTTTCTATTACTCATTAATGTTTCTATTACTCATTAATGTTTCTATTACTCATTAATGTTTCTATTATCCTGATGCCGTGCTTTTATTCCGGTCTCTGTATAGGGAGAATGGCATTAAAAAAATATGAAAAACCATTTTTAAGATGTTTCTAAACAAGATTCGAACAAGATCTCTTGGGCACAGCTCATAATAGGTCTTGTTTTTTTTATTTCTTAGGTCTGATTTCAGAACAAAAGAAAGTTTTAATAAGTAGAAAAAATATAAAAAGTAAGTATATACCTGTAAAGGCAGCTTGAACATCCCTGCATGTCACTAATGAACATTCCATTAAGCATTTACTGAATTTCAGTATGATTTCTTGATCTACAGTGCTCAGTTTGCTACACATAGCATACTTTATGTCCATATCCTTAGAATTCACACACACAAAGAAGAGCAAAAGTGATGCAACTAAGTATAAATCGTCTTCGTCAGTTGCTTCAACAGTTCCATTTTCAAATTTGAATTCAGGGAACTTCTCAAGAATAAATTCTTCTACTGTTTGTGCATCTAATGTGGAAGATCTGGATTCGTCCAAATTGAGGCTTTTGTGTAAATGGGAAATAATGTTTAGCAAGCATTCTAAAGTAATATACTGCACCTTTTCATTATCATTTTCATTGAAGTAACAGTTTATCTGTAAATAAAAAGCTATCAGTAGGCACTTTTCTATATTGAAAGATTTTATTAGTCCGAATGAAAATTAAAATAAGTTTCAAAACAAAGAAGCCAGTATCTACAAAATAAATAAGTTATAATAAACTTACCCAATTTGTCAATATTTTTTTCCATTTCTGTATCATTTTGAAATACTGTAATTATCACTTTTTTTCATGAATCGCGTGGTTAGTTCGGCTAGAGTACAGTAAAATAAACAAGCAATTTCGTAACCAACGTTTGGTTAAATGTTATAATAATAATTCACAGTTGATGTTTGAATTCTTGTTTTAACGTCTGGTCACTGGTCAATAACGTCAAACCTCCACGTTTCTTTTTTTTCATATGTGGTACCGGTGTAATCAGTATATTCTGCCAGTGTAATTTTTTCTTGTTAAGTAACAATTTCAAAGTTAATCCAAGCAACAGAGCAAAATATTAGCGATTTTTTGACATAAATCTTAAAAACCGACTGTGCTATCATATGAAGGACAGACCGTAGATGAATTCCGTTATGTTTTCCACTCGGGAATGTTGTATATTAATTTGTTATAAACAATTTTAAACAAACAGTCGCATTTTTTTTTAGTTTTCTACTTATAAAATGGAAACTAATGAAGCAATCTTAATGCTCGAAATAGACGATTTATAGAAAATAAAAATACAAACAAAATGAGAGGTCGAACGACCCGATCGAATAATTAACAACGAAGAAAAACCGGAAAATTCAGCGTCTTTTTTTTCAAATTCACACTTCGGCCGTTTTTAAACTTACAGGGCTAAAACTTCGAGAAAAAGTAGTAATATATAGGTACTTTATTTATGTATGCAAAACCCCGACGCTGTTCGACTATTAGTTTTGGCACAATCGTAATTTTAACATTGTACCACAAATCCCACAACACACAATTTTTACCCAAAGAAAAGTTCCCGCCAAAAAGTCCAATAGACCAATATAGGGTGCGTTTCAAAATATATTATTATTGCGCATCATGCTGAGTTTCTTTTTGCGGGATGAACGCGGTACGAAATTAAAAAAAACGGATCCACCGAATGACGTTAACGATTTCGTTCAAATTGCTTTATTTTTTAATCATCTTTATGATTTTTTGATAATTTTATTTAAAATTTAAAGCAATATCTGAATTATGAAATATATTCAATTGACGTTTCGACATTATTTCCAAGTAAATACGACGTTTGTTCGGGTAAGAGATATTGGTTTTCTGAAAATTACCATAATTGTAATTGATTAGGTTAAATTCAATTCGTCTCTAAACGCACCTCTCAATTCGTCCATACAAGTCATACCACAGGCACAAGTATATACAATATCCATTTATAAATTGAATTAAAATTCTAATTGTTAAATAATCAATATGCATTAATCAGTAATTATAGAATTATAATGTCGCCAAGGAGGGCTGCAGGTTTAGTGATATTCAGGAATGTTAATCAAGTAGTACAGTTTCTAATGTTGCAAACTTCTTATGGAGAAAATCATTGGACTCCCCCAAAAGGTCAGTTACGCCTAGAATAAAATTGTATAGCATGTCTACTCTGGTTTCCTTTCAAAACTCACAAATCTTTCGCTTTTTCATAGCGTGTCATATGATGTAAATATATCCAGGCTGGCTAAGTACATCCCTTCCTTATCGAGACTTATCATAATTGTAATAGTGATTAATTTTGAATTTACAATGGTTAATTTTGAATTTACAATGGTTACAGGTCATGTTGATCCAGGAGAGTCTGATTGGATAACTGCTCTTAGAGAGACTAAAGAAGAGGCTGGTTTTTCAGAAGATGACTTAGAAGTATGACAATATTAGCAGTATATTGATTTAGCATGTACATACATTTTTAAATGGCCTTTTTGCTTGAGCTGAATTCAGGAAACATTGATTACATTTCATTACTGTTTTCACCATAATGTAGGATGCTTATTCTGGAAAGTTTTAGTATGTATATTTTCCAATGACACCTATACATAACACATTTGTAAAATGTGTTCATAATTAACTTTGCTCTGTTGAGAAATACTATTGACTCACTATAATCTAGTCACTATATTACAATATATTTATGCTATGATTCAAGGGCGTTGCCAGCCAATGTCAGCCAATGGGCTAGGGGGTCAAATCATTGTCACATGATATGTCAGATTCATGATGACATTTAAGTTATAATTCATTCTATGAAGTATCAGAGGTAACAGTTCAATTTTTCAAGTGTATGTATTTACTATATTATGTACTTTTTTAATTTTTGTGAACTTCAGGTCTTCATGGTGTTAGATCTCTTAACTTAATATAGTTGTTGCAATTCAAAACTGCATATCAATCTTGGTTGTAGATATAATACCGTTTATTTACTGTGGCACTACCAGTAGTTCTATAGGAGATTTTCTTCTCCCATGGGACTATTAATTCCCCTAGGGCCGTGAGGTTCGATTGCATAGTTCAATCAATTGAACTTGGAGGATTTTAGGTCCTTATGGTTCGATTAATCTAACTACGAGGATTTGTAGTTCGTAGTTCGATGGCTAAATAAAAATTTCAAGGAGGATTTTTAGGTCCTTATGATTCAATCAATGGAACTATGAGGATTTGTGATAATGTGAGAATATTAAACATAATGGGAGGCGGCTATCAATTTTTTAATAACAAGAAGTATAAAAACGGATGTCGCATTGGATTTGTAGTCTCAAGAAAAAGGGCTGTCATGGATCAGTTACTATACATGTGAGTAATTTTATGAAGTCACCAGTGGGGTATCCAATTTTTTCGAGTTCAATCTTTTCATAATGATTTCAGACTATGAATGCGAATGCGTTTATGCTATTAGTAAATTAATGTTATTTTTCTTTATTTACATATAGGATTCACAAATTATTAAAATGAGAGACTACTCTTGTCTGCCTGACCATAGTGATAATGAAATTCATAAACAATTATATAAAATGAAGCTAGCAGGATTTTCATGTATCACACCTATGAAAACAGTATATGAAGATCATATTATTCCTTTAAAAAATACTAGCTTCAATTTAATCACAAAGATACCTTCATATACTTCCGTGAAAACTGGCCTTTATAACAATTGTAAAAAAGCTGCGGCAGTGCCAAAACTAGTATATGGAACGCCATGTGAGGTTGAAGTACCACCAAGATTTGGAATAATTGTCTTGGGGGACTATTCGTACAACAAAACCCGAATCATTGCATTTTGCTCTAAAGATGCCGAAGAGCATGTACCTAAAATTGAGCACTATTTTAGCGATGGTACATTTCGCAGTTGCCTACCTCCTTTTGAACAATTGTACACCGTGCATGGTGATGCTGGTTCTTCGTTAGACAGCTTAAATATAGTTCCACTTATCTACGCATTGATATGTCAGATAAAAGAGAGGACGTTATATTTCTCTTTTTAAAATGATAAACTCACAAATTCCCAAATTTAATACTCTGCAGTTCCACACCGATTACGAAGCTACGGCAATGAACGCCATAGAAATTCCTTTTCCTCAAATTCCTCAATTTATTATAAAAGGTTGCTTTTACCATTTCGCGAAGGCTCTTTGGAGCTCTTTGCAAAGAGTCTTCAAATTACTAAGGCACAAACTAATAAAAGAATAGTTGCACTGAGTACAGCTCTCCCTTTCATCAATTAGTTATGGATGGTTGGTCATACATACTCAAGTCTGACTAACAGAGGAATGAAACAGTTTAAAAAATCCAATGGAGAGACAATGGTTACATGATATAAGTTTTATAAAGAAGTGGTCTATTTATGGCTAATTACAACTACAACAAATTGCCTTGAAGGGTGGCATAAAAAAATTAGGGAAAAAAGGACCAAATTTGATGACATTATTGACCTGTTTGGATTGAAATTCTGAATATTATTCAATCAGAATGAAAGGAGGATTATTAGAGAAAAGAGAAAAAGAATCTCGAAGATGGGATGAATTTATCATAAAAACAAATATGATGCTTACTCAAGGTGATTTGCATGTGGGGTCTTTCCTTGAACGTGTGGCGTGGAAGGGTTCCTTATTTAAATAATTAGTTGAAATTAAAAATATACATTTTAATTTTTATTTCATTTCCTTTATTATTGTACAGACGCATGATCTGTCCAGAAAGTAAAGTGTCTTAGTACTTAAATATGGCGTACTTAGGGACACAACAAATGACCTAGTTCACCTAAAGGAACGAATACAGCCACCGGATCTAAGTGGCTGGCGGGATAATTATACACTCCCGCCAAATTACTTTTATGAAGTGTCAATTTATTTATGATTTATTTCCATATTCCTTCGGGTTCCATTGATCGAACCGTGTGCACATAAAATAGCTAACTCTACACAGTAATACTATTGAGTCGAATCATAAGAACCTAAAAATCCTCCAGGTTCGATTGATCGAACCATGTGCACATGAAATAACTAACTCTGCCTAGTTCGATTATTGAGTTGAACCATAAGGACTTAAAAATCCTCCAAGTTTAATTGATCGAACTACACAATCGAACCTCGGGGCCCTAGGAATTAATTCTTAATAACTGAAATACCCATACATTAAAATTACCCATTGACTTACTCATTACCGATGGCACAATCATTTATAAAAGACGAATAAATGCCGAAAAAACAAATGAAAAACAATAACGTAATGTATTACCTATTATTATTAGTATTATTCTTACTTATTGTTAATGCTATTGTTATTGTTAAAATTGTCCAACACTAAACAAAACTGAACACTCCTCTCTCTTTAGAATTAAAAAAACAAAACAATTTAAAATCATGGCAAAACCAAAAATAGCAAGTGAATTTCGAAGAGATTACCCCAAATACTCTAACGTGCATCTCATGGATAATTCCGCATTAATGAATTGCAATAGAATGTTCATTATAATAATCATTTTCAATAGCAATTTTGGTTCGCTTTGCCACATACTTGTTGTTGATGTGTTTTGTTATCTTCCTTTTTTGAAAATCCCTCAAAAGTTTTAATAATCGCATTAATGTGACTTTGCCTTTTGTGAAGTGTTTGTTCCTCCGATGAGTTAATAATGTCCATTTAATAAAAGAAAAAGATTAGATAACCCTATAGTGCTACAGAAGATCAAAATTTCCTATGACACTACTGGCATTGAAGTAGTGTCATAGGAAATGCGAAGTAGTGTCATAGGAAATGCCGCGATTACATTTTAGCGATTACACTACCGGTAGGGGTGTAAGAGGTCCCAACCTACATCTCTGGGACCCAAGCCAACCTCACCGGCTCGTGGTGCACCCTGCCGACCAACGAACGAGGCCCTGGCGACCCGCCACCACGCACTGGACTAGTCCCCCCCCCCCCCCCCCCCTATGGCAGAAAAAGTAAAACGGCCCCAAGTTCCCGGCGGCTCCAGTCGCAACACCGGCGTGGACGGGCGCTGGTCGAGCGCTGGAGCCAGGGGTGCTAAGAATCTCCGGGCGGGATTCCACCGTCGAACGACCAGGGCTCTTAAAACGGATTACCGACGTGGGTTGTCACTGGTGACTTACAACACGCGCACTTTGAGGACAGACGAGAAGATCGCTGAGCTGGAAGAGGAGATAGGCAAGTTACACTGGGATATCTTGGGGTTATCAGAAATCCGAAGAGAGGGGGAGGACACGATAACCCTGAAATCCGGCAACTTGTTCTATTACCGGGAGGGCGACCAGCAGTCCCAAGGTGGTGTCGGGTTTATCGTCCACAAATCCCTCGTAAACAATGTTGTAGCCATCACGAGTGTGTCGAGCAGGGTCGCGTACCTTATACTCAGAATATCCAAGAGATATTCGTCGAAGGTCATACAGGTCTACGCACCGACCTCGGCACACCCGGATAACGAAGTGGAAGTAATGTATGAGGACATTAGTAGAGCCATACATGCTTCGAAAACACACTACAATATTGTTATGGGGGATTTCAACGCGAAACTGGGCAAAAGAGGCGACGATGAGTTGAGAGTGGGGCAATTTGGATGTGGACACCGGAACCAGAGGGGCCAGAGGCTGGCCGACTTTCTTGAGAAAGAGGGACTCTTTCTTCAAGAAGCCGCCTCATAGGAAATGGACCTGGATGAGCCCCGACGGTTCCGTTAAAAATGAGATAGACTTCATTATGGCCACAAAGAGACAAATATTCAATGATGTCTCCGTGATCCACAGGGTGAAAACCGGTAGTGATCACCGATTGGTTAGAGGCACATTGAATATAAACGTCAAGTTGGAAAGGTCCCGCCTGATGAAGTCTACGCTTCGACCTACTGCTACCCACATACAAAACCCCGAAAGCTTTCAGCTTGAATTGTCAAATCGCTTCGATTGCCTAGAGGAGTGCGTTGCAGTGGACGATATCAACAACAGGTTGGTAGAAACTGTCCATACGGTGGGGTCTAAATTCTTCAGACATCGTCGAAGATATGGACCCAAAAGCTCACCGACCACACCCTCGACCTCTTGGCGGAACGACGTTCGATGACACTGCAGACTCCTGATGACGCGGAAGCATATCGGCAGCTCAATAGACGGATTCACCAGTCCTTGCGACACGACATCCGTCTCTTTAATACTAATCGTATTAAGGAGACGATAGAGCGGAATAAAGGCTCCAAAGTGTTCGCAAGAGACTTATCTATTGGGCAGAGCCAGTTGACGAAGCTGAAGAGGGAGGACGGCAGTGTCACTTCAGACAAATAAGAGGTACTGAGGGAGATCGAGAAGTTCTATGGACAGTTGTATACCTCGGTCACTAAACCTGTTGGCAACTTGGCCAAAGACCCAAGAACCAAGTTGACCCGACACTATACCGAAGACATCCCGGACATCAGCCTGTACGAGATTAGGATGGCCCTCGAACAGCTTAGAAACAACTAGGCGCCGGGTGAGGACGGAATCACTTCAGAGCTTCTGAAAGCGGGTGGAACACCGGTACTGAAAGTCCTTCAGAAGCTCTTTAATTCCGTCTTGCTCGAAGGTATTACGCCGGAGGCATGGAACAGAAGCGTGGTGGTGCTCTTCTTCAAGAAAGGTGACAAGACCTTGTTGAAGAACTATAGGCCCATCTCGCTTCTGAGCCATGTTTATAAGCTGTTTTCGAGGGTTATCACGAATCGTCTCGAGCGCAGGTTTGATGACTTCCAGCCTCCCGAACAAGCCGGTTTCCGAAAAGGCTATAGTACCATAGACCACATCCATACGCTGCGGCAAGTTATACAGAAGACCGAGGAGTATAACTTGCCATTATGCTTAGCGTTTGTGGACTATGAGAAAGCCTTTGATTCGATCGAGACTTGGGCAGTGCTACAGTCCCTCCAGCGGTGCCATATTGACTATCGGTATATCGAAGTGTTGAAGTGTTTGTATAACAACGCCACCATGTCAGTCCGAGTACAGGAAGGGAGCACGGAGCCGATTCCATTGCAGAGGGGCGTGAGACAAGGAGATGTCATCTCTCCGAAGCTCTTCACCAATGCGATGGAAGACGCTTTCAAGCTCCTGGAATGGAAAGGACTCGGCATCAACGTTGATGGCGAATGCATCACTCACCTTCCATTTGCCGACGATATCGTGGTCATGGCAGAATCGCTGGAGGATCTTAGCACAATGCTCGGAGACCTCAATCGAGTTTCCCAACAGGTGGGCCTTAAAATGAACATGGACAAGACGAAAATCATGTCGAATGTCCATGTCGTGCCCACCCGTCTCAGCTGGGAGCTCGATTCTCGAAGTTGTTGACGAGTACGTCTACCTAGGCCAAACGGTCCAACTAGGTAGGTCCAACTTCGAGAAAGAGGTCAATCGACGAATCCAACTCGGCTGGGCAGCGTTCGGGAAGCTACGCAGCGTCTTCTCGTCCAAAATACCTCAGTGCTTAAAGACGAAGGTCTTCGACCAGTGTGTGTTGCCAGTGATGACCTACGGCACCGAGACGTGGTCTCTGACTATGGGCCTCATAAATAAGCTCACTGTCGCACAGCGAGCTATGGAGAGGGCTATGCTCGGGGTTTCCCTACGTGATCGAATCAGGAATGAGGAGATCCGTTGACGAACTAAAGTCACCGACATAGCCTCTCGGGTTAGCAAGCTGAAGTGGCAGTGGGCAGGGCACATAGCTCGAAGAACCGATGGGGCAGAAGGGTTCTCGAGTGGAGACCACGTACCGGCAGACGAAGCCGAGGACGTCCATCTGCTAAATGGACAGACGACCTCATAAAGGTTGCGGGCACCCGCTGGATGCAGGTCGCTGCCGATAGGTCTAAATGGCGGACAATGGGGGAGGCCTATGTCCAGCAGTGGACGTCCAAGGGCTGAAATGATGATGATGATGATGAGTGTCATGAAAGAGCAAAATTTCCTATGACTTTACTGGTAGTGCTACAGCAAAGGTATAATTCATGTATTCATCATATACATAAAAAGTTACTTTAGCATCAATGTATTTAAAAATGTATTGTAAACATAGTGTGACGCCCTCCGGCCAGATGGACTGATGACTTGAAGAAAATCGCCAGTAGTGGCTGGATGAGAAGAGCAGAAAACTGTGTGTGGTGACAGTCCTTAGGAGAGGCCTATATCCAGCAGTGGAGAGATAGTCTGATGGTATGATATGTAAACGATATAAGGCCTTTTTTTGTATTTTGAAATTCACCATAACTTATAATTCCTACATATTCTAAGAACTATTATATATTACTACCATCCATTTTAGGTTTACAAAGATATATCAAAGACACTGAACTACAAAGTTAAAGGGAAGCCAAAAGATGTTGTATATTGGCTTGCAAAATTGAAGAATCCAGAGCACCCTGTGAAGTTATCTGATGAGCATCAGGACTTGAAGTGGCTTCCCTTACAACAAGCTCAAGAAATTTCTGGTTACCATGATATGAAACAACTTCTAGCTGAATTCCATGAGAAAGCCCAAAAATTGTAAAGAAAAGATTGTATTGGAGTGAATTGTAAATAAATATAAAAAGAACATTTACCATCTTACTTATAGTCCAGTCAAAGGCAAACAAAGATAAAAAAGACTTATCTTGCAAAGGGTGGGGTAGTAGCAATTTTGATATACCTGATATCCTGGTCAAGTAAGGACAGACAGAACTTTGGACAAAATGTATATGTTCAGGTACCTGTATTTGTTAACTGAAATGGATATTATTATGCAATGCTGTTTGTTATAAAGTACCCTGTCTAACAGTACGGTTATTGAAAAAAAATATAATTTCTTTATTCCTAGACTAGGGTCGCCCTCTCTTCGCTTCCGTTTATAAGTATTTTTTTTTCAAACTTTCAAAATAAACTGTAGCCTATATTAGATACGGATAATGTAGCTTCCTATTTGTGAAAGAATTTTTAAAATTGTTTGAGTAGTTCCAGAGATTACCCCCAACATACCTACAAACACAATTTTACTTCTTTATTATATTAGTATAGATAGTATAGGGGGAGGCCTATGTCCAGCAGTGGACGTCCAAGGGCTGAAATGATGATGATAGATAGTATAAGTATGGACTAACCATAAATATTGTTACAAAGAAAACATTGATATTTTTTTTCATTATTTTTCTATTATTTTAGAAATAAATAGGTAAGCATTTTAAAAATATAACGTTTATTTGAAATGGTCACCATTTGCTTTTATACTAGTGATGGACCAAATGTGGATTCTGCTGAATGACTAGTTCAGCCGAATATTCGGTTAAAACGTGCCAAAGTTTACTTGAATTTCGTGCATCTATATCAGAGCGCCAGTCTTCCAGCGGAGTCCTCTTTTATCTTCAGTAAAATCTACTATCACTACTGAGCGACTCCTGACTTGGATGGGTCTAGACATTGACAGGATATACTTTTTACTATAAAATTATTTATTGCGAAAAAACTTGACACTGCCAGAATGTGCAAGGGTATTTTTTGGTACATAATGTGGAATTATTTTCAGAAAAAATTACAGTTAATTATGAGCAGGAATAAGTTAAGTCTACATTGAGTAAATTTAAAAAATAGGGATTTTGTTTAGATCTCTAAAACACCATAACAGGATCGGACTGGACCGGAAGGGCCCCGGTGACTCCGCCCAGAGCCCGAGACTGGATAATGGTAGATGGGATACTATCGGAAAATATCTACATATTTCATTTCTCTTTAATTGTATGAACGAACTATCTGATCTAGTGTACATTTAGGTTACAAGAGCTACATGGGACCTAGCCTGCGCGGGCCTCCTATCCTACCTACCGCCTGGCTTGCGGCAAGCCCCGCGCAGGCTGGGGCCCGGCTAGCAAACGCCACCTCGACTATATGGCCAGTCCGACGCTGCACCATAAAACATAATCGAGCGAATTAAGATGGGGTCTAGAATGACCGGCCAGTCTTCATCTCTAATAAGTTAGCAATATTCCTTTCTAGCCACGCCTGTGTTGAGTGAGCCTCTCGGTGTCGAGCCTTGCTAAAAGGACCATTCCATTTATACGAGGCGTATTCGAAAAGTAAGAGCAGTTTCGTCATAAAAAAAATTATAATCATATGAAATAGGTTTTATTAGCACATTTAGTTTACTACAAATCTACTTCACTTTTCCACATAATCGCCGTTCACTTCCAAGCATTTTTCGTACCGCTGCACCAGCTTCCTTAACCCCTCTGCATAGAAGCTCACCGCCTGCGAGTTGAACCAGTTTTCAACGGCGTTCTTAATTTTGGTACCCATCTTGCACACAATTTGTGGTATCCAAGTTTTTCCGTGACAATTGTGTAGACAGTAGTGCGTCCAAGATGAGAAAATTCATCAGCCAGGGCACTAATCGTCAACCGACGATCAGATCGCAGTTTTTAGTCCACCAGAGAAACAATTTCATCGGTTTGCATACTGGGCCTACCACTCCGCTCTTCGTCATGAACATTTGTTCGTCCAGTTTTGAAATCACGACACCATTGTCTAACCTCTCCTTCATTCATTACAGTAGGTCCATAAACTAGGCATAACTCTCGATGAATTTCAGCAGCTGAAGATCCTTTTGCACACAAAAATCTTATTACAGCGCGAACTTCACAACTGGCGGGAGCAACGATTATCGCGGACATTGTTTACTGTACGCACAGATAGGCAAATGACTACTGAATCAAAACAACACCTGAAATAGCTGCACGAGTAGTGCACGTACAGATATGCACAAGTTTAAACGTGTTACGACTTGTCGATTTTGAAATATAAGCGAACGGCCTTTACTTTTCGAATACGCCTCGTATATGGAACAGGGTATTGTTAAGTGGCTTTACGACTTTCTCAAAAATCTTATCTTGATACACTTGAACCGACGTTATAACCCTTAAACAAACGCGAGCCACCGTCCGTAAGCGTTTTAAAAAAATATAGTAGTTTCTAGGTAATTAAGAATCATAGATCTTATTTCTTTTGAGAAAATATACCGGAAATGGTTTTTTTTCTGGTGCTCAATATTTTACCATTATTTGTATCGTGGCACGATCAACTAACCATTCTAACAAATGAACCATATACTCCCGCCCATCGCTTCGGTACGCACTGCGGTGAGACAGGTTGTGACTTGTAGCGCGTGAAATGCACAGATCTTTCGCCGCATATCCGGCAGCTGGATATTCGGCCAAATCATTATTCGTTTCATCTTTAAAATAAATACTACTATTGATTTTATTTATTCTTCCTATTAAATATAACTTTATAAATGAGATATTTAAAAATAAAAATAAATAGATCCAGTAGAAAAAAAATGAAATTAATTTATGCTCCTGGATCTGAATTCTCCGCAATATCCCGAAGCAAGACTGCACACAGCATCACTTAACAAATAGTGCAATGAATTTTAGACCTTTCTGCACTTTTTTCGTACTGCAAAATCTGCATCTCTTGTATGTGTCACTTTGTTCGTACATATTATGGCCCCTGATTGCCCGAAGAAGCCGATGCCGATATTATATAGATGAAATTAGTCTTCTCATTGGAGAAGACTAATTTCATCTGACCTCCCTTTTTATTTTTAAATAGGTACTGTGGGTTAAATCAAATGAAAATGTCTCACAAGAACTAGAATAACATTCAGATATATTTGTAGAATGTTTACAAATTTTATTATCACAAGCGGGTAACTAAGAACGCGGACAAACGACACAGGTTTTGCGTCCTAAACCGACGGCGGCGTGGCGACGACCGTTCAGTGCGCAGGCGCAGCGTCCCGTTATGTTGAGCGGTTAAATTGTACGCGCCCGCATCCGTATTCCGTCAAAAACATTCTCGGATCAGTCGCGCCACAGTACCTACTATCGGTCAACTAACCCTAGAGCTGATTTATGTTAAAGTGACGTATGCGTTTAAGACTTTTCATTTTTGATTCCAAACAAAAATGAAAAGTCTCATCCAGTATTTGCGGGATTTGTGATCTATCGAATATGATGATCTGAAATGATGAGTGTATGAGGCGATAGTCATAGGGCAAATAATGTATTGCCTCGACCCATCTCTTTGAGTCCTCTTTACAACTATTGTATCAAGTGGATTATGACCTGTTGTAAGAACAGACATAATCTGTCTAATGATCTAATGAAACTTGTCAATCGGTATATTTAAAAAATTTAGTATGGCAACATTAGAGCGACCACACTCATTGAGTGTGTCAAACTTGGACAGTTTTGATATTAGTGCTTTATGGAATCAAGCTAAACGGAAGATTGCAAGCAAAAATATTAGAATACCGGGTTCTGAGATGGAAAACAATAAAAGAATGTTTTAATTCTGTTACTGCAAATGACTGGAAAAAATATGTTGACCATGTTATTAATGTTGAAAACAAATACAAAGAAAAAGATGCTATTCTTGAAAATACACAAGCAAGATTTATAATTGATGTTGGTGAAGACAGCAGTGAAGTATGTGACGATTCTGAATCTATTATATGTGGTGTAGAATTTTTGGAATCTGATTTCGACTATGAGTCTTCTTGATTAAAGTTATGTTATGATGACTCATAGTTGAAATCGATTTCAACTACTCTACACCTGATAATATTAAACCAGCATAACTATTTCCTTCGTTCTTTCTTCGCTCTTCGTCTCCGACATTTATTAAGAATCTCTCAAGCTCATTTTCAACAATACCGTCCTTTAATTTGTACTGATTTTCAACATTCAGAATGTGATCAGTGTATTTTTCTAGTCATTGGCAGTTACGGATTGAAAACTTTCTTATTTAATATAAGAAAGTTTTTACATTTCAGACCCTGGTCTTCCTATATTTTTGCTAGCTACTTTTCTTTTCGCCTGACTCCATACAAGCTCAATTGAGGTCGCAATAAAACGGAGGCAGCATTAAAATTTCGTGATTGTGGATATGACTTTGTTTTTTGAGAATTTCTTGCAATGTTAATCACAAGTACACTTCGTTAAGTTAGATTTAACAGTCTGAGAGACTCGTGCAAATAAAAACCTGAATGTAATAAAAGATATAATACCTACATACAATAGCTTCGTTCGCGGTAAGGATTCAGAACTGATTCGGAACTATACGCATGCGCAGTTCAAATAATACCGTTCGCGGAACACACAATTCAGAATTTCTAGTTACAGTTCTGTGTTCGCGGAACCGTCGAACTCGATTCAGGATCGGTTCAGAATCAGTTCTATAACTTTGGCAAGAATCATAGTTCCAGACATGCGCAGTTTTTACCTAACGACATTTGACATACATGCTGCGGCTATATTCAGTTGGTTAGAAACTAATAAACTGGTTAAATAGTTAAATAAAATATAAATTTTATTAATTTATTAAGGGTTAAATAAAATATGGTTAGTTTTAATATTTTCTTAGGTTTTCGCGATTACTATACATTGCAATTAAACAACTTTTAACGGTTTAAATCGCGTATATTTGACATGATTTATATCCCGACGTTTCGAACACTTTGCAGTGGACGTGGTCACGGGGTGACTAATTGATTTTATTTGTCAATTGAGTTATTAAGAAATTATTACTACCGTCTGAAATTTTTTGAACTACCGTCTGAAATTTTTTAATCATAACATTCCCTATGCACGCAGTATTCGCTCACGGTGTCCAGAGGTCTTTCAGTATGGCGTTGGCCTTGTGATTTAATTAATTTAATGACTGGATCCCAAGCTGGTGGTACTTGCCAACCATCTTCTCTATTGAAATTTGGGTGTTTCTTAATTTCAATAGCCTCGCGTAACATTCTTGGCATGTACCGGGTCTCTCTAGCGAGGATTTGTGGATTATCAAATCGAATGTAATGGTTGGGTTTGTCCAGAGCATGTTCACAAACTGCAGACTTGGTCGAGCGTCTGTTCTTCATGTCAGCTATGTGTTCTTTTATCCGGATACCGATGCTCCTCTTTGTTTGCCCAATGTATGATAACCCGCATTCACAATCAAGCTTGTAAACACCTGCATCTTGTAGGGGGATATTGCTCTTGACCGGTCTTAAAAATTGGCTAATCTTCTTGTGCGGCTTGAAGTAAGTTTTAATTGAAGCTCGTCTTAAGATATTGCCAATTTTGTCAGTGATGCCCTTGATGTATGGTAAGATGGCAGGTTGTCGCTCAACTGTAGGAGGCTTGGGGCGGCTTCTGTGACGCATTCGTGGGAGTTTGTGATTGTTGCTTCGCAGTACTTGTTTCACATGCAGAAGCTCTTCCTCGAGGTGGTCAGTGTCACAGATGCCGTGTGCTCTCTGTAACAAAGATTTGCCTACGGTAGTCAACTGACATGGATGGTGATGGGAGTTACCATTGAGATATTTATCTGTATGGGTGGGTTTCCTATACACAGTATGACCAAGAGAGTTGTCAGGATTTCTGATGACTGAAATGTCAAGGAAAGCCAAGGATTTATTGACCTCAGACTCCATAGTAAATAGAGTAAATAACCATAGACACCCAAATTTCAATAGAGAAGATGGTTGGCAAGTACCACCAGCTTGGGATCCAGTCATTAAATTAATTAAATCACAAGGCCAACGCCATACTGCAAGACCTCTGGACACCGTGAGCGAATACTGCGTGCATAGGGAATGTTATGATTAAAAAATTTCAGACGGTAGTTCAAAAAATTTCAGACGGTAGTAATAATTTCTTAATAACTCAAGTGACAAATAAAATCAATTAGTCACCCCGTGACCACGTCCACTGCAAAGTGTTCGAAACGTCGGGATATAAATCATGTCAAATATACGCGATTTAAACCGTTAAAAGTTGTTTAATTGCAATATGGTTAGTTTTGTTTGTTGTTTATATAAATAAGTTTATATAATACTCTAATAAGAGTAATGTGTTTTGGTGGGTCCACTTAAATACTTGCCAACTTAGGGGTTTTCCCCCAAATTTAGGGGGTAAATAAGTGGGATGGGTTTTTTCTAGGGGTTTTATATTTTTAGGGGTATTTTTAGGGATTTTTTGACTCTTCATATATTTTTTTGAATATATATTTTTCATATATTATGTGAAAGTATAGGCCCTGGGACAATCCAAACTATAATAGCTAATCATATTTATTTGTTGACCTAGCGACTTAACGACATCTAGTACAAATATATTACAACTACTCTGTGGTGACTGGTGGTTATTGTGCCTATGCTTACTGGAAATACATATGTACGTTGATTATTGTTTACTTGTTTAATTCGATTTTGTTGTTGTACTGCTGTGCCGACAAGCAATTTGTTAATGATGCCTAAAGAAACTAAAAATAAAAAAATGTACAGTCAGAAGTACACGTAGATTTGGGAAACAGATCCAGATTTAAAAGGTAAAGAAATTTCATTGCATTTTTGTAATTTATATTTTTTCTTTTATTATATATTTTTTTAGCTGGATTTCTAAGTAATTGGGGCGATTTTGGGGGTTTTTGACTTAAGCTTTAGGGATAAATATTTTTGAGAGTTGGTAACACTGCCGATGACAGTAGATCATATGCAGTTTGGTTCCGAAATTGTTCGCGGAAATAAAAATCACAAATCGGTTTATAACCGAGCATGCGCTCTACTACGATTCCAAATTAGTTCAGTACTAGTCTGAATCGGTTCTGAATCCTTACCGCGAACAAAGCTAATATGATGATATAATATGATTTGTTTGATATACGAGGCGTGTTTTTTAAGTAAGTACCGTTTTGCCACACCGCGGCGGCAGCGCTGCGGTCGGCGTTCTGCGCATGCGCACTCGGTACCTACATCTGTTGTCTATGCACTGACGCCATTACAATCTGATTCTTCCTTGTTTACGTTGTGTACTGAGTGTTTAAGATGCCTCTGATAATCGTGAGTCCTGCCGACTGTGAAGTACGGGCTGTTATAAGATTTCTTAGTGCTAAAGGCCTAAAAGCGATCGATATTCATCGTGAGATCTGTGCAGTTTACGGAGAAAACATTATGAGTGATGGAATGGTAAGAAAGTGGGTGAGAGCATTTAAAGATGGCCGTACAAATGTGCATGATGAACAACGAAGTGGGCGTCCTTCGGTCGTGGTGCAGGAAGTGGACAATAAGGTGAGAGAAAACAGACGCTTTACGACTTTGAAGAACACTTTGAAGACTTGACTTTGAAGAAACACCTGGGCGGTCAGCGTCTTCAAGACGATGACGAAGTCAAAACAGTTGTGATGCAGTGGTTAACAAGTCAGGCGGCAGACTTCTATGAGGAGGGTAATCAAAAATCAAAGTAATCAAAGTTATGACAAGTGCCTCAAAATTGACGGAAATTATGTAGAAAAGTAGATTAAGGTACAGGCTTTCATGTAAAAATAAAATTATTGAGATCTTAGCAAGTCTTTTTAATTTCAAAACGGTACTTACTTAAAAAACACGCCTCGTATATAAAGATATATACAATGTGATTAGTTTGATTCATTTATTTTGTTTCCTCTAAAAATATGATTTAAACCAATATTCACTAAGCGAATACACAGGCAGACAGAAATAGCGTCTTTGTTTTATACTATTTAGAGAAGAAGAAAATTGCTAAAAGGTATGTTTAAAAAATTAAATAATGACAGTATCAAATTGATATTTCGGAGTATTTTCAGTGTTTACAGCTATAAGATTTTTAAATTTGCAGCGGTTTTGAATTGACACGTTTCATTAGACAGACTACTTTTCTACGTGCCTACTCTTAGCACATTGGCATTGACAACCTTGACTTTGGCAGATCATCGAGTCTCGATGGGGTCATATTAAGAAATTTGAATTGGACATTGTACAAGCAATTGTACATTTTAAAATCTAAATTATTAATAATTTCGATTTTAAAATTTGGAATTAAAGATGATTTTTCTTTTGTTTAGTATTCATTTCATTTCATAAATAAATGTAAAAGCAAATTTTATATTATAAAACTTTCATATTCACTAGCTAGGCTAAAGCTTGTCTGAAGTCAGTTATAATCAAAATATTTTACGTGGCTTTTCTAACAAATAGATGTTCTAATCAGCATTTTGTTTCACAGACAATCATGATTAGTTTCTAGGATCATGACTATTACAAAACCAAAGATTTCATAACATAAGTCTTTGTATAGAACTATGAGCTGTATTGTATAGAACTTGTGATTTTGTAAATATCGATATTACTCTTTATAGAACAGCACAACACTATTTTTTACTGCCGTAATTTTATGATAAATTTTTAGGTATTGCATAATACCGGATCGCAGCTGTTTGTCAAAGGTAATTTTCGCACGGTTCTGAACTCGACTTCTTACTTCAGTGTATCTATTTATTTGTATGTACTTCCACTTTTATTCTATTTGGTTTATAATTTTTACTTAAATCTTGTGATTAGAATGAAATAATAATGTTTGTTTACGATGTTTATCTTGAATTAATTTAATAAAACAATATACAGAAAAGTGCGATCAGGTAAAGTGTATAATTCAATATTTTTTACTTATCAAAAGATAAATACTTGCATAGACCATTACCAAATAAAAGTTTGTAAAATACAAACAGGTTATTTCTTATACGGTAATATTCTCATGCTCCTGTGATTATACTGATTGGATGTTCGGTTGACTATCAATAAAATCTGTGAAAATACTTATCAGAAATTTTATTTGATTTTAGAGAATGCCTAATCAAAAGAAGGCTTGTCAAAGACCTGAATATGCTGGTCCAAAACCAAAAAGAAAAAAGAGCCAAGTCGTGATGAAACAAACTGAAGATGAAGAAGTGTAAGTATTAAACATACACATAACTGTTTTGAAATTGAAAGCTTTGATTTATTATATTTTTAATAGATGAATGACTAGTGCTAATACAAATATATTGATTGTACTTCAAAATTCCTGTTTAATCTATTGTTGAATTGATTGATTAATATTGTCAGCTGATTGGTAACTTCTTTCCACACAACTTGAAGCAACTGATTATGTAAAAGACTTAATTAAAGAAAACTTCTTTACAATTCTGACAACTCTGTGAAGAAATGATAATAAGGCTTTTTTGTCATAAGGTTCTTTGTAGCTTTAGCTTTTACCTCCACACTTTTACCTCTGTGGTTATTGTTCTGTAAGAAAACTTGTACATTAGAGTATTTTCACACTTTTCCCATTGAGGACTGCAGATCAGCCTATTAAAGTTCCACTACAGCACACAGAGTTCCTCTTGTGATCACAAGGGTGTTTTCAGTGAAAATCCACCATACCTGTTCAATGCATATTAGTTCTGTCATCAATCATATTTAAGAGAATTATTATGGTTCTAATAGGCTAATTTGTGTGTTTGTTTGGCATAATAATAAATGCTCTTTATTGCATACAAATAGTTATTATGTGCACAAATAATAAATGACAGAATATAATAGGCAACCTTATCGCTAAGGCAATCTCTTGCAGCATTATAGTATTGATCCAGCCAGTTCTTGCACTGGATCACCAAATCTGCCTCTATAAATTTCTGGCAACTAGTTCCACTCTCTAACTACATTAGTTCACTATAAAACATTTTCAACCTCAACCTCATTTTCTGTCCTCTTAAATTGTGATTTGTATTTTTCTTGTACAGGGATCATCCATAAATTACGTCACACGTTAAGGGAGGGAGGGGGTCAACAAAATGTGACAAAGGGGGGGGCGAGTTATAAGCTTCGTGATGTCACATGTATAAATCTGAAGTAATTTTCAAATAATAATAATAATTTTAGTAATTTTTTTAGTAATTATATTTTTTCTAATTTCAACTGTAACGAAAAACTTTAAAATATTACCAACTCTATTAATATTATTATAAGGTTGTTTTAATTTAATAATTTCTAAATTTAAAATGACTAAATATGGACTCCAAATCATGAAATTCGTGTGACGTAATTTATGGATAGCCCCACATGGATTCCAAGTTTGGTACATTTTATTGGTTGATGAGGATTTTGAATGTTTCTCTCCCTTTTCTCCTTGAGTGAAGAATTTTCACATGTTACTCATAAGGAATATCTTAAGAATTCTCTGATATAATACAAATTAAAAATACAAATCCATTACAAATTAAATATACAGTATATGTGAACATGAGGGGGAAAGTGCACGCTGCAATCCAACAGCCGCTGGGCGCACTCGCCTGGCCACGTTACCCCTCGCTCACAGAAGACTACCTTGAAATGTACTGCATTTCCCACTTAATCTTATTTCCCTAATGTACGTACGTGTTTCGGTAGTGAGTGAGATGTGCCAAAGCCCATTCCCATCCTATCCCTCTCCATTTCCCCAATCCTTTCTCCAAATCCAGTCCTATATCCAAAGGTAGGCAGCGCATCCGGGGGCGTGCCAACGTTTGTCATTTTGGATTAATGTTGGCATGTATAACGGATGTCTATGGACTACAGTACCCACTTACCATCAGGTGAACTGTATGCTCGTCTGCCACCTTCGTCCATAAAAAAAAAAAAAAAAAAAACAACTGACAGGTAAAACAGGCACCCCTATTATTTATTGCAGTGAATGTGATGCTTGTAAAAGCGAATCAGTAGAAACTCCTAAGAAAGCAGAGCATACTGAAGTACAAATCATATGTGTAACAGAAGAGAACACCACTATCACTTGTGAAATTGATACCGATCTATCCAAAAAGCTTAGTGAAGAAATGAAAGACAAAACTGCACTTGAAGAAAATGATGTTTGTCATGACGAAGCAAATACAATAAAGGATAAAACAAAGAATCGGGCAAAAAAACGTAAAAGGTTTGTATAATTATTTTTTTCAGGTACAGTTTCATAACTGTCATGTAAAAATAATAGTTCTCATCCACTTTGCATAAATGTGACATTATCTGAGAACCTTATTGTCTGTTGTAGTTTCCCAGATATTAAGACTCTGATAAATAAACAATTGCAAAACCAACTTGTGCATTTTGTTCAGAGCTGGATGAAACTTCTGCTTTGTGAATGTGGCCCTTTAATGTACAAAAGATACATGTATATGGGCACTTAACTACTAAAACCGGAAGTTGTCCAAATTCCAATATCTTACTGCTAAAACTATTCTGCTACATCTTCAGGTCATAGACATTAGCAGCAAACTATAATAAAGTTAGTGGTCACAATAGATCAGTAATGATCATAATGATATGAGACTGTATTGACTACCAGAGCCTTTAATCCTCAATAATAATAATAAATAGACGATTCTCGTTCTTAGAATTAGTCACAGTTGTGTTTTACTGCACGTTATGCTGTCTAAACAGAGATTAGTTTCCATCTCGCAGTCTTAAATCTAAACAACTCTTAGAATCGTCTACTTATGAGACTTAGTGCAATTTTAAAAGAAAAGATTATATTTTTTATTGTTTTTTTTTTAATCTGATGTTAGAGCATTTTATTACCTGTCAAGCAATGACCTTTGATTTTTTATTGTTTCTCCATCGTTTGACCAAAATCTTAACCAAAGTGAATAAATCTATATGGACAATTAGTCGTGGGTATTCATGACTCCTCAGAGTGTTTTGGCTCACTTAATCGGGCTCCGCTCGTGGATCAGACTCCTCTTAATGATTCCTTTGATGCACCCACTTATATTTTATAAGAGCCTGAGAGTGACTCATTCGCTTTGCATCATGTTCGTTCATGTAAGTCAGAAATCCAAAAATGAAAGGAATAAATAACTCCTCGGAGTCAATAACAGTTATCTGGAATCATTAAGAGTTTCGGCTCCGCTCGATTGGATCGGTTGGATGGAGTCAAATGGGTCCAATTGATATTTCGGTGCACCAGCCCAGAGATTTTAACAGTGGGTACTGTATGGGGCTTAACCTGAGCTTTGTAGAGCGTTAGGAGTTGCTCAGGGTCGAAGTTCCGCTTCGCTCTGTTCAGCACATTTTGGAGCTTTTTGGATTTATTTTCCAGATAACCCCTAAATTTGGAAATGTAGACACCAAGAATACGGATGATACTTTCGGAGATCTTAATAGGTATGCTCTGAAAGCGAAGTGCTACGACAAAAGGGTTTTTTTTAGCGGTGAATGCACAGACTTGCGTCTTACTGTGGTTGAAATCCACTAGGTTTAGAGAACTCCACTGCCTACCCCCCTGCCCACTGCCACTTCAACATGCTGGTTCTACGAGCTATAGAGCTATATCGGTGACTTTGGATTTTTGGCGAATGTCTTCTTTCGGATCTTATCCTGCAAAGAAACTCCGAGTATACCCCTCTCCATAGCTGCTGGGTGACCTTGAATTTATAAATCAGGCCTATCATTAAAGTCGACGTTTCATCACTATATATTATAACGGACAGGACGCACTGATTGATTTTCGTCTTCAAACATTATTACCTTCAGCTTTAATTTTATTAATTACCATACTATCAGCCTGTCTTTTCACTGCTGGATATAGGTCTTTCCCAGGGTCGACCACCACACGGTTATTTATTAGTTTTATTAATCATGTTATATTTATATTATATTATTTTATACCCTGTAAAACATTCGATTTATAATCATCATATAAAGGACTTTGAAATAAGTTTTTGTAATATTTTTTGTATGTATTATATATTTATTTCTTATTACCTGTAAAATCCAATAATTCAAAGTAATTACCTAATTGGAAATACATAGGAAAATATATTGTGTGTAATCCCGAAAAATAAAGTAAAAACATACATAAATAATCAAAATTAGTTATTTTATAAACGTACACTCGCGCGTCATTGTCATGGCTATGATTTTATGAGTGTTTCCAACATGCCGATGTTTTTCCCCTTTATAATCTGACAAGTACAATAACTTATTATAGCGACCATAACAAGTGTTTTCTGAATTTACTTATAACTACCGACATTCTTCTTAATCCAACCCCTGAGTTTTTTTGAACTTATATCCATAGATAATACGTTAGTATTAAAAAGATTAATTACGTCTTGAATTATCACCTAAAAAGCCTCTTTACAATTATATTACTAAGTTTTAATTCGTCATCAAAAGAAGATCAAATCAAGAGATTTGTGGACTACTTTGAAGAATTGCTAAACTGATTAGTCACTTTGATAAATATTTTTTCTTTTTACTTATCTTTAACATACACATACGTATTTTGTTGTACATATTTTATGTTTATTCACCAGTATTTATATTACATAATAATTTATTTATACATATCTAAGGACACCATTTACCTGGCAGTTATTTGTCAACAACTCTAACTCAAAAGTTGCCTGGAAGCGATCATTATTAGGGATAAAACCGCGTTTCCTATAAACTTTTTATACTTTTGTGATATGTTGTGTCTTTAACTGTGGTATATAATAAAGTATACTTACTTATATATATATATATATATATATATATATATATATATATATATATATATATATATATATACACACACACACGTTTATATATTTTAGGGGAGACAGTGAAAGCAGCACTGAAGGTGACGAAGATGAAGCTATTTTACCGGAAAATTCTCTAATAATGGAGAAAAATATCCACGCTTTGGCTGTGAAGAATAATCTTGATGATGTTAGCGTTAGGAAGATTTTAAAGGTCAGTCATAAAAACATTACAAAAAGCCTTTTTTTTTATAGACTAGTGGGCGGACGAGCAAGCGGTCACACGTGATGGTAAGTGTTACCGCCGCCCATAGACACCTGCAACACCAGGGGGTATGCGGGCGCGCCGCCGACCTTGCAAAATCCTATTCACAGCTGTCTTGAAGAACCCCATATCGTAGCTTAATGGAAAGACCTCTTGATAACAAAATAACAACATTGTTTATCTTAAAAATCAGGCATTAGAGCATGTTTATTTTTAAATAGAATTTGAAACAGTGGAATTTATCTTAACCATGTTCCATACTGACAATAACGTACATTTGCTCGGATGACGCCTCATTGGAATACTCATAGGAAGTCAATTAAATGTAAACCTTAACTTCATTACATGAAGAACACGAACATGAAGTTACAGTTTCATGTTAAGTACTGCAATTAAATGGAATTCTTATAAGAACTAAATGGAAACTAAATTAAATGGAATTACAAACTTCATTATATGAAGTTTGTAATTCCATATTCATTATATGAATATATTATATTCATTCATTATAGTAATCAGTAATGGGTATTAAATTAATGAGTATGATAATGTTATGATAATGTGAGGATGTCCTCATCCTCGTCAACTGGATGCGGATTGTCTGTATCTGAAGATTCCGAATTCGAAATCCAAATTAAATCCCTCCATGTAAGTGGCTCGCATTCCGATACACGTAAAATCCATAAATCCAATCCATCCATAAATTACGTCACGCAAATTTCGTTGTTTTTAGACGCCCCACTCTGTCACAGGTTGTCCCCTGTGAGCTCTGCCATATCATTTCACACTATGTGGATCCCTCCGTGCTCCTTAAACTGTGACGTAATTTATGGATGACCTCCTAATCGTTTAATGCGTCAGCTTTAATATTTTCGATTATATTTATCAAGATAATTATCAACCTGTATTTATTTTGTTAAACCTGTCATGATTTTAATTTTTAAAGGTGTCAGTCATGATATCGAATTATCGAAGATAATTATCGCTTCGAATCCTGCCATGGACGACGGTATATACGAGTATTTACCAACACACGGGCTGTCTGTCTTCGAGTTATTTAAAAATATTTATTTCACAGAAAGTGGTAACAAACGATCATGTATTGGCTCTGGTTAAATTACGAGAAGAGGAGGAGGATTCTGGTGCTGAGGAGGGCAATGTCAAACCAAAACTTACGAGAGCTAAAGTTAAGTGAGTATAGCCAAAAATTAAGTCTTTATCAAAAAAGACAAAATTGATATTCAAATCAAGTTGATAAAAAACACTAAAGTAATGCAACCAGCCCTTTCAGTATCCACTACTGGACATGGTCCCCCTAATGCACATTGTCTCCTGCTTTAGGTATTTATGGCCTTAAAATGCCATGCTGACCAAGAGGGTTGGAGAGTCCACTCTTTTAGAGATCAATAAATAGAGTCAATAACTCTTTCTGATCAAAAAACAGTAAGTCCTATTAATTGATCATTCAACTAAATAATTAATTGAAATTAAAAAAATGGTTTAACTAGTGAATTTGTTTAAACACTCAGAGACCACTGCTGTAAAATGTATAATGTATGTGTTTCGGGAATGAGTGAGATATGCCGCAGCCCATTTATTCAATCCTGTCTTATCCGTTCCCCTCCTGTGTAATCGCGTGAATGAATCTCCTTATTTCATTATCTCTTTACTACTAGGTGGACTATGTGCTCGTCGGCTACCTTTAAAAATAAATGAAGAAAATTAATCTACGACCGAGATTAATCCAAGCCGTGCTTTGGTAACTTACTTCTTATTATTCAAAAGGACTTCTGTAGATAACTACAGGTCACCAGGTTTTAATATGGAAGTGACAAACGGACGTCAGTTTATTTATTTGTACGCCTGAACATGGCAAAACATAGAGCGCTATTATTAATTAAAAATTGTAACCCTACCTATAAATCTACAAATAAATACTATTGGGGATTGTTATTGTAATAAGAGCTGTGATGATAGCCTAGTGGTATCTATACTGGAGTCACATTCGTGTGATCGTGAGTTCAAATCCGCGATCCGTACCACTGAGTTTCTATTTGTAGGTATTTGCATGTATTCTTTTGTATTTGCATACATGCGCCAGTGCGTCCACAGTAAGCTGAGGCTAGCCGCGACTAAACCAAAGCGCGCCCGAGCGCGCTATATTTACGTGTGCATCATCCTACTCGCACACATCATCCGTCCCATTCTATCGCGCGCGAGGATGTCTCCGCACGACGCTAGTTCTGAGGGCAAAGTGTACATGATAAGTAGGTTTATTTTGTTAAAAAAAAAATGTCTTGCTCGGTGTTGAGAGGCAAACATCGTGAGAAAACCCACATGCACCAGAAATTAAAAAAAAACCCGGAATATGTGTCCGCGCACCTGGCCAGCGTTGTGGATTATGGCCCGAAACACCCTAGTGATTTACTAGGGGAGATCTGTGCCCTGCAGTTGGACATTAAAGACTTGATACAAGTACTGTAATTCCATTTTTTTTTACAGAGAGTTAATGAAAGTATCACCTAAAACAACACCTTGGAATCTAGAAAATTTAGAACTGACTCCCATCAAACGCATTCCTGTGAAAACGCGTCCGGAAGTAGAGGCCCTCATAGCTCAAGAGCTGCCCGAGGATGAAGACGATGAAGAGTATGAGCCGACTCATGAGGATGTGGTGGTAAGATATTTTCTTCAACTATAAGTGAAGACTTCTATATTCCGTTCCAATCCAATTTGTCCAAAATATTACGAAATGAAATATTATATTAATAATTAGTATCATAGAATTTTAGAAAATTAACAATGTAGTAAAAATTCAACTAACTAGTACATATCTCCTAAACATATATATAGCTACGTAACTCCTAAATTAACTTACAATGATTATTATTATTTTAATATAATTATATACGTCTCACGCTTTCTCTTGATATTTGTGTGTGTGTGTGTGAGAGATAATGTGTATGAGGTTGCGTGTGCGTATTGTCAGTGTGCCAGTTAAATAAATGTAAAATGTTTGCTGAAAAATGATTAACAATAATAACGCCACATTAAATGGCCCACACTAGGATTTAATGTAAAAAACATGGCGGCCTGAGGTAACTGACTCGGCCCTCATCGCTCATTAATTACTTACACAAAGATAGTTTCTCCAACGCGAGTTTCTCGAACATCGATCAGAGTCATAAAGACAACTGTTGTCGTCATCTGATCACTGTTTTCCCTTTATGATCTAGTTTTTATCATCATGTGAACAGTTGTAGGCAATACTTTGTGTGTAGTTTTGTCACATACGAGAATCGTATACAATATTCTCGCCTGAACCGTTCGAGAAACTCTCCTTGTGTAAATGAGCCTTAAATTAAATAGTGACTTGTAACACGTTTCTGTTTAGAGTGACGACGACCAAACTTTAGAATCGTGTAGCGATTTGGACTCCCAACCTCGAACTCCGGCCACTCCGCGACAACTACTAACACATAGCCCTAAGGTCGTTAAGGATGGACCTTTTAAAGTGCCACAGGTAAGTGCGAAGTAGTCAGCAGATCACTTCAAATATAAGCCAAACAATACATGTGAGATATATCTCTCACATACATATACATATATACACATATGACCATGTGTGTTGACCATCAAATTATATAATCTCTTACCTGACAATCTTAAAGAGCTTAAGTTAGTTAATTTCAAAAATAAATTGTTTGCTAAAGTACTGGTAAATAAATGTTACTATACGATTGACTAGTTCCTGAATTTTATTTGTTTGATATGTGCATTAGTGCTGGACATGAACTGATTAATACAATATTGGCATATATAAAAATACATGTAATAATTTAAATTGTGACAAATTGTCATTTTATAACTAATTTTAATATTTTATTCTAATTTGACAAAATTAGTGTTGTTGTTTTAATAATTAGTTTGATAATTAATAACGTTATTGTACGCTCATGGGGTATATTACAAAGGAGCCTACCATTGTATTTGTAACATCTCTTCACGTGTAGTTATCACAATGAATAAATAAATAGATGAATGAATACGAGCTTAATTATTAACTCGTTTTAATCGCTAACTCACGGTATAATCACATCAACGAGTATTACTAAAATAGTGACATATACAAGTACGTTTTATACAATATCTTAGTTTATTTACAATCGAATTTTGCGTTAAAAGGTCAATCATGTTGTCGTCACATTATTGAGATGCCAATTAGATTAAAAATTTGTGTACACATATTTAATTGTAAATTGATATGTTGATACTTTTCTTTGTGATGCAAAAAAAATAAAATGAAAAACAGTACCCAGCCTTTTTTTCATTCAACGCTGGACATGGGCCTTCCCATGTACTTATCTCGTCTACGCTAGCCACGGACGGCGGGTTAGCGAGTCCGCTCTTTTAGAGGTGGTTATCCCTTAGTCGCTTTTTACGACTACACTGACGGAAAGAGATTTTGTGGTGCTGTTCTACCATCCTTAAGTAAAGTGCAGTATAGATCATGCACGAGAACATTGGCCATCGAGAATATATATTCCACTTTTGCCAGAATTCCAAATTCTCCAGATATAACAAAAATGGAATTCCTCTTGTGCCAGAGTTTTTTGCTTGAGGTACTTAGCATTTATTTATGTATAAGTATCAAAATCAAGTGCTTTCTTAAAATAAGTTTAATATGAATGCAGTTAGAATTGTGGATTACCTAATAGTTTTACTACATGTAATTAAAATAATTAACCTTTTCAATCTTTTTTTCCTTCAATTCCACTGTAGCTAGATTTTTAAAAAACATGTCTGGTTTCAGGCGAATGTGCAAGAAAATTAACATCTGACAAAAGTGGAATCTGGTGAACGTGGAGTAAATAGAAAATGTATTCTTACAGGATATATTAACCCCAACCCGTAGAAAACTGCAAATTGAAGAGGAAGAAGCGACAATCGCCCTGCGTACTCGATCTAAATTATGTCTGTCAGAGACACCCATAGAACATATAGAGAGTTCCTTCATACCCCCGGATGAACTGCCTCCGGTGGTCGATGACTTATGGAAGGAGTTCCTGCAGGAGTGCATGGACCCTGGACCTTCGAATAAAACTGAGGATGACGATGAAGCTGATCCAGAGTACAATGTCGCGGCTGATCCTGATGCGCGTACGTTGATATATAATATCATGTATATATATATATATATAATATACTGACCCTGATTATATAATAATATCGATGATCAAAATAACTTTTTTTAAAGCAAAAATCTTACTTTGTTATAAATGTAATAAATTTATAATATTATAAATTTATATGCGGCGGCGCGCCCGCATACCCCCTGGTGTTGCAGGTGTCCATGGGCGGCGGTAACATTTACCATCACGTGGGACCGCTTGCTCGTCCGCCCTCTTCTCGATATAAAAAAAAAAAAATGTGTAGACCTGTGTTCAAATAAGCTCTAATGGGATTAGTCTTATATTACAATATTGTCATATGTATAATGTTACTGTATCTTATATAAATAAATAAATATATACATATAATAGTTTAATGTTCAATACATATAGTAATATCGTAACAAAGCAGTGTCTGTACATTAAATAGTTAAAAATAAAAATTAGAATAGAATATTTTATTAACAAGGAATAGCGGAACAGTACCGGCGGCGACCCAGAAAAAGGGGCGTCGTCGGCCGAGAGCGATGGCACAGAAACGGCGTCGCCCCAGTAAAGAGCAGCGACGTGGAGCGGCACTAGGTGTCTGAACCTCGGGGACAGGCCTGTGGAGTTTTACTTCTAACCCTGATTCGTGGATCGTGACCAAAGCAACCTTTTCAGACGACCTAGATTTTTCTTGACCTCTTGTCAGAATCCTCGTTTCTTTTTTCACATTTCGATTTACTAGGCAAAGTGGTTTGCAGCCAGCATTATTTTTGGCCGGAGTATCCTAGCACATAATCTAAATTCCAAGTTCCATTAAAATTCGTAGTGTAGGTACAGTACCTACACAGAAATACACTACTAATAAATACTACTAATAATACTACTAATACTGTTTGTATTAAAATATGATATCATGTTAATCCAGGTCCTCTCGACAAGTTTTTGGGTTCCAAATTTTAACATAAAATAGTCTAGGTTTTATTTATTTTATTTGTTCAATTTATATATGACTACTGGAACAACTGTCCTCTTTTCTTTCATAGTTAGTTATTATTAAATTTAATATTTTGTGTACCATCCGTATGTTACACGACAGCGGTCAGACAGGCAGACAGAAATTCCAAAAGTTGTTATTTTGTACTCTGTATCATTCTTATTGTACATTGCAATGATTTTTTTAAATACTCTTTTTCATATGTATACAGAAACGGCCTTGTTATGATTTTATTATATGTATAGATGTGCAACCACCATGACAAAAGATTAAAATCTTATGTATTCACCGCAGACGAGGAAGATGAAGAAGCCTTAGAAGGAACGATAATTAAGATATCTAAAAAGGAGTTAAATGATTTAGTGACGGAATTGTTCAATATTATGCCTAAAGCGGCGGCGGACGATGAACTTATTGAGAATTTGACGAATAATATGTTTTCTACCAATGAAACGACGGTCAACCCGACACCTAACGTATGTATTATTATTTATTTTATAAGATAGTATACGGGGAGATAGTCCGCCAGATGGTGGACTATCGCTGCCAAACACGCCAACATCAGACAAGATTTTACTTCCTTCGACGCTACAACACTGCGTTTTTTTCCTCCTCCACTCTGTATCGTCCTTTGTTTCTCTTATCCAGGTGGTTCTCCTATCCATTTTTTTTTCAGTTTTCTTTTTGGTCTTCTTTATTGGGCGATCTATTTTGCTTTTTTTTTGCTCCCATGACTAGGGCATTTTCTCCACAAAGATAATATCATACTTAACAATTAAACAACTTTGAACGGTTTAAATCGCGTATATTTAACATTATTTATATCCCGACGTTTCGAACACTGTGCAGTGGACGTGGTCACGGGGTGACTCCCCCGTGTCACACGATTTAAACACACGATTTAAACCGTTCAAAGTTGTTTAATTGCTATGTATAGTAATCGCGAAAACCTAAGAAAATATTAATATCATACTGTTTACTATTCAAGTTGTATCCGAATTTTTCCCGAAGTTCTAACTAAACCCATGGAGTCTGTTCATGATTTTGTTTGTTTGTTCATGATTTGTTCTCAAAACTCAAGGCGGACTTAAGGGGTAGAAGATTTTCCACTAATGAAGAAATGACCTCTGCGGTTTTCGCCCATTTTAAAGACAAAACTTGTTACTATTTTATACTGGGATAGAAATACTAATTAAACGATCCGAAAAGTGTGTTCCAATAGACTGAAAAAAAAACTATATTGAAAAATAAAAATATGCCAATGCAATTCACAACCACATTCATGGTTATTATATGAGAAAAGAGTATCCATCTACAAAAAAAAATGAATCCAGGAATTGCAGCCCAATAATATCCAAAACGTAAGATAATTAAGAAAAAGCTACTGGTATCAGTTTGGTAGTCCTGTGCCAGTATTGTCAACTACAGTTTCTTGCGAGCCGGTCAAGCGATTGATACAGATGTGTACTGTAAGGAGCTGCAGACGATGATGGAAAATCTAGCAACAAAATTTGGTCAATCGCTTATCTCCACTTCTTCATGAAAATGCCCGCCCTCACATATCTCATAGGACAGTTTTAAAACCTTAAAACCTGGATCTGGAGACTCACCCTCACCCACCATATTCACCGGACCTTGCCCCGACAGATTTCCATTTTTTTCGAAATTTGAACATCATTTTGCAAGGAAAAAAAATTTGATTCTTAAGTAACTGATTAGGGCTTTTGAAGAATTCATTGATACCCGTCCACGAAACTTTTACAGGAGTGGCATCAATCAACTGGCCGTGAGGTGGCGAAAGTGTGTATATAACATGAGTCAATATTTCGACTAACATAATAAATATTTTTATAACAAAAAATGTTTTTTCAGTTTCTCAGACAAATCAGTCATTTCATAGGTAAGCGCCTAATATATCATACTGAAGTATGATATGTAACAATCTACAGACCTACAGAACTTTGAGAAAACGTATGCGTTTTTCCCATAATGCAGGGGCCCAGTACGGGTTAGCGATATTTCTTTTTATAGAATGAAAGTGACAAACGAGCATACAGTCCACCTGATGGTGAGTGGGTACTATCGCCCGTGGACACCCGCGATACATGCCAACATCAGTCCAGAATCAGCCAACTTAGGCACGGAAAATATGATAAAGTGGGAAATAGTGGAGAGGGGTAACGAGGTGTTGGATTGCAGGGTGCACCCTCCCCCTCCTAAAATACACATTCCAGATTTTATAAAGTAAAAGTAAGATTTTACTTTAATTCTTGATCATGTAGGTTTGCCCACGATATCTTCTTTTACCGTAACAATAACCAGCCCTTTTATCGCCTGCCGGACCCGGGACTCTGCGTGCACATTATCTTGTACATAACAGATGTATGGCCTTAAAGCGCCACGCTGGCCAAACGGGTTGGCGAGTCCACTCCTGTAGTCGAGGTGGTGTATTTCCTCAGAGCTTCTGGTAGCGGCTTTGTTATCCCTTGATGTTGCTATTCTAAAGTCGGCCGATGTCACACGGCATAGTTAAAGTTTAAATGTTTATAGATGTTATATATATATTGTTTATATATTCATAATAAATCTCACGTAAGAACATTGATTTGCCACTTCAAAATTTGAATAAACTATAATTATATAGGCCTCGAAGCCTTGGTTGGGCAAACAAGAAGTACTTTCTGACAGTGAAGAACAGATTAGACCATCGGAACAACTAACAGTGTCAGTAAAAGTCGAAAGGAGAGAGAGCCTGTCTATAGGCAATACTGAGACGGTTGACTGCAATAATGACGTCACGGAAAGCCAAAATGGCGGCAAAAGTGCGAGCCAGACAGACGTGTGTCAGAGTAACCATGAAGATATTGATAACGCTCCTGAAACACAGAAACATACTAAACCTAAGTGAGTACTTTTTATATATCAATGGCACTTAGCCATACATTAGTGAAAACCCGATAAAAATCCTTTCAGTAGTTTTTACGCGATGTGGTAACAAACAGACATACAGACAGACACGCAAGACAAAAATTATAATCATTTGTGGTTTGGATTCTGGTAGCTTCTAAAGACTCCACAATTATTCTTTTAAATTAATTTAGTGTACACATTTAACATTTTATCTGTTTTATTATTATGTATAGATATGTACATTATAACAACTTTTTATTTATTTCTAATTCTTCATTTTGTTAGTTTTAATTTATACGAATATTTTTATTGTAATTTACTTAAGTTTATAATTGTCCCATTGAAAACCAGCGCTCTGGTTTGTCTGCGGCACACTATTATGCTGAGTATGGTCCCCAACTTATGGCCTATTCTGACTTCTGACGTCGCAATGCACATTTTAACTATAAAATAAGGGCCTCACCACCTTCTAAGGTATCAGGACGTGGTGCGAAAGGTCCAAATGACTTTTCACATGACTGCCTGACAAAATAACTATTAACAATCTGATAGCTATACCTATTATCAGCCAATTAAATATAGCTCATACTGACTTTCCAATAAAGTATAACCGTTTTGCTGATACCTTCTGATACAGTATCAGGAGATGAGAAAAGTTTTTTATTGGTTTTTTATTTTATGTGCTTTTTTTATTTGTTTGTTCTTATTACTAAATGTGTATTGTAATGTCGGAATAAAGTTATGTTTATGTCTATGAAAACATTTTGTTGTCAGTCTCCGCCCCTTACGAAGGATATCGATGCGGCACAAGTTCGATAGACTCTCGGCGCGCGTCCCCGACGCGCCGTGCCCGCCCGCACCCCCCTCACTGCAAATCGTCTTACAAGAGAACGCAAAACCCGTCGAGATACAAGTGCATAAGGATCTTATTGTGAGTTTTTCTGTTTTTCACTATATCTGAGGGTGAATTACACTTAGAGAGCCTACAATACCTATTAATATGCGTCATTATTAACTATAACTTTACTTAATTTTACCTATCATTGTACCTACCGCGTCGTTTTTGTAGCTCGAGAGGTTGACTGGGAGATAATGCTTCTAAACATTAAGTCCACCTTTCCTCACTATATGCAATAAAATCAATAAATGCCCCGCGAGTCTAATACAATAATGCCATCAAGCTGTCACGCTTCTGTAGTGCCTCAGGCATTTTTCCGGACGGTAAGACGATTTTTATACCATTAGGCGAAGACTAGTAAAATAAAGATAGAAAAAAATATTCACCAAGGCACGTATAAAACACATAAAGAAAAAGAAAGCATAAATAGAATGACAAAATAATGATATAACAATTATATGATATAATATACAATAATTATATAAGTAATGTGCAAGTATTATTATTTATCATTCCGTGCGTGGCCGTGCCCCGCAGAAAGGGCAGAAAGCTCAGCGTAATGCTGAATGCCCGAGACAAGCATTCAGCGCTCATTTTCAGCTGAAGCCCGGTGACGCACGGACGTAAGTAGTAGCTAATAAACTTCTAAGGGCAGTGTAGGCTAGTTATAGTCCAGATTTTTAGGGCCTTTCTCACCACCTCCTGATAAAGTAACTGTTAACAATCTGATAGATAAATTATCTGCTAATTAAATCTAGCTGATACTAACTTTAAGTATCAGGAGGTGATGAGAAGGGCCCTTAATGTTTAACCCTTGCAGTTAAAAACTTAAGTCTAAAACAGTTAAGGTTCAATAGCACTCATATAGCGCGTTAGTGCTCGAGCGCTGAAGCGTTCAGCGCTCGTTTTAACAACACTAAACGTAAGTGGGGTGTATAAAATTGAGTAGCATCCCTGTGGCGCAAGATACGAGACAGCTCCAACAATCTTGCACCATATCTTGATGGCGATTGCAGACAGGACTGATTTGTCCTGTTTGATTTGAATGCTTTGGGACTAATGATAAAATAGACCGATAAATTACAATTGTTCTTTACTAACCCTATCTATGAATATGAATATTTTATTTGAAATAAATAAATAGTATAATAAAACGAAGGTGACGGACGAGCAAACAGTCCACTTGATGGTAAGTGGAACTGTCACCCTTCGACATCTGCGGTGCATGCCCACATCAGTCACAATGACAAATGTTGGCACGCTTCCGGATTGGAATAGGGAATAATTTTGGCCTAACATAGTGTTTCGAACAAAAATATTTTTTCCACCGATTTGATCATTAAAATACCTTAAAATCAAAATTCTTTGCATTTTTTATAATAAAAATGGGAGAACATTACAATAAACAAATTATTTAGCTTAATTTGAGGTTATATTTTCGCACTTAATCAAGTATTTAAAAGTTTTATTTTATTATATTTCACTTTCCTATGTATTTCGTCACGGTATCCATGCTAAGACGAGGGTGATTTTCTAAGTCAGTTACTTTAAAAGGAAAAAGGCACTTTTTATTTAGAATTAACTTTATTTTTGAACATAATCTCTCCTAACCCTATACATGTAACCCAACGATATTGTAATATTTTTAACCCTACCAAAAATATGTTTTGTCAAACTAAAAAATACACATTGACATCAGAGATGACCCCCCTCATTTGCGACAAATCTTTTTCCACTAAGCCATTTTTAAATATTTGGAAACAGAAAAATATAGCAAGATGCCAAATCTGGCGAATACGGGGGAAGCAACTCGTAGTGTAATTTTACAAGTTTGGCGTACGTGTCAGCCATTGAATTGTTATGTTTCAAGATTACTTTTTTTCCGCTAAATCAGGTCGTTTTGTCATCAAATTACTATGAAGCGACTCAATAATGCGGCAAAATATTGCGGCTGTGATGGTTGTTGATCTTTTTTCAAGACAGTCAATCTTTATAACACCTTCTGAATCCTATAAAATCGTGGTAATAACATTTCCAGCCGACGGAACTTTTACCGGGAGAAATCCACTGTTCCGACTATTCTCTTGTTGCATTCATTTTTCATCTACAGTCACAAATCGACAAAAAATTCTGTTGGATTATACTTAAACATGTCTAAACGCAGTTGAGAAGTCGTCGGGCAATTTCATTTTTGGTTAACGATGAGCAAATGCAACATCGACCACATCGAAATTCAACAAATCACTTATGAACCATATCATGTGATGAAGCAGTTCCCACAATACTCTCTTAGCTTTTCTTCGGTTTCCTTTAAGTTATTTCCTCTTAACAATATGTTTATTTAACACACGAAATTCACATTTTTCCATTGGTGCAGGAAGTGAGCGACTTGTTTTCTTCCAGATGCAGTAAAATATTTACTAGTTTGTATATCGGTTGGAAATTTCGTACATGCAACAACGAATAAGGACAAGGATCTAGAAATGACATTAAAATTGCGATCGGAGTGCCAGATGTAGCCAAAGTCACGGACTTATCAAACTGCCCTCGTATGTAACACAGCAGTCATGCCATCAAAATCGGACAATACGAGCACAATACACGTCATTACATTATAGAAAGCGTCTAAATCGATAGTCCAACAGTGAATCAAAGAATGTATTAAAATATTGTACTTATAAAACATGTAAAAAGTATTCCCATTTTTATGTGTCGTCATTAATTGCAGAATGGTTTTGAAAATAAACTCCGATTTTTTCAAGCAAAAATTAGTTATGGTTTATGTTACTTCATAAACAGGCCAAAAGTGTTTATAAAGTTCACTATTCTATTATACTTTATATTCATATTATATTTAACTTTATATTCGTATAATTTTCTAAAATATTCTTGGTCCAGGTATTGCCGCAGCAGGTGCTGATACTGCAACAGCAGCTCCGGCAGCACGTACAGATCGCCACCTCCACGTTCCTACAGCTGTTCGTGCATCCGGAGAGCTGGATGCTTGCGCCCACCTACAAGGAATATTTGGTAAGAAGTAAGAGAGAAGTTGCCCATTTTTATTTCCCTACAAAAAAGTTTGTAAAGTTTTGGTAACTTTACAAACTTTACAAACACATTTTTTTGAAGATATTAAAAATGACGATGTTAGTCTTTCAAAGTTAGATGTTGACCGAGCAACGTGTGACGTCACGATACATTTATATACATAGGTCCCTTTTGTCAGATAATGTTTGATATAATTATATAAAAGTAGACAAATACCATATTAAGGTGGTGTATGGGGGGATTCTATACAATGTCATTGAAAACTGAAAATATGATTGTTCGGTATCGAGATTAGAATCGATTCTTAGTTTTTACAGGTTTTTCTTTTCATAACTTATTGTTAATTTTTAGTATATCTAGTATTCTATGCGCAGTTGCATTATACGTGTGTCGCCCGAACTGCGCTCGCCCAGGCACCGGGTAATTACTCTGTACTGAGCGCTACAAACGTTTTAGATACAACAACAAAACTTGACATGTTTGTAACTTTTGTTTTATTCCCTAAAATGACTTTTATTTTTCGCTAGAACAGATTTATACATTTTAAACTAGATGACATTTTTCAGGTTTTCCGTTATTTCCGTAACACATTGTATATTAACACATTAAATTGATTTTCCCTATAGGAATCGTTGATGAAATTAGTAAAATTGAACCCCAAGTCGGTGGTGGACGTGTGTAACCTGAAACCCGCCTGGGAACTGGTCAACAGTTGGGAGACATCCGTGTCGCAAGACACGCCAGAAAACAAGAAGATGGTTGAGTAAGTACACTTAATTATTACCTAGCGGTGGCCACAAACCCGGTTGTTAATAACTATTTAGTGTAATCTTGCATTGGCTGTATAACTTTAATTTTTGTTTATATATACTTACTATGTATCGCTATAGGATTAGAAAAATTTTAAAAGAGAAATCCATTCAGCGATTGTTGCGTGATGCGGGTTCAGACAGACAGCCGGACAGGCAAAAATTCCAAACAATGTTATTTTGGACCCTATAACACATGTACGAGTATTTTACACTGCAATGCCTTTTTCAAAAAATATTGCATGTCCAGCTCCGGCTCAGCTACGATTTTATTATATGTATAGATTTACTGTTCATGCCCTGTGGTATCGGCCGGCTTTCGAATAGCATCACCTCATCGCTTCCCGTGGGCATTGTGAAAGGCAAGTATGGGCAACAAATCCGCTACCACAACCCCTGAGGGACTACACCACCTCTAAAAAAGTGCCAACCTGCTTGGCCAACGTTGCGTTTTGAGGCTATATATCCCTCATACATAAGACAATTAGCACGAGAAGACCCATGTCCAGCAGTGGATACTAAAATCAAATTCAAAATTCTTTATTTATATTAAACATACATGATACAAATTGAATTGAACCATCACTCGCAAACTAGAAAAAAATATGTATCTTGCGAGCCACAGTGCCTTCCCAAAATAAATGTACTATTTTAATAAAAGTTTTTTTTTGTACATCCAATCCTAACATATTTTATAATAATGTCTGCGTGAGTGAGGGTGTGTATGTGTGAGAAAGAGATTGTAAAAATGGATGTGTGTGCGAGTGTACGCTAATAGACACAACCTCTGCCAAGTATGTGTGTGTGTAAATATTGAAGTATTTTGTGTAATATGTAAATATGTTTTATTCAATGGCTGATTACGGTTACTGAACATAAGTAAGTAAGTACACATCCCGCCCGAAAGTAATACACATCCACTATGATCGGCTAGCTCGGCTTTGTAGAGCGTCGTGTCTGTCGTAACGACACACGATAGAGATGACGCTCTACAAAACTAAAGTTAGTCGATAGTCTCTTTGTAAAGGCCGATGTGTATTACTTTCGGTCGGAAAGTGTACACTGTATTTCACACCAAAAATACAATGAAAGTAACACAAAAGTTTAAATAAATAGGTTTACAAAAGCTAGGCTTAATCGCTATAGCGATTACTGCCAAGCAACCTTTGGGCGGGCGAAGTATGGCGAACACCAGAATAATACTTACATAGATGGTGCACATATTAGAATTACTAGAAACGAATATGTATCTAATAAATATATTTATATACATACTATATAATAATAATACATATTAAATACCATACATAATACTGTCTCTCTCTTATTATCTTATCTGTTATCCATGAGTGTAGAATTGAGTAGAGAGCATAACGGGTTAAACTGGAGATTCATACAATTTAGTACCATTTTCTTTCAATACAATTAAATTCAGACCTTATTTTTTTGTTATAATATGTATGAAGTGTCCAAGCTACTTTCGTGTTCTAATTATATTCACAACATGTAATGAAGAAATTATTTAGTCATAATTACAAGATTATAAAAGAACAATAGATAAGCACACATTGTGTTGTTCAAAGTGTCGTTTTTATTATATATAATACACTTATTAAAGTTATTATTCAATATTAACACCTAAGAATACACCTTATTTTTATAGTATTACAGTCGAACGTTTAATGTTTATTTTATACGAAAGAATTGGTCACACTTATTTGTTAGGAACCGTAAATCTGGTATTGTTTTATAATTTATAAGTACTTATTTAGTTATTGCGTCTCATCATCCTACCTCTTTGGTAATGTTATAGATTTTTTTAGCAACAATAAAAATATAATTCTGTTAATTAAATATAAGTTTTATGAAATTAATAATGTTTAAATTTCAATTTTTTTTTCTAATTACAGGTTTATTCAGAGGGAACTGGACAGATGGTGAGTTTGTTTGTTAAGTATGTATTGTATAAGCTATTTGTATATTTCCTTCTACGATTGCAATAATAAGTCGATTACTCGATATATAAAATAATAACTATTTCTTGGTATTACTGAATGTACAAGAAAAGAAAATTAGTAGGTAGTTTATTAATCAACAACTTTTGAGAATTTGGTATTAAGCGATTGAAAAACAACCAGTCAAACTTTTGAAGAACTATTTTTGGTTTATCATAATCATTACTTCATTAATATCCGTTTGTTTTACTATGTCATATACTGTACTCAATTCATCACTAAAAAGATGCAGATGAAATTTGTATATCTGTTTGTTTGCACTAATTTCGGGATGTACTTTATTTTGTTGCGGTTTTCACAGCTGTGTAGCATGTTATTATCTCAAGGTATAGGGTATTTTTTTAAATCAGAATCGGTACCTCCCTTTTGAAGGTAATAGGCAGATTTAATCACGCCATCTAGATGATGGTATGATGGTATCTAGATGATCATAGATGGCATGATCCGCCATCTAGGCGGATCATGGTTGTATGACGTTTGGTAAACATTCGTCTGTGTAACGGTTCGACTTTGAGCAGGCGAGGTGTCAGTGCTCATTTGTCTTCAAGACGACTGTCGTTCGTTGTCGAGCAAATGAGCATTGTATCGTATTAGAAGTGTGCGTAACTTACGGTTCAACGTACTCACTACTGCAATGTTCGAAATTGTATCAATACAAATGTGGTCATGGTAATGCTGAATTTGACCTACTCATTGATGCTCGATTCCGAATTGTTACATTATATGCGAATGCGAATTTAAATTTACATTGGGTAACGAAATCATCAAAATACACTAATACATCTAGACACACTAACATAAACTGAAATGAGGTTTTAATTAGGCGAAACCGGGGTTTAATTTTTGTTTTATTTATTGGGGAAAACAAACAATTGCATATAAAATGTTACATAATGGGTGTCACAGATTGAGCGCCGGATTTAAATTTCTCGCTATTTTATTGTTTGGCGGTTGGCAACTCTGGTTTGTTTATAGATGTCACATATGACAGTTGCAATTAGTCAACATGGAACGCTACACGAAAGAGCAACTCATTGTTATTGTTAAAACTTATTACAAAAATAATGAGTTTTGTTGAGACAGTTCGCAAACTCTGTTCAATTTTTGATCGGCGAATTGTACCAAATAAGTCGTCTGTTCGGCGTTTAATCCTGAAATTTGGGGAAACCGGTTTAGTGATGGATGCAACTCTCCATGTTTATCAACGGAGTGTGAGGTCATTCGCTCCAGCGTGGAGGCAAGCATCACCGAAAACAGAAAAACATCAATTCGGCATCGTTCTCAATCTATAGACTATACTACTATATCCATCTATAGATGGAGTCACTAATTACACAGCATTAACGAAGCGGACATTTAAGCATATAAAACTAGAAACAAAAGGAGCGGGTAGTTCGTCATTAAAATCGTCTTCCAAGAAAGGAAGTGTTAAATAAAAAAAGAAAAGTCGACTGATCGAAGAGTCATAAGAAGAACCATTGAAGAATTTTATTTAATTAAAAAAATACTGCCCACTTGTCCAAAATTGCTTATGAGCATTAAAGGAAAAAAAATATGGTAGCTCCAGTTCTGATTCAGACTCCGATTAATAATAATAGGTAGTTGAAAAACTTCGCGGACTTTTTGAACGTATGACTTTAGCGTGCTATATTTCTGCCAACACTAATCACTCGCAGGAAAGTGATATATCGTTTGACATCGGATTTTTTTTGTAATGGCGGAAAATTTAAATTACAAGTTAAAAGTTTTAATATTTTTTAACAATTTTAAAATGGAAGTTAATAAGGAGAAAATGTTTTACGTTTTTTTTTTTGACAAGGGTATGAATACTTCTAGTGCTCGAAAAGAGATTTGTGCTATTTACGTAGAAGATGCTTAAGGAGAACTACTGCAAAAAATGGTTCAATCCATTCAGGTCTGGTAATTTTGATGTGAGTGATGTTCCTCGATGTGGTCGTCCTATTAAGGTTATCGTGATTATTAAGTTGTATTAAGTTATTAAGGTTATTAAGTTGATGTTATCATTGAAAAAATTGAAACAGATCGACACTTAAGCAGTCATCAAATTGCGGAAGAGCTTAGCATTCACCACTCAACAGTTTTGGAGCACCTGCATAAACTGAATTTTGTAAAAAAGATAGATATTTGGGTGCCGCATGATTTCGCCGCATATGCGAGATGTTGCTAAAACGAAATGAAATCGATCCATTTCTGAAGAGAAGTGGATCACCTACGATAAAAATGTTGGAAAACGATCTTGGTCTAAGCCTTAGATCAAAGCAAAAGGGGAAGATACGGTACGTTGTTACATTGCAACTACTGAAAATACGAGTAGGATCGAATGCACAACTACATGCATATAAACTCGTACAGCTATAATTAAAGTCACTTTGTACGATACCAAAACACAGAGATAGAGCGATGAGCTTAGACAGTAGCAAGAGCGAGACAAGCTAAACGTGTCGCTCGCACATGTTTCGTATAGTTTTATCACGCTCACTCATTAATGGCCGAATGTAAACTAATAGCTTCGTTCGCGGTAAGGATTCAGAACTGATTCGGGACTATACGCATGCGCAGTTCAAATAATGCCGTTCGCGGAACACACAATTCAGAATTTCTAGTTACAGTTCTGTGTTCGCGGAACCGTCGAACTCGATTCAGGATCGGTTCAGAATCAGTTCTATCAGTTCTATAACTTTGGCAAGAATCGTAGTTCCAGACATGCGCAGTTTTTACCTAACGACATTTGACATACATGCTGCGGCTATATTCAGTTGGCTAAAAACTAATAAACTGGTTAAATTGGTAAATAAAATATAAATTTTATTAATTTATTAAGGGTTAAATAAAATATGGTTAGTTTTGTTTGTTGTTTATATAAATAAGTTTATATAATAATCTAATAAGAGTAATGTGTTTTGGTGGGTCCACTTAAATACTTGCCAACTTAGGGGTTTCCCCCCAAATTTAGGGGGTAAAAAAGTGGGATGGTTTTTTTTAGGGGTATTTTTAGGGATTTTTTGACTCTTCATATATTTTTTTGAATATATATTTTTCATATATTATGTGAAAGTATAGGCCCTGGGACAATCCAAACTATAATAGCTAATCATATTTATTTGTTGACCTAGCGACTTAACGACATCTAGTACAAATATATTACAACTATTCTGTGGTGACTGGTGGTTATTGTGCCTATGCTTACTGGAAATACATATGTACGTTGATTATAGTTTACTTGTTTAATTCGATTTTGTTGTTGTACTGCTGTGCCGACAAGCAATTTGTTAATGATGCCTAAAGAAACTAAAAATAAAAAAATGTACAGTCAGAAGTACACGTAGATTTGGGAAACAGATCCAGATTTAAAAGGTAAAGAAATTTCATTGCATTTTTGTAATTTATATTTTTTCTTTTATTATATATTTTTTTAGGGGGATTTCTAAGTAATTGGGGCGATTTTGGGGGTTTTTGACTTAAGCTTTAGGGATAAATATTTTTGAGAGTTGGTAACACTGCCGATGACAGTAGATCGTACGCAGTTTGGTTCCGAAATCGTTCGCGGAAATAAAAATCACGAATCGGTTTATAACCGAGCATGCGCTCTACTACGATTCCAAATTAGTTCAGTACTAGTCCAGAATCAGTTCTGAATCCTTACCGCGAACAAAGCTAATAATTTTAAAAAACTTCTACAATTTATTACTTTTTGGTGTACTTACCAATTTATTATTTTTTGGTGTACTTACGCATGAAAAGTAATTCCATGAGAATTGTTTTTGCTCCTTGACTAATTTGTGCACTAAATAAATGTACAGGAAGGCATTTTTAAATGCATTTTTCACCACAACATTGTTTTCACCGTGTGAGCGTGTCACGTGTTAGCATGTCGCTGTTCTATCGGTGACTAAACAAAACAGGTCCATTGGCCTCTGTTTTGTAGGATCGGGCGCGGTAAGTGCGTAACGTATCTTCCTCTTTTTGATTTGATCTAAGGTTTAAGCGAGGTTAGTCATCACAAATAGTGCCAAAGCCAGGCCTTACTCCGAATAAAATCATGTTATGTGTATAGTCGGACTGGAAAGGCATTGTGTATTACGAGCTTTTGCCACATGGCCAAACGATTAATTCTGATGTCTACTGTCTAAACAAAATGATTAAATAAAAATTTATAGACATTGGCTGGGAAGTTTTAATGCATCCTCCATACAGTCCAGACATAGCACCTTCGGATTATCATTTATTCCACTCTTTACAAAATTCCCTAAATTGAGTAAAATTACATTCAAGAGAAGCCTGTATAAACCATTTAAATCAGTTTTTCGCTCAGAAACCCCAAAATTTTTATAGCTGTGATAATGGCTCTGCCAGAAAAATTGCAAAAGATAGTCGAATTAAATGGACAATATTCCGTTCAATATTTCATGCGGTCTGCAAATTAATTACTTTTAATTTATTTTCAGTCGCCGACGCGCCGCGCAGAACTGTCTTTACATAGGTAATTTCCACGACACGTTCAAGACAACTATAGCAAATAGCATAGTGTTCTTGTATCCATTCCTATTGCCTGCTGTGCCGTTGCGTTCAGACACGTGCATACGGCGGTATCAGTACTTGCGCCCCGAGGACGAGTGAGTACTTTTCTTTCTTCCTTTTAGCCTATTTTCGTCCATTGTAATAATAATAATAAATACTCTTTGTTGCATAAATATGACTTAAGCAAAAATGGTTATAACATGTGCACATACGAAAATTCTGGCCTGACAAAAAGAAGGACACTCAAGTTTATGAAACTATTTTTATTTTTCAATATAGTCTGTCTATTTGAACACACTTTTCGGATCGTTTATTTAACATTTCAATTCCACTATAAAAATAGTCAGTTTTGCCTTCAAAATGGGCAAAAACCATAGCGGTCACTTCATCATCAGTGGAAAATCTTATACCCCTTAAGTCCGCCTTGAGTTTTGAGAACAAATGTAATCACTGGGAACCAAGTCAGGACTATTCACTATAGGGTGGGTGACGAATTTTCGTGAAACCACACCTTGAATCAGCAGCTTACGCAACTGCGGTGGCTTGGACGGGTACACTGTCATGGAGAAGCCGCACACCTTTCCTTAGCTTTCCACGATGTTTCTGCTTGATTACTTCTCGTAATTGCTCTATAAGGTTAACATAATAGCTTCCTGTCACCACAGTATTGCGTTCTTATATGTCTATAAGCAATATTCCTTGACAATGTCAGAATATCGAAGCCATATTCTTTTTTGTGGACTGAGTCACCTTTGCCTTTTTAGGCGGTCCTTCACCAGAACGACGCCACTGTATCGACTCCCTTTTGGAAAGGAGATCATAGTAAAGAACCATAGTTTCATTCTCAGTGACAATTAACTGCAAAAAATCGTTTCCGTTTCTCTGAAAGGCCTCCGAGAGTTCCTCAGAGCACGTTACTTCGCTGCACACTTGAAAGAAGTTTCGGCACCCACCTCGCAGTAACTTTATTCATATGAAGATGTTCGTGGAGAATCCTAAGGAGTGTAATTTTTGAAAGCCCTCGCCTTGCTGCTATTTCTTTCGTCTTTAGCCGTCGTTCGCTCAGAACTTCTTCCACTAATTTGATGATGTTTTTAGAAGTGTAGTGAGGAACTTAATCATGTAACAATAATCCAATTTAATTATTTTACGACTTCCTGTTGTTCCAAGAGTCGAGGAATCAAAAGTAACGAGGGTTGAACACTAAAAAATATACACGAATTAGCAGGATAAATAATAATTACAATGACGTTATTAGACATGAAAATAATATGTTGTTCTTAGACATCTAGAAATATGTGAGGCCAGAAACTTTTAGACCTCACTGGTATCTTTAAATGACAGAATACAATAGGCGACCTTATCGCTAAGGCGATCTCTTCCAGGCGACCTTGGGATATAGAAAAATGAAAGTGATATAGGTAGTGCAAAAACGTTTTAAATTGTATGACATTGCAAATTTAAAACACTTAATTAAATTAGAATGGTACGTAATAAATTATAATTATAACGTTAGCTACTAAAATTTGCATGTCATAATAATGTGACTAAACATGTGTGGCTATCATAGGAATTTATCTACTCGTATCATCTATTGAACAATATCAACAATCTATTGATCATCTGGAACGTTTTATGGCTTCCCTGATCCAGGTTACATCTGCAAGGTTTTTAAGTGATCTAACCATTTAGTTGGTGGCCTGCCCACACTTCGCATTCCTGTCTCGGCTTTTCGTTTTGCTTTAATAATTATGTCCTCAAATAAAACTAAATGGTTGAATGTCAATGAAATAGTGGCGTGTATGTATTATATATCACGATTACAGTAGCCCTTTTAGAATGATGCAGGTTAGTTTATTTTTTTTTTATGTACGAAGGCGGCAGACGAGCATACAACCCACCTGATGGTAAGTGAATACTATCGCCCATAGACATCTGCGATACATGCCAACATCAGTCCAAAATGACAAACGTTGGCACGCTCCCGGATGCGCTGCCTACCTTTGAACCTATAGCAATGAATTTAGAGAAAGGCTTGGAAAAATGGGAAGGGATAGGATGGGAATGGTCTCTGGCACATCTCACTCACTACTGAAACATATACGTACATTAGGTAAATAAGATAAAGTAGGAAATGCAAGTAGGGTAGTAGGATAGCGTGTAGGGTAACGTAGCGTGGGTAGCGTGGCCAGTCAAGCGCGCCCAGCGACTATTGGATTGCAGCGTGCACTCCTCCCCTCAAATCCTTTATATCCTTCATAATTAAATCCACTTGAAAGATTTAAGAAATATCCTTTCCCAGACTGATCACCCTCGGTTTAGACATGTTCTGGCAATATGTGGAAGACAACCCCGAGATCTACAAACTGCCGCCCAGGTTGAACCCCCGCGCCCGGTGGGGGCTCGCGACTACCGTGGAACTAGTCTCCAAACACATGATGCCATTCTTACCAACCAAGTCGTTACTGGCTCATATACACCACATTCGGCGGACGGGAGATAAAAGCCATCCCATCGTGGTAAGTTTGATTTATCGATCAATCAAACATATAGGATAATTCCTTGTGACAAAATTGTGTGCAGTGATGGCAGTGGTATAAATAACTTTTATAGAAATCAGCATATTAATATCACCAAAATCTATTTATTCAATAGTATGCAAACTGAGATTAACAGTTACGCAAGTTGAATTACATAATCGTTATATTATGAGGAAATTGCCGTTTGTTCATAGTGGCCACTTTGAACTCGGTTATCCTGAATTTCGCTTGAAATTCCAAATTCAAATTAATTTCAATTTAAAGCTATGACATTATTTTTCGAAATCAGTTATTCATTTGTTTTTCCGTCAATTTTATGCTTAGAAATCGTTGTGATGGCGACCATGAAAAAATTAAAAAATATATTTACGAATATGAGTTCCGTCGTGGCAGCCACGTGCGACACGTAATATCAACGAATTCAACGATGTGTACGAATGCACGGTGCGTTTTTGGTTGGATCGTTTCCGTTCTGGAGATTTTGATCTCAAGAACAAACCCCGTGAACCATCCGGAGATTAAAGTCAATAATGAAGAATTGAAAGCAAAAGTGGAAGCGGATTCGTGTCAAACCACGTCTAAATTAGCTTTTGTCTTTAGAGGTGGTTGGTAGGCAAGAGATAAGTGACAAGAGCTGAACTCTACTGAATACTGAATAAATTATTTGAAATGCTACGGTTGTCCTAAAAGCTAATGAAAAAATATTGCATTTTGACCAATAGCAAGCGACCATTAACGATGCGTAATTTTGTTACCATTGTACGAGTATGTTTCTAACAAATTCTAAATGTCTAATTTTCTTACTTTATATAGGTGTAGTGGGAGGCGCTGTTTTTCGAGATACATACTAGATTTTTAATGTAGTTTAGGATCTAGGCTCACTCAAACTTTTGTATGTAAAAATAAATTAAACGTAAAAAAATCTATAAAAAAAACAGCTTTTATTAAAATGCACAATATTAACCAAAATATACATAGTCATTATATATTTTGATCTTTATCTTAATCTTTATAATTTATCTTAATCTTTTTATGTGATTTAAAAGCTGGTTGCGAGATTTGTAATTTGAAATTATTGTATTTCTAATTAATTAAATTGGTACTACGAAAATCTTATATCACGACAACCAAATCTTATATTTGGGTTTGATTTTGGAGCTTTCCTTCTCCTAGACAGGTAACAGACCAATGCCAACAACGCCCATCTCGCCGAACCATTTCACGCTCAAACTCATTTCACTAACTTTGCTCATCAAAATTGCGAACCCATCAAAACCAGCCTAAACACGACGTGTCTAGTGTTCGCCATTGCGGAGTTCCACAGTGTGCTGGTCTTCCTAGCTGCAACATCAGGGTAAGGTAATGACACTAAGGTATTGTCATTAAAACTACGAGCCAAACGAACCCAAACACAATGTTAAAGGTGTACGCCGATTTGGCGATCGGGTGTTGGCTCAGCAATCTGGCTCTGAAAACCAGATGTTAAAGTTGCACGCCGATGGCTATCGAAGGCCAATGTTGCAGGCCACACGTCTTAGCTTTAACGGGGGGTGTAGGGATTTAGGCTTTGCCGGTCTTGATGTTGGTGCAGGGATCTCGGCAGATCAGGTGTTGGGGTGAATACGGAAATAAAACGCCGCTCTGGTTTACATTAAACACAGGGGTGCGGAGGGAGCGGCAACGGGCAGCAAGCTCACTTTTCTTCTTAGGTTTCTTACTATACAAGTGCTGAGGACGAACTGGCTTGCTGGCTGTTAGGCCTTTCCCTTTTTATAGAAGTTTGCTGCCCCAGCGATCCCCCCGTTCCCTGAGGAAGATTCAGTGCTATTAGCTCTCCACTTTTGTACATAATATCTAGGTTACAAGTCTTATTTATCTGGGTCGGTCCTCTTATTGCACGGAGGATAAAGACTATTTTCGGTGGCGAAGTTTAGGTATTTTCCTTTTAATTTCCTTTTTTCCTTACCGTCCCTCCCCCCCTCTGTGAGTAGCAAGAGGTGTGGGAGGGCCGAGGGTGCATGGCTTTTCAGTGGCGCCGATACCGGAACTACGCCACCTAGCCCGCAACTATTGTTCTAGAACTTATCCTAAATAAAACACACTGCGGGCGGTAGTCTTTATTTTAAACCTTATTCTAATTCCCTGACTTATAACCTAGGTATCCTAGCACTTTGGAGAGCGAGAATAAGACATATAAAAACACAAGCAAATCGTACATAAAATATTATAAAATGTAAAGGTAAAGGAACAATAATATAACACATATTTAACCTTAACTAAACATTTTACATAATATCAATATTCTATTTATTTTATACATAATATCGACATCTTATGATAACGGTAATGTATGTGTTAACATTTTATTATTTCGGAGGAAGGGCACGTGAATTTCACTCTTGACCAAAATTCCGCCGCTTAAATTTTACTACTTGCGGAACTCTGTTTAGACGGCCCTCTTTTCCTCCGAAATGTGTGATGTTAGCACGTACATATTTCGCGCACTGATTTTATATTGTACACATAGGTATATAGGCACCGCACTTTCACTATTCACTATTCTGTCGTGCACACACAACATGTCTACCGTTCGCCATTGAGAAGTTCCACAGTGTGTTGGCCTTCCTGGCTGCAGCATCAGGTCAAGGTCGTCAGATTATTGTATTGTTTCATAGACATATTGTGTAAAATTTCAAGGCAGTAAAAGTGGACGTAAGTTAAAATCGACTTGCAAGATTTGACTTAAACAAATTAACGAACTATCTAACTAGTAACCAACAAACATGTGAAGTTAATTAAAAGCTTGTAAAAATTGAGAGAAATAAAGATAATTTTTAAATTTCAGAAATTCTTTAATAATCGTGAGGTGACACGTGTAGAGCATATACTGCTGCCGTACAATCCGACGTTCACATTATACGACCAGCCCGAAGTTGAGATGCCTCGAATTTGGCTCCGACATGTTGCCAAAACTAGCTCGCGCTTTAGAGTGAGTACTTACATATACATTGTACTTATATCAGCTTTTTAATGTCCCACTGCGGGACACGGGTCTCCTGTAGTCAATCACTGGCGGTTTGGGGCCGTAATCCACCACACGGACCTGGTGCGGATTGGTGGATGTGGATACACGTGTTCCATTTTTTTTATTTTATTTTTAAAGCATACAAGTTCCCTTACAATGTTTTCCCTTCAGAGCAGATTAATGACAATTTTTAAAAATCTTTACTTAAGTAGAGACTGTGGGTACGGGCCGAGGATTTGAACTCATGAGCATATCAAAATGTGAGTCTAGTATAGATACCTTACACATTACGTACACCTTATATAACTTTTATATAATATCTTATCTGGGTGGATCCCACAACACAGCACCGCACACCGGACCGGAGTACAGCGCACACTGACTGGTTCATAGGTGTGGGAGAGATCGGACTTAAGAACCTTATATATTTTATTTCTTTCAAATTTCCCAAAACAATGATACCACAATTTGAATTAAGGCGAGGGACATCAGAAGACATATCACTTTATATGTCAACTTTCGTAGTAAAAAAACACTATAGCTCGATTTACTCCCAGAATATTGAAGTTTCGATAAAGTTATAGTAACAAGAATTAATAGCAGCAATGAGATGAATATGATGGCATAGTTTGTTCTATGAAATTCGAAGGAAACGCCTGTTTACACATAAGGAAAGAAGGCGGCAGACAAGCAGTCCATATGTGGTAAGTGGTGGTAATACGAGCGAAAACGCGCCAAAAAATCGCATAGAAACGGCAAAAGGTCACCACGTCGTTCTAATCATTAGTTTCGTGTTATTCTTATGTTTTTGATTTCGCTGAATACGGATCTGAAGTTCATTACTTAATAGCTGTTGCCCGCGACTTCGTCCGCGTGGACTTTAGTTTATAAACACCGTCTTTATTCGACGTGATTCTTTAAACTGATACACCTTTTTTATTTATGAACTGATTGAAATAAAACAAACACTAAATTTTAAGTGAAGCTTACCACAATACATTAATGAAAACCGCACCCAAATCGGTTAAGCCGTTTCTAAGATTAGCGCGCACAAACGCACAGATAAACAGACAAACAGACAAAAATTCTAACAATCATTGTTTTGGGTTCTATTGCGTTGATAAAGGCCCCCAATAATAGTTTTTCTCATATATCTTCCATGTACAGACAGCGATCAGTTACATTTTTATTATATGTATAGATTAAAAAATGGGGGAACATTGAACAAAATGGTGTTTAAGTCCAAAATACGATAAAACAAATGTATTACTTTTTCATATTCAACTCACTATCTCTCTCTCTATATATATATATGTGTGTGTATATATATATATATATATATATATATACATATATATATTTCTTTTTAAAATTAGAACTGGATAATCTTCAATTCTGGGGAAAACGACCTGACGGTATCATGAGTTTTTACAAACCATCGCAAAAGTTGAGTGATGAAGTTTAGAGTTAGAAGTTATTATTATCTATATGTATAGTTAAAACATAATATACAAGCAAGTTTTCTGGAAAATTTCAGACATTAATACGCAATAAAAATATATAATAGATTAACGATTTTAAAGATTAGTGTCGACTTCTACCGCGCGCCATTAACGCGTGCGGTAGGTACACCAAAATGCACGTGCACTCCAATAGCATGTTATATTTTATTACTTACTACATAGGTAATCATTTCAAACTCAAAACTTCATCACTCAACTTTTGCGATGGTTTGTAAGAACTCGTGATATTGTATGAGAAATTTTCAAAAATTTGCCACACAGGCAAAGAATGGTTTAGAATGTCCAGACAGGTGTTGTTTCCTTGAGAATAGTTTGAAGATTATCTAGTTAAAATTTCCAAAGGAAATATGTACTCGTATATATATAATTGTCAGAGTTATAGCGAGATGAAGATGAAAAAGAAATTTCTTTCCTTGTATTTTTCACTTAAACGTCACTTTGTTCAATATTCCCCCCATTTTTTTTTAAAAAATAACTTCCGATTCGTATTCAGCGACCTCGAAAACATAAGAAAAATCTGAAACTAAACATTAGAACGAGCACCGGGTCACTAACAGATCATTTTAGTAGGGTGCCGCTTATATATATCACCGTGCGTCAGCAGTCCAGAATGATGAACGGTGACACGTTCCCGGTTAGAGATTTAAAGGATTGCATCTGTAGGAAGTGGGAGAAAAGTAGGATAGGATGGAAATGCACTTTAACTGTAAATTATAATTTCCAGAAATACTTAATGCGTCCCAAACACAAGGAGAAGATGGGTCAAGCGCCTACTGGCGTTGTCGTTGATTTAGGCAAATCAGTAGAGGAACCCAACAAGAAACCGCTCCCCATACAATTTACCCAGGAAATAAAACCGTTCTCTGTATCTGATCCCACTCTACCAACAATTGCAACCACCAATCTAGTCCCACCCGTGAATGTATCACGAACAAACATCTATGGCTGCGTCCAAACAAATGTGGGACCTATTTTAGTACCACTACTAGTCCAAACAAAGAGAATTGCGTCAGAAAATGCGAATGTTCTGGAAACTACAGTGACGTCACAAGACACTAATCTAAAGTGGAATGATATACATTGCACGTGCTGTGTTTTATTAAGAAAGATATGCAAAATGAGGCAAACGACTATAACAGAATATTTCAAGTCGAAACATAAAAATGAAACATGTCCATGTCACAAACAAAAGTATCAAAGCATCTCCAATAGGTTAAAACATTTTCTAAAATTTTATATAACTAAGTCAACATATTTGTTACGAGAAATAACCTGGAAGTTGAATTCGGCGGAAACCTATAAGACTGATGATGACATTTCTGATTCAACCGCAGAAGCAGATGATTTAGGTATGTATTAAAATAATTTGCAATACAAGTGAGTAAATTCTATTGTACACCAAAATGAAAAAGTTATACTACAGTTTAAATAAGTAGGTATACAAAAGGTCCCTTTATCACGAAAAGGATCTCTTCAAGAAACCTTTCGTCAGCAAAAGTGCAAGAATAAATAATAAATAGACAGTGTACACACGTATATAATACATATTTATAATTGCTGGAATTATGATAAATTTGTAATAAAAATGTTTATATTAGATATATATTATTTTATATAAATAAGGCGGCAAACGAGCAGACAGTCCACCTGAAGGTAAGTGGATGCTGTCGCCCTGCGACACCCGCCGAATATGACAACATCAGTCAAAAATGACCAGCATTGCAACGCCTCTGAATTCGCAGCCTATGTTTAGCAGTGGATTCCAGAAAAGGGTTAGGAAGATGAGGAATAGGAAATATAACTGAACGAGAGGCTTTCCTCGTCCCTTTAAAGCTCCCAAACCTCCTTGGGGAACGAGGTGTGATGCGGAGTAGAAAGTATAATGGAAAAGAAGCTTACTTGATATTATTATACTTTCCTTTCGGTGGGTTAAAGGTGACGGACCCGTGGTCACACCAGTGTGAGGACTTTTTGGCGGGAACTCGAGAAGTCAAGTTGAGTTTTTGTTTGGGCAATTGTAAATGTTGTGCATTGTACGTTTTGTGGTTGAATAGTGATAGTTTATTAAACGTTAAAGTGTTTTTTGTGCATAATGTTTGTGATAATCATGCGACTGCATTTTTCGTGTGCTTCCAAGGAGTCCCCTTCTGTCGTCAGTATACTTACTCAGCGACTCCTGACTTACTGCGTATGACTTACATTAACAGAATAAATTTTAGACTTTGAAATTGTTTAGTACGAAGAAAAAACTTGACACTGGCAGAATGTGCTAATTGCACCATTGCCATATATGATGAGAAAAAACTCCACTAATATGACTAACAGGAAATTTACGTACGTACACGTATCGAAACAGGTACGTACGTTCATTTTACGGTTGTGTTCTGCGAGTATGGCGTAATCAATTTAGCCAGTCGGCCGCAGGCCAGTGTCTACAGAATTGTAGTGTAGATAAAAATCGCAGTTCTCATGAAAATCATCATTTTTTTTTCCAGCATTCGCAACGGCCTTCCATCTTAAACTTACAACGCGATTAGCCAGTGCCAGGAAAACTAGAATGAAACACAATGTTTACAACATTCTATATAAATTCGATCCATACATTAACGACCCGATCATTTTATCAGAAAACCTGTATAAAGCGTTTGATGTAGAACTCGTGGACATGTATAAGGAGTTCCTGGGGTTCCTTACACCACAGCAGGCGGAAAACATAGGAAAATTCAAGGATTATTTTGTGAATCGTTGTATTGCTGGTTTGCTGAAGAAAGTTGAGGTAAGATTCTTGCATTGCATCTAATGATTTTCACTAGCTAGGTGAAACTGAACTCGGACTTTTAATATGATCATTTTCATTCATGTAAATCGATGGAAATAACATACACACACCTTTACATACACAAATACGCACCCTATATCACACACACCACATAACAAATACCACACATCCTAAGTCTTGCGTTAGGGTCTTGAACCTAAGTTTATTTATATATGTATATGTAGTAAAATCCCTTGTGGCGAGAAGAGTAGTTCATATGTATTTATTTATTTAATCGGGCAACACAGATCCACGGCATGTGTTAATATAATAAACAGAAGAAAAAGACTTATAAAAACTATGTTGGTGCTTCAAACTAAAAGATGTTAACCTAAAAACTAAAAAGTGACACAACCACTTCAGCTCTGATGCTAGTAAAATAGTTACTTCACTTAATCAACATCCGAACGAAATGCCTAATAATAGGGGACACTATTTATTCACTATCATCCTCAAGGTACTGTTGGAACTAGCCCACACAAAAGGGACGCGATTTTTTTACGCACCATAGCGTGAAAACCATTTGTGAAATCCTGTGCGACAGAAGCGAGGCAGCCCCTTCAGCACCCCTTCAGTTGGGTCCTAAGCCGCCCATATATAAAGTCTGGCAGTAGACCTTAAACAGTGTTATCTTGACTTCTTTGCTGCAACGGGCAAACAGGCCAGCATGTTACACCTGACCGCCAAACCTGAACGCTCTGCGTTCCCTCTCAATGTATATGATCGTTAAGGTCGTCGGTTATATAATGCCCCGGGTATTTAAATAGATTTACCCTTTTCAATTGGGTGCCATTTAAAGTGACGCCAGGGCAAGCACCACCGGCCTTAAATATCATGTATTCTGCCTTATTTACATTATATTTCAGACCATGACTGTTAACATATGTTTCGCAAATTTTAAGCAGCTCTCTAAGGCCATCGACCGTTGGACTCAGCAGAACCATGTCATCAGCAAAACTGATGTTCTTAACACAAACATCATCAACAAAACAATCAACATGTTTGCTACTGAATGCATTGCTACGTTGACATACAAGTTGAAGAGCTTGGGCGAGGTCAACCCGCCTTGTCTCACTCCACACTGCATCCCGTGTGTGTCAGAGAGCTTGCTAGCCCCCCTTACACAGTTAGTCTGTCTCGTGTACCAGTAACGAAAGATACGTAACAATTGAGCCCGTTAAGTTACTTTCTTTCAACTTGCCTCAAAGCACATCATAGGTAAGACACCAAATCAAACGCCTTATAGAGGTCTACAAAACAGGCATAAACAGGGTTTATACACTGGGGGGTTATATTGATTTAAGTTCTGTTTCAATTGGTTTCGCTGTGGATTTGTGTTTGTTAATAAATAAATAAATAAGTGGGTACAACCTTTTCTAAATATGAGTATAATGCTAAAATAATAGAAACTGTAAAGCCCATTATCCGTCCAGAATGACCAATGTCTGCACGCTCTTGGATGGGCCGTCTGTCTACCTTTAGAGATGAATTTGGAAAAGCCACTGTGAGGGACACCTTATACCACTATAAGTAAATGTTTGTTACACTTCCCATTTCACTTAGGGGTCTTTCTGTGAAGAGGACGTTGTGCGTTAAAGCGTGACAGATGACCACGGGCAGGATGCGGGAGGTGAAGTCTAGCTTAGTTTAATTGACAGCTCGCAATTGCAGCTAACTCGTCCGGATTTTCTAAGTTAACCTACATCGTTTAGTGCTCCACGCTATCAATGGACACTAGATTATGCAAAACAGTATTTGCTACACGAGCTAAACTAAATAAAGTTAGTACTAACGTAACTTCGCTTGTGGTAGTCATTATTTTCTACAAACATTGCAGGAATTAGTGTCAGACAAATCAAAAAGGAACAACATCTTGGTATTCTTAAGCAATGCGCTCGCAGGAAAGATGAAAGGCACTTGCGCGTTATGCACCGACTTGCTCGCCAAAATGGATGGATACCCACAACTCGCTAAATACACATTCTCTTTGTTCCCGCACATAAACAAGAAAGGGTAAGTCGTTTAACATAGATATAAGATAACACAATACTAAGTACAAATTACAGAAACGTATCATTGCTAAAATTTACATCTACAAGTAGTTAGCAGAGCATTGAAGGCAAAGGCGGGTGACAAGTAGTATGAAGTGAAATACGATCCAAAGTAAAACGTGAATAATTAAGAAAAGGAAGTAAGAGAAGTAAAAGGCATTCAAATCAAGGAAGTTAAGTAGTGATCCTTAACTTAATTTAAATGTAGCCAGGCTCTGAGCTCGTTTTATTATAGCTACAGAATTCTACAATGTGACAGCCTGCGCACAGTGAAGTAATAGGAATAGAAACTAGAAGTGTGAGTTGCGAGGGTCACTATTTTGTAATAGCAGGCATAAAATCACTGTTTAATATCTTCTACACCCACTTTAATTTTTCACGTTTTACCAACGGTTACCTTAAGGCCTAGCTTGCCTTAAGGCATTAAGTCCGCTTTTGTACAATATAGTACAAAAAAAGAGTAAATAAATTAATTAGTTAAAGAAATATACATTCATATAGGTTTTAAACAATTTTTATTTTAAAGTCCGTGCCATTTAGCATGGCAATAGCCGTCATTGTGTCTACTTTTACCCCCCTAATATAATGTACTCGTGTTTACGATAGCGACACTTTCCAATGTTCCCCGTAATGAGCGAAAATAGCGTTGACTTCGAACGTGGCTGCTACCACGATACGCTGGCTATATCTATTTTCACTATAGCGCTCGCTATATGAAACATTTGCAAATGTCGCTATCGTAAACACGAGTACATTAATTGAGAGGTGGGAATGCTCGCTATTGCCATGCTAAATGACACGAACTATAGAATTTATTTAATTAAGAGTGACGTGTGTGGCATGTGTGTTGAGGTGGGGGGCGACATACTCCAACGCGGGCTGTCCGTGGGTCACCGATGTGGCAGCAACTGAAAATTAACGCTGCGACTTTTGTTGTAGCGTAATAATATACTGAGTTACTAAGGTTTGTATTAGTGTAGTGAGTTGTTATTAAGTCAATAAATTGTTTTTTCATAAAACAACTTGTCCAGATGCGAGCAACAACTGGATAATCCGGTGCCGAGTGAAACATTAAATCAAGAAAAGCCGGCGGAAGAAGCGTCATGTGTGGAGGAGACTCACACAGGGAACAATGTGCCCGATTACGAAGCGGACCGTTCCTCGAGGTATCTTGTTTTTACAATAGCTCACATGGAGTAAAATTTTAGTGTCATTTTGGTTTACACAAAAGCTATCGTTCTAGTACAAAGGAGGAAGTTAAGGGTCTCGTTTTTGCAGTAAATTGAGAAAATATTAAAATATGCCTTATTTTTCCATTAAATTTTATGAATGTTGTTTTTTTATGTCTGTTATGTCAATATTTTGGAATAAATTGTTTAATTAGTCGTACTTATAGGTATCCCGTTTAAGTACGACTAATTAGTCGTATCCCGTACTTTTACCTCCATTTTCATGATTCTACGACCCCTGTCTTTTTATTAGTACATATCTTATCCATCCGACTAAAAATTTAAGATGGCTGTCATTTAGGGGTTAGAAGTAAGTAGGAAGGTGTTTTTGTTGATAAAATAAGTGTATAACACTCCGTTAAAATATCCATAACCGATCCCACTGTATACATGAGCTCACGAGTTCATGAGTATGTGCAGTGGAGGACGTGGACCTGTTTTAACTGCGATGTGACTTATCCTGGTGCTTGTCTGCCCTACCTGCCCTGGCATGTAGTGCTGCTGTTTATAACAAATTAACAAGATGAGTAATGAATAAAATAAAAATACTTGCAACCAATATTAACATGAAATTTATTTCGTGAAAACCAACATTTTATTTAGTTCTACGACTTTTTAAAATTCAGCACTTTCTTTTTCACTCACTCTCATTCGCACCGATTTACATAGGTGTAGGTGTGGAATAGTAGCGTTCGCTTAACAGCTGTTTTTGAATGGAGCGTGCGCCGTTGCCGTTCTTAGTAGTGTATAGTAAAATTATATTTTTGACAACATATCAAGTTCAGGAAAAGTCGTAGTACAAAAGTTATGATTGTTGATTATTAGATGTAGAGAAGTGTTAAGAATGCAGCCATTTTTATTTAACCCTGTATTATACCCGAGTCTTATGAATCGGTTCGTGATATTATGAATCCTATGACAGTTTATGGTTTTTCAACTGAAATGACTTTGTATTAGCGTTCACTGTGATTAAATTAATTTATTTGGATTGATTCGTATTTTCCAGACATATTACAACGTAAAATTTTGTATTTCGATATCGTGTGAGGGAATTACAAATAAATCTTGCAAAAAAACTTACAAAAAATATATATATTTCAACACATAATTTGGTCACTTAAAATAGAGAGAATAAATTTCGAACGCAAGCTACAAGGATAGTTCAGCTTACACTCCTAGCTAGCCCTGGCACAACCATAGACGACAACAGAATCATAATCGAGAACATTTCTTGGAATCGTTACGAATAATTTCGTTATAAATCAAACTTTGCCTTAAATGGTAAACTTTTAAATGTGTGTTTAATGTGTTTTAAATGTTTAAACATCTGTGTCAGCTGTATCATATATAACATTCATAACTATACAATTTTTACTCTGTGACACAACTAAAATAAAAGTCTCAAATGAGCCAAGAGTTTTTATGTTTGTGTTGGTATCACTGATTTTTTCAGCAACATCACCTTTAACATCTAAATGAATATTAAATGTTATAATTTTGTTTCATTTCCACAAAATAATTGGAAAGAATCGATTATTTTATATTTCGATTTAATTAGTTTCAATATCTACTGATGTCACGTCATAGATTTCATAAGATCGCAGCCCGAATATATGTATTTTATGTACACACGCGCGTGCGCAGACGCATATAAACCTGAAACTAGTAAAATACCAATTAAAATCTTCATTGATTAAAATTGAAGGTCTGTCGTGCGATTTTATAGAAATTAATTATTTCATTATAACTTAAGATTTTCACGTTTTTTACACGTATTGATGTATTAAACGGGTGTCAAATGCGTATTTTGTTATACACCACGTGTCGGCGGCTTTATATTAACCATTATTATGAGCTGATTAAAAATATGGATAATCTACGCCCACAACAACTCGGACACAAAAAGTCTCACCCGCGACCAAATTGTTTACATGTTAATGTCGCAATCTTCGCCGAATGTTTATGCATTTGTTGCAGAGTTTACACCATTCATAAATTGTAGTGTAAAATTCGAACGTTACGCTTTCTTCTACAGTTTATAGAGTCCTAATAAAATAGTTGATGATATTTTGACCACTTATGTAAAATAGACCTTTGGTTTCATTCGCCTGAATATACGGAGATATATCTGAATATACCGCTCGTTTCTTGTACTAATTCTTTCTACTAATACATATTTATCAAAATTTTCAGCGGTGAGGAAAACCACGAAGAGGAAAACCACGAAGAGGAAAACAATGAAGAGGAAAACAACGAAGATGCGACATCGGAAAATGATCCGGCGAATGACGACACAATGAGATCGGAACGTGAAGCAGTGAAAGATGAGGCAATGGTGGAGTCCATGAACTGTGTGAACAGAACTGTAAGCACAGTGACATGTACTAATGGTGTGCTGGTCGTCGGCGCTGTTAAACTTGTAAGTACACTATAAACTTGGGTCATTTTCTTATTATCATTTTACGTGAAACAACGGCATACACACACTACTATATACACACGCCTATTAACATTTCAAAAGATAAGTGATTTTGCACATTATTATATTAGATTTATAAAACATTTTTAAATGTTATACCTGTCAATTCTGGTTATAACTTTATGAAGATAAACTATCAAATGAAATATGTAATGGTAATAGCGACTCTTACTATTTCGCACTATATTGTACACAAGACGGAGCATATGCCCCGGGGCACGCGCACGCGCGCACCCGCCGCCGTTCGACCGTCGGTCAAATGTGAAGAATTACATTTACTTATTCGACAATTGGCTAGTATACTACAACCTTAGGGACAACGGAGTACTTGACTGCCTTTGCAATTTATATATTAACTTGACCGACAACTGTAAAAGGAATCAAACCTATATTATATAAATCCACATTCAATAGAAAATAGTGAAAAAATAGTAGACAGTAATAGATTGAGAATATGTGCTATCTCCGTCTTTAGACAATGGCCAGAATTGGACGTCATAGTGCTACATTCCGGAATAAGAATAAATAATACCATAAATGAAATTCGCCCGCAAAACGCGTTAATAAGCCAACCTCTTTTAACGTCATTAAAAACATTCTTTTGAAAATTCATTTCTTGTATAATAATTGTATATATAATTTCTGATAGTCTGCATCAAAATTGTCAACATCCATCGCGGGCTTTGTTCTTCTCTTTTTCTTTTAAATCCGTAACACATTTTACTCACTTCAAGATGAGCCTAATATTTTTTTATTGATATTGAAAATTGTTTTTATACTGATTCCGAGCGCCTGAGAAATGCGCTCTTGTACTTGGGTGACAGGCACCAAAGGTTCGCCATTTTGCGACTCACGTCGAAATAGTCCTGTAATTTAATTATAAGCTAACGGGACCAGTTATTTAAAAGTTTGCCCACGTTTTAGCATTTTCCTGCACTAAAACAACAAGTCCAAAGTACAAAACAGAAGCAGAATCCAATTTCGCGCAACGTTGACATTTCCAAGGTCAACGTAATAAGCAGGAACAAACGCAACAGAATATAGCCGGGTTACAAAAAAAATAAGCACACGTCATCAAATACTGAGGGAACGTAGTCTGTGCGCCGCACGGGTGCGAACGACGGACCACTGATCGACTGACTGTTTTGCAGACACAAAATGGCGGCGCTAGTGCAGGTTGAGGTGACGATAGTTAGACCAGTGATAATCTGATAATGCAATGATTTAATGATCGTTATACAATTTTTAAAAACCTTATTTAGGGATTTAATCGTAAATTAACCTACTGATTCTGTCACAGCTTAATATTGAACTTAATCAAATCACACAAAAGTAATTGAGTTAGTAAATTTATACACTTCTAACATTTTACTCAGACTACGTTACAAAAATCTTAAAAAAAACAAAGTGACTCACTACGCAACATTCTAACAGCGCGTCACGGATTGAAAAAAATAATATTTTTTTAGTTATTAAAGAATATTTAGGGCTCCAAACTAGTTTAGTGTAAAATTGCCTAACTTTGTCATTTTTGCGTGGTTTTGAGAATGCGTATTAACGATGAAAATATTTTTGTCGTAATTTGTGCGCCGCTTCAAAGTTATCTCAACCAACTATTCAGGAACTCTCAAATCGGTAATCCTAATTCGACAGTTCGACTGCATAATATTAACAATTATTTCTCAAGAATTGGTTATAATTGGTAGATAAATATTGATTGTTTATATAAAATTTTAAAAGTAAAATTTGTCTAAAATTTTCTAATTTGGCAGAATACAAAAGGGACATGTAAAAACAATTACAACATATGTGTATTCCTGCAAATAAATATTCTGATTCTGATTTATTAAATGATAGTTGTTTTGACATTTATTTTTCTAATTATATCTTCTCAAGTGTAGATTATACAAGGTGTAACCGAACTTTTCCTGAAGCCAGGAACCATAAATTCCGTTTATTATTCTCAGTTCATTGATATGAAAATTTTAGGAATATTTTTTTCGCTTTACCATTTTTTTCATACCAATTAGCTAAACTACTTAGCCCGAGACATTGATATTTTTCCCAAAAAAAAAAACTGCCACATTCACGTCAAAAACTAAAAATCATGGATATAATATAATACATGGTTTCAGGCTTCAAAACAGGTTTAGTTACAACCTGTATGTAACGATTATCAGTCATTTTATATTTAGATAAACACATCACAAAACCGAATCTCGATTTGTCTGCGATGTGCGAGTAGTTAAAAATATTTTATTCTATGTTAATTTTGCGTAAATCTATACAATTTAAATTTGCTTCCCAGGAGGAGCAGCCATATTCAGACAACATCATAGACACACCAGAGTTGACCATAAGCAAGACTGAAATACAATCTGAATCTGATATGTCTATGACCATCGTATCCGACGAGGAAATATTCAAAAGTGAACCCATTGACTGGAAACGGGACGATGACAAATTGATACTAGAAACTTTGAAACAATATCTTACACCTCAAGAAATTAAAGAAAAGACAATTCTTGAAATCATCGAAGAGAAACAAGTGTTATCAATGATTTCAAACAGTTTGTCACACAAATCTATGCAAGATATCAAAGAACGTGTACTGTATTTGTTACAAATGCTTGTAGTAGACGAATGATTTTAATAAATAAAGTATGCTTTTAGTATTTCCATGTTATTTCTTTTTTTTGTTATATTGTACCAAATGTATTACCCAATCGTGCGTTGGAACAAATACAAACTCCTTTGCATTTTATCAACAGCTCATTAAACTTATTCAATACGCGGCTATATAGGTGGCGCCAACTGCAAATAAAACCTTGTAGAATAAACCTCTCAATTCTATTGCAATGCTTCCGCGGCGGCGCGGCGTCCTAAATTATGAGGTGAGGTGTTAACACCTCACCTCATATTTTTACTGTACACCCAATTAAATGGAATGGGATGCAACTGAAAATACTGGACTACTATGAAGTAATCATACAAAATCGACGTATGAAGTCAACCACTTGGGCTATGTCTCAAAATGTGACCAATGGCTTATTTAATATTTATAAATAAATCAAAGCGTTAACATTATTTAACTCCCATTCATTCGTTTCCCCTACCCCTTTTTTTAAATCTCCAAGGTAGGCAGCGTATCGGGGGCATGTCAAAGTTAGTTATTCTGGTCTAATGTTGCCATGTATCGCGGATGTCATAGGGTGACGCAATAGTACCAGGTGGAATGTTTGCACATCCACTTACCACCTTCTTTCTATATAAAAAAATATAATTAATTTATTCATCAGGCCACTGGGCGCAGATTGAATGTGGCTTCTATACGAACAGAAAAATGAGATATACCATAATAATTTTATTTCACACTTTATGGAACACAGCCTTAGTATTTAGCCGTTAGACTTTGTTTTTTTATTATTGTGATATTTGTTGTTTAATAATGATAGTTTATTAAACTTTAAAGTGCTTTATTGAGCGACTCTTACTTCGACAGGACTGGCAATGATGTGAAGAAAACAATTGTTTTATTATTTGCAATGTGTGGGCCAACAGCTATGCTAATGGCCAAATAAATTATTTAAAAAAAATGGTGCCATTATGCTCACTGCTCACCGGTGCTTTTTATTGCTACGAGTTCTATGACAGTGACAGCATTGACTTTGACAACTTCAAACGATCAATTAATCTAATGATGTGCCGATACGATCATTTCAAAAGTCATTAATCGATTACTCTGTTTAATAGTCGATGTATAATGGATTATTATATTAATATGAAGACACGCTATTGCCACATATTTATTGCTTCCAGCATACCAAGATATCATACACTATCTATTAAGATGCTTTAATTTCGGCTCTAGTTATTGTTTCAGTTGTGGCCATATTTAAATTAAATTGCAGTTCTCGAATCAATGGAATCACTATACCCATGGTCGGAGTGCTGTAATGTCTTCAATATTTTAAAGATTCGCCACACAATCTGCTAAAATTTTCCACTCACAATCAGCATTAACAAGTGATTCCGGTGGATTATCAATTTCAGTCAAGGCAACTGTGAGAGGCAAAGAAGATAATGGTCACAGTAGTCCACCTATACTCTGCGCCAAATAATTCTACGCGCGGCCGAACTATTCATTTTCTTTTTTGGTTCGATTATAATTAAATAGTAATCGACTATTCCCATAATCGATTACGCACAACACTAAATCAATCAAATGGTGCAAGAGGAGTCTTTGTAGTGTATTTTGTTTCCCTGTAACCAACTAACTATCTTACCTTAAACTTTTGAGACTATCTTCCAAGAGATATATATATAATAGACAAGTCTATTCGCTCCGCAGTCCGCAATGGCTCGGAGCAGCAACGCTAATGATGACGATAGTATTGATCCTGCATCAGTCGCTGCCCAAATTAAAAGTACTCTGAAGCGAGTAAGTTATCTAACTCTCTTGCTGTACTTATAACTCCTGTGAAATTATTGTGTAAGACCGATAATAGCGCCAATCGGAAAGGAAACTACCCTTTTTCCTTTCATAATACTATGTATGTATAGACAGGATTTATTTTTTGAGATTTTTCAAGTTTACATTTACACTGTCATAATGATGGAACCACTGAACAGACTTATCTTCAAGATATAAATAAACCCAAAAAAATTTCCGCCAAATTCCATTTAGAAATATAAACGACTTGTTTGTCTACAAATTTCGTTATTAGAAACATCAAAACTGATTAGTATTTTGGATTGAACATAGTCCGATTTAGTTTTTGATTTATGGAATCTATTCATTGTAATCTTCACAATGAATAGATTCCATTGAAATCTTCCTAATACTATTTAACACAAACTTTTTGTAAAATTATAATTGAAACAAAAATCTATATGAAAAAGATAAAGGGTAATGCTAATGAGATCAAATTTCCTGATTAATGAAGCACACCTCGGCCCAACAGGGCCACTGATAGAAAAACGTAGTGTCTTATAGTATGCTAGCAATTGCAAGTTCAAATCCTGCCATATATTTTTCAAACACTTTGATGAGTTTTTTCTCCATACAGATGTTGTTGAAATGGTTACACTATTTCAGGAGGTAATAAAAGAACTTCTCAATGGCTCATTCCAAGACAATAAAACGAAACTGGGCAATGACGCACTGTCTCTAGTTGTTGAAGTGGCCAAGTGTCTAGTGACTGAGACCTGCCTGAGAGCATCCAACCAGGCACTGCGCGAGAGCTGTGATAAAGTTGACATTGAACATGTTGAAAAGTGCTTACCACAATTAGTATGTATTATTACATTTTATATGGACTTTATTTAAGCAAATCATGATAAACAAAACAACCTATTTTTGAATAACTGATGTAAATTACTAAAAATGTCATCACCAAGCCGGAGTGAATCGAGACTCTGTTTTTTTGGTTGTCACCAGGGAACATAAATAAACTTGCTGCCATCAGTTTGAATCAGCAATGCTAAAGCGGTGGCATAGGCAGGTCATATTTACCACACAATTGATAAAGTGGTAACTGATGAGGTACAAGTCCTTGAATGAAGGTGACGACTTGAAGAAGTTTGCTGGTGGTGTTGGCTAGATGAGAAAAGCTGAAAATCTCATATAAGCAAATAAATAACAGCTTTACGTTATATACAGTAGTTATTTTTTGAATGAGAAGAATCCTTTTCTTAAGTAATATCACAAATATGTTGCATTCAGTAAAATAAATCAACTTATTTTTTTCAGATGTTGGATTTTCCGTGAAGTAAAATAGTTGTAAGCATTTTGATGCACCTGTCTTCTGATATTTTATTTAATACCTTTTTATTTGGACTACGAGTAACATTTCCATGACAGCTTTAGGTATCTATTTTATCCAGAACCTCTAAAGTTGGACTTCCACTAGAGACAAAATTATCAACATGGTAGGAAGCTTTATGCCTCTCCACCTGTCTCACCTTGTTAATTTTGCCCAGTAAGTCATCTTTATAAACTCCATTAGAATATTTATTATGTAGTATTTAAGGAGATCGGTAACTATTTAATTAATTTATCCATTGTAAGACCTAAAAATGTGGCTGTTGTAAAAAGCAATAAATTTATTTTCTTCATGTTATAAGTCTTATATTATTTTATTGTCTTTTCCTAGAAAATCTCGAAACATTTCTATTTAGTTTCTGTAGACTGGATTCTTTACAAAATTAAATAAAAATATATATATTTAAAGCATAGTCGTTTCGGCTTCAACATCAGGATTTTAATTGCTAATTAGCTGCATATTAATTAAAGATGTGGCTGGCAACCAAAGAAAAGAAAACCACAGTGGTAACTTCTTTTTTCAATTTTATTATCCAAATTAGCTTCAGAGTCTGTCCTATAACCTTATACTGTACATAAACAGTAAACTGTACATATCTTTTAAATTTACAATTACAGAAAGCATTTATAAAAAGTGCAATTTTTGGCAGTTTCATACAGACTTCAATTATTATTTCGACAACATTGCCAAGTAGGTACATAATTTATTAAACATTTATAAATATAATACATATAGGCGTAATTGGAGGCAATGAGAGACTGGAAGCTATTGTCCACGGGCCGCCTACGCAATACCAAATATCCATTGATCGACGATTAGTTCAACGTTCATCGAATATTTAATACATCGAATGCACAAAAATTATCAAGCCATCAAAGGATGGAAAATTTAATTGATTTATTTATATGGAGCAGTCATTATAGCGAATAATTATAAAAGGACTGTTCAATGTACTCATATTGAACAATCGATCAACTAAACTTTCGATCTTTTAAAGACTCGATATTTTGAGCATTCGAATTAATGAACGTTCGACCAATCGTCAATTGATATTCAATGTATTGCTTCGATATTGCGTACGTGGCCCCTTGTCTAACTACACCTATTATGAATTTATGTTAAGACTTATTATAAGTTAAACGTGAAGGTTCTCCAATTATAAAAATAATTTCATCAGTATCAGCCTATAACATCCCACTGTTGGGCACAGGTCTGCCCTTGCAATCACGAGGTTTATGGACTATATAATCACGCGGGCCCAGTGCGGATTTGTGGATACACATGCCCCGGATTTATTTTTTTATTCTCGAAGAGATATCCTCACGATGTTTTCTATAGTATAAATTTATTATTCGCCAGTGATTATTATAAAATCCGTAATTGAAAACTCGGAATTGAAACTTACGACCATGAGTGTGAGTCGGGAATAGAGACAGATTATTTTAATTTTCAAAATATTATCATTGGCAGAGGTAAATATGTATATATTACCTATGTAACAATGTGTAGATCATTTTTACAATAAAATTATTTTCATTCATTCATAAAATTATCCAGACGACCACGAACGCTCTCCATTCGTCTCGGGCGCTAGCCTCGACGTAGGTTTTTATTCCCGTATCAAAGGGAATTCGAACGAAACACGAACGTCTGTATACATGCTCTTTATTCCTATCTCTTTTTCTGACGTAACATAAATAATAGTAATAGTTGTATAAATTCATCAAACAACGCTGATGCATCAACAACTACGTCATCCATGTTCAGCGACGAAGTAGCGACTGATCTCGCGGAACGAGTGAACAGGGGCTCGTGTAAGCAAGTTTCTCGCCGAACGTTTTGCCAAACCGCTCGCCCCAACTTGTATACGAGGCATTAAAATTGTACACGAAATCGTACAGAACTGTAAACAAAGAAGTGTCTCCTTTGTTTACAGTAAAATAGTAACAATTTGTTAATTAAATTGGTAGAGCCTGTAGTGGGTCGTTATAGGCTGGTATATAGAGTATGTACTATGATTAATTGCAACACTATTGTTACATAATTTAAATTTAAAGAAATACAGGGAGTGTAGTAACCAATCAATTCTCGAAACCATTTGCATAAAGATCAATATTTCTAATTTTTGTTAAATTGTTCATACCTAATTCGCTAAATACAAACCGTAAATAATTACGTTTTAAGGTCATACAACCCTTATGCACAAGACAATGTGCATGGGGAGGTTCGTGTTCTGGAGTGGACGACAAAAGGGGGTTGGTTTATGTTAATTAATTCAGAGTGAGCAGAATTCATGGCTTCGGGAATGGAACTGTTATACCTTTTATTTGTATATTTAGTAGGAACATTAGTGAAATTAAATCACTGAAATTCTTTCTCTTTATTAAATATTAAATCTTGATATTCGAGCCAGATTACGAAGTACAAAGTAATTAATTTTTTGAAAAAAAGAAACTTGAAATTTTCAGGTCTATTAGGACAAAAAAGTTTTTTTATAGTTACACACGGAAAAATAGATGTTAGCTTGCAATACTTTGTTCACAGACTTTAGTCTGTGAACCAACACTCGCTACGAACCAACGGAGCTACGAAAATTATAAGAGCCGTCAGTTGTAAAATTTTGTTAGACATTCAGTCAATCAGTTAACGTCGTATCTATGTGGATACATAGATACGATAGGTCTTGCTCACTACGTATAACATACGGATGTTTGTTGTACGTAGTGAGCAAGACCAGTTGCCTTCTATTTTGTCGTGTGTACTTAACAAAAATAAATTGAGTTACCGTTTTACATCGTAAAAGCCGATGGAGTCTTTGAAACCCATCATTAACACTAAATACCAGAAACTGCAGCAGCAGTGATGTAATCGATAAACATATATTATTATGATCAATAATGATTGTAGATCCATCACAGATTTTTTTTAAATTTAGTAAGGTCTAGGCTAAGCGCGACGGACTTGTCATGGAGTATTTTAGAGCCGAGTTCCAAAACGTGCGAAAAGCTCTAATGGTCGATTCCAATCCAATTTGTCCAAAATGTAACCAAATCTGAAGTAACTGTCACGGCCTTAAATTAAAAAGTGAAGTGATAAATTGATAATCCATAATTTAATTCATCAAGACTTTGCTGTAGATTTACAGCTGAATGTTGAGATATTTTATTGATTTGGTTTAGCTTTCGACAAATTGGATTAGGACAGACTATAGCTAGCAACTTATCGCTATGAAATCAATCATTTTAGGAACAAACGTAGCGATTCTAGCTGTGAATTTGGAAATTTTGAATAAATTGGATTGGGATGAAATACATCTATGTCTACTTGGATTGCTAGGGATATGATAATATATCGGATCAGGATACGTATATATTGTTTTTACGGGTTTCGGTTACAGACACTGAAAATTAAATTACAGACAATGAAATTATTTCGGATACGATTTCTATTACGTAGATACTTATGTTTTTAAAAAATGTATTAGTAACGGAAAGCAAAGAAAAATAAACTAAATGTGGAGGAGCTCTTACTTTTGGTTGCATTTAACTAAAGTCACGAACTAAAATAATAAATATTTATTTCAAAGTACATATTTTATAACCATAATGAATTAACAATAAAAAGATAAATTGAAATAAGTTGCATTATTTTAACTATCAGTTTTATTTCTTTTTAATTCCAATTCTAATAAAAATATGATATAGATAAATAAATAAAAAATATGTTGTAGGGATAGTGTCTACATCACAGACGAATAATACATACTATAGACATGCTATGCGATAGAAAATGAGCTATACACTTTTACATAGATATATTACATAGCGCCTTTAAAGGTGCTTTGAAGTTTGGGCACAATGATTGTCGTCAAAAAGTCGACAGTGTTTTGTTAATTCTGCAGTAGAGGCTAAGCGGCACCGTACCGCCCTGCTACCGTCAGTAGATCTGTGTACCCGTTATTAGTAATTGTATTCATGTAAAATAAAGTATTTGGAGGATATTTTCAAGTGTCTCAAATAATATAAGAACGGACAGCCTAACTCAATAGACAACTAAACAAGAACTGCACAGAACTCCTAAAAGGTCTTTGGGAATCGAGGGGGTAGCAATTTTCTTATTTTATCTTACAAAGGGGAGAAGGATCTAAAAATCAACGCAATTGTTCTTATGTAATACTTGAACGCTCCCAAGTTTGAGCGCGACGTGCGTACGCTCCGCTCTGTGCGTCTGGCATCATGTATTTTCATATAACACAACGTTGGCGTCCCGTGGCCTCTCCGGCCGAGCCGCTCTGTCTCGCGGCCCAGCGGTCGGCGTCGCGCTACCGTCCCGCTGCGCGTGACGGCGGCAAGACGTTTCTGTTTGATTTCTCCCGTACGATTCAATACAACCCGCCCACGCCCCATCGCCGTACCGACGCGCCCGCTGTTTGACGGCGGCTTAACAGCAATGTATTTTTTTTTATACATACAAAACAAGATTTGACTATAGACTGAAGTCCGGTATGTATCCCAATTATATACGCGTACAACATTGATAAAAACTTATTTAGGCTAGATTGTGACACAAAAAATAATCTAAATGTGAAAATAAAAATATTAAAATTTTAGGAGTTGTTTAGATAAATTAAAAAGTACTAAAGAAAATACAATAGTGGATACAAGAAAATACAATAGTGGATTTACAGATTTTTCAAACTGATGTTGGTTGATTAACGGTACCCCTGAATCTAATAATAATATTTGAATTTAGGTAATTTACTAATCAAAATGTTCAAATGTATTTCAGGAAATTGTTTCATGAATGAAACTATTGTAGGAGTCACACATACTATACGAGTTAAGGGAGCATTACGGCCAACGTCTGTGCTCCTTACAGGGATATAGAATATAACTTCTGTCATGTTGAGAGGTTGGTCGGGGCACGTGGAAAAACATTTTCGCATTGCACTTTGCTGTGCATGACATTATGTAAGAATCACAAGTCCAGGACGCAATGATTTATTTTTATTTCAGATTAAGTTTCGAATATTTTTTAATTTTCGGTTTCGGAGCCCCATAACATCCCTAATGTCTACTCAGCCCCTCAAGTTGTAACCTGTACTCAACTCTAATGGTTGTGAGTTGTGTGTATAGCCCTTGTAAAGTTGCACGTCGTATTTTCACACACTTCATACACCATCGTCTGCAATAAGCCTTACTATGGACTGTCTTATCAATTACAGCACTGACGCCAACAGGAACGTACAGTACTAATAAAACTAAATAAGACGTGTCGATCACAAGCATTGACGGTGTCAATCATTCAACATGCCTACAAAACTCGCTTTCTTACATCTAAAAACATCGTTCCAGCTCCCTCACCCCGTTCATAGACAAGTGTTGTATATGGTGATGCATTAGATAAGAATTGTCTCTGACTTTACATGGTGTAGTTAGTATAGGAAACTGTGAAGCTCGTTTTGTCGTTTTTTGTCACAAAGACTTATACATGGGTTGTAACTGAACCTTTCATGAATGTTGAGACTGATATTCAACTGATTCTGTTAATTGTAAGTTTGTAACAATATAACTCTTTTGATAGTGTTTACCAATGATCTCCGAATTATGAATGGAATCCGTTGTTTCAGATTTCAAGAAAGGTTCCGTTACATCCTGTATATAGAAGTATACAGGGTTAAATAAACAATATCTGCACTATCCTAACACTGAATTTCTATTATAAAAACTAACAACTCTTGTTCTACTTTTTTATGAACTTTCTAAGAAAAAAGAAACTTTTTCTTTTTTAAATGAAGTCTCTGACTTGTTACTCTGTACTATACTATACGCTATTTTGCTCTTAGTGGCAATGCCGCACACTCCATTCATTAAGAGCGGGTTAACGGAACCGCTACCATTAGCGCTATGTCTAAGTAAATCGGTGCGAGTGTACCTACGCGGTGAGTTAGCAGTGAAATGTGGAATTTTAAAATGTCGTAGAACAAAAGTTTATAGTTTTCATGTTTTAAACATTTACAAATGAAAAGTACATACAAATAATTTCTTGGTGCCATAGAACTGTGCGAGTTTATTACGACACTACACATTCGGTTGAGGGTAGTTAGGTAAAATTGATACTTGTTTCACTGGTTAAAAGGGTGCAGGTATTTTTTATTTCATTTTGTATAAGACTTGTTAATTTGTTATACACAGCTGCACTTACATGTCGGGGGAGGTAGGGCAGACAAGCACCAGGCTACGTCCCATCACAGTTAAAACAAGTCCATGTCTTCATTGCACATGACCTCTAAAAAGTCTTCATCATCGTAGTCTTGTATTTGACGAGGGTCAGTTCTGTCGGGGAGGGGGGAGCGCGGGCGCGCGGGGGAGGGTACGTGGGTGTCCGTATGTCCATCAGTGTCGCTCGAGCACTCGCGAGCGTCGGTCGCAGGTGATGGCGGCGGGTTCGAGCCGTGTTCCGATTGGACTGTTGTTTCGCCGCGTGAGAGGAGAGACGGCAGCTCGGAATCTAGAAGTTTATAATTTCAGTTTACAAGAATCTCTTAAAACTGTAGTTTTATGTATTAGTATACGTTTCACGGAAGAGGTGTGAGGGCACAATCCATCTTTCTCCTGCAAAAAGATTTTTAGAAGAACTAAATCTTCGATATAACTAAAAGAATCAGCAAACTGAAGTGACACTCATACTCAATATTCCCCAAATTTAACTTCTAAATCTCTAAAGATTTAGGAGCGCAACCATAGATATGTTAACGTTCATAATTATTGACTGATATTGGCATGTATCACAAAGTTATTCATTACCAGATGAATAGTCTACTCGCCTACAATCTTCTAAATCTACTTAATAGAAGTCAAAAACCTGCTGTGACAAAAGGTTCTAGTTCAATTGCTAAATAAGACAGGTTTGTTTAAAGACAAATGTAGGTCTGGATAGTATGATAGACATTTTTAATTAGACAGAAGTAGCTTACATATCATTAGGAGCTCTGTATGTTGATAGACCATTAAAATATTTGTCATTACAAACATACAATTACAAATTACAGGGTGTTGCTGAGATGTGAGGATATGACTACTGTACATTGGGAAAACATCATTGGCACTCTACAGAGGCTACCAGATACTTTCAAAAGTCAAAAAAGCTGTCAATATATTTTAATCTGTACTGGGAGGAGTAAGTACGAACAATGGTCGCTGAGCTCGACTAAGGGCGGAAATGCGATCAGGATCAATATGACGATGACATTTTTTGATTTATGACACAGGGCATCAGTGCCGGCGTTAGGGGAGCGCGAGATAAGGCAATCACCCAGGGCGCCAAATTTGCAGGACCTGCAGGTAATGCTAAAATAAAGTTTCAGTGTTAAAAAGGTTTTATCAAAACTAAACCACTGAACTTCGTTTTAATTTTTTTCTAGAAATTTCGTGCCTTTAAATGGGGTACCACAACAATCTTTCTCAGGACGCCATTAACGCTAACGCCGGCACTGCATTGAATCTTGGTATGACGTTACTTCGAGTACAAATAAAAGGTAAACAAAAGCTTTTGATTTTACGCATTTAGATTTATAAAATAATGTTACTTACCTGTGAGACTCTGTTTCAATTGCTCCATAACCTTTTGCCGGCTCTTAGCGCGTGCGCATTTAATCTTGCGCGCAATTTCCTTACGGTCCTCATTGAAGATTTGGTTAACAGTTTCCTGTGAAATCTCTTCGTCACGTTTCAACAGGAAGAAGTACACACCACCCGGTGTACGACGTCGGGTACCATTCTAAAAACATGGATTCCATATCAGTCTATAACATCACATGTTTTATCTGATGCCAAGTTCGGATTTATATTGTGGCACTTCTCATAATCAAAGGTTTTTCTGCACTTCCTTTACAAGGAGCTACTGTGTACTGTGCGGTTTTAAAGGCACTTTGTAAAATGAATTAAGTTGTGGAATAAATTTTCTATAGAGATAATCCTAGTGCTGCTTGTATTGATTGTGGTTTACTTTTGCATGATTTGATTTACAGTAAAAAAATTCATGTGGATCGCACAAGATTTTATTTAGATTTTTGGAACGAAGTTCCTTTAAGCGGCTTGCGGTAGGTGTGATTCGAGAGAAAATGTAACGTCACGTAAGATTTTTACCCCCTCCTTTCTTTCTCTCTGTGAGTGTGTGCGTGCGAGTATCGAGAGCGAGACTCGAGCAGAATAACAGACGTGCAGACTAGTGCGTGGCCGTTATATAACCTAAATTTATGATTTGATTCCTTATTTTAAATTATTTACATTGAAAATATTCTACAAAATAAAAAAAAATACATGAACTAAAGATTTTATTTCCAATTACATTCGGAATTTTAAAAAAATGCGTGAGGATCTTCGTTCCTGCCTGTCCCCCCCCCCCCCCCCCCCCTGATGCACACGTTTTTTATTTGATTTGATTTTACTTTCTTTTGAGAGCATGGACTAAGTTGATGCACATTTAATTATGATTGTGCATATTTATATGTATGTACGGTGAATGTTCATATGTATGAATTTGAGGGATTTGTTTGTTTCAAAAAGTACTGAAAATCTAGTTCTGACTAGTCATTCCACAGAAATAATATACTTTAGTAATTAATCTAAGCACTTACCATAACAAGCATGCCTCCATCTGCCTCCACTTTTTGTGTTTCTTTATATATTTCTATAGCTTTACTTGCACCCAAACCTTGCACAATCTTGCCTATAATGCAGATAATTTTATTTATTTATTTCATATAAATTTGAAATAAAGCATTCACATCTTAAATTACTTTTTCTTTGCACTATTGAGTGGCTGGTAAATTTTTAGATTTTAATTATATAAATAAATGAATTAATTACTTTTTGTTTTTTTTTTATTACCTAAGGAAATGGAATTTATTGCAGGTTAACCTTAATCTCATTCTCATTGTATCATACAATACAATACATTTATAAAATATTACTTTGCTGATTGCTATGAGAAAGGAAACAATGAATGAATAAACAAGTTTTACTCATTAGATGCTAGTTCCAATAAAATAGTTTGAAAAGTACCCACATCTACAACAGCTTTCATTAATGCCAAATCTGTTGGTAGTTTAGGTAGTTTTCAAATTCATCATAAACATAGACTTTATTATTGTGTAACAAAATTGGTCTCACCTAATAACTCCTTTTTCTCCTCAGACAGTTTTTCTGCAATATCTATTGCAATATTCTCAACTGGGTCTTCCGAAGTGACCAGCAGGTCCTCTAGCAGCCTCGGCTGATGCCGTTCCTCACTCCTCTGGTTACTATTCACCCTTTTACCAAGTCTCAACTTCAGGTTCGATCGATCCGAGTGCCTCCTTTTATTTGAGGAAGGGTCACTACCATTGTACTCTTGAGACTTAGTGAAAACATTCTTAGAAATATAGCTATCATTTAATCTATACTTAATAGTGTAATCATAAGATTCAATGCCATATCTGTTGCTTTTCTTTGTAACATCACAGCTTAACATATCCTCTGTTAATAGCTCCTCCTAGAATGGGATAAGAGTAAGAGATAAAAGATACTATTAAGCATATGTGTGGATTTTTAAAAATTATCACTAATTCAGAAGTAAAGGAACAAACACATTGTGAAGAAACCCACATGCTCGAGAAATTATTATTATTATATATTAGGTAAGCGGGCTACAGTTGTCAAAATTGCAATAATACTCCCTCTGATTGGCCAGAAATTATAAGGACTATTATAAGTAACTTAAAAAGTAAAAATTAAACTTAAAATACTAAATTATTTTATGATATAGCTATCAAGATAGCTATGTTCCCACTTGTACGTTATGGTCTAAATACTTATTTGAAAAGGCAACTGGAATCTAGTAAAAAAAACAAATTGTAAATTCTAAACATTGTAATTATAATTACAAACATAAATTACTCATAAATTACAAACATTTAAAATTTACAGTTAAAATTACAATAATTACTATGAAATATGTTTCTATAATATTCCAAAGACCTCTTTCAAATTCTTCCACCTTTCTCAGTCCCACTCTATTCTAATCTAATACATTTTATAGTAATGTGAAGTTACAAATATGAAACTAAATATTTTGCTAATTCCTCTATATGTATCATTTGATCAATCATATGTATTGGTGTTTAATCACTTACATAGGGGGTGTTGCTTACACAAAATAAACAACTGTGTAAAAGAATACCTGTAAAGGCTTGCACCAAATGTTATATTTATTTCTTTTGTCCATCTGTGGACTTGGCTGTGGACGGCGCGGCCTCCGTTTTGTGCGCTTGGTGCGTCGCTGCGCTCCTCCGTCAGAGTCCGAGCCCGATGAATCGGGAGACGACGCCTCATCACTCTGCTCGTCCTGTATCTGCATATGCACTAGAGAGGGCGGGTTGAACGCCTCCGGACGCGGCAGGGGGATATACATCCCTTTCTCCACATCGGAGTCTTCCAACTACAACGCAATGATACAAAGGATAATGAGACGATAGTACGCCCAAACGTCAAGTGATTGCTAGTTTTTTGTTCCCTTTGCTCTATGCTATTTTACTGTTATCTTACATTTACTATGTAACTGATCCATAAGGGCTTTAATTGTCGTTGTTTAGGAACAGATTAGTAACAAGATTAGTAGTTTTGCAGGTAAAATATACAGATACGAATGATACAAGTTACACTCTAACCTCTCCTTCTTCACGTTCATTGATTACTTCAACGTCCAACTCTCCTTCTGTGGTTGACATCATACTCAATAAACGATACTAGGAAAGATTTAAAGAAGCTCATGAAAGAATTTTAATAAAACAGAAATTCCGCCTTTTATCAAAATTACTGCTCTGTCAAAAAAGCAGTTAACAATTTGTCAAACATATGTCAAATCAAAATCAAAGACAATTATTTTTAATTCATAAGATAAGTTTAGAGACGCAAAAGTAAATTTAATGACACAGCCTCTACAAAATAATAATGCTACTACATTCATTAAATTAAGTTGATAAAAAAGTAATAGGGGTTAAAGTATGAAATTGCCGTTTTATAGTAATAGATACTTTGAATTGACATAAAACCTTCATGGTGTGAGATTTTCGAGTGAAACTTTTTTCACATGATACCTATGAGGTTCTTGTTTTAAAAAATGTGCAGCATTCGATTTTCGACTTTCAATTGTTTTTTTTATTCAGCTTAGACGGGAAAGTTGGATACTTCGAAAATCCGAGTAATCTTTGAATACGAGTTCCGACGCGGAACTAACGCGGCAGAAACGGCTCGCAATATCAATGCTGCGTTTGGAGAGGAAGACTGCTAATGAACGAACCGTGCGTTTTTGGTTCAAACGCTTTCGTAATGGAAATTTCGACTTGAAGAACGAACCACGTGGAAGACCGCCCACACAGGTGAATAACGCTGAATTGAAGGAGATGGTGGAAGCCGATCCGAGTCAAACTACCCAGGAATTAGCGGCATGGTTTAACGTTACCTTACCTACAATATTGACTCATTTGCATCAAATCAACATGATAAGAAAATATGAAAAATTGGCGCCTCATGGTTTGACTGATCTGCAGAAAGAAACGAGTGTTGAAACTTGCGTTGCCTTGTTGAATCGGTACAGAAATGAAGGAATATTGGATCGAATTGTGACATGTGACGAAAAGTGGATTCTTTACGATAACCGAAAGCGAAAAATGCAATCAAAGAAGAAAATGCCCAGTTCAAACGCCGCAACAGTGCCCTAAGGCAAAGCTTACCAATAAAAAGGTAATGGTAACTGTTTGGTGGTCTATTCATGGTGTTATTCACTATAGCTTTCTCAGGTCTGGTCAAGCAATAACAGCAGATGTTTACTGTGCCGAACTTCGAACAATGATGGCGAAACTAGCAGTGAAACAGCCCCGACTCGTGAATCGATCTTCACCATTATTGCTCCATGATAACGCAAGACCTCATACTGCACGAGAAACCGTTGTAACTCTACAGGAGCTGCAGTTAGAAACCATATGTCATCCTCCGTACTCGCCAGACCTTGCTCCAACGGACTACCATTTTTTTCGTGATTTGGACAATTTTCTACGTGGTAAAAAATTTTCTTCCCAAGAGGCAGTACAAAATGCTTTCACACAGTTTGTCGAATCTACATCCCCAGAGTTCTATCGCAAAGGCATAAATGAACTTCCGATTAGATGGCAACAATGTATAGATAATGAGGGTAAATATTTTGATTAAATAAATATGTTACAGTTTAGAAAAAAACGAGTTTTATTTTTTCAGTACAAATCGGCAATTTCATATTTTAACCCCTAATATAATGGTAAAACATTGTGGCTGCACTACGAATTCAGGGATTTTTGTTACTGCATCTACGATTACATTGGGAGGTTGATACTACTCCTACTAAAATCGCTATAATGTGGACTCGATCGGGTATAATGTGGGCAGCTACACGAGCAACTGATCTACTTGTTACATGTAACAAGCAGCAACAGCAGGATCGCCTAACCGCCTGTTGCACCCTTAGCTGCCGCCTAATAAACAAACAAACTAATAATTTTTTTGAAGATGAGATGGTTTGGCCTGGCCTACTTCCGATGATAGTTTAAATTAAGATTACTCTTTTCAATACGTGATCTCTATTAAATGAAGAATAGATAATATCCTGTATTCTCAAAGTTACTACCTAACTAATGATACCTACTTAGAAATATTCAAGAGCATTGATCAACCAAAATACAATATCTACAATATTTATTCCATGTCATAAATTGACATAAGAAATTGGTACAAAAGAGGAATGTCAACTGTAGGTATTTACAAGTTTTTTTATGAAAGAAGTTTTTTGGTTTAGTAAACGAGTGGCAAAATAAAAGAAAATGTAATTAACTTTTATACGTAACTATTTATTTTCTTCAGTACGAATAAATCATATTTTTACTTATAAAAACCTGTCTTCAGGGCGGCCTTCGAAAATATCAGCACTTTGCAGCTGCGAGCAGCAGGTCGTGAGTCCCTTATAGACATTAGAACTACTCGCTTACCGAGGGACAGACCACCAATGGATGATTATGATCCAAGACAACACAGACTACCTAAGCAACCTATAAAGTAGGTAATTCATTTTTATTAGGCACCTAGTTTCTATACGCATTTAACAATCAGTATGTGTAGCGTACCTACTATAAAATTGACCAAGTAGGTAATAGGTAGGTATAATGTTTTTAGCTTTTCCATTGAATTAAATACCATACCATCGGTCTATGTCTCTCCTCTCTCGGCCTTACCACAACTCCTAAGGCTCACCACAAACAATCTTCAACTCTTCATATCTAACCACCACTGGTGAACTTCTTTAAGTCGTCGATTGACCTGGCCCGAGGACGTCCAGCGCTGCACTTCCCGATATGTGGCAATAAAGACAATTTCAATCAAAGTGTAATAATGAATAATACACTTCGCATTTATTTGTATTTGTCTTAACAAATTAATAATTGCAAATTATTTTATTTAGAGTATCAATGGTGTACTTCAACGTGCTGCGAACGTTGTTTGGTGCCGGAATTCTAGCACTACCACTAGCCATAAGTCAAGCGGGATTTATATTGGGCTCTTCAATGGCACTTTTTACTGTATTTCTGATTGTTCACTCACACCTTACTTTGGTATGATCTGTTATATTTATTTATGTGTAAGTTAGGATAAGTACCGTGCGCTAACTACCGTATAAGTTAGGATTGGGGGAGGCCTATGTCCAGCAGTGGACGTCCAAGGGCTGAGAAAGAAGTTAGGATGCTGCTTGCTGCTTTTCATCGATTTACCTATTTATTCGAGTCAGAAAAGTCAAATGTGCTAAACGCATAAGTTTTGACGGATATTATTTTTAAAGAAACAAACTAACTCTTAGATTAATTAGGTACCTAATTCCAATTATGCAAACTCTCTTATTATGTTAAATTCATTTATGAGTTACATTAAAATTTTTCATGTCATTTTTATGACAAACATGTAGGATACCTGTTAATTTTTTCCATCTCATTATTACCATGTTTTAGCAAGTAAATTCCGAAAGTTGCAGAGAATCCAACAGTCCACCGGTATATAGGTGAATATTGTCGTCAATGGGTATTTGCGATATTTCAACGTGCCTAGGTACTAAGGAAAAACGTAGGCACATCAGCAGACGCGTTGCCTACTTTTGCAGATTTCGAAGTTAGGATTTAAAAAAAGGATTGGGTAAGATGAGGAATAATATTGAATTAGGAAAAGAACGTATAATGGAATGTGGGACTATTCTTAACCCATTATACCTTTATTTCTAACTCATTTTCGACAAATCGTGAGCTCCAACTCCGACTCGTAAGTAGTTGCTCCTTAAGTAGGAATTTTTAATTATCACTAACTTGATGTAGAATAAAAACATCGCGAAGAAATCGGGTAATTGAAAAATCTGAGGTTTATTAATATTCACCAATCTACAGTAGTCCATGTGAGGATTAACCTCAACCTCACAACCCCAAATTAATTGAAGGGACAATTTTAACCAAAATTAATAAGCTCATCATACAGACACTCCAGATTAGAACCGTGCACGGCAGGAATAAGTTGATAACTCTATACTAAGTATAATATATAATATAAATATATAAAAATGCATAAGAAAATATATAAAAAAATACTAGGTAGGTAAGTATCACTTTGAATTTACAGTGAAAAATCAAATTCTTCAATACCCGATAGCTCCAGATCGATTAATTTCAGCATTCTCGCAACAGTTGATTTTGACTTATCAAGTTATCACCTTATTTCCACCATGCACAGATTTATTCCTAACTGAAACTATCACGTTAGATAACGTCACATATAAGTGTACAGCAACTTTTCAGCTTTGGTGTTTAAACGAAATCAGTCGGCAATTAAAAGTTCCATACATATCGTACAGATACGGATTCCGTATGGCACTGCTTCATGGACCGCTCTTTTGTCGAGTTATCGGTCGACGTGGACCGTAAGTACCTACAAGTTTATTCCAGGTAAAACGAATAAGAACACAGTCGAAGATTAAAGGGCGTGATTCGGTCATAAACATTCTGACATCTATACGGGGACAAGTTGATAAGATTGGCTTGTGCTGGATGGAGGTGGTTTGTGGTGCTGGAGGTGAATTGAACTTGTGACGCACCTTAGGAGAAGTCTCGATATGTCACCAAACTCGATATGTAACAACAGGGTTTCGGGCCATAGTTCACTATGCAGGCCCTGTGCGAATTTGTGGATGCGCATTCCACAAGCCCCAGATTTCTTTTTAATCCTCGGACATATGGATTTCCTCACGGTGTCTTCCTTCACCACCGTGTGTTAGTAGTAACTGAAAATCCGTACTTACGTAGAAAGTCAGTGAAACGGGCTCGGCTTTGGACTCATGACCTAACAAACGAAAGTCGAGAATAGATATCGTCAACGCTCACATCAGAAGTAGTCGTTTATTTCTTTTAGGAGCATATCGTCCTAAAAGCAAATAGTCTTTCAAAGTAAAGCCTGCACAAAGCAAATCAATAAAGCAAATCGTCCAAAATCTAATTACCAAAATACATTTTAGAGAATTTTTATCAAATTCAGTGCCCTTCTTTCTAGTTTTCATAAAATTATACAAGGCCGATATAATCGTAGTCACGCATATGTTCAACACGCATAATATTCAATAGGTACCGTAAACTGCCGCAACATTGCCTAAGTTATACGCTTTTTTAAAGATATCTTCGAAAATTTAAAAGCTATTTTCAACTTTTCTATGTACTAAATAAAGTTCAAAATCTTGTCGTTGGGATATCATGGTGATATTACATTATATTACTAAAGGAGTAGATCTGTAACGACATTTAATACCAGGCAAAGTTGGGCTGAAAAATCGCAACTTTGCCTACGTTGTTAAAAAGTATTACAAGACACAAATCCACAAACTCTCCACTCTATATTGAACTATATTCTTATATCATGTTAGTGTTTATTTAAAAATCGAAAAAATGTACATAAGTAGCCTAAATTAAAGCCAGGCAATGTTGGGATGTAAATTTTGGTCATTTTCATACATTGACAAAGTCTTGTATAGGGTTGTCACAAATTTAGAAATGAACGACTTTTTTTGTCACAGTGTAATAATTTCTTATACATTATTATTACTTAACATTAACAATATTATTAACATTAACATTATTACTTATAATAAGTAACATTTCTTTAGAAATGGACATAGTTATGAAGAAAACATCCAATCCATATTTTTGGGTGAAACGGAGTATTTCGCTCTCGGCTTTAAAAATACCACTTAATTTGTCCTAAATGGTTCGAAAAAGGTTTTATTTAAATGTTTAATGATCAAATAAACAGGCAAATGCTGTAAGCAAAAAATTAATTTAACTAATTTTACTTAATATTTATCAGGGGAATATAGACTATATTGAAAATTAATTGGCCTCGTCGCCCGACTTTAGGGTTTTGTAAAACCTTTTCAATGTCTAGACGTGTGATCTCGGATATGTCTTCCACTAATGGCCAAGAAAATGTTCCCTTGGTGTTCTTTCTCAGATATTTCGTTAAATATGTACCATTGCTTTCATTATGACTTATAATCAAACCAATGTAGTATATATTGACTTTCCTTGCAAGGAATTTAACTAGTACATATTTTCCTACAGTAACGTCATCAGTGGAATCTTCTTCAGTGAAATTTAAATTATCTTCATAAAAACTTTCAGTATCACTCTGTGAGTCTACGAATGGGCCATCTTCTGAAGAATCATGCAAAGAAAACGATGAAGTTATACTGTCTGAATCTGACCCTTGGCTTTTGTCTAGTTGTCTGAGTGAAATATTTGATAATATTTTTCTGTGTTCAACAGGAACACAAGAGGTTGGAGGGTCATTTTCACATGCCTTTGTAAATAAAGTGCGGTTATTAGAAATGTATAAGTTCTGTGGTGCTTCGAAATTCACAACCACACCTGGAGGAATGTTTATATTTTGATAAGAAGAACTAGCTTCTAATCTTTCTGTATTCGGTATTGTTGTAAAGTCTTCGGTTGACACAGATTCCCCTGGTTTTATATGGACTTTTTTATTTCTTTTCCTGTTTATGTTATTATAGGGAGATCTTGATTATTTTAAATAACTGAGAAGAGCATTATTAAAGGTAACCTCTGGTTTCCTATTCTCCACGTTGTAATCAGGTAGTTTTCTTAAAACTTCTTCAGGGTTTAAAGGGTGTATCCCAGTGGCCTTGAATCCATTCTTGATTGTTTCTATTTGATTAATTTTTATTGCATCAATTAATGATTTTAGTAATTCTGGAAAAATACTTTTGTTTAAGGAATTACTGGACGGGTGTCGTACTTTCAGTCGAGTAGAATATTGCGCCACGTTCTTTTTAAGGGTCTAAAAAATGAGACATCAAGTGGTTGGGTATCGTGAGTTGAATTGGGTGGTAGAAAAACAAAGCGAATATTGTTATCACGACATTTCTCAATAATGCTTATGTTTAAATGCGAGGACAAATTGTCCCCTATCATTACTTTGGGTTCCGGTGAGGTTTGTGCCCAGGGTATTATAATAGTATTGAACCAATCTTCAAAGGTTTGATTATCAAACCAACCGGATTTCGATTTATTAAATCTTGTACCGGGCGGCCCTTTTTCACACCAGTTACTCCACAGATTTTCTGCCTTATAAACTACGTATGGAGGAAATAATTTTCCGGATGCAGTGGCCGCGAACATGAGAGATATTGCAGTTTTAGTACTGTTGAGAATTTTATTAGGATACTTAACACCTCTTTTAAAAATGCATCTCAGGCTACCGGGATCATCAGATAAATTAGTTTCATCGTAGTTCAGAATGTGCATTAGTTAAACTTACTTTTAGGTTATCAAAATATTCGTTATATTCACTATAAGTTTTTGTAGCCCGTACAAGCTTAATATTTTGAGTCGATCTCGTCGTTAATTTATTTTTGTGCCTATTTAAAAAATTCCTAATCCATTTTTCGCCTGGCATCTTATTATTAAAAAGTGCGGATTTTTCATTTTTTTTAAGGTAGTCATAAACGATTATTCTCAATTCTGAACGTGTTAAAGGACTGCCATAATTGGCGCAAAGAATCAACGCTTCCACAATTCTTGACTCCTCCTCTTCAGACAATTTATTAGGACATCCAACTTTACGCATATGTTTCAGCTTTACTTTATTTAAAATTGTTTTTCTTGGTATCCCAAACTGTTTTTCTGCTTCATATGAATTTAAATTTTTGTTTTTTACCAAATCTACTGCTAAATTTAGTAAGCTATCTTCATAATCTTTGTAGCGCCTGGCACCTGGCTTTCTTCTATGTTTTTCCATTGTGGACCTAAAAATAAAATAATATATATCAACTGCTTAATTAAAGTAATTTTTAATGTAATACGTAGTAACTTTACCTAATACTTTACCTAATGTATTAGGTATTCGTTTCGTTGTTAAAAAAATATCCAATTAAACAAAATTACATTATAAGGCAAATTAAATGATAAAAAAAATAAAATTATATAATTTCAAAAATATAACTACAACAACCCTACCGTAGATAAAGTTGAGGTTACTTATTTATCAAACTTATCCCTTCTTTGCCTAAGTCTAATTTATTTTAGAACGCTTGACGACAAAACGAATCTAGCAATTGCATTATATTAAAGAAGACTAAATCGATAAGATAACTATATTACCAAAACTTAAACAATATTCTATTTCGACTTACCGAAAAAGTTTTGAGCATCAGTATAAATTCCCGTCTCCTTCTTGACGTTCAAAACGGCACTGACGTGAAGGTAGGTGACATTAGTACTATGGCGACCATTTTTTGTGTTGTCAGAATATCTTTACAAAATACACCATTGGTTTCAGTGATGCAACATAAATATTTTGCGAGTTATCAGCATATTACTATTTTAGGCAATGTTAAAGACTTGTGGTAAAGTTGCGACGTTTTACGGTACGCAAAACGTGTTTAACGTTTTGCGTAATGATCATTTAACGTAATTGAACAATGCGTATTGAGCATTTTGGGTATTAGAAATTTTGCGTATAACATTATGCATGGCGACGCATATAGCTATAGCTGTTACTTTCTTGAAGAAAATATTATTTTTAAGACCATTTCTATCATTTGATCCAGAAAGATGAAGTGTGCTCGGAAGTACATAGAAAGCACGAAAATGAATAGTGACACTAAAGATGAAAATTTTCTGAAATGCATTATGGACGATTTGCCTTGCCTTGCTATTTGCTTTTTGGACGACATGCTCGTAAAGGGTTTATTTTACCAGACATTAAGTACATACATAAATACGAATTTTCTACGTGCGATTCTACCTTTCGTTAAGAAATATTCGTTAAATATTCTTTAAATATAAATTATTCGTTTCGTTTATATAATATACCTACTTATAGTATCTAATCTATTGTGTTCATATTACAGTACTATCATAGCTGTATTCATGATTCTAAGTCAGCTTGGGATTTGTACCGTCTTCGTTATATTTACTACGGACAGTTTGAGAGATGTTAGTATTATACGTAGAGCAATAAATGGTATAAACAGACCTGGTAACAATAATGGTTTTCATATGGATGAAAGCGCTTGAAATGTTTAGTTAAAAAGAATACTATTTCATCAATGCTTTAATAAAGCGAGGGATTTTAGAATCATGCATTGGTTGGTCCTTTTTTGTTAGTTTTTGTTGGAAATGGATTTTGTACACTCTCTAATACAAAATTAAAACATTAAAAAATAAATATAACTAAAATAAGAAGAAATAAAAGTAAGAAATTAAATCTTTAAAAAAATAGTTTGGACACTTTATGTTTTAGTTCTATTTCATTACAACAATTACAAATATTATCATGGGAGGATTAAAGACCATTGGTGGCTGGATGATAAAAGCCGAAGTTTGTGTGTGTTGGCGAGCCTCTGCAGAGGTCTATATCCAGTAGTGGAGAGACATATGCTGATGGTATGATATGTAATGTAATTGCCTTATTGGTACTTACAATTATTATAATTATTTTGTTAAATGGTTTAATTTTTAAAAATCAATAACTCAACAAGATTTTGTCTGATACCGAAAGATCATAGGACTAAATATAACATTGGTAAAAGTTGGATTGATATCAGCCAATAACGTCCCACTGCAGAGTACAGGCCTCCCCTAGTAAGTAATAAATTACTGGGGGTTCAGGGGGATAATCCACCACTGGGGCTCAGTGCAGATTGGTGGATACACATACCTTAGATTTTTTTATGGATTTCCTTACGAAGTTTTCCCTCCCCGTCGAGCTAGTGACATTTTTTTAAAAGTTGTTTGATTATTTTTATTTTATAATCCTTGTTTTAGATAATGGATTGGTCGTCTTCCAAACCAGCCATGCTAACGTTAATTTTACCATACTTATTCCTTGAGTACAACATGAGGACTTTGAAAATTGTCAGCTATATATCCATGGCTGGTAGGTAATTCCAGGATTTTTTGCTTCTATACTCGTATATAATTATTTTCATCAATCATTATTACATTATACATCATCTGTGTTGTGTAGGTATTTATATCTATACCTATACTCTAAACAAATATATAAAGAGGTAAAATTGTGTTTGTGGCTATGTTGGGGGTAATCTCTGGAACTACTGAATCGATTTCAAAAATTATTTTATAAATAGGAAGCTACATTATCCGTGTCTCATATAGGCTATATTTTATTTTAAAATTTTGAAAAATAAAATTTGAAAAAAAAAAAAAAAAGCTAAGTGTAGCGAGGGCGGGTCGCTAGTATTGTATAACTAGCTTTATAGATTATGGGTTAGGTAGATATATCTTAGCCAATTAGTTTAGTATATCCTATCTATAACTATAAAAAAATTCATAAAAATATATGTGAAAGTAGGTATACGTTCTGTTCTCTATTTTCAATGGTTAACAAAATAAATATCTATAAAAAATCATGAGAAATGAAAATAATTCGAAAAGTTATAAACTGTTGAATAACTCACGAAGTGAAAAAATATAGTTGTAATATCTACAAACTGGAAGTTACAGAATTACGACCCAATGTTCCATTTTGGAGATATTCAATTGATTACCAATTTCGGAGTTCACATCATCATCAAAAAAAGCCAAATCCCCCGCAAATAGCGGTTTACTTGTGCCACCTTTCTAAGTAACTTACATGTGTAGACTTTCTAAGTAACTTAGACGTGTAGACTTTCTAAGTAACTTAGATGTGTAGACTTTCTAAGTAACTTAGATGTGTAGACTTTCTAAGTAACTTAGATGTGTAGACTTTCTAAGTATGACAAAAAAATATGTATAATGAAGCCTTGAGGCCGGTAAGTACATCTTTTTTAATTTGACTATAAATAGAAAACTATCTCTATTTTTCAGGTAACATTATGACTTTAGTCAGTATAATATTGGTAATCTATGTATTGATGATACGAAACACCGATGAATACGTGTTCTATACAATCGATCCGTTTGCTCTATATTTTGCTTTTGGTCTTTTCCTTTTTAATATGAGCGCTGTTGGAGTTGTAAGTTACTTTTATTTATAAAATAGCTAAGCTAATGTATCACTGCAAATAAATAACAGAATAACAATAACAGAAATAACAACGCAAATCACAGAATTTTAAAAAGATGACATAATATACGGGAGTTTCACGCCTCGCCATGCGCACGTCTATAAAGATAGACGATCGATAAAAGATACAACCGATAATCGACTTAAACGATCGAGTAGACTCGATCGTTTAAGTTGAAATATTGCTTGCCTAATAAGTAATAAGTGAATAACGAAAGTTATTAATTTTTATTTATTAATTTTGCAAATCAGACAGTACATTAACACTTTACTATGTAAAGGTTTCTATATTTACTTGATGACATCATAAAGTGGTTTCGTATTTTTTTCACTCTGAATCTTTTTTTGTACATTCTTCGATATTATGAAGTATGGTTATTCAGATTAGAAGAAATGTAATCTGAGTATGGTTGTATTATATTTATATAACTTATAATATGTCCATGCACTATTTAATATAATAAAAATGATAGGTTCAAATCTGATTTGTAAACAACCCACGTGTATTTAGTAGATAGTTATTTAGATTAATATCCCTTCCTAATAATAAAAAGACAAAATTAAAAATTTTGATAAACCACCGACGGTAAAATACTCTACATTTTAAAAGGTTAAAATAAAACTATAAACCAGTCTTATATTTTTATTTTAAGTTTTAAGTTAAGTAATTAAGAGTTTTTTTCAGTCGTCGGGAGTTTATCAATTTTTTTAATTTTCTCTCTCTATTTCAGCTTTTTAGTTAATTTGGTTGTACTGATATACATATAATAAAACTGTAGAACCAGCGTGTCTGTACATTGAATATATTTACCAAAAACTGATTGGGAGCGATGAAGGAAGAGTATCAGAATACAAAAAGACGATTTTGAAAATTTTTGTCTGTTGTCTGTCTGTTCGAACACGCTAATCTCCGAAACTACGGAACTGATTTTCATGGGGTTTCCACAGATTAATTAAACTTAGCTTGGCGTTTCGAATACTTAGGCTTTGTTTCATCGAAATCGACTGACGGGAAGAAAAGGTATCCCAATTTAGACTCTACGTGGCTCTCTCCCGTGTTAGTGACGCAAACAAGCTCTTTGTTCATGTTCCCGACCATTCCATATCAAACGTTGTATACAAAGAAGCTTTATAAATCAAACTAAAATTCCACGTGTCCGAAGTCGCGGGCACAGCTAGTACTGAATAATTTGCATGCGCCGCGCGCGTGGTATTTTCTTTTATTTCGCTATTATGTACATAACATGTCAAAAGTTGACACGTCCGCAGATGTGCTGTTTACTTTTCGGAATTAAGAATAACGATTTGGAAGAAATAAAGATTGGGAAAGAATGGGAATGGGATATATCATATTATCACCCCGTCGATTTCGCTTTCTTCAATCCAACGGATGAGGAAAACGAGACAGGATGGCATGAGATGGGAAAGGAAGGGACTCTAGTGTTGACAACTTTCACTCACTTCCGAACACATTTATAGGTACATAGCGGTCTTCTGTAGGAGTGAGAAAGCTCGCCCAGTCAGACATGCCCAGTCTGCTGTAATTTTACATTATCGTCCTTCCTTTTGAACTAGAACTGTTCATCGAACTACACAGTCAAAAAATTAGTCGACACACGATAGTTCGTCTGTCAAATTACAAATAGGTATTCGAACAAATACATTCAGTTAGAAATTATAATCACGTTTGTACACATAAATCTTCTGTTGGAATGAAATAACACAACCACTCGAACTCACCCAGTAGGCTGTATCATTCTCCTCTATGTATTAGAACTGCTCATTGAACCAAACAACTCCTAAAATGACTTCATTCACCACTACTGTATCTCCAAATTTCAAGGAGTTCCCTTACCCACCTCCTTACACCCCATCCCATCTTCAGCATCAGATGCTGACAGTTATGTGTATAATATACATACACCTCTTTAACTATTCACTTCAGAAAGACGCATTCGAATAAGTATGTACAATTCGTTTAGAAGTTCTAAAGCATTATAAATTCAAACTTGGTACAGCAGCGCCTCCTGGTGAGTTACAACCATAACAGCGATCCTCAAAAACGATGCAAAGTGCAATTAAACGTTTCTTTTTTTTTTTTGAGGTGCCAGACGAGCATACAGTCCACCTGATAGTAAGTGGATACTGTAACCCATAGACATCCGCGATACATGCCAACATTAGTCCAAAATGACAAACGTTGGCACGCCCCCGGATGCGCTGCCTACCTTTGGATATAAGAATGGATTTGGAGAAAGGGTTGGGGAAATGGGGAGGGATAGGATGGGAATGGGCTCTGGCACATCTCACTCACTACCGAAACACGTACGTACATTAGGTAAATAAGATAAAGTGGGAAACGCAGTACATTTCAAGGTAGTCTTCTGTGAGTTTCCATTTTGGAACTGTGTATTTTGGAATTAAACGTTTCCAAAATACCGCTTCAAAATCGGTCTAGCCGTTTCAGAGAAACGTGGAAACAAATGGGTATTGAATCCTTGATTTTAGATACTGTCCATGGATAAGGCGCTAGTGGAACCAATACATATGACAAAACGCTGTGGCATTATACATAACAGTTGGATGGTTTTAATGATATTGGGAACATTTTTCGGCTGTTACGGCTACTGGAGTGTTGGTACTATAGAAGAAAACATATTACGATCACTACCATTAGACGATTAGTAAGTATAAACTACTTGAGAATAAATATTTTTATAAAAGGTGGCAATGGTATGGATATATATCTCAGTTACCAGATGAGAAGTGATTACTGCCACTCATTGACACCTGTAACTCTAGGGGGAGGAGAAGTGAGTACGCCGCCGCCTATCTTGCAGACTCTTAGATCACTGCTCTCTTGAACTCCCAGAACTCCGTGTCGCAATTCAATGGAAAACCTCAGGCTGCAGTTTGTTCACCATGTGTTGAGGAACGCACTGTACGTATGTAATATGTACCAATATGTCATTGCGTAAGAAATGTGGATAGTTTTATCTACGAAAGTATACAATAATGTTTTCTCGTAACTTTGGGTAATAAAAAATATCATTTTTTTTTAAATATAAGAAACCCTGTCTATACGAACTACTAGTACCTACTAGTCATTTTACCCTCACTACTACGTGTTTTTTTATATAATAATGCAGCAGACCAGCATACAGTCCACCTGATGGTAAGTGGATACCGTCGTCCACAGACATACGCGATATATGCCACCATCAGTCCAGAATGACAAACGTTAGCACGTCTCCGGAGGCGTTGCCAACCTTTGCAGATTAAGGAATGGATTGGGAAAATGGGGAGGGATAGGATAGGATGGGAATGGGCTTTATAGGTATATACCACTCACTACCGAAACACGTACATTCATTAGGGAAATACGATAAAGTAGGAAATACAGTACATTTCAAGGTACCTAGTCTTCTGTGAGAGAGGGGTAACGTGGCCTGTCCAGTGCGCCCAGCGGCTGTGGGAATGCAGCGTGCACTATCCCCCTATAAGTAGGATAAGTAGGCAACAGATTAAAACTAAATAAGGGTTCGTTTTTCTACTCGCATTTTGTTTGTAGTCATATTTTATAATTAGCTCCAGATTGAAACCTCGAAATAAAAAAATGTGTTGAATGTAAGTTTTGCGTGTTAGTTGTTAGTTTTAGCGTTGAAAAATCATAAAATGTCAAAGCATTGCACATTATTATTATAGGCACCTAATTTTAAATATTATAATAAGTCAATGGCTATTCTTGCCCGTCTCTCTGGATGCGTACGGCACACAGCCCACTTGACTTTTGCGGTCTTAATGCCTACATCAATTATATCGATATTTCCCGTGAATGATGACCTAAGGTGGTTGTAGACCAAAGAGTTCTATATCTTCCTTAAGCCTGAAAGGGGTTACACGGTATATGACTAAATACGACTACGTTAAAATACAAAAAATCAAAACTTTTTTTTAATTTAGTCTTAAGTAGGTCACAATGGGGTATGTACGATTTTTTTGGAACTGCTCTATTTTATTTTATATTTGAAGGAATAAGGTTCCGCATTTCCAAAAAAAAAATTCCTTTTGTTGTTCAGGAATAAAAAAATATGTATTTTTGTATTTTTGCTCCGCTGCAACGGTTATTCTACGGATGTAAGGCGATTATTCCTTTGCCAACGAAAAAAAGTCAAGCGCTATGAAATGAAATTGACCATGACAGATAGATCTATCGATGAGTAGAGGTGGGCAGTAGCAGGTTTTTGTGGAAACGAAACAATAGCAGGTTTCGAATACCAATAACGGTTTCTGAAACTATTTATTCTCAGTAGCAGCTTTTTTCGACCACATTTGTTTTTAATACGTTATCTACTCAATAATCGTGCAGTTTGGGAACGAGTTGCGGGTACGCTATTGCTTCGTTTTGAACTAGTTTGTGATGTATTTATTGTGATGTTGATTCACTAATATTTACTTATTTACAGTTTATAATACACTCCCACTTAATTAACCTAGTATTTTTTTTAAATTTGCTATTTTGAAATCGTTACGAAAATAATTAAGTACATATTTAAAAACTATAAAGGTGATATAAATTAAACGCGAACTAAAACAATGCAACTTATCATCACTGATCGCTCAATCACACTTTCGGCGAAAACCTGCTACTGCCCACCTCTAGTCATCCATGCGTCTATTCGTCATTGTCAATTTTATAGTGCTTGACATTTTTTTTTGTTGGCAAAGGAGTAAACGCCTTACATCCGTAGAATAACCGTTGTAGTGGAGCCAAAATATAAAAATGGATATCGTTTTTATTTCTGAACAAAAAAAAAAATTTTTGTTTTTTCATACTTCCTAAACTTAATCCTACTTACAAAAAAAATATCAAGAAGTTTTGTAACTTTTCATAAAATGTCATACATTGCCCATTGCAATCGCAATATCCATAGAAAATACGAAAAAGTTGAAACAATTTACACTTTATCTGACCACTCGAGCGCGCATCGTCCACCAATACAAAAGAGAACTATCTTAGGTCAAAGGTCATATCGGTTGATAGGTCATAAGAGTCATAAGCACTAAAATCTAATATTTTCCTGCAGTTTTGCCCTTACAGCCATTGGTCTGTTTATGGTTGCAATTATGTTCGCATACCCAATACAAAGTTATCCAGCGATACAGATTATCTTAGACGTTTTCAAGAATCGCGACCTTTACAACGAACCGACAGAAGAGGCATTAAATACAATAGAGGCTATCTCCAGACCAGTCTTTGTGTTATTGACGTGTAAGTATATTGTACAATTTATAACTTTTGTTCTTAATTCAATTAAGACCCTTTTTACCATTATAATAACTTTACCGTATCAATTAGAATTAAGTAAATTATATTAAGTTACTCCCAATTACACTACTGTACAATACGTCGCGATTGTTGCAATGTACTCTATCTTCACTAGAGGCAAATGTATTTCTTGTTCGCTGCAACAAAATTATTGAAATTTTGCAGTGGTGCTAAACGGGTAATACTCGGACCATTGATGGTCCGTAAGGACTCTATGAGTGGTATGGAAAGTTATTAAGTCTAATGTGTAAATTAATAAATGGAATGTGTGATATTAGCGAACCAAAGAATCAAAATTATTCTTCAGACTATTTTTAGTGATAATGTATTTTTTTAATATATCTTGCTTTTACAGTCTCAACTCTAATTTTCACACACTCTAAGCATTGGGGCATAACTTTCCTAAACATTTTCTCGGCGACATCTTTAATTAAAATAAAAGTACAATAATTAAAACGTTCTTTCTTTTCAGTTATGATCTGTTACTTAATACCTTTTCAAGGACCTTTCGTCGCGTTTGTCGGTAATCTATGCACCACCATGCTGGCATTAGTTTTCCCAGCTTTGATGGAGATATGCATTAGGTATCCGCAGAATTACGGCAAATATCAATTTTACTTCGTGAAAAACGCCATCATTATCGCCATTGGTATATCTTCGTGGGTGTTCGGTGTTGGCATATGTGGTTACCTCATATACATTCGGATTCTTGCGATGAATTCACCACACAAAGATATCTCATTCTTTCGCTAATTATTTACCGATGTGCATATAATAATATTTCATTTCATTAAAAAATAAAACAGTAAATACATTTTTATTATTTGACCTAAGATTAATACGAACAAAAAGATGGTCCGTCGTCTACAAGCTACTCCTGTAATCCCTGAGCTAAAAACCCATTACGCAACACCATCAGAATTATCTTTTTGGTCTTTGCATATCCAAGTTTTCTTACGGTGTTTTCCTTTACGACCCTGGTGATCTGGTCAGGACTGGAACTCACGATGGCGAATACGCTCTACGCGATCACCGCTCTCATAAGTGTCTTTCGGGGAGATAAATGTTTGTAGCATGTTAGGTATTGTTACTGCTCTGTATATCACAGTTATTTTAAATATTACGAATTTCGAGATAAACCTATTCCGTCACTGCTTTAAATGCAATATAGTAAGTGAAACACCATAAATAACATTGAAAATCAACAAAATCCCTTGAGTAGGTTTGCAGTTTATTGCAGAAAACAGACACGAGAGGCATTTTAAGGATAGATTATGTATAGGTACCTAATGTTAATGATACAGGTCACAAAAATGGCTGTGACACAGACTTTCGCATATTTTGATTTTGAATCTCCGTCATTAATTATTTCTTGACAAGTTATTGTCAGTGATATATATATATACGAGTATAACATCTTTAGCGAGCTTGACAATAGTTTTACTGTCATGAAGGTCATTGACAAACGGAGATTTACTCTTAGATTTATTTAGGCAACAATGGTGATCAAACGACGACTTTTGAAAATTTTACGCCATATTTTAATGTATAGAAGAAGAAATTTAAAGTGATGCGGTCATATCTCAGTTGTTTTGTGCTCTTTAATTTATTAGCATTAAAGACACCTATGAACATAGCAATTTCTCAACCGTAAGTGTATATCTAACAATACATGCATGTCTAACCAGACATATACAATAATATGCGAAAAAAAATACTTATAATTTAATGTAAAAAAAACGACTTTTTTCACAGAAATGTCACACCATTATGGACTTGGGAGTGCGTAAATGAAAGATGTGTGCCTTTAAAAGCAACGAAAACATCCAAATGGCAAACAATTACTACTTGTAACATGTTATGTAGATCACTGCAGCTTTGGCCTCAGCCAACTGGACAGGTGAGCCTCACCCCCGCAGCCGTGCCTATACGTGTAGACTTACTCCAGTTACGTATAGTGACGTCTCCTTCTGCAGAGGTGTATGAACATTTACAAGATGCATTTGACGTCTTGCGTAATGATTTGCGGAAATTGGAGCGTTTATCACATGGCTTCGCAGAATGGCGTAGTGTAGTCTTGCGCGTCTCCGTCAACGGTTCCGGCGATGCTCGTATGCGTCTCACCACTGATGAGAGCTATAAGCTTTCACTACATCATAGCAGTAACACAAGCTCCTTTGTAGCAGACATCTTCGCCCACTCCTTTTGCGGTGCTCGACATGCATTCGAAACTCTATCACAGCTCATATGGTTGGATACGTATGCAGGTACCCTGTTAGTACTCGAGGAAGCAAATGTTGAGGATGCACCGCGTTTTCCATATCGTGGATTGATGTTGGACACTGCGCGGAACTATTTCTCGGTAGGTGACATAATGCGCACAATTGACGCGATGGCTGCTTGCAAATTAAATACTTTCCATTGGCATGCAAGTGATTCACAATCTTTTCCTCTAAAACTGTCAAACGTACCGCAATTATTCGAATTTGGTTCATACGGGCCGGAGTTTGTATATACGCCTGAAGATGTGCAGGCCGTTGTACGACGTGCGAGATTACGTGGCATACGCGTACTGATAGAGGTGGATATGCCTGCTCATGTAGGCGACGCCTGGCTGTGGAGCCCGAATGCAAAATTTGGTAACCTCGCATACTGCATGGATTGGACAAACACATGCTCATTACCGCCTTGCGGACAGCTCAACCCACGGAATCCCCACACATACAAGCTACTTGAACGAATTTATGGTGAAATCATTCAGCTAACCGGTGTCGACGACATTTTCCATCTTGGCGGCCACGACATCTCGGAGAGTTGCTGGACAAGCCACACTAATGATAGCGACCCCACAGAACTTTGGCTCGAGTTTACCAAATCAGTTTTGGATAGTTTGGAGTACGTGAATGGCAAATTGCCTAATCTCACTATATTTTGGTTTTCTAAAATAAGTGATAGATTAAAATCAGATTTAAAAGATTACGTCCACAGTATTGGTTTGCAAGCACACAGCACTGGCTGGGCTAAAAAATACGTGAGTGGGGTGCGAACAGTAGTGTCGCATGAGGACGCTTGGGATTTGAATAGTGGGATTGGTGCATGGTATGAGAAGAACGAAGGGTCACATTTTAATTCATGGCAGCGGATATACGAGCATCGGCCATGGTTACTTGGTGTTAGTGGGTCTGTAGAAGGTGGAGAGGCCACAGTGTGGTCAACCTCGTTATGCTCAGGTGGACTGGATGCACATATATGGCCTAGAGCTGCTGCGCTAGCGGAGCGACTTTGGTCAGACCGTCCTGAGGGAGTCACCCGGACAGTACAAGCCCGTTTAGACATACATCGCGGACGACTAACTGCACGCGGCATACAAGCTGCACCCTTATGGTCAATGTGGTGTTCTCACAACCCTTTCACCTGTGGTTAATATGAACACATTTAACTATGAAGCTATTATAGGAGGCCATCCATAAATTACGTCACACGAATTTCATGATTTTTGGAGTACCCCCCCCCGTGCTTGTCACAGGTGATCACATTTGTGTGACCCCCCTTCCCCTGGTGTGACGTCACATATTTAGCAATTTTAAATTTAGAAATTATTAAATTAAAACAACCTTATAATAATAATGATAGAGTTGGTAATACTTTAAAGTTTGTCGTTAGAGATGAAGTTTAGTTTTAATACTTTACATTTATACATGTGACGTCACGAAGCTTATGACTCGTCCGTCCCCCTTGTCACACGATGTCACACTTTGTTGACCCTCTCCCTCCCCCTAAACGTGTGACGTAATTTATGGATGATCCCTAGATTAAAAGCTATTAATTTACTAGTACCGGTTTTATTCTCTTTTTTACCTGCCGACGATATTGATATGATTTATAAAATAATAAAATTTTAATTAAATAGGACTATTCATAGTACTAAGGATAATTCACGCCTCGAGTTTAAAATCCAATAAATCATGTTAAAGGTCATAGGAAATAACACATAGATACCTAACATTTTTTTTTAATAACTTATTATCACGTTTGCTCTAAGAACTGCATTCTCCCCCATTGTCGATATATCGATATGTGTTAGATGTCGTTAGGCTAAGCTATTAGAAATCCCCTACCTCTCTTATTGCGTAGACGCTTACTTTATCAGCGACCCCCGAATTATTGTTGTAGCAATAATTTTTTAATCATAATTTCGGAATTATGAACTTTGTCCGTGAAACTTGCGACTATTTCCTAATTTCGATCAGTGAGGAAATGTTGATACAATCTGAAAGATATTTTTATTTTCAATAAATGAACTTTACGTTAGAAACACCTGGATATTTAGATTCGCAAAAACAAAACGTCATGCGAACCTACAATATTCAATAGCAATTAGCATTCTTGGACTTCGGGTCTAATATCTGGCACATGGAATTTGACGATGGTAGCGTCTAGTTAGGCAGATTCCCCACTAGGGGTAGGATAGTAGGTAGGTAGATAGGCCATATTCTCATATGATGTCGAAAAATAATATAGTCGTAGTTAAGATTTGCATTTGACTGTTTTCTATTAACCAGAAAAACCAAAGAGAATAGTTAAAGTTCTATAGGTCACAACATTGTTGAAAATAATTACGTATAAACTACAGAATAGTATAGCAGAAACTGAATTAAAGAAGATTAACACCCCCCCCCCCCCCCCCCCCCCCTATGGCAGAAAAAGTAAAACGGCCCCACGTTCCCGGCGGCTCCAGTCGCAACACCGGCGTGAACGACGGGCGCTGGTCGAGCGCTGGAGCCAGGGGTGCTAAGAATCTCCGGGCGGGATTCCACCGTCGAACGACCAGGGCTTTGAAAACGGATTACCGACGTAGGTTGTCACTGGTGACTTACAACACGCGCACTTTGAGGACAGACGAGAAGATCGCTGAGCTGGAAGAGGAGATAGGCAAGTTGCACTGGGATATATTGGGGTTATCAGAAATCCGAAGAGAGGGGGAGGACACGATAACCCTGAAGTCCGGCAACTTGTTCTATTACCGGGAGGGCGACCAGCAGTCCCAAGGTGGTGTCGGGTTTATCGTCCACAAGTCCCTCGTAAATAATGTTGTAGCCATCACGAGTGTGTCGAGCAAGGTCGCGTACCTTATACTCAGAATATCCAAGAGATATTCGTTGAAGGTCATACAGGTCTACGCACCGACCTCGACACACCCGGATAACGAAGTGGAAGCAATGTATGAGGACATTAGTAGAGCCATACATGCTTCGAAAACACACTACAATATTGTTATGGGGGATTTCAACGCGAAACTGGGCAAAAGAGGCGACGATGAGTTGAGAGTGGGGCAATTTGGATGTGGGCACCGGAATCAGAGGGGCCAGAGGCTGGCCGACTTTCTTGAGAAAGAGGGACTCTTTATGATGAACTCTTTCTTCAAGAAGCCGCCTCATAGGAAGTGGACCTGGATGAGCCCCGACGGTTCCGTTAAAAATGAGATAGACTTCATTATGGCCACAAAGAGACAAATATTCAATGATGTCTCCGTGATCCACAGGTTGAAAACCGGTAGTGATCACCGAATGGTTAGAGGCACATTGAATATAAACGTCAAGTTGGAAAGGTCCCGCCTGATGAAGTCTACACTCCGACCTACTGCTGCCCACATACAAAACCCCGAAAGCTTTCAGCTTGAATTGTCAAATCGCTTCGATTGCCTAGAGGATTGCGTTGCAGTGGACGATATCAACAACAGGTTGGTAGAAACTGTCCATACGGTGGGGTCTAAATTCTTCAGACGCCGTCGAAGAGATGGACCCCAAAAGCTCACCGACCACACCCTCGACCTCTTGGCGGAACGACGTTCGATGGCACTGCAGACTCCTGATGACGCGGAAGCATATCGGCAGCTCAATAGACGGATTCACCAGTCCTTGCGACACGACATCCGTCTCTTTAATACTAATCGTATTAAGGAGACGATAGAGCGGAATAAAGGCTCCAAAGTGTTCGCAAGAGACTTATCTATTGGGCAGAGCCAGTTGACGAAGCTGAAGAGGGAGGACGGCAGTGTCACTTCCGACAAACAAGAGGTACTGAGGGAGATCGAGGAGTTCTATGGACAGTTGTATACCTAGGTCGCTAAACCTGTTGGCAACTTGGCCAAAGACCCAAGAGCCAAGTTGACCCGACACTATACCGAAGACATCCCGGACATCAGCCTGTACGAGATTAGGATGGCCCTCAAACAGCTTAGAAACAACAAGGCGCCGGGCGAAGACGGAATCACTTCAGAGCTTCTGAAAGCGGGTGGAACACCGGTACTGAAAGTCCTTCAGAAGCTCTTTAATTCCGTCTTGCTCGAAGGTATTACGCCGGAGGCATGGAACAGAAGCGTGGTGGTGCTCTTCTTCAAGAAAGGTGACAAGACCTTGTTGAAGAACTATAGGCCCATCTCGCTTCTGAGCCATGTTTATAAGCTGTTTTCGAGGGTTATCACGAATCGTCTCGAGCGCAGGTTTGATGACTTCCAGCCTCCCGAACAAGCCGGTTTCCGAAAAGGCTATAGTACCATAGACCACATCCATACGCTGCGGCAAGTTATACTGAAGACCGAGGAGTATAACTTGCCATTATGCTTAGCGTTTGTGGACTATGAGAAAGCCTTTGATTCGATCGAGACTTGGGCAGTGCTACAGTCCCTCCAGCGGTGCCATATTGACTATCGGTATATCGAAGTGTTGAAGTGTTTGTATAACAACGCCACCATGTCAGTCCGAGTACAGGAAGGGAGCACGGAGCCGATTCCATTGCAGGGGGGTGTGAGACAAGGAGATGTCATCTCTCCGAAGCTCTTCACCAATGCGATGGAAGACGCTTTCAAGCTCCTGGAATGGAAAAGACTCGGCATCAACGTCCATGGCGAATGCATCACTCACCTTCGATTTGCCGACGATATCGTGATCATGGCAGAATCGCTGGAGGATCTTAGCACAATGCTCGGAGACCTCAATCGAGTTTCCCAACAGGTGGGCCTTAAAATGAACATGGACAAGACGAAAATCATGTCGAATGTCCATGTCGTGCCCACCCCAGTTTCAGTCGGGAGCTCGATTCTCGAAGTTGTTGACGAGTACGTCTACCTAGGCCAAACGGTCCAACTAGGTAGGTCCAACTTCGAGAAAGAGGTCATACGACGAATCCAACTCGGCTGGGCAGCGTTCGGGAAGCTACGCAGCGTCTTCTCGTCCAAAATACCTCAGTGCTTGAAGACGAAGGTCTTCGACCAGTGTGTGTTGCCGGTGATGACCTACGGCACCGAGACGTGGTCTCTGACTATGGGCCTCATAAATAAGCTCACTGTCGCACAGCGAGCTATGGAGAGGGCTATGCTCGGGGTTTCCCTACGTGATCGAATCAGGAATGAGGAGATCCGTAGACGAACTAAAGTCACCGACATAGCCTCTCGGGTTAGCAAGCTGAAGTGGCAGTGGGCAGGGCACATAGCTCGAAGAACCGATGGCCGATGGGGCAGAAGGGTTCTCGAATGGAGACCACGTACCGGCGGACGAAGCCGAGGACGTCCATCTGCTAGATGGACAGACGACCTCATAAAGGTTGCGGGCACCCGCTGGATGCAGATCGCTGCCGATAGGTCTAAATGGCGGACAATGGGGGAGGCCTATGTCCAGCAGTGGACGTCCAAGGGCTGAGAAGAAGAAGAAGAAGAACCTTTTGAGTTGTTATAAAATATCAGGTTCCTTTGGTCTTGTCTATAAGGGTTAAATCCAAGATTATTTAAACTTACTGCTCTTTTTTGGTGTTCCTTTTCGATGAGGCTGATAAAATAGTTCGATAGCGGCCACTTTGAACTTTCTTATCTTGGTACTTACTTATTTACGTGGTAGTTATCTTGCGTTTGAAATGCTATTCCAAATTCAAATTAATTTCAATTTAAGGGTTTTTCAAAATCAGTTTTCATTTGTTTTTCCGTCAAACGACTTTTTGCTTAGATATCGTTGTTTTTGTGACCATGGAAAATTTAAAAATTCACGTTATTTCCGAATATGAATTCTGTCATGGCAGCAACGCAGCACAGACGGCATACAATGTCAACGATAGATAGATAGATGTAACACAAAGTACAAGTTATTAGAAGTACAACCGGCGTCCTTATTGCTAAAGCTATTTCTTGCAGGCAACCTTTGGGTGGTGAAGAGATGTCAGTAGGCGAAATAGGGGTAGATGATGCAATAAGGAAATAATGTCAGTATATACATTCATAGATACATACATACAGAAATATATAGATATTTTATTAAGTTGTGCTTCTATCAAATCCAAGTAGCACACATCGCCATAGTCAAGTATAGGTTAGAAGTAAACTTTGCGCTAACACAACCCCTTGGTGGACTGCGCCCTGCGGTAAGACATTACGAAGCCGTCGTAATACACCTGCTGCTGAGAACATCTGCTAACCTCGGTTATTTGAGGATGTGGACCAAACACCGCAAACGAACGCACGGTAGGTTTTTGGTTTGATCGTTTCAAGAACAAGCTCCGTGAGTGACCGAAAGCTAAAGTTGATAATTTATTTATTTACAAAACTTTACTGCACATTATAGTACAAAAGGCGAGCTTAATACGTTAAGACCTTGAGGCATTCTCCACCAGCTAACCTTTGGGTTGATCAGAGAGATACATTGGAATAATTGGAGATAAAGACGAATTTACAGCAATAGTGAAAGCGGATTCATCTTAAAGAACACGCAATAATATTGATTCATTTGTGTGAAATCGGGAAGGTGAAGAAGCTCGGAAAGTGGGTATCGTAAAAGTTCGTCACAATTGTTAAACTCGGGAGACACAGCCTAACAATGTTGCAAACTTCTCCATTATAACGCTCGGCCACACACTGAACGACAGACAGTCTTAAAGTTGCGGAGCTTCAGCTGGTAACTCTCCATCATCCACCGTATTCGTCAGACTGGCGTCATCTGGCGAGCAAGACAAAACTTACTAGTAAATAGCTCGGTGTACTGAATACAGCAAAGCAGTACTTCACTCCGGGGCGACGCTTGTCGCTCTGTAAAGCTTAAGTTAAATCCAACATTGAGTACTGCTCACACCTCTGAGGTACCAGCTGGACGGGCTGAACCCTCTTGACTCCATCCAAAGACGCGCTATCCGAATTTTCGACGATCCCACTCTCACAGGTGGTTTAGAATCGCTCAGCATCCGTAGAGATGTTGCATCTCTTTTCTACCGAATTTATAATGGGGAATGTTCTGAAGAGCTGTTGGATTTGATGCCAACTTCGGATTTTTACCATCACACCGCTTGTCATCGTCGTGCGGTCCATCCGCACTTCCTTGACATAAAGTCGCTGCGTACAGTGCGGTCGAAAAGACACTTTATACCGCGAAACAAAATGTGCGAAAACAGTTGTGGAATGAACCGTCAGCTGAGGTATTTCCGTTACGTTATGATATGGAGCTGTTCAAAAGAGCTGTGAACAAGATTCTGAAAGGTCGGCGCGCACCCGCACGCCCACTGATGTTAAGGTGTCCATGGGCGGCGGTGACCACTTACCATCATGTGGCCCGCCCGCTCGCCTTAGATCCATTTTATAAAAAAAAAAGTACTGCTGGACGGGAATCGATGGATGGGAATGAAGGCGTTTTTCATTGCCTTATCGGAGTTGAAGTTTTTCCCGTGTATAAAGTTATGCGACAATTCTTCGATTAATTTTAAATATATAGTATTCATACAAAAAATATTTGAATTTTTCTATATAAAACGGCAATGTCATAGATAAGGACCTAATAAAAAAATTCAGTCTTATATAAATGTATTTTAGGTGCTTACCTACGAAATGTCCGATTTGAATGGGAAACTGATTTATTTTTGTTATAAACTTATTTACTAAGTTAAAAATAATACACAATTTTTACAATAATCAAACAATTCTCAAATTCTCGCCAAAAAGTCCCAATTACTTCAATTCTATTCAATGGTACCACAATAAGAACTAAGATTCTACTATTTCACAACATAAATATTTTTTACCTTTATAGTGAGTATTTTTTTTATATTTGGCTTCTGAAAACTAACCTTTGATCCCTATTCACCCCATTTTACGGCACCTAAAACATTTAAAATCTTTTTTATCAATATCGATAAATAAATTAACTGGAATCAGTTTATCGATTTAAATTTGAAGATTTGTTACGCACTTCCGACACACTTCTACTTAAATTGTGTTCGAAAATTTTAATAAAACAGTACCATAATATTAAATATCTAAAAAATGTAGTTATCTTAATCTCCTTAACATTATCTATTACTTATTTATCATAATATATACTTTCAGTTCTATATAGACTATTAAAAACATTTATTAATTATTGTAAATTACATTTCGAAATGGTTAATAATATTACATTCGTAGTTTTCGAATGAAATTCCGTTCGGATATGTGACTTTCACAGACGTTAAAATATATTTATACCGCGGGATATATGGGTTTAGGATAACCCGGCTGATAATTCCCCACGACCTGAGAGCGCCGTGAGGCGCAGCACCATATGGGGCTTCCCTGTTGCCACCTACGAACATCCCAAATACATGAGGTGTGAGAAGATTTACGCCTCCCCCGGGCTTATTACTCCTACACATACATGTTAAAGTCACTCAACAAACGTTTATAGTAAACCTATGTCAGATGGTTTCTACCGAAGTAATTTGTCGAGACTATTCAACTATTTTTTTTTTTAAATACGGTGACAACGGTTTTTTTCCTGTGTTTCATCACATTTACTATAAGATAAGATAAATATGTATATATTCGAACGTTAAACTGAATACAACACTACGTGTGTTGCACAACCTTAGTAACTAGGAACAGGAAGTTATCTATTTATTTAGCATTAAATTGTCTTTGGTGAGAGTTATATTGGTTCTCTTCGTGTGAGAATGCTTTAATTATTCCTATTTTTTAAGGTTTTCATTTAAACCTCACTACTATCTTAGACAGTGACAGATTTTATTAAGATCTTTTAACAGTTTGTGTCATTCAACACTATAATATCTTCGATATTTATATATTTATGTACTAATTCAAACACGTTTTTGGAAGTGAATTTTAAAGGTATCTACACACGTTCTTAAAAAGTATTATTAGACTAAATTAAATTTAGTCTATGTCCAACGTGGCGCCTGAATAATGTACTATAATGCATCGAGCGTCAATTTTTCCTGTTTTGTAAAATACATTCCTAAATAGTTTTTTTACCAAATAAATGTCAGTGTAACTTTAAATGACATATAACTAATATGAGTAGATATTTTGATTACGGTAACGCGATATCATGGTGAGTAAATTTTATTCTGTATCTGACTACACATCCATAAACTCGTGTAACTACAGCTTTTTAGAAATATACTTTTGTTTATTTTCACATGATTATAAAAATTACTGCAGTATTTAATCAGAATGCTTTTTGTTCAATGTTCTATAGCCCTTAAGTCCTAGAAATACAAATATTCGCATTTTTAACTAATACTGGTTTACATTTGACAAAACTCAGTGGTATACAACTTACAAGCCTAAACAATTTCAGGTATTTTTTTGTATTGTCGCCTGATATACAAATCTAACAACTAGCATGATGTTAGTTTTAATAGAATTTTACATAAATCTTAATTTTTTTATATTGATTTTGCGAGGAAATCTATTCTCCCATGCTGTATTTTTTTTGTTTTATTCAACACTCAACCCACCCTAGCTTCGCTGAGGTGGCACAACGATTTCCTAGAGCATCTAAACACCCTACGTCCATCTTTCCTAAAAGTTAAGAATTTTTAGTGTACTTACATATATTTAATATAGACCACGATCTCACTCGTGCTTCGCTCAGATGGTATAATAATTTCCTATTGAACCTAAAACATTGTCTATACTCACCTGGATAAATTTAGTTTTCTATAAATGGAAGAATTTCAAAATTAGTCCAGTAATTTTTAAATGTATCTCATAAATAAAAATGAAGAAAAAGAAACAAACCACTTATTCTTATAATATTTGTATTCATTTACAAGCAATTAGGCTGGGATTCCATTGAGCCGGTAGCTTCCACGAAAGTTGTAAGTAATCTGCCCAATTGAAACATGTATGTGCATGTGACGGTAAACCTGCACGTAAGTAAATTAATAAATAGCTACTACGCTATTCGCACCGGTTGCATACGCGCCGGTGCCCCATTTGCGCATGTAGAGTGCACGGTGGAAACATCTACTTACACTTGTGTATGCAAGTCATGTGTATACATATACCGTTTGCAACTGGACTCATTTTTTGCATTAAAATACAAAATTCAATATGTCAAAGTGGGGAACGGACAAAATAATTACATTTATCGAGGAGTACAGAAATCATGAGTGTCTTTGCGACATACAAAACATTCTCTATAAAAATAGAGAGCCCTTGATACAGTATATCGTGCAATTATCGATTCTATGGATAAACATGGGGTGAATATTGGTTCTATGGTTAAAACATGGATGAAAATGACTATGAATGAAGTAAAAGCAAAAATAAGATGTTTTTAGTGTTCTTTAAAGCATAAATAATCATTTCGACCACTACTCTGTGTGCAGCTAGCACCACTTCAGGCCTTGAAACCATAACGAAAAATGTGAGGTAGGTTTCCAGGTAACTTACGCACAGGTAACGTGCATGCCAGTATGACGTCAAACATACACGCAAGCTACCAGCTCAATGGAATCCCGACCTTATGTATTTTAAAATGCTATCTCCTAAATCAATTAAGAATCCTAATACAATTGAGAGATACTGAAATGGATAAAATTCTTAGATTTGATTGAAAGATTTTGATCTGAAGGCTGAGAAATTATATACATACATATGGAATTATATGGATGAAATTTATGTACATATGTCACATATCATAGGTAAATTTGGGACTGATTCTACAGAAAAAGGTATAAAACAAGCCACTTCTATAGGACAATGTCTTATTACAGTACACACAGACAGTAAAATACAATCAAAGAGCCTCCAGGAAGGTCAAACATGGGTATAGTGTGGCCAAAAAAATGGTGGCAACATTCTGTGGGTGGCCATTTAGCGATAATTTCTTTTGACTCTCAAACAACTGTTAATGCTGAATGGTGCAGTGAAGTATGTGTACCAACTGTATTTGATGTGTTAAATCAAAAATTAAACAGGTTTGAGAGGGCTTTTCTTGCATCATAACAATGCATCTATTCATCTCACAAATCACAACTTACCCAAGAGTTTTTGCAGACTACAGAGATCCAAGAATTGAGCCACCCTCATAGCTCTCATTTCCTTCAATGCATCTTCTTTCTCTTATCAAAAATGAAGCTTGGTCTCTATGGCATTTATTTCGACAGCCCTGAGGATGCTTGGAATGCTTTTATGGCAGCTGTTGAGGACCTTGCTAAAGAAGAATATCACCAGTGCTTTAAATCTTGGTTTAGAGACAAATGAATCGCTGTATAGACTATAACCAACTTCTTCCTTGCTTCTGTGTCATGGTACCTTCTGAATCATTATCTTCTAACCATGTTTGCATGATGAGATTTTTGACAATGACTTTATCTGTAACTGGACGGACAGAGCGAGCTGCATCTTTGACGTTAAAATTCATTTTTCGTAATAAAATTTCAAAACATAACAAATTTCTTCCTCACTTTCACTCATTTTTACAGACTGGAAATAATGGAAAAAAGGCCGGAATTTTTTTTTAAATATTTTTTCTTTAGAATGTCAACTTTTAATGGTATTACAACCAGCCAGTATGTACAAATAGTACAATCAAAGAGATTTGATTACAACTTTATATGTACAAAATACAAGACTTTCTCCTCAACCTATTATTTATATAATATTCAATCTCAATACATCTGTTTTCAAAACTTCCTCGACGGCTCGCGCGGGTTACATGCGTAGCCCACAGACATCGAGAAGATTAATGCACCGAGGGGTTCCATGCGCTAATGGCGTGAGCGACGTTTCATATTCAAGGAATACGAGATGGTAGCACTGTATGTCAGGGGCAGTAGGTATAAAAATATTCAAGAATTTGCACTCTGGGTTACACATGTAGTCCGCGCGAGCATTAGTGTTAAGAATTCAAGGACTGTGGATATCCGTCTATCACATCCGATGACTAGTTCTAGCTTACGCCGGTTTATTGCTCTAATAATAATAAACTAATTACACATTAACGTCTAAAAGTCCACACGAAGGAAGGAAGTCCAGGCACAACTATTAATTGAATAATGAATTTGAAAATGTATGTTGCAATGACAAAAATGCGACTTAGTTCAGCATAATACTGTGAAACAAAAGAGGCTCATATTCTGTTAGGGCTCAATAGCACACTAACAATCAATGACAAGGAATGGTAATTAAAATTCAATCAAAATATACTTTGGATTGCAACAAAAACATAAAACAAAAAAATATCTTCAAATTCCACAAATTGTAATCAAACATTGTTTCGGTAGTGAGTGATATATGCCAGAGCCCATTCCCATCACACCCTATCCTATCCCTACACATTTTCCCAATCCTTTCTCCAAATATATTCTAACATCTTCAAAGGTAGGCAATGCATCCGGGGGCGAGCTAACATTTCTCTAGTCATTCTGGACTGATGTTGGCATGTACCACGGATGTTCATGGAAGGCAGTATCCACTCACCACCAGGTGGACTGTATGCTTGTCTGCCGCCTTCTTTTTTTTATAGACAAAGGCGAGCATACAGTCCACCTGATGGCAAGTGGATACTGTCGCCCATGGACATCCGCGATACACGCCAACATGAGTCCAAAATTACAAACGTTGGCATGCCTCCAGAAATAGGACCTTTGGAATTTGGACCTTTTGGAGATATAGGAATGGATTTAGAGAAAAGGTTGGGAAAATGGGGAGGGATAGAATGGGAATGGGCTCTGGCACATCTCACTCACTACCCAAAACATTAAGTGCATGTTAGTGCATTAGGGAAATAAGATAAAATGGCAGTACATTTCAAGGTAGTCTTCTGTGAGAGAGGGATAACGTGGCCAGTCGAGCTCGCCCAACGGCTGCTGGATTGCATTGTGCACTCTCCCCCTCATAAAATTCTTCCATACAAAAAAATTACAATAATATTACTATAATAAAAATATTTTGAATGAAATTAAATATTAAAATTATCCACTTTCATCTACTGCCGGACATGGCCCTTCCTCATGTACATTGTCTCGTGCATGACGGCTGTATGGCAAACGTCACGCTAACCAAGCCACTTGGAGAGTTTACTTTTTTCCATGTGGTGTAGTTCCTAGGGCTTGTGGTAGCGGCTTTGTTATCCCAAAGTCGCCGCTTTCGACACCCACCAGAAGAAATGTAGTGGTACTAAAACTGGCCCACACCACACTGCCATATGACATATTAGCTTAATTTTGACACCTTATAATCGTTTTTTTATGATCTATTGAAATATTTCATATCCCTGCTTCTAGAACTTGTAGACAGTAGAGCTTCCAAGACATAGTTCAGTTTACATTTTTTGCTATAATTAGGCTATTTTTTTATTTATAATAAAACATATTCTATTGGAGTTTCCAAATAAAATAAGTGTGTGTGGGTCTTCAGATTTTATTCTTGTTTTACATAAATAATACAGACTTTATTATTTGTACAATGATTAATTTGGAAGGAAAGTGTTTAATGTATTTCTGGAGCTACAGCACTGATTTAGAAAATTGCATCTTAAAGACAGTTTATCATGTTGCCACCTGAATAGTTTGACATAACATCTTTATTATTTTAGAGTTTATAATATTAACACTCAAACATCATGTAAAAATAATAGAAAATATTAATTAATTTGTATATAACTTTCATCTCACAATACTTTTTTATGGGTGGTCCTGTTCCCTCAACATTTGTGTATTAGAGCCCATAAAGAAAACTGTTTGTTTTAATGTTTTCTGGAAAATTTCTTTGAGACAGGACAGTGTCCTATTTCTCTCACCATACACTTCTGTCTTTCCAATGCCTCTCTTATAATAATTTCAGTTAATTGCCTAAAGTTGCTTTTTCTAATGTACTTTCTCTCCTTAGCATTGTTCTTTCACAGCTGCAGTGGAATAATTTGTCAAAATAAATGGGACCACCAACATTGTTCCTATTTTCCTCTACATTTAAGGACTCTTGTGGTTTGTCTAGTTATAATATTAAAGCTGTAAGACATGTTTTAACCATTGATGACTAAATTGGTAATTATTCAATTGCAGATGTTATTTGTAGCCCCTTTCCCTTCTAATTCCGGTTCATGGTGTAAGAGAAATAAGGAGTCTAGTGTTGTGTTTGCTATGTCGAAGAAATTTTCCAGAAAATCTCTTCATGTTGTACAGATTGCTTAAGTCATTTCTGTCCGTTTCGGACTCCTGGATTTCAGTTGACATGAGATGGTTGGTCGTCAACAATGGTTAAAACAAGGTCTTCGGCGAGGGTAGGGAGTGCGGCCACCAGTGCGCCCATCGAAAATGGGAGCGCACCTGAACTTAGAACGCGGCTCAGAACCAATGAAAATGGACATCACTCCCAAAAGAGAAACAACTCTAGGCAAGTGCAAGTTATTCACGCGTTGCCTCGCGTCAGCTGACCTGACTTGGTCACTAAAAGATTGCAGATATGTTAGTTCCAAGAACAAGTTGAGCTCTTTGCTGTTGCATTTGTTGGGCTGTGTGTGGAAGAGGCGTGATATTGAGATGTTGTATGCATGTGTCAAGATGGGCTTGTGGTGCTGGGTCAATATTTACACTTAATAAACATTACCCTTCCAATTGCGTGTCGTAGTCGAGTAAAAATGTCTTGCAGCATACAAACCACTAGAAAAAAATGCATGTAGCTATTTTACAGCACTTACAGGTTGCATCTTATCCATGTCTCGACTATTTTTATAATCTAACACCCCTAAATGGCCACTTGTAACAAACTGGCATAATTAATCTTCTGAAGTCCTTAGTTTCAGATTTTATACAAGTGGCAAGATCAATTCTCTATCAATCAATCAATCAGTATAAATCAATCAATCAATCAGTATATGATAAATCAGTATCAATCAATTCATGCTTAATTAAAAGATGGCTTCAATTAAAAAGCTTTAAAAGATTTTAAAGCTTATATCCAATATGAGCAATCTATTCTGTGACATTATATCCAATATGAGCAATTGCTGAGCCTTTTATAATTTGTGAACTTAAGATTGTGCACTTTAATCGAGACCCTAAGGCTATAGATGAATGAAGCTTTCAAAAGCAGCATATATAGAAGTACAAGTTTTTCCATGAATTGAGTAAAGAATATAATTTGCTACCTTTTTATACAATAGCTAAGTTTGTAACAATACTAAGCATGGTGCCCTAATTGGACAAGCCTGGATGGTCTGTCTTTTGTTAATAATATTTCTTGGTAACTGCTTCACCAACAAAATTACAGTCCAGGCTCGTTAATGGGGCACCATCTTAGTTAAACTGAAATACATATATTAAACCAAGAATAATTTTGGTCAACAGGAACAATCAAAGCCTGCCATCGGGTGGCGTGGGCCCGGGCGGATCACAAGGCAAGGATCCACTGGCGCCCGCTTTGCCGAACTCACGCACCATGTACCAACATCCCGCAGTCAGTGGGTACAACCCGCAGGACTCGAGGGCGCAGCAGATGCCGGTTTCGGTAAGAAAAATAATCATAGAGCTCAATAATCTTAGAATAGATAGAATCAATCTTAGGTATACTACTTAACCATTGCACGACTAGGTATGTAGTACGTCTTTTAGTAGGGAGTGAGATTTGCCAGTGCCCATTCCTATCCCATCCTATCACTCCCCATTTTCCCAAAGCTTCCTCCAAATTCATTTCTTTAAATATCTAAAGGTGGGTAGCGCATTCAGGGTCGTGCCAACGTTTGCCGTTCTGGACTGATGTTGGAACGCATCGCGGATATCTATGGGCGACAGTATCCACTTATCACCAGATGAACGGTCTGCCCGGCTGCCGCTTTTTTCCATAAAAAAAACTACCAAACAGGGGTTGTGCAGTTGCTAATTTTAGTTATTTAGTGGTTACTTAAATAAATGAATGCTATAGAGCTGTCCGTTGTTCATTTCGCAGTAGGCCGGAATAATATACCACCACCAATCCGGGACATGAGAGGTCTAAATACGTTTAAAATTAAATACAAATATTTCCTTTATATTATCAAAAACAACTACCACTTGGAATGCGTGGTTTACCTTCTTATCTGAAGTAGCCATAATTACTGTCTTCGTATCTGTCAACACCTTAATATGTACTTGCATATATATTTCTTTCATTTTTTTTATTACTTTTAATTTGACTATACATTTATCTTTAATTTAATATGCTATATATGATTATTATTTAGTTACTAATTTATTAAATAATATAATTTTGTCCGTTGGCTCCATTGAAAATCAGCGCGATAACTGACACTCAGTTACAACATATGCTGAGTAGAGACCATTTCTGGCATTGTAACACACGCATGCATGAAATAGCAACGTGTTATGTTTTTCTTTTTTTTATTTGTTTATTTTTTTTATGTTTGTGATTTTCTTTTGGTTATTGTGATATTTATATTGTATGTGTGTTAGTCTATGTCGGAATAAAGCGTTGTCTATTGTCTGCTGCAAAAATGTAGTATCTACAAACAGGCTATTTTCTGGTTCTGAAATAGTTCAAACATATATCGAGAGAAAGAAACGAGAGAGAATGTTTCCCTTATAATCATTACTATTTATCAAAGACGTATAACATTACTTCATTACACAGAACTCTAAATAAATATACTTTTTTCACAGCGGCCAATATATTAGGGGTACCAGAAAGATTTTTCATATTTTCTTGGTATTAAAATAAAAGCAAAGTAAAAGAAAAGTTTGTACATTACTGGGTAATATCGTAGTTTCAACATGATCTATGACACTGCCATCTACCAGGAAGAGTAAATACCTAACTCTTCTGTGAGAGAGGGTATCATAGCCAGTCGAGTGCGCCCAGCGGCTGTGGGAATATAGCATGCACTCTCCCCCTAAAATGATTCTTAAACAACCGTTTTCCTGAAAAAGCCAGCAATTTTATAAAACGGGAATATTTACTCTTCCTCTATGATGGCAGTGTCATAGATCACGATGGAAACTATATTACTCAATATAATACAAAATTCTCCATTCATTTGACTTTCTTTTATTACCAACACGTACAAACACATGTTTCAGAACACGTTCTGAAGCTGCCCGTCATACACTTTACGGTATCTCTAATATTTACCGAGTATCACATAAAACTTAACGATGTATGGCACTATAAACTTAACTATCCGCCAGGCCAGCTCCAGAGTTGCATAACCCTCCCTTTAGAATTCCCGTGGGTGTCGTAAACGACGGCTAAGGAATAACCAAGCGGTTACTACAAGCCCTGAGGAGTTACACCACGTCCAAAAGAGTGGACTCGCCAACCTCTTTGTCCAGCGTGGTGTTTTAAAGCCATACATCATACATCCATAACACAGTGTGCATGGGGAGGCCTATTTGAATGTTAAAAAGGCTGATTATATTGTACTGTTACTAATATTTAGGGAGTATCCATAAAACATAGCTATGTTCTTAGGCCCGTCAAAACCCGATGTACGCCAGCGGCATGTATCACGGGTACGGGACGGCGGGCGGCGCGACACTCGCACCTATGCCTTCCCCATCACCAACCGCACCGTTGCCGCCGTTCCCTGTACATCCAGATGTTAAATTTAAAAAGTAAGTACCTATCTCAAACTAACACAACGTAACAGCCTACGTAACGTAGCACCCACGTAACACCCGTTTTTGCCTGCAAAATTGTTAAAGAACACCCTGTCTACACTACTCAACGGATTTTGATAAAACACTATATTGTATATGAAAGAACCATTAACTACTGATGAATGTTGATTAATGGTCGTAGTCGTCCATGGACACTTACAACACCTAAGGGAGATGCACGTGTGCTGCCGACCTTGCAGAATACTAATTGGAACATTCTTTCGTTCACGATATAAAAAACGTCTTTAATGCCGGCTCTACCCTCACGCCGTGAAGTCCGCCGAACAGCCGTAAAACGCAAGTGTGGATGGTTTTCACGGACTTGTCGCGCGTTCACTGCTTATTTTCCCACCGGAAAAACTTGATAATAAAATAATTTATAATTACATACTTTAAATAATTAGAAAATATTTATTAGACGGTGGGCCTAACGGTAGGCCCGAATCACGAGTTCAAAGTCACACAGTGAGCTATGCTCGAAGTTTCTTTGCGGGACAGGATCCCAAACGAAGAGATTCGTCAAAGAACTAAATAAAACTAATAGCTCACAGACATAGCTTGTAGAATCAGCATGCTGGTCTTCGAATGGAGGCCACGTACTGGTAAGCGCAGTGTGGGACGCCCTCCGGCCACTTGAACAAGTTATCCAGTAGTGGTTGGATGATAAGAACCTAAGATAATGTTAGATAAAGGATAATGGTGGCGAGTCGTTGGAGAGGTCTATGTCTATACTCCGTGCCATTTAGCATGGCAATAGTGGTCATTGCCTCTATTTTCATCCTCTATTAATGTACCCGTGTTTACGATAGCGACACTTCTTCGTAATGAGCGAAAATAGCTATCGTCAGCGTATCGTGGTAGCAGCCACGTTCGATGTCAACGAGTGGAGAGACATAGGTTGATGGTATGATATGGTCCTCTAAATTACCATTATAAGTATTTATTCTTTATATAGTCACTTTATAATAATTTTGCACAGATTGCCATTTTATGACGTTATGGCCGAATTGATGAAGCCATCAACAATGATGCCGATGCAGGCGGGTCGCATGCAAGAAGGCACATACATTTTCCATTTGACACCGCAACAAGCCACAGAGATCGCCTGCGGAAAGGACATAGTCGGTGCAAGTAACAAACTGGACTATGTCATACAGGTATACAAATTACAATACAATACGTTTATTTGTTTACAAAGCGTACATTGCTGGAAATATTACATTGAAGCATTTCTCTATATCCTACCCCCTGGGCATACAAATATAGTGAACAGAACATCTGTAAATAACTCCACAGTCAGATTGTTTTATACATCTACAAATCGGACCTCACAAAAACACTAAAGTCATACTTACATTACTAAATACATTTGTCACTAAAAAATATGCACCGTGTAATAAGTTAATAAGATAAGGAAGTCTTGCTTTTGAAGATCTTTATATCATTAATGTCAGTTATAGAATTGGGAATATTATTATAAATCCTTGAGGTTACATTGAGAACGCTTTTACGGCGTTTTTGATGTTTTCTATACACATACATGCATGTACATTTATGTATAGGGATACAGTACACGGATAGCGTAAACGGTAGAGTAGTACGGTATAGTAAAGCCTGACCAAGAAAATAAAAAACCTCGCCATGATGCGTAAAATAATAGAACTAATATATTTACTGACAACGCTATGAATGCTATGAAAAAAGCAAATGTGGCGCCCCCACAGCAAGTTTTTATTTTTCTGGTCAGGCTTTACTAACTATGGCATTTACTATACCGATGTTCACACCGCGGTAGAGTAATGAAATGTAAACGGCTTTAGATAGTAGAGTAGAATGCCACTTGATCATGTTATTTAAGTTATTTTGTTCTTCCAGAATTTCGCCCACCTCGGACGGAACGTTTACATTTTATTTATATAGAAGATATATAATTAATACTATATGTAAAATTAATTCTATTATTTTAAATAATTGATCATCAACAATCGAAAAATATCGGTTGTAAGCACTAGCACAATTTACAGTCCCGTTAATAATGTGAATGTACATATTAATCGAGGAAAATGAATGTATCCGTTGTGTCGAACAAAATTACGTTAAAATATATATTAAAAGAACAATAAACACTTGACATTTGATTATTATAATTTTGCGAAGGTTTAATAACTATCGTCTATAGCCGTGGGTTTAATAACAGTTAAACATTATATTCAATATCATAATATGAATAAACATGTACGTGCATATACTAATACATACATACATTTTAATGTTTTCTTTTTATTTTTAACTGTGGTTTTATTAGAATACATTACTTGGGAGATAGTGAGACCGTATACAACGTGTGAGCGAAATAAAGCAAAACCTGAAACACTTCATAACTTAAAAACTCTTCTAGCGAAAAATAAAATTGTTTTTGGAAGTAAATCAAAAGTTACAAACATGGTAGGTTTGTTGTTCGGTCTAAAACGATCACAGCGCTCGTTATTCAGTACAGAGTAGTGGCCGGCCGCCGCCCCTGGAAGTTGTAATGAATGTATTTGTTTTGCGTAACGGCCCGTAGAATAAAAGATAAACTAGAAATGAACTATGAATTATGGAAAAAATCTTATTGTAGAAACTGGTAGAATCGATTTTATTCTCGATACTGAACAACCTATTTGCTTTTGCGGCATTTCAGTGACATGTGGGTTTGTTTAAAATTATTCTGTTTATTTTCAGGCACAGCTGAGATTCTGCCTTCTAGAAACGTCATGTGAACAAGAGGATCACTTCCCACCGAGTGTCAATGTTAAAATTAATAACAAAATGTGCCCCCTGCCTGTGAGTATTTTTTTTATTTTTTTTTTATATTATTTAAAACTACAGCAATGGGATCATGACACTATCTACAAGATGACAACAAGTTATCGATTAAAACGACACATATTTATTATAAGTAAATGTAATTAAACTTTTAAAAAAATGTCGTGATTTTCTATAGAAAATACGAACAAGCTTTCTCCCCGACGTAATGTGTTGGTGTATGTTAACGAAAAAAAGTATATACGAGGGAAGGTCGAAAAGCTTCATCAACCTGACAAAAACAAGACACAAGTTCATGAAACTATTTTGATTTTTCAATATAGTGCGTCTATCCATATGAACACACTTCGGATCGTTTAATTAGCATTTTTTAATGATAAAACGAACTTACCCTGTACGTGAAGTTCTATCATAATTATGCGAGTTGCTCAATTAGAAACGATTAATTTTAACTTGTAGTACTGTTTCGTATTTCCTGGCCATTACCGAAATTTTAAAGACATTAAGAGTACCCTAATCTGAAAAATAGAAGTTGCTTTTTGACTTCTCCCCACTCCGGCCCAATCCGGCCCTGCGCGCTCACGCGCCATTTTCCCGTCATTAATTTTAAAGCATTTCCTGAAACATGGATAGATTAGGTACCTAAGTAGGTTGCTATTTCTAATTATGAGAACTTTAGGTAAATACTGTTTTTTTGGTGAATTGGGAGGGAGTACCTGGGAGGGTTATTATATTAATCGTTTCGAAATGAGCAGCTCGCATAATTATGATAGAACTTCACGTACAGGGTAAGTTCGTTTTATCATTAATTACGCTTACGCTGCTCAATTCTCGATTAATTTTAACTTGTAGATGTTTAAAGTTCAACAAAATCAGGACCCTACCTATTTGTCGTTTTTAGAAATGTGAGTGTACTTCGCAAGATATATTTAATTAGATATACAGCAAACTAATCAAATTCAAAAATAAGTATCTTCTCTTATAAATCATTATTGTGATCAAAGAATCGAACGTGCAAAAGAATCATCTTGAGATATTGTAATATCTCGATTCTAAAACCTCGCAAAAACGGAAGAGGTCCATCCTGCGGGTTTTCTAATCGTGTCAACGCTAACGCCAATAGCTTTCGCTTTTGACGTCGCGGCGTGACGCGTGCTATGTGAGCTATATGCTTGTGTCAATACCGCTTTTGTTAAACATATCTTTTATGCAGTGACTAAGAGTTTGACTGGTTACTTTTGCATGAGGTTTCCTATAACTAATAAGTAGATTATTTTCATTCAGTTATTATCTTTATAATACAGCAAGGTCCGCGCTGAACAAATTTGAGGTTTTTCATCATAATATGGTAATTTTAATAATGGTTGATGAATGTTTGGTCTTGACGTCTTAATAACTTCGGAAATCATTATTTTATCGATATACGGTTAGAATCAACAATTATATTTCTATAGTGGAGTGTAGGCTTTCTCGGCCGGTGTCCATATTAATTGAATCTTCCGGGCTACTTGGCCGAGGTTTTCTGGAATCTTCTCTTTCTTCCAAACGTTCCAACGTTCTTCCAACAACTGCGGTTGACATTCAGTTGCGCTCGAGAAGCCGGAGAGATAACATCTCTCCGAAAGTGAACGCAGTCGCCTAGGTACCTTGGTACAGGTACCTTGTTCTTAAATATCCATTAGGAAACAACCTGCCATAAACGCTCAATTTCGGTGAATTAATTGACAAACAATAGGTTTCGCACCGGTCGCTCACTGATTACGCGGTTACATAGCTTGATGTATTCACTTCCGATGACGAAAACAGAATGTCTTTTTTTTTCGGAATGGCTAAAATCTTGTGGCCTTAATAGCCTTTCAAGAGTCAATCAGCCATGTGTCAATCAGTTAATTCGCTCAACCAGAAACAAAAAGTGTGTGCAGTAACGAGTAGCGTCGGCCGGAAGAATGACAGTCCCCCTATCTCGGAAAGAATATTTTTGCTCTTCGATATCTGAGTGCAAAAGCCGTTTTTATCCGCTAGAGGATAAAGTAAATTGAATTTAGAACATCGTGTGCACTAAGTTTGTGAATTCAAAACATCATTAAACCTATTTACTTCTACCTCCATGGTGCCGAATTTATCATACAACCTTTTTTAATTTGTAATAACTCAGACTCGGAACCTTCTTGGTGTACTTTTTTTTTAATTTGCTTTGCGCGCGCCATTTTCTTTTCACGTCATATTGTTAAAACCTTAAGTTAAAAACAAGAAACTTGAAAACAAGTGAAAAACCTAAAATGAGTGATTCTAGCGACGAGGAAGTTTATTTGACGCCAACAGAATTAACTGAAATAAAAGTATCTTGTGATTGTAAATGTTTTTTTTTTTTGCATTTAGTCATTTCCTCGCTGAGGTGGGATGAAAAGTTACGTGTTGCACTCGAGTGCAAAGATTTTTCACCTCGTGCTCTTTTGATTCCCTCGCTAACGCTCAGGATTCTAATTTTTGAATCCTTCGCTTGCTCGGTCATCAAAATTGAGCATGCGGTTAAAAAGCAACTTTGCACTCTTGTATAACAAATAACTATTAAACACGGCCATAACTAATCTTTAGAATCTCCATTATACGCCTCATTGTAATTGTGTCTTCCGAAACCATTTTTTTTTTTAATTTTTCGGACGTTTTCTTTATCGATGAAAGAGAACGGGCGTCATATTCACAAGTCGGTCTATCTATTAAATTCAGCTACTTAATTACCAACTGTGTAATAAGGCAGTGCATTATATTCTAATGTTTGCTACATAGCTTACAAAATATGTTTTATATTTTTTTTTTTCAAAAACAACTGTATTAAACTACTACGCTGACCTTTACATACTGCATAATTTCGAACTTACAGCGACAATTAGTTGCACCAAAGCTAAGATTTCTAATGAATGAAATAACACGAAGTAATTATATTTTATGTAAATATATTACAATAGTAACTTGTCATATTATTAAATTAGTCTCAAAGTATTCATTAAGGAATTTTATGTACCGCCTAGTATATTGGAATAAAACTAGTTCTAGTATAGAAATTGAAGTCTGTATCGGCACCTGAAAGCACGTCCAATAGGGCTCAGCTTCTACACAATTATGTACTTTACATGTAATGTATAAAGACATTTTTCCCCATATAGAGGTAATCGCAATTTTTAATGTCATTGTGCATACATTATAAAAGTCCCTAACAGTTCTCAATAAAATTGATTTCCACAGAACCCAATCCCCACAAATAAGCCGACACCAGAACCACAGCTCGTCACTATCTCGCCCATATCTCGCCCATAGTGAAATTATCCCTAACTGTTGCCAATAGATCCACGTTTTGTGCCAACTTTCATTAAAATCCGTCGAACGCTTTTCTGCGCGATGTGCGTTCATACCGACAGACAAATTAAATATCCATAATTGGTTATTTTGAGTTCTCTATACTTTCACTGCAACGACTTTTTTCAAAAAAGATTAAATACACACACGGCTCTGTTACTATTTTATTAGATATCTAGAATCTATACTATATAATTATTGTAACAAAGCCGTGTCTGTAAGAACAATTTTTGTAATTATTGACTGGCTATCTGAACATGCAAAACACAATAACCACTAGACGAATTTTAATGAAACTTGGCATAATTACAGCTCATGTGCCCATGTTAACATTTGTGTAGAGAGGAAATAAATATTTCAATCACATTATGTATAGATTATGGGTTTTAAAGTTGAAAATATGTAGGCTATGTTTGGGTTTAAACCTAAGGAATCATGAGCTAAGTCTCAATAAAATTGATTTCAGCAGAACCCACTTCCTACAAATAAGCCTACACCAGAACCAAAGCGGCCACCGCGGCCCGTCAATATCTCATCCCTGGTTAAACTATCTCCAACTGTTGCCAACACGATCCATGTGTCGTGGGCGGCCGACTTCACCCGGGCGTATGTGCTCAGCGTGTTCATGGTGCGGAAGCTATCCTTCGCTGAGCTGCTGCAGAGACTGAAGAACAAAGGCACCAAGAATGCCGATTATACGCGGTCACTCAGTAAGTGAAATAACACCACACCCAATGACACACTCTAAGATTTTACGAACCCAAACCACCTTCTGAACAAAAATGACTACAAAAAAAATAACGAAGTGTCCCAAAAAAAAACTAACATCACACATAGGATTTCACGATCACAAACCAACCACCTTAGAGCACTTAATTTCGAGCAAGTGTTTACTTCGAAGGATCAGAAGAGAAGGATGCTTGGATGAGAAGAGCTGACGATCGTGTGTGGTGGCGAGCCTTGGGAGAGGCCTATATCCAGCAGTGGAGAGACATCGAAACAGTGGCTAACTTATTTTATTTTATTTAGGAACAAATCCACAGCAAAACGGGTATGTGAACTTATTAAACATGTAAATTAACGTTATTGCCAAAACGGATTTTACTATGTATGCAATGCAAAATAATATATATATATGTGTGTGTGTGCATTTACGTCTAAGAATGAAGAAAAAACTAAATAATTGAAAAAGGGGTATAATGGTAAGTATTGTGTATGCAGTAAGGTGTGTACCTATTTGTGGGAGTATACAATGTTGCGGCGAATCCACGTTGTAATATATTTATTTATTTGTATTTCATATTTATTTATTTTACAATAATGTCCAAAGGTCTGCCCCACCTGCCTTCTACATTGTCTCACCGAAATAACGCAAAACTTGAAACATGTGAATCAATTTAAAATACATATATAAAACCATTCTTGCGAAAAATAAAATTATTTTAAGGAATAAATTAAAAGCTACAAACATGGATATGGTTTTGCTGTCCTGTCTAAAACGTTCGTATTGCTTATTTCTCGGATTGGGCGTCTTGGCGGTGCCCGCGACACTGCCCAGGCGACGCGCGTAGAATAAAAGACATGCTAGAATTGTTTTATAAATCATGAAAAAAAATCTATTGTAAAGACTAGTAGGATTATCTATTCTACTCTCGATACAGATATTTTCAAATTTCGCGTTATTTCAGTGTCACATTATATAGAAAAAAAACTTGTTCGATCTTTTGCACAATCAAGCTAATCAGCAGTGGTCGGGATTAGGTTGTGAGATTTTGGTACTTGCAGTAAGAAAGATTAATATGGACATTCCCCTTTTCCGGGAATCATTCTCGGGTGTCATTTTAACATTCCCGCACCAAATCTAGAACTTAAAACTAACATTAGTCCCAATTATGTAATTTCTCACGAAGCATGGTGCGGGTAACAGGTCCCATAGAATATCACCAAACACAATGTAAATTGTTCACTAAAAATAAAAGCTAAAAAATTTTGCAGTTTGTTTTATAAAATATAAACAGTTACAAAAAAGGTATAATATGACTCGGAGCATGTGTTTATAAAGTAAGCACTCGGTTACTCGGAGGAGTAAGCAAAAATAATGTGTTTATTTCAATTTTGATGCCAGAGGCTATCAGAAATCATATTCAAAAGCATTTTTCAATTCGGAAATTCATTTCTTGAATAATAATTGTAATATCTTTAAAAGAGGTTGACTTATTTAGTGGAAGAAAAATGGCATTGTCACAAATATTAAAAAATATTAACCTTGAATTCAATAAAACTGACAAGAGAAAAATTGTTATGAAAAAATTTGACATAATACTCATAAGAAACCAATTTTTAAGAGGCGAAGAAAATTACAAATTGGGAAAACGTGTTTTTTATAGACGAGACGTGGTTAAATACGATCCACACAGTTTCACGCTCGTGGACAGGCACGAAAGCTTCCACATATAAAGTGCCAATGGGCAACGGAGCTCGACTGATTATCTGTCACGCCGGTTCTGTTGAATCCGGCTTCGTCGAGAACGCGTTGCTGGCTTTCAAGTCATAGAACACTTCTGACTACCATGAGGTGATGAATGCTGACACTTTTAGACAGTGGTTTGAACATCAATTATTACCCAGCCTCCCGGAGCCTCAGTTATTTTAATGGACCATGCTTCATATCATTCTATGCAGGTGGATAAAGTGCCTACCCAGGCCAGTAATAAAACAGAACTGGTTGCCTGGCTTGAAAAAAACGGCATTGAAAGAAACCAATGTCCAGAGTCTGAAGCAAACTTGATAAAACTAGTGAAAGGAACAAGGCGACAAAAGTGCAATACGAGATAGATGAACTGGCTCTAGCACACGGACATCGCGTTCTCCAATCCCCACCGTACCATTGTCAGTACAATGCCATCGAGTTAATATAGGCCCAAATTAAAGATAAATGTTCAAATTGACTTTCTTTATCATTGTAAACACAGTGCTATACAATAAATATCTTGGTATATTTGTGTGTGTTGATGTCAAATAAAGATTTTCTATTCTATTCAATATACCAATCAGTCCGTTATATGTATTCAAGTAACGATAGCGACGCCAATAGCAGTAGTTCACGTGATTCTGATTCAGAATACTGTAAAATATGAGTATTTTATAAAACATATTTGAACCACAATGGCATTTCAACGAACATCAACGAAAATATTATAATAATAAAAGTATTTAATGCTACTGCTACGATAGTCTTTAATACTAGTTACATTAATCTGACATATGTCAATTCGGTAATCTTTCGGCGCCCTAACTATAATTATGTCAATTTTGTAATTTTGTTTCCTTTTTACAAATTTATTGATGGTATTTTTATTTGAACTATATAATCATTAACAATTTCAAACATGAGTTCCTTGAATAAAAAAGGGGGCAATCTTTGGAATCACTTTACAATTGTAAGTGATAACTTGATAAATCAAATCCTTCGAGTGATTGAATCAAATTATTGAACTAGTGTTAAGTTGTTGATCGAGTGGAACTTAATACGACGTCATTTATCCGCTCGTTGCCAGAGAATAAACGGACGTTCGTTTACCCGAGCAATTGAATCGATCCGTGTTTGTATCAATCATCGCGGCGTGATTCAGTGAGTCGGTTAGTTGGAAGGATTGAATCAGTATTGTTGTATTGTTCAAGTTACATTTCCTACCTCACCCAGCTGCTCGTAGTTCCATTCCAACACAAGCGTCGCTTTCTAAAAAAACATAAGTGTTCTCTGTAGGAACATAATATCTGCGTCTCACTTTCACAAGCTATTGTTTAGGGCTCGGACAAGTTGTCAACGTCGTGGCTAGTTGACGCCACAGTTATAGGTTTATTTAAATAGGCTTTATCAACATAAAGTAAAAGAAATTTACAATAAAATTGAAGATAAAAAATATGGATATCTGTAGATGAAAGGAAAGATTTCTTAAGATGGTGTGTTGTAAATTTAACTGTAACGTCCTTACACGAAATTTCAGCACTTCACTCATATTTAACAACTAGTAAAATGCTGGAAACCGTTACTGCTACCTCGGTGGCTCTATTTGATTAGATTCAATACAAAATGTATGGGGAAGTTCATTTGAGAGCAAGGTAGAAAATGTATTGATGCTGTGTACTGACAGCGTGGCATCCATGTTGGGAGCTGGACGAAAACTAAAAACTAGCTTTTCAAATATGTTACAGGTCACATGTTTGGCTCATGCTTCAAACCTCTTAGCTGAACAAATTCGTTTGTACTACACACAGATGTGGATATATTAGTATGTAATGTTAAAAAGTATTTCTGAAGGCGCCAAACAGAATAAAGATTTTTAAAGAAAACTATCCCAGTTTACCGTTGCCTCCAGAACCAGTAATTCATAGGTGGGGAACTTGATTGGAGGCAGCATTCTATTATGCTAAACATTTTGATGAAATAAAATCCACACTTTCTTTATTAATTAATTGAGAAGCCTTGTCAATAAGAAAAGCTAAAGATATTATAAATATTGAAAACAAAGATCAACTCGATGTACATTTATGAAAATTTCAAAATACCTAAAATAGCACTAATTGCAATGCTGAAAACAAATTTATCTTTAACTGAAATATTCGATGAGTGTAATTTTGAGTTGAAAGTCGTGTAACAGTGCACAAATAAAATTAAAAATTGTTATGATCAGAAATCACGACTTGAATAACCATTAGACAAATATCTTAATATAGGCCAGGGTACAGCAAATGCTGTACAAGAATATTACAAGTTTGCCAGTTTGGTCACGATAGACTGAAGCTCCTATCCTGGACTACCCAGTCCAAGATGGGAGTTGCGACTAGTTATATCAACTATCCACATTTGATCTTCACATTCGGATAGCCTGTGACACACTACACTTACACTACATATCCGCGGGCGTATTCGACGGTAAATCGTAAGGTTTAAATTTGGAAATCACTGGATTCCACGTCGACGACAGTTTATATCCATTTGTCCGATTGAACTTTTTATATCTTTTAATTTCTATCACTTCACGTACAATCCTGGGATAATAGTGACAATGAGTGGGGAGGAGAGAGTGCAGAGTTCTATCCAGTGATTAATGATTAATTTTATCCAGAACTCGTAACTTTCACTTTTCACGTCACCTTTCACATCACTGAAAAAGAATTTCCTACAATGAAAAGATTGCGTGAAAAGTTAAAGGCAGAAATAAATTATCCAGGTTGTATCTCTACACTACGCAAAGAAGTTTTGCTAGTGGGATTCAAGTGGAAAAGAACCAAAGATAATCGCAAAATTCTTATGAGAAAACATGAAATTCAGTATCTATTTATAGTATTCAATTTTCATATTAAAATTGCGGAATGTCGAGCACAAGGTCGTCCAATTGTCTGTACGGACGAAACTTATATAGCCACGTCACACACTTCATCGAAGTCTTATTCAGATGGAAGCATGACTGGTCTAAAAAAAAACTATTTCTAAGGGAAAATGCATTTAATGATGCATGCCGGAGGAACGGACTGATTCGAACCCAATGCGTTACTAATGTTTAAACCGAATAAAAAATGTGATTATCATCACAACACGAACCATGAAAATTACACGAAGTGTCATTACTGCCAAATTTAAAACCAAACTGTTGTAGTTGATAATGCTTTATATCACAATACGTTGCAAAATCCCATCCCTAATTTAAACGCACGTAAATAAGAAGTGATTGACTGGCTCACCAACCGAAGTACCGAGCACTCTTCTAGTATGCTTAACCTTTTGAACGCCACCGTCGGCTATAGCACAAATGAAAACTTGCCCTGAACGGCAACGACGGCAATAGCCGACAAATAATGCTGGTCACGACGACAAATTGAATTATGTATTTTAGTATTGAGAAATTTGATGATTAAAAATATGAAATTAAGCCTTCAAAAAGGAGTGTCCTCACACGCCACAGACGGCAGTAGCCGACCGTTAGTGATGTTCAAAAACATCAAAAATTTAAGGAGATTTATGTGAAAATTTCATGCAGAATTTTTTTTTTTTTCAACTATGTTAGGATAATAAAACAATGCCAGGAGCTACACAATCAGAAATAAAATGTGGTCAGGTAGACAATCGACATTCCCTAATCTTAACTCTCGCGCATCTCTAAAGCTCTGGTTTCCTAGGATAATGGTGCCGTCACTTGACGGACGCAAAAAGACGACCGTCTTTGCGGTGACGACATGTGGAAAGTTCCATCATCGTTTTTAAAAAAACCTAACCTAAAAACATATCCAGGAGAGAAAATGGACGACTTTGATTTAGCATTAATAATTTACTTGGAGGATGAGCTATCATCAGAACAGGAAAATAGTCGTATGGAGGAAGATGATTTATTCAAAGCTACTTCGTCCAGTCAAAACAATACAATATTTTAAAAAAAATGGCTTCACCGCTATCAAGAAAAACGTTCGCGACCATTCTACACCGACAAGACGGCCGTCATACAAATAGTGGCACCGCTTTTTGACGTTACGGTGTTAATTACCGCTGTCGTAAGACAACGTTATAGTGACGGCATTCACCGCTGTATTACGGCCGCTATATGACGGCACCGCTATCCTAGGAAACCAGAGCTTAACGTAATACCGATTAGCGGTCCCCTGTACGCCACCGTCGCCATTAGACGACTCGCTTGTGACGTCATAAGCGCAAGAGGGCACTGTTTATAAGTGACAATGAAATGAGCACGGATGAACTCCTTCGCATATTAGAAGGAGTTGACGACGACGAATTTTCCGAATCGGAATCGTTAAACAAAGATGATTAGAGTTTCTTTATTCTTTTTTATTGTACTATGCACTAGATTGAGTCAACCAAACCATCACTATGTTCCGTTCAACTGAGGTGCGTTCGTATTGACCCTTGTACAATGAGGAATGGAGTTCGTTTTACTTTAACCTATCACTAGCCGAGCGCTATCAAAAATGGTGTAGGTACCCTTCGTTCGCCAGACGATTTCACGCGTACTCTGCGCGAGTTGTGCACTTAATTGTTTACGAATATAAATTGTATTTATACAAAGATCGAAATAGTAAATGTTACCTTTTTTATTGTTTTTGGTATGCAGCCACTATAATTTATTATTTAAGTTACAAGTTTTTAAAAAACTTAAAAGTGCAACTTTTTCAACTAATGTATAAATTTTACTATTAAAATTCTAATTTAGTGTATTATTTAGTGAATGTAGCTGTATTCACCAAAACATTTATATTTCATTGAAAACTAGAGACGGATTCAAACAAAACAACTCTCCGATAACAAAGAAACTACTCAACATGGCGGCGTCGTGTAATACTGTAATCACGGTGGTCTCTACAGTGGTCATATTTTTTACAAGTTTTAATTATTATTTTATTATACTAACGGGGTGGCCATTCCGAGTTATGCTATTCCGAACCAAAAACAAATTTATGTGTGTGATAACTAGCGGACTTACAATTGATCAACTTAAAAAGACAAGTGTTAATCATCTAATATAAAGCTGTAATAAAATTTTGTTGATTTTTAAGTACTTATAAGAATAACAATTAAAATACTGATTTTTTTAGACTGATTTAAAAATGTTTTTCATTTCATACAAAATAAAAATCCCCGTCCGCAAAACAACGAAGGGTTCATAAATTTTGATTAAAAATAAAATGAATTATATAAATAATAATAAATACAAATTTATTAATAATCGACACTAGACCGACCAACTCTAAATCGAATCTGAGGCACGTAAAAAAGACCATGCCAGCCACGCCAATGTCGGCTATTGCCGACAGCAGATTACGTCACAACACAGAGTAGTGCTGGGCATGTAGTGATTTTGAACATTTTGTTGTGGTTCTATTACATGGTTTTATGGTCGATTACTCTGTAAATTTATGAGTAATAATATTGATATTATGGAATCATTAGTGAGTTGAATAATAATTTCTGTATAGTTTTATTATTGAAATGAATATTTACAAAAACTATTTACATATTTTATCGATATATTTTTCGAACCTACGATTTTTGTCGTCGATTGCAATGAATTATTAGCGTGGCGTCCAGGGTACTGCTCGTGCGTCTATAGCGTGGCGTTCAAAAGGTTAAACCATAATTATATCAGTTGATATTACAAAACAAACAAAGATTTATTGATTATAAAGTATCTATTACTTTGCTTAAAGAACAAAACCACAGCATTCTCCGCCTATCACCTTACCATCCAGACTTCAATCCAATCGAGAACATATGGGCAATGATAATGGGTTATGTATCCAAAAAAATTATGATGTCGGTGAAAGATAAAATTGATTGGATCACTCTAGATGATTGGAAAAATGTATGTAGTAAAGAAAGAAAAGAAATTTGATGGTCGAGATGCCATTTAATGAGAAAGTAGGTGATACATCAGATGAGAGTGACGATGAAGATGACGACGCAATGTCAAAGGTCGAAGAAATACTTTAACATAGTACAAGTATATACTATTTTTTCAAATATTTTTTTCTACTAATATTATTTGACTGTCTCTACTTTCGGCAGCCACTCACGCAGATGCAAAGCTAATGTTTCGTTGGTAGGACTGTACAAGATTAAACAAAACAAATAAACGTTCATAATTATTTCTGTTTACAGTAAAGGAGAAGCTGTCCGAGGACTACGATAGCGAGATCGCAACTACATCACTTCGCGTGTCGCTGATGTGTCCTTTGGGCAAGATGCGCATGTCGTGCCCGTGCCGGCCGTCGGTGTGCCCGCACCTACAATGCTTCGACGCCTCACTCTTCCTGCAGATGAACGAGCGCAAGCCCACTTGGATGTGCCCAGTGTGTAACCGACCTGCTCCATACGACACACTTGTGGTTGATGGGTGAGTCTACTGTGTAGAATATAATAGAACATCATTTCTCAAGCTTTTTAGTGTCTCGACCCCCCGTGCTTCGCTCTTGCTGCAGATGAACAAGCCATTTGACTTGGCTGTGTCCAGTGTGCCTCCGGCTCGCGCCTTACGACATTCTCGTCGTTAACGGGTGCGTACACGTTGTAGAATAGAATAGCCTATCTTAAGGTTTTTTAGTGACTCGACCCCTTGTGCCTCGCTCTTCCTGCACATGAACGAGCGCAGCCTACCTGACTGTGTCCAATGTGCGATCGGCCTACGCCTTACGACACGCTTCTTGTTGATGGATGAGTACATTGCATAGTCACAGAGAATCCAATTAGAAGGAAAGCTTGCTACTACATACCACAATGTACAATTGGTACATACCATAGAGAAGATACCATAATGTACATTACAGTTTTTTTTAAAATAAATAATTAATGAAGTCTCACACATTTGTTACGAATAATTTAGTAATTATTACTAATTGCGAAATATTGGTATTGCTAATCACAGTTTCCTTCCACTTGGAGGCCGTTGACAAAGATTTTAGTCGTTTATTCAATAGCAAACCCTAACACAGAGCATAGGTCTATTTAGCCTGCTATTACATTTATACCGGGTACAGCTTTGGACGAAAATTTAGCTTTCATTTTACATGAATAAATGAATAATAATTAAACTTAAAAAAAACTTTTAAAAACAAGCTTTTATTAAAATGCACTAAAATTAAGAAAGTAAGCATAGAAGTTATTGATGTGAGTTACTCATTACTATTATTTGATGTAATTTAATAGCTTGGTCACGAAATTTAAACGTAACATTGTTGAAATGTTGTAAACCTTTGGTCCACTATAAATCCCTTTGAATTAAGTACCATTAGAGGCAGAGGTGGCAATATTTTTTAGCATCGGTTTTTTCTGACACAAGGATTCTGCAAGGTGCAAGTCCCCTAGTGTTGCGGGTGTCCATGGTCAGCGGTGACCACTTACCATTATGTGGCCCGACTGCTCGTCTGCTATCTATTGTATAAAAAAAGTTTATTTATTTATTTGTAACTCCGACTTTACCACTGGTACTCATTTCTTAACGTGCAATGTTCGTCGTTGTGTGCAGGTACTTCCAAGAGGTGTTGACGTCGTCGAAGCTGTCGAGCGATTGCAACGAGATCCAGCTTCACGCGGACGGCAGCTGGTCGCCACACGCGCCCGCCGCGCGGCCTCAACCGGCGCCTGAGCCCGAGCCCGTCACCCTCATCGCGGACGACCTCGGTGAGCGATACACGTACACGGGGACACACCGGATATGTCAATTACGTAACTGAATGCCGATTTTTATTTTACAATAACGTAATTACGTACAACACAATTATCTAAAGAAGTCTCATCGGCATATCTCGAATTTTATTGGAGCAGTTCGGAATTGACACTATAACAAATTATGCGAAGTACATTGCTGCCTTTTAATAGAATATCAAACACCACCTAATAGTTTGAAAGAAGTAATGTAAGTCATCTAATGAGATGACACTTCTACACCCTGATAGTAGTTCGTTAACAGTAGACTTATGAATATACACAGTTGTCCAGTCACCTTTGGAAAGATTATAAAAATATGTATTAACCTTCAGAATCAACTATAGTCACTTTTGCTGTCTGAATCGGAAACCTCTCACTAAATATGTCGAGTTTTTCTTCTTGTGTCAAAAATTCTTCTTCACATTTAAGGGCGTGATTACAGACTTTCGTCCATTCTTCGGATCCCATCGTAGCTATTTTTCTATTAAGAGCTTCTTCACAGTGGTTTTATTCATTTTTATGCTTTTAGAGGCAACATATCCTATTAAATTTCTCCGCATTCATCTCCTTGTGGTAATCATCTGCCGATTGGTCTATAAAAAAGCACCAGGTACAAAGCCCTTTTCGTCATCGGCGTGACCAATTATAAATCTTTGACCTTTGGAAATGGGTTGTTTCAAACGTTTATTGGCTAAATCTGTCCAACTCTTTCGTTTAGTATGTGTGGTGTAAATATACGACTCATCTGTATAAACAATGTGTGTACCAGCAACTCTTAATGTCCTAATATCTCTGAGGTATTTTATTCTTTTTAACTGAATGTCATGTTTTTCCATATTATTTTCTGTTTTTCTAAATCTGAACCCTACATCTCGAATGACATTTCGAAGAGTCGGAAATCGATGCTTTGAAATCGCTGTCATCTATTAACTTTTTGCACAGTGAGTTCAGAGTAGGGAGTTCTTTAAATCTCAAATGGAAATCATATATCATTCGCCGTATTACACTAAGAGACATCATCTAGCTTCAAACGATATTTCTTGTTTTTGCCGGCTCGTTAATGCACTTTTCGTCATTTTATTTTAAAATTCTCATTACACTTTTTCTTTAAATCGCCGTTGCTTCAGCAACTCCTTATGTTACCTTCTGATAATAATTATTTTCACTTTTTTAAATAAAGCAGCTTTTTTACAAATACGTTTATACACGTTAATTACAATTTCACGAGACTGTGCAACAAGCGGTTACCGCTTTTTATATTGGTTTTAGTTGAAGCCATGTTAATGTAGGTACAACCTATTGTTATGTTTTTTATTTATTATACAACAGAACGATATTAGTCTCCTTTATTCGTCTTTATTGAGAAATAAAGTCCTCGTCAATTTTATGATATTATAACAGGAAAAGAAAGTAAAATAGATAACAAACCGCAACACTGATAAACTACTTAGCTAGAATGAGGTCGATAAGGAAATCTATTAAATATCTATTATTAAATACATTTTATTAACACAAAATTGATAACCGATAACTATAAACAGTCGACAAGACAAGACATTACACGGTAATTATTATTACATCAAAGCTACGATGAATGTCATGAAGGTCTTGAATCTCTTTATCTGTGTATTTCGCATTTGATTTCAAATCCAATAACGCTTAAAAAACGCATGATTTTAATTTCAGAAATAGGCCAACCATGGTCGTACTGTTCCATCGCGTTTTACAGTCCAGTCCAGACCAAGGTTTTTACCGTACTCTTCTAAAGCATATTTTTACAACAAGTCGTTCTTCCATGGTGACTTTTTAAAAGATTTAACTAGATCTCTTACTCTCTTTTATTGTGTCGTTGTATAAAAACTTCAATTCTGGAACAAATCCATCTTCATCTTCTTCATTTGCTTCTATTTCTTCAGCATCAGTATTTGATACATCCTCCTAAACTTCTGGTTCTGGAGTTTAAGTTTCCTGTGTCTAATGTAATACATCGAGGACCACAAGTTGTATTCAATGGGCCTAAAACAACTGGTGGTGGCTGTCAAAATTCTTACCCATTTTGGCCATTACACTGTCTCTGTCCATTTTGACAGCAATTTTGTCTTCTAAATTTAGGTCAAAGTCACTCAAATGCTACTGTAATAATTAAGGGTGTAGATTATTGGCCTGAGATCTCGATTTCGAGCGACCGCAGCGCCAAAGTTTAATGTAACATCCGACGGGGCGGATGAATGACCTAGAGAGCGCGATTTTCAAAATGTTTTGCAACAAACGTTCCACGTTGAGAAATTGTTATTGAACTTGAATATTTACAGCATAACAATAACGTTGAATTTTTGGAAACTAGCTGTTGATTCTTTTTAATAGATTAATAAGAGTAGTTGAGACACAATTTTTATGTTTTTCTATCATTTGACATCTGACATTTTTGTATTCTACTTACCTAAAATTCCAACTATTTATTTATTTGTAATTTCACTACCAAAATTTATTCTAATTCGTAAAATATTCATTCAATAAAATAATTGCAAATTCAGTAGGAAGTGTGTTTATCTCTACGCAAGGAAATGTGCCTATTGCGTAAACTCAAATACTTACTTTTTGTTTACGATCACCTCGTCGATATCTAAAAAAAATCATAGGGTTTTAAAAAAAATGTCAATAAATGAAACACAAGTATAAAAATGATTTATTTACTACACAATAACAAATATGAGTCGCCATTACTCGCTATCTCAAAAGCGTGCTAGGGTTGTACAAAAATTAGTAAATAATTCATTTATTTACTAATTTTAACAGAAGTTTGTAAATTATTAATATACTAATTAAAAGTATGTAATTAAACAATAACGAAATATGAGTTCAAAATTCTAATGGTTTTTCATTCGATTACGGATCAAGTTCTGATTTCTGCTAATTTGATGATAAAATCAATGGCTATCACAAAACCTATCAGAATGAAAACGTTACCAGCTGCCCGATTCACGTAAGTAATAAAAACCGTAGCGCAGTGACGTCACTTCGTTTTTTGCAAATTTAGCCCTTTTAACCGACTTAAAAAAAGGAGAATTCTCAATTCGCTGTATTTTTGAACCAATTTTTATGATTCTTTACACCAGGTAACTCAGAAATTGTATAGTAATTGAGCTATTGGAAGATTTATGACAATCCAAGACTAGATAAGTAAGTGCGTTTAAAACAGAAAACCAAAAGGCGATTTCTAAGTTCCTAAGTTAAAACGACTTTTGGACTGGCGTGTTTACGTGAATCGACTGGCTGGGTAGTTAAGTTACCTGTATCTTTCAAAATCATTAGGCGTTCTTCTCTTTCATAACACGTAAAGCTCTTTCTTTCCTCTCTTTCATAGCCTCTATGATACTGGGCGCGTCACGAATGGGCATGCTTCGTGACTGCCGAGGATCAACTAATTCTGGAAGTAGGCAATCGTAATAAAACCTAACTAATTTCATCTCCATTTTCTCCTCCCAAAATTTGTCGTCCTTTTCTATAATATAAACTTTCATAGGTACAGTAGCACCAAACCAGATGCCAAGCATGCAAACGTTTCTTTTAGTAATATGTACCTGTCCCTGAATTTGGAAATACCAGTTATGATTTTTATTTATGACATAACCCTTGGAAGCCTTGTCCTTAACCCAAAAGGTATGTTTGGCCATTGCTTCATCAAGAGTCATGCCAGCTAAAGAATGTGGGCACTTAATTTCAATTAAACCGTTTGCATAAATGCCATCTGGTGTAGTACCAAGAAATTCATATTGATCGTCGACGAACAAACCGCAACCTTGTATACTAATATTCTCTTGAATTTCTAACTGTTTAATTGCGGTTTCTTCGTTTTCGATACCGTACCGTACAGCAGGCAAACTGGAGATATTACTACCATAAACGATTTTACGAACAAGAACAGCACAACTTGTGCTCTCTCGTTTTTTACAAACTTCCCCGAACGATGATGAGGTTAGTAATTTTCTCCTTGTACTCATCCACTCAGAACTACTTCTTTGCAAATGGGTCGACCTTTCAAGCTCCTCTCTTTCAGCACAAGACAACTTTAAATCGGCTAAAAAAGATGACTTGGCTTTCTCATATAATTCTGGACTCAGATCAGGTTTTTCGCAGTTTGGTCCATAGTGAGCGTCTTTCGATACAGCGCTGTGGCTCTTTTTCAATCTTAATTTAGGTTTAGCAATTAAACGGATTCTACGATTACAATTTTCCACTTTCGCGATCAAAGGATTAGGACTAGATTTAAATATTACTTCATGAGTTTTACTATGAATCGATCCTGTATTAAAAGACACAACAGCAGCTGCGCATCGGCCCGCATAAGAACCACGGGAAGAATAATTTACACGCTTACCCCCTACTAATTTGGCAATCACTGCGTTAAAACTTTCAACTATATTACTTGTACAATTATGAATTAAATTTCTAGAATGATATGACAGTCTTTTACTTAAAATGTGTACCGCGTCCATTAATCCGCATCCAACAATTGCTGGAAGCAACCCAACAGGTTCTATTCGACGAGTATCAGGTCTACAGAAATACTCCTTGCAATATTGGTGATTACCAAATACGTGTTGTGGACCATTTAGGATATCTTCACTAAGATTTTTTATTTTTTCTTCGAGTGACTGATTTTGATCGCCCCAATATTTAATAGCGCATTTTACACCCGTTCTTAAACGCAAATACCTTTCTTTTAGGAATTTCCGCAATTCGCAAGGATACTTAGTGTCTTTCGACAGTTTCTCCAAGCTATTGCAGTAGTTTTGTAAAAGATGATTTTTGCATTCAATTTTCTCTACTGTTAAATTACCGTACGGTCGCGAATCTAATATTTTTTTATAAGTACTGGAATCGCCGTCTGCTACAAATTTATTATAAATTACACCGTGATCAACAATGGAACGTTTAAACCCCTCAACTATTATGGTCGATTCCATACCGGTAGATGATCCCGAATAATTCTTGAAACAACGGTGTTCCGAGGGCTGACTGTCGTTCTTTGCGGGTCGTGCACAAACTACGCAGTATTTATTTTTAACTCCAAAAAACAATACTTTATTAGTTTTAATGCCAATTATCGCAGCTGCGCCGGACAAGGCGGAAAAATTCTTACCATAAGATCTCTTGCTCCAACAACCGTCAACAGCAACAGATATTAATGGTGTACCATTTTTATCAACACTACCTATAGACACTGCGTACTCCGCTTCTTCCTTGACAGCTTCTGCCATGGAATGTGCTGCTGTCTTTTCCCACCAATCGCAAACCGTATTATTAATTTCATTGTATAATGAAGGTGACATGATTGGTAGGGCTACTGCGGCAGTTAATGTTTTTAACTGATAGTAGCTCCCACCAGATGATATGATACCAGATACAATTTGATGATTCACTTCCATTCTATCTTCTTTCTTTTCAATCAAACACACAGTAAATTTCATACTACACATACTACATTTCATGATGAGTTTTGAGTCCAGACCAACTTTTACTTCACCTATTATACTGAGGTAACTTAACTTACAATCCATTGGACCGTGGTCCCCTATGGCCTGAAGAGCTTTAAAAAAAAAAGAAACGTCTACAACTCTACGCCCAACTTCCATTTCATCCACCTTTCCCTCTTGGTCGTTTTCAATAACTAGTTCCTGTAAAGAAAGATAATGGCTTGATTTTTTTTATAAAAAATAATTAAAAATTTAAAAAAATGCAAAAGAATTAATACAATATTAGGTTCCTGATGAATAGAAATTATAATTTCTTTACGCATTAGGTATTGTTTTTTTATGACGTCACCTATTTGAACGTAAATTTTCTTTTGAGAAAGTAATTGAGAAGTATTTCGGTACTAAGGTGTTTGTCTCTCGATGAAAATAATAAATATTGCAAGAAAAATCTATAGGTAGGTATTGAGATTTTGTCTTCGCCCATCACTAACTAAGTAGTTTGTTTATTTATGTAACAAGTCTACAAGAATTACGTATAACAACTTACCTCTATACAGCGCGTAGCATTGTTGCTCAGAGTCTCGGCCCCAAGGTTTTCTTTATTTTCAATACTGGAAATATTATTCATCAATATTATCCACTTTTTATTTATTTTGTACAACCCTAAGCCAGACGCTAGGCGCCTCGCGTCTGTTTGGCGGTATAGGTATGTCGACAAAGTTGCGCTGTCGCCTACCTACTTCCACAATTTGATATTTAGACAATACTAGCCGACCCGGCGAACTCCGTATCGCCTTTTTTTTTTTTTAAAAATCCTATTATTTTGATATTACATACAGATACTTCAATTTTATTTATCAGTATAGATATAGATAATACAAACCAATATTTACATGTTATTGTAGGTATATGTCTGAATCGGGCGATCTAAATCATATGACATATTGTATTAGCTTTGTAATGTACCCTGTTCAAATGCGATAATAAATAAGTAGGGAGGAACTTACATTTTATTCCGAGATCTTTTGGCTTTCATATTTTTATAATGCGTACAAAACTTTCTTTTCCCTGGCATGCCACTCAAATTCAATCAGTCCTGCGAAAAAAATAGCCTATGTTACTCAGTGATAATGTAGCTTTCGAATGATAAAAGAATTATTAAAATCAGTCCAGTACTTTTTGAGTTTATTCGTTACATACAAAAATCCAAATCTTTCCTCTTTATAATACCTATTAGTGTAGATATTGTATTTTTTACGATTTATATCTAGTTCCATCATGGTTTTCTTTCAGACATTCATTATATCGATACTTTCTACTAACTGAAAATAAATTAATTATAAAAATGTTATACTTACAGTTTTTTACAAAAAACACAAATTCACAATACGTAATTCTGCTGTCTGCAGCCGACAAGCGTGGTGTCGCGTTCACTTACAGAAAGGAACTGCCGCTGCAGACCACCGAGATTGCACGAATGAAACGAACGTTTTATCCCATACATTTGTGTATGAAAAATTTACCTTAAAATATATCTAGATTTTAGGGCTTTAAAAGAGGAAGTCTTTGTTTGTAAAGGTATAAAAAGAAGTATACAGCTATACTTATTGGTTTCTTCAGTGTTCAAAAAGTGTTTCTTTTTATCAATTTGTGTTGATTTATGGGGTTAAATCTGAAAAATACGAAGTCATGTTTTTGCATTTTTACTCAATTTTGTGCGTTTGTTGACGTTTATTATATAACAACTATTAGGTTTAAGAGTTTAATATAAGCATGAACATACTTATTGGTCTTTGATTGTAATATATACAAATTATCATTGATATCAATCATATGTAAATAGGTTAAATATGAAAAATCGTAACACTCTTTTCGGTGATTTTCACGATCTACACCCTTAAGTACCTACATCAGCTGCTATTGAACCCGTTATCCTTACGAGCCACAAATTTGGCAATGTCTTTATTGTAGGTATACTTTTTATTTCGGATAGATTTCCACTTATTTTTTGTATTATCATATCACTGTTCTAGAACTATCTTGGTTATAGTTCTAGCAGAGTTTGGTAGATCAAAGCCAGATTTTTTGAAAAGATACCACGAGTCTTCAGAAGTACAAAATTTGCTCAACGGGATCCCATCCATAACTGCCATTCTAGTCGGAGCACGGTCCGGTGAGAGTATAGTGGTGACTAGCTAAGAAAAAGCTACTGGTATCAGTTTGGTGGTCCTGTGCCGGTATAGTCCACTACAGTTTCTTGCGAGCCCGTCAAATGATTGATACAGATGCGTAATGTAAGGAGCTGCAGACGATGATGGAAAAGCTGGCAACAAAGCGACCAAGTTTCGTCAATCGCTCATCTCCACTTCTTTATGACAATGCCATTCTTCATGACTCACACTTTTCATACGACAGTTTTAAAACTTCAAGAGCTGGACCTGGAGACTCTCCTTCGCCCACTATACTCACCGGATCTTGCCCCGACAGATTTCCATTTCTTTCAAAATTCGGACAACTTATTGTTGCAAGGAAAAAAAAATTGATTGAAGTAGCTGTGATTAGGCCTTATAAAGAATTTATTGAATTGATAGCCGTCCACGAGACTTACAGGAGTGGCATCAATCAACTGCCCATGAGGTGACGAAAGTGTGTAGATAATATGGGTCAATATTTCGACTAACATAAATATTATTATAACGAAAAAAAATTTCAAGTTTCTCATACAAATCGGTCATTTCATAGGTAAGCAGCTAAAATTCTTTAAAAATTAAGAAAATCTATTATTTTTTTCATCTATTACGTCTTGTGTCTCTATTTTTTTTTTAAGATAGTGATGTAGTTCAAAATACTGAATACCGATACCGGCATATTTGTAACGTAGTCTGAGTAAAATTTACTAATACAAGTGTATGAATTTACTAATTCGATTACTTTTGTGTGATTTGATTAAGAACCGGTAGGGTAATTTACAATTAATATCCTACATTAAGATTTTTTAAAATTGTATAACTACTTGCGCACTTTTTATGATAATCGAAGTTCACCTTTCGCACAGAAAATTCATTCAACGGGAAAAGATTTTAGACCCAATTAGTTTTACGATATTAAAAATTCTCTTTCTCCGCAAGAGTGCAGTGTTCGCCTTCAAAATGTTTTTAGGGTTGAAGCACCATATTTGAGGCATTGTTACCCTGAATTTATTCGTGGTCGTGTTTCTTTCCACGACCAGATTCGTGAAGGTCGTCTGTCAACTGCGGTCACTGAAGAAAATGTGGCTACTGTCAGGCGATAGATTGAACAAAACCGGCGGCCCATCTTTGACGAAATTCATGCACATTTAGGGATCGGTATGAGCCAAATTCATAAAATTGTGGGCGAACATTTAAAAGTCGGGAAGCTTTGTTGCAGCTGGATTCCTCACGATTTCACATCAGATCAGAAACGAGCTTGTGTTGATTGGTGCAAAAATATGTTGCTGAAGTTTGACCATGGGCGTTCAAATGCTGTTTATGACATCGCAACAGGAGACGAAAGATGGATTCATTGTTACTTTCCGGAAAAAAAAACAGTCCAATGAATGGGTCTTCGAAGGTAGAACAGACCAATGTTTTTTTCTTTCAATTGGGTCATGTCTGTACTGTGCCCCTAGAAGAACAAAGAACATTTAATTCTGAGTGGTACATGACCATTTGTCTGTCCAGTGTTCTCAAAATAGTTCGCGAGAAGAGATCGAGAAGCCACATCCTCTTGCACCAAGACAATGCTTCCTCTCACACTGCGAACAAGACAAAGGCATTTTTGTGTTCTGAGAAGGTGGAGCTCGTGACCCTTCCCCTTCACAGCCTAGACCTCGCACCCTGTGACTTCTTTCTTTTCCCCAAAATCAAAGAATTGATGAGAGGTTTCACATTAACGGAGCCAAAAGAGACAGTGGTGACTTTCAACCAACAGATCGAAAACATGCCCTCAGATGAGTGGGCTTTGAAGAAATGTTTAAAATACAACGGAGAATATTTTCAAAAGCAATAAATATCTTAGTTTCGTTATGAATAGTTTTATTTATGAGTTACGCACAACTTTCAGTATGGCCCACATAATCTCTTCAGGTCTGGTTACTCACATAAGATTACTTTAATGATTTATCATTGACTCCGTTATTGGCTATAAAATATTAGCTAATTATAATTAAAGATGCAACACATATGCGTTAACTATCCGATATCCTGCCAATTTTTCGCTTTCCGGTATCCGACCAGATAGTGCTCCAGTATCCAGCTAAGGCCGGATAGTTATATAGAGAAAAACGTCATTACTTAAATGCTTTAAATAAATTTAATAAATAAGACATGACATTATTATTTGATAGACAATCAGCTTGCGCCTCTATATCTGTTGTGCTCTAAGATATTGGTCGAGTCTATTTTTGAATTGATTAATGTTCTCAGATGGTATAACTTCCTTAGCTAATCCGTTCCATTTATTGGCCACTCAATTTGTAATAAAGTGTTAGTAACGATTTGATGTCGCACAAATACTTTGTAGCCTTAACACATACCCGCGTACTCTACGGTTGTCGTTTCATAAATAGACTGACCCTAATTGCGGTAGATTGTAGTATTATGAAGGTCTCAATGAGGTCTCCACTATTGTCTCTCCTGTGGTGTAGGCAAATAAAACTTACCTATGCAAATTTTAAATCACTATCCATTACATCTCTAATTATTGTATACTCTATATATTAGATAAGCTGTTGATTTGAATAGTATTAATATATTGTGATGTATATTTTTGCAGAAGTAATTCCGGTAGATGGCGGCATCGCCAAGCGGGCGGCAGTCGGTGACAACCGCATTCCAAAACCTGCTGAAGTTATGGTAGATCTGACCTCGGACTCGGACGATGAAGTGCCCTTGAAGAGGAAAGTACCTCCACCTAAAGGCACCCCTCCCGCTGAAGTCAAAGTACAAAGTGATGATACTTACTCATCTTCTAATGGTAAGTGGATAATTTATAACATTTTCTTCCAGGAAAGACACTCACACGAAATAGTTGTTTTGATTAACTAATTGTGGAAAAGAGCCTGATGACAAGGTTAGAACAGAAAAGTGGTTTTATCGTTTTTCGTCCGCGGTTTTGACATTAACTGTCTTAACATTAAAATATCTATGAAATAAAAGCTTTTATTTGAGATATATCCAGGTCCGGCAATAAGGGGTCTATGTCCATGTCTATGTCCACGCTTGTGTAATACCACTATACTCAGTCTGTAAAAATCGCATTTGTTATAAGACTATGTACCTAATTACTAATAACTTCGAGTAACAGGCTCCTACATTCCTGTTACCGGACCTTGGTGTATCTTCAAGTAGTATTCAGCGCTCGAGCGCTGACGCTCAAAGAAAGCAAGTAAAACATGGAGGCGGCAATATTAATGTTTGGGGTTGTTTTTCGGGATTTGGAGTGGGACCTGTAAAAAAAAATTAAGATATTCTTGATGAACACCAATACAAACAAATATTAGAAGAAACCATGCTGCCTTATACCAAAGAAACTCTCCCTGTCATATGGACGTTTCAACACCATAACGACCCCAAACATACAACACAGTCCATCAAGTCCTTCCAAACAAATCAGTCAGTGTCAGTACTAGATTGGCCTGCGAATAGCCCCGGTCTAAAACCAATAGAACACCTGTGGTACAAAGTCATGAAAAAAGTCGCAACTCAACGCATTGGCACTGTAAACCAGCTTTATTACACGTTTCAAGGAGCTTGGAGCAACATTTCTATAGAAACTCGCCATAATTTGATATCGTCGATATCGAACTGTAATTAATATTTAACAATGGCATCAACACTGGATACTAAATTGTATTATAGTAACCGTAATTTTATTTAAATTAGCTATCAAAACAAATTTGTTTCTGTAATTTTTTTCTGTTTAAGTTTTTCTGTATGTTTTCATGTGTCCCTAATTAGTTGTCCAGCAATCAAATAGAACATCTTTGAATTTTCCATAAAATAAATATTTTTCTACAGCTATTTCTCAGTTTTACTATACTTACGAGGGACGTCCGGAAAGTAAAGATACAAGGCTTTCCAAAAACACCCGAAACCGTTTTATTAAAAAGAAATTACATGAGATTAAAGGTATATATCTCTCATCATTTTTCGACATAGTCGCCCTTAAGTTCCAAGCACCTTTGATAACGTGGGATGAGTTTTTTTATGCCGTCGTCGTACTGTTCCCGGCACCTCCTTCAGCCAGGTGGTCGTGAAATGTTTGAGGTCCTCGTCGTCTTCGAATCTCTTCCCCCCCCCCCAAAGCTTCTTTCAACTTGGTGAAAAGATGGTAATCGCTGGGGGCCAAGTCAGGACTGTGAGGTGGGTGGGACAAAACGTCCCAACCAAATTTCTGCAGTAACTCCTGCGTTGCCCGAACAATATGGGGGCGAGCGTTATCGTGGAGAAGACACACTCCTTTTGTCAGCATTCCCCGTCTTTTGTTCTGTATGGCACGCCTTAATTTTTTAAGGGTTTCACAATATGCTTGTGCATTAATGGTAGTGCCACGGGTCATGAAATTGACCAGGATAACCCCCTTCCTGTCCCAAAAAACGGATACCATGACTTTACGGTCCGAGAGAGTTGTCCTTTACGGTCCGGAATTTTTTGGCGCTGGGAGAATGCGTATGGCGCCACTGCATCGATTGTCTCTTGGTTTCTGGCGTTGTGTAGGAAATCCAAGTTTCATCCCCTGTCACTATACTGTCCAAAAGTTCCTCTCCCTGTAGGTCATAACGTTCCAAAAACAATCTTCCTGACTCAATCCTCTTCTGTTTGTGTTCATCCGTAAACATTTTTGGGACCCAACGAGCACACAGTCTTCCTGTAATCAAGTCGATTTGAGACCACTTCGTGCAGAACAGATCGACAAACACCTGGACACTTCTCAAGAAGTTCGTCGAGAGTCAAACGACGATCTTCACAGATGAATTGTTCGATTTTTTGGACAAAATCGTCGGTCACCACAGACGGCCGGCCGCTCCTTTCCTCATCGTGCACACTCGTCCTTCCTTCTCGAAATTCTCGTACCCATTTGGCGACGTTTTGGTGGTTTATAACGTCTGGTCCATATACCTGGACAAGTCGACGATGGATTTCAGTGGGAATGATTCCTTCTTGGGCGAGAAAACGGATCACACTTTTCACTTCACACTTTGAATATTCAGTAATAGAGGTGGCGGGAGCGCGCGATGACTCGCCCATCGTGAAAACGTCTCACGGACAGAGATGTCCACGTACTGAAACGGTTTTCGTCTTGATTTGTTCGTTACATCCCGCACTAAGTCGCAGTAGTGCCAACTTTCGAAAAAAAAATCCCTACGGCCGTGGGGGGGCTTGTATCTTTACTTTCCGGACGTCCCTCGTATATTTAGGACATTGGTGTACCTGCATGTCAACATTAACATAAGCAACAAAGTCTAATGAATGGACAGGATACACGCACTAGAAGAAAAATCTTACTTATTTAGTACTAGTGTCCTTAATTAGCTAACCACGACGCTATGTGTTTGTATGTGTGTGTATTACAGGCGTAGAAGCGGTGTCATCAAGCGGGTACCGGTCGCCGGGTGGCGCGGGCGGCTCATCGGTGATATCGCTCGACAGCCCCTCACCGCCCGTGCCCGACTCCCCCGCGCCGCCCCCCGCCGACTCGCGGCCCGACCACCCGCACCTCTCCATCACGCCCGCCGACCAATGTGAGTTGACATGTCACCACTACACGACTACACAGAATTCTAGTCTTGCTATAGTGGTCATACTACAGCATACCTGCACACCACTGAATAGACATCCATCTATTACACTTGTATGAATGAATGAATGGTTTCTTTATAACTTATAAAACAATACACAACTTTGAAACATTTCCTTTGATGTATGATTTGAAGCTTGAAAAATTAATCCATCGTGGCGCTAAAATTTTCATGCAGTTACAAAGAGTTACAATATGATAAAAGTATGAAATTATGTGTGTCGAAATAATAAAATGGACACCTAGCTCAGCATATTGTTGTGACCTGTGGCCGGCGCTGATATTTTACTAGGACCACCAATGACGTGTCACGGACATACGGATACAGAACTAATAAAACCCGAGAAACAAACGCGCTTTGTGTTAGGGGTAATAAAGTTAGGATAAGCATCCTTCTACAAATGTTTAATTCTACACAGAATTCAGAGTCTCGCTATAGTGGTCACACTACATCACGCCCACACCACTGTGAGTAGACAAGTAATACGCCGCTACACAGAACTCTAGTCTCGCTATAGTGATCACACTACATCACGCCCACATACCACTGTGAGTAGACAAGTAATACGCCGCTACACAGAACTCTAGTCTCGTTATAGTGGTCACACTACATCACGCCCACACACCACTGTGAGTAGACAAGTAATACGCCGCTACACAGAACTCTAGTCTCGTTATAGTGGTCACACTACATCACGCCCACACACCACTGTGAGTAGACAAGTAATACGCCGCTACACAGAACTCTAGTCTCGCTATAGTGATCACACTACATCACGCCCACATACCACTGTGAGTAGACAAGTAATACGCCGCTACACAGAACTCTAGTCTCGTTATAGTGGTCACACTACATCACGCCCACACACCACTGTGAGTAGACAAGTAATACGCCGCTACACAGAACTCTAGTCTCGTTATAGTGGTCACACTACATCACGCCCACACACCACTGTGAGTAGACAAGTAATACGCCGCTACACAGAACTCTAGTCTCGCTATAGTGATCACACTACATCACGCCCACACACCACTGTGAGTAGACAAGTAATACGCCGCTACACAGAACTCTAGTCTCGCTATAGTGGTCACACTACATCACGCCCACACACCACTGTGAGTAGACAAGTAATACGCCGCTACACAGAACTCTAGTCTCGTTATAGTGGTCACACTACATCACGCCCACACACCACTGTGAGTAGACAAGTAATACGCCGCTACACAGAACTCTAGTCTCGCTATAGTGATCACACTACATCACGCCCACACACCACTGTGAGTAGACAAGTAATACGCCGCTACACAGAACTCTAGTCTCGCTATAGTGATCACACTACATCACGCCCACACACCACTGTGAGTAGACAAGTAATACGCCGCTACACAGAACTCTAGTCTCGCTATAGTGGTCACACTACATCACGCCCACACACCACTGTGAGTAGACAAGTAATACGCCGCTACACAGAACTCTAGTCTCGCTATAGTGGTCACACTACATCACGCCCACATACCACTGTGAGTAGACAAGTAATACGCCGCTACACAGAACTCTAGTCTCGTTATAGTGGTCACACTACATCACGCCCACACACCACTGTGAGTAGACAAGTAATACGCCGCTACACAGAACTCTAGTCTCGCTATAGTGATCACACTACATCACGCCCACACACCACTGTGAGTAGACAAGTAATACGCCGCTACACAGAACTCTAGTCTCACTATAGTGGTCACACTACATCACGCCCACACACCACTGTGAGTAGACAAGTAATACGCCGCTACACAGAACTCTAGTCTCGCTATAGTGGTCACACTACATCACGCCCACACACCACTGTGAGTAGACAAGTAATACGCCGCTACACAGAACTCTAGTCTCGCTATAGTGGTCACACTACATCACGCCCACACACCACTGTGAGTAGACAAGTAATACGCCGCTACACAGAACTCTAGTCTCGCTATAGTGGTCACACTACATCACGCCCACACACCACTGTTAGTAGACAAGTAATACGCCGCTACACAGAACTCTAGTCTCGCTATAGTGGTCACACTACATCACGCCCACACACCACTGTTAGTAGACAAGTAATACGCCGCTACACAGAACTCTAGTCTCGCTATAGTGGTCACACTACATCACGCCCACACACCACTGTGAGTAGACAAGTAATACCCCGCCACACACAACTCTAGTCTCGCTATAGTGGTCACACTACATCACGCCCACACACCACTGTGAGTAGACAAGTAATACCCCGCCACACACAACTCTAGTCTCGCTATAGTGGTCACACTACATCACGCCCACACACCACTGTGAGTAGACAAGTAATACGCCGCTACACAGAACTCTAGTCTCGCTATAGTGGTCACACTACATCACGCCCACACACCACTGTGAGTAGACAAGTAATACCCCGCCACACACAACTCTAGTCTCGCTATAGTGGTCACACTACATCACGCCCACACACCACTGTGAGTAGACAAGTAATACCCCGCCACACACAACTCTAGTCTCGCTATAGTGGTCACACTACATCACGCCCACACACCACTGTGAGTAGACAAGTAATACGCCGCTACACAGAACTCTAGTCTCGCTATAGTGGTCACACTACATCACGCCCACACACCACTGTGAGTAGACAAGTAATACCCCGCCACACACAACTCTAGTCTCGCTATAGTGGTCACACTACATCACGCCCACACACCACTGTGAGTAGACAAGTAATACCCCGCCACACACAACTCTAGTCTCGCTATAGTGGTTACACTACATCACGTCCACACACCAGTGTCAGTAGATACCTATCAACTACACTTGTACACAACTCAAAGTTTTGTTATAGTGGCCACACTACAGCATATCCACACTCCACTGTCAGTTATCTATCGACTACACTTGTATACAAAACTAGCTATACCGATCACATTATATCAGATCCACGCGCCACTGGGAGTATACACCTACTGTTTAAACTTGTACACAGAACTCAAAATTTCACTTCTACATTACATCCACTTGACCGTCGTAAATAAAATCCTGATTATATTTGTACACAAAATTCTGTCTTTCTATAGTGTTCATGCCTCCCACTATAAAGTAGACTATTTTTTCAAATATTTTGAAAACTAGACTATATTTACTCCCTTTTAATCTCTTTCTCTCCTAGCCTTATATGTCATCTCTTTTGGGGTCGTCCCTCCTAGTTTTTGTGCGCCATTCTGTGCGTCGTTGGTCATTTCCGAGTTTAAACCCATCATCCTTTTGGTCTTTTAAGTCCTTTTGGACAGGTCGCTGCGAGAAGGCCTGGACCTCTTTTAGGTTCTTTTCTTGCCTTTTTCGTCATGTGGCTGTCTTCTTGTCGCATGACGTGGCCATGCCAACGAAGGCGGTTTTCTTTAAGTTTTCTGATATAGCTACTACTTTAAATATTCCTCGGATATATTCATTTCTGAGTTTGTCTACCAGACACTCTTTCGGCCCATCGAAACATTTTCATTTCCGTTACGTGCAGTTTTTGCTCGTCTGTTTACGCATTGTCTGACATTCTGATCCATAAAGTATACGTTTCCTTTGAAATTGATGGGCATTCTTGCATGGCAAAGTACTGTTGATAACGGACCTCCATTTTATTCAGCTTGTTTTAGCCCCTTTTTCTATGTCTTTATCCACTCTTGATGTGGAGGTTATTAATAATAGGGGTTAAAGTATGAAATTGCCGTTTTATAGTAATAGATACTTTGAATTGACATAAAACCTTCATGGTGTGAGATTTTCGAGTGAAACTTTTTTCACATGATACTATACCTCATAGTTTTAAAAAATGTGCAACGTTCGATTTTCAATTGTTTTTTTTATTCAGCTTAGACGGGAAAGATGGATACTTCGAAAATCCGAGTAATCTTTGAATACGAGTTCCGACGCGGAACGAACGCGGCAGAAACGGCTCGCAATATCAATGCTGCGTTTGGAGAGGAGACTGCTAATGAACGAACCGTGCGTTTTCGGTTTAAACGCTTTCGTAATGGAAACTTCGACTTGAAGAACGAACCACGTGGAAGACCGCCCACACAGGTGAATAACGCTGAATTGAAGGAGATGGTGGAAACCGATCCGAGTCAAACTACCCAGGAATTAGCAGCATGGTTTAACGTTACCTTACCTACAATATTGACTCATTTGCATCAAATCAATGAGATAAAAAAATATGAAAAATGGGTGCCTCATGATTTGACTGATCTGCAGAAAGAAATGCGTGTTGAAACTTGCGTTGCCTTGTTGAATCGATACAGAAATGAAGGAATATTGGATCGAATTGTGACATGTGACGAAAAGTGGATTCTTTACGATAACTGAAAGTGAAAAATGCAATGCCTGACCCCAGGTCAAACGCCGCAACAGTGCCCTAAGGCAAAGCTTACCAATAAAAATGTAATGGTAACTGTTTGGTGGTCTATTCATGGTGTTATTCACTATAGCTTTCTCAGGTCTGGTCAAGCAATAACAGCAGATGTTTACTGTGTCGAACTTCGAACAATGATGGCGAAACTAGCAGTGAAACAGCCCCGACTCGTGAATCGATCTTCACTATTATTGCTCCATGATAAGATAACGCAAGACCTCACACTGCACGAGAAACCGTTGTAACTCTACAGGAGCTGCAGTTAGAAACCATACGTCATCCTTCGTACTCGCCAGACCTTGCTCCAACGGACTACCATTTTTTTCGTGATTTGGACAATTTTCTACGTGGTAAAAAATTTTCTTCACAAGAGGCAGTACAAAATGCTTTCATACAGTTTGTCGAATCTACATCCCCAGAGTTCTATCGCAAAGGCATAAATGAACTTCCGATTAGATGGCAACAATGTATAGATAATGAGGGTAAATATTATGATTAAATAAATATGTTACATTTTAGAAAAAAACGAGTTTTAATTTTTCAGTACAAATCGGCAATTTCATACTTTAACCCCAATATTATAAATGTGCGATATTTAAATTGGTCAATTACGTTTAGACGAGTATCGTCGATGTGCGGCCTTTGAATGCAATTGTTTGTAGTACCCGAGAAATTACAATACATGTACTCTGTTTTTTGTCCACTCGCCCTGTCTCTTGTGCTCTAACGCTGTACACCGGGTGGTTAAGTCATATCTCCGGTAATGATTCCCCGATAAGAATTAGGACCGCGGTGCTGGGTTTTAAAGATCTTTAGTGACAGTTCATAACAAGATTAAACAGCAGTGGATTCGATGTGGAACCTTGATGGACTCCAACCTTGACTTCAAATTTTGCGCCGGTTCCAGCAGGGCTGACAACCTCGATTCTAATGTTATTATACATGTCTTTTATGAGGTTTGTATAATAACTAACTGCGCACGGAGCGCCTGCCATATCAATGTCCCTGGCAACCCTGTCGAGTGATTATTCGAGTTCTATAAATACAAGTTAAGGGTTAATTAATCTAAGCCCACATCTTATTGCGTATTTATCTAATTCGTCGAATTTGCTAATCATAGGGTAGCCAAGCTCTTTTTGATTTTATAAATTGTATCTTCACCACACCACACGAACTTGCTGTTTTAAACACCATAAACTTGCATACTCTTATTATTACTGTCACTTTGTTTAAAATATTAAAAAACATTTTAAATTACATTTTAATTTCTGCCTCCATTCGATTCACTTTCATTTTTACGAACGCTTAATAGCGATATCCCTCTTTAAACTTAAATTTTAACTTTTTAACTTAATTTATATCGTGAGAAGCGCTCCTTCGAACTGTGAAGGTCGCTTTGTAATTTACGGTAATCGCATTAGTCAAGGGGCGGGGCCAGGACAAAGAACAGTGATGACTCCCTATTTTCTAAACGCGGGACGGACTATAGTATTTTTTTCCGTTTGTGCAGGCATAAGCAATAACAACCCGGAGCGTGATGAGGGCGGCGATTCTCTGACGGCCCACTGGACGCCGTACGCCGACGCCGACAGGGATAACAACTATAGCAGGTAAAGCGACGCTAGTGCTCTGTTAATGTAAGCACACCTTGTGTACTGAGTTATCATTAAACTAAGAGTGCTCAAACTGTCGAGCGCGGAAATAGTTTTATATTTCTTCGACTCATACGTATTCAAATCATCAGCCCGTACCGAAACTCACCGGTTTCTACTAAAGTACGGATTTTTAAAAATTTTCACCAGCTCGGCGGTGAGGAAAAACGTGAAGAAACCCATATGTATAATCGATAAATAAAAAAAACTGGAGTATGTGATCCACCAATTCGCACGGACAGATTATGGCCCTAAACCCCCTAGGGGTTAATAGGTGATAACCACTAGGGAAGGCCTGTACCCCACAGTGAGACAGTCGTTCGGAAATTCAAAACAAAGAGAATAAACAAGGGTTATTCTTTTTGTTTTATCCAAAATTTAAGTTTCAGAAATAAGGCGACCGACGAGCAGACAATCCACTTGGTGTCAAGTGGATACTGTCGGCCTGCGACACCCGCGATACATGCCGACATTAGTCCAGAATGACAACAGTTGCCACGCGCCCGGATACGTTGGGTTTAGAGATTTGAGAATGGATTTGGAGAAAGGCTTAGGAAGATAATCTGGGATAGGATGAGAATGGGCTCTGGTATATCTCACTCACTACCGAAACACGTGTAGGATATAGTGGGAAATATAGTTACGGTATCTTCTGTGAACCTATCGCGGTTGTAAATATAGTTGTAAACCTGTAAATTTTTAATCATATTGTTTTTTCTTCGTTTATTCCTGTCCCACTGTATTAATTAGTGGGGTAGATTTACTTTCCTCCCCGCCGTGTACAGTACAAACCATGTGTAATTCATTGTTCCATAATTTGCGTAGAAAGGACTTTCGCGATGTAAAAAAAAATAACCACCAAGCCACATTGGTGGGGCAGACTTCCTTTTTTATTTCAACCCTCATTAATTTTGGACGCAGGTACTGACAAGAGGAGAAGAGTGGCTGTCCTTCCCAAGGCGACCATTCTTCCGACGAGGGATCGCCCTACCACGAAGTACCAATCGTGCCCTAAATACCCTACCAAAAAAGACTGGGCCAGATAAAAGTGTACAGTGCTCGTGGTACTATAAACTCGCATTTGATATAAAGTTGCATTGTTAGTGTAAAATTGCAGTATTTAAATGCTACATCGACTGTGTCAAAGGTTTTTGTGAGAACTTTAATTCCAATATTATTTAAACTGTGTTCGTGAAATTCGGGCCAATCACACTTGAGACTTGGTTACGAATTTTATTGTTGTTAAAAAATAAAATAACATGTAAACAGGTTGATTCTACATAGTTGTTTTTGCGGTTGTCATCACCTAGCCGCCTATTGTAAAACTTGATCGTGAATTGTATACGAGGGTACAGTGACATCAACGAGACATGAGCTCTGCGTTTGCACGAGTGCACACCGATAGTGTACACATTTCCACGATCGGATTGAACAATTCGGCACCCACTCACACAGAAGGAAAGCTCATTCACTTTGATTTCACTGTAATGGCGAAGTTCACTACGTTTAGCACTACCAGACTTTTCGTATTTAAATAAAAATATACGCTAATGTTTAAGTACATATGATGAACAAAAATTGAATTCGTTGGAAAATGACCGAGATATCTATAAAAACTCTTAAACGAGTTTAGTTATGTTGATGTCACAATATATACAATCCTTAAAAGGCTTTACTTTACAATGTTTAAAAGGAAGATTCATAGGCGACATTATTTTTAAAAGCAGATGTTACACATTCCACTGTTAAAACAGCATGCAAGAATTATATATATACTCTCTGTAAACTAAAATTATTATATATCCCTTTACAGTTACAGTTTAAAGGAATTAGTACCAATTTATTAAAAATAGAGACTTGAAATTTTTAATTGTCACTTGTTATAATATTGAAGACTAATTTGAATGACAATGACATATATAAGCATTCTTGAATAATTTAATATTATCTTATTTAATATAATATTATCGAATAATAATTTAGTGGAGTTCATCAGTTATTTATTTGTTTTATTTTTTACATTTCACACATATGACATTTGATTTTGAATTGCATGCTTATATTTTATTGAATTTCCCCATATTTCCAACCCTTTCCTCAATTTGAAAAGTTAGACAGCGCATCGGGGGCCGTGCCAATGTTTGTCATTCTAGAGTAATGTTGGCATGTATCGCGGATATCTATGGACAACAGTATCCACTTACCATCCGGTGGACTGTATGCTCGCTCGTCTGCCGCCTTTTTCTATAAAAAAAATAAAATAAATCTGATAAATGTAATCTTTAAACATTTGCACGCCACTCATGTGGCAGAATGTGTAAGGCTTATTTAACTTAGCATAATAAGACCAATATGTACCCGCATTCTAACGCAAATAAATTATTATTTATTGATTGTAAGTTTGTATGTAAATGTATAGTGACATCATATGCTACTCGGTCAATTTTATAGATATTGTAAAAGAAATTCTCGATATTTTTTGTAATTTTTCAATCCTTTTTTTAGGTAAGAAATAAAATTGTGAACTTCTCCATGTGAGAAGTTCACGATTTTCTTATTTCTTACACATTACATTACTATATGTGCTCACATGAGCATGCTTTAAAAAATGCGTGTATTTTGCTGTAAATCTTAATATCGAGTCGAGAAATTAAGGCATGTTCATTGACCTTGACTGTGAAACTTCGCAAGTTTGTTTGCATCGAGTCGCTGTCTATTATCATAAGGCAACCCATAAAGCTACATTGAAAATGGAAATCAAAGATAAATTACATCTTGTCTTTACAAGACTTCATGTATTTCATAGAATAAAAGTATCTTGTCTATTTATTATATATTGTTTCGTTAACGTCCATACAGTCTGACCCACTATTAAACTAATTTTTAAGCCATTTAGAACCTTTTAAGGTTTGTACAAACTAGAGCATTAAACAGGACATCGAAAATCCTCTCGAAAAAAAGTGTTTCACTAGAGAATTTTCGATACAATTGGTGTATTTGGTGTATACCAATCTAACGAGATAAATTTGTCCGTGTGAGCATTCACTTTTGGATCATTCGTTGGACGGTTACATTACACGGTAATACTCCGAACTAACTTGTAATATATCTTCCCCTTAAACGTTACATTAAGGCGATCAAGGACCGGGAGCATTCGCGTGTAATGTAACAGCTCAGATTCGAGCATTACATCAGTATTGTGCTCAAAATGGAATCTCGCATTGTTACGAGTACCTACATTACACGCGAATGTTCTCACAATATTTACCTAAAATCTATGGTATCATCATTCACTTTACAGTACACATTAATGATCAGAATTTGCTTGTAATGTATCATTCACTATAACTTACCCATTATGTTCAGAATTTACTTGTAATGTTGAGTTGAGTTATACTTTATTAGTGTTACTTGTTTAAATTGTCTTTTTGCGACATGTGTTGGTGTACAATAAAGACTATCTATCTATCACAGTAATTTGCTTGTAATGTTATTGTTCACTCTTAACGTTACACAGTAATGCTCAGGATTTATATGTAATGTATTGTTCACCGGAACAGTACATTAGGTTCACAGTGATGCTCATTGTTTACATATTATTATTATTTTATTACAAGTAAATAATAATAAATGCTCTATATTGCATACAAATAGTTATTACATGTGCACAAATAATAAATGATAGAATACAATATGCGACCTTATCGCTAAGGCGATCTCTTCCAGGCAACCTTGGCATAGAGAAAAATAAAAGGGTGCAAAATGATTGAAATTTACAGATTGAATTATGTTCAATATATACCCACCGACTATATCGATAATAAATACTTATAAAATAATAAATAACTTAAAAAATATAAATATATATATATAAATACTGAGTATTCGCTGGTAATGCTCAGAATAATACTTTTCACACTCACTTGAATGTTCACATATAAATGCTCTAGTTTGTACTCACTTTTAGGATAAACTTAAAAATTTGGACTTACCAGAGACAGTTTGTGGACTAATAGACGTCTCATTAGACAGTATTTTTAAATGCAAACTGACTTATAAGTCCAGTGACACGACTATTTAATGCATAGATTCCCAATCTTATTTCCCAATCCCCTTCAGAAAGACGCTTAGTGCCTCTCTAGACAACATTGGTGATAATCAAAGGAAAGGTACTGTGACAAATGTGTACCAAAAATATATGAGCACCTTCGTGTTAAATTACTTATTGACTTTACCCATTCACATTCGTTGCCCTAACTAAATAAATATTCCCCAACGTTGTGTTTCTGGTTAGCGCCTTGTAACGTCCGCTGCTGAATACGAGCCCTCTCATGCACATCGTTTTGTGCACGAGGGTATGGCCTTAAAACGCCATACTGCCAAGCCTGGCGTTTTAAGGCCGCGTTGTGTAGTTCGTCAGGACTTGTGGTAGCGGCTTTGTTATCCCTTAGTCGCCTTTTACGACACCCACCCTAAGAGGGGGTGCTATTATTTTAAAGCCGACCAACACCACTCGGTCAGAGTCAGCGCTAATGGACCTTCAAAGTCGAGCTTTTAATCTCAAAGGCTTAATACCATCAAATTGACTATAACGCTCAGATTAGCGCTCACTCGTACTGTGCGGTTTACAAATCGCTACAGATCGCGAACTCGGTTACAGAACGAACCGCCTCGTCTCCTGAGATATTTCTAGTGTTTTAAATATCAGCCCTGAGATACTATCGTTAAACGCTTCTGAGTGTTGGGACTCCCAAGTTTTTAAGGACTGCGGGTCTTGGCGTGAAATAAATAGATGTTTCTTAGATCGTTCTTGGCTTACACTTGACTGAGTGATGAGAAATTAATCTCTATGCAGACTGCATAAGGTGCCCGTTCGAACTAATTCTAAGACCAAGAATCGTCTATTTACCCCGGGCCTTAAACACGGGTTAACCCCTGTAGATTATAACCCTGTAGTCTTAAAAGGTAATGACGCTCCACGCTCGCCTCTGTTTTACGTGGTGTTCTTCAAAAAAGTTGTGAATAGGTCATGCCAACCGACATATGGAGAGAACAATGCTCAGAGTTTTCTTGAGGGATTAAATCCAGAACGAAGCAATTCGTCAACGAACAAAAGTAACGGACATTGCAGAGAAGATAAGAAAGCTGAAGAAGTGGGAGTGGCCTGGTCATATATGTCTTACTAGCGATGACCGTTGGAGCATACAAGTGCACCAGTGGAGGCCGCGTGCTGGTAAACGCAGTGTGTTGGTCGTCCCTTGGCGATATAGACCGATGATCTAAAGAGGGTAGCAGGTGGCGGCTGGATGGAAAAGGCAATCTATCGTGTATATTGGCGCACCTTGAGAGAGGCATATATCCAGCAGTGGACAGACACAGGTCAATAAAGAAGAAGACGATGTATTTAAAGTTGTATTGTGACGGATGTGAGGTCTCGTTTTACGTGTAGAGACACCACTACAAGCAAAATAGGCGCTCGCTCGTGAGTTGCAAGAATTCTAGGTATTTTCCTCTCGTAGTTTCGTTCAGAAGTACGCTAAGGCGTCGGGCATACGTAACCGTTCACGGCAACTCGCTACCAGTAACACGTGTGGCCGCTCTCCGCGCAATCCCCACGTGTTGTCCCGCTCTGCACCCCTGCAACCGCGCAGGCGAGAACAACTCACATAACTCGTTTGTGTATAGGTAATATTTTTTAGATATTGTACTTTTAGATTTAACTATTTTTTGTATCTCACTAGTGATAACTGCCAAATGTTCGAGTGTCTAATATTATTTGATGATTTTGAATAGGAATAGGATTGTAATCTGATTTGTAATAATAAGTTAACAGGAGTTTCATTCGTTATAGTCTGGAGGAAGGTTAAATTCCATTATAGGACAGCTGCTTTGAAGCTTTCCATTTCAACACACCCCGACGTGCATGTGAGAGCATATGTCTATCAATCAAAACAAAATGTTCAAAAAGAAGCAAAGATATTTTTCATTTGTACAGACGGCAAAATAGGTAAGTTTGTAGGCAACTGGCCCTCAGTATTCAAGAAACATGCACACGTAGATAAAAATGACGCTAACTGATTGACTGAATGTGTAAAGAGGAATGCCCTTTCGGCCTTTTTATGAAGTAACACGAACCAAAATAATTTTCCCAACGAAAAATTAGACTTTATTTTCACAAACATTCTGTAATTTATGATGAAAAATAAAGATGGGAATAATTTTAATTATAACTCTTTCCATAGTGCACTGCGATTTATTGTGTTTGCAATGTATTGTCGGATTTTGATGGCACAACTGCTGTGTTACATATTGGTATCGACACTGTGACGAAATAGAAATGTAAAAAAACGTTTAAATATTACGTTACGTACGAAAATGTGAAATATATTACTACGTTCTCCAATCTTCGTTTTTAGAAATGCAAAGATTATTGATTTAAAAATATTTTAGGAATTAAATTGGTGTATGTATTTCTTTGTTCGAGACTATGATAGGCCAATTTAAATTAGAAAGTGGGAATTACCCCCTTTAGCTCTGTTAGCTTACGTACCTCAGATGGTTGAGCGTTTAGTCTCTGATCAAAGTTTATTTGCGTGCAAACTTATATATTTTACCGTCTGTACCTACCTAAACTATTTAACTATGTAGGATTAAAAAACATATTTATAGCATAACATAATTTAAAAAATCAGGGCTTGAATGATCAACTAACTAATAGGTACTTATTAAACTAAATCGTTTCTATATTCAAGCGTTTGAACAAATACAAACTCTTTTACAGCTCTTTATCGTCATATTGTATACAGGGCTACGTGGCACCAACGGTAAATATAACGTTGTAGAACAAACCTGTTCTTTCAGTTACTAAGAGCAATCGAATATAAACTGTGAAGCCACCACAATAAGCCGTTTATGAAACCAATTTGTAATTGTGCCATTTCTGTCGGGCCACGCTTTATATGGAATGCGAATCAGATTGAAGTTACATTTAGAATTATTAGGTAAAAAAATTATCTAAATTCGAATTTAATGATATTGACTGAATGTATGAAAAAATACCCGTCCTTTTAAATGTTGGTTTTACTTGCTGGTTAAAATTCATAGCTAATAACCAGTTAAATGATGAGGTGCATTGATATTTTAATAAATTGATAAGCAATCTGAAGCCCTTGATTTTTGTTGACAACAGGAGAAAATGGACAAAAATCATTGGTATAAGGTTGAAAATAAACAACATTAATTTAAAACCATAATCAAATATATTAAAATGAATCTTTTTCTACGTCAGCTTTGTTTAAATATTCCAAATAACAATGATTCTCGGATGGTCTCCGGATGAAATAAATATAAAAAAATAAATTTCAAATAAGTAGTTTCATTAATATAAGACAATTTGAACTTTATTTTAATTTTCTTATCCAATAAAAAAACAAAGATAGATGTTCTTTGTCTTATGGAGGGATGGGAGATTGTCATTTTATTATTTTTATCTTACAATGCGGGGGCTCGAAATAAACGAAATTGTGAATTGTGCTTAGGTAGGTACTCGATGTACGCACATATGAGTATGTTTGTGTGTAGCAAGAAAACTGTTTGTGATTCTCGTGCGCTTCTTTAGTTAAAAGTAGTTTTATACGTGGTATGGCGGGATGAAAATGTACAGATAAGGTATTTTGTGTAGATAATATGACATTTTTGTGTGTTAGATTAAATTTCGATTATTTATTCCTAAGATGTAGTACCTAGTTATCTGTGAAAACCTGTTTAAAGTAACTGTATTTCGATTTTCCAAAAAGTTGTATTGTTAATGAAATTAAAAAATAAATGTAAATAATTAAAGTTTTGCGTTTTAATACCTCAGTGGGGGGGGGGGGGGGGGGATAAGTTTTATTGAATGTCTTCAACGCTTTATAGGTTAAGGGTTAATATTTATTATTAATAATATTATTACCTACCATACCTTACTACACGAAGCAATGTCAGCAATTAATGTATTGTTTATTGACGTCTAAACAATGACGTATTGTTTCGTTATAGAGAAAAGTTGTCGCTGTATAGTGTATCAATGGTATGGGTTATATTATAAAATAATGAAAACCAATCAAACTCAAGTACCTAATGTCTACGTTATAGGGATTTGTATTGTATTTGTATTACCACAAACATTTTATAAAACAAAAGTATCTATTAGAATAATAATAAGTTATAACGCGGCAATATAAACTACATACAGTAACTTCTATAAAAAGCGCCTCCGCACCCAAGACAGCGCGTATAGTTACGCCGTCGACAGATTACAGATTTGACAGTTCATGAACCGTTGGCTGAGATAACTTTGAAGTGGCGTACAAATTACGACAAAAAATATTTTTATCGTTAATACACACACGCTCTCAAAATAAAATTCACGCGAAAATGACAGAGTTAGGCAATTTTACACTAAACCTAATTATTTGGAGCCCTAAATATTCATTAATAACTAAGAAAATTATTATTTTTTCAATCCGTGACGTGCTGTTACAATGTTACATCGTGTGCCACTTTTTGTTTTTTAAAGATAGTGATGTAGTTCAAGATACTGAATACCGATACTGGATATTTGTAACGTAGTCTGAGTAAAATATTGGAAGTGTATGAATTTACTAATACGATTACTTTTGTGCGATTTGATTAAGTCTAATATTGAGCTGTGACAGAACTAGTAGGGTACTTTACGATTAAGATCCTAAATTAAGATTTTTTAAATTGTATAACGATTGCATTTTTTTAAATATTATGGGTAATGGTATAACTGGCCTAAGACTATGTTACAAATATCCGGTATCGGCATTCAGTATCTTTAGGGCTCGAAACAATTATGTTTAATGTAAACTTGCCTAACTCTGTCATTTTCGCGTGAAATTTGTTACGAGAGCGTGTGTGTAATAAGTTATTACTAATAACTATGAAAATATATTTGTCGTAATTTGTACGCCACTTCAAAGTTATCTCAACCAACTGTTCATGAACTATCAAATCGGTAATCTTTCGACGGCGTAACATTAGTAATCCATCCTTAGGGCTGTAGAGCCAGTGGAGCGCAGAGCGAGCAAGACGACAACGACCTCCGACGCAATACTGATTGTCGGATAATTGTAATGAATGAGACAGTGCCGAAGCCGCTGCAAACGCTACAATCATTATCTATTCACCGGTGGATCAATCCACGACGGGCGATGCCGCCGGTCCTACTCTGTACGCGCCCTTCTCACATTTTTGAACTGCCTTGTAAAGCCTCTCGTCTCTCATTCTAACTCCCTACACGGTCGCTTATCTGTATCTCACTCACTCATACACCGCACCGGCCGGCGACACGTAGCGTTCTTCGCTTCAAGCGAGTTCCGCGGTCGTCCGCCGACTCGATGCGGCGCTGACGTGCGTTACGCTAAACTAGTGTTTCCAATGTGAAATCTTCAGTGTTATTTGTTTATAACGTCACCTAAAGATTCGATTGCATCGTCCGCAGAATCGACTGCCGACCGTATGGTGTACTGTACATGTGTGTATGAAATCCGAAGCGACTGTTGTTGTGAAACGAGTTGGCCGTGTTCGTTTATGTTCTGAATGGTGATTAAAAGTAATTTACTTTGCTTTTACGGTGCCGAGGGTTGGTGTGTATCGATCGCTGAAGAGACAAAGTGTTGGATTGTTGTTGGTGGTGCAGGTGGTGTGACGGAGGTGAGTGTTAGTGGTGTGTAGTGGATCGGAGCATTTAATTGTAGGATGGCAGACAGAATGCAGAATGGCCGCGCGGGGCAGGCGGGGGCGCGTTGGGCAGCGTCATGTAGTTAGGTACCTACGAGCCGCGAACACCGGCTAATAGCTTCACATTCAGAGTGAGTAATGCCCTTCCCTAATGGGATAATGGCACGCCGCTGCTCGCCGCGCTCCAAATATTTATAAAGCGGCCGAATCGCGCCGTGTCAACAAGCGGCCGACTGTTTGTTTGCTTTCCCATTTAGATGGTAGGGGGAGCCGATAAGGCAAAGCCTCTGAAGCAAGCGATAGGAACGACTCGATTCTCAAATACTACTTTCCATGTTTCAATGATACCACTTATAATGTCTCCTTGTACAGACTAACTGTAAATACCTCTGTTTAGTTATGCTTAGCGGACAATTAATTATGCTGTCTTGTCATCTTTGTCTACGACGTCTTTATGTTTACGGTGTCAAAACATCTGAAGCTTGGGGTAACCAAATTGATCGGGATGTACAGCCTATCAATTTGTCCTGCATAGTCCACAGGTTGACTGGGAGATAAGCTGCAGGGCATTAATTCCGCCTTTTTTAATTACTTACAAAAAAGAATAAATAAATACTTAGGAATCGGTATCTAGATAATTTCTGAATATACCTAAGAATCCTACCTTTACATATATTTATTAGTAACCAATGTAATAATTTCTGTGTAAAGATTGCTAATTACTAATAATTATAATCTATTTAATTTAAATATCTGTATAGTAAAATTTGTATCTCTACATCAGCTATTTTCTGATATCAGATATAGCATAGACAAGTTTCAGTTTTAACCATTGACTCTAAAGCGCCTTGTAAACGTTCAAATAATATGACAATTTTTTTGTGGTACTAAGAACGTAGGCACCTATTTGACAAACAAGAGCGCAAACACTATTAATAAATAATATTTGTCAGAATTGGCTTAGCTTGAAATACTTAGTTCTGATCATATATTGTCGAAAACTCCAAAACAAGAAAATTGCTCTTAATAATCCAATTCATGCTGCGTTTAATTCATTCCATTTTCATATATTATTAAAATAGAAAAAAAGCACCGCAATTAAGTTATCAAAGAGCAATTCAAACATATTTGACAAATATGTCGTCAATCAAAATTTATTTCCAATACCTACGTAGTTTATTTGACAAACGTGTGAAAAAAAGTCGCACGCAATCAAATTTTTTGTCAAACACGTGAGTAATAATATAGTAGGTAACTAGATAATAAGTACGTCATACTCTTAACGTAGGTAATAGGTATGGAAGGTGCTTTACTAGTACGAAATTACAAATACTCATCTCCTAAATAACACATAAAACCTTTCTAACTTCAAAGCGACAATTTACAATGGATTTATGGAAGTCTTGAGGGCCCTAAACTACGCTTTCAAGTTGAATGGCACTTGTAAATGATAAGTAGACGCGTAACTACCTTGTGGAGAGTTGTAACAAATAACAACCAGATTCGTGTAAACAAAGATCCGATCTCTACTGTAAACAATAAAATACATTAAGTGAAGAATGAATTATTATTGTCTACGATACGTACTACGGCACTTGCGATGGACATAGATAGATATACTTTATTGTACACCAAAACATACAGAAGAGAAACACAAAAATACAAGTTATTAAAAAATAACCGGCGGCCTTATCGCCTTATTTCTTCCAGGCAACCTTTGGTAAGGAAAAACCTCCAGACGAATAGAGGTAGATGGTGGAATAAAGGAATAATATCACCATATACAATCATATATACATACATACCTACATACAGAAAGAGCTCAGACACTTGAAAAGATAAAGGGAAGTTATTGGCTGTAATCATGCCATCAGCCTATGTCTTTCCACTGCTGGATATAGGCCGCTCCCAAGGCTCGCCACCACACATGATTATCGGCTCTTATCCAACCACCACCAGTGAATTTTTTTGAGTCGTCGTACCAGCTGGCCAAAGGGCGTCGCACACTGCACTTCCCGGTTCGTGGCCTCCATTTGAGGACTCGTCTACCCCATCAGCTATCGAACCTGCGGCAAATATGACCGGCCCAGTGCCACTTCAGCATGCTGATATAATCAGCATAGCTCATAGAATCTGTGACTAGTTCTTTGGCGAAATTCCTCGTTCAGGATTTTATCCCGTAAAGAAATTCCGACTCCGAGCATAGGCTTTCTTTCTGCATGGCTCGTAGAACGACTTAATAAATGGAATTTTTTATAGTAGACTTCATGCCGATTCTACGAGCTATGTCGGTGACTTTAGTTCTTTGGTGAATGTCTTCGTTTCCGATTCTATCCCGCAGAGAAACTGAGCATAACCCTCTCCGAAGCTCCCCGAATGACCTTGAACTTATGGATGAGACCTACTGTTAGGGGCCACGTAAGAGAACTGTTAATCTAAGAGATAGTATTCTTTCACCAGTCTTAAAACTTGCCAGAAATTCAGCTCGTTTTATAGTTAAAGGCATTCCATTAGCGAGTCACTGTGACAGTGAAAGAACGTTAATCGAAAGTAGAAGAATTGTCAGGAACTTTAAGGAGAGGATTATCTGAACAACGAACATTAAAAGGATGAGACGGGAGATATCATAGTTAAATGTTCTATATGGTATCAGTATGTCAATGGATTAAGGAGTGTACTGTGGAGGAGGGAGAGTGTCGTACCTCGACGACAACGAATTGAGACAAGAAATTGTGAAACACGCTCATATTTGCGCAGTACAAATACGAACCGTATGCTAAAATTTTGAAGACAATCAAGTTTATAAAGTTATGCTTATGTGAAATCCAAATAGCAGACGTCGCCATAGTCAAGTATAGCTAGAAGTAAACGTAAAGTACCTAAGTAAAGTAAAGTAGAAGTGAAGCGCTAACACAACTCTGGTGGTCTGGATTAAGAAATTACGACGCTGTCTTAACATACCTATTGCCGCGAACATCTTTCTATTATTCTCGGTTATTTGAGGATCCTATTACATTGTACCTACTGTCTAAAAGTGTACCCAAATTCTTTACTTTGCTGCTATACGGAACTTTCACACCATTAAGATCAGTGGCTACCGCCGCCCATGCACGCCTGCTACACCGACGGGTACGAGAGTGCGCTGCCAATCTTAAAAACCTATTTACAGCTTACGAAGAATCTTATGACGAGCATAACGGAAAGATTTCTGGGGGCAATTCGTTCAATCACCTACGTGGTCGAGGTATAAAACGGTTTTTGGACCACACAGTGCGCGAAACCCCTTTGTCGAGAAAATATAAATGTTTCGCACATTGGTGACGAGAGATGTGGTTGTAGAAACGCGAGTTGGGATTATGTCGAACACTTAGAGCACGGTTCTAAATAGCTTGTGAGATTGGGATCGTATACAAATCGAACAGCGCATTGCTGAACGGAGTCAAATTATACTCCATAAGACGCCTAAACTAAGTTTTATATAGCATCAGACATTGTACCGGACTGAAATACCGATTTTCTCTGTTCAGCACACTGAACTTTTTGCACGCCAATTTGGAATTGTTTTCCAGATGAATCTTAAATTCTTCTTTACTAGAAATGTTGACTCCAAGGAACCTGACATTCTCCAAGGATTAGCTCTGAAAGCGAGGTGTTATGTGAATGCACAGACTTGTATTTCATTGGTATTGAATTCTACTGGGTTTACAAAACTCTAAATCGTGACTTGGTCTAAGACGTCCTCGATTTCAGACGTAAGCCTTTCCTCCACTTCCACTCGAGGGGCATTGGCGCGACCTATATACATGGTTTCCACTGCTGTCGTCTCATAATACCGTATTATGTCACCAATATGCAACAAATCGTTGATATGAAGACGGTACAAAAGTGCGATTGGCACGGAGCCTTGCGAGACACCAGAATATAACAGATGAGGTGCCGGAGGAGCTTCCATCGATAACGGTTCCGATGTTCCGCCAATCAGGACGCTGGCAACCATTGATAATTGTATTCTGTCATATCATATCAATGCTGGCAACCCATTAGCATAACTCTCCAGGTTTTAAACCGAAAGATGGTAGGTTAGAAATTAGCACTTTGTGCCATACCTGGTGAAAATCTTTTCGATTTTTTCAATATTACAGTACCTATTTCAGTAGATTTTGCATTACGTTTAGCAGAGGTACTCTATATTATAGTTTTTTTCTTAAATTTAAGAGATGTTTAACGAAATTTATGTAAAGGAGGGTATTTGTGTATATTTAGAGAAATGTATTAATTACAAATCGTGTCTCATATTCAGTGCTTGTGCGTGGCTGAGATATTTTTTAATAAAAATGATTATGTACAAAATTGTAGTATACAAACTCGGCGACAAACTCACACATTCACGTACCAAATACACATTGTTCAATTTTACCTTGGAAACGAATCTATGGTGGGCTAATGGATCTATGGATAACATTCTACATAGGTTTTTTAATGAAATTAATGCATTATACAAATACCAAAAACTTTAGATAACAAGTAATCTTTTGGTTCAGTCGTCACATTTGTATTTTTTTGACAGACCATGAACGTATCAAGATCCTAAAAGATCCAAAAACAATAAGAACCTAATCATTTGCAAAAATATACTTTTCAAACGTTTCGTGATGATAAACATCTTTGACCTCGTAATCGCTATTGTCTGTAAAATATTATTGCTGCGTTCAAATAACTATTCATAAATAATCCCAAATGTGACGAAACAGTTTTAGTAATTAAGCAGTGAACAGACATGCATAAGATTTACACGACAAATTGTTTTTAAAGTATTTGTAACATTACATATCAGCCAAAAAGTTGCTTATTGTTGATTTCAGTTCGCTATTTATGTTATGAGCAGTGAATACATAATCTAATGTGGAATATATTTACATATACGTCTAAGAACAACGTATCTACCTATTTGATTTTCACTGTTTTAAAGGCAATTTAACCGGGAAGGTTTAGGACATTTTTTCAAAATTGTCTTAGTAGTTTTAAAACTATGTCGAGTTCTGTACCTTAAAGCGATCCCGAATTTTACAATTTCCCAAGTCAAAACGAGCGAAATCCCGGATGAATTGTAGTTTCAAACAGATTTTGAAAATAATAATGAATATGGACCAACCCATATCGTAGATAAGTTTCATTTTGAGTTCATCACGCTGAACCTATAAATTAACAGTAACGAAGAATACCAAATGTAGTCTGATCAGTTTTATAGATCTTGTTTGGTTTCAGAAGCAGTCTGTTTTTTCTAAATCATTCTAATTGATGTGGATAAATGTCTTTTCCCAAATAAAGCCCTTGGCTAAAAAGCCCATACGAAGTGGCTTGATGATTGGATGTTCAGGTAACTAGGTACCTAGATTTCGGAGAATGTTAATTTCCATGTAACTTTTGAATGCAACTTAGGCCACGATAAATAGACGATCCTCGGTCTTGGAATTATAGTCGCGTTTCATAGGAATTTAAATGCCTATGCAGTCTGCATACAGATTAATTTCGAACTATTCGATCTACGTCTATAGAACGGTCTTAGAAACATTTATTTGTCCCGGTCTGGCCTTACTTCTACAATAAATGTGTCGAATTATAGTGTATCAAAAGTCACTTGTATTGAGAGTAATGAGACCGTATTAGATAAACTCAGCTTGGATTTAGTAATGAATGAGTAAGAGAGAGTAACATTTTAATAGCTAAATTTTTTTTTATTTTGTCTAGTTTTTGTTTCTGCACCTCCTCTAAATGCTGTTTCTTTCAAAAAAGCTATCGAATTAATTGTCAATAGTTCATTGCACTGAGTGCGACGGACAAACTGGGAGCATGGCATGGAAGAGAATAACATCGGGTCTCGTTAGTGCCACGCCGAGCACACTCACCGATTCCAATTTGTAAGTTTTTCGGCGTTTGCAGCGCCGCGGGTGCCGCGGCGGGCGGTCCGCGAAACACAGGCCCTTTGTTACACGAACCTGCGCTATTCCCTTTCATGGAAACCGTTATTGTACACCGTACTTATTGCTTTGCTCTTTGTGGCTCCGAATATTGTTTAGGGACAGAATTGCTACGGCCCGGGGCTTTTCAATCATATGCCTTCACGCCATGCTGATGTATGTTTTTCAGAAGCGTTGTGTAATTTGTGCGATCCGTAATTTATGGGAATAATGAGTACGAAAATAATATTTTTTACACAAAAACAGTTAAAGCAATATAAGTAACAATCAAACGGATGGGTGTTATCAAGGATCCGTATCAAAGATTCTATAAATTTTTAATTGTGATAACTATTGTTCTATCAATTTACCGTTATCTGTTCTCTTGTCAGTCCGCCGATCGCGCACAAGCCCTCGCTTTGCTTGATCAGCAGCACTCTATTAAAATCACACTTGATTAGATCTCGGCGCGGTTTAATTGAACGCTTCAGTCGCGGTATGCGCGCCTGGTACTCCGTAGTCGTAAGTTCGGAGCACGAATTCCACCGCCAAACGTCGAGCGCTCCATAATAAAAATAAACATTTTCTTTTTGCCTTGGCCCTCGTCCTGTCTTTTCCGCATTTTTCCTTTATCCCTTTTGTTCAAGTTTTCATATCTTTCTCTTTTCCGGATGAATTAATTTTAATTTGGATTCAGAGTCGATTTGTAAATGTTTTTTTTTTTGCTTTGTTTGCCTTTATTTTTGACTAGAGTTTTATCGCGATATTTCATTAAAATGTTTTTAGTCGAAAGTACACAATAGATGGAATATTTATCGCAGGGGTCTCGGGATCACGCCGCTGCCGCCCACTGGCAATTTACCGTCCGCCCGCGGCACACCGCACTGAGTGCTCGCCTCCAAGACGTGTTCACCAACTAAATGCTATGCTAATGTAATGGGGCTCCATTTGATCACGGCCCACGGCTAATTTCAATGAGACGCTCGTAGCAGCTTTATTAGATGATTTGTTTTACTGCTAAAGCAATTGGTTAATAGAAGCGGGAGAGAACCTTGAGGAGTTCAATTGGTTTTGTAACTTCATTGGCCTTTTCCTACGTTTTTTCCTTCATTGCTTTGATTTGAGTGACGAATTGGTGACTGATACTAGTAAAACAACTTTTATTTTTATTTTCTGCATTTTCTTACGTGACATTGGCTAATGTTCGTCGAACAGTTATGAGTCAGATGTTATCTTGGTTTTTACAACGTGGTCGGGCCCGAGTCTACCTGCCCAAAGCTTCTTTCCAGAATGGCAGTTCGTAATAATCATACCATTCATGTACGAAGTAATGGATTTGACGCACTTTAATCAATTCCATGTTTTCACCGCATAATTTCAATGAGAAAAGTGAACAAAGGGTATTCGCCTTAAATAAATTTATTCGCGCCTTTGTGTAGGCGTCAAAAGGTGTTTGTCAAAGACATTCAATGGATATTTGAAAACAATTTGTGTTCGATGATAATCGGGTAGTTGTGCGCTCGCAGCTCCGTTCGTGGTATAGCCATTTTGCGTGACAGCAATCAATCCACAAATCTTGTTTGTGTTTAACCATTTATGCAATGTCTCGACTCACATGTTTAACACTCAATTCACGTCTGTTTCTCAACCGGGTTGTGTCTTTTCGCTCGGCTAAACCGGTATAAGTCGGACGGACTCGTATGTGCCGAGTAAGTAGCCCGATCGTAAATCACCGTACGCCGTGGTAATGCGTAGATAAGAGCTCTCTCATTTGTTTTCCTATTTCCCCAGAGAAATTTCTCAGCGACATTACCGCAGCACGTGACGTAACGACCAATTATCTCGAGTGCGCTCAAAATCTTACAATTTAATAAGCTCCGCCTGTGGTGACAACGCTTGGTTCTTTGAAGCTTCTTTTTCTTTGTCATTATTTTCATTGTTGGAATTTTTCTTTGGTATACTTTTTAAATGGGCATTATATTTTTGAGTTGCCTAACATTTTGCTATAATTTGTTATACAAAACGTCTAGATAGACATAAAATCTGAAAGCTTAATGCAAAAGTACATCGTAATATATTTTATATGCCAATGCATAGATCTTAGATCAATATGTAAGAGCCTATATTCTAGGATTCTTTGTATTACTTTTAACGCATGGTTACGTCAATAATGTCAATATGAATGTGGCCTCAATCAACATGTCTATCTTTTTCTTAACACTGCTATAATTGTTTTTAAAAATCTATGCCAAATCAGTACATTAACTAGAAAGATCAATTATATAAATAATCCCCGCAATTACAAATGCAATCGGCTGTAGGTACATAGTACATAGCTGTGCTCTGGCAGGCCGCACGCCATCTCGCTTGATTAAAGCCAATTATACTCTCCACGCGATTATACTGTCGCCATTCACGGATAACCCCACCATTTAAAGAGAGCCTTTCATTACGGTGCCATGAATTGCCATGTCATTTCCATGTTCGAAAGCTTAATGAATGGCATCGGGCGTGGATAAATTTAATCACCACAAAGCACAAATGATTCCAACTGCGTCAAATTACGATTGTCAACGGCAAAATAAAAATTGCACTCATTTGTGTCCGCTCCGTTTAATGCAATGAAATCGAATGAAGAAGAATGATAAACCTTTAATTTTAATTAAGTTGAAGCGTCTGAAGTCACTTACATTGTAATAATAACGGATAATAAGGGCAATCAACCTATAAAAGGAACAAAAGGGTGAATGCTCCATCTCATCTTATGCTAATTTGCTTCGCTTGCTTTGCTGTTCGCCTTTTTCAAATTCTTAAATAAAAATACCATACCTATTTGTTTTGTATCCAAAGTTGTAATTTATAATCAAAAATCTTTTACAAGATGAGTCACGGGTGTTTTCCATTGGTCAAAGCAAATGTTCTGTCTGATCTCTTCGATAACCCAAATAGCTTATCTTCAAAATGACTAAAATACTTGTGTTAATTTTTTGTGACTTGACGATTTTAATTTTTGTAATCGTTGGTAAACTACATTTGAAACATCAAGACTGTAAAGTTTTGATGAACCCTGAAATGTTATTAAAATAAATTACGGCACATTAAGGCCTTTAGTATGACTGCATTAACGTCAAATTACATTTAACTTAACGACCCGGGTTAAAGATAATAACAAATCGTTTTTGTAATGTTGTTGCTGAATAACGCGACGAAAGAAAAAACAAATTGGTTTTGATGCCATCAAGGCGATCATAGTTCAATTGATTGGACCAATCGGGCATAGTGATCGGCTCGACCAGGGTACCATGAGCGCGCAGAAGTGCGGCATTTGTTAGTTCGGCGCGAAGGTCGGCTGTGGAACCAGTTTGTCGGGCCGGGCGCAAGGTGCCGCGTCCCAGGTTAAATGCCCTGCATTAGCATCATCGCTCGCCCTTTCATGTTACTGCTTATCTGTTGGTCTCGCTTTAAATGAGCCTATTCATACCGCGGACGCCGGTCATCATTTACTAAATTACTAAATTATTTACTAAAAATTTACTTGAAATAAGTTTTCTAAACTTTTGTCAACTTCCTATTCAATAGATAACCATACTCCAGACATTTTTTTCAGAGTATTGTTTAAGGGCTATTGTTTAAATACTTAGATGGTATTTAATATTTTACTTAAGTATTAAACGACCGAGAACTCGATAACCGATTTTTGATAATATTACAACCAAATAAGTATAATATATGTATTTCAGTTTTGGCAACGTAACCCCAATAACTCGTTTAATTCAGAAGTGTATCAAAGTGTTGATATTAATAAAATATTACATCACTTCGCCATAATCGCTCCGCTGGTGATCTTTTAGCGTATTTAACACACCGCTGGGCTGACGCCATTGAGAGTAGAGGCGAGGCTCTGGCTGTAGGCCTAGACATTGCGAAAGCTTTTGACCGGGTATGGCACAAATCGCTGCTTTCCAAGTTACCATCTTTCGGGATACCCGAGGGATTATGCGAATGGGTTGCCAGTTTCCTGACTGGACGGAACATCAGAGTCGTTATCGATGGTAGCTGCTCCGACACCATGTCTATTAACGCTGGCGTCCCGCAAGGCTCCGTGCTGTCTCCAACTCTGTTCCTTCTGCATATCAACGACCTGTTGCAAATTGGTGACATACGTTGCTATGCAGATGACAGTACTGGAGACGCCTTGTACAGGGGCCGCGCCAACATCCCTCGGGTCGAAGTGGAAGAGAGTCGCGCCAGGCTTGTGTCTGAAATCGAAGACTCTTTAGATCTAGTCTCGATTTGGGGTTCTCTGAACCTAGTGGATTTCAACCCCAGTAAGACGCAAGTCTGTGCATTCACCGCTAAAAAAACCCCTTTTGTTGTAGCACCTCGCTTTCAGAGCATACCTCTTAAGATCTTAGAGAGTATCGGGATCCTTGGTATCGACATCTCCAGCAAAGTCGAATTTAGGGGTCATCTGGAAAATAAGGCCAAAATGGCCTCCAAAAAGCTCGGTGTGCTGAACAGAGCGAAGCGGTGCTTCAAACCTGGGCAACTCCTTATGCTTTACAAAGCTCAGGTGAGGCCCCATATGGAGTACTGCTCTCATCTCTGGGCCGGCGCACCGAAATACCAATTGGACCCATTTGACTCCATCCAACGACGTGCTGTTCGTATTGTCGACGATCCCACTCTCACGGGCGGTTTAGAATCCCTCAGCATTCGGAGAGACGTTGCGTCTCTCTGTGTGTTCTACCGCCTGTACAATGGGGAATGCTCTGAAGAACTGTTTAATATAATTCCCACCTCGGGTTTCTACAACCGCACCTCCCGTCACAGAAGTGCGGTCCATCCGCATTTCCTCGATACGGAGGTGTCGCGCACTCTTCGGTCCAAAAATTATTTTATACCGCGAACCCGTAGGTTGTGGAACGAACTGCCTCAAGAGGTCTTTCCATTGAGCTACGATATGGGGTTCTTCAAGAGAGCTGTGAATAGGATTTTGCAAGGTCGGCGGCGCGCCCGCATACCCCCTGGTGTTGCAGGTGCCCATGGGCGGCGGTAACACTTACTACCACGTGGGACCGCTTGTTCGTCCGCCCACTAATCTATAAAAAAAAAAAAAAAAAAAAAAAAACACGGAAAAATGTTATATTTGTAAGTATATGTTATCGGAAATGTAGGTATATAATTCAGGAATTTTATACAATTCGTCGAAAATTTATAAAATGCCAAACTGATTTGGGAAATGTGTAAAATATTTTATTAAACATACGTTATCAAATAAACCAGCCAAATCTTTTCTGGGTAGGAAAGACGCGTAAAATCACGGTAGATCAGAATTAGGTATATCTTAGTGTTCAAACCTTAGCTTGTAGGGCAATGACCGCAGACAAAAATGACCTTGAGAATAGTTGCTCCCTGTAGCGCCCTATACCTGATAGTATGATAAAAAGTTGATGTTATATAATATCGAAAATTGTAAGTCCTCGTTACCTTTAAAATGGGTATAGATTTTCAACCCTTTTTTTTACGTGAGGAAATCCATCATGAGATACCCTTCCGCTGGAGATAGGCGGGGGGTTATGCCGGACTCCTACCGGCTAAAACCCCACGGTGTTCCATCTGCTCACTTAACGCCAGGGTCATGGGTGCACTGTTAGCATTCGTCCGCGACCCCGACTGTGACGTCTTGCTAATGCGGGCCCCGGTCTCTGATTTGTTTACCGGTCCTGGAGGGTGGGCGTCGCTCAGGAACACGCGTGCGAAGCGCCCATTTCTTCTTATTGAGCCCTTACTGTTGGTTTGGTCGACGAACTTCCCCGCGTTCGCCGCCGGGCTCATTTATGGTGGGGGCAGTGGGGTTAGCTTCGTGCTCTCTGGCCCGCTCCGCCGCTTCCTTCTGGAGCATCACATCCTCTCAGAAAGCCGTCACAGCTTTCCACGACCTCTCGTCACCGACCATAGCTTTCACTACAGCCGGCAAGGAGAGGTCGTTGCCTATTACGGCGCCGAGAGAGGTGCACTGCTCCGCCCAGGCCGTACACGCGTCCAGCGTGTGCTGGGCCGTGGACGGTGCTGGGCAGCCGTCGCAGTGTCGACACACCGCGGTTGGCTCCCTCCCGATCCTGTGCAGGTACTTCCCGAAACAGCCATGTCCCGAGAGCACCTGCGTCGACCGGAACGTACATCCCTGTACGTCTTGCCGTGGGCCATCACCAACGTGTCGTCGGCGTAGCAAGTCACGTCGACGCCGCGAAGGTTGCTACCCCGCAACACCCAGTCGTAGCCGATGTTTCACATTAGCGGCCCGAGGACCGAACCCTGCGGAACGCCACACGACACCTCGCGTCTGCACCACTCGTCTCGGCCAGGGTACGACACGTACAGGTCCGACAGGCAGGCCTGGATCGTGTGGCGGAGGTAGCAGGGCACTCGATGGAATTTGAGCGACTCTTCTATACAGCTCTTGGGCAGGCTGTTGAACGCATTGGCGATGACACCGCCAGCACGATCTCGCCACGGGAGAGCGCATCCTCCACTAGGGCCTTCACCCGCAGGATGGCGTGGACGGTCGACCTTCTCCGTCTAAAGCAGAACTGGCTGTCGGCCAGGTCGGAGCCCACTCGCTTCAGGTGTTTGACGAGGTGTGTGACAATTATGCACTCGAAGAGCTTGCTGGCCTCGTCGAGCAGCACGATGGGGCGGTACGCGGAGGGCGAGTCCGCCGGACGCCCGTTTTTCCTCAGGAGAACTAAACGACCGGTTTTCCAGTTCAACGTCCCCAGCAGCTCCTGTCTGGTCGCGGCCTTAGGCCTTAGATACGCGCTGCAACATAGCCCTTAGCAGGCCAACGGCGCGTACCTCCCGACGATTCGGTCCGTATAACCAAAAGGTTGGTAGGACCATGGGCGGAGGTGGGTCATGATGCCTGCTCCGGCGCTGCCTCGTGTACTGGCGTCTCGCGGCCACGCACGACGTGCGGCAACTCGGCGATTTCGGTACACCACCAGTACGCCTGCCTTCTCGGCGGCCGAGGCCCCATCCGCGAGCTCGGCGGGTGTTAACCCCTACCCAACATAATATCCCTATCAGCTATCCCGAATTTAACACATTTCAGATTTCCACTTAGGAAATACGCGTATTTACAGCTCCTAGCAAATGTGTCTAGTAAGATTTATTTTATACATCTGATGATTTTAGGTACCCACCTATTATATACATTTCCTAGGAATTATATATTTTATTTATTTAAGGCTTATCCACTTAATACATACAGGACATATAATATAATGCCACATTTGATACATTTCCATTAGAATATTGGTGGATACATAACTATATTATTTATATAATAGAATACCATTGTACTATGTAATTACAGATATAAAAACAAGTATTCTGTGTTGTTTGTTATAAATGTTATAATAAATTATGTAACTAGTGTCCATTGAAATGTCAGTTGATATATATTTTAACTACCATACCTACATATAATTATATAAGTATGTATAGTACGCGATATAATTTATTATAATTTATTTCAAGCGATTTAAAATAAGTTCTATATAGCCACGATTATCTTTTATAATAAGGCTCTCATCTATGCTAAAATATTCAACATGTGTATTAATCGTTGTAGTGTGTTACCTACTACATATTTATAATTTATCGCATTCGGTATTATAAATATTGTAATAGATAGTTTATTTATTTCGGTCGTGATTTCCGTAACATCTGTGTTATTTTAATTACCCAAATAATGTCTGTAACACAAGAAGCCGGCCAAGTATCCGGCATTAGGCATGCCCATGGTAGGGTTCTATAGCAGTTTCAGAATAAACTTCCTTTAAACTTTGTTATCACGTGATAAGAGCTATTCCACCGTGATAATTTTTTTTAGTTCTACTAAAAATGTTATTAACTTTTTTTCGGAAATTATCTTTGCTCCGATATCCTTTATTTAAATAGCTATTGAATGGCATACTCAAATAGAACTTGAAATACAGCAGGCTTAAGATTATTTTGCACAAATTCGAAGCGGTCTAAACATTCATATAATGTTAAATAAAATATGAAAATGTAACTCTTTGCTTCTCAAACGCCGTTAAATTTTTAAAGCCGTCATTTGTATTTTATTTCTGGTGGCAATTTTAAAATTAAGTGGTTGCGGAATAATGAAATTAACAACAGAATATTTTCGTTCAATGATATTTTATGACTTTCGTTGCGGTCTAAACCAGAAATAAAGTTATGAAAGACTTAAGTTAGCATTTAGTGAAGAAGCCGCATCCAGTGCCATTGTTTATAACTGGTTCAGTGAATTTTAACGTGGTCGTAGCTACCTCCGCGACGATGTTAGAGTAGGGCGTCCTGCGACGGCGGTGACGGAGGGAAACATCAAAACTGTGCGAGTTATGATTGAAGCAGACAAACGAATGACATATCAGCAGATACGGGCATCATTAGGTATTGGCATGAGTCAGGGTCAAACTATTTTACACCATCGCCTACGGGTAAGGAAGCTTTGTGCTAGGATACCTCAAAATTTGAGCGAAGCTTAAAAACAATGTCGCATGGAATGGTGTCTGTCTAAAACGCTTGAAAAATTTGACAATGGTCAATCAAATGCTATTTTTAATGTAGTAATAGATGATGAAAACTGGATACAGCTACGAGCCTGAAACTAAGAGGCAATCTGCGCAGTGGGTCTTTCCTTCCGAAGAGTTACCGACGAAAGTAATGAAACGAGGGAGTGCTGAAAAGAAGATGATTGCCTCTTTCTTTGGCAGATCGGGCCACTTTGCTACTTTAGAAAATAAAAGTACAGTAACTGGGAATTGGTATGTGAACAGCTGCACGTCTTCTGTTTTGGGAAAAGTCAAAGAAAGACGCCCACGAAGCAGAATGATCCTCCATCACGACAATGCCTCAGCTCCCTCCGCCAAACAAACTAAGCAGTTTTTGAGTATTGTAAATGTAGAGTTATTGGGTCATCCGCCATACAGTCCCGACTGTGATTTTTATTTATTCCCTAAAATTAATTATAACAGAGGAAAACGTTTTATGAATGTAGAAGAGGCAGTGGCCAAAGGGTAAAGAAGGGTGGGCTGAATGCTTCACACGGAGAAAAAATTCGGAAAGCAATAAAACAATTTGCATCATTACATCTGATTTAATATTTGATATTCTGACAACTTTCAGTGTCACCCACGTAATTGTACCCATATTAATGTGTTGTACTCAACTGAAAACTGGCTAATGAGACGGTGAAATTTTCATTTTCATGGGACGACTTTCTACATTTATTAATTTAACCTTCATTGTACAAATATTATTATTCATATTACAAAAGGTAGACTAGACGGATGCTATCTTCTGTTCAAATCATTCAGTTTTCCTTTTCGACATACAACTACTTATATGTACCTACCTACAGCAATCTATACACCTTATAAGCGCTAGAATTAACATTCAATCTAAACCTGTTCATTAACGTAAGGCAGCTCTTGTAGTTTCCACTGCTGATTATAGGTCGCCCTCATGTACATTTTGTGGGGCAATGTGGAAATGTGGCGTCGACTGTAGAATAGCACCACGTAAGAGTGGACTCGCGAACCCGCTTGGACAGCGTGGCGTTTTCAGGCCTTGCATCCCTCATGTACTCATGTAGGAGACAATGTGCTACAGTGGACACCGGAAGAGCTGGTAACAAACTGTAATATTAATAGTACTCTACATATATTACTGTAATTTAATTTCAGTAGATAACAGAAACAACCTCGTAAGAAAAATCCGGAAACATTTTAGATTCTGTTTTAAAAAGCGACATTTTTGACACAATATTTATTATAATTTGTCATTTTATTTATTTATTTTTAAGGAAGATTACGGACATGTAGAATAGACAACTAGAATAAAGAAATTAGTACGCCTGTTGTGATGCCTTGTCAAGTGATGCAACAATGTCTAGGGCCCGATAGTGAGTGCCTCATTTGCATTTATCTCACATCCATAATTTCGCGTAAAATGAAAATTCGATTCAAGATTGCACTAAGAATTTAATATTAAAGCTATCCTAATCTGCTTAAGTTAAACTGCAAATTTTCTTGTGCAATCCCTTGTAAATAGGTTAACCCTTTCCACAAATATAGGTTTAACTTTACAGTGAAAAATAAAAATGTGAAACGTCTTAAAAGATCTTAAGGTAAAATTAATGTTTCTTGCAATATTCTCTGTTAATACTTAAGTTTTTACTAGTCCAATTGTTATTACGGCTTTAAGAACAGAATTAGTAGTAGGTAATTTAATAATCATTTGTCTAATATTTTTATGACGTTACCTTAGCAAAGGGACCCTACGAGTATTGTTTGTATGCACTTATTGACCTTGGTTAATAAAATCTAACTTACACATAATTTACGTTGTTCACAAGATTTTGTTTAATTAAAAACCTGCTCTAGACATCTGATTTTTGAAATAAAATAATATTTTTGTCTGAATGATATTTTTTTAACATTTCATTAATCTCAAATACCTGAAAATCAGAACCAGAAATAAGTTTTTATTTCTCAGATAATGTCACAATTTGATATAATAAATAAGTAGTAAATAAGTCTTTTCGCTGAACTCAAATACTCGCTCCTAATAAGGAAGCACCTGGAAATCATATCAGTGAAATCCTCTTTGTTTAATTTACTAGGACAACCGACGAAATCTGAAGGCGCGAGGGTAGCTACCAGGTTTCCATAACAACACGCGGCTGGTGGTTGGTCCCCCGTGCCCCTTGCGTTTCGTTCCCACCCCTCGCCCCGCGGTATCGATCTCGTCGCCCCGCGCCTCTTCCCGCGGCACTCCAAATCAAATTACAGAATACAGGAGCACACTGGCTGCATACTGGCAGTACTGGCACTCCTACTTGACTCGCTCCGCTTTCAACCGACTCAATCAACTTTGTATCGGCGTTAATAGTATTTTAATTCTATTGGCGCTCTTTAGCCCTTGTAATAGCTTGCTTGCAAATTAGCACATGTTGCGACAATCTATTTAACATGTTTAATTGAATGTTAAATTCTGAAACTCTTTCGCATAATTAACAAACAATCTGATCAATTTCACATAATATTGTTTCATAGAACATTGTAGACGATTTGTTATTTATTTTTAGCTAGTTACCTATATATTTTACCTATATATTTTGTTATAATTATATTTTTATTTTCTTATTTTAGTTATTTTCTGTATATATGTCTAGTAGGTATGATTTATTTCCAATTTTATTGAAAACACAATCTAAAATATACAATAAACAGTTTAGTGCTTGAAATAAAAATAACGCAATAAAAAATCTGTGGCATGTGAAATGTTCTTTAATCCGCACTGAATCCGCGTGGTAGATTAGGGCCCGAAATTCACTCAATATTGCCTGAGATGGACTATGCCCTGCGGTGAGACGTTATTGAAACTGGTGTCGAATGTTATACAATATTGTTATGGCAGTTAGTTGTAGCTTTGTATTAAAGAAGTCATAGGACTGGAACCGTTATTAACTTATTAGTGTTTGAATGGAATGGACACCAGGCCATTCCATTCAAACAATACGTTCGTGTGATGTATTGGTTCAGATTTACAAATAATTATCCTCTGTGTCCTCAGATTGTGCGACTTATTGCCAACTAATTAAAGCTGTTATTTACCCGCGTCTAGTGAATAACTTATGTTTGAAACAATACAATGATTGATTCGTGTCGCAAAATGAGTGGCAGAATTTAAACAAACACAACTCCGGCACTTATCTCTCGATTTTATAGCAATCGGCAATAAAATCGATTATCGTCTAGAATCGCGACCGAGGGGACGACAGCCGCCCGGGGACATTTTAATGAGGGAATGCCGTGATGCCGAGCCGAGTGAACCGACGGGACATTTGTCTCCCACCGAATAATGGAAAAGTGCTGAAAGGATATTTATCAAAGTGGCGGAGCTCCTTCTTGGCTTATTTTATTTGCTATATTTGATCGATCGTTAAACAAGCTATACAAGAAAATCTATGAGTCGCGAAATTTTGCAGATACCACGTACTTATTTAGGGGAGCGATAATAAGAACGGAACATTTATAATATTCAGTGTCGCATACTGCTCCCTTCCCAATAGTAAATATCTGTCTAGCCAAACGGAGATAATATGTATTCTCCTAGACGTTAAATGATGTCGGCGTGTTACGTGATTGTGATGAGCATGTTTTTGGATCGACGCCAGTAATGTAGACACTTCCACAAACATTCTCAAGACAAAGTTTTTATTCGGCACAAGATGATTCACTCCAATTTGTTTAGTGAACAAAACACGTTTATTTACTAGTAAATAAAAACGATATCCTCACCGCAATTCTGTTGAAATTAGTCGTGCGGTTACAATAAATCAGAATTGTAAATGACTTGGATTTTCGCCAATGTTACTTTGTTTCCAAGTATTCTTAACTGCTCATGTATTATATTGTAAGTATGGGTACTACTTGTGATGATAAAGACTTGGCGAGTTGGGTAGATTTGATACTAATTAATTAGGCGGTATTGGCGCAGCATGGCCGTGTGGGAGCACGTGTAAGTGCCGAGAATTCGAGATCAGTGGAACGATATCGAATGACCTCGGGGGCTCGCGGCCGAACCGACGCTTGACCAACTAAATTACCACTAGTGTTCAGCTACACATATAGAAGTTGTGAGCGCTAATAAACACCTACGACGCTACGCACGTACAAAGCCATTTCGTGCGGACACAAATTGCTTTTGTTCGTATCGGACGTGCTGTGATAGAGCCCGGCTGGAATTATTCTGCAACTGACGGGTGATGGACTCACAATGAGCGAACTTCTCACACATATTACTTGGGCTTTACCATTTCTAATGGCTTAACATTGTCTTAGGCATTATGCAAAGTTGAACGTCCATCGGAATGATGATACTTTTGAAACTAACGCCGAACCGTTAGGAAACTTGTTACTCACAGGTAAACACCCATTGTTATATTGCCAAGGCTGACAAATGACATAAATGTATGTCAACGGGTATTATACTCGTAAATATATTTCTCATTGGTTAGTGAATGGACATAAATAAGCAATATTTTAAACATCCTACAATACAATCATTATGGCTCATTTAATTTTGCAAGTAGGATTTCTCTTAGGCCTTAAGTTTTTGCCTCGCCAATTGTGTCTTAAGTTTTTGTTTTTGTTTGTTGTGTACACAATAAAGAATATTATTATTATTACTTTTTATACACCGCAAATAAGTTAAAGTCCATTATAAAAACAATGAATCCTTCATTATATCCATTTAATCTTGTTTAATAGAAAAACTACACGTTTAGAAATACTTACTACATTAGACACACAAGAAGAGTTTCTTATTTTCTCAGCCCATTCTATTTATATCTCTTCGAGATAAACATATTTTATAGTCTTGTTATCTACAAGCCGCCATCGCATCTATTAGGTCGGTACGAGGCGAGCATAAAACTAAAGAGAGCGATTTGGCTTAATAATGTCGTTTGTAGCTGAGTTGACGCGCGTGGGTGCACCTAATAAATGAAGTGGCTATCGAGAGATCGCTCTCTCTCTCTAAATGTACACGGCATACATACTTAAACCACAACATATGGTTGTCAGTATGTAAGTACATAATACACTGCTATTGACTGCCCGAGGGCTGTAGGCGAAACAAACGTCTACACAAGACGAGGAAGGAATAAGAAATATATTTGCAGTGTTTTACCCACACGGAGATGTTTGTAATAAGATATAGTAGTTGATTTTGTATTTACCAAACAAATACTCAGATATTAGAAATAATCAAATACATATCTAATGCCTGCCACACACTCAAATGTACATATGTACGTATGTGTACATATGTACACACGTTCACGTAATATGCACACACATTCACTCACCATAGACACACACACAAACACTAACATAATAATAAAATTAAAAATTCACTTTACAGTATTATCCCGCTCACTTATGCGTTTCTCTGGTAATGGATAGCTCTACGCAATGTCGACCTCCACAAGGACTTGGAACGTCCCTCCATCGTCAAATATGTGAAAGACGAGTCCCTCACCATTCCAACCCCCTAGTAACTAGTAGTTGACAGCCTAACCTATGTCCTCGACAGGAATGAGATGTAACGTTGTTAATATTTACACTTGCACTGTATTTAAGTGATTTAAAGTTCATTTTATGTAATTAACTCATTTATTTTGTATTTTCCTACAAAACCAAAATATATTGTCGTAAATTAAAGTCATTCGTCAGCCATATTGTAAGTGCGAGTAGCGAGAGCGACTACCACCAATCACATTAGCATGGAATATAAGAAACACTCATACAGTCGAGACAATTTCCTAACCACCGACTCGCCATCTCGCGGTACTCTCCCAAAGCAACGCCGAGGTCCGTTCCTTCCGGCGGTCTACCGCCGCCAGGGGAGCCCTTAGGCTCGTTGCCGCACACACTCTTTGCTCCTGGCTGAGCGCCTTTTGCGCTCGCCCTAAACCATACATGTCCGGTGACTCTTAAAAGGCGATTAGGGCCACAAGAATTTAGTCATACCAAAAAGTAAAACAATTTCCAACGGAAGTAGGTAGAAAATAAATGTTTGCAGATAGATGATTCTATTTTTTTTTGTTTAGATATTGGATAATGGAAATAGTATATTTATGAAATTGCCGAATTGCATACTTCTATATTGCAAAAAATATTCTCAGTCATCAGAGGGCATAGCATTTCATATGTACTTAATATATAATTTATTTACTCTTAACTATCATCTCTTATGCGTGTATATAATATAAAAACAATAGTGATATGTATTTAAGTATGTACGTGCGTATATAATGTATTGTAATAGCTGAAATTATATTATATTAGTATTTTACTTGAACCCACTCTATTATTATGTAGGTGTGGGTTAAATTCACAATGCAATACTTACATATATCACTTCACTACAAATGCGCAAACTTCCGAGATCAAAAAATTTAAATAGTTTACTCTCAGAGACAAAATGGAAATAGGCAAATACAGTTTGGTATCACACCAGCGTGAGCGTTCTGTTAATCACTGCATTAAATTCCCCCCTCCCGCTCCCCAAAGCTTTCTTTAGAATGCTTGTCTAGTAGAATGCATAGAAGTCATTGCCTACTCCCATATTCCCAGTTGGATATCGAAGTAATGTTATAGTGTAGGTACACGCGAACACCGTAGGCGATTGCTCACGCGTCAAATAGCCATCGGTTACGAAAGTAAGCCCGACGACACCGTCCTCGTATGCAATAGTACGTGACGCCATTTAAACTTTGAAGTAGCCACTCATTGACAAATGAGTTAAAGGCGGAGTTTAATACAATTCGTGATTACTCATGTCGAAGGCCATACCGGGTCCGAGGGCGAAGGGACTAGGATAAAGAAGTTCTAGCGCGCTCATATTTCATTTCGCTTAAAATGAATTCCGCCTTCGAGGCAAAAAATATTTATTTTATATCAAGTTTGGAAGATCAAAGTGCTGACTCGTCGAGAAACCGACAGGAAGGATCGTGAGGCAGGGGCGTATCCAAAATTTTATTTCGGCAAGTCTTAAATTAAATACAGGAGGTGTCCCAAAAACAGACAGAGTTCAAACTAATTACAGAACTCAGGATTTATTATTATTAAGTTAAGTTCATTATATGATTTTAATATCAAGTTCATTATATGATTTTAATACCAAGTTCGTTATATCATTTTAATATAATGTTCATTATATCATTTTAATATCCAGTTCATTATATCATTTTATTATTAAGTTCATTATATCATTTTATTATGAAGTTCATTATATCATTTTAATATCAAGTTCATTATACCATTTTAATATCAAGTTCATTATATCATTTTAATATCAAGTTCAATATATCATTTTAGTATCAAGTTCATTATATCATTTTAATATCAAGTTCATTATATCATTTTAATATCAAGTTCATTTATTGTCATTTTTGACCTCTCTACGTCTTTTATTTTTAGTATTTTTCAAGAATCCTCTTCCAAGAAATATCAATCTGAAATAGGGTTCGTCCCGAGAGAGTCGTTGTGTCCCGTTTCTGGGGCTCTGGACGAGGCGCCCCACATAAGGTGCGTGTGGGACGCTAATTGTCCCATGATTCGAGATTTCGGATTTTAAGATGCCATCGGCTTTTTCGATGTAAAATGGTACCCCACATCAATTGTTTTATTAAGTACACTGCAAATTAGACAAGTTCACAGTTTTTTTTTTCAGAATGGCTAAATTCTTGTGGCCCTAGTGGCCTTTCAAGAGTCACCGGTCGTGACAAGTTCACAGGCAACTAGCTGTCCTCACTGCGTACAACAACATACGTTCACTTAGATAGACGCCACGTTAACTAATCTACTGAATGTGTAACACTTACTGACGCCTCTCATAGCTTCCGTGGCTCAGTTGGTTGAGCATTTAGTCTGTGAATAAAGTCTCTTGCATGCAAACTTATCTATTTTGCCGTTTGTTGTTTGAATTTCAACAATTAAGTATGTTGATATTGGTCCTCATCCCTCCATAAGTACTTAGATATTTTAATAATTTGTAACCGAAATAAATAGTGTTGGGTTTAGCTGAACTTATGGCAGTTGGATATTTAGTATCTACTCCAATAAACCTTCCACTATTACCGAGAGTACAAGTTTCATGGCTATCTATCTAGGAAGGCAAAATTTTCAGCCTTGTCGCACGTTTGAATTACGATTTCGCTCAAATCAATGTTACAAAGTTGATACCTCTAATTCGAAGAATTTCGGGTCCCTGGACCCCACCTAAATACCTACCTGTTGTGAGGGGATTTTCCACGAATCCGCATTGAGGTGTTTCAGGTTGTTTACGATATGATACAAACACACCGCTCCGGAAATATTGAAATGTTACAAGAATATGAATTAAGCCGCAAGGAAGTGGAATGACTAAGACAAAGGCGAGCGCGAATAGCGTATAAAATTGTTGTCGTTGAAGCGCATAAACAATTGTTTTATAACGCTTAGCACGAATGAGTCGCGGTCAACTAACGGCTTACTTATTGCTTAGAATTCCAGCTCGCTAATAATTTAAAAACATGTAAAAAAATGCGAGATCAAGAAATTGTCATCGCCAGAGACGCGTGTCGCTGATTTTTTCACATACATATTTGTATTACTTTGAAAAAAAAAAGGAAGAATGAGTATAATAATAAATTATACACTCACCGACACGGAAAGTTCGCCACTGTGATTTTTGCTGTAGCTCGCATTTAAATAAGTTTTCTTTAATAAATTAAGAATAGGTGGGCTCGATGTGTCCCTTTTACTTTTTATAACTTTTTTGAAAGATTACCACACAAATTTAAACTTTATTTAAGACCACGCACTTTTACACAAGAAAATAATTTTAAACACTCAATTTTAAAACACTAGAAATTGAAGAGTTTGCCAATTTTCTTTATCGTCTATACGTTTTAGTATTGGGTGTTTCCTCCTCTGGCCCTGATAACCGCCTGCATTCGATCTGGCATGCTTTGAATGATGTTTCTGACATCAACTTGGGGTATGTTTTCCCAATCGTCCAGTACTGCATTTCGTAACTGATTGAGTGTCTGTGGCGGGTTGGAGCTTGACTTTATCTTTCTTTTGAGCATGTCCCAGATGTGTTCTATTGGATTTAAGACCGGGCTACGAGCTGGCCATTGCAAGTTCTGAATGCCGACCTCTTGAAGGTACTCATTCACCTTGTGGTGCGACGTGTGGGCGTGCATTATCGTGCATTAAAAAGAATTGGACGTGTCCAGTGAACCCCGAATAAGGCATAACATGTATCGAGTATCTCCTCGATGTATCGAGTTGCAGTTAGCCGATTATCGACGATAACCCAACTCCGTATGAGAGTCGGAATTTATTCCTCCCCAAACCATTATGGAATGTCCGTGAAAATTCACTGTTTGTGTGGTGGTGATGGGTAAAAACCGTTCTCCTCTTCTTCTCCAGACTCGTTCCCGACCATCTGGAGCACATAAAGCGATTCTACACTCATCTGTAAACAGAACTTTAGCCCATTGCTCGTGGGTCCAGTGTGCGTGGTCTCGTGCGAACCGAAGTCGAGCTACTCGGTGCTGTCTGAGAAGCTGTGGACTGCGTGCTGGTCTCCTTGATTTAAAATACACTTCCTCCATGCGTCTTTTCACTGTACATACGTTTGCTAACATTCACGCATCTCGCGATTTGGAACCGCTGGCGGATCTCAACAGCGGTAAGATGGCGGTTTCTCAAAATTTCCAGGGCAGCGTCCCGGGCTGATGTGTATCTTATGGCTCCACTGCCTGGTCTGCGGACGTAGTAGCCAGTCTCCTGGTATCGTTTCAGGGCGTACTGCATTGATGAACGTGATACATTAAGCCCGATAGCTACTTCACGTTGTGTCATTAATACCTGCTCGATTAATGCTACGGCTTGTGCAACCTGAGCTGGTGTTATGGGAATTTTGTTTGGTTCTAAGGTACGTCTTAATATTGAATTTAAATTACAAAATCACGAAAATGCAGTAATCTAACGGTACACTTTTCACAATACCAATTTTAAGACTTCAACTTCGTCGCTCAAATTACCAAATTCAACTAAAAGTTAAAAGAAATGTCACAGTACACTCAAGCATAATGAATTACCTTCTTGAACTAAGGTAAACATTTTTTCAAGATACCGTCATAACAAACATTCATTAGAAATACTTAAAACTTTATTTATCGCGAGATAAACGCTTGGCCAAGATTCCGTGCCGGTGAGTGTAGTTATAATCTATGAAAAATCATTTACAATATTTTATATGTATTAGGTATGTTAATTAAATATCATCATCACTTTCTTCGGAAGCATACTCATAAGCATCATTAGTATATCTATTATATAAACATTTTGCATTAACGATATGCAAAATAAGAATTGTTAAACAATGTATTTTTCAACAAAAAGTATTACGATATTATTATTTTCTGTGATAATGACTAAAAACGTCTGTCTGGCTTTAAAAAATCAGCCATATTAACGTCTGGCTTGGTAATATTTATAGTTTTTACATATAATACATATATATACCTAATCAATCGGCCAGACGCGAGCAAATAATTTAGTGCTTCATTTTTTTTGCAACTTTAAATTGTTTCTTTCCTAATCGCAGCAGTTGAAGGAGCCAGACATTATTTTTCTTGTGTTTTAAAATCTAATAATTGTTTCCATATAAATTTGATTGATGAATAACATATTTAAATTTTCATATATCAATAAAATTGAATAAATACTCGTAGGTATATTAATTATTCATTAAAGCAGAAACATACATGTCTGGCAATTGAACTTATATATATGTTAGACTAAAAATTAGGTGTTATATAACTAATGCCGGATGGGGACCCTTTTTTATATTTTCAATGAGCTGTTAATTGATAACGCAGCGATAACAGACTGCCAGAATGCCAACAGAATGCCAGACTTGGTCATTAATGTTTCTTATAAACAGATTTTCACTACTATCCACTTTTGGCACACAAGCTAATCATTTAAAAATTTCTGCCACCAACCCCTAACTAAAGTCGTAACAGAACCGTGTCTGTACATGAAATATTTTTGAGAAAAATAATTGCAGTGTACACTATGAGTCTATGAATGAAACAACATGTTTTATTATTTTTCGCCTGTCTGTCTGACCGCGCATCACATAAAAACCACTGGACGGATTTTAATGAAACTCGGAATAGTTATAGCTTACGTCGGGTCAACATTTAGTGTACTTTTTATCTAGATCCATTTTAGAGTTCCCATAGGAATCAATCTAACCACACATACTTTAACGTCTCTACGCACACGAAATCGCGGGCACTGCTAATAAATAACTTAGAATAGTAGATATCAATCTGTGAAATGAAAATCAATATATCACACGTCACACATTAAAAAAGAACTGCACTGCTGTGTTGATGACGTAATTACCACAGTACTGCATTACGACCCCTGAGTAGCAAAGTCTACGATCGATCCCTACTTCCAATATTTATAAGCTCACATCTACTTAATATCTAATGAATTTGAAAAATTCGTATTATAATGAGTATGTTTTCTTTACTTGGCCAATAAAATGAGCCATAGAACATTAATTACAACTATAGTCCATCTGTCAGTATTGTATTGACTGTGGCTAGGGAAAACCGGGGTTGAACAATAAAAGTGACATTTGCATTTTAAAAATCCTTTCTGAAAAAAAAGCCATAGTAAAATGCTCTTGTTACAGTTCGTATACCTTTACAAAGCCCTTAAAAATTCCTTAAAATATTTTGTACGATAATGGCAGTGTACTTGCTTACTCTAATTATACTTAAACTTTTCTCGTAAACGTGTAGGAGTTTTATTATTATTATTCTGGTCGAGTACAATTTAAAGAGTACTTAGTAACTAACAAGCGATAGTGAAACCGTACAAAAAAAATCTTGTAGGTTTTTATGTGCATTTGAAGCAAGTCTGGCAAAGCGTACTCCGAAAAATAAATATGTTGAGCATAGGAATTGTTTGTGGGGAGCGAGAATGGAGGGTTGCAGAAAGCTGTTCGCTGTATTGTCCGAATTGTTTAGGGCGTTAATAATTCGTGACGCCTCAATTCATCGCTAACTGTTTGTTATTTTCACGCGCAACAATTTTATTCCAAGTACACACGTGCAATTTATTAAGCGAGAAACTGTGGAACAAAACACATTTTATGTTAAATCTAGCCATTGGTTGATTTAAAAGGAATTGAAATGCTCATTATGGCCCTTATCGGTAGAACGTGTATCGAGCGCTGCAATATAAATTAAAAGGAAACATAAAAACTGGCAACGGAATAAACAGGCACACGCTATTGTGATTCCGTAATGTAATTATAAAATATTTTACTTACTCTCTAAAACAAACAATAAGGTTTTTTATGGTGAGTGAAATAGTCATTCCGTATGAACTAGGACGAGTAAGAGTATGGATATGTATCTCCTTTTCGAATCATCTTTGTTCTGTAGTTTTTGGTACAAAAATATCTTAAAAAAACGAGCCAACAAGTCAACATAAATGGAGAAACGACATTTTAACACAGTGTTCACTTGAGAAGCTTTATATTTAAAGCTCTTCAGGCCGTGCCCTTACTTTTGTTTACATCAGCCTGTCGTGTAGTTTATGAAATATTGAGGTACGAGTACGGTCTTTCTTCAAACATTTATTACGTTAGTTTTTCTCGTCACAGAACCCTCAGACGATGCTAAGCAGACTTGTTGCTTTTGTTTATTGAATCGATTATCCCACGCGTTCCAATTGTTTCTTGTGCAGTGTTTATCGAAGCACCGATCTAATCGTATGTTAATCTCAATTCATAAATACCAATAAGTACTTTAAGTGTGCTAACAAAATCGGACAGTAAATTGTTCCAGAAAATTAAGGTATCTAAATTTACACTTTTTCTTTTATCGTTATCAAACGACATTGAAAAAGTTTTGAAACTAAAATTTTTATAACTGATTAATTATTTTAATAGTAACTTTTAATAGTTATGGGTTAGATGCTAGAGAATGTTTTAATTGAGGCATTGAGTTTACCTTTTGTACCATAATGTGCAATGAAGTTTTTAAATAAATAAAAAAAGTTATTAAAAAGTATCATTCCACTTTTTTTATTTTAACGGAGAACTTAATAAGCTACCAACTTGGGATGTCACAGTAGTGTTTACACAAATTTAACTAAGGACCTGTAATCTTATAGTGTAAATTTATGCAACAATCTCATTAAAGCAGGCGAGGGCCCCGGGTGTAAGCGATAACGCGAAATTGACACCGCACCATCAATCACTTTAGAGCGAGTGGGCAGATAGTGTATGGTGTCGCGTTGCAGTTGTGGTTATTGGATACAAATTGCTGTCGCGCCGGTGATTAACAATGCGTGACTCCGTGACGTCACCAAACCTGCTTGAAAACTTGGAAACACAAATAGAACCCAAACAAATATTAAATAACAAACGCCATAATACGTGCAGTAACATAATACAACTAGCGTAATACAATAGCTAAAGAGATTTCCAAAATTACAACTAAATTACTATCTTGCAGACATTGTCATGTTCAATCTACTAAGCTGTTTAGACGTACAAGTTGATAAATAATAAGGAATCGTTTTTGTCAGGTTAATAATAACATGATCGTGAAGTAAAGGATGTGACAATCCATAAAACGTTTGAAAGTAAGCCCAAGTCGATTATAGTTTCCGGTATCTTTTACGCTCCATTGTGTGCATTGTGTTTGGGTTAGGTTGGCAGAGCTCAGCTTCATCCGGTGGCTATAAGGTTGGTTATCGAAAAGCCAGGTGGCGTCGAGTCTCTTTTCGACTGCCTGTCTCCCAGCTTAGATTACAATGTCAATAGAGGTTTCGGCCTTAAATTGCTTGCCTAGAACGCGAGTCTTTTTCGAGGCAATCTCATGTAGGTTTTTTTACCAGTTTGCGACTTTCAACTGATTGGTTTTATACGCTTTAATCGACTTAATCAATGTAAGTTCTCTGCAATTTGTTCTTCGTATAACAATAACGACTTACCATCGGAATTGTATTTATCCCGTTAGAATTAATTTTAGTATGTTTCTTTAATTTTTTTTAAAGTCAACATTAATCCTGGAAGCTTATTTCAGCGTATTATTTATAGATCTCATCTTATTTTCGTTGAAAAATTGTATTTTTATCCATAATAAAATTTGAGAAGTTTTGTTATTACAGCGTCTCACATTTCTTACAACTCGTATGTAGTTGTGTAGTTAGGATCCACAACGTATTCCGGTCAGGGAACGACTTTGAATAATACTTCAGTTTTTCTTATTCAGTAAGTCTTCCTATAACTCAAACAACAAAGAGCCGACCGCAGAGATCCTAACAAAAGAATATGAGAAATATCTGCGCCCCTACAATCCGAATCGCATCGCTACTTCGAATATATTGGAAAATATTTCTTGCTTTCTCGACTATCTGAATAGTTGAAATCTCTCCTCGCATTTTATCGAAGAGAATGCAAATAGTGCATCTATAGATAAATATTGGTTTAAGCATGGCCAATACGTAAACACGTCAATTTAGCCGTGTATATTATTCACACAGAGGTTTTATCTATTTACATCACTTTGTTATGTTTGAGAGAGATGAAGCTCATTCATAATTTAACTGTGAGAAGCCCTGATTGAATTTCTTCTTTCCCGGAGGTCTCTTTGTCGCCCTTAACTTTCATTGTAACACAAAAGCGCCTTTGAAAAGCATATTTTATTTAACAACCTTACTGAGATTGTTTAAGCATGGTATTTGTCATTAAAAATTGTAATAATATTAAACGTATTCACTTGAACTAAGTGCTAATGTGTTTGTTGTGTTCATAGGTGTGTAATGTATTCAATATTGTAGATTGACAGCTTAATAGCTGTGTATAGTTTATAAGTATTTGTCCTATAATATAACTTATAACTTTTAGTAATTAGTTACCTGTTACTAAAAAGTGTATACTTTTGTTTCCAAAATAATGTTTACTTTAAGATTTAAAAACTTTCTAAATGATCGTATTACATAAATTACAGTAATGTAGTGGGGTAAGTAGTTCAAATTTTATATTTTATTCGGAGAAGTTTCATTGTAATAAATTATTCGTTCCCTGGAGCACCGTGACCGCCCATAAAACGTTCTGTAATTATTCGTTTGTTTAAAGAATACACAAATAAACTTTACGATTCGAACGTTCAAACATAACTTTTTATTATCTCAAATGTTTTCTTGAGCACACGCACACATTGAAGGAAATTTTCGTTTAATCGTTGCCTGCCGTATGACGTGTTCATGAGTACGAGATCTCATTACACGTGTCGCTTTCAATAATTTGTCAATTAAACTTGTCAGTAGCCAACGATAATCCATCAGTTTATTATTACAATACCAATAAATCGCTTACAATCAGGGCGGTATAAAACAGCAGTTACATTTTGTTATCCCTTCATGCATAAATGTTTGTGTAATATTTTTGAAGCCATGTTGCTGCTCTGCCTCCTCTCCCCCGCGCTTTCCGTGCCTCGCACACATTTGCTGCCATTCTTGCTTCTCTTTCTAGCTTTATTTTGTTTTATGAATAAAATATAACTGCATTTCATCTTTATTCTCGGGAAAAATTTAATGTCCACTTTTAGTGTTTTTCATTCAAAGTTAACAAAACCTTTTGTAATTCTTCCTTTCGTAAATAAACAAATATTTATTTGGGTATTTTAGCTGCAAAATTTCAATTTGTTTGTTTCTATACACAAAGCCTTACACAAGTACACATCTTCAATCAATATCATTTTGTGATTCTTCGATAAATAACGAATGTTTTGCCGTAACCCCAGCGACATACATAAGTCCTTCTTGTCCACATTTTTGAAATCTATCAAATTTTTCTTTTAATTTCTAGATTGTCTCAAGTGTTTTTGTTACTTAGATTAACTCTTAATGCAATTAAGCACTTACATTTAGGTACCTCTAAGAATATGTTGTTAATAAAATTATTAGGCACAACTGGGAAGTTGTGGCTAATAGCTGAGAAGTTCATGTTTCAAATGAAAATTAATAAATAAAAACACTAATCCTTGCTTTTCTCTTTTTATTATTTCAATTAATGAAGTATGGATACATTTTTACCATGCCATGTTCCCTAGTCTATTGTAATTTTTTCACCTTTAAAGTACAGGTGCCTACTTAGGTACTACCTCGATGTTTCCTTAAATGTTTTTGTTACCTAAATACAAATACATACACAATATGTGAAAATTTATTTTTAACTGTATGAATATGAATCGGTACGTTAATAGTTTTTAACTTCAAGTTCTTAAAACCACTAAATTAATAATGGCCTTTCTCATCCCCTCCTGATACTTTATGAAAAGGTATCAAGAATATATTTAATCAGAAAGTCAGTATCGGCTAAATTTAATTGGCAGATAAGTTATCTATCACATTGTTAACAGTTACTTTATTAACAGTTAACAGTGGTGAGAAAAGCCCTTAATATCGTAAAAAACAATCCAAGCTTGTCTTTATTCCTTCAACTATATATACAACGATAATATTGCACACTATGTTCCTTGTATATTTGTTTCAATGATATCGTACTCGCCCGTAGCTCTATATAACTCGCAGGGGGCACGGAGCTCGCCTGCTCCATGCCCCCTGCTCTGTCGCTCTCGGTCCGGCCGCTACTCGGCGCTCGCTTCGCTCACTCAACTCAGTATACGTAAAGCGCGCACTTGTAACGCGCGTTTATCATAACTTACGCGTTCGTGACTTAACGTTTCTCACTAAATTCGTGTCAATTTAGTGTAGTGTATGCTAATTATTAATTACTCGTTTTGTTTGTCGTAGGTGTGTTCGACGGCAGTCAAGTGCAAGGATCTGCTGGAATGCTAGTGTGTGTAGTGATGGTGCATCGGGGTCGTACCAGTACCTACTGAATAGTGTAGTGTTGTTAACTATAGTGCCAGATAGTGCTGAATGGATTGTGCTTCTTTTGGATTGCCCCCGCGAGTCATCAGCAGATCAAATTGGGAACGGTGAGAAATGTTACCTAGTTATTTATTTGTATAAGAACATAGTTAACTAGGTATACTTAATGTATTTAATGTGCAAAGATTTAATGTTAAAAGTAAGTATGTAAAGAAGATGCTACACACCTTAGTAAGACCACACCAGTGAGGTCCAAAAGTTTCTGGCCTGACATATTTCTAGATGTCTAAAAAAACAAATTACTTATACGTCACTGTCATTTATCCTGCTAATTCGTGTATATTTTTTAGAGTTCAACCCTCGTTAGTTTTGACTCCTCGACTCTTAGAAAAACAGGAAGTCGCAAAATCTTTAAAATGTAATATCGTTCCGTGATTAATTTCCTTAGCCCGACTGATATCAATCAAACAAAGGACGGATAATGTGTTAGATAATTTTCAACCGTCAAAGATTGGTGTAAGTAACTTCGTTTAGGACGGGAGTCCATCGACGATGAACTTCGCTCCGGTCGACCCGTTGAGGCATTCACTTCAAACAACATTAAATTAGTGGAAGAAGTTCTGAGCGACCGACGGCTACATGCGAAAGAAACAGCAGCAAGGACGGGGCTTTCAAAAACTATAGTCTTTAGGATTCTTCATATGAATAAAGTTAGTGCGAGGTGGGTGGGTGCCTAAACCTTTTTCAAGTGTGCAACGAAGTGAACGAGTAGCGTGCTGTAAGGAACTTTTGGAGGCCTTATAGAGAAACGGAAACGATTTTTTGGAGTCAATTGCTACTGGGGATGAAACTATCGTTCCTTACTATGATCCCCTTTACAAAAGGCAGTCGATGGATTGGCGTCGTTCTGGTGAAGCACCGCCTAGAACGGCAAAGGTGATTCAGTCCACCAAAAAGATTATGGCTTCGATATTCGGGTATTATCAAAGAATATTGCTTATAGACATAAAATAATGCAATACTACGGTGACGGGAAGCTATTATGCTAACCTTAAAGAGCAATTACGAGAACCAATCAAGCAGAAACATGATGGAAAATTAAGCAAAGATGTGCGGCTTCTCCGTGACAACGCACCTGTCCACGCCGCTACACTTACGAAAGCTTGTGTTTCAGTGTGGCTTCACGGAAATTCGTCATCCAACGTATACTTCGAACTTAGCTCCCAGTGATTTCTATTTGTTCCCAAAACTCAAGGCGGACTTACGGGGTAGAAGATTTTCCACTGATGATGAAGCGACCGCTGTGGTTTTCGCCCATTTTGAAGACAACTTCTGGACTATTTTTATACTGGAATAGAAATGCTAATTAAACGATCGAAAAAGTGTGTTTAAATAGACGGACTATTTAAAAATAAAAATAATTCCATGAACTTGAGTGTCCTTTTTCTTTGTCAGGCCAAAACTGTTGAATCTCCCCTCGTATATTATATACCTATGTACTAACAATTAAATAGTGTTCCTTAATACATATAACCATTGAGTACTTATGCCGATTAAATGTTATTCGGGTACAAAATTACAATATCACGTAACATAGGCAAACCCTACGTATGATACATGCCAAATATAACTGTAATGGATTATCAGGTGGTTGATAGTAAATGAGCATGGTAATTATCTATCATACGAATAGTTATAGATTCTAGACCCAGTTCGGTCATACTCATGTTTTTATTCATTAGTGTGCCTAAATGTTTATTGCCTGTTTTATTACTGTAGATACCTAAATGTTTACGATTTCATTGTACCTAAATAGGTTCATAGAATCCCCATAAGGCATCAACAACCATATACCTATTCTAATCATAAATATTGTTACAAAAGAAACATTTATGTTTTTTACATTATTACCATTTTATTAGAAGAATTTGTGTTATTCTAGAAGTAAAATACGTAATCGTTTTAAAAATATAACTTTTATTCAAAATGATCACCATTTGCTTTTATATAATCTTTCAAACGTTGTGGGCAGTTTTCGATTAAAACACGCACCCTTTCGATGGAAAAATTGGCAACTGCCACCCTTATGGAAGGTTTTAGAGATTCAATTCTATTGTTGTTTAGAGCATGCCATGCTCTCTAGAACAGACCATCAAGCGGATTAAGATCGGGACTAGATGACGGCCAGTCTTAATCTCTAATGAAGTCGGGAATATTCCTTTTTAGCCACTGTTGACCGAGCCTATGACCTGGTGCTGAGTCTTACTGAAAAGACCATTCTTGGTCATGAAGCAAGGTATTGATATGAGGCTTTACGACCTTCTAATGAAACGTATCTTGATACACTTGAGCCGACGTTTTAGAACCTTTTTCACAAGAATATAGTTCAATCCCTCCTTGATAGCTAACACCCCACCAAATCATCACTGAAGCCGTATAATGGCCACTTTGCACCCTATTGACCAATTGAGCTGCTACTCTAGAGTTATGAGCATAACCTCGATCATACTACTTGTTAAAATATTCCTCAATGGTGAACATGTTTTCGTCCGTAAATAAGATTTGTCTGTGAGCTCCCTTTGCGCACCGCCGAAGAAGTTATTTTGATTTGTGTTGACAAATCAAATTTTTCTTTAAATTATCATTTAAGAAATGACCAAGTACGTCTTTTATAAGCAGCACTCCTATATGATCTTTTAAAATACGTGACATGGTTCTGGGTGCTATATTTATCTCGCTGGATAAAATCTTTTGCTTCCGGACAGGATTTCTTCGGATTCTCTCCTTCACAGCTTTAATCGTCCGTTTAGGACGAATAATGCGTTGACGGCCAGACCTTTTTCTGTCACAAACAAACAGAGGACGTCTCAATGTACCTACCAATAGACCGGCACACAAACGTTTGGTTAATACCAAGTGAATGCAGAGTGTTAAAAATTGCATTTGGCTCCATGCCTACTTTGTGTATGCAATTACAGCAATACGGTTTTCGTTATCATCCCACTCCATTTTAATATTAGTACAATATTTACTAATGATAGGCGCCAAAATGAGAAAAGAAACGTTTATTATTCACGTGAGAATGACATTCCAAATTCAAATGTAATTTATTTATTTTTCTTTATTGTAACGGTATTTATGACCAGATTAGGTATACCATAACCAAACCTTGTATCGTTCACTACTGCACACTGGCCTCCTCATGCAGTCTTGTGCACGAGGGATGTATGGCCTTTTTAAGGCCATACATCCCGCCGGCCAAACGGGTTAGCGAGTTTACTCTTTTAGAGGTGGTGTAGATCCTCAGCGATTGTGGTAGCGGCTTTGTTACCCTTTTGTCGCCTTTTACGGCACCCACGGGAAGAGAAGACGTGGTGCTATTCCAACGCCGGCCAACACCACGCGGCCAACCATATATTGTACATATATAAAAATATCAAAAAATGTAAAATACCTACCTAGGTATAACACAAAGCTGTGTAACTAATATCTATTTAAATGGGCGCTATTTCGAATTGAAAGCATCTTTTTTTAATTTGAAAATGCGCACATTTTAATGTAGAGTTTGTCTTCAAGTGTAGTATAATACGTCCACTGGGAATTGACAACATTTCACTTGAGAAAAAGGTTATCTTTTGTTAGCAAAATTTAAAAGATAAGATATAATTGTCAATGGACAATATGCCAATGGACAGTAGTAAAACTTACGGAGAGTTAGACGGACCTAGCAGTCTTGATGCTTGGGATTAAATACTACAAAACTGTTTCTACGGATTTTTTAAATTATTTTACCTACACATTCACTTTTTACACTAAATATCATTCCGAGTCTGATGAGCTGGGATCTTTAAAATTAACATTAATGACAAATCTATCTATATGCTCTTGCGATAAAAGTGAATTTTCAGCGTGAACCGTTACCTTTACAAAAACTTTTACCAAAGTCATTAAATCCATACCATCAATACTTGTTCTTCTTCTTCTTTTTCTCAGCCCTTGGACGTCCACTGCTGGACATAGGCCTCCCCCATTGTCCGCCATTTAGACCTATCGGCAGCGACCTGCATCCAGCGGGTGCCCGCAACCTTTATGAGGTCGTCTGTCCCGTAATACTTGTTCAAATGACGTCAAATACATATTTAATCGGATTTATTTATTCTGCGTGTGTATGTCACCTTAGTAGGTATTTAAATTACCAGGTTATGTGCTACAAGCACATAACCTGGTATACGAGTATAAGTTAGAATTACATAGTTTCTAAAATGACTCTACTAATCTCTTAGTTACTTATTCGTTTTAAAATGAATTGAGTTACTTAGTTGTGAAGGGTAAGTCAGATGTTTTATCTAAATCTAATCATATTAGGGGTACCGGAAAGCTTTTTCGTTTTTCTTTGTATTCAAATAAAAACACATCAATAGAAAATTTTGTACTTTATTGAGTAATATCCAGTTTCAGAGTGATCTATGACACTGCCATCAATCAGGGACAGTAAATATTCCAGTTTTATAAAAGACCTGCATTTTGGTTAAAAAAAAATATCGTTCAAAGTTTATTTTAACATAATTCACATCCTTAAAGATCATAGAAACTATGTATAGTACTTCGAGTATATTACTGAATTAAGTACATTTTTTTTCTATTGATCTATTTTTATTTTAATACAAAAATGAACCCTAAAGAAATTTCAAATAAGTAACTACCCCTAAAATATAAAGAGAAATGGCCCGATTGACTTGTCAACGCGGAGTCGAAACCGTTAAAACTAGAGAGACAAAAATCACCCACAAATACACCAATAAAGAAATTCCATTTTAATCTAATATTAATCTTAATCATTTTAATCTAATATTCCTCGCAATTTCTAACTACAAGAACAAACTGTTTTGTTTCTTTATATCCTCCAATGTCCATAGAATAAATTTGAAAATTACGCAATTGTTCTTCAATATTCTTTCATCATTTTAAGCTCGCTAAATCATACTTTATTTTTTTTTATTTATTTATTTTATTTATTTATTTATTTGCAAGATATACCAACAGCATTTACACGAACAAATACAAATGATAAAAGCTTATAAATTCAAAATACCGCGTGCAATACTTTAATAGGTGCATACAACACGCGAGCATGCGAGTATGATACAATACGAGCATGATCCAAGAAAATAAATTTAAATGTGGATGTACATAAATCCAATTAAATAAGGATAAGTCACAATTTACTATACTATTAAATTAAACAAATGAAAAAAATACAAAAACAAAAAGTGCCCGACTACAATTTACATGAAATTTTGCGTTTAAATCATTCACAAACAAAATAAATAAAATTATTATTGTGCCTCTGTCGTAAGTAAGGAGGTCGCTAGACACTTCACAAAAAATTAAATATCGAGAGTCAATTTCTTAAATAATAAATTATTTGACAATATATATCCGTGGTCAATGAGAATCAATGACTTTTGACCATCTAGACCGGCTTATTGTTATGAGGTAACATGGTTTCTGAATTCCGTATATACAGTGTATCCGAACATTTCTCGATCCGTTCATGATTTTGAGTTCATAGACACGAAAATTTTACGAAAAATTATTTTTTGTAATCAAGATTTATAAAAAATGCTATTCATTTGAATAATGATAAATACGAACCTTGTGATGTCCACCGGCTTTAGAATAGCACCATGCCATCCCTTTTCGTGGATGCTGTAAAAGGCGACTATGGAATTACACCAAGAGTAGAGTCGCCAACCCGACTGACCAGCGTGGTGTTTTAAAGCCATACATCCCCCATGTACATTGTCTTGTGCATTAGCAGTATGAGGACATAAGTCCCCCATGAGGTCCGTGTTCAACAGTGATCCTTTGGGAAAGGTTCGCTTATGTTCATACGAGGCGAGATCTAAAAGTTTACGGCCTGACAAAGAAAAAGGACACTCAAGTTCATTAAAATATTTTTTTTTTTTTAAATATAGTCCCCGTCTATTTGAACACACTTTTCGGATCATTTAATTAGCATTTCTATCCCAGTTTAAAAATAGTCGAAGTTTTGTCTTCAAAATGGGGGAAAACCGCAGCGCAGCGGTCACTTAAAATCAAGTGGAAAATCTTCTATCCTTTAAGTTTTGCATTGAGTTTTGAGAACAAATAGTAATCACTGGGAGTAAGCCAAATAGTAAGCCAGGACTATAGGGTGGGTGGCGAATTTCCGTGAAGCCACACTAACACAGCAGCCTTCGCAAGTGCGGCGGCGTATACGGGTGCAGCGTCATGAAGAAGCCTTTGCTTAGTTTTCCACGATGTTTCTGCCTGATTGGTTCTCGTAATTGCTGTATAAAGTTAGCATAATAGCTTCCCGTCACCGTAGTATTGCGTTCTTTTATATCTATAAGCATTATTCCTTGACAGTCCCAGAATATCGAAGCCATAATCTTTTCGGTGGACTGAATCACCTTTGCCTTTCTAGGTGGTGCTTCACCAGAACGACGCCAATCCTTCGACTCCCTTTTATAAAGGCGATCACAGGTAAAGAACGATAGTTTCATCCCCAGTAACAACTGACTCCAAAACATCGTTTCCGTTTCTGAAAGGCCTCCTTAGAGCACGCTACTCCTTCACTTCGCTGCACACTTCAAAGAAGTTTTGGCTCCCACCTCGCACTAACTTTATTTATATGAAGAATCCTAGGAATGTAGTTTTTGAAAGCCCTGTCCTTGCTGCTATTTCTTTCGTATTTAACCGTCGCGTCGGTCGCTCAGAACTTCTTCCACTTAATTTGATATTGTTTGGAGTTAGTGCCTCAACGGTTCGACCGGAGCGAGATTCATCGTCGATGGACTCTCGTCCTAAACGAAATTGTATAACATTTATAAGGCTAAAAAGATGTTTTTTTTAAATATCGATTTTCTACATGTCCTTTAGTTTGTTCTTTACAACAAATGAAATTCCTACTATGGATATGTTAACAATTTCAAGGTTTAACCAAACTGGCATATCCGAATATATCTCTATTATACCAGGAGATCATAAATAAATTGTCAAGCCGTTAAAAAGTTTTTGTTACAGCCCCGAGGACAACCCCTAGTCTCTTTTGTTTATTTTAAGAGACACGAGGGTTGGAATCCATTAGTATCTAGTCGCAGTCACCGTGAAAAGATTATTAAGCAAAAAATAACCTTAACAGCTTTAACCCATTAGTGGCCAAATGGAAATCAAAAACGTTCCTGTCACTAAATCTTTATTTCTATATTACAAAGGGGGCATAAAAACATAAAACGAAAAAAAAAAAAAAATATTATTATTATTACTAAGTTATGAATGTGTACTCATTTAAGTACAGTGGCTACTTATAGGTGAAAATTTTCAAAGCACGACTTTTCAACGCAGAGCGTTTTACGACACTTCTTACATTGTCACCGTACTCTCGAATGACAAATAACACATCGTAATTGATTGTCGAGTTTCTCGGGATAATGTCCTACACCATCTTGAGACAAACCTTGGACGGATGAAGAAGAAGGACGAGTTTTCTTTTGTATTTCTTGTCGTAGATAATACCTGGCGAGACTGCGCCGAAATAACAGTTGATCCATGTGATTATCTTTGCTCATAACATGCAAACGCCATGCATTTGCAATAGCCATATCAATCATATATGTAAATAAAACCCACCACCACTTCTTTCCGTGAATTGCTATCCTATAAAGCGATACTGACTGATCAAGCTCGTCCACTCCTCCCATACTTTTATTGTAATTTTCGAATAAGTGTGGTATCGCGACATCGATTTTTTCTCGTCTTATAGGACACCATCGCTTCACAGCTCCCATCGGTTCAGTGATGTCGTAATTTGTAGCCATGGTAACGACACTGTTATCTTTCCATCTGACCAACAACACCTCATTGTTCTTATCAAATCTGTAGTCGTATGTGGCACGATCCTTTTTCTTCATGTCTTTAGTACTAGTCAAGGGACATTTTTTAGTACGACTTTTCCTGTAATGTTCCAGTAGCCCGATATCTAAGCTGTCGCAGATCAACTAAAAGATCGCAACCGGTAAAAAAGTTGTTAAAGAAAACTTTGTGATGTTTAAGATTAGTACTCAATTTCTCCAGCAAAGTTTTCACCACCCTGGTTCCTAGTGGCTCTCTTGTTGCATCTGGTGACTTTCCACAATAAAAATGAAAGCTGTAACAATATCCAGTTGAACTTGCAGCGACCCAGTTTTTGTAACCAAACCTCACTGGCTTCCACGAATAAACTGTTTCGAAGGATGGTGTCCATAATATTTGACCATCGATTCATCGATAGAAAGGTTATCATGGAACACGCCCCACTGAAGAAATTTTTGCATTAGAATATTGGCTAAAGGTCTGACTTTGAACATTTTGTCTCTGGTGTTTGTTGATTCATTGTTATCCGCTAGATGAAGATTTCGCTTGATGTCCCGAAATCTGTTTCTTGACATAGTATTTGACACTAACTCAACTCCAATATCTTCATCTAAAGACCAATACATGGCTTCACGGGGCAGTTTGTGGTACCCAGACAGTATCAAAATACCAATGATTTTTTTCATTTCGAATGAATCAACTGAAAAAGCATGTTTGTTGTTCTGATTAGCATACAACATACTACCAGAAACAATGAGATCAATTACCTCTTCATCGATATTTTTTTCAAATATTTCAACTGGATTGAAATCTTTCAGCACTTCTTTCACTGTAACTTGTCTGTCAATCGCCTCTGTAGTGTCTTGAGGTAGAGAGGTATAACTTGGTGAACACTTACGCCAAACCGCTGTTTGACGCTGGTGCTGGCGCCGAACTCGCTTTGCAGCTAATACTTCATCATCGCTACTGTCATTGTCGCTAGAAATGGCCCCCATATTATTTACAAATACCTCAATATTTCCGGGTATATCTTGTGGCAAAGATGAGGTCACCATATCGTCATCAGCACCTTCTTCCTCGTCAGTCACAACACTGGGATCGGGTGGAATGATCGCCAAGTCGTACTCGGCATCATCATCACTGTCTTGCAGGATAGATCCAATGGCTTCCTCAAGTCCCTTGTAATTATTGGCAGCACGGAAACAGTCTCTACTCATGTTTAGTAATCTGAAAAATAAATTCATTATTTAGACCAATGTAGCCACCGTACTCATTTGAGTACATCTGTGTTTATTACAAAATAAACTGGAAAGCACATGCAATATGTGGTTCAATTATTATTCACATAATGAAGAACACTATATTTTGTGAGAATTATGAGAGAAAACATTATTTACTATATATATACTCTAAATAAAAATTAAATGATGAACTTACCCAAGGGAGCTGTCTGCACGGTCACTTTAGAACACTCTGTATGATTTTTGTTTTAAGGTACCCGCAAGTATTATGTTTATTCAAAGAAGTAATCTTACACTGTAACATAAACACTCGAAACGAAAACATAAAACATTTGAACTTTTTATTTATGTACTATAGTTTGGCTGTACTCAAATGAGTACAGCGACCTTAAATGGGTTAAGAGACTCCCTTGGCATTATTATTCATCCTGCTCAAAATTTTAATTCCAAAAAACTTCCAGCAGTTTATTCAACGTTTTGTGTATTTTTTTTTATTTATTTAATAGAGTTTTACTAACTTTTCTATTAACAATTCTATTAACTTACGTAAAATTAAATATCTATTTTGTTATTATTTAATTGTTAATTGCCCAAGTGTTATATGTTAATCGCTTCATTGTTCGTTGTCAAATTGATTTCATCGTTAATAATCATCAAATATTTATTTGTTTATTAAGTAACTAGCATGTGGTAACTATATTGGGTCCCAAAATTCCATCGCAAAATATATTTTAAATTTCTGAAATTTTCTATACATTATTTCAAATCTAATTCTAAAACTTCTAAAATAATTTCCAATTGTAAAATTTCTAAAATATGTAATTTCTAACTAAAATTTTTCTTCAGGAGCGTGTGTTCTTTAAAGTAGGATACCGAATTTTATCAATGTCACTACAACTTGAATAGTACATAGATTATATTATACATTTATTTGTACCACTGATTTGTCAAATTATGTCACACTTTCAAATCGAAGTGAAGATCAAGCTCCAAGCAAACGAAGCCTTAAGCAAAATATAGTTCTACTCTATTTCCATCGATAAAAGTTCTATTTGCTTTGTATAAGGCATACTTAATATTATTTTTGTATCGTTCTTTTGGTTTTGTTACAGTTATTAATTCATTAAGTAATCTAGAACTTTCGAAGATTTTGAACATTGTCAATAAAATAAACGATAATCGTAGTTATGACTCCAGCAACTAATGCAAATAAAATACCACCTTAATGCGTATTAGAATAAACGTGTGACTCATTTATTCTGCTATCATACATTCCATCGATCTAATTCTACGCCTTTTTTATTTAAATCATTTTAACACACATTGAGATATTATGATTAGGTTATTCATGATACGAATAGATATAGTTCGTATATGTCCATATCTTTTCCTATTACCTACAATGTAACATTTATTTTCATTGTGTGGCCACATGTCATTCAAGAGATATTACCACTTATTACAACAATAGAGATCGTCGTATTACCGCCTGATCATCGTGGACATTGACAGATATAAAAGTGACGCAACGATTTATTAATTTAATAGATAATGATTTATTGAATAATTCAAGTTCAATTAAATATTCATCTGCATTATCATTGTAAATGATGTTAAAAGTCACAGTTGCGCAGTGTGTCCTAATTGTTTAATGAATATTTAAATGTGAACGTTATTTTCACTTATCAATGTCCGCCAACGTTAATTTACTCGCTAATTACGTTTTAAATAAATACTTGTTTGCCTTGATTGATAAAAGTTATAAATCGCATGACCAGGAATTTGAAGCTTATTGACCAGAATTCCCTTATCTAACTTTTTTTTTTAAATATTGTTTTTATAAAGTCTGATATCTGACGCGAGCTAATCCCAGCCGATTGCCTCGCCTCGGGCTCTTTTCACGCTTGACTTATTATTAGCATCTACAAGATGACGAGCCCGAATATCCATCCAAATCAATTTAACCTCACCTCCTTCAAAGAAAATATTACCTTCGAGCCCGCTTTATCTCCACGTTCAAGTTCAAACGGCCTTCTGTACCACTCACTCGATAAATATAATATGCTTAGAGAAAGAAGGACAGGTGTATATCGGATGGTTCTATATTCGACCGCTTTGTATGGGTAAAAACAGCCCGGATTGTAGGGATCTCATATACCTATAGGTAATCCATGTGCAGATTACACGTTCATCATTCATTTTGTAATCTGAGTGTGTCATTTTATTACATTTTGTTGGATGTCAGGAACTTGGAAAACGTAATACGCACTCAGTAGAATAACAGTCATGTTTTTTTACTGACAGCACATTGTTAACATATATCATCAAGAGTCATCACTATCAGTTTTTATCTCATTTTTATCGCAGTATTGGTTTATTATTTTTTTATTGCCAATACTTTTTACACGTTCGATAAACTGCCAGCAAAGTTATCTGTAATTTATTAGTGTTTTGCTTCTTCCTATCCAATGAACACTGAATATATTTCTATATTATATTTATTGAACATTTTCTTGACAAGAACGTGATTCATTCTTTAACTTAAAAGTGAATGTACCGTTTCGGCCTCCTAATTTTGTGCAAGGAACCTGCCATCTTTAATGCGTTCCGTCAAATGTGTTTTGCACGCGAGCGCGCAAAGCGTGATGTTGTTTAATAATATCATTACCATTCAAAATGTTTAACACGATAATGCGGAGTGCTATTACCACGGCTCATTATAGCTGCGTATAAAGTGCTGTAATTTACCCGCGGAACAACAATTTTGTTCTAGCTGATAGTTACATCATTACACAGAACGTGAGATAATCTTCCGACAGCGATTATCGCCGATTCGCATCTTGACAGATTAACTTGTGGCTGCGGATTTTATTTGTAGTGGTCGTGTCAACACAGTAGCGGATCGGAGTGCCACTTTGTTTGTATCTTACACACATGGAGCCGAGAGGCTTCAAACTGTATAACTGTATACACAGTTTATCATTTGATCTGAGTGAAGTTATGTATACAGTTATGTAAGTATAACATACACATTCGTTTGTAATCATGCATTTTTTGTATGACATGAGTATGTGCTTGTGTTTGCGTAACGTCATAATGAAAAGGAATTACCGGATGTTTGTGTGACGAGCACTGAGGGATAACTTAATAAAACTTTAGAATTTAAAGTGAAACAATAAATAAATAAATTCATCTGTCTAATTTTGATACATATTTCCCATGTGGAAAAATAAATGATTTTTTCAGTAGTATTTTTCAAGCGCGAGTTCGATGCTCGGGCAGAACGCCAAGTGGCGCCGGTGGACTGTAAATCACGGGCGAGTACCAGGCGCACATAGCGTCGAGGAGCTCCCAATCAAGCGGGCTATTGACAAACATACGGCTCCGGGATAATGGAATCCGTTGCGATTTATCTACGGATTTTCTCCTCGTTAGTTTAGATTTAGCATTCAATCTGACATGATTTAATGTAAACAATACTAGTTTACTGCTTACAGTACCTACTTTGTTGAATTTCTATATTTCCTAGCGGAACAAACAATAGGTTTTTGTAAATAAACAAAGAAAGGTCTTGCCTAACAACCGGTTAAACGAGGCTGTATTTGTACAGACGGTGGATTTGGACGCGATACTAAATGAAACTCAAATATAGTAAAACCATTTTATTCCCGAGTTTAGAGTTAAAATATGATTTAAAATAACTTGTACTTGTATCAGCCTTTAATGTCCTACTGCAGGGCACAGGTCTCCCCAAGTAAATCACTGGGGGGTTTCGGGTCGTAATCCATCACGCGGGCCCAATGCGGATTAATGGATACACACTCCAGATGCATGCGGGTTTCCTCACGATGGTTGTCCTCTCACCGCCGACTAGTGACAATTTTTAAAAAATAACTCGTCAATGAAATAACTAAACACTGTAAATCATAGACAGTAAGTAAATTGTATAATAGAAATCTCGAAAGAAAATGCAGGTACAAGCTAAGGAAAATGGCGTTCAAACTTTTATAAAATTAGAAAATTTATTATGTAGATCTAGCTGACAGATTTAGTAGAATATAGTAAATACCTAACTATTGGATAAAGTTACCTCGGTAAAAAAGTAGGTTTATTCTATACAGAAAGGTTTCAGACGAGCAGATAGTCCATCTGGTAGTAAGTGGATACTATCGCCCATGAACATTCGCGATACACGCCAACATCAAAGTTCTCACCTCGCGATCCCGCGGTACACTCCCAAAGCAACGTCCTAAGCCGAGGTCCGATCCTTCCGCCGCGCCGGTTTACCTGCGGCCCCTTATATTCGTTGCTACCCATTTTTTGCTCCTGGTTGTAAGCGCCTTCTTGCGCTCGCCCTAAATTATACATGTCCGGTGACTCTCAAATGGCCATTAGGGCCACAAGAATTTACCCATTCCGAAAAAAAAAACATCAATTCAGAATGACATACATTGGCACAGCTTCGGGTGCGCTGCCTACCTTTGGAGATTTAGGAATGGATTTGCATAAAGGATTGGAAAATGGAGAATATGAAATAATTATAACGAGAGGAATAATAAGAAATTTCTTTTACTGCTTTATCACTCTATGGGAATAGGAATAGGAGGCATGGACCCGGAACACGTATGGTATTATACGGCAGTTTTATGTAATAAAAGGATTGAAAAAGACAGGGTGGTTTTAATTTACCTATACATTTTTGCAAAATTATGTCTTATCTCATTTAATATGCAATTCATGTATCGACATAAGTACTTATATTGCAACTAGCACCTCGTTAACGAGTTCACCAACTCTTGTAGCGTACTCTATAATGTCAAGGCGCTTTAAATTGGAGCATATAATAAGACTTGGTTGGTCAAAGAATACCTGGTCAAAGAAGTCATTGACAACTTTCCACTAGACACTAGCGTCTAATTAAGAGGAAAAAATATTGCATTTTGAATAGAAACTAGCTTTACACAATAAACTTTAGCTGTGCTCTAACTTTAACTTTAGTTTTGACTCAGATCAGTTAATCATGAAGTACGAAATACGTTCAACAGTTAGTAGTTCACGCCTAAAAAATTACTTAACCTCGTATTTGCAAATTGATTAACCTCAACCTCGTATTTAACCTACGTTGCGTTAAAGATTTTATGCATTTTATCTTATCTGTTCAGATCGTTCCACAATTTATTTATAATATATATACCTAGTTATAATAATGAATGAATTTAAACATTATTTTATCTTTAATTCATTATTATTTTAACTTCTTTCGTGTATCTTGTTTTTTTATATAGAATAGATGGCAGACGGGCGGGCGGGCTATGTGATGGTGAGTGGTCACCGCCGCCCATGGACATTTGCAACACCAGGGGGCTTGCGGTTCGCGGTATAAAGTGTCTTTTCGACCGCACTGTACGCAGCCACTCAAGGAATTGCAACTAAGCTAACATAATAATAGAAAATAATAATAAACATATCTCATAAGCAAATAACTTTAACCACATAACTACGCTGAATCGTGTGTAATGAATAATGATGCATCGGTCGGTCGGTTAAGTGCCATCTTTAAATAGGTAACTACATACTACATATCATTATTGTTTATAGCTCCAAAACTACTGCACGCTACTATTTCGTCCATCCACAATCAACGGCTGTTTTTTGCTTCTGAAATATTTTGGAAACGTTGTGTGGAACCTTAGAATGGTCTATACAACGCGTTATTGAAATTACGGATCCTGCCAGCTTTTAAAATCTGTATACAGTCAAAATTTTTTTTCGGCATGGCTAAATTCTTGTGGCCCTAGTGGCCTTTCAAGAGTCACCGGTCGTGTTTAATTTAGGGCGAGCGCAGACAGTCAAAACTCTCTATAGCGAATCTCAAGGGACCAAACAATTTATTTCGTTATAATGAGTTTACGTTATTCAGGGAGAGGCAAAAACAAAACATTTTTCGGGATATTTACATGTTTAATTTAAAAAGTAAATTATCTAGTAATTACACATCAATACTAATTTTAAATCAAACTCACAAAACAATCATTTAAATAATCGGTCATCTTAGTTTGAAATTTTCTGCTGCGCCAATATTTTTCCTGTATTTTTTTGTATAGTGTGTCTATATTGCTTTGGGAAAGGCTAGGGTCTTGGAACAATATGTACGTGTCTATCAATTTCACTGCATCAAACACTTGTTGTAAACTCGCTGGTGCAGGAATCTCAGGGTCTTCGGATTAATTATCCTTCTCTTCCTCCTTGCCTTTCGTCACTGAATCGAGGAATTCGTCATCGGTTGGGGTCACTGCTGTAACCACGTCCTTGTCTGCATCGGTAAAGCTTTGTAGCTTTGGAGAATGAGTGAGATGAATTGAATTATTTAATCCACACACTCAGAGGCAAATCACCTTCACACTCTGATTGCTCTTCCTTCCTTCTATAGTGTTCTATAGTATTACAAAATTTTCCTTCTATAGTAGCATTTTGGGCTTTTTATAAAGCTGTAGCTGTAGGCTGTAAGTTAGCTGGGAAAAAAATTAACTCAATATTCCGGAGGTTGGACAGAGAAGGGTGAGCAGCACAGTTGTCCACGAGCAATAAAATTTTCCGCCCCTTTCAACTCGGCATCCTATTTTCGTATGTCTTCTTCAAACAGCTGTGAAATCTGGACGACTTTTTTTTCGGAATGGCTAAATTCTTGTGACCCTAATGGCCTTTCAGGAGTCACCGGATATGCATAGTTTAGGGCGAGCGCAGAAGGCGCTCAGCCAGGAGCAAAGTGTATGTGCAGCAACGAGCTTAAGGGCTCCCCCGCCGGTAGACCGGCGGAAGGAATGCACCTCGGCTTATGGCGTTGCTTTGGGACGGCACCGCGGAATCGCGAGTCGGTGAGAAGTGCCCAGGCATTTGCCGAGACCTAGTAAAAGTGTTGGCTGAAGGCCGGTGTGTGTTCACGGTGTAGCGAGGGTGACATCCTCATCTCCGCCGGCGGGGACGATGTATGTGTAGTCTGTAAGTGTAGTGTAAGAACCACATTGGCAGCAGTAATTGAGTCGTCGCGGTTGTCTAAGACGTGCCGAGGACGACAACGGCAACGGGGAGGCCCGTTACCATCGTCGTCCTCGGCATTGGGGATTGATCCTATCGGGGAAAAAATTGAACTTACCCAAGGCAAATAAATGTGGTTTCACGTTCAAAAATGTGGTATTTTTTTATATTAAAACCGGTAATCAATCCGTAATGAATGTATGAAACAAATAGCAAACCAAACAAATCCATGTTATATTGATGTTAAAGTGATTTTTCGTAATATTCAGTTCCGCTATAGCGAGAATTGATTGAATATTTTTTTTTTTTCATAACTTGTTTATTTCTATTATATCTTTTGTTTGCGTACAGTAGCGCGTCGCGCGCGCCTCGCCGCTACTCGCGGCCAGGTCATAAATTAAATAGAACATAAAAACATCGAATTTACAAACATACATGTTTGTAAATTTCGATTTATTCCCTTAAATAATTTAAGAATTCGCTAAACGGATTTATATACAGTGTAAACTCGCTATAACGAACTTCTTTATTACAGAAACGTGGACATTACTTCAGTTTGGTTGGTTTATCTTAAACATAACCACATACAGTGATACACGTCCACGACGAGACAACGGTGAACGTAAAAAACATGGAAGCAGTCTTCTCATACTAGCCACGGTTGATTATTGGCCCTACAAATTCCCACAAATACAAAGTATGCACACAGAACCAAAGTAATACTACACTGAACTAACATCCGCATAAAAATCAACCTTACGCGCAACAATTCGAGGTTGTTACTAGCTTGTGCGCTACAATAGTTACATCCTTTTGTTAATAAGTACCAAAGAGCTCTGCCATTGAGCGCAGCGTGCTTGGATGTACTTACATGTGGAAAGTGATCCCACTATCTTTTGGGATGATTATCTGGATGACTCCTACACCACTTTACCACACGAGAAGGCATTTTAATCGAATAACAGTATCGGTAAATCGTCCTTACTCACTTGCCCTCGCGACTGAACTAAAGCCGTGTTGTTCCGTACGCTTGTTTTAAGCCCTGCCCACATAGGAACAGTTTTTAAGCCAAGCCCACCGCGGAACACTTCGTTGAGCCATAATCGAGCGGTAACGTTCACCGCGAGACAGCTATTCTCTATAATGAAATAATACGTCATTGTTTAGACGTCAATAAACATTTATTATCGGTTTACAAAAGGCTCCGAAAATATCTGTAAGGTGCTGAAATTTCTAAGAAAGACAGCTGCATTCCTTTTGTTTGTTGTAAATGTTTACCATTACTGTCGGACCAGGTAGGTATATATTGTCCCTAGAAAAGTATAGTCTAAGATATCAAACACATTATCAGTCGTGAACTGACTTCTGAACTGTGAACATGGCCAGTAAAAGAAAAACTTTATGTGTTGACGAAAAAGTTTCTTTGATACGTGCGATAGAAAGGGGAGAAAATAAAAGTGATGTTGGTAGACGTTTTGGATTCAGTTCATCTACGGTGGCTACCGTTTGGAAAAGCAAGGAAAAAATTCTGCGCGCTAAGAAGGACGGAAAGTCTTCTAAGAAATTGAGGAAGCCAAAATTTGAAGATTTGGATCAAGCAATGTTCTCATGGTTTAACAGACAGCGCCAGAATGATGTGTCTGTCTCGGGGCCGGTTGTGAAAGCTAAGGCTAAGAAATTTGCTGAAAAACTTGGCATTACTGATTTCAAGGCGTCAGAAGGATGGCTCGGAACGTTTAAACGACGTCACAATATTACCTACGGTAAAGTGTGGCCAAGATCGAAAGATAAGTACGCCCCAAATGACATTTTTAATGCGGATGAAAACGGATCCTTTTTCAAGATGACGTCGTACAAAACTTTGAAATTTAAACGAGGGAAATGTGTGGGAGGAAAAGTCTCTAAAGAGCGTATCACCATGCTTGTAGCCACCAATATGAATGGAACAGAAAAAAGGAAGCTGAGGGTAAATAAAAAATATGTATTTTAAATTAATTAATGTGTTTAAGGTCGTGTGTTATTTCAGTGACACGTTGTATATTAAAGTATATTGTAAAATATGCAATCCAATTTATATATGTACAATACATAAATGCAACACTCTATAGTCTTGACGGTAATCATCGCGTGGGTCAATTATAATTGCTGTCCAGACTAAAGGTTACTGTGTAAAAGATCACTTCTATTTTTACTTTATTATCCATATTTTTATGATTGCCTGTTATCAATAAATTTTTAATCGCGGTAATTAAAGTTTTTATTTCATTATCATCTTTCATTTTTATTTCATTATTTCATAAATTAATACAATATCATCAATATTTTATTACCTTCATTTACCTTTTATGGGGTTTTTAGCTTGTTGGGGACTTAATAAAAAAAATTAAAACTAAAAAATACTGATAAAAAAAGCGAACCTGATAGTTAGGTCTGGTTATTAAAACCTGGATAGGTTTAGGTACTACAAACATATTTCGTATATGTATTTTATTTATCTATTTTATATTCACACGTACTTAATCACATTCATAGCATATTTGCATCCCATTCATATAAATAACGTATTTTTAATTATAGCCCATTTTTTCATTATTTTATTTATTATACCTACTCGTATAATTACAATGGTATAACTCGTATTCTTTACAATGGCTACCAAAACTAACGCAAGCTCAGTATTTACTCGCAGCGCAAGTAAATGCATGCGGATTCAAATGAAATCTATGTAACCCTGAAAAAGTAGAAAGGTTTTTGGCAAACTCAGCAACAATTGACGCAATTACGTGATGGTTTCATCTTCGCTTTGGATGAGTGAAACGATCTATTCGCGAATAATCACGACTCTCCCGAGCCCTCTTATGAGGCAATGGTAACATTCAAGGAGTTGTACGGTAAAATAAAATACTGAAGCAATTAGATTCACGCGATAACAACATACTCGGACCCGCTAATAGCGATACAAAAATATGCCAAAATTGTTTGTAAAATTACCGAGTTTGGTGTTGTGTTCTTTTAATGGGGAACATGCAAGTTGGCCCATGTTTTATGAAACATTTAATAGGATTATTCACGAAAACTCCGATTTAAGTGACGGAGAAAAAATACAATATGTAGTAGGTTAGATAACCGGCAAGGAAACCATCTACTTGTCAGGGCTTCATACCTACCGCAGAGAATTATATTGTACATATTGTGGAGTGCACTGGTGAAAAAATATAACCATAAACGTTTATTACCTGCGTCTTACCTAGATTAATTTAATCTGCCTTCCATCAATGAATCGTCTCCCGCTAGTTTAAAACAATTTATTGGTAACTTTTCTTCAAAAATCTACAAAATGATTTAATTCAAAGCTTACTTAATTTTCGTTTATTTAAAATCGCAGTTAGTGCCGATGTTCGCCAAATGTATCCCTCTATAGGAGTACGTACAGAATTTAGACGTTTTCAACACGACATATACAGATTTGGGAATGAATCGCTTCAGATATTTAAAATGACCCGCGTACCTTTCGAATTATGTTGTAGCCCATTTTTGGGAAATTGCACAGTACGTCAACTCGCATTACACGAGGGTGACCGTTTTCCACTCGCCGCTGAAATCGCTAAACGTGATATTTATATGGACGATTTGGATATGGATTATATGGACCTGCACCACCACAGATGATGCAATCAAGTCCTCGAATCAACTGATTGGGTTATTTCAAGCTAGGCGGTTTGAGTTGATCAAATTCTCCAAGAACTCTCCAGGAATTTCCATTTCGCGTCGCGTGTCAGGATCGTAGATTTTAATTCGGATACCCATTTAAAAATTTAGGTATGCACTGACTACCAGCTGACGACGTGTTTACGCCCCCGCAAAACATTGTTACGCTCTGGAAACAGTTTGAGTCCGAACTTCTGCTTCTTGAAATATTATAGATACGATTACCACGTCATACTGGAGTATCTCCCGATTGTGTGATATGAGTTTTTGATATGATGTTGACAATGATGGCGGTGTTGTTTATTTACATGTCTATTTTCCTAATGAAAGTAAATATTTTTTAAACTTGATCTGTACTAAATCACGAGTCCCACCATTACACAATGTCTCTCTCGCGCGATTAGATCTTTGTGCTATCTTATCTCTCACAAAATTAATGCGTATTGTTGTTGATACTTACTCGCAACGTTATGAAATTAATAACAGACAGTACAGTGGCTTTAGCATGGGTTCATTCGCACTTCAAGCTCGACAAAACAGGGTTAAGCCTAGCGAGGGAGTCCGGAGGGGCACTGTTGTACTGCTAAAGTCGGATAACAGCGCTCCTTTGGACTGGCCGCTAGGAATTGTAAATTTTCCCGGCACCTAATATGTATTTATTAATTTTGTGTTTGCTTGCCTATCAAGCTTGTTGGAAAGACCCTTAGTTCTTAGTCGTTTGCATTGGCAGCACCTTTTCCTCCCTCAGCCCCACACCAACCGAAACAGTGGTTGGTATATTCGCGCCCGCGCAGTCGTCACCGTAATTCCGCCGCTGCATGTGTGTGTAGTGCGTGTCTGCTTGTTTCCTGGTGGTTTTTGAGCTGATGCCTCTGCCGTCAGTCGTCGACGTGATCATCACCGCCCCGTATTATCAGCTCCCGCTTGGAGCTCCACCCGCATTCTATCCCATATTCAGGTAGGTGCTGCCAATTTTTCATAACTTCTTTAAAGGGTTAAAATAGCCAAGCAAGGACAACCACAGCTACTCGTCCAACATTCCTATCTTCTATTCTAAAATTGCCGCGTGCGCATGCTCATTCAGATGTTTAGTGATAAAGGCGATAAGCATGTACATTTTTTATTTTTAATCCTTTTTATTTATTTCTTATTAACTACTCGTATGTGTGTACAATCAATTATTACATAAATATATATTTTATTGCTAACAATGAAAATGTTGGTGACGTAGTTTGCGCCCGGTCGCTGTAATGTCGGACGTACGGAAGAATACTGGTGACGATATAGAACTTGTCCGTATATAGAATCGAACATTTAATTATTTTAGAATGTTACATGATTAGATACCTAACTTAAAATACTAGAATTCAGCCTATAAAATTAAAATCTAAAATATATTGGGAAAGGGTTGAGAAAAAAAGCTTCTAATTCACTTTTAAGTAACTGAGTCACGAGACTGCAATATGGAATTCGTCACTTTTCTAGTTGCCTGTCATTTAATCAAACAGCTATTCACAAATTTTCAAATAGAAAACCATTCAATATCACATATCATTCTACAATCCAACATTTGATAACAATATACATATTTCATAAAATATTCATTTATTCAAATAATTATTTGCTAAATGTATCCTAAATGTATGACTTTAGTCATAAATAATTATAAGTGACATAATTATTAAAACTGGTAATTTTACTTTTCGTAAATATGTATATCCTAATATTAATTTATTCTATTATTTATTCTCTTTTTTTGTAACTTATTTCACAAGGCGGACTTATATTGCCTTAAAGTATTAACTCCTATTGTATGCAATACCTTTGCGTACCGTGTACCTTTGCAACAACCACTCGAACTAAATTTAAGCAAAGAACGATCTAAATGTCCGGCCTTAAGTAATTAATGTGTATCTACAAATCCGCACTGGGCCGGCGTAGTCCATGATGGCCCAAACCTCCTAGCCATTTACTAGGGAAGGCCTATGCCCAACAGTGGACGTTTAAAAGGTTAACATTAATTAAGAAGTTGGCCGTTTAAAACATCGATAATGATTTTTATTAGCTTTGCCCGTGCAAAAGAAATTGGTTACTAACATATCTTACTAAAAACGCTATATTTACTAAAAACTAATTTTGGTAAAGAATACATCAAAATCTCAAAGAATTAAATGCCACGTACCATAACGATTAACGTTAACAATCAAAATAAAAATAGAAAAAATGTACTTCTTTATGCCTTTATGCCTCAAAAATCGATTTATACTTTTAACTGTTTGTGTTCGTGAACCGTGTTTTCACCAAATTCAAACAAACCCAAGTATCAAAATAAGTTATGGAATTCACTGTACCTACTACAAAAAAGTGATTTTATAAACAAACAGTTCTCTTATTACTAATATCTTTTCCTCATCCTTTCTAGTTTTTTTAGTTCTTTGTGTATGTAACTACGCATGTATGACAATGTATGTATGTACGTACATTGTACGCATTTATGTATTTATATTGGATATTATTTCTTTATTGGACCATGTAGGTACCTCTACTCGTCTACAGACTTCTTACCACCCAAAGGTTGCCTAGAAGAAATCGCTTTAGCGATAAGGCCGCTGATTGTACTTAGTAATTACATTACTTGTATTTTTGTGTTTCTCTTCTGTATGTTTTGGTATATAATAAAGTATATTAATCTATCTATAAGTAGTAGATATATTAAAGTATCGGGTGTGATAACTTGTTCGTTGCAACGACACAGTTACAACACAATAATAAGAGTAAATTATCGCTTGAGGAGCCACAATAATAACACGGCTGTCGTAAAATTGCAATATAACTCCGCCAAATTCTACCTGTATAAACGTGTATGTAACTTTTACAGGACCAATTTTTACCAAGTTATGCTAGTTGGGAATACAAACTTATTTACAGCTCAATATCTAATCCAACAGACGGGAACATCAACATAGCTCTAAAGGAATCATTCAATTATTGTAGATAGGACTATTCCTGCGAGTAAGCCTAACATAATATAATGTTGATACATTGATCAACGTCTGGCGCGACGATAATCCCGTGAAATCTGAAAGTGATAAGAGAAGAAAGCTGACGTACAGAGGTCACTTGTTTAGTCTGCAAACGAGTTAATCCGAAATCTCGATCAGCCTCGACAATAACATGAGGCGGGTTTGTGTCTAAAGAATATGCAGAGAACGCAAGAATATGCTCTGTACCGCACATATCGTCCGTCTGTTGCTGTCCCTGGGGCCCCGAATCCGCCCTGATCGACTATGCTCCTCTGGGAATTTTTACCGCTTCTCCTTCATGCAATGCAAATGCATTGCGTGAGTCGTTTCAAAGGGGTAACAAATAATATAGTTGTCTGAATGAGTATCATTAATGAGGACTGTTTACTGTCGATATTTGTATCAGGTTTTTTGTTGCTTTGTCTGTCCCTGTAGCATTTCTGATTCACTTTTCCACATTCTTCCTGGGTTTCTTTGTTTCCCAAGAGTCATTTCAGCTTTTAGTTTCTTTTCTTCTCTTTCATAGGTAACCCTTTCCATTGTCAATTAATATTCTCCATAGTATGTTTATTTCTATCTACTTTCGTCTTGCTTTTTCATCTCTGCTTTGTTTCGTCTTTGGTTATTTTTTTATTTCAGCACGTAAAAAGTAATTAAATTCACTTCTGAAATAAGTAGAATATATTTTTTAACGACTGAATATTTAAATATAATAATTAATATTAAATATAATAATATAATTTATAAAGTTATTGAGTTATGCAAGGAACATACATATAAAATTTTAATCATTCCCGTGTTAAATAAGTTTTAATAATCTCAGGAAACACACATCAACGAAACTTTTATTGAAAAACAACACCAATAAATAAAAATACTGCTACAATTCAAACTTTCTGTTCCATATTTTTTTCAAAACAACGAATTGACTCGGCTTATTTTCTATGGTTCAAATTCGTGAATTCAAATTTGGAAGAATAGCGTACCAAAATGATGGAGAATATGCCAGCTTCTAAACTGCATAAAAACTTTTACTTTGACCTAACATTATTTTTATGTAACTTAAAAATGCAGGGTGACTCGATTCAAATGTCCGGGAGTGTAATTTCAAGCGTTAATACGCGTAACTTATCATCATCATATTTGATTGTGTGTGTTTATCATATAAAGTGAGTGCGTGTTGTTTAGTTGTAAATTATCGTTATATTTTGTACCTTTTATTCGAATGTCGGAAACGTGGAAGTACCAGGCGGCCATAAGCGTACGCCATAAAATAGTTACGAGGAGTTATCAAAAGGGCGCAGTAAACCCGGCGCTGGTCGTCGTCGCGGCGATGTGCTATAAACTGCAATGCTGGAAGTAATTTCACTCCCCGTTGCGCCGTATACCTAGTCCCTTTTCACCATTTATAATAACGCCATTGGTTATTTTTAACACCACACTATTTTTTTTTATTTATTACAGACATTTCCGCAACCGTTTTATTATTTCAGAACTAAAATTTTAATAGTTAATAAAATTCGAAAGTATTATGCTGGCTATTTACGTAATACTCTTAGGACCATGTATTTAAATTTTAATATCACTTATAGCGTTGGCACTAAATACCCACCCGCCTAACCGTAACCTGCCATGGTTGGTGAGAGTAACCGCCTTATCTACCCGTATTTATGACCATTTTACGATTATTGCCTCTTTGAATTGGTTATAACTTCGTACGATATGAAATTTCTATAAGAAACAATTTTTAATGGACATGTTCATTATAAGTACTTTAACGACACAGTATTAATTTTATAGCGCAGGATTCTCGGAGCGCTACCTAGCGGAGCCAGCGAGCGAGGCCATCGTTGCAGTCGTGTAATTTTTAATTACTGTTGTCCAATTATGGTGATAAGACTAATTACTGAAACGTTTAAATTCAAGTGTCCAGCTTTGGATTACTAGACGTGGTAGGTAGTAAGTCGTCTCTTCTCTTGGATATCATAAGAGGCGACTAAGGAATACAAAGCTAGCACAAACCTAAAACTACACCACCTCTAATAGAGTGGATTTGCCAACCTACTTGGCTAGCGTGGCGTTTTAAGGCTATATATCCCTCTTGCACAGTATAATTTGTATGAGGAGATACATGTCCATCAGTAGATATTAAAAGGGCTGATTGATTAGTTGATTACTAATGATTACAGGCGGTTGACATGTGTATGTTATTGTTGCAGGGCTACAATGGTGTTGTCGTGTGCGGAGCGCAGGGGGGCGGGCGGTGCGAGCCGGCGCGCATGGCGGCGCCAATGAGGGAGGGCGCGCCGGCCGGCGGAGCTCGCCCCGCGCCCCACGCACACCCCGCCAATTTCGAGTACGATGACAACGAGTGGGATATCGGCATCGGCGACCTTATCATAGACCTCGATGCCGACATAGAAAAGACCGACGAGGCGGGCGGCATGGCGGCGCGCGCCGAACCGGACGCGCAGCGCACCGCGCTCAAAATGAAGATCAAGCGCACGAAGCCTGGCACCAAGAGCTCCGAGGCGAAGCACGAGATCGTCAAGTCAAACGAGATGAATGGTGAGCCGAAGCCGCTGCCGCACGCGCTTGCTGCGCCGCCCGCCGCCGCTAAGCGTGGTTCAGGGGGTCACAGACGAGACAAAGCGCGAGATAAACACCACCACCCTCACCCACCACACGACGTCAACGGCGTTGCGAGAGCGCCGCCGCCCCCTAACGCGCCTGGTCCGCCTGTCGCGACGCCGCCAGCGTCGCTAACAACCGCAATTCCTACGACCCCAACTACCCCTAAGCCCGAGCAGCGGCCAGCACCTGCGCCTCGGCTCGAGGCTAAACCCCCGGCAGCACCTTCCACGCCCGCAGCAGCGCCTGCGCTAACGCCGACGCCACCTCCACCACCTGCGCCTGCGCCCCATGCTCCACCACCTCCCACGAAACCTGAACCTGACGACTCACGGCAAGAGGCGCCAAGTTCACAACCTCCGGCTAAGAAGCTCAAAACAGAGAACAAGGTAAGAATAACAATTTCCTCAGATAGTTTAAATGTCGACTGTATTTTCTACTATTTTTAATTATGGGTTAGGCTGAAAACCTTCAAATTGCGCACAAACGATCCCTCCTTGCTTTAAATAGCGTCCTGAAATTAAAATTATCATGAATTCATCTCTACTTGTAAAATCCATTAGTTACATCCAAATTAATTTATCGAAAATTAAATCTGTAGTATTCGAAATTGAAATCGTACCAAATTTATATATTTTACTGTCTGCATAAAGCATTTTATAGGCAACAGTATTTCCGAACAATAAGAAACTTCCATTTGATGGGTTTATTGTGAAGCCTTAATTCATAATTTTTCCTATAATCTAATAGTCAAACTTACATTTATTGAACTTCGATAACGCCTTGTACGAAGTACATTCTTAAACGTCTTTACTGAAATCTCGCCATAAATAATGTAATTAACTTCTTTCTTCTTAATAACGAATCGCAGTATTCGGTCTAAAAAGCGGTCAACGTGTTTTCTTGGTGCGTCCGACTGTTTTGGAACAGTCTATTTAATTGTACGGGCTTAGGGCTGTTTGCGAGCGTGATTGAGTGCAAACGCTCGTGGGGAGTAATCCGCGCCTGTCGCTAGCCGCATGTTCATTAATTCACCCTGTTCACCCCCCCCTCGCTGCCCTTCGCCTACACCTCGCTCTCCCGGCGCCCGAATGTAACAATGCTCGTTGCACTCCGCAAATTAACGCGATTGTGGCCTCTGTGGCAAATAGCTTGTGTATCTTCGTTCGATGAACACGTTGACTTGGCAGGCACCGGCTATAAGAAAATGTGTGACATGCGTCCTTCAATCCCCTACGACAAAAGAAAAACAATTAGTGTTTAACGTTGATATATCAGACTCGTAAACAATTATTTATCATTGAATTCGTTAGAATTCTATTTGCTTGTATCATAAACATGTTACGTTACTTTTCTATTTGCGTTAGGGCGTTAATGTTTCATCATTTAATATATATTTCATTAGTTAGGGATTTAAGTTAGGATTACGAAGATTTCTCTATACTTTTAAGTAAAATTTTCCTTAACATATCATACAGTGTCCGCTAAAATTTTCAGTGAAAATATTTATTAAACGCCACAACATTTTGCCAGATTTTTAGCAAGCGGTTTAGAAATTAGAAGGCGGACTCTCCAAAAAATATTTTGAAGGTTAATAGAGGTACTAAGATAAAATGGAGTTTAAGAAATTTTTCTGCATTGAGAGACCGACGCGATGGTGTAGATTTCTGATCACACTGATCACATCTGATAACATTTCACAACTGATCTCTAGAATACCACATACAATATGTTCATGTAAAGTTCATCGAAGCGCATAAATTGCAGAATTTCGAAAAACGAATGAACGTGACGTATCTATGAGTTTACGATTTCTTGGTTCCTTCGAAATCCTAAGAGAACTGCGCTTCACATTTACATCTACGGAACAAAAGGCCACCAAGAAGTCTCGCACGTATAAAATATTATCTCAATCATCTCTGCACCTGCGTTGCAAAAATATCTTACACAATTCTTAAACGAATGCATATGTATATGTTATGCATGCGCATCATTAATCAAGTTGACGTGACGTCGAATTATTGGCCAAAGATTTATGCAAAGTTGCTGCCTTATAGGCTCATCACACTTAACTTGCATCTAATTATGCTAGTTTGATTCCACGTCGATTTTATCAGACAGCATTTACAGCAGCTGCTCCAGCAATAAAAGATTTTGTAACCACAATATTTTATGGCATCAGTGTATTACTGTATAAATTACAGTGTATATATACCAAATCGTATATTTTCTAAAACCATGCAATATAAGAAAGAGGGGCTGCCGGCCCCCTTTGCTTTTCTTGGCATTATTCGCGAGTACGAGGGGAGCATGAAGAGCGAACACGTCACAGTCTCCGAAATTCCTTTCATTAATCACTGTCAAGGGCTCTAAAAATTTCTAAAGTGCTTGTGGAATCAATTTAACGTTCGCTCCCTAACTGGAAAAGTTTGTTCGTGGAGCGTGATAATTAAAGACGAGATATCAATTTAAGCGCCTTTAGCCTTCCACAATGACGTTGTTCTTTTTAATTTTATACTTGAATCGCTATTGTCTTTTTTGTTTTAATGGTCCGATGAATGAGATCAACAATGCACAAAGGTCTATGTGCAAGTTCTCTCCCTCATTTTTGTTATCTGCCGCAATCTATAAAGCCGTATCCATTGTTAGCGACTCCAATAATATATTATTATGTATACCAACTGTAACCGTACACGTTATTAATACTTCGGACTGATTTTCTCCTATCTTTTGTCAATAAAATGTCCTGAATCTTTGAAGTAAATACAGTGAAGCCGCTGTACACTTGCAGTTAAAATAGTTTTTAAATAGTTCTCATCTCTGGGCCGGCGCACCGAAATACCAATTGGACCCACTTGACTCCATCCAACGACGTGCTGTTCGTATTGTCGACGATCCCACTCTCACGGGCGGTTTAGAATCCCTCAGCATTCGGAGAGACGTTGCGCCTCTCTGTGTGTTCTACCGCCTGTACAATGGGGAATGCTCTGAATAACTGTTTAATATAATTCCCACCTCGGGTTTCTACAACCGCACCTCCCGTCACAGAAGTGTGGTCCATCCGCATTTCCTCGATACGAAGGTGTCGCGCACTGTTCGGTCCAAAATATATTTCATACCGCGAACCCGTAGGCTGTGGAACGAACTGCCTGAAGAGGTCTTTCCATTAAGCTACGATAAGGGGTTCTTCAAGAGAGCTGTGAATAGGATTTTGCAAGGTCGGCGGCGCGCCCGCATACCCCTGGTGTTGCAGGTGTCCATGGGCGGCGGTAACATTTACCATCACGTGGGACCGCTTGCTTGTCCGCCCACTAATCTATGAAATAAAAACTTGTTATATAAAATATATTTAAAAAATATATTTTATAAATTATAAATTATAAATTTATAAAAACGATTATATTATTATATATATTTTTTTATTTAAACATTGTGGTATCGGTATTGTCTTTCGTCAGTAAAATGTTCCAAATCTTCGAAATCGATGATAATATCCAGGCTTGGAGCGTTTCCAAATCCTCTTATGTTAATATGGCTTTCACAATTTTTAAATATTACAATCGTCGGCTTAATTCGTAGATGAGCATTATTAACTAGATATTGTTAGATAGAGATATATAGATACATCTAAAGATTCATATACATTGTCTGTTCCTCATAATATATTTAAAGCGTAGTTCAATGAATTACCATGTGAATCACGTTTGAATTTTTAATAAAGGATCACTCTTTTGTTAAAAGAAAACATTGTAAATTTATAAAGACAAGTAAAGAAGACATTAAAGAATTATATTCGGAGTACCAATACATTAAAATTAGTTAACATTATAACATATTTAACATACATTTTTTAGTTTTGGAAATACTTACTTTAATAATTACTTCTTTAATACAACCGTAATAATGATCTGTGTACTCTGTTGCGTTGCGTAGCGTATTACACCTTCTTTTTAAAGATCTTATTTTATCAAAAGTTTATACTTAAAACTCTTTATTAGTACAAATACGAGTATATATTACTATTTCAATAATTGGATCGTTGAATGAAATCTGAAAAATGAAGATTTAAATCAACAGAATGTCTGTAAAAAGTGATTTATTATAATAACTAAAATAAATATCAGTAAAGGAAAACTACTGTACGAAAAATCACGCTACGAGTAAAAAAGCTGAACTGAAATCGCTCATATTCTCGGTACTATATTTTTGACTAAAGTTTATAGAACTACATTAAATCCTTAACGTCAACATTGTGATTAGTTTTGTTTTTTTTTTTTTATATATAGAGAAGAGGGCGGACGAGCAAGCGGTCCCACGTGATGGCAAGTGTTACCGCGTAAGTGTTGTAACGTAATAACTAGAAATTTTAGTAGTTACACGGAATGGTTTTAAAATTCATTGCTCTTCAGGTACTCCTATAATTTTATTGTATATTAGAGCTATTGTCTGTCATTATTTGCTTCCCTATCACATTGTTTAATTTGTCTCTATCATGTCTATTGTGTTTAGTTTTAAATAGTGAAATGTTCTGACTTATCAATATTTATATTTGTATTCTCAACTCTCTGAGAATGCTAATCCTTCATTTCTTTGATAACTTTCAATTTAATTTATTTTTTCTTAATACGAGGGCGGAGTGATAAGTCTGGTAAAAATGAAACAAGGAGTCAACTTTATTTAAAAATTATGATTTATTTTTCAACGTAGTTTCCTTCTAACTCAATGCACTTCATCCAGCGTTTCTCTAGCTTTTTGATCCCTTCCATAAAATACGACTTAGGCAACCCTTCGAAATAGGCATTGGATTCGTGCATGATCTCCTCGTTGGAGCTAAATCTTCTCCCACCGAGCCATTTTTTTAAATTCGGAAACAGAAAATAGTCGCAAGGTGCTAAATCTGGCGAATATGGTGGGTTAGATAGCAACTCATATCGCAACTCATGGATTTTGGCCATGGCAATCGCCCAGGTGTGCACTCGTGCGTTGTCTTGGTGGAAGAGGATTTTCTTCTTAGCCAAATGCGGTCGTTTGTCAGGTAAAATTTTGTTAAATTGGTCCCATAAATTGGCATAATATTCGCCATTAATCGTTTTACCCTTCTCTAGGTAGTCAATATGGATTACCCCACGTGCATCTCAAAATACTGTAGCCATCACTTTATTGGCCGATAAAACTGCTTTGGCCTTCTTCGGAGCTGGTTCACCCGTAGCAATCCACTGTTTCGATTGTTGCTTGGTTTCTGGTGTATGGTGGTGGATCCATGTTTCGTCTACCGTTATAAAACGATGCAAAAATTCAGTTTTATCCCGTTGAAACAACGCCAAACCTGCCTTCGAAGTGGTAACTCGCATGCGTTTTTGATCAACAGTCAGTAAACGCGGCACCCATCGCGCGGAGAGCTTCTTCATATTTAAATGTTGGTGTAAGATATTGCGCACACGTTCGTCTGAGATGCCTACTATCTCGACTATCTCGCTCACTTTTACTCTTCGGTCGTTCAACACTATGTCATGGATTTTAGCGATCATCTCTGAAGTAGTGACCTCAACTGGGCGTCCTGGGAGTTCAGCATCAATTGTGCTTGTACGACCACACCGAAAATCCGTAAACCATTTATGAATCATTTTAATCGACGGAGCAGAGTCCCCATAATATTTATCAAGTCTTTGTTTCGTTTCCGTAATAGTTTTTTTGTGCAAAAAATAATGTTTAATCAACACACGAAATTCACTTTTCTCCATCTTTGCGAAAATGCGTTTAATTGTTTTTATTTAATGGCTGTCAAAAAAAAACTAACGGGCGGTACTGGCTGAAAATTTTAATTTAGTCCTTCAAAAGAGTTGTGAACAAGGAGGTTTCATGCAATTTGCGATAATTTTATTCCAAAATAGATTTTTACCAGACTTATCACTCCGCCCTCGTATAATGTAAATGTTAACTTATAAAAGTATTATATAATTACAGGTTTAAAATTTAATGCAAATTATTTAATTAACTAAATATCTAATAAATTAGTATGATTTGAATCGGTGCGATCAGGGTACCATGATGTTAACACGATGTAGTCGCGAATGAGGTTAATAGCACCGCTCGCTCGATTATACTGATCGCTCTGAATAAATTTACATGTTGATTCCAGGCTGATCAGTGTTCTCACTAAACTAAGTGCTAACAGGTATTCAGGCTTACATTAAAATCTTCAATAAAATCAAAGAAATATATATCTTAAAGTTATTAAGTTCAAACAAGATTTTAGATATTTTAGAATTATCTCTGTATGAATAATAGAGGAGTAAATTGTAAAACTGAAGTCACCTATTCGTAATAATCCCTATTGCTTATCCTGATATCTTTAATATCAGGTGGTTTATATAATTATTTATTATTACGAGAGGGAACACTGAATAAAAGTAATGATTCGTTTGTGTTTTTTCTGCTTCAATGACTTTATTTATACCCGGGAACGGACGTATCGCGTTACCTGCCCCCGGCGTATCATCATTCATTTCATAAAAACGTTATTGCTTTTGCCAAATCACAAACCTTCGGATCATGGCGTGCATTAAAATTTTAATGTTGAATATTCGATGTAATTGATTGATGCTGTAAAATAAATCGCCTCTCGTCTCGATAATAATAACGCATTGCGCGTCCGTGGAGCGATGCACAGTAATTATTACAATTTATTCCGCTTGATAATTAATTTAGCTTGTGGTCCAACACGTCGATAGAGATCGCGCACGGTGAGAAAAAAAAACATCCGAGGTTAACATTGTCCGGAATCTACTAATCTAACCTATAATCACATTAATCTAACTAATGATGTTTTGCGCTTGTGTCTATTTCTTTTCTGATTCAATATGCTTTTACGTTTGAATTTAGATGTTTAACTGGTTTCTCTTATTTATTTCATTTTTTCCCTTTCGCAGAACAATAAGAAATATATATTACGTTCTTATTTTTACATATCGCGCTTCTTTCAAATTTCTGAATAATATAATCTAAAGTAGATGTTAGATTTATCTCCATCCATTTTATTACAACCATCAAAGCAAGTCTGAATGTGTGTTGTACAAGAGCATTATGTCGGGAGACGGCAGAAGGCGCGGCGGTAGACGGTAGCCAGCAGCTGCCGCCACTACTGTGTAATTATTATTGGCGTAATTAGGATGTGAGGCCGGGCAAAGCCCGCGGCGCCGACAGCCAGCCGCTCTAACAAATGCCATTATTATTTCCGCTTCGCATTATACTCCGCTGCGGTTTGTTACCTTCTCGTTTATTATGTCATGAACAATTGAAACTATAATAAATAGTCACTCCTCCAAAGCAAATTGATTCAACATTAATTGCGTTCGGGTATCTGTAATACATCTCGCTTCGATTCGACGATCGCAGTGGTACTTCTCTTTACAGTTACTTGTTTAACGGTTTCGTAATTTAGCTGAGTAACCGAGTATTATACCGTTTGAAATGTTTGCCAGACAATTGACAGCTGCTATATTAAGACGCTATGAACATTTGAACGTATATTATTATTTCAATTAACACTAAAACCAATCTGTCTTCGAATTTGAGCGCTGCGTTGTGTAATAAATTCGTGGTTTCAGTTGTCATAAACCCATTTAAGTTAGCCCGTATTGTGTTCAATGTTCAGTCAACAGTTGGGTTGCGAATCGGGCTGGTTTGTGTTTTGTTGACTGAGTCGAGGGTCTAGTCGGATGTTTTGTCAACGGAGGTAGTAATCCGCAGCTGGCGTATACCTGGCCTCTTTGTTCGAGTGGAAAGTTTTGCTCTGAGAACGAAGCGTGGAACAGATTTGTTTTCGCTGCAAATGTTGCAATCTAAAATACCCACTCACAGAAGAGTCATTATCTCCGAGCCATAATAATAGATTATTTTATCGGATTATTTTTAATTTACTTTATTCATTGTATTTTTATTAAATACATCACATATATCGAGTTTGTTATCAGCGATAATTCTAGATATGCGGTGATTTGTTCTCCAAATGCAAACTGACGCCGAAGGTCAAGTAAAACAAAATGAATTGGATACGGCCACGAAAAAAGAAACACAATTCGGATCGCTCGACTAGTTCGTCGACTAATAAAACCTTCACAAATACAATATAGGGGAGTCGAGGATCAAAAGCCGATTTTTTGTTAAATTTTTTATAAGCCGCTATTTTGCCCTCTTTTGTGTCCGTGTTGTTTACTAATGGGTTCTGTTGGGTTCGACTTAAGATAATAACTTGGGATTTTTTCTCGCCCATGTGTCGAGAGCGAGTTTTTGCCGCCGGAAATGCGAGAACTCTGTTGGGACGGATTAAAATATATTTGTTGATCTTTCGGCTTAATCTGTGAGCGCCGAGCGCCGAGCGCATACGTGGCATGTTTTCGTTTCTATCAGTATTAAACGATTATGGGGTGTTTAATGTACTTGTTTAATTTTGGGTTTGTTGCACTTTATTTAATTATTGGGTTCGACCGTGGACAAGGGGTCATAGTGGTTATCGCTGGCTAATCAATCACCGCCGTTTAATTCCCCAATATCCTGGTGCCCAACTAACAATTACATGGGAGGGTGCCGTATCACCGCGAGCAGCCCGGTGCCAATAACATAAATTGTCAGGGGCGGTCGGAAGTGTCCCTGGCCCTCCCCGCATCCCTGCACTCTCCCTGCCTGAGATTGCTGTCGATTCGACAATCGATATTCAATCTCTTCGACGTTTTATACGCTCCCTACTTCCTTACTTTGTGTCGTCGTTTAGGGCAGATGATTGTGATAGAAGAAGCACTCTTCCGACTCTCGATTGATGTTTACATTTCACTTAATACCCGGTTTAGCAAAGCGCAGTTAGAAGGCATATGTTTTGGTCCATATGCCTAAAGTGGAAATTTAGTTATCTGCACATTCTTCTTCACGTTAAATATTTGCTCTTCTTTATGACATAATCTTAGATATAACTCATAACAGAAATTCTATTATAAACAGTACTGCCTGCCAATTTCGTTTTTGTACTACGATGTTATTTATGTCCACATTTTCTTCGGCTTATTTATGTCCAGATTTAATCTTGACTCCTTTCTGTGGATGTATCTACCAGTGAAATGCATCAGATGCTTTTTGTTTTTATAGTTTTGACCAGTTTACTGGTAATTTAGTGTATCTATTTTTGGACGTATCAATAATGTTTGCATAATTTAGAAATGTGGATAACATCTCGAAATACAAATATTAAAATACATGTAGCTTCATACATTGTATTATGCGTATTTCTATTATATTATGTATATTGGAGTGAATTGATTTGAGGCTATTTTGTGTCTTTTAGCCATATAACTGTGTTGCAGGTTGTTTATAGCAATTTTAACAACTTGAGGCAACAATGGGAAGTAAGTACCATAGAGCACACTTGTTAAAGGTACTCGTGAGTGCATATTTTCGTGATGTTTAACTTTGTACACAGTTGTACTAAAAAATATTCCTCTTTCTTTCCTTCTAACAGCCCTCCCCCCTGTCTAGATGTGTAATAATAAGTAAATGTTCAGTTGTTCAAAAGTATTTTCTATTTATTTCAGATACTTCTGATTTCATTGCTTTTTATGTGCTAAAATAATAAAAACATCAAATACGAAATAATAGAAAAGCAGAGATGAAAAAGCAAGACGAAAGAAGATAGAAATAAACTTACTTGAAGAATATTAATTGACAATGGAAAAGGTTACCTATGAAAGACAAGAAATGAAACTAAATGTTGAAATGACTCTTAGGGAACAAAGACACCCAGGAAGAAGGCGGAAAAGTGAATCAGAAATACCACAGGGACAGCTGCTTGCCTTCTGTTTTGGAAAAAGTCAAAGAACGACTCCCACGAAGCAGAATGTTCCTCCATCACGACAATGCCCCAGCTCACTCCGCCAGACAAACAAAGCAATTTTTGAGTACTGTAAATGTAGAGTTAATGGGTCATCGGCCATACCGTCCCCACTTTGTGATTTTTATTTATTCCCTGAAATTAAGGATAAACTGAAAAGAATACATTTTATGAATGCATAAGAGGCAGTAACAGCCTTCCAAACGACTGTTGAAGAGGTGTCTAAAGAAGGGCTGGCTGAATGCTTCACACAATGGTTTCATCTCACGAAAAAGTGTATCGATTGTCGAGGCGAATACTTCGAAAAGCAATGAAACAACTTCCACCTTTATATTTGATTTCATTTTAGAGATTCTAAAAACTTTCAGTGTCACCCACATATGTTTATATTTCGCGGTGGTCAATTCCGTGACTCAAAACGTTCATTACACGTTCATTTATTATCTCAGAAAATACACTTTATTCTCGGTTGTTATCACATAAACATAAAGATAAAACAGTCGTAAACAACGTCTTGAGGGTCGAAACTCAGCCCCCTATGTCTCGTCAAAGGCCGCCTCGATCACATTTTATTAAATTGCGCATCGAGTAATTTATCATCGCTAATGTTTATTAAATACACTGGCGTCAAAAGCTTTAAATACGTTTACCATTTCACTGAGCTCATAATTACGACATAGTTGGACTAATTAGCGAATGCCGGTGGAGAGCAGCCATCGGTCGGAGGTAATTACAAATCCAGCCGCGTCGCTTATCCTACAAAGTTATAATTGAATGCTCGGTGGCCCAGAAGCCGAGCGCGTGTATCAGGTTATTAGGTGCGCATATGTAATTTGTTTGTGAAAGATGGTACGCAGTTATACCCGCTGTGAATAATTTAAATTCATCCCCCACAACGGGGTGGCCCCCCGTATCGATTTAGCGTTGTGTGAATCGTGTCTTTGTGTGCGTTTCGGCTGCTCAACGCTGCCACTTTCGTACACGCTCTGTTCCCCTAGTAATAGCGGGCTCACAGGGATTCTCTGCTCATTCGTCGGCACGTCGCAAAGCCGAGCTAAAACTTGACACGCGCCTAGGGTTAGCAGCCGTGCGTACTGCTGTCAAATTCTGTTTTATTACCGTTCAGGGAGATGCGCGGCCATAGTTCCATTATCCTTTTTTCAACACGTTCTTGATGAATGAATGAAATTCAATTTTCCCTGAACAAAAAAAAGTTTTTTTCATATTTTATTGAAATTACAAAAACAGTTTTATTTTATCGCTATTCAAAATAGATACAACCGTATACTTTGAAATACATATTTATTAAAGTTATTATTACGTTACTTGTTTGAGAGCAGATCTTTTCAAGTTTCCTTTCAAATGTGTACGACCTTCACTTATTTAGTTTTACGAAATAATACGTGAATAAAAGAATATCTTATTTCTGCCAGAAGAAATAAGATATTCTTGTAATGTATTTGAAATATTGACTATTAATTACCTACTATAGAAATCGGTTTTATGATTTCAATTGATGACGAAATTATTAAAATTGACAACAAATATGTCTAATAAACTCAAAACCAAAAGTAACACAGGAAATTATAACTTTCAGCTTTGTCTTTAAATAATTTCGGAAGTTTTTCTTCATAATATTTTGATTCGACGCGGCCGCCCACGTAACCGCAGACGTCTATTTCTATAAAAACGTTTTTCAAAGCATCACTAACTATTTACTCACCATTCTATTTGCAGCACCAAATTTATCTTTTTGAGGCAAAGCCAACAGGGCAAATTTTGTTGACAAGCCAACTCCGCGCCAATACAAAAATATCCAGACCATTCTAATTTTTCAACGATTCAAATAGACGGCTCATTTCGTTTACGTTCCGTTCCAGGGTTATAAATAAACTTAACATTTTATTTTTATCAACATGTAGTGCGAAATGTGACGGCTTATCAGATAAATTGTCTGAAATAAAACACGCGCGATGCATGGCTGAGCAAATTCGACGTAATTGCTTCTAAATGTGCGTACCTCTGTTCAACGAACGAACAATAACACTATAGAACAGATGACCGACTTTAATCAGAAGGGGTCCAACCCACATTCATATAGTTTTGAGATAATGAGCATTTTACAAATTTGAAAATAATTTGGTTTTGTTAATTCTTTATTACGTATGTTAACAAACTGATCTATAAATCAGCAAACGTTTATAAGGAAAGTCATAATAAGAGACAGACCTTTTTAAGGTGTTGGTCCTTCTCTGCTTTTAATACAAATTAACCTACACATTATTTAAAGAAAGGGTATTCGTGTGATATAAAATAATAATTCAATGAATATGGACACCGGCCGAGAAAGCCCACACTCCACTATCAATGAATATGCTTATGATGTTAAAATAATCAATTGTTTTAAAATTAGTGATACATTCTTAATATAAATATGTTACGTTATGTAAAATTTCAAGGTATTTAGAAGTAGTTTTAATTTGATTCGTTTTTTTGTCACAAAATTCTTAGAGCATTTCACGAATATAAATATTTCCAAACACGTGTGATTGTGGGTTGGACACATTCTGATTAAACTCAATCAGACTCAGATGTAAATAGTAAACGAACTCCGAGAAATACAAGGAAAGACAAATTAATTAGTGTATGGAGGTTGGCTTTTATACAGATCATGGTCATTAAAATAGGACTTCTATTCATGCAGCAGAGACTTTAATGGTTTGTGGTATCGGCGTTTACTTTGCCTTTGTTACAAGTTTAGCCAATTTTAATTTGGTCATCTTCTTGGCTTTAGTTGCTTGTCTTCCTCGTTGAGTATACGGGTCTTCTCCGGTACAATCACGACCTTCTGATATACTTATACATATAATTAATTACCATATATGGCTTAATTTGTTAGGAGATGGGTTTCAGGAATATTTGTTTGAAGAATACGTAAGCTTATTTACGTAATATACGTAAGCTTGTTCTTCCTATAATTTACGTCAGTCAGTGTAAATTATAACTAAATAATTAATCAAAAGAATTTATTACTTTCAAAGCTGATAATGTTACATTAATTACTACCTAAACTTTTGTCTGGGTTATTTCAACTGTTTATGTATCGTGGCTATTATGTTTTCTTTCTTAGTATCGTGAAAATTTGAACTCTATTTCGTTGTGATTTTGATTTAAATTCTATGGAAATATACACACGCAATGTGATTATATTCGCAAAACCATTTTATCCATCTAAGAAAAATATGATTTATTTTATGTTACTTACTAAATTTGAATAAGGCCATCATGGAAACTCTAGAGTGGAACCAGGGGCACAGGAAGCGCGAGGAGCTGCCACTATCGCAAATGAAGTGGAATTAGCGGCGGTGAATAATTTTCCCAGCCACAGCTCGCGGCAGCGCGACGTCGGATTGAATAAAGTTTTGTGCAGTTCAACCGAACTCCAGGCACGCCTTTAATGAGACGGCTCCTTTAATGAAAATACCGGGTGCATAGCAATACCTCATTCCGGTGAAGCGAGCCGTTCACATGCAATACTGAACGGGCATAAACGTCGTGGAGAATGTCCGGAGCACGCCTGCAATTAGACAGATTGGCAGACAGATAATTGAAATCGCGTGAATAATCGCCAATGTGCACGTCACATCGCGTGTGCATGGTTTACGCGAAAATAAAAATAAGATATCGAAATACGTTGCTCCATGTTCTCGGAACTTCGCCGACATAATGTAGCGTACGAAAGATGACTCGTTTGGGATCACAAACTTGAGCAAAAAATATTCAATAGACTGTGACTTATTTGCAGGTAATTTATCGCGTCACACGAATGTTAAATTTGAGCACAATAATTTAGGCCACTCCTTGTGAGATGAGAGCTTCTATTTCTAATATTATGACTTAATCCCCTTTCCCTTGGAGTTCTTAGAGTATAACTTAATTACCAATAACATGTTAATATCTGACGAAAATGTGTGCGCGAGACGAGCGCGCTCTATGAACGAATGACGACAGGAAGCTAAAATTAAACTGGGAAATTAAATTCTAATAAATTAATGACAGAGTAGCGAGTTCTAAAGTTAGTTCATTCGATGAAAGAGCGTCGGCATGCGAATTAAGTATAGAATCAGCCACCAGCAACTATGTTTGTTACATGCCGGTTCGATCTGTTGTAACTAATGACTGGTAATGACTTACCGACACAAAACATGTTTATTTAAACATTAATAACGTACTTTTGACAAATGTTTTCATTATTTTGTTCGACTTGTCGGTTTATTTAGCCGCGTCTTAATTATCCTTTCCGTTTTCGGTGTAAAAAACCGGTCGGCGTCGTTAATTTATAAATTAAACACTTAATTACAGCTCGTTGGTCATTCAAGTCCGCGGGCGATTCCGATAAAAACTAATAGCAGGTAGTTGTATCGATAATTACACATAATTCACTTTAAATTGCCGTATAAGGCTTGTATAATTATAATTTCGGTCCCACGCATACTTAACGTGTTTCTAAGTTGGGGCTAATAGATTGATCAAACCTCCAGCTTACGTAACACTAGTCATTACGTCTCACGGCTTAACAAACTAGCAAGTGTCGGAGTTACTTACGTTGATTGATGAACTCTGGCCACCATGTGTCATCGGCTACAAATTACATATGACATTCAACAACGCTCACATTTGTTTAATGAAAGATTTAGATATCATGATGGATTACGTCACCAGTTGTAAATAACACGATCTACAACCAACCATGTTTCATAAGTTATTGAACGGTGTTTTTACATCAACATGTTCTTTATGTGTATTAGTCCAATAGTAACAGCTGCGTTGAACGTCAATCAACGGTCCTAGTGTAATTTTTTCTCATTTGCAAACACTATTAACAATTGCATATGCGGCGTTTTTTTTCCAAATTTTAAGTTAACGAACAATGAATTCGCTTGATTTTTATACAGAAAAAAAAAATCATTTTATGTTTTATGTAAACAAACGTAATAGTAACGTTTACCTTGGGTGACACATTGATGACTTTAGTGTAAGATTTCTCTTTTGCAAATAAAATCATCGAGTACTTTTTCAAGTTGTATGTTACTCAGTATGTCCACTTGTATGGTACGGCTTGATTATAAAAAAAACAAGAACACTTGATATAAACAAACGTGATTGTAGCTTTTACAAATGAGAAAATTTTGGGTCACGTATAAATAAGTGACCTTAGTGTAAGTTTTTCTCGTTTGCAAATGCTATTTACTATCTTGTTAGGTCAAACTATTTTTTCAAGTCTTACTACGAGTATCAACTTACGTCAAGTCTTTTTTCATGTTCTAAATTTCCCAATACGCCTATTTAATAATACTGTGTATACGGCTTGATTATACAGAAAAAAAAACTTATGTAAACATACGTGATAGTAGCGTTTACAAACGAGAAAAGCTAGGGGGTCTAGATGTTACATAGACCTACTTTTTCTCTTACATCTTATGTAGAGAAACAGATCATTGACCCTACCCGTTAAATGTTTTTTTTTATATATACATAATTGATTTAAGTTTCACAATACTGAGTGCTGTCTCAGATCATAAAAACGAGAGATGCTGCTTATTTTCTTCTATATACTTCCCCCTCAGGGCGTAACGTCGCTCTGCCGCCCACGAATGCCGTAACGGCTGTCACTTATTAGTGTCAATTAATATATTCTATATACATATCCTATAGAAGAAATACACGACGTAAATAAAGGCGGTAGTAAGGTTTTTGCCCGATGCAGTCGTTCTACTGAGGCGATGCTACGGTATTAATGATTACAATAAAACAAATACGAATACTAGAGTTTAACCAACGAAACGTGACACAAAAAAGAGCTAAGCTAAAAAATATCTTGAGCTGTTAATTCTAAATATAGTCGGGACGAAATGAACACGATATACATATTTTATAATTTCTGAAACTATGTATTAACTAGCCTAATTCAATTTCTGTTACAGTATTCCGTAGTATACTTACACTGATAATTTCAATTCAATTTCAACATTAATAATTATTATTATTTTATTTATCTACAAATCCGCACAATTAAAAGACTGGAAGTATCAAGTATCGAGTAAATTGGAAGTATCAAGATGTTTATTGTATATTAGTTCAATTTACTAATTAAGAAATGTTGTAAAAAGTTCCAAATAATCTATTTTTTTAGATGTGGATGTAATCCGTCTGTCTGTTATCACGTTATTTTCTATTGTAAAAGATCTTCTCTTTAATCTATGGAAAGTGGTCGATGATTTCATTACGTATGACTCCCAATGTGTTTGGATAACCTGCGATTTTTTTTTTGCATGCGTCAATCTTGGCCTATGAGTTCCTCCTTTACTGTGAAGTGTGTAATATGTGGATCACGATGTAATCGGTTATTGGTGACAAACTAATGTGCTATAATATATACTACACAGTTTTCACGAAGAGTTTTTTTTCGGAATGGCTAAATTCTTGTGGCCCTAATGACCTTTTAAGAGTCACCGGACATGTATAGTTTAGGGCGAGGAAAGAGTGTGTGCAGCAACGAGCCTAAGGGCTCCCCCGCCGGTAGACCGGCGGAAGGAACGGACCTCGGCTTAGGACGTTGCTTTTGGAGGGTACCGCGGGATCGCGAGTAGGTGAGAAACGAAGTATGGTGCGGATGACAGGTCCCATACAATATAACCATACACAGAATGTAAATTGTTTTCTTAAAATAAAAAGCTGAAATTATTTGTAGTTTATGTTTTATAAAATATAAACAGTTACAAAACTTCTAATTTTTCCTAATGAAAATCAAATTACATATACATATTAATTTATTCTGTGACCTGTTTATCCGGTGTTGACATAAACAAGTGTTGACATGTGACGCGACTAATAAACAGAGGTCGGAATTAGGTAGTATGATTTATGTACTTGCAGCGATATGTTATATTAACATGGACATTTCTGGGATTTTCTGAATAATAATCCCGGGAACCGTAATTTATTGCCAATAGTATATTTATTTACAATCTTAAGGTACCGTGATGGTTTTCAGGGTTGTATCGATGTCTCAGAGATAAGATAAATAAAACAAAATTATTCAATAGTAGGTACTCAATAGATTAATGATTTACACACGTTAACATTCAGTTTCAGTTTTTATATTTACAAACATTAACCTACAATTCTATCTAATCTAAATATTAGGGGTTAAAGTATGAAATTGCCGATTTGTACTGAAAAATTAAAACTTGTTTTTTTCTAAAATGTAACATATTTATTTAATCAAAATATTTACCCTCATTATCTATACATTGTTGCCATCTAATCGGAAGTTCATTTATGCCTTTGCAATAGAACTCTGGGGATGTAGATTCGACAAACTGTGTGAAAGCATTTTGTACTGCCTCTTGGGAAGAAAATTTTTTACCACGTAGAAAATTGTCCAAATCACGAAAAAAATGGTAGTCCGTTGGAGCAAGGTCTGGCGACTACGGAGGATGACGTATGGTTTCTAACTGCAGCTCCTGTAGAGTTACAACGGTTTCTCGTGCAGTGTGAGGTCTTGCGTTATCATGGAGCAATAATGGTGAAGATCGATTCACGAGTCGGGGCTGTTTCACTGCTAGTTTCGCCATCATTGTTCGAAGTTCGGCACAGTAAACATCTGCTGTTATTGCTTGACCAGACCTGAGAAAGTTATAGTGAATAATACCATGAATAGACCACCATACAGTTACCATTACCTTTTTATTGGTAAGCTTTGTCTTAGGGCACTGTTGCGGCGTTTGACCTGGGGTCAGCCATTGCATTTTTTGCTTTCGGTTATCGTAAAGAATCCACTTTTCGTCACATGTCACAATTCGATCCAATATTCGTTCATTTCTGTACCGATTCAACAAGGCAACGCAAGTTTCAACACGCGTTTCTTTCTGCAGATCAATCAAATCATGAGGCACCCATTTTTATCTTATTGATTTGATGCAAATGAGTCAATATTGCCTAATTCCTGGGTAGTTTGACTCGGATCGGCGTCCACCATCTCCTTCAATTCAGCGTTATTCACCTGTGTGGGCGGTCTTCCACGTGGTTCGTTCTTCACGTCGAAGTTTCCATTACGAAAGCGAAAAGCGTTTAAACCAAAAACGCACGGTTCGTTCATTAGCAGTCTCCTCTCCAAACGCAGCATTGATATTGCGAGCCGTTTCTGCCGCGTTAGTTCCGCGTCGGAACTCGTATTCAAAGATTACTCGGATTTTCGAAGTATCCATATTTCCCGTCTAAGCTGAATAAAAAAAACAATTGAAAGTCGAAAATCGAATGTTGCACATTTTTTAAAACAAGAACCTCATAGGTATCATGTGAAAAAAGTTTCACTCGAAAATCTCACACCATGAAGGTTTTATGTCAATTCAAAGTATCTATTACTATAAAACGGCAATTTCATACTTTAACCCCTATTATATGTAGGTACCATAAAATAATAATAAAACCGCTAATAAATCGTTGAATAATCAAACGTAAAAGAATAAATCGAAGGGGTCGAATTTAATTTTAATTTTCTTATATAGTGTTAAGACACTAATCATAATTCTTTCTATACTATTAATGAGATCCTTCGGAAAAAATATTCGTATAGATTTATATATTTTATGTTGAATAAAATACAATATATTATAAAGAATTTATTGCTTTTTAATTTAATAAAAAAAAATTGGCAACCTAAATTCACATCTGTGTCACTACTGTCCTTAATTAACGAATACTCGATCGATTACGAACAATTCACAACTGAAATCGTAAATCGAATAACAATATTAAGGTATGAAAAAGGCTCCTAGCGCCTTTTCACCACCTCTTAATAAAATAACTATTAACAATCTGATAGATAAATTATATGCCAATTAAATCTGACTGATACAGACTTTCTGATATCTTCTGATAAAGTATCAGGAGGTGGTGAGAAAGACCCTAATAGTTATAGAATCGCTATAGTATCGACTTAATTTATCATATTTCTTGTGTAATGTTAAATTCTTTGTAATCGAAGACTTTGTTTGCCGAGGCGACGAAATATGAACGAATGCCAATGAAATTGATCACGATTGAAGTAAGGACTGGCAATGTACGTCCGATTTTTACTTCCGATTGTCGGAATCTACTGTCGCAAAGTCTTATGCTGTACTTACATTTATGACATACACATGTCAATTAAAAAGTCGAGTTTTCTGATTCGAATTTAAGTTTCCTGTGTTCGATATCCGGCTACGAATTGATTTATTTATTTACGTCAGGCTACAAAGGTCCATAGAATATAAAAATAAATACATATATGCACTATTGTCCCTTGGAAACGCTGGAAGATTACACCCTTCGCCCAGAAGTCCTCCCTGGCGTACGTCTCTAGGTCGTGCGGCTCTGACCCTGGCTGTAACTGAATTGACCGTCCGACTGTGGAGGCAAAGCTCTCCTAGTGTTCCTATGTCAAAGTCCTAGTGTCAATTATTTGTATACATGTGCAAGGTACCTTTTATGACAATAATAAGGGTTAGTTTAGAATGCCGCATTGTCGATCGCACTGAATGCTTTGGCAAATAACCGAACACAAAAATCGGTCGTCTAATGAGTGATATCAATGCGATAGTCGAACCCAAATCGCATGTATGTTCCTAACCTAAGATGATTGTGAGGTATTTAAACAATGTAGGCGTCGAGCGCGCTGCCATTATATCGTAAATCACGGTTGACGCCGCAGTAATTGGCTCACCGACCGCGGCCGCTACGTTCGTCGATTGATGGACCCCTGGTACCGTACAGTTTCGACAATGATGGCGCTGCTCATCTGCTCCCCTCGATATTATTATATACTTAATAAATGTTTTCTTGTGTTTAACTATTATGATTTTCAATCAAATTTTTTAAATGTTTATTATTTTCTTTCATTTTTATTAGATGTTTGTTGTTCTTCCGTTTTGTTTACACCATTAATTTATTAATTAAACCATCTGCTTCTTTACTATTTTACTCATACCCTAGTACCTATCTACATGGGTATATTAGGGTGTATAGAATTTATTATAAAGCAATTGTGCCACTTACGGACACAATTCTTTTGTTGTTTTCGCTACTTTTTTCAACTGAATAATAAAATTTATTAATTTTCACCACAGTTAACTTTTCTGACGATGTTAAAATTATGTTATCATTTTACATAATATTTACAGACGTAACAAAGAGTTAATTACAGAGATGGGTTATGCTAATTTATTAGCACATGAGTGCAGTTTCTTCATTAAACATAGAGATTGTTTGCCCAACAAATAAATGTTAGTTAGCATCACAGTTTAACATGGCCGTCACGTTTTTGTCGTCAGTAGTGAAGCTAATGTAAACCAAACATAAAACGCGTTGCCACGACAAATAAAAACTTGCGCTGTAAAAATAACAGGTGCTAACTTTCCTCTAGGAATTGTCTACAATCCGTTAGACACTAACAAAGTTTTAAAAGACTAATGCCTGCCATAATATGTACACTATATAATAGATAAATGATTAAATATGAGTTAATATATAAATTAATGTAGATAATCGATAGCATCGTTCGCCGACTAACTAATGTACAGTTTGGCGGAACATTATGTTTAATGTAGAAAAAAAAAAATCTTCTACGTAGATATTCCAGCAGATTTTTTAACTAGATTTATTTTAAAAGACGTGTTAAAAATGCAGTCTATTTGTCGGCGAGCACGGAAGGATTCTTATTAAGTCTCGGGATGCGCAATATCCGGGATGGGGACGACATTACAGTGTTTTGTCACACTGTTCTATTATGTTTTCTATGGTTTTGTTTGTTTAGTAAAACTCATACCTAACTATACAGTAAAGGTAACCATGCACATGGGACGCTGGACATGGGCCTCCTCATGCACATTGTCTTGTGCATGATGAATGTATGACCTTAAAACGCCACGCTCGCGCTGGCCAGGCGAGTTGGCCAGTCCACTCTTTTGACTCAGTGTAGTTTCTCAGACTCAGTGGTGTAGTTTCTCTTGTGGCTTGTGGTAGCGGCTTTGTAAAGTCGGCTAACACCACACGTCCAAGCAATACAATAGCTGATATAAATACGAGTAGTTTGTTGTAAAAACAATAGTCTCATTAGGTAGGAATTGAACTTTCTATAATTTCAGAACATTACACATAATAAAGTATCATGTACAACTGTTATTTCATAAATGTTCAACAGAGCGTTCCTAGATAACGTATACAGAAAGTAGTTTACTCCAGCCATTGCTACACGTTGCAGCACACCCACTAACAGTATATTTTTATCTTTTGCAGGTAAGACAGAACTGGCCGGGCAGGTGAGAGTTTTATTCTCTTTGCGGTCGGACCGACATGTGGGAACTTTATTACGACTGGTTTTATTGTTGGACGCGAACACATTTTGTCACTCGCCCTAGCGTGGAGTCGTTTTAATGACACCAAACTCACTAATGTCGGACATTAGACACGCATACTTTAATGACAATTTCTGATACGAAAAGTCCGCTTTCACTCTATACAAAAATTTTCGAGGGACCAAATCATGATCGTGGAGTTACGGCAATGTTTACATTTATACTTATCATATCGCAAAGCAAATTTACACGCTTGAGGAACGACCGCGCCAGTAAATTTGTCATAAATTACGAGTTGTGAAGTAAAAAAAATATGTACTTTAGCGACTCTTTGTTTGCCAAGTCGACGATGCGTGTGAACTTTAACGTCTATTGTGTTGAGGCGGCTTGCTAAACTGACAACATCGGCATCATTTAAGCTGAACATTAAGCCATACATTAGGGTTAAGTTAGCACATTAACACTCATGACGATAATGCTCGAAAGAAACGAATTTCTATTTATTGCTGCTATTTCTACGACGTCAATTTATAACGTGTGCACGACATGAGACGTAAGGTCTTATCTCCACGGTTTATTGTCGTTCTGACCTATGCGCCGCGACTCACCTCCAAACTTTTACAATAAATAAAATAAATTGCTTGGATAAATTTAACAATAATTTTATAAGTGCCAATGATAGCCAGTAACGTCATTGAATCAAACCGAGAGATAAGAATTATCTGAGAATTACAGATTTTAGCTTTGTTCATCGATATCTACATGAAATGCTTGCCTCGGATATAGGTAAATCCGATAAACCGAAAGTAAACCGTTGATGGGTGATTGATTCATTTTAGTGTAGATAAAGTCACGTTGTGAAGCGACAGGGTTTATTGCCGAGGATTTTATTGTCTCGCCTCGAACATAAAGAGGTCGACATCGACGTCGCGCCGACAGATTCCGTTCTCCAAATGGCTTTTGTGGTACCTATTTATTTTTCTAATTTGAAACATATCTCAATGCTGAAATGATTATTGTTTTGTTATTTCTCAACAGCGATTTCATTTTCACTTTAAATCATTTATAACGAAACATCGCAACTGACATAAAAAGAATTTTCGCTGCAATTGTTGAAGCAGCAGGATGCAAATACCTGAGTGTTGTTAAACACTAGGCTGACATAAAAAGCGAGGAAGCAGTTCCGCTATAGGAGCGGCCATTTGCATCGCAGCTCGTCCAGGAAATTGCTAGTGGGAGCCGCGTACCTACGCAGCCGGGATGTTAAGTGGTTACACTCTTATTACGTGCGACCTCGCTTCAACAACTACCCACTTGTCATGTGGAAATAACGATGTCAATAAAATGTCCTTCGCAAATCTGTCTAACAAGAACGGTTAACAAGATAACATATCTAAAGAAAACATAGTTACAAAACGCAATTAGTTTAATCCCACAGATAAAATCCATCCATTAGTTTGGTGTAATCGCTAGAAATAATCTACGAGCAGCCATGCGCGCCGCCTGAATTCTTTCGAGTAATTATTTCTTCAATTTATATTTTATTAACTTAGCGGTGGTCGTAACACTTGCGGTAACAGCATAAATAAAACTGTTTTTATTTTTATTTGGTTGCCTTGCTACTCGCTACATGCACGTATCAATTTTTTCTCGATACAATCTGTTTTTAATAACTTTAATTTATTAACCGCGGACGATGGCTATTGTAGTCTGCAAAAAACATTCAGTGTCTTTAATTAAGTTATTGCTGACCTGTCTGTAATCGTTTTCTTTTATAACCATTTTTGTTTACTCGTGGATCATTGATATTGCATAATTTCTTATGTCTACAGTATATCGCCATTGTGTGTGTGTAACATAAATTATAAAGTTACTATTACTTTGCATCTGAGCTCCAGAATACATAAACGTTTTAAGAGTCTCATTCGATGAGCACTTGGTATAAAGAAGAATGTGCATGAATAGTAAATGTTTTATGTACCATCCGCGCTAGTACTAAAACTACAATGTTCTTGTGCAAAGCGTTTATAATACTCGTTTTAAAATTTTAATGCAGCAATTTCGACTGTGAGCCATTCTCGATGCAGATGCTTTGTTATCGACTGTAATAACAAGCTACTATATTGAAGTTTTTATTTTCGTTCCAACTTCCTCCATTTGTGACTATTAGCGTCAGTTAACACTTTTATGTTTTAGTTTTAATGATGCTAAACTGTTTTGTATGTGGTGCTGGCTCAACACATGGCCGCTTCGCCGCGGCATCCGGTAAACGTGCTACTAATTACATAGCCCCTACATATAAATTAATCACCCGATAGTGAGAACAAATCGTCTACACTCTACTCTATTTTCGGTCGAACAACACGATGTACTTATTATTGAATTATAATCCGGTTCATTAATTACATTTTGTTTTGTTCTTAAAGTATATTCACTTTTAATTGTTTTCATGCAACCAAAATTTGTGGCACTCCGAGCTCAAGTTTTATCTCCGTATAAAATTGTATTAGTTAAATTTTCTTAACTTTAGCATCGTTTCTACAAATTGAAGTTTCTTAGACGATTCTTTACAAAATTAATAAAGTTTTAATTGAATACCGTCGGAAAGTAATTTTCGGGGGATGTCAAGTCAGAGGATCTGTCCGGCTTTGATAACTTAATGAAAAATTATGAAATTTTGTTTTGTACCTACCCTTTGTATAATATTTATAAAAAAATACCGTATTTTGAGACCCTTGTGATTGTTGCAATTCGTTATTACTCACTATGCCGCATTATGCCGCTCACTGTGTCCCTTGTGCCCTTGATTTGCGTTAATAATACATCATTTTGTTTACTGTCCCTTATATTTAATAACAAAGTGTAATATATATATAAGTCTATAAAATCTAACAACTGTCACGAATCTTCGTAAATCTGGGATATTAGCGCACTCGATTTATGGATAAAGGCTCTATGTGCCGTGTATCTCCGCTTACGTTATGAGTTCTTGTCGTGACTACCTTTATATACGGCTATATTATGTACCTTTTGTATGAAACCTATGTATATCTGGGCTATATCGATGAATTTGCACAAAAGAATGTTCTTTGAAAACATATTTCACGTTTCAATTACGTAAACATTTTCGTGTTTAACAGGTATAACATTCTTTATGTAAAAATTGTTTTGGCTATGGGAATAAATGACACGTTTTATATTTGAAATACTGGGACTATATTGAAGGCAATTGATCAAAGAAAATCGCACGAATTGCAACATTTATATAGATCTCGTCCCTTCTTTCCTACTTTTATCCCGGCGGAAAGATTTATATTCACGCGCGACACCTCTGGCCCTTTGAAGTTCCTAGATGGGGGAATAAATTCTTCTCGCGCTCCGCCGTTGTTTTTAATTAAAATGTTAGTATGGAAGTTTGTCGTTTAATAATAATTATAAACTAATGACAATGGTGCTTCGAGCCAGATGAAGAATTGTTTTCCACAAAGAAATTTAAATCACAACGCATATTTTACACCGTTATAAATATTCCATATTAAAACCAAAGATTTAAATTATATCTTTATATGAACATGTACCATTACATGTTCTAATGAAGGTAGTCAAATGAGCCATCAAACGGTAGATATATGAAAACAATGGTCCTTCGAGCCGGATATTATCTAACCATATAAATAAGGATAGATGTAAAAAATAGAAGTAGAATATTAAGAGTAAATGTAAGAGATTAAAAACAATAGTATTTTTATTGTAAGCTGTAAAACCATTACAGGAAACCATTGTTCAAGTGATGAGTCAGCTAGAGCTCGAGTGTGATCTCCACTTAATCCAGTGGATGCGGATAACAACGCTAACATAATGTGATAAACCCGTCGGACACGTCGCACTCGCTTGCAATAACTATAAACTATCAACCGCAAACGGTTGCCATCTTGTAGCTGGAGCCGATGAAATATCCGCCTCTCCCTCACATCCTGGGGGGCACGCTCGCTATCTCCCTCCTACACCCTACTCAGACGAGCTGAATACCTGCTCAACTTCGTATTCTCCTGGTATTGGAGTTTAAATTACACGAATTAATCCAAGCGGGTACTTCGCCTTCCCGAGGGATGAATGTGCTTACGGACTCTATCTCGCATGGTATTTTTCTTGCGAACCCCAACGCAACTGATTTTTTTGCCGCAAGTTATTTACGTTAAAATACTGTTCGTATTTTAGAGAAAGTGTTGGAAATAAATCATAACAATTGTATTAGAATGAACTATTTGTTTGCACTGTTGTTATTATTACACACAATGTGTTCTATGTTTACTTTAAAGTATTTCAAGAGGCCGACGCGCGTGTTTCACAAATCGTTGTGAAGAAATTTCTAGAACCACGTTAATTATAAATTATGTGGATTTGCTTTGACGTAGAATTTGTAAATAAATTGAACGTAACTGTGGTAATAACTATTTTATTTGTGGCACACGTACCGTGTATTGATGTTCACAAAGAAATGTTTTAGTGATTCAATGGTGAAATTAGTATGGCGATCACAGAGCACTTTCTCAATGGCGCGATGTCGCATGAATTATTGATGGGCTCAGTCGCTGCGGAGATGTCTCTGCACACCATTTTATTCTTATAAATTATTCTTTTTCTTTCCAACCACTTTTAGTATGGTATCACATAAATCGTAGGACTAGTCTGGTCTGATATGTTTACTTAGTAACTTATTAGCAGCAAATTGAAATTTTAAGAATTAGTAAAAACGTTTTTGTTAGCTCATGAAGTCATGACCTCATAACTGTCATTCGATCGTCTTGACGGCCGCCAATGATAGAATCATTTTAGCGTATATCATTGTGTAACTAATCTCGGGTTAAGTTAAAGAATTGTTTTGTTCTAAAGTAATTTAATTAGACGTCGGCGTGTATTTATTAATATTTTAATGCAGGTAATAAGCACTCCGACACGGAGGGTTGCTCTGCCGTCACTTATCGGACAGCGGATTCTCAAACTCTTAATCAATTACACACACCGTTGGTCCGCATGCTTTTTCCGCCGCGTAATGGATACCACAACACATGTACCGATAATAAGTACGTATGTACACAACGAGTGGGTCGGGCTCACGCACGAATGCCTCTGCAAGTACAACGCCACGCTCGCTGCCCTATACACACCGCTTCGCGTTCGTATGTGGTTGCCCGTTTTTTATTCTTGCATGTGTGGCAGCTTTATGCCCCTCGTGGTATGGCATCGTGGCGCGTCGCGTGTGTGCTGATGCTATTTTTCGAGAGCTTCGCTTGCGTGTACGGTGTCGTTTTTGCGTTCTCTTTGTTTTATTGTTTTCGTTTGCGACTACAAAAATGAGCGGCGCAGTCGTTATTGTTCACTTGCCTCTTGTCTTCGGTTTGTTCTGCCCCGGTTACAGCAATTTCTCGGAGTCGATATCAGCGTTAGTAAAACACGTTGGTCTTTGTCTTGTTAGCGCTTATTGATTGTTTCATCGGCTCATTGCTTTTTTGTCAAACTTCTTTTCAATTGGCAATACGGAGTTAATCGTTTTAACCGATAACACGGTCGATCTGTTAAATGAGTCAAAGGGCTGCTGTGAGTACTATGAATTCTTGACAATTATGCTACGGGCAAGATAGTGATCTCAAATTTACATAAGTACGCAGAGTTAACGTCCGCGGCCCAAATAAAGACGGAAAGTAATTTGCATATGCAAATATCGTGTCGTTGTCATGCAAATACTTGCTTTATTACGAACGGCTTAATGATACTTACACAGCTTGTAAGTTCCCCTGGGTGCTCCATGCGAGCCAGGCCTATTTGTCTTACAATCACGACAAAATGAGGCTAATATTTAATTTTCATTGTACGTAGAACATTTGCTTAATTAAAGGTTAATTACACCCTATTTTGGAATGTTTCGAAAACACGTCGTGAATTCTCGAGAAGTTTGTGGTAATTTGAATAATAAACACGGTTCTTTGTACGCCATACAAATGTCAATCATGATCCATCGAATACAGTGAGATTTTTTTGTGACGCCATTATTATCTTGTCAGATCGACGTTATTAATACTTATTGTGAGTAATTGTACATCTAGCTCTATTATTAAATAGGAATACATGAATACAATTAATTAAAAAATAGCAGAATAATACTTCTTAAATAGCTTTAACAGTCTCTGTATAACTATTTAAGAAGTAAAATTACTTTTCTAACTCCAAGAAGATTTTTTAAATCTTGTAAATGTATTTGGTTACTTAAGTAAAACAATTTTTACGCAAATAGTAAATATTTTTATGCAAACTAGCCACGTTTACTTTGTAAATTTATGCTTTATGTTTTTATCTCTTAAGGCTGTGTTTTATTATAGCCAGCTTTATAAATACCGCGTGTTGGCGTGTTGTTCATACATTTGCTCTTTATATTTATGTTAATTTTTATACATATGTATATCCTATTAACCGTCAAGATAACGTTGGTAAAGTTTTTATAATCGTGTTCCAGTCTATAGTGTATTTTCATTGTTTGTACACAGTGTATAACTGAATATATTTTTTATACATTTAGATCTTTCGTTTTATGTCTTATTTTGAGTAATTTATCTCGCTGTAATTTAATTTAGCGGCGGCTAATTAGTTGTAATGATTAATAATACTCTGTAAACGCTCACAAAAGAAATTTCACTTCGATGTAGGCAATAAAGTGTTTGGCGTGTCGGTCTCGCGGCCGCAGCCTCCGAACGATAACATCTCCACTCGCTATACAAATAGCGCTATTAACCTTAACACCACTAAACGCGACACGTTGAGAACCGCTGTACCGTCCGTCTCATTCAAACTTGTGTCGGAAGTGTGCCTATTTCGCTCGCACCCGTGTAATCGATATAAGTACATACGGCGATATAGCGTGCTTTAAATAAGCGTTAGGCGGGCGATGAATTAAATTGATAGCACTACGAGCTCGGTCGCCGGCCGCATACATGACATAATAGTACTTGATAAATAAACACAGCAGACAAGGCGGACGTTTCACTTTGGTGTGATAAAATCAGCAGAGGTAGAGTCTTACCTCCCTATTAAGCATTGTTTTACATACAAATTACTTCGAAACTGATATCCGTGATTGATTATGCAACACGCTGTTTAATTGAGAGATGCCACAACGCCTTAATTATTACAAAATGAAAGTATGTATTAATTATTCATTATAATATTAATTTTGTAATAGTATAATCGATAATTAGCACAATATTGACATTTGAATTTTTGTAATATTAAGTATCAGAGAATAGGGACTATTTATCTCAGACATTGAGACTTAATTTATTTTAAAAAGTGCATAGATGCTAGAGCATGTTTCTATTTAAAGAGAATGTTGAAACAACGAAACAAGTTAGAAAATCTTAACCAAAGAAAGTCAACTGATTTTACTCAGGTAACATAACATTGTGACGACACATGAAAAACATATAAGTTTACATTTACCGACTTAATACATTGCTGGATATAGGCCTCTCCCAAAGCTAGCCACTATGAACAATCTTCGGCTCTTCTTATTCCAGCACCATCGGCCAATTTCTTCAATTCGTCGGTCCACCTGGTCGGAGGGTGCCCGCGCTGTACTTGGTCTAATACTACTGGTACCTGGTCTCCGTTCGAGGACTCGTTTAACCCAACGGTTGTCAGTCCTGCGGCAAATATAATTTGCCCATTGCCACTTCAGCATGCCGATACAATCAGCATAGCTCATAGAATCCGTGACTTTAGTTCTTTTCCGAATCTCATTTTGGCTTTTATTTATCCCGCAAAGAAATTCCTAGCATAGACTTTCTCCGTAGCTCGTTGAACGACATAATTAATAAATGGAAAATAATTGTATTTAATAGTTAATAGTACATATTTAATATTACTTTACAGTAGAAATATCTGTCCGCCCCTATTACAGAGGAACTATTGCGCCGGAAACATTTGTTAAACATACCTGTAATTACCACAATGCACGTATAGATAAATAAATATAAAATTAGTATCATAACATTGGGCTATAAAAGTTTATTTTAACCACGAGATTTACCTTCTATTCTTTTAAACATCTCCTATATCCTCTACCTTTTTCGACATTTCTATATCTGTATCCATTTGTAGTTTACCCACGTCAAAAACTTGATTCTTTGGGTGTCTAATTCTCAGAGCGAGAGCGCTAAAAATACTTAAGCGGAAGGATTCTTATATTTGGCGTGGCGTTACTAACCGCGTCAGAAAGGAAACTAACTTCTGTTTAAAGGACGTTTATTCTTTCTTTAATTCGTCTATTATTACTGAAAAAAATTTTCTTTTGTATGTTCCAAAACAAGTTGGTACATTTTTTCTTTGTCTAACGTAGTGATCGTCAAACTTTTTTTTGTCAAGGGCCAATAGAGGCAATTGGCTTCGGACCACACACGTTCTGTCCTGTCTAATATATAAAAATTAAATGATATATGTTTATTTAAAGCTTTTTCACGTATCAATGGGTAAACGAATCACGCTGAAATTTTGTATCGACCTTCGTGGATTAAAAGGAGATTAAAAGAAGACAGGCTACATTTCTTCCCGGGAAAATAGATTGTTACTACGGGATAAATGAAAATCCGCGGCTATCCTTACGGTACATAGGCTAATCTAATAAATACAAATACATTTATTTATTTATTCGCTATAATTAAGTCGTATTTACTCAAAATCAGTTTCTGTAGCTAGGTCGCAGAGGGCCAAGGCCCGAGGGCCGTACGCATGACTGACGCATGATCTAACAAATAGATCATTTACAGAAACACTTTTGGAGACGAGGAAGCATTTTTATTCATTTAATAGCAATGCAATGTTGGTATGAAATAAGATTAGGAAATAAGGAAGTTAGTAGATAACAGTAGTAAATGATTGAGCCACGCCCACAGCGCGCAGCGCTGAGTTCCATTGCCGCTAATCGTTTTCAATTACCGCTTGGTTGATGGCTTTATTTGTGCCAGAGCGCTATGAACCGATAGCGCCTCGGGCACCTGAAATATCGCCTATCTACTTGCATTGTTGCTCCCGATCTCCGTTTACTATCAAATTATAACACAAAATTAGTAAACCTGTGTTAGTTCTATAATAATATACTTACATAATTAAATTAATTACACTTGAAGCTCGTTTCTTAATGTTGGATTAACGAACCATATTCATTAAGTTGTAATTTATGCGTTCCTCACATACTGACGCACCCGTCTAGATCAAAGGATCCTTTGTGATTTAATTATAATGTGATTGAATTGGAATTCGTATTAATGGACATTGCTCATGCTTTCACATCAACGGTTTACTTTATTAGTATTTTATTATCAAAACAGTACATAAAATAGTGAACATTTTCTTCGGTCATTATTTATAAGCGAATATTCTTACTATGCATGTTTCGAGTAGCAATAAAACACTAGTCGCGAATACTAATCGTGAATAGTGAGGTCAATTGACCTCACTATTCACGATTACGAATAGTACTTTACCCACTAAGCACGCACATCTATAAATACGTAACTTTGTAGTTTAATTAATATTTTTTTAGTTCAAAGTTAGGTACAACATAACCGATTTTCAAATAAACTTTGATTCTTCTAATATATAAATAATATTTTTGTATAGAAAATCTTTTTTCTACCATATTCACGTTGGGTTTTACTATTCGAGTATTAAAGGAATACTCTTTCCTTTAGAAAATGGCAAATACAATTACGAATATTAATAATTTAAAGTTGACGAGTATTCGCCAGAATTAATACAAATATTCGGAACTTCCCTAATATCTACGCGACGGCATAATGAAAAGTCATCTCCACTTGTTCAGAATAAATCTGCCCAAATAAAGAAATACTCTCACTTCTAATTCGTGTTGCACGGATGTATATGTTTATAAATGTTATTCGAACAAAACATTCGCTCATAAAACTAGTATAAAGAAGAATTAGACATGTCATGCATGCTTTCTTTGCGCGCGCCTGAACCGTAATTTCATTTTCTCTGTCGGGTAACATGAGGCGATGGAGCTCATTCCATAACCCATAATGCGCTCGCTCCATCCTGTTCATTCAGCGAGCGTGGGAAAAGGACGGGATGAAATATAAAATTGTTCTTCGTCGAAGTTTGAGCTCTACGTCGCTCGAGGTAGACGCAGTTTTCGGTAGTGTTCGGCAATGATGTCTTCCGCCCTCGGCAAACAGTGCACTGCCACTCGGTGGAAGTTTTCTGCTTCATTTATTAGCGGCGATGTCGACGTCGAGCCAATAAACCGGCTAGCACTCGCCACCCTCTCCAGACGATTTATGAGTGAAACTCGCACTAATTCCACTAACAGCATTCCCCCAATTTGAATGTTAATTTTTAACAATTTAAGACTGTTTAGTGACTTTGTTATGAGTTCAGGCGCATTCGGTTGAATTTGTAATAGGTGGGTTACGTATCGTAGCTCATTTATTTTGAATTCCAGTTCGAAATATGCGTTCTCAAGGTAGACTTTCATATTGATTATACTGCCCTCCTAAGAAGAAAGGGTATTAGTAACATTTTTAACGAAAGCATATGTAACATTATATTCGGAAATTCAAAGTAAAACAAGATTTTTTTTTTACACTTCTCGAATGTTATCAAAAGATACTTATACTGTTTTTCCTAAGGTAGTATACGATAGTATTACAATTCGCTTCATATGCACATATTTTGAAAAGAAATATCGTCATAAAATGATAACACAACACACTTTTACAACAATATTTAATCTTTTGTGTGCAATTTGATAACATGAATGCCTAACTAGATCTTTATGTAATCTCACAATACCTGTTTACGAAAACATTTATAGATATTATGAAAAACTTTAGTACCATTATATCTGTACAATTGTTTTGCAAGCATGAATTACGTTTAATTGTAGTTTATTTTTACTTTCAGGTAAGTCGTCGTCAGTTACGGCATAACGTTTTCGAGGCTGCCGACAAATTATGGGTAATTTTCCATGAACTGGCTACAGGTAAGTTCAGTTCGCCGTGTTAAATATTCAAGAGCGTAGTTAAATTTTAAAATGTCTGTATTTTGTTGACTCTAAATCAATATTCATAAATGTACACGCATAAAAGCTATGTAATTAAGGAAGATAAAAATTTAAGTGATTATGAAATTGAATAGGTACTTTTAACCTTTACAAGCGAGACCACATTTATTTCAAAATGAATTATGCAGACCGCCTAGTCGCGACAGCTGAAATAAATTGTCACGATTGTAGCATTAGGCGGCAGTACGAGTAAGTGGATTGAGTGTTATGTCATTGAATCGTTATCTTGATTGCTAAACAATAAACGATCTGTCATGTCACGCTGTTTGGTAACTTTATTTACATCGGTACGATCCATTTGTGCACGTTATTATTTAAATTACCACGAATTAAGTGCGTCCGTGGATCGTGTGAATGTAGCAGAATATGTAATAAGATTAGCAAATTAATCGTGAGTTTACGGCCGTGATCGGTTTCAATATTCGGCTGTTAAACATTGACACTGGAAGCCAATATGGCTCCCTAATAGGCGATTTGTAACTGTAGCTAATACCAAAATCCGGCTCGCACGCTATATTTTATTTACCCGAGGGGAATTTTCGTGCTTTGATCTCTCTACCTCCCGGCATTTTCTTATACCCTCCGCTTTAATTATTTCGCCTTTGAGGTCCTCCCTACAGTTCGTGGAGTGAATTTTAAGAGGCAGTCACAAAATGGACCCTTAATTACGATCTTGGACAAAGTTTTATTTGTTATAATTAATAACTTTTTTATACAAGGTTTTGATTGTACAGCGCTTAATTGTTGTAGGGACGAGACAGACCATTATTAAAACAAAAATCCACTTTTATTGTCACATTTGTATAGTTTCATTAGAAATCCAGCATGAATAATACCAGTATAAAGAGAATAAGTATCGCTGTTTATTGTATTTACCCAAAATAAGACTTAGTCGTTGTTTGTAGTCCTAAGCCTCATGTACTGTATGTTATCTAAAGACTACGAGTACATTTAGTCAATGTCACGATTATTGGGTAGGTAATCATAATCAATTACATTTAGTTTGGAAAACAGGCATTCAATATAAATCCCAACATATAAACTTTAAATATTGTCATGTAAATTAATTTCCAAAGTTTTACGTTTTAAATCAACATTTTGTTATCAATGTAAGAAGTGCTCCTTTTTATTTTATACTTTTAACAGCGGCACTAATACTCTTTACCTTGAGGTATCGGAGACGAAAGACAGTATATTATTTTATTGAGGAAGTTGGCTCAGGCCGCTCGTTAAACGTCGACTGTGGCGATCAAGTTAATCCATTACGATTTTATACTGTCGTAAACGTTTCACGACTCCGTCAACTGTTAAAGTTTGTTTGCTATTATTATAATAAATTCTCAATTGGGTGCGAGAAAGTTTGAGAGAGAATTACAAAGTTGACAAACAGCAAAGTAAAAGAGGTGATAAGTAAATAGTACTAAGTACCAGGACATTAGAGAGTGTCGCGTAGAAATAGGAAGTTTACGTGCGAATTAGCTCGTAACAAGACGGGAGGGTGCTGTAATCCTGTTATCAGTCAGACATCCGCACCGCGGGGCCGTGGGTGGAACTACAACTTTCGTTGTATCCACGCCGAGGCTTATCCCACTACACTTAATTGTACCTCCAAGGTGCTTACGGAGATTACTATCACTAGCCGCTGTCAGCATCTCTTATCCCCCGGAGACTTGATTTAAACATACTCACACATTTTAATGTGGAAAGTTCTGCATTGAATAAATTATTTTTAACTTGTTGGGGAAGCAATTTGTTTTTCTCAATAAGCAAGTGAGAGAACAGCGAAAAGCTCGGAAAACCTTGTTAACTTTTTAAAGCATTCGCTGGCTGCTCATGCATTATTCAGGAGTGGAGCGCCGCGGCGGTATACACACGCACTCGGTGTTTATGTGTTGGCCGTGCCCGTACACGTGTCCACGGCCACCGGAACACCATCACGAGACCGCTACCCTCCTCACAATTGACATTTTGCAAAGAGCCCAACCCTTTGTTATTCGGATGAAATGTGAATTTCAATGAAAACGAGGTTAAAATTGCTCAGCCCCGACATCGCCGTAAAAAAGAGATTTCATTACAAGCCATTGTTGTATTATGATTTTCACGTTCCATTTTCTTGTTAAAGCGAAAATATCTTTTCTCGTCCACTTTTATTTGTGAATTTATGCCTAAAAGAATAAACACTTTGTCTACCTACAGTCCCGTAAAGCTTTTAAAATATCTATTTGCCGAGAGGGTAATTAACTCGAAGTGCTTTTCTCGTGTTTTTCGCTTGCTTTTAGTCAATTAAAAATAATTTGAAATAATATCTACGGCACAAAGACACGAGGGAGCCGCGGCGGGAATCATTTAAAGCTTAAGTAAGCCTCTCAGAGTTAGCATCTTGTTTCATTAACGCGGCATCTTGAGAAATATTCATATGATTCGTGGATCATGAATATTTACATTGCGGGCACGATTTTAAGGAGCAAATTTCGCTGGAGTTTACTCTTTTTAGTATTAAAATTCGTAGAAGTCTTTGGGAAGTTGGGAAATAATTTAATTTATTTGCGGTGGGGTGTGGAGATGGAGAGATAGACACAAAGGCGTCTGGCGTTAAGCTCCTTGTATCTCTCCCCGAGGCGGGATAAAAATCGAGCCGATATTGTGTTCGTAAAGAGCGTTTGGACGGGGATAAATAACACGTTGTCGCCGGGCCCGGGGGTCGGACGATCACGGCCACGCTCTTAGCCGACTCAACGAGGGTTAACTCCATGCATATAGATACATTTTATAAAAATAGCGTGTATCGCATTTCGCATACAAAATAGCAATTCACAATAAGTATTTTGAATTGTCATAACTCGTAATACTCGTACATTCGCAAATAAATCATTCGCTGGAGCGTTTCGTACTTTGAAGAATAAAGGGAGTTTATAATGAAAAGCAGTTTACAAAATCAAACATTGAAGGGAACACGTGCAAGTAAATGAGCGAATAAAGAAGAATAGAATTAATAAAGTCTAAAGGTATAAATCAGATTATTTTCTCCTACCGCTCTTAGCGCAAATTAAATTGCTCCGAACAAAAATGTTTTCAAAGCGTCCTTCCTTTGTTTTTGTTCGATCCTCATGACTTAAGGCAAATTAAAACGGGCAATATCAATTTGACGCGAAGTATAGTTATGACGTTGTCCAATTCGCATTATATCACATTCATTATCGTGTTGATCGTAAAAAGATCTTAGTTAAGAACATTGTTTGCGTAATAAATAATATACTATGTTACCTCGGAAGAGTTCTTCCATCCTCCAAGGCTGTTATATATGAGATCGCGCGTATACGTATGACGGCAATTAAAACGATAAATAAAGAAAATGTTTTATTTAAACCAATACAACGCACGGATATTAAGTTAACAACTAACGAAATAATTAGTATATACTATAATACCTTACCCAGTCAACCCTTGACTGTGTCACGGCGACTGGTCAACATGATGCAGCGGAGCAGCATTTATGTTTGTAAATATACCTAGGAACACAAAAACTAGTAATGATATCCGAGCGCTTAGAAATTAAATTATGTAACATTATATTATTATATTAAGATATAAATAAATAATAATAATCAAAGTAATAAAAAAACGTCTTTACTTAATTAACAATGTCTTTGGTTATTATAAATGAGAGTCAGATTTAGTTGGTTAACTTTTTATTTGATTGTGTCAATTATAAGAAGCTTATAACTCGCCAGTGATTCGCAGAAATATATTTTTTACAGCGCATTAACCTCCAACTTTAGCGGCAACAAAATCGTCGTCCCTCTTTTTTATTGATTTATTTCTCGTGCAATTCAATTTGATTGCTTTTTGAGAACCGGCCTCCTGTATTATACAAAATTTTGATATCATTTAGGATATTTGAACATGTTACGAGTATTATTATTACATTATATATTGATAAATGTCTATGTTTATATGTTAATTTTTGTTGAGTTAAATGATATTAGTGACTTAATGTGATATATATTTTAGATTAGTGATTTTTATGTGAGCTCATTAGTATTTCCGTTATATGTAAACTGCGGTAAGGTATATCTAATAAATAAATATGTTAACACTTCTCCGCATTAATCAAATCCGTTTTCTCTTACTGTCTACTGTAATTATACTGCCTGTAGAATATACTTATTTAGTAAAACTAGATTGTTTAAATGGTCGAAATGGCCGGTCATTTTGAGAATTTCATTTGAATTGTGATATGAAAAATGATATATTTTTCGCTTGCTTTCTTTCCTTTGTGTAGTAAGTTATTCTGAATCCCGAAAATCGCAAAATCTCAAAATTAGTTTCGAAATACCGAGTAAACTTATTTTCTCTAAACTTTTTTGACGATATTCTTTCTTATACTCATAAGTACTTGTAGTTGTATCTAATGACAAAGTGCTTCCAAATTGAATTTCCATATCAACCCCTCAGGCTGCCTATCTTGCAATCTGGGCCGTCCTTCCACACTCGAGCTATATATATCCCGTTTTACACACTTTTCACTTCGCATTCGCAAAGCCCTCAACGAAACAAAGTATCAACAAAGAATCTCGGCGAGATCGTCCTTAGGTTTTTACTAGCCCTTTTGTAATGAAATTAATAATAAAGAAAGTCTTAAAGAATAATGCAACTCGGCTCCAATCGAGATTTACCGCCATCTGCCTTATTCATAAAATACCAAGTTGTATCAACAAAACTCATTATCGAAAAAGCATTTCAATTCAATTTGCAAATTAAATATTTACAAAGTATCGTTTTTATCAAGTATTGGCTTATTTATAAACGTCGAAGAGTAAAAGGAGATACGTTATTTCTGTTCAATCGCTTGTTATTTTTTGCACCACGCTCTGTAAACAGTATTTATCGGCGCAGCCGCTGCCTTTATTATATTCTCATTTATGTTGGAACTTCCCCTCTCAAATAAGAGAGCACCTTCTAAAGAAGAGCAGTGCATATTAAAAAAATATTTTGCCTGCATTTTTATCTCCTCGCCAGCTTTCAAAGGAATATTCAATATTTTTTGTTTGTAAAATGTTTATTCAATTTTCAACGCGGCATACCACGTTTCATGCGAAATTGTATGAAACATGTCAATGTCAAACTATGTCAATTCTGCATAGTAAAAAGTCAATTTGATTTTGAAGCACACGTCTGAAGCAGTATGGAATACGAGGCTGGCGGCGATCGACATATCGTATATGCATTTATTGATTCACATGTTTAGCATAGCCACAGTTGTTTGTTAACGTAGTACATGTGAAATATTTTGACGTTGTGCGATGAATGATGTCTAATTTCAAAGCGGCGCAGTTTGTGTGAAGTGCGCATTAAATTACTAAAGCACGATGGAGGGTGTTATATTTTTAACATTCATGTTTGTATTAAAAATTTAAAGATGTCTTCCGTGTTACAACCGTGACTCCGAGGCTAATTGGGGGGATTTGAAAGGGCGCGTTTATTAAAAGGAAAGAGGCCCATTTTCTTTGAAAGAAGTTGTAAAAACTGAAATACGGTGATTAAAGCATGTTAAAACCCATCTTTCAACCTTAATTGTAATTGAAACGAATTTCGTTTCAGTTATTCCTGTTTTAATTACCAGGGCCTTAGTGATGGGGGGAGATTTTATTTTTAATTAATCTCGTTCGAGTTTCCAACGAGGGAGCGATTGTATTCAGTTTTGCGATAAAATTGCTTTTATATCGTTGTTTATAGGTGGATTATCGAATTCGACACATTATTTGTCTTTACGTCCTCCAACAAACTCGCTTTATCAATTAAGTTCATTACAATCTCTAAATAAACTAAAACAATAATTAACTTTACATACATTAATTCAATTAATTAGTCGCGAAGTTTACGAGCACGTTTATAGACACGAAATAATATTTCGTTACTAAGTTACAAGCTCATAATGCCCGTTGATAATATCTGGCTGGTACGACTGAGTTTATCTGATCCGAACGTCAATCGACGCGTGAAGTTTCTGTACTTTTTTGTTAGTGTCAGCCCGAGAATGCCATTGCGCGTTGAAGGGGTTGAATAAACGAATATTGAAACCGTTACGTGGTATCAAATCGAATTGTACAAAGTTAATTAGAGAGTGTCAGCGTTGAGTAGGGTCTGAGCCCCTCGGTACGAATGCGTAGTAGCCGCGCGGGGCGATTGTGTTCCCTAATTATTATTTATACACGGATCACGTCCTAGATTCCTTTAAAATTATACGATCGTTTTATGAATACGCACATGGTAGCGGTGTTATTAATATGCAGGATAATATTGGCATAATAACATTAATAACGCATGCCTTGTGTCACCACGATTGCTCTATAGATAATCTACATTATGGAGTGATGTTGAAAGTATAACATTTAAAATATACCGTAGTGATTGCTTTCTGTATTAAAATGTGTTAAATGACGGTTATTGAATCATTTTATTTGACAGTAAGTGCTTTTATAAATATTTTTTTCAATCTTTAAAGTTTACAACAGTGTACAACTTCTTTCCAAGGAGGCGAATTTTATTAACACAGTAAAACTATCTTTTAAAATGTTCGGAATTCAAAATTGCGACAAAAAACATCATAGTTTTATTCTTTATTGAATTTTAAATTCAATCTCTTTTACCATTGACGGGCTGCCAGTGCCATGTTAATATCTTTATGAGTAGGTTAGGTACAAAGTACTACAATAGTAGACACTTTTATGAGGCACTTAATTTTAATTTAATTACAAGGTATACACATAAAGTACCATTAATGCATATCTCTAGAAAACAAGCTGAAATTATTTTATAATTTTATTATCACAGAGACAGCTTTCTTTAAATTCATTTCTCGTTTTGAAAGTTAATTTAAATGGTAATTTTCCCCGGCAAGTGGGCCACGGTGTTAGAACAGTTTCCTTGTAGTTACTTCGGGTGGATACGGTTATTTTCCGAGAACAAAGGCTACTCGCTGCTTCTCTTTATCTTTTTCTTATTACACTTGGCGAAACTTCTTTTAAGTCGTAATGTTGATGTGTTCTAGGCCATTAGCTGGCAAGAACACTCTCTTTGTCACCACTTATTCCGCATAGCGGAGAATTAATGTACCGTCCCGAGTAGGTGGTGTATAAACAACACGGTGGGTAGCTAGCAGCTCGCTCCGCCCTGGTATTTATTGCTCCTGGCACCGCTCTCGGCCATCTACCAGGCTGCCATAAACGCGAACACTAAAACGTGCCATTACCTAAATTATTTTAATGACGTATGTTCTCCTAGTTTATTGGATTGTAATTCGGTTACACTGTTGGGATGCATTCGCTCTCTATCTCTAGCGGTCGGTTTATTGCCAAATGTCAGCTTTAATGGCTGCGATTTGTCACGCTCCACTCATGGCGCATGTGCAGCGATTGCAAAATTTTATTATAATTTAGTTATTATACGAGAATGAGTTGGCTCTCGAGCGTGAGGTTACAAGTCATTAGGCATGTCGGAGGGTGTCGTTCGTCGAAACACTTTCCTGTCGGCTGCGGCTACAAATTAGTTCCTGAGACGCGCCACAATGAAAAATCTTCAAACGACTCCCTTCGGCGTCTTAATCGAAGCCGGCGCGCTCATTACGTTCCCGCTCCGACTCTTTTGTTCCTGTCGATTGTGAATTGATTTACTCGCTATTGTTTTCATACGTTGCACCAACACCGCCGCCACATCGATTTTATTTGCGTCCGATATGCACGATAGCGCACGTGCCTGAGCTATATTGAAATGTAAATTTGATTCTTTTCTGCGGCAGTTTTTTTCGTCCAAATTTCCGCTATAAAGTGAGTTCGTTTGTCAAGATAAAACGGCAGCTGGCCGGGTCCCGACCCCTCCTGTTTGCAGTCAACTAGCAGGAGCGAACATTGAGCGCGGCTCATAACTTCGCCGACCCCTCTATAGTTGCGCACAACACCGCCCCACCCTCTCACTAAACTTGTAACGTTCTCATCGCCGCTCATAAAGGATTTAATAGCGATGTGGCGTGTCCAAATGTTAATATGTTTTGCGGTTAAACTGTACGTTTAAAGTGGGTATTGTTTCTGTAACGGGCGCGCGCCAAGTGTACCCAGTGTACCCAGTGGGCGCAAGACGATCACACATTTGTCATTCATCTAACAATAAAGTGTTTAATTTTATTTATAGGCAAGGCGTGGGTGTGAGATAATCGATTACATTTGCTCTTATCGCGTTTGATACATTATTCAAACATATGACTTCATCTCCATTATTATTGTAAACTGAATACTTTATGAAATACTTATAATATCCTAGATAAGTGTCATTTATCTTATCATGTATGTTATAGTACTATTACTCAGATGTGGGTAGATTATATTCTGACCAATCCAATCCAGTCCATATCGTTTTTCGATTATTATTACATCCTGAAACGTGAGCAGATTATTATGCCCAACGTCTGACAATTCACATAAAATTTTGTTATTTTTCCGTCGGTACATTTTGAACTCGTCGTCTTGTGCATACCTAGGAAAAAAAGACTAAGTAAGTTATCTTCATAGAAACACAGACAAAATCGACTTATTGGAATCGGAGATGTTGTGTACAGCACTAGCTAATCGAGAATTCGAAAATAAACATACTCCTTTGCAGTTCATTTTCAACCTATTCAATGGGCGGTTAGGTAGTTGGCGTCAACAGCAAATGCAACGTTGTAAAACAAACCTGTTCATTAGGTAGAGCGATGAAAACGGATTTTAAAATCACTATAACAAAGTTCCTATAAATTATAGTCAGTAATTATAGTTCCTATAAATTATAGTCACTATAATAAAGTCACTATAATTTTAAAGTCACTTGTTTACGATTGCAAAATGTTTGTAATCACGCAAACTCGTGGTTAGTTAATGCTCTAATAGTACTTACGAATATCATTCACATGTGTTCAAAACGTGACTCGTGCATCTATGAAGATAACCTACTTGTCTTTTTCTACAATGTCTTGGGTCTTCTCGGATTCTGTGTTCAAGTGCTAAAGTAGTCGGGTACAGAAGGACTAAAGTTCTCAGTTTGCGATACCATTAACCATGTGCGTGAAGGAGACGGGGTAATATCGTCGCACCGGTCTCATATCGCGCCCTCCGAATGTAAATGGCTTCATTTGATTATGTTCCGCGCCGTAAACGCGTCTCCTTACATTTATGCAATCCCAGTGAGTACCAGGCCACTGTCGTAACGATTTTTCCACGACAAGAAAACGCTCGAATGAAAATCAAACAATTTTACAGTCCCATTTTCAATTCAAATTTGGACTAAGATAGTTTTTTGTAAAGCCCACCCAAACCGCTTTAACGGCGCGAGCTTTGAGATGCGAGAGACTTTGTTTCACAAACAGAATAACAATTACTGATACAATTTTCTTTGAAGTCTACTATTCTTTCTGGCTTAATATTAGTAACTAAATTAAACTAACTTTTGCGTTAAAAGGCGTTTAAGTGAACATCTTTCAGAAAAAACACAGATGTTGTAATCACTTTATTATCACTGACACTGTATCACACTCAGGATCAGGACACTCAATCGCTAATGAGACGAAGTAAGATAAGTGTAATGTTGTCGTTTAAACTGTATTTTTACAATATTAATGATATATTTATTACATTTTTTATGTTGTGTGTTGATTAGTTGTCTAGAAAACTAGAAAAATAATGTGAGAGTTATAAATGTACCGAATCCAAGCATTTTGCTATAAAAACTAGCCTTTGCCCGCGACTTTGATCGCGTGGTCTGTGTTAACCCGGTTACAATCTACCTATATTTGTCAAGTGTCCATGTAACTGAGTAACAAAGATCCAAACTTTAGCAATTTATATATTAGTGGGATGGATTAAGGAGCATAATTTGAACATTTTTCTTTTCGGAAGTCTGGTTAAAAATTTCCGTATTCCGAAATACAACGAAAACATGTCTTGAAGAAGTACGAGTAAATGTGTAATTAAACAATAGCGAATAAACAGATTGATGTAAAACTAGTAGTTATGTCTGTTCTTAAACTTATTCTTCTTAACTTATTCTTAAAATAATTAAGGACCAAATTGCATAATCAACTTCTGTCAAGTTTAGAATCGACCGTGATACTATAATTATACAAAGAACAATTAATATTCATGTCTATTTGGATACAAGGACGCTAAAATCGACTATGACTATAATCTTAAGATTTTTTAAATTTAAACCTTTTATTAACTACGTATTTGGGCTTTTTGGATTCAAGATATTTCTTTACTTCAATTAGAGTTTGACGGAAGCATAAGTTAATCTGATAGCTTCCCGGTGGTATTTACACGTGTTACAAAATGCGTGTCAAGGAGAGTCGTCCTTTGTAGATCTTCGCTTTAATTTAGCTCTGCAATGCTCTGGGGAGATCATTACTGTGGAAGCTACTCGCTTTACTCAAATTTAGCATTGCATTAACATTTAAAACTTTCAATAACAGTTTTATTAAACAATGCACTAACCGCATAATTAATACCGCAGCTTTGTATTGCAACATTGTTGCTGCAAACTAATTACAATTTTGGCCACAATACACTGCACGTGTAATTAATAATTCTTTTACTCAGAGGGTATTCATTAGTCCGTGTAATTATCTCTGTCACTACGAATAGTTCCAGATTCATTAAAAACTGCCTCCTGTAAGATTTATTTGAACAACGTCCAGTCGCGTTTGAACTCTATTAACATAAGCTTAAACGAGTCACGTAATAAATTTAAATGGATTCGCACAAATTTTGTGAATCCGTGAATTCATGAATATGCTTTGTATAGTCATAAATTTGTTACAATTAAAATGCTTATATTTTTGTAATATTCAGGGTCAGGGTTAGGTCAGTATTTTTAACGTCCCACTGCAAGGAACCGGTGTCACTAGGAGGATTCGGACCATAATCCACTACGCGGGCCCAGTGAGGATTGGTGGAAACACATGCTCCACATTTTTATTAATCCACTTTTTTCTTCATAATGTATATAAATAATTTATATACATCTTCTCTATTATAACCCAAACCATCAAACATATTTATGTAGGTATATTCAAAAGAACAACTTTTGGCTTAGATGACCTTTATCCCTCTGGTCTTAGTCTGTCGTTTAGAGCAAGCTACATCATCCAGTACAAACCACAATTTGTAATCCATTGCGTTCAGATTTGAGCTGGACGAGAGCGAGTCTTCACTCTTTATGAAATGCTTCGAACCAGACTTGGGCTTTTCTACTTTTATGCCCTTCTGTTGGAAAGTCCGCGATAAATTTTGGAAATGACTATCCCGGAAAGACTTCATGACGCGACCTAATATAGTTATCTTGATGTCCTTTAACGGAAGCTAGTACATTTTTCTCGCAAAAATGAAGCTTTGTAGCTCAATGATAGGACACGACTCACGAAACCATGATTGATGCTGGACGTTGGCCGTGTTGCACTCTCCCGGCCGCTCAGGAGGATTCTTTAGGGTTGTAACCGTATACACTATACACGATCATTTTGTACTCTTCAGTTCTAATTTTTTTTTCATCAGAAGAAAGGAAGAATGTTTCCCACTGTATCTTAAAAGTAGGCTTTTTGATCGATCCTTAACTGCACTGTCCACTGTCTGAATCTCAAAAGATTGAGTAAGAGCACATCCTATGTACCGGCGACAGGCACCTTGTATCGATTTTCGTTTAATGCTTTGCCCAATAATAGAATATTTATTGTGACTAATAATAGAATAATAATAACATAAGTCCGTGTGCATGTGGAGGCCGGCAGTGGATACGTGGATACTGAAGAGCTGGTTGCACTGCGCTATTGTGCGAAAACGTTCTAGCCGATTTAACTTCATTTCATGTGATAATTTATTTTTTGTGGTATGAAAATTGTGATCCTCAAAGTATCTTGAAAATCACTGATATTGTTACTTTGAACAATGCTATCATCGCAAACGTAGTTTCTTTAACACCTCACTCCACTTTAAATTTGTAATAAATAACACATTTTGTAATAAACATCTTATTAAAGTATGTTAATGGCATAAAATATGATAAAAACTGTCCAAGATTTTAATAGAATAAACCACATTTCACTGTATATTGAGATTTGAACTGTATGGCAAGATTATTCGTGACCAGCTAACGAGTTTAACAGCTGGTGCCTTTTCATGTCACAATTATGTGCGATGACCATTTCCTTTATTGGTGGAGACGTTTCTTCTTCTCAACTGTTCAAAGGTGCACTATAGTAATTCAATATTATCTTAATTGCAAAGCATACATTTTATGTTGCCGTTTCAACGTCATTTGGATGCTAATGTTTATATATTTAAATGATAGTCTGCCCGCCGCGTCCCAAGTCATTTTATTCCATTAGTAAATCGTTATGCTGCACCACTTTGGCACGAATAGGTCTTTAAATAGTATTGCGTTATTATGAAACTAATCCAGCTGTGTGTTTAATCAAGGTTGCTATATTCAAACGCATTAGATATAATAAATGGCTGCCATTTCAATTTGAACTCGTGAATTTAAGTTATTAAAAGAGTTAATCACGATTTAAATTAAAAGTAGATTATACCGGATCAGTAATTAAGTAAGTTATCATAAATAATTACGAATGCAGTTAATTATTTCGCCTAATATGAATTATGTTTGTGAATATTATTAAAATGTCGAAGTTTCTGTCCACGGATAGTAGTTGACTGCCACAGCGCTGATATCATGTTAGTGTTGTAAAACCCAGCGTTGAGCGTTCAATGCTCGAGTGCCGAGTGAGCGCTAATGAACTTTTAAGACTAGCATTAAAGGCTAGTAAACCCTAATTAAAAACCCTTTTAGTTAAAAGCTAGAGTCTAAACCAGTTAAGGTTAAGGTTCAATAGCACTAGCATAGCGCGCCAGCGTTCTAGCGCTGAAGCGTTCAGCGCTCGTTTTAACAACACTAGATCATGTAGATAATAATTTGTACATTGTCCTATTCTTTTTTTTGTGTCAATAATCCTTGAATAATACTACTAAGTCATGATCTATCTAAATTCTAAATCCGTTCATCCGTCGCATGATGTTGGAAACAGTCATCCGAATAAAACGTTTGCACCAATTCCAAAGATCCAATTGAGTCGAAGCGATTGGGAATTTGAGAAGAGGCCCCAGACAAAGATAAATCTTCCGCACATAGTATGTATTTGTGTCCTTGCAGATACGAAGAATGGGTGTAGCGTGAATAACATACGATATGTGGAAACATTTAGGAAGATTGTTTTTAAAATGATAGTATAAATTGAGTTTCAGACGGAGTTTTAGTTTACTTTATGAGATCGTTTATTTATTGTATGTGTAATTAATCTGTATTTAATGTATATTATTGTACAAATGTTCGAGATTTAAGAAATATTCGAAAGTATGGCTGTCGACGAGCCAATTAACAGACGTAAAACGTATACACATAAAAACTTTGTGATTTATTGTGGGGATAAAAAATACATACTGCAATACATGCATACATACATTACATGTAATACATACAAAATACGTACATACAATGAAAAGAAAATACTTAAATCTAAAAAATTATCTAAACTTAAAAACAAATTATTATTTGTTGTACAAATTTGGTCCCTGTGGCAAGGTAGTCAAGTTTGAGAGTCGAGGGATTGACTTTTTAAAAAGACGACACGTCTTCACAGTACGACCGTTCTTTATTAAGTGTTCTACAATGGTTTCTTATGGTATAAGGTACACTCGCAGGTGGGCGACTTAGACTAAACAATAAACATCCTATTGCAACGTTGCATTAGATTACTCTTGACACGTATGTCCTTTATACAATGTTGCAATCAGATTCTGCTGACGCGGATGTTATGCGTAAGTGTAGGGTGCATAACTAGGTAGCCAGCGTGCTGGCGACATTGCTTCGCTGGATTGCTAGACTAATGCGTTGTGGGAGGTAGCGAGGTAGAGGTAGCAAGGTGCGAGGCCAGCCCTACGATCGCCGGTGCTGTCGACCAGGCGCATTGTGAGGTCCTTAAAGAATAAGTGCGCACTAGGACCTCATGGGCCGAGGGTCTCGCCACCGAATGCAATAAAAATATATTCAGGGCCGATATCTCTGTATTTAATAGTCTTACGCCTTTTTGCCACCTCCGCCGCTGCACTAGCCTTCGCGCAGGTTCCGTGGAGGTGGGATGGAGCTAGCGAATCAACGCCAGTCGCATCTCACAACGGGTCGGCCCATCTTCCACGGAACCAGTGACAAGTCGTCAGGTCTCTGATCATCGTCCCGTACGATTCCGTTCGGTTCTAATAAAACCGGTACGTTGACGGAAGCAAGAGAACGACGTAAGATGTCATTAACTTAGATTTATTTGTCATTCAAACATACTTGAATGGGAGTTTAAACTTTAATACATAACCTGTTGCCTAGAAATAAAACGATATGTCGAAGTCGATAGCTCTATACACGATATGAAGATACTGAGCAATTAATAATAAAGTGGTAATTTGTACGAGGCGTATTCGAAAAGTAAGGGCCGTTCGCTTATATTTCAAAATCGACAAGTCGTAACACGTTTAAACTTGTGCATATCTGTAGGGCAGGGCGGGGTCACTTGAGCATGATTTTGTTCAAATCATTGCAGGGCCCTGTTAAAGAATAAATAAAACCATATTTATTCTTAAATTAGTTCTTTATTTATTTGGCAGTGTAATGTTATCAACAAACTTTGGTAAATGCGCTGTTTTCAAGACTAAATCAACTTATAATAAAAAAAAGTCAAATGGCTCAATCGACCCCATAGGCGGGGCCTATTGAACCACCCAAAGGGGTCTATTGAGCCCGTGGACATAAAAAAAAATAACATATAGAAACATCAAATTCAAGTAACAATCTTTCTTAGATATATAATAGAAGTTATATTAAAACATAACAATCTTATAAAATAAAGCCTGTGACCTATAAGTTCAGTCACTTTTACAGTTCATGCAAACATAAACTGGACCTGCACCAGAAGTACACTTAACATGAGCCCAATCACGGCAACCAGTGCACTGTAGCCACTGTTCTCCTGGAAGACTATCTGAATAGGCCTCAACGCACACCAGACAGAAATAATCGCCCTCTTCGGTATCCAGCGGATTTTGTGCACTTGGTTTTACTTTTTTCTTCTTATTCTTCTTATTATTTTTCTTATTATATTTAATCTCCTCATCAGACTCTGAGGAACTTTTAAAAATTGCTTTCTTAACTGTCTTTTTCTTGGCCTTACCTACCTTCTTGCTAGATTTGATTTTCCTTTTGCTTTGTTCTAAAGCAAGCGCGTCTTTCTCAGGTGTATCTGTCAAAACAGCAGAACTTCTCTTTTTTCCTCGTGTTTGTTGTTTTCTGGGTCCTGCTTTAGGAAATGGTCTTACAACCTCAGGTGAAAATGAAGCATCGCCTTTGGATGTAGATGGTATGTCAAAATTAGGTGTTCGGTTTTCTTTATTGTTGGACGGCTCTTGAGTTGCTGATGCAGTGGCAGGTAATGGCAAAAGCACAGACGTTTCTACCTCCACCTCAACAGTCGCCGAAGATGCTCTTATTTGAGGCCCTATAGATTGCATCTCTGTGTCTTCCTCTGTTGTATGGCTACCTTCTGCTTGAGATTCTGGTTCCGGACGGTCTGTTACATACGATGCCATAAAATCGTCTTCGGAGAAAATGTCACTGTTAAAAGGGTAAATACCCGCTTTCTTAAAACCATTCATTATGTTCGTCGGTGTCATTGCCAATGGAAGAGCTGTCGCTACTATTTTTGGTATATCATAAATTGAAATAGTTTTGCCCGGATTACTGCGAAGCCATGCATCATGTACCGACGAAAGATATTTTTTGAAAGGCCCATAGACAGAGACGTCTAACGGCTGTAACTTGTGGGTACAGTGAGGTGGATATGAGAGCATTACCACCCAATTATTTTTGGCAAGTTCAACCGTTTTAATAGCTAAATGTGATGAATGGTTGTCCAACAATAATAAAATAGGTGATTCCTGGGTTGGTTTCAAATGGTCAATAAAGTGTTGCATAAAATCGTAAAATTCATCATCAGTTACCCAACCGCTTCCATTACCGCGTCCAATGCATTCAGGAGGTCCATTTGCAACGAAATGGTCCTTAAATTTCTTCCGGGGAAATATAAACATCACAGGAACCGTATTACCAGTTGCTGACGCAGCTCCAATCACAGTTATAGTAGTGCCCCGTTCTCCTGAGGTTACAGAGCCAACAGTATGCTTTCCTTTGGCTGCTATAATTTTGCCCGGTTTCATGACTGTCGGAACCCCGGTCTCATCGATGTTCCATATCCTGGAAGGCGGGAATTTATACTTATCCATAACCGTGGCCAGCTTGTCATAAAATAGTTTGACATTCGTTTTATTAAATGATGTCGCCCTTCCTAAGCTAGTCGGCTCTGGTTTTCTAATAGATAGTTCTGTATTTCTCTTAAGAAAAGCGGATAACCAATCTTTTCCCGCTAACTTATTTGTATGCCAACTGTCAGGGAACTTTCTGTTATATTTCACGGCGCATTCATAAGCAAGTCCGCGTACATCTAATGGAGTTAACCCATAAAATATAGATGCAACTTTCAGTATATAATCCTTTAACATTTTTTCTTGTTCAATTGAAAAAACCTGCCGTGCGTTTGTGTATTGCTTGAACACATCAGAATCAGGGTTAGCTTTTAACATATTGACATACCTGGAAAGCGTAGTTCTGTCTATTTTGTTATCTTTAGCCGCTTTTCGGATACTTTTGCCATTAATTACCTCATCTGCAGCATGTTTCATCTGATCTTTGGATATATTAGCACGGTCCGTTTTCCGCTTGTAAGTTCGCATCCTGAAGAAGAAACAATGAATGTAGAAATATTTATACGTGGTGTGACTTAACATCTGTTTTTAAACCTCGGCAGGTAATTATTTAGCATAGCATTTAACCCTAAAAAATACCTGCATAATATAAATAATGCAACCAAAAATCAAACTAAAAATATGGGGGTCACTTGAACATGGCTTATTAGACCCCCGTTGCTTTGACTCAAGTGACCCCTTTCCCAAATTACTTCTAATTTGCCGAGTCACTCAAAAACCATCGCTAATTGTATAATTTTGATATTAGTAACGTTTGTAAACACTATTTTGAATGCAAAATACACTTACCTGACTGCCGTACGTCCACAGACATATGTTTGAAACCAAAATGCACCGAAGCGATGTTTTTTTACTTTTGGCGCCAAATTAACAACACTGTCCACGTACACTTAACTCGAACGCCAGCCGGCGACTAAAGTACCGGCGACTAGGTTCACTAACCCCCCCGCTTCGTCACACGTCACAAGCTTGTATCTATCATGCAGGGTTCGTGTTCATAGGTGGTGCACTAGACCCCGCGGCTCAACAGACCCCGCCCTGCCCTACGTGCACTACTCGTGCAGCTATTTCAGGTGTTATTTTGATTCAGTAGTCATTTGCCTATCTGTGCGTACAGTAAACAATGTCCGCGATAATTGTTGCTCCCGCCAGCTGTGAATTTCGCGCTGTAATAAGATTTTTGTGTGCAAAAGGATCTTCAGCTGCTGAAATTCATCGAGAGTTATGCCTAGTTAATGGACCTACTGTAATGAATACTGTATGACCTACTGTACAACATAAATGTTATATAATATTTTTGTGTTACAACGTATAAATTAAATGAATTCTAATTCTGTGTTCGCTAATCACCGACCAGTCATAATACGTATGTATGCATAATTAAATTAGATAATCTACATATAAAAGTTGATCGCATTTCAATATAGGTAGGTGTGTTTCCTATTCATAAATGCAAATAATATACGAATATCTCTAAATGTATAGTTATTTGCAGTCGTAAAAGAATTTAAGTATTTATTTTACAGAAATTGATGTTGAAATGAAAACAACCGCAGTAATTCGTAATTGAGAACCACAAAACGTGAACACGCAATAAATCACCGCGTAGGTATTAAATAAATATCAGCTTTTGAAAGACACGCGGTTTCGTTGTTGGCGTTAAATTAAAATGAAGTTTATTTGATTATTATCATTCACTTGCGAGTGTTAATACCTCTATAATTATTATTACAATTAACTCAAGGTGTAATAAATCAATATTCATTAATATAAGCAATTATATAATTTATTTTTAATATGTAGTGCACTTTAAAACACCCAACGCCTGCAGTCTCAGAATTAAATCTTTGTATTTACTGGTGGTTAATCGATATAAAGGATAAAGAAAATCACTATTATTGAAAGATTTGATGATTGATTACTATTTGAGGGATTATCTTAATTCATAGTTTATTAAGTATAGAATAATATAAATACAATATAATATGTTACGGTTAATGTTCTAATTAACCTATCCGCGCATCTACGTGTGGATAGAGCTAGGCATTATCCAGATAAGAGCTTTAGATAAAGTCCGAAATTCAACAAAGATATTCCTAACCAGAAATCTTTCCTACCCAAAGAAGATTTGGCTCGTTTAGGTTGGAAGTCACCTCAGATTTCGTGGTTATTTTTTAAACACCGCGAAAATCTTTCCTGATCAGAAACAATTTGCTTAAAATAATTCATATGCTACTTTGTTCAAAGCCCTTAGGTTCTTCCACACACCTAACATTAACCGTAAAATGTACAATATATATACAAAGAATATATACTAACGGTAATGGCTGGAGGAAAAGAGCGGAGGATTGGAGAGACCTGTAGCCAGCAATGGAGAGAAATAGGTGGATAAATAACAAACGGATAAATCTATCCTTTCGCTATATAACAAACATCCTCGCCCTTGCTCCAGAGATTATTACACAGCTCTACAAAATATTTTTTTTTGTCTTTGGGATCATTTCATGATTTTTCTATTAATTATGCACCAAAATCAAGGAAAAAATACCCCTATCCCGTTTAAAGTTTGCTTTTGTAGTGGTTATAATAACAAAACAGATTTTCGAGTTATTATAGAAACATTCAATAATTTTGGTATATTTAAACACACCGCGCAAAAAGGAGAGATATTAATACATTAGCGTGGTGCCTTCAGATGGCGTTTAAGTCAAGAATAATAGTTAGTGTTTTGTACAAGCCGCAAAAAGGTTAAATGTCATCGCAATGTCATCGCGAGAGTGTAAATATGATGTTATTGCATTTTGTTATATATGTGGCACATTTATAAAAGTGCGAGATAAAAAAATCAAATTGGACAAAAGTGAGATGCTTTGTCAAGCCTACGAAGCCTACTTTGACTGCCCTATTCGGAATCTAGACAAGCCGTGGACTCCAAATGTTGCTTGTAGTAACTGCACAAGATGTTTAGAAGGTGAACAGTTTTCCGTGAAAAAAATATTATTATAAAAAAATATTATTACTATAAATATGTTGATTGTTACTTTGATCTATTTTAGGTTGGTATCGAGGCGAAAAAAGAAATTCGAAATTCGCAGTATCGACAATTTGGCAAGAACCACTAGATCACGTTAATGACTGCTATTTTTGCATAGTAAATCCACGTAAAAGACGCAGTGGCAGGAATGCAAAACCAATAGAATATCCTGACCTCGCTTCTCCTTCTGTTCCAATTTTACACAGCCCACAATTTCCAGTACCTGAACCTCCTAAAAAAATATTATCTCATACAAGCTCATCTCAAAGTTCAAATAAAACTATTTTCTTAGGTTTTCGCGATTACTATACATAGCAATTAAACAACACCGTGGTCACCCCGTGACCACGTCCACTGCAAAGTGTTTGAAACGTCGGGATATAAATAATGTTAAATATACGCGATCTAAACCGTTCGAAGTTGTTTAATTGCTATTCAAATAAAACTGTTGAAAATGAAGAATTTTTAGCGTCACAATTAAAAATTTAATTTAAATTTAGAAACAACATGGGAGCGTACTCAGAAGAACAAGGAGAACGTTTTCATCAAGATATCATGGACTTTGAACGCCGTTATCAAGCCCAATATAATGAAAATATGATGGGGGACTATATTTGGGATTTAGCAAGAGAAAGTACTCATGAACATAAAAAAAAAGAGTAGCACGGTTCATTTTTAAACTTTTATCAATAATTCTGTAAGCTGATATAATAGTTTAAGTTAATAAAAATAATGTACAAAGGTATTTGTTTTATTTTTGCAACAGATAAAAATTAAAATCGACGATTTTTAAAAAAACCGTTTAACATTCTCCTGGCTACAAAAGCAAACTTTTTCATGAATTTTTTTTTTCGGATGACTCGATAAACCTATCGTAATTTCATACCCTAATTTCAAAGTCAAAAATCGTGTTGACCTGTGTTATGTAGGTGATGTTAACCTCGTACAGCGACTACCAGCTTCTCAATGTATTCGTGACGCAAAACTGAACTCTTTATGCTAATCAAGAAATCCAATCAATCTTCTGTTACTCGTGTCAATTAATGGCCGCGTTTCCTTGTTTTCAGGAGACTGCAGAAGTATGCGTGGGCACGTCAGTGGGCACAATCACGGAGCCGGACTGTCTGGGCCCCTGTGAGCCTGGTACCTCGGTCACGTTAGAGGGCATCGTGTGGCACGAGACGGAAGGTGGTGAGTTGTTACTAGCGCACGAACGCAAGCACCGTAGCGCTCGCTCTCATACTCACTGCACGCTTCTACACGCCTGGTCACCCCGCTTCGCGATCCATTAGTCTTTTTATCTATTTTTATTGATTAACATCAGAGGTTGATGGATTCCCAGAGTTATTATTTTTTGAATCTGGAAAATATAATTTCCCGTTTGGTCCGATCATTTAAATAACAAGATTTAAATTCGATTTTTACATCATTTTAAACAACATGGGACTAATACATTAGCTATCCAATACAACCGATATGAAAATGTAATAGAACTTGATGGTACTTTTTTTATAAAGTCAGCACTTTGCAGCACTAACAATACAAATAATAATTTATTACTTCAGTTAGTTACGTCTAGGATACTACTAATTTAATCATCAACATTTTAACGTGACATGTTGGTTGCTTTTGGTGCTAATTTTCCTTCGATTACACTCAAGCCAGTGGTTTCTAAAGAATCCTAAAGAACTAAAGTTCTTTAGTGGATTATTAAGATTTCATTTTGTCGATAAAAGCATGGATCCCAATTTTTGTTTAGTCATCAAAGATGTATGCGGTCGAGCATTGTCGTGATGGAAAACTACATCTATTTTATTCATTAATTCCTGGTCATTTTTCTTCAAATGCTTGTTTCAATTTTACTAATTGCTGACAGTGAAACGTCAGAATTAATCGCTTGGCCATGTGGCAAAAGCTTGTAATACACAATGATGCCTTTCCAGTCCGTACCATACACATAACATGACTTTGATCGGAGTGAGGCCTGGCTTTGGATCTATTTGGGATGGCTCACCTCGCTTAGACCAAGATCGTTTTCGAACATTGTTATCGTAGGTGATCCACTTCTCATCGCCTGTTACCAATCTCTTCAGAAATGTGTCGATTTCATTTCGTTTTAGCAACATCTCGCATATGGAAATTCTATTTATCTAGCTTTTTTTACAAGTGGATGCTAAGCTCTTCCACAATTTGATGACTGCTTATGTGTCGATCTGCTTCAATTTTTTCAACGATAACATCAACATTTACCTTAATAGGACGACCACAGCGAGGAACATCATTCACATCAATTTTCAATCTCCCATTTCTTTTAGATCACTAGAAGCATTCATACTTTTGTCGAAAAAAAATTGTAAAACAAATCTAATTTTCTTCCTATTAACTTCCATTTTAAAATTCCAATGTAATCCAAACTTGTATTTTCAATTTGCCGCCATTACAAAAAAGCCAGCTGTCAAACGGTATATCACTTTCTCACCAGTGATCAGTGTTAACAGAAATATAGCACACTAAAGTCATACGTTCAAAAAGGCTGCGAACTTTTCCCTACAAGCGAACCTATTACAAGCCCTCTATTGGAACATTGGAAAACTGGGCGTTCCCACGAGAGTTGAAAATGTTTCAGAATAAATTAAACAACACCAGGTTTTCAATATGTAGTCAACGTGGACTTTAAAAAATTTTCAGCCAGATTTTTCGCTTGTTAACGAGGCTTTTCAACATTTTTGCTGAATCAAAATGTTAGAGATATTTATTCATAGCTGTATGAAAAATGATATGCAATCGCTACAAATGTTGAGTTGAAAAAAAAAAACTACGTCGTGCATCCCTCTAAACAAAACGAACTTCGTTAATAGTACTACGTTCAAATTTAATAATCTTATAAACTGTACTTCATTACGGACCTTATTATTACAAAAACTTAAAAGTCATTTAAACAAGCTAATGACTCCAATAACAATCGCTATGAATAATTACGCTGTCTCAAGACCTATAATAACAGAACGACCACTTTCAAACGCAATATAATTAAAATTTATATCGCTCTTTATATTAAATGTCGGTAGGTACTCCAACTTTTTATGTACTTCATGTCTACATAACAGTCTCGTGTTTCCTCAGTGTCATTTATTTATAGCTGGAAACCGTATGAATATACATGTGGAGCATAAACACAGGAGTCGATGAGAGTTACCAAGCGCTTATTAGCAGTAGATAGCATCGCGGTATATTTATTGACCCGGTCCATATAAAGGCGATACGAGAGGCTTTACACCTTTTATGTTCTCCTGGTGGTAAATGGCTGACCGCTTCATGCCGTTTAAATAAATAAAATTAAATGCCGAAATGAAATGACGATGGAATGGAACGTTTATAATAAAAAATAAATAAATTCAGAGATTTTTCTCCCGCATTTCATAACTTCGTGTAAGTACGTTTGTTTACGAGTATGTATGTATATTATAGATTAGGCACTTGCGTGTTTTCTCGACAATTCCCTTGTAATGAATAGTGTGTTGTTTCTGGAAGAATTGACTTAGAAGAACCGTTTTCATGACTATTATAAACAATAATTCAAAATATTTTGATGTTACTTTAATAAAACGGAAACAGAATCAGTATTTTATTAGGACTGCAATCAGTCAAGGTAGGATAAGTAGGATGGGTACTTTAGCATACAGCATGGCTATTTTAATTACCTCATACAGTAGAAAATAATATGTTGTAGGCACCGTGCAGGTATTTATCCTCAAGATAAATCATACAATATGACTGGTGAGAGTCTATGAAGACTGTTTAAAAGACTGATTTACTTAAAAGTCTCATATTACTTCTTGCATAACTTATATTAATTTGCTTCTTTGTTCTTCTACCGTACTAACTGGTCCAACTTAGAAATGTTTTTGAGCTTCTTCTATTCACTATTTCTGTTGGAAATAACAGTATTTAAAGTTGTGAAATTTGATCAGACTTATCTCTGGCACAGGTTATTTTGATGCACCCCATAATGTTGTCCTGAGATCCGATCTTTTATCATTAGGTGGAAAATAAAAGAGAACACAATGTAATGCGAGAGCTCAGCGCACACGTCTCGAACGCCATTAGAGGGCCACGCGCAACACAATGCCGCTCCCCGGCGTTTCGCGTAATTATTATAAAACATGATAATAAATCACCATCTGCTCGCTTCTGTTGCCACTTCCAAATTTATCCGGCCGCCTGCTAGCTGGGCGGGGTGCGGAGCGGGGGGAAGCCAATTCACGCCCTTCCTCTTCAAGCTTATTTATTTTGAACTAATGGCGCCGACGAACTTGCGGAAATTAAATTGCGGTTTTATCAACCAAGTCAGACCGCGTATTAATTTTTATCGCATGTGCGAACTTACGTTCACTTAGTTACAGTTTTACGCCGCTGTCGTCTTCTCAATTAATTCCACCGAAGCCGGCGCTTTAAACGTGGCGGCATCTGGCCGGTACGCGCTTAATGTTCAAAAAATGCCCCTCGAGACAGGTTTACGAGGCACCGTGTACGTGCTAACAATTAAGATGAGGCTATCCAGATCTGCTGCGTTGCATTCCTCTCCACTAATTAGCGGACGTATTTTATACTTATTTAATTACGCCGCGTTATCATTATCAAATCTCATACAAATACCTTTTTTATTAACGGCGCTTTGTATATTAACACTCCAAATTCGATAAACCCAGCTTTACTGTTGTCACATTTAAAAGTTTTCTCATCATGTCGAGAGGCGTTAAATAATTTCATTGCTTAAATGAGCTCTGTCTGTGTAAAGAACCTTAAAAGTAAAGTTTACTTTACAAACAGGTCGGTAGCACGTTGTATGGATGTAAATGTAATCCCGGGAGTTCATTTGTCTGGGTGTGGGAAACAATGGCGTCTCTGATTAGAGTTGCTTGCTCACTGTGCTGCCACAGACGCCCACTCTCGCCACTCGGAGCTATCCTTATCTAAAGTCTCTTTATCATTATACCATTTATTCAATGGGATGCTTTAGATTTACCTTGAAGCGAAGATATATTACCGTCACTATATAGCTGTGTAAACACAGATTTCGCCCGAGTTAGTGAGGGTGGTCGGGCGGTGGGATGGGTAGCTCGACAACCATTACCGCTGCTGATTACCGCGACCCGAGGTGTAATTAGCACGCTAAATGAACCTATTTCAGTCTACTCTCCTGGTATGGATATCGCGAACTCAATCAGTTGGCTTAGTTGGCTACTCGCCACACTATTGTTAGATAGTGTTTAATTATTGAATTTGCAATTCCACCGCAAGATTGTGTCATATTCAGTATAATTGTACATAATCTGCTAGGGTTATTATTACGTATCTGCCCTACAAATGTCATGAATAATGAAATTAAGATAGGAAAAAACATGACGCCGTAATTATAGAGTTCTGTGCGACGCTGACGATTATTGACGCAGGCCCATTAGTGACAGAGGGACAAATCGATGCGATTACACGCAAGCAAACAGGCCGGACGGCCTCACGACGGCCTCTAATTTAACTTTTCCGTGACCAGTGGCCGTATTGGCCCGTATTAACCATTTAGAAGGGAAGTCCACCCCTAAATAATAAAAGGAGCGCGCCCGGAGATATCCTTGAGGTAGCTCCGAAATTGTGTAAATGCTGTATCTTTCTATCTTGTAAGAATTCCTTTTAGTTAGTACATTTCCTTCTTATTCAGCGTTATTTATACTTTACGAATATTCTCAAGAACACGACTACAACACATTATTGCCGCCGTTTGTTATACTCGTATTTTAGAACGTTACATGTACATATTTTAATTAGTAAACAAACAAATCACCAAAGGCTTGTAACACGAGTTGGTAGCTTTTCCGTGGCCCCCTATAACATTTAACGTAAATTATGTCTAAATCATATATAATTTACATAAACATGATACATTTATTACTAATAACAATTTATTTACCTATTTGGTACAATAACAGAACATTTATGCTAATGGCTAATAGTGAAATGCTTTATGTGTTCATTGTTTCGTGAAATAATAAATGATAACTGAGAATTATTGAGACCTTGCTCATTGCACACAACAATCGCATAATTTACATTATTAATACGTAAATGCAATAAACATGTGAGCGAAGAATGAACAATGAACCAATTGCGGTGTTGTGTGGTGAATCGGATATCACAATTTTATTGATCCGTGTAAACAAGGCCTGCGAAAATATTAATTCTTTCACGAAAATATTGTATATTTTTAGATGTTTACTCGTACTCGTATGTGGGATGTGTATTGTCTACGTGATGTGTATTGTCTTACTTATCGATGTTAGTAGTTACGTTTATCTGAGTTTTTGCACATATTATGTATAAACTCGTATCTAATACTTAACATATTGAAGTAGATATTTTATTAGCTCTCTTCATTATCCTTAACTTAAATACGCGTATGTGTATACGGAGCTTACAAAATCCCATTAAACTTTTATAAGAGATACGTAGGTATTTACAGTTCACCGAGACCGCTATATAAAATCGAGTCACCGAAAAAGCTCGCAGGGGATTAAAATGGGATTGTCCGAGACCCCCATTTTTATTTCAATTTGTTCACCTTGTTTTCGAAAGACATTTTGCGGGCAAAGGGAATTAACTTACAACAGCACCGGTCTGTATAAACGCATTTTATGAATTCCAAAGGAGACATCTATGAAACAATAAAAAATTCGGCGACAAATTTCTTTCTAAGTGTCATGAATATATAGGGGGTGAAATTGATTAATTAAATTTGCATAAGTTAGCACGCTAGTACGATAAGCAGGGTGGCATAACGTGACGCGGCCTCGCTTTTAAATATGCGGCTAAAGTCACGTTCGAAGCGCGGCCGCGGCTCTCGCTCGCCTCCTGCTTCCCCGGTATGCAAATGAGCGCCCGCTCACAAATAGGATCGGAACCGCTCTCAGCACACCACCAACCAATCAATTTTTAAATTTTTTTAAATACTCTTCACAAAGTTTAAAAGTAATCGACTTCACATACGAAGTCAGAAGTGGAAGCCATAGTGACGCATGAATTTAATGTATTATGGTTTCTGTTATAGGTGTGTTAGTAGTCAATGTGACGTGGCGAGGGAAGACTTATGTAGGCACTTTACTGGATTGCACGCAGCACGATTGGGCGCCACCGCGGTCAGTATTACATGGACCTAAAAAATCATATGGTTACTTTACAAATTGGACGTGTGATAGTGAAATGATAAATTCTTCACAGGTTTTGCGATTCACCAACAGAAGAATTAGATGCGCGAACGCCAAAAGGTCGCGCGAAACGCGGTCGCGGTGCAGCACCAACAGACATGACCAATTTTACAGAAACGCGCTCTTCAGTTCACAGCAAGTTACGCAATGGCGGTGCAAAAGGCCGACGGGCTTTACCTTCACCCACACCTTTTACTCCTCCTAGACCAGATTCTAAGAGAAAACGCAACTCAGATGCGGAAGAACGACCGCCAACGCCAAAAGCGAAGCGGCCGCCTCCCACGCCTTCATCGCCACCTTCAGATCCCGTCTTATTTGAGTGTCCCGAACCGAAATGTTCAAAGAAATACAAGCACGCAAACGGCCTCAAGTATCACCAGTCGCACGCGCACGGCACGCCGGATGATGATGATAAAGATGGCTCCAGTTCGGAGCAAGAAGAACCGGCGACGGAGCCAGCTTCTCCAGCCCGACCGCTGTCAGAACCTGCCACCCCTGTCACACCAATTAAATCTCCGACTCCAGTGAAGTCTCCGGATGTTAAAAGCGAGAAGAGTCCAGAGAAGTCACCGGAGAAGCCGGAAACTGAAGCGGAATCTCCTCCACAACCGGCGAGGTTCCCAGAGGAGTTCGTGTCGAGTCCGCTCGCGCCTACACCGCAAGTGGAACGGCCACAAACGCCACCCGCGCCGACTACGCCGCCGCCTGACGCCCTGCCTACACTGCAGCCGACGCAATTTAAGGTTAGTCGTATAATTATGCAAATTGAATTCATGTAGTTAAACAATTAGAGTAGGAGCTGATTATAATCTCAACACCTCTAATCCGTTATTAGGGAATTTATTACTGTTCGATATTTTAATGTTCACTAAGTTCCTTATATTGAATAGTTTGATCGCTTTGCAAGCATATTGTTCGACATTTCCAGTGAAGCCATAACTATTTACTAAAACTATTAATAGCCATAGTTTTATAAGATGAAAATAATTTTAGAATCATTACCACGAAGCCTATGAAAAAAAAATCTACATGGCATAAATTTTCTTCGTATTCACTAATTAAGTACCGGTGACCTAGTTGTTGCAGATGTACCAACTAGATTCCATAATTAAGAGAAAGTACCTAAGATCGTTTAGGCAGTCGTACCATTATAGTGGTAGTAGGTACTATACCGATTCTACATTAATTTTAATGACAGTGATAATGACTTCACTTCAATGATAATCTCAAAGAAGTGTTTCATCCGAAAGCAATCCAAGGGGCATTCCTTGGCTTGCTTCCAGATGAATACATCGCATGATACTTGGGTGTTTATATTGTTAATATAGACACCAATCACTTGCAAAAATCAAGCATAACACGAAGAATTAACAATTCCAGGTGAAACCCAGATCAGCACTAATGCCTGCCGAAGAGCGAAAGTCGAGCGAGTCTCCAGCAGACGAGTCTCCCGGCAAGAGGAGAGCCAGGCGTTCGCCAACGCCAGGCGTGCGATCCCCGGCCTACTCGGACATATCGGACGACGCTGCTCCGGTGGAGGGTGCCACTGATGCCGATGGAGAACACAGGCCCTTCCCTGTTTACCATCAGGTGTGTATTAGTGTTTAGGTTTGAACTCGAAGAGTCTGAACTCCAGTTCAGATCCTTCGAGTCCTTCAGGCTCTAGCCCCAATTCTCACATTTCCATTTGTCATAAATCTCTAAATTCAAATTATTGATTTGCCAAATAAATAATCGAATAATAGATAATTCATTCACGAATGAGATGAGTACATAAAATTATTGTACACACGGCAAAATAGATAACTTTGCACACAACTGGCCTTGCTTACTATGTACATCCAACAGCTATTGTTTCTCTTAAAATGTTTATTGAATTACAAATTAAAATTTTAAGAGAAAATTCATTAGTGATGTAACGAATATTCGTTTAGTCTAATATTAGTTTAGTCGTTGACGAATATTAGTCAATTTTAACCATAGACAAACGGTGCCAGATCGGAAAAGTCGATATTCGCATTCTCATTCGCGAATATTGGTAATGGGTATTTAACCATAGACCTCGAACATAAACCATAACCATAGACCATAGTGCCAAATCGGAAAAGTCGATATTCGCATTCTAATTCGCGAATATTGGTAATGGGTAATTAACCATAGACAAACGGTGCCAGATCGGAAAAGTCGATATTCGCATTCTCATTCGCGAATATTGTTAATGGGTATTTGCATCCGCATTCGCATTAGTTACTACACATACGGCCTATATACCTACTCATTTTAACCTAAATCTCTATCTCTAATATCTAAAATAAGAGTCTCAAAATAATAATCTCTAAATTAACAGTCTTGTCATTGACTAAGACAGTCGTTTGGCCAACAGAAGATTGTTCAGTAACTGGCTGTTCAGTTGTCCGTAGTTTGCTTGTTATGGGCGGACTTGACTAGTTAACGGCTGTGTAGTTGCTGGCAGTCTACTCATAATGGGTTGTTGCTTGATCAGAAAATGGTTGTTCAGTTGCTGGTAAAATTGCCCTGACTGGGGTAAACGTTTTGTGTTCGACAGGTGTAAATTCCTCAATCATGTGACATCATCATTGGCAAAAACGTGTGGATTCAGTGGATAAATACCAGTCACTTGGTATCCCTTCACTGCTTTATCCATTGTGGTTACTCGTATGTATGCTTTATTAAAAATGTAAGCTAGATGGTCATGTGTAATTTTTCCGAATGGATTTTTATTCATATAAAGGTCGCATTCTCGGTAAAATGCCGTTTTAAGGCGACCGTAAAATGTTAGGTCCAATGGCTGCATTCTGTGAGAAGTATGCGGTGGTATTGACAGCATATGAATTTCATTTTCACAGCAAAACTCGTATGCTGTTAATGACAGGCGACTAATTCCAGTCACCATAATAATTCATAAGGATTAATAAAACGGGATTTTATGAGTGTGCTCCAGTATATTGTACAAAGGTCACAAAAAGTTCCTCATTAATCCAACCAGACTTAGAACAAACATATTCTGATCCCGCTGAGCCTCCAATTTTTAGACTAACCTTTGTTCTCTGGCGTGAATATATAAACATCTAAAACATCTGTGAATATATAAACTATGCTCATATAGTTCCATGTCTCGTTCTGGAGAAAAAGTTGCTTTTCGAAAACTTTTCATGATAGGATCATAATATTCTCCTCTTTTTAATCTGTCTCTAATCGAAGACTCGGGTAACCCAAAACTCGTTGATACTTTCTTTATTTTTCTTCCGGCACTTGATCTGGAGCAGCCATCTGTAAAGAAAGTGAAATATATAGTATATAATACCGTACCCCGTCTGGTAATACCGCGCCCTGGGCGCGTCATTGTCAAACTTTGCCATTTTGTTTTGCGAACGAGAAAGATCTTTGAAATTTGAATGTATTTGCACGTGATTCATTAATATTTTTAACAATAATAAACATTTAAACAATATAGGTTTGCATAAATACATTATTATAACTTACCTTGTAACACAAATCCAGAAAAAAATACAATGAAAGCGCGAGTAATGCTTTCGCTTACAACCATCTTAAATGCTTGCTCGCAGCGCACTGATTGCCGGTGAGGCCCCACATTACCTGTTAGATTATTGCTGTGTGCACACAGCTATCCTGTAATGTTATTAGTTTTTTTTGGATGGGAGAGGGCACGGTATTTTCGACCGCGCGCAATTATCCAACTCTCCCCTAAACACATAAAATGCACAAAAGGCGGTCTTATCGCTAAGAACGATCTCAGCCGAATAACCCTTGGCTAGAGAAGATATTTTAATCACAGATACATATCATAAATCTATATACAATACACATATATGTTAGACATAATATTTAGTGGAGCCAGGAAGATAGTATTTTTAATGAGTACAAATCATTTTGATTGCAGTATTACGGACAGCCGCCCTTCCTGCCGCCGACACACGCTCCCGCCGGTCCCCCGCCGCCCACCGACAAAGGGAAGGAAGACCTCAGTAAGGGAGATCCAAAGTCTGATCTCAAAGTAAGTTCACTTTTCAATGGCAGTATGTATTATTTACAGGCACTGTGATTTATTTGATAAGTTAAGATTTGTATTAGTGGACACACACAGTTTTTATTTAAATTAATCTACAGTCAAATAAAACTTCTTCGTAAGGCACAAAGAATATCCATACTTAGTGGCCGCGTGACTAACTTGGCCTAAATAAAAGGTTTGCGAACAAAATGGAAGGCGCATTTCTGATCAAAATGAAATTTGGTGCAAAATATTCAAGTATTATATCGAAAAACACAAAACATTGGTTAAGTCCGAAGGCAAAATATGAAGATACTGCAAATCCGTTCAGTAGTTGCAAAATTTTCACCATTTAAACTTTTCACAAAATCCCAAGAGACAAAATTGGAATATAACTTTTTAAACTCTCACGTTTTGTACACATTTCATATTGTAAATCTGGTGTAAACAAAATGTTTGTCTTTAATTGTGCACATTTAGACCCCTAATGTACAATATAACAAAAGAATTGAAATCTATGTTGTAAGATAGGGCTTATAAAGTTCTACGGTATACACATTATTTTTAGAAAAAGAGTTCAAAAAATAGCGAGTACATATTTGTGAGTGCCGTGAGTCATCCGCGTTTTTAAACATTTTATTTTCAGTAGTACCTAAATACTAGCAGCTACTTATAATCAATAACATGTTTCCAGGACGGAAAACAAGAGAGTGGCCCTCAAAAAGTTCTTCCACAGCACTTCTACCCTTATAATTACGTGCCGAATTTTCCATACAACGTGGATGCCGGCGGCCCTCCGCCTGGAGCGCCATTAGAAGACAAGTCTAAAGATACGGACCGCTCGAAAACCACCCCCAGCCCTCTGGACAAGAATAAAGCACCCCGGGGACCGGATGGGAAGGAAAACCCGGCTCGACCAAATGATAACCATCAGATATTGAAGGAGAGTATAGAGATGAAAGCTCAGATGGGACCGTATCCGTTCCAGCGGCCGCCCCATGCGAGGGAAGAGGACTTGAGAAGGTGAGTGCTGTAGTTATAGGCCGCTTCAATCCAATTTTATTTATTTATTTTGCATCACAAAGCAAGATATCAACATAACAGTATACAATTTAATCTAGCATATACTATACAGAAGTGTTTAATCTAATTGACATCTCAATAATGTGACGACAGCGTGATTGACTTTTTAACATAAAATTTAATTGTAAATAAGCTAGTGGTTAAAAGTACATAAAAAAGAAAGTAAAATGAGTGAGAACGCTCTGCAGTCACAACGCGTTTGACTTTGTATTTGAAAACAATTTGCTGGAAACAAGAGCAAATCTTTAAAATATCTCAACATTTAGCTTTAAATCTAGAGTCAATATGCAACTTCATGTCATTATGATCGGGACAGGAACAAACTTGCAGTCTGGATGAATCAAATTATGGATATGTAAACAATTATCACCTCATTGTTTAATTTACGGCCGCGTGTTAGTTACCTTAGGCCGCCATGTTTGTTTAGATTTTGCACAAATTGGATTGGATTGGAAGATAGATAAATAATTTCCTATTTATCAGTCGAATGAGTCCTGTATCTTAACTTAAAAGTAGAAGCTTTTTATTTTACTCGACATTTCGATTGGTTTATACCGACCGTGGTGTAATCCGGCGGAATCATAGTGATCTGAGTGGTAAGAGTAACCAGTCAGCTCATGATCATGATTGGTGTAACTCGTTCGAAACGTTGAGTAAAATAAAAATGACTACAAAAATAAGATCAAACGAACATTGTATAAATTTAAAAAAATCTAATCAGACATCTGAATAATCAGAAATAATTGTATATATACTCGTAATATATATTGAATTTGCGAAATATTTGAAGTACCTATATTATATCTGTATAAAAAGACCATTTTAATAAAATGAAATACTCTCTTAGTATAATGTGAGATTTGAAAATAAATGTAAAATTAAATGAATGTAACTTTTAGCAACCTGTATCTTAAAGTACGTAGATATGTTTAAACATGTATCAATTTCCCTGACTACAAGCAAATGTGGCGTGCAGTAATAAACTCACACAGTTTTACAACATTAATATAATGTTTGTTTTATGTATAAAGTCTCGCTTTTCACTCATTTTATCATTATCTTACGAGTATATCGATCACACTGTTATATACAAAAAAATGGTTTTGGTAAAAAAAATATCTATCAAAAATATGTTCTTGGTAAGTTTTTCCCGTCAAATGGCAGAATAAATAGACACGAGGTAAATTTGACCGCTTTGCAAAAGCCTCACTTTGGGTTTAAGGTTGTAATAATAATAATAAATACTCTTTACTTTAAAACACAGTTATTTATTACACGTGCACAAATAATAAATGACAGAATACAATAGGCGACCTTATCGCTAAGGCGATCTCTTCCAAGCAAATGTAATGTTACATCTCAAGTACATATGTAAGAAAGTATACAAGGAAAACTTTTTGAATTACTTTCATTTATTTTCATAATTATAGTATGTGTATAGTAACGTCCACGGGGAATTGACAACATTTCACTTAAGAACAGGTCTGGGAGACCTATCTTTTGTTAGCAAAATTTAAAAGAAATAATTTTCAATGACAAATATGATGATAGACAGTAGGAACATTTACGTATAATTAGACGGACCTAGCAATCTTGATGCTTGGGAAAAAATTAAATGCTTTGTTTTCCGTCAATTGCTGATGAACTGTTAGTTTCGCTTTCCCATAGTCTGAACATTTTTTACACTATACAAGATCTATAAGTTAAAATAACACAACTCACATTAAAATTTAAATCCAAAAAACTAAATAAGCGAATAAAAATCCAACTTGTGCGTATGGTGCAACAAATATTACTGACAGTTGTTCCGGAAATTGCATACGAGCTGGTCGGCGATAAAATGATTTTATTATCGGCAATCCAACAAACAATAGGCAAGTTACTCACCTATCTCGAGTGGAATGTTTCCAATTTCTAGTGGACGTTATGATATCTTATGGTTTGTAATTTTCGATATGTCGATAAAATTCAACTGCTTCTGGATTTATCGACCTAAAAAAGTTTGTTACTTGTAAAAAGGTCGGCAAACACTGCATTAAATTATTATTTAGAATTATTTACTTTTTAAATTATTGTTACATTGTTGATAAGTGACTGTATGATTTCTGAATAAATAAATAAGTAAATAAACAAAATAAATTAACTAACTTTATATAATTTTTTTTGCAGATACTATATGAGCCTAGAGCAAAGAAGGAAAGAGGGCGAGAAGCCCCCCGGGGCGGCGGCGGGGTTCGGCGCGGGCAGGCCGCCGCCGGCGGTCGCGCACAAGCCCGCGCCCAGAGACAAGGAAGACAAACACGAACCCAAGATCAAGCAGGAGGGCCAGAAGCCCACCACTGAGACCCAGGGCCCTCCACCTCCCCCAACCTCCCAGTACTACCTGCCCTACATGCAGCCGCCGTACGGCGCGCTGCCCTTCGACCCCGTGTACAGGGCGCCGCTCAGCCCCATGCTCGTCGGGGGTTTTGGCGGCGGTTGGACCGTGCCGCGCTACCACGCGCCTGAGGACTTGTCAAGACCAGGCGCTCCTACTAAACTCGAATTGTTACCTCCTGGACATGGACAGTATGGGTACGGCTCGCATGCACCTCACGCCCCCCCTCATGCGCCTCCCCACAAGATCCACGAGTTGCAAGAGCATGCCAAGTCTCCGCAAGGCAAGCCCCTGCGGCCTGAAGCGCCGAAAGAACCGGCGCGGTCCCCGCCGCCGCAGCGACACGTGCATACCCACCATCATACCCACGTCGGACTCGGCTACCCGCTCTACCCGCCACCATATCCCGGTACGTATCCCCAATAGTATCTTCTGACTAATAAATAGTCGATTAAAATAACTATAGTATTGCCCAATGGAACGTTAAAACTAAATCCTTTACAGCTTAACAGCTCATTAAGCTTTACCAAGCTAAGTTCATAAGCAGCGCGGCCGACAGCACTGCCGTACACCTATTTACACGAACCGACTTTGGGACTTAAACCACCTACATCCCTCCATTAACTTCGTTCCAAGTTACTCACTGCTTTTAACATAAATAATAAAGATCTCAAGTTTCGATAACGGAAAATCGATTTTATTTTAACTTTTAAATAAATAAGTATAACTTGGCACTTAAGATCTCAATCCTTTTTTCGTGGACATGTTCCATGTTTTTGTTAGTACAAAGGAACTTGGTCAGTTTTACACATTTATGTTTTTGATTGGATCAACTTCTTCAATAGGCGGTGCCAATGATAAATACATTGTACAAGTAGACAAAGTTTTTATTTTTAGATAGAGCGACAACTAAAAACAACAGCTTGTAATAGTGCAAAGGCTTGGCTGTTCAATATAGATCAATTAACATACCTTGGTGCTTAATTTGACTCGATGTTTTTAATAGATACCTACGGAATGAATTAAAAATTATATGTACTTATTTATGAAGAAAATGTTATTGCATTTTAAAAGAAAAACTTTTAGCTCAAATTAATTTAGCGAAACCAACGTCGAAAGTTAGGTTAGATTATCTTGACTGTAAAAAAAAAATCTGTAGATACCAAAAAAACATTCAGATTTTCTTATACTGTTCGTTCAATGAGTGGTGCCAATTTAATAATAGCCTTGACGGTTAAATGAACGTGACGAAAAAAGGAACTAACAGCGTAGCCATTTTAAAATGTCCGTTTACAATATATCTAATTACCCAAAATAATTTTCTGTTCCATGTTTTTATTTATATTTCTAGTACTTTTTAATGACAATAACAATTTTCATCTCATTCAGTCATACAAATATATGTATACCTCTAATCTATACATATAAAGTGAAATGTTTTGACTGACTGACTGATTCATCATTGCGGAGCCGAAACCGCTGAAGCTGAAACATGAAATTTGGAAAGTAGTTTCCTGTTATGACGTAAACACTCACTAAGAAGGGATTTCTTAAATTTCAACCCCTAAAGGGGCGAAACGGGATGTCAGTTTGTATAGAAGAAAACGTGCAAAACCGTGGGCAATGGCAACAGCAGCTAGTTATAAATACTACACTAAAATATAGAAACTGTCATGTCATTCCACACGTTCATTTAAATCCTTATTGATCTACAGTAACCTTGCGTTATTTGTAAATTCATCTCGTATTTAAAACATAATAACATTTTCTTACTATTTACACCCTCTCGAATCATTTCTGCAATAAATCAACCGTGCGCGCGCTTGCTTTGTGTGTAACTGTGTACATATGGTTGGTTGCAGGCGCGCGATAGCACGCGGCGGACAAGCGGCCCGCGCCCGCTGTCTGACCAACTGCTCATAGCATTCGAGAGACCACTAACGGAGCTTGTGTGTTGCAGCGGCCGCGGTGCTCGCCAGCACGCAGGCGGTGGTTAACTCCTTCCCTACACCGCCCAAGTGAAGTCTCCACTGGACCCACCGGTGGACCTACTCGAGACCCTACGTGGACACATGTCTCGCTGGTTCAAATCCGGCTCGAAGGACCAAAATCTGTGTGGGTCACTGCTTGTTGTGATTCCACATAGAAGTTACGCCAGAATGTTACGTACGCGTTGCCTCGTACACACACGCTGGTCTACACCGGCACACGAGCCGACCAGCCAATGTCCACGCGTCGTGCGACGCAACCCCGGATTATACGATATGTGATTGTGACCTGTGACGAAAACTAAAAGACGTTCTCGAATTCAAATAAACTGAATGTTTACCAGTAGCCATAATTTAAACACTGTGATCTCGCGTAACCCACAAAATGTGTATGTGATGTGCGCTTTGAATGTGTAGAATGTGTCCGAACATAGTTACCTGAATTCTTTTATAGTTGAAACGAGTGTTGTGTTGAAGACTCCCAAGTGGTTGTTGTGAACGCTGTGTGAGCCGCGGGCGCTGGACGATCGTCGCCGACGCGTCTATAACTTGTTTTATATGTTTACTTGTGAAAGCACAAATTAGTTCTGTACATATTACTGTTATGTGTAAATTTACCCCACACTGTTAGAGTTCCGTAAGCGTAGATGTAATATACGGTTAAAACATCGAATTCTCCGATTCTCCCACTGGGCATTGTACTGATGTTTGAGCCCCATCATTAAAGTTTCACTGTGAATACAGTATGGTAAGAAGTTTAATAACTGCATTCCACGAGAACGAATGTGAACTTAGTTTAAAAGGTAATTAATATTAATTATATGTTAAGTGCGTAATATACCTAAGTTTAAAAACGTCAATGTGATCATTACAATATGAGTGGTAGCATGCACAACTTGTACTCTGTCTCGATACTTAATAGTGACTATAATATAATAACTTTTATTAGAGAGCATCCTATAGATTTGTGGAGTGTGACTGCTGTGCGCGTGTATGTCTGGCTTTTAATGATTATTATAAAAATCTCATAGTCCAATATTCTCGAAATACAAGGGATTAGTGTTTGTGTACCTTCAGTACTGCATAATAGTTTAAGAGTCACATTCTGATTATTTACAACTGTTCATGTCAATGCATTTATGTTGTCCACTTGTCCCTCGTTATAATGACATGATACGTTTAATTGTAAAAAATAAATGAATCATTTCATACAAAAATAGTCTTCCAATTGGTTGATTTAAAGTGATTGTTGTATTTGTTTGTTTGAATTTCATTGTTCAGTCGTCACTATTGAAAATTATGTTTCTTTCTACATATTGTCTTAGCGATGCAAATTGGGTGACGTCACGTAACTACGCCGTTTGCTCGCATCACATTTGAATTTTACAATAGTGACTTATTAAAATTAATGAAGTAAATGGAAAGCCTTGTTTTCTCCGCTTTAGGGTACATACGAAGATATGCCTACAAAAACCGATCCTCACTTTTTACACAAAATTCAGTCGCCGCGGTCGCGAATTTGAAATGACGTATGTGCCGGCCGCTATGCACTCTAATATAAGCGCTCTCTGTTGACTTAGATTCAATTTAAATCGCGCGGTTAGCGACTTATTAGGCATATTTTCGTACGTATTTGTGAGATTTTATTAGAGAGCGAGTCTTCTGTGAGTTAGTACTATTAGTTATTCGGTGGTATTTGTAGCAATTTCATATTTCGCATTCACATTATAGCCATTTTGTTATTCATATACATGTATATGTCCCATAGCATAATAGTACTGTTTTTGAAATAAAATCAAACCAAGCACTTGTGTGAAATGAATATTTAAAAAAAGTAAAGTAAAGTAACCAACCAATAAGAGGAAGGTTCTATGTGCATGCATTTCACATAACGTCGCCGCATGTGAATGTGCGCTCTTTACTTTATAATCAAATCACTATTTAGTCAAGTTACCGTTTAGGCAGTTACTATTTGATCATATTTCTATTTAGTCATGCTTCAAGTACAGTCATAAAATGAAATGAAAAATAATGAGGTTACATATATATTTAACCTAATTACTCTGCACAATAATTACAGATTTCTGCCTCATAGAGAATGACTTACATTGATGAATTAGATGTTAGCAATTACAAACATTAATGCAGCTAATGCATCTACAAAGATAAGAAGGCTATATACATATTTGTATTCATGCTAGTGACAACGAGTTTCCTCATAGTTACAAACTTCTTTTTATATAAATAAAAATATCGTTATCCGTTGGACCACGTGGACTTGAAATTTATTATAGAAATCTATGTACGAGTAAGGACCACACAAAAACATCGTGATTTTAAGACAATGTTTTTGAATTGAAGCATACTATATTTTTATAAGCCTTGCCGAGTGTACACGTTTTAGACTTTGTACTTAATTAGCCTTGAATTAGTGGTAACTCTAGACAAAACGGTAACTGATTAAACAGGAATTTGACTATAAGTTAAAGAACCGGAGTTTGTACATATACATGCACATAAACGTATGTGTGCTGGTCGTTTCCACTCTCGCCGCGATAATAATACTTTACTTGTGATCATTTTTAACGACAAACAATGTCAACTCATTGACATTTTTAAAGTTTCGTCGCTTCGCCGAGCAAATTATTCGATTAGAGAAAGTTTACAAGCAATGTAACGACAAATGGAACGGATTCATGATCACAATTGAAGGGTGCGAGTTCTAAAGGCACTAAAGCCAGTTTAAGTAGAAGCGTTATGTTATAAAAATGTATCGCCTGAAGTACTCGAATGCTATTTTTTTATTTTAGAGTGCACATTAAGTCCATTTTACATTAAAATGGAGTTTTTTTTAGATATTCAGAGCAGTTTAAATGTAGGTCCTGCTCTATTATTGAAACAGTTCTCGGTTTTCCAGCGAACGGTTTAGTATAATAACAGAACAACCGGTGTATCTGCACTAAAAAAAATATATTCTCACTAGTGATATATTGATACGCCCCATTTTGTGCAGAGTAACTTTGCATATAAAATATTGAAGTACAAAAGTTGTTCAGTTATATATTCTAAACCTCTTAACGGGGTGTTTCAGCCTGTAAACATATTAACACGTTGACTGTATGCATATGTATAACATATGATACAATAGGTACGTTGTGAGTCTAGTTAGTAAGTCCTTGTATCACAGGGATGGCGAACTTTTATTGATCTACGTGCCGTTTTTTCTAAAGAAATGTTTAATGAGGCCATGACGTGCCGTCAAGCAATCTTGACTTAGTGATTAATGGCGAAAAAAAAGAAACTAAATACTATCGACTTAAAACTCTTTATTTGCAACCAGAAATGTACATTTTGTACAGCAATAGTAACATTAACAGTTTTATGTTTATTTAAATGAAAGGAAAAAATTGTGCGTCTTCTGCTGTTGCCGTTCCGGCACCGGTCGCCGCCCCGTTCACAATGAACTTTGTTACTATGACTTCAAATGTTAGACGATAAAATAAATTGTTTCGATTAGGTACCTAAATTCCTTAATTAATGCCGCACCCAAATTATTTTGTCGCGTGCCATTGGTTCGCCATCCCTGTTGTATCATATGTAATAAATGCAGTTTGAATCTGAGACATGCCTGTATCATATGTGACACATACAGACCACATATCGAGACAAACAATTATTATTACTTAATTGGAAAAAAACCTATCATTTAGGGTAAGATAAGGCTTCTGATACAAAAAAATTATTGGACGTCTGCTATAGGGCCCGCCAATTTAGTCGGGACAGTCCACGTGTTAAAACGGCTGTATTGTATTATTCCCAGGTGATTCATTTAGTAGACTCGTAGTTGTTATGTACAGGGAGTTTCTTGATTAAGTGTACAAATCCTTTTGTAAATTTTGTTCTGTAAAGTGTTCAATATTCGCAATTGAAAAGGATATGTTTATAGCGACAAGAATTATTGATTTAAAAGCAATTAGCGCGATGATAATTAGTGTGAATGTACCAAGAGAGCATGGGCGGTGTGCTATCGTGATCTCATAACGGTGCGCTCGGTGCATGTCGATGGATGCATAGACTGATTCATTTTTCTTTTGAGACACCGTTGAATTGAAAACGATTTGACGCCGCATTCGATATTGCCTGCGTGGTGTTGCCAAGAGGCGCTTTTGTCTTACTTATATCGTATAGAGGCTCAATAATGGTTGATAAAATCATCAAAACAAAAGAGTTTAGCATTAGGAGGTTGCTAGGCTTTGGAAGACAGTACGACCCGAAAATTGGGACTCCTGCATTGTAGAATTTATCATATGTGGTATCTACTTCTATTTGTCTAGAGTCTAGACCTTTGGGTGGTAAGTCTAGACTCTAGACTTACCACCCAAAGGTTGCCTGGAAGAAATCGCTTTAGCGACAAGGCCGCTGCTTGTACTTCTAATACTTGTATTTTGTGTTTCTCTGTATATTTTGGAGTATGCTGATCTACCGCCTGTAACTAATCGTAGTGTTTAATATCGCATTAACTTGACCTTTGGCTTATTAGAAAAAGAAAATAAAAGAAATTTTGGAATATTTTAAATAAATAGAAATAAGCTTATTTCTTCAAACCATGAAGAGTGTGCGAGTGCTGCCATCCATTACCATAACATTCAATGCTCCATTCACATGGATCCACAATCAGGCTCCACCGGTGTATCCATGGATAATTTTTTCTCATCTTCGATTCACCAATTTAGGAATTCAAATATAGTAACATTTTTTTTTATACTACTCTAATCCGCCAATTTCGAGATCCAAGTATAATTATAGGCCTAGGCCACTTCAATCTACACATTTATCAAGACGGCGAAAGAAATTATTAGAGGTAAATACAATAACTGTAACGGTAAATGTAGTTCTTCACTAACAACTCGTGGATCAAAGACGGAAAAAAATTATCTATGAATCCATCGTTCGATTGAAAAGGGGAAAAAATTATCCATGGATCCACCGCTGGAGCCTGATTGTGGATCCATGTAAACGGAGGTATTGAATAGGCAGTATAATGAGACAATGGAAGTTTCGGATCTAGTTAAAACTTACCATTACATTGAATAGAGTTTAAAGGGACGGGAAACTCCTCTCTTAATTATCATCCAATTACAGATGAAACATTTTTGTATGGGATGAGGAAAGTCTGCTTATACCTATGTTCCAATTATTCTATTTCTAAACCCATCACCAATTATTACTTATTTCTTTTGTCAATCAAGTGTCCGATAGCTATATCCGATAGTTTTTCTTGGATGAATTTATGCCTTTTTACATTGTTTAATTTCTTGGCCTTTGATAAATAATAAATGATAATTTTTTGATTAATAAAAAATATACATTTTTTATTACACAAACAGTATTATTATCCGCCAGGGGATTCATGTCAGGCGATCTTAGTGGTGGTACCACCTGGTGGTAAGTAGGTACCCTCCGTACCTACTTACCACCAGGTGAACTGTTTACTTGTCTGTCACCTTCATTCAATAAAAAAAATCTAAGACAATTGCGTTGTGGTAACTCACATGTTAGAACAAGGCATCAGATCACTTTCCATTTGACGGAGTTTCGTCTCTCCTAACGCCTCATTCGAATTACGCTTTCTTTTTTTATATAGTAAGAGTGGCGACTTGGTATGGAATATGATCATTGTATTTATAACGGTTCGATATATATTATAATAATAATGAACATTTGTGTATTTTTTTTTTGATGTAACTAAAGTTTGATTTTTCTTAGAAAAGAATTCGAGACTTTAAAAAAAGGAATAATAAAGGTAAATTATTTCTTAAAGAATGTGTTTTATTTCGTGTTAAATAGTAAAACTAGCGTCATTACAATATGAGTAGGTGCATAGCTTACAGTTATTGTCATGTATATTATTGTTAAAACCTAAACTAAGTTGCGATGACTAGGTATTTTAAAAAAATATGTTTAATGCATATAAAACCTCGTAAAAACTTACACATTAACAAAATCAAAATAAAAATCCCTGACAGATATAACAATTGGGTTATTATAATAATATTAATAACTGTATTAACGTATGTTAAATTTCATTAGAAGTTATTTGAGCAAAATTTATGATGGCGGTTTGTAAACGTTTTTATAAATATTAAATAGAAATCAAAGCCAAAAGTAATAGAGTAATAAAAAAACTCTTATTCAATTAAAATGCCTTAAGTTCAATTAATTATTCATTTTTTACTTTAAATTAATAAATAGTGACACAAATATGCTAAAAATATCGTTATTTACCTATATTATTTTATTGTAACAATTCCGTCAGGAATAATCAACCTTACTACGAGTTATTAAAGCTTAAATTAGAATAAATTAAAAAAATACCCCTTACAGTTTAAAACTATGATAAATTACTTGAAATATACATTCACTTTATTGCTGTTCAAATTGTGTTCGAAATGAGGAGAAATCTCAACAATATTTATGGGTCATAAAAACGTCATCACAAAGATATTCTTTGGCTGTGTTTTACAGTTTTTTAATACTGTACATAAACGAACACGATAATTATTGTAAATGATAAAAGTTTAAAATTATAATAATTATAAAAGTTTTCAAGCAAAAATACTATTAGTTTCTAATTAAATACAAAAAAGTAAAGCTCCAAATTTCTCCTTTCCATGTTAAAATTTATTTACATTGTAAAACTGTAAAATATACATCAGAATTCCATCAACAATCTTATTGCAACTGCTGGAAGCCGACATCACAACCATTCAGGCAATAAATAAATATTCACTATAAATGTGAAAGCGCGTACATTACCCTGTACATATAAATACACAAGATTTAAATGCGAAATTTACAAAAATACTAATAATACATCGTCAGTCAGTCTATCGTACATAAAATCGTCAGTCTATATCGTCGGGTCTTAGTTGTCTTTCGCCTTCGCTGAGGAATATTAGCATAGCTTTGTATAGTAGATACAAACCTAACATTCTTCTGTCTCTTAGCGGCCACGAGGCGGCTACGCCGTAGTAGTTCCCGCTTTTTAAATTTTTCAAATTTGATAGGCCAAGGACATCAATCATGGCTGCCTCGTTTGTATACGCCTCGGCTGGAATAACGTTTTGAAATATGTGTAGACATACCACTCCGAGTTTGTCCGACCAGATGTCCAGAATGTGCTGGACCTTTTTGTCTTTGGATGTGGTGAAATTGCTCTTCCATAGAGTCAAGGCTTGATACAAATGTGAGTATGGACGCGAGCGTTTACCTGAGAATTAAAAAAAAACATGCAATCTTTTCTCCTGGTATAGATTTGTTTTTGTAGTCGAGATGGCACAAGGGCTGGCGGCTTACATAATGGTAAGTGGTCAAGTGAGATAGGTAAAAGTAGACAATTATCCTGCTGGAGTCGGGAAATCCCGTTTGTAAGGTCCCGGATGAGGCGTTCAGCATAAAGTGCATGCGGGATAATAATTGTCCCGTTATACGAAAATTGCGGAACTTGTCCTTATCCCTTATTGCGAACGGAGTGGACGTCTTGGCGACAAGTTCGACAATCCCTATAGTGGAGATTTTGGTCCGAAGATGTGGGCTATAGGGATGTCTTAAGAATTTTGTTTGTTTTATAAATCAGTGTTTGAGAAGTTGGCAACCCTAAAGAGCCTCGACCTAGGATAATATTTATCTAGGATAACTTGTAGATTTTTCTAGTGACACTTCTGATGTTTAAATTGTATTACCTACAATAGAATACACAATGGGATTTCCAATATGTCTGACATCTTTCCTGCTTCATGAATTTGTGATTACAGTTTATGAATATGTTAATTCTGAGGAGGACAAGTGGGTCGTGCGTTGTCGCCACAAGCGTAACACTAACACATGTTTGATTTATATTTAAATTTCTATGTAGTATTGTCGGATATCAAAATTTGGAAATAAATTGATGGTGCTATTAAATTGAAACTTGCCATAAATATTCTCCTATACAAATAATTAAACACGTGTATTGCCGTTATGCAAAATTGCGCGAAGGGGCTAAAATTCAGGGTACCAAATCTTTGTATGGAATCACCTAAATCTTCAATATCTCGGAATAATCGGTTTACGACAACCATTCAAGTGAACATGTTGTTAAATAGATTTTTCTGTGCCAAATACCACACCACAAACGCAATTAAATCCACGCTAAAAGTTTGTAAATAAACGTAGAACGTAAATTAAAAAAAATAAAACTATTTAGGTTTTGTCAATTAATACTCGATATATGTAGATTGCCTTAATCCACATTAATATTATAAATCCGGAAAGTGTTCGTTTGTTGTCTTCAGAACTAAATTACTGCACCGATTTAAATGAAATTTTGAGGTAGCCTGAAATCCGGAAAAGGACATACACTCTTTTTATTTCATATTTTTTTCCAGAGGAGTCCTTTATTTTAAACATAAAATCGGCGCAGGCGAAGCCGTGGGCAAAGAGTTAGTGTATAGATAAAACAAAAACCAACCTTTGCCGACGTAAAAAATGGAGTTGATGAATGTGACCCACGATACATGTTGGCTCTGTTTGCCAGCTTTAAGTGGCAAATTGTCCACGAGTCTCGGATCCAGTAGTAAGTATGTGAAGGAAGTCTTCGCGGTACCTTCACGCCATTTCTTGTTAGGGTTCGTGAAATCAGTTCGCGCTTTGTTTTCGAGATCAATGTAAAATGAAAGATTCTTCATCCAGTCATCATTGCGTAAGGATTTTTCTAGCTCTATGCTGTAGGCTGGAAAGATTTTTATAAAAAAATGTACACTTCATTTGACCAGAGCGACCTTATTGTTGTTTTGATTTTCGAACTTAAAATTTCGTTTTTTCAAGTATTTTCAAGTATTCGTTATTTCATTTAAAAATAGAAATATGCTTTAATAACCGATTTGAATCGTTTATTTTTTAAAGGGGCTATTTCCATTGACTACAATTTTGCAGGGCAACCTGGAAAAATATTGTACTCAAATATTAAATTAAATGATTTCAAAATCATTGTTGGATGTTATATAATTTGTTTCAATGTTTAAAGTTACTTTGAAGTCCAGTAGAATAAAAATATTGGCGTTTACGATCCCGGAAGTGAACCCTTTATACACTAAACTCTAAACAGTATAATATGAGAAAATTGAAAAACAAATTGCATTAAATCATATCAAGTTACATCGTATATTTAATAGATGTAGTCAAAATAGTAGTTAACTTATATTACTACTGAAACTAGGTATAATCTGTATCAGAGTCACTTTCTACATCTCCACTCTGTCACTCTACGATACTATTATGTAAGTGCGTTTGTTCGTGAGGAGTGTGACTTTGTGCTTTCTTCAACTCCTGAATCATTTTATCGCCTATGATTATCTGTTTATTTACTATTTACTATCGTTTTTCACTTGAATAAGCTACTGGAATAGCAGTGTCATATGGTGTGTCAAGTTAGCCTTTGCTTACAAAAAATATAATTTACTGATGACAAGTATAGCAAAAAATGAAAAAAGGACATTTGGAAAAATTGGTCATTAGCCCTTTGAACAATAAAAACAATTTCTTTTTTTTCTTTTTATATAGCATATAAAAAATGATTGTTGTTGAAGTTATGTATATTATTTATAGCTCTTATCGCACCTCCCGATGTATTTGTCTGATCAGCCCGAAGGTTAGCTGGTAGAGAATACCTCAAGGCATTGATAAAGCTCGACTTTTGTACCATAATGTGCAAAAGTTTTATAAATAAAAAATGTTATATAAAAAAATTCACTAGTCCCAATATCTGAGGCAAGGAGAGCTGGGAGGTGTAATGGAATGAGGAAAACCCCTCGTCGCGTTAAACTTCGCATTTCCTATTCCTATGTTTTTTCTGTTGCATTTTAGCTGCTTTTACGTACCTGTTCCAACTAGAAAACCTTAGGAACTTACGTTTATGAAAACAGATCTACTTTAAAGGCTAAAGTAATATTTAACACATTAAATTATAATAGTTACCCTTGTTCAGTAAAATTTTTGAAATATTTTTACTTGGAAATTTGAACTTTCTTACAACCATTATAGACAAATATTATAAAAAAATCTTAATGCAAAAAAATTATAAAATACACAATAACATGTCAATAAAATGTGACAATTAAAATGACAACCTTTTTCATAAAAAAATACTGGTCTATTTATTTTTTAGTTTTCTTATAATATATAGACCTTTTTATACCACCTATCTATACTATACTCTTGCATTAATCTTAACTTATCCATATATCAGAAATGATTTAATGCAGGGAAATGAGGGGGAGAATGCACGCTGCAATCCAATAGCCGCTGAGTACGTACGTGTTTCGGTAGTGAATGAGATGTGCCAGAGCCCATTCCTATCCTATCCCTCCCCATTTTCCTAATCCTTTCTCCAAATCCATTCCTATATCTCTAAAGGTAGGCAGCGCATCCGGGGGCGTGCCAACGTTTGTCATTCTGGACTAATGTTGGCATGTATCACGGATGTGGACTGTATGCTCGTCTGCCGCCTTCGTCCATAAAAAAAAAATAGACTGATTTTTATGACATTTAATTTCAGACCTAGGGTCCAAGTTTAAAATCTAATTACACTAATGCATTAATATGTATAATTAGTAATGTAACTAATAAGTAAATGGTAGAAAAATATTAAATTGGACTAAAATGGCTCACAAACCAAACAAAAACTCAATCATACTTACATTTGCCCTGATTTTTAACTACAATCGGATTCTTCTTTAATGCCTGCAACTTTTTCAAATATAAGGTCTTGGTGCCATCCTGTATCGGTCCGGGTCTAAAGCCTAGCTTTAACAACTCAGCCCTTAGGGTACCGTTATCGTACTCCATTGAGTGCGGAAGGGACGACGCTACAGAAAGGACTGTTTGGTCTAAAGATTTTCTATGGTTGTCTGATTCATCTACCGGAAGGCTGTAAACGGGGATTTTTGAAAAATAAATAGGCGTTAATTGTTACAATATGAATAATAGGCAAGCAATAAATGTTTATCACGTTATGTAGGTATTTAACATTTGCATAATAATCACTTTTTTGCTATACCAGGAAAATGGAATAAAACGTTTAGGTATACATTTTTTATTATTTACACATTTTCAATATGTTTTGTATTGTTAAAATGAATTTAAATAAATCTGCAGCAAGATGTACGGGAATATATTAGTATGTTTATTAGCAGTTGGTTCAGGGTCAACACTTACTGATTGCAAACACAGATAAACTCTAAAATTATTATATTATAAGTAAATTGAAGTACATACTTAATATCTTGTTATGAAATTGTAAAAATTAGAAAATTGCGTGATCCGTTGTCTTGTATCTTGTATTGTTAGTACCAAACAGTACCAAACAATTTAGACGGTTCCCTTCGGTTTATAAAAAATCAATACTTACATAACTGAAGAAACCAGCAATCTCTTCTCAATCAACACTACATCTTCCGTTTTATCCTCATATTTATATTCCTCTTGTACATTTGCTAGAACAATGCTTCCACCTGAAAAATTACTGCTCACACCACTACTAGCTGATGACCTCCTAGTATTTGAACCCTTTAAATCTGTCTGACCATTTTCACCTAGAGACAACCATTCATTAGTCTTATTTTGAACCACAGCTAAAGCTCTGTCTAAGCTAGACTGGAGGGATTGATCATTTCTTTTTAGACAATCTGAGTTTAAATCTGCTGAATGCCATCCTTTATAGCTTTTACACTTCTTTAAGCTAGTTTTCGAGTTGTAGTTCTTATGAGATATATTATTCGGGGAACCCGGTAATGAGAAGTTTTCATAAACACTCATTCGTTGCTTCTGTATATTGCAACTTGAGTTAGTCTCTTGGCAACAGCAAGAGATATCTTTTGCATCATCTTTGGTGATTTCTAAAGGATGCACCCCACTTATTTTGACTTCGTGACTGGATAAACAAGTCTTGAATGTAGTTTCTTTGTCATTTAAACAAGATTTTCTGTCACTGAGATCAATTTTTGTAAAGTCTATATCCTTCCAAGGTGCCGATTCGTCTTCTATAAGCTGAATATCGCCAAGTATGGTTGGGTACAATTTGTTTAGTGTCAAACTGTGTTTGTCGCACCATTCTCGCACCAAGTCTGATTTTCTATATGTTGCATTGCAAAGTTGGTTGTCTGTGGGTTCATATTCAGCCACGATTTGGTCTGTTGTCACTAACACTCTCTCTGAAATAAAACAGTTTATATTTTTATTCAATCATTAAAGGTAATGATAGAATGGCTCATGTCTAGCAGCCTTGATAAGAAATTAGATTACAGAAAGTCCCTATTCTGTAATCTAATTACTCAAATGATTCACTCCTAAACAGTAAATGTCTACTAGAAAAAGGTACAGTGGAGGCGTGTATAGTTTATAATGTAGCGATAGGTAGCAATTCAACAGCTAATGTAATTAATTTACTGATAACTATCAGCAAGAATATATAGAATAAGTAACTTTATTAAGTTGTTGCTTTCAAATGAAAACAAAATTTCGACGAAACGTAAATGTTAACATCAGTTGATTGTCAATATATAACAAATTGAGAGCCTCCATTCACATAGGGCCTAGGGCCTGGCGGTATTTATCGTCGACTCCCATTAGTGAAATCGTAAGTTCAAATACTTGGACCATAGAGTTGAGTTTCTATTTAAATATAGATTTAAAAAATTGTTACTAGCTTGGCGATGAAGGAAAACATCATGAGGAAACTCACATGCTCCAGAAAAAATCTGGATCCACCAATCTGCACTGAGCCCACATTGTGGATTATGGACCAAAACCACCGAGTAATTTACCAGGGGAAGCCTGTTCCCTATAATGGGACATTATAGGCTGATATCAAAGTAATATTGTTCATTGAAAATTTTTTTTAGACATAATGACAAGGAGCTACCACAAGGCCAACTGTGTTGCCAACAACATTAAAATGCGTCAGCGTGGCATTTTAATGTCATACATCCCTATCACACAAAACAATGTGCCATGAGCATTGGACTAAAAAAAGAGCTGGTTACGTTAATGTAATTTTTTTACCTAAGTCTAAACTATAAGCACATTGTGATCCTAAAAAGTCATCTGTTTGGTCCACTACATTATGTAGGTAGTCATATACATCCCACTGCTGCTCGCGGGCTGCATAGTCAAATGCAGAGAGTCCATCCAAGTCTCGCTGCGAGGGGTCACCTCCGCAGCCAATCAGGAGCTTCAGGTTATCGACACGTCCCCATATTGCTGCTATGTGGACTGGTGTTATACCATCGTCATTGCTGGAAAGAAATTATATTTATAAAAATAAAAGCTTAGGTTATATCTTGGAACAAAATAAGAAATGAATATGTAACTATTTGAAATATCAATATGATAATTAACTATTTTGAAGGGCAGCCCAGGCACCAGTCGGATATGTCGATTTCAATATTTTCCGTATCATTAAGAAGAAAAATGTTTTAACAAAATTCTATCAACAACATAATTCACTTAGCCAGGTCTGCTGGAAGAAATCTCTGCAGGAGATAAGCTTGCCTCTTCATCTTTTCTTTTACTTCCTTTTTATTTGTTTTATGTGATGTGTGTAGAATTAATTGTTAAAAAAATAAATAATCATTATCATTCGTTAGAACAAGCAATAGGTTATATATATATATATATATATATATATATGTATATATATATATTAATGAACCTTGAGTTTTTTTTTAACTAATATCTATTTAAATATGTACCTTTTTATATTGCAATGTAATTACAAGACACTTTTAATTTGAAACAGTAGAAATTGGGAAAAAAACTGAGTGGGTGGAATTATTAAAATATTACAACATACCTTACAAATCAATCAAACCACACTTATATACATTATTTTATTGTAGGTGTAGAATTCTTAAATTCTAAAATCACGCCTTCTTCTTGAGGTAATGCCTCCTAGCACATATAGCACCTTTTATTTATGACCAATAAATACCATGCATGCAGTTTTCTGAACACCTCCTCCCCAGTATAATATCTTTTGGGGAAAGTAATTAAAACATTTTTTTTAGAGAGATTATATTATAGAGAAGAGGGCGGACGAGCAAGCGGTCCCACATGATGGTAAATGTTACCGCCGCCCATAGACACCTGCAACACCAGGGGGTATGCGTGCGCGCCGCCGACCTTGCAAAATAATGTGTATGTGTTATTAATTGCACCTAAATAAGATATGCTACCTGCAGGGGAGGCTAAGAATTTCCTCACTAATGTGGAGGGTTCCTAAAAATCCGATATTTATAATAAATATCAAAATATGAAATTCGCGTCTTTTTATATGTCATATATAAAAAAAGACGCGAATTTCACTCTGTAAGTGGTTTTAAAGTGTCAAAATTGATAGATGAAAGTTTGAGTTAGATTAATAGACTTATTTATTATAAAACAAAATATTAGTCTGCAATTAATAATCAGTCTATTTAATCAACATTCAACTAAATTATAATCTTTTGTGTTGCATCATTGGCAATGGCAGTGATCATAATTTTTATTTATGTCAGTATAAGGATTTAAAAGCATAGGATCTGCCAAAATTCTAGTTTTGACGATAAATATGAATTGACCAATTGAAGTGTCCTTTATAGCATTTCTCATACCTACAAATATATTCTATACCCTGATATATAGGATTGCATTATTGAATGCAAGACAATATAAATATCAATTGATATAAATATCTGCTCATATATATCAGCAAAAATGTTGTGCAATATTGTATGTTGCAAATTATCTTATTGCAAATGTTTCTTAGTCATTGTATTTCACAACATTATTATGTTTAGATTTCATTCTAAATTTCCTAGATTATGACGTAATATATCCCCATCTCTTCCTGTGGGTGTTGTGAAAGGTGACTGAGTGGTAATAAAGTCCACAAGCCTTGAGCAACTACACCTCTTCTAAGAGTGAACTCGCCAACCGGCTTAACCAGAATCAAAATTGTAGTTATATACATTTCTTCATATAAGGGTTATGGTTACCTTCTTATAAAAATAAATTACCTACTACCCTATGCATTATTATTTTATTAGCTAATAGTAAATTAATACTAAATAATTGAAGCATATTTCTCTCACCATAAATTAGGATCTCCACTATGTTTCAAAATAATCTCTGTGCATTGTTTGGACTTGTCTAATGGTTCCACACCCACCGCTAAATGCAGAACTCCAATACTCTTGCAAGGTAATACAATGTTTATATCCACTGAATTGTTATTTAGAAATCCTTCAACAGATCTGAAAATAGTTAAATCATTATGATATAATTTCTGTCAAAAAGGTATCCTTTCTATATTGTAAATCTGGTCTGAATGTGTATAATTAAAGTAGAATAAATTAGAAATAAAAGGTAAAGATACAAGCATTTAATTTTGCACATTTAGACTTGATTTACAATATAAAATTAGTATAGTGGTCCTTTATAGCATTTCTCATGTCTTCAATATATAAATATATTCTATACCCTGATATATGGGAGATTGCATTATTGAATGAATTAATTTAATATACCTACATGAGTTTTATCTGTGACAATCTGTACTACAATAATTCTGTCATGCAGAAATATGTAGGTATAGTTCAAGGGCGTCGCCAAGGGGGGGGGGGGGGGGGGGGGGGGCAGAGGAGGGTAGTTGCCCTTCTCTAGAGATTCGAAAAAAATTGTATTTGTACCTACAATTCATATTTCTTCCATCCTCTCTCTCCTCTTGCCCCCCCCTGGCCCATTGGTTGGCAATGCTCTTGGACTATAGCTTTCTTTAGGTCTATTTAACTGGCACTCCTCTTTTTTCAATTTAATGGTAAAAATGTAAGCAATTTTAAATGTAGTATTGTACCACATGAGCACGGTTTTAAAACTTTTATAGCAGTATGAAAACAAATAAAAAAATCTACTATGAACTTATCTTAGAGATATGAAAAATAATTACCTCGCATCTCCATTTTGGATTAGGTCAAATAATTTAAATAGTTGCTTTAAGAGTGTACCCATGATTTTTAAAAATAGTGAAATTTAAGTGGAATAACGCCTCCGGCATTACTCATTCAATTCGCAACGGACCATTTCCTCTCCAGCTTCCTGTGGTTTATATCACTTCTATTTTTAGATTTATTTTAAATATTAACATATTTTTACTGTTATACTTTAAAAATCTTAGGAAAAACTGATATTAAATTACATTTATATTCGTTTGTTTATGTTAAAATTTTCAAACTAATGTCACATTTTTACTGAGCATCTTTTTGTTTACGTTTGGAGTGCGTTCCGTTTAACATAAACGTTACTGTCATTCCAATTTGATGTAAAAATGTACTCATGTGATGAAATCATAAAATAATATTGTTAAACAGAAATAAAGTAAAAATTTTGTTTTACTCAATTTTTCAATAACGAAATTATATTCTTATTTGGTTAGGGAAGTGGAAATAAGAAATAGTTACGTTTCTGGATTTACCTAAAAAATCACATATATAATCAATTTAAACCTCAAAGTCAGGTCTTAGGCTCAGGCCTATAAGTGGTATGGATATATGGGACACCTTGGTTATTTAAGGTTAAGACGCCATGGTTAATTAGAACAAATTTCTCTATTTCTAATAGTTACAGACTATTCCATACTGACCCATCTCAAAAAAAGAGCTCGTATATGGTGATCCCATTGCTTTATTAGTTTAATTGATACCTTCTTGAGTTTTCCTAAAATTATGTCTTCATGTGGGATTTATCCATACCTCTGCACACAGCATTAAAGCAATGTAGCCTTAGTGTAAGTTTCCTTGGACACATCTATTTTAATCGTGTTTATAGTTACCTACCAGTCTAAAATAAATTGAAGGCTAGATAATTTATTTTAATTTAGATAATTTAGTTTTAACCACAAATACAGTTTCAGAATTTATCCAAACATTTGCCATTAAATCATTTTTTGTTGATTTAACTTGGAACTCAGATTCCTTGAACTTTTAAGAGTTAACATATTTATTTTGTATCTAATAATTAATTCGTCTACAATATTCCGCTAAATTCTACCATATATTGTTGCACACAATAAGCATTGATATATAATATGATGGATTTCATATCACACGGAACTTACATTGAGGTATAATGGATAGCAAAGTAGTACAAATCACTTTAAAGCATTATTTTGCAGCAAGAATATTTACAGGGGCTCAATTCTGAACAGTTTTATCATTTTAATAAAATTTTACGGGTTAATCAGGATTAAAGTATATACTAACATTGCTTTCTATTACAATATCTAGTATTGTGTATGTCGTTACTATGCCAAAGGATAGATATCTTAATGGTGTTCGCTGTGACAAAATTGTGAATTGGTAAAATATGGGAGTTTTAATTCTTAAAGTTTAAGAAAAACTAATTCGTGAGTTGTCATTGCCTTGTACAATAAGTACATCTATTGTACACATGTGGATATAGTGGGTAGCTCTACCCACTCGGAATTTTCCGAATGGGTAAAGTACCCACTCGGATTTTGACGAAAAGTTACTGACGTCACTAGACATGGGGATTTCCTCGTCGCTCGAAAAATCCATGTCTAGACGTATTTTATTTCTTTGTATCTTATTTTATTTAAAATTATATCCCGGACTCATTGTTATTTACAGCCGTTGTCTAATATAAGCTAATGTACGGTACCTATTGTTAGGGATATCTATCGAATCCCAATGGACAATAAGTTTGAGCTCGAAGAGCTCAGATATATTAATATGTACTGTAACAAAAATGTTTTTGAGCTCTCCGAGCTCTAAAATATTAGGATCACTTTGCTTTCGAGCTCCAAAACGTATGAACACATATTTTTGAAAAATATAGGCATTTATATTTTTGAGTCCAAACTCAATAACGTATGAACAATTACTCTCCAGCCGCTGAGAGAATGCGTTCCTGACAGGTCGTGAGAGAATGGACGATGTAACTTTGAAGTGCCGAAGAATTTACGATAAAAATATTATTATCGTTTATTTGCTCTACTAACGAATAATATCATTAAAAACTAATATCATTATGTCAACTTACACTAAATGTTATAATTTTGCGCTAAATGCAATGTTAAATAAATAAGAAAACAATATTTTTTTAAATCCATACTGCGCTGTTACAAGGCTATGTCAACTGTTTATTTTTGTAGTGATGTGCCAAAAATACTAGGCAATTGTAACATTATCTGTCGTTATACTATAAAAAATAATACGGTTTTCTTTCTAATAATTTGATAATAATAGAATGTAGTAATAAAGTTAATAATATTATAAAGCTGAGCCCAAACTGAACGCGCGAAGGCAAGTAGCGTAATATGAGTAGCTACTTTTTTATTTCTGTTAAAAAATAGCAACCCCAAATGGCGTAATGGGCCGCCATTTTGTGACGCTAAAACATTCGTCTGTTGTCCTTTCGTGCGCATAGACTATGTTCTCCAGTATTTCTCGTTCTGTTTTTTCTTGTGACCCGGCTTTCATTTAATTGACTGTTCCTGCTTGTTATACTGACCTCGGCGCTAAATTGTACTTCGATTGTGTTTCGCATTGTGTTGTGTTGTACTTTTGATGCAAAATAATGCGCGTCTCTCAGGCGTTTGGAGTTAGCAAACGAACGATAACAAATTTTAATATTAATAAAGAAAAGTTCGGCCCATCTGACACGGAAGAAAATATTTTACGAACTCCGAAGAAGAAACGCAGAACTAAACCTGTGACAGATGTTGATACCCTTGACGCCGATGCATTAAGGAATCATATATGTATAGGGTTACTATTCGAGGAATGAATACTTTAACAGGCTTTAACATTGCTTTATCCAAAATTGTAAAAGATATTGGTTTTCAATATAAAAAAAACAGACAAAAGAAAAGTTCTTTTCGAACGATATGATATAATTTTACAAAGAATATCTTTTTTAAGGGCAGCGAAAAAAATTTATTACTGGGATAATGTCGTTTTCATTGATGAGACATGGCTGAACGCCAATCACACGCTTTCTCGTTCTTGAACAGATGATACACAAGCGTCGACGTCGAAAGTACCAATGGGTAAAGGGGCACGACTGATAATATGCCACGCCGGTTCTGCAAAATACGGTTTTGTCGAGAACGGTTTACTGGCATTTGAATCAAAAACTACTATTGACTACCACGAAGAAATGAATGCCGCTACATTCAAAGAGTGGTTCCAGAATGTGCTGTTGCCCGGCCGCCAGAGCCTTTATATATTTCTTCTGTATTTGACCGAGATATCGGAATTGATACTATGACTGATAATAATATTATACATGTAGGCGAAGATGATCACGAAGACAGCACCTCCTCAAGCGAATCGGAGTCTGATTAAAGTTGTTTGAACCCAGTCGCAACTATTTTTCAAAATACTTTTATTGTTATACTATTATTACTATCGCATTTCTATTTTCTTTGCGCTAGTTACATTCAGAAATTAGACGCCAGACAAACAAGTATTGAAACTTATGTTACTCTTTTGAAAAGAGTCTTTTCTTGGGTTGGTTGAAAAAAGTAAATAATAGTGTTACTTATTGCCCAAAACTAGTCATGACCAACTGACAGTCGTCAGGAACGCATTCTCTCAGCGGCCGAAGTTTATATTTTCGAGTGGTTCGAGCTCGAAAATAGCGGGAAGTTTTGGGGATGGCCCACAGGATCAACCGTTTTCTAGATTTTATGTTGTAGTTTTTATTCCTATAAAATTTTCTTATTTATGAGTCATTCCTCTAAATTTCTAGAGGGACTGTAACCACCTCCCGCCCACCCACTCGGGCCTAACACAACCTGCCAGCCCTGCTTGTATATGTACTAAACTAACTTACTAACTGTACTGTACTCTACTGTGCTCTACAAGAGACGACTGACAGCGTGCTCGAACAGTTCCCTTGCGCGGAAGTGGTGGTCCTCGGTGATTTCAACGCTCACCACGAAGAGTGGTTGGGATCTCGAATAACCGACCGCGCAGGGAGAGCAGCCTACAACTTTGCCCTGGCCTATGGTTTCTCGCAGTTGGTGTCCTCACCCACGAGGATACCTGATATCGAGAGCCATACTCCCTCCTTATTGGACCTCCTGCTGACTACGCGGCCGAATGACTACAATGTTGTTGTTGATGCCCCGTTAGGATCATCCGACCATTGTATCATTCGAACTGCTGTGCCAGCTAAGCAATCCGTGCGGACCCATTCACAGGGAACGCGCAAAGTCTGGCACTACAAGTCAGCAGATTGGGATGGGTTGCGCGAATTTTACGCCTCTTATCCCTGGGGGCAGCTTTGTTTCTCGTCGGGAGATCCGGATACCTGTGCAGACTCCGTTACCAACGTGGTGTTGCGGGGCATGGAATGTTATATTCCTTGCACCGTGATACCGGTAGGCGGACGGAGCCAACCATGGTTTAATCAGTCCTGCAGAGAGGCCCGTTGTAATAAACGGGCCGCATACAGGGCCTGGGCCAGAGCGCAGGTGTCCGAAGATCCGAATACCTCCGACTTGAGGAAGAAATTTAACGCTGCCTCGAGGTGCAGTAAGAAGATCATTGTCAGAGCAAAGAATGAGCACATCCGCAGAATTGGCGACCGACTAGCTAGCTATCCTTCTGGAAGCCGGGCTTTCTGGTCGCTCGCTAAGGCTGCTGAAGGTAACTTCTGTCAGTCGTCACTCCCTCCACTGCGGAAACTCGATGAGTCACTGGCCCATGGGGCGAAGGAGAAAGCCGATCTCTTGGGCTGTCTCTTTGCCTCAAACTCGACACTGGACGATAGAGGTGCCTCACCACCGTCTATCTTAAGGTGCACAAGCTCCATGCCGGAAATCTGTTTCACACAGCGTGAAGTCCGGCGAGCTCTAGCATCTCTTGATATCCGAAAGTCGAGTGGGCCAGATGGTATTCCTGCAGTGGTGCTTAAATTTTGCGCTCCCGAGTTGTCTCCGGTGCTTACGCGACTCTTTAGGCTCTCATATTCCACAAAAAGCTTCCCGTCAGCATGGAAGGTAGCTCATGTTCACCCTTTGCCTAAAAAGGGTGACCGCACAGACCCGGCCAACTACAGGCCAATAGCGATCACCTCCCTCCTCTCAAAGGTGATGGAGCGTGTCATAAACACACAGCTCCTTGGGTACCTAGAGGATCACCAGCTGATTAGCGACCGTCAATATGGATTTCGCCATAATCGCTCCGCTGGTGATCTTTTAGCGTATTTAACACACCGCTGGGCTGACGCCATTGAGAGTAGAGGCGAGGCTCTGGCTGTAGGCCTAGACATTGCGAAAGCTTTTGACCGGGTATGGCACAAATCGCTGCTGTCCAAGTTACCATCTTTCGGGATACCCGAGGGATTATGCGAATGGGTTGCCAGTTTCCTGACTGGACGGAACATCAGAGTCGTTATCGATGGTAGCTGCTCCGACACCATGTCTATTAACGCTGGCGTCCCGCAAGGCTCCGTGCTGTCCCCAACTCTGTTCCTTCTGCATATCAACGACCTGTTGCAAATTGGTGACATACGTTGCTATGCAGATGACAGTACTGGAGACGCCTTGTACAGGGGCCGCGCCAACATCCCTCGGGTCGAAGTGGAAGAGAGTCGCGCCAGGCACAAGACACAAGTCTGAAATCGAAGACTCTTTAGATCTAGTCTCGAAAGATCCACTAGGTTCTCTGAACCTAGTGGATTTCAACCCCAGTAAGACGCAAGTCTGTGCATTCACCGCTAAAAAAACCCCTTTTGTTGTAGCACCTCGCTTTCAGAGCATACCTCTTAAGATCTTGGAGAGTATCGGGATCCTTGGTATCGACATCTCCAGCAAAGTCGAATTTAGGGGTCATCTGGAAAATAAAGCCAAAATGGCCTCCAAAAAGCTCGGTGTGCTGAACAGAGCGAAGCGGTACTTCAAACCTGGGCAACTCCTTATGCTTTACAAAGCTCAGGTGAGGCCCCATATGGAGTAGGTACTGCTCTCATCTCTGGGCCGGCGCACCGAAATACCAATTGGACCCATTTGACTCCATCCAACGACGTGCTGTTCGTATTGTCGACGATCCCACTCTCACGGGCGGTTTAGAATCCCTCAGCATTCGGAGAGACATTGCGTCTCTCTGTGTGTTCTACCGCCTGTACAATGGGGAATGCTCTGAAGAATTGTTTAATATAATTCCCACCTCGGGTTTCTACAACCGCACCTCCCGTCACAGAAGTGCGGTCCATCCGCATTTCCTCGATACGGAAGTGTCGCGCACTGTTCGGTCCAAAAATTATTTTATACCGCGAACCCGTAGGTTGTAGAACGAACTGCCTCAAGAGGTCTTTCCATTGAGCTACGATATGGGGTTCTTCAAGAGAGCTGTGAATAGGATTTTGCAAGGTCGGCGGCGCACCCGCATACCCCCTGGTGTTGCAGGTGCCCATGGGCGGCGGTAACACTTGCCACCACGTGTGACCGCTTGCTCGTCCGCCCACTAATCTACAAAAAAAAAAAAAAAAAAGTATTGCACTAAACTTGTCAAAGAGAAAAATACTTGATAAATAACTGTGAATAATAGTAGGTACCTACATTGAATAATCAATCAATTGGCTATTATAAGTAGTCACCTACTTGTTTAATATCCGTGGCAGATAAAAATAATAATAAAAAAATCTTGATAACCTAATAACATAATACCTAGGGCACACTGAAAGTTTTGCACTTCTGACTGTTTATAAACACTTGAATTTCGAATTAAAATATTTAAAAAAAAATATAAAATCTCATTTATTGACTTAAATATTTTTTGGCGGGGAATCGCTTGTCAATTGTTTTTTATATCAGAAATTGAGGTTCTTCGTCCGTAGCGAAAGTGGAATTAACGAGAAAAGATTTTAGGGCGATGATTCTCCGCAAGATTGCACTACATGTCTTCAAAACGCTTTTGGGAGGGAAGCACTTCATCTGAGCACAGTGAGCCGTGAGGGGTTGATCTACTGAATTTGATCGTGGCCGTGTTTCACTCCATGATGAGATTCGTAAAGGGCGGCCCTCAACTGCGATCACTGAGGAAAATATATCTACTGTCAGGCGGCTAATTGAAGAAAACCGACGTATCACCTATGACGAAATTCAAGGAGATTTGGGGATTGGTATGAGACAAATTCAAAAAATTATACATCAGTATTTAAAAGTCAGGAAACTTTGTTATAGCTGGATTCCTCATGAACTCATCTCAGAACAGAAACGGGATCGTATTGATTGGTACAAAAAAATGTTGCTAAAATACGATCACGAACCCTCAGATGCTGTTTATGACATTGTGACAGGAGGCGAAACGTGGATTTATTGTTATGATCCAGAAAGAAAGCAGCAATCTTGTGAATGGGTGTTCGAAGGCGACAGCAGACCAACAAAATTGAGACAGATGAGCATAGGTAAAAAAATGATTGCGTTTTTTTTTCCAAGACTGGTCCTGTCTGCACAATCCCACTTGAAGAACAAAAAACAGTTAGTGCTGAGTGGTACACCACGATTTATTTGCCCAGTGTTCTTGACAAAGTTAGAGAGAAACGGCCGAGAAGTCACATCCTCTTGTACCATGACAACGCTGCTCGACACACCGCGAACAAGACGAAGTCATTTTTGGCTTCAGAAAAGATGGAGCTCGTGACTCATCCTGCACACAGTTCGGACCTCGCACCATGTGACTTCTTTGTTTTCAAAGATTTAATGAAAGGTATAACATTTATGGGGCCAGAAGATGCTGTGACAGCTTTCGACGAACATGTAAAAAACATGCCCTCAGATCAGTGGTGGTCATGTTTTGAAAAATGGTTTGACCGAATAAAAAAGTGTTTAAAATGGAACGGAGAATATTTTGAAAAATAATAAATATGTTACTATACTCATAAACTGTTTATATGTTTATAATTTACGCCAAACTTATAGTGTGGTGGACACAGTGTGCCCCACGTATTTTCAATCCGTTTTCTTGTCGGAGGAATATTGCCAAGAATAATTTTATTATTCAAATTGTGTCATATGTATTCCCAACGACCAAGAATTTCGTTCATAATTCTTAATCGATTGAGTTAATTGATATGAAGATTTTACTATTGTTTTTTTTATAAAAAAGGGTTTTAATTAATTTCTGCAATATTTTTTATACATTATTGTTAAATACATATCGAGAAACACGAACAGAATCTATTGTTTAGTCTTCGGGAAGATAACCGATTGGCGCAGATGTTAGTGGCCCTGTGTGTTGTGCAAAAGGTCTCGGATTCGATTCCCTGTTCGACATTAATTTGTTTACAGACAAATGTTTGCTCGGGTCTGTACATAGGAAATCCTAATGTTGACCATTGAGTGTGCTAATTATAAATATAAATTTGACACAACCTCGATTTGTGCTTTTTTTCTTTTATTTTTTCGGATTGGCTAAATTCTTGTGGCCCCAATGCCTTTAAAGAGTCACCGGACATGTATAGTTTAGGGTGAGCGCAGAAGGAGCAAAGAGTGTGTGCAGCAACGAGCCTAAGGGCTCCCCTGCCGGTAGACCTGCGGAAGGAACGGACCTCGGCTTAGGGCGTTGCTTTGTGAGGGTACCGCGGGAATGCGAGTCGGTGAGAAGCGCCCTGGCACGTGCCTATACTTAGTAAAAGCGTGGGCTGAAAACCGGTGTGTGGGTGGTGTAGCGAGGGTGACGTCCTCGTTTCCGCCGGCGTGGACGGTGTATATGTGTAGTCTGTGAGTGTAATGTAAGAACCGCATTGGCAGCAGTATTTGCGTCGTCTAAGACGTGATGTTTTGTACTTTATATTATGCAAATATGTATGAAAAATGAACGGAATCTATGGCTTCGGGAATAAAACGATTACTTACATATATTAGGTATGTGTTATTATGTTTATTACAAACACAACAAGATTGTTGATATGATTTATTGATTAGTTAATTAGTACAATAAAATTAGCTGATAGGACTTCTCTTCACAACTGAATATCTCAACCAACCTAAAATCAAACAGAATCATGGAGGTCGCTTCTTTCTTGCAGAGATTTGGTTCTTCTACGTTACATGAACCACCAAAGAATGAACGCAGGTGGCTTCTTCCTTACAAAGATCCTCTATAATACCAGCGGTGGCCAATTTGTAAAACAGCGTTCTATTAAAAAATCTGACCTCGTGCGATCGACTTAATCGTATGGCTTTATTGGCATGAATAAAACAATATATGAGGAGGTTTTTATATTATTTATTAATATGTAGGTAAAATTAATATTAATAGGTAACAAAAAGAAATGAAAACTTTGTGCTTTCATTTCTTCTGTCAAATTAACAAAATCAGGAGTATAAATTTGATAACACCAACATTAAAAATTTGACACCGATAAAAACATCCCTTCGCTAACTACCGCTCTGTCTTCGGCGATCATCCGTTTGATCGCGGTCGACTTGTTGGCCAAGTGGTCTATATCGACTATTTGAGACACGAGGTTAAATAGGTAGACATATAAGATAGCAAAAGCTATAAAGTTTTGTAGTTCCACTACATTTCTACCAACACATCCGTAATCCATCAGGCAAGGTACTCGTAAGACCTCGGAATAACAGCAGAGTGGAATCGGCACACACGTACAAAACTACTTGCATATTTCCTTCCCTAAGTATTTTTACTTAGAGGTTATCGTCTACTGTATATTTATCTATTTAAACCAACAACCATGGTCACGAGCTGAGTCAGCTAGCTTGTGACCATGGTTGATGCAACCCAACCGAAACGTTGAATAAAATAAATAAAAGGTAAACATACGCATTGAGACCCGTTTAAATAGTTTTTTTTTATTATTATTATCAAATTTACAAAGAATAAGTATAAAACTAACATAACTGTATCTAATAAACCATATGGATTTGTCTAAGATACAAGTACTGCTGAAATCATTAGTCGAGACATTAAAACCCTACCTGTGAACAGTGAACAAATTATAATTTTGGCAGGAAACGTCTTCCCATTTTATATTATAAGTAGGTACGTAGGTATGTGTGAAAAAAAGCGAAATAACCGACCTATGGATGACCTATGGGAAGGACGCGTCATTTTCATATTTAGTACTCATAAGTCACTACTCATAAGTAAGTATGATGGTAACGGTACTCATAAGTACTCATAAGTATATGATAACGGATTGAGGCAATTGAGGGATGTAAGGGTAGGAAAATAATAAAAGGCAGCCGAGACAGCTCGTACAAAAGGTTGTACCGCCGTTGGAAACAATCGACCTACAAATATCTATAGTAGGTTTAATATACTTTCTGTAATTTATGTCATTATGTCAAGTGCAAGTGTTTTTATAAATAGCGTTTTGTGTTCATTCAGTAGACGATATCGGGGCTCAAGGTTGAAACAGTAACATTTCTTACATATGCATATTAATTGCCATACCTAGAAATAGATAAATAAAAAAAAGATGTATTATGCATTTTTTCCAATGTGAGCTTTCATAGAAGATAATAAGGTTGCTATTAATTTGATCTTGTTTGTCATACTATGTTACACAGAAAACAATTATGTTAAAGTATCTACCTATATACTTACATGTTTAAAATACTGTGCACGTATCATATGTAAATCCTCGCATATTTTTTTAAATATAGGTATCATAGTTATCACGAAAAATACGCTTAAAAATGTGTTAAGTGAAACAGGCACAGTTTTATATGCTACGATTAAGTGAAATTATACTATGTGTTTTCACACGTATATTCAAAAACTGATGAGCAACCTATATTGCCTCGCATTTTGTAGTTTAAATTTTAACTATCCTTATAATGTTATTCCGTTGTCATGTCATTCCTTAGGTGTCATGTATCTTTTGTATGGACAATAATGTAATAATTTCTATATCTCGATCTAACTTTTAACCTAGACCGTTTAACCTTAATCAAAAAAATAATTACTTAATAAATTTTTTTTTTTTTGTTATCTTGTTTATTTTGTATGTTGTTTTAAATGTTACTTTTAAGTGTTTTTAAGGAATAAACAGAACACTTCACCTACTTTCTTCTTTATCCAAAACGAAGTATCAGACTGATTAGAAAGAGCTTCTAGACATGCTGGGTTGGTGATAGTAGGCTTATCAACTGACAACAATATAAATAAACAAGGCATAACGTTAACGGATTACATTGTACATGTTTTAGGACGAGGACGACGTTCTTATATTAGTGTAGTTTTATTTTTTTAGTTATTTATTTAATACTTTAAAGTTATTATCTAATAGCAGTGGAAAAAATATAAAGTGAGTTTTTTTAATAATATCTGCTTTACTAACTTATTGTTACATTATTGGATTTTACTCTAATAAAATTCTAGAAGTACTCGTAAATGTAGAAATACTAATATATAAAACTTTATTTAAACATAGGTTATTTTTAGATTACATTTTTAGCTTTAAATTATGACTGGTTAATTTTAATGAAACTTTAAGTACTTATGTACCTAATTAAAAGAATAAAAAAATACATTTGTTTTTAAAAATCATATTTACCCGTTAAAAATATTTGTAGCCAGTCACTATTTAAAATTGGAGCGTTTTGCGTTAGATATAACTGTGAACTAAATATTCTCTTGATAATCACTATATATTTTTGTAGGTATTATTAAAGGTCAATGTGATTCATTTAAACAGCTGAGCCTGTGCGGTTAGTTTGCAATGACGAACCATTTTATTACTTTAACAAGTTGGTATTAAAGCAAATTGAGCTACTATTCAATATTACGCCTACATGAACTGGCATGTACCTAATACCGTACGGGTCGTACCTATATCTGTGTCCTGTGAAAACCGGTAGAACTCGACTTATATCACTTTCCACATTACAATACGAGCTATATATAGATCCTGAGATACAGTTTGTGCCAAGTGATACAACTACTCGTAAAACGCATTTTTTTGTTCAAACTCTGCGTGTAAAATGGTACAATTAAACACATCTCAAAGAAATTATCGTATATTTTCAAAACATTCATGTGTAAAAATATACCCATTCTGTAATATTGTTTTACACGTAAAAATATGTTGCAAATATTGTGGTTTTTGATATATTTGTTGTAGAATTTACCCTGTTCTTAACTTTTCGCAGAACATATTATAAATAATATTCAAATAATGAAAATAATGAGCATAGAATATTTTATATGTTACAGCTTCGTATTGTATATAATATATCGTATTGTTTTTAAATGTTACTTACGAAAAAAAATATTAATTACAATAGCCATATTATAATTATCTTTCATGGAGCGTTTTGCGCTTGATATAATTGTGAACTAAATATTCATTATAATACGATAATAATGATAAATAGGTACTCGCTGAATATTTTTGTAGGTGTTATTAAAGGTCAATGTGATTCATTTAAACAACTGAATCTGAACGTAAAGTAATATTAATTTACACAGCTCCATGTATCGTGCACATTAATACAAATGATAAATTTAGGCAAATATTCTTCACAATATACAGAATAATTTAAAGTATTGATGTAAGATAATAGAACAATGATAGATGAATCCCATGACATAGGTATCTACGTATATTTCATAAAAAAGTTCTGCTTCCTAGAAATTTTCAAATACTTAAAATTGTGTCTTGAAAAGTTGCATTTTTCGAGATGTACCGGTTTTCATAGGACACACAGGATTCACATGATATTGGATATTCACATGACATGACCAAAATACAAAGATGTACAAATACCAAAATACAATATGGCCCTAAAAGCGAGGCATTTGCAAGGCGGTCTTTACCGACCTATCAATTTAGTCTGACATTTGGGGGCAAAAACGTTTTATTTTCACGTAAATAATAGAATAATGAGAAGTAATTAAATGCACAACAGAAATTACTGAATGAGCAGCAAAACGATGAGCAAAATTAAAGATTAGGTTTAGGTTCTCTGATGTCAGTGAAGAGGTGTCCCGCGAAGCGGAACTTCGTTAAGTTACTGAAAATGTCATCAATTAGGCGACAAACAAAATATTGAAACAACGACATTACTTAAAAAATCTCTACCAAAGTCCTCCAAAGATTATTTTGCTCATTCGTATTCATATTTATTAGGTCCGTACAATACCGATCTAGGTCACAGAATTGATATCACCTATTGGTACTCGAATCAGGCGCAGATTACAGTAACTATTCGGGTTACCTACAAGTGGCTGTTCGGTTGCACATAAATGCCAATTTATAAGTACTTCGGTTATTGACGAATTAAGTGTTTTGTTTGAATAAACCTCTGTGGCTACCATAAAAGGCAGATATTTAAAAAGTTTGGAATAATCGGCTTTGCTAAATTGTATTTTTGTATTCAATAGCAGTGCTAGTGGCTTCGTACGCGTAGACGTAAGAGTACTTATGAGTATGTACCTATGGTTCAAGGGGGTAGTCAGGATTTTATCCAGTGTGGGGCAAAAGCAAACAATTTTATCCAGGGTGGGGCAAATCAAACAATTTTCTTGTAATTTCAATAGAGGTAGTGTAATACATAAAGCCTGTTACTTATTCTTCCCTATGCCGTCGGTGGTTAGTCTTATTTCTATGGGAACGTGATTAATCTAACGTGATTAATGAAATACCCAAAATGTTAACCCAACACAGCTATACTTAAGCTATACCTAACTATGCCGAGTTTTATTAAAATTTGTCTAGTCCCTTTTACGTGATGTGCGTTGAGACAGATGGACAAACAGAGTAATAAAGATTCCAAAAATGTTGTTTGTGCTCTGTGTCACTTGTAGTTTAATCGCAACTACTTTAAAAAAAAAATGTACAAACACGGTTTTGTTACCATTTTATTTTATATGTTCATTATCACGACATGATAACTTGATAAATGATAAGGCAATGTCGTTCGGGCCAGTTTGATTGACCGTTTAATTATAGAACAAGTAGCTCCCTTCGGTCAACTTTTCTGTCCTCAATTGCTTCGGTGGAACTAGACATTGACGAGTTGTTACGAAAAAAACACTGTCAAAATACGCTAATTACGTTATTGTCATATAAGAAAAAAGAAGAAGAGGGGTCGTATGAGTTTTATCAGTCTTATTTTTAATACCAGATGCCGGTGGAGTGGCTAACCCTCCTTGGGCTCATATCTTCGAGTGTCGCGTTGGACAATGGACTCGCTCTCACCCCACCAATGGGCTGGCTCACTTGGGAGAGGTTTAGGTGCCTCACTGACTGTGAAAAGTATCCCAATGAATGTATAAGGTATGTGATTAGCTATTAATAAACGTATACATATATCTGCATATGGAGGGGTTGGGTCGAATGAAACTGGAATCCTTAACACCATATTTTCTCTTTAACACAACACCTTACTTTTCACCTTATTACATTAAGAACACCTTTTCTCCACGACATCCGGAACGTAAGAACACATTAAATTCACACTCACCTTTCATTCAATCGACTCCTTCGCTCACTTCACATCGGTCATTTTTCATTCGACAACTCTCCGCTCAGTCACTTACACGCTATCTTCACACCACTCATCTTCACACTCACATGCATATATACTTATGATACGTTGTGACATGGCCGTGTGATGTCGGCAAATTTAGAATAGAACCACCCCATTTCTTCCCGTAAAAGGCAATTATGGAATAACAAAGCCTCTACCACAAGCCCCGAGGGGCTACATACACCACGGTGTATGTAAGAGTGGAGTTGCGAAATCACTTCGCCAGTTTTAAGGCGTTTAAGGCTATACATCCCGCATGCTCATGCCATGCACATTAAAAGTGCATGACGAAGACCTTGTCCAGCAGTGGATGATAAAACAGCTGCAGGTTACGATAATGAGTTCCAAAATAGTAACAGAGGCAGGCCACAGAGGGAAAATGGTAGATTTCTTTGTATAGTGACAACTCGTTGGTTTAGTTATTTGTTTATTACAAAAATGTGGCAGACAAGCGGACAGTTTATTTGGTGGTAAGTGGATACTGTCGCCCATGAACATCCGCGATACATGCTAACATCAGTCCAGAATGACAAACGTTGGTACGCCCCCAGATGTGCTACCTATTTTTGGAGATGTAATGGATTTGGAGAAAGGCTTGAAAATACGGGATGGGAATGGGCTTTGACATATCTCTTTCACTTCCGAAACACGTACGCTCATTGGGGAAATATAAATTGGGGATAAAGCAAGAAATACAGTAAGTACATTTTGCAGTAGCTATATAAAGAATGAGAGAGGGGTAACTATAGCTATATAAAGAACTTTACATACTTATAGCTAGTAAGTTGCGAAATACACAATTGACGCATATCAAAAGTTTTCTACTTGTTGCTTTTCTGAGTATATTATCAGAGGTAACTTATAACGACTTCTATTCATTCCTGTTCCATTTTCATTTTTTCAATTCTATAAACTGATAAAATCGCGCGTTTAATGTCACGTTACGATTTTGTAATGAGCTTTTTCCTCAATACCTTTTCAGTGAGAACCTTATCAAACGCACGGCAGACCTGATGGTAAGCGAGGGCTACCTTGACGCTGGCTACGAGTATGTGGGCATCGACGACTGTTGGCTGGAGAAAGAGCGTGGGCCCGACGGACGAATGGTGCCCGATAAGAAACGGTTCCCTAATGGAATGAAGGCGATAGCTGACTATGTAAGTTAAGTAACATTATTGTCTCTTTGATAATACAGAGACTATATGAATACTGAATAAATGTTGACCAAGCAATATCATCGATATATGGACAACGCCAATGTAAACACAGTGGGACGGACTTCATACACGCATGGTGAATGACAATTATTTTTTTTAATTAAAAATTTTAATATGAAAGTAATAACTAAGATACGTTACTACACGATAGCCTATAATAGGAATATCCATTTAGGTTTAGTAAACCCTATTCAAAAGATTTAAATAACTAGACCAGTTCCAGTCAAAATTTAATTGCAGCATTGTGTCGTCATGCGTTGTGGATTCAACGGAGGACCCATCGTTATTTCGTCTTAGTTCCACTAAAACCACTTTTCCACTTTTCTTGTAGTCACTTAGGGCCCTTTCTCCATATTTCAATTTCAGAAATGTTACCGGGGCTTGTACCCCGCGATGCACAATCTGCTGGATTATCTTCAGACTTGACATGCGACCATTGGCTGTTGTCTATTATAGTCAATATCTCAGAGACCCTGTTTGCCACGAAGGTCTTCCACTTGCTTGGATGACTACCCAACCGAGCAAGAACGAGGCTAGAGTCAGTCCAAGCGTGAATGTCTCCCTTTGTTACAGCCAATACTTCGGATATTTCTTTAAGTAATTTCGCTAATAAAACAGCTCCACATAGCTCCAAACGAGGTATTGACACCTGCTTTACAGGAGCAATCCTCGATCTAGAGGAGACCAAATTCACATGAACTTCACCGTTACCGCTTACTGTCCTAACGTAGACAACGGCTGCGTACGCTGCGTTAGACGCATCAGAAAACCCTTGTAGTTCCATGTGAATATCGTCTTTGCTTGTCCCCATCCACCTTGGTAGGCGATAACTAGTGAGATGAACGAGATCCTTGCGATATGAAATCCAATCCTTAAGTATGTCAGAAGGTATCTCATCATCCCACCCTACACAGGCGAGCCATATTCTCTGAATAAAGGTTTTGGCAGTTGTTATAACCGGCCCAATCCAACCGAGTGGATCAAACAATCTTCCAATATCCGAAATCACCTTACGTTTAGTCACAGGTGGTTCAAACGGAGGAAGTTGGACAGTGTATTGAAATTCGTCAGTAGATCGGTTCCACGTTAATCCTAGAATTTTTATAACCGTATCTAATTTAATTTCTAAGCTTTCCCTTTTCTCTTTTTTGCCTTCCTCTATTTCTTGCCGTAAATCATTGTTACTGCACGACCACTTCTGCAACTCAAAACCACCGTGACTAAGAAGTTCGTTCATCTGTTGATATACCTGCATCCCTTCTTCAACACTTACGCAGCCTGACATGAGGTCATCCATATAGAACTGCCTTAAAACTCTGTCAGCTGCTAAGGGATAATGAGCAATGAGAAACGTCAATAACGGGACAAGTGTAGAGATAAGGATAACAGATGAATTCAGTGATTTTTCTACGAATTTTACATATCTTTTAAAGCGCCTGGTTGATAACATTGGCAACATTATCTCGCTCGATGCACCTAGCAATTCAGGGAGGTAATGCCGCTAGTAACATCTTGGGCATCTTGCTATAAGAACAAAATTTGTACATCATGCTCATTTAGATAGATCGAACATAGTTTCTAAGTTGGTTTTAAATTCTCAGCGTTTTAGTGAATATAAATATGATAAAAGTATTTTAATTCATATTTTCGTCACAAATATAAGGTCATCAGGCGTCCTCATCATAATCATTATCGTCATTACTGATAATAATGATCGTGTGGTCATTATTTTATTCCAGATCCACAGCAAAGGCCTGAAGTTTGGCATGTACCAGGACTACGGTAACTTAACGTGCGCCGGATATCCGGGTATACTGTATAACGAGCAGCTTGATATGGACACCTTCGTGGAGTGGGAGATTGACTACCTTAAACTGGATGGATGTTACGTTGACATACACAAGATGGACTCGGGTAACACGATGCTTCCGATATAAGAATTTGTATAGAGATAGATTAATTTATATATCTTCAGACTAGCGATCCGCCCTCGCTTCGCTTTTCGCTTCGGTTTATAAGTTTTTTTTAATTATTTTTTGTTCAAAATTTAAAAAATAGCCTATGTCTCTATCTGGTATAATGTACCTTTCAAATGATGAGAATTTTTCAAATAGGGGTGCAGTGGTTCCGGAGATTACCCTCCACATACACACAAACTCACAAAATTCGTACTCTCTCTATTATATTAGTATAGATATTAAAATAAAGTAAGCTGTTTGACAAAAATCACAAATTTGGATAGGATTAAAACCCTAGTGAGACTGTAACTCCTACTTCGGAAAAAACTCATATTTTTAAAATGCAGGTTATCCAGAAATCGGCAGAATATTAAATGATTCCGGTCGTCCGATTCTATACTCATGCAGTTGGCCCGCTTATCAGGAGGGGAATGTGCTAGTAAGTATCCTATATGTATGTACATATTAGCATATTTATTCTTTATTGCACAAAGTGACAAAAAGCGGGCTTAATGTTTGAAGCATTACCTCCCAGTCAACCTTTGCGTTATGTAGAGATGGTGCGGTAGGTAAAATACCTACCTACAGTTATTAAAAGTAAAATTAAGAAAAAATACAATATTAAACTAACACAATACCATACCATCAGCCTATGTCTCTCCACTACTGGATATAGGCATAGGCCTCTCCCAAACACAGCCGCTACACACGGTCTTCCATTCCTCTCATTCTCCACTACCGGTGACTTTCAAGTCGTCAGTTCTAATGTCCACATCGCGCGTTTCCAGCGATGTGGATCCTGCTCCCGCTAAGTTTCCCGGTACGTGGTCTCCGTTCAAGGACTCGTCTTCCCCTATCGGTTATCGGTCCTGCAGTTTATATGGCCTGTCCATTGACACTTCAGCTTGCTGATCCTTTGAGCTGTCGGCAACTTTAGTTAATCGCTGAATTTCTTCGTTACGCATTTAGTTGCGCAAAGAAACTCCGAGCATACCTCTTTCCATCGCTCGCTGAGCGACTTTGAATTTGTGAATCAGGCCTACTGTGAGAGACCACGTTTTGGCACCATACCCACCAGGACGCACCGATTGACGACTTTCATCTTCAAACATTCGGAATCCAGGATCAGCAGACTAACCCAATCAATCTTCGTCGGGGACTGAGATAGAGGGATGTACTATCCCCGAAACTGTTCACGAAAGCAATGGAGGCCGCGTTTAAATTGCTGCATTGGAAACGATGCGGAGTCAGTGTCAACGGCGAATACGTAACACATTAATGCCACAATTTAAATAAATACATAGATACATGGATACATACATACACAGAAGATACATTCATACATATTGTGTGTAATTTATTTCCCTCTCATGTCTCTGTAAGTACTGATGATAGTAACGTGGTTGATAAGTGATAACGGAAAATGATACTCGTAGGTACCTGTGTCTAGTCTAGCATTGGTTAACCAAGCGTTCCAAATGTCTTGTTGAAGACTTTCATAAAAATCGAACTAGATGAGCCAAAACCATTTAGTAGCTCCAAAACACTTTTCAAAAAATCAACAAAAAATAAGTATAAATGCAAAAAATAATGAAGAATAATAATAATTTTCACATTTATCGGTTGGATCGGTTGACTGGTAGGTAGCCTTAATGCATTTAGTCCACCTCTATAAAATGTAAGTACCTAGTGCAAAAAGAGTAAATAAAATAAAAATAAATGTAGATTACTAACATTTCTATACATTAGTGGTTGATTGTGGACTAAAAATAAAAGTCCATTTCCAACCACTTCCAGTAATTTGTGTGTTTAGAAGAAACACAAAAATATGAACAAATATCTATCATCCCAAGCCATGATTTTCCAATTTATAATATTCCATTGGTGACTTGTTCATCTTTAAATTTACGTAGTTATTAATATACACATATAGTACGTACGAGTACTTGTTTATAAAATTACTTATTTAAATATGGGTTTTCATATTACGTATGCATTTTAAAGACAAATTTAACGTACGTTTGACCTAAAATTGACATTCTTTCATTAACTGATTTGATGTTTGCTTAATTAGATATCTACTTATTTACGTAAAAAATATGTTTTTTGAAGCAAATAGATCACTAAAACACAAGATTATATTAAATGACACGACTTTCACATCCAAGTCGTAAAATCATTTTATTCGTTATCGCGCGATCTTTTTTTACAAAAAAATGTTTTTACCGATTTTAACCATAAACTGTGCTAAATATAAAGCGCAAAATATCGATTTATAAAAAATGCATAATATTATATTTGATGTGTATGAACCCGTCTATTAAACTCAATTATGATTATTAGATTATCGTCTATTAGATTATGTCTATTAGGAGCAGAATTCATTTTTTTCAGGCTTTTGGAAAGGTTTATTAACATTCTGTCAATGACCTAGTATCAAATAGACGACGGGTCTCATACAAAACTAACAAAACATCCGGAGTTAACATATACAATCGTTCTTAACGACAATAGATGGGATTGCGGAAAATAAAAATCAATAAAAATTCGTAAAAGTATTTAATACCTATTTACTCTATTTAGATAAAATAATATATCACATGTCTTACTTATTTCTGTAACTGTAACATACTTTGTCTGTAATAGGCATTATACACAAAGGCTACACATTCTACAAAATTCCGACAGGAGATTAGGTAAAGTATAAAATTAAAGTTAACGTACCATAGTCAACTATGATTTGTTTTGCAAAAGCAAATCAAAGACATTTCCAGACTATAAAGATTGATGAACTTTAGTAATGAAATCAATGACTCAAAGATATATATGAAAAATAGTCATGAGTGATGAGTTAAAGTCAAAAGTCAAGTTTGCAAATTAAAATAAATATGCATATGCCATAATATCTAAGCACTTCTGAAAAAAATATTTGCTCAAAATATCTAGGTACGTTGTGTTTGTTTTTATATTTGTATCTAGAGTCTGGACCCACTAATATCTACTGGTATCCGTGTAATTAATTACATAGCACTCAGTAATGTGATATAATGACATAAGAGTAAACCAATACATTTTTGTTAGCCAAACTACACATCGATAGCACAGCACTGCAACTTGTGGCGCAACTGGGACGATATTGAGGACTCATGGGCCTCCCTTACCAAAATCATGAATTGGTTCGGCGACAACCAGTACAGGCTGGCCCAGCACGCCGGCCCGGGACACTGGAACGATCCTGACATGGTCAGATTCATGTACCATTTATTGTATCGTGTAACATTTATCATAATCGGAAAAGATCGCGGCCTTTTTGAACGTATGAATTTAGCGTGCTATATTTCAGGCAACACTGATTACTGGCGGGAAAGTGATATACCGTTTGACAGCTGACTTTTTTGCAATGGCAGCAAATTGAAATTAAAAGTTTTTCTTTTAATATTAATTAACAATTTTAAAATGAAAGGTAATAAGGAGAAAATTAGATATTATTTACAATTCTTTTTCGATAAAGGTATGAATGCTTCTAGTGCACGAAAACAGATTTGTGGTATTTACGGGGAAGATGCTTTATCTAAAACTACTGCAAAAAATGGTTCAGTCGATTATGTCTGGTAATTTTGATGTGAATGATATTTTTCGCAGTGGTAGTCCTATTAAGGTAAAAGTTGATGCTATCATGAAAAAATTGAAGCAGATCGACACATAAGCAGTTATAAAATTGCGGAAGAGCTTAGCATTCACCATTCAACAGTTTTGGATCACCTCCATAAACTGAATTGTGTAAAAAAGCTAGATGTTTGGGTGCCGCATGATTTAAATGACAGAAACTTGGTAAATGGAATTTCCATATGCGAGATGTTGCTAAAACGAAATGAAATCGGTCCATTTCTGTAGAAATTGATAACAGGCGATGAGAAGTGGATCACCTACGATAACAATGTTCGAAAACGATCTTGGTCTAAGCGAGGTGAGCCCTTACAAATAGTTGCAAAACCAGGCCTCACCCTGAACAAAGTCATGTTATGTGTATGGTGGGGCTGGAAAGGCATTATGTATTATGAGCTTTTGCCACGTGGCCAAACGGTTATGATGTCTACTGTCAGCAATTAGTAAAATTGAAACAAGCACGAAGAAAAACACCCAAAATTTATGATTAGAAAAAGTGTAGTTTTTCATCACGACAATGCTCGACCGCATATATCTTTCAATGGACTATTAAATGGAATTAAAATTAAAGGGACAATATTCCGTTCAATAAATATTGAAGTAATAATGCAAAATAAAATATTTTCACTATCAAAATGGCCGCGAACTTATTCGACTACCTAATATTTGTGAATAAATCTGACAATTTGAGTCCGCTCGTAGGTATTATAGGGAACCGGAGACGGACAACCGGTCGAAAACCAGACGGTTGGCAAGCGTGGGCTCTTCATGCACATTGTCTTGTACATGAGCCTTAACACGCCACGCTGCCCAACAGGGTTGATATAGTTTCTCATGGCTTGTGGGAGTGGTTTTGTTATCCTTTTACGACATCCGCCGGAAGAGATGGGGTGATGCTAATCTAAAGTTGGTGAACACCACACGGCTACATCGTGTTGTGTACATTGAATTGTTTCCAGAAAGAAGGCGCCAAACAAGCAGATCGTCTCCTGATGGTAAGCGAATAATAATGCCGATTCATTGGTTTCGAAATAAGATAAACAATAACTGCAATATACAAATACCTATAAAAATATTGTTTCTTTCACAATTGGAAATTGTCGGGAGAATTAACAATAGTAGTGATCGCCCGCACTAGCGAACGCTCTTTGTAAAACCTTGATTTCTTCGTGTAACGGCAGAGGATCATACAGCCCATCCGGTGGTAAGTGGATACTGTCGACCGCCAACATCCGCGATAGATGCCAACATCAAACGTTAGTATGCCCCCGAATGCGCTGACTACCTTTGTAGGTTTAGGAATGGATTTAGAGAAAGGGTTGGAAAAATGGGGACGGATAGAATGAGATTTGAATGTGTTCTGGCATATCTCTATGCATATTATGTGTTCTGGGCTGTTGTACTATTCGTGTTACTTACGTAAATTGTCTGTTTGCAACATGCATGTTGGTATACAATAAAGAGTCATCTATCTATCTCATTCACTACCGAAAGATGTACGTACATTGGGGAATAGGATAAAGTAGTCTTCTGTAAGAGATGGGTAACGAGGCCAGTCGAGAACGCCAGCGGCTGTAAAATTATATTTCGTTATATTTTCAGCTGTTAATAGGTAACTTCGGTCTATCTTTAGACCAGGCAAGAGTCCAGATGGCGGTGTGGGCGGTGCTAGCCGCTCCGCTGCTCATGAGCACCGACCTGGCCACCATCCGGCCGGAGTTCAAGGAGATTTTGCTCAACCATGACATCATCGCTGTGAACCAGGACCCGCTCGGGAAACAGGGCTTGAGGGTTAATAGAAAGGTAAGGAGTAAAGTAAAGTAGAGTAAAGGTAAGGTAAGTACAAAATTAGTTACGCAAGTAACTTACATGTTATGGAATTTAAAGTATTTTATGAAACTATTGAACTAATTAACTTCAAGACAGAAATTGTTATGGTTCTTAAAATTAAAGATTGAAACGGAATATTTATTTAAAGTATTAGGCTTAGATAGGCTTCAGGGTCAAGGTCGCAGAATAGACTTTTTACAAAGACGACGTATTTACAGCATGAAACCTATTCTTATTCTAATGCTGCACTCGCAAGCGAAGACTAAGGCCTTAGTCTAAACATCCTAAATGCAATGCACTGCTGGCGCGGATGTTTATAGTGACATAGCAGTGCCATAACTGCTTATACGCTGTTATGGCTTGAGTACAATTATCAATCAAACAACATTTTACGATTTAGTACTGTAATACTACTAACAATAGTACTTTGTCAATACGTTTCTGTGGCACTACCAAATACCAACTAGTTCTTAAATTGCGTTCTTCTAGCTCTTAAAAATCGCTTTTATAGTCTACGTTATTATTGTATTAACGAAATTATTAAATACACAACGTTGTTTTGGCACAAATAATGCCCGACCACATTTTATTAAAAAAAAAACGACGTTCGACTTTTTTGTAATTTTTTTTGTCGCGAATTAAGGTTATTTTTTTAATCAATGACTCAAAAAAAAACTCTTTATAAATTTCATAACTCCTCTGTCATAAATCATAATAAATGAGCGATAAGTTGAAATTAATTTATTTTAACATCAGGGGAAGCTGGAAGTATGGACTCGTGAACTATCAGAGGGTTCGTATGCGGTGGCGTTCGTGAACCAAGGCGACACCGGCACACCTACCCCCGGCACCTACACCCACGACGAGATCCAACTGCCTAACCAGCCGTTTGATGTTCAGGTACCTACACATGCAATTTTCTTGCCTTTATAGAGACAAGAGAAAAGGGTTTCGAACATTTCACTTCGGAGGTTGACATAGTCCCGAGCCGCCTATTGATTTTTTTTTTCAAAATTGCCGCGTACGATATTCTCTACATTATATCAGTACGTATAGACAAACAACAATTAATGTTACATGATTAGTCCTAAACTGTCACGTTACCAAAATATCTTACGATGGAAAGATCGCTATATAAGCGTATGACCATGTAGCGGACTGAGATTACAGTAAAGAAATATAAAGTATATCTAGAAAGAAATATATAAAGAAAGGAATTTTCATAGGGAATATTCAGTTTAATAGAAATGTTCAATGATTGTGTTGTTTTCAGGATTTATACAATGAAGAAGGAACTCGTTCATTAGAACCGGGCGAGAACTTCCTAGTGCGAGTGAACGTATCAGGTATGTATGAAATGAATGAATGAATTTATTTACGTAAAGTTTTGGTTACATGGTTGTTGATATTATGAAATTATTGTAGATAAAATTCGACAGGTTTTTACCTTACTGGCACTATTAGCAAAATTATTAATAACATTGTTTAGAATTTAATTAATAACATTTGGTTATGTTATAACAAAATATTGATTTTTTAAGTTTAATTTATCATAGTATTTTAATGAGTCCCATATGTTGCATCAAGTAGTTTTCAACAAACTCTTTAACTTTAAACTTGATATAAGTATTCCAAAATACAAATAATTTAAATACACTTAAATACGTTTAAAAAGATACAGGGTGTCAAATTTTGTATGGAACTAACGCCAAACGGGTGTCAAACGCAATTAAATTCACTCGAACGTAGCCGGGGGGAACAGCTAGTTCACTATAAAATTAACACTATAAAGAAATTTATTTTTACAAATTAATACAAAATAATTGTTGACGCATATAGTGTCGTTTTATATAGGAATAAGGATAAGAGATAATGATAAGAAGAGAGTCGAAAAAGTGTTCTTGTAATAGGGATAGAAAAATATTGATTTCATATTATATTTATGAAATGCATTATATGTAGAAAGAGACACTACACGCGTCAACTGCTAAATTATTTTAAAATACATAGTTTAATTTCATAAAAATCTTACCTACATTGTTATTTATTTCAGGCGTGAAATTCTACAAGTTCATTCCAAAGAAATCCGATGCCATAGAAGAATCAAAGAAGACTGTAAATATAAATATAGATAATGTTTTAAATAAAAGTTAATTAATAAAATAATGTAATTAAGTAAACAACAATTGAGTATTTACATGCACTGGATAGTTCCAATAAGATTACCATAAATAACAATAAGATTACCTACTTATAAAAATTTGTTTTATTATAATTTTCCTCAAAACAATAGAGATATGAATAAATTGCGTTTCGAACTGAGAATCTTTGATCCGATAGATTTTAGAAAGAAAGAAACAATAATTTATTTCAATATGTACAAGAACAAAAGAATTATTCAGCACGACAAGGAAAGAAACATTATTAATTTATTAAGAAATTGATTGATGCCTCTGCTATAGAACTCCCGGGGACGGGTCTCGATTCCTCACGATTTATTATTTATTTATTATAGCCGATATTATGGTGCAGTTATATGAACGGTGGTCGCGGCGAGACTGCGGAGTGCGGGCGCGGGTGAAGGTGTTGTTGCTATTGACAGACAAATCTGTTTACCCTCCATCATGTTCGTTTTTGATTCACCTGCCCACACGTGATTAAATTTCTTGCACACAATATTTGGTACATAGTTTGGTTTAATAGTGGTAGTTAAACTTCATAGTGTTTTTCGTGCGTGGTGTTTGTAATAATCAAATAAAAACGTGAGACTGCGTTTTTCGTGGGCTTCTAAGGAGTCCTATTCTGTTCTCAGTAAACCTACTATCGCTTTACTGAGCGACTCCTGACTTACATCGACGGGACTGGACAGGATTGACAGGATACGTTTTAGACTTTGAAATTGTATTTTTTTATATAGAGAAAAGACGACAGACGAGCATACAGTCCACCTGATGGTAAGTGGATACTGTCGTCCATAGACATTCGCGATACCTACCTACATGCCAACACCAGTCCAGAATGAGAAACGTTGGCATACCCCCGGATGCGCTGCCTACTTTTGCAGATTAAGGAATGGATTGGGAAAATGTAGAGGGATAGGATAGGATGGGATGGGACAGGGGTTCTGGCATATCTGTGCATTCACTACTGAAACGCAAGTACAGGGAAATATGATAAAGTAGGAAATGCAGTAGGTACATTTCAATATAGTCTTCAGTGAGAGAGGAGTAACATGCCCAGTCGAGTGCGTCCAGCGGCTGTGGGAATGCAGCGTGCAGTCTTTCCCTACAACGTGCACTCTCCCCTTAATACGAAGAGTTTCGACACAAGCGCCTTTCGGTTTGTAACTCCGTTTGTAATTTAAGAAACTTCCTTTTTGAATATTCATTTATTAATATCTTTAATAATTTCTCATTCTTGCTGACTCGGCGCAACTGAACGCTATGTTTTGCATTCTCGAATATCCACCCCGCATCACGGCAAAAACTACTGGACGGATTTAATTGAATTGTTGCATAGTTATTATAACTTATAAACTGGGTTAACATTTAAAGTACTTTTTGTTCAGACCATTCAAGTTAACGGGAACGAAGTCGCTGGCACCGCTAGTATTCTTTAAAGTAAACTGAGTAGGTATAGTTTCATTCAATACATTTTTCAGACAAAATAACTATAAAATAAAATTTCGAATCTAAAATATATTTGAGTTATTACTTACTTATAATATATTTATGTAATCTTCAGCCTTTTATGTAACTTATTTAACAAATATATTGGTAGTGTTAATGGCCAAATACAGATTACACTGACATTTAAATAGAGTATTTAATAGATTGTCGACAAGCAATATATGATTTTTTTATTAATAAATAATAATACATCTTGATTTGTGTTTGCATTGGTGTGTCCGGGTGAGTGTGCTCGTGCGTGCGTGTGCGCGAGTGAGAGGAGGGTTATAATAGGATTAGTCGCAATATAGATTTTGATCCTTTTTGTAATAGTATACCTACACTTAAAAGATAATATTGTGATCGCTTCTTCTCCACTGTTACATGATTTTTCACGACAAAACAATTGCTTATTTTAGACGATTTATTAATATGTGAGATTGAGATTGAGTAACAGATTAAGAGTCGGATTTAAATTTTTGGCCATTTTTTTGTTTGGCGGTTCGCAAACAAACGGTTTCGGTTTGTTTATAGATGTCACATATGACAGTTGCAATTAGTCAACGTGGAACGCTACACGAAAAAGCAACGCAGTATGAATTTTAGAGCAGTATGAAGTGGACCATCATTTTGACGAAAAAATCATTTTTAGTGACGAGGCCCATTTCCACATTGATGTCATCGCTTATCTGGGGCTTGGAGAATCCTCATGAGATTCATGAAAAACGATGCATCCTCAAAGAGTTACAGTTTGGTGCGGCTTTTGGTTCAGCAGGATCATAGGGCCATTTTTTTAGGTATCGGTATTTAGGTAGGCATAGAGAGGTATCGGAACATACTACAGGAGTTTTTTTTGGCACCAATTGGAAGATTTGGACCCCGATCAACTGTGGTTCCAACAGGACGGTGCCACATGCCACACAGCCGGAGAAACAATGACTTTATTTTTTTCTAAATTAGATCCGGCGCTCAATTTGGGACAGCCTTTATATGTGAAAACTTGTAATGCCCTCGCCCCTCAGTGATCATGTAATTGAATAAAATTATAATACGTTTTCCAATGAAAATAAAATAAAATATTTTGCTAAGGGAATTGAAAACTACTAACTCGGGAAAAATCTAAAAAAATATGAAAAATTTGCAGATGGTGAAAATCTGTACAAAAAGTGTGCGAATGGTGAAAATCTATATGGATTCGGTACTAATTTAAAAAAATCTGTCTGGCAGCACTGCGTCCGAGACGAATACCAAGCCGAAGCGAACGTCCGTTTACTTAATCATGCTCGGGCGATTTCGTCTGGTTTCGGCGAACATGTAAATAGTCATAAGAATGTAACGAAACGCACCATAGGACTTTTCCAGTTTGCCTAGGTAACACACACATATATACATTTGACACGACACTATCGTTTTCCTGTCAAAAGTTCATAGAAGTTTGACTTAAACAAAATCTACGTCGTTTTAAATTAAATAAGTATTCTCACACAAAACTGACGTAGTATGATATAAAAGGTGCGAAAATTTGCGGAAGCGAATCTCGGCTTGAATGACTCGCACGCACGTGTGAATTTGATCATTACCACGCCACGTAAATACTGTTATCGGTTAACATAACGAGTGAAAGAAAGCTGGTTGGTGGTCACGATTGTAGTAGGTCAATGGTGCGTACATGCCGGTAGCGCGTGTGTGGATGTGCTGACGTCGAGTTAGTCAAGTTGGCCCACACCGCCGTACGGGGATCTTCAGTCAACGCCGGCACGACATCGCGAACGCGTCGCTCCACTAACCGGTTTAAACACATCAATTTACTCACACGTGAAAGTTATCTCCGTATACGTAACAGGAGTACAGTGACAATGGTTGGTAGAGTCGAGAACGTCGGTATATTGGCCATGGAGATGTATGTGCCCTCACAATATGTCGATCAAGTGGAATTGGAGAAATTCGATGGCGTCGCAGCAGGCAAGTACACTATCGGCCTAGGCCAGAAGAGAATGAGCTTCTGCTCAGACAGGGAAGATATCAATTCAATATGCATGACTGCCTTGCACAAACTTGTAGAGAAACAAAGTATCAATCTTCATGACATTGGCCGCTTAGAGGTTGGTACAGAGACTATCATTGACAAAAGTAAGAGTGTGAAGACTTATCTCATGACATTGTTTGCCAAAGAAGGTGCAACTGATGTAGAAGGTATTGATACCACTAATGCTTGTTATGGGGGTACTGCAGCTCTTCTAAATGCTATCAACTGGGTGGAGTCTTCATCATGGGATGGCAGGAAGGCAATTGTGGTGGCAGGTGATATAGCAGTGTATGGAAAGGGTCCAGCAAGGCCCACAGGTGGAGCTGGTGCTGTAGCCATGCTTATAGGACCCGATGCTCCTCTGGTGTTTGACCGTGGTGTGCGTGCTTCATACATGTGTCATGCATATGACTTTTACAAACCAGACTTAGCTTCAGAGTTTCCCTTTGTTGATGGGAAACTATCGATTCAATGTTACCTGAGTGCTTTAGATAACTGTTACAATTTGTTTTGTGAGAAAATGAGGAAAGTAGACCCTAGTTTCAAGGGTCTGTTAAGTTTAGATGGAATGCTATTTCATTCTCCATATTGCAAATTGGTGCAGAAGTCATTAGCTAGACTTAGTTTCAATGATTTCCTGAATGCAACTTTGGAAGAACGCGAGAAACAATTCCTAGGATTAGCTGAATTCAGTAATAAAAAGCTGGAGGATACCTACTTTGACCGTGATATTGAAAAAGCATTCATGACATATAGTCAACAGTTGTTTGAGGAGAAAACAAAACCATCACTCCACATTTCAACAAACACGGGAAACATGTACACTGCTTCCTTATATGGTGGCCTTGTTTCATATTTGGTCAGTAAGTCACCTGATCAGTTGATTGGAAAGAAATTTGCACTGTTTTCCTATGGCTCTGGCCTAGCTTCTACAATGTATTCCATTAACATCTGCAATGATATGAGTGCTGGGTCAAAGTTAGAGAAACTGATAAGTTCTCTTCATGATTCTATAGCTTTGTTAGACAAGAGAGTAAGTGTGGAGCCTTCAAAGTTCTCAGAGCTGATGGACATTAGGACAAAGAACTATCATACTGCTCCATATGAGCCTTCAGGGTCTGTAGCTGTATTATTCCCTGGTACATACTACCTCATCAAAATTGATGACCAAAGAAGACGCACATATGATAGGAAAGTTTAAATTAATTCTATTAAACTATAGTACAATTGCATGTTTGGTGCAGGATATGGTGGTAATTGCATTGGTTCAGTAATAAACTTGCAACAAAATGTTTAGTGTTACAAATTATCAGCTCCCCTGTTTGATTTCTGTTTTGTATTGATAGATTTGATGTAAACACATTTATACACTAATACAAGTATAATTTACAAGGGTACTTGAAAGGTTTTATTACATAAGCAAACTCTCAGATACATCAGTCCAAAAATAATGTGTTGTTATATGAGCAATGGGACCTTATTGTTGGTATGGGAGTTATTGACTGGTTAAGATATAGTAACTTTAAATGTCATTGTTTCAAGATTCTGTTTAAATAGAAACATACTTTAATATCTGATTTTTATGGTAAAGCAATAAAAATAATCATATTTCTAATGATTTCACTAGTTTCAATATCTGTGGACCTAGAAGTCCTAGAACAGACAATATCTGTCCAGTTTGGGTGTACACTTGATAGTTATTGATGACAATAGGAGTAGTCGATGAAAGATTGCCTATTAAACTAGCTTAATGAAGATAGTTGAGTTATACAGCTTGTAGAGATGGACGCCTTTTCACATGGGACCACACAGTTTTATCACCTTGTTTAATTTTAATTTTTGTTTGCTTTTGTTTATATATGTTTAGTACATCTTAGAATTAGAAATTGTTATGAATGCAATCAGTTGTGTGTAGGAAATAAAATTTCTATCTATCTGTCTTATAATAAACAAACAGGATTTTTGGCAAATGTATCCCTGTGCATCTTGCACTAACAATAGTTAGTAAATTTCCTGTACAGCAATCAAAACTACAATATCCCTTGCTCAGGTAATATCACATATAACTTCTGAAATATTTTTGATAAAGTATTAAAGTAAATAAGTAATAGTTCTAAGGTGAGCTTTGTTTTCTCATCATGACAAAGATTGACTAGTATATGGGCATAGAAGTGTGACAGTTGTAATTATTATTTTTCTGTTATTATTGAGTATACATATAAAGTATACATATATATTAGGAAGCTCCAAAGGGCTGTAGAACTGTTAGATAAAAAAAATATGTTGTTATTTGTTCGGTATTATTTACATATTATTTTTATGTGTGCAATGTTTTTATGGGTAATAAAATATGCATTCACTGTTACTTGAACTCTGTTATATTAGTTGTTTAGTGCATAATAAAATTATTTATTATGCACATAGAATATGTTTATTAAAGCATTTGTCATGTAATGAATATTAAAATTTTAAAATATGGCTTTGTGTTACACGAAATGTATATAAAATATATAAAAATGACTACACATTTATTTATATTCTAATTGGTGCTTAAACCATGAATTTCTATTTTGTTTTGTAATTTATTGTGTGATTGTTGTTTATTTAAATGTATATTTATGAAGATAACTGTAGTTTTTTTTAAATACCAATCATAGGCTTGTGAGGGCAGCAGAGCAGATAAAGATAATTTTTCTATATTTTAAGAAAAAAATCAAGGAAGAGACCAGTGCAGGTTTTATTTATTAAATCTGCTTACTAGTTTTAAGATTATTTCGAACAAGCAAATAAATATATGTTTTCCTTGTAATTATTAAACTAAACTTTATCGCACAGTATCATACAAAAGGCAAATTTAATGCATTTTCTCTATTGGCTAACCCTTGGGTTAAACGAATAAATACATAGGTGCGATGAAAGATATATAACTTAAACGACAAGCAGATTCTCATTATTAGTTTTTCTTACATGTATATACAGACTATATACACAGTATACACATATACAGGCTGGCCAAAAATCGACGAAAAAGAGTTCTATAAAATATCTATTCTATCTATAAAAAAGAGTTATCCACAATATAATTCTCAACAATTTGTAATTCCCAACGGTTTTTGTGATATTGACAACTTCCATGTACATTTATACATATTAATTAAATAAGAATTAAGATTGTCATCGATCACTGTGTGATGGTGGTTTGTCCTGAAATATTTATATAGGAATCATCAATGGATATAACTTAAAATTATATGTCTTTCTCAGTGAAGCAAGAGGTAGCTCTGCTACATACAACAACAACAAATAACGTAGCAATAAGGTTATTTGTTAACGGTGATAGCCAGGGCCGTCTTTACCAGGGGGTGCAAGGGGTGCGGTGCACCCCGGGCGCTCACCTTTTAAAGGTAATGAAAAAATATAACGCTATAGTAAACAATTACACAATAGGATATTTGACTGTCATAGGATACACAATAGGATATTTGACTGTCATAGGATACACAATAGGATATTTGACTGTCATAGGATACACAATAGGATGCTTGACTGTCTTAGGATACACTCCCGCACCCCGGCGCAGAATAGACTTAAGACGGCCCTGGTGATAGCCTAGGAGTATCTTGACTCATTAGAGTTCAAAGTCGAGAATTATCTCGACTTTGAACTCGGATCGTACCACCTTAAGTACGGATTTTTCAATTATCACTAGTTTATCGGTGAAGGAAAACATCGAACCTAAGGAAACCCACGTGCTCGAGAATTTAAAAATAAATAGAGGTCTGTGTGTGTACCAATCCATACTATGCCCGCGCGGTTACCACCCCGAAACCCCTTGTGAACCTCGAAAACTAGTCTTCTAGGGTTGTTCCCCGTAGTGGGACATTATAAGCTGATATTGATTCAAATTTTATGTTGTAATTTTATGTTTTAGAGAAATAAAAAATACAATGAATAAAATTAGCAATGCATATGGAGGTAAAAGGTTGAAAAACAAAGTAACTACCTACCTATGTGTCGTGTGCATTCTTGGATATTTTAGTTTTATCTTTATGAAATAATTCCTAATGAATGAAAATATTAATAGGTAATTTATTCTTTTTTATGGTTTTTATAACCTCACAATATTTAATGATTCAACATGTAATTTGGTACCTACTTAATTTAATTAATATTTCAGTTTTTATTTAAGATGTTTAATTTAAGTATTCGGGCAAAATCCAATTAAAAGAAATAAAACCTACACGTAGGTACCTATTACAAACATTATCATTTGTTATCATATGAGTAGGGCAGTAATTAGGGTATAAATAGCAATTTCATACTGATTAGCTATACAATGAGTTCTTAACCTTCTTTATCAATGCATAATTACTAATAAGTAATGCATTGATATACATATTATTTACTTATTTATATGTAGGTACATGGTGAGTACATTTCGCATCTTCGTTTCGCCGATGACATAGTCATCCTGGCAGAATCGCTGGAAGATTTAAGCTGAATGCTAAACGACCTTAACGCAAGATCACGACGCGTGGTCTCGGAATGAACTTAAACAAAACGAAAATAATGTTCATTGAACATGTTCTTCCGGTACCTACTGAAAGATGTTGAAGGCATGGGGCACTCGAAGTTGTTAACCATTATAACGTCTATCTTAGGTAAATAATCCAACTAGGCAAATCCAACTTCAGCAAGAAAGTCAATAGACGCATTCAGCTCGGCTGGGGAGCATTTGGGAAAATGCGTCGGCTCTTCTCGTCGTCTATACTACAATGCTTGAAGACGAAAGTCTTCAATCAATGCGCCCTGCCAGTTATGACGTGTGGTTCCGAAACGTGCCCTCTAACGGTAAGTCTGATACATAAGTTCAAAGTCACTCAGCGAGCTATGGAGAGGGCTATGCTCGGAGTTTCTCTGCGGGATAGGGCCCGAAACGAAGACATTCGCCAAAGAACTAAAGGCACCGACATAGCTCGTAGAATCGCCATGTTGAAGGCAATGGGCAGGTCATATCTGCTGTTGGAGAGAGGGCCGTCGGGGTAGTCCTCGAATGGAGGCCATGTACCGGGAAGCGCAGTGTGGGACGCCCTCCGGCCAGATGGACCGACGTCTTAAAGAAATTTGTCGGTGGTGGTTGGATGAGAAGAGCCGAGGATCGTGTGTGGTGGCGAGCTGCGGGAGAGGCCTATATCTAGCAGTGGAGAGACATAGGCTGATGTTACGGTATGGTATGTACATAATAATCTATATAAAACAGATGCATGCCGGTTTCCTCACGTTTTCCTTCACCACCTAATGATAATTTTAAAAATCCGTACTTAAGTAGAAAATAATTAGTACGGTAGTAATTAGTAAAGGTAGTAATAAGTATAAGTAGTAATTAGTAGTAATAGTTAAAATATTAATAATTAGTAGTATTTGAACTCACGAATATGTGAGTTGAGAGTAGATCCGTCTAGAGTCTAGGCTATCACCGCTCCTAATGTGTACCGCTTAATTACAATAGGTATAAATAATAGCTGTGCCCGGCATTCGTTGCATGCTGGTCAATTTTTTTGCACGTAACATAATATATAGCCTATGTCCATCTGGAATAATGTACCTTTCAAATGGTGAAACAGTTTTCCAAATAGGTGCAGTGGTTTCGGAGATTACCCGGAGATTCGGTTCCACATACACACAAACTCACAAAATTCGCACTCTCTATTATATTATCATAATTTATATTATTATAGTATAGATATAAAAAAATGATACATTGACGGACTGACTACATTTTTTTTATAGAAATAAGGCAGTAGACGAGCAAACACTCGTCCTGACGGCAAGCGGTCGTGCCAACGTTTGTCATTCTGGACTGATGTTGGCATGTACCTATCTCGGATGTATGGCGAGACAGTATTCACTCACCACCAGGTGGACTGTATGCTCGTCTGTTGGCTTCTTTTTATATAAAAAGACTGACAAAACAGCGCCAAAACGACAATTTTGCATGTAATTTTAAGTCGATTAACTCCTTTCTATAAAAAATCTATATGTATATTCTATATCTTTCTTGACTATAAAAAATTGCTTATCAATCATATTAATTCATATTTCTTATATACGTATAATTCTGGTCATTTGTCAGTTCGAGTATATCCAATCAAATAGTACGAAAAAGGCGATTCCATGCAAAAGGTTGGGTAGTTTTGATTTTTGGGTATGTTACCCTATTCAAAAATCCAAGTTTTCGACCTCGCCATACAGTTATAAATGTTATAAATTAAACTAGAGCAAATTTGTTAAGTTAGTACAGAGTACATTTCCCTACATCACATAGTTCCCGTAATATGACTTTACAAAAATCGAAATTTGTCACAATAAGTGCTGAACGTATCTAATAGTCGAGGTGGGACTCATTTTTCTTCTACGGAAATTATCTAGATGTTTCTCGCCTTCATGCCCTACTTGCCCTTCATTCTGTACTACCAGATACAGACATGGTTTTTTTTAACAAAGACACGGAAGGAAGCGATACGTCATCGATTTTTGGGACCTTGAAAGAAATCGAACCTGAATATACCTATAGAAAATATAAACGGTTGATATTGATATATATAAACAAAAACGTAGCTTTTTAATTTTAATAATCACTTCATTTGGAGTTAATTACTTACGTATTTTACTGTAATGATTAAATTTGTTTAAATAGTAGTACCTATACTTATGTAGTTACCATATTACGATTGTTCCTATGTAAATTATACCCCTAAGTATTATAATAATAAGTGAAAACCCATTTTAGTGTCTATTTGTAACTAAAATCCATAAAAAGGTGGTATTTTGAGAAATATTAGGTATACAAATGTCCTATTCTCACAGTTAGAAAATTACTTCTTCTAAAAAGTCATTTATGACGATTTTTGCTGTGAAACCGACTATTTAGAAAATTCGAACCTTGGGAGCTATATGACGTACGGAAATCATCTTAATAACAAATTTACTCTAGGTTAATTTACAAAAGTATGTTTTTTCCACCAAACGCACCGTTTGTATTTAGCAAAAACCGTTTCGCCGTTTTTTCGAGTATTTTTCGCCCGCGGCTGTCTGCTGAGGTCAAAACTTGGATTTTTAGCCCTGGTATGTACAAAATACCAAAAAATCAAAACAAACCGACCTTTAAACATGGTACGATGTATAATTTGACTGGATTATCTACTTATTATTGTTTTATTTTGTCTTAACACAAAAATGACATAACACAATGTGACTTTCGAAAGGTTATTTTAGTACGTGTACCTACCTACCTTACCTGATTATATTCCTTTGACGTCAAGATGCTGTTTGTTTGTACTTGAGTCTTGATGACCTGAACGGATTAAATGTATTGTATTGCATACAATACTGTTTCTAAAATAAATCATGTGTTTACATGCCCTTTGTAATGTTAAAATAGTTGGGTATTTGTGTATCTCAGAAGTGGTTATAGCAGGATATTATACGTTTTTTAAATGACGCTTCAATGAGCCACACTAGGATTCCCCGACGTTGGTCTACACATAAACAAAAACCTAATGAACTAATTTAATAATTAATTTTCCGACCGGGAATCGAACCCAGAAGATTCGATTAGCAGGCAAGGCATGCATGGCCGTTAAGAGTATAGACAGAATGTTTCATTCGGATCGCGGTGGATCTTTTTTGTCATTGATATGCGATTCAGGTCTGTATTAAGTGTGTTTTTTGGGCCGTTTTTATGTCTACTTCGTAATCTGTGGCACAAGGCCATTGACTAAGGTGTTATTAACTTATTATGACTTCGAGACTTAATTTGCTTTGATCTCCGAACCATGAGTTGCCAGTGTTTGATAATAATATTAATAGAATAGATAACCTTTTGTTCCAATAACTAATATCTTAACATACAATACAGGATGTAACGATAAGCCCTAAGCCTGAAACGATGAATTCCATTTATGATTCGGATTGATATGAACATTTTACGAATTTTTCTTTGCAAATATTAAAAAACTTTAAGATTTTACTAAATTTTCCACACATTTTTGCTAAATATTGTTGAGGACACTTTTGTCAACTACAATCTCTTAATAGATAGAGGACAGTATTGTCCTACAACCTTATAGGTCGCCGGGGGATGTGGACTGTATATATAGGATGTTTTTCTACGGTTCAGTAGAAACAATAATAACGCCTTATTTCTTGATAATCAGCAGAGCCGGGGCAGGGGGCAGAGGTACTTGTTGTTCTACTTGTCCTAGTCACTTGGTTGACCGTTTGTAGTGTTCGGAGTGGTGCCGCTGATCGGAATGCCGGGAAGCCCAAAATGGTCCGTCTTTTATTCCAAATGGGCTTCCCCCACTACTTGTCTACATGTGTACCCCTCCCGCTACCCGCGGGGGATCATTTATTTGTACAACACACATTTTATACATATTCATACATTCACAAGATTCTTATAGGATACTTATTAGATAAAACTTAACCTAGGATGGATCTAATAAGATCATGACGCTATAACGTTCGGTTTCGAGTGGACGGGGTGCGCGGTTTGCGCGACATATTTACGTAACCCCGTCCCCCGCTTCAGGACTATAAATATTATATTCGTCCGCCAGGTGGCGGAGCGCTCAGTTGTTCCCCGAACGCCATAGCGCCCACAACTTATCCCTAGCATGCCCTACTTACCCTATTCACCAACAATTATCCTAATAGGGTAATAAAAGACACACTAGGGATCATTTTAATATCAATTACACAACAAATAATCATAAAACGGACATATAGGTCATTAAACAGACATTGTGTAAACATAACGATATTAAGAGATATTTATACATTCATAAGACACTAAAGAGAAAACAACTATATAAGCGAAACTATTATCTATACATATACGAGTACCCTAGCTTTTTACATCGTTTATTCATTTCGTCGTTAACACATCGTTTATTCATTCCGTCGTTAACAAATATAAAGCATAAAAAATTGTATTTTTACAAGAAAAATATGTAACATTTACTCCAATTAACTCATTAATGCTAATTAATGCCAGAATCATGAGCAAAGTCATGATTTCAGGCTTCGGGAATCAATTGGTTACTGCCAGTATTCTACCCTCAGCGTATCGAAAAAATGCTATAAAGCATTCATATAGACGCAGTATAGCTAATAAATATAGCACGTAGTTTTCGTATCGCATTAAAAATCCTTAAAATCGTTCTAGCCATGGAGACAGCTGTAGGTACACAGTGCACTCAGGACGTGCACGGTGTTTTGCGTCGTCAGCAATTTGCAGTAGGTACAGCGTCACTGTCCACACTGATCTCGCCAGTCAATTAATCCATACATTATATGTATCCATCCACGATATGCATAGATACATTCAATTGATCGTTGTGATCATTTAATAAAATAGTATGCAGGACAATGAAAGTTATTTATCGCACCTTCTGAAACTACATCTTACATACACCTTAAATTACACAGCTATGCTCGAACTTGCAGGATAAGATAAAAAACCAAGAGGTCCGTCAAAGAATAAATGTCACCGACATAGGTCATAGAATCGGTATGTTGAAGTGACAATGGGCAGTTCATATCGGCCGCAGGACTTACAGTCGATGAGGTAGACAAATCCTTAAAATGTAGACCACGTATCAAGAAGCTTGGACGCTCTCCGGCCAGGTGAGCGTAGAAGTTCGTCGGTAGTGGCTGTAAAAGAAGATCGGGTACGAGGGCGATCTTTGGCAAAAGGTTTTATTTAGCACACTACAGTGTACTTACTATCTCTCATAATACTTTTAACTTTTAATAACTCTCATATTTAGCACCCTGAAATTCTCAGTATAAGGCAGTTTTTGTGGGATTTTTGCTTTCTGAAATCCCCAGACGAAATTGGATATTTCTTCTATGTAGCTTCAATGAACACGAAGAATTAATACAGACAGAGAACTAAATTAATGTCTTTCCTTAATTGTGCACCTGAACGACTCAGGTTTTCAGCAAACGAAGTGTGCCGAAAAGTTCTAAGTTATGATCCCAGAGCTATTTGATTTTTATCTTTGTATATGTGGCTCCTGGAATTACTGAACTCCTGAACCAACGCGAATATTTGTTTACTTTTAATCCTTGGCGTAATAGGCAGCAAATCTTACGTTTTCTGAACACGAACGTATAGTCCGTTCTAATCCAATTTGTCGAAAACAAAACTAAATCAATGAAATATCAAATGCAATGAAACATTTTGCTTCAAATCTGGGTAAACTTGCAGTCTTATGAATCTAATTATCACCTCACTCCAATCAATTTTAAACAGTGTCAGTTACCTCAGGGCGTCATGTTTGTTTACATTTTGCACAAATTGGATTGGAACGTTGGAACAGACTGTAAACGTCCATACTTGCCGAAATAGAGAGACCGACTCGCCGAGAATCGCAGTCAGTTTAATCAAGATTATCTCAATCTCCAAGTTGATCCCCAGAAAATTCCGTGTCAATCGATTCACGTGCTTTATCTAAACAGGTAAATACATTAATTGCTATCATATATAATGTTATCAAAAATATTTAATTTTACAATAGGTTCAATAAATTACGCACAGACTGAAGAAGATATGATAATCCATAGTTTTGTATAAAAGACAAACTTTTTAATAGAAAGGCATCAGTTTGACCAGATCTGACCCGAATGTGAGTATTCTATCATTTTGACTAGAACTGCTTCATAATTTATCATATTCACTGATTATTATTATTTTGTTCTATCAATAAATCTGTAGAAACTTGTACATACTAGATAAATGAACTGATAAGCATTATAAAGAAATTCGGAGATGATTCGATAACATCATAAAATATGTTTCCAGAACTATCAATATGAAATACTTCGTCGCCTTCACCCTGATTACCGCCGTGGCTTCAGCCGCCATCACCAAGCCGACCCCAGTGGCCGGTGAATTGGCTCAGATCGCAGAGATCATCGCTGCCATCCAGAGCCCCAGCACCGACCCCGCCACCGCCGTCGCCCTCGAACAACTCCTTTTCCAAACCCTCGGCGTCGCGCAGCCCTCTGCTCCTATCTCTGTAGGACCAGCCATTATTGACTCTTACCAGCCCATCTCTGTTGGCCCCGCTCTAGTTGACATCCCCCTTCCCGAAAGCGCTTTCGCGCCCATTGAGACCCCTGCTCCCGCGCCCGCTGTAGTCGCTCCCGCTACACCCGCCGCCGAAAACACCCCCCTCGTGCAAATCATCCTGAACATCAACCAGGCCGCCGCCGCAGACGCCGTTGACATCGCCCCTGCTCCCGTCGTCCTCCCCCCCGCCCCCGCTCCCGTCGTCCTTCCCCCCGTTCCAGCCCCCGAGACCGTCTCTGTGGTGGAAGGTCCCGCCGCCGTTGCCCCCGAGCTTGTCTCAGTAGTTGACTCTCTTCCCGAGTTTGTGTCCGTGGTCGACTCTCTCCCCTCACCCGCTCTCATTCCCTCGCCCATCGTAGCTCTCCCCGAAACCCTCAACTAAATGTGTAAATTTTAGTTTATAGTCTACGGGGATCTGACTTTCTACCAACACCGTGAAACGCTCGTATGTCAAAGTATATTAATTAATTTGTAATAAAGATCGAATCCCAATTTATGTTTTTAATTTAATGCCATTAGTTTAAGGGCCTGAAAGACAACACGAGAACAAACCTTTAATCATAAACATAAGAGTGAAGATTAGACTCCGTTCAAGTGAACAGAGTAACTCCCCGAATTGTCTCCGGTGCTTACGCGACTCTTTAGGCTCTCATACTGCACAAAAAGCTTCTCGTCAGCATGGAAGGTAGCTCATATTCACTCTTTGCCTAAAAAGGGTGACCGCACTGACCCAGCCAACTACAGGTCAATAGCGATCACCTCCCTCCTCTCCAAGGTGATGGAGCGTGTTATAAACATTCAGCTCCTTGGGTACCTAGAGGATCACGACCGTCAATATGGATTTCGCCATAATCGATAGGCTGGTGATCTTTATGCGTATTGAATATACCGCTGGGCGGACGCTATTGAGAGTAGAGGCGAGGCTCTAGGTATTGGCCTAGACATTGCGAAAGCTTTTGACTGGGTATGGCATAAATCGCTGCTTTCCAATCTACCATCTTTCGGGGTACCCAAGGGATTATGCGAATGGGTTGCCAGTTTCCTGACTGGACGGAGCATCAGAGTCGTTATAGATGGTAGCTGCTCCGACACCATGTCTATTAATGCTGGCGTCCCGCAACTTTCCGTGCTATCCCCAAATCTGTTTCTTCTGCGTATCAACGATCTGTTGCAAATTGGTGACATACGTAGCTATGCAGATAACAGCACTGGGGATGTCTTGTACAGGGGCCGCGCCAACATCCATCGGGTCGAAGTGGAAGAGAGTCGCGTCAGTTTTGTGTCTGAAATTGAAGACGCTTTAGATCAAGTTTTGATTGAGGGTTCTCTAAACCAAGTGGATTTCAACTCCAGTAAGACGCAAGTTATGCATTCACCGCTAAAAAAGTCCCCTTTGTCGTATCATCTCGCTTTAAGAGCATACCTCTTAAGATCTCAGAGAGTATCGGGATCCTTGGTGTCGACATTTTCTCGATACGGAGGTGTAGCGTCGCGTACTGTTCGGTTCAAAAATCATTTTATACCGTGGCGAACCCGTAGGCTGTGGAACGAACTGCCTCAAGACGTATTTCCATTACGCAACGATATGGGGTTCTTCAAGAAAGCTGTGAATAGGATTTTACAAGGTGCGCACCCGCGTACCTCCTGGTGTTGCAAGTGTCCATGGGCGGCGGTAACACTTACCATCACGTGGGACCGTTTGCTCCTCCGCCTACTTCTTACTTCCCTATAAAAAAAATAAACTAAGTATCAATATCAATACTTCGTAGAGGCCATCCCATAAATTACGTCACGCAAATTTCGTGGTTTTTTAACCCCCTTCCCCGTCACAGGTTGGTGCATTCGTGTGATTTCCCCTCCCCTGCTGTGACGTCTTTCAATTTCGAGTTAATTTTGATTAAACAACATTGCTATTTTTGGAACGAAGTTCCTTTACGCGGCTTGCGGTAGATGTGATTCGAGAGAAAATGTAACGTCACGTAAGATTTTTACCCCCTCCATACGCCATTCTCTTTGTGTGTGCGTGCGAGTATCGAGAGCGAGACTCAAGCAGAATAACGTGCAGACTAGTGCGTGGCCGGTTGTATAACCTAAATTTATGATTTTTGATTTGATTCCTTATTTTATATTATTTGCATTGAAAATATGATACAATATAAAAAAAAATACATGAACTATACAGATTTTATTTCGAATTACATTCAGAGTTTTAAAAAAAATTGCGTGAGTTTTTATTTATTTATAATTCTTCTATCGGGCTTCTTGTGCATCTTCCGAAAGCTGCCCGATAGGTAGCCTGCCCGATAGGTAGCACCTCAAAATGTTTTATAACACTCTCCGTGTATTAATATTTTGTGAACTGAAGATGGTATGTAGTACCAATCATAGTTTTTCTTTTTTTGCTGGATTCTGAAGAGTACGCTACACATGGTCTTCCTCGTTTCCTAGTAGAAGTTGAAGGTGAAGAGTTGGTTATTTCGTTCTTGGGGGTCGGTATGGTTACGGAATATTCAGAATCCAGCCAAATACTTACTATTCTTACATAAAAATACATCTTTTGTGCGTCTCGCTTCTTTCAAACGTCTATTAAACGAAGGAATATGTCTTTGGATATCGCTTAATACGAAACATAAATTGTCTTCAGATATGTGATTTTGTTTTAAAAATGTTGATAATGCTTCCACAGTTTTCCCCCCTTCAATATAAGAAGTTATTAGTTCACGCTTATTGCAGTTGAAAGTCGACATTTTTAAATTATTTGAAATTATAAAATAGTCCTAACAATTACACGTTTGTCCAATTACCGCTGACAAATTGTATTATGAAAATAAAATTTCGTCTCTTTATGTAGGTATATTTGAGTCATGTGAATTATTTTAAATTATTATTTTCACACGCAAAAAAAGTGATAAGACAACTAAATTTTAATGAATAATTGATAAACAATCCGCAAAATGTTGATAGAAAACGACAAATGTTGAAACCGCGGTTTTCCGTGTCCAGACTCATCATATTCATACGAATAATTTCCGAATAGGCACCTTTTGGCACCTATTTTTTTTTAATGTTTCTAATGAACATCTAAGCTACATTTACACACAAAAATTAAAGCGTTGGGAAGTGTAGGTACCTAACTGTCAAAAGTCTCGACAAAGTGTTCTTCTGTTTGTTGTTTTAATTTCTATGTATTATACTAAATAATGTCATTAAAAATGTATGATTGTAATAAAATCTCCATAAAATGAGATTTCTATAAATATATAATCCTATACTACTATCTAAGATGTTTTACGAGAAGAAAGACTTTGAAATCTTATAATAAACGTACGCAATTTGGCTGTCTGTAGAATACTAGAAGTAGAAAACTGTAGAATACTATTAGCGTAGAAAAAATAGTTTTTGATAAATATAGTTTATTAGATTGGATTTTTGAATTTTTATAAAAGTATAAATAAAAGTATTATTGGATTTTTGAAGAAAACAATGGTTTGCCTAAAAAATCATTTACTGTAACTTGTATTGCCTCCAAGAGCGTTTACGACGGCCGTTATGCGGATTGGCATGGAACCAATCTACGTCACTAAGACGTTTTGTGGAATGTTCTCCCATTTTTCCTCGATGGCAGTTTTCAGCTTCTGCAAGGTCTGCGGAGCTGGGTGGTGAGCTCGAACACGCCTCTTTACCTCATCCCATAAATGTTCCCTGACGATTCTTGCAGTGTGCGCTCTTGCATTATCATGTATAAAAATATAAATCTTGGCCAACAAACCCAGCATATGGCATCACATGAGTCTCTAGGTATAGACGAATGTAATCGTCGCCATTTAGTGGTGGCAGCCGTGGTCCCGTCACAACCTGAAGTCCGGTTTTGCCTTCCGCGGAAACTCCTCCCCAGACTGTCCATGACCTTCACTTCTCTTCAGTATAGCACTGAATAAAACGCTCTCATTGTCTTCGGTACACCTTCCTCCTTCTATCATTACCATACAGGATAAACTTGTATTCATCAATGAAGAATACTCAAGAATCTGATATTTACAAAGTTAATAGGTGTCACACAGTCTCTCGCGTGAGAATAACTATGCTGATCGTTCCGTTAGGATAACAGTTCGGCCGCCCTAATTAATGTTGATTGAAATTACTGTACATACGTACATTCTGTTGTCGGTGAGGACAACGGGGAGTGTAGGAGAGAAAATTCGGGAATAGAACGCCGCTCTGATACACATGAAATGCAAGGGTAGAGGGGGAACGGCTATCGGCAACGAGCTCACTGTTCTGAGCAGAGATTTGCCTTAATTAATTATTGCATACTTATTGGACGATTGTACAAGTCGAACTGGTTCAGGGAGGCTAGAGCCTTATTCTTTCATAGGAGCTTGCTGCCCTTGCGATCCCCCCGTTCCCTGAGGAATTTATTTACGCTTTGCTTATTCATTCCATAGTTTATACAGGTAATAAGTGACAAATTATATACAAAGAGGTCAGTCATCATTTTGCACAGAGAATTTCGATAGTTCGATCTATTTTCGATAGTGAAGGACAGAAAATTGATAGGTCTTTTGTGACGAATCGTAACCTTTATTTCCTCGTCGCCCCCGTCGAGTGGCAAGGGGATTCAGGAGACTGCGAGAGGGTCTGGAGTGTAGGGATGGCGCCACTCCTTGTCCTTCTCTATCTAGTCCACAACTTTATGTTTCTGTCTCTCTCTCTAATAAAACACATAGCAGACGTAGTTTTTATTTTCCTTAGACTATTCTTAATACCTAACTTATAACCTAGACATACACAAATGTAAATATTAGCGGTTAAAGTATGAAATTGTCGATTTGTACTGAAAAATTAAAACGCGTTTTTTTCTAAAATCTAACATATTTATTTAATCAAAATATTTACCCTCATTATCTATACATTGTTCAACACGCGTTTCTTTCTGCAGATCAGTCAAATCATGAGGCACCCATTTTGCATATTTTTTTATCTTATTGATTTGATGCAAATGAGTCAATATTGTAGGTAAGGTAACGTTAAACCATGCCGCTAATTCCTGGGTAGTTTGACTCGGATCGGCTTCCACCATCTCCTTCAATTCAGCGTTATTCACCTGTGTGGGCGGTCTTCCACGTGGTTCGTTCTTCAAGTCGAAGTTTCCATTACGAAAGCGTTTAAAGCAAAAACGCACGGTTCGTTTATTAGCAGTCTCCTCTCCAAACGCAGCATTGATATTGTGAGCCGTTTCTGCCGCGTTAGTTCCGCGTCGGAACTCGTATTCAAAGATTACTCGGATTTTCGAAGTATCCATCTTTCCCGTCTAAGCTGAATAAAAAAAACAATTGAAAGTCGAAAATCGAATGTTGCATATTTTTTAAAACAAGAACCTCATAGGTATCATGTGAAAAAAGTTTCACTCGAAAATCTCACACCATGAAGGTTTTATGTCAATTCAAAGTATCTATTACTATAAAACGGCAATTTCATACTTTAACCACTATTATGATACAATTACAAAACAAGGAAGGAAAACATAGTCTACAATAGGCAAGTAACATCATTCATTATATACAGTATACACGAAACATAAACATTATAACACCTTATACAGTAAATAAGGCATGTAACTAACATCACATAATCTCGGAGAAAAGGAGTTCAAACTCTTTTACATGGTTCTACTGCGCATGCTTCGGAGTTCGCCGGATGCATTTTACTGCTTGCGCAACATTCAGACAACTCCTTTCCTTCCGACACGTGGGATGTTAGTACACACTACGTGCACTGATTTTACGTTAATAAGCAGGCCTATTGCAGTTTACACATTGTTCTATATCTATGTATACACATAAGCACACGACACTATCACTTGTTCATGTACTCATAATTCTGTCGTGTACACATTCGTTCGGGTTAGTTTGAGTTATTCGATAGAATGTATGAATTCAACATTAAAGAAATGTCCACTAAATTCTGGAGACTCAATAATATTTGTGTGAATGTTGTGCGTATTAGAAATTGTGCAGCTAAATTTATCAGTAACATTATATCAGGCTTGTAATATTATACTCGTAGATAGTATTTAAGTAGGTAGGCATGTCCTTATATCTATTATTAGTAAATTAAAAACATAAGTTGGGATACGATCTTTATTACAAATTCATAGTCTTTGACATACAAGCGTTTCACGGTGTTGGTAGAAAGTCCGGTCCCCTTAGGCTATAAACTAATATTTACATATTTAGTTGAGAGTTTCAGGGAGGACAATGACGGGCGAGGGAATGATAGCGGGTGAGGGGAGAGAGTCGACCACGTTGATGATCTCGGGGGCAACAAGCACGGGGAGAGCGTCGACCACAGAGACTAACTCGGGGAGAGAGTCAACTACGGAGACAAGCTCAGGTGCGACGGGAGCGGGTGCGACGACGACGGGGGCGGGCGCAGGGGCAGGGGCAGGGGCAGGAGCGGACGCGGCGGCTTCAGCTTGGTTAATGTTTAGGATGATCTGAACGAGAGGGTTGCTCTGAGCAGCGGGGCTGACCACAGCGGGAGCAGGTGCGGGGCCCTCAATGGGAGCTAGAGCACTTTCGGGAAGAGGGAAGTCGACGAGGGCAGGGCCCACAGCGATAGGTTGGAAGCCATCGATAATAGCGGGGCCAACAGAAATAGGTTGGAAGCCATCGATAATAGCGGGGCCAACAGAAATAGGTTGGAAGCCGTCGATAATAGCGGGGCCAACAGAAATAGGTTGGAAGCCGTCAACAATAGCGGGGCCAACAGATATGGGTTGGAAGGAGTCAATTACTTCGGGTCCGACCACGACAGGTTGCGGGGAGTCGGGGATTATGATTGCGGGTCCAGCGGGGCCGGGCTGCACGAGGGCACGGGTGGGGCCAGCGACGGCCACGGACGCAGCGGCGGCGATGATCAGCAGGAATTGCATGTTTGCTGTAAAAAGCAAATCAGTTTAAATACAAGCAGACCAAAAACTGATTCGTGTATTTTGGTATAAGAACAGAGTATACGTACAAAGTTAGTAACTTAAAAATTTTAGTAAATTAGTACAATTAATGATAGCTTTTTAATTTATTATTAATTATACTTTAAATAATATTAAATTATTCTATAATTTTATGCACCACATACCTGTTAGTTTACTTGTATGAACAAACTATAGAACGTATTTCAAATTCACCTCGTTTTATACCAAAATATTATCTGTAGCAATAAAGAAATTAGATATACCTACTTAGATATTTTATATTGGTTTTAATACTACTAAGTACCTATAATAAATTATATAAAATTGATAAGAATGATAATTTCATTGCGGAAGTAAATACATAGGAATTTCTTTTTTATTATTTGTACTGTGTTCCAAAAATCGTTATATACCGCGTACCCGTAGGTTATAGAACGAACTGCCTTTCCATTTCTGTTATTCGGGTCTTTACGTTAAACATTTACTATCATATGGGCCGTCCGCCTGTCTGCCACATATTCTCTGTTTTACCTTAGTGGAAAATCCTCAGTAGACGTATGCAGTTTATTTCACAACTGTCGGGTTCGCAGTATCAACGTCAAGGAAATGTAAATGAAACGCCCCTTCGACGACTATTGATGTACTCGTATGTACATCACAGTTATTATTGTTTTGGCCGTTGTTTAAAAAGAAGCTACTAATAATTTTAATTTCATTTCAACAATGTATTAGGTATACTCATTTGTGGTACATTAGATATGCAATTAGGAAGATCATACATAATATATGTTTATGGAATTTATGAATCCCAGGGCCGAATGGTAGGGGTGAAGAAATTAATATACTAAATAAGGGATTCCGCCCTGATTGCGTTTCTTTTCTTACAGCCTACATTAAACAACTCTAAAACAAGAAAATGAATGTAAAATTAAGAATAAGTTAGGTGAAATACACTTTAAAAATGAAAGCATTATACTACAAAATTAAATATCAATCCGGTCCCGTCCTTTGAAGTTTGACTCGAAGTTTTACAATTTTTCTCGAAGCATGGTGCGGGTGACAGTTCCCATAGCCCATATAACCCATTCCCATATAACCAACCTTAAAACTTAAAATAAAAAGCTGAAATATTTTGTAGTTTATGTTTTATAAACTAGAAACAGTTACAAAACGCTATAATATGACTCAGAGCATAAAAATAATGTGTAGGTATATTTCTCTGTCTTCTAATTTTTACTAGTGAAAATCAAATTACATATATTTATTAACTTATTCTGAGGGCTGCATAGCAAGCAGGTGTCGAGCTAGTGGCGCGATTAAAAAGATCGTTGAATAATCAAATGTAAAACAATAAATCGATGGAATCGGATTTTTTTTCTTATACGAGTAGGTATATAGTGGATAATAATGAAAATAATTTCTAAAGTACGTTCTTGAGGTCGCGTCTACTATAATATTTAATAATAATATTAATGTAGATGTAGATTTAATTCATGTTTTAGGTAGGTATATATTTTATTTTATGTTTAATAAAACACAATTTTCTATAAAGAATTTAATGCTTTTTAATTTAATGGTTGGCAATCTAAATTCACATCTGTGTCACTACTGTACTTAAAAAACTAAAAATCACAAAATTTTGAGAATTGTTTCCCTACTTTTTCGGTTATTTCATCTGAAACTAAAGCTGATACGTTGGACATACCTATATCTTTTTTATTTTCTATTATTAGATTGTGAGTTTATCTATAGTCGGATTTATTATTCGAGTCAGGGATATGACATGTAAGAACTGTCAAACAGAGTGAAATTTGTACGGAGATGACACTTTATTGACAATTCTACATGTCATACCCTTGACGGGAATAATAAATCCGACTTTACAAAATGACATGCCAATTACATGTTCTGTATGTTCAATAGTTTAAACGCTATTATAATCTTATTATTTGGAGACAGGATTCACTATATACTAGGGACATTCCGAATATTCGTATCCGTTTGGGCGAATTTTCAAGCATTCATATTGGCACTTATATTGGACATTCTAAACGAATACTTACACGAATAAACCTATCCTATCCGATCAGGGGTGGTTATCCATTTGGATTCCCTATCACTTCGACCCAATGAGATATTTTGTGTTCCTTTAACCTTATCTTCTATTCTTGCTCCCCGAATATTATATCCAGGATTATATTCAGGATATCCGGCAATCTTAGTCTTCTGGCTCAGGATTATGGTTGCCTAGAAGACTCATTCTGCAACTCGCTAGACCGTCATGGACTCTTCCTCCTCGTTGCAGGCTCTGCAGATGTTATCATCTGTTAAATTCATTTTGTAGAGGAGGTTTTTTGTACTGAAGTGACCCGTGAATACTCCAGTCAGTTGCCGTAGGTGTTTTTTGCTGCAGGATAATAGTTTCCTTGTCCAGTCTGAATTTATGTCTTTGAGGAAAGGATGAGCCTCCCATTGTTATTGGGCGTTTTGTTTGACTTGTTCTCTAAATACCTTATTTATTGTTCCTAATGATGCAAGACCTACAAAGGGTTCTGGTACTGGTCCAATGTATTTGGTCTCTGATCCCCTTGTCAGTTGAACTGCCTTTTCATTGTCTTTAAAGCCCTCATGACCTGGGACGCGAATAAGGTTCACCTTTATAATTTGAATAAAGTTCGAATTATTTATTATTAGGTCATTAACGCAATTTACTCGAATAATACTAATCGAGTAGAAAAAACAACGTGCAGAGTAGGTAAAATATGTTTTCTACAAAAAGAAAAAAATGCTTTAAGAATCACAGTTTATTTGAAAATGAGTTAATACGTATTTAACTTTAAATTGAACTACAAAATTACTTAATAAGCTAAAAAATACTTACTAATTTTACAAGCGTGTGCATAGTAGTAGTAGCTTAAATACTATATATATATATTTACCTACATATATATATAACATTATATATATTATATATAATATTCACAAATAGTGTTTTTGCTATTAGAAACTTAGGTACTTAATATAAGTTGGCACGCGCTAGTCGAAGATATTGATCTGACTATTTTTCGTACGTTTTAGAAAAAAAAAATGTTTAGCATAAGTTGTAGAACTTCATGAACTCTGTTCAACGCTTGAATATTCAAGCGTCTATTCCATTATAGAATTAATTATTTTTTTAAGTGCGAAACCAGCCACCAGCAACATTCTTTTTTTTTTTAAATATTAAACGCCTTGTTAGCTCACAACAGATATGCATACAAGTACTAGTATTTACTTATCAATTTATCATTTTTATCATAGACATTATAATAAGCAAATCATATTCCTTAAGTGAGTACTTATTAGTAAATAATGAAAGTAGCTATCTATGAAACTATAATGCGGATATTGATAGAAATACGGAAAAGTCTATTTATTTAGCTGAACAAAATTTTAAATCGTATGTTAAGATTCGATTCCCGGTTCAACATTAGATTTTTCAAAAATCGTAGACGGCAGATCTACTTATTTTTATCTACTACTAACAGAACGTTTATTCAGTCTGTGATTATATTTTCAACAATATCGTCATGTTTTGTTTCACAAATTTGGCAATTTCTAAATACTAATTGAAGTGACGTCACATTTTATCAGGATAATAAAATTCATTGACACTAAGTGCCTAGTTTCCACTTAACAGAAGTTTATCTTCCGATAAGTTTATTGTACTATAATTTACAATGTGTAATAAATTATTATACCAAGACGCCATTTGTCCTTTGTTATATAAAAATGGTTAGGATTTGTTAACTTCAATACCTACTACATATTGTGGAGTGTAGGCTTTCTCGGCCGGTGTCCATATTAATTGAATCTTCCGGGCTACTTGGCCGAGGTCTTCTGGAATCTCTTCTCTTTCTTCCAAACTTTTCGTCAACAACTGCGGTTGACATCTTCAGTGCCGACTGCGTTCACTTTCGGAGAGATGTTATCTCTTCGGCTTCTCGAGCGCAACTTTAAGAGATTCCAGAAGATCTCGGCCAAGTAGCCCGGAAGATTCAATTAATACTACTACATATTAACTCTAAACTTACATTTTTAAGTTCCGAGGAACCTCAGGAACCCTCTACATCGGCAATGAACTTTTGTTCAATAATTTGTTTCAGAAAGTCCCTATCCTATAAATAAATACATAAATGCAAATAATTATACGATAAATAATTTATAATTAATGTACTATAAATGCATAATTATACTATAAATGCAAAAGTCGGTTTCTTTGTTCGTATGTTACCTAATAATTTCAAGTTTGTTAAATTGGAATAGGGATAAAATTTAATGTGTAGTTCTAGGAACAGATTACGATAGGATAAATATTTAATTGCTAGTTATTTAACCCCAAAAATATTTTGCGTGACGTCACGCCTCTAATCTGTAAGTATAAAGAAAAAAATCTCTTGACGTCGCAATTCATTATCAAACAGAGAAACGAAATACATACTCGGTTTACATGCAGCCACTGCCACTTCTCGCATTGCCCTATTTACGTCTCAAAATATTTTTGAGGCAGCGTCGAAGCGAGTGAGTGTTTACATTGTCGCTCCGTCCTTTTTTCATGTTCAACCTCGTAGAAAGATGTGACTCAGGGATGTGGGTACTGTACTGCTCACATTTCTGGGCCGGTGCACTAAACATACAGTTGGATCAACTTGACTCCATCCAACGACGCGCTGTTTGAATTGTCGGCGATCCCACTCTTACAGGCGGTTTGCAACCACTCAGGGTCCGCAGAGACGTTGCGATACCTGACGTTACGAGACGTTGCCTGTTTATCGCCTGTATAACGGGGAATGCTCCGAAGAACTCTTCGATATGACTCCCACCTCGGGTTTCTACAACCGCACCGCCCATCACAGAAGTCCAGTGCATCCGCATTTCCTTGATACGGCGTTTTCGCGTTTTTCGCCAAGAACCCGTAGCGTAGGCTGTGGAACGTACTGCCTCGTGATGTCTTCCCCTTATGGTACGACATGGGTGTTTTCAAGAAAGTTGTGAATAGGATTCTGCAAGGCCGACAGCATACTCGCATACCCCCTGGTGTTGCAGGGGTGCAGGGGCGGCGGTAGCCAGTTACCATCATGTGGTCAGCTTGCCCGTCTGCCTCCATTACTACCTATATAAAAAAACGCAGTGAAAAACGCCTTCAGAGAATTCATCGATTTTCGTCCCCAGGAGTTCTATAACAAAGTCATCAATCAACTTCCATTAAAATGGCAAAAGTGCATTGATAACAATACTTCGATTAATTAAATACTCGTATATAATTTTCATACAAAAAAACTGTTATTTCCGTATAAAACGGCAATTTCATAGGTAAGGACCTAATATATCCGATTTTATTAAATATATACCTATATTATAGGTCGTCTGATAGTGCCTTAGCGCGATTACTATAATACACGACTAAACGCATCCAAGTGTCACCTTGACTAGCGGTTTTGTGTGCTTGATACTCTAAATCCCTGTATGCATTAGACAACATTTGCAGCGGTACAGACAGACATGATCAGTGGCCGTAAACATGTCACCCAAAGAACTAGTGTTGATTTCCGCTACTTTTTTCGTTAGAGCACATTATTATTGCAACAATCAATTGTCAAATGGTGTACACATTTCAACATTTGGTGCGCAACTGCATATGCCTGGGGGGGGGGCGTCAGCCACATGCCGTGCGTGTCATATTGCGCATCTTGTGTCGACGCCGCGCGACGTTGTGAAACGTTGATAAACATGTTGCGCGTCACGTGATGCGTGTCAATTCTTGTCTAGTGGATGGGTATCCACTAGATAAGAGTTGACTAGAGAAGAATTGTAAGTTAAAGCAGGGTTGCTTTAACTTACATTTATACATTTGCAGAGCGGCCTGCCCTTATCACCTACGTTCAAAAGTACTTCACAAGTCTTTATATGTTAGGTAGACAGATTGGTAGACAGTCAATGAAAATAATAATAAATATTTAATAAGTTTGAATCGTTTTTAATAGTTTGGATTTTTCTCAGTAGTAACAAGGGTAAAATAAATGTCCCGTGATTTTACCAGGCAGGTCAGTAGTAATACGAGCAAAAAAAATTACCCTTGGTACTACCAGTATTACAACCGGTAGTGCCACTGGTGAGAAGGGTATTTTACGATATTTTTGTAAGACCTAATATACTCGTAATCATTGTAAAGGATAAGAATTGTACCCTAATTCTTGAATTTGCCTCGTCCTCCCTGATCGTGCACCGTCTGCACACCCGTATCATATGTTTAGAAAATATATTTTTTACGTCAATGGAAATATTTATCATGTTGTTCAATTACAGCGGTTATTTACCCATCATTATCTCTAAACTGAGTTAGATTTAATCCTCTTCTTTAAAAACATAAATTCTGCTGTAATTTATTATGAGATAACAATGTTATGTGAATCATTGGATTAATTCTAGATGTAGATGATTTATTTTATAACTTCGATTACGACTAGATTAAATTATCAATATTTTAGATATTGGGAAATTATATTATGCTAGATAATAAAAACAAATATAAAAGAAAAATATCGCGCCGCGCCAGTAAAGTTCTTTTTGATATTCCGACTAGAGAGGTATGTACCCAATGACGTCACACACAAAAGAAATTTTATCAATACAAACGAGTATGCACAGATAACATCGTAGACAATTTTTTTAAATTAAGTTAACACATAATTTTTTTTTTCTAATTAGTAAATTATTAAGTAGGTATGTATGTAGTAGGTATTCATATCTAGTTGAATCTCATTTTAAAATCTTTGATTTTAGGCCCAACAATGAAATTCCTGCTGATCGCTGCTGTCCTGGTAGCCGCCGGCCACGCCGGTCCAGTTACCCATACTCTCGAAGTTGGCTCCGATGGCGCCGTCGGCAGCTCGCTCATCTCCCCGCTCGTCTCCATCATCATCAACGTCAGCAAGGCTCTAGGAGGCCTCGTGTCCATTGAAGGCCTCCCTGACAACACTGCACCTGCCGTGGTGCCTCCCACATCGGTGCCGGCTCCACCAACGGTGAACCCAGCTCCACCACCGGTGAACCCAGCTCCCGTGTTTCCTGTATTACCTGTTTTGCCTCCTCCTTCGCCCGCTGTCCCTGAAGTTCCCGATGTCGTGTCTCCTGTTTTCCCTGAACCTTCGCCAGTTGTCCCTGGTGTTCCTATTGTAGTAGCTCCTGTCTTCCCTGAACCTTCTCCGGCTGTCCCTGAGGTTCCCGGCGTGAACCCACTTCCAGTGATTCCTATCTTCCCCGTTGCTCCAGAGATACCAGTTGATCCTGAGACTGGCCTCTCTCCTGTGGAAAGTGATGGTGAATCATCGGTGACCAACAACTTCCTGATCAATGTCATCTTGAACTTCATCTTGGGCACGGATGGTTCCACCTCCGTGAGCACCGGCTCCCTGCCCTCAATCGCTAACCTACCCAAGCCTCTGCAGCAGCTGTTTAACAACTTTGCGTCTTCGCCCGAAAGGTCTTAGGATGTTACATAAAACCGATGTAAATAATAATTGAAAGTCATCGGTGTGAGCAACAGGAACTCTTTATTTTATCAAAGTTGGTTACATGACAGATTTTATTTACTGAGCTCTCAATAAACACCTGTAATATATAAATGATTTTTATTTGATGTTTTTAATTATAATACGTAATTATAATTATAATATTATAATCACAATATTATCATTATAATAATAATATTATTGAATAGTATGGGGAATAGTATAATGGTATTAAGAGTTTTAATCATCCCATTATACTCTCCTTTCTTCCTTGGCATGGGTTGGGAGGAGGTTACACGCAGTTTCCTATAGCCCATTACTCTCTAATCGATGAGGTTAGATGGTACAAAGATGGATTGATATGGGATTTAAATATAAATCACTGGCATAAATCACTCGTGGCAAGTCTCTGCGTAGGTGGTTTTACGGTGGTCTTCTTCAAGAGGGTGGTAATTTGACCAATCAGGAGCCGCCAGCGGCTGTGAGATTGCAGCGTGCATACGCACCCTCGATAACAAATGATTTATAACTCGATAACCATTAATAAGTCTGATAACTGATTTTTGAAATGATCGTCATCTTAACGTTACGGTGTTTTCGGAGAAATCTGTCAAAAACGCCGGCGACGAGCCGGAAGAATGTCGGTCATTGACATGAGGTCAGCTGAGAGTGGACAGAAAAGAGATTTGTATGAAAGAGATCCTGCTCGTAGCGGGCGCTTTAAAGAGATCATGACTTTCGAACTTCAGAAAAAATCACAAGATCAACATGAATCAAGAGTGATCAACAGCTTCAAAAAATACCGTCAGTTCCAAAGTTTATAAATAAATATATGGGATACCAAACCATACTATAACTTCAACTCTCCATTACTGGATATAAACTCGATAGTTATAGGCATGATATAGGAAATTTGTTTACTAACTGAAAGCGTATTTTTCATAAACTTTGACACCAATATATTCGTAGGTATGTAGTTTATGGGTCTACCTATATATCGGTTAAGTTCGTAGATGACCCAATTCGGTTCCTTCAGTAGTTTCAAATTAATATTAAATTAATGAATAAATTTATGTTGTTCGAGCTTATAAATCTCTACAAGTTTTATCTATACATTTTTTTATATAATTTACATAAAAAAACTAGATGTTTTTTTACAACTGGAAGTCAGCGTTTTTTTTTAATTACTTATAATTTTTGACCAAATCCTATAAATATGACTTTATTCTCACTTTATCCCATTCTTCTAATGTGTTTCGGTAGTGAGTGAAATATGCCAGGGTCCATTCCCATCCCATACTATTCTATCCTTCACCATTTTCCCAATCCTTTCTCCAATATCCATTCCTAGATCTCCAAAAGTAGACAATGCATCCGAGGGCGTGCCAACGGCTGTCATTCTGGACTGATTTTGGCATGTATCCATTTGCATAGATAGACTAACTGACGTCTCGTCTGACACATAGAAAGATCTATAAAAAAGTCGTTCTCTGTCGCATTAGTGGTTCTGTTGATCCAAGTTGCGCCTAATTGATTAAGCATTTAATTTACACAATGATGAAAATTAAAAAAAATGGATTACAGCGGTATATGATGTAATATCCCAGTGAATAATATATCATCAGCCTATGTCTCTCCACTGCTGAATATAGGCCTCTCTTAAAGCTAGCCACCACACACGATCTTCGCCATCTTCTCATTCAATTACCACCGGAGAAATTATTCTTGTCGTCGGCCTACTGACGGGAGGGCGTCACACAGTGCCCTACGCGCTACGTGGCCTCCATTCGAAGAATTAACAACCAGTGGTCCTGTAGCAAATATGACCTGCCTATTGCCACTTCAGCATCAATCTGATTGTATGAGCTATGTCGGTGACTTTAGTTCTTTGGCGAAGCATTTTTTTATAGAAAAAAGGGGGCAGACGAGCATACAGTGCACCTGATGGTAAGTGGGACAGTATCCGCGATACATGCCAACATTAGTCAAAAATGACAACCGTTGGCCCGCCCCGGATGCGCTGCCTTCCTTTGCAAATTAAGGAACGGATTCGGAGAAAGGGTTGGGATTTCAAGGTAATATTTTGTGAAAGAGGGGTAACGTGGCCAGTTGAGTGCACCCAGCGGCTGTGGAAATGCAGCGTGCACTCTCCCCTTACATAATCATTTGATTTCGGATTTTATCCTGCATAGAATATCCAAACAACTGTCTCCACAGCTCGTTTAGCGACTTTGAACTTATGGATCAGATCCACGGTCAGAAGTACCGTATACTCGTACACTAATAATGGGACGAGGAAAACCGCTCATTTCGTTTTATTCTTTATCTCTCCCTACTAACTTCCGAATAGTATGAATGAGAATCCCTAATTAGGAATTTGACAAACCTTCAACCCATTATATATCTACTCCTTATCCAATTCCGATTCACCGAATAGGAAGCCTATGTGGGATGTGATGAGGAAAACTTCACGTTCCAATACACTCTTTCTCTATCCTTTCAAATCCTGACTCTAGAATCTCCAAAGGTAGGCAAGTACCAAAGGCAAAGGATGTGCCAAAGTTGATCAGTTTTGCATGTATGTCTGTCAAGTTCTTTCTATAAAACTATATGGACCAAAAACCCAACCTGTAATTTCAAAATGAGACCTGTGTCCTTCACTGTGGCTTTCTATATCCTATTCCAATCCAATTTGTCAAAAATGTAAACAAACGTGGTGGCCTGCGGTAACTGACACGGCCTTAAATTAAATAGTGAGGTGATAATTGTTTACATAGCTATAATTTTATTTATCGACACTGCAAGTTTTCCCTAGATTTAATCAGAATGTTGAGATATTTAATTGATTTGGTTTTGCCCTCGGCGCATTGCATTGGAGTGGATTGTTTCAAAAGCACCCCCGAACCGCACCGCAGTTAAAAAGTGCCTACCATACGCACTTTTTAACTGCGGTGCGGTGCTATGCTTTATCTACTTTATCTACGTATATGTGCTATATCTACTTGCAGCAGTTGGCTTTTTCTAATATTTTCGCACTCAAGACATGTAGATTACATGTATTTGATGTTTACAAACAGACTAACACATATACACATATAAAAACTAGCAAATACATTACTAAGACCTAAGTGTAATTAGGTTTTAAGTAAATAAAGTAATAAGTAGGGTAAATAAATTTATTTCAAAACTATATTGCATCTCATGTTTAAATACATTTTATAGAAACAACATAGGTAAGTAATTATTTAAATAAGTAAATTCAACCATTTAGTTCAGGGGTTGAGGAACGAGAATAACGGGTGTTGGGATAGGAGCATCGACTACGTTAACGATCTCGGGGGCAACAGCCACGGGGAGAGGGACAAGCGCGGGGAGAGAGTCGACCACGGAGACGAGCTCGGGGAGAGAGTCAACTACGGAGACAAGCTCAGGGGCAACTGCAGGTCCTTCCACTACAGAGACGGTCTCAGGAGCGGGAGCAGGGGCGACGACAGCGGGGGCAGGGGCGGGGGCGACGGCGTCAGCAGCAGCGGCCTGGTTGATGTTCAGGATGATCTGCACGAGGGGGGTGCTCTCGGGGGCGATCACGGCAGGAGCGGGGGCAGGGACCTCAATGGGAGCAAGAGCACTTTCGGGAACACTGAAGTCGACGAGGGCGGGTCCAACAGAGATGGGCTCGAAAGAGTCGACGAGGGCAGGTCCAACAGAGATGGGCTCGATAGAGTCGACGATAGCGGGTCCAACAGAGATGGGAGCGGAGGGCTGGGCGACGCCGAGGGTCTCGAAGAGCAACTGCTCGAGTGCGACTGCGGTGGCGGGGTCAGTGCTGGGGCTCTGGATGGCAGCGATGATCTCTGCGATCTGAGCCAATTCACCGGCCACGGGGGTCGGCTTGATGATGGCGGCTGAAGCCACGGCGGCAATCAAAGCGAAGGCGACGAAGTATTTCATTTTGATGGTGCTGCAAATAAAAACATATTTGATTAAACATTATTTAATGCTGGTTGGCCAGGAGCAAAAAGATAATCATATATCATAGATTCAGAAAAGTAAAAGTTTTCTCTAAAAGAAAATTCTGGTGAAGGTACTTTACTTACTTGTAATTGCCGGCGTTGTCTCACTGACTATGCTGATGATAATTTTGGCAATGCTTTTATACAAAACAATTATCAATATCTAATCACGCGTTAATGAGGAGCTGTAAATTTTAATTTTATTGCTTTCAATTTCAATGTCTATCCTTGTTATAGGAGGTAATTAGTTAAAAATTATTAGTACCTATCTTCGATTATCTAATTAATGCGTGGGTGTATTATTGTTATAAATTAGATTAATTTGACTCTATTAATCTAATTTATAACACTAATTTATAAATGACCTTTCAAGGCAAATATGTAAATATTGTAATCTGTTAGTAATAGAAAAAAAAATCGCTGAAATTCCGAATTTCAAATTCCCTTGTTCCTCCAGAACTCATTGAATTTTTCAAGATTTCTTTAGTCTTTGGCTTTTGTGTTTTGGTCACCGTCGGAGGACTGCAAAATTAGAATTGTATTAACTGTACGAATCAAAGATGGTACTATTTTTGATAATTGTTAATTTATCGTTTTCGAAAATTCAAAATAAGCTTTAGCATCACGTTGATTAAACGTCTTGTATGGAAGCAATAAAAGCGAGGGCCACACAAGAAAAGCCTCTATAGTAAGTAGCTTTTCACAAAAACAATGTTATTACAAATTTGTAAACATAAAATTATAACAAGGTAGCAGGGATAACAGAGGACTGCACGACTCTTGGGGTCTCGGAGAGCCCTTATAAGTAATTATTATATTAATGTATAACAAAGTTGTTATATAGCAACATTAGCAAGCAAGTTTTAATAGCTTTTGTAATTAATTTATTACTTGATTCTGAAATTAACTTGGCTGAATATTCGGTCAAATACAACGTTTGAGTGGTGAGGTAAGGTCAGATCACTCTGGTTCGTATCGGGTTGCAGTGACAGCAGAATAGTATGATAAAAATATAAAGTGCTACAAAGAAAGCGCGATCATCCCGAGTGGATTCCTGAACGGGCGTCACACGCACACACCGGTAGTTCCAGTATAAACTCAGACTACGTTTCGTTTTATGTAACTTTTCTTAGTTTGAATTGAGTAAATGTTTTACACAGGAATTCTTATCAAAAATACCGTAGAATTTGACACGGTAAAATAAGACATTACCGTAGACCGCGTATACGCCAAAATACCGTGTATCTACGATAATTAATGTATCTGAAAACACTGGCTCGGTGTTTCTTTACGGGATAAGATCTGAAACGAACAAATTTCCCAAAGAACTAAAGTCAAGCGCATAGAATCATCATGCTGAAGACAAATGGACAGATTATATTTTGAAAAGAGTATTGGAATGTGAATAAATGTTTTTTATAACGTCAAACTAATATCGACGATAAGTTACTGTTTAATAGATCATGACATTTTGTTAATAGTAAAAACAATGCACATAAATCTATTGGGTATATTTGGGAAGAGGTAAATTCTTACCTCTCCCTACGAGTATGTTCTTATATAGGTATACAGGTAGTTATATGTCATATTGGAGTATGTATATGTTGCCAGGTATAGGGTGTTATCCTGAGTGAGTCATGTGGTGTGGCCGATTTTAGAATCGCATCATCCCATCTCATCCTGTGGGTGTCGTAAAAGGCGACTAAAGGATCATAAATTGGCTACCACAAACGCCGAGGAACTACACCACCTGAAAGATTTATGCATATTTTTATATATTTAATTAAAAAATTGACATTTTTCCAAAAAAAAAACTAACAATATAACTTAGAATCATGAGCAGAATCCATGGTGTCAAGCTTCGGGAATTGATCGGTTTAAACAAGTATATATATACCTATATATTTATCTACTATCAAAGTTCAGATTATTGTGTTATTTCTTATGACCTTTCAGGACTATACAAGGTTTTACGGTAATTATACAGATTTCTACACGCGGACGTCGTTAAAGGCGATTAAGGGTAACAAAGTGGCCACCACAACCCCCGAGGAACCGTAGTACCTCTAAAAGAGTTGACTCGCCAACTCGCTTGGCCAGCGTGACGTTTTAAAGCCATACATTCCTAGTGCACAAGACAATGTGCATTGGGAGACCCGTACCCAGCAGTGGACGATACAATTAAGGGCTGGTTACTATCGTATCGTATCCGATACACAGTACTTACTTACTAGCGTAACATACTAACGGTTTGTCCCAATCGAAGCGAGCACGGCATAACAATTTGTTTACCTTGTATATCATTGCCACTTATATAATAAAGTTAATAATAATAAAGTTATTATTATCCTATTAATTATTCCTAGTTATTATTCTATTAAGTAGGTATTCATTTATTCTCGACAGATTACTGACCAGTGCAAGCGCGACTTGGTACAATAAGGAAATACGATAGGAAAAAGTCAAAAGTAATAATAACTTAATAGAGCGGTGCTTGCCTAAGGGATATGTACTCTCATTCGGGAGATCGTATGTTCAAATCCCCGACCCCGTACCACTGAATTTCAACTTAAGTGTGAATTTTTCAACCACCAACTCGACGGAAAATATCGTGAGGAAACGTGCATGAGTGGGTCATGTATAATGCACACTAGACCCGCTGCTCCACACGGGCCATATCCGTCGAATATGGCCCGAGACCCCATAGTGATTTACTAGGGGGAGACCTGTGCCTTGAAATTGGACGTGATAGATTAATGTCGTAGGTTGTCATCAATGATCATGTCACGTTATTATTCACCCTAAAAAAAAAATGCTGAAACGATTGAAGTTGCATAGTACATTCATATTTAGGTAAGAAGCTGCCAAGCAACAAACTTCCGACTTCATGTAAATTATAAGTGTTTGTCAGAAAAACATTTAATAACTTGTGAGATACTATTATATTCTTGTGGTTTTATCTATATTTACGAAACAAAAATATGGCCGTTACGACAAATGATAACATAAAGAAAGTTGAATCATTATTTCTTCCATGTTTAATTGAAGTTTGGTATATCGTCATTTATTACGAGTTCAAAGGGATTATTAGATAGGAGGAACAATACTCGTAGCAAATATAATTATCGACAGTAGTTTATCATGAATAATTTATGTCTAATCAATTGTTTTAAGCTTAACGCATTTAATAACGGTATCAGAGTTATAAATTGTGTCTGTGTAAGATAATTCCTTGATCTACGACCAAACCGCCATTACTACCCAATATCAAATAACCAATACCGCCTTTACTAAAGCCGATTTTAACGGTATTAAAATATTACGTATATCGGAATTCCGGTATTATCGGTTTTGAGGTTCCAAATAGTGTTTTAATTTGATTCAAACAGAAATAACAGGTTACGACCAATTGTAAACTTAAATTTAATCACATTTCTACGCTGCAAGATAACTAAGAATATTAACAATTCTTTACTTCAGACTCGGTCCTTACAAGAGATAAATTACTTATTTAATAAATAAACATTTCTATGTACTCTTCAGTTACTTGTTACAGGTTGTTCAATAAGTTTTGTTGTGTGTTCAAATACTACTTTATTTTTTCAAAGTACCCATTCCTTGTTTATTAATACATTTCCCCATAAGCTCAAATCACTCTTTAACCCAACCTTCCCATTTTTCATCAGGAATCGATTCGAGTTCTTTCTCAATTGCTCTTCTATTGAGAATTTGCTACTCTTTATACACATTTATTAATTTATGGAAACAAACCGAAGTCGCAGGGCGCGAGATTGAGACTGAAAGGAAGATGTTCTAAAATTTTTATTCCTGTCACCGTCAAATAACCCGTGGTAGCGGCAGCTCTGTGAGCCGGCGCGTTGTCGTGGTGCAGGAACCAGGAACCGAGTCTCCAGATTTAGTAACTCTTTAAACAACCGAAGGAGACAAGTTCCAGTGTACCATGAGGATAACAGGTTTTACTAGGCATTGTTTATTAAAAAAATACAGTCATCATTCTTTTACTGACGGACTTTGTTTTTCGAACTGGTGTCAGTGTATCCACATCTTCAAAGACCCATATCGTGCTCTGTGACTTAGTTGGCATAAAGTAGTAATATATCCAGGTTTCCTCACCAGTTACAATCGAAATTTCTTCCTAATATTTTAACTTTTTTTAACCTTTCTCCTTTTATTGTTTGTCTATTGTATGCAGGATGCAGAAATCCCACTGCCGCCGTACTGGTTAACATGATTTTAGACTATTCGACACGACACTGCTCTTTCTGCCAGCTTTGCGCATGGGGCACGTAAAGGTTGCAAATATTTTTTTAGCTACATATAAAATCTGGAATAAAATTTTATAAAATCTTGCTACAGGCATATTTAAGAATTACTCTAACTGTCGGTAGGTAACCCGCCTGTCATCTTTTGTTTCTTTTTCTACATGAGCTACGTACTCCGGCACTAACAGTTTTACTAGCATACCCTGGCCTTGAATCGACTTCCAGTCCAAATTCACTAGGCTTGAACTGCAAATACCAGGGTTCGATAATCATTAAGGATGGTGCTTCTTGATCAAAAATAAAAATAATCTCACCGAGGCATTTATGTCTACTTAAGCCACGCTTAAAATTCGATAATTGCGTAAAAATAAAATAATTTGATAAAAATAGCCATGCAAAAACTTTCAAAATATTACTGTAATTAAGTTAACAAACGCAGAGCAATAAAATATAATCGATGACGCTTTTTGACAAAAATATTCTCTATACTCCTAACCCCAACTGCGATTGTACGACAAAGGCTTGAGGTTGTTACCTCCGTATTATCTGTATTTTTATTTAATAAAAATGAATTGGATGATAAAATAAAAGTATTATTATTTTTGACTTAGGTACTGTATAATAACACGTAACAAGTAGATAATAACATAGTTAACTATTAACTAGGTAATGACTGAAAATAAGTATTTTAAAAATCACTTCTTTAAACATGAAAAATTTAATATAATATTTGGTTTAATTTTTCTTTAAATTTAAATAATAAGATCTTAAAATGACGATGAGTCTAATGTTTTATCACTCAATTCGGAGCGCAAATGGTTACAAAAGTAATTTAATAATGAAAATAGCGCTTTATTAATAGTTATTATAAATTTAAATATAATATGTTATGGTTATGATTTTTAATCACGTACCTATAAACTACGTGCTCAAATGCTCTAGAAAGATCTAGAAAGCAAGCATAAACAGTATAGTATCTTCCGGTCAGTATAGTAGGTACCTCTGCCTGACAGTACCTACGCTTCATACACACGATTGCACTCTCAGTAGATAATCCTGATTTAAAATCAAATTGAGCATCATTGAAACCTGTCTATTATTTATACTTTATATATTTTTCTTTATTATAAAACTAGTAGTATGAAATTGGAAACTAAGTGAATTCATAAAAAAAAAATAGAACTAAATTCAGACTTTTTGGCGGGAACTCGACAAGTGAAGTTAAGTTTTTGTTTAATTATTGTAAAAAATGTGTTTTGTGCGTTTTGTGGTATAATAATAATTTATTAAACTTCACAGTGCCGAGTGTTAGTGCATAATGTTTGTGATAATTAGATAAAAGCGTGAGGTTGCATTTTTCGTGTTCTTCCAAGGTGTCCAACTCTGTCCTCAGTACATACTAACATTTTACTGAGTGAGTACCTACTACTTCGACGGGACTCGACAATGACGTGATAAAAACTAATCTGTTTTATTATTTGCTTTGTGTGAATCAACAGCTATGCCAATGTCCAAATAAATTAAAAAAAATACAACTGCCAAACAAATGTCAAATACTGAAGTCACTCACCGTTTTTTGCAGATTGAATCGACATCAATACTCAATGTGTCACAGTGATACCATCAGTGATTGAATCACCTTATTCGCACACCGAGGCTAGCCCGCGTGCGTGTCGATCAATTCGCGAGATACGAGTTCCTGACATCGATGAAATTCCTAATAAGGTGTTTAAAAGCCAAAAGGTATTTAAATCAACCCAATTGCACTTCTTACAATATCGCAATGAAACATCACCTCTTTCCAGCAGCTTGGAAAGAAGCCGTCGTTATGGACATCCCCAAACCGAGTAAACACCGCTCGGAACACTAGGAAGCTATTGAATACAATGGCTAAAATCTGCGAAATAATTCATCTTTCTTGCCTACTGAGTCACATCAACTCAAAAGGCCTACTCATCGATGAACGTTCGGCTTTAGAGCCAATCACTCTTGTGTCCAACAGATGCACCGAATAATGGAGCACATACTCACAGGTCTCAACCAAAAGAGACCCTTCAAGACACTAGCTGTCTTCTTCGACGTAGTGAAGGCCTTTGATGAGGTCTGGCACAACGGTTTAATCTATAAACTGTACCAACTCGAGGTACCTGAAAGTCTCATTCTCATCCTTCGAGATTACCTTACCAATCGCACATTCCGCTACAGAGTTGAAGGCACTCTGTGCGATTTTCATCCAATTAGAGCTAGAGTTCCTCAAAGCTCCGTTCTGCTACCACGCTCTATTAGGGAATAGATCTACACCAATGACATCTCCCACTCCCCTGAAATAGAGCTTGCCCTCTTTGCGGATGACACCGCCCTCTACCCCTCAGATATGAACCTACGGCGTGTCTCTCTACGTCTCCAACGCGCAGTCACCGCCATAGGTGAGTGGTTTGTGAGGTGGAGGATTGTGGTCAATCGAGAGAAAAGTGCAGCCATGTGCTTCCCTTTTTCCGTGAGCGGCACTCGTAACTCCTGGCCTCGTCTTTCTCCACTCCCGATATGCGTTTTCGGTCAAAGTATCTCTTGGGCTAAGAAGGCTATCCTGGAGTCACCCTAGACCATCGACTGACCTTCCTAGAACACATAAAAACTGTCCGAAACCGAGCCGCCTTTATACTCGGTTGTCTCAACCCTCTTATAGGCGGGAGAAGTAAAGCTTAGAAATAATACATAGAAAACCTGCGTACGTCCTATAATGACCTTCGCTAGCGTTGTCTTTGCACAAGCAGTCCCCTCCAACGTTAAAATACTGCAAACCCTCCAAAATAGTTTCGTACGTAAGGCCGTGGCTGCCCCATGGTACTCTCGCAATGTCGACCCCCACAAGGACTTGGAATTTCTCTCAAATACGTGAAAGACTCCGCCTGACGCTATTATGACAGATTCCCTCACCATCTCAACCCACTAGTAGTTGACAGCTTAACCTATGTCCCCGATAGGAATGACGCCCCCCATTGCCGTTGTCGTCCTCGGCACGTCTTAGACGACCCCGATGACCCAATTACTGCTGCCAATGTGATTCTAACACTACATTCACAGACTTCACATATATACCATCCCCACCGGCGGAGACGAAGACGTTACCCTCGTTACGTCGTGAACACACATCGGCCTTCAACCAACACTTTTACCAGGTATCGGCATGTACCTGGGCGCTTCTCATCGACTCGCGATCCCGCGGTACACTCCCAAAGCAACGCCCTAAGTCGAGGTCCGTTCCTTCCGCCGGTCTACCGGCGGGGAGCCCTTAGGCTCGTCACTGCACACACTTTTTGTTCCTGGCTGAGTGCCTTCTACGCTCGCCCTAAACCGTACATGTCCGGTGACCTTTGAAAGGCCAAAAACACGATACACGAACAAACGATTTCGAGACACGAGTCCTCGGAACAATCATGAGACTCATGAGTTAATTGAGTCAGCCAGTGCCTGCCCACCGCGCGCGTGTACTCTAGATCAGTGTTTCTCGACCTTCTTGAATACGCGACCCACTTACAAGTATTAAAATTCTGGAGACCCCCCAGGATCGTAATAAAACTATGTCAGTGATTTCAAAGACGACGTATTTAATTATATTACCTATGTGAACTAATGTTCTCTTTGGTGAACATAAAAACTAAGAAGAGAAATAGGCTCCAATTAGAAAATGATTTGGTTATTTGCGTCTCAGAAATAGAACCACGATTCGACAAATTATTAAAAAATAAACAGGCACAGCCTTTTCACTGAAATCGTTGTATTTTTATTGTAGGGTTGTAGGACCTACTTTTACTTTTATCTGGCTTGCGACTGCGACCCGCAAGAAAGACTTTCGACCCCAATGGGGGTCGCGACCCACAGGTTGAAAAACACTGCTCTAGATCACTTGACGATTATTTTGTTTCATTTAGTTCACGGTTACGAGTTCTCGGTAGTTTTTGGTTGTAGACAAAGGTGCTTTACTTTTTATTTACTAAAATACTAAAATAATACGTCAATTTTGTTAAAGAGGCGGTTTTTTTATGCAAGTTCCTTGATGATATTTTTACTTGAACTATATATTGGTTATTTCTGGTATTTAACAATTAGGTGCTACAATTATTTTGTTGATTGCATTATTTTTAAATTATATCAATGCCAAGCGCGAGTTCTTTGAATAAAAAAAGAGCTATTTTTGGAATTTCCTTAGGATTTTATGTGATAAAAAATTAAGCAAATCTTTCTCGGAGTGATTGAATCAAGTTATTGAACTATAAATTGTTGATTGAGTGGAACTTAATACGACGTCATTCATTCTCTCGTTGGCAGAGATTAAACGTTCGTTCGCACGACCGATTAAATCGGTCGGTCACTGAATTATTCATAGCGTCGTGATTCAGTTAGTTGGAAGGATTGAATCGGTACTGATTGACACACCTCTAATGTCAAAGTGACATTTAGGATCCTTCATAACCTTTACAGGTATTCCGTATTTTTTTTAAATAAAAAGTATTTATAAAACAACTGTGTACTAAAATAGTATTAAAAATGAGACTAAATACAATCTTCTTCGCCGCATCGAGCAAAAATGCAAGAAGGCCGCAAAGGGAACCTGTACCTTTCCAAATGTTGTTGCCTCTAGAGTTGAAGAAAACAGTTTCTGGAAAAAGTGATAAGCAGAAAGAAATGGGTTGTATGCAGGAAATGGCCCTTATGTTCGCGTGTTTCAAGAAGTATGACTTCAATCAGCAGGAGTGCTTGAAGGAGGTTACAGAGTTTCAGGGCTGTTATAAACAGTTTAGTGAAAAGGCGGCAACTATGAGAGAAATGGGTAAAAAGGGTACACTCATTCCAGGAGAGAAAAAAATTACTCATAGACAAACCAATCAGCTGTTGAAGGCGTTCCCGCCGAACAAATAGATTTAAATATATTTAGTTTGTAGTGTAAAAATAATACTTTTATAGCAATGATGATGTTTATATATACACTATCTTAAATGTTACACATTTTGTATGTAGTGATTTGATTTAAGTTTGAATTGGCTTTAGTATAGCACCACTCCTTCCTGTGGTTCCCCTACCACAAGCCTTGAGGAAATACACATCTAAAAGGGAAGACTCACCAATACATTTGGCAAGCATGACATTTTAAGGCCATACATTCACAGGACAATGTGCACAAGGAGCCTCATGTCCAACAGTGGACAATAAATGGGCTGGTGATGGTAATGATTGTAGTTTCAAATGTAAATTATTGGATTTAATTTAAAATGTAAATATACACATTTCTGACTTTAACAAGGTTTGTCTGTTTAGGGTAAATATAAAATAAATTATATACAAATTAGTAATGAGTTTTATTAAAATGGTAAACATTTTTTTCCCACAAGACATTATTTTTTACATATTTCCACCCTCAACCAGTTAGCTGAGATTGACGAGTACACTCATGCAGAAAAAGTATTTAAATTAGCTAGCTAAATTAACATTAGCTATTTCAATTGCAATTATAGTGAAAATATTTGTATATTTCTAAATGTTTAAAATATTTAGAGACCCAGGTTGAAATAAAACGAATGAATAAAAAATATAAATAATTATGTTTAGAGGAGTATACCAATCACTTCATTTTTGTGTTGCACTTTTCAAAGAGTCACCACATCTAACTTATTAATTATACTATGCTTGAAAAACTGTTTAGTTAATGGGATTATTCCAGAATCTCCCTTAGGGAGAAAAACAGGATTTGAAAGCAAATTTTCTGCGAAAATTCTGTTTCTGTTTTAAACAGAATGAATCAACAAATTTAATTCTTTAAGAATTAGTATACTTTCTAGGTGTGACATAACATACCGAATTTCGCGTGACTTTCGAATTTGCAAATTTGAATTTGTTAGTTATTGAACTAACAAATTCGAATTTGATACAATATACAGAAATGGTGTCAAGCGAAAGTCGAAAGGTAGAGCACCCCAGGGGTACCCGAATCACCCCCATATATCATGATATATGTTATGTATATGTTTCATGATTTTATGTAGTTTACAAGTGTTTTTTCATGATTATTCACCAAACTATGAGGTTGAAGATATTTTTGGTCATAGTGACTTTAAAAATTAAGATAAGTTAGGCCTATCAAACACAAAAAGATTTAATTATTTACCATACTATTATTTACCCATACCATTGCACCAATTTTTTTTTAAAATACAATATAATATTTTTATATGTATAAACTTACAATTGATAAACTAACTGCCCTACTTTTATAATTATATTTTTTGGAAGGGAATTTTAGAAATCTTTTCAAGTGCTTTTCCAGAACCCCCCAAAGGATCCGTCAGGGGATTTGGACATTATTGGTAGAGCATTGTAAGCAAGGTAGCGTCATTTTTCGACAAAATTTGCTTCTATGACAGTTTTCGGACAGTTTTTGTGGAGTAAACCATTTTATAAATATTTTTATGTCATTGTTTGCTGTGCCAAAGAACTTGGGTTTGATTTATTGTCGGACTAATATCTATTTGATACATCAATATATTGGTTTAATATGTTTTGTGTGTACACCCCCATTCAAGGCAAACCAAGTGGGCCATTCAAGTGGCAAAATATGGAAATAAAATATTAGCTGTCAGTTAATAATAATTTATTCAGAATGTCACGTCAATGATGAAAAATTAGAAAATCAAATATTATTTATATTTATAAACACATTTATATCACTTGGGGGCAGTATATATCCATTGTGGGGAGGACACTTTAAGCTCTATGCGACGCACTGTTATCAACTCGCCATCTATTTCGTGTACATTGTAAAACCGCTCTAGTTCCTCTATGGCTTTATCTTCGACCTAAAAAAAATGAGAATTAAATAAACAGCAAGAAAAAAAAAGCAAACACTGAATGACAGTAAATCGACGACGGTAGCAAATTTATAGGTGGGTTAGGTTTAGGTTCTCTAATGACAATAAGGAAAATTAAATAGCTAGGTTGACTTGATGATGACTTTCTTACAGAAATTATTTACTTCAGTTATTAAGAATAATAGGGTGTTTTGTTGATTTCTCTTAAAAATACAAACCGAAAATAATACTCAATATTGTTAAAATCACAGCTTTATTGCATGGCCATCATCTTTTCATGAGCTAATGCAAATTCAGTAAGTAGTTGTGGGACACTCGGCCTACTGTAGATTCTACTGTAGGGATGGCGATCTGAGCTCTATTAACAAAATAACCGATTCTTTAGGTCAAAATATTGAAAGACTATATCAATTCAGAGAATTTATTCTCAAAGTTGAGAAATCGGAAATAGAGAATCAAATCCCGAATCAAGAAAATCCCATGAACTGGAATTGCATTGCATTCAGTATAAATACATCATTTTCTATTGAAACTGAATTCATTTTGTAAATAAATGATTGGATTGGCCATTTGTATCAAATCACTTTAATTTTCGGAAAATTCGCCATCTCTACTGTCTAATAATGCATTTAGACGAACTATTTTGTTACAATATTTTTAAAATCCTATTTAATTTTTTTTAAACAGTTGAATAAAATTGTCATATTATTTGAGAGACCTTATTAATGTAATAAAAAAAATATATTATGGAATAAATTCACTAAAAGAGGTAATCCTCCAAATAAATTAATTAAAAAATAGGTTTTAATAAGATAATTTATATTAAATATAAATATTTGTATACATATTGAAACAGATGAAAGTATATATCTACTTACCATCAGGTGGAATTTTTATAAGAAAAAAGGAAATTCCTACCTGTGTCAAAGCGAGTGGCTTGAACATGATTCTAGTCGAATCATCCTTCTGTTTCTTCTGATCAGCTAAGATTTGGTTGAACTCTATTGCCTTGATTTTAGGGCTGCTACTTGCAGAGGGTGGCTCTATTATTTTCCAAGGATTTCTTGGTTTGGTCCAAGGACTTTCCAATGACAGTTTATCTAAGTAATTGTTCAGGTTTTGAGGAGTCGAAGGTTCATTGCCTTGCATAGCCAGTTTCTTTCTTTGTTTTTGAGATAGTTTTGGACCAACATGGTTTATCACCAAGTTTCCTTGTGGATTCTTCATCATTTCTGTGAAAAAGTGCTCTTTGGGAGACACTGACATTCGCGAAGTTGTAGCTATTGAATTATTTGAAGTGTTAGGACTAGTTACGGCACTGAAGGAATTGTTCTTTGTAAGTTTAGTGAATGATTCGGTAGGAGTTTCATTTAAGATGTCTTTGGCACTGCTTATAGCTTTCAATCTCGCTTGCACGACTTTTTGCTGCTTTTGTTGTCCTGACGGTACTTTTATCCATTTACCTTGCTTATCTTTTTCAGATTCTTTAGATATCTCGCTGAGAGACAGAGTTATATCTCCAGACTTATCATTAGATAGGTCTAAGGAAGTCACGGAGCTTACAGATTCATATCTCATCCTTTCCTTTTCACTCTTCGTGTATTCGACTTTTTTGGACTTATTTTTCTTTTTGATCTCAACAATGCTGGTGTTTTTGAAATCCTCGTCAGTAACCTCAAGGTCTATGGGTAAGTTTTTAGCTGCTTCATTGACTACTTCGTCACTCGGTGCATTATAAAACGGAGTTATGATTCTCGATGACATAATTGAGTTGAACTTGCAATAATACTTGGATATGTCTTCAAGTAGCGCTTCTTCTAACAAATCTAAAGATCGTGCTTCTAATGTGGCGGCTATATTTAGACTTATGAATTGCAAACAACACTGTTTGAGCTGAGAAGCGTTGTATGTGTGACCGAATTGACATAATTCGCCACAGTTTCTCAGTGTTATCAAATTAGCTAGAGCGATTTCACACATTTCCCTCAATCTAGTCACAAACAATTGGTCGGCTACTATGAGCATACTGCAAATGAAGTCGATCCTCTCAGAATTTTCGACTTCAGGACAAGAGTCCGTGTAGAGGAAGTTGATAACTGGTAGGAGAATGCCATGGTTGATTGGTAATGTTACTTTTGATAGTAGTTTGCTCTGTAATTAATAAGAATTGTTAGAAAATTTGTAAACTATTCGGCACTGGCCGAAAATTTAATTTCTTTCTTTTAACTGTCAAGAAAAGAACAAAAATAAAACCTATTTGAAAGTAAACTAAACATTTCTTTATTTTTGATTATTTTTCTTACTGATGTTCTCACCAGTGCTACTGATGTTGGATATTCTGCAAAGTCTTTAGTTGAGAAATTAATTTCACTGCAAGACATAGGCCTGCTGATTAATAACCAGATATAATCCACCTATACATATTAGGTAAAATTCGTTAAAGGTCGATTAAAACAGAACTTCAAGGAAGCTGTCGTCAATAAGACTTTTCAAAGTTATCACCGCACCCGTAACTCCTCTGGGTGTTAGTGTTAATAGGTTCATGGGCTGGAGTGACCACTTCTCACCAAGTGAGTTTGACGTCCATCTACCCCTTTTCTATTAAAAACAATCTAAAATAAACATGTATCCTACAACTCACCTCAGTCCAAGAATGCATAAACATCCCCTGGAAGTACTCGAGCCTGGCCGCTAACACGCACTTATGTGCGGGTATCAGTACTCCGTCCTTAGAACACACGTTAGTGTCCACTAGTTCTGGGAACGATTCGCGTTCGTATGTCGGAAGAACATTTTTAGTGTATGTTGCACTGTCTTTGAGGCAGATTGTGCCGTCTTTGTAACTGTAGTGGTAAATTAAAAGTTTTAGATATAGACTGAGTTTTAAAACGTGCGAATAGCATTGTTTGGCCATCTATATGAGCGTAAGGGACAAACCAATAAAATTTCAAGGACGATTAAAAAATATTTTATTGAAAGAAACTTTCTGTAAAGTGTTAATTTATTAACTATTGTTTTGATCTTAAAAGCCTTAAGATTAAAACAATAGTTGTATTAATGTTACAGATGTCCGAAACCGAGGCGCCTTTGTACTCGGTCGTCTCAACCCTCTCATAGGCGGGAGAAGTAAAATGTCGCTTAGAAATAAGTTGACATTGTACAAAACCTGCGTATGTCCAATAATGAACGTTGCTAGCGTTGTCTTTGCACACGCAGCCCCCTCCAACATTAAAACACTGGAAACCCTCCTAAATAGATTCGTGCGTAAGGCCGTGGATACCCCATGATATTCTCGGAATGTTGACCTCCACAAGGACTTGGAACTTCCCTCCATCGTCAAATACGTAAAAGACTCCGCCCGACGCTACTACGACGGAGTCCCATCACCATCCCAATCTCCTAGTAGTTGACAGCCTAACTTATATCCTCGATAGAAATGATCCTGCCCGTTACCGTCATCGTCGTCGTCTTCTGCTCATCCTAGACGACCCCGATGACCCAATTATTGTTGCCAATGCGGTTCTTACACTACACTCACAGGCTACACATATACCCTGTCCCCGCTGGCGGAGATGAGGACGTCTCCCTCGCTATACCGTGAACACACCGGCATTCAGCTAACATTTTTACCAGGTATAGGCATGTGCACGGTCTACCGGCGGGGGAGCCCTTCGGCTCGTTGCTGCATACACTTTTAACTCCTGGCTGAGCGCCTTTTGCGCTAGCCCTAAACCGTCCGATGACTTTTGAAAGGCCATTAGGGCCTTTCAAAAGCCATTTTTTAAAAAATGTAAAAAAATCGGCTTGTCCTTGAAATATAATGGTTTATTCATCACGCTAATTAAAATTTTCAGTATATTTGTTACGCTACATGGGCCGCAAGTGTATCACTCACATTCACACTTCCCTACTAATGTACTCGTGTTTATGATAGCGACACTTGTCAATATTCCTCCTAATGAGCAAAAATAACGATGGCGATAGCAGCATATCGTGGTACCAGCTACGTTGACATCGAACATAGGCTAGTGTGATCTTATTTTATGTTAATTGTGGACAGTAATAATTGTTTTGAATTATAAAAAAAATTGTGGATCGGCAATGAAAGAATACCGTATATATATGTATTATATAATAGCGGTTAAAGTATGAAATTGCCGTTTTATAGTAATAGATACTTTGAATTGACATAAAACCTTCATGGTGTGAGATTTTCGAGTGAAACTTTTTTCACGTGATACCTATGAGGTTCTTGTTTTAAAAAATGTGCAACATTCGATTTTCGACTTTCAATTGTTTTTTTTATTCAGCTTAGACGGGAAATATGGATACTTCGAAAATCCGAGTAATCTTTGAATACGAGTTCCGACGCGGAACTAACGCTGCAGAAACGGCTCGCAATATCAATGTTGCGTTTGGAGAGGAGACTGCTAATGAACGAACCGTGCGTTTTTGGTTTAAACTCTTTCGTAATGGCAACTTCGACTTGAAGAACGAACCACGTGGAAGACCACCCACACAGGTGAATAACGCTGAATTGAAGGAGATGGTGGAAGCCGATCCGAGTCAAACTACCCAGGAATTAGCGGCATGGTTTAACGTTACCTTACCTACAATATTGACTCATTTGCATCAAATCAATAAGATAAAAAAATATGAAAAATGGGTGCCTCGTGATTTGACTGATCTGCAGAAAGAAACGCGTGTTGAAACTTGCGTTGCCTTGTTGAATCGGTACAGAAATGAAAGAATATTGGATCGAATTGTGACATGTGACGAAAAGTGAATTCTTTACGATAACCGTAAGCGTAAAATGCAATGGCTGACCCCAGGTCAAACGCCGCAACAGTGCTCTAAGGCAAAGCTTACCAATAAAAAGGTAATGGTAACTGTTTGGTGGTCTATTCATGGTGTTATTCACTATAGCTTTCTCAGGTCTGGTCAAGCAATAACAGCAGATGTTTACTTCGAACAATGATGGCGAAACTAGCAGTTAAACAGCCCCGACTCGTGAATCGATTTTCACCATTATTGCGCCATAATAACGCAAGACCTCACACTGCACGAGAAACCGTTGTAACTCTACAGGAGCTGTTAGAAACCATACGTCATCCTCCGTACTCGCCAGACCTTGCTCCAACGGACTACCATTTTTTTCGTGATTTGGACAATTTTCTACGTGGTAAAAAATTTTTTTCCCAAGAGACAGTACAAAATGCTTTCACACAGTTTATCGAATGTACATCCCCAGAGTTCTATCGCAAAGGCATAAATGAACTTCCGATTAGATGGCAACAATGTATAGATAATAAGGGTAAATATTTTGATTAAATAAATATGTTACATTTTAGAAAAAAAAGAGTTTTAATTTTTCAGTACAAATCGGCAATTTCATATTTTAACCCCTAATATTATGTTTACAGTATCCCCTTGGAATGATACCTGTTAGTTTATATACAGCTTATATACGATGTATAATATTATAACGAAACGGGTGCATCGGGTCCATGGCACGTGCGACGAGGAGCGATAGATATGTCTACTAAGATGTCAGACACTTATTCATTCGCTTTTGTGTCCCTGAATTTTATTATGTTACCTATAGCGTCTGACAGATTTCGTTTTAGTACATATGTTGTTAAATATCCACGTAGAAATAGTCTTTGGTAATTTACCGAATTGATCGGTAATAATTACCGACGAAAAAGATGGGATGGTTTTACCGCTTATCGGTAAACCCGTATTGCATGCCGTAAGTGGGACGTTATAGGTTGATTGATATCAATCGATTCAACTTTTTCACTATGAGGGTACTCACTAGAACTTATCGAGCAGCTTGTGCAGTGCCATGACTTGCAAGCGTTTGGCGGCCGCTTGCACTAGTTTTACGGGCTCATAGTATCTTTGACGCGGAGGCGTCTCTGTGTGGCGTCTGTTGCGAGTGCGCTTGTTTTGTTGCTTGTGTACTTCGAACGCGGAGATTTCTGACGCGTTTTCTGTGTGACAGTATAGGGTGTATCAGAATAAAGGTACATAAAACTGTGGTCGATTAATGTCAGTTAATGATATCGACCGTTTGAATAGATTTAGTATGGTGCATGGGAACGGTGATCGACGTCAATGGATATAACAACTCGACTCAACTGTTGAAAACATTCAATCGATGTCGACCGATAATGTAGGACGGATCATCCACTCAAATTTTTTAGTTGATCGATCATTCTATAGACTCGTCGATTAAACTATGTCATCGGTTGTGTTTGAGGCGATTAATATTAAGTGCTCAACGTTGATCGACCGCAATCTAGGTGCACTTTAATAGGAAACAGGGGTAATTAACAATATCCTATGCTTTAACCTATCAAGCACAAGTGGGATGTAATAGACCTATTTCATAAAGCAACGAACACCCCACGCAGACCGGAATAAATATTCGTTTTAAACAAATTTCAACAACGATTAGGCCTACGAAAAGGAGCTTTGCTAAATTCAATGACACACTTTTTAACTTTTCTATAACATATTTAAGTTATATAACAATGAATTTAAAATTTCGATATGACAATAATAATTAAACCAAAATTCATTTCCAAAAAGAAAAAGTGATCTGTTCCAGGCAATAGGAAAAAATATACGGGAATCTTACCTATCAGATCCACTTCAGCGTCGCCGCTTTCCTTTTCTTTCTTGCCCGCTGTAATCACATCTTCCCTCCTTACCTTCAATCCACACGGACCTAACTCTGCCACGTCACATGTACCCGTATACATGTATCTATCAACAATGTTTTCACCTATTATTTATGTACTACATTGCACAATATCGTACAAAAGGCGAGATTAGTGCCTTAAGGCGTTCTCTACCAGCCAACTTTTGGGTTATATATAACCTCATATAACCTATATGAAAAATCCATTTATAATCCATGAAAAGGTTTGGTGTTAAAGGTCCCATTATAAACCGTCAGGGAGATATTTTAACGATATTTTATCTATCTAAAATTATTTTATGTATAAACACGATATATAATAGGTCGGGGAGAAAGTCTTTTCGTATTTTGTATGTACGAAGTTGTGATCCAATATCTTTGATTGAACTGTTTGTACCTGGCTGGTTATGATACCATTAAAAAGGTAACATTTAAAAAAAAAATAACAAAATAAAAAACTGTTTTTCGCCATTTTTCAATTATTTTTCTGTCCAATAAAATGAGTGAATCTAAAGAAGAAATTCGATACATTTTAAAGTTTTATTACAAAAAGGGGAAAAATGCGACACAAGCCGCGAAAAAAATTTGTGCCGTATATGGACCTAATGCAGTGTCAGTAAGAGTAGCACGACGTTGGTTTAAGCGTTTTCAGTCAGGAAATCTTAATGTTAAAGATGCAGTTCGCTCCGGTAGCCCTGTTACCGATAAAGTTGATGCCATTTATTGTAAAGAGTGCAGCAAGATCGGCATATAAGTAGTTACGGCATTGCTGATGAATTGGGCATTGACCATAAAACAGTTTTGACTCATTTGAAAAAGTCTGGATTCACAAAAAAGCTCGATATTTGGATACCACACAAGCTCACTGAAAGAAACCTAATGAACCGTGTATTCGTTTGCGATTCTCTATTAAAACGCAATGAAACCGAACCATTTTTCAAAAGATTAATCACTGGTGATGAGAAGTGGATCACTGACGACAAGAACGTGCGGAAAAGATCATGGTCTAAGTGCGGCCAAGCTCCACAGACTGTGGCGAAACCCGGATTAACGCGCAATAAGGTGATGTTGTGTGTATGGTGGGATTGGAAGAGCATCGTTCATTATGAGCTTTTACCGCCGGGCAAAACCATCAATTCGGATCTCTACTGCCAACAGCTGATGAGACTAAAGCAAGAAATTGAGAAAAACGCCTGGAATTGATCAACAGAAAGGGTGTAGTCTTTCATCATGATAACGCCAGACTACACACATTTTGGCCACACACAAAATTGAGAGAGCTTGGTTGGGAAGTGTTGATGCGCCCACCATATAGCCCTGACCTTGCGCCCTCAGATTTCCACTTGTTTCCGTCTCTTAAGAATTCTTTAGGTAGTGTAAGGTTAACATCAAGAGAGGACTGTCAAAACTACTTGTTCCAATTTTTTAACCAAAAATCCCAAAATTTCCACAGCAACGGGATCATGTCACTACCTACAAGATGGCAACAAGTTATAAAACAAAACGGCACATATATATTATAATTAAAAGTTATTAAACTTTTAAAAAAAATGTCTTGAATTTGTATATAAAATACAAAGAAACTTTCCCCGACCTTATATATACATATATATATATATATATATATAAAGATTGTGATTTTACTAGTCTGAATATCTCAAGAACTAGAACCGACAAGGTCCCTTTTCCGTAATAACGTCACATATATACTTTCGGTGGCAGTTCGCTACAAAGAATTTAGCTAACAAACAATTTATAAAGATTTTATATTGGAAATAAGGGTGTAAACGTGTACAATTAAAGGCTTTTGTTTACTTTATTTAAATTGTACGCGTTTAGACCCGATTTACAATATAAAATGTATACAAAACGCGAAAGTCTTAAAAAGTTGATTTATAAGGATTGCAAATGCTGCTCTAGATGTAATAATGTTCATGTATCTCACCTAAAAATCCTCTCAAATACTTCAGGATGAACATTTTCTAGTACAATAGTGGGTTTTTCTTCTGGATTTGCTAGCAGTTTCTCCTGGTATAATTTGTACAAAAATTCACTGCTAGAAGCTACGATAAACATATGCGCTGGGTATAATTTCCTACCGACCTGAAAGAAAATTAATTTTTATGAGGCATTAGTAACACTGTATAATTACAATTATTTAACGATTAAATACTGCTATCCCGACAGATTTAGAGGGTTCGATAACGCAAGCTGTCCGTCGCTGCGTGCTCGAAGTTGGCGCCGTGCTTCTTCTCGCGCCACTCGTTCAGTCTATTCCGACCCGTACCACTAGCAAGTCGTTACAAAACACAAAACTGTCTAATTGCGCTATAATCAATTGTAAAAATCCGTCAAAAGTGGTGAACGGAGTCAAGGCACACATTTCGATTCATCAGTGAGTGACACGCTTCATTTCCATACAATTTCAAGAATTACAATTTATTAATCTATTTCTATGACTGACACTATGTTGTTTATGTACACCGAAACATCGAGATCGTGATGACAATCAAACTTTATTTATAAAGAAGGTGGTAGTACAAAATAATATTTTAATATCTACCTTTCAGGTTGCGGTCTGGGCATATGCCACTAAATAGGTTTGGTTTTCTGATGAAAAAAATAAATTCTCCTAATTGTCAAAGTTGTGGTACAGTTGAAGATGTCCAACACTTGTTGTTTGAGTGTTCCCGGAACGAACCCGAGAGGAAGGCTCTGATAGAGACTCTAAATTTGAACAGGAGTGATGTAGGGATGTTCCATAGAACTCTGTCCGAGTCAACATCGAAAGCTGCAAATATTCTGTGCGAATTTGCGAGTCGCTATCAGAGTCATAGATAAATTAAGATAGACGTAATTATAGTATAGATAGATGTAGATAAGTAAGACAGATAGATAGTGAAATTGTAACTTTTAGGGTACGATGGGGCTGACATACACAATAGTGTAAAAGCCCCTAAATAAAATAAAGAAAAAAAAAAAATATCTACCCACAACAGTGATGCTTCGACAACTTGGCTAAATTGAAATATAACAGATTAAGTAAATAATTACTAACCTGAAACAGGACATCGTGAAGGATATCATCTTCGGATGCCGTTTCGAGTAAAGTTTCCATGTGCTTAGCACGACTTGATGGCGACAACTCCGGTAAATAAGTCAGACCGCATGTTGGTTTTATCTGAAAATAATGAAAATTAATGTTTAGCGATCGTATAAATAATTATTAATCAAGTAAAATACTCATATACATTATTATTAGGTTATTTTATGTTGATGTGATATATATATATATATATATATACACACACACACACATATATATATATATATATATATATATATATATATATATATACCGCCGCCCATGGACACCTGCAACCCCGGGGGGTAAGCGGGTGCGCCGCCGACCTTGTAAAATCCTATTCACAGCTTTCTTGAAGAACCCCATATTGTAGCTTAATGGAAAGACCTCTTGAGGCAGTTCGTTCCACAGCCTTTTTATAATTACGGTACAATTCAAAATAGCCATTTTGTCGTATGAGTACAACAACGTGTTTGCTGGTGGGATATTCTTCGAATTGGACTTTCTTCAGTATACTCATCATGACACAAAATTTTATCATTTCTTCATAACGAGTATACTCGTCAATCACAGCTGAATGGTTAATCGTATGGACATATACAACACTAATCACTGAGAGAAATGATTTTAATTACATTACAGATGATATCTCCATCAACAAAAAAGCAACATTATTGCAGAAAACTGATTGCTATAGATAGCACAGAACACAAAATATTGTAGGTATTGTAGATTTTTAGAATCGGCATGAATTGTAGATGCTTTTAAAATGATGGGCAAAACACGTGCAGTACATTTTTTTTTTATACAGGCTTCGTTCAAACGCTACACTCAAATTGTACGAAGTTAAGAGTTTTTAAATTTTTTATTTTTTAATGTAACGAAAGGAAAGTCCTAAACAAACATTCACATCAGAAAGATACATTATTTTTACACCTTAACATAAAAAGAAAATTACATACTTTATTCAATATTTTATCATTTAGTCTTCTCATTAGAGATTTTTTTAGATAAATGAAAAATGCCATAACTTTTTAATTGTCAGTTTAATTTAAATTTAGTCTGTATTTTCTGATAGGTCGTGACGCAGAATCCGTTTGATCCATACTTACGGGACACTCTGTATATGGCAATGTTGCAATTGTGCCAGTACAGTTTTCTTCGTAATAAACAATTTCAAAGTCTAAAAAGAAACATGTCAATGTACAGTCCCGTTGAAGTACGAGTAAGTCAGAAGTCACTCAGTAAAGTGATAGTAGGTTTACTGGGGACAGAAGAGGACTCCTTGGAAGCCCACGAAAAACGCAGTCTTATGTTTTTATTTGATTATCACAAACATTAACAAAAACACTTTCGAGGTTGGATAAGCTATCACTATTAAACCACAAAACTTCACTTTTCGAATTTCAAAAGTCATAATTCATACCTGTAAGCACGCAAAATTAAGTCCCTCGCTGTCAACCGCAATAGACACCGCTCTATGAACATTCGGTATCCTTGTCACTCTCACGGGAGTGCAATCATCCTTCTCTAGGAACTTGACGAGCGCGGACTTAGTATTGTCCTTTTCTCTTTCTTTCCTGATTGGCTGGGCGGGCGTGGTATTGCGGGAGATGGAGCCAATGAACGCCTCGCCGTATTTAGTTATGAAATATAGAGCATCGTGAGATAACGCCACGTTGGTTATGAATGTTTGGTGGGAAAGGCCAAATATACATCTGTAATAAAAAAAACGTATTAATTAATAATCTAATATACATTCAAATGTGCAGAGATAATGAACATTAAAAAATGTTGTGTTTGAAAATTATTATAAATCTATATAAATAAAAATGTAAAAGTTCGTTTGTTCAAAATCTTAAATCTCCGAAAGTTCTTCACCGATTGCTTTGAAATTTTGATACAACGTTGCATTCGAATACGCACGTGTTTTTATATACCTATCACAGGGTAAAAACATGCTTTTTACCCAAAAACAGGGTAAGCGCCATCTGTTTGGCAGACACAACAACGCGTGGCCGGGTACAGCTAGTAAATCATAATACATAACGCTACATTTGTCTTTAAAGTAATGTCCCACCGCGAATCGAAGCCGGGACCTTTTGCACAGCAGACGGGGTCACTACCAACTGCGCCGGTTCGAATTCGGTCGTCGGTATTATAAAGATCATTTAGCAAAAGGTTTTGTTTAGATGTTTAAAAAATAAAAACAGTACTTTAGGTGTATACTTCAATGTATCGTATGTATCGTATGTTCGATAAGCAGTTTCACTTAAAAATGAATCTTATTATTGTAGCTATTGTTATCATTTCCATCAATGACCATCATATGTGTATTGAATATTAATTAATAAATATTTATTTCAATCCAGTGTATAAAATAAAAACTTAAAATTAAATATATAAACCTATATATATGTTTAACTATTATATATTTAACTAGCAAAACCCGGCAGACGTTGTCCTGCCTGTGTATATTTATTTACGGCTGTATATAAAATCACAAATTATTATGTTTTGACGTCGATATGATTTTTGCGATCGGTTGAACGGTATAGAACTTGATGTGTTGCAGCGCCATCTAGTGGCGAGTTACAACTAAGGCGATAGCTCGAAAATATTCTCCGTGCTTAAATACCTATGTATACCTATTTTCATGGCGATCGGTTGAACGGTATAGAAGATGATGTGCTGCAGCGCCATCTAGTGGCGAGTTACAACAAAGGCGATGGCTCGAAAATATTCTTCGTGCTCAAATACCTACGTATACTTATTTTCATGGCGATTGGTTTAACGGTATAGAAGTTGATGTGCTGCAGCGCCATTTAGTGGCGAGTTACAACAAAGTGGTCAGCATAAAAACCTTCTCCATGAAAAAATATATATATGTGCCAACTTTCATGATCGGTCAAACGGTGTCGAAGTCTATTAATTTCAGATATACCAACATCCATTCCATTTAGAAGATATATAAAATTATTAAATATATAATCCGGTGTACAAAATTAAAACCAGTGTTTTTAAAACATTATACTGACACGTAATGAATGAAATTGTGATTAAGTTAAACAATAAATAAAGCAACATTATCATTTGTAAGTATATAGACCGAAAAACTAGAACAAACATAATTGAGGCCAGTTTTGAGATCTGATGATTTCCATTAGTTGAAATGGGGTTAATTTATCAAAAAATAATTGTGTCGTGATCTCTGCAATCGGTTCTTTGAAAATGTGTTTATTTCAATTTGCCGTTGAAATACGTGAAATCGAGCACCTAAAATGGGAATTACTACCTGGTGAGTCTATTAGTAGTGTCCTGCCATATCAGCAGCTGTCCCACGGTAGTGAGCAATAGCACGGTCACCCGCGAATACGCGCCTTGTTCACTCACTTTAGCCTCCACGCATACTTGACGTAAATTGATCTGTCTGATGAGAAAATATACGATTTGGAAACATGAAAGCAGAGAGGGGAAGGGTACTTGTATTTGTATCAGCCTATAACGTCCCACTGCAGGGCACTGACTTCCCCTAGTAAATTACTGGGGGGTTTCGGGCCGTAATCCATCACACGGGTCCAGTGCGGGTTGGTGGATCACATACTCCAGATTTTTTTACATTTCTGGAGTATGCGGGTTTTATTCATTTATTTATTTATTTATGTAATCTACAGCCTTTTTTATGTAACTTTTATGTTGTTTAACAATTATGTTGCCAATGCTAATGGCCAATACAGATTACACTGACATTGAGTACAGTATTTAATAGAGTGTGGGCAAGTAAAGGATGATTCTTTATTATTAATAATGTTTGCGTTGGTGTGTCCGTTTGTGTGTGTTTATTAACGGTGTTTTCCCTCAGCGTCGAGCTACTGACGATTTAAAAAAAAATCGTACTTAAGTAGAGCCTTAGCGGTACGGGCTGAGGATTTGAACTCACGATCACAGGAAGGTGAGTATAGATACCCCTAGGGCCCAGGCTATCACCGCTATAAGGGAAGACTGCATCCACAGTATCACTGTAAATCCACAGCTGCTGTATCACGCCCGGTTGACTTACTCCACACTTAAAGAACATTGCCCATTTCCCCCATCTTATTTCTATAAAAAAAAAGCAAAAATAAAAAGAAGTAGCATGCAACGCGTATAATATTAAGCCACATCTACGTTAGTCTATTGGTTTGCAGCTAACAGTTAGCTGCAGCATAACGCTGGCAACTCTGCTGGAGGTGTTACGATAAAATCATGAATTACAGCTTATGGTTCAATCATAATTACAGTACCTGACTGGACGGTGTTAAAAACTTGTTTTATTTGTCTTGTTGTTGTTCTGTGATTGTTTCAATTATCACAGTGGACAGGTTGAATATATCTTCAGATACATCTCCGAATTACCATTACCGTGTAATAAAGGTTTCGATGTTTGCGTCTTAAGTGTGGAGACAAATCTGTTTTTAAATTCCACTTAACCTGAACTAAATGTGCTGCTAATTCTTTCATCGTCAGATCGTGTGTGTCGTAAACAGTTTAGTGAATTAGACATATTTTACCTGTCCCTTCTTAGTGCGTGTACTTATAATGTAAGTTTTTTTGTAATTCAGAGGGAACTTTGTTGGTGTAATTCAATATATACTATAATTATTACTTTGTAAATGTTATCGTGCTGTATGTTTTCCCAAAAAAATAAAAATTACACAATTTTCTCTCGCTGCACTTAAGACTGTGTATAATTTACAAAAAAAATCGTCAAATATTCTATTATTACTCAGTATCGGATTAAAAGGAACACTCACTTGATGGCGATTTTCTTGCAAATATATTTGTGTAGTAGATACACGTCACCGCGTTCTGTGGTGACCACGGACGCGGCGTCCCCGACCGCCGCCAGTTGGAATCCAACATCTTCATTCAATGATATTTTTACCTATAATACAAATATGTATTATAGGTAAAAAATAAGTAAACTGATCTAGATTTCCACTCCACGAGGACAATTTCCAATTTCCACCGCGAAGAGGACAATTTCCACGAAAACTAAAACCTGACTATGCAAAAGTTTTAAATAAGTTATTGGTTCTTTAGAAGGCCTTTTACATATGGCGTACTATTAAGTTTGTAAACGTGCGACTACGCCATATGTAAAAGGCCTCCTTCTAAACAACCTAAAACTTATTTAAAACGTTTGCGCAGGCGGATTTTAAACTATTTTTTTATTAAACAACTTTGATGTCTACACGACTATGTGATTATTTTTATCCACCTTACGCGTGATTTTTTTACTTTCACGGAGAAATGACACTTTATGTATATATTTTTGGAATGTGCACATTAAAACATTTCGTTTGATACTAAACAAGGCGCATTTCTCTGTATTTTTTTTTTATATTTGTATTTTCGTGTTTCATTTCCGCCATATTAAATTTAAAGCTACGTCATATAGTCTATATTACGTGGAACATCACGACGAAACCAACGACACTTCAATTTTAAAAATGTGATGAGTAGTTTAGGAGCTACGGGGGAACAGATGAATATACATCTGTCTTTAGGTTAGGTTTATCTGTCTAATGTAATATACATTAGCTTTGACATAGTCGAGTAAAAGGGTAGGCGGTGATATTGGGACGTGTGGCGACAGTATTCAGTTACCACCAGGTGGTGTCTGCCACTTTCTTCTTATGAAAGAAAACAGTATATTTCCTGGCCACTTATTGTGAAAGCAAGTGTAAAGCAACTTACTTCATAAAGCGCTAAAGTAATTTAGTCTAGACACTTGCAAGAAAAGCAGCCAGATGCAAAATAATTTAGACAAATCTTATAGTAACAGTACGGCGACTAAGGGATAACAAAGCCGCTACCATACGCCCCGAGGAACTGCACTACCTCCACAAGAGTGGACTCGCCAACACGCCGCCCGTCGACGGCGTGATGTGTTAAGGCCCATACATCCTTCATGCACGAAACAATGTGCATGAGGAAGCCCGTGTTCAGCAGAAGACGATTTTTTTTTTTTTTTTATGTTAGGAAAGACAATCAAGGAAAACCCTGCATGGTCACCTGGTACCATCTAGTCTAGCTAGGCTAGTCTAGGTGGTACCAGGTAGTGCCGGACTCCTACCGGCTAAAAAACCTTGATTGCCTCAACATCGTGTAGGTCTAAATTCTTATGGCCTTGTGGCCTTTTACGAGTCACCAGTCGTGGGTGGACGATAAAGGGGGCTAGTTACGGTTTATATAGTAATTTTAAATTTAATAAATAATAATTATTTATTTTGCAAGAACATAGGTAGCATACTAAGGCGTGAACTTACAGATAATTCCCGTTATGTTCTGCCTCGGCAGGAGTGCAAAAAATAATTTAATAATTGACAAGGAGCGAGTAATAATACTTACCCTTTTGGGATTTGTAATAATTCTCTCCTGTTGCTGATGTCCCAATTGTCCCAAATTAATGCCCCACGTGTAAACCGTATGCGCGTTGTAAACTAACGCGTGTGATCGCGCCGCGTAAACTCCCAGTGGTTGGGAGAGCTTCAGTAATGGTTTCACTGATGGTAACCTGATGGTAGATGTAGTTTTGGCCGTTTGGCTAGTTTGATTTATGTTGTCTGAGTTGTGTGTATACTGTATTACCTGGAAATTAATGACAAAAAATTTGTTAATCTTGGTCCTTCGTATAACACATCAGTTTTAGAATAATTACTACTTAGCGACGACAGATTACTTCAGTTGGTGCCCAACTCTGCCTGCTGTGCAAAATGTTCGATTCTCGGTCGGATGGTATTCACTTGTTAAAACACAAATGTCTGTTCGGGTCTGGGCGGTGTGTTCGCCCTTGTGTCTTTGAAGCCATGCCTACTCATTACCCACATCCATACTCATTGTACACACAAAGTCACGCATACATTATCAAATGTATACCACACACCCACCCCTATACCATTAAGAGCAATACTACTTTCAGGTAAATTACATTCCTTTGTCTGCAATTTTACTTCAAGAACAATAAAAAGCTAAAAAGAACCACGTCTAGATTTCAGATTGTCGTACAGTGGTAGGTCTATTCCTGCACTTACTGTTCCACTCTGCAGTAGAAATATAGTAGAATTCAGCGTGATAGCGGCTTGTACACATGGCTCTGTCAGTTTGACCGGTGCGGGCCGTAACTGCGTGTTCGTCGGCCCGCCTGTGCGCGCGCTCTGACCGCAACACCATACAGTACTGTGTGTATCCTCGCCTTCGCACACCCATATGCTGTGAAACTTGCCTAGGTACACCTGGAAAGATTGTGTAACTTAGGAACAAATGCTTGATTATATGATATTAGTAAGGTGGATTTTTATGGGTGGCGTCCGGAGCGATAGACGTGCGCGTCACCGACGCCGCGACACTTGCGACAGGATTAGCAGGCTCCGTCGCGCGAGTGTCGCGGAGGGCTCGGTGGGTAACCCATACATTTTCATATTGCTTAATATCGCAAGTGTCACGGCGTCAGTGACGGAAGTACATCTATAATGGAGTTGTGGGCTGTGCTGAATATTATTGTTGTACTGTAAAGGTAAGTCGGCTAGAAGATATTTTCATCGACCGTTTGTTGTGTTTATATGCAGAATGCAAGCGGAGCAAAGCGCGGAATTGCGAGCGGATATCACGTTTGAAAACTCTGGTCTCGTCACGTTTTCTGCACCACACCCCACTATGTCCATGTTTAGATACATGAAGAATATGTATCTAAACGGAATACGACTGGTATACCCACCCGCCTCGCGGATTTCGCCTTTCTTTCCTAAGACACTATAGCGGCTATATTTTTTAGAATGAACCCATATTATGGGTATCTATCGTGTTCTAATCTATGAAGCTTTCCTAGTATCTATGTGTAAAAATTGCTTCAATAGATGATGATGAAATATGTAATTTTATTTTAATGAAATCATTCATTAAAGCTGCTTTTTGTAGATAAGTCCTTAGTAGAACGCCATTTGCCGAAAGCCACTGCACGGATTCGATTTGTGTATACAACAGACGCCCCAGATTGTTTTTAATTCTCAGCTCCTTTATCGAGTTCTTTACCGATTCGGTTTTCCTTTACTGATAAACTAGACATATTAAAAAAAAAAGATCTTAAGTAGAGACTCCAGTGGTATATAGGACGGAGTTCAAACTCAACGAGTGAAAGTCGAGAATAGAACCCAGTCCACTACAGCTCTTTTATATATAATATTTTTTTGGTTAAATGAAAAACAGTAAAGTTTTATTAAACTATCGCTTGTAATTTAGCATGCTATGCGACACGTGTTGGTTTCTACTGTTGTACACATTCGGCGAGAGTTTGTATGCTTGAAACGGGTTTGCGGCTGACACTACTTTAACCACTTTCTTCGGAGGCTCCTCCACAAACAACATATTTTCCAGTGATGACTTCGAAGGGGTTTTGTTTACGAGATCTTGACGTCTTGGTAGCATCACTGGAGTAATTCCCATAGCAGTGAGCAGTGGCTCATCTCTTATTATACAATACGCAAATAGTATCAAAAGTGAGTAGGATAATGACAGAAGAATGAAATAAAATATTAGCTTCCCTTTGTTCTTCGTTATTGTCTTTCTCAGTGCGTAAAAACAACCATACTCTTTGTATGACTTTACATTAGTATCACTGGTATTTGTACAGTCTTTAGACACAGGTACTAGTGCAGTTACGTTTTCCAACACACAACACTGCACAGGGAATAGTTTGTCAGTGTTAACTTTCTTCCAATTCGAGTGTTGGAAGTCTCTGTAACTAACGGCACCACAGCATTCATAGTTAATCATAACGTAGTCCCAAATATATGTTATTATGTCGTTTTCTTTGCCATAATAGTTTTTTATTGTCGAGTGCATGTAGCTTCGAGTTTTCTCATTGGACGAGTATATGTTGTATACTCCGGACACAAAGAAGACCCAAAGTGAAACACTGGTTATGATCGACAGGAGAAATATGTAGGATTTTATGGCGCATTTGGTTTTGCACCCGGCGCCCAAAATGCCGCAACAAGAGGTCAATATGGTGAGTATTGCAATAGGTATTAGTATGGACGTCATGGGCGTATACCACAGTTTTAGGTTGACAAAGTTTGCTATAGATCCGACTAGAGAACTCCCTGTTAAAGTGTAGTTGACATCTCGAAAGAATTCCGTGTTGATCGCGCACCAAATGGTAATCATGCAGCCTAAGGTCCCCAGCAAAAAGAACACAAAGTTTGTGAAGCCCAGGCAAGTACGCGGTAAACCTATCGTATGCATTCTAGTAATTTAAAATATAAATTAACAGTATATAATAAAAATAAGGCTATTTGATATTGACATCTATCATTCATTTAGACATAAGAATTAGAAGAAAATTATATTATTATGGCCAACATATCTTGTTTAAAAAACTGTATGTCTTTATAGACAAGAAGGTTTAAATTATGTTTGTACAAGTGATTCAGAAAAATGGACATAATGTACTCGTATATTATAAGTAAGCTCACTCAATGCCAAACAGAAAATTATATTAAAAATTAATTAAATCGATCTGTTAAAAAATAATGCGTTATAGGGTTTAGAGGCCACAAGTACTGTGATGTACTGGCCTCAAGTACTGATGCGCCACTGTGATGATATCAATAACTGAGTAATACAGTTAAGTCTTTTGAATATATATTTGTTTTCTTTTGTAGTTAGAGATCAATATCAGGCTATAAGATCCCACTGTAGGACACATGCCTCCCTTAGTTTACTAGGAGAGGGCTTTATTGACCTCCTAGTGAAAAGTAAACTAGTCACTAGGGAGTAGATAAAGGGTTCGGGCCATTATTTACCATGTGACGCTAGTGCGGATTGGTGAATATATGCTCCAAATCTATTTTACATTCTCGAGCATGCGGGTTTCATCACGACGTTTTCCTTCACTGCCAGTTAGTGAACTTTTTAAAAAAAAAATCCATACCTAAGTAGAAACTCAGTGGTACGGACTGAAGATTTGAACTTGTTGGCATATCGGCATTACAATGATAATTTACCTTTGCCTGTTATGCTATGTAATCTTTAATCTTGTTGGTAACACTGTTTCCGCCATTGTTTCTTGTGTGTTATGTTTATATGATAATGAAGAAAATGTCTTGTACTGTTTTTTATTAAAATAAGTTGTAATAATCTTATAAGTAAAAATTTACCACAACAAAACGGACTTTCCACTGTGCAGACATTGCATGACAGAACTCATGGTAGGCTATGAACTCTCTTAGTTGTCGAGTAATCAACTAAATTTCAACCATAGTCACCTATTCTATTCTACTGTGTATGTATCAGGTACCTGTTTGACACAAGCATTGGCCCGGTTGAAGCAGGTGAGCATCTCTGGTGTATTCCGTTGTTGTTGAGTACCAGTGCCAAGCGTGTAGTTGCTATTAGTGCCCCACACGTATACATCGCTCGGGTGATCACCGACATGGCGGTACATGTACTGACGGTCGAGCATGGCGTGCTCTAATGCTTTGTAATCGTCTTTATCCAATATCTCTGTATTTACACCTGGAATGATGTATAGTACGGTAAGTATTACAAGGAGTTTCTGAGGGTAGGCCTGATTCACAAGGTCAGTGTAGCTCAGTGACTTATGAATAGAACTTGCTCGCAGATGCTTTGCTGAAATAAATCCACAATGACGAAATTAAATGAAGTACTAAAGTTGCAGACCTAACCCAAAGAATCGGCAAGCTGAAGTGACAGGCTATATCTGTCACAGGACCAATAACTGATGGGGTAGACAAGTCCCTGAATGGAGAACACATACCCAAAAACAGTTCTGGCCAGGTGGACTGACAAGTTAAAGAAAGTCGCTAGCAATGGCTGGATGAGAAGAGGATGAGAAGTATGTAGGGTGAAGGTATGGTATGGATTTTACGTAATTGGTATGGTTGCTTCAAAAGTACATTTCAATATAATGACTCTTTTCGACTCAAGGGAATCTCTCGTTGATTTATAGTGTAAGGTCATTTTGTCCAAGCCACAGATTAACATACCCCCCTGAACTCTGGAGCACATTTTTTTTAGTTGTCCCCGCCTCGCAACACCTCTTTACGATATACTTCCCCCATCTTTTCCTCGCCCTGTAAATGTGAATTACATACTAACCCTTGTCTTTTCCTCTCATATTAATATTCTTCACAAATTCATACATCATATTCACCATCAGTATTTTATGTTAAGTGTATTATTATTAACCAAAAACACTTTTTCCCTGTCTTCATATCATACTCTTATAAAACTAATATCTAATTTAATCTTATATATAAATTTGGGTATTCTTTGTTTTAGTGAGCTCAACTGGAACCAGCATAATCTCTGCGTGTTTTTATCTTTCTATCAATGTTTTTTTACTGTTTCATTCAACCTTGACATTGGCAGACTCATCGAAGTCTCGATGGGGCCATATTAAGAAATTGGGTTGGAACATACCTTCAATTTCTAACAGTACTGTTCTTAGGATCTCCAGTTGCAAAGGCCTTTGGATAACAAATAAGCTTGTTTTTTTCGGAATAGCTCATTTGGTGTCCCTAAGGCCTTTCAAGAGTCACCAGACATGTATGGTTTAGGGCGAGCGCAGAAGCGCTCAGCCAGGAGCAAAAGAGTGTTGGCTGAAAGCCGGTGTGTGTTCACGGTGTAGCGAGGGTGACATCCTTATCTCCGCCGGCGGGGAAGATGTATGTGTAGTCTGTAAGTGTAGTGTAAGAACCTCATTGGCAGCAGTAATTGGGTCGTCGGGGTTGTATAACAAATAAGCAAAGACAATAATAACAGTATGACAATTAATACGAATTATGACTGTAATACTTACCAATTTTTATAAGAGTGACAGCAGTGTGTATTTGCCCATAGAATATGCTCCTGTGAAGAGGTGTGTACCCAGACTCGCGATCTCGCGCATTAACGAAGTCCTCTGTGGTATGCCTCACTAGCCATTCCATCAAACCAGCCCGGCCGCGTGATGCCGCCATGTGAAGGGCTGTGTGGCCCTAAAAGCAAAAGGTTCCATAACATGATTAGTGTTTTTTTATTTATTACTGTTTTAACAAAAGATGGACTTATGGATAGAAAGCGGCATACGAACAGACAGTCCACCTGGTGGTAAGTGGATATTGTCGTCTATGGACATCTGGAATACAGGAATGGACATCTGGTGCTCTCACCTCGATTTAGTAATAGGTTTGGGAAGAATGGAGAATAGGATGTATAACAGAGTGAGGAGTTTTCCTCATCCTATTGCAAGTATCTTTTCTCCTTGGGAAGGATAGTAAAGAGTATATTGGGATAAGGAGATTCATTTATTCTATTATACTCTCTACTCAATGCAACACAGGATGGGCTGAGATAGGGATTAGAGAATATGGTGGTATTCATACCATTCAATAGAATGGGGTGGGGAATGGGCTCAGGTATATCTTACTAACTCCTGAAACACATACATAGTACATAAAATGTTATAGTGGTCTTCTTTGATAGAAGAATAACTCAGTCATATGGCTATATCGAGTCGCCGTGGGATTGCAACATGGGAGGGTCCCCACTTCTTTTAAACAAATTTATTTTCATTTGTTGTAAATAAATGATGCCTATTGAGACATTTAATGTTAGTTTTCTTATAGTTTTACAAAACCTTATTTGAATTTTAGAAATGTTTTTATATTTATCTACACATTTGTATTGGAGGCAAAGCTATTCTTTGTTTTTTTTTATTTGCTTTCTCTTCAAGGGCATTTAGAGGTGAAGTTGCTAAAGACATTTTGAGTCAAATGTTAAGCTTGATATCAATTATAAATTACTATAATACATTAAACATTTTAAAGCAATGATAACAAGTATAACAAAACTAAGCACCATTCGTTATTCTGCATTAATCAAAATCACAATGAAATTTTCAATTTATTGCTTAACATATAAGAACATTTATCCTTATTGTTGTTCTGTGCTCCCTCGAACTCCATTTCTTCTGCTTATCAACAACCCGTTACAGGTTGGTTACTATGCAGACAACAACACCGGGGAAGCTCGGGTCGAGATGGAAGAGAATTGCGTAAGGCTTGTGTCCAAAATCGAGAACTCCTTAGAATCTCGATTTGGAATATGTAATCATAATTCGGTTCAATTTAACCCCAGTAAGACACAAGTATTCACCGCTATGAAAGCTCTATTTGTCATGGCACCTAAATTTCAGAACATTCCTCTTAAGGTCTCTGAGAGTTTTGGGATCCTTGGCGTCTATGTTCTGAGCAAAGTCGAATTTCGAAGTGATCTGGAAGGAAAGACAAACTTGCCAGTAAAATGTTCAGTGTACCGATTAGGGTGAGTTAGTACTTCACTATGGGGTAACACTTGTCGCTTTATAAAGCTCAAGTTAGACTCCACGTGGGTTACTGCTCAGACCTTTGGTACACTGAAATACCAGCTGGACCCTTTTCACTCCATCCAGTGACGTGCTATTCGAATTGTCGATAATCCGACTGTCGCAGACGTTCTAGAAGCACCCAGCATTCAAAGAGATGTTGCATCTCTATGCATTTTTTAACGTCTATATAATGGGGAATGTTCTGAAGAACTATTCAATGCGATGTCAACTTCGTATTGAATTGTACTGCTCATCATTATCACACGATTATCTCACACTCGGTTATCATTACACAAAGTAATAAACCGATACATAAATTCAATAATTAAAGTTCACTTCTGGCAGATTTTTGTTAAGAAAGCAAAGCAAAGATATTGGTTGTATATAATCCGCGAATGCCGATATATTGGTATCTATCAGTATCAATATATTGGTATCTATCGGTATCAATATATTGGTATCTATCTGTATCATTACATCCCTAAGAAAAAGTTTCCCTTTATAATATTTATTTTTCTTAGTCTTGAATTTGGACCCATTGACTGAATTTGACCCATGTAAAGGTCCCTTCTTTAAGCCAAATCATTCTATTAAATGTTATAATATTAATAAGATAAAAATAAACCAATAATAACTACTGTACCTCAAAATCAAAAGCTTGAGTGAAGTTGACACATGTTGACTTTATAAAGCTAGCAAGTGCTGTATCAGAGACTGCCCTCTTAGTAATGGCACTGGTCAGAACTTGTCCATGACGTCTAGACTTGCACAGACGAGTGCAGTCCACTTCTACAATATTTTTACTCATTTTTTCAAAATATAGACCGTTTTTTAAAACAACTTATTAACAGTAGAAATAAAATGATGACTGTACAGGTACAAAGTAGAGCGAAGCTCCTAGGTAGCCCCCCTGGAGGGGCTACAATTCTGTTCAGCAGAACATAATGGTTGTGAAGATAATCTGTAACAAAAGTAATGGGCAGATAATTTTTCTGGTAAGAAGGATGATGTTTAATGTATTCACAAATATATTCCTGAAGAAGTTTCTTGTGGATGTTATATACATTTTGGAACTTTAAATTGCAAATATTTATCTTTTTTATCAAATTCATATACAAGGCTCATTAAGTAGGTAAATTAAGTAGTTTAATAAATTAAGTAGGTAGCTCATCATCGAACGATTCTATCAAACAATTTTCAGGGTCAAATCTTGAAAAACCGGCTACAAAAAATTAATTTACGCAATACATTTTCATATTGATGTTAGCTTAAAAGTTTAAATTTTGTAGCACACTACATCAAAATAGAACTTTATACAGTTAACGAAATGGTAAATACCATTGGCAATACAATTATAATGTGATAAAATTACCTTTACAGGAAAACAGCTGTGTGAATATGATTGTTCGCGGAGATTACTTTGAAGACCATAATTCACGTTACGTAGGTGGATAATAGAAACAGTTTATCGAATAAATAAACGTCACATATATGTAAGTTAAACCAAAGTTATGTCTAAAATCTAAGCAACAAGTATCTACTACCTCACCTACTACTATCTCAATTGCATATAAAATTTTCGGACATGAATGATAAACCTTTGCTTGTCATCTGTTATTTGACGTCTGTGACTGCTATGACGTTTAAGAAGAGAAAAGCGGTTACCAGGCGCCGCACGGCGCTTATATCTGTAGGAAGATAAGTTAGGAAGAGGATTATTTTAAGAAAAGCACTGACACTGACTTACAGTATAGTAGGTACTTGTAATTTTATTATTTCAAAAAAGCATCGTTATCCGTTGCTATTTTTTATAAGCATGTGAGCAGTGAAGGCACACTCTATCTATTAAAACTTTATAATGTATCGAATTTCTTCGTTAGATTCACTCATTTTCTTGGACAGAAAAACAATTGAAAAATGGCGGGAAACAGTTTTTTATTTCTTTCTTTTTTTAAATGTTACCTCTTTAATGGTATCATATCCAGCCAGGTACAAATAGTTCAATCAAAGCTATTGGATCACAACTTCATACATACAAAATACGAAAAGACTTTTTCCCCGACTTATTATTATAATTATTATTTCGCTCGCATACCCCCCGCTATTGCAGATGTCCATGGGCACGTGGGACCGCTTGCTCGTCCGCACCCTAGTCTATAAAAAAAAATCCGAGCATGCCGACAGGGCCCTCAAAAACTAGCTGGGTAAGTATATTAGGTAAGTCCTTGCTTGACTTTTGCTTGAATTGTAACTTGGAAATAGATTTAACTTTATATGAATTAACTTATTGTATTTCCTTCAGAGAGCGCTTGTAAGTCAACGAAATCGGAGGCATAGAGAAAAGAATGGGAATCTAGACTAATATTTAAAAAAAAAAAAGTAAATGTCGTTGCCATAAATATCAATTGTCAAAGAAAGAAAAAAAAATACAGTAGTAACGAAATATTTTTATTCTGAAAGTGATTATTACGTAAAAATAAATAGAAATGTTTAAAATTTTAAGTCGTACAGCGAGTTTGGCTAAAATTCCGCTGTCTAGGTAACGAAATCAAAATAAAGACTTTCAGAAATAAACAACCAATTATAATCGTTTCCTGCTTTAATTGATCTTTTTTAATTCCAGATCCCTCCCTGCGTTTTCTACAAGCACCTCACGGTTTTCTGACCCTACTACACTCAAGGAAGCACCATTAATAGAAAATGAGGCGGTCACTGCTTTGCCTGAAGAAATAAGAGAGAAGAATGCTTTGGAATCTACAATCTCTGTTCCAACCAAGGTAAGAGACATATTTTGGCACTGAATTATGCCTTTTTTTTTTATTTAAGCTAATAGCTTAAGACAATACTCGTTTTCGTTTTATTATGTTGGCATAATGTTTTACAGTAGGTATGTATATTATTACAGTCTCCATTTTAAATTCTCAATCTGAAATCTTTTTTATGGAAAGAATGTGGCAGACTAGCATATAGTCCACCTGGTAGTTAATCTATAGATATTATCGCTCATGACATCCATGATACATTCCAAAATTCCTTGACAATTTAAGCATATCATCTGATATCCCACCTATTTAGAAAAAAGGTTCAGATAGGATATGGAATAGGAAGTATAATGGGATGAATAATTTTCCTCCTCAAATTATATTTCCCATTCCCCTTTGAGAGGGATGGGGTGGCTTGGGAAGGAAAAAGTGTAATAAGATTATCTTACTCAATGGAACAGGAGGTGATAGGATAGGATAGGGGAACAGGGAATATAATAAGATGGAGATTTCTCATGGTTAAGAAGAGAAGTGATAATATCTCATATATTTCCCATCATGTGAATTGTGAATCTCATCATGTGAATCACATTTGTGTAAAATTGGCACTTACTCCTATGTACTTAGTACTTTTGGCAGTAATGTTCTGTGAGAGCTGGATAATTTGGACAGTTGGATGCATCAAGAGTAGGGTGGTTCAAAAAATTTTTTTGAGCTAGATTCCAGGCCATTTTTTTAGACTCATCAGTAGTATAATGCTGGAAAAGTTTTAGCTTCTTTCTCAAATTTTAAGAGGGTGCTCAATGACCCGCACATTTTAACATTAGCAGGAGTATAGGAAATGCAACAAATAATTTACAGTTCAGAAATATTTTTAATCTTTAACAAAGTTTTTTGTAGAAATTTAGTTAGTTATATTTTATATGTATATTATTATTTCTAAATTATTTTGTCATATGTAGCATTATCTCATCTCATGTTACCAGTGCCTTAGATAGAAACAAAATATCTGATCATGAAGCAGTTGTCTAATCGTTCCTCTCGCAGCAGCTCTTGGTGATAATCCATCTTGCCTCCCAGTTTCAAGAAGTACTATTCAGTGAACATGTAAAAAATCCTGGAAGGAAGTATGCAGATTGCAGAATCAATAAAAGGTAAATTCAGACCAGATTTCCCTCTAGCGGGGTTCACTGGGATGGCAAAATCCTTCCTGAAATTTTTGGATGTGGAAATGTTGATCGGTTACCAGTATTTGTATCTGGAGATGGTCTTAATAAGCTTCTTGGAGTGCCAAAACTGACTGCTGGAACTGGAAAAAATGCAGCTAATGCTATACATATTTTACTGAAAGAGTGGAATGTCACAGAATTGGTTCAAGCAATATGCTTTGACACAACGAGTGTGAACACAGGTAGTTTAAATGGAGCCTGTGCTTTATTAGAAAGAAAATTTGAACATGATCTTCTCTGGTTAGCGTGCCACTATCACATAATGGAATTAGTCTGGGCAAAAATATTTACTTTATGTTTTGGGCCATCAAGTTCTCCAGACATTCCAATCTTTAAGAGATTCAAGGCTGTTTGGAATGGTGTTGTGAGAGATAATTATAGAACATCATAGAGGGAGATGTTTTTAATCTAACACAGAGGGAAGAAAGGCAATTGTACAAATCTTAAAGAAAGGATTTTAAGATTTGTACAATTTGGTGCTCTGTTATATACAAAAGTATGGGCAGAAGCACATCTTGCAATTGAAGCACCTGAAACAAATTTTAAGTTTTTGAAAGATATTGAAAATTATCTATCAATAGACAAAGAGATAGCGCTTTCTGCTAGAAAAGTGATGGAACGTCATATGTGGTTTTTATCTGATGGTTTGGTAGGACTTTCTCTCCTTAGAGAGATGATAGAGTTTCAATGGAAGAAAAACAAAGAATTATAGAGCGAATGACAGCTATGCAAGCACTTAATAAGCGTAATGTTAGAGGTGAACCTGACATTTTCAAAGAAGATGGTGTGCAACTGTTAGACTTTGCGACAAGGAGAACAGCAGAACTCTTATCTCGTATGAATATAGGCAAGTAATTTTTAAGCCTTTCTCCTGACAAATGGAATGACAATGATGACTATCGTAAAGGAAAAGAATGGCTTCAAAATCTACAAGTAGTGAATGATAGTGCAAAACGAGGCGTTAAGCTTATTGAAGATTTCAATAAAATCATAACAATGATGAAGGTAGAAGCAAACAGAAAATACATTCCATCAGAAACTACGAAAAAATAAGTTTTAGACAGTATTTTGTAATATTAAAGGGCAAAATGTACTCACATTTTTATTTTTTACTTCTATATTGTTTTATTCTTTTGTAAGAGATTGTAAAATAAAAAAATATACATAAATTTTGCTGGTTTTATTTTTTAAAACAATTAATAGTAAAGTTACAATGGAATACACTAACTCATTATGAAGTTTGTGGGGGTTGAGCACCCTCTTGCAGTTGAAATTCTTCCAGGATATTACTGTCTACAAGTCTGAAAAATTGGAGGGGTGGCCTGGTATGTATGTGAAACTTCTTTTTTTGAACTCTTGATTTTTGAATTTCTTGTATTCTTGAACCACCCTAACCAAGAGGCTATAGGTTTGTGATAGACAAGCACCTTTACTGCTGGTATACCTCTTATCTTGTGTTAGCTGGTGTTACAAGTTAGTTGTTATTTAGCAACGGATCAGTAATTTTGGTAACATGTCTGTTAATTTGTTACAGAATTGATTTTGAGCAAAACTTTAAGGTGCCTTTTTAGTTTATATTGTATACAGTTGTTTATTATTTTGAGGCCAAAAGTTGAGAGACAGTCTAGTTAATGAGGTCTTGAAACTGATATTAAGGCCATAAACAAACAAAAACATTTTATCATTGGAGATAGGCGATTTTGCAACTGCATTTATTGATCTTGCATTGCATTTTGGTTGTACTCTCAGTGCCTGTTACTCTCGTGGCATCACTTGGGTATGAATCTTGCATTTTTGCGATTGTAATGATGCTGCATCGTCATGGACTTACGCGCTAGACAAACTGACGACGGGGGCATTGGGTGCATGAAAACACATTGGTAGCAGAATTTCGGAACTAGAAATTCCGTGATTGCATTTTTACATGTGTAGGATTCAATGTTCAATGGTTAAAATTAACTACTCCTAACATAAGTGAATACTCCGAATCCTTGATCATGTTATCAAGTCCCAGGGACTTAGTTATTTTGGGTTTATTATCTTTATTTATCAAGCGACTTTCAATTATTCAATTATTGACCGGTCAATGTATTTCCCTTATTCACTTTATGCTTTTTGTATTAGTGGTGGGTAATCTTGATTAAGAAGTCTTGACTTCTCGGAGTGTTTTAATTCACTTAATCCTGCTCCGCTTGCGGATCCGGCTCCTCTTAGTTACTCCTTAACTCTTTTGATTCACATACTTATATTTTATAATTTACCTACTCTGATTTTATAAGAATCAGAATTGATTGATCGTTGCATAAGCAAAAAAACAAAAAAAAGGTCATGCCAACATTGCATCTCGAATTTGGGTCCACGACAAGTGAGTGCCGATGCACGATTACACTTGCGACAGTGATTGGCGCTGAAATCGGAATCAGAATGAATAACAATTCGATGGAACAATTTAGGGATTCTGCTCCCCGCTTGCGGATTCAACTCTTTTGATTTATTAACTCCGGAGTTACCCATCACTATTTTATATATTTCAGGTGGACCTGAGCCCCATCTCAGGTGTGCCTGAGGAGCATGTGAAGACTCGTCGCGTCCGCATCTACCAACCATCAAAGAATGCCATGCAGAGTGGCACCAATAACATTCATCACTGGGAGATGGAGTTTGACACTCGCCAGCGTTGGGAGAACCCTCTAATGGGCTGGACATCCACGGGAGACCCTCTCTCCAACATGAAAATTGAGTTCAACTCCCCAGATGAGGCAATAGAACACTGCGAAAAGAATGGCTGGATTTGGTATATAGATGTGCCGAAAACTGAAAAGAACCTTAAACCAAAGAGTTATGGCATCAATTTCTCATGGAACCGCCGCACTAGGGTCTCCACAAAGTAAAATTTGTTAGTACCATGTTGTTATTTAGTTGTATTTAATACGGATTTTAATAGTTATTTCTTTTGAAATAGAGCTAATTCAAGTAATACAAGGAATTGCAAATACACACTTTATTTCATTACATCATTGACTTATATTTAATAATATCGGTATTAATAGTATATTCTTTTAATCAAAAGGTATCAGAAATACACTTATACTTTATCAGAAAATCAGCATCAGCTGCATTTAATTAGTTATCAGATTTATCTTTCAGATTGTTAACAGTTACTTTATCAGGAGGTGGTGAGAAAGGCCCTTACTCTTTATAAATTAGTTAGAAGGAATTCTCAAGACTGGTTTGTAAATCACTGTTCTTTGATTGCCAATCTTTTAAAAAGGTTCACCATATATGTTATTGGCCCTGGCTTGCGGCAAGCCCCGCAAGCCAGGCCCGTGGGGGGCCCCGCGCAGGCTGGGGTCCGGCTGGCAAACGCCACCTCGACTATATGGCCAGTCCGACGCTGGTTCAAGTTAGCTTTAGAATAAAACAAACATCTTACAAAATGTCAAACAAAATTTGTCATCTTATTATTCAAATATGTCAATATTGTAAACAAGTTCAAATATTTAGGTTATTAGGTTAAGGATTCACGGAAGACAATAATCAGTAATTAGATATCAATATTAATCCCTGCTTTCCTAAAACCTATAAGTGGTGATCCACAATTGTAGTTCATACAACTCATAATGGGAATGTGAAATAAAACCCAGGAATTCTGTATTATCGTTTAATCATAGTTTTCAACATGGTTAATTTATATTTTGTACCTCGGAAGAAAATCATATTTCGCAGCTTACACTTTGAAGTTTTATTTACATATGGTACAAATTGAATTCAGTATTTTACACAAAACTGTTTGTTTTGAAACAAGTCCAACACATGTTTAAATGTTGCAATTTTCACTAACTACAATAGTTTTACATGTACATTGTACATAATTTTACAATTTTATAGAGTTTAAAATTAGTTTCTAACAACCTTTTTTAAGATATAACTAGATAAAATTATGAAACATTATTGCATTCTCTTTTTTTATCTATTTACATAATAATGAACAATCTTGAGAAATACCTTCGTACTAGAAGAACAACGCGGCTGTGATGTCCCTTAACAATTTTGTTTTATTAGTGTATTTTTAATAAAATATTAAAAAGGTTCAAAAGCAATAGTGTAAAATCTTGTAATAATAAAGCGAGGTGATATAAATACTATTTAAAGGTCTAAAATACTAGAATTATTAGAAACAGGCCTCGAAAATTCTACACAAGAAATATTGCAGTTGATTCAAAAAGGATTGGTCAACATTGAATAGTAGATTCAGATAGAAATGTAAAATAATCGACGATTTTTGGTCCTCACTCAATTTAAAAACGGGGTTTAAAAGCTAATGCATAAATACATAAAGCGGGTGGGTGGAAATACAATTGCCTTTGTAAGAAATTTCCAAACAAAAACCTATTTATTCTACGAGTTTTTCGAAAGATCAACATTCTCTACGTGGCAAAAATTAATATTTATAAAAATATCAGTTGAGATTCTAACTACATGCATAAAATACTTAGCACGTGTGGCGGACAGCCACACTGGCTACTGAGAAACGCTTGTAGAAGGTATTGTTAATATTTTGAAAAGGGATAAAAGATAGAATTGATGACAAAACTACTGTTATGTGTGGCCTATAAGCACTTTGTGCATCTACATTTCCTATTATAATGGTAGCTAATGTAAGCCCTATTAAAATTAAAACCCTCAATAACAAAATTTTGTGGACGGGTCCAAAATACTAAAATAATTTGTGACATTGTCTTAGAAAATGGATATTATTGTCGATTCTATTGTCGATTGAGGTTAGTGAGATAAAAAGAATTTTTTTATGTTCAGCTTTTATAACATGTTTCTATTTATGTAGAATTTGAAACAACTGAATTTTAAATTAGAAAATCTTAACCTATGTCAATAAGTTCATACCGACAATAAGGTCCATTTGCTCAGATAACGTCTTATTTAAACATTTTTGCAATTAAACACTATGCAACAAATTAAGTGTAGCAAAGAATTCTGCAGAAATATTAAAAAGGAAAATGAATGTCAAGCTATGAGGCCAAAAAGCCAGGTAAATTCTAAGTTGTATCTACAACAGCTTAAAATTGATTAAATATTGTCTTTTACAATATAACCGATACTGCATAGCTACCTACATATTTACTATTGATTTTTTTGTGCGATTCGATTTGACGTTATAAAATCCCGAACTGCTAGACATAATACCAGCATAATACTAGTTATATATATATAAAATACTTTTATATTGCTATTAGTTTGACTAGGTATTGAGTATATAATGTGTTAAATTATACTACACAATTATTAATTAATTTACATTGATTCAAAAAATTTATAAATTCTATACTAAATCCTTTTAAACTGAATGTTTTAGATTATCAATTTATACTTTAATTTTTATAGTTGTAGGTAATACGTTATCTATTTTTAAAATAATCAGTTGTTATATTAGGGTTGCCATCATTTTCTTTATCGATTTTATTATTTCACCTTAATAGCACTTGTACCATACGCGTCTTCCTGTAAACAATTGCTTATCTTATGTACTTAGTGACATTCTGTCTCTCCTAAATGAATGTTTTGTATCAGAAATTCTCGTCTCATCGGAGCACTACTGGTAAGTTGAGTAATCTTTTAAAATACCGGTATTTGTTCGCACTTCGTAACGTTATTGCAAATATTAAAAGAAATATTATTCAAATTGAAAATATTAAATTCTTTTGTGTTATTGGAGAGTTGCCGGAGAGATTGCTAGGAAATAGTTTTTTATTCATTCGTTATTAGGCGAAATTTAAAAGTAGCAGTATTATATTATGAAGTTTCACCATAATAGACAAAGAACGACTCGTATAAAGTGAAAACTTTTCCTCACGTCAGTTTTGTCCTCTGGTGAATAACAATTTTCATTGCTCCCAAGTGGAATCAAAAACTAACTGTAAAATAAATAGCGTAATGCCTATCACTTTTTAAGATTTGTAAAAACACATAGATATATTTATAACATAATGTTTCGTCAGAATTACGACCATTTGTGGTTTTAAAAATATTGAAAATACTTCCATATTCTTCTGAAGTGGTTGCTAAGGGCAACGGGATAGAAATCCGTGCTTTGGAGCTAGTAGAATAAGTAATCATATATCATATATAACATATTCTCAAAATGAATGGACGGCAACCCTGTAGGGTAGGTTGAAATAGAATGTAATTGTATAATTGTATGTATCAGTGTAATTTTTGCAATTGTTTCAATTAGTATTTTAAAAATATTAGTGTCACAGCACAATATAGCGAGAGGCACTGTATAACTAAAACGATGCATCCTACATGCAATCTAACTACGTCATTGTATAAAACAAGTTAAAATCTCTATCTATTTTCACTACTGGCAAAATTGACGTCTTTTAAATTCTTCTAATAGGTTCAGGTTATCAGATGCTTTGTAAGGGACCTTCCATGCTAACTTTTATTTGGGAGATACGAGCACAAACTTTATATTTGATTAAATACTTACTTCGCTGATTATAATCTTTAGACCTGCCATGCACATTATTTAATTTAATTAAATCAAGATTTAAAGGAACAAATGATTATCCTTAAAAGAAATAGTCCTTTCCTCACTGAAACTTAAAATTATTTAAACGTTTCACAAAAAAAAAAAATCTGGTTCAAAATTATTAGAACAAATAACATTTTAGAAGGTTAAAAAATAATAATTAAAATAAATCGCCATCCTTAACAACACGTTCAAACATAAAAGATTTATCGTAATTTATCATGACCTAAACATGTTAATGATATCGTCGTTGAGGATACGTAATTTGTGTCGTTTCATTCTATCAAGACTGTTGGTGAGTAGTGCAGAAGGAAAAAGAAATTCCCCGCGACACTACTGGTACCGGTCCTTAGTATAGAAGGGAAAAAAAATCTCCACGGACTACTGGCAGTACAGCTTGGTAGTGTCGTGGGTCAGGAGGAAAAAGTTTAATTTCTTCATTATTCACATCTCTGCTCAATAGTAGTTTGGGTGGGGTAGAACTTTCCATTGTCAGTTAGAAAATAAAATGCAAAAGTACAGGCAGGCCTGTGCTATCATTTCTTATTAACGGTTTTTGTATATATAATCCGTTTAAGAGCCCGTAATTTTATAATCAGCATCAACGCAACTATGACGTTATCAGTCGTTCTCATGTACAAATACTAATATTTACAAACAACAAAGCTATTACAACCATCTCTGAGACTGGTCTCAAATAGCATTCTTAAATAATTAATATCATAAAAACAGCTGTATGAACCAACGAATCCGCATCTATAAATTATCATGTGTATGCTAAAATCGATTCTTATATAAACATTCTTAACTGTTCTAATAAGTTCACAACTTGAATTCGACGAGTCATTTTATTAAGTTTATTGAAAAAGTCGATGGAACACGATATCATTTTTATTGCAATTCGGAAGTCTCCGGATACTTCGACTTATTTATCTACTTAGGGAGTTTTGAGTTCTCGATTTTAGAATATTTTAAATATGGGCTAATGTTCATAAAATCACAAATACAATGCAAATATATCACTGAAGGGTAGTCGTTCACTGTGCTGCATCGCGCAACGAGTTGATTTATTGGTTTGGCAAATTTCGACAATACATGTCGATGAAGTTCTGTTTGCTTACAAATGTAAGAAGTTACAAATGTAAGAAGTTTTCCATAAATTAGTGGTCTCCATAAATTAGCCGACATCCTTTTAATGGGTGGATTTACAAGCAATAACTGAACATATTTCTGACAAAGATTATTGTAAGTTTACGAAAAAAAATTACAAAATGACACGTGATCTCATGTGGCCTAGTATCGGAAATATTTGCAAATTTTTAAATTATTTTCAGTTTTCGATTATTTTCACACACGTTCAGTTTTCGATTCTAAACTACTTCGTAAAAGGATGTCCGCTAAATGGACACCTAAATTCGATCGGCATCAAGTAAGTTGGCTTTTAATCACTTGCATAGTGAACGACCTCATATCGCACAGTGTGAACACAATATTCGATTTGACACTCACTCCTATGACTGTACATTATCACCACTAGTTTGAGCCTCGGGCTACTTCCAGCCTCGAGTTTTATATTTCAAGCCCGTACCCATGATCGCTCTACTAGGTTTATATCTGTTTTCCAGAGGCATCTGGACTTTTTATCATATATGTATGACCGATTATCACTGAATAATCAATTACGCACTGGTTGAAGTTCTGAGTGTAGATCTAATAGAGATGTTTAGTTCGTAATGTATCCATTAGAGGCGCTGTACTGGTTTTCATACAAATTATACAACTGTTGAGGGTATCGAGTACAGTTTACAAAACCCATGGTAGACCCCCCTGAAGATGTTTTCGTAAAATCAAAAACATCTTCGGAATCCTTAGTGTGTCGACGCGTGCTTGATTGAAATATTATTTCGGGAGAATGAAGGGTGGGATTTAATGGTTACGGGCTTGATGTGCTTGGAGCCTCCTGGGGCTCTGTGGTAGTGTTGTAAAAACGATCGTTGAGCGCTTAACGCTCGAACGCTGAGTGAGCTCTACTGACCTTTTAAGACTATCGTTAGAGGCTAGTGATCGTTGTAGTTCAATTTTTTTATGTTTGATGGTCTTAAACCTTTGTAGTTAAAAACTCGAATCTAACGGTTAAGGTACAATAGCACTAACATAGCGCGCTAGTGCTCGAACGCTGAAGCGTTCAGAGCTCGTTTTAACAACACTACTCTGTGGTCGTGGATCAGCTGGGCTGCTCGTCGCTCTCCCGGTGCACGAGGACACGGACGACAGTGGGGGCCGCGGCGGGGGGCGGGGCGGCATCGGGCGAGGCCTCAGTTACTAGGATGCTGACTTCGCTGGTGGCGTGCGGGGAGGGCGTGCGCGCGCGGGCTGGGCTCGTGGCCCGCCGTGCGGAACTCCGCCGGGACATCACGCGAAGTGAACCTACGGTTTTTGCAGGCATAAGTTAATCAAGGTGATTGAGAACATGCTGTAATTAATCTGTGTATTTCACTATAATGTTCTCGATTATCCTCATTGATTATACACATAAACTTTAAAGATTTTATTGCATTAGTGAACCATTGGAACAAGAATCGCTTCAATGTTTTAAATTTATTAGTGAAACAGTTACTTCCAAAGTCAGATTCGCTGTGCAACTTCCGCAAAATATGGCTGTGCTTGACAAAAAGTATAATTCGTAAATTTATCGTGTACTTTTTTCTTAGATTAACATGTTTAATTCTAATTACTTTTCTCATGGTATACCTATGTATATTTAAAAAATATTTCACATCATAATATGTGAATTTCTACAGAGATACAGAGATTCAAAAATAATAGATGCTCAGAATTTAGAGTTAAGCAACGGACGTAAACAAACGTGTGTGTATGTAAATGTTTCAGGTGTACAAATCCTAGTTGTCTAGTTAACTAAGTTATATAAAAAAAACACGCAGCACTTGTCTGGTTAGGCTGCTCATTAAGACAAAACATTAACAGCTGACGGGTAACACTGTTCGAAAGTATTCATGCCAGGACTCGACTGTACGTGAGCCTACTGACAAATAACGATACATGTATAGATAGAAAGTATACAACAAGCGGTCATGCAAAAGCGTCATTATTTAATAATCCTGTAAATATAAAAATCATTCAAATATATATGCTTTACATGTTTTAAAAATCACAATATATAACATTTGAGATTGTACTTTACGTTGATGGCTTAAGGTTCACTTTACCTTAGAGTAGGAGACGACAAAAAGCGTGCTTTCTTTTTGAACGTTTATTGGAGACTAAACCCCAGTATGTACTTATTGCTGTAAGGTGTATATAACTATGTATTTATACCTTAGATAGATACAACAGATTTTCCCCTATTAAACGTTTTTTCGCGAGATTTTAAGCGGATCTTAACGCGAATGTTCACCTTATTTATTTTACTCGACGTTTCAGTTGGGTTGCACCCACCGTGGTCACGAGTTGACTGAAGAGGCGGGTAGTTCATGTCGAGAGTTGCTAGCAATTTCATCAACTACCCGCATTTGGTCTTGATAGTCCGGAAAGTTGCGGCACACAACACTCACAATATCAGATGAGAAATCGCGAGGTTTTATTTTATTAAATTTATTAATCAGTGGATTCCATGTCGAGGACAATTTGTATCCATTTTCTCGATTAAAAAATTCTATCTAAATAAATAAATAAATTCGCGTTAAGGTTCATTTAGATAAAATTGTTCTTAACAATATATATTGAGAAATAGAAGGTATTAAAAAAATTGTATCTTGATGATATGATTATGGTGCATATTTAATTTTAAACTATAAATATGTATATGGGCAGCTATGTGATTTTCGATGCAAGTAGTACACTAAAAAATTTATTAAAATATGAAAAAGTTTCGAAATATATTTTCACTCACGTGTATATTCCTGCAGGGGCCAATCGGAGATACTTAGAAAGTTAATGTAAATTTTAGCGATTAGACCCAATGACAAAATTTATGTAGACATGTTTTATTTGTCGATGGTTTATATGAATTTATTATGTCACACGAGGTGTTTTTGGATAAAGCTGTAGTATAATAGAAAGTTTTCGTTTTTTTTTTCGAATGTTTCATATTTTGTAGCTAGGAGACCATTCGTCTAAAGCAGCATTAAACGCCTAGTAGGTATAAGCAGCGTTGCCAGTCATTTATTAAAACATTTGTATGATGTCATGTGATTGCTGCACAAACAGCAATTTGTACCGTACAGACCAGTAGCATAATCCAACGAATTTTTGCAGACAAAAACAATTTCACACGAAATAAATTATTCAACTGAGCATTCAAACAAAAATACACCCAATAATCTAATACGCATTCCATTTGATAATCGAACCAAACGCTAAGTAATCTCTATTTCCGAATGCGGCACTTGACTGTTCTTGATATCTCGATCATTTGATAATCGAACCAAACGCTAAGTAATCTCTATTTCCGAATACAGCACTTGACTGTTCTTGATATCTCGATCATTTGATAATCGAACCAAACGCCAAGTAATCTCTATTTCCGAATACAGCACTTGACTGTTCTTGATATCTCGATTATTTGATATGTTTTTTTCACTTATTCGACAACTAGAGACGAAAATAAATCTACACCAAAATAGTGAAAAGATCAGCTTGAGAATATTTTAGATGGGGATTTGGTGGTGTGCTATCGCTATCCCTGCAATTGTTGAATGTGTGGGTATGATGTGTGACTATTAAACAGTGACGTCATTGCTAGAGCATAAAAATATAGATATTGCGGTCCTTTCTTACTTGAGACGTCTAAGCTCTTAATCTCTGATTATATCACGATATTTAGATTCCAATTTCACACATTGATTTTTAGTGTAATTTTCTAAAAATAGTCAAATACCCAATCGTTCTACACGTACAATTCCTTGGACTCTAACATTCACATAACTGGTAACCTTGCACGTAATGCTATTTATAATGCACGATGCTGTCTAGAGGTAGCTATCTAATAGAAAAAGAGACACGGAAAGCAAAACATTACATATGAACCTGCTCGTTTGGGCCCGCCGTCCTCGTCTACCGCATCCTGGTGCCGCAGGAACAGAGGCAGGCCGTAGGCGGACCGTCTCCGCGGAGGCGCTGATTCGGACCCACTTGCCATCTGGAAGTCAGTAGGTAAGTATAAGAGATTGTGCTTGTTTCAAATTGTCGTTATGAGGTCAAATACGCAGGTAAGTGTTAGCCTTATTTCCCCTTGTATCAGTAGTACGGTTATTAATTCGGTTGGCCGAACTGGTGATACTTTTTCGTCTCAGTAGTTCGGTAATAAGAATCAATCGGACTACTGAGTCCTTCAGACAGAATTAGTAGGTAGGTTAACACTTCGGTGGTCCGTAATAGAGGAATAAAAAATACATTAAATTAAAATGGGAACCTTCTATTTTGAATGTAAATTCGCATCCTTCCAATGAGTTCGATGTCGCTCCGCAAGTACACAGCATTTGTCAATGATGTTATTGCTACTTTCGGAAACTACAGATTAAATACCTGAAACTTGGATAAATGATTTGCTGACCTTATAGTCTCTAAGAAGCCTTATATAAATAAGTATATCACTTTTCCAGTATTCTGAGAAAAGGCATAGATAGTAGCTATTGTAATACGTGGAATCAGTGAGGGTGACGGTGGTCATTTAGAAATGCATTGGTCAATTCTCCTACCAAGAAACAAGTGATTCGGTTGCCGTCGTTTATTGTTTAATACATCTGCAATAGCAATAACAAATTGGGTTACTTTTGGGCCACATGTCAATACAGCTATAATACTTTTTGGGCCATATTTCAATACAGCTATAATACTTTTTAGGACACATGTCAATACAGTTATAATACCTTCAATAAAGCAGCCGCTGTTTCCGATAGTAATAGCGGCAACAATTTAATTTCGGGATCTTCTAGCTTAGACAAAGCCGAACCTCGAGGAGGTCCTAATAAATGTGTTTCGATACATGATATTGTGACTTAATAGGTGTATTACCATATTATCCAGACGCCGCTTGCAGTAGTGCAGATCCTGCAGACTCCTAACTCTTTCGAGTCTTAGGCATCAGGAGCTCAAAAGGACTTAGAGACGTAAGATCTTTGCCTCACGCGCAGTAAAATATTAAGTACATGCTCAAGAATTTTACACAAAATATTTCTACACGGATTGTCATATTCAAATACATTACCTGGTCACCAGGCGCCGCTCCCGGTAGCAGCAGTAGCGGCAAGTTGAGCCAGGCTCCTCCCAGCTCGCTGAAATCTGAGGCGTCAGAAGCCCTCGAGGACTTCCGACTTGAGGCGTGTGAGCTTCTCCTTACGTGTAGTAGAGCACTGAGTCGGCCGCCCCAACCGCCGCCTGGCGACCATTTTGTACTTTCTTCTTCGTTTGAGGGACTGCGGTTTTTTCGTCTGCAAGAAATATAACTAAAGGTCAGTACCACATAAATTGTTGCTATACCGACTTAAAACCGCGTTAATAGTGTGATATTTGTGTAAAAATTTAGAAATAAAGGAACGTGTATTTTTTAACGCGAATCATTCAATCTAAAAACGTCCCATGTTGCATAAATGTAACGTCAATTATAGTCTTTTTATATAGTTTGAACGATGTGATAAATAATTCCCAGTCACGTCAAACAAGAGATATAAAGATAGAAAATGTTAAGTCAATACCCACGTACAGTAAACGGCCGAAAGTAATACACATCGACTATGATCGGTTTTGTAGAGCGTTTTGTTGTTAGTTTTGTAGACAAAACTGAAGCTAGCCGATCATAGTCGATGTGTATTGCTTTCGGCCGTTTACTGTAATAATTAAAAAGACCTGTAGTTAACCAAGCAGCAAAAATACTCAATGAGCAGCAAATCAGGATCACAATCTATTTTTGAATAACTGAAGCAAATATTTTAAATTACCGAGAAACTGGACGCGGGACTCCTTACTTTGTTGGCGCCAGAGAACCTACACCTAACCCACCTTTAAATTTGCTACCGTCGTTTTGCTGCTCATTCAGTATTTTCTGTTACTCATATAATTATCATTTCTCATGAAAAAATACAGATCTTACTTGACATACTCTCTCCACGTACGTTGTACGGTCCGAGCTGCCTTGTCTTCCCTTTTCCATATTCTAGTAGAAGATACTATCTCTAATTCCTTCCTCGTGGGGAATTGTTTCTTAAATTTTATATCCATTTGTTCCTGCAGCTGTCTGAAAGTATCAGTTTCTTCGACGTGTCCTAGCACGTGTTTTACTAAAGCGTGGAGGATATCTAGGCAGTGAATCTTGTTGCCTCTAGCTATGGGAAGATTAAAGCTGACCAGAGCTACTGTGTTAGGTTTAGATATTCCGAGCGGAGGGTCCAAGGAAGCAATGAAATCGGACAGTTGCGTAAAACTTATAAATTGAGTTGCGTGTGGATCGTATCTGAAAATATTATTTTCTGTAAGTTTGCCATTTTATTTTAGAAATTATAAATACCTATAAGTTTTCTTTAAGTACATGAACAAGAAGGAGGAGAAACAGAAAAACTAGATGTTCAAGATAAAGAAAACAAGTAAAATAAAGGCTGTCCCAGATTGAGCGCCGGATTTAATTTAGAAAAAAAAAAATGTTTCTCCGGCCGTGTGACATGTAGCACCGTTCTGTTGGAACCATAGTAGATCGAGGTCCATATATTCCAATTGGTGCCAAAAAACTCCTGTAGCATGTTCGGATACCTCTCTATGCCTACCTAAATATCGATACCTAAAAAAAATGACCCTATGATCCCGCTGAACCAAAAGCCGCACCAAACCGTAACTGTTTGAGGATGCATCCGTTACGATAATTTTGCTTATTGACGTATCCGTCAAGGTGGAAATGGGCCACGTCACTAGATGATTTTTTCGCCAAAATGATGGCCCACTTCATACTGCGTTGCTATTTCATGTAGTTTTCCATGTTGACTAATTGCAACTGTCATATGTGACACATATAAACAAACCAACCGCCAAACAAAAAAATGGCGCGAAATTTAAATCCGACGCTCATCTGGGACATTCTATAGAAAAAGAAATACGAAGTTGAAAGTTATTGAATTGAATTTAAATGTTATTGAAATTATTTAGTTACTTACTTAGACCATCTGATATAGAACATCTCCAAATCATCTTCTACAATACCAATTTCTTCTTCCTGATGAGCTTGATTGAAGTTCTCGAGAATGATGGCGATGTACATGTTGATCACTATCATATAGCTGATGATGATGAACGAGGTGAAGTAGGTGATTGCTAACAAGGGACTCCCGCAGTTTCCGTTGTGGGCGCCTTCGCCTAACTCGCAGTCAGGGGGCTGAATCATGAGGGATTCTAGGACGTCGTTCCAGCCGGCCGATGTCATGAGACTACAATAATTGAACAAAACAAACCAAAGAATCAAACGTAGTGCAACGGACATAACGAAACCAGAGAAAATAACAAATAGTGTTATTCATATTGATACCTCTCTTAGGAGATTTGTTTGAAAGTTTAAATATTTAATCTATAATCTATATCTAAGAATAACTTGAAAATGCTTCCTATTAATTTAATCTGACTGAGATTTGAAAGTTCTAGCTTGACATAAGTGTGGGAAGAAATTTTAAACTTGCAAAAGAAGTAAATGAAGCTAGTTAAAAACAAATAATACGTATGCAAGTCACAATTAATTTTAAATAGTAACGTTCAAAACAAAGATTTAGTATTACTGCGATAGTCTACGAAAACTCACCGAAAAAGCAACTGCATGCTCCTACCAAAGGTCTGAAAGTTGACGATATCATCCAAAGCGCCTTGCTCTTTGACATGTCCGAAGACAGACATGCCTATGATGGCGTAGATGAAGGTGATGAGAGCGAGCAGCGCGCCGATGTTGAACAGAGCAGGGAGGGAGACGACCAGCGCGAACAGAAGTTTCCTAATACCTTTAGCGGCCTGGAAAAGAAATATGAGCAATGTAAACAGTTTATTTATAACCATTTTTTATTTTCTAAATTTAGATTACTGTTTGCGAATTAACTGATTCTGTTTGAGAGTTACAAACTTGTGAAATTAATTTTACTAACATTTTGATTAAGTTAACGGGCCAGATAACCAGATGTCTTCTTAGACATTCTCGTTCCTTCCTCAGTGAGTCAAAATAAGCGAAATAATAATCTTTATTTATTTATTTATTTACAAGCAACAAGACTCGGAGTGGGTAGTAACAATGTAACTTAAAAAACTATGTTAGCAGTTATTTCTAATTTTAATTTTACAAAAATGTGTCAATCACTGCTGCGGTGTTAATGTGGAGACTTTGTAGCAGTCAACCTGCTCGCGAACATGCTCAGGATTCTGTTGGTGCTGGGACAGCACCAGCACTCTGCTTACCGGGGACATACATCTCTTACGCATTATTGCGGAAAAGCAAACAGAATCTGAACGTGTTGTTACGAGTATATTAAACATGAATATATTTTGTTATACTCACTTTAATCAGTCTTAATATCCTGCCTATCCGGAAGACGCGCACAACGCGCAACAGCGTGGGTGAGATGGGCAGGTCGATCATGATGTCTTCCATCACGATGCCCAGGATTGACGCCAACACTAGCAGGAAGTCGAACACGTTCCATGGCACCGTGAAGTAGTGATATCGGAGACCAATTATTTTCACTATTGCCTCTGCAATTTAACGAATATTTGTCGAGTGGATTTACTGTAAATGTATAGAGTATGCAAATGCATACTTGCGTCTTTTAAATAACACGCCGTCGTTTATTATAACCAAGTATTAAGTATATATTAAAATTAATTTTCAAATTTTTTAATAGTTTATCAAGTTGTAGGAAATTTAACTTCCAAACCGTTATTAAAAATGGAATTTTCTAAGTGTGGCACAATAAATAGTCAAACTTATAATTCCAAAGTATTTGCATATCATTTATTCATATGTAATTTATTCATTACACCTTATTAGGTATCCAGATTTTTTTTCAATAATACAAAAATAGAAGAAAAGCTTGATATACTATATCTTTATGTTCTTGGACAATCTTGAGTATGTACATAGTTTTCAAGGTTACTACTCACCTAAGCCAAAGACTGTTGTGAAAAACGCGTTGCTGACTTCTAAAATGAAGAAAACAGAGTGAGGTTGGTCGTAATGCTCTATTCCCATGGTGAGCATGTTTAGAAAGATGAGCACAAAAATTGCTATTTCGAAGCGACGCGAGTTCGACAAGTCGTAGAACATCGCTAGGAACTGATTCCTCGGCCTCTTTATTACTTTTTGCGGCTTCTTCCTTCCTAACTTCTTCATTGCAGTATAATAATGCTTTTGGCTTTCTGTGAGAAACATTTCTAATACACCACCCTCGTACTGAAACAAAAAAACCTTGCAAATTAAAATTATAGGTAGAAAATTATAAAGTTCACTAATGCTCATTTCTCGCTTGACCTAATAATGTTGTAGCGCGCAATTTACGACCTACATGTTTTAATTAGAGGCTTAAAATGCTTATGCGGAAACATTTTAGTTTGAACTTAGTTGATGTAATATATATGTAGTTTGAATTTTCTATACATACCTTCTTTTTGAGCATGTTGAAATTATCTATAATTACTCCTATGAATAGATTGAGTGTGAAGAACGATCCGCACACAATGAAAATAACAAAATAAATGTAAGCGTAAAGATTGGCCTCTCTTGCTGGTTGTAGGTCTACTCCTCTCGCGTCCACTGCGTCCGCCATCACTTCCATCCAGCCTTCGAAAGTCGCCACTTGGAATAAAGCTAGATACGCTATGCCCACATGATCGAACGATATCTTAGAATTTATCCACGAATAATTGTTGTAATAACATTCCCATTTATCATTTACCATCTGAAAACAAGTAAACAATTTATATATGTTCTATCAAAGAGAACATAATTGATGATAAAGCATCTCACCTCTATTGGCAACAGTTCTCCGTCGTCGTTAACACACTTGTAGAACTTTCCCCCAAAAAACTGAACGCCCATAATGGAAAATATTAACCAAAAAACTAAACAAACTAACAACACGTTGAAGATGCTAGGTATCGCGTACATGAGAGCGTTCACTACAATGCGCATGCCTTGCCATCGCGATATCGCACGCAGTGGCCTTAGAGCACGTAAAGTTCTAAGAGATCTCAACACTTTTAAATTTTCGTTTTCTTCTATTAATAAACTAAATACTGAAACCTGAAAGAAATGGAACACAATACAAATGGAATAGGTAAATAGAAAAGGAAGGTATTGTTAAAGATGCCAAAAGTTTTTCAATACTTACGAAAACTATAGTAAAGTCTAGTAATGTCCAGAAGCTCGTAAAATATCTGAAGAATCCCAGCGCTATCCATTTGAGAAACATTTCGATTATGAAGATCATGCAAAACCCGAGGTTAGTCCAATAGAGGATTCTTTTTAGTGGTTTATTCTTTTCAAGATGGATATCTTCAAAGCATAGGGTGATGCTAGAGGCGAATATAAGCACTAAGACGAACCACTCGAAAGCGGGCGTGTCAACATATCGAAGGATGAAAGTGCGAACTACCATCCAACGTTGGCCAAGTCTCGTTTGGATGCATGCGTCCCAACAAGAACATCTGAAAGTGTTAAAAACAACAAAGCAATAAATATAAACGTGTATGGTATGGTTAGTTGAGGTGTCAAGGGATGTAATGGACGTAATGGACGTACGCATCGTAACACTGACGAGGGAAACAGTCTTGTGGCACCTTTGGCTCCTTGCTCTTTCCAAATCCCGGAAAATTCCCCATTGCATCCATGTATTGGCCCTGTGAGTTCTTCCTCCCACCTACGGTTAAGTCATCTACATATGAGACTAAAGTTTGCCATGGACGCTTCATATCTTCTTCATCGGGTCTTTTCCCCGCTTCCTTACATAAAACATTTGGTGGTTCCAGTCCTTGTCTCCTTGTTTTCTCTGGTGTTGTTTTACTAGACATTTGTGCCATCTCATAGTGTTCATTTTCATCTGGAAATAACATGAAAAGAAAATATTTGCATGCTAATTTTGTTTAGTTAAATTTTATTTTGTTTTGTTGTGAAGGCTTTAACTTTTACCTCTCGAATCTGAAGGTTGTGTATGGTATCCAGAAGACATTTGATTTAATAGCTTTTGAGCAGCGACTTGTTCAGAAGGAGACATGTCGTCGAGATTTTCCTTAGAATCTTCTCTAATGCTAGTTATTTTGTGTTCAATCGCTAGGTCACGAACATCTTTCAAAGTCTCTTGGCTACCGTGGTTAAAGTTGTTTCCGGCTTGGTAAAGGTGCGGATAGGCGAAGTCGGAACCAACTGATATTGGCCTGAAAATTGTTTCAAAGTTATCATTGGTCGTTTGTGTTGAAATGTCATAGATAGTTTAGTGGGTAAACGTACCTGTTTAAGGCCTCTTGATAACTATGACTATAAATATTGTCGTGTGGAAACAGCATAGTCTCCTGTATTGACGCCGAGTACCTTTGTTCGCTTGGTATTGACGCTTTCTTCTCTTTCATAGCGCGATGTTGGGTCATAAATTCGTTAACTAGCTCTTCTAACTTAGATTTTTTCTCAGTCTCTTTACTTCTAGATATAAGGAAACCTTTTTTTCTTACTATAGAACGTATTCTATCGAAACTTTTAGCTAATTTTGAATCCTCTCCAACTTCCTGAAATTTAGAGAAACTATTGAGAATTTTCAGAAACAAACCTCTTCAAATCATTGAAAGAAAAACATTTGAATAAGAACAATTTAAAAAATAAAATGAGTATTGTCAATTAGGGTAGATACCTAATTAGAATGCAATTAGAATTACATAATTGGGAGCAGAAATAATTTAGATCATGTTTTAATTTGTGGTAAAAAATATGAATTATTTATATTAATTTGAATGAATTGAATTTATATTAAAGTTATACCCCATTTGACTAAATCACAACATTTATACTGAGAGTATCGGTACCTCTTTCCTGTTCTTAAGTTCTTCACTATTGAAACTGTTGAGCAGCAAAGCAAGGAAGAGGTTGAGCACCATGAAGTTGCCCATGACGAGCGCGGGTAGGAAGATGAAGAAGCAACTCTCCGCGCCACTCGCCTTTTCCGCACGCATGCAGTCCCACAGTGGCTCGATCCACTCGCCGCACAGGATCCGAAATATCATCATAAACGAGTGGAAGAAGTCATTGAAGTTCCACCTTGGACATATGATAGTGTTAGTAATGTCTATAGAGTCCTTCTAATAAGATTCTATTAGAAGATAAATAGAATGAAACTGGAACTTTCATTTTTAGAAATTAAGGTGTAATAACAGATAACATTGATGGCTTTGTTTAAGATTTCTCTTCTTTCAGGATTATCTGTGATCTTTAATAGCAAAAAGCTTTTATGGTGCGATAGAATGACAAAATAGTAAGAGATTAACAGAATACGGTAGCGGCACAGTTCAAGCGCTATTATCCATTAAAGTGAACTTGATAAAGCTGACCTAGAAAATTAGTATTTTGTTACATCTATGAAAAAATAAGTTTACCTGGGCACTGGGTCCGGATAGAACTTATCCGCCGTATACGACTTGGAGAACAACTGCATGCCGATAACAGCAAATATATAAATAACTATCACTAACACGAACGTCAGGTTACCGAGAGCACCGATTGTCGATATTATTATACTCAACAACACTTTCATTGTAGTCCACGATTGAGCTAACTTCAACACACGCAACTGGAAAGAAATCATGATATTATTGCCTGTAGTAAATTGTGATGAATGTGACATAAAAAATATAAATGCTTACCAAACGAAGTCCTCGAAGTACGGACAAGCCATCAACGAGCTCGAATATGAGATCGAGAAGGCTGGCCGACACGATGATCAAGTCGAATATGTTCCAACCGCACGCAAAAAAGTCTTTACTCATAGCCATCACTTTCATTATACACTCTAATGTGAATATTGACGTGAACACCTAGAAAAGGAGCATAACTTTATTTAACGAGTTCTGAACAACATTAACGTGATTATGACTGACGTGATTATGACGGTGATGGAAAATAATTACCTTATTCCCTATATCTAAGGCCTGCCTAACGTTCTCACTCATACCGTGGTGCTCCAAAGCTAGGAAGAGTGTATTGAGAACGATGCAAGTTGTTATAAACAACTCGAAAAGAGGGTCTTTCACAATCCCGTACAAGCAGTTCTGGAACTGTAGCCAGCCTTCGTAGTCTATACAACAAGAGACGCAGCAGTCGCAGTTCCTATCCACGAGTTCGTCTGTAGTCAAATTGAAGAAGTTAGTGGAGAAAATTTTGCAATTATACGAAAAGACGAATGTACATATACACAAACAACAGGAGAAGAGAATGAAGAGAAAGTTGAAGTACGGCTGCAAAAGCATAGGAAAGCATAATTATAACAATTTTCCTGATGCAAAGCTTTCGTTTGCGAAATTCTAATTTTGTATTATCGTATAATTGTTCATGCATTCGAAAGCAAGTAGATTTAGACTAGGAAAGATGCACGGTACTGTATTTTAAAAATGCTAAGTATAATTTTGGTTTGTCTGTGTCTAATCAGTGCATTTTGCCAGTGAAGTGAAAGAATCAGTTGCCGAATTGTTTGATTTGGTGTTCACGATAATAGAGTCGCATACAAGTTACAGCAATATTTTGGTTTTATATTTGCGACAAAGATGCGATTCTACAACGAGACCAGTGAACCAATCGCAAATTGACCCTGCAGTCTTCCTGTGGGGAACAGGGGTGGACTGGGGGGCAGAAGCGTTGGCGTCAGTTTTACTAACCTGTGAAGTAAGTGCAATTTTGCTCGTAATTGCCCATATGAGTTTTGTGCGTGGCTGCCAATAAACTGAGCTCATTAATTTTCGTCGTCTCCGCTTGCGGGAGCTCGGGCGCTCGCTTGTATGGCCAGTCCGCCCCTGACGATATTAATGAGGGTAGAAGCGAGATTGCAACAGTGTACCAAAATGCTCAACGAGCTACCTCATCGAGATGTGATTCTATAGTGAATGTTAGTCGACTAGCACAATCATTTATCTCTACATTTCGAACAAGACGAGGAAGAATATGTAAAGGAGACGTATTCACATAGCCAAACGTTAGTTGAAAATGAGCATTTGTGTGGTTGGTTGCAACGTCTAGAGATAAATAAATGTAACTGTGACCAATTTCAGCATGTCTATTTATATTGCAGAATGAAATTGCAGTTTCTACTATCCTGGTAGTTTTTAGCAATAACTTTGAGTTTATGAGACACTTCTCAATTTGATAAATTTGCCAAGCTACCAATGGATCACTGTGCCGTTTGAATAAGGAACTTAGTTTTTGACTAAACTATTAAAAATATTCTTATCCAAACGGCCCAAAATTTCAGAGCATTATTTGAAAATTGAAGAGAAACCTTACATAATTAAAACTATCATCTGTTTGCAGATGCGAGTTGGAACGGAGTGAAAAGTTAGAACTTTAGAAGAGAAAGTAATAAGTATAGCTAAGTAATAATATAGAAACGATAGGTAGTTACAAAATCTGTACATATTAAAATTTAATAAACGCAATTTGCCAAGAACGTAAGCGTTAAAGGTTCACAGGTAGCGTGATAATATTACTCATTCGGATAAGGAAATGTGGTAAGATGTATAAAATAATATACCATGCATAGAATAGCCAAATTCTTTACATGTCCGATTCTAATCTACGCAATTTAGAAAATAAATCTTGAACAAAATAAATCAAGATGAATCTTGAACTATACTTGTGTCTATACAGTAGGTATATGCATTCGTTGTGAATTTTGTTTTCTTTAACAGTCTTCGTGTTGACAAGCCTTCATTCTGGTTGTGTTGGCAGCCTTAGTGTTTTTATTCTGTGCTTTTCAGTGTTCAAGCCGTGCCAATTAATTTAGAGTTGTGTAATGCAACCAAATTCTGAGATAAATCGACATTATCGTTTGATAATTGCATTGCATAATCAAACAGATTCCTTAAAATTTTCGGTACTTCATTATTCAGTGGCATCACACATTTGTTAAATAGAATGGAAGCAGTGCATAAATATTTAAATGGTCTTCTTACCTAGCACCACGATCTGGTTGAGATAGTCGGGGTTCAGTGGATATTTCTCTCGGATATTACTTCTCTCGTAGTCCTTTAATCTTTCCGTCTTCTTCTTTTGTGTCGTGGAGACGTTTTTTCCGATTGTCTCTTGTGTTTGGCCTTCCTATAATATTGACAGTATTGTAAGTATTATTGCTGTAAATTATTGAATGCCTATCACGAAGAAGCGCTTTTTTTCAATTGCATTATCATGCGATTTCATGTCCTAGACTTTATCGACAAATATTCACATTCCCCTTTTCTTTCTAAAAAGTTATATTTTACTTGACACTTTTTTATATCTATTTGTGTCAACGTTGGATGCGGTAATGGCTAGACACGTTATCGCTGTGACTACGACCATTGAGAATCCACTGCAGTTATATAAAACCCACGAAGCCAGTTTTCTATCATAAAAATTAGCTTGTTGTAATTTCAGCAAAGGTGAAGTTGATTAGTCACAGTATGGACATCGCCGGTGGTAATATATGCCGCCTGGATTGAGAATTGTTTTTAGTCGTCACATGAGCTTACCTTGTTACATACATGAATCATACAATCATCTGCAAGCATAGAAACATCTGCTTTAAAATTCTTACTTGTTGTATTTGTGGCATCAGCACTGGCGCTGTAATCTGTTGTGGCATTGGCATCGGCATTGTTATCGGCTGCGGTGTAGGTATTGTGATCGACTGCGATATCGGTATCGGTGGCGGAAACAGATGTCGTCTGGGGTGCGGTTGCGGCGCTTGGTCGTCTGACGTGTGCTCGCCGTCATCATGGTCATCGACTACTCCCGAATCGTCTAGAGACGATTCTCTGTTGTTGCTGTGGTCACTGAGTTGCCGACCAGCAGCGCTCAGCGCACCACGACCTAAAGACACAAAATTGTTTTCTGCTTTCAATAGCGTTTTAATATTTCTAAGTTTTATTGAAACATTTCTCAACCGACACGTTAAGAATTTCGTTTAAGAATCATCATTAAACGTCATTAGTTTTAACCATTATTTAGTTATTGGTATAGAATAATTTATAACAGTGGTACGCTGCTATGGTTGAAACTGTTATTACCAAGTTTTATTGCTTATCATCATTTATTTATAATTTATTTATAATACTGTATAAGCGATCTGTGAAGCAGGTGACTATAGCAAAAACACTGATGATGATGTAGATGGAAGTCGTTATAATTGTATGGAAACCCGGAGTCGCCACACTCACGCATTGAAATAACGACAATACATCAATAAAGTCATTCTCATTAGCTATTTGTGTTTTACAAAAATAATCGTTATAATAACATTTAAAACCTACTTTATTATGACAACAATAAGCTTTATTTATTTTTGTAATATTTAATACCTTTTAGCGAGCATTGGATGTTGTGTCTTGAATGTTGGATGTATATGAATACATACAATGGATTTAATACCTTTATGTTATATGGAATAAGATACCTTATTTACTGCACTATGTTTGATTTTATAACTCTTTGGTATTTGAAGTTCCATGACAGGAATAAAGTTGGGGCATAGCTGTCAGATCGGTTGTAATCGGTTAATTACCGATTATGCCCCATATATTTAATTGTACAGAATCAAACGTATTTAATTGCATTTATTTGCATCAATATATTTAATTTTATTATTTGATAAGCATTTAAGTATAACATAAAATAAAATAAAATATATATTTTGATTTTAATTTTAATTGTAACTGTTTATTTAATTGTAACTTTGATTGTAATTATTTATTTACTTTAATTGAACATAGTTGCATTATTTAACATAGTTACTAATCCGAGAGAACCTTTTTGTTGTCTACAGACAACAAAAAGGATTACTTACAAGGTAAGGTTTACTTACAAGTAAACTGAATAAATTAATTAAATAAAAATAGGTATGCATGGAATTTATTTCATATGATAATCAAACGTAGAGTGAATATTTTACCCGACTTCTGGAAGTAAAGAGAGTCAAATGGGATAAAACGTTAATGTAGAATGTGTTTTTATTCTAACAAAGGTTTAGCTGTTTGCTTCAATTTGACTTTGGACATCACGTAACATGAAGATTATGCACAACCTCAATCATAAACAAGTTAGATAGATAGGTGTAACTTAATCATATTGCTTTTCATTAATATTATTAGTGTCGTCCTCCTTGCCGCCACCTTTTTATACCCGTTTTATGGCCTATTGTTTTTATAAAAAATCTTTTGTCATTTGTCACCCTAAAGGTGTGTTTTGATGAAAGTGTAGATAATTTTTGACTCCCTCGTATTAGCAAGGAAACCTCAGTTCTGTGATAGTCGACATTGCAGATGATAAGAATTTTAATTCCGGGATATAACAGTTGATAATTACCTAAAGCGTTATCTGGATGCAGCGTATGCGGGGGCGGCGGGAGCGGCGCGGGCGGTGGCAGTGGTGGCGGAGACGTGCTCGGCGTCACCGACCGCGACCGCGACCGGGATCGCGACGTCCTGTCGATGTTGAAAAATCTTTTATAAAGGGGGGTTAAGATAAGTTTAAGAGGGGGGGGGGGGGGTCCACGCTGCAATCCAACAGCCGCTGGGCACGCTCGACTGGCCACGTTATCCCTCTCTCACAGAAGACTACCTAGAAATGTTTTTTTTTGTTGTACTGCATTTCCCACTTTTAACTTATTTCCCTAATGTATGTACGTGTTTCGGTAGTGAGTGAGATGTGCCAGAGCCCATTCCCATCTATCCCTCATTTTCCCAACCCTTTTTCCAAATCCATTCCTATATCTCCAAAGATAGGCAGCGCATCCGGGAGCGTGCCAACGTTTGTCATTTTGGACTAATTTTGGTATGTATCGCGGATGTCTATGGGCGACAGTATCCACTTACCATAAGGTGGACTGTATGCTCGTCTGCCGCCTTCATCCATAAAAAAACCAGGCCAAGTTATTGTTAATGGCTATAGTTGCCGTTTTAAAAAAAGTAGGTCAATACTGTTTATTACCAATGACACCACTAACGACACCACTGGCGGTGTTCTTAGAAATTGTTTTTACACCAGTGACGACACCACCAGTGTTGTCGTTATCAACGGATAACAAACAGTCCGTACGTATCTCCATGGGTATGATGTAATAATAGGACTAATAAAGAAGGAAGAATAGCCACACGTTCATATAACATGATATGGACATGTTGCTCTTCTGATTCTAATAAGCTCACCCTGAAGATCTTGAAAGTACTGAAATGACGCAAGTTTATAGAAGTCATGTTATTTCATTGTCTCATATTGATGACACTTCCTTGTTTCCCACTTCCTAGATTATTACTTACCTATCTGGTACAATTGAATATCCAATGACATAAATTATATTAATTCGTAAAACCTTTTTTTGGAATCCTTTAAATTATTCTTATGGACCATCTTTGTCATCTAAGACAGCTCTAAATTATGAGCAGATGCTTCTTCGAAACCATTTAGCGAAGATTTTTCTAACATGAATTTTTTAATCTTGTCGATTTTCTTTTTCCGTGAAAGTTTCCCTGGGAGAATACCTTCTTTTTAAATAGATTATTTCAAATCTCTATCTTTTTATTTTGAGGTGCGAGTACTATGAACAGGGCCGTCTTTAACCTATTGGAGGCCCTGGGCACGCTAGGATAATGGGGCCCCTATGACTATGACAGGACTATTTTATTAAAACAGGCACAAGGAGTAGATAAGCGGATAAGCGAAATTCTAGATTTATTCAACTGTTATTTTTATTTCTTTTTCAATCACATTAAATGAATAGGTAATTATAATATAATCCGGAAAAGTAACTCTTTTAGCATTCACTATACGCAGGTTAGTGCTTAAAAATCTATGTTGATTGAAGAGGTACCCTTCTAGCTTTGAGATAAGCAAAATCGTCAATCACTTCTTCAAAGTCTGTCTTTGAGCACATCACATTCTATGGACATCAGCGACAAAATGGTCAATTTTTCTTAAAGCATTGTACCTATTTCTTAATTCATTTTTTATTCTTTTCAATTTGGAGAAGGAGCGTACCCCACTGCAGTTAGTTACCGTCATGCTTAAAAAGATTCTCAATGCAATTTCTACATTTGGAAATGTGTCTTCAATTTTGTTTTCTTTCAAAATATGATATATTCCTGAGATACTATTAGTTTCATCATTTTCACTAGACTGGACAGTTTTCAAGTATTCTGTTAAATGCAGACATTCCATTTGCAACTCTTGTTCATTAGAATACCAAAAAAGCTAATAAGTAAGTAGGTATTACAGTCAGTAATTATCTGTTATAAATCGTTTGATTTTCGCAAAATAAATATATTTATCGGTAATATCGGTTATCGGTTGGTGATATGGCAAGAACCAGGGGGCCCTATCGATCGTGGGGCCCTGGGCACTTGCCCAGAGTGGCCAATGGAAAAGAAGGGCCTGACTATGAACGTGCTACAGATGGCAGAGCGAACAGACAAAAGTACTTCAGCGCGTTTCCGCTTTAACTGCAAAGCAACTGCAAATGTCCGCGTTCCACGATGAAACGAAATAAACTATCAGAAAATGCAATAGAGAAATACTCTGTCACCTAAAGTGTTGCCAAAGAGAACGTTCTCACTGCTCCTCCGCAAGCTGTCGTCTACATTACCGGGGCAACTCGACATGGCAACACGGCTGCTATGCTAAACTGTCCTGTTCAAACACTATTATCATGCAAATTCGTACGTGGCGACTGGGAGTTTGCACAAAATTAGGTCACAGAGGTACAGGTGGAAGGTCAAGTATTGTTTATTGTAAGGAAAAATCATTAATTATTCCGTCCTGTAAGCCGGCCGTGCTTGTTACAAGAGGGAGACGTGGCGAATTTTTAGTAGAGTTTGAATTGTGAAGGTTGATAATGTACATAATTATGATGTGTCAATTATCATCACCAAATTCTTAGTATTTTTAAGGAAATAAATTATACTCCACAAACAAAACGAACCGCTGGGCGCCCTATTCTATTGTAAAATGTAAATTTCCCATCCTATCCTATTCCCCCAATGTACGTACTTGTTTCGGTAGTGAGTGAGGTATGCCAGAGGCCAATCACATTCCATCCTATCTTCTATCACAGTACATGAATAGTATGATGGAATAAAAGGGACTTTTATTCCGTCATATCTCTACTCTCCATTTCACCCCATCTTCCCTAGGAGCATAGTGAGGTGTAATAGCAGGATAACTCCGCGTCTTTTTATACTTCCTATTTCCCTTTTCCTTTTTATCTTTTCCCCCCTTCTTCCCTTTACCCAAATCCATTTCTAAATCGTCAATGGTAAGCAGCACATCCTGGTACGTGCCAATGTTTACCATCCTGGGCTTATGTTGACATGTGCCGCGGATACCGCACGGCGACATTATTCTCTTACCACCGGATAGACTGTCTGTCACCTTATTTCTTAAGTGATTATGAAAGTAAATAAGAGCGTTAGTATTTTTTTTTTAATATATGAAAATATAAAATTCTACTTGTTTAGGCGTAAACTTCATTTCTGATCTTCAATAATTCTCAGAGCAAATTAAGTTTTACGGTGGCAGAAGGATTTCTGCATCCCAGCAAACAATAGACAACAGTAAAAAGGTCATGGTCATTGTTTGATAAGTATTAGAAATGTTAGCAGTTCTAATACCATGTAGCTAAGACGGATGTAGCTGACAATGAAACAATCTCTAAATACAATTCTATTTAAAATAATTATTTGAATGATTACTCAAATTGTACCACAACTACTTATACATAATTTAGTTGTGGTTCCTTTCCTTATCTTTATTAAATAATCACAATAGACTTATTAAATAAAAGACTAAATATCGGAGACCTAAAACTAAATTTACAATTTCAGCAAGAAATAAAGCCATATTTAAGCAAATGATTCAGTTTATCTATCTCTTTTGGTGAAAGTTGAAAGTTTAGAGATCCTTTTGTCCATAATAATATATATGGTTATCCGTTTGAACAGAGTTAATAGTCTGTTACAGAATGGAATCGAGGAGCGTCGGTGAAAAGAACTCTTTCATTATGACCTAAAGTGTAACCTTAGTTTCAGTCTGTACAATCAGAGTAGATTTTTTGAGTAATTATTCAAATAATTATTTTAAATAGAACTGTATTTAGAGATTGTTTCATTGTCAGCTACATCCGTCTTTTGTCCACGTTATCGTGAAAGATAAATAATTATATGAGCACCAGAAAATACTGAATGGACAACAAATTTACAACTGGATTAGATTTAGGTTTATTGGTTACAATAAAGATATAGACGTCGCGTCGGATTGGTGATGATGTTCTTAGTAAATTAAAATTATTTACTTTAGTTATTAAAAAATTGTTTGTTTTATTTATCGTGATTTAATTTTATGCCGCCCGTGTGTATTCGCGGGCCAGCGGGATGAAAATAACTAATGGGTGCGTCTGGGCAAGACACCCGAGAAGGAGGATCCGGTAGGACCCGGCACAAAGGACCTGCGGAATGCGAGGGTGCAATTAATTTGGAACAAAATAGCTCGAATGAAAATGATTATTATAAATGTCAAGTAGGTAAAGGCGAGTCTGAGACGTTATGACGTATGGTGCCGAAACGTAACCTCTAATGGTAGGCCTGATTCACAAGTTCAAAGTCACTCAGTGAGCTATGGGCAAAGCTATGCTCGGAGTTTCTATACGGTATAGGATCCGAATCGCCAAAGAACTAAAGTCACCGACATAGCTTGTTGAATCGGCATGTTGAAGTGGCAATGGGCAGACCATATTTGTCACAGGATCGATGGTTCTTAAAACTGAAAGTTGTAAAACATTTCCCTAGGAGTAGATACTTATTTGTATCGTGGTTTTATACGTATGCAATTCGACAGCGACAAGTTTCAGAAGTACGGTATACTACGATGTAAGTCATTGAATTCTTTCACAACAGGTGGAATACCGTATGAAATTCCCGGCGCTGAAGCTGCTTTAAGCTGCTTTCATGCGTTCAAACTGTATGTAGGAATATGAATAAATTTTACGTAAAGAAGTTGCCCTTTATTCAAATAAGGTTAAAGTGATTTATGGGAATATTCTCAGTGAAAACCCAATTTTGTCTGAACGAAGAGAGATTGAAGTTTAATGGGCTTGTTCATTCAGTTATTTAGTGTCAATATTGAATTACAATTTTCTAATTTGTACAATCTGCACAGATTAAGTCCCGTGTGATTTCATTAAAGGTGAATTCTCAGGTCTATAATTTCACTATAAATCTTGTTAGTTTACTTTGAATTTCTTCATTACTTATCCACAGCCTTAAAACGGCACGCTGAATTCTTTATGGTATTATTATGGTCTTTATGGTCTGGCGGTATTACGACACCCACGGTCATGGGATGAGAAACAAGTATGAGGAACTAAAACCGATAATAAGACCTTTAAGTGACGCTATCAACAATTCTAATATAACAATACAACGTTACATTGCAATTCTACAATATATTGAACTTCAGTCGCATTGTATAAACGACTAGCGACCCGCCCTCGCTTCTCCTCGGTTTATAAGTATTTTTATTTATTTCTTTTTTCAAAATTTCAATATAAAATATAACCTATATTAGACGGATAATGTAGCTTCCTATTTGTGAAAGAATTTTTGAAATTGGTTCAGTAGTTCCAGAGATTACCCCCAACATACAAACACACAATTTTACCTCTTTATATATTAGTATACAAATTCAACCGATCTCGGTCCAACTAATAATCTCGTTTCATTAGAATGTTAGATCACAATGCTGGAATCTCATTTCGCTGGAGTCTAATATCAAAGTGACGCCGGCTCCGCCATAATTTCCTCTGCTTCACAGCTGGCGTTAGTCCCAAGTCTGAACCATTGTTCGGGTATTACTCGACAAGCATATCGGGAATTTTTGCTGACCTCATATCTCAGTGGTCTGTGTAACAACTCTTCAATATTAGAAAAGATTAATGAAAAAGTGGCAGCTGGAAAGATATATTTAACTGTTTTCGAATATTGTAGAATATTTAAAAAAACGAAATGTAACCTTTATGTAACGATTTTGTTTTTAACGATTTTTTGAAAGTTTTAAACCGTCGGTCGTAACTTTTGGAATTAACCGAGATATTTTATGCCAAAATCCATCAAATGGTTAATTTTTACATCTTATCGGCGCGCGGCGCCTTGACTGTTATTCTTTTAAATAATGAATAATCTGCCGGTCTAAAGAAAAATACAACATAAATGAATTGGTGTAACAGATGGGGTTTAGATCAAAATTTTATAAAAGATTCTTAAAAGATGTATCACAGATACATCATAGAAGTAGGTACGTATAGAAGTAGGTAGACACTTTGACACCAAATTACAGTACGTATTTTGCGGTATAGTACGTAATTCCTAATTCCGACCGTGACTGATCGCTAAGAGACGTACGAGTATATTACATAGAGTGATTATAATGTAATAAACTTTTAATATTAATTGAATCTTCCGGGCTACTTGGCCGAGGTCTTCTGGATTAACTTCTCTTGCGCTCGAGAAGCCGAAGAGATAACATCTCTCCGAAAGTGAACGCAGTCGCCACTGAAGATGTCAACCGCAGTTGTTGACGAAACGTTTGAAAAAAAGAGAAGAGGTTCCAGAAGACCGGGCTACGCCTACTTGGCGTAGCCCGGAAGATTCAATTAATATGGACACCGGCCGAGAAAGCTTACACTCCACAATAAACTCTTAAATTGTGTTTCTTTTTTCACTCATAATGTCATTGTGTTTGTTCGGAATACGAAGATAGCCGATCGGCATTATTTAATTAGTTGTACTATAAAATCATTAACGGATTAATTCCTCAAAAACTGTATGATCTTAAAATAAAAAATATATGTTACTGTTATAATATCCCTAACAGAATTTATTTCGCTGTTATCAAATAAACCGTTCCTATAACCAATAGCGCTTTTATAACCTAAATGATCACGAAATCCTCGTCGGGAAGGGTGCCCGTTGTTGGCAAATTCAATTGGGCTCGCATCGACATGCGTCACGGAAATGTTTTATTATTACCTGTATCGCTCTCACTACTCACGTAAGAGTATAAAGTTAATGCTTACGTAAGAGAATTGTAGGCAATCTTTTGCTGCAAAAATATGCTATTGTCGTAAACATTTTTTTACATTGTATTTAAAGAAGTTTGGATTACTGTTATTGTAGTTCTGTTTTAATTTTTGGTTATTTGTAATTTCTTTTTGGTTTGCGTTTGAAATGATTTTACGTACTTACTTATTTTTAGGTTTCTATATTACTGTGAAATCTGCAATTGGCTGTACCACTGTTGTCGTCTCTATCAAATGTATACTTCAGATACAGCTGTAGATTTCTGTATATATATAAGTATTTCGAAATTAATGTAATTAAATATTTTCAAAACACCAACAAATTTACAGCAGAGCACACATCAAGAGACTTATACGGGAGTTGTATATAAGGCTTACTACTATTGGTGACTATTCGTTATGTCGTATGTTCGTTATGATATGTTGTTATGTCGCGTTCTTTTCATAACACAACCCAGACAGTCGTCCTGTGCGTAATATCACTTTATGCTTTTTAGCAAGAACAGCGAATATGAGGTCAGGTAGAATCTCGCAAGTTTCAATATGTTAAAACTCTCTTCAACATATACCCACTAGAGGAGTTAAAAGCATTTTGACATAAATTCTAACCTTTCAGCGAACGGCAGCGACCGCGCCGTGGGGTAAATAGCGCTTTCAGTTCTTGCGCCTTCTATTTCTTCCTTAAGTATATTAGCAAGTAAGCTCATTCAACCGTATAATTACTGCTTAATTTAAATCATTTAAAATAAATAAACAATTAATATGGTATGCTCGCGATTTCGTTCGCGTGGACTTAACAGTATCTGTGGTTAGTTTACAGTAGGTAACTACTCTTACTTATCCCATCACATGCCATCCCATTCCGTCTCGTACAATTGCACCGCAAACAAATAGACATAAAAATAACAAAAACATCGTTTTGGGCTTTAAAACTATTTTTTAAATATGTCAGATACAGATACGACTTTGTTACGATTTTTTTTATTCAATAGCTGATCAATAGTATCTTTCTATGAGAAATGTTTTTACTAAGTTAACTATAAATTTTAAATTCTAACCTTTCAGCGACAGCAGCGACCGCAGCCGCATGATGGATGGCACTTTTCCCCCTTTTGCGTCTTCTCGTCCTTTTCCTTGAGTAGCTGGCCAGAAGAAGTCCTTTGCGGGCGTCTATTCGCTTCTTGGAGTCCTTGGCCAGAGTCCGGACTGCCAGCGACGTGGGGTCGAAGCTGAAGGTCGAATCGTCGCGATGCTCGTTCAGGTCCTTCTTCCTTTCCTGGATTAAATAATTTAGAGTTATCTTTGGAAATTCTTAATACGACCCGCAAACTGTCGCAAACTTTCTAAACTGTCGTTATTTATAGCGTAGTAAAAACTGTAGCGTAAACTACGTTTGTTCAGTCTTTCTTCCCTAATTAGTTTTTACAGAAAAGTCACATTTTCTGTAAATCTGTGACAGTGCACATGATAGGAGACAACATGGGGCTATTCAAGAGTATTTTTTTTATAGAAAAAAGGCGGCAGACGAGCATACAGTCCACCTGGTGGTAAGTGGATACTGTCGTCCATAGACATCCGCTATACATGGCAACATCAGGCTAGAATGACAAACGTTGGCATGCCCCTGGATGCGCTGCCTACCTTTTGCAGATTAAGGAACGGATTGGGAAAATGGGGAGGGATAGGATGGGATGGGAATGGGCTCTCGCATTTCTCACTCACTACCGAAACACGTACATACATTGGGGAAATACGATAATGTAGGGGAAATGCAGTACATTTCAAGGTGGTCTTCTGTGACAGAGGGGTAACGTCGAGTGTGCCCAGCGGCTGTGGGAATGCAGCGTGCCCTCTGGCCCTCCCAGAACTGTGATCAGGATTTTGGATTCAGTCGGCAGAGCGCTCTGCTGTTGCTGATGTCCAAACGGCGGTGACCACGTACAATCATGCGGCACGCCCGTTTGTCTATTACTTCTATCAAAAAACATACAAGCGGTGGAAGACGCAAGAGAGCAACATTTCTTCGGACGTTCAGCGAATTTAAACCGCCTGTGAGAGTAGGGTCGTCGACAGTTCAGACAGCACGCCGCTGTTGGATGGGGTCAAATGGGTCCAATCCAGTTTTTGCGCGACCAGATATATAAAAAGAAATCACACTAAATACATGTAATATAGTGTTTGTCATAAAATATTTCGATGCTAAACACCATTTGGCATTTAGCCCTGGCTCATTCTAGTTGTTACCTCCCGAGTGATCTGTGACTCCTCTTCATAGCTGAGAGCGACGACGGCCAGCATCAGATTGATGAGGTAGAACGAGCCGAAAAACACCACTACCGTGAAGAACGACACCGACATTGGCCCGCACGAGGATAGCACCTGATTAACAAACAAAATATTATTTATACCTTTATATATCGAGGTGGTTTTAGATTAAATAACTGATCAAAGAGATCTGGGGCAAACAAGAAGAAGAAATATAAAACACAAAAGGTTTTTTTATAGAAAGTATTATAAAGTACTCGTACATCCTATATGTCTTCGTTAAGTATAGCTAGTTTAATGCCTAGATACAAAGTCAATCTAACCTTAAATGCTTCTTTGTCTAGTTACAGAGAAGCTTGTAGACTGATCTTTATAACGCACTCTATTGGCCAATTGAATGTTTGCAATTAATAATTGCAAACAAATACAAACTCCTTTGCAGATCCTTTACAGTCACAAGTTTTTTATTGTCTACTGCATGAGAAATGTATGGCCTTGAAACGCCACACTGACCGCGCGGGTTGGCGAGTTCATTCTTTCAGAAGTGGTGTAGTTCTTCAGGGCTTGTGGTAGCGGCTTTGTCAAGTAAGCTGGCGTTAAGCTCGCCTTTTATACGGCAATGTGTAATAAATGTTATAAAATTAGTAAACAATTTGCATTAGGCTCGTATCCAACAGTGACCGATAAACTGGTTGATGACGTTTCCAAGAGTACAATAAAGCACGGCTTCATAATAATAGCGACATAAAATACAAAACGGCCAATTGTTACACGAGTAACGTTAAATACACGGTTTGGGCATAATGTTCGACTCAACCCGACATTAGCTCCATGCAACAGCCGTTATACAAAACGACTTGTTTCAATTTTCAATACCCCTTCAACATTGATCATTAACTGTGGGGGAAAGCGATGAATTATTTAATTGCTCTCAAAATTCATTTGGTTAATCAATCTTTGACATGTAAGATTATTATAATTAATTGCCAAATGGAAGATACTTAATATATTAAAGAAAGAACAAAAGAAAATAATGTTAATGAAAACTACATATACTGTATTGTAATGTTTTTTTATAGAATGAAGGCGGTTATGTGAACATTATGTGGTCAGATACCTATTCTAGATTTCAAATCTTCCCAATACCGGCTATCTGGACCCTTTGTGCTTAAATGGCTTCGCATGTCTATTCTTGGGACCTATTTTTTAAATATTAACCGTATGACAGTATAATTGACTCCTGTATAGTTTTATCGACTGGTTGTGGTAGGTCGTGTGGTCATGTGTTTTAGCAATTTGACGACCATGCAACAGTCTCCAGTCATCGCGACCATCCACTCGGCGTACCCGATGCCTGAAGACTTAGTTGTATTAACTAATAGTTTAAATACGTTCTTAAAACATTTATCATAAAGCCCGGGCTAAAGGATGAATTTTATTGAATCGCTCTAGAAATTCGTACCGGGTTTAGCTAATCAATTTCTAAAATTAAAGATTATTATTTAAATTCAAAACTTAGGTAAGATATTATGAATAGCCTTAAATAAATTAGGATGGTAAAACATTCGTAACACGTTTGGAGGGTAGCATATCTTAGGCGCAAGACGCATAGAAGAGACGTCAGGCGGAGACTTGGCGCGGGCCTAGCGCCCCTTCCATAGTGCAAAACATACATAGGCGACCTGGCACTTCTTTCTATCTTCTTCATTTATTTTCTTTTCTTTCGCCTATAGACTGAGGCGACGCGACTGACCATTTTTGGTTAGTTTGAGTATAATAACTATGAGTATAATGACTTGAGTATAATATCTATGTACTTGTACTATAAAATTTGCTTGCCTCTAAAATCAAGTAAATTGATTAACAATCCTACTTATATTTCATTAATCAATATGTAAGGAATTAATAATTAATTAATTCGTAAGGATTCCACATTTCTTTTTGGATTCAGCCCTTTCTGTATCCACTGCAGGACATGGGTCTCCTCATGCGCATTGCCTTTTGCATGAGGGATGTATGGCTACACTGGCCAAGCAGGTTGGCGATATCACTCTTAGAGGTGGCGTAATTCCTCTGCGCGTGTAGTAGCGGCTTTTGTTATCCCTTAATTGGCTTTTGCTATATCCACGGGAGGACATGGCACCACACTGCCAGATGGTATTGTATGACATGATATATTTGATATATGAAATTAGACAATAACAAGAAGTTATATGAGCCTTTGCACATTACAATACAAATAGCTCTATAGATACTGAAATTGCAGCTATATAATGTAGGCGTCGCTCGTTTAACGGCGACTGAGATGTTGAAACTATTCTGAATGTTATGATTGATGAAACTCCTCTTTGTACGCAAATTGATTGAGGTGTCAGTTACGAGATAAGTATCTCAGCTTCCTGTTTGCCTGCCTCGTTGGGAATTTATGTATCCCTTTATCTATTCAATTTGCGTTCAGGTGTTTTTATTAAGTCGACGTATCGATATAAGAACACGAAATCCTATCGGAAACAATTGTAAGTAAATACTGTAAGGCTTTAGTCGTAAAATAATTCCATCTTTTTATGATTTATAATGTAATAAGGTGAACTTTGAATTTGGATAAAGAGTTTTAAACAATCAAGGTATTCGAAAAAGGCGAAGAATCCAATTTACATCATTTATTTATAATTTTAACTTCTTCCCATCTAATATCTAGTCTGCTTCTCAAGAAAAGTCGAGTATTAGTTTGAAGAGCTTTACAGAGGGTCCGAGTCCCCTGAACTCCCCTCCACAGTCCACACACACACACACACACATGTCTGCTCCTATATTCGTACGATCACGTTGCTCAAGTCCTTAAATAAAATCCACAAACACTTGTCACATTTACTTTTGGGCCAGATTAATGAAAATTCATTTTCGTTTTGTTGTATTAAGTATGTTAATAAAATAAGGCTCAATAGTCATATGTCAATGAATAATTAAACATTCGAAAGACTTGATGATTTTAAGGTCAGACCCAAATTTGCTCAAAAAGGTCTAGCCACCTCACCCTCTGTAATGAACTTCGGGAATTCGTCGTATTCATAATGTAAAGGCTTGAGGTAAGGGTTGTTTTACCGGCGTTCTCTAACTTAATTCTCAAAGGGAAGGGCCGCGATATTATCTAAAGTCACCAGTAGTTTTATGGGACATGTTTTTTACCTAATAGACTGTTGAAATACATTTCTTACGGCATATCTCTAAGACTTATCTATCCTTGAGACATTTGTTGGTTAAACATCTCTTGTGGTTCTATATACATATATTAACGTATAAGTTAATATTTTTATATAATAAACGCGTATTTAGTTTACTTCGTGTGTAAGTAGTTGGCTTGGTGGTGTCGGTCGGCTATAAATTGCATCACCCCATTTCTTCCTGTGGATCTGATAAAAGGCGACTAAGGGATAACAAAGCCGCTACCACAAGCCCTGAAGAACTACACCATCTCTAAAAGAGTGGTCTTGTCATCTCGCTTCGCCTGTGTGGTGTTTTAAGGCCATACATCCCTCATACATAAGACAAATATGCACGAGCATGTCCAGCAGTGGATAAAAAGGGGCTGGTTACGGTGTAATTAAAAATCTTTATAAATACTGTTATATCATTAGTTTACACTACAAAAAACTGTATAAGAATATTGTTTAAGTTAAAATAAAAGCAATGTTCTAGTAAGTAAGTAAACGTATCCGTTTATTTATTACTCATTTGTTCCATTCGTTGTGTTACTCATTATTTTATTTAGGTTAATCGAGAAAACTCAAGAGCAAATCCCAATGATTTTGAGAGCTTCCCCTCGGGAGCATTAACGACTTCACAGTAACCCTCGCTTATTCCTGTCGTTTCGTCGGGACCCGATCTTGTGATTTTAATGAATATCCACTTAAGTAACTTGCTCGCGTTTGAGATATTTTATGCCAAACATATTAGTATTTAAATCTAGCAAGAGATTTATTGAGACCTTTATTGTCTTAATGAGAAAGAGATATTCTGTTATAGTAGTTTTTTATAGAGTGTGGGGTTTTTGTGTGGTGTAGTTATGTGATGTATGGATGTTTGGTGGTTTTATGGCCTTTATGGTGGTTGTACGTGTCCTTTCGACCATGTAAAATATAAGATGATATCGACTCCGAATAATTATATTAATGTCAATAATTAAATATGTTTAAAGTTTCACGATTTTTTTTCGTCCCTTCTTGTACCCCTAATGACCTTTCAAGAATCATCGGACATGTACGGTTTAAGGCGAGCACAGAAGGCGCTCCGCCAGGAGCAAAAAGTGTATGTAGCAACGAGCCTAAAGGCTCCCCCGCGGTTAGGGCGTTGCTTTGGTTGGATACCGCGGGATCGCGAGTCGATGAGAAGCGGCCAGCCACGTGCCGATATCTCGTAAAAGTGTTTACTGAAGGCCGATGTGTGTTCACGGTGTAGCGAGGAGGACGTCCTCGTCAAAGTTCCATGATCCGGAGGCTACTGATGCGACGCAGTTCAATCTATGTCACCGTGTCACTACAGAGAGTTTTATTCGGATATTGTACATAATATGAGTACACGTTGATAATAGACACTTACCATGTTATACACATTTTCCCAGTAATCGAGCGTGATGAGCTGGAAGGTGGTGAGCATGGACCATAGGAAGTTGTCAAAGTTTGTGTAGCCGTGGTTGGGGTTGGGCCCCACGCAAAGGCAAATGTGGGTCAGCGGGCAGTGCCGCGCCCCGGTCAGGTTCCCACAGATTACAGGCACTTCATCCTCATCTAAGATCCAGTTGGACGTATCTCTGATCCATCTGAACAAATGTTACACAAATATAATGTTAAAATAATAGTTTAATACGTACGTACTCTACTCTTAAAATATCAACACTAAGGCTTAAAGAAATTTCTTTATTTATATATAAATTAGAAGATTATTAGTATTATTACTTTTAATGATAATTATTTTATTTCAGGCATATGCCCATATACATGAAAATATAAAATACAGAAAAACAATAATAAAAATTAAAAATATAGAAACATTAAAAAGAAATTCGTTTAAAGAGACACTACACAACGGCACTGATTTATGTGCCCCTGTCCAGTGCCTCGGTATAGGGCAGTCCACTCTCTCCGCCAATGTTGCCAGGATACCGTTGGCGCTGTCTCGCACGCGACACATCATTGAGGCTATTCTACCACGTAGGATGGACTGGAATCCATCCACGTGTACCTCAGCAAACATCTGGGATGCGCTGCAGAAACGCTGCAGCCCCAACAGCACCCTGAACGCATTATTGTATTGGACACGCAGATTCGAATACGCGCGTGTTTTCATATACCTACCTATCACAGGGTAAAAACATGCTTTTTACTCAAAAACGGGGTAAGCGCCATCTGTTGGGCAGCCACAGCAACGCGTGGCCGGGCACAGCTAGCACATATTATAATATTTAAATTATAATGCGATAAACCTATAATAGTTACTAATTAAACTAATATCTATATATTGTATATATATATAATATTATACAGATTGGGACCTTGTGACTAAGTACTCAATATGCTGGCGACATTACCCCGTTGAATTGCTAAGCTTATACACTGAGCGAGATAATTGCCAGCATCACCGGGTCACCGGTGGTGTCGACCAGGCGCTTCGTTATGTCTTTAAAAGATTATGCGCACTGGGGCCCCACGGGCCTAGGATTTCGACACCAAAGGGAATAAAAGTGTAGTTGCTGCCGATGTAGCTATATTCATGAGCCTAGCGTTTTCCAGCCGCTTCTGCGGCAGCACCAGCTTTTTTCACGGTCCCCTGAAGATGGGAAGAAGTCAGCGTGTCTACACAATTTGCGTCCCACACTAAAGGTCATATATCTATCGACATATATGGTATATCGACACCCAGTCGAAGACAGATCGCCAGACGAAGGGTGTTGGAATCTAGAAATGTGTCCTAGTTTGGAGGTGGTCGCGCTTGGAGCCAGTATCCAAACTCTTTTTTTTATAGCCTTGAGTTTAGTGCGTTCAGTCCTTGTTTTATTCTGCAGAATATTGTCAAATATGGCATCAGGTCTTTCGGTAAATTATGTCTCGGGACAGCCATTTTCCAGGCGTTTTAGCCTTATCCAAGTACGCAACCTCATAGTGTAAAAGAAATCCTCTCAATATTCTTTCTATGAAGTTGGATGTAGCATGGATAGAGGATAGAAAGGCCAGTATAGAAACACTGCTAATTTGGCGTATCCCTAGGCCTCCATAACGCATGGAGAGGGATGCTCGAGTCCATGATTGATCACTAATGTAGAAGTTAATCATTTTGATTTAAGATGTAAATTAACTAAATTGTCTATGATATTGATTAAATTTTTATGTTTCCAAACGGGACAAGAACGAAGTACGTACGTAAATGTAGGTGCGAATGACTAAAACTTTAGAATACATATAGCACAATGCGCGTTGATGAAGTACAAACGGTTTGAATACACATTGAATTTCGAAATTTTATCTTCTAGCACGGGGATGATATGCTTCTCACATACTGGTGACCCTAGGAGGATAAATGAGTTCATATTTACTAAACTTATATTAGGGGTCAAGTCATTAAAATTTTGACTAATTTTGGTTTGTGTGTCCAGTGACAGTTTATCGGAGATATATAATTCTGCTTTAACATCTAGAGTCCCATCGCGATTCCATTTTTGGGTACCTTGACGATGCATCGTCAAGGTACCCAAAAATGAAATTTAAACTTTATACATGCCAGACTTCCACGATACGTGCCAACATCAGTCCAGAATGACAAATGATGTCTACCTTTGCAGATTAAGGAATAGGTTGGGAGAAAGGGTTGGGAAAATGGGAAGGGATAGAAATGGGCTCTGACATATCTCACTCATTATCAAAACACATACATACATTGGAGAAATAGGATAAAGTAGGAAATGCTGTACATTTCAAGGTAGTCTTCTGTGAGAGAGAGGTAATGTGGTCAGTCGAGTGCGCCCAGCGGCTGTGGGAATGCAGCGTGCACCCCCCCCCCCCCTACTAAAAGTACTAAGTAAGTGTCCTAAGGTACTTAGGACTGCTTAGTACTTAGGACCTTAGGACCCCTACTGCTTAGTACGTGTCTAAAGTGTATAAAAAACAAACGGTGGGCAGATTAGCAGTTCGGTGAACAGATAATATTATTTTAACGGTAGGAAAAGACTGGATCAGGATAGCAATGGATCATGCATAGTGGCATGAAAAGATAGCTACCCAGTGGACGAATATTGACTGAGAATTATGATGATAGGTTATTAAGAAATAAATTTGCAAGGACTCACTGCAACCAAATTTCATCAGTGAAGTTCTCCCCGGGCGGCAGCACGAAATTTTTCACGCACTTGTTTCTCAGCTCTCCCATGTAGACCTGTAGTGCGAACAGTGCGAACACCATGAGGCAGAAGATGGTCAGCGTCATTACCTCCGCCAGCTGCTTGAAAGAGTGAAGTAGCGCGTTGATGATGGTTTTTAAACCTGTTATAAATAAATAAAGCCTTTATTTCCAAGCAGTCAAGTTACAGTGAAATTACGATGAATTATATTATAAACAATTCCTGTCACACCCTTATCTCATTTATTTTAAAATTATTATTTTATTAATTATTTTGTTCAATATATATAATAGGACGCCTTAGAATATCTGGGCGCCGAGAATAGAAAAACTTTGAGAACCACTGCAAAAATGCTTTAAAAACTACACCTGCTTGTTATTTGTAAAATAATGTGATTATTTAAGGAGTCGTGGTCCTCAAGTAATAAAGCATGCTGATTTATGTTTGCATTGGTGTGTCCGTTTGTGTGTGTTGTGCGTGTGTGTGTTCCCAGTGTGAGGGTGTGTATGTGTGTGTGTGTGTGTGTATTTATTTAAGATGAGATTTAAAATATTTGTGGGGAAATGGGTTTCAGGAGATATTATAATGATTTTGATGCTTTTTTATGATTTCCGTTTTTAATTTTTTCTTACTTAATAAAAATTAATCGAGGTCTGCGTAATATTTATTGTAATTTTGCAGAATGCGAGAAAGGACTGAATTTTGGGCGTACCTTGTTTTGCCCAGAGGAACATCAAACAACTCGGTATGCCTAGTACGGCTAGTTGGCGCCCGTAAGGACTTCGGTCAGTAGCTGGGGACATTCGACTTCGCCTGACCATAAAGCACGCAAAAGTAAAATTCCATGTTGACGACGCCTAAGCTCCAGTGGGTCAACATGGAAGAGTTTACAGTTAGTTAGTTACAGTTAGTTAGATAATAAATCAGCTGATGCATTATCTTTAAAACATAAGAATTTTATAAATTGTTTTTGAACATGTTCTACTAAGAGTATATAGGTTAAATATTGAGGTGACCAAATGCTACAAGCATACTCAAGTGTAGTGCATAAGTGAAATAAAATGCCTTGATACAGTCAAGGTCCCTAAAGGGTTTACAGACACGTTTGACAAAGCCTAGCTGCTTGTATGCTTTATTACAAATTAAATTAATATGCTCTGCCAATTTCATCTTGGAATCCAAACGAACACCGAGATCCCTAATAGATTTAACGAATTCAATGACTGTGTTGTTTATTTTATATTGATAAGAAATAGGTTTAGTTTTCCATGTAAAACATACTTGGACGCATTTCTTAACGTTCACGGTTATTCTATTTCTTTCATAGTACTTTGCTAGGTTATCTAGATCATTTTGTACTAATAGGCAGTCATTGATCGTTTTGATATTTAAATAAATATTACTATCATCGGTGTACATCAGAAACTTGGGATATTCAAATCTGGTATATATATCGAAAAGGTAGGCATTATAGAGAATAGTTACTAAAATTGAGCCCCGTGTAACTCCTGAGGATACATGAACATAATCACTACATGAGCTGCCAATCCTAACCACCTGTCTTTTATTAGTGACGTAGGATAAGAACCATCGATGCAGGTTTCCGCGAATTCCAAGAACATGAAGCTTTTGGAGCAATATAATGTGATCCACTCGATCAAATGCCTTCTCGAAATCCATGTAGATCGCATCAAACTGATCCATGTTTTGATAAACATAGTTTGTAAACAGCGCTAAATTTGTTACCGTCGAACGTCCTTTCATGAAATCATGTTGTTGATCTGGTATTGATCTAGCTATTATGGGATACACACTCGTCTTAATTATTTTTTCAAAAACTTTGGCTGGAACATTAAGGATCGATATGGGACGATAATGCTCCATTCTACTTTTAGATCCATTTTTATGTATAGGAACAATTAAAGATTCTTTTCAAATAGAAGGGAATGCTTGATGAGTATTGATTGATTTGTTAAATATTATTGAAAGAGGCTTAGCGACACTGAAAGCGCAATTTTTATAAAAAAATGCTGTGATTTTGTCACTCCCAGGACCCTTGTTGGGATCTAGTTGGATCAGAAATGTATATACTATAGACTCAGATATAATTAAATCGTGTATAGTATTTGGGTGGTTAACATCAGGCAAATTCATCCTAGTACGTGAGGGATCAAGACTTCATGAACACGTTTTCAAAGAAACTATTAAATCCGGAACAAATCCCATCTATATTATTGTATGTTTCGTTCCCGAGTGTCATAATATTTGGATAACTGGTATCATTGTTACGCAATGTTAATAAATATTTTGGGTTCTTTTTCAATGAGGTTTGAATTTTGTGAATATGGTTTTTGTACATTTTTTGTCTAGCGCGTAAAATCGAGAATTCCTCGTAATCCCTTAGATTTTTATATTTTTGCCACCAACGATGAGCAAGAAATTTATCTCGTACAACATGTATTAAAGATTTAGAATACCAATCAGGAAATAATGTATCTTTTTGTTTAGATTTAATTGGAATTATCTGATGAATAACCTCATTAACTTTTGAGTAAAAATTATTAACTGAATCATCTACGCCCATACGCCCATTAATGTCGTCAGCCAGTCTACATTTCTTAAATGGGTATTAATCCTTCCGTAGTCACCCCTATAAAAGTTGCAGTTAGCAATTGGTTTCTGATTAATAATAGGTATCATCACATCAGACGCGTCAATTAGCAAGGGGGGGTGATATATATCTTCTTGCACAAGTCCCCGTTCACCGCGACATATGTCCAACGAGAGGTCACTGAAAATTAAATCTAAAACATTATTACTTTATTTTAGAAATAATAGTATTTTAGAAATAAATTTATTTTAGAAATAATATTTCTACAACGTTATTTTAGAAATAAATAGGAAAGCATTTTAAAAATATAACGTTTATTCGAAATGGCCACCATTTGCTTTTATAAGTACAATCTTTTAAACGTTGTGGCCAATTTTCGATTGAAACATCTTTTCCATGTGATAAGTAGCAGCTGCCACCTTGGGACTAGATGACGGCCAGTTTACAGCTCTAATGAAGTCGGGAATATTCCTTTATAACCACATCTGTGTTTAGCGAGCCTTATGACCAGTTCATGTTCACCTTATGGTTCAGTCACTCCTAACACCCCGTCAAACCATCACTGAAGCCGGATAATGGTCCCGTTGTACCCTATTGACCAATTGAGCAGCTTCTCTAGAGTTATGAGCATAAACTCGATCATTCTGCTTGTTAGTGTCCTCAATGGTGAACATTTTCTCGTCCGTAAATAAGATTTGTCTATGAGCTCCCTTTGCGTACCGCGGAAGAAGATTTTTGATTTGTCTACCCTATTTTTCTTTAAATTATCAGTTAAGAAATGATCAGTACATCTTTTGTAAGCAGTAAGTAATTTTTAATCATCTTTTAAAGTACATAACACGGTTCTGGGTGTTATATTCATCTCTCTGAATAAAATTCTCTCCTTCACTTCTTTAATCGTCTGTTTCGTACGAATAATGTGTGGACGGCCAGACCTTTTTCTGCCACAAACAGACGACGTTTCAACGTACCTACCAATAGACTGGTACACAAACATTCGGCTAATACCAAGCGCACGAAGAACTTTAAAAATTGCATTTGGCTCCATGCCTTCTTTGTGATGCAATTATAGCAATATGGTTTTCGTTAACTCGCAACTACATTAGTACAATAATGATCGGCGCCGAAATGTGAAAAATCATTTATTTTTCATGTGAGAATAACAGATTCCAAATTCAAATTCAAATGTATATTTTTTCTTTATTATGACGGTATTTATGGCCAGACTAAGTATACAATTAGTCCAATAACAATGTCACATAAAGGTTTCCACATTTATTTCAAATTAGTACATGAAAAGTCACAAAATTTTCAATACCTTGGAAACTAGAATCACATATTTCACTTTAATTTTCAGTCGAGTATTGAAGGCGTAAATATTTTGAATAAAATTTTTAGTTACAAGAATTCTTTTCCGTTTTACACTTCGAATGCTTGCTGCGTAAGCAAAAACGGAAACACCTCTGGGTTTTTTCGTTTCGTGGGATTGTAGGCAGACAGACGGCTTAAGCCTCTTTTTGTGGAATTAGGTAGACAAATGGCTTACAAGTGTGTAATCAATCGTTTTGTCGTCGCCTGGGAGGTGATATTCGCAACGATTTTAGTCCAATTGAACAGTTTTTTTAAAATAAAGTTCTCCAACTATATAGATACGCGTAGATTTAACTAAGAAGTTGTCAAACTTCTATTTATACCATCGAAATGTATTCAAAATTTAATTACACAGGTATTGGTTACTGCACTGGTTGATGGTTCCTCTTGGCAGAACCGCTCAATCAATTTTCCCTGTAAAAGTATATCCTATGACCTTAATTCATTAAATCAGGTCAGTAGTTTAGTCGTTAAGATCTAACAAACACACCTACAAACATAAATTCCGATTTATAATACCATTAATACCTATTACAAAGGTGTGGAATGCTCATTATACAGATTCCATTTTCAAAATAAAATTGCATTATTAATGTTATGTTACTCACGATTTATTATTATTAATAAATAATATAAAGATAATACAGAATAACAAAAGTTTAAAAACTGTATTATATTGTTTACATCGTTGTCACACGTCTGTGAAATCACTGCGTCTTGAACAATGTAACTAAAGTACAAAATATAAACAATAAACTGTCAGTAGATATGATTCGCACCCAACCGTTCACCCGTAACAAGAATCGCCATCACAGGGGCGGAATAAAAACACTTTTTACTGTTTATTTGCACAATTGTACTCTAGGAAAACCGCTGAAGTCGGAAAGCTGAAGCTGAAGTAATGGATTGTATAGATCTTATTTCCCTTAGACGTATGGTCGCGCCAAATATAGAATTTCCAAATAGCCTCGTAAATTCTACTACATGTTGAGGGTGTATTGAAGAAGGACTATCGATATTGTTTAACGATAGTCTTTTTTTCGAGCGATGACAGCCTAGGAGTAAGAGTTACACACGTCTCTCATTCGTGAAATTGTTGATTTCAAGAAAAACATTGTAAAGAAAAAAAAATCACATGAGATTTATAATAAATCTGGGGAATGTGACTCCAAGTCCGCACTGCCCACCATATCCACGTAGTAGATTAACTCCCTTAGGAAAGGCTAGGCTAAGGTGTAAGGTAAGGGTGAGGCTAAGGTTAAGGCACAATCCTAGCAATAGGATATTATAGGCTGATGCCAAGAAATGGTTTTTATAAAATACACATTATTAAGTCACAAGTTTTTATTCAAATGGAATTAAGAATTATTTCGTAACTCGAATCCTATAAAAATTAAAAAATAAGATAATTTAAGTTGCTATCAATGTACTACATATGTATTTATTTTTTTCTAATCAAAGATTACTATTTGTATCAAAGCGCCGTTATTAGCTCGCTTCATAATAAACAAGGCTATTGTATTGAAGACTTAATTACTTAATATTCCTAATTAAAGGATATATGTAAAGCTACGAGCTAACTTAATAATCAATTTAGTCACTTAGCTTGAACTTTTAGTAAAAGCTTTGTTTTATTATAACTCGCATACATTTTGGAGTACCTATACCTACTTACATACTATGTTACGTCTAAGTCAAATCTTAGGTACAGTAACAATTTTTCTTAATAGCAATGAATGACATAATAGTCATTTTAGTGTAGAGCCAAAAAACGCGAGGAAATCTATCTATACATATAAAGAAAAATGTCCCGACTGACTGACTCATCAATGCCGAGTCGAAACCACTGCAGCTAGAAATATGAAATTTGGACAGTAGCTACCTTTTAAGATGTAATGACTTGGCATTTCTCGAAAATCAACTGAAATTTAAGGGGGTGAAACGGTGTCAAAATTTGTATGCAGAAAAATTATTCGATGGTCCTTTTAACTTGAAACTTCCTATAAATATTCTACAATATCTACAAGTAATTAAAAACGTTTTATAAAATGTATCAGGGGATAAAATACAAGGTGTCAAATTTGTATGATATCACAATTAAAAGCAACCAATTTCACACGAGCAAAGCCGCATAGTTTTACATATGATACTAAATGAACTATGTATTTATAAGTGATGAAATGAACTCGAATGTAATCTACGTTCGTATAACCTTTTATTACATTACCTCAACGTAGAACTCGAGAGCCGTAATCAGATTGGTGAAATGTGAGGATCTCGAGCGACATTAGTGAGTCAGCGAATGTAAGGACGGAACGATAATGGAACGAACGGATCTCTGATGAGGAACCGTTTGTATTCCCTGGGAATCACTGCGCAGTTAATGCCTTTTACAAATAGTGAAATGCTTGGCTAGAAATTTTACCTTAAGATAAAAGATGGTAAGTAACTGGTAATTTCTTATGTATTTATTACATATTCACTGTTTCATAGAATACATTCACAGATTTGTAGAAGATTTAATTTAATCGCATCGAACACTAGGCAACTAAGTTTCAGATCGTAAGCTGCAACGAGTTTCAACAGCATCAGAATCTGATAGTACCTTTATACAGCTGTGCATTCATTGTGCAATACTATTGTTGGTATTAGTTGGTATTAGCAGTTATTTTTATAGAAAAGGGCGGCAGATGAGCATACAATCCACCTGATGGTAAGTGGATACTGTCGTCCATAGACATCCGCGACACATGCTAACATCAGTCCAGAATGACAAACATTGGAGTGGGAAAATAGGGAGGGATAGAATAGGATGGGAATGGGCTCGGGCATATCTCACTCGACTACCGAAACACGTACGTACATTGGAGAAATACGATAAAGCAGGAAATGTAGTACATTTCAAGATAGTCTTCTGTGAGAGACGGGCAACGAGGCCAGTTGAGTGCGCCCAGCGGCTGTGGGAATTTAGAGTGCACTCTCCCTCTGCCAAAAATACTAAGTAAGTACCCTATTAATTAGGATAAAACTTCATTACTAGTTATAAGGTACCAAGCAATTACAGTGTTATTACACAATAAATGGAATCAATTTTAATAAAAGAGATGATGTCGTAGACATCATATTGTCAGCAAAGATAAGTAGTTATATTGGCCCGTGTGGTGTCTCTGACAGCTTTAGATATCACCACGCCATCTCTTCCCGTGTATGTCATAAAAGGCTAAGTGATAACAAAGCCGCTGCGCGCTGCCACGTGTGCTGAGGAACTACATCGTCTTTAAAATAGTGGACTCGCCAACCAGCTTGGCCGGGGTGTAGTTTTAAGGTCATACATTCCTCATGTAAAAGACACCGTGCGTGAGGAGTCTTTCATCCTCTTTAATTATGGAAAATTCAAAAAGAAGCAGTGCCTACATTATACATACTAAGAATTATAAATATGAGGACCCCAGAGGTAAAGGGGTCTAAGTGACAAAATTTATGTTTTGAGATAATTGAACCAAAAGTCAACAAAATTTTGTAAGAGGGAAAGTTATTTTTTTTTTGTTTTGACCATTTTAGGCCAACACTTTGGTCATTTACTTCTAATTAGTACTAACAATAGATAGCTATTGTTAGTAGCTATCTATTGTATATTACTAGCTATCTATTGTTAGTAGCTATCTATTGTTTATTATAGTAGATACTAACAATAGCAGTGTTAGCATGCACTACTAGTGGTGAAGGGGCAACACACTAGGTAGCAGCACCTGTCAGGGAAATCACTTGGATCTCCTCACAACTAAAAAGAATAGTATTTTAACAGTCTGTTACTGCATCTAACTCAATTCTTTCGAAAATGTCACTTAGACCCCTTGACCTCTGGGGTCCTCATATGCAATACAACCAGACCTTTCAGTATCCACTGCTGGATATAGGCCTCCTCAGATACATTATAAGGCTTTGAAAAGTCACGCTGGCCAAGCGGGTTGACAAGTCCACTCTTTTAGAGGTGGTGTAGTTCTTCAGGGCTTGTGGTAGCCATTTACCACACCCACGGGATATTCTATAGTCAGCCAACACCATACGGCACAAATTATAACCGAGCAATAATTAAAGGTTCCATTCATTCATACTTAACTCAGTTAATTGCTTGATTCAGAATGCGGCAGGTACCGACATGAATGGGAGCAGGCAGTGTAATCAAGGCGCCGAGCATTCCGCAAAACGATATTCTAATTTCAACGTTGTAAAGTCTACATTTGAATAATGGGACGTCTCGGACAGATGTGTTTCGGAAATTCCGAGTACTTGGCGTAAAGTCGGGGGCTGCTATAACGATGCGATTTGATGTTTTTATGAGAGGCCGTGCCGTTGATGCGATATCAGATCGAGATACGGCAAGAAATGAGTTTAACGATCGTAAATAAGGTAAGTGTTGGCTTCGGCCTTGGGACCAAATGGGTACATTAGTGTTTACTAAATAAATTGATACAGTTACAAATTATTATAATAACGCAGAAAACGCAACGACTTGTTCTACTTTGACAGTTCGTTATATAAGTTGAATGCATTTAGTACACGAACAGTAATGGCATAGGACAGAGGGGTGATAGCTTATGGATATTCCAATAAACACATTCGTGAGTCACTCACTCGCATTCAGAGGCCGTGAGTTGAAATTCCGACCCGTACAAATAAGTTTCTATTTAAGTAGAGATATTTTGCTATTACTAGCTCAGAGATTAAGGAAAATATTTTATGTAAGAAAACCCGCGTGCATGAGAATAAAAATAATTAGACATGTGTAATATCCACCAAATCGCTCTGGATTCGCGCGGTAGATTATGATCTGAAATCCCCTTGTCATTTGCAAGAAACAGCCTATGCTCTGCAGTGGGTTATTTTCGGCTGAAGTCCACCAATCGAATATACTGGATATTAACTATTGATTTAATATATTAAATAATTATTTATGGCTCAAAGTACTGAATTATACCTATCTATAGTGTATGTTGTATAAAGGTCCTTGTGGCAAGACTGGCAAGGTACCCAACATAAGATACTGGTAGGTTCGGATGCGTTATGCGAGAAGGCGCATTGAGTCAGATATGTATATATAGTCTAGAGTATATATATACTCTAGACAAGATATTATAGTCAAGGTAAAAATACTCTCATATTTCTTAGACAATTATTCCACTTTATCTGAAAAAATTGAAAGACAGAATCTTAGTATGTATATTCAATTATAATAATTGAATCTGAGTAATTTGCCTCTTATACAAGCTTTAAATGAGTAGATATTAATAGTATTATTGAGTTGTTAATATGAGTATACTTTTTAAAAGCCTGTATATGAGTAACAAGCTTTAAAAGAGGAAATGTTTACCTGGCATAATAGAAACAGTCTTCAACGCCCTCAGCACCCTGAAGGTCCTCAACCCGGCCAGGTTGCCGACCTCCATGCCGATCGTCGCATACCCCGAGGTGATCACCACGAAATCCAGCCAGTTCCACGGGTTCCGTAGATACGTGTACTTGTTCAATATGAATCCTTTCGCTATGCATTTTATTATCATTTCCGCCGTGTAGATCGCGAGGAATATGTACCTGAAATAGAAAAAAGTATTTGATTCTATTGTCAGCTTAATTCTACTTCTTGGTTCAGTCTTCATAGCCCTTAGCATTCTGAAGGTCCTCAACTCGGCTAAGTTGCCGACTACTTTATGTTGTTCGTTTCTCAAATCAAATAATATATTTATACAACGAACAATTGTCTCAATACCATACCATCGGCCTATGTCTCTCTATTGTCGTATATTTATGGAGACACGTGCCCTACAGTGGAACGTTATAAGATGATAGCCTGATATTAAATTACTCCACCTACTACAGCCTCGTCTAGCTACGAATATATCAGACTCTTCCTTCAGTTTGCAAAACGATTTTCTTGTAACTTCTTTACATTATACTAGCTTCTACCCGCGGCTTTGCTCGCGTGGACTAAGCAGCCGTAAAAGATTTTTAACATGATGAAACTTTTAACGGCTGTAAAAGCACCCACATGATGAATTTCACGGATGAAAATCCATCCAGTAGTTTTTGAGTAATTCTATTAAAAGTATTTTTTTATTTTCCTCTATAACACAACTTCCATGTGTCATGTGAAGATGACGCATACGAGTTTCCCTCCTGGACACTTTGCTATACATTAGTGAAAACCCGATCAAAATACGTTCAGTAGTTTTTAAGTGATGCTCAAACGAACAGATATACAGACAAACATATGGACAAAAATTTTAAAAAGCTGCTGTTTTGGGTTCTGTAGCTTGTAAAGAGAACACTGAATTAAAAAAAAAAATTAAGTCAATGTACAGACTCATCCATTTTACTGTTTTATTATATATATAGAAGATAACATTTTTAGTTATACATAAGTAGCTGTTGTCCGCGGCTTCCCTCGCGTAGGTTTAACTGTGATTCCATACAAAATTTGTCACCGTGTATTTTATCCTGACGCAATGTTGTAAAACAGTGTAGTTTATTTGTATTAATATTTATATCATCAAATATTTTTTTCCCATACAAACTTTGCCACCTGGTATCACCTCTTTAGAGTTGGTATTTTTCTTATACCGTCTTACGTCATAAATGGATGCAACTGTCCAAATTTCATGTATCTAACTTTAGCGGTTTCGACTTAGCGTTGATGAGTCAGTCATTCACTCAGTTGCCCTTTCTATGGGCAGAAGATAATGTATCCTAAAACAATATACTTACTAATTAATAAGTACGAGTAAATAGTTATTACATAATGAATAAAAAGTACCTAATCTCTACATGAAAATGATACGGTGTGAATGTCCGAAACTTCGGCATGAAAGGCATTTCGGACTCCGTCGTGTCTTGACCGTAACTAATTCGCGCCGATACCAACACAGATTCCAAGGCGTGCGGTTTCCTTTGCCTGATATGGAATTTTGTTAGGCGTCGAGTGGTGCGACCGCAGGTTGTTAACTTCTTTTACGCGGGAGATTACTTGCACCAACTTTCCTCACAAACCAGTTATAATATAAAAAATACTACTTATTTTTTATTAAATATTCTAATATAAGAAATAACAAGAAGTGACTAGGCAGTTCGAACCGGAATGTTCATCCGAACGCGTTTTAACAAATAACGAATATGACTTAATATTAATAATGAATAACTATGAATAATTATGAAATAATTATATAATATGAATAATTATGAATATGAATAACCTTTGACAACGTTATAGCACTCCTAGGAATGTACTCGTAATTTATTTAATCTTATGGAGGTTACGATGCACGTCGTAAGTTGAACAGTAAATAGATATTTTTTTTTTCTGGACGAAGGCGGCAGACGAGCATACAGTCCACCTGATGGTAAGTGGATACTGTCGCCCATAGACATCCGCGATACATGCCAACATAAGTCCAGAATGGCAAATGTTGGCATGCCCCCCGATGCGCTGCCTATCTTTGCAGATTAAGGAATGGATTGGGAGAAAGGATTGGGAAAATGGAGAAGGATAGGATGGGATGGGAATGGGCTCTAGCATATCTCACTCACTACCGAAACACGTACGTACATTGGGGAAATACGATAAAGTAGGAAATGCAGTACATTTCAAAGTCAACTGCGCCTATCGGCTGTGGGAATGCACCATACACTTTCCCCCACCAAAATGTATTTGCTCATGATTCTTAGTTATTTGACATAAAATATGACGTACTTATTTGTAAAAATACCCTAGGCTTTATATTTAATAAATAATAAATTACGCCACACTCAATGGCCCACACTAGGATTCCCTGTCGTGGGTCCAGAGACACTTACAAAGACAGACACAAATACACACCCAGACCCGAACAATTGCCATTTTTTTTATTAAACCCGAACCCAAACCCAGGCCATTTTGCACAGCAAGTAGGGTCACTATCAACTGCGCCAATCGGTCGGTCAAAGTTTAGTAAGTTTATATGAACAAATGGGTAAAAAGTAAAAATACAGATTTCCTAAGCTTTGTATTTAGTAAGTTTATATGAACAAATGGGTAAAAAGTAAAAATACAGATTTCCTAAGCTTTCTATTTAGTAAGTTTATATGAAGAAATGGGTAAAAACTAAAAATACAAATATCCTAGGCTTTGTATTTAGTAAGTTTATATGAACAAATGGGTAAAAACTAAAAAAGTGAATTTCTTGAAATATCATTCGTGAAATTTACATGTCAATAAACTGTGAATCATAACCGAAATCCATGGTTCCTTCCATGGATGGCCTTTCGAAGTTGGGAAAGTTAGTTGAAAGTTTAGGGAAGTTAGTTGGAAAGGGTCCGGACACATCCTATATGTTCGTAGGTTGACGTAGACTATCCAACAGCTCATTAGAGATCTGACATTGCAGTATTTTAAATCATCACGTTCTATATGCAGGTAAAGGAACTAAACCAGCTAAAAGCCGTATTTACCAGATAAAGTCCTTGTTACTGAAGAATTATTAATTATTATTAAAGAAATCTTATTATTTATATCGAATATTATTTCTTATGTGAGTTTTTTGTGCTTCCAGAACTAGGAAACGGACACTTACACACTCCTTATTTTACGGACACTTTCTCTAAATTGTTCTCAGATTATGTATTAGGCTTTATTTACTAATTATACAAGCTATTGGAAGAAATTACCTACCTTTTTCCTTTCAAGTACGAGTCGTTTAACCCCCTTTAGTTAGCTCATAGGGTAACACGACAGTTTGGCCTCAATAATATATTTCTTAAGGAAATATATAGAGATATTTCTTGAAAAAGGAGACTTAAAATCAATTTACATCAAATACTCGTCACGCTGTCTCGAAACTATAAGGCCTATAAATAACCAACGTTGAAATACATCCTCCATCTCTTAAAATAATATAACAAATCTACAGGACGTCAAAGTGCGGAAAATAACAAGGGTCCAGAGTTGGGGGTCGCAGGGCCAGGGGACCCGCAATCATTCATATTCGCACGGTTACACTGAACTTATGCTCCATTTCCACTACGAAGTGAAACTCGCACGAGCATAATGATGCATTATTCTCAAGAGTATGACGTCACAATAATGTAATGTCATATTCATTTCGTAAAATTCTTTTCGTACGCGCTAATACAATATAAACGTTGGCAGTTGTGCTCAACTGTGACGTCACTCATATAAAACTTTTTTCTATTGATTTTGGGAATTTTGAATATAGAATTCACGCCAGCTATTAATATCGCAATGAATATATCGCAATAATCCCATGATATTACGAACCAGAGTTACGCTAAATTAGACTTTGTTTTAACATAATGTGAAAGAGCAAGTTTATATAAACAAACACAGATGGAATAATAATATGTTGCGTAGCAATCCACGCCCCTGTTGTCTTTTTGTAACATGTATTGGTGTACAATAAAGAGTTTATCTATCTATTTATATTTATATTATGTAATTACAATATATATTTAATATATTACTGTATGTGCACCATATACCTGTTATTTATGAGTTCGCATACATCTCCTACCGCCGAAAGGTTACCTGGAAGAGGTCACTTTAGGATAGAGCCTACGTTGTGTATAGCTATTTAATGAAACTTTAGTGTCACTGGATTCTTTTGACTTACTTACTTATATTCGTATGATTGTGTAGCAAAACGCCTGCTATCGCACCATGCCGAATATTCAATGTTCATTTCGATAGCAGAATGACAACCTGCTAAACATTATGGTAAGTTATATTTCATGAGGATTCTGCTCGCCGGTGTTATCCGGGTCCATTGGGGTTGACGTTTCACAAGACTCGCGATGACATTATCTGATATTGACGTGGGTTCCAATCTGTCAATACTTCGGATATTTTACGGACGGATTTAAGACTTGTCGCGGAGGGATCGTAAAAAAGACATGACAAAAGTTTCTGAAGCATTGAAAGTTATATTTAGACGAAACAGAAAATTGTGGAATAGTAAACAAAATGTGTGACGGCAGCAAATGGTAAACTTTTCAATAATATTGGATAAATACTGGTTAGGTTTTAATTTTTTAGATATATTACCTTCTCACATTTTGAATAGTTTTCAATTCGCGTTTAAATTATTTTTAGAAATAAATTGACTACTTTTGGTTTTAAATATATACTGAGTCGTGTTTTAGGGCATTTATGTAGTCTATATAGAGCATATAGCACACACATAGTCTAAGACGAGAAGCGTTTAAGTATTATTTGTTTTCTTCGGCACTTTTTGTGGCAAAAGCGGAAAGAGACAGATGGTTCAAAACTTATCCCCTCTAAAGACGATGGAGCTACACAAAAGTAGTCTTATCTACCGTTGGTAGGCCTTAGTGACTTAGGTAAGGTACGTAGGTAAATTTTCACTCTGTGATAGCTTTATCTATTATGTGGTAATTCTGATTGAACAGGTGGGTCGTGTCACCGCACATCTAATAATATATTGCTCTTTGATGGAGCTTTCTTTTTGATACCTAAATTTATCACTACCACGGCGGCGAAGGAAACTGAAAAGTCACGTAAAAACAAAAGTGGTGGCAGTCAACTGGTGAGCACGGCTGATGTATCCGGAGCTGAAACGTCGAGTAGAAATAAAAGGTAAACAAAAATGTACCTTTATTATACGCGTTCAGACCCGATTAAGAATGTAAAATGTGTACAAAACGCGAAAGTTTAATAGTTTTATTATGTCATGACCAGTAATCCGCGTTGGGCCTGCTGCGTGGTGAATAACAGTAGCCCAAAGCCCTCTGCTCATTGTGAATATAACATTTGATAATAATGAATAATATAAAGTAGCTAGATTATGCATACGTGGTAATTTCTCATGTGGTCTCTCATGTTAATGAGCACATGTTATCCCTGCTACCCCTGCTATCCCTGTTGTCCCTGCTCTCCCTACTGTCCCCGCTGTCCCCGCTGTCCCCGCTGCCCCTGTTATCCCCGTTGTCGCTGTTATTTCAGTTATTTCTACAATTGGTATGTACGTATTCGTATATTAATATATTATTAGTATTTAAAATTATCAACAGTGTTTGTAATAGTTCATGTAGGTACGCACTATATCTGCCCATTTCATTGCTCACCCATCGCTCTCCAAGGTTTGCTTGGAGAAATCTCCTAAGGGTATAACTACGCCATTTGTACGTATTTTCTTGTGACAATTTTTCATATTAATTATTTGTGTGTTCAATCAAGCATTAAAAAAATTCTGAACATTAATTATACACGAAATTCTGATGATTAATTTGCAACATATCTGATGACATTACTTAAAAAGTACTATTATATAGTTCCATAGCGGAAGTGCACTAACGAGCGATAAAAGTTCAGAGTGAGAATAAATATTGAAAGTCGCAAAGAGCCAATAAATATTGAACGAGGCGCCATCAGCCTGTTTGCTCCAATTAATTTTAAGCCGGATCAGTTGAATGATAAGTAAGAACAAGCACGGAGTTATATGACAAGAAAGGGCTCTGATATTACGAGTATTTAAGTATTACATATATCACAGTTATAGAAACAAAAGGTGAATAACCGTTAGACTAAAATCCCTTGTGTTGTTAGAAATAGATCATTTCACACTGACAATTTCGATATTAGGTATGTATATTTGTATATAATTAATTGATTTATAACGAATAATCTATATTATCAATAATTGATCCATTATCAAATTATCACAGCTATCTCGGATAATTTGTTGATAGATTTTTAATAGTATGATGTGGTACGGTTTTTTCCGCTATGTCACATTTAAAGATGTCTTTAAAAGCTTTTAAACGCTCTTTAAAAGAGATGTGAACAGGATTCTGAAAGGTCGACAACGCGGGTGCGTTGTCGATGCATGCGCCCTGGTGTTGCAGGTGTTCATAAGCGACGGTGACCACTTACCATCATGTGGCCAGTCACTCGTCTATCATCTGTTCTATAAAAAAATCTATCATATGTCCAAAGTGTCATAGAGTTTGATTGTAACATAAGTTGCTAGGAAGGACGTAGTTCGCTTGGCTCGCTCTATTTGATCTCGCATTAAGCTCGACGTCTCTTGCAGTAATGACAGCATTGCATGTCAATTTATTTTACTTAGCGAAGTGAATGTATATGTGGCACAAGTTGTGGTAGTGTACTCGAAAATATATAGGTATTTTAAAATTTAAAGGGAGATTATTATTAATGTGTCGTTGTTATTATTGAGAGTAAAATTCTAAAATATAGGAATTTTTCGGGAGAATGTAAATGTACTTTTAATTTTACAATAGTTAAATTTGGCTTAATAATGTAACTTGAAATAACCCTCCAATCAGAAAATTACTGGGAATTTATTTGAGAATTTTTCCTTTGTCGGAAAATGACACAGCATTGGTTTGCTGTAGAGTTGCTGTGTATTGTTTATTAGAGAGATATCGAAGAATCTTGCGGAAATCACGACTTTCGTCTTTTCAATCCGAAACAATAATTTGTTTCTAGATTTTTTGAATATATGTATATGGAATATTGTAGATAAACCTGGAGCACGTATTTCTGAACCGATTGATTCGTTACAAAATAGTTTAGGTCTGTATTTTGGTTAAATTCATAAATGGGCAAAATCGGTTCAGTAGTTTAAAAATTACGAAAGGTGAAGTGAAAATTAAAAAATCACCTATATCTACACACAATCAATGTATATACAAATGGTATAGATATATAGGATGACGACCGATTAGCCCAGTTGGTAGATTCACTATTCGCTGTGCAAAAGGTCCCTGGTTCGATTTCCGGTCGGACATTCATTTATTTAATAACTTTATTGTTTTAACAAAAGTCGGACTATATACTATAAAGCATTTATTCCCAGCCAATCTTGGGGCTATATGGTGATGGTATGGTAGGTGTCAGTGAAACAATATTTGTTTAAAAACGAAATTCGGGTCTGGGCAGTGTGTTGGTCTTTGTGAACTCAGGACACAGGGAATCCTAGGGTGTGGCATTATTTATTTAAAAAATAAGCAAAATTCGAAATGTTGTTAAGACCTCATCACGCTATAACTTTTTATCTTACGAACTTTTAACTTACGAAACTTATGAATTTTTTTAATCAGTATGGTGTTTTCTTTCACCACACCGATCTAGTGATCTTTGAAAAAAAAGCAGATAATAAATGAGCTCCAAATTTACCTAAAATGTTAGGAGGCAACGTTACCATTCTTTAGATATATGAGGAAAAAAACATGTTCAATAGTTGTAAGTCTAAGGTTTTCCTCTAAGTCAAACTCACATTTACTGGGTAATTCGAGCGAGCGCTTTCTGCACACTGAACCAATTTGTATGAAAGTTTCAGATTAATGGATTTCAAAGTTTTCCGTCGTGCATTTGTAACCAAAGTGAAAAAATGTATTTACTAATTCGTAGGTGTCTAGTTATTACGACCCTAAAGGTTTAATTTCAAAATGATAGTTACATAATGTATGAGACCTATTCTCGACTGCAGCTTGAACCCCGGCTTCGGTGAGTCTCTAGACAGATAGTCAAGTTTATTGTATAAATGTTATATTATAATAAAATTAAGGAACAACATTTTGAGAACAGAACACAACCAGGTGGTCTTATTGCGTTATAGAAATTTCTTCCAGATAATCTTGAGACAGAGAGTTATGGCTGAGGTAATAAAGCAGGTATATGCATGTGTGTGTATATACTTGCGTAGCAACCAATGTAATACAATGCAACCAGCCCTTTTAGTATCCATCGTTGGACATGAGCCGCCCCATGCATATTGTCTTGTGCACGAGGGATGTATGGCCTTAAAACGCCACGCTGTGGGTTGGCGAATCCACTCTTTTAGAGGTGTTGTCGATCCGCAGGGATTATGGTAGCCGCTTTTCCCTAAGTCGCCTTTTAGGTGACACACCGGAAGATGGGGTACTTGTGTTAAGTAACCGAAATTATAGAACTCTTAAGATTCTACTTAAGTAAGGATTTTTCAATTAACTATCACCAACCCCTATTTCTAGAACCTGCTGTAATAGGCATGATGACGGATTTTGAAATCCGCTTCTATAATGTAGATTCACGTCTACTGTTTCCGAAAATAACATTATTTCAGCAATAAAATAAGTTTTAACGCAAATTATGCATTTTTTTTCTATCTACTTTGAATTATGCGCGAAAACACTCGCAGGTGTCATGGCGTCGCTTGTGACGTTACACCCAGGTAAACGTAGGTAGGTAAATCAATCGAAGTTCAAGCGACACGGTGATGTTTACTGAGGCGTGACGTCATTCGCTCTGATTGGCGTTTTAGTTAACAGGGCCGAATGCAGTATTTTATACTTTTATTTTATTGAAAATATTATTAATCTCAATGTTTACATTAAAACTGGTTAATTTATTAGAATTCTTTCAACATATTTTTTTCTCTAAAATCATTTATTCTTTCATTCTTTAATACTGTCATCATGCCTATTCCAAAGCCGATGGGTATGTTTAACTACTTGAGTCGTCTTTTTACAGAACACTGTCGTAATATGTACATGTAATACATCACTGGTATTATAATGTATTGCGTATGTCCATGGGCGACTACTACAATCAGGCGGACTGTTTGCACATCTGCCATCTTCATTCTATAAAAATACTCAGCGGAGATGAAACACCGCCTGTTTGAGAATTTAAAAAAAATCTCCTGGCCGCACGGTGAGATATGGAACCGAAACCCTTTCATAGCTACAAAAAGAGTTTCATATTCCGATTATACATATTTTGAAAACACCAACAACTCCACACATACGTACAATAAAAGATGGCATGTTAAAATAAATTAGATACAATCTTTATTTAACAGTCTCAAAAATACTTCTATTTTTCAGTTGTACACTAAAACTTGTTTTGAATGTAGTTTTTAAGGTTCCAATGATCATTCCTTTTTTCTTTTTTTTTTTTCAATTATTTAGTCTCTTAATCTTTTATTAATTATCGTTAACAATAGAATTCAATGTTAACTAAATCTTTTTTATTTAAATATCTATTAAGCCTTTAATAAAGCAAAAAATGTTCCACCGAACCATTAATCAAGGTGGGGGGATGTCGCGGACACTGCCTTTATTCTTCCCACAGTGTCACTCCCAGTTTATTTATTATATTAGAAGGTCTGCTGTATTTAGTTTACAGTAATTTTTCACCAGCTAGTGTAAAATATTAAAATTGAACACATATAAATAATATAACAGATAAATGAATACATATATTTATATACTCGTCGGACTAATTTATAATGAAAATTTTATTCATAAAGAGCTGGTCTAGATAAAAGTTAAACAATAATTCAAACAAAACAATTAAAATTAAGCAAAACAATTACAATTCAACAATGCTCAGAGCACGCACAATTTTTTCTGCTTGTCAATACAAAGAGACTGGAAAAAAATCCGTAAACTCTTCTTTTAGGTATATTTTATGTACAGACGCGACTTCGTTACAATTTTTATTGTATGTATACACAATTTAGAACGATGGAAATTAGTTATATGAACTTAGAAATACGCATACTACAAATTGGTTCTTTAAACAAAGTATTTGGCAAAGGTAAACTAATTACACATCCCGGCCGAAAGTAGTACACGGCGGCACACGTCGTAACGGCACACGACAGAGGAGACGACACTACAAAATATAGTCTCTTTCTAAAGGCCGATGTGTATTACTTTCGGCCGGGAAGTGTAAGTGCGATTGTGTAGATGAAAAAGATATTTCTATTTCCAAATTTGTTGTCATAGTATTCAAGTATTTAATGTTATACATTAGAAACGAAATTTGATAATACTAAACAACGTAAAGGTGATCGGCAAAACAAAATTAATTTTCCTGCCAAACGGGAAGGAAAGTAATGTGACAAATAACGATCGCGCGAAAAACGAATAATGCAATGATGATATTATTCAGGGCCGTCTTAAGTCTATTCTGCGCCGGGGTGCGGGAGTGTATCCTAAGACAGTCAAACATCCTAATGTGTATCCTATGACAGTCAAATATCCTATTGTGTATCCTATGACAGTCAAATATCCTATTGTGTATCCTATGACAGTCAAATATCCTATTGTGTAATTGTTTACTATAGCGTTATATTTTTTCATTACCTTTAAAAGGTGAGCGCCCGGGGTGCACCGCACCCCTTGCACCCCCTGGTAAAGACGGCCCTGATATTATTCCAGCCAGTAATTTACAACATCGATTTACGAACCCTTATTTTGAATAACAGAATAATTAAAAATCCTTTGGCACCAAGGAACAATTTGTTCATTAGAACATTATATATTTTATACAATAGACACTTGAATACCTAATTGATTGATAATTTGATAATAATTGAAGTTTGACTTTTTAATTTAATTAATAATAATGAGTTCTATATATGTATATATATTATAAAAGACTGCCTTTTTTCACAGCGGCGTAGATGGAATTATAAAGAAAAATGACGTGATTAATCTTTCGATATCCTAACTATAGTGCGACATTTTTTAATGAATAAACAATACAATGTGATTGATTGTCCCTTTCGATGTCCTAACTGTATAATAGTAGGGCAATTATTAATAACTTTGCAAGTATCATGCATAAGAAGTTAAGAGTCTAATTTATACTGGCAACATGGAGTTATTATATAATCTATGTTGACAATTTAACAGAGTTAAATGAGTCCCATCGTGTTGGTGCGCGTTGTTTAAGCTCTCAAATGCAATTGCACGCTCACTAAATCCTTGTTATGCATATTAACCGAAGTCGGCCGCTACAGGGAACTACAGTTTAAATTATAATTTCAAACAAGAGAAGTAAACTTCCTGGTATCTACTTTTTAAAATGTGATCTTTTGATTCACATTATTTTTATAGACAAAAAATAACTATTAATTGTGTGATTAATTGTAAAATGTAAATTAATTGTAATTATGTATTTGTAAAATAATCTTTTAATTAGAGTTAGTTACTCATAGGTTAGATATTAAAATTTTACATTGTTTTTAAAACGATATATTTACAAAGTGAAACAAAGAAAAATAAAACGTAACATTGTAATTATTTGTAATCATTGGTATAAATACAGTAGATGTTAAATGTTTAAATATTAATACGGCTATGTTTAATTTCAAAGATTCCTGTAGATGTTAAACAAGCGAAATGTTTTTGTACATCTTAATTACTCAATAATAAAAGATAGAATTGAATTGTATTGTATTAACATGTTGCTGACTGTACAATAGTAATGTAAATAAGGTGTTAATAGACCACCAATGTCCCAATATCTAAAAGCACGGTTTAGGAGTTAACCCCACGTTACTTTCATAGCTGTCGCGATGTGGCACTACTATGGGACTAGCATTTTCGACGACTAGGTCACGACGTTTTCGAATTTATTAAACGCCCGCATTGGTCGACGACAGTTTTGTCTGAAACTCCCTTGCGAGTGTCCTATCCCCTATTAGAAAGGATAAGGGTTTATTTCCGCTCGTGACAGCTGTTGAAATATGTTGGTTTCGTGATTGACGTGACATGTAAAGCGGGGAACGCTTTGTCAAGTGGGATTTGGTCGTAAGGCTCTGACGGATAGGCCTCGGTTTATAGGGATATACATGTTACATTCATTTCGATTTGTATCTATTGACGGTGGAAATAGAGATCAAGTTCAAATGCGCCGTATAAATTACCGTGCAAGTCACTTTGTAATGGATTCTGGAGGTATTTACCTGGGAGTCTTCAGGTGAGGAGCGATACACATTGTTTCCCTACATAAATTAATAACAAATTAATGTTTTCTTAATAAGGAACTGACATGAGAAACAGTTGCGCGGAGGTATAATTAATTTCAAGCAAAAGACAAAATTAACTTTCGGCATTTGATCTGAGAATAAACAAAGTTTCAAATAAGTGAGTCTGTGATAAATAAATGAAATTAATTTATACTTAAGAGTAAGGAAATTGGTTTGCCTTGATTTATTCTTGTTCCTCGTCACAATGTTTATCTCGTTATTATGAAGAAATTTAGCACGAGGAGGCAGAAAAATGTAAAAGTTTTAATTTCTTTTTATTACTGAGTGAACTTCCTTGAAGACAAATGGAGCCACTGGATATGAGAAATGGAACATTTTAGCAAAGACTTTTATTTTACACGACCGATCAAATTACTTGGACAACGATTTATTTGCGAGTATTTAGGAACTATCTGCGAGCTGAGTGGAATTTTGTATTTAAGTTTTGAACGTAGGTAATTTTTGGGTACGCTTATAGAATAAATTAAAAATAAATCTTTTTAATGGTAATCTTCTGGTTTAGTAAGATAATTAATCGTAGTGGGAATCTCTGCTTAGTCACGTCGCTGTATATTTAAAAAAAATAGCTTATTTATGGCTGCCTAATTCAAAAAAAAGCTGGTTACTTATTAAAGTATCTTGCGCCAATATAATATATACACGAGTCTAGTTTTAATCTCCGTTATGTGTTTCTTGTAACATTAGCCTTATGATGCAAATTACCTGCCAAAAGATGTTATCACTGTAATGTTTCCAATATCGGATTCTGCACCGTCAGCAACGCACCGGTTCCCTCCAGGTGTTGTAGTTGTCTATGGGCGGCGGTGATCACTTACAATCTTGTGAACTACCCACACGTCTGCCGACTATTCTATAAGAGAGCATTATCCCAACAAAAACATTTCTGTAAAAATGTTGCCAATCCTCGCGACTGTTTCGCCGATAAAAGTTATGAGATCTAAAAGTCGTCAAGAATTGTTTAATGTTTGAGAATTGTTTAAGAATTGTTTTACTTTCTTGTGGTTTGACCATTACCAAAAGGTTCTTACGCTTATATTTGATTATCACAAACACCACTCACGAAAACACCTTGAACTTTATTTAATAAACTATCATTATTAAACCACAAAATGTCCAATACACAATTTTTACAATAATTAAAAAAAACTCAACTTCACTTCTCGAGTTCCCGCCAAAAAGTCCAGAACCATATAACTACTGACATTCAGTATGTCATTATGGTAACGGCTCCAAACTTATGTTTTTCTTCACCTTACTTATGTTTTCATTACGAAAAAAAACTTGACACTGGCAGAATGTGCTAATTGCACCATTGCGATAATTGAAGAAAAAAAAAGTCGTCATAACAGATTATTTATTTGACTGATTATTAGTTGCCGTGGAGATACACTGACTGTGGCAAGTAAAAAGTGTTTTTGTCAAGTTTATCGTATTGCTGGTTGGTTCAAATGTAGTGTTATAGTCTCGCAAGTAGGTGATTCGCGTTTGCGTCTCTCCTCAATCACATTTCTTTTCTTTTTCCAATATTTGCTTCACCGTTCGAAGGACAATACATTCACGTTTCAATATACCCAGAAATTACCATCATTAATCGAGTTTAGCCTGACAATAACTTCTCCTTCTCACTTTCGAAGTGACCCGAGTGAATTCAGATTTTTTCCTTTGGTTTTATTCCTACCTCAATCAGCATACCAGATTTCAGTTTCCTAGCACCTCTGGAAGTACTTTAGATTTTTGATGATAGTGAGTGAGTGTTGTGGTTCTTCGAGTTCATCTTCAAAATTGGATATCGTAGAAACTTGAAATTTGGCAGTTTCTTTTAGTTCCTAAACTTCTCATTGGGGTATCATTTTGAGACGTCTGTATTTCTCCAGTGTAATAATACGAGGGGGGTCAAAAGGACGCTGAGTTGCTTCGAGGAAAGGGTGCAGTGTTCTGTAGTGCGACGAGTCTTGGCGGTTGTGCTAGCGTGCCCCCTGATATAGGCAAATCCAAAATGTATATAAAATTTCCCTCGATTAGAATAAATAATGGCTGTGTGAGAACTAAAATCAGGATTGTGCCTGATAATGTCCCATTTGCTCGTTACTATGTTAAAGACGAGAGGAAACAGATGTTATACAGACTGAGAATATAAGGACTAACCTTACAAAATACAGTGGTAGTTTTAAGGTTTGGAAAAATAGGTAACGGAATGGAAAATGGAGTTACAAAGAGGGTAAAATTATACGCCACTCACTAGACTTGTCACCGCACGAGCCATTTCGCATCAATCTTTTAAATCGCTGCATTACCTCTTACTTAGGTATAATCAATATTTCTTTTGACAGTTATGATCAGTTATTTTGGTATGTCATGCACATGAATCATCATAAATCAATGCAATAATAATGCATTTATTTATATACACTTTGCTGTTATCACAAAAGATGGACTTAATGCTATAATATAAAATATTTTATTCTCAGCATAAATTAGAAAAATATATAAATTTATAGTAAAAAACACTATAAGTATCAAAAAGAAAATGTCGAACTACTGAAAACTAAATTTCCCAAGTTAAAAAATACAAAATCGATAATACATGCACATATCAAAATCTAAATATCTAACTATTAAAAATTATTTGTCACTAGTCAAATATTTATCGATCAAATAGCATGATCTCAACAAAAAATATCTAAGTTTCTTTTTAAAAACGTTGTTCCCGTCAATATGAGTAAATGAGTAGGCTTTCAGATGAGTAGGCGATTTATTAAATAATCAAAAACTTTCAGTTTAGGACATACTCTTTTCTTCCTCTGTTTCAAATTTAAATCTATGTTTTACGATATCAGTAAGAAGAACCATTGTACCATAAATATTGTTACGAAGAAAACATTGATATTTTTCTTTTTACATTATCATTTTATTATAATAATTTGTGTTATTTTAGAAATAATTATGAGCGTAAACTCGACCATGCTTGTTAAAATGTTCCTCAATGGTGAACATTTTCTCGTACGTAAATAGGATATGTCTGTGAGCTCCCTTGCGTACCGCCGAAGAAGTTGTTTTGATTTGTCAACCCTATTTTTAATAATTGCTTGCTGTTGTCGAACTCTGGTGAGCGGTACCACGAGAATGTAGGCATTGATACACTCATTGATATTCGCTTGATCGATCAACCTTCACTTGACACTAATTTTCATGATTAACTTTTACTTTTCAGAACACAAATGTTTTAACAATTAGGTTATTTGTCGTTTTTTTAAACTTTTTTAAATTTATTTTAATATTATATATATATATATACATATCATAAAACTATAGAACCAGCGTGTTATTAAATATATTTACCAAAAACTGATTGAGGGCGATGAAGGAAGAGTATCAGAATACAAAAAGGCGATTTTGAAAATTGTTGTCTGTCTGTCTGTTCGAACACGCTAATCTCCAAAACTACTCAACGGATTTTCATCGGGTTTCCATAGGTTAATTAAGCTTAGCTTAGCGCTTCGAATAGGCTTTGTTTCATCGAAATCGGCTGACGGCATGAGATTATATGCCAATTTAGAATTTAAAAATTAAAATTCCACGTAGGAAGTCGCGGGCACAGCTTATATAAATGTCCTTTATTGCTTAATTGTCTTTTAAAATAGTTACAATCACACTTTGAATCTGTATACGTCCACTTGGTATAGTTAAGTATTGTTATTATAATATTTGATTTACACTGTGTTTATAACTGTTGCGAATAATAGGAAATTTGCGAACACTGGCCATTTAATTGCGAAAAAAAGAAAATATACACTTAATGTTAAGCTCAGATAATAACTACACTTGTTATTTATGACAATATATTTGCTATTTTCACTTAATTTGATGCGGAAACACAATACTGCTAATAATAATGTTTACTTTATACAGAGGCCATGCACTCGTAACTAACTCCTAGAACATGCGTCATCCCAATACCTACATCAAACCAAATACTGATTTATTTGAAGAAATATATCTTAGTTACATACATGTCTGTAGTATAATTCTTATACCAACGTATAATAAACACAGGATACATAGTTTTATAGGGTGCCTAATACTTTTGGCCGAGACTGTATGTTCAATAAATAAAAAAATAATAATATAATATTAAATATATTTCAATACACTACTCAAATAAAATAACCAACCAGGTTATCTTGCAAGCTCCTCTTAGAACTATCCCGAGATGGACCTTTTCTGATATTGACGAGAAGTCCGTTAGAGAGTATTGCATTACATTGTATGAATTCATAGCATTGTCTATGCTATCATTGAAGACATTTACGTTAAATCGGGGAGACCGTCTGATTGACGCCCCACTGGCCCCTTCTGGTTAAATCGCTCAATAGGTGGAAGCGTTTCGCATTATAGGCAATGACACCAAAATCAATTCTGCCGGTACCGAGTATTCCTTTATTCAAAAGGTACCGGTGATAGGTGTCGGAGCGAACAATGACAAAAATGACTTTTTTTCTGATTTCTGATTGTCAAGCTAAGGGTGCCGATGTAATGTACACAGGAGGTATTTGTGACGTGAATCAGCCTTTAATGTCCCACTGGAGGGCACAGGCCACCCCTAATAAATGGCTGGGGGTTTCGCGCCGTAATCCACCATGCGGGCCCAGTGCCGATTGGTGGATCGGTACGCATACTCCAGATTTTCTTTTATTTCTGGAGCATGTTTACTCACGATGTTTTCCTCTCATCGCTAAGCTGGTGTCAATTTTTAAAATCCGTACTTAAGTATAAAACTTAGTGCACGGACCGAAGGTTTGAATTCACTATCACACGAAAGTGAGTCGAGTATAGATATCCCTAAGCTATCACCGCTAGCCTACGAGGTACTTATTCAACGCAAAATAATCGAATCTATACATTTAATATTTATAAAATTCGTTGCAATGTAAATTATATATGATCTTATTTTTATTTAAGTTCATTATGTATCTTAAGTATGTGTGTATATTTATTATAATATTATTATGTATGTATATTTATGTATTTAAATTAAAACTGCATCCGGTTTTGTTTTTTCTGGTGGTTGAAAGTTAGAGAATGCTGTAAGGTATTAAGTCCACCATTACATGGCACAAATTTGCGCAATGAACTTTAGACAAATAAAAATAAAAAAATAATTAGGAATGATACAGAACCCACAACAGAATTTTTTGGATTTCTTGTCTGTCTGTCTAACTGAACGCGCATCACACAAATACCACGACGATTTCTCACGTCCTATCTCAAATAAACAAGACAAACTAATGGTGACGTGTGACTACGGCTATACGAATACGGATATTTATTTCAATAATGAATGCAGTAACTGTAAATGGTGTTTGAAGAATTTTCATATTATTATAATTTAATGCCTCATCATAATAAACCTTTATTTATCATCTCGTTTTACGGATAAAGAACAATTTTCTGTTAAGAGTGGATTGGGTAGATTTTAACATACGAATATATTTGTAAGTATATTTTTAGTGCCATTCTAATGAAAAGAGTGAAATCTTATTTACAACTTTTGTAAGGGCGTTCGTTGTTAATTTTTTAACTTTATGTTTTTACGTAACTGCACATAGAATGAAAGATATACTAGAAATGAATAATAAGTTATGAAAAAAAACTTATTGTAAAACTCATAGAATCGAATTTATACTGGACAATATTTTTTTATAGAATAGATGGCAAAGGCTCGGGCGGGTCACATGATGGTAAGTGGTCACCGCCGCCCATAGACACCTGCAACACCAGGAAGCACCCGCAGTGCGAAGTCGACGTCGCATAATCCCATTCACAGCTCTCTTGAAGAGCCCCACATGTCGTTAATTTCACATTTTCAGCTTTTGCGATGCCTTCTAGATTCGACTCTTTAAGATAGTCATGTACGATGTTTAATTAAAATTGCAGTCAGAATAGGGCGAGCAGTAAATGATAAGAGAACTCCAAGATATCCTGTCCAAGTTCCAATGACACAATTTATAATTGACTAGAGCAAATTTCATCTTGCACAGTTAATGTTATTTACGCATCCGACGGTTGCAGGAAGTGCAGTTGTCCAATACAAAGACTAGAATGGATGCTTCAGTCACAATAAAGACAAGGAATAGTGAATAATCTCGGCGTCATTTTCTAAACCGGCCAAGCGCGTTCTCACTGGTTCAATTAATGCAGTTACGTGGTACGATGTATCGTGCTCATTCGTGTGTATAGAGGTATAATGTACAGAATAGAATGTACATCGTAACCAGCCCTTTTATCGTCCACTGCAGAACATGGGTCCTCTCATGAACGCATTGTATTGTACATGAGGGATGAATGGCCTGTTTAAAACGCCACGCAGCACGCCGGTCCAGCGGGTTGGCAAGTCCACACTTTCAGAGATGGTGTAGTTCCTTAAAACTCGTGTTAGCGATTTTGTTATCCCTTTGTCGCCTCTTACGACACCCACGAGAAGAACAAAATAGAATGTGAAAAATACGATGATGTATTTTGCACATACGTTGTATAAAATACGTATCAATGATAAATATTTGTGCGAAAAATGTTTTGTTACTGATTTTCAGAATTATTGCGTGTTGGATATTTCCGACGAGTTTTTTCCGATACCATACTGTTTCTAATCTATTCCGTGCCTTGTCATCTTGTCTTCGAGTGCAAGTAATGAAACTAACTAAGTAGAACACCGAAACTTAATTCATTTAAAGTTATCCTGGCCGATCTTTATAGCTACCTCTTTCAAAGAAAACATCCTACACCCGCTGCTAGCAATAAAACCTCCATACAATAATAAAACAGCCGTTATATTATTAATTGTACTTCTGTAATACATACATATTTGCATTAAATATCGTTAAAGCTTTATTATGAGTAAGTGAAGATATATTTTTCTCGGTACGCCGGAGGGCGGGGGGGGGGGGGTGGGGGGGGGGGGGGGGGGTGTATTGCTTTTCTGTTTCTTATTGCGATGATAATAACTGAAACGTGAACGATTTAATTTTATTCATTGACTTATATTAATTTTTAAAGACCATTTAGAAAAGGACAAGCAACGGATATCCGAAAAGTGATATGATAAAATATTGAAAAAGAAATAATTTTGTTAATAGCTAATGTAGTATTTACTAGTGCAATGCAATCGGCACTTTCAGTATCCATTGGTGGACATGGGCTTCTTCATGCACATCGTCATGTGCTCTCCCAAGGCTCACCACGATACACGGTCTACACCATACACGATCTATATCTAGCAAATGGAGCGACATAAGCTGATGACGGTATGATATGATAGGGTAATTTATCTTTTATTCACTTTAAATACAAGTATTATACTCGTATGTATATAATACTTGTTTCTTAGTGTCGGGATATCATCTTCGCAACTAAGATAAACTTCAAAAGCTTATTGCACCTTCTGGCGTTTATAAAGGTTAATATCCTTTCACTATTTAGTACGTCCAAGGCAAGGTCACTATTAGACTTAGTATTAGTCACTATTAGGTGACTAATAGTCGGTCACTATTAGTCACTATTCACACTATTGAGTCGGCAAGGCAAGATAAGGTACGTCTACAGTACACGATGTGGGCCTATTTTATCGTGTTATATCAACAGGTTATTGATTAAGTTCGTCGGAAGCGGATGTAGGCGGCCGCGACGCGTCCCCCGCGCGCCCGTCATGTTTGCAAGTGATTACTGTTGGGCGTATCGCCAGTAATTTTCACATTCTTCCTAAATTTCCTAGAACTCTTGGTTGAAGTGGTGCACCTCCATCATTCTGTTGGCGACGCCGCTCTCACCGGCTGCCGCTTTCTGGGCGTTAGTATTCCTGCTGGATGTCACCTTTTGCGCCTGGCCGCCACCGCTTCGTCAGACGGCTTGTGGTAGTGCCACTCCCCGTCGCCCGGGGCGGGTGGGCACCGCCTCTCCTACCGACCATCGGTGAGTTCCGCGAGCCGTGTCTTGTACTACGGACACTTCTCGCCACCTACACTTAGTTTCATACACTTTTCTATATTAAATTCTATCAATTGTTTTAGGCTTTTTAGGGAAATATACCGCTATTAAAACAAGTGATCTCTTTCCTTCCTAGTAGTTCTCTTTTTTGTTCTGTACCTAGGCTACACGACAAAATTCATTGTCGACACTAGCGACTCTAGGATGTTGATGGCGCTAGACGGAACTAATACTTGTCATTTTTGTATGAAATTGGTATTCTCTAAGTTTTAACATTCGCGAAACATCGTTGCGCGCAACGATGATCTCATGGATGTTACAGCCGTGAGTTAGCCGATGTCAACAACGATGAAACGTTGTTTCGAGAATCGACCCACTGCTTTCACTCCCCTACAAAACCGCAATACCTATATTAACTCTATGCTACTACATATTTTAGCGGTATACCTAAAAGCAGTTTCGTTCCGCGGTTCTGTTAATTATTAATAACTTTCCCAACTGAGATCGTAAGTCTGTTTAAATTAGCTTCAAAACTAAATAGTTCATTAACAGGTATCTACAAAGTTAATTTGAGTGGTTTCTGTAATGCGATGTGAGATGTTAAAAGCTCGTTACTATTTGTTGTTATAAGGTGGTATGAATTTTAAATGATTTTATATGCATAACCTGTTAGCAGAATAACACCTATAATATTACCAAAAGAGCTTATGACTAATGAGGCTTATGACTGCCAAAATGAATAAATGGTCACTAAATTACAATCACTAATATTAAAACTGTAACGATATTAAGTACATCTTTTTTTCTTCATATATGGCAATGGTGCAATTATCACATTCTGCCAATGTCAAGTTTTCTTCGTAATAAACAATTTCAAAGTCTAAAATATATCCTATCAATGTCCAGTCCCGTCTATGTAAGTCAGGAAACACTCAGTTAAGCGATAGTAGGTTTACTGAGGACAGAAGAGGACTCCTTGGAAGCACACGAAAAACGCAGTCCCATACTTTTATTTGATTATCAGAAACACGATGTGCGAAAAAGTGAAATTTAATAAACTATCATTTTTAAACCACAATACACGCCAAATACACACTTTTTACAATAATCAAACAAAATCAACACAATAATCATTACAATAATCAACTGAACTTCACTTCTCAAGTTCCCGCCAAAAAGTCTAGGTACATAGTACAAAAATTATTTGTACTCAAAGAAGTATATTTTAAACCAAAAATATCATTTTATTCCAAAATGAAAGCTCCCAAAACATATTTTCTAATTAGTGACTATTATTTTATTTGGGCCCCAAATTACTAGGACCCCCAAACTTAGGGGCACAATTGAGGCAAAAAATTTTACTCGTATTTGAGGATCATGTAGATTATAAGGAATTTTATATACGTTTTCTGTAAGTACTCTGTTTTTAGCCCCGTTGGATTGTGTATACAAGCTCGGGGTACGTTCATTGGAACGTGACACTCGACAACGTCACGTCAGTCCGTGTTCCGATTAGCCTGCGGGACCATTGAAACTCGGATAAATGTCCGATTAAACCATCGATTCCCATTGGCGAGCGATCGACAGTCACTCCTTTCAGAATATTTCAGCACACTAACGAGCCATTATAATGAAACGGGGTGGAAGCAATTACAGAATTTGAAACAGTTTTTATATATTTTTTAAATATTGACAAAATATGACGTTACATTGTTCATTGTAAAACTTAGGACAATGATGATTCACTTTTATATTTAATTCTATTTAACTGACAACCCTTAAATTGTTTACAAAATTATTCAAAACATTGTAAAAACGCACCGATAAATCGGTGGCGTTCCAAATTGCGATTTGTTTCTACATATACGAGTATATTCACATCAAATAGCTTTATTGTCGTCGGTTTGTATGTACTCCACTGGAGGGCATCGTCTTGTTATTAATTTTGCACATTTATCGCATTTGGTCATACCTACTTGTACTAGAAATGTGAAGTTAGAAAAATAACTATTGAGCCGCCGCGAGTGACAGAGAGTGAATCCAAGCTTAAAAGTGAAAAGTGAATGTATATATATATATATTTTTTATAGACAAGTGGGCGGACGAACAAGCGGTCCCACGTGATGGTAAGTGTTAGCGCCGCCCATGGACACCTGTAACACCAGGGGGCATGCGGGTGCGCCGCCGACCTTGCAAAATCCTATTCACAGCTTTCTTGAAGAACCCCACATCGAAGCTTAATGGAAAGACCTCTTGAGGCAGTTCGTTCCACAGCCTACGAGTATACACGCATTGTATACGTGCATTGTTTCACGATGATGATTAATTAGTACTACCGAGTTTAAAACCCAAATACTTGTAGATGCATAGCCAAAACAACTAATCAATTATTCTGACCAAACAAGCAATTTAGAAGCGATTCATATTTAATGTAAAGAAGTAAGTCGTCACGCCTACTCCCACGTGAGAGACATCCATAAGAGGATTACCCGAAATCGGAAAACTTATCAACTGTGTCGAGTACACACACTTGCGAGCAGATGTTTCAATTTCTTAACTTTATTGTACCACGTTTTATGTTATTGCTCATACATACAAAATGCAACGTGTCTCACCCCGCAAACATTTGCTTAGAACTTTGAAGCTGTTTACTCAGCGTATTTGTTGCCTCCAGGGAGTAAAACAAGGAAACTGAGGTGATGTCTAGTTCATGTGTATACTTTAATGTTTCTTGTAGTTTTTAGCACTTTGAGCAAGCTTGGCCCGACAAAGCCACTGATACAAAGAGAACAATTGAAGCTTGATACGTTAAACTAATATGGAAATCATGTAGCGAGACCAGGTGACTGCAGATAGGAATAGGAACAAAAGGCTGCCGTGTCAGATCTTTTTGTCTTTTCATCGCATCTCATTCAATCTCATGCTATTAAATAGAATGGAATCGTATCCCTATTTAATATTCTTTCCAATCCTTTCACAAAACAAAGCTAGGCCTAAAACCAAAGGTAGGTAGCATATTTGTGTTAATTAGCGTTTTACCAGCAGAATGTTTGGCGGATGAACTGTCAGCAAACGGTCAACGTATAACCATCGGTACCTTAATACGCTAGTAATAAGGATCGAAGAGGAGGAAAAATTATCCGTGGATCCCACCGGTGGAGCCTGATTGTGGATCCATGTGAACGGAGGCAGAATACACAGACCAAAATTCTACAAACTACTGTTTTGGATCTCGACTGATTTTTGATTGGAGAAGAAAAAAATTCTCGATTTCGTTTTTTTAAATTATAGCCGCCGTTTTAGATTTATTTCAAAAATATATATCTTATGACACACGGTATCAAGACGAATAGATTGATACCTCATTTGTTAAAATCGGCCCAGTAATTTAGGAGCTATGGTGGAGCATCCATACATAACCACATACACACATATATATAGGCTGGCAAATTCATAACCCTTTCTTTCTTTCTTTTTGGCTTCGCTTCAGTCGGGTAAAATATATGAAAATATGCTCACTCGGCTGAAATGCGGCTCGCATGCGTCAAAGATAAAGTGTTTAGTGTAGTGGGTGCTTGGGTGTACATCGCGGCTGTCACACGCTCGAGTAGCTGTTTGATGATGGATGAGTCGATCACGAGCCGGCGCTTACTTGCAGTTATCGAGTAGATTATATTACAGAAAATTATACTTATATGTTAACGGTCGGTACATAACTAGTTTCATCCGGGAGAAGTCGGATTTTGAACAGATTCCTTTATAGTATCTGTTATAATTTTATCCTGATTTAAATAAAATGGCTTAGTTGTCACTGATAGTTAGGGCCATTGCTCCGTGAGACCAATCGGAAAAATATATTATTTTCAGTGTAAGAAACACACAAATCGTGTGAGGCCACTAGATGTCAGTGGCCCCCTACCACATCCGCGGCAATAAATATACATTTAATACACCTTCCAAACTACATATCTAAATCACAAGTAAATCGATAACAAAAATAAATAATTATAATTAATAATAATTATTAATAATAAAATAGACATAGGCAAGTTACAAACAAAGAAATGTTTTTTTTTATAGAAAGAAGGTGGCAAACGAACATACAAGCCATCTGGTGGGAAGTGGATACTGTAGCCCATGGATACCCGCGGTATATGCCAACCTCAGTCCAGACAAACATTGGCACGCCCCCGGATGCGCTGACTACCTTTGTTGATGTCAGAATAGATTTGGAGAAAAGGTTGTGGAAATGGAAAGGAATAGGATAGGACGGGATGGGGAATGGGCTTTGGCATATCTCACTCACTACCGAAACATGTATGTTCATTGGGGAATTTAATAAAGTAGGAAATGCAGTACATTCCAAGGTAGTATTCTGTGAGAGAGAGTTAACGAGACCAGTAGAGTACGCCCAGCGGCTGTTGGACTGCACCGTGCACCTCCCTCCAAAATGTAAATAAAAATACCCACCATCAAATGTTACAACATTAATTGGGTTTTAAGTTTAATATTTCGAATATTTTACAACAACAAAGGGATTTAAGATCAAAAACACTTAAGAATGGAGAGACCTTGGAATATGAAGCACTTAACCAAATAACTAAACTGCTATTGATTTCCATTTTTTCGGAGTTTTGATAACTTTTACAGGCGAGAAAAATCAACTCCGATGAGGCAGTCCAAAACGCCTGAACAGAGAATTCATCGATTTCCTTCCCCAGGAGTTCCATAGCACCAATCAATCAACTTCTGCACCAAAGATGCATCAATCAATTTCCATTAAAATTGCAAAAGTGCATTGATAACAGTAGATCGATTAATTAACTACTTCGATTAATTAAATAAATAATTTTCATACAAAAAAAATGTTTTTTTTGTTTCATATAAAACGGTTATTTCATAGATATTTACTAGAAGATTCATAGATTCATAGATATTTCATACCTGAATATTCTCTAGAAGTAGTAAGATAATTAGCATAAAATGAAAAGTATGTAAATCTTGTACAAATCACCTTAAAAGTGTAAAGTGTAAACACTTAAAAGCGATCTATATCGAAAAAGTATTAAAAAATAGTATATGTTTGTTTGATAAGGCTGCGTTCCAAAACATCAGATAATTAATCGCCTGACAATCTAATATGCCGTATAAAGAGCAATAAAGAGATGCATTTAAGTTTAAATTGTCAAACAATGATTTTCACATGTTTTGGAACGCAGACTACATTCAGCTTATAGTTCGTGATACGGATTAATAGATACACAGCATAGTTTTTATACTAATCTCATATAGCCGAAGTCGCGGAAAAGAGTAAAGCTGTTGCTTAGTAAAGTAAAGTAAAGCGAGGAGATTACATCAACATTTCAGCAAACGAATCAATGGCACCGGTCGAGTCCCATGAATGGTAAAGTAGATGCACTTTAATCTGCAAGCTTTAATGTACATTTGTAAACACGTTTCACAACCTGTTGAATGTGTAATTTAGGCTTTAGTTTAAATGTATTCACTATTAGTTTATTAATGTATTGAGTGTTCATTGTTAGTTTGCTACAAGAGGTGCGTCAACAGTAAAAGTTTTGTTTGATCACATATATAGGGTTATCCATTTAGTGGTTTCTAAACCGCCGGTCTGGCAAGGCTGTCAGCTGTTAAATATCTGTCATCTGAAGTGTCATTTATTTAGTGAAAGGTTTGCCATTTACGAATATGAATCGTTTAACAACCGAAGAACGCGTAAAAATAGTTAAAACTTAGTACAAAAGTGGTGGTTCAAACGTGGCCACTTTTCGAGCATTACGGGGTGATTATGGTCGTCATAATCGACCTACTGTGCAAGGAATTGGCAAGATTATAAAGAAATTTGAAGAGACTGGAAGCGTTACAGATGTGGTCAGGCCTGTGCATCATCGCAATATGCGCACTGCCGAAAATATCGCTTCTGTTAGTGAAAGTGTGGCGGATAATCCGAATTTGTCGATTCCACGGCGTTCTCAGCAATTGGGCCTATCTTACGGCTCATTATGGCGTATTTTGCATTTGGATTTGCACGTCCATCCATATAAAGTCCAACTCACGCAACAATTAAAGCCGGCTGACCATTCACAACGCTGTGATATGCTGATTGGGTGCTAGAGCAACAGGCTTTCAATGCTGATTTTTCGAACAAAATTTTCTTCAGCGATGAAGCTCATTTCTCACTCGGTAGTTACGTCAACAAGCAAAATTGTCGCATATGGGGCTCGGAGAACCCAGAAGTGATTGTGGAAAAGCCATTGCATCCGGAAAAAGTGACTGTTTGGTGCGCATTATGGTCCGGAGGTGTCAATGGGCCGTATTTTTTCGAAAATGACGCTGGAAGAACCGTTACCGTCAATTCAGAGCGCTATGGCCGTATGATAAGCGACTTTTTTGGCCTGCAATTGAAGATTATGAACTGGACGATATGTGGTTTCAACAAGACGGTGCCACGAGCCACACAACACCACCGATATTGGCTTTATTGCATGGGAAGTTTCCAGAACGCGTAATTTCACGTTTTGGCGACGTCAATTGGCCACCAAGATCATGCGATTTGACGCCGTTAGACTTTTTTTTTGTGAGGCTACGTCAAAGACCGTGTCTACGTGGATAATCCCCTAACGTTGGAGCATTTGACAACCAACATTCGTCAAGTTATCGCCGAGATACCGCCCGAAATGTGCGAAAAAGTGGTCGAAAACTACCTCAAAATGATCGACTGCTGCAACCAATCTAGAGGCGGTCATTTAAATGACATTGTATTTCGTACGTAATGGCAAGGTCCAAGCATTATAATGAAATAAAAGTTTCATCGAAATCATAGCTTTATGTGTGTTTTATTTAACTTTACTTTTGAAACCGAAAAATGGATAACCCAACCATATTTTTTTAAAAGGAAAATTGTCGATAAGGTGATGTTGGGAAAATGATATTTTGATATATTTTTGGACCAGAAACTGACATCATGATAATAAAAGATATCATCGTTTCTAGAATTGTATGACACACGCATACATAAACACACGGAATGTGGTTAAAGAAAGGTGACTGTCTTTAATCGTTCAGTCCATTTGGCCGGAGGGTGACTCATATTATTACGTTTCAGCTCCATTATCGATTCCTAATGTGACATATCTATTCAAAGCGTAGCGGTAATGCACCGGTGACAGTGATGTATACAGCATACGTCGTGTCTGGGGTGCGAAGTGTCGACGCGTGGGGTGACACGTTAAGAAGATTATTATGTACTCACTTACTATACCGTGTAGAGACTTGAGATTAGAACGCTCCACGTTTTTGAGGTGGAGGATTGTGTTATGATGTACTTCGTTTAGATGTAGCGTAATTGTGATAGGTGATATGTTTCAAATTCTGCAAATTGTACTTTATAGGTACATAGTAAGAATTCCGTGATTGACAAATCACCGGACCGTTAAGTTGTTGACATTGTGATGTAAAAATACAATTTGTAAAAAAATATCTGCTATAGGGTAAAACGAAGGAAATTTTAAGTCATTATTTTTCCCATTCCCCGAAAATGCGTTGCCAAAGTATGTTATTGTGCATTTTACACTTTTTCTCTTTAAAAAATCTCTAAGAAAGGAAAAAGAATAAAATAATGAAATCTAAAGAAAAGACTTAAGCCAGTCAAGTCACCTTTGACCTTTTATTGTTTGTGGTATGCAGAAATCCCAACGCGGCCGTACAGATTAATATCGATAGTAATATTTATACAGAATGTATGTTATACAGAATAATATTTATCCAAACAATTTTTGAAGCTTGATACGATAGATATCACGAAACATAATAAGACTAATGTTACAAATTTTTATGTAAAATTAGATTTTTTTTAGGAAATTTGTGCGGAAAATTTAGTAATAAGCTATAATCAGATTTTTCAAATTTTTACGACAATGAACTCAGAATCATGAATGAAATTCTTCATGAATAAAATGGCCTCAGGTTTGGAATAGTCGGACACATTTTATTTTATTTACTCTTAATTAAATTAGTTCACCTATTCTGTTAGTCTTAATTATTAATCATACGTTGAGTTATTATATTACTTGTTATTTTTACAAGCTTTTATTTAACTTCACCTGTTTGGGACAAATCTTGCAAGCCAAATTTGAACCACTTCCTCTAAACTTACGACTTTGAAATTTTGTATGCTTGTTCAGTTCTGATGACAATATACTAAAATGATAGAAATAACCTGATGCTGCAGCCAGGATTGTCTCCTCACGAGGGCACTCCTCAACGGTTAGTAGCATGCACATGAAACTTTGCAAAACAAAACATGACTTTCTACCATAATGATGCGTTACTTGAAATAGATCGATTGAGAAATATTTCTAACTAAAAAGGTGTAAATAAAATAATATAAAAAAAACGTTTTAACGTTTTTATTTATTCGTTTTAGTACATGGTTTGCATAAAAGCTTGTTTTTAAAAACGTTTTTTTAATATTATTTTATATTTATTCTTAATTAAATTAGTTCACCTATTCTGTTACTCTTAATTATTAATTAATTGTCATTAACTGCGGATAAAGTAAAAGGTTATTTATGAACCAGCTCTGAATAGAATTTAGAATCTGAATCCTATATACCTTGGAGAGGCAGGCGACCAGAGGCGGCGATAGCCACTTACCATCACATGGGCCGTTTTTCAGTCTGCCTTCCTACAAAAAATCATGAAATGGGGATGTTGTACATACTCAGCTTCTTCGATAGTTTCCGACATGGCGAGGAAGACACAGTTGAACAGGATGGTGGCCATGACGATGTAGTCGAAGAACTGATTGGTGGAGAGGTAGACGCATGCGCGACGCACCGATGACCAGGGCGACCACCAGAACAGCGACCGCGTCGCCGTGAACCGGTGGATGTAGTTCTTGCGAAATCGCTTTGATACCACGCAGAACGTCTGAAACAATCAAGAGTAATTTGATTAGAATTATTTATACACGTTTATAATCTGTTCGATGCCTATAAGTCGAGGATACACGATGAAAGGTCGATGTAGATAGAACCCATTGTTGATAAGGAGGTTGATAAGTTGTTAAGAATCGTTCCATATCCGATTGTAACTTTTTATACGATTAAATTATTTTTTTACGGATTAGCACGCTGTAATGGCTCATGACAAGTGTCAAGTGATGCACTATCAGGTGGTGATGTGTGAGATGTGTCAGGAGTTGATGTCAATAGCAACAGCAAAAACAACCAATTCAGTGAGGTTGGCATAACTTCAATGGCATCATTATTTTCATCTAACTGTCTTCAGACACTGACGTAGACTGCTTCAGTTTATTGTTATATAAAATCTTTATTTTGTTTCTTGTCTAAGCATAACAATTTTACTTTACCACTTTCCCACAAGACAAAACATGCTTTTAATTTTTTAAACAAAACAAGTTGAACAACGATAGTTTTAAGACATGAATACCAGCGCATAAATCTTACTAAAAAACCTTAAGTGGCTTCAATTCAGCGCAGAGACTCACTAAGCTCACTGCAAAGCTAAAATCTTTTTTGTCTTCAACATTTCGCGAGGAATTTCGAGTACAAGATTTTTAAACAAAACTAAATCTGTATGAAATGTTGATATGGCAATTTTGTAAAGAAAGAAAAAAAATCTTTTATTAGAGGATATTCTATTAATTGTTTAAGGATATTTTTAAAACCTAGTGATAAATATGAATTTTAAGGATATAGAGTTAAGTATTTATTCGTGGACCATATATATGTAGTTATTACGACGCCAACACTGGCAATTTTTAAATTAATAAAAAAGGGTGATTAAAGACGTTGACAGTAACAGTTTTTGACGTTGACAGTTTTTGTAGTTCGACGTGAGCAAGTCTTTCGATTTTATTTTTACAAAATATTTTACGAATTACTAGCGATGCCCGTGACTTCGTGCGCGCAGACGTTAAAGTATGAGAAATTTATAATTAAGCTGATTGTTTTAGGCCATATGGCTCTATATTATTCGTACTTAGCACAGCAGCGATTTAAAAAAAAATACTGACACGATTTGTCTGTACATTAACACCGATTTGTCGCTCAGAAAATAACTACTAGTCAAGTGACTTTATTGGGCCATTTTGCCATTAAATCTAGCGACTAACTGAAAATGAAATGAAAGGGAAGATCAAATAACAATTATGTCATCAGATAACAAAAAGGTAGCTGCTAAATATTATCTTTCGTTTCCTAACTTACCAACGATTTCTGTAATTAACGACCACAATTTACGCAATTAACAATTTTAATTACTTCACTAATTCAATCGTTTTCGCTGCGGCATCAAACTCCGCGTCTCCTCCAATGGGAACGTGGATGCAATTGTGCGCAAATTGCGGTTTTGTTATCTTTTAATAGCTTTAATCGTGCAATTTGGGTAACGAGGCATTGCAGCTATTAGACTTGCTAAATACTTTGTAAATGGGAATTTAAAGTGTTAATGGGATAGAAAAGAAACATATTGCGCAGCTGACTTATCGCCTATTATGTTATAAGGTTGACATCAGCCAACCTAGCGTCCTTACAATTATAAATATTTGTGAGTTCGTTAGCGTTATTATAATGAAATCATATTCGTTGCCCTAACTTAGAGAACAGGCTTGTTTGTTTTACAAGGCTGTATTTGCGGTTTGCGCCACCAAGCTATCTATTAAACAAGCTGATAATGAGCTACAAAAAATTTTATTCGTTTAAACGTTATTATCTAGTATGCATTAATTGACGTATTAATCATAGTTTCGATTTTTGTAATAAATTGTTATAAAAAATAAATTATTGATAAAGGTTTGCATGTTTTCAACTTTTGTGTGACATTCTGATATTTTAATTACCCAAATACGAGTATCTTAGAACAAGAATTATAACAGACAGTCATCATTCCAAATACGAAAAAATTGAATACAGATTTCCATAGCAATTAAACAACTTTAACGGTTTAAATCGCGTATATTTGACATTATTTATATCCCGACGTTTCGAACACTTTGCAGTGGACGTGGTCACGGGGTGACTAATTGATTTTATTTGTCACTTGAGTTATTAAGAAATTATTTGGACTACCGTCTGAATTTTTTTTTTTTGAACTACCGTCTGGATTTTTTAATCATAACATTCCCTATGCACGCAGTATTCACTCACGGTGTCCAGAGGTCTTGCAGTATTGCGTTGGCCTTGGGATTTAATTAATTTAATGACTGGATCCCAAGCCGGTTAAATTAATTAAATTATTATTAATCCAAACTCAAGTGACAAATAAAATCAATTAGTCGCCCCGTGACCACGTCCACTGCAAAGTGTTCGAAACGTCGGGATATAAATAATGTCAAATATACGCGATTTAAACCGTTAAAGTTGTTTAATTGCTATGTATAGTAATCGCGAAAACCTAAGAAAATATTACAGATTTCCATCTCAATATTCATTTTATAACAAGTTAGCGACGATAATTTAGTAAGTATTAATTTAGTACGATTATCAAGTATGTATATTATTATGAAAACAGGAATTATTATAAGGTTGAATGATATGATTAAGTATCTGCAGTCAAAATCACTAAAATAAAAGCCTTATAAAATGCGTGAGGCAACATAGTAACTATAAATGGGTTGAGCGCGCCCTCTTTCAAACGCAGCCTGTTCTTTATTCAGCGGCGAGGGTGACGCAGTGCGGAGTCATCTGCCCCGCCGCCTCCGACCTCTGACGCAATATATACAGGATCAGTAGGGAGTGTTTGAGTAATACTGTATAGGTTGGCGTTATTTCAGTGTTACATTATAAAGATATTATATTAAACATACGGTAGTTGATTTGTTCTTGAAATTGTTATGTTATAAGCCTAAAAAAACAATTATTCAACTACTAGAGAAGAAAACATACCTACCCATAAATTTTTATTCACTTGAAAATTAATCTTGACAATATTTGAGGTTAATGACTACTATATTAGTGATATCATTAGCAGAATAGCGTGATCTAGAACTTGAACTCGTTTCTAAGTTATAAGTCATGTTACATATTGTGATATTTTGATTTTACAAATCAATCTCTAGTAATTAAAGTTCTTAATTAAATAACTGCTTAAAAGTGTAAAATACCTTATCATAATAAGTGTATCAGTCGTACGGCGCATGCGCTAATCCAGTGAATTTATATCTCTTTTGTTATAACATGTATACAAATAATACAAAATAATACAATACAAAGTTGCTGGTGTAGCGATTGAGTAATTTTGATAAATTGGCAGGTTTTTAATTTACTTTAACTGTGTTCTCTACACACTACATTACACACTACATACAAAACACAGCTATTTACGCTATTTTACGGCTGTTGAAGTGCGCTTCTTTGCGCAGTCACCGGTGCGACGGTTATGAATTTTGAGCAGTTACGGAATGTCATAATATAACATACTTTCTACATATAATTGTTCAATAAAATTTAAATAAATATGTGGGAGATATATCTATTACAGTTTAAATTTTTCTTTTTAATTTCAATAAAGCCACAGACAATACGTGCGAGTAGTTATTGTTTGTCAAGCACGTGTTCGGTCATCTACTTCTCCACCTGTAGGTCTCCCACTATAAAAGGCGCTCGCCAGATGTCGACAGATCCTCGCGCGACCTTGTAGTGCGTTCGGACAATACCACACATGGGGTTTCCAACATACACGGATTAGACACATAAGTCGCCGACTTACTAACATGTCCGGCAACAATTAAAGTTAATTAGTGCCTCGCGGAATCCGAGGGGATACAAAAACAAATTAGAATCGTAATGCAAACATGTAGTCTACTGTCATTCCAGGAATCACCGTCTAAACAACTATCTCTACTATCATTATGTAGGGAATATAGTGAATCTTATTATTTGAAATAAGTTAATGGTACCTAAATGGTAATTACATCACCTCTGAAAAAGTGTACTTGCCAACCCCTTTGGCTAGAGTGGCGTTTTAAGGCCATTAATCGCTCATGCACGAGTGAAAGGGCTAATTGCAAATGGTAAATGCCAGTAAGAAAGGAAGTTTTCACTTTTTTATAGAAAGAAGTTAGCAGACGAGCGGATAAGGTGGTAAGACGGCATAAAAAATGGTCACCACCATACTTTCTACTGTCTTTCTATAAAAAAGTCAAATAAAAGTATCAAATATAATAAAAGTCAAATATATTCTAATAAAATGTCAAAGTTTCAGTTTGTGAGGTAAGTTGACTAGTTAATATTAACTAGTTAAGAAGGTAGTTCATCGATCAATGAACACTATTTAATAAATATTAAAAACAAAAATAAATATTAGAATGGCGAATGGCACAATTTTCCAGCGTGCGGATTTTCTCGCGATGTTTTTCCGTGGAGCTTTAATTTTTTTATTAACTATACTTACGTCTACGCACTATGTCCGCCCATTTCATTGGTCACCTATTGCTCTCCCGGGTTTGATGATAGAAATCACCTGAGGGGATAAGCACGCCTTTTGTATGTATTTTCTATTGTACCTAACTATGTTTATCATTTGTGGGTACAATAAAGTATATAAATAAATAAATAAATTGAAATTCAATGGCACGGACCGGTGACGTGAACGAACGTCCTCGCGTGATGGATTATGGTCCGAAAAACTTTATGATGATTTAATAAGAGAAGTCTACGCACCGTAGGACGTTAGAGACTGTTATCAATTAGCAGGTCGACAGTCAGTTCTCATTATGTGAATCAACCATTTACTTTATACATATTATCTTTATACTTCATTACATTTGCATTATATTCAAGCCGAATCCTTCTAAAATGTTAAATCAGGCTTAAACAATTTATTACTCTTCTAACTTCCTTGTCATGACGTAATCCACTCATCCTTCTTTGAAGAAATTTTCAAATTAAAATTTCCTCTATTAAAATTTGTAGCGAGGAGTTCGCACATTTTTTTTATATTCGCTTGTAAATGAGTTTGAGAATATAGCCGAGCATCAAGCCAATTAAGGCCAGTTGTTGTAAAACTGCATATGTATTTTACGTAACAAGACCACAGTCGAAAAAAAGGCTTAAAAGTTAAGTTGCCTACATGCCCATCTACTTTGTTGTGTCTCCTCTTAACAAAAGTGTGAGAGTTTTATGTGGTTAACATGGCCGAGGAAATGTTTCATACATAGAATAAATCTGAGGTTTTGCCGGGAATCTGTACGAATTCTATAAAGTTCTAATTAGTATTTTATTTAATAACCGCAAACCGCAACCAGCCTTTATTATCCACTGCATATCCACTTTATCGTCATTGTCTTGTGCACGAGGGATGTGAGATTTTAAAACGGCACGTTGACCAAACGGGTAGCCGAGTTCATTATTTTAGAGGTGATGTATCCCGAGTTTTGTTATTCCTTAGTCGCCTTTTACAACACCCACGGGAATAGATGGAGTGGCGCTATTCTATAGCCGGCCCACATCACACGCCCAGTATTCATTTTATATTATTTATTTGTATTTATAATTAATATAAGCATAAATAACAAATATAAGTGATAAATGAGTGTGAACACGATAAAACAACGAGTGCATGAACAAGTGACCGTGTAGTGTGTGGACTGCAATAAGCAAGCGTTATAATGGTGTAAAATCAGTGCGCATATTGTGTACTAGCATCGCGGGTCTCAGAGAGAAAGGAGTTGTCTAAATGAGGTTGCGCAAGGGGTAAAGAACTTCGGAAGAACTTCTGAGCATGCGCAGTAGAACCATATAATAAGGTTTGAACTCCTTTTTTCCAAGATTATGTGATGTTAGTTACATGCCTATTTATCATTATACAGTTATATAACGTTATGTTTTTATCTACTATATATAATAATGTTGTTGCAATATTATTGTAGACTAGTTCCCTTATTTTTCTTTATGTTAATGTTTATCTTTATTTCAATATTTATGTTTACCTTTAGCTTTCCATTTTTACATGTGAGTATGTCTAGGTTATAAGTTAGACCTTAAGCATAGTCTAGGAACAAATAAAAACTACGTTTGCTGTGTATTTTTATTTGTGGCCTTAAGCTGTGATTGGAAAGAGACAAAAACATAAAGTAGCAGACTAGATAGAAAAAGACAGAGAGTGGTGCCATCCAGCACCCGAGTCCCCAGACACTCTCTCGCACTGTTCCCAAACCCCCTTGCTAGTCCACGCGAGGGGTGAAGAAATAAAAGTTACCATTCATCAAAAGGGCTATCAATTTCTGTCTTCCACCATGGAAAATAGTTAGACTCTATGTGGAAAATGATAATTGACCTGTATGTATGTATATACCTTATAACCTGTATAAAATATTGATGAGCGATAAGTAAATAAATTCCTCAGGGAACGGGGGGATGGCAAGGCAACTAACTCACCGAATATGCTCGTGGCGCACACTTTAAAAATGCGGCACATTTTTAACTAACGAACAAGCATGCGCGCCCCAAATCTACAACTCAAAACTAGCATGCTCAACGAGTGAACGCACTTGCTCTTAAGCATACCCCTTTCCGCTTGTACAACATACCGCGTGCTCAAAAATCAACCAGCGTGCAATTTACAGCCATGCTTGTTTTGAGCATGCTCTTTTCTAGCAATGTCTCCATAGACATGCTAGTAGATAGCAACTGCTCATTAATAGCATGATTTTGTGCTACTAATGAGCATGTGTATCCGCACCTTTACGGATGATTTAGTAAGAAGAAGGTAATAAGATATGTGTGTATCTAGTGACATTGCCTAGTTGTCAATATTTGACGGAACGAAAATCGAAGCTGGGATATTCACAACAGCATATGCATAGAGTCATAGATTGACAACTGGGATATGCACTATCGGGTTTATCGAAATGGAATTCTTCATGCTTTGATTTTAATTCCAAAATAGATTGTCCGGTTTCCCGCCTGTAATTAAAACGGATAGTGTCTTAAATCCCGTTTTCGGTTTGAGGAAATGGTGCGTTAATTTCTCAACCTCAAAAGGAGGTTAATTAAGGTGATTATTATAGATAATTCTATGTGAGGGTAATTCTGTGGAGCGATCACGTGTACAACATGTAGTTACAGTCGACAACATGTACAAAATAATTCCATTCTAATCCATATTGAACAGTCAAGCGCGACTTGATCCAACAGGGACATTAATACAAAGACATTTAATGGTCAAAGGTCAAATAACTCGGTAAGTAAAATACGGATTTTTCAGATTTTATTAGCTCAGAGGTGAATAAGAACATTGATGAAAAAAGGATAACCGCCTGATCCTTGATGGATGCGAGGCCGGGACACTGACCCTGAAGAACCATGGGTTTCTTGTATCCGAACCAAAATACTCCATAGAGTTTTAGGTCTAGTAGAAAGAATGAAAGGAGATTGACATGTGGCAAGAATGGCAGTGAATAGGGCAGTGAGACGAGCACGCAAGGGTTGGCCACTCCATGTACCGATAAAAATACAGGACTGAAAAAGACCTGCCGGAAATCCGATTATCTGGATGGAAAGACTTCGTGCAGAACAGAAAATTGTAGTGTCTTTTGGTTACGGTGTCCAAGATCCACTTTGGGTTGCTGAGGCACAGGCCAAAGTAACTAGACAGATGTAATCGATCCTTTCCAGAAGCTTGAAATCATAGTTTATCTTCATGATTCTGAAATAATTAACATAATATATAATGCCGTGTATGCTGTAAGTATCGCTTCGAGAATCGTATTCAACTTTCTACAACAATGTTCTTGAAAAAAACATATTTTGTGTTTAAGTTTAACTCGAGTTGGGATAACGCCGCAAAGTTCGGTATCGTGTAGTTTGGTGGACACAGGTGGCACATTAGAGCAAGAGGAGTTATGAACAAGCGATGCGGTAACTTGTACGGTCGGGAAAGTTTATTTTATGTTTCACAAAGTAAAAGCCACAGGTAGGTGTGTAATTTTAGCGGTTATTTCATTTTACCACATCACGGAATAATTCAAGTCAGTAAAACACAAATGTAAACCAGTCTTATAGACAATTTGCAATGTTCTAACGCAACATACCACTGGATGAACATTGGTTCAGCCGTTTCAGAAAAAAGTGGTGACAAAGGAGTACACAAACACATCCCAAATGTATACCATTTCCGTTCGGTCGTGGGTAAAAATTGAAAATACATTATATAGAGATATAGCTACCAAAACGAATCGCGGTTTCGCGCGATCTAAATTGAATCTAAAGCTAATTGAATAATTGAATTAATTGAATCTTGTAAATAAATGAAGACAGCGGGCGTTTATATTTCATTAAACATCGTTTTAGACACGGCACGTGCAATTATGTTGATGATGTGTCGGTGAGTAGGTACAGTCGGCAACAGGTCGACATGTAGCCAAGTCAATGTGCTGTTACTAAGTTCTAACATCGAATGATTTTGATTATATTAGCGTTTTAGCGACTGTACTTTTATTTAGGAATCAGACAGTATTTATATAACATGCAATTTAACAGCGTTATACAGGGTTCGTAAAAATTTGATATTTATAATAAATATCAAAATATCCGATATTTGATATATATCGGATATATTAGGGTTAAAGTATGAAATTGCCGATTTGTACTGAAAAATATAAACTCGTTTTTTTCTAAAATGTAACATATTTATTTAATCAAAATATTTACCCTCATTATCTATACATTGTTGCCATCTAATCAGAAGTTCATTTATGCCTTTGCGATAGAACTCTGGGGATGTAGATTCGATAAACTGTGTGAAAGCATTTTGTGCTGCCTCTTGGGAAGAAATTTTTTTACCACGTAGACAATTGTCCAAATCACGAAAAAAATGGTAGTCCGTTGGAGCAAGGTCTGGCGAGTACGGAGGATGACGTATGGTTTCTAACTGCAGCTCCTGTAGAGTTACAACGGTTTCTCGTGCACCCATCCTGGTGGAGTGTCTAGAAATGTTCAGTTACAAGTGTCAACGACATATGTACACAAATTTCGAAGCTGATTTCTGTTTTAAATTCAGCTCCCTTTGTCGAGAAGTCGAAGTCGAATTGGTCGAAATTTAAATTTCTTTATTTAAACAGTGAAGTTTTTTCAAAAGCTTTTCAAAGTCAAAGTAAAATGCGAAGTAACTTTTAAAAATAATCTTCAACAAAACTTTAAAATACCTACTCTTTAACATAGAAATAGTCGAATTGGTCTTATAGCTTCAATAACTATTTGATGTAAAGCTCTCAATACTACTTAATATTGTTTTACCACTCTATACAAATAACTATACAGTAATGCTCTGTAATTATCATTAATACTATAATTCTATTAATTCCGCTTAATTCCATTAATTCAGCAATTATGCCAGGTATGCAGTCACAACCGCATATCGGGCACGCATGCAATATCACACGAATATCGAATTAATATAATTACAAGTACGAGTATCAAAAGCTATTATTATTATTATCATGGTAACTATTTTTGATTCCACTACAAGGCAATAGCCTCTCTTTACAATAGCCTCTAACAATAAACCAACAATAATTTGTGAACAGTTGTACTGAAAATATACCTTAGTATAAAAAGTAAATAAGTACTTAAATACACTTTATTGTACACCAAAAAGATACAACATTTGAATAAGTACGTATACAAAAAGAGTGTTTATCGCTAAAGAGATCTCTTCCAGGCAAGTAAGTGGCAGCCTTTGAACGGAAGATATATTCGAGGACAAGGATAACAGGTAGATGGTCCATAAGTCCATTGCGAGAATGAATTATCTACTATGTACTGTATATATACGTAAAACTATTGTTATAATAGATAGATACTTTAAGGAAGATATGTACCTACGTTTTATTTTTTTATGTACGAAGGCGGCAGACGAGCGTACAGTCCACCTGATGATAAGTGGATAGTGTCGCCCATAGACATCCGCGATACATGCCAACATTAATCCAGAATGAAAACGTTGGCACGCCCCCGGACGCGCTGACTACCTTTAGAGATATAGGAATAGATTTGGAGTATGGGGTTGGGAAAATGGGGAGGGACGGTATGGTAATGGGCTCTAGCACATCTCACTCACTACCGAAACACGTGCGTACATTGGGGAAATAAGATAAAGTGGGAAATCCAGTACATTTCAAGTTAGTCTTCTGTGAGAGAGGGGTAACGTGGCCAGTCGAGCGCGCCCAGCGGCTGTTGGATTGCGGCGTGCACTCTCCTCCTCAAAATGTACCTAAGTCTATTAAAAAGCGAAGTAGCATGTATAAAAGGGGAGTAGTAAATACATAGAATTATAGTAGTTCTCCGCACATAGTAATAATAGTTCGCCCAGAAACTTAAAACTGATATACTCTTAAGTCCAACAATCGGTAAACCACTAAAACCGTTTTCTAAAACCACCGAATCGATTTTCATACAATAATCAGATCACAGAAATAAACTAATAATTATAAAATTCGCATCAAAATCTGTTGAATTGTTTTTGAATTTATCGCGACCATACAGACAGATACTTTATTTTATGGGGTATATATATATATATTACTTGAATTCTTATAATGTTATGAAATTGTATGTGAACATAGCTGATTAGAATATCAATCGCTATTCGTTTTGCATCCTCTTGTAGTCGGAGGAATTTAAAATAGGTTGTTTTAATTAAAATAATATAGCACTTAATAGTAGGTCGTTTAGTAGCAACTTGGCATAATCATCAAACTGGGTCGCTTTGTATAATTCAGCGCTTTTACGTTACGAACACTTTCATATTCGCCGCTCAACATTATTATTTGGTTATTAAACGCCGCTTCCAACCTGACCCAAACCACAATTCAATATTTTGCGACACATACATTTTAGCCTTTAAATATGGCTAACAGATTGTTGAGTACTTTAATTCGTTTATTGTTTATGCGTTTCATAAACATGCAAAAAAAAGAGAATACAATAAACTGAGAGCAAGAAATTTTTTAGATATTGAAATGTTCCTGTCCAAATATTTGTCATATCAATTCTATATTAGAGCCTTAGTTTAATTACTTTAAATTAATTTAAATGTTCACCTATATTTTGTATCGCTGTTGGATTACCAATAGACAAATTAAATTTAAATGTTAATTGTAGTGTAAAGGATTAATCAAGGTAAGAAATAAATAGCCGTCGCTATAGATACTTGTAGATAAAAAAATGCTTAACATATTTGATATAACACTTAATATTGATATAACTTAATAGTGACTTTATTTACGTTTTTTTTTATTGTAAAGGTGGCAAACGGACGGCCCACGTGATGGTATGTGGCTACCGCCGCACATGGACACCTGACATGGGTTGCCGGCCTTGTAAAATCCTATTCGCAGCTTTCTTGAAGAACCCTATGTTGTAGCGTAACGAACTTTCAGCTTCTCGGTATAAACTGTCTTGATGACCGCTCTATGCGCAGATGACGACGATGACACGACAATGACAGGAGTTGCGATGGTAAAAACCCGAAGTAGAAAATTCCTCATTATACAGGCGGTGGAACACACAGAGGGACGCAACGTGCCTCCGGACTCAAAGTGGTTCTAGACCGCCTGTGGAGTGGGACTCTGCTATATTAACCACGTCGTATGATATAGATTGTGTCGTAAATATTCATAGTACCCTGACTTCTAACTCAGGTATACTTACCTGTGTTAGGATCAGTCTTATCCCTTTAGTCATATTATTAACAACTAAATAAAGTTCTGAAATCAAAAATGTACGATAGTCTTTCTGTGAATGATCCTCTCAATACAATAGACTAATTGAATGAAGCAACGTATCCAATAAGGTCAAAGTTCAGCTCCATTGCGCAACCTCCTAACCAGAAAGAAATTACGTGTAGGCGTGTTCGTTACTAGTCGGTTATGTCGATGTAATCAGGGTTCGGACCTTTTGGAATTAAATAACGTGTCAGTTACGTCACCACACGCTCTCAAATCATTGGAGAAATGTCGTGAAATAAGTCAGACATTCTTCACACAACATTACAGAAAGGTACAAACAGTCTTAGTTTAAAATATTGTGCTTAATTAGTGCCTTGCAGTTTGTAACCAAAATCCATACATACTTATACCTATAATATATATGCAGGTAAATTAAGATTTATAAATTAATATCTATTAGTTTATTCAAATACTTACATATACCTACATAATATGTATATATGTAAAAATAAAGTTATATTCAATACTATTTCCGTACCGATACATATTTATTATATTTTTTCTTGCTTATTATATCTTTGTATTTTATTATGAAATGTTTTGAAAACATCAGTCATGTCAAATGCAGTCAAGGTCAAAATGACTGATTTTTTTAATATATTCTAGTTGTATTTTATTTATCTGAACACCAAACAATTGCAAACAATAGTAATGTTAATCCGATGTTTAATTATATACAACGTAATCGTGAGGGTTTGTATTAATAAACATGCGTGTTAAATTGATACATGCTTATTCGATAAATGCAGTTTACATGCCGGGATGTATGTAACTGTAATGGTCCATGTAAAGTCGTCAAAAGTGACGTCCGAATGATGGACCTCATTTGTATTGTGTAGTTGATATGTTGCGGTTATCGACCATGTTGTATAATCTTTTTAAGTTTAAAATTGTTCTGTTTAATATAAATATTTCGTCATATATGAAATGAATTAACTGAAAGAATCGTAATCACATCGGAACTTATTGTATAACCAACGGTAGTTTATTCACACGTCAATTTAAGTATGAATATGCAATTGGATAAATTACGTGACGTTTGCAATGTTTTATTATTCAACCTGTTAAATACCACAAGTGATCATACCTTAATTTCGGTTTATTGAAAACCGAAAGAGGGTGAGCCCGTGAATTTATGTAAATTAGGGTATTTGAATTAAATGAAGTGACGAATGGGAAAGCTGGAAATCGGGGACATTTGATTACAATTATTGTCGAAATACAATCGTTCGAAATTGACCTCTTTGGTAGTCAATATTTAAAAAAAGGTGGTGTTGACATTTGCCAGTGGCAACACTACACGATCCCTTGCGCTTCGGTTCTCGCTTGGGACGGCCGCTCGGCGGTTAGACGCATTGAATAATAACGTATAAAATAATTTAAAGTGAAAAGTATAGTTTTGCCATCGGTTTCGCAACCTGTGAACTTGAGTGTGCTGATTGTAAGCGAGGACCTCCACGTCTCTACGACCTTCGGACACACCCTTTGCCGTTTTCGACGCAGCATACGCTTCAGGTAGATGCACTTCTGTTCTTTGGCATTGAGACTGATGGCAATTTGTTTTTGATTAGTTTTCTACTGCGCGTATCGCGCTTGATTGAGAGTCGGCCACAGGGGGCTGATTCTGAATAACAATAGTGTTGTAAAAATAAGAAAAATGAGCGCTGAGCGCTCAAATGCTAAGTCAGCGATAATTAAGAACCCTTAACTCTTAGACTCAAACTTTAACCTCAAGTGTTTAAAATATGTTAAATATTTTAAACATATGTTAAAACTCATCATATGTTAAAACGTTAAAATCTGGGTCTGTAATGCTCACGAGCGTGTAACGCTCTATCCTAAAAGATTAAGCGCTTATTTTTATAGCACTGTAATACAATCATATTATCAAATTAATATTTTTCAAAAAATCAAAGGTAATCAAATGCCTATTGGAAGAATGGATTTGGTGCCGTGAAATTTATTTATGTGGGTTTGAAGCGGTGATGTGAAGATAGCATGAAAGTGTGTGAGCGGAGAGTTAACGAATGGAGGGTGACAGGTGTGAAGTGAGAGAAGGAGTCGAGTCGATTCGATTCGGAGTCGAAAGGTGAATGTGCATTTAATCCTATCTCTTGCGTTACATACGTCGTTGAAAAAGTTTAGTAAGACATAAGGTGTTAATGTTAAGATAGACAAAAAAAAGTACGTTATTAAGGTGTTGAATATTCCATTTTGATTTGGCGCATTCCCTATATTTTTTTAACGTAAAAAGATTAGTATACGTCTTCACGTTTTCTGACCGCTCGCTTTACACCCACCCATCATCGCGCATTTCAAAGTTTCACCCGAAAACTGAAACAATCTAGAAACATTCCTGACTTAACAAAATTCTCATGACAGAAAGACTGTTCCCTAAGACTGACTTCATTAGTTATGCTCGTGTAAACCTTTGCTTCAAAGTAGCAGAATAAAAGACAGTCAGGCTAAAGCCGTAACAATGATGCTAGGGATTCGTGAAGGCATTTCATCGATGTGCGGGATACGTTTTATCATGTCGCCTGGAGTGAATTCGCTATGTAAATTGTAGTAGCAATAGATGCTGTTCCAGTAGCATATTTCAGAACTGCCTTTATGTTTTTTATACGCCTGCTTAGTTCACCAGATCTGGAATAGCCATTATTTTGACAGGTTTGTGACAGTGAAAATCATAAATACACATATAATAATAATAATAGTAAAAATAATAATAATAACTAGTGTGCGTACGTATTTAAAGCAAAATACAACACGACGAGCGCTGATTATATTCCTCTAGAATTATGTTAGGGTTTTTTTCCTAACTTCGTTTTTGGAGACAGTAAACTTTTCGCTGTTGTGTTGACCTTTATTGTAACCAGCCAGCCAGTGGGACATTACATGCACATTGTCTTGTGAATGACAGATGTGAAACCTTAACGCTGTCCAAACGGGTTGAAGAATCCAATATTTTAGAGGTTTGTATAGTTCCACAGGGCTTGTGGTAGCGGTTTTGTTATCACTTTTTACGACACCCGCGGGAAGAGATGGGATGGTGCTATTCCAAAGCCGGCCGGACACCGCGCGGTCCTTTATTACTTTAAACAATTGTCAATTATTACTAAACTTAAACTTTATTACTTTAAACATTATTACTTTAAACTTTATTACTTTAAACTTTATTACTTATAGTTATTACTTTAAACTATATTAACAATTTGCAAATATCGTTGTACTTTGTCATAAAATTACAATTCGCAAGCCTAATAATAAACAGTTTTAGCGAATTTTTGGTTTCCATCAAAAAATAGTATAATTATCTGTATGAGCTCTTTTTTTACAACAGTCAAAGTGTTTGCGACAGTTCAGTCAAATGTCCAGTAATGTTTGCGACAGTGATAACTAATTTCGTCTTTTATAAACCATCGATTTAATAATGAAATATAGCATTCCCTGTTGAAACTTAGACAATTGCACAATTATAAAACATAGTCTGATCTATAACATTATCATATTAAAATATAAAAAGCATTTCTGAGAGTTAAGTCTGAACTAAATGTTTTATACTTTAGCACAAAAATCGAATTTTGTACGATTAAGTGCAATAAAGTGTTTTAAATAAATAAAATAAAAAATAAATCAAAAATAGATTTTCAAATTTTTAGGTTAAAGTGACGTAACTTGTTCTTAAACGTTAAATTTATTAGCACCTAATTAAAAATCATTGTTATTTCAAACTGAATATACGAGTAAATACTTCAACCACGGGTAATTATAAAAAAAATTGTGGATTAATTCAATAAAATGAAAAATATAGCAATCTAAACTGGAGCCATGCTAATTACGAAAATTTTAAAATTATTTTCCACACAAAATTTTGAGTTGAGCCGGTTTATTATTAAGCGTGCGATTTGGTGCTCAAGGAAAACTACTGTTTGTTACTTATTCGCTTATGTAGTAAGCCTTGCGAGGGAGTTTCTTTTATTGTAAGGGCCCGGGGCATGACATGACCCCGGCCGCGTTATGCACGGACGCCATCCAACATATCATTGAAGCTTTATTATAATCGTGTATGAGATTGTCATGAATTTATTGTAAGGATTCAAAAACAGTTGCTCTCTAAATAAAGAAGGGAAAATATTTATAGTAACTTTGCGGTGTACATCCCAGGACTATTCCAGTACGTCATAAACTTAAATTGAACTTGCAGATAGGTCACACTGAAAATTTCCGGAACTGGCCACTTACATAAACAATATTTAAAAAATAATTACAATGTTTGTAAATGGAACTTTTTGGCTGTGGAATAAAGTTTGTTTCATCTAACAGTCCTTTTATTTTTAATTGAGGCGTCATTTAAAAAATTGCGTGTCTACATTACAATGTATTTAACTCGTAAAAATTTTCGCTGTATGATTTTGACAGTTTGTAACTTGACAGTTCAGCAGAGTCTCGCTCGGCTTCAATACTCATGACAATACTCATTTTACTGAGGTCAACCACGAAGGAGTGGAATAAATGTTATGGAAATTGGTTTATTCGTATGAAAAAGTATATTGACGCTCACGGAGAATATTTTGAGAAACAGTAAATTGATTTTTGGCCCTTCATGGTAATTTTTTCTTATTCATTGCGGAAACTTTCAGTGTGGCCCTCATATAACTCGTTCAAGAAAATGTTTTAAGATTCCCAACAGAAGTAATATTACTGGATAATCAACAATGTTTATTTATTCTCGCACACTATCTGTACACTTATTTATAAATACACTGAAATGCTAGACGCCATTAAAACGTCAAGTAAAATGGATACAGCTATTTCAAAGCTCTATGAAACGTCAAATGTTGCCGCACCAACACTCGATATACCTATGAGGAACTTACGTCACTCGGTCGCGTGTTTCTGCACTTCCAATTTCCGACACAATCCAAAGGTAATTCCACGACAATCATATTTCACAGGAATTGACACAAAGGTAAAATGGAAAAATAGGAAATAGTAGTGTACCTACGGTTCCGTTCCGTCACGAGCTCGTTCCGTATTGAATAAACGCGTTTCTGGCGCGAAACGACTAAAGTTTAACTTTTACACTTGTTGAAAGATTAAACGGTACATCATTCATTCCTGTGAAGAACTTCAGAATATATTAATAACATTTTAAAGTATTCAAATATATTCAGTAATAAGGTGATTAGGTGGAAATTATCAACAAACTTTGTTAATCTTCCAGCATCGGTTTAGTAGAAAATTAAGTTAATATTCTGCTGCAATAAAGTCCATTTTTTTAATATACATACTAAGTGAGTTTGATCTATTTTTTTTTTTGATGAAGTGTTGATTTGTTTTGATTCAATGGTTCAATGGTTTTGTTTGATTCAAACTTAATTAAAATATTAATTAAAATACTTAATCCGCCGCATAGGCGACCCGAAGTGGATTTTGACCTCCGCAACCAAAAGACGTCAAAGCTTTCTATCCTGTATGATCGGAATGGGTGGAAGGACTTCTACCCACGAACTATTGTATTTAAAATAACAACTATCAAGTTTACTTAACTGTAAAGTCGATTTATTGTAATAATTGTAGGAGAAAAAATAAATAAACATAAATCCTAAATAAATAAAGGAAAAAATTAAAATAAATAAAATAATATGATTAAATTTCTCGTATACCATCGAGTAGTTTATTTTGACAATTAAAAGTAATAAATTATGTGGCATGGTAAAAATATATAGAAATTAATGTGCGGAAATGCAACTTGTCGCTAGGTTCTACGTACCAATATGGATGAAAGACTATCATAACACAGAGACACACAAGAGAGACAAACATAGAGAGAGAGAGAGAGAGAGAGAGAGATTATTAAACATAGCACTATTATAAACATTTTATTCAGAGAAATTATCAATAAGTGAAAACATTTGTAATTTATCACACTATAAATTTATCAATGGGCTGGTTTTATCGGCGCGCCGGGTTTATCCGATCGGTAGCTGATCCGTGTAATTTGTAGCGGCCCAACACTTCATATGAAAGTAACAAATCTTATTTTTAACATGTCAGACTAAAGAACGACGTCAACTTTACTTGCGCAGCTTGTGAAAAGAATGTGTACTTATATCAATGAAATATTAATTTTGTTTATATGTCACTCAAGTAAGCAACTTGAGTGCGTGCTATCCGTATTGCATTGCGTATTGCGTATTGCATCCGTATTGCGTGAGTGCATTTTTATAAGCACGATTTGTATAATACAATTGTTTTTCTTTTTAATTATTGTACTTAAACTCATCTACCTGTGATGAAAATATTTATTTTCCCTGTACTCAAGGGTTGCCTGGCAGAGATCGCTTTTAACGATAAGATCGCCTTCTGTGCATCTTGTGTCTCCATTATCTGTCATTGTTTTGTTTTCGTGTGCAATAAAGAGTTTTATCTATCTATCTATTTCATCAATTTATCCGTAAGTCGTTTTAAGCATCTGTCTGGCTGTAGCTGAAAATCGGCGTTGTGAGGCTCTTTATCAAAGAGGGTTCTTTGGTGTTGTAGAGTTTAAGCTGAGCTACAGGCATGGTTGGTTGCAACAAAGTTGCCGCAGGACCGATAACTGATGGGGTAGGCAAGTCCTCGAGTGGTGGCCACATACCGGGAAGCGCAGTGTGAAACTCCTTCCGGCCACGGGAACCGACGTTTTGAAAAAGTTTGCCAGTAGCGGAAGATCGTGTGTGGTGGCAGGTCTTAAGGGAAACCTATATACAGCAGTGAAGATACATAGGCTAATAGTATGGTTGCGACGACTATCCGATTTATCAACGTGATAACTTATTCCTGTAATTTGTAAAGCTAAAACTACTGTCGCTTATAACAAAGATTAGGCAATCAAATAATAGCTGTTACACTGTCGAACACCCCCAAGAGTCAATGGGCTGGTTTCATTGCGGTGAGGTTACGGCGACTAGCCTGATTACACGCTTGATAACTCATCCGTGTAATTCGTAGCGCTCCAACAGTCAAGATGAAAGTAACTGTTCCGACTTTAAGGTACGCATTTTATTCACATAAATAATATTAGCCGAAATTACCAAACAACTTATTATCAAAATTTTCGTTTTCTTTATATTAATAAGTAGGATTTACGAATTACAAGTCGCAAGATTCGAATATTGGTCATAAAATAAGATCAAATTGATTTCTATAATACTGTGTACAAATTTAAACGTTGCTTAGTTGTTCATTCGGGATATACACAAGTTAACAGAATAAAAAAAAAGTTGTATAATCAAGTATAATTTAGACGCTTAAATTTTTAATTTAGAATCAACTTAAAAAGTAAGTACTTAAAAGGTATGCTACTCAATTTTCCTATACCATTTATATTAAGTAATAGGGGTTAAAGTGTGAAATTGCCGTTTCATAGTAATAGATACTTTGAATTGACATAAAACCTTCATGGTGTGAGATTTTCGAGTAAAACTTTTTTCACATGAGGTTCTTGTTTTAAAAAATGTGCAACATTCTATTTTCGACTTTCAATTGTTTTTTTTATTCAGCTTAGACGGGAAAGATGGATACTTCGAAAATCCGAGTAATCTTTGAATACGAGTTCCGACGCGGAACTAACGCGGCAGAAACGGCTCGCAATATCAATGCTGCGTTTGGAGAGGAGACTGCTAATGAACGAACCGTGCGTTTTTGGTTTAAACGCTTTCGTAATGGAAACTTCGACTTGAAGAACGAACCACGTGGAAGACCGCCCACACAGGTGAATAACGCTGAAGGAGATGGTGGAAGCCGATCCGAGTCAAACTACCCAGGAATTAGCGGCATGGTTTAAGGTTACGTTACCTACAATATTGACTCATTTGCATCAAATCAATAAGATAAAGAAATATGAAAAATGGGTGCCTCATGATTTGACTGATCTGCAGAAAGAAACGCGTGTTGAAACTTGCGTTGCCTTGTTGAATCGGTACAGAAATGAAGTGAATATTGGATCGAATTGCGACATTTGACGAAAAGTGGATTCTTTACGATAACCGAAAGCGAAAAATGCAATGGCTGACCCCAGGTCAAACGCCACAACAGTGCCCTAAGGGAAAGCTTACCAATAAAAAGGTAATGGTAACTGTTTGGTGGTCTATTCATGGTGTTATTCACTATAGCTTTCCCAGGTCTGGTCAAGCAATAACAGCAGATGTTTACTGTGTCGAACTTCGAACAATGATGGCGAAACTAGCAGTGAAACAGCCCCGACTCGTGAATCGATCTTCACCATTATTGCTCCATGATAACGCAAGACCTCACACTGCACGAGAGACCGTTGTAACTCTACAGGAGCTGCAGTTAGAAACCATACGTCATCCTCCGTACTCGCCAGACCTTACTCCAACGGACTACCATTTTTTTCGTGATTTGGACAATTTTTTACGTGGTAAAAAATTTTCTTCCCAAGAGGCAGTACAAAATGCTTTCACACAGTTTGTCGAATCTACATCCCCAGAGTTCTATCGTAAAGGCATAAATGAATTTCCGATTAGATGGCAACAATGTATAGATAATGAGGGTAAATATTTTGATTAAATAAATATGTTACATTTTAGAAAAAAACGAGTTCTAATTTTTCAATACAAATCGGCAATTTCATACTTTAACCCCTAATATTTACTTTGGTCCTTGTATGTAAGGTATGGAGTATTCTGGCGGCATTACCTCGCCAATGGTCAGTTGGTCCTGTCATAATAAAATAAGATTCCGGTTGGACGTACATTTGCAACTGGCAATCTAAAGATTAGATAAAATCTGAAGCTAGATTAGATCATGAATACAAACAATTAAATACAAAAATAGTTCCAATGTCGCGTCGTAATCAGCCTACTAAGCCAAGGGTTACTCCTGCAATGCTCAAATGTATTCGGCACGGGGATAATCTGCACTTAAAGGCCAAAAATATCCCTCGTAATGAAACGCTCTTTTTCTGCCATGGGGGGGGGGGGGGGGGGGGGACCGTAACCCGCCGCGCTGGTCCAGTGCGTGGTGGCGGGTCGCCAGAGCCTCGTTCGTTGGTCGGCAGGGTGCACCACGAACAAACGCTTAAATGGCGGACAATGGGGGAGGCCTATGTCCAGCAGTGGACGTCCAAAGGCTGAGATGATGATGATGATGATGATGAATGAAACGCTCCAAATATCATATTGAGGATATAGGGACTTCTATAGAAAGAAAGGTCCTGTACGGAAAGGAAACCGAACAAATTGCGAACGATGTTAGTAAATTTAGTATACTTCAGTGGTATAAGGGATTCGGGTCAAAAAGTTATCGATGATCAAGCCTAGATTCTTAACCTGCGAGGAATATGGTATAACTATATTGTTATAAAGAATGGGTCAATTTTCACTAAGCGGTGGGAACTGCCAAGTATAATTGATTGACACTCAGCTGGATTAACTGCAACTCCAAACTTACGAGTAGTTCACCACTCAGATATACGGCATAAGTCATAATTTAACTCATCCACTGCTTTGTTTAGTTCATCAACTTTAGCTTGAGCGTAGAGCTCAATTCATTAATTAGCAGAGCTTCATTAGTTAATGTTGAACTATACTCTGTTCGCGTTAAGAATGCAGTGAATCTGATTATTTTACCTCGACTACTATCTGTTCACGTTAAGACAGATAGTTTAATTATTTATCGTTTAATAAAACATATAAAAGGGAACCAAATGAACGGTAAATGAACATGCGTTCTTAACGCGAACAGATAGTAGTCGAGGTAAAATAATCAGATTCACTGCATTCTTAACGCGAACAGAGTATAGTTATAATGCATTAGAGTTCACATAATGTGTAATTAATGAAATTGTATATACTACAGATATGCATATCCAAGAGAGGTAGGTACCATTGGTACGCCATAATACAGGTTGCTCCTAGTGTGGGTGCCAATGGACTTCACTGTAATGCCTTAGCAATAGAATATATGTACTATGTATGTTAAACGATGCATGAATTATAAGAAAATAAATGATTTATTCAAATATAAATGGTTTGGTTGGGTCTGAGTGAGGTCTGTACGCCCTTGTATCTGTCTCTATACTCACGACACAGGGAATCCCAACTGTAGGCCATTGAGTGTAGTGGTATTTAGATATTCCATCAAGATTTTTTTTTAAATTTCAGCTTATTAAAATACTTCTATAAAGAGCAACATCAGAGATGGATGTACGAGTACTAGGCGCTTATGACACAGTAACAAGTAAGTCAAGAAGGCCGCTCACACGCATTGAAGAGTTTCTAAATTGTAGAGCTACTTAAAAGGAATCAAAGTGCCCTCTCGACGATGAATGAAGGCTCACTGAAGTGTTTCGCTTTTTTATGCGTTATTTGATGGCACTCTACATGATCGCCTTACGATCTCTCGAAATCGATAACCCTTAAGGAAATGGACCGAATTATATAGGAAGTACTTTGGGAAATCATAAGATCGAATATATTCGGCAATAACCCGTACATATAATAGCCGGAAGATAAATTCAGTAATTTCGGAATAAATTCACTTAATGTAACTATTTTTTTTTCATTACTTAATCTAGCTTTAGCTGTCTCTTGAATTCTCCAAAACACTTGTAATCTATGTAATAAAATAAAATGCAATAAAATCGTAATGAAGTCGTGTCTGTTCGTCTGAACGCCCATCACACAAAAACGTCGCAAAAACTTGGTATAATTATAACTTATGTGTAGGGTTAACCTTTGGGATAGTTTTTATCCAGATAAATTATAAAGTTCCCATGGGAATCAAGTTAACCACACATACTTTATCATCTACACGCACAAGTTGTGGGCACTGATAGTAAGTCAATAAAAATCAATCATAATGTGTACTGATATCAAATTAAATTACTTTACGGTCGTCAAATTACATTTTGTTTCTTTGTGAGATTCGTTTTTTTTACTAAAAAACTAAACTTTCTATGGTATTACTATTATTAGGAACATTTTTGTTAAATCGCAAGAGACAAAAATTAGAGTAAACTGTACTATTAAACTGCGATCAGATTAAACTGCACGAAACTTGTTGCATCGTCAACAAGCTACGCGCGTAGTGACTCTACGAGTCATACGCTACGCACGTAGCAGTTTTATAGAACTACTACAGTCGTAGCACATTCGTAGCACGATCAATGTACGGAAAAGTTAATAAATTGCCCGTCTTTTATAATCTTTGATAACTCTCTATATATAGATAAACTTAGCAATTTTTTCTCTATATTATATTAGCAACATCAACATAGAAAATGGAAGGAAAACATTTTTTCTCAACAAACAATACATGTCTTCATGTTTAAAGCAATTGTTTGAACCGTCACTCTTCATAACAGAGATATTTCTTTTATATCCGTTTCCTTGTTTACTTTGTACTAAAATTGAGAAAATAAAGGAAGTATTGTATATTTGAGTTATTTGATAATATAATGTATTGTGTTATATACTCATATATATATTTATAATAAGTATTTTTTTTACTTCATACGTAGTTTCATATCGATATAATAACCACTCGTGTCTACATAGACTGTCAATGCAAGATACACGACACGGACTGACATATAGTGTGTATATTTCCATGTACATTAAGCGGCAGTCGGTGTCATTTATACGATAGTTGATATGCGAACAGTAATTAGCATAGTATTTGTCATTTTTATATATTCCGTGACAAACGTTGTCACGTTGCTGCCTGCCTTTGGAGATTTAGGAATAGATTTGGAGAAAGAATTGACAAATATTTACAAATGAGATAAGACAGGATGGAAATGGGCTCTGATATATCTAACTCTTTGTTGAAGCATGTAGCTCCTGAATGGATTGAGGGAATAGGATAACGTGGGAAATGCAGCATATTTTAAGCCAGTCTTCTGTCTTTTTGGGAATTGCTGAAAGTTTACGTTATAATTTTGGAACTACTGTATCCATTTGGCTCATCTACGAACTTAATCGAGATCCAAACTACGATATTTTTATTCAGTATTTCATTTAAATCAGTTGAGAAATGCGCTCCCCAGTTTATCCATATTTTTTTGTCTCATGTATACATACATCTTTACATACTAAAGATGTGTACAGACTATTCCCGAAAAATGAAACTATGCATTTTATTCATAATTCTGAGTTCATTAACGAGAAAAATTTTCAAAGCTTATTTTTCAAACGTTATTCTTTTACTGGCAAGATGACTTTAGTGAATGGGATTAGTGATGCGATTTAGCGATTTTTTTCAAAATTTCAAAAGATTTTCTTCCGTATTAAGAAGATTTTGTCAAAATCTCCCAAATATTAACAAGAATATAAACATTTTATACATACATACATTTTTATACGCATACCCAAAAGTCATTCAATTTTAAGTACCAAAACTGCAAAACTGCATAACCCAAACTGTACAGACAGAACATCACAAGGGCTAACGCTAGGCCAGGATTGTGGGAAACAACAATTACCGCCGGAAGACAATAACAATTAACCACAGTCGCCATCTTTTACTAGATTCCTGAATTTTTACCGCGTCTCGAGCATTCCTTGCGTCCTGGTATGTCACTGGAGCCACGATTAAATTATTTCAGTAAAGTACATTCAAGAGCATAAATCGTATCGTTACATTTTTAAGTGAAAAATACCTGCTCCGATTTAACACTAAATTACTATAGTTAAAACTAACAACTTTTGATCAATGAATTTTTCCCGAACGTGATATTTTCAACAAAAAATATTTGTTTTAATTAAACGTATCAAACGCTAGCGGGCAAGCGTCTGGGCAAGCGGGTAGGTGAGTCCACTCTTTTAGAGTTCCTCAGGGCTTATGGTAGCCGTTTTATTATACCTTAGTCACCTTTTACGAGATTCACGGGAAGGGATGGGTGGTGCTATTCTATAACCGGCCGACAACAAACGGCACAACGTTGTGCGTATGTTTTCGCTTCACAGAGTAGAAGTTTTTTTTCAGTAAAATAAAGGTGTTTTTATTTTTCTTGGAATAAGATGCTGAATTTTAAAAAGTCATGGAACAAAAGTTATGTGTTAAGAGGATGCGTGTATGTATTTTTTATGTAACCCCGTATAATGAATTATACTTTTTTTATGTATTTTACTAGCTTATATTCAAAATTTTAGTCAACGGATCATTTTAGCAGAATCCAGATCAATATTTTTTTATTGTATTTATATTATTATGCCAACAAAATACAACATACACTGTATACCATAGTTGAGAGTTAAGCAAAAAACTGAATGGAACAGAGTTGAGGTGGCTTGCAATACAAGCACAAAAAGTTCGAGACCTGTTCAACCTATTTACAAAAGAATGACAACAGTATATGTATGACGTCAGCTAATCCTAATAAATTGTCACTAATGAATATTAATAAATGAATATAGATTTCTCGCTCGTCTTATTTCCACGCAAATACTATTGATTTTTTATTAATTCTAGTTAATAAATGGATTTGGATCGTTTGTATTACAATTGTATTGGATTTGTAGGATTAACACTTGAGGCAATTCTGTATTATGATATACTTATACTACTAAAATAATTTTAGGGTGTGTGATGATTAGGTATTAATATTAGTCATCGATGCGATCGCAACTAAAAACGGTGCTGCGGCTTTTGTTGCAGCAAATGCTACGTTATAGCCATCGGCATAGTAGCAACTGTTCGTAATATTCGTAATGATTTCTAAAGTATACATAAGTGTAGTACGTTGTAATCAACCCAATAAATTATTCATTCACTCATCCATTCAATTAATAACAATAAAAAAACTACAATGTAGTAATATGAAATCGTATTTTTCTTGTGACTGTACGCTGAGCCCACGGTGCACGGCAATCCCTTTAATAAGGGACATTTCTCATTTATTTTTACAAAAATAAACTCATTGCTGCCCACCACACACATTTCCCCTTTAGTGTATTATATGTCTTTGAGGACAGAGTTAAAATTTCCAAGCTGAATTCCTAAATTCTAAATTTAGCTCGTACATTTTTAATGTTCAGTTTATACATATGTATATCTATGCTTTTAGGTGGTCATTATCTTTATTTTATAGCAACACAATCGGCAGGACACTAGCTATATTCCATTTCAATTCAAATTTGTATTCACTTTCACATTTATTTATTAGTTCAATTTCATTTGGTATAAGTACTCAATATTCGGTATAAAAATTATGGAAGATAAAGGTATTCATTGAATATCGTTGATAGAAGCATAAGACACAATCTCATTTGAGTCTTTCTCGCATCCAGCTAACCTTAAGCTGTCCTTTTGTAGAGAGTAATGTAATGAATAAATGAAATAAATGTAGAATTGTAATGTAATAATGTATAAATAATAGAGAACAGTAATGGAAGCCTTTGTTAATTGAGCCTTATTAAACAGAGATGAGCTCTCCTATTATGGACTATGAAGAATTATCCGGTCGCTGCACTTGACCAGGTGCAGAAACCCAACCAGGACGAGAAGAAAGAAGCCCGTTTGTGACATAGAGGGAGCAATATAGCATATAATACCTATAGAAATTTTTTTATTAAAAAAGTAAACGAGAACTTGAAATTGAAAAAACTCGTAAAGTAATTGAACTTATTTTAGCACAATACACGAATAAAGTCGTAGGTAATATATTTAAATTAATTCGCTATGTGTAAACAGAATTATGAACACGTTCAATCAAGCCGTTGGAACCCTCAACTGGTAATCTGTACAAAGTTAATTACCATAAAACACATGCGCCTTTATTGTCACAATACTGAATCAACAGTAGAGTAACAACATGATTGAAAAAAGGCCTTGTAATATATTATGTGGCTTGTAATCTTTCATTAAGTTACTGACATATGTTCTAGTGTTATTTTTTAAATTATTTAGTTCTATTTATCTTTTTTTTTTTTAGATTAGTGGGCGGACGAGCAAGCGGTCCCACGTGGTGGTAAGTGTTACCGCCGCCCATGGGCACCTGCAACACCAGGGGGTATGCGGGTGCGCCGCCGACCTTGCAAAATCCTATTCACAGCTCTCTTGAAGAACCCCATATCGTAGCTCAATGGAAAGACCTTTTAATAACTTATTATCTCCTATTAGATATCTTAGACCTATTATCTCTTTTAATATCACATTTATTTGTATATCTTGTTTTTTTTTAATTTATTTGCAAGCATACGTTATACAAAAGATCTTTTTTACGTTATACAAATAAGGTTTCTTCAATTTTATCATCTAATTATCTTATTGCTTATACTTAAATAGTTTACTTTATGTATATTGTATATAGTATAAATGTATAATAATATGTATGTGGTTATATGTAATTACAAAAGTACACGTAAGTAACATGCTATACATATACAAGTAAATTCATCACCAATTATTTATTTTTAATGTAATAAAAAAACATGAAATATATGATAATTGAGGCACTCTAGTATGCGTGCTATTGTTTGACAAAAAAAAAAGTGATAAATCAAATTAATTTTAGCTTTTTATCCGTTCACAATAAGGAATATTTCGAATTAAAGGCAACGACAGTGGTCATTTTTGTTAAATGTATTAGAAAATCAACAATATGAGATAATATGTTTACAGAGGAATGATCTCAATATATACAGAAATAATGTTTTCTTGAAAAACAAAATAAACCGCGAATCACTCTGCAAGAGAGATTTTTTACAGTACAATAGAATAATTCATTTTTTAGTTTCATATAATAGTTTTAGTGTACTGATTGACATATTGAAATACTTTCACACAATTTGATTTTATTTTATTTTACACTAGCTGTTGCCCGTGACTTCGTTCGCGTGGTCTTCAAGTACTAATTCAGAAACCTTCGCAGGCGTGCGCACTACAACTCACCAAAGTTTCATTGCAATCGAATTAATGGTATAGGAACGCATACGGGACAAACAAAGAAACATTCATTTTTATATATATAGATAGATAAAACAACAGCATAACAACAGAATAATAATTACATTGTAAACAATCTCCAAACACATGCCTATTAATGATTCAACAAAAGATAAATGATTTTTCTAGGACCTTATATTTCGGAGTGTGCATGTTGATCGTCCATATGAAATCGTCCATATTGTTACATTGTGTACGGCTCACAGGATTTTTGAAGCTACAGCTCGATTCCGATTTACGGCCACGACAGAAATTAATGACGAAAACATTTAATTATTGCGCAACACGTTGTACGTCGGAATTTACGTCAGGTAGGGTTGTCAAAAACAATTTTATTGTCAGTAATAATATCACATAGCTAAGTGTATTGTTAGGTATAGATCTTTGCTTTTAACTTCACCGACTGAGGACCCGATTGTACCTGGAAATTTTTGATCATGACATAAAAACCAGTGGTAAAAAATTCCAAATAGAAAATCGGCACAAAATCGTATCAGACCAGTGGGTAATTCTCGAGATTAACACCAACAAATAGACAAACATAAGTAATCCAGTGTGTATTCGTATGTCACATAAATTTTTCAACAAAAAAGATATTAAAGCATCTAAAGGTAGGGTGCTAAAGGCGACCTCACTGTTACGTCATAATTTTATTATAATCACTTAGGCATTTAATACGTGCCAGCCCTTTGATCTGTGGAATACTAAAGCTCTAGCCACGAGTCTCGCATTCATCCATTGACCTAGGTGACACACTCCAACCCACGCGGACGGGCAGTGACGTCATAGCATTCTCCTTTTAATCAATATATTATATTTTTTGCTTAGAGATTTATGAATTAAGTATTATTATATATTCGAAAACTGGTGAAAGCCAATTCTATGATCTGCAGTCAAATTATAGCTACGCTCCACATAGTCAAATTATTATAGCTATTCATCCACTAGCTCACGAAGGCATGGTTTACTTTAAACTTCAGATACAAAAATATATCTCCAGAAACTAGTCTCGCCGTCCGTATATCTCCAGGCTCGCGGCAACAGATTGATTTTGTTGACTGAAGCAATGTTCAATAAGCGCTCTCTGTTGGTTGTGTCGCCCCAAATACGCCGTAAGAGTAGAGCCGCCCACGCGCATGGAATTTGTCATTGTCTGTGAAAGTCACTGTATGAATTACAGAGTTTTGGAATATTTTACAAGCAATGGCGAATCCCCGCGGTCACGTTCGTTCTGGCTATGTGTTTGGAGCTTAAAGATTAAACTTAACTTTGCAGAACAGCGACTTGTTGTAGTAGATATAAATTTTATTTTATTTCATTCTTTATTTGAAAGACAGTAGTATGATAAATAATATATACTATATATGTATATACCTTGATACAGCATAGGACAGACCTGCACGATATTCCCAGATATATACCTACCTACTTATTTTTTAGTATATATACTGTTTCTAGTTAATGGATAATTAATATTATTTGTAATACAAATTGTTATTGTAGATATAAATAGATAAGTAAGACACTTTTGCAAGCTTTTTGTATAGAACGAAGGCGGCACTCGAACGGACACTCCACCTGGTGATAACAGTCCAGAATAACAAACTAATTAGTATGGTGTTTACAGTTTCTACTCTAGGAACTGAATCTTCTGTACTTCTGTAACTGTAGTTATAAAGTTAATGTTACCCAACCTATGACGTAGTACAGGGCCGTCTTAAGTCTATTCTGCGCCGGGGTGCGGGAGTGTATCCTAAGACAGTCAAACATCCTATTGTGTATCCTATGACAGTCAAATATCCTATTGTGTATCCTATGACAGTCAAATATCCTATTGTGTATCCTATGACAGTCAAATATCCTATTGTGTAATTGTTTACTATAGCGTTATATTTTTTCATTACCTTTAAAAGGTGAGCGCCCGGGGTGCACCGCACCCCTTGCACCCCCTGGTAAAGACGGCCCTGACGTAGTACGTTATTGCTATTAGTATTCTGTTTCAGGTGTCACGCTCGCTCCGACTCACGCGGACGGGCGCTGACGTCACGCCGCCGCGCGCCGTGTCGCAGTGCCGCCGCCTCGCCTCGCCTCGCCTCGACTTGCCTATGTACACACGCACAGCAAACACGAAAATTGAATACGTTGGATTTATTTATCGCCTTTTTCTACGATTGAGTCAACGACGTCAGGGGTTATTACGTGTATCAATAAAACGATTTTTGTGTGTGTTCTGTGTCATAAATAGATTAAATGAATTGATTCTACTAATCGCACTAATATTGTAAATGCGAAAGTTTAGATGGTTGAATGTTTGTTACAATATGCAACCGTTGAACGAAACGATTTCGTCGAAACATACATTATCAGTGTTAACTGTTTAATATGAATGGTTTACAGAATAGCTACTCCATTTTAACATGCAGTCATAAACACACATGTTATGTTATTTCCCCAATGTACGTACCTACGTGTTTCGATAGTGAGTGAGATATGCCAGAGCCCATTTCCATCCGATCCTATCCCTCCCTATTTTCCCAACCTATTCCTTAATCTCAAAAGGTAGGCAGCGCATCCGGGGTCGTGCCAACGTCTGTCATTTTGCACTAATATTAGCTGTATCGCGGATGTCTATGGACGACAGTATCCACTTACCATCAGGTGGACTGTATGCTCGTCAGCCGCTTCTTTTCTATGAAAAAAACAAAAGAAACGTATAATCTCATTTTTATTAGTATATGTACTTGTCTATCTTCCTCTCGCTCAGACGTCATTGGGATTCGGCTGAAGTCTTTGTTCGGTCGTTCTCCTTAAGATTCGATGAGAAAATGGCGGCCGCCTTGTGCTTTAATGAAGATTTGAAATTTTAGTTTCTACATCATAACTTTGGTTATGACCCAAAACCCCCCGTGATTTACTAGGGGAGGCTTATGCCCTGCAGGGGGACGCTATAGCATGATTTCTAATCCAGATTATACCCATAATAATACTAATTGTTTTTGATTTGTTGAGTTTTTTTTTTATAGACTAATGGGCGGACGAGCAAGCGGTCCCACGTGATGGTAAGTGTTACCGCCGCCCATGGACACCTTTGCAGGTGTTTGCCTGTTTGGTGCAATGTTTGGTGTTGCCACCAGGGGGTATGCGCGCGCGCCGCCGACCTTGCAAAATCCTATTCACAGCTTTCTTGAAGAACCCCACATCGTAGCTTAATAGAAAGACCTTTTGAGGCAGTTCGTTCCACAGCCTACGGGTTCGCGGTATAAAATGGCTTCCAAGGAAATAGCTCCACCATTTCTAAATAATAGAGGATATTAACTTCTGTTATTAATGCCTGTTCTTAAGCAATTAGGTGAGGAAAATGTATGCAATGCATTACAACCAGCCCACAGCCAGTATCCAGTAACAGCCAGTGGATACAACCAGTATCCACTGATTGACGAATCCACTTTGTTAGAGGTTGTGTAATCCCTCGGGGTTTGTGGTGGCCGCTCTGTTATCCCTTAGTCGCGTTTTACGACACTCAAAAAAACTGTGATATAGGTATTAGGCATGGTCTCTACGCATCTCTTACTAAAATTAAAATTTATTTGAAAAAACACCTCCAGCTAAAATGTAAAAACAAAAATTATGACTACTGCAGACAGACACGGTGTATCCGTTCGTCCATTGGGAATTATCCACAAAATATAAAGTTACAACGTGGAGTTCGTGTATTGAGAATCAGCCGTCAAAGACGAAGTAGCTATATAGAATGTGGAACTAGAGGAAAGCATGTTGCGCATTACGAGTAAATACTATGCCAGACAAAGACAGAGATAATAATTATACAGAGCCCATTACCACCCCATCCTATCCTATCCCTCCCTATGTTCACAACCCTTTCTCCAAATCAATTCCTACATTTTAAAAGGTAGGCAGTGCATTCGGGGGTTGCCAGCGTTTGTCATTCTAGACTGATGTTGGCATGTATAAATGTCCACGGTCGACAGTACCCACTTACCATCAGGTGGGCTGTATGCTCGTCTGCCGCCTTCTTACTATAAAAATGACTGTAAATATTCTTACTTATCAGCTATCATAAGCCTTAAAAATATTTGTGTAAGCTCGCTTTTTATTAGTTAACTTTCACAGAGTTTGGAATGTAACTAAAGGTTATGCGATTCCGGTACATTAGCCGAAGAGATATATGTGCCTAAGTACAGTTATTTCACACACTATAATCGATTTATATTCACTTATTTTGAAATTTGCTTATGTCCGCGACTTCATTCGTATGGTCTACAATCTACATGATTTATGTAGCCTACGTGTTAATCTGGATTACAATTTACGTATTTGCTAAGTTTCAACGAAATCGGTTCTCGACGTGACTGAGTAACAAACATCCAAACTTTCCCATTTGTAATATTATTAATAATATATTGGGACTGCTGCTAAATAACGCCGCGCGCATGATATCTTTATTACTACATAATTAAAATTAACAAAATCCAATCCATAGTGGAGTGTAGGCTTTCTCGGCCGGTGTCCATATTAATTGAATCTTCCGGGCATTGCGCTCGAGAAGCCGAAGAGATAACATCTCTCCGAAAGTGAACGCAGTCGCCACTGAAGATGTCAACCGCAGTTGTTGACGAAACGTTTGGAAGAAAGAGAAGAGATTCCAGAAGACCTCGGCCAAGTAGCCCGGAAGATTCAATTAATATAAAATCCAATCCAACCTATATCCAAATATAAATCCAACTGCACTTATCACTACGGAGTTCATTATTTTCTTTCATTTTTTATGTTTATCTTCACCGCCAATATATTTAAGCAAAAACTCTGTGGTACGGTAAAACTCAGGATCTCACCAATGCAAGTCGAGAATAGGTATATACACCGCTCTTATTATTAATAATAAAATAACTCAAACAAACAAAACGTATACCAAACGTATTCGAACTTTCCCCATACGCTCCTCCTCTTCTCATATACAGGCGCGTACATTCTCATAACGAAATGTACATTTATTTTCATAATAAAATTTATATCCCTCGTAAATTTTATTCGGACACAGATGCAGAATGACGCTCTTTGCCATATAATATATCTAACTGGTGTCGTATCCGTTACCGTTCAGCACAAAAAAGCTGAATTAAATAGAAACACGCGCTAAAGGTATTGTGCTTGTTAAGAGTGTATATTGTATGAAATGAAATGATTTATTAGCACCATAGAATTTAGAAAATGAACAATGCAAAAATACAACCAACCAATACAGATCTCCTAGATACACATTGTTACGTAACTTATTAAATATCTTACACTTATTATTATTTCAACATATGTAATATTTTTGATTGCTCCATTCAAAATTTTTGGATGGATTTCATATTAAAAACTTACCTAACCTAGTTTAATAATTATGATTATTATAAAAAAATTATTTACTAACATTATCTATGGAAAGTTTCTAAAATAAAGTATTATTATATGTACCTCGCACACTCTTTCTCTCTCGCCGTTTGTGTGTATGTATGTATGTTTGTTTGTGTGTCTGTGATGTGTGTCAAGGAGTGTGAGAGAGTGTGTATGAGGTTGTGTATGTGTGTGTGTATATAAGTGTATTGAAAATTTACAAAAACTAACAAGAATAAGAATCGTACCAATACTAACAGCTTTAGGCCCCGCACTAAGATTACCTGTGTTGTGAGACCCAATTTTAATATTCATACATACATAAGTATTGGAATGTGACATAGATATTAGTACAACACTACCACGTAAAATTTCATTAATGTAGGGACTTAATTTACTCTAATGTTTTAGTATTGGATGTGTGTGAGAATATACTAATGAATTTAACGATACCTTTACCTACTAATAAAGTTACGTGAACTAAATTTGTTCGACACGTCTTAGGCCTCACAGTAGGATTCCATGTGTTGTGTGGCCTAAATTACCCTGTGTGACCTGTGTTGTGTGAATTTTTAATATTTTAAACAACTCTAACATGATCCACTTTCATCATAATTATCAAGTTTCACTTATTTTAATTACTTTCTTCACTCGTTCTTCGAACAAAGGTTTAAACTATTTTTTTAATCGTTATGCTACATTGTGGTATCCTGTGTAGTATAAAGTGCCAATATACCCAGAACAATGATCCAAAACAATATTTTTTGGAGCGACTTGTCACAGAATGACATTTATTGATTATTGAGACTATTATTATTACTAATAGAGACTTTGTTATTTATGTTAGCGCGTTTAGCTTTATGAAGGGTCAGCATTAAAAAGCAATATCAAGAACACGGGGAATTTAGATATTATTCTGGCTAAAATAATAAAATCTAAACGTCTGCCACCACAATAATCGTCAGCTCGGGCCACGTAAGTGTGTGAGATCTCTTTAGAGATTTTCCGATTCATTACACTTTTTCACCAAATATCTACTTGTACCCTTTTCTAAATCATGTATGGGCTTTGGTTTCTACAGAGACGTATTGAGTAGTGGATTAGGGTGTCAGACACAAGCGACCCGACGACCAAGAACTCGAAAAGAGTTGTATGGAATCGCTTGAATGTATGCACACAGTATCGGACTAGTATAACTAGTGTCATGCCCTCATACTAATTTCATTTGACAATAAAATAAATCAGCATTTCTTGAAATCTAATTCGCAGTTCGCAGTTATTACAGATATCAATAAACAATGAACAATCACTATCAAATCGACAGCCATACATTATCTATTATAAAAATATCATTATCAAAAAGATGGAATTTATTTTTTGTTTGTTTATATGTAAAAAGTAAAGAAAGCTACTACATCGATTTTGAAGATTTTTCATTTTTCAGTAGCTATTCTAGTCCAGATAGATATAGCCTACGTTTGAATTGCCTAGGAAATCGTTAACGCCATCTAAGCGAAGATGGGTAGCTAGTATAAGTACTATAAAAAAACTTCTATTTACCACAGCGTGTCTTCAATTTAATTTCTTCGACGTTTTAACGCTCGAAAACATTATGCACCTGAAAGGCTGACATTTATTCGTATCCGGACCGCTCGTTAGCCCACGCTTGTAGGTGGGACTCGCTCGCTATGTAGGGCGAATTAATTTTTTATACCAGTAACCGGTTAACAACTAATGGTTAAGTATAAATAGTAATAATTAGTTGTGAACAGTATACAAGGAAATTCAATATCTGTAATGTAACGAACATCTTTTTATTAGACTAGCAAATGAAAGCGCGGCAAATTAAAAAAAAATAGGTTCTCACTAAAAATAGTTGGTAATATAACTTCGATACTTGAATTCAACCACTAGGGTCACCACTTAATATTTTTGTTCCGTTTTGGAACGCCCCTCTACCCCTAATTGACAGACGACTCATCATTAATATCGTCGCATCGCTTCTTTCGAGTGAGCATCAGTTCGAGGAGAAACAACTGTGGCATCGGCTGTCCATCCATGCTCCGCTCACCATTCTTGAAGACCTTCGAGTACCATCGAAGTCGACGCCGGCGACTACCTGCGTCGCGCTCGCAAGTCCAGTTCGCCGCGACTTTATTGTGGATATTTATTGTAAGGAAATCGTTCGTTAGCAACCCTTAGTGGGGGATATTTTAATGTTAAATATAACGTTATAAATTGTGTTAAAGATGAAGTTAAACAACAGTGCCTTCCGATTGTCCTTGGAAAATAAGTGTCCGAACAAAGAATAACACGAAAAAATGTTTAAAACAAAAAATCCGTGCACTTTTCATTCCGTACAAGATATACCATAGCATACCATCAGCGTGTATTTCTCCATTGCTGGATATAGATCACCCTCAAGGACCGCCACCACACACGATCTCTCGTTATTCTCATCCAGCTCCTATAAGATACTAAATTTTAAAGATAATTTGGATAATTGTAAGTAAATCGTTACAATTATTGTCTATGTCATTAGCATTACTTTCACGATAACCAATATCATAAACACTGTTAGTCATTGCATATCATATCATAAACACTGGTATCAAAAACATCACTGATTGCATTATCTTCTCTTTACTACAGCGGATATTGAAACAAAAACATTTCTTCAAATAGCGAAAAACAATTTTATCAAAAGATAATATTATTGGATTCTTTGATAAAATTTGGGGGTCAGAAGCTCCGACACGGCGGCAGATCAAAGCCGTCTCAAGTAAATTGCGTCATTATTCCAACGGCATTATGTTTATAGAATTCAGAATAAGACCGAGTTTTTAGAATAAGGGTAAGCTCACACTTGTATTAATCGCTGTGTAATTTGTTGTATTAAACAAAAGTAATGTATGTGGTTACGTGGGAGTCATCGATTTGAGAATACATTTTTTTTATAGAAAAATGCGGCAGGCGAGCATACATACAGTCCACCTGATGGTAACTGGATACTGTCGTCCATAGACATCTGCGGCACATGCCAACATCAGTCCAGAATGACAAACGTTGGCACGCCCCCAGATGCGCTGCCTGCCTTTGCAGATTAAGGAATGGAGTGGGAAAATAGGGAGGGATATGATGGGATGGGAATGGGCTCTGACATATCTCACTCACTACCAAAACACGTACGTACATAGGGAAAATACAATAAAGTAGGAAATGCCGTACATTTCAAGGTAGTCTTCTGTGAGAGAGGGGTAACGTGGCCAGTCGAGTGCACCCAGCGGCTGTGGGAATGCACTCTCCCCCTCAAAACATACTAGATATGTTATACAAGCACTCTAGGGCAGGCACGTTAAAGTCTAATAGTGTTCTATGTAGAGAGTATAGCTCTCGAATTCCGTTTTGAAGATAAAACATTGTTAGTAGTATTTAGACGTTGACGTTGCCAACCAGGTTTCTTTGATAAGATTTGATTCTTTGATAATTCCGTATGATGTGACAATTTTTGGCGAGAACTCGAGAAGCGAAATTGAGATTTTGTTTGATTATTGTAAAAATTGTGTATTAGGCGTTATGGTTATGTATGTGGTTTAATGTTGATAGTTTATTAAATTTCAAAGTGTTTTTCGTGAGCTGTGTTTGTGATAATCAAATAAAAGCATAGGACTGCGTTTTTCGTGTGCTTCCAAAGAGTCCTAGTCTCTCCTCAGTAAACCCACTGTCAGTTTACTAAGCGACTCATGACTTACTGCAACGAGACTGGACACTGACAGTATCAGATTTAAATTTAAATAAATTTTAATTTTAGACTTTTAAATTGTTTATTACAAAGAAAACTTGACACTGGCAGAATGTGCTAAAAGCACCATTACCATATACAGTAGAAAAAAAATCGTATGATGTGGCATCTAGTCTATTCCCATATTAACGATGTAAGTGAACACATTTGCAATTAGTTGTAACGCGATTTAGCGATGACTCTTTAAATTGAAAGTAAGAAAAAAAAAAACAGTTTATTTCTTGCGTACAGTGACAAGTCTAACAAAAATACAAAAAAAGCGCATGCAATTTTAGTGCAATTAAAATTTGCACTGAAATTGTTTTTCATACAAAACTAGCATCGGGTGCACACTACGCGATAGTCTAAACCTTATTGTATCTTTGTATGGTATCTCAGGACGTAAAATATCAAGTAAATTGTTGAAACTTTCAATACTCATACGGAAATATCTGAAAAAAAATAATTAAAAGGTAGATGATTTTTTTTTCGGCAAATAATGGATCAATATTTCTTTCTTTCCATTTTTCACCACCTTGCTGAAAAGCATATTAACTGCGGCTATCACCACTAAATTCATGAGTAAATTGATACGCAACATAATTGCATGTGTGTGATGTTTCTGCAACAGCTGTACGACGACGAGATTATCACATAGCGACTATTGCATTAGTGTGTTCCAGCTTTAAAGTACTCGTATATATACTCATGTCATAATCGAGCCGTTTTCACGTTTGTTACCCGTATGTGGTGAAAGGAACGATGTGATTATGGAAAGTGTTATGTGAAACGAGTGGTAATGGCGGAATGCTTTTCTTTATTCTCTCTACGTGGATGAACAAGCATGAATGTTAAGTAAATAATACTCCTTCATGAAAATTTATAATGTTTTTACTGGTGTTGTGTTTAAAAATTTGTTAGCAAGTTTTGCTATAATACTGTCGGAAAGAGGGTTATGATTTTAATGCGTGGTCTATATGAATAGCGTATATGTTAATACGGATTACAATCTACCTAGTTGCCAAGTTTCAACAAAATCGGATCAGCCGTTTCGACATAATTGAGAAACAAACATTCAAACATGAAACTTACGCATTTATAATAATAGGGGTTAAAGTATGAAATTGCCGTATTATAGTAATAGATACTTTAAATTGACATAAAACCTTCATGGTGTGAGATTTTCGAGTGAAACTTTTTCACATGATACCTATGAGGTTCTTGTTTTAAAAAATGTGCAACATTCGATTTTCGACTTCCAATTGTTTTTTTTATTCAGCTTAGACGGGAAAGATGGATACTTCGAAAATCCGAGTAATCTTTGAATACGAGTTCCGACGCGGAACTAACGCGGCAGAAACGGCTCGCAATATCAATGCTGCGTTTGGAGAGGAGACTGCTGATGAACGAACCGTGCGTTTTTGGTTTAAACGCTTTCGTAATGGCAACTTCGACTTGAAGAACGAACCACGTGGAAGACCGCCCACACAGGTGAATAACGCTGAATTGAAGGAGATGGTGGAAGCCTATCCGAGTCAAACTACCCAGGAATTAGCGGCATGGTTTAACGTTACCTTACCTACAATATTGACTCATTTGCATCAAATCAATAAGATAAAAAAATATGAAAAATGGGTGCCTCATGATTTGACTGATCTGCAGAAAGAAACGCGTGTGGATTCTTTACGATAACCGAAAGCGAAAAATGCAATGGCTGACCCCAGGTCAAACGCCGCAACAGTGCCCTAAGGCAAAGCTTACCAATAAAAAGGTAATGGTAACTGTTTGGTGGTCTATTCATGGTGTTATTCACTATAGCTTTCTCAGGTCTGGTCAAGCAATAACAGCAGATGTTTACTGTGCCGAATTTCGAACAACGATGGCGAAACTAGCAGTGAAACAGCCCCGACTCGTGAATCGATCTTCACCATTATTGCTCCATGATAACGCAAGACCTCACACTGCACGAGAAACCGTTGTAACTCTACAGGAGCTGCAGTTAGAAACCATACGTCATCCTCCGTACTCGCCAGACCTTGCTCCAACGGATTACCATTTTTTTCGTGATTTGAACAATTTTCTACGTGATAAAAAATTTTCTTCCCAAGAGGCAGTACAAAATGCTTTCACACAGTTTGTCGAATCTACATCCCCAGAGTTCTATCGCAAAGGCATAAATGAACTTCCGATTAGATGGCAACAATGTATAGATAATGAGGGTAAATATTTTGATTAAATAAATATGTTACAATTTAGAAAAAGACGAGTTATAATTTTTCAGTACAAATCGGCAATTTCATACTTTAACCCCTAATATTAAAGGGATTATAAATACCACATTTTCTTATCATGAAGTAAGACTTATTTACCTAGATTTAATTGTTATAAGCTGATCGGTTTTCAGGCGTCGCGTACATGACCTGATCGCCCACAGAAAGTAACTCGAACGTAGGTCAAAAATAGCTAGAATATAGCTCCGATTCAGCTCGATATGTATGAGGTCATATAGTTATTCATTTCGCCTATTAAGAGCCTTTTAAATATGTCTTCTTTTTCGCTATATTTTGGCTATAATTGACGAAAAATGAAGGCGATCACTGGAGCAACCCCGATGGGTACGGTAGAGATATAGGCCCCTTTTTATTATTAATAATCATAAATTTTAATTAATAATAATTGTTTATTAATGATGCAATTAACTAAGCAGACATACTATAAAGTTCCCGTGAAAGGAGTCGCACAGCTAGTATTTCACAAAAGAACACGTTCAAACCAAGTTTATGCGTTCCAAAGACCCATAAAATACGTAGAAAGAATAGTGATTTGGAAGAAGGAATGAAATTTTTGTACCGAGCGTTATATTTTACTTCGAGTGTGAAACTGTCTTCTGTGTAAAAGACACTGAAAGCAACTAAATTTATTACTTGGCCGACACCACGCGATGCGGTACAAAAGCACGAAACAAAGGGTCCCCGAGGGTTTGTGTAGAAACACTAATTATGATGAATCGTTGCAAAAATAAGTAAGTACTTCTGGAAATTTCAATGAATAAATACGTATATATTTTCGAGCTTACTGTGGCGCTGGACTGTGCAAGACTGGATGAATTAACAGTAAGCAAGTCCTTCTCAGATACCGTCTAAATAAAAATCCTTTGGAACCTTTGGAAACTCCTGTGGGCCTTTGAAACCTACAATATGTAACTTATAACCACGCGATTGAACCTATCCAACACATATTTATAAGAAACCTTGATTATCGTATTAAAGACAATTTTGATAGCTATATATATATATATATATATATATACTGTGATACACACAGAGAGACACGCCCACGCGCGCACACTCACCCTTACATACACACATACACACCGGGGTCTATTTTCCATCCCATAGAGTAGGAAGTGGGGAGTATTGAGCACACCCTTCCTCCCTTCTTTCTGTAATAAACATAATATATTCAAGAATATTCAAGGACACAAAGCGTCCATACTACTTACTCCCTTGGGCGATACAACCTTTTGTGAGTCTAACCTTCTCCATTATCTTCCTCCACTTTGTACGTAGGTATATATTGTCCAAACATGTTGACCCGAACATAGTGTATGGAGCTTGATATTCTGTTTCAAGCGGATAACCTAATTCGTATGCACCTTGAGAAACACATATTTCTAAACATTGATTTATTAGCATCGCCATATTGAAAACGTAGCTCAAAGGAATACTTAATGCAAATAGCACGGTACATGATTTTTTCATCTCCCTCAGGTGTACGTGATAAAATAATCTCCCCTTCATGACTTTGCATAAAAAGTAGGCATCCATTTATATGGTATTTCAACCTTGTGAAGAAGCCTTCAACAAGTTTTTCAATAGCAAATTTTAGTGACCAAACATTGCCACATTGATTTTTAGAAATGGCAGACGAGTGGATGGACCACATGATAGTAAGTGGTCACCACCGTTCATAAATAGCTGCAGCACTAGAGGGTAGCTCGCCAACGAATCGGTCGTTGGCGAGTTGTCAGAATCCTATTCACAACTCTCTTAAAGAGAGCTATTTGTCATATACTCGCAGCAACGCACGCCTTTTCTGTTCCGACTTTATTGTCTCTATTTCGCAGGTCTGCTGGAAGAGATCTCCACAGGAAATATGCTTATCTTTTGTACATCTTCTCTCATTTCATTATTTATAGCTATATTGTTTTGTATGTACAATAAGATATATAAATAAATAAAAATATATCAAAAAATATTCATACTTTAAATAAAGATAGACAATCGATGTTGTTTGCCAAAACATCTGGGAACTTCTAAAGAAAAATATATCTTACTACCAAAACCCGGCAGACGTTGTCCTGCCCGTGTATATTTACTCACCTCTCTATATAAAATCACAAATTATTCTGTTTTGCCGGCGATATGATTTTTGCGATCGATTGAACGGTATAGAAGTTGATGTGCTGCAGCGCCATCTAGTGGCAATATAAAACAAAGTCAATAACTCGAAAAGTTACAACAAAGTCGATAGCTAGAAAATATTTTCCGTGCTCAAATACCTATGTATACTAATTTTCATGGCGATCGGTTGAACGGTATAGAAGTTGATGTGCTGCAGCGCCATCTAGTGGCGAGTTACAACAAAGTGGATAGCATAAAAAGCTAGGTGAAAAAATACATATATGTGCTAACTTTCATGGTGATCGGTCAACGGTGTCGAAGTCTATTAATTTCAAATTACCAACATTCATTTTTATATATGGTATATGTAGGATTAAAATTGCAGAGAGTAACATGTTTCTGAACGAAGGTGTCTGAGCGAGAAGAGAGAGAGAGAAAAAAGATGATGGCTGCCAGGTGGTGAGAGTAGTGGTTGCTTAAAACTGTATTAAATTGTTAAAAGTTAAAAGAAGTAAGTGGTGATAGTTGTTCCACTCGTTTCATTTTCGTTTTCTCCAAAGCCAATTGAATCCTACATATATACGAGTAGGTATAGATCTGTTGCGAATGTGCTCCCGTCCCTTTTATTGTAAAGATTTTATTGTTATAGACGAACCATTTGCTTGTGTTAAAAAATGAACAAGATATTCTTGAATGAATAATTTTCATAGTTTATAGATTAAAAGATCGTTATTTTATGAAGAATTAAATATCGAAGGAGGAGAAATTGATAAGAGAAAAAAACAAGTATAACAGCGACAGTCATACTTCTGTCATATACAATATGGATATTTTCCTCAGGTTTTAGGAAAAAGGTGTTTATACAAAATTTGTAGTGCCTGATGAGACCTATCCAACTACATATATTTTGTGTATGTATGTATTTGCCGCCGGAGCGATAACCGAAGTGGTAAACGAGTATGTACTCAAATGGAGGCCACGTACCCGGAAGCGCATTGTTAGACGCCTTCCGGCCGCGTGAGAAAATCGAAGACTTGAGAAATTCGCCAGTGTTAGATTAGATGTTAGTGTTAGATTACGTGGTTAGATGAGAAGAGTCGATTATGGTGTGTGGTGGCGAGCTTTGGGAGAGACCCATATCCAGCAGTGAAGACACATAGGCTGGTGGTATGATATGTAGATGTAAAATGTATTATTGAGGATTTTTTGAAAATGTATATTGTACACTGTCATAATTTTGGAACTACTGAAAGATTTAGTTCATCATCGATCTTAACCAGAATATAGACCCAAACTATTTTCCTGATGTTTTTTTTATTAATATTCCTAAAAGTCACCAACAATATGTACAATTATTTATTGTCTTTGAAGGATTTTCCGAAAAGGTTCAAAATAGCATTGTACGAAGAAAGGGAGTGTCGTTACTCGTTAAGTAGGCTACAATTCATACCTCTTTAGTGGGTACTAGGGCGTGGATCACGCTTGAAATCGATCGCACTCTAAATAGCACTTTATACTTCAATTTATGGCACCATAGGCTGTACATCGTGAATTTAAATTACCTTTATTTGTATTAAGTACAGCATCGGCCAACCGAGCGTTCACACAATTACAAAGTTTGTAAACGAGTTATTACGCTGATTTTACAATTCATTTTCGTTGCTCTAATAGTTGCTCTCCAATATGAATAAGTTTCATCTACAACGTTATATTTACGATTGGCGCTACCTAATCGCTTATTGAATAAATTGATGAAGAGCTGCAAAGCACTTTGTATTTGTAAGAATCCTTGATTGGCTGATGCTTTAAGATATATTTTTATATTTTTTTATATTAAAAATCAAATGTTAAAGCGCTATTTATATTTAAACAGAATCGTGAAATAACGTAATTTTATGTTAGAAAATCTTAACCAAATTCTACAGCGGCAGTAAAGTAGAGTATTACATACTTAGCCTGTAGAGGGAGTGCAAATTTTATGCACCAAAATGTTTGATTCCTATGAGAAAAAGATATCTGATTTTACATTTATGGTGTGTCATATATAGCCTTTTTATAAAAGCCTTTTTCATCAAAGTAAAAGGAGCATCAATAATGTGTTATATGTATATGTTATAGGATTTGATTTGAACTGACGACCACACGAATATGAATCGAGTATAGATATAGAGTATAAGCTATCACCGCTCTTATGCAACGTTACAATACGTGTATTATATAGTTATAATGTATTATAACAATAATGTAATTATTGTAAGAATAACAATATGTATTATTGTAAGAATAACAATATGTATTATTGTATTATAACAATAATAATGTATTATAACAGACATATATCGTAACATAAACCTATATCGTAGCTCCGCTATGGATAGATTTCAACATTTTCTCAGTTTTACTGCCAGAATCCTCATTTATGTTATAAAAAGATAAGCTCACTTTAACGCGAAGAAACAATTGAATATCGAACCGGAAAAATCGAAACTTTTTAATGGAAGAATGTAATTTGAAACAGCTTCACGATACCTCGCACTATACATAGAAACTAGGTTAAGAGGGTGATGAGCCAATTATTTTGATCGACAATTTATCAATACCTCTTTCGTTTCATCGTTCGATACTTGTTTTATAATTGCCGGCATTCGAATCAACTAAGTATCCCTTCAAAAACTGACAGATAGACAAACATGGATATTCAACATGAAGTTCACTTAGATACAGTATCGTCCAATCGAACAATCGAATTTGTTGCAGCTTATTAACAATTTATTCAATAAACGGTTAGATAGCACCAAACGCTAAAAATAGCATTGTAGAACAAATTAGTCATTCAGACAGAGCAAAGAAATCAGCAAAGTAGCAAATCGTGTTAACAGTTAACAGTTGTGTTAACAGCAAATGTTAGCAAAACAGCAAAACAAACAAACAAAAAATGTGTTACGGTTTTATTTGGAGCGCATTACAAACCCATATTCAAGGAATAAAAAAATCTTCCTCTTATAGTACACTATTTACAACTATTCACAATTAGTACAAATTTAAATTTTTATAATTTTAATTCTATTATTGGTATCCATTCAAAAAAAGGATTAGCCTCACCTGAATTTTAAATGGGTAATAGGCATCAGTTACTGCGTCATCACTACGCAGCTGCGTCGTTACGAGTACTGGCAACAGCTTAAGTGTCAGTAAGTTAATTATTATTAGTTTCGCGTTATAAAACCCCCAAAAGACGTGATTATTAGATAAGTCCGTCGAATTAGTGACGATTTATCTTGGACTGTTACGATATCTCTAAATTCTATTTCTATTTCTAAGAGAAATACTGCACTGGAAAGGAAAATACTTTTTTTAATAGAAAAAAGGCAGCATGCAGTCCACCTGGTGGTAAGTGGATACTGTCGTCCATAGCCATCAGCGATTCATGCCAGCATCATTCCAGGATGACAAACGTTCACACGCCCCCGGATGCGCTGCCTATCTTTGCAGATTAAGGAATGGATTGGAAGAATGGAAACGGTTGGGAAGATGGAGAGGGATAGAATAAGATGGGATGGGAATGGACCATATCTCCCTCACTACCGAAACACATACGTACATTGGGGAAATATGATAAAGTACATGGGGAATATGATAAAATGCAGTACATTTCAAGGTACTGAAGAGAGGGTGTGCACTGGTGAAGAAAAATATAGCATTAGTAAAGATAAAGATATGTATATTTCTGTTTAACCCTAAGCATAACTTGGTAGAGAATGCCTTAAGGCATTAAGCTCACCTTTTGTACCATAGGGCGAAATTAATGACGATCTTAAAATCAGCTGGCCCTAAGTATATTTACGCTCTTTTCTTAGTTAGATTTGTTTAAAAGGTCTCTTAATTAAGGCGTTATGCCTTTGCGCTGGAAAGCAGCTTTTATATCGTCTATTCATAAAAAAGGTCCAAAGAGCTGTGTTGAAAATTATAGACCGAATTCCAAATTACGTCTGATCACAAAGGTATTTACACGCATTGTATAACACTCAATTATATAATGCCATAAAATGAGTGCTCGTTACACAACAGTATTTAAATAGGTACACAGTATCAAATTTATTAACTTTTAATGAATAGCTTATGTTATAGGAATGATAGGTCATATGAATTATAAAATCAAGTTGTTACAAACGTTGATTGAAATGTTTTTGATCGTTTAGGGAATGTATTGAAACTCTTTTTGGTGCTAGGCGCGATTCAATAATAATTGTGCGATGACGTTACTGTACAATTTTATTGTAGGTCTAGTGATCACCTTCACTGTGGTCCTTAAATGTGTGACAAGTCAGTACTAAATGTGTCTAATAGTATTTTTATAATGGATCGAAGCTGTTTGCCAACTCTCGAGGAGCAACGTGGTCACTGGCTGCATTCGGATATGTCAAACACGATTATAGAAAGACATTATTCAAAACTTAAACCTGTGACAGTACTATGGAAAAATCTGAATGAATTGCAAGTTTAATTATAAAATATTACAGACTAGTTTAAAGGATGCTAAAAGACTTAACATTGACCATCCACACTCACCCGTACAATAACAAGCGAATGTGTACATTTGAAACAAACAACGCGCGATTTCCTCGAGTAATAAATTATAAGTCGTCGGGCTAACACAAATGCTATTAAATAAATCTTCAGGTTGAAAAATAAACCAAAACATTGAACGATTTCTGGCTTTTAGTTTTACGTAAGAACCAGAAGGAAAACAACGAGGAGGACTAAGTAAAGTGTAGCTCCATAAAAATATTAATTATTAGAATGTGTATATTTTATAAGTTAATGATAATTAACCAATATTTGGTGACGTTATGGGAGTCAGTATTATGTATGTATGTACGTGGACTATGTGGTGTCGGCCGGCTTTAGAATAGCGTCATCCCATCTCTTTTCGTGAGTATCGGTAAAAGGCGACTGAGGGATAACAGAACCGCTACCACAAGCCCAAAAGAACTACAGCACCCCTAAAAGAGCTGACTCGCCAATCCGCTTGGGCCAACGTGGCGTTTTAAGACCATTCATCCCTCATACACGAGACAATATATATGAAGAGGTCCATGTCTAACAGTGAACGAATAAAGGGTTGGTTACTGTGCCGAAACGTAAATCCTAACGAGTGGCCTGATCCATATGTTCAAAGTCGCTCAGCGAGCTATAGAGACTCGGAGCTTCGAGTCTTTATAGCTTGGCGAGCGATCGTTGAGCTGTGCTTAGCGAGCGGTCACTGAGTTGTGCTCGGAGTTTCTTCACGAAATAAAACCCAAATCGAAGAGATTCGACAATATTATATCAGCAATTTATTTGTTGAAGTATGAAGATATTGTTCTCCGCCTATTATAAATATTATGTCCATTGTCTATGCCCTCTCAGCCGACTTAAAAAGGGCGACTTTCATTAAAATATTATAATTCAGCATAAAATACATATTTACAGAATTCTATGAATAGGGTAAAAGGTAATAAACTTACTTTATAAATACCTATTGAATCTTTTGTTTTGACTTCAACATAATCGAGTAATAAAATGTATTACAAGTACAATGTTTCGTATTTTTGATTCAAGCAACGACGTAAATCCAATTTGTCGGATACATTTTTATACTCCAGTACAATACTTTATTTACTCTAGATTAATAACTAAATCGGTATTTCTGATGGTAGTATTGCTTCGAAGAATTCCTATTTAGATGCACATAGGCAGTCTAGGTACATTTAGATAGATTGAATATTCCTTATTGTAAAAATTGCATTGAGACCGAAAATTAAAACAATGTTCGAATTAAAACTGGTCCGAGTCGTATTTTATTAAAACTTATACAGTCTACATAGGGGTTTGTTTCGAACCTCTCGATCTAATTCTAAGACATACTATAAATACGACTCGAACTAATTCTAAGACCGAGAAAGGCCTAACTGAATATTGTTTTATTTTTTTGTGTTAATGCAGTTTTTGCAATAAAGAATATTCAATCTGTGTGTCTTAATGTTTAAAGAATTAGCCAACAGAAGCACGATTATAAACTGTTTTTGCCTTCATAAACGAGTTATTAGAGTATTTTTTAAAATTCATATACGTTGATATAACTGAATGAATAAGTTTGTTCTACAACGTTATGATTGCGGTTTTTTTTGTTTATAAATGATACTGTCTCGTTCATGCCAATATTTTTCTCAGTATATAGACACTAAGAGCGCGCCCCTAGTGATCGAATTGAAAAACTTAAAAGCTATACAGGAAAATACTCTTCGCGTACGCGGTAGAAACATTTATAAGCGAAGAGAATTTTAAACTCGAGTCTGACAAGGTTTTTAATAATAAGAAAAATAAAGAGAGTAAAATTAGTAAAAACATCCACGCGAATAACGCCGCGGGCTGAAGCTAGTGTCCAGACAAATGGGACAGGTGTACAGAACAAGGAAACCCAAATCAAATCGTTCACAGCTTATTTATTATTTATTTTAGTTCCATTATACAGTAGGGGAGGTAGAGCGGCTGAGAAAATGAGTAACGTTTCTTTATTTAGTAACAATTTGCGGAAAAAAACTAGCTGAATTAAATGGTTTTACTGTTTGTCGAGATTAATTCCAACCTTTATTTTTATAAAGTTACATTATTATTTTTTGGATTGAAATGAAACTTGTTTTTGCCTAGTTGATCAGCCAATCAAATCTTGGCACAATCGGGTCACTTATAGAAAATAAAAGGTCAAAGGTCCCATTGCTTGAACTGGTATACTACATTCAGTTTTTAGGCATGGTATTTGTCGTGGTAAGGCTTTTAATCCATAAGCACACTTGATGGTTTTAGCATCGGTGATCGGCGTTTTTACGACGAGTTCATTTGTTGGTTGGTCCAAACATTGTTGGTCATTACCTATATTATTGTACTGTAATATAGGCACCCATACAGACATTTAGACAAAGTTGTTACGTATTAGTCATATCAATAGGTTAATCGTTTGGGTTTACGACACGGCAGAATGTTTTGAAATATTTTATAATCGTGGTTATTTTCGGAGCATTTTGAGGCATAAACTCATACCATTAATTTTAAAGCTATGAATAAGATTTTAAAATGCAAAAAGACTCAATGCGATGCTTTGTACGCTGGGATTAAAAACTATTCAAACCTCAATGGTGTGTAATTCAAGAGATGAATCGGGCCGCTCTGCCTCGGGGCGCCAGTGGATTCTCTTCAAAATGAAATTAAAATCTAACTAGAAATGCCAAAATTATCGAAAAATTCAAATTATGTGTGGTGACGATCTCTTGAAAAGATTAAATTAGTAGAGACAGTGACGAGGACAGCAGTAGTACCTACTATACTGAGATAAGTGTGACTGAAATTCCATTCACGTTACAATTAAATAAAGAAAAAAATATTTAGTTCATACAAATTTATACAAATTTGCTACAGACAAAATTCCCAAAAAATATGTTTTTACAAAATAAATACGTAACTATCATGATATACAAAATAAATATCAACTCAGAATCATGAGCAGAATCCATGGTTTCAAGGGTCTTCGTGAAAGTTTCGGTTACAGCCTGTTTACAGTTATAAGAAAAATAAAATGAAATTAAAACAAGCCAAAATTCAAGGAGAAAAAGAAAATCAACACAAGAAACAATGCTGAAACAAATTGTTGGTCAATCTGTTATCCAACAAACTAAAATATGCGATCCACTTCACAAGCTGAAATATTCGATGTCTATGTTCACGCATGAGCTCATTTACGAGGTCAGTGCCATATTTAGCTGCTGTAATTCTACGTAAACAGCTTTCGGTGGCATCTCTCGTATTCAACTGCAGCGCATGAAACATGCATGCCCCTTCAGCGCGATTCCACACACAACCTGTAAACCTGACCCCACATGACGCCACAACAAACTAAATACAGTTATACAATTCCTAGATACTCACGTTACTTCATTCCATGCAATTAATTTCGAAACAGGTCACGATACTTCGCTGCAGTTTAGTCCAAAAGACAATTTTTTAACTACAAAAATTTTACTTTATCATAAAATATTTCTTTAACATTACATAACTCGTAGTATCAAACAACTAAGCACAGGCTCGCTTTCTACGGTACAATGAAAAAGTAAACAATGGTCGACCTGAATCGGAGTTTTTGTTCCAAGTACCTAATTTTGCATAATGCAGCGATGCTCTACTCAACGGCGATCGCGTTCTTTCTCAAACAGAAAAGGTAAGTATAACGAATTCTCAGTTCCAAGATCGATAGAATGGCGCCCAACGTGGAGCTATTTTCCCAAGCTTAGTTAATAATACTATCGTTAGCATTAAACGCTCATAATGAGACCGCTGTCATTAACCGACCCCGCTCAAACCCTAACAGCCTGCGGCAAATGAAAACAAATGAAGTAATATCCGCACCGTTTTTTGATAGCCTACTGTTATTTATAAAACGTACTATTTTCGAATTCTGTCGCACACACAGATAATTTTGCCGGCCTGTACAGAGATTTCGTAGCGCAGTGGGAGGTCAATAATAACGGAGGGAAAGTATTTGAGGGTAGTTATAAGTCGCGCGTCACGCGGCGCCCAGTTTATGTGCAATGGTCACGCGATGCAGACACTCTGGACTACCAGCTTTATTGACTTCATACTACACCCAAAAGATTTAATGTTTCGCGATGTATAAAATGTTTTACTGAACGATTGATATAATTATTATAAACTGTTCGATTGGCCAAATCCACCGTAGGTTTGCATTATACACAATAATTTTAAGCGTTGTTTTAGGTACCTACTACTAAAATAAATTTCGCTACACATTTCCTGCTAGTTAACTGACACAAGATACATATTTCAGTATGTGTTTTGCGTTTTCATAGAATCAGTAAGTTGACGTGGCAATGGGCGGGCCATTCATCTACCGCAGGACCGATAGGAGGAAACATCGTGAGACGCCCTCCGACTAGGTAATCTGACGACTTAAAGAAAGGCGACGGAAGTGTCTGAGTGAGAAGAGCAGAAGCCCTTATGAGGTGGCGGTCCTTGGGTGGGGCCTATATCCAGCAGTGTTAAGACCCAGGCTGATGATACAATATTTCATGGTATAATAGTAACTGCATTAGTGAAGAGATATAAATAAAGCCGGCATTACATTACTGCAGTGATCGCGACGCGGGTCATATTGGGTAATATGTATTACCACATCATACAAAATGAGAATTCATTTAAATAATTAAGTAGACAAATAATTTGAACTTGCGACAAATTGCGACACGACGCATTACAATACAACACAACACAAAACAGTAATGTTTACTGAGGTGTCTAAAGAACTCTATTGTCGTAATTGGGCAGATTTTCGCTCCAGAGAAACATTTCCCTTCGCACAGTAGATAAATCTTTAGTAAAAAATAAGAAATAAACCTCGTCAGTACAATCCCGGATTACAGGGTACTGGGTGGAATCAGTTTCCGTGGGCATCCAATAACGACTCGTACCGTAACTCTGTGATAAACTAATTGCTTCTCCGATCTCGGCCGGATTATATTTATTGGGCAATTGCTTACAAAATTCATCCGCACAGTTTATTTGATAACAAAGTAATATTGTTTTCAGTTGCACATAAGGTAATATGTGGAGGTCTGAACAAAGGGACTTTATTGAATGAATGGTTTATTTCTTATAAAACAAGTATGGACTTTCGTTAAACTATTTTAATATAAAATATCGTTGTTTCAAGATTCTGTTTAAACAAAAACATACTCTAAGTATAATTTTTAATGCGAGGCAATAAAAAATATGTCCTTTTCTCAGATATTTGTCGCATTTGTATTAGTAACTCTAAGTAATTTGTAATTATGTCGATGGTACGCGCCAATCGGAAAGGTTTTCGTGATTTTTCGTACGTTTAACATATAAACTCGCTTTTGAACAAAAGTTCTAGGTTTCCATAAGACTTATTGAACAAGATATGGTTTTAATTTAATATTATATAGATTTTTCGGAAACTTTAAATCGTCGTATTTTAGTACTATTGAATGGATTATACCCATCTATGAAATTAACTGAGATTTAGATATATTGTGGTAAATTTTATTTACATTGATTAATAAATGCGCTCTCCAGTTCGTTTACGAGGCTTTTCTCTAACTTCATATTTTGTCAATTGCTAAAACGATCATATCAAGCAAAGAATATAGTGCTACTATATTTCTGTAATGTCATAAATCTATGCCGACAAGAATAACCCGAGATATATAAAATTGTAAATAGGAAATTCTTGGACGTTACAATAAAAAAATCAATATTTCAAATCGATTTTAGCATTAAAGTTATATCGAAGCGAAAACACAAATATTAAACTTTGAAACTGTACCCCTGAAGAAAAATTGATTTTGACTTATCAACTTTTTTTAATGAATAAAGGTGGCGGAGGAGCATACAATCCACCTGATGGTAAGTGGATACTGTCGTTCATAGACATCCGCGATACATGCCAACATCAGTCCAGAATAAGAAACGTTTGCACGCTCCCGGATGCGCTGCCTACCTTTGCAGATTAAGGAATGAATTGGGATAGGATGGGATGGGAATGGGCTCTGGCATATCTTACTCACTACTGAAACGCGTACGTACATTGGGGAAATACGATAAAGTGGGAAATGCAGTACATTTCAAGGTAGTCTTCTGTGAGAGAGGGGTAACGAGGCCAGTCGAGTGCGCCCAGCGGCTGTGGGAATGCAGCGTACACTCTCCCCCTAATTACTGCCGTGATGGATGGAAATAGTCATTCGTATTTAAATTATTCTATATTTTCTTATATAATTTTACTAATTTTATATAATTCCCCAGTCCTATAACGTCGTACGTCATATTTAAGCAGAATAAAGTGATCACGAGTAACGGTGTGAAAACACGCATATCAAGTACGTGTTACGGAACCGGCAGTGGAGATACCATCTGCCGTCCGTCGTTCTATGACTTTATCTGTTCCGTTTAATTCACTTTAACGTGGTAATAAGAAGTATGCATTAATTATATTTATGACGTGTTGAGTTTTATATAAACTTCTAACTTTGTTCAAGAGACATACTATCAACTAAACAGCTCAACATGATTCAATAACTTTTTATTCATTCCTTATTATGAATAGACAGAAAATGTTGTTATTTGGCTTTTGTAAACAGCGTAAAGAGATAGTTCTCGACAAGTTTATGAAAATAGTCTCCACTTTATTCGAATGCCTGAAACTCGATATAAAATGCAACATTATAAAAAGAAACTCGTTTCTCCCTCATTATAAACAGAATAATAAAAGCATTTAATACTAACGATCCCACACTATAAAATCACTAACTACCACTTAACAAAAACAATTTATATGTATTATATTGGAAATTGTGTGATACTATACCATCAGTCTATGTTTCTCCATTGGTCTCTTTCCAAGGCTCGCCACCACACACTATTTTCTGTTTATGTTTTTTCATTTAACCACCACCAGCGAATTTATTCAAGTCGTCGATTAACCTGGCCAAAGCGCGTCCCACACTGCGCTTCTCGGTACGTGGCCTCCATTCGAGGACCCGTCTACCTCATCAGTTGCCTGCCTGGCGACAAAAATAACCTCCCCATTGCCAATTCAAAATACTAATTCTGCGAGCTGTGTACTTTAGTTATTTGTCGAATCTCTTCGTTTTAGGTCTTATCCCGCAAGGAAATCCCGAGCACAGCTCCGTAGTTCGTTGGACGACTTTGAACTTATTTATCAGGCCTAGGAAGTCACGTTTGGGGAGATTGTGCAAAATTAAATTAAATATAATATTGAAAATGAGCGTAAAACTAAAATTGCTACAGTCTATCAAATTAACATGAAGTAACTGTACATACATATCATTATCTGCCAAATTGAACGAGGCATTCGCGCTGATAATTAACTTTTAGTTTTATGTCAATTGAACTATTAGATAAACAATCGATAAAGTCATCGCTTTAAAAAAAACTAGGAGCCACTAGCTAAAGCGGTATAGCATTTAGTAAGAATTCCAGTAGTCAAGCTGTATAGCATTTGTTTTTGAACGAAAAACCAAGCTTTGAGAAATTCACCATAATAAAACGAGCCTTCACTGCATGATTTGTGTGATTATAGCCTAGATTGGTAATACGAGTAGATTCAACACCAATTAGCGCGGTTGGAGTTCGACAAGCTTCTATACTTGATCGACTGTTCTAGAACAATCGACTAATGGTCCACCTAGAGAAATCATTACTATAATTGAGAATTTATTGATTGATGATCTGAATGTATTTGGAATTAAGAATATGTTTATTAGCAAAATGCCAATTTTACAATGTACCACTTATCTACAGCCTCCGATCATAGATCTCTATGATCATAACTCTATATCATAGATAATAGCTCGAAAGGTGCCCAACCCCTTATTATCTAGATAAGAGTCATTATTACTCATGCATTTGGATACTCGTCAGTGGACTTCCGCGAGCCAGATAGTTAGTAGAACCTATCTACTAACTACCTACCTGGTAAATTACCTGGCTAACTACCTATCTACTAACTACCTACCTGGTAAATTACCTGGCTAACTACCTATCTACTAACTACCTAGTCAATGGACTTCACAATGGACTTACGGGTAATATTTCTTTTATAGTGTGTAGTTATCCATACTAATTCTACTCACTTCATATACACACAGAACATGTTAGAACCTATCTCCTTCAAATAGGCATTTAAAAGTTCGCTTTTCTACTAATAAGAATACTTGATATATTGAATACTATTCAATGTATTGAATATTTTAATTAAAAACGCCCGTGATTGAGATGCCATTGCCCGTGATTTAAACGAAGCCTCCGAAGTACCCTTGTTTAATATTCCACAAGTTTTCCTCCGCCTCGAAACGAATAACTCTGGAACAAGATCCGTGGCCACTTCCTGTTTCACGCTGCATTATATCTTTTTGAAAACCTCTTTTTGTTCAAACTCATTCATGCTTACTCATCTGAGTCGACAGCCCGTTTTTAAAAGTGTTAATATTTAAGATAGCTTAAAATTTTATTTGAAAGTAACATTATAATGAAATTACTGACTTGTATTTTGAAACCAGAATTTATATCATTCTGAAACTGCTGAAAACTGATGTATGGCCTGAAAACACAGAAGACTACCTTGAAATGTACTGCATTTCCCACTTAATCTTATTTCCCTAATGTACGTACGTGTTTCGGTAGTGAGTGAGATGTGCCAGAGCCCATTCCCATTATATCCCTCCCCATTTCCCCAACCTTTTCTCCAAATCCAGTCCTATATCTAAAGGTAGGCAGCGCATCCGGGAGCGTGCCAACGTTTGGCATGTATCACGGATGTCTATGGGCTACAGTATCCACTTACTATCAGGTGGATTGTATGCTCGTAAGCCGCCTTCGTCCATAAAAAAAAAAAAAAAACAAACACCACGCTGTGCAAACGGTTTGACGAGTTCTCTCTTTTAGAAGTGGTGTAGTTCCTTAGGGCTTAAGGTAGCGGTTTCGTTATCCCTTAATCACCTTTTACAACATCCACTAGAAGAGATGGCTTGGTACTTCTCTAAAGCCGACTGACACCGCACGGCCATTCAGTGGCCGATTTGTGAGTGCAATTATGTCACAACACGTAGTCGGGCGTCGTCTCCAGACACCGCGCGACAACAAATATAATAATATGATTAATGTTTACCGTCATATAGTTGGAGAGGATTCCTGTATAATCACCACAATTGTAATTTTGTCACAGAAAAACATATGTAAATTCACCACAGCCCAGTTTTTTATGTGTTAATTTGTCACGTCACAGTGTTTATTTTTTGTCACTAAACTTGAAAAACAAGGAAAAGTAGAATATAAAAACCTAGAATATAAAAGTAGAATTTAAAACCATATTTCTACTAAGGTATGTTTGTAGGTATGTAATTATCTGTGATGAATAAACACAAAAATATTAATAAGTAATTAAACTTGTCGCGAATTTACAACGTGGTTAAAATACAATAATCCGCTGAAAATCGTTTATGTCATGTAGCATAACCATGTTACGGATTCTTGTTTTGAATTTTGGAACGAAGTTCCTTTACGCGGCTTGCGGTAGGTGTGATTTGAGAGAAAATGTAACGTCACGTAAGATACGTCACGTACCCCCTCCATACGCCATTCTCTTTCTCTGTGAGTGTGTGCGTGCGTGTATCGAGAGCGAGGCTGGAGCAGAATAACAGATGTGCAGACTAGTGCGTGGCCGGTTAATGAAACTTTTTAATTTGATTCCTTATTTTAAATTATTCGCATTGAAAATATGATACAAAATAAAAAAAATACATGATCTATACAGATTTTATTTCGAATTACATACGGAGTTTAAGAAAAAATGTGTGAGGATCTTCGTTCCTGACGGGGGCCCCTGACCGCACACGGTTTTTTTTTATTTTCAAATGTGTAACTGTCCATCGTTATGGCTTACAGTAAAGTACAGTAAGAGACAATACTCGATGGAATGTTGTTCCGGCATAAAATATCATCAACAGTCTTTTTTACATTTAATTTAATCATTGCTATGGGAATAAACTAGATGACACATCATACGTTCTTATAAAATAAACCTGATTGGTAGCTTCTAGGGGTCGGTGGGGTGAAGCAAATGAGGAGGGATTAATTAAAAAGTAAAATTTAAAAACATCGTACCTCCATTTTCAAGTACTTCAAGAATGTTCCATTTTCAAAACACATATTAATTAAAGAATTGGAGAGTTACTGAAAATAGAACACTGTTAGACTCTAACGTGCCTGCCCTAGGGTGTTTGTATAACATATCTAGTATGTTATTCACAAATCTATGACTTTAATAATAAAATATGCTAACACATGTTTAAAAAATTTTAATCCAAATGCCAAGTATTCATTTTCAGGTAAGTGAAGTATTTCCACCAGTTTGCTCCAGAATGTCGCCATTCGCGAGCTTCAGATGCCACGGCTCTTAACTTTAAATGAAAAGAAAACTTTAGATACTTAAGAGCCCGTGAATTTATCGTTTAAAATGTCGAACATACTACATATTACGACATAGGTACTTTTTAACATCATACGTGACACTATCTGTGAAATGGGGCTTTGTTATTAGTTCTAGTTTACGTAATATTGAAATTTTAGTGAAATCTTAAAAAATACGACTTTTTATTGCTTTAACTTAGAACTCAGACTTTAAAACAACTAAAACTCATGCACATTGTCTCGTGCCTGACGGATGTATGGCCTTAAAATGGCAAAGGGCCTTAAAAGATGTATGGCGGATGTTGGCGAGTCCACTCTTTCAGAGTTGATGTAGTTTCTCAGCGCTTGTGGTAGCCGGTCTGTTATCAATTAGTCGCCATTTACGACACTCACGACACCACATTCTATAGCCGACACGACACGACGAATCTATACATACGAGTTTCATAAAAGTGTATGTACTTTTAATACTTTTTGGAAATAATCATTACAGTTACACTATGAATGATAAAGATATATTTTTATTTTTTGTCTGTCTGTCTCACATCATGCAAAAAGCCACTGGGTGGATTTTAATGAGACTTGGCATACCTACTTACTGTTTATGTGCGGCGTTAACGGGGTACTTTTTATCTAGACTCGTTATTCTCTCTGTATCCTCTTTATTCGTGCCAATTCCTGCAACTACCGGCCACATTTCTTTGTTATTTAGAGAAGTTATTTCGGAATATTTTAATGTACTCTTCTTAAGAACTGGTCTGGAAGTTGTGAAAATATAAAGATACGAGTAGGTTTTACTATTATTTTACTATTACTTGCAGGTGAAGCCGCGGGCAAAAGGTTAGTTTTTAAAGAAACGGGGTTTATATTAAATGAAATCTTATTTTCAAAAGACATCTACTAGCCACGTCATAATAGAACGATACAATAATCGGATGACCCCAACGCAGCATCAACAACAACATTGTAGTCGTTCAGCCGCGTAGTCAGCAGGAGGTCCAGTAGGGAGGGAGTATGGCTCTCGATGTCAGGTATCCTCGTGGGTGGTGAGGACACCAACCGCGAAAAACCATAAAAGTCAAGGCAAAGTTATAGGCTGCTTTCCCCGCGCGGTCGGTAGTACTGGATCCCAACTACTCTTCGTAGTGAGCGTTAAAATCACCAAGCACCACTTCCGTGTAAGGGAACTGCTCGAGCAAGGTATCAGTCGTCTCTTGTAGATGCTCAGAAAAGCAAATCATTCCCGTATCACCCCTGCGGAACCTGTAAACGCTAGTGGAACCTCCGTAGTCAATACGCAACAGGAGAGAATCGAATCGACAGGTCCCCAAAATGACTGAGGCGGCGGCAACAGATATCCTCCCGGACATACATTTATTCCCCAGTACACCGCACAAAACATTGCTCAAGCTTGTAACCGAGGCAATGAAGATATGATATATCGCCCGGGCAGGGTATCTGTCTCCGTCGAGAAAAATAAGGCCCCGGCTTTAAATCCCCTTGATGTTGCAGAAGTCCACTTTTCATGTGGAACTTAAGGGATGGGCCGCTGAGTGCTCATTAATTTTTCTTTTTTCTGACCTTTTAAAATTTTGATAAAATTTTGGTGTGAATGGGAAATAAAGGGTGACGCGGACATAGAGATGGTTGCATACGGATCAGAAGACAAAGCACGGAGTCGAAAAATACCATCCGGAATAATGGATAATACATGTGCCTCAGATTCTTTTAAATCTGGGCCGCGCGTATTTGTTCGCGATGTTCTTTTTTCACCGTCAAGCCAGTGGTAATTCGTATTTAATTATTTAGAAACTTAAAGGTTTGGGCTTGGGATTTGGAACCGCGATCTCATTAACCTGAGGATACCTCTATCACCTCTCAGTATATCAAATTACGACTACAGGTCAGTTGTGACAAAGATTCAAAACCTAAATTGGGCTAGCTTGTTTCCACTTCTTTATCCGTCAAAATTTAAAGCTAATTCGTTTGCTTTTCCCCAATTTAATTTTCTAACATCCGCCTGCCAAGCAGACGCAGGCAGAAACTGAATAAGGCTAAGTAAATTTTGCGGAAACAGTTCCACACAGAAACGTCTGCCAGACACTGCAACAAATCGCATAAACTTGGCGGCGAACTTTGTTTGTTTGTTTCTTTATTTATTTTAGGATTGAGCGCAACAGAGAGAAAGACATGTGGACCTTAAATATTGGTTTAAACTTACGATATAACAAAAGCGGCGAACGAGAACAAACATTCTGACGACGACCTGGTTGAATTTCAACCAATTGCTTGTGGATCGCTCGAATTTCTCGAACTACACTTCTCTCGTCTCCACTTTAATGGAGACACAGCCTAAAAAGTTTAATGATTTTGCGGTCTGCAAATGCGGCATTTTTTTCCTAAATCCTGTAAGAGAGGAAATATTGCAAAGCAGACAAAAATGTATGAACTATATTGAATGCATGCATTTTTCATCATCCCGAATACATGCAGTAAAATAACGGAATGCGGCAGAAAGCCCTTACACGGTGTCTCATAAAATAAAGCTCTTATAAGAAAAGAAAGGAAGAAAAAATGTACATTGCCTTTGTTTACTTCCAACGCTGCAAGTTTCTTTCTGAACTCCCACCGGATAACAGAGCTCTTAACGGCAAAGTGGTCACAGAGCCCATTCCCAGTGGCAGATAAAAGTGGTGTGCTATCTGCATTTTCTAGACATGTTTATGTGATAGTACTTTACACCGTAATGTGATACAAATTGCGTCATGCATCAGAGGGAATACGCTGGGCAGATAATGCGAAAATGCCGTGAGTGCACAAATGGAGGAGTGGGTGGCAGCGCTCAGTTGTGTTTTGAACCATATTTTGAAAATATGCGACGTTTTTGCGAATAATTTACTTACAAAAATATTAATACTCGTAAATTGAGAGCAAAAGAATTGAGAACTGAGTATATTTATAAGTAGTAACATTTATTGTCAAAAATTCCTACAAGTTTATTTATGCAAATACAAGAGATATGCCGCAAGTTATACTCGCGTGATAGTAGTAGCATGTTATAAGAGCATTGTGTTTTTTCAGCTTTTTTAACGTCCCACTGCAGAGCACAGGTCTCCACTAAAGACATGTTCAGTTATAAACGATATTCGCTGCCTGCGGTGACGATAACGTCTAGGCGATATGCCGACCGGTACTTTGTACGCGCGAATTCGCCAGGGGGAGCGTATATCGCCTATGTCTGAAAGAAGGAATTATCATGTACCCATGCGAATATCATCGTTACTGCAGACGGCAGCGAATAACGCTTATATCTGAACAGGATTTAAGACTGCACTCGTCACTCACACCACGTGGGCCCAGTGCGAATCGGTGGATACAGATGCTCCAGATTTTTTTTTAATTTTGGAACATGCGTTCTTTAAATTTAAATATTTGCTAACTTGAAATTACCTTATCCGTTTACAGAGTGAGCTTCAAATATAAGAGTCACAATTAGAATAAGTTTAATTAAGTAGTAAATTATGAGGCATGCTGTACTAAATTCAGGAATGATAAATATTTCATATTTAGATGTATATTTCAAGCACAACGCAGTACTAACAAATTCAAGATACCTTACATAACATACGAGTACCATCTGTTACATACGTCTGAAACGTATTACAATATATCTGCGAAGCAACCAGGAAATGTTTTGTTGCCTATTATAATAGCATAATAAAAATGTGACCCGAGTGTGGACTTATTGCATTTTTATGATTTTATTGTAACTACTATTACTGAAACTTAAGCTATAAACAATATCGTTATCATTCAGTTCAATGGGTTCAGAATCTTATGAATAATTTAACTAAAATATTAACTGTACCTCTAACAGAAGCTTCATCGCTTGGATCGAAATATGGTACTTTATTAAAATAAATACAACAGAAGGAGAGACATGTGGTGATGATATTATGACACTTACGGCCCGGTTTTTTTTTAATAGAAAAAAGACGGTATACGATCCACCTGATGGTAAGTGGATACTGTCGCCCAGAGACATCCGAGACACATGCCAACATCATTCCAAAATGACAAACGTTGGCACGCCTCCAGATGCGCTGCCTCTGCAGATTAAGGAATGGATTGAGAGAAAGGGTTTGGGAAAATGGGGAGGAATAGGATAGGATGGGATGGGATGGGTTCTGGCATATCTCACTCACTACCGAAACACGTACCTACGTACATTGGGAAACACGATAAAGTAGGAAATGCAGTACATTTCAAGGTAGTCTTCAATGAGAGAGGGGTAACGTGGCCAATCGAGTGCGCCCAGCGGCTGTGCGAATGCAGCGTGCACTCTCCCCCTATATCTGGTAGGTATGCTGTTTTTATAGACCTTTCAAAGCGCTTGGTCGACGGCACTGGAGACCGTAGGGCTGACCTTACCAGCATGTTGCCTCAGGACCAAATTTGTAAAATTTACTCCGTATAGTCAATGTACTTATTCGGCATTTTGTATAATAAACGTTTAATTTTCTTGCCATTATTTAAATTATTCATTATTAATTAATTAAATTATTTTAAATCATTAACTATTTAAATTATTAACTATTTAAATAATTTTAAATTATTAATTATATTAATTTAAAGTTTTAAGTTATGATATATATATATTTTATTTTCATATATTTCATTTATACGAGTATGCTTCTCCAACTCCCCTGGTACTCTATTTTCCAAACATTTAATTGTGCAGTCACAAGCAAACGCTAGCACGAGTACATCGCAGTTATAAATTAGATGCACGAGTTCGCAAGACGCTCTCAAGTTCCACGGCAAGATCTGTGGCGGTATTATGTTCACTGCGACGCGAACATCTGGAATGTTGTTTGAAAATACTCTTTTGTTAGCGACTTTGCACGTTGACACTTTCATTCTTCAAACAGAAGATGAGCAGACAGGCCTACTGACGGGAAGCGGAAATAGGCTGACAGTAACTAAAAATCAGCAAAATTATGTATTTACCTAATGAAACCTGAGTCGTATATTACAAAACACGTATTTATTTTTTTATTATGAGCGAGAATAACAATTATTTTGATAAAATAAAACAACAAAATACAGCAATCCGCCATGATATGTTGAACACCAATCAGAGCTAATTTTTTTTTTATAAACTATAGGGCGGACGAGCAAGCGGTCCCACGTGATGGTAAGCGTTACCGCCGCCCATGGACACCTGCAATACCAGGTCACGTTTGAGTAAACAAACGAATATATCATCTTGTTTCGTTCTCAGCACTGGTTATCTGTGGTTTTACTTACGATTCGATTTCGTTTACAGCGAGTAGTTTAAGTTTTATTGTGTTATTAAATCGAAAGTGAAATAACGTGAGTCATGGAACAAGGATTTACTAAGGCAAACAGCGCTAATTTGCCTAGAATAGATTTGTTGATGCTGGGAGAATTTTTGGCATCTAACAAAGACTTTTGTTCGGCAGAATTTAGAAATGTCAAAACAAGTGATTTAAAATCAAGTGATACTCCATATAATTCTCCATATCATTTGGCAACTGAAATTTTAATAAAATATCTATTAAGATAACAATGGTGAAAGAGAAATTCGAGATGAAAGTTAACCTCAAAAAAGATTGTTTATTATTTAATTTAGACCCCCAAGAAGATCATTGAACCACATAAGTACTATTTTAGAATCTACAAAATAAAGTAAAACTTACGTCAAAGTGATCTTCACATAAATAAAGGTGAGTGAGTACTGGGCAATATCGCTGTTGAATCCCGTCTTGCAAGTTTAAGCCACTTGTCTCGTATTGTTTTCTTGTGCGGAACGAACACAAATAACTTGTTAGGAGTTTTTATTGATGTGTTATGGCACTGATGGACCGCACACCACTTATATACTTTCGAATTCATGTTTAATAACATAAAATGACTAAATTATTGCATGAGCATATAGTGTTTACGTCTTGTTTACTCAAACGTGACGTCACAAGCGACGCCATGACACTGACAAGCGTTTTGGTGGGAATTTTAAACTTAAAAATTAAACTTTGTTTTTTTTTCTACTAAACCTGTATTTTCTGCAGAAATATGATATTCGTAGTAAATAATATTAAGGTAATAATATTTCCGAACATTATAGAACAGTTTTTCAAAATCTGTCATCATGCCTATTGTAGATCATGGATATCTTGTAATACATGCCAAAGTCAATAAACTCTGTATTTTTACTTATTACATTAGTACAAAATTATGGAACCACGTTATAAATATAGGAATCTTTTTTTATATACCGTTATTACCTGTAGTCACAAGTCGCTTTGTCAAAGGCATTTGGAAGAAATTACGTACCATAAAGCAATAAGACCACGTGATTGTATTCTCTTCTTATAATATTGTTCCGAATCTTCTTTTTGTCATAATGTAACAATTATACGGTAAAGGAAGAGTTTCCTTTCTCCCCATTAGTTCTACTGATTAGCTCTACCGTAGAACTGATGGGACTTTTTTTCCCACTAATCCCATACTTAATTTATTGTTAATGTTTCAATTTCAAGACAAAGGTGGTTTTAATCGAAAATTAATATTTTCATAACAAGAAATACAAAAATCTTTTAAAACAACTACATAAATGTCATTAACAAAGCCTATATTTCTGTAAGAAATTATTTTAAAAATATTGATTTTCAATTAAAATCACTTTTGTCTTGAAATTGAAACATAAATAAGAATAATTTGTTAGCGTAGGACTAGTGGGAAAAAAGTCCTACCGTAGAACTAATGGAACTGATCAGTAGAATTAATGGGACCAAAGGAAGAATTAGTTTGATCTATCGATCTATATAACAACTATTCGTACCAGAGTATGCATACTGCGTAGGTGCGACAGTTTTTTGTTTCAAATTCGTTGATTGAAGAGCTGAATACAACTTGATTGGTAACCAACATGCAGATTTGAAAAGCAAATTCGTTTGATGACTACGAACTGAAATACTCTACCCCTGTGCAAATAGTTTGAAAACTATTTTAATTTAGAGTATGTTTGCGCTTTGCTCCCCACACGGTTACAATTTAATCCATTAAATTTTGAATTTTAAAATATCGTTAGTCTAGCCATACCCAGACGATCGTCTAGCTTTTGATTAAAATCCCCGGGGTAGTCGCAAGCGTGTATGATCGAAGCAAACCTGGTAACGCACAATCATTTCAGAAGCACAGGAAATTTGTTTCATCTAGAACCTAAAGTGATGTGAAGCGTGTAGTCTCCGATAGAATAAGATGGAAAAGAATTATACTCTATGGGGGGACAAAGGAAAAGAGAAAGAGTCGGGAAAAGAATTCAATCGCTAAGAGAATCGCGGAATACTGTATAAATTCAATGCTAATTAATATTCAGAGCTATAACATGACAGCAAGCTTTGTTGAAACTAAATCGATATTAATTAATTCTTTGCACTCGTACTAATGAACGGAAATTGTCACCTCACCGTAGTGGCAAGCCTACATATTTTTCATGAAGTAAAATAAGAGTAACTACTTATTTTTTCTACACATTATTCACTTATTCTTTCATGAACATTTATCGTCACTTTTGCCAATAGCATTTTCCTTTTAGCATTTTTCTTTTAGCATTTTCCGTTTATAAATCGTTAGCTTCGGTATTTATCAGAGCAACTCTCAAATAAATTAATAATTCATTTAGGTATATTATATTATATAAATGGACACTTATATTCCCTATTATATTCTTATATTATATTCCCATCATTTTAGATTTACTACAGAGGTTCTCTCAACTAAAAAGAAGTAAGTATGTACCTGTATGTAAATAAATGGAAACTAAAATCAATAAAATGTGTATAATGGTAAGAGTTAGCATGCAGACAATATGAGGTATATTTAGCAACGAATATTTAACAGCTGTTCGATAATCGGCCACTTTGTTACTATTCGGTGGAATACGAGATTATAAAAGACACATTTAATGGTTAGTAGTAATTAAACAAATTAGTAGTTTGTCTTTTTTTATGGACTAAGGAGGCAGACGAACAACAGTCCACCTGATGGTAAGTGGATACTGTCGCCCATAGACATCCGCGATACATGCCAACATTAGTCCTAAATGACAAACGTTGTCGCGTCCCCGGAAGCGCTGCCTACCTTTGGAGATATGGGAATAGATTAGGAGAAAGGGTTGAGAAAACGGGGAGCCATAGGATAGCATGCGATGGAATTGGAAATATATGGCATATCTCACTCACTACCGAATTTATAAACTATACTACGTACCATTCAATAATTCACTGTTTGCCGAACTAAAACAAATTTCACTAAATAATTATAAGTACTCGTACCACAATTCCATCACTAAATCTATCGAGCGCTTTAGCAGCTTTATCGAGCTAAAGTAAGCGCTGCTTACTTTAGCTGCAGGCTTATTTATACGTCAATTACATTATCGTATATTTCGTCTTCAAACAACCTTATTCCTGTCGATTGTTTACACATAATTACCCCACCATAAGCGCCTGTTTGTATTGTATTAATGTTCGTACTCATAAGCCTCTTAGTGTATTAATTGTTTACATTAGCATTTAATTGACAGACTGTATTTTATTAGAAACTCGATGTTGTGTGATTTTCCTCGTTTGACATACATTCATTTAAGTATATCATTCATTGGTTTTCGGTTAATAATCTGCTTCAATGCAGTTTTTAAGGTATGCTGATCTTAATGACAAGGTCCTACATAGTTTCGTGATCAGCAGCTTTCAGCACTGTATTTGCACTCTGTACTAGCCGTGTAATAAATATAAGTTTTTCCTTACTGTATTGTATTACTAGATAAATTTATTTACTTAAAAAAGGATAACCTACGAAACTTCGGCACAGCGGTATGTTGGACTAGTAGGCAAATTTTTTGGGAATAGTACCTTGAATTTATAGTGGATCACAAACATTTTGATACTTCCTGTTTCTTTGGTATCTAATGTTTGTGTTTGCAAAAGAAACGGGTCTCCGTCGAATTGGTGATAAAATCAATTTCATTTTAATAAATTACTTTACTGCACTTAATCGTACAAAAGGCGAGCTCAATTCCTCGAGGCATGCTCTAACTTTGTGCTGAACAGACAGGCACGTTGGAAGGTACGATGAAATGTAATAAATATAACCTAAAAGATGATTAGTAAACATTTTGCACAAATACTTATAACTAGTATACACCTAGGTACTTATAAATAATAAGATATTACAACTTAACTCATAAGACCGTGCATTATAGTAGAACATACATCATATGTGCATAGTGGAAACATATCGTACATAAACATTTTAATAGTTTAATATTATTTAATACATTTATCAAAAAATAGATTGTTTTGATGTTCATTTAGAATTTAGCCTTTCATTTGCTAGATTCTACCACCTTGTGTATTCCTTTATTTCTATCTAGCTTTTATATAGTTGGACAAAGGCAACTAACTCCTTACAAACAGAGAGCTTTGAGCCCTAATCCCCTTTTAGTAGATTAATGTAAGCTTTCTGGGTGTCTTACGTTACCCAACACGGCAACAATAGGCTTGTTGACTGCCCTTGAAATTGATAAATGCTTTAACACTTGTTCCATAAATAAAAGTTTTTACTTTTGTTTATCGTTGAGTATATTCCATGGGTCTTGGTGATTGAGATAAATACTCGTAAATAAAATAAAAAGCATAGCCTTTATAAAAAAAATATGCACATTTTTTTTTCAAAAAAAATTTTCCCCTTAAGAATACATGAGGTGGGGGATTATCACTAACTCTGAGCGCACAAGTACCTAATGACGCCACTGTGTTAGTAACATCATTAACACAGAACAGAAGTAGGTATGCAGAGGGCGCCCCTGCTCTAACTTCTAGCTTTTAAGCACTATAATTCTGTCATTTTTATTACGGTTACGTAATCACCGAATAATTAAATTACGTATTACGCAATTTTGTTAGAAATTATCTAAAAGTGTCAAACACCGTATTATTTCATATCGTCGTGGAAAAATATGAAAGTGTTCTATGCATTTGTAAGAAATTATGCATCCATCAGCATCGATTTAGATTTTACTTTCAAATTAAAGCAGAATACACAATACTTACGTAAAATGAAAGAAATATGTCAATCACGCTTCAATACGAAATGAAACTAATATTTACGATCTGCATGTAGTAATTGGAGTATCATAAACAAAGAGTTTATGCGCTTAAAATGCATAGCGGGGGTTTCTGAGGTGCGTAATCACAAACTATAGGTACATATAATAATAAATATAATAATTGTAATAGAGCCGTCTGTAAATGAAATATTAATTAAAAAAAATCGTTGCACTGTACTTCTACGAACGATACAGTATCCAAAACAGTCATTTTTAGAATTTTTGTCTGTATGTCTGAACGCGCATCACGCGAAAACTACTGGACACATTTGAATGAATGTTGGCGTAGTTATAGCTTATGTTCTGGATTAACATTTGGGGTGCTTTTTATCCAGATCCATTACACGAGTTCCCACGGGAATCACAAATTCACTCGAACGAAGTCGCTGGCAGCGCTAGTTTTTTCTATAGAATTATGTCTATGACCAGTCAGATGTTCACAGTGCGAAGAAGTTAGAAGCAGTTGGAAGTAAATAGTAGAGGTGGCCACGGCCCGCAGAGCTTTGCGATGCCAAAAGAGGTAAGTGTCACGTGTAACCCATCTGTTAACCTTTTTTATCGTTAGTCGAAACTAGCCGCAGAAACGGCTAGTCATGTAAAAAAACGTACTTGGCTACCGGCCAATGTTTAATCGACGTTTAAAAAAATAATAAAAACGTTCTATCCATTTTTTGCGCCGCCAGTTATGCGGTAAAATGAACGATATTTTATCAGCATTTTGATACTCGGCGACACTGTAGGTAAATGGTATTTTTTTGAGCACGATTTGGCTCTTTTTCGGGCAAAATGTTGTTTATTCACGAACAGTTGATAAGCATTAGCTTCCGTTACCGCAGTAGGCTTCTCTACTGAACAGACGTCGTATATTTTTATCTATTAACGGGTCATTTTTCCAGTCTTGAAATATTTGAAAATAGCTTTTAATGACGAGATTTTTTATTACTTCTTCAGAACAATTTGTTAATTAACGTATTATTATAGTGGCTGTTAATTCTAAAAATATTTTGTTCGATTCAAAATATAACAACAGGAATCCTTGATCAGCTATTAAATTAATTAATATTAAAAATCCTCATAACCGTAGCTTTCTCAAAAAATACTGATTAAGCAACAAATCATGATCAACGAATCAACTTATTTTTTAATAGCTAAAGTAAATAACTAATAATGTCAAAAAATGTCAATATCTTCGAAGGTAGGCAGCGCATCCGGGACGTGTCAACGTTTGACATTTTGGACTAATGTTGACATGCAACGTGAATGTTCATGGGCTACAGTATCCACTTACCATCAGATGGACCGTATGCTCCGCTGACGCCTTTGTCCATAAATAAAAATAAATAAATGTCATCACAAAGTCGACGGATTCTTTTATTCTTTACTATTTCTATTCTTTATTTCTTTCTATTCCTATTTCTTTATGGTCACTGGAGAACCAAAACCTAACCCACATTTGCTGCTCAATCAGTATTTTTTTGATGTTCAAATTTTCTCCAAATTTGTTAAGAACGCAAAAATTTGAATATATTTCTTAGAGCTGGCGCAGACCAGGCGAAGCGCAGCGCAGAGCATGCTCGCGCACGCTCTAAGTCGCCGCGCACACTAGGCGAATGTGGTCGCGCTGTGCGAATGTGCAAGCATGCACACGTATACGCGCGCCTTTTTGCGAGTAGAGCAGCTCACGAAGTAGCGCGTACGCTCGCGCAATCGCGCTCTTGCGCGCTTCCGCACATTAGCGCTGCGCTTACATTCGCTTTATCGCGCTCGAAGACTGGTAGATGCGTTCTTGAATTTTGGATCTTATTCTAATGTCAACAAAATTTGATTGTTGTTAGTTAATGAAAATCACGCTGCGCAGGCCCTGTGCCTCTGGTAATCAAAGGTCGGTGATTTATGAACCACATTGGAAAATCATACGTATCTTTACCTAATGTGGTTACTAGTCAGCTTGTGACCGCGGTTGACTAACCCAGTCGACTGAAATAAAATAAGAAAACATACAGGTTTAAGACTCGTTGTGCTGTATATATTCCAAACACGATAATCTTTAATTACTGTAATTTATTTTCTTTTCTACAATTTAAACTACCATCTAACTGTGATCAGACATAATGTTAAGATTAACGAGCAGTTTTATGTCGATCCCCAAAATAATAAATTATTGTCCAATGTTCATTTAGCTGTCGTTTAATCTGCGACCAATAGGAATAACCATATCCCAGGACCGTTCGCCCAGGGGAAATTATCAAAATGGTTTTCCTGTTAACAAAAACATAACAGATAACTGTAATTGTATGTCTGAATTTGTTACTTACTCAGACACATATTCGTTTTGAAACAGGCAGAACGAGGTTGATGTTATTTTTATATAGACAAATGGTAACATAGTCTGCTTTATTACATACTAATATTTCGTCTTATAATTTATACTTAGGTATGTAACAATGAGTTATATCTATCTTTCTTAATTAAAACCGAATACATGCTTATCCGGCCGTGTGATATCTGCCGACTTTTGAATAGCGCCACTCCCTTCCGCGGGTGTGGTAAAAGGCGACAAAGGGATAACAAAGCCGCTACCACAAACCCTGAGGAACTACACCACCTCTAAAAAAGTGGACTCATCCGTTCTGGGCAGTTTGTTTGTACTTCCTGTTGGCGACAAAGGAAGAAATAGAAGAAACCAACGGTGCTAACGAGAAAATGTGTCTCAGCGTTTGCTAGTTAATCTTGTTCGAGACCTCAGAGGCATCGGATTGTGTTCGTGTACCGCACATGTACAAGACGATGTGCACGAGGAGGTCCGTTTCCAGCAGTAGATAAAAAAAGGGATGTTGACGGTGATTTACTTATCACTTTAACTCGTAGTTAAGGGCCGCTGTCGGTGACTTACTTATCACTTTAACTCGTAGTCAAGGGCCGGTGTCGGGACTTACTTATCACTTTCTTTATTTATTCATTAATTTGGATAACCAACAGAGCTAACAATAAACGAGTATACATATAAAAAGTAGGTATTTGAAAAAAAAGAGTTATTTCAGAAAATAATTATAATTATATAACTTTAACTCGTAGTTAAAATCTAAGTAAATTTGAAAAATGAATGAAATAAAATGTTGCAATCATTTGTTTGTAGATGGATAAAGAAAAAATGTAAATGCAAGCAAAGTTAACTACATGTAAATGTAGTCAACTTTGCTTTTGAATAATAATAGATAGATCCGTATACGCTTAAAGTAGCTATCGCGTCAATGTATTTAAAACTATTCTGTGAAGGATATAAGGTCTTTTTTAAGCTTACGTACACAAGCAAGGCAGACGCGCGCTCGTTAGTTGCATGAACTATGAAATTGATTTCTTTTATGGAAAGGTGTCAAAGGAGGAAAAAAATAGCCTGATGGTAAACGGAAACCATTGTCCATGGATATATGACTTAAACTTACACACTTATACACACGCGCTCACTCACACATGTCACGTATGCACACACACACACAAACATACTCCCGCCATGATGTTCAACATGATGTTCAAATGCTATTATTTCATATATACCTATTGAATCATTTAAAATGTTATTACTTCATAAATGACTTAAAAAATTATTCCCTTACTGGGTTTTGATATGAGGTAGTCTACTTCTCGAATAAACATTAACACATTAATTTAAAATACAATCAACCACTCCTTAGCGCGCACGGAATGTATAGAAATTCCATTTCATTATGCATATGTACCTATATATTGGTGTATTCAAATGATTTCATTCAGTATCCGTATCGCTTGCCGCCTCTGTTACTTTCCGAGTGCACCGCGACGTCGGACCGGAAATGGCTTGTTGAGACGAGTGTTGAACGACGCCTCCGGATTTGGAATAAATTAAAATGGCGCCCGTTTTGTACAACCACTTCCGTTGTGTATCTAAATTGTTTACAAGTGAAACAATTCGCCTCGGGAATTATTTATTTTTATAATGCTTTTCATTGTACTAATTCTTATACCTTTTAACATGTACTCGTTATTTAGAAAAGGTTTTAGGTTTTCTTATGTATTATTAAGTACGTAATTTTAATTCAAGTATTAAGTATCCCTTTTGTGAGGATACTACACGAGCAAATATGGAATTAACGCCGCGAACAATATATACGGTCAGCGGACCAGCGCTTACTCTGTTCCCGGATTAATAAATGAATTAGATTATAAATTGAAAACAGATATCGGGGAAAATAATTTCAAATATAAATTAAGAAAATATTTCTTGCCCAAATTATAATTTATTCACTGCTCACAGGTAGGTTTTTAATGTCTCGACAGATACTGATTCTGCAGCACTTGTATCACCCTGTCTCTGGGTGTGGTAAAAAGCGACCAAGGGATAACAAAACCGCAGCACAAGCGCTGAGAAACTACAATATCTCTAGTATAGCAATAAGTATTATCGCATAATAATATCGACAGGCAACTACCTGTCTTGTATCTTTGGTATCCTCAAACTCACATCCTTTGCTTAATTAAAAGAAATAAGTGTTCTTTTAATTAAATAAGAAAGAATTATGTGTGTCGTGGCTTATACATTTTTTGGAATAATTGTAATCCAGATGCAATTTGTAACAAATGCAGCGGTAGAAAACAGCCGTTTAAAAGCGAGCAACAAGTAGCTGCAGGTTATCAGATAAGCCGGCTCTCCGCCGCTTACGATAAGTCCACCGCTACCGGTCTCCTGCGGCACCTGTAGCATCGAATACATACAGGAACGTCCCGGGGCATCTTCCAGATCATGCCGGTCGATTATAGAAACATTAAACGATTATAGAAACACTTGTTAAAACATTAAACGATATAAACAGAAGCATTTTCTCCACATTGTAATGTCCATAATGTTGTAGTCTATGATTTGTTTGTCTATTAAAAATACTTTTAGTCTATGTCCTTCCCTTTCCGGCTCCTCTCGTGTCATGACTAAAAACGATGTAAGACGTGACGAAATAAAAATGTGATAATAAAACTATTAAAAAGTCTTAATCAAGAACCCAAACAGAACCCTAAACATGGTGTCAGAACTGGTCTCAGCAAGTCTTCGGATCAGTAAGTCCTTAAATTAAGAATAAAATGTCCGACAAAGCATTCGTCACGCAAATTAAGTCGTTGTCCATACAAAATGGCGACAACGCTTCCGAGAAATGGAAAAAATGGAAATTGCGATTCGAAATTTTCGCAGACGCTAACGAAACAGCAAAATTTCCACAAGCCAAGCAAACTGCAGTATTATTAAATGCAATTGGCGACGATGGCATCGAAATATTTAATAGTTTTAACGTAGACAGGACAAAAACGAATGTCGACGAAATTTTGAAATTATTTGACGAAAAATTCAGCCCGCATGCAAATGTAACAGTAGAAAGATTTAACTTTTTCACGCGATACCAAAAACATGACGAATCGTTAGATGAATACTTAACAACATTAAATAATTTAGCAGCCACGTGTGAATTTCAAGACCTTAAAGACACACTCATCAAAGACATGCTAGTAATTGGTATAAAAAAACACACATATCAAGGAAAAACTTTTGCAAGAAGAAAAATTAACAACGGAAATTGCCATGAAAATAGCTAAAAGTCTGGAATTGTCACAAGAAAGATCAAACAAATTGAGTCAAGACACAAAAACTATTAAAGAAACTGTCCAAATAGCAAAGTCATCGTCAACTGTCCAAAGAAATCGGTCAAGTCAGAGAAACTACCATGCGTACAGAAATCAATCAACGGATCGATACTGCAGAAATAAATCACCCAAAAATAAAAACTGTACAAAATGTGGTCAAATTCATAAATATAAGTGTCCAGCAGAAGGCAAGACATGCAATAACTGCAAAAAGAAAAATCACTTCGCCAAATATTGTTTTTACAGAAAATCGAAAAATCCAAGTCGTAAAGTGAGTAACATATCCTACCACGAAGAATCAGAAAATATGTCTGATCAATTTGTCATAAACTCAATTGATAAAAGTAACCTTAAGACTAAAGATTGGCAAATAAATGTTTGTTGCAATAATTATAAACTCAAATGTCAAATTGATACAGGTGCAGACACAAATATCATCAGCAGGAAAGTATTAGATAAAATTATGAGCAGCACGCACTCGAAAATCAACATTTTTAGAACAAATAATAAAATCTTTTCTTTTTCAGGACAATTAGTGCCAAATTTAGGTACTTGTTTACTTAATTGTGAATTTGAAAATGGATTATCGACAAAACTTTACTTTGTTGTGGTTGAATGTGATTGTAATACAATTATTGGTTGGGATTCATGTGAGAAACTGGGTATTGTCAAAAGAGTATTCGGAATTCAAGAAAGGTCAGTACAAGAAATTCTTTCTAAATATGCAAAAACATTCGAAGGTCTTGGTTGTCTACCATATAAAGCTCATCTAGACATTGATAGTTGTATACCACCTAAAGTTTGTCCCGTTCGTAGAATACCTTATACTTTAGAAGATCGTCTTAAAGACGAATTGAAGAGTATGGAACAACTTAAAGTCATAGAAAAAGTAGAAAAGCCAACAAAATGGGTGAATTCTATTGTCTTAGTCGAAAAACCTAACGGAAGGTTAAGAATTTGTCTCGACCCTAGAAACCTAAATGAAGCAATCAAGAGACCTCACTACCCTTACCCTACATTTGATGATTTAAGATCTAAAGTTGCCGGTGCATCAATTTTTTCAAAATTAGATGCTAGTTCAGGTTATTGGGCTATAGGTTTAGACCCTGAGAGTAGTGATCTCTGTACTTTTAATACACCTTACGGTAGATACAAGTTTCTGAGATTGCCTTATGGAATTAACTCTAGTGGTGAAATTTTCCATAGGACTATGAACGAATTGTTCGGTGATTTGTCAGGTATAATAATTTTTGTGGACGACATCCTTGTTTATGGAGCCAATATAGAAGAACACAATAAAAGACTTGAATTACTATTCAAACGTGCTTCTGAAGTCAATCTAAAATTTAATAAGTCTAAATGTCAATTCGGTATGTCTGAAATCCGCTATGTGGGTCATATTTTTAATAAAAATGGTGTGTCACCTGATCAGTCAAAAATAGAAGCCATTTCAAAAATGTCAAGTCCATCTAATGTCAAAGAATTACAAAGATTTCTAGGCATGATAAACTATTTAGGTTCTTACATACAAAATCTAGCAGAAGAAACTTCTCTTCTGAGAGAATTGCTAAAAAAGCAAAATAAATGGCAATGGTTAGACCAACATGAACAACAGTTCAGAAAATTAAAGTCATTACTATGTCAGTCACCCGTATTAGTCCATTATGATATAAAAAAATCTATAAGATTGTCTGTCGACGCATCCCAAAATGCAGTCGGTGCTGTAATCTTACATGATAAGCATCCAATAGCATATGCCTCAGTCATTAAATAAAAGTCAAATTAACTATGCTCAAATAGAAAAAGAACTTTACGCTATAGTATTCGGATGTAAGAAATTTCATCAATACTTGTATGGCAAACCAATTTATGTCGAAACAGACCATCAACCATTAGTCACTCTATTCAAAAAACCTTTAGGAGAAGTTCCTACAAGATTGCAAAGAATGTTGATAACATTACAAGCTTATCACTTAATTGTCTCATACACAAAAGGCTCAGAAATGTATATCTCAGATACCTTGTCTCGATCACCAGTCAAAGAAACTAACTTAAATCAAGAATTAGTCAGTCTAGAAGACTTAGATTCAAATATTGATATTCATATTAATTTATTGACATCTAATTTAGCAATTTCGCCTGAAAAACTTGACAAAATTTTAAGTCATACTAGTCAAGATTTAATTTCTCAAAAACTTAAAGAATATTATAAAAATGGATGGCCCCATTGTAAAGAACGTTGCGACAAATTGGTATTACCTTATTGGAATATCAAAGAAGAAATTCATGTGATAAATGAAATAATTTTCAAAAATAACTCTGTCATCATACCTATGTCAATGAGATCAGAAATATTAAACATTTTACATGAAGGTCACCAAGGTATAGAAAAAACTAAAAACTTAGCTAGACAAGTAGTCTATTGGCCTAACATCTGTCAGGATATTGAGAATAAAGTCAGACAATGCGAAACATGTGCAATTTATTCTTCAAATAAAACAAAACTGCCTAACCAGATAAAAAACTTAAGACCTAAAATTGTTAAGCATTCAGAACACTCAGAAAAGAAAGAAAGCAACTTATTAAGGACTAGAGCATATTATAATAAAAATTGCAAAACCTACCCAGAGTTTCACATAAATGACCAGATTTATTTTAAGAAAAATCCAAGAGATATTATATGGACAAAAGGTATTATTGTGTCTAAAACAAAATATCCAAGATCATTCATTGTCAAAGATCTTAATAATGTAACTTATCGTAGAAATAGTCATCATATTCACTTCAATTATAAGTCATGTAAGCAAAACTCAAGTCATAATTATGTCTCAAAGTCTAAACAAAAGAAAGTTAAGTTTTGTGAACCTAGTTCAAGTCTACAAACTTATAATGTTGTAAATCCAAGTCAAGAGATTCATAAGTCGGAGTCAGAATCCTTTAAAAAGTCAAAAATTGTAAATGAAGAGGATGATAGTTGTGTATTTATCTTCTTTCACGAGTCAAGTCCAACTTCTAAGTCACAGAGTGAAGATTCTGAATCATTCTTATCGGTAGAATCAGGTCTGGAGTCAGAAAATGTATTAAAATCTCCAATATTTGTCAATGTCGACGAAAGTGTAATGTCTTCCTCGAAGGGTAATAACGACGCTAGTATAGCTGAAAGACAATGCACTGATGGAAAATACAGTTCGAGAGGTAGATTATTAAAGAAAACACAGAAATTTGATTTGTAAAATTAATGTAATTGACGACTATAAACAATTTGTGTACAATTAGTAATAGGAATTAATATAGTAAAATAATTCAGTCTGGACATGCATATAATCACTAATTCACTTTTATTCAATTTAATTTTATTGTTTTACAGTAATTTGTCATTTAATATTGTATTGTTTTAATAACGAAACTTGTTGAAAAATATGGTTATAATTTATGTCACGGTGTCAATGTCATTCCAAACGTCAATGTAAAACCAATGTGTTAAATAATATTTTTTCTTTAGAAAAAAGGGCATGTTGTAGTCTATGATTTGTTTGTCTATTAAAAATACTTTTAGTCTATGTCCTTCCCTTTCCGGCTCCTCTCGTGTCATGACTAAAAACGATGTAAGACGTGACGAAATAAAAATGTGATAATAAAACTATTAAAAAGTCTTAATCAAGAACCCAAACAGAACCCCAAACACATAAGTTGTAATGTCGCCTGTTACAACACCTGCGGGAAGAGATCGGATGGTGTTATGCTAAAGTGGCTATAGTAGTATAGGATAACAGTATAGTACTTCAAATAGGATAGTAAACTGATATGAATAGCGAAGTGGAGGAGAGGCAAGAGGAAGGCTGAGCGTTCCATCATCTGGGCCTAAAGCATGAAAGAGATAGAGATATAGTGGCAAAAATATAGTCGAATAAATATATATGAAATCTTAACTATTTAAATCCCAAACAAACATTATATTTAAAAAAATGTTATGGCGACTGAGGGTCGATCGTGTTCCATTGGTAAAAGTATCAATTAAAATGGTTTATTGGTTTTATCTAAGTTAGCAACATTGAATTCTTAGAGATGCCTCTTTTCCACATTCAAAAATAGTTGCGAGGAGATGGAAATAAATCTATGAAAAGAATTTGTAATCGATATTCATTTAATTCGGTTTTGTTGTCTGTAATTAGTATTTGGTGTTGCAACAACAGATATTGTACTGACTATAATATGTGTAATAATATTTTAATCAGCGAATAAAAGTATTTCCTATCACACTGTTCCTAGTGATTTTCCTATAAGATTAAGTTTTAGTTGGCGACCGAGGTGTTCAGCAGGTGGGATGGGTTGATTCGAAGACCACAAGATCACTGTTATTATTACTAGCTGTGCTCGGCATGCGTTGCATGCCCGGCAATTTTTTTGCACATAATATATAGCCTATGTCCATCTGGAATAATGTACCTTTCAAATGGCGAAAGAATTTTTCAATTAGGTGCAGTGGTTCCGGAGATTACCCTCCACATACACACAAACTCACAAAATTCGCACTCTCTATTTATTATATCTCTGTCTTTATTATATTAGTATAGATTTTGAAAAGTACTAAATACAGTTCGATAATGTCCACTTACTGGCGGCATGTTCTTAGATATTAGGGTACGCTATACTCTGAACTAGAGTACTCCGTTGTTAAAACGGAATACAGCTACTAAACGCTACTAAACGCTAGAATAGTACTACTACTAAACGCTAAAGAATAAGGTTCATTTACACAAGGAGCGTTTGTCAGACGGTTCGGCCGAGAATATTTTAAACAATTCCGGTATGCCACCAAACTACATACTATTCTCGCCTACCTCTGTTTACATGATGATAACAAGAATAACATTGATCAGATGATGATAACAGCTGTTTATACTAGCTTTTGACCGATGTTCGAAAAACTCTCCTTGTATAAATGAGCCATTACTTCACAAAACACCTACGTAAAAGCCCACGTAAATCTTTAGTAAAACCTTTCGCTCTGTTCGGCAAAAGGTTTATGTCCACTACACCTGTACATATCGGTTGAATCATTCCCGACCATCCAGTAGTTTGTCACATTTTTTTATGATGTCATTCACATATTACACACTTGCTACGTTCAGTCATTCACATTTCATAATTATAAGTTAAGGCTAGAGGTCCAGTTAGAATGGAAACTGCTTCCATTGAGTTATTATTGCACTAATGTTTGATATTATGGCTTAGTTGAGTTGCGTACCTATTTGTTTGAAGTGGAAGCGTGAAATTTGCGTCTGCATTATTGTTGTAATACACTTTAATATGAATACTTCAATATATAATCAATATACTATATATTTTTCCCCATAAACTTATTATTTTTTTATATGAAGTCTCTGACTTTATTAAAAATATTGACTGTGTATACATATAATATATGCATACATCACACTACTGACGTATTTTACAAACATTTCTCAATACATGGTCGTTAAAACACTATACAATTATCTAAAATATGCTAAACGTCAATAAAATCATACTACGGCAGTGGACCGAAGTATTTTTCCAATTTCGATAAAATGAGTTCACAAAGAATTTGACCAACAACATTTTTGAATTATTATACGAGACGGAATTGACATTAAAAAGTAATTCTAGTAATTCATGTCGTAATAAAACATTTCGTACCATTGTAATGTTAAAATTAAGTACGCAATATTTAGCACAAATATTTTAACACCCAAAACAAAGTAAGAATTGACTGAAATGTAAATTTTAGATTTATATATTATGCCTTTTGTAAATAGTTAAAAAAGGGACTGACCTCATCGTATATGAAGTTGTCGATCTCCTCGAGCGGTCGTCCGTAGAGCTTGGGCGGGAAGGGCTCGTACTTGCGGGGCAGGCGGGCGCCATCCTCGACACTGAGCCGCCGGCGCGGCATGAACCCGAACTCGCGCACGAGCTGTGCGCCGCGCGAGCCGGCGCGCCTCGCCGACTCCCGCGTGAACGGCGTGACGGCGGCGCGGGGCTCATCGCCCTTCGTCCCGCCGCCGATCGTCTCGCTCGAGAACGTGACACCCTCCAGCGGGATCCGCAACTCCTCGCGCCGCGGCCGCTCGCACTCCGTGTCCAACGCATCCTTGGACTGCGACGCGACCAGCGGTCCGGCCGCCTCCGGGTTGGTGGCCTCGAGCGTGCGCACGATCTCGCCGAGCAGCCGCGAGCCGTCGATCTCTTCTCCGGGCGAGTTGAGCGGCGCCGGCGGCGGGAACGAGAGCCGCCGCTCGTCCTCCTCCATGCCGGCGGGGGCTACGCGCGCGCCCGGCCCATCGCCACGCGGCCCCACAACCACTCGCACACACTATTTGCGCACCGATGACGCCATTTTCGATTATTACTGCCACCTGCAACAAGAAACTACGTGTTAAAATTCTGTTTATGTCTTCGAATACGCTCTAGAGCACAATAAATTAACACATGGCTCACTAAAAGTCGACATTGAAAAGTATTTACGAAATTTTACAGACAAATGTTTTACAAACAAATCCGGGAGCGCTCGGCGGCTGTCAGTCACCGGGGTATGTACAGTGTGTGTTTTGACATTGGATAGAGTATTTGCCGAAGGCCGGGCTTATGGTTCTCCGAGCTATTCACACACATGATCGTAAACCCTTTCGTGGCAGATTTTATGGCCGCCTTCGCTGTCCCAACAAAAGAAATATCCCTGTTTATCTGATATTTTATATGACTGAAAATGTGCATAAAATTTTCATTTGGCTGGTTTCCTAGAGGTGGAAAAATATGGTACTTAAATATAAATACGTGGGTACTTACTTACGTGGGTACGTGGGTGGGTACCATATAATTACTTAAATAAATAAGTACTTTCCATACAAGTACTTTTCATTGTTAGTGGAAACAGTTCTTTAAATAATTTCCTTTCGGAATTATTTAAAATATTTGTTTCTTGTTACCAAATTGTTGTTAGAATCGTTAGACAATTTGACATATAAGATTTTCTTTTTCATTTCACTTAATTCTTACCATTTTTAACTTGTAAGAAAATGGTAACTGAATAAAGTTTTTGCTCTTACCAAATATTTAAACCATCCTATAATGTAGACTATCTACACTGAATGTTAAGATCAACAGTTTCATTAGGTTTCATTGTGGGAGGGGGCGAGTGCACGCTGCAATTCAACAGCCTCTGGGCACGCTTGACTGGCCACGTTATCCCTCTATCACAGAAGACTATCTTGAAATTTCCCACTTTACCTTATTTTCCTAATGTACGTACGTGTTTCGGTAATGAGTGACATGTCTGGCACCCATTCCCATCCAATCCCTCGCATTTTCCCAACCCTTTCTCCAAATCCATTCCTATCTCTCCAAAGGTAGGCAGCGCATCGGGGGTCGTGCCAACGTTTGTCATTTTGCACTGTATCGCGGATGTCTATGGGCGACAGTATCCACTTACCATCAGGTGGACTGTAGCTCGTCTGCCGCCTTTTTTTCTATAAAAAAAAGCCTAGGTCTCCCTATTGATGTATATAGGCCTCTATCAAAACACGTCACCACACACGATCTTCGCCTGTTCTCATCCACCATCACCGACGAAGTTCTTCAAATGGTCGGTCCACCTGGCAGGACGTTTCCGTATCCCGATATGTGGCCTCCATTCGAAGACTCGTCTATCCCATCTGTTATCGGTCCCGCGACATATATCACCTACCCATTGCCACTTCATCATGCTGATTCCATGACTTTAGTTCTTTGGCGAATCGTTTCGGATCCTTATCACCAGTGATTTGAAGTCACATAGAAAGTATCATTCCTGAGAGCTACCATCTTGTGCCGACTATTGTACCTTTGTCTCGTTCACGACGGTCGACACTTGGAAATATTTTTACAGAGAACAGATGCTTTCTTTCCACTCGAACAACTCTGAATAAGCCTTTTGATTTCTAACGATTTTACATTACGTTTCGCAGGGGGGAGGGAGGCGTTTGTATAGCGGCTTTTGAATCGAAACTAATTTCAGATAATAATGTGATTTTCCCGCCATTTTACTGGGGTTAGTACAAGTAATAATATGTTTGAGATAGTGTCTGCTAGTATATAACAAACAATCTAAGTTGATCAAGAACAAAAAATCATTTTGCCGCCCCTTGTTGAAAAACTGAAAAGTTATTTGAGGGAGAAAAATGGAGTAGTAGGGGATTTCACAAGAGGGCTTATTTCGGCGCTCCCTTAAATCCGGTGCCCTAGGCAACAATAGGCCTCTATCAAAATCATAGGACTGAGCCGCCGGCAACTTAACTTAACAACTTAAGTTCCATGAATTCAGCCTTTCATACCCTTCATAAATCTTGAAAAAGCTGTGTAATTTTAACTAAAAAACTTATTTGATTTTATTATCTCAATTATTTAACTTATTTTACACCAATTTAATCACAGGGAATTAAACCTAGCACTGACTTTCCAATTGTCAAATTGATGATCCTTTAATAAACCTTAAAAAAGACCTTTAATGCCCAACGCATCCGCCTAGCAATCCAGGGTGGAAATGCCGCCTGCATGCTGGGTACCACAAGGACCAAATTTGTTCAAAATCCTCATTGTTAGATATAGATTGAGCATGTACAATAAATAATAAAATTTTGTTTTAGATTCTAGGTTTAAGTTTTTTTCAATATAAACTGAAATATGTATTTTGTTTTCCGTAAATAAATATTGATTTTCCGTTTAATAAAATTGTATTTGACCATAAAAACTCTAAGGTTTGGAGTTAAGTTTAATGTATTATGTGGAGGTTTTAAAGTTTTGTTATGTTGCTAGGATAGTGTTTTGTTTTGTCTTTGATATTGTATTTACTGGAATAAACGTTGTTGAGAATCTAAACATTCTTATTATCCCGTGGGCTCATATATTTCATAATAAAAATTTGGAATATTCAGATAACAGTTAGACGTGTATAAAGCGTTATTACCCAGAGGGGACCGCAGATGAGTACATTATTACCTTATGGGCTAATAAAACGACACCGCTAATCAATTGCTGTGAATTCCAGAAACGATTTAAAACTTTTCCCATTTTGACGGTTTTATTGCGAAAATTCTAAAGATTTAATAATAATAATAATGGTTTTATTTAGAACCAGAGTCCATAAGTACCTAGTACCTAGTGTAGTGTTAGTACCAAATATTTAGCTTATAAGTAATGTTAGTATTGTTAGTAATTTATATTAGGCATTATTATACATTTACATTATTAAACGGCTATCTTATCCTATGCTACACCTATTACTACCCTCACCCATTGTTACTGGATAGGGCAGTCAAACCTAGCCTATTATACCTAGTATATATAATATGAGACAGCACTAATTTTTAATCAACGATTAATAAAGTATAAATTTGGGATGTTATGGAGCTCCGTGACCGTAACCGAAACAATTCGAATTAAAAAAAATATTCGAATCCGAACCCAATATAAAAGATTCTGATGTTATTACAAATAATTGTATTCATTGTCGTTAGGTGCGGAATCTAAACGAGGCGAGTTTTGACAAGTTCTTGCTGCTTGCATTTGATTTGATAGATTTTTCATTCGTTTTTTGTGATTATGAAAGTAAAGTTGCAATTATTCCCTATTTGATTTTATTTTTCTTTGCTTTCAGTTGATTCAATACATTTCTTAAAAAAACTGTTAAAAATATATCCGTAACCGAAACCGTATCGGAAATGAAATCCAAAATAATTTCATATCCGTATTTGTAACCGAAATCGGTGAAAGAGTATACAATATGTCTTTTTTTTTTATAGAGAACAGGGCGGACGAGCAAGCGGTCCCACGTGATGGTAAATGTTACCACCGCCCATGGACACCTGCAACACCAGGGGGTATGCGGGCGCGCCGTCGACCTTGCAAAATCCTATTCACAGCTGTATCCGGATCCGAGATATCATATCCCTAACAACCCTAGTATAAATGCATACTAGGTCAGTCAGCTCGTGACCGTGGTGGGTGCAAGCCAACCGAAACGTTGAGTAAAATAAATAAGGTAAACATTCGCGCTCAGACCCGCTTCGCGTTTAAATAGATGAATATGTGTGAAAAACGCAAAAATCTCAAATGGTAGAATCAACTATGTTTAGGCAACAAGTTTTCAGACCAGGTTGGTTAAAAAAAATATAAATTGCCATAGGTATTCTCCATCTATATAAATAAAAAAAAAAATGCTGTTCGTTGGTATATAAGCGCATCACTTGAGAACGTCGGGATTGATTTGGCTATTTTTTTTAAAATAATGTTCATAATAGTCCGAATAAGGTTTTTAGGGAAAGGTTTTGCCCGAAAAATTGGAAAATTTGGGAAAAACTTAAAGTGCTTTTTTTCTATGGGGTTTTTGTATGAATTCACGATTCGGACGATGGATATGCGTAATTCTTTTTTTGTTTTGTTCGTTATGGTCCTGGAATATATCTCAGGAAAAAAATATATTTATTAAAATTTGAAATTACGGATTTTTTTATTGAAATTTGGACAGGACAACGTCTGTCGGGTCAGCTAGTTTCCAATAAATTTTATAATTTACAATAGCCTTTACAATTTTTAGTGATATAATCATAACATTTATTTATAATCTAATACTGAACGTTGTCAATTTATATAACTGTAATATAAAAGTGACTAGATACAAATTTAAAAAATTGTACACATCATTACTAAAATATCGTGTAAAAATTACCATTGATGGTATCTATGATTACACAATATAAGTTATATAAGTATGAGTAATTAAACCACTTATAAGTATAGAATCACATGCCTATAACGATTATGAACTGCGACTGAAGAAAGCGAATTTGTCCATAGCCGTTTCACACACCCCTCTCAGGAGGGGTGGAGTTCGCTGCCCGCTACTGCGGACGGGTCCTTGGAGTGGCTTCCCAGTAAATCGGGGTGCCGCTGGTGAGTCCTGGTTTCTTTACGCCACCCGCGCGATCAATCCCACCGGATAAATTCCGCTTGTGGAAAGCCCAGTGAGCGATCCGGCGGGAACAGCGACTTGCTTCAAAACGTATTTATTGTTGAAGTTTTTTTTTAAATATACTTTGTTTTTTAGCTCGTCGCTAACAAACATATGGATCATAGTCATCTGGATTAAAAGTTTATAATTATGATTTTTATAATTATAAACAAAGAGGTTATGAATTATGATTATTTATGATACAGAGGGCATAGATAAATCACGTGCTTGAATTTCGTATGCGAGAAAATATCCCCTAGTGATATACGGATACTCATCTTTGCCTTATCAATAGCGATCTGATACCTATTCAATATAGCGCAATCTGCGACCGAGATGTGCGAATAAAAATAAATTAATAGCAACTTTTTAAACGCTAGTGCGTCAGAATTCATTCAAATGAATTCCGTGCACATCAGCTAAATTCAATTTGTATTCCGGCTGGCTGCAGAATCAATTTCCTTCGCCTTCCCTACGACTTCCGCCTCGAACCTAACTACTCTGGAACACCAAGATAAACAATCCTAGGCGCTTAATAAATGGGAACATAAACGAGGCCATGAAATGCAATTTTCAAAACCAATTTTATCACAAAAGGCCAATGAGTCGAAGTCCCTCTCCCTTTCACGCCTTATAATAATTAATCGATATATTATGCGTATGACATTTTATGTTTCCCATATGAAGCCCTCATACATATTTCGCTTATGGCAACCCCGTGGAAATTCCGAGTTTATTTTCTGTTAAAAATTGACAATATAAATCTGCGTTCTTCTAACAATGCGTCATTGAACAATCATAAAAGTATGTGGAAGATTTGATTTATACAGATCCGTGATTTCATTCCGCCATTTGTGTAGGGTCTGTTAAATTTCCATTCGTGAACAATTTATCCTCGGTCGGTGGTTGCTCCTATCAGAAATATTTCGATTTTTTTTTACGCTAATTAAACAATTCATTCGTATGTATAGAGAGTGGCAATACTGGCAATTGAGTAAACATGGCAATGAGAAGGCAATGAGGCAATGGGCAATTTCGATCATGTGGCCATGGGGTTCTTCAAGATAGTTGTGACTGTTCAGAAACCTGTGATTCTAAAAGGTCGGCATCGCATCTGAATGCGCCTCGGTGTTACAAATGTCCATGATCGGCGGTGAAAGTGGCTGGCTCGCTCGTGTGTCATTTCTGATCTCTGTTATTATTCGATTGAAACAATTGAAATACAAACGTTACTGATGACTACAAATCTATTTCTAAATTTCCAGTGGTAGGCAAACGGGGGCAATGCTTTTCATAAAAATGTTATTCAATGCAACCGGCCCCTTCAGTATCCACTGCTGGACGTGGGCCTCATCATGCACATTGACTTGTGGATGACGGATGTAAGGCCTTAAAATGCAACGCTGGCCAAGCGGGTTGGTGACTCCACTCTTTTAGAGCTGGTGTTTAGACCTTGTAGAGCGTCAGGGCTTGTGGTAGCCGCTTCGTTACCACTCAGTCACCTTTTACGACACCCACAAGAAGAGATAGGTGGTAGAGCCGGCCGACACTAAACGGAATAAAATGACATGCAAAATCTTAAATTTAACATGCAAAAGAATATTAATATAAATATAGTTTTTTTTTAATATTTTTTATTTTAATTACAAAAATTCATTTCTATCCAAATTATATAATTTAACATTTTTTCTAAATCATTTTTTACAATTAAAGCACCCTATTAAAGAGCCTTATTAAATTAGTCAATTGTTAGTCAATTATAAGTATTTCAGGGGTGAAAGATAATGTATTATTTTAGTATTTATGACTCACAAGAACAAACACATTTGACTACCGACATTCATCAATATAAACCTTCCAACAGCAAAAAGCAATTATACCCTCAATGTTCGTAAACAACAGTCCAGTTCACTCTCAGAACATAATCAATTCCATCTAATGTATCGCAGGCCTTGTTGGCAGAAGGTCGGCCTAACCCAAAGGTTACTCCGGAAGGGATAAGGATAAACCTCTCGCAGGGTTATCTGTTGCTACGATGACATGTGAGGGTTAATAAAGATCAGGTCTGTAACACCCGATGGTTGAGGAAAAACAAAAAAAATATAAAAGATTTTTTTACCTAAAGAGGTATATACGGTTATACATGCATACTATAATGCATACATGCATGTATGCATCTCAAGTAAATGCATATATATAAAAATAATTTGTTTCATTTATGTATTGCCATTATATAAAAATACTGTAATTCTTTATAATTATAACTAAATTAAAATAACTAAATTGCACTCGCATTCCTATTTCTGTTCAGTGGTTGACCGATAAAAATTACTTGAGCAATGAATTTTAAATAAATAAAATTAAATTGCACCATCTACCTTTATTTGTTATTCATGTATTTTTTCCATACCACCCAAAAGGCGTCTGGGAATCTCTTTAAAAAAAATTAAATGTTACTTACTTAATTTATCATTTTACAAAATGTGCTGGTGTACACAACAAGGCGTTTACCTATCTAAATATCGATCTACGAACTTGCTACGAATTAGATTAATATCAAAGACGATCGACGGGTCATTTGCAGATCTCCTTGAGGATACGAAACTTTGGAAGTAGCGTTAGGTATACCTACTGAAACACCATGCAGTATGTTTCAACTCCTTTGAGTTTCTAATCTGTCGGATTTTCGTAAGTGTGTTGTAAATTAGATATCCATTGTTCGATTTTCTTATTTTTTCTTGTTTAATACTTCTTTTTATTTATAACATTAAAGATATTTTTGCGTCTTTCACACATAAGTATTTATCTGCAATATTTAAACGGGTCTCAACGCGTATTTTTACCTTATTTATTGTTTACCTTAATTTTCTTTGTCTCCAATCGCGTTCAAACCATTCATATCTGGTTCGTCAATGACGTGCATCCTAATGAAATATAATTTTGTTCATCGATAGATTTTGGTTAATGAATACATTAATAGCTAGGCACATTAATATTCTTGAATTACAGTAATCAAAATGGCAAATATATAAGTACGTATCAATTATTATATTAATAAAATTTGATATATTAAGAATTAAGCCCACTTTGAAGATGAACCTCATCATTTCCATCCACTGCTATATATAGAACTCTTCCAAGATTGTAGATTCTTCTTCCATTTTCATGTTATTTTAATTTCACGTTTTTAAAACAATTATTTTATTTATTATTTTATTTTATTCATTCATCTTTTCTCCGTCATAGAATAAACGGTTCAGTAGATACGGCACGTGTCCGTATAATTTTCACATCATAGCGTGTATCACAACGCAAACATGAAGTCAACAACGTCCTTTCAATTACGAGTAACGAGCAACAACCACACTTAGATCACAGAACATACGAATAACAGTAGCACAACCTTTCTCAAAATAATTTATCAGTAGGTATATAGACACTAATAATAATTCCCTTTAGGCGCATAATGTGCAATTCGCGATATGTGCAATTCGTAAATGGTGCAGTAATTGTACAGACATAAAAAAATTAAACACCATCAAACTGCTATAATATTCTAAAAATACGTATGTATGCATGTATAAATATTCGGTAAACAAATACAAAAGGTATGCAGCACAAGTAATAATAGGGTAAAAGCCGGATAGTTGCCCCACTTTTCAAAAAAGCTCTATTATTAAAAAATATGTACTTACTAAGAATAATGCAACATGTATATCAAAACATAGATCTTTGATCTTTAATAGTAGCCTATTTTTGTAAACATAATTAATATTGGTTTTGAGTAAATCCTGTTTTATTTGACCTCTCTAAAAAGGGATAGTTGCCTACTGCAGCGGATAGTAGCCTAACGTTAAAAATGCTTCGGGGGATACTTGCCTCGTGCGGAGATAGACGCGTCACTATGATTTTTTTAGGTACCTATAAACAAATTTATATCAATTTAAGTAATCAGTCTTGATTATTTACTGAAATCCTTTATTAAGTACGAATCAAAATATTATTCAACATTATAAAATAGTATCAAGTTTTAATGTTTTAAACTATGAAAATACAACAAAAATAGCATCCAAACATTAAGTTAGGTAAGTTATTAGTAAAATATTATTATTTATCTTAAAGATAGAACAATATGGCAATCAACTTTGGCATTAGCATTAATTATTACCAGTAGCTAGGGTTTTCAACTTTCCACACCTCATGCAATGGTTTTGAAATGTTGGGCAACTTTCATGCAACCACATTCGACATATCTCACATTGGATCCAATCTGATTTAGATTTAGTTAAATTGTAATTCTCAAAACATTCTGTGCAATAATCATCAACTGAAACTTTTTTATTAGTATTTTCTATTTTTGAATTAGCGTTTTTCACTTTTAATATCTTTTCAGTGTCTTTTATCGATTTTTCGTGCTTTTTTCTTTTGATTGGTAGTTTTTCGGTGGCGTTTCCTTTGGATGTTTTTGAACTGATAACATATTCTTCATTTTCACTGTCAGAACTGGAAATTTGTATTCTTCTCTTCCTTGAAGCTCTTCCTTTGTTCAGTTCAATAAAATCTGTGTTATCGGATTCAGTTTCACTGCTGGTAATATCGATATATTTTTTGGTCTTTTTTTTGCGGTTGCCCTCTTTTCTTCACAACTACCAGCTTTTTTTTTTTTGCTACCAGCTGGTTTGTTCTTCACTGTGTTAACATCTTTTTTTTTCGCTGTCTTAATTTTAGTTTCCGTTATTTTGTTTGTTATATTCATTTTTTCTTCTTTATTCTTCTTCTGGACAATTTTTTCGTTCGAGTTTAAAATTTCTGCAGATTGTTTAGTCCTTTTAGACACGCTCAGCGGTATTTTTGGTATAGGAGTTGATTGATGTAAAAATTTAGATGGAGTTTCTTTTTTAAGATTTTGGTTCTGTGATTCACTTAAAGATGTCAGTGATGGCAATGATAGTTCAGTACCATCAAAGATGTAATTTTCAATGTCGCTATCTCGTAGGGTTAAACAGTCTTGAGAAAGATTTAAAAGGCTTGAAGACGGCCTAGGTGGCGTGCGATTTTGGTTCACGCTATTCTGCTCAATCTCATTTAAGACAGTTTCTAGTTTGTTTTTATCAGCATCGCTTGGGACTTGATAGCCTAGTGGAGGCACTTCGTTCCGCTGATTGAGTGCAAGACTTCGATCAAACTCAGATTCCTGTACGCGCTCACGTAATGCAGATTCTACAGAAACGCCTGGTACTTGGTTGCTCAGGGAAGGCACGTGGTCCCTCTCATTTGGTACAAGACTTTGCTCAGGATCTTGTGAACGCTCTCCTAACGCAAGCTCTCCAGAAACACCTGGTACTTGATCATTTAGAGGATCAGACTCTCGTTCTTGCGCAAGTTCCCCCAATGCAATATCTGATATAGCAAATTCAGAGTCAGACAGAGCATTTGAATTGACTGGGTAGATTCCGCTGCCACGAAAACCACTTATTGCATTGGCAGGAGTCGCTGCTCGAATCCACGCTTTGGCTATTAGCTGACCTGAATTGTATCGGTTCAGTTTTTTCTGTGGATTGGTGCGCATGAAATTGTTCGTCTCAGCATAATAATATTTTTTAAACGGTCCGAATACTGATATGTCTAATGGTTGCAAAGCAGAGGTAGTGTGACTAGGTAAACAAAGTAATACCACATCATTATCCCGAGCAGTTTCTAGCATATTGACAGCACTTGAGTGCGATGAATGACCATCTAAAATCAGCAATACTTTTCCTGACGGCTTGCGTGGAATAAAATGTTCAGTCAACCATTTATAAAAAAGGTCTGAGGAAATGTATGCTGATTTTTTTTGCATGTAAACTTCGGAACAAGGCGGAAGTCCCTCTTCAAATTCCGGTTTTTTATTTACTCCCTTGATAATCAGAACTGGTGGGAGAAAATTGCCGATAGCGTTGCAACAAGCAACAACAGTAATTGTTTCTCCTTTTTCACCGGAAGTGACTGATTTAACTGCTCTAGCACCTTTCTTGGCTAATACTTTGCCAGGTTTATTATTGAGTTGGACACCGGTTTCATCCATGTTAAATATTCTATCTGGTTTATCCAGAAAATCATTCTCAGTTAAGACCGTTGTGAGCAGATCAAAAAATTTTGCAACTTCTGCTCTGTTCTGACCCTTCGCTCTTTCCATTGATAAACCCTCAGCTTGTCTCACAACTATTTCGCAATTTCTTTCAAGAAAGCTTTTTAACCATTGCGGTCCAGCCATTTTAGTTTCATTGTTAAAGTTGTGCTTCAACCCCATTTTTTCGGCAAACTGGTAAGCTAATTGGCGAATTACACTTCTTTCAGGAGGAAATCCTGCGTCTCCGAGCTTCAATATATGAGCTACCAGTCTTTTTTCATTCTCAAAACCAAGGACAGGGTATTTTCCTAGAAGTGACAAAAAATACAATTAGGTCAGATAAGTAGGTATGTAGATAGATTTTTTTATTTATACCTACTGCTAAGTATACAACTTTAAAGCGGAGACATACCTTGAGTTAGCAATTGCTGGTTTTTCTTTTCATAGCGTCTCCTTAAGGTTCGAGAAGATATTCCGTAAATTCGAGATACTTCGTTGATTCCTTTTTGCTTTTTATCCAGTTCTTCGAACGCAAGTGTTGAACTATCTTGTGTCCAGCTGATGTGGCGCGGTACCACGCCTGGTTTACGCTTGTACTTGCGAGGCATTTTGCTCACCTAAAATGAATGCATGAAACAGTTAAATACTTATTTTGTTCAAAACATGTGAAAAAACATCAAAAGAAAAAAACCTGTCTTTGCTCATTAAAGAATTTATAGTTTATATTTATATTTATAGTTTTTTATATTTCATATATATTTATAGATTATAGTTGCGCCCCAAGGCGACTATCCGCAAAAGTGAATAGGGCGACTATCCTTTTTGATACGGATACTTGCCTTTTTTATTTATAAAATAAATAGAAACTATTCAACCATAAAACGTAATCAACTGTGTAATTTAAACCTTAATGCATGCAAAAAACAAAAAAGTTGACTGAAACCACAATCAGTAATAAAAATATTCAATAGAAATTACTTACCAATATAATTTCGACGCCCGTCAAAGTTTCGCCGAGGAAGATTTTTGCACACACGGACAAAACGCGTGCGCCCACTGCGTTGGCTTACATGGCACTAATGCCTGCGGGCGGGGCACTTTTAATTATATAAAGCGCTAGCGCCACCAATATCCCTAACATAGTGAATTCAAAATCGGGGCAAGTATCCCACTGAGGCAACTATCCGGCTTTTACCCTACTCGTAATGCGGCTTCTGCACGCGCTGCACGTATAGTCTGCACTTCTACACGCGGTGCACGTATAGTCGCGTCAATGAAGGTTTTTAATTCTTATTCCTCAAGAACAGAACCGATTTCGAAGCCGGTTTTTTAATGTTTGTTATTATCAATTATTCAAAACGTTGTAGCGGGGTGACATAGTTATTAATATTGTTTAAACAATAATTAACAAAACCAGTGGCCAAGGTGGCCAAGGTGGCCAAGCTTGAAACTGTCGATAGGCCATGTGACCTATCGGATATCCACAATGTGATCTTTTTTATATAAATATTGGGAAAAACAAACAATTGTACCGACTTTTTGGCGGGAACTCGTGAAGTGAAGTTGAGTTTTTCTTTGATAATTGTAAAAAATGTGTGTTCGTCGTTTTATGGTTTAATAGTGATAAGTTCATTAAACCGCAAGTCCTCTTCTGTCTTCAGCAAACCTACTATCGCTTTAGTGAGCGACTCCTAACTTACTTCAACGGGCACTAAACATTGACAGGATACATTTTAAACTAGACTATTTAGACTTTGAAATTGTTAATTACTAAGAAAACTAAGAAAACGGCTCGCAATATCAATGCTGCGTTTGAAGAGGAGACTGCTAATGAACGAACCGTGCGTTTTTGGTTTAAACGCTTTCGTAATGGAATATCGACTTGAAGAACGAACCACGTGGAAGACCGCCCACACAGGTGAATAACGCTGAATTGAAGGAGATGGTGGAAGCCGATCTGAGTCAAACTATCCAGGAATTAGCGGCATGGGTTAACGTTACCTTACCTACAATATTGACTCATTTGCATCAAATCAATAAGATAAAAAAATATGAAAAATGGGTGCCTCATGATTTGACTGATCTGCAGAAAGAAACGCGTGTTGAAACTTGCGTTGCCTTGTTGAATCGGTACAGAAATGAAGGAATATTGGATCGAATTGTGACATGTGACGAAAAGTGGATTCTTTATGATAACCGAAAGCGAAAAATGCAATGGCTGACCCCAGGTCAAACGCCGCAACAATGCCCTAAGGCAAAGCTTACCAATAAAAAGGTAATGGTAACTGTTTGGTGGTCTATTCATGGTGTTATTCACTATAGTTTTCTCAGGTCTGGTCAAGCAATAACAGCAGATGTTTACTGTGCCGAACTTCGAACAATGATGGCGACACTAGCAGTGAAACAGCCCCGACTCGTGAATCGATCTTCACCATTATTGCTCCATGATAACGCAAGACCTCATACTGCACGTGAAACCGTTGTAACTCTACAGGAGCTGTAGTTAGAAACCATACGTCATCCTCCGTACTCGCCAGACCTTGCTCCAACGGACTACCATTTTTTTCGTGATTTGGACAATTTTCTACGTGGTGAAAAATTTTCTTCCCAAGCGGCAGTACAAAATGCTTTCACACAGTTTGTCGAATCTACATCCCCAGAGTTTTATCGCAAAGGCATAAATGAACTTACGATTAGATGGCAACAATGTATAGATAATGAGGGTAAATATTTTGATAAAATAAATATGTTACATTTTAGAAAAAAACGAGTTTTAATTTTTCAGTACAAATCGGCAATTTCATACTTTAACCCCTAATAATAAAAGTAGTATAAAAGTATGAGTTAATAAAAGTATGAGTATTTACATGCATACAATCCACACCGTTTTCACGGATTATAAGAAACAGAAACAATAATTCAGTATTGGAACATAACATGGACACAATAATTGGAAACATCATGATTTCAAATGTGCTAACTTTAACTACTTTGATTTACTTTTACTGTATTTTATACCTTACATTTTTATGGACGCAGGCGGCAAACGAGCATACAGTCCACCTGATGGTAAGTGGATACTATCGCCTATAGACATCCGCGATAGATGTCAACATTAGTCCAAAATGACAAACGTTGGCACGCCCCCGGACGCGCTACCTACCGTTGGAGATACAGGACTGGATTTGTAGAAAGGGTTGGGAAAATGGGTAGGGATAGGATGGGAATGGGCTCTGGCACGTCTCACTCATTACCGAAACACGTACGTACGTACATTGGGAAACAAGATAAAGTGGGATTTCAATTTACATTTCAATTTAGTCTTCTACGAGAGAGGGGTAACGTGGCCAGTCGAGCGCTCCCAGCGGCTGTTGGATTGCAGCGTGCACTCTCCCCCTCAAAAGTATTTATATTCATTATATTTATATACATGTATTTATATTCTACTTTTTTTAAACAAATTTCCTACTATTTTTTTTTGTATTGAAGCTATTGAAGTATCAAAGTTATTTAGTTTATTATTGTGGAGCTCTAATAAACGCCTTAGAGGCGCTCGCACCTAGTCCTAGTGAAAGTCGCACAGTTTTCGAGATATTTTTTATTTTTCGAGAAATTGACACCCTTGGTCAGTAATTTGATTACCGTAGCTACAAAATAAAGGAAAATTCACATTCTGTTTAAGGTTTTCCGGTTGAGTTGTTCTGTTAGACGTAAATCAGTATTTTCTTAAATATTCATAGTAAAATAAGTAGTCTGCCGCCTGCCCCGACGCAGCCTCTACATCTTCTTATAGGCGCCCTCTTGAGCTGGCGAACATATCTTCACTTATCTTATCTCTCTGGCAGCTGAAGCGACTTTTCCCAATTTTTGGTACAAATATTTACATAACTCAACTCTTTTTTAATTAGGTAATCTAAAAGAGATCTTAAATTTCCATTAAAAAATAGGTTGGCACATATAAATAAATTCCAATACCATCTTTAAAAATCTAGGAAATATTTCAAAAACCTTTATTCTGACAACATATTTATAATCAACGACCCCAAAAATCCCCCTAGTAATATTTTCTCATTTAAAATTAGAATTAACATAGAAAACCTGTAGATATCAAAAATAAATTAAGTTCATATAGTTTTCTGCCCACAATGTTTCTGATTTCAAATAATAAATAATAACAAACATTTTAAAAAATCATCATAGGTTGGGGATCTTCTTGAGGATTAAGAAGTTTTGACGATTTTTAAGCTTCATTGACTCGATGTACCTTTAGTATATACTATGTTTAGCATAATGTACCTTTGGAAAGTGCATTTATATTCCAGAGCGTGCATAGATGTGTGTAAGACGTGTTAAAAATACTTATGCGGATGACCTACTGTTTGCTCCATCTATTTTGTTTAGGCAAGTGGAAATTCGTTCATCGGTACATTTGAGTAATTTTCCGATACATTTAGCAGACACTCGATGAAATCTCACAGCCATTTATCGAGTTTGGGAATTGTTTGGTAGTTATGCCTTTGTAAATCGTTCGCGAAATTGTTGAAGGCAGATGTTTTTAACTGAAAATACTTGGGACTTGAAGCACTCGGGTTAATTTAGTTCAATTTGCCAAGAAAACCTATTCGATCTTCAAAGGGATATTTACATTGGAGCCTTGTTAAGCGAATGGTAGAGTTGACGTTTTACCTCAGGGTAAATGTTAACAACTTTCGTGTGTGGTTTCGTGTAGTGATAGGGGAATGCAGTACTCCCCTTGGCACTGCAGTTTCTGGTTTTTACAATTCTACCTATATCTGTTTAATCTTCTTCTAGATGTCGAGTCGGTCCACTTGAACTCGATTACCCCATTGGTTGTCGGTCCTGTGGCAGTTACAGCCCACCTTTCAGCTTAATTTCATGAGCTATGTCGCTTATCCCACAAAAAAATTAGAGAGCACAGCTCTCTTATAGGTCTCCGACCACTACAAAATATTACTATTAATTGGGGTTCGTTAAAACGATTCAAACTAAAAATTTGCACAATAATTCATTTGAACTGTTTGATTAGACCAATACTAAAAAGGAAACAAAACTTTATGAAATTCCATAAGATTTGCAACTCTTTAGTTGCTAAGCAACCATGGGCAAACCCTATGCTATTTAATATATTCCGGCAACTTTATTATATAATTGTATAAATGTACGACTACAAAAAAATATTCTCCTTTTTATAGACCTGACTAGCGTATTTCGTATTACAATTTTATCTTTGGTTAGCTTCTGCCTACCAGTTCGCTCATATACTTGTAAAACCTTATTGTGACCGAAAACGCCTTAAATTTAATACACTCCAGTCTCTTAATTAAAGTGTGATGTCGGCCGGTTTTAACCTTTTGCGACACCCATCTCTTTCCATGGATGTAGTAAAAGGCGACTGAGCGGCTACCACGAGCTCTGAGAAACTACACCACCTCTAAAATAGTGGATTTAAAGCTTCTTAAAACTTTAATAATACTGGAATATTGTTAAAGTATTATCAAAACAGTTAAATACACGAGTTTGTATTATTGGAAAATTTTAATTAAGTCATTTTAGTTTTCTAATCACTGACCCAATTGTTTTAATTGAGAGTTTAATTCCACTTCACTCTAGAGTTCAGTTATCATAAATTTTGATTTTAATTATATAAAATTCAATTGGTTATAAGAGAGATTCCAGTGGAGGCATTGAAATGAAAAATTTAAATTCAAATATACTTCAAACACTATGCTCGATTCAAATATACTCTGCTATTTGATTCATTCTACTGTCTAATTTTCGATCTGTAAAGACGTGCCGTGTCTATGACACTTCGGTAAAGCCTTGTGTATCTGTATGTGTACACCTTATTAGATGTTTTTACTATTTTTATAACTTTACCGATATTTATCGGTTACCGAAATTGCTGGAGTGAAGACTAGGTGTCATTTATTTATTAAGAACCCCTCTACCGTCTAAACAAACGTCGCAATATGTGCATAAAACGTTACGTACTTCAGATCTTTCGTACGATTACAAACTTTCTTTTGCGTACGTAAACCAGTTACTGCAGTGATTTTAAAGTTTATTTTTGTTGTTCTAACTGAATGAATTGGTTTGTTCTGCAACATTATAATTGCGGTTGGCGCTACCTAACCGCTTATTGAATAAGTTGATAACGAGTTGCAACGGAGTTAGTATTTGTTCGATCGCTCGATTGGCCGATACTGTACAAACAGTAGACAGCCAGCTATGAATCGATCGTCCGCCCGTCTAAACATATTAGATGTATCGCCCCACACCCAACTCAATGAAGTTGAGACAGTTTCGGCTATCTTGAAACTATTTCGAGGTGTCAATGTCACTAACTTCGATACGACAGGTTTGAATTTAAAGATTGAAAATCCTATTCTTGGGTTTAAACAGATATTATATTATAAAAATAAGTTTATAGAAATAAATTCACATTGAAAAGCCTACACTAAATCTTTTTATGTCGCTGGTCCAGAGACATATCTAATTAGCTTTCAAAGAATATAACTAATTTAGGTTTCAAACATGGGGGTGTGTAATATCCAATGCAAAATAATATTTTTTCTTTTGCTGTAACGGAAGAAATATAGAGAAAACGGGGATTTTAGAATAATGAACCATTTTCTTTCGCATATTTTAAAAAAGGACAGTTCAATTTTTTAAATTTATGTGGTCGTCGTAGAAACACGAGACTCGGATCATTCGCCGCAGTTTTTCTTTCTGTATCTAACGCTACAAGTAAGTAATTTACAACTTATGAGATTTTCGCTTTCCTACATCAATATACATAAATTCTGAACTTTAAAACTTTAAAAAATGTCTATCTGATCACTGATCAGTAATCGAATGCAGGACCTTTCTTACACTTTAGGCTACCAACCTACCCCTGTTTCTAATCGAATAATAAAAATGCAATTGTAAATAGATGAACAAAATTACATTTACTGTTAATATATTGTTATCGAAAACATGTTTTAAAATTATTCAAAAACTATACAACTTAATAACAAATTCGTTATCTACATAAAGAAGCTGCAATTGATTGTCTTGTGCTATAACAACTACAGCAACGTTAAGTTAATTCGATAGGTACGAATTGTTAGATTTCATGGTATTTTGTAATTGTAAGTTACAATGTTTGTTCAAGAGATTTTATCCTTATCATAGGCCTTATCGATTGGTTCAATAAAATAGTGACTGTCTATTTTTTTGCATTTTTAGTTGATTTGATTCCCGGCTCAGGTAAACTTTTTAAAAAATGTTTGAATGCGGTTATTCTTATTTTAAAAAACAAAAGAATGTTTCCTTTGAGTGAAATTTGATATCTTCAATATTTAATGTACTTTTCTTCCATGTCCCGTTCGTATTTTCCACCCGGTATATACTACAGACGACACGCGGTAAACCGACAAATGTTTTGCAAGGCGGTGTCCGATTAACCGATTTGTCGGACTATAGAACCACTCGAACTATACAAGGGCCTCCGAGCCCTTGTAGGCCGGAACTTTTTGAAAAGGAGTACCTTGTAATCCGACAAATTATAAAAATTGCCTGACCCACAATCAGTAGTAGTCACGAACTTTTGAATGTTTTCACTGTTCTTTTTTATATCATAAATTGTGGAGTGTCCTACGCCGTACTCACTTGCCAACTTACCAAAAGATTTATTTAGATTTAGACGCTCCAGAATCTCACTTTTTTCTTTAATTGGTAATGTTTTGTGCTTCCGTTTTTGGGTTGAGAAGACATTGCGACATACTACGTGAACGCCCGCGCCGTCCTTACAAGAAAACTGACTAAGACTGGACAGTATGAGTCTATGAGACGCAGCCGTGTGACAAGTTGTAACCTGTTCAATAAAACATTGACGAAGATTTGTCGTTCATAAGTACATACATATTTGGCATGTCGGATTACAAAGGCCGCCGGATTACCGCGGGTCGACTGTATATAATTCTTAAACTAACACTGCTACTTTCTATCTGATCAGGTGGTTGGTTGCTAGAGAATACAGAAAGGCAACAAAGGACAGACATTAATTTATCAAATCTCTGTTCGACTTCTCCCATTCATCATAGTTAATACTTTATAAATACAAACGATCCCCCAGTTGAAGATCAGTCTTGTTTTGTTTTGTTTTATTCAAGGGAAGCAAAAATCGGTTATTATGTTAATACAAGCAGTCCGTAGTGACTTCACACGATCACAAATTTCTCAAAGGTTTCTTAAGATTTTGCTGATCTGACTGTATGTTATTAATTATATTGTTACCTTAGCAGCTTGCTGTATCTGTATCTTAATTCTCGATCTAAGAAAGCATTATTGACTGAAAACTACATACTTCATTTATGTTAATTTGCTTAAATCAAGAATTTAAATAATACTTAAAAATTATGTGTAGTTTTAAGTTTTTTTAAGAATGTATGTACAAATTTTGTTAATTGTTTTTACAAATTAGAATTGAGTTGTTTAAATTAGAATAAGATTATATTACTTTAAATTATAATTTTAAGTGTTTACATATTTTAGAATTAAAATAGTTAAACAATAACCATTATAAAAATAATTATTTTGAAATATTTATTGTTTTTTTTTTGTAGATAAAAAGGCGGCAGACGAGCATGCGGTCCACTTGGTGATAAGTGGAGACTGTAGCCCATGGACATCCGCGATACATACAAACTTCAGACCAGAATGAGAAACGTTCGCACGCTCCTTGATGCGCTGCCTACCTTTGCGGTTTAAAGAATGGATCGGGAGAAAGTGTTGGGAAAATGGGATGGGATTGGGCTCTAGCATATCTCACTCACTACCAAAACACGTACGTACGTTGGGGAAATACGATAAAGTAGGAAATGCAGTACATTTCAAGGTAGTCTTCTGTGATAGAGGGGTAACGTGGCCAGTCAAGTGCGCCCAGCGGCTGTGGGAATGCAGCGTGCACTCTTCCCCTACTCAAGTGCACAAACAAACACATTTATTTAAATAATATATAACCAAGAAGTTTGTATTTAGTGAAGCTCCATTTAGCCCATAATAGCGCTGAGATTTTGATTAATGACGGCTCTATGAATTATTGCCTTGCCGACTGGCAGAGAGGCAAATAACAAATATCTGGGTCTCATCTCGATTGAATGTATACGTTAATCTAATAAAGACTATCTTGTAAAGGCATACAGCCAAGAGAGAAATGAGGATTAAGTCTTTTCCACATAGATATGGATACGAGTAGGTACAATAAATCGTGGCAAAAGAAACATGTCACAGTTTATAGCTTATTGCGAGCCATGTGTATAGTTTCCGTCAAGTAAACTAAAGAACCACTGATCGTGCAGCGCTCTTCACTAACCTGTGCATACACAACGCCTCTACAATTTACTCTGAATATTTTTGAATAGGAGACTAATTCTATTAACATAGGTACACCGTTTATAGACGTTCGACTTTGATTTAAAACCGTATTCAACGAATCATTATGTGACTGACTTTTCTACTATTATATTATTCTACATTCTACTATCTCCTATGTGACTCTTTGTTTCTAAATAAATAAATGAAATAAAAAAATATAAAATACAACAAAACTGAACCATTCCCCAACCACATAGGTATTTTCATATCCTAATTTTGCATAAAAATGAAGATTAGAGTATGATTATGGTGCGAAAATGAGTATCCCTGATATTATATTCGTACATAATCTAAGACGCTTACGTGTATGGCTTCCGTCATCGCCACGTGAGAATTTCTTGTTTGTAATCATAACATGAATTCAGTAGTAAGATCATAAGATCAATTTCGGAATGAAACTTTCTTGCCTGTATATCCGTATAGAATATATTTTAATAAACGGAGATATACATAAATTAGACATCTAAGGCGATATTGCTGAAGGCCAACCTTATTGCGGGCTGGCCAAGCGCCAAAGCGATCCAATTATTCTTGGGTAACTGCAACTGCCATTTATACGAGAAAATGTGTGTTTGATATTCTATAATAAGCACCATAGATATTACTGGGTATTTTTTGCTTACATAGATTTATTAAAGTTATATATGTAGGTTTACTAATATTAAATTAGAGGTATAATATACTAATATAATGAAGAGAGAGTGCGAATTTTGTGAGTTTGTGAGTATGTGAAGGGTAATCTCCGAAACCAACTACACCTATTTGAAAAATTCTTTCACCATTTGAAAGGTACATTATTCCAGATGGATATGGGCTATATATCATGTGCAAAAAAATTGCCGGGCATGCAACGCATGCCGGGCACAGCTAGTGTTTAATAAAAATGGCAATGTCTTATTATTTTTATTTTTTTATTGTATCATAAAAGTTTGATTTGCATTTGTATAGAAATTTAACATCCTTTGATACTCCATTTTTATTTAACTTTTAGATATTATTTTATTTCTGGATACTGTTATTCATGTTGTTTTATTTAAACCAATATTGCATCCACGTCCCCCTATTTATTTTTGATCTGATGGTTGACTGGTAGAAAATGTCATATGGCATTATGTTCGCAATTTGTGCAATTACTTGTGCAATGAAGTTTAAATAAATAAAATATTACCTAAACGAAAAATTATTATAAGTAAAAGTTCCCAAAACTGATAATTAATTATCTAACGACAATGAGAATACACAGTAAAATTTGTTTCCTCCATAATAGAAACACAATAGATAAATACATTACAATTGATAAAATTTATGAATACAATCGATAAGATTCTGATGGAATGTTATAAGTTTTGCTATTCTTATCGAATTTTATCGATTTTATATGACCCAATTATCGACTATTGCTCCTACGTATTTTGTTATAACATGACCGTAACGAATTTTTATTCAAATCTTTATTCTAAGGAAGATGTGCTGCTACGTAACGTACGTTTGGCTGTAAACATTCGATTTCTATTCATCACACAATCCAAACCTGCAAATATCTCGCAATATATATATATAGTTAAGGCTAGCTGCGCTACCGCGCGCGTGCGCGTGGACGTTAGAGCACATTAGCTTCATTCCCGTGGGAGCTTTACAATTGATCTGGATATCAAGTACTCTAAATAAGCTGTAACTATATCTATCAAGTTTCATTAAAATCCGTCTAGAGATTTTTGCGTGATGCGCGTTCAAATAGATAGACGAAAGGACAGACAGACAACGAAAAATTAAAAAAAAAAATGTTTTCACTCTGTATACTACACTGATTTTTTTCACAAAGATATTTCTTGTACAGACACGGCTTTGTTGCGATAATATTGTAGATATAGGTTATATCTACGTAAGTGGAGTCGGGAGATATAGCCGTCATTCAACGTTATCGCTGCGAAAAGGTGAAAAGGTTGAGAAGCGTCAGAAGTATCTATAATGGTTGTTCCACAACACTTTGGGGCGCGAGCTAAACAAGGAAAGTCGAGGCGCTAACAATTGTTTTATTGTTGAGCTAATCTTACTAACGATTGTTGCGAAAAGATAACTTTGCAGCTCATTGATTAAATTAGGTTATAATTAAACAGAATTTATCACACGCTAACTTTCCATTGGTTTGATATGGACTATGAAACATATTGTTACTAATTATTAAACGTGCTCAATTGCTTATTTTTAAGATTATTAAATAAAGCAAATAAATAATTATTAAGCAATACAGCAGCTTATTATTGTGCTCAATTATTAAACGTGCTCAATTGCTTATTTTTTTAAAAAACACGTCTCAGTGCATCTTCTTTAAGGTATTTTTTTTATTTTACTTCTTTTCCTTCTTCCATTATCCTTCTTCCTCTAAGTAATTTCAGTAAGCGTTGGTTGTATGGAAGTAACCACTCTTAGGATAAGACCGCGTCTGTATATCTTATTTTCAATACCAGTTTCAACTTTCAAATTCAAATCAATTTTCAATTCAATACTTAAGTCAAACAGGAACGTTTCTCTGCATTAGTTTGTAAAATATGTATTTAATAGTATAACATCGTATATTATTATCTATCTTATCTTCACATTTATATTTTGTTAGCGATGTCGTTTTTACTATATTAATTATGTAACCTGTATTCTATCCGCCACTTCCGTCCGAACTTCACTCTGGGCTTCAGCTGAAAATCAACGTCGGAAATCATTTAGTGGTCTCCGACTTAGTGCTGAGCTGAACACCCATTCGATGTGGCGCTGCGACACGCGCAATTATTATTTGAAATCTGATATGTTATTCTCTTTCCTTGTTCTCTCGACTCATTCTTGTGAGCACTATACTATAGCGAAATTAATGAACCGTCTATTTTTCTTTCTTTCTTATTTAAATAAAGAATTTTCAATCATTCATTCCTTAATATCCATAATACATTCACCTACAAGATAAAAGGAACCATTTTCGAATGTTAAATAACTATTAAAACACGGTTACGTTAATTAATTTGACTTGTTTAATTTTAAATCAATTACTCACAATTGTAAGCATCTCTTTGATACAGAACAAAGGTACATTTTTAGTTTTTTTTAAATAAAGTTACATAGAATTATGATGAATGTTCATAAATATTTAATAACAGTAGATAGAATTCATTGCAATAACTTTATTAACGTTTCCAATTTTTTTACATCTGTCGATGCTTGAAATATGAAACTTTGTCTGCACATTGCGATTTCAAATGAGTAAAAGGTGTATAAATTACAGTAAAGTATACTTGATTAAAAATTCACGAGAATAACGAACACAGTGAAAGCGAAACTGACGAAGTTTTGGTCGACATAGATATATTAACGTTAGACGCTCTGAAAGCCTGTACGAAAGTAAAGGTAGCATCGATCACGATCACGCACGGAGATGCCAGTATACGTAACATTTCGAGTTTATGTTTACTTTTAATTCACATGTAGGTAGTTTTATTTTAGTTATTTGCCTACCCGCCACTAGATCTTTTTTAATTTATTTAATGTACTTGTACTGGTATTATCGTTACAGTAACCAGCCCTTGTTTTGTCCCACTGCTGAAAACGTGGCTCCTCCCCCCCCCCCCCCCCTCGCACGTTGTTTTTTTTATAGAAAAAAGGTGGCAGATGAGTGTCCACCTGATGGTAATGCAGCATGCACTCTTCCCCTAGTAAACGCATATACGTTTACTAGTATACAATACAATACATTATTGTATTGTATACGTGCATTTGAATTCACTTTGCACAGTCTGCAATCTTTATTTAAGTTGTTCTCCTTTTTCTTTTGAGTTTGTGTAGTTTAGGTTACGAAGGGGCTGACATGAGGCATATGCATCAAAGCTCCTAAATAAAGTAGAAAAACGAGTGCTAGGAGTCATTCTATAACTGACTATAACACGTAATTCTATAACTGACTAATTATAGTTATGTATTCTATAACATAAATTCTATTTTGAAAATCTTTTTTTTTGCTCTAACTGACTAACTAAATGGAGTGCGCTATATCAGAAATAAGTTTAAAGTGTCCGTTGTGATAACTTGTCGTTTGTTGCAATGATAAATGCAACGTTGCAAGACTAGATTGTCAGGTTCGGAGCTACAATAACATGATTATACCGTTATATTGCTGTATAACTGCACCAAATCCTGTCTGTCCTGTCTATACCATACGGTCAGCCTATGTCTCTCCACTGCTGGTATATGCCTCTCCCGAGGTTCTCCACCACACACGGTCTTCAGCTCTTCTCATCCGGTCAGTACCGGCGACCCTCTTCAAGCCGTCAGTCCACCTAACCGAAGGGCGACCCATCTGCGCTTCCCGGTACATGGTCTTCGTGCTTCAAAGTAAAGCCAATAGCGAGCCAGGTTACTAAAAGTTATGACAGTCTGACCAGGTTGCACCACTTTAAATAAATATTAAAAGTAGGGACAAGAATGGAATAATCCTCCGTTCAAGAACTCGTCTAACCCCATCGGGTTGTCGGTCCTGCGGCAAATGTGGCAGAAGTGTGAAAGTTACTTACGCTGTTTTAGCCTAAACTAAAGGGTCTTAGCATGTTTTTAGTTGTTTACTTATTTCTTTGAAAGCACATACTATTTAGTACCAAAACAACTCGCCGGGTCGACTGGCATTCCGCCAGCGCATTCAACTCGGTGTTTATGAATGTTAACACTTAATTATTGAAGTGAAAGTTTGATAAGTAAGACGAATTCTGTATGAATTATTCATAAAACGCTTTAAGTTATACCATCTGGAAAATATTGTATTCGAGCCAGTATGGATTTCGTAACATAATGTTTTTCTTTTGCAGATCACCTTTTTCCAAAGTTGAAATAGTGTAACATTGAATAATGTTGAAATAATGAACGTTTTGACTGCGTAGTGGATTATAGCCAGAAACCACCATAAAATTGGAAGAAGAGATGTGTCTTGCAGTGATGTATAGGTCGATAGGTTAATATCATACACATAGGTAACACAAGTTCGTGAAAGCGCATGTAAACCAAGCGTGTCACTTATTTTACTCCGACGACTAAGTCATGAGTAAATTTTATTGCTATGAATAAGTCACGAGTAAATTTTATACCTGTGACTGAGACACGAGTAAATTTTAGTGAAGGAAATCACTCACCGATGAAAAAAATCATCTCCCTTCACTCGGTTCACCACTTTTGATCAATTTTTACAAATTATTATTTATTTATTTACGGATACAGAAGTCTAAATAAATATGTATACAGAAGGTAGGCCTTATCGCTAAAGCAGACAAATTACAGAATAGGTCACAAATTATCTTAGTTCAGATAATCTGTGAACCATTTAAGCGATTACAATGCAGTTTTCAACATATTTTATTATGAGAAAGGAGTAATAGAATTAAAGTATATTGGAATTTAATACAAGATTTATGTATTTTTTTTAAATAATTATTTATACATTTTTTATTGCATTTAATTCCACGTGTTATAAATTTATACAAGGAACTATGATGACCTTTTTTGTGTAGTCGATAAAGACAAAAGCAATCAAAATATTTTTTTATTTATCTACATACATTTTCAATATGTATCTCTTCCGTACTAAAGAAACTCAAAGTCATACTACTATCCTCATGACGCGAGTATGACTCAATTGCGACCGGTGACAATTGCGACCGGCGACTTTTAAAAGGCCACAAGGCCATAAGAATTTAGACCTACACGATGTTGAGGCAATCAAGTTTTTTTAGCCGGTAGGAGTCCGGCACTACCTGGTACCACCTAGACTAGCCTAGCTAGACGGTACCAGGTGACCATGCAGGGTTTTCCTTGATTGTCTTTCCTAACATAAAAAAAAAAAAAAAAAAAGCGAGTATGACTATATGACGGCAAGGTACACAAGGCATTTTTGTGTTATGTAACAACGACAAGCAGCGCGAGAAGTAAAGCTTAACACCAACATCGGACACGCAGGGACGGACGGCTTGCGTTATCTATCCCTCTATACCTTTGGTTAACATCGATATTGACACGAATCACGATTAACTTATCAAACTATATGACCTTTGACCTTTAATTGTTCCTTTTTATAATGGAAATTATTAAAAAATACAATTTTGTCACGTTGCAGCTATTAAAAGTTTTGCGCTAACTTTGTACACATTTTACGGCAACATTTATAAACATGTCTACGTTAGTACCCTCCATTACCTACCGCAACTGACCGCAGTGGAGTTAAAAGTTACGATTACGTTTCTAAACTATGGCTATGAAAAAGATTCATGTGGCGCGGAGGAATTGTTACGTGCAATGTGAACGAAATGATTGAGATAAGAAAGAAAAACGTACTTACTCAGTACGACAAGGTACATAAATTTAATCAGGAAATAAAAGTAACAAACAAAAAGGTATCAGTATTCTCGAAGATATTCCATATGTCGCAGCACAGTATCGCATTAAAAGGGTGATCGACTCGTAACATTTGTTGCAATAGCTCAATTTTGTACTCTGTATGTATTTTTATATCTGTATTCTAATTCAATATTTATAACCTCTGTATCACATTACCCATCTACACGTAGAATAGCACTGGCTGGAAACTGTTCGAGATCATAAAAACTGAGATTAAAAAATTCATAAATCCAGGAGAATTCTGTCAGGAAAAAGAAGGGTGGAAAATCTAAGGCGCCGCACCGACAGTTTTTGTTTGGAGAGCGATCAGTGAAGACGTTTTGGAAAAATCACACGCCTGTTCCGGGGACTGAGCTATCCTGGACATCACATCTGGGCCACTACTCTCGCTGGCCGCCGCAGCTCTGGTCCGTCGCTCTTTGGGCGCTGGTGCTCTACCCGGGCGCCGCTTCTTGCGCCTGGCCGCCATCGCCCCGTCCGACCGCTGTTTCCAGTCGGCGGTAGTGCCCGCTCTTCATCACTCTGGGCGTGCGCCCTGCTAAGCGCCGCCTCTCCTACACCTTTATAGACATTATTTTTATTTAGAAACAGACATTTATAGACTCTTTGCATAAACACCGTACTGGTGTTCCTCTTTCTAAAATTTTGTATTAGGTTTTCTTTAAATTATAAGGAGCTATTGAAACAAACCTTACCTCTTTCCACTCTAGTAGAAGTTGATTACCCCCTTTTAACTATATCTCTTAGGGTAACACGACAGACTCGTAAGTAAAGAATCTTTAAAAGAGTCGACGCTGATTTTCAACTGAAGTACAGTCGATCTACAGTCGGAAATGGCGGATACAAATAAATGGCGGATATAACCATAATAAAATATGATAAATGCATATTTTATTATGGTTATTAATGGTACATTATAGGTAACTGCAAGGTAGACAGCGCATTTGTGATCGTCCAGGATATTGACGACTTGGGTGAGAGGAGAGTAGTACTTTCTTAAATTTTCAAACTGTTGTTATCGTTGTTGAACAAAGTAAATACCACATATTACCCATATATTACCACAATAGCAAACATAATACCCTTCATTTATTATTTAATGTTGTTTATTTACTACTCGATTTATTACTAGGGGAGGCAGTGGGACGTTATAGGCGTATAGAAGTACAAGTATATTTGTATATGAAATAGGTTAAATGTGCGCGGGAAAATCAAAAACGGACAAGACGAAGGGTATAGATATCTCTTAATAACAACTATTATTATTAAGAGCGAGAATAATTATTAATTCAACTCATAATAATACCTTCAGCCACTGCCACAGTCTCGGCGTGATCACAGAAATTGTAATATATCGGCAATACAAAATAAATAATAAATCGTAAGTAACCCGTCTACATAACTAAACTGTTCTTATACCGTTTCAGGTTTCCCGTCCATTTTTGGCTACGCATATATACAATAAATATGTATGAAGTTCCATCCCTACTGTCGCAGACACGTAGTGTCATGTGGGACTATGTACATTTCTATTAATCTACCCCGAGCGTGCTTTTGAATAACCCGGCGTTAAAACACAGGGAATATGTGGCACGTATGACGGTGACACGGTTTTATGCTTTTGATTCATACAGATATTACAAAAAAGAGAAAGTTGTTACTTTTTTGAAGGAAGAAGATTGCATACGATTGCTCGGACCTCATCATTCCAAAACGGCAAATGTTGGAAACAGAATGACAAAGGACAAGAATGTCACGACTGACAGATGAGGAGTAGGGAATATAATAGAATGAAAAACCCCATTCGATACGATGGGATTGAATAGAAAATGAACTCTGATAAATCTTTTTATGTCCCTTACCTTAAACTTGTGGTCTCTCCAATGTCACACCACATAATAATATAGTCTTCCGTTCTTAACAACCACTTTTAAAAAAAAAATAAGCTACGTAATGTTAAAACTCGGAGGAATCAAGCTGCAGGAATGAGTATTAATTACATGAAATATACTGGATTTCATTTCAACTTTTTAACTATGAAGAAAATGGACATTCGATTAGAATTACATTTGTTTTAAACTATCTAACCAAATAAATTATGGGAATAGTTAATACTTTTGAAGCATTATTTTAAACTATATTTTTGAATTAATATACTTAAACTTACTTCAATTTTGGTTTTAATTTCAAATCTCGTCCAATATTTACAAATATTTTCGGCCGCCTCTTCAGAATGGCGCTCTCGAGCCACGAGCCACGAGCCACGAGTGTGAGCGGGTCAAGAGGCGGCGTGACGTGGCGTCGCACGCCACGTGACCTCTATACTAGAGTGTTTTTTTGTTGGACAAGTCTCAGACGTCTGTGTAAAGAAAACTCTTATATTTTGTAGGAGGACATGCTTATTCGAATCCTTGGTGGAGTTAGATTCTGTTACTGTGCTATTCGTCTTTTTTATATTTTTTAACTCTCCAAAATTGGAATGGCGTATAAAACAAAACACTTTTAGCAATAAAAATGAAAAAGTGAAATTATACAAAAGATAAAAAAAAACATTAATGAAAAATGTGATGCCGCTTCTTATCATACAAAAAGTTTGAAAGTTGGAAGACTGTATTTTAGTCGACCCAGCATTATGCTTTCATGGCCCGGCGAGGGGTTGCGATTCATGATTCCGGAACCCTTGCTCTAGCATAAATAACAAAGCAAAAAGGAGAGCATTTTCTACACAACATTTAGACATAATATGTATTATAATAGTCATATATTTAGATATATTACCTACCCAAAGTCCAAAGGTTGACGGTAAGATAATGCTGTAAGACATTAAGTCCAACTTTTGTAATAATTTACAAAAAAGATAAAATATAAGTTAAATAATAATGCTCGTTGTTTCGTACTTATAAATTTAATTATGTTTATTTCACATTGTACTATTATTTAATATTATGGTAATATTGTTTAACAACACTAATGACATTTCTTAATTTCTCGACTTTTTTTATAATTGGCATTCATATTTATTAATTCAATGTAATATTGTTAAAGTCTTTTTTGTTTAATTTAATTTAGTAACTGTTCACACTGACACACACTGCTGGAGCATTGCTATAGCCGTTAATATCCTTTTAGTTAATTAATAATATGTATGACAATATTAAATATTTGCCTGCCATGAATGGTAATGTGACGATCGAATATACTAATAACAAATTGTGCAAATAAAGAATTAGAATTTGTATTTTTTGAAAAGACTGCAGAGTTTCGATCATAATTACGATCGTTAACTAAAAGTCAATGATGCATGACACAGCACAAAAAATACACACATTTATGTTAGGTTCCTCTCGACTCATTGCTCCCCAGATTCTAGTATTCCAACAGCCTGATAGCACAATATGCAATAGCCACAATAACACGCCTGTTCCTCAAATCAATCGAACTGTAAGTACTGTAATAAGTGTGAGTGACTAAGTACCTCTTATAATAGTCCTATATTATCAAGGTTTGTTTCAACCTTTAACTCAAAGTGTTATTTTGCTGACTTAACAGTTTGCTTCTTGATTGTCTAATTAGCGTTCAGCGCTGTAGCGCTGTTGGAGTGAGATACAAATCTGCACGTAGCGCGTCGTAGCCGTGCTACGCATACTACGACTACGGGCGCTACGACACAAGCGTTACTTAGGCCCGTATTAATAAAACGATCTCAGCTCTGAGAGCGATCTCAATCACGCTCTTGAGATGCTGTTTTAATTAATAAACCGAACCTGAGTTCACTTTGTGAGATCCCGTAATCACTTGAGTGACGCCGTATTAATAAATCAAACTCGGCACTTATGAGAGCTCTTGAGATCGCGCTTAGGTGCGTGTTTGCTGAGTGCAGTCCGATGGTGACTTGAGTGCGTGCGTTGACAATTTGGATATGGAAAATATTATAAACGAAATCAATTACTACGATGTTATCGATCACTACGATGATATTTTATGGCCAAGCAGAATTCGTTTGCCAAAAATTTACATAAGAGACGCCCAAAATCCTTTTCAAACACCTGCTGAAAATTTCAAGAAAAGATACAGATTCAGTCAAGAATCTGTTTTATATATTACATCTTTAATTAGAGGACACCTGCAAAAAGTCGACAACAGAGGTCTTCCAATAGCACCAGAAATGGCAGTGCTCTTGACATTGAGATTTTATGCAACAGGATCATTTCAGGTAAGGCTTAAATAGTTTTGAGATACTTTTACTTTTCTACTTGTACGAAGTAATTTAAAAAAGTATGCCTAAAACAATTGGTTTTATTATTTTAACATAGATAATACACGCCTATATTCTAGAGGGGTAGGTAGAGACGATGTTTATTATAGATTTTTTTTAAACTGGTTATTTAACCTGTTAACCGGGGAATTCCCTTTTTAATTACGCAGCATATAACGGGCGCGAGCTCTTTCACTAGGGACGTGTCAGTACGTCACGCCCGGAGAACCTAATTTCATATTTTTTTTTTTTATTTATGCTTAAAATAAATGAAAAGACTATGAAATATATATGTTTTCGTTTATTTATATATATAGCACAAAGGAAAATACAAAATTACAAACAAATAGAAAAGAATACCAACAAAAATATGGAAATATCGAATTAAGAAATTATAAATTTTACAAACAATTATAAAGAGTACAAAAAATATATATTTTTTATTTAGATACACAATAAAAAATATAAAAAAGTTAACAATTACAGAACAATAAACAAAAGCACACAATTATTCCTTGTAAAATTAGGAGCCCTAAAAAAATCTTCATTTCAGGTTCATTTGTATCCTTCCATTTTCGAATTCTCAAACGTGGTTTCAACTCATGATCATTATCAAAAAATTGGGCGGCGTACAAATTTGTTTGCTCTGTAATTAATTTGATAAGTTCCTCATCTAAAAACTTCTCAAGATAAAACAAAGGAACTTTTTTCGGAGGAGTATCGAAAGTTTTTCCAGGATGTGCAGTAAAGGGAAATGGTGGTCTTTCTGCATTTTGAGGTAGCCATTCTTTAGAAACAATGCTGTTGCTAGGACCAACTTGATCAACTTCTTCACCATCTTCATTCTCAGTATCGCTCAATTCCGTGTCGTAGTCAAAATTACCGTCAGATGTCTCCGATGACGAACTCATAATACGTCTCCTTTTTATACCTGCCGGTACATTGATTTCGTCATCGCTGATATCGCTTTCATTCATTTTGATGGATACTTATAAAAATGTATTCTAAAATAAAAAGGTTGGAAATATAAACAATAATGTAAAAATAAAAAATATAAGTAAATAAAATATAATACGAAAATAGGTAGGTAAGTGTAAGTACGTACTCGCCACTGCTCACCCAGAACACGTCCACCACTCTCAATAGCGAAATGATACTGATTTTCTTAAATTCACGTCGAAACATGTATCGATGACTAATACCTCTGTTGTACGAAACTATACGTCCCACCTGTTCCAGGGCGCAACATATATTTCAAGGACGTATTCATATGTCCTACCCGTACACGCTATTGTTTACATTTGACGTATTTATACGTCCCGCTCGGTTAACAGGTTAAGAAGTAAGTACCTACTTTACTTACCTATCCATTTTTTTCAGATTGTCTGCGGTGATCTAACATACGTATCACAACCTACGGCCTCGAATATTATATCAAAGGTATCAAGACTGTTAGCCCAGCTAAACAGAAGCTTTATTAAGTTTCCTCAAGGGGCAGAAGCTGATATAAATAGAGAGCTCTTCAAAGAGTTGGGGAAGCATGGGCGCTGGCCTGGGCTCCCAGGAATTGACGGTGCCATTGACTGCACACATGTGAAGATCGTGTCGACACCAGGGTGTGAGCATCACGAGGTGTACCGCAACAGAAAGTGTGACTTTTCCATCAATGTGCAAGTTACTGTTGGCCCCAGGACAGAAATATTAGATATTGTTGCTCGATGGGCCGGCAGCATGCATGATTCAAGAATATTTCAGATGTCTGCACTGTACATGAAATACACTCAAGGTATCCTTACTGGAAGGCTGGTTGGTGACAGTGGATACCCTACATTGCCTTTTGTCCTCACACCAATTAGGCCAGAACCTGAAGACCCTCCCTCAATCAGATACAACCGGGCTCAAATAAAAACAAGAAATATTGTGGAGAGGACATTTGGCATTTGGAAAAGAAGATTTCCCTGTCTATCAAGAGGCCTAGGAAACAAATTAGTTACAGTGTCAAATATCATTGTAGCCTGCGCAGTTCTTCACAACATATCATTAACGTTAAATGATGTAATGACCTTCGACTCTACTGAAACTGATGAGCAACAAGATGCTACAGAGAATGTAGCAACAAGCAGTAGAGATGGCTTTTTGCTCAGGCGTAGCATAATTGAAAATTATTTTCAGTAATTTGAACTTAGTAAAATAAACAAACCAAAACCTTACTCATTCATTTAATTATAACGAAATTACAAGCTACACACATTAATTTAAGAAAAAGGAATAAAAGTATTATCAATATATATAGACCATTGGTGTTTTATTGGTCCCCACTTGCCGTACACGCACCTGAGAAAGAAGAAGAGTTTAAATAAATATATATATATAAAACACTGTACACCTTTTCTCCCTGAGAGGGTAGACAGAGGCACTAATCATCGAATTGGATCATAGCCCAAGTTTTTAGCACAGTGATGTAATATAGGTGTAAAAGTAAAGATGTTTAATTTAAGACCCGTAGCAGTAGTGGTGGCTTATTGGATTGGTTTATATTAATGTTTATTTAGGATAATAAATATAATACCGTAAAGCCCATACAAAAAAGTAATTAAATGGTTTAATGTTTTGGGTAAAATCATTTTCATACAGAACTCGAGCGGTTAAAAAAAACTGATGTAAAGGGTATAGGTAGGTGCTTTACCAAGGTCATGATGAATAATAAATTAATAAGTAATTAGTTTTACCTGCTGAACGTAACTGCAACTCTGCTAAATCTGCTTTGGCCTTGGCCTCCCTAATCTTCTCCCTCAGCAGCAACAACTCCAATTCAAGAAGTTCATTAGCCCGTCTCTGTCTTTCATTAAATTCATTTTCTAATATTGTGTTTTTTGCTTTTTGTTGTGATTGTGAGGCTGATGTGACACGTGGCATAGGTGTGGGGGGTGGTGGAGCAGATGGTGGTGGCAGAGTTTGTGTAGGTGGTGGTGGAGTTTGTGCAGGTGGTGGTGGGGGAGGAGTAGTGAATGCCACGGGGTGTTCTATGGACACCGTTGCGGAGGGAGTAGTTTGGGAAGTTGAAGGGATGATTAAAACTGTTTGATACTGTTGTTGGGACGTGGATGGTCCTGAGACGGGCTGTGAATCCTCAAATATGTCTTCTGACATATTGTCTGTATTTTCTGAAAAGAAACAGGTGTATCTGTTGAATATTACTAGTTTTCATTGATATAACTGTGGATACCATAATAAAATAATAAAAAAATACCTTGAATGGTGTCGGAATCAATGGCATCTTGAATTGCCACTAAAAGTGCTGGTGCCACCTGCGACACGTCGGGGTCAATGGCAGCATCAACAATCGGGGGCCCTCCTCCAGTGCCAAGGCGATATTGCCGCTCTCTAGTGAGGGCATCCCTCTGGCGCTGCTTTAGGTTCATCCAAAGGCGCCTGAGTTGCTTGGTTGACACCTAAAATTGCATTTTAGGTTAAGTTGTTATTGTATTGAAGCGGTTGGTAGGCGTTTTGTACACTCAAAAGTAATAAAGTAAAATTTACCTGGCTCGTTGCATGAGGGCTCGCGTTATATTGGCTTGTTAAGTTTTCCCAAGCCTCATTTTTTGCCCGTAACGTTGCCCCGTCCGTATTTTTATTTTCAATAACGGAGCTAAAATTTTTCAATATGTTTACAAAATGCTTCTTCTCCATCGGTGTGAAAACATGTTTTTTTGACGACATGAATACAAAATTGGCACAAATAAAACGATATAACAAACACACTGAACGACACTGTAAACAATAAACATAAACAACGCTATAAAACTTTTCTTTTTTTTGACATGACAGACGCGTCTGCGTTTTGTTTTTCCAAAGACTCGGTTAAAAATGTCAAATATTTTATTAATTTTGAGATGCTGAACTTGAAACCGATCTCAGGTGATACGCGCTCAAAATCCGTCTATTAATTAGCCACGAACTTGAGATGCTGTCCGCATCTTGAGTGTGACTCAGCTGAGATCGATCTTGAGAGCGGTATTGAGATCGTTTTATTAATACGGGCCTTAACATCAAAGTTGGTATGTATTGTAGCTTAGTATAGGTATTGGAATTAAGGAAACTGAGAGCGGCGATAGCCTAGAACTCAAATCCTCGGCCGAGGATTATACTTATTGTTTGAGGATTATACTTATACTTATTATTATACTTTGATTATTTAAGGCTTTCTTTAGTATATATATATATTTTGTTTAATTATTACTAGCTCGATGGTGAAAGGAACCATTATCAGGGAACCCGCGTGCTCAAGAATTAAGGAAATAAATCTGCAGCATGCGTATCCAGCGTTTCGCACTAGGCCCGCGTAATGGATTATGGCCCGAAACCTCGAAATTATGGGCCTGTGCCCTGTATTGGGACATATAGGCTGATATCAAATTTTATCTAAGGCTGGCATTATCACAACGTATCAGCTTAGCGATTCAGCGAAGTAATGCTGTGAGTATGCAGGTTCCCTTACTATAGAGACCAAATTTGTACAACATACTCAATATAGCTCAATTAAACATTTTGTAGGGGGAACGTGCACGCTGCATTCCCACAGCCGCTTGGCGCAGTCGACTGACCATGGTACCCCTCTCTCACAGAAGACTACCTTGAAATTCCTACTTTACCGTATTTCCCCAATGTAGGTACGTGTTTCGGTAGTGAGTGAGATATGTCAGAGTCCATTCCCATCCCATCTTATCTTATCCCTCCCCATTTTCCCAACCCTTTCTCCCAATCTATTCCTTAATCTGCAAAGGTGGACAGCGCATCCGGGGGTGTGCCAACTTTGTCATTATGGACTGATGTTGGCATGTATCGCGGATGTCTATGGACTACAGTGTCCAGTTACCATCAGGTGGATCACCATCAGCTCGTCTGCCGCCTTTTTTTCTATTTCAAAATAAAATAATATAAAAGAAACGTTTTTAAAAACAAGCTTTTATGCAAGCCATGCACTTTTTTTTATATTATTTTATTTACACCTTTTTAGTTAGAAATATTTCTCAATCTATCCATTTCAAGTAACGCATCATTACGGTAGAAAGTAATGTTTTGTTTTGCAAAGTTTCATGTGCATGCTACTAACCTTTGAGGAGTGCCCTCGTGAGGAGACAATCCTGGCTGCAGCATCAGGTTAATTCTATCATTTTAGTGTATTGTCATCAGAACTGAACAAGCATGCAAAATTTCAAAGTCGTAAGTTTAGAGCAAGTGGTTCAAATTTAGCTTGCAAGATTTGTCCCAAACATACTAACTAACAGATGAAGTTAAATAAAAGCTTGTAAATAAACATGATGTACAATAAATACCTGTAGGTAATTTTGAAGTCTATATATATATATATATATATATAGATAATATATGCAATATTAATAGTATATATATATATATATGCGTACATATATAATAAATATGTATATATATATACTCGTATATATATATATACATATTTATTAATAGTAGTAAATAGTATATATTAATAGCAGAGAATATATGCAATGTTGGGGTCTACCTAAAATATAATAATATATAAAATATCATTGCTGACATTTAATTTTACGAAATAGAAATTAAATTGTAACCGTCAGCGTAAAAGTGGTCTCACCCACAATTTTTGTATTTTAATCTAAGAACGGATACATAAACGGATTTTTGGAAGGAAAAGTGACTCAACCTAATTTCGCAATTTAATCTCAGTTCTCTTTTGCATTGTCGGCCTCAAATTGAATTGAAATTTTCGGAATTGAATTAATATGAAATTGAAATGGAGTATTAAAATGTATTACACTCGAATGTTGGTTTACAACTAAGCTATCAACTAAAACTATCAGATTTCTTCTTGGATGCTGTATTTATGTAGGTACACTTTCACAGGGAAGTGCCCGCTTCCTCTAAGCGTTATTTGACGTTCACTTGAAGCAGATTGCATCTCGCTGCCGGATTAGTTCGCGCCTAAGACATGGTAAATCGTTTTTCGATAACTACACAAAAGAAATCTTCGAGCGGGCTTTACGAGAAGATACGAGAATTCATATATAAGTAAAATGTATCTATAAATCAAGCTTAAGTGAATCTACTACCTGGAAATTGTAATAAATATTTCGGTGAACCTGTTTTTGCGAAGAAATCCTAAATAATTAATGTTTGATGCCGCGTGGAGTCGGCCGGCTATATAATAGCACCACTCCATCTGTTCCCGTGGGTATTCTAATAGACGACTCAGAGATAGCTTTGTTATTTAGTTGCCTAGTTAGTATTTACTTAGTGGTAACCACATGGCTACCACAAGCCCTGAGGAAACTACACCACCACTAAAAGAGTGGACTCGCCAGCCCGCTTCGCCAGCGTAGCGTTTTAAGGCATCCCTCATGCACTAGCAGTAGATTCTGAAAGAATTGGTTGCATGCATTCAAAAACCAGCTTTCCGCTTTTAAAAGCAAAGTAACCAGAGCTGTGTTGAAATTAGCTAATTTCAAGAAACGCTAGCTAAATTTCTTAACGGTTTATATCAGCATGTTTGTAAATTACTTTAATAGTACTCGTAAATTTCGAAAAAAATACACCTACAGTGAACATTCACGACATTCGAATTTCGGAAAAAATTCACTACATCCTCGACTGAATTGAAACACCAATCAGTTTCAGCAATATCTTAAAAAACAATAGTTTCAACAAGATCTATCTATATATCCAGACAAAATGCAGGGTGCATTTCTTAATGTACTTTCTTAATGAAATATGCGTGTATTCGTTTCCCCCAGCAACACAACTTGCATTGTAACTACGCTGTTCCTATATAGGAGGACAGTCATTAACATTGTATGTTATTAAAAAGTAATTATAAATTTTTACTAAACACATTAGACCGCTAAAAACATATTTAAAAATATCGTTTCCCCAACGAATTAATAATGATCTTTTGATTAGTTTGACCATTCCTAATTTCAGGGTTACACAGCGAGAACATGACACCATTTTTATTTTATGCTCATTTTAATATGAACTTTATAATGATTAACATAGGATTTATATTCCTGTAAGACACAAAAGTAATGAAATCTGTTTTGAGGAATGGCTGGAGTCACGCAGGGCCATAAATCAGATAGGTACAGCGAATACCACATCTAGATACACAAAATCATGCCATTTTAACCTTTATACGTAATATGACAAGGTGCTACGTGATTGCCTTTCATGGAAATGATGATTAGTCGGCAACAGGAGTAGGAGTGTGAGGTGATATTAGAACGTAGAAATGTGTGGAATCTATCCTATTTGTGTTTGTCTAATCGGAATATAACGTGAATGTGACGTGAACTGCTACTAAATTAATTTAGGCCACAAGCTTGGGTACAGACAATATATAGGCTTAGGCAACCTAATCCCATGCACCAAACTAAACTAAACTGAATTCACAGAATTCAGCTCATAGAATCTGCATGCTGAAGTGGCAAAAGACAGGTCTTATTTTACGCAGGACCGATAACTGCGAGGGTGTATAGAAGACCTCGAATGGAAGCCACGGGTTTGGGCCAGTGCGTGACGCCCTCCGGGCAATAAACTGACGACTTGAAGAAGTTCGTCGGTGGTGGCTGAATGAAAAGAACCAAAGATCGTATGTGGTGGTACTGATGGTATGGTATGAGGTATGGATATGGAATCAAATACAAAACTGCAACGTGTACACAGTTTAATACTCGCCATTGTACAATGGTAGATGCGAAATGATTATTTGACTCTATTCCTTTATCCGGTACAAAGTACTCAAAACGTCGACATAATCCCCCGTGCTACCATAGCCACACTTACTCAAACCAAAACTGAACTTAAATACGCAAGTTAAGAGCTCAGATACGGCAAATTCTAATAACAGATTCCAGAAAGCAAACAAGCAAAATTGGTATAGAACTAACTTCAAATCAATGCCTGAGATGTGGCTTACGCACACAGATGCAAAAATCTATAGATGAGGCAAGGAAGAAAGGTACAATATTCCTAGTGCGCCGCAGCTGCAGCGGAAGGTCTGCTTACGACTCCTTGCAACGTTTGTTGTTACGTTTAAGCAATAAAGCTTCATTCGCACTAGTGCATGTGTTGTTAAGGAATAAAAATACTGATGTTCTGCTAAAGTGCCGAGCGCAAAAAGTGCTGACACTCCCTTCCTATGCATAAAAGCCAAAGAAAGTTTTTATAAAGTTTAATATTAATGTTGTAAAAATGAGCAACGAGCGCTGAAATGGCTCTATTGAACCTCTAAGACACGAGCATTATAGACCAAGTTTTCAACGTTTAATCATTAAACTATTGAGTATAAAAGCTCGAGTGTATATTAAGGTTAGATTCGAAATTCGGCCGAAATTGATCATGTAAATAGTATGTCGTAACGGCGGCGGGTCGCATGTGGCGGGTGACTAAAATTGACCGTGAAAATGATCAGTCGCAGGCTATTGCTCGCGCCATAAAGTATTTGTATTGTCTGCGTTGCGCTGCTCCGCCGCCGCATCATCGTGCACATCGTTCGGTTGGTAGTTTCAACGATGAATAACAGTAATATTGTGCAGTTTTTGGAATCTTATGAAAATCATCCATGCATATGGAATCCAAGGGAACAGGACTATAGAAATAATAATGTTCGTTTAGCGGCTCTTAAATCTTTATTCTACAAGCAATTCTTGAATTATTAAGTCAAGAATTATTTCGACACCAGCACGTAGCACATCCGTTGTACTCAACATTTTCAAACAAAATGAATTAGTCACATGCGACATTTATCGACTGTGAAAATGGAGTGGCTGTGCAGCGAAACACTCGACACGATATGGGGCGACTGGCCGCACGCTGAAAATCGACCCCTGTAAATCCTCCATTAGCCCTCCAGTGGTCGAACGCTCAGTGTTCATTTTCACAATACCATTGGCATTAACGAAATATTAAAAAAAATCGTATTTATTATTTATTGCACTAAGTGACATAAGGCGTACTTAATTCTTAAAAGCAGTATCTCCCGGTCAACCTTTGAGCTATCTAGAGATGGCGCGGTAGGTGCAAAGATAGGTAAGATGAAGTAAAACTATAATTAATAGTGACGCATATTGATTAAATACTACAATGCACTCGTATACTGATAAATAAACATATACATACATAGATACATACCATACATACATGTATACAAAAATACATACCATACACCTGTAATTTACGATTAATAATACCTTATAAAAATTACGAAACGGCAACACGAATAACATTCGTATTTCAATCGCAATGAATATTCCCAAATAGCTGCCATGTTGTCGTACTATCTATATTGCAGTGTTACGCAAGAGCTCCCTAACAATTACTAAAGATTAAGTATTTGAAAGGAACAGGATAAGCCACGATGATTAAGACTTCGAGATAAATTTCGATCCATTGAGGTAGCTGGCAGCTCTACGCGCCGTCATTTCGTTGATTGCAATTTTAATAAATTAAACGTAAACTCACGTCGAAAACAGAAAACAATTTATCATAACATCGCGCAAACAAATTACTTTTATACGTAATTATAAATTACCAATGAAATTATAATGACGGGTGAACATTGGATGTCGATTTTGATGTCATGTAACCAACAGCAGTCAACAGCAGTCGACAGCAGTCGACAGCACTTATTAATTACTAGCTGTGCCCGCGACTTCGTACGCGTGGAATTTTAGTTTTTAAACTCTAAATTGGGATATCTTTTCTTTCCTTCAGCCGATTTCAATGAAACAAAGCCCATTCGAAGCGCCAAGCTAGGCTTAATTAACCCGTGGAAACCCCATGAAAATCCGTTCAGTAATTTTGGAAATTAGCGTGTTCGAACTGACAAAAAAAATTCAAAATCGCCTTTTTGTATTCGGATGATACTCTTCCTTCATCGCCCCCAATCAGTTTTTGGTAAATATATTCAATGTACAGATACGCTGGTTCTACAGTTTTATTATATGTATAGATAGAGACTTTAATGTTTACAGTTGTTACACTAACCTAAAAAACAGTTTTGTTGATAATGATCTGCAAAAGACTTTGTATTTGCTCACAGATTTGAAATTGGATTTTTTTTTTAATTTATTTTATTTGAATTTTTACTTTACCACAGTGTTTACGCTTTACTGATTCCCATAATATAATTCTCTGCATTATGGGCTCTTCTCACAATATTTGTGGTCCCGGCGCGAGATTGGCAATCTCGTACTTAAAATTTGTACGCCCGCAAGGGAAAAACAGCTGAGCAATAATTTTAATGTCATCTGTAGTTACCTGTTTTAAACAAATAAATTTAATTTGAATTTGTTACTTTATGTAACCACGGCTCAAGTAATTGAATCGAAATAAAATCAAATAAAAAATCATGAGTAACCAGCTTAAAAAACACTTATTAAATGCTTAATTGCTTTCTCTTAAGACCACCCATACAAATACTATAGATAGAAGATATCCTGAAGTACTGTGAATAAAGTAACTAAGACATGTAGTTACGTCCAACAAAAGACTCTTACAAAGAGCAGAATAGTTACAAAGCAGGAAACAAGAGCGCGATAACTAGCACAGGGGAATGATTATTAGTAGGTACATACATAGACACAGAATGTTATGTGCAAAGAAGTTTTTTAATATATAACCACACCATTCACTGTGTGTAGGGTTTTATAAATGTAAATAAAATTCCGACCGTGCCATATGGTGTCGTGTGGCTTTGGAATGGCACCATGGAATGGCAATGGCAGGGATTTCCCTTCCAGTGGGTGTCGTAAAGGGCGACTAAGGGATAACAAAGCCGCTGCCACAAGCCCTGAGGAATTACACCACCCTCTAAAAGAGTGGACTCACCAATCCACTTGGCCAGCGTGGAGTTTTAAGGCCTCCCTCATGCACGAGACTATGTGCGTCATGCACATGTCCATTAGCGAACGATAAAACGGCTGGTGACAATTAGGATTTACGGCAAATCAAGTATTTGACTGTATTTGACTGTATATGTATTTGACTGTATTGTCTATAATTCTAACTATAGTTCTAACATGTCATCTTATTTTAAGTCTTTTTGATGCAAGTTTCCACATCAATTATACATTGTTTTGGCTCACTAAACAAAAGTTCACGAAACTTGTTCAGTCATGCTCTACCAGCTCAAACAAAACAGCATATTTTGCATTAATCCATATACATATATCCATTATGCAAAACAAATACAGATAAAAGTGGAACTTCTAAACTCGTTGCAACCACTCATATCCACCCAGAAGCCCGCTCTAAATTGCAATGCTGATACTGACGACAGCACACCAATTTGTACAAACCATTAAATTCTGGGCTGTATTACTATAACATTAAGGTGCTTCTGTTATCCACTTAGCATCCTACGTAAGTAATTGTTTGACCACAACAGGTGCACTCAACAGTTCTACAAATTATGATACTTGCATAGTTTGAATAACCACATACCTTAGTTAGATGTATGTAAGGCTTTTATACAAGGGCTCGTATAGGAATAGGAAACCTAACACACTTATTATCTAAATGTAACATTTTTATCGTGAGTGAATTAATAAATCTTATGGAACCGGTTACTTTAAATTTTAATTTATTTTTACATGAACAGTTATATGATTGTGGTCACGGCGCGAGACTTTATATAACCACGGCTCAAGTAATTGAACCGAAATATCAGCTATATTATAAATAAATAAATATTGCAAATAACTATCTTACATAACATTTATTAAATGCCTAATTGCTTTCTCTTCCGCAAAACATGCTCTCGCGTTCCCATAATTAAACATATTAAATCGTAATATTACGAAGATATAAAAATCGTATGATTAGTTAAAAAGTTAAACTACATCGTGTATTACCCAGATTTAACACAAGTATCACAGGTATTGAGAAAATAAATTAAAAATTCACGATAAACGACATGCGGCGTTCCCATAACCATGAGTTCCTAATCATATAAATACAAAAAAGTGTGACTCATTTTAGAGTTAAGGGAACCCGTGCTCATTTTAATAATTAAATCTGATTACTAGATTTTTTAAAATAAATACTCAAACATTGTTAATTTTGCTGCTTGAATTCTTCATAGTAATTTGTATGACGTTCGCGGCCTTGCTATTGTCTATAGATCATCTGCTTGTTTCCCTCATACCGCCGCTGGCTGTCAGGAGAGAGACTTATGTAAAGACACAGAAAACTTATTTTATTAAACGCACATTTAACAAAATCACTGAAGAACCACGTCAATTTTATTAAATGTTGATATTTTCTTAGATTAACTCTCAAAGTCTACAAGTAAATAAATTACCTAATACTAACCTCGAGGCCGAGGCACGAAGTATAATTGATGATTAAACGAACTTACTGAAGTGAAATTCTATCATAATTATACGAAGTGCCTCGTCCTCAAGATTAGTAACTCTTACCCTTACATACGTACCCATATATCATAATTTATTTATTTCTCCTTTACAAGCTCTAAACCAAGTGACATTGACAGACGAGTGACAGCAAAAAGCTAACAAAGACAACTCCTAACATAGTGCTCGAGTAGAGATACCAGTGCGTTACTATAAGTAACTATAAATAAATATATTAATACTAATCTTGAGGACGAGGCACTTCGTATAATTACGATTTTTTATATAGAGAAAAGACGATAGACGAGCTTACACCTAATCATAAGTGGATAAGTGTAGCCCATGGACATTCGCGATACATGCAACTTCAGTCCAGAATGACAAACGTTAGCACGCCCTCGGATGCGCTGCCTACCTTTGCGGATTAACGAATGAATTGGGAGAAAAGGTTGGAAAAATGGGGAGGGATATGATAAAATGGGATAGGAATGGGCTCTGGCATATCTCACTCACTACGGAAACACGTATATACATTGGAGAAATACGATAAAGTAGGAAATGCAGTACATTTCAAGGTAGTCTAAACTTTACTTCAGGTAAGTTCGTTTAATTGTCCATTATTTCGGAGAATTTCTATTCGTTAAATTTACAATAAGTAAAATAGGTTCCTCAAATAATTCTCAAACATTCAGTTCAGAAGGTTTTGATCACCTTGAAATAATAAGAGTGATAAGAATAAGCGAAGACGTTACCACCGAAGCGAAGCCTGGTTCCTAGTAGGTATAAGAAACGAATGAAAACTATATTTTTCCGATAAAAATATATTTTTCATTTATGTCCTAAGAAAAGTGAGATGAATGAAGATGAGATGAAGAAGATGAAGCTGAGATGAAGCACACACGTACATGGATTTTCTTCAACCTTTTGGTCCATTTGACCCAATTTCGAGCGTGGGCAGTGCTTCATTTAATCTACCTTCATTTAATTTTAAACCATGCATGAGTACCCTCTAAATTACATTTTAAATTTTAGACACCCTTTGTTTACGATATTGTATCATTTAGTATTCAAGATACTAACTTCGGCGGCATTTATTATTTGAATAATATGAATGAACAACAAAGAAAAAATATTATACGATTATTATCGGTTTATTAAACTCTTAACATTAGAAGTTTCACAATCCAAATTCAAATCAAGTTCAAAATTTCAATCGGGTGGTAGTAGTTTGCAATAATTAATTATAGTCAACTGTGTATGCTTATTATATTATATACACAGTACTGTAGCTAATTATCACCAAATCATATTTGTATACTGTACAAATATTCCAACAACAACAAATAAGTATCTCCAATTTTCGTAATAATAACGCCATATTTAATGGTCAACACCAGGATTCCCCCCCCCCCCTCCCCCCTCCCCGTGTTGTGGTCCAAACAAATGGATCTTCGACCGGTAAATAATCGAACCCGGGACCTTTTTGCGCAGATAAATAGCTAGCAGGGGCACTACCAACGGAGCTAATCAGTTATCTCACTTGAATCTACTCAAAATAAACAATATCGAAATATCAGACTAATGAACTTTATGAAGCAGGTTTACAGTTCAGGCCGTATCTCTAAACGTCAAAGCGAAACTTCGTAAGCAAAACAGGCGAAACCAAGTAGCGATTTAGCGCAATACAACTTTTAGACGAGCACTCAAACTCAACATTCCCCGACACAAAGCCGAGTAATGAATAAAGGTACTTCTGCTCTTCCCATCCAGCCACTACCGGCTTCAAGTCTAATGACTTAATGAAAGTCGCCGGTAGTGCTGTCCACTTGGCTGGGGGCGTCCCACGTTTGTTTCCCGGAACCTAGTCTCCATTCGAGGACTCTTCTCCACCACCAGTTACCGGTTTTGCTAGCTATATGCTAGCAGAAGACCGTGTGTGGTGGGGAACCTTAGGAAGAGGCACCTAACCAACAGTAGAGAGTCACAGGCAAATGGTATTATTATAACATCTATTATTCTGGAAGTATTCTATTCTGGGTGATGTTAAATAGGGAACAACACAACCCAGAATAACTGGTGGCGATAATCCAACTGGCTTACTAAGTCGACTGTCACAAGCCGTGCCCCAAATGATAAGGGTGAATAAGGGTGAAGTCGCCTACATGCAATGGCCAACATGGCGTTTTAAAACAGTTTAAGACTCAGGGCGACCATGGAGGGCCTGTGCAGGACCATTGCAGTGACAGTGAGTCTTTATAGAGCGATAATGTAATTGATTTATACCGGAAATAACGATTGTTACTTATTAAGTAGACGGACACGTACCTTCGTTTTATTGTTTGAAGCGCATTGAAAAATTCTAACACAAGTGCTCTTTAAAAACCGCCATCCTTTATTGCTTACCGGCTCTGGTCACGGTTGCAAATCTTTTAAAGATGTTATTAAATTACCAATTTAGGACCGAGTTAAGACAGTTTGTTAGATATTATGATATAATCTAAGGAACGCATTGGTATAAGGATCAAATATAAATATCATTGAAAGACAAAACATTTGTTTATTTGTACTTGATTTGTTTTTTTTTTGGATAAGTTCAATGTCAAAGTGAACTTACTTGTAATTTAATTATCACAATTTATTTGATCAGTATTGATTGCAGTACAAAGAGCAAAGTTGGAAGTTTTATCGCTTCCAGCGCCAGTTAATTTGCCTTACGGGCTCTGTAACTCTATCCCGGGTTACCAAGTTAGCACAACGGAACAAATTTGTTCTAAATTTAGCAGACGGCGAGTAATTACCATCAATCATTTGTTAACAACGATGTCGAACACTCCAAAACTTCAAAATGTGCCACACTAGTTCTGCGTTTTGCAAAATGTCACTTTGTCATTACTAAATTTATTTTATTAATTACGTCACAGTAAAATGTCAGTACCAAATTGATTTTATTAATTACGCCATAGCAAAATGTCATTAACAAATTTATTTTATTAATTACATCATAGCAAAAGTATCTACTTAACATAACTATTGCTTGTCTAATTACTTTATTAGACCACTAACTTTTGTTCGTATTTTGATGAATTATTATTAGGAATGGATACCTAATTTAATAAACCTGACTTATCACATAGCAACCGAAATTAATATAATAATTCTTAATACATTTTATATTTTCATATCTATCAATAAGGCATAACACCGACTAAATTAACTGACTTGACTATATGCACACGGTCACAGAAATAATACCAAAATATCATTCATAATAAACTGTGATAATCCTATTCCTTCTTTGCTCGGTCTTGTAAAGTACATTGTAAAACCACGGAGTAGATTATTACAAGGTTATAAAGAGCCGTGTCGTTTTTGCCTCACAAAGGTTCGCGGACTAATTATGAAGTTTGAGCGAGAAGTGCCCCGTCAAGGTCTATTTGCTGACTGAGTCGAAACAAAGCCCGTATTACGCGTACAAAGCTCGACCACAATGCACACAACGTACAGTAAAGTATCTTCATCGAAGGCTTAAATCCCGATACATCACATTCACGTGATTTTACCTATTTACCAATTATGAGAGGAAGCGATCCTCGATTGAACAAATACAAAAGGGCGCGTTCTACGATTGACCAATTAATATTGTATTACGCTACATTGGACGGATGAATTCACTTTTATCTTAATGTAAATAGAGTATAACTCTTTTGAAAACGTGTTATACGTATTACATTGCATCATGAAGATTTATGGTGACGACACACGTTTACAAATGCTGCAACAACATACAGCCAAGAAAATATAATGCCTTATCCAGCTGCGAACAATATATTCATTCACACATATATTGACGTTCTATTCACAGAACAAATGACAATCCGTATTGCATGGTACCGTATCTATAGATGATTTTATCAAAATACTCTACTGCTTAATTATCTCTATTGTGACCGATGGAATAGCCAGTCATGACGACCTCGCACCCAAAACACTTTTTAAAAGCCTTCAATCTTTTTGTTTAGCATTTGTGGGAGAAATGTACTTTTATAACAAATAGAAACAAATTGCGTTAACCCCAACATTTCAAAACAAATACTAATAAAGTTACCGTAAACAGACTGAACAAAGAATGTATTTTCAAAAGTGTGAATTTTATGATGAGGTTATAACGATTAACAGCAAAATAAAACGATCGAAGAGAATAAAATAAAAAATAATGTTATCGTGGTGAAACATTAGGTATCCCCCAAATTTCAAAAGATAGGCAGGCTGTACAATATGTTATGTTTCTGATAGCCCTGTTAGACCAGTGTTGGACACTGTTTCAAGATTGTGTCTGCTCTTTATGGTAAGAGGATTAAACTATTGTCTAAACATATTACATCAAAGCCGAACAAACAAGTGTGATTTCATCGTATTCGAGCATGTTTAGTGTATATCTATGGTGAATATTGCATAGTTTATGTACTAACAACTAGTATGTGTAATGACTAATAATGTTAATATACAAAAACGGTAGTGTGAACAGCAACACCAAAAACGGACAACAGTGAAAATTTACAGATTCGTCTGTCATTAGTAAGTGACCACGGTTCGTGCAATTGGATCGAAATGCCGGCTAAAAACAAATAAATAGAAATAGACTCATTATCGGTACTATGTCAATATTTCCAAAGTACGAAATTAAATTCGAAAATAAAATATTTTTTGATAGAGAATGTTACGTGTGATTTCAATTTCAATTTTCAATTCCTCATCCAATACTGAAGACAATGTAAAATAGTAACTAGCTTCAAAATAAACTACTTGACCTTTACAGATTTATAATTAATTCATAATGTAAGAAGTTAATGAGAAATAATTTATTTATAACAGTCAGGGTTTATAACTGTATTGTTTTACTCGTACATATGCGTGTATCAAATTTATAGCTGAATTTCAATGTAGTGTCAATAACATAATCTGTTCTGTTCGATTTCTCCTTGTTGCATTTTAATCTTTCCGACATGATATTATGCTATTGAATACACAGAATGTTTATCTGTTTTTATAATAATATTTTATTGATATTTATTGTTATATTTATTATATATTTATGACTACCTATATTTATTACCATACCATCAGCGTGTGTCTCTGTGTACATCAGCCTGTACCTATTGCTGGATATTGGCCGCTCCCTAAGCTCGCCACCACACACTGTCTACCACTACCGTCACTACCGGCGAATTACAGTTATTTTATATTATAAATCGGCTCCGAACGCGTATAATAAAGGTATTTGTTTTTACCTTTTATTCCTATTCGACGTTTGAGCACGGGTTACAACAGCCGTGGTCACTAGTTGACTGAAGAGACTGCTAGTCCAGGATGGGAGCTGCGAGATGTTTTATCAACTACCCATATTTGATATTCGCATTCGGAAGGGCTTCGACACACTACACTAATAATGTCCGCAATGTGTGACGTATGCATGATAAATCGTAATAGATTTAAATTTGTTAATCACTGGATTCCAGGTTGACGACAGTTTATATCCATCTTCCCGGTTGATTTTTTATATTTCTCGATTTCAATCGCTTCACGTACAATCCTGGGATAATAGTGACGTTCAGTGGAGAGGATTTTTTGAGTGCAGAGTTCTATCCAGTGATTAATTCCAGCGTTGAGAATGTGTTTGGCTACAATAACTTATTACTTACAATTATTTATAGAATTATATATGTTATGAGCAAAGTCCGCTTGGAGTGCAAAGTCGGGCAATTATACATCGCTGCTGAGCAAACTTGATTAAAGATCTGCAAAGATAGATAATTAATTTATGGGCTTTGCCCGCTTTTACTAGGGCAATTTTGACACTGTCCAATGAACAGTGGGCAATGTTCATTATGTCTCTGCGAACTTATTCTCTCTACTTATTTTCTTACACTTATTACCTTATTACTCTAATTTTAAGCTGACTTATTGACTGATGAGAAGGTATTAAGTCTACCTATATAATATGTATATTTTATTACAATAAGTTAAAGTGAATAAAAAATAAGGAAAGTAAATGCATTTATTCACCTTGATAAAATGAAATCCCGCAGGCGGCAGAATATTAAATGTGGTACGAGTACAATATCGCGCGTCGTTAAACCAGCACTGGTGAAACTGTGAAATATACTGAGAATATTCTTTCGTGACGTCACACAATATGTCTATGAGTCGCAATATACATATATTGCGACTCATATCCAAGGTACATTATTATACAATTTACGAGTATACTCGTGATTGGTTTAGCTATAATGACATCTAGACATTCATATATACATATATATTTCATACTACTTAAGTATGTAAAGTATCAAGTTAATTTGCTCTGATTAAAATGTCAGCCCTCGAGGCTTGGTGAGAAACGTCTCACCACCTTATGATAAGGTATCAGGAGGTATCAGAAAGTCAGTTATAGTTTATCTAAAAGTCATTATCAGCTAGACTTAATTGGCAGATAATTGGTAGATAATTTGTCTATCAGATTATTAACAGTTACTTTGTCAGAACGTGATGAAAATACCCTTTGAACCTTTATCACAACCTCCTGGTACCTTATCAGAAGGTACTCCTTACCACCTCGTTTCGTTTGTCAGACTCTAGTGATAAATTAATATTACATTTTTACCAGTTTCTCACTTTCAGCCAATCCTAACTGCGATAGTGTGCTCCTTCGTGTTTGGCTTTTGTACACACTGTGCACCGGACTCGTTTTGTATGTGCACAATGTTCGTTTTTTGCCAAAGTTAACACGCTGTGTTGACATGTGGTTTTGCGGTGGACACATAGTGTGATTGGATATGAGCGTTTTTATTAATTTTAATGTTCAATTTCAATTTGTTTATATGCAATGTGCGTTACAAAAGATGGTAGTAAATACATAGTCAGATCAACACATTTGCCAATAATGGCGTGCGCAATTACATTTTATATCTACTCGTAACATAAAAATATATAAATGCTTAGATAAAACAACACTGGTGTTAAGTGTTGTGTTTTTTCTAAGCATTTATATATTTATACGTCATGCAAAATATCAATTAGCCTTAGTAATGCGTATTTATATTCGGATATATATCAAATAATGATAATAAAACAGTAAAGTTGTTAAACAAAGCAAACGTTAAAAATATAAAATACAAATACATGAAAGTACACACACGAAGTCATTACATAATTATTTATTCTATTCTAGTATTTGAGTAGCTCTATTCGAGTATTTTTTTGTATTCCTTTTTCTGTTGTTGGCTACATGAACAGTTTTCAGAATGAAACACATATGAACGAGTTATTTTAATACTTTATTGGCCTTGTATGTATCTACTCTAGCTTTTAGTAATTTTGAAACATTGGTCAGTGAGAACGATATATTTTTGTTTCATATTTTTATAGTCATATATTTTTCTTTCTGGTTTAAATGCAGAATGAATATTCAACTCATGGTTGAATAAAAGTTTACTGTAAAAGTGTACTCTCAAATCTTTAGGTAACACATAGCAACATAGGTAACTACATACATATCATCAATACACGTAAACATAGCAGTGATCACGCAGCGAAGTGTAGAATACGCAAGTCGAAAAGCCTGCCTAGCTTACCGCTAAAGGTAACGTCACGTCGTCGCGCCGTGCGTTCGCCCACTCGCCTATCGATCGAGCGACCTTGGGCCGCATGAATGGTGTTTACCACCCACCACTGTCACGTCACATTCATGGTGTCTATATTGTAACGGGTATTGTCATTCTGAGTGTTACAGCTGCCGCATTTGCTTCCATGAAGATTATGTCAAGCACACTGTTCTTATTTTACAGGTGGTTTGATTTCAATGTGCTCTCATTTTATTTCATCTGATACACATGGCTTGGGACCCTAAAGTCTTTACATAAAGGTCTACAATCAGTAAAATAATGACATAGGTACTTTCACGTCGATACATATTGACAGAATTATCAAAATTACGTCAAATCTCGTTTTACATCACAAACGCGAGGTTGTTTAATCATTTAATCGAATATCTCAGTACGGGCGAATATTTTCATAAAATCGGACATGCAAGTACAAGATGGATGCAAAACCATACTATTTTTGTTATTATTCTCTAGATAATATTCTGAAAATAATATAGTTGAACGTTATATCAATATAATATAATAATTGTTATGATAATGTCATTAGATATCGCGATATTTATTGATAGTTTAATCTCAGTGTACTCGTATGCCATGTTATTGTGCGCTACGCATTACGTAGCATGATCATTCCAGTAGCTTAACACAATACGTTGATTTATGCTACACCGTGCCGGGTCCGCGCCGGGTTCGAGCCGATGCACGATTCATAATTTGTAGGCGCCGGGTACGGCCGAGGCTCGTCCGAGACGCGGTGTAACACGAACTAGTCCATTTAAAATATACGTAGCATTATGCATCCGTGCCTCGGCTCGGACCCGGCACGGTGTAACATAAATCAACCTTTACTTAGTGCTACGCCCTACGTAGCAGTGCGTAGCACTGTGCGCTACGAAAAACTAACAAGAGTTTCTTTCAATTTTAATAAACGCTAATATGGAAGAGCTAAGCCATAAATTTTATTTATTAAATTGGTATTATTTGAACAATTGTTTAAAGTAAATGTTCTTATTTAAAGTAAAGACGAAAAGGTGTGATAAAACGTGGACCTTTGTAACAAGCAGTTGCCAAAAATACAGATCAATCTGTGAAGTGAACTCACTCATTGAGGTCAGGAGGCGAACTCGCTTCCGACATTCGCATTTAATCTTTGTAGGCATTGTTCGAAAGAAGTCTCGGAAAAACCGCCGAGTGGGCCTCAAGTATACACAAACATAAACTATGAACAACTACAGTGGAACTAGATTTCTGCGAATTTTAAAATAGAAACGTCTTAGAAAAATATTTGTTAAAAAAGTAAATTAATGGCCAAAAACGCAGAACAATGTGTGAACTCACTCAGGACGGAGCTCGCTTTTGACATTCGTATTCATTCTTTGTATTCTTTGTGTTAAAGAAGTCTCCAAAAAGCGTGCAGTAAACACAAACAGGTTATCAAACTACTGTAGACCGCGATTATGGGCGAACTTTAAAGAGAAATGAAGTAGAAATACAATGGGCGGGCTTAACGCTACATGGCATTGTTTTCCAGCCAACTTCAGAAGAGGAAATATAATAACGACAGCGGCACAACGAAGAACAAAATAATAATAGAAAATAAATAAAAAGAATAACGAAAGCATTATTAAAATAAATGTGTAAATTAGTAAAATATATAGTTTAATAACCTTTTTATATCTTTTCGTGTGAAATGGTATACAAATAAACTACAAAATCTTGAGTTGATCATGTTTTCATAAATGACATACTGACTAATGACGTAATAACATTAAAACTTGAAACATAGGACACTAGAACTACTTCCAGAACACTTAAAACATTGAAAGCCGTCATTCGTCATTCTCATACTGTCAGTCATGTTCTTAAATAAGTTCGAAGATTGAAGCCTATGAATTCTGTTCCTGGACATATTTTTTTGTAGAAAGCACTATAAATGTAGGTATATAAACTAAATAATAGCATTTTATTAATTGCAAATTATTTAAAACAAATACACCATTTTGTATATATTGTCCATTAGGAAATTGTGAGAGTACAAAAAATGTATAGAAGAAATAAAAGACATAGAACTCAAAACGTATAGCATACAAATATGCTATTTATATTACATATATTGTTTTTATACATTATGAATAATAAAACACATAGTAAAAATAATAAAGTATATAAACAAAAACATAAGTAAGTAACAGAACAGTAAGTTGTGAAAATTTGTTGCACAGTGTTATTTTTACAATTTATATTCTTGTTATTACTCTTATAATCTTTCACATGAATAATTATGTTAAAAATTTCTAAATATTTTGCTTTAAAGATTTGCTTTTGAGCTGCAGATCCTTAAAAAAAAAATTAAATAATTCTTGACAGCACTGCGTTCGTGGTAAAAAAAACTTGTTGTGGTAAAAAAGTGGTAATTTTTCTACCAGGTTCCAGAGTAAATAAAATACGGGCCGCCAAAATTAACTTCACGTTAATCGACGTTGTCAGTAGGCCTCCACAAATCCAAGATGGATTGCAGCCCCCCAGGGATGTTAATTACATTATCGATATCAATACAACACCCACCATCGGCTTCACATTATTAAAAGACCTTCACTGTATTGAATAATATCTAAAAAACTGACGGAGAGCAGTTACGAAACTGTACAATATTTTGTAAACCAACGAACTGTCCATAACTAATGACAGCATACAGTTTGTTCAGTAAATATAAAACAAGTGGATGAGAAAGTTTTGATTGTTTCTATTGTTATCTCGAGATGACAATTAGATCATAAGGTGCCTGCAGTAAGCGGCTCCTTGACCTATAATAAAATTGTACAATAATGTTATTGCAGAATATTATTGAATCGCGTCTTGCACCAAAACAAGTTTCTATACACTCCCTAAAAGATGAAAAACATTGTGCGATCCGTAAAAATGCACATTAAGATTTTTAATATTATCACTATCATGAGAACATCATGAGAAAACTCGAGAAATTAAAAAATCTGGAGCATGTGTATCGACCAATCCGCACTGGATCCATAATGGTAGATTATGGTCCGAAATCTCGTGGTGGAGAAGGCCTGAGCTATGTAGTGGATTCGAGTTAAATTATAGGCTCTCTGGAGATATACGGGTATAGGTTCATTATTAGGCTAAGCAATAGAGCAAAGTATTAGCGATTGTCCGATCCTAGTAGGAACCGACTTCAATTACCCCAAAATAAAAAAAAAACTAATAAAATGGCTCCAGTAGTTGCTGAGATAAAAATAAAATTAGTAGCTTAAATTAAATATTTCAACGTTGCGCGCATATATATGCCTCTTATTGGATCCCGTTTTACCCCACTACTCGATGTTAGGGTAAATGAATCGGTTTTTAGTCATCTTTACGTGCATTTCCGACCTGTTTCGCAGCATTTTAGGGAAACATAAAAAATATGTGTTTTGTTACAGTACACTTCTACTTTTCAAATCCGTTTACAAAATTAAAATCGGACGATCTATAACACATCCAGACCTGCTGTAAAATAGCGCATTGAAAAACTAAAATTACGATTGTGCCAAAACTAATAGTCGGACAGCGTCGGGGGTTTGCACACACAAATTACCTATAAATTACTACATTTTCGCGAACTTTCAGCCCTGTAAGTGTAAAAATGGCCGATTTGTGATTTTTAAAAACGCTGAATTTTTCGATTTTTCCGAGTTTTCTCCGTTGTTAATTATCCGATCGAGTCGTTCGACCTCTCATTTTGTTCATATTTCAATTCTCTATAAATCGCCTATTTACATAATTAAGATTGCTTCATTAGTTTCCATTTTATAAGCAAAACACTAAAAAAAAACGATTTTTTGTTTTAAATGTGTATAACAAATTAATAAACAACATTTCCGAGTGGAAAACATAACGGAATTCATCTACGGACTGTTTTTCATATGATGGCACAGTCGATTTCCTACTAGGATTTATGTCACAATGGCCTATATGGATTTTGAATAACACAACGTCAACCCGCGGGATTGCATAGAAATTATTTGAGTTTTACTGAAGAGAATATTGTAATTAAATTCATGCTCCATTTAGGGACCTGACGGAAAGAGGTTACCTTAATTATGCGAAAGGAAATTTTGTACGCTGAAGTACGTAAGAAGCGAAAAATTTTCGAAACTTTGATTTCGAATTTCTGGGTTACCTAATTTTTTAAACACAATGCTGCAAGTAGATTTTTTGTATATTGTAGGCATTTAGTATATGTTTTAATAGCCTGAAGGTTAATAATAGACATCATTCAGACATCAGGGTCTGGCTAACCCAAGGAAATCAGTCCTTAGGATCGGTTATGTTTAGGGTAGTCCAGTAACTATTTATTGCAACGATTTATGGGTGACTCGTAAAATTCCTTGGTGTTGTATAATAATATTGAATTCCATGTCACACAGATACTATTACGTATACTAATATATTAAATAACTTTATTGTAAATTTAATTAATATCAATTCTTCAAAATAATGACATATTACCTGCATTTATCGGGCGTATGGTCATGCAATACCGTATGTCTGTCGCCATATGAGCCTTTAAAACGGCAGAGTGGCGAAACTTGTAGCGTGGTAGTGTCGAAAAGAATACAGTTACTTGCCACTACCGAGGCGAAGATTAAACATACATTAGGTAGATACTGCATAAAACAGCATTTAATAAAAATATTTTTTTCATATAATGAGGCTTATTACTTCTATCTATATATTATGTAAGTATAATTTTAACATTTTACTATTCAAACTGTGCATATTGGATGGTATAAAGCCGGGTTGTACAAACGCCTCTAAAAGCCCCGTTCAACAAACTTTTTTGGTTTCATTATGAAAAAGCTTTGGGAGGATGCCAGACCGAATGTCGGACACCTGCAGTAACATAAAATGGTTGTTTGGTAACCAGAACTCTTATAATCCGTATGACTTACAACCTTGGCCTGACACCAATTTTATTTTATATATTTATTTATCGTCAATAGGTAGGAAAAAGCAATCAGTAATTTGTATTATTTTACTGTTTCACATTATTGTCCTTCAATTAGATTGTAGTTACACAGATTTTGGTAAAACTTAGTTAGTGAGTAGATTATTGAGGGGGAGGATGCACGTCGCAATCCAACAACCTCTGGGCGCACTCGACTGGTTTCGTTACCTCACAGAAGACTGACTACCTTGAAATGGACTGCATTTCCCACTTTACCCTATTCGCTAATGTACGTACGTATTTCGGTACTGAGTAAGATATGCTAGAGCTAATTCGCATCCCATTCTCTCCAATGCCTCCCCAATTTCCCAATCCTTTCTCCAAATCCATTCCTTCATCTCCAAAGGTAGGTAGCGCCATACTGGGGCGTGCCAATGTTTGTCATTCTAAACTGATGTTCGCATGTACCGCAGGTGTCCATGGGCGACAGTATCCATTTACCACCAGGTGGACAGTACCCTTGTCTGCCGCCTCTTTCCTATAAAAAAAATAATTCAACAGGATTTATATTAATTGAAAAGCTACTATTTAGCATTTCTCAGTTGATTTAAATAACCTCAATATGTGTCTACTGCTGGTCAACCATCTATCCAATGCAAACATTGACAACTAACCCGAAACTACATCCAAATAAAGAAATCATTATTATGTATATCGTAATATGTAAGTAAGGTATATCAGTCGATTGCTTTCTCGTTGCACATAGCCTGCGACATGTCAACGGCAGATAATGACGGTGTCACAAAATCAGAATACCTTTGTCTGACGATTACTTCGTTTGTAGTAGTATATGTGGGTAGTATACCACAGTCTTAGGTGGCTGTTAAACTTAGACAGCTTAACATGGATAGTATAACACTTCATGGATTATCTATACTACATGTCTATACTTGTCTATATAAATAACACTGCATGTACGACATATACAGGCTGTAACCAAACGATGCATCTGATTCTGAGTCCATTGTCATCTTGAGATTACGAATGTTTGTTTTAATTTTTTTTTGAGCTTTTTACAAATTATTCAAATCGTAAACAGTCTTTTTTCGTCGACCGCTGAACATGGGCTTCTTCATATACATTATCTTGTGCATATATGGACTTACAACAGAATAATCATTATTCTCGTCTTTCACGGGAAGAAATGGGTGGTTCTATTCTAAACCCGACCAACATTGCGTGGCTAAATTTTTCATCCACATTTGCTAAATACAATCTTAAATAAATATTATTTTTACAAAATAAATATGTGATATTGTATGTAAAACTCAAAATCGTGATCAAAATCCATGGTTTTAGTCCTCGGGAAAGGTTCAGTTACACCTAATAGATAAAACGTACCTACTAAACGTAAAATCCGAATGTCGTTTAACTGTGCGTTTTCACTAGTTCACGAACATTGCCGCCCACATGTCTAAATACTGTGGTGTCTGATAAACAATAACTGTTCGTTAGACAACATCCTAGATATCATCTGATGTTACATCGATAAAACAAGTGAATGGAAACAGATTCAAGACTGTGTAGGCGACAATGTTTATCAGATAGGTGAACACGGATGCTGACATTACGTAGTTAGATACTCCAGATGTTAACATAATCAGTACAAATATAAAATTAATTTCCGATTTTACCCGTCATTAATCTTCTAAGTATTTATTATATTTGCATATTATATTTATTCCGATTTTTATTTTCCTTGATGTTTCACTCACAACTACAATACCATCACTAAATAATTTAATTTAAAAAAATATTCATTTTATAAATCAAATGTGGTGAAGATAAACCGACCGATTGTCCAAACAACATCGTGGACGAAGGTCCGCTCCGTACTTTCCTCACGAAAAATGTGAATAAATCATTTTGCAGTTGAGCATTTCCTTGCCACTTATTTATTAAAAAATATTTCTATAATGCGATGAGGTAATTATAAGCGGCTCAGTGTGTTGAGTGTTGAATCGTGGGAACTATCGATCGTGTGGCTACCCCGCTCGCCCATGCGGAAAGAATTAGTGCTTGGACACAGTGGCCAGGCTGATGTGCGGGGACACGGATTCCACAAACTGCCACAGCGGGTCACCCCGTTGAAACTCGTTGACAGTTGTGGCATTTGAATCGTTAGAATAAGAATTTTATTTATCGTTCGACCGTTTACATTAAGTGCCAGGTGTTATCAGCTTTGATTAGTAAGTAAAACGGTCTACCCTGATCGTGCATACAGTATATATAGCAAACACTTAATATTAAACAATTTAATATCTAAGCCTTATTAATTTAAAATTACTAATTTAACATACCTTCACAGTATAATCAAAATATATTCCGTAATATAAATAACGTTATGTATGTCAAATTATAAATTTTATGTACACACATGTCTTTGTTACGAAGTTATTATATATACACATGTATGGTGACCATATTTTTAGGGCGAATATGGATTCGTGTGAAAAGTGTCACAACTCTGCGAGGCACTCCTAAATAACGCATTGGCTTTTATAGCATATCTCCAGCGTTGTACGTAGGCGGGATGATAAGTATCTGGCCTAAACTATTTAAAAATAACATATATTTAAAAAAAATATCTCATTTTACAAAAGAGATTTCTAGCTATCCATATTCTAAATTTGAAATCGACGGCTCCAATACTTTTTAATAATTATAATCTGACATTTTAGAAAATCTTGTGTTGAATTTTTCACAAAATGAATAAAATTGAACAAAGAGCAGTCATAAAGTTTCTTCATATGAAGGGTTTAAAGGGATCAACAATTTTTGACGAGTTAAAAAATGTTTTAGGTGAAAGTGCTCTTTCATATGCCACAGTCAAAAACTGGGTTGCCGAATTTAAGCGCGGCCGTACAAGCGTCCAAGATGAATCCCGATCCGGACGCCCAAAAAGCGTCACCACCCCAGAAATGATCTCCAAAGTCCATGAGATGGTCTTGGACGATCGAAGATTGATATTATCCGAAATAGCTGAAAGTGTAAGCATCTCGAAAGAACGGGTACATCACATCCTGAGTGAAGAATTGCATATGAAAAAGCCATCCGCCCGTTGGGTGCCGCGCTTGCTTACTCTCGATCAAAAACGAATTCGTATGCAAGACTCCCAACACTGTTTGAATCGTTTTAAGAGTAATAAAGTGGATTTTTTGCGAAGATTTGTAACAACAGAAGAAACGTGGGTCCACCACTATACACCTGAATCCAAAATTCAATCAAAGCAGTGGACAGAAGCTGGATGTTCGGCTCCAAAGAAAGCCAAAGCTGTGAAATCGGCAGGGAAAGTTATGGCATCTGTATTTTGGGATGCGAAGGGAATTTTGATGACAGATTACCTTACGAAGGGTCAAACTATTACCGGCGACTACTACGCTGATCTGTTACACAAGTTACAGGAATGTATTCAGCAAAAAAGACCAGGTTTGACTCGAAAAAAAAAATCTTTCACCAAGACAACGCAAGGGTTCACACATGCGTTAAGGCAATGGCAAAAATCAACGAATTACACTACGAATTGTTGCCCCATCCACCTCATTCGCTTGACCTAGCACCGTCGGACTTCCACCTGTTCCCTAAGCTTAAAACTTTTTTAGGCGGACAGAAATTTGAGACGAATGATGCCGTTATAACTGCTGTAGAGGAGTATTTTGCCGGCCTTGAAGAAACGCATTTTATGGAGGGCATAACTGCTTTGGAGCGATGATGGACTAAGTGCGTAGAGCTTAAAGGAGACTATGTTGAAAAATAAAAACCACTTCGTTACGTTAAACTGAGTATTTCTTTCCTAGGCCAGGTACTTATCATCCCGCCCTCGTGCTTAGAGAGGTGCTTATGACATTTGAAATATTTAACTAAAAATATTTCTAGAAATGTCAACGAAATATGGACGATAGTATGGTAAAGATAAAACTCTATTCTTGTCTTCAAAATACGAGTTCTTGGTGTCACTACTATAACAGCTTGATGGAGAATAATATTTTATTCATAAGTCTATTATGCGGATGTCTTTTAACTTTTAACACTATAAGGCAGCGCATTCGGGGGCGTGCGAAAGTTTGTCATTTTGTACTAATGTTGGCATGTATCGCAGATGTCTATGGGCGACAGTATCCACTTACCACCAGGTGGACTGTATGCTCGTTTGCCGCCTTCTTTCTATAAACAAAACAAAAAAAGATATTGTTTTTCTGTTACTTCTTACACTGAAACATGCCACTTAAAAATGCATAATTTACCCACTACTAGAGCCCCCGCAAACTGCAGACTTTCTATCGGCCGATAGTTTGGTCGGGTTGGGCTGTTAGTGCGCACACTGGGCCAACAAAACAGTTGGGTTGGACGTGAGTGCGCAGACTAGCCCAACAATCGGTCGACTATTCTCGAACGATTATACTAGTTTGTGACTGACTGTTGAAGAGAATGGTTGCACAATGAAAATAAATACAGTATTATCCAGAAATGTTATTATTGCTCTCATACAACGGAGGAGGAAAGCCAAAAAGAGATTCCGAGAGTATTGGATGCATCCCATCCTCAGTGATAGATTAGTTAGTGGAAAATTTTACACAAAAGCATTCCAAATTACTTGATTACCCGAAATTTTTTTTTTGCCTTTTATCGAATGAGTATAACCAGCTTTAATGAACTTGTCAAGCTAATTGGACCAGCAATAGCGAAAGAGGATACAAACTTAAGACTTTCTATACCTGTGGAGGAGAGATTAAGCGTTACGATAAGGTAAGATAAACCACAAGTACTTTTCAACCATTTTTATTAGAATTATTAATTGTTTACAAGTCGTATATTATTTGCGAATCATCTGAAAAATTTGAATAATAAGACTGGGCTGTATCATTGGAGTTGCCTGGTGATGAAATATTTTGAATAGTTACCGGTGTCATAATGGGGGATGGTGTAGAGCTGGTTGTATTAGCCTGTAGTTGTTGTGGTGACATGTTGTTAGTCCTTCGATGATAAACAGGAAAAGAGGACAAGGGTTGCTGTAATATGTTGTAGCTATATGTTGGCTGAGGAGAGGTAGACTGAACACACCTAGCTAGTCTTATCTGTTTAAAAACGTTAAGAATGCATATCTTAGCATCAAGTTTTTCATCTGCGGTTAAATTTTGCAGTGAAGGGACAAGAGACATAGCAAAGTTTACATCTTCATCAGCATTAGTCTCATTTAATGCTTTTAATAATGCTTCATCCACGTCCGTATGCTTCGATATATTAGGCTTCTTCTTCCGCTGACGAATAGAGGTGGAAGTGGATGGACCAGCTTCGTCATTAACCTCATCATTTTCTTGAGAACTTTCCTCGTCCAGGTTACCTTCAGTAGGTCGATTTTCCATGCATGGAAGTAAAAATAACAACTGTTCAAAGTAGACATATTTACGCCTCTTGATCGCAACTTGCCCTGACTTAGTGTTTTTTTGTGCGTTTAATTCTCGGCGAAAGCAAGTACGTAAATTAGCCCATTTTTTTTGCACATCGCGACCTGAAAAAGATTAAAATATACTTAATTAATTATTTACAGATATCTGGCTACCGGAGCTAGTTTCAATGCATTATCTTTTGATTATCTGATGGGAGCTGCCACAATACGAGATATTACTAAAACTACATGTGAGCAAATATGGAATATACTTCAACCATTGTATATGTCAACCAAACAAGAAAGCGACTGGATTAAAATCGCAGACGAATTCTATAGTCGCACAAATTTTCCAAACATTGTTGGAGCAATTGATGGCAAACATATACGGATGATACAGCCAGAACATTCTGGTTCATCATATTTTAACTACAAAAAGTTTTTTTCTTGTGTGTTAATGGCTTGGACAGATGCAGATTATAAATTTGTATACATTGACGTTGGTTCTTATGGAACAGCTAGTGATTCGGAAATATTTAAAACGTCAGAAATGGGTAAACGGCTAGCCGAAAATCGATTAAATATTCCCTCCGGAAGGCATTTACCCAATGATGATGGAGGAGATGTTATTCCATTCTCTGTCGTAGGGGACGAAGCGTTTGGACTTGGGAATCATATATTACGCCCTTATGCAAAAAGAAATTTAAACTACACCAAACGAATTTTCAACTATAGACATACAAGAGCTCGACGAATGGTTGAATGTACTTTTGGAATTCTCGCTAACAAATGGCGTATTTTTCACCGACCAATTGATGTCAATATCAATTTTTCTGTCCGAATTATTAAAGCTTCCTGTGTCCTACATAATTATGTAAGAATCAAAGATGGAATAAATTTCGCAGAAACTCTCTACAGTTGTCCCATGAATAACTTAACTATAAATGAACAAAACCGAGGAAGAAATAATATGAATAACGTGCGACAGTACATGTCGTCATACTTTATTTCTCCTGGAGGCGCAATTCCGTGTCAATATAACAAAGTGTAATAAATATTCAGTTAAATAAATAAAAATGCACATGAATCCTTACGTACCTTTGTTTCTTTTCTCCTCCGCACTAAGCTGATTCCAATCAAGAACAACTGCTTCACAAACTTCCTCCCACAGTTTTTTCTTGAAATTCACATCGGAGTACTCTTTTAAATTTTTTTTATAAAGCGCAGGTCTTTGCTCGATTTCTTCAATCAATTTTACTATGAACGTTTCTACAATCAACGATTCTGCATGTGCCGACGCCATCGTAAAATATACGCACAACCGTCCGACGCTAAAGCTCGGAGCGAACTGAACTGTTGGCCGAGTCGGCCGACTAAACAATCGGCAAGTGTGCGGGCGGGGAAGAGCGCCGTACTGATCAAGCGGTCGGCCGATAGTTGGCCGACAGTTTAGTTTGAAGGCAATCGGGAATCCCATCAAACTGATTCATCGGCCGATTACTAATCGTTACAATTTGCGCACTTGCATACTTCTCCATACTGATTAAGACGCCGACCAAACTATCGGCCGATAGAAAGTCTGCAGTTTGCGGGGGCTCTAAATCTCCCTGCACGATAATAATAGCCTGGGAAATTACACCAAAGTTTATTGAATTACATGTAGGTACACTTTTTTCCGCATAGAGTTTTACAAAATCCGCAACCTTTTTGTGTAAGAATGCGGCAGACGAGCATACAGTCCACCAGATGGTAAGTGGATACTGTAGCCCATGGACATCCGCGATATATGTCTACATTAGTCCAAAATGGCAAACGTTGGCGCACCCCTGATGCGCTGCCTACCTTTGAAAATATAGGAATGGATTTGGTGAAAGTGTTGAGAAAATGGGGTGGGATAGAATAGGATGGGAATGGGCTCGGGCATATCTCACTTGCTACCGAAACACGTATGTACATTGGGGAAATAGGATAAAATGGGAAATGCAGTACATTTCAAGGTAGCAATTATCGCAACACAACCCACAATACTTATCAAATGCTTACTCTTGAATACCACATACTATTTTTTATTCAATAACTTAATCAAACTATTAGTTTACATCTCTCTTCTCTTCGACTTTTCTAATTACCTAAGCCGAAGGCGTTTCCTTTAATCTGTTATTTTTATATCTATTTGGATATATATATATTATTATTTTTTACAATATATATTTGTATTAATATTTATATATATGAATGTTTGTATACTCTATAATATTCTACTAGCATTTTTAAGTATATAAGTATATTTTAAGTATAGTATAGTTTATATACTTGATAAATTTATAATTTTTTTTATTGTAATGATATCAATTTCAATGCAATCCTCTTAAATCGCCGTTAGCCCAAAGGTTACCTGATAGCGAATACCATAAAGTCTTTATTTATTTATTTATTTTTACTCTTCATTACACAATATCGTACAAAAGACGAGCTTAATGCCTTGAGGCATCCTCTAGCAGCCAACCTTTGGGTTGATCAGAGAAGTTCAATTAGGAGGAGTATAAGACACAATTTAGATTATATATATTTATAAATATACATTATATAAAGCCTTTTATACATTTTCTGTATGCAATAAAATTTGAACAAATACTAAATAGTAAATTTCGCTAAACGCACGAGTGTGGATCACACTTCTAACAAACGAACATGCGGTGGATACGAACTTTACTAATTTGTTTGTTAATTTATCGTGATGTATGCCGCCGGTTCACAACACGATGACGTTGACAGATGAAACGCCAACGTGAGCACAGTTAGAAGGGTATAAAGTACTTCACACTTAGTAGTTATGTATACAAATTACAGCTAACGACTTATATAAGGCTAAACTATTAACATGTTCCCGGTAAAGACTATCAGCTCAACGGATCTAAAGACATTTTGATATATTAATTAATTTATTATGTTATACAGGCTAATCTAGTCTTTTACTGAATCGATAACTGATGAGGTGAACGAGTCCTTAAATGGAGACCACGTACCGGGAGACAGCGTGACAAGCCCTTCGGTCAGGTGTATCGACCACTTAAAGAAATCCGCCAATAGTTTTTGGATAAGAAGGCTCGTTTACTCTGTACCCGTGAGTCTTTGTTGTTATTTATGTACTTGTATCAGCCTACATCTCACTGCAGAACACTGGAAGGGGGGGGGGGGGGGGGTTCGGGCCGTAATCACCGCCGAGCAAGTGATTTTTTTTTTAAATCTGTACTTAAGTAGATACTTAATAGTACAGGCCGAGGATTTGAATTCAGAACTACACGAATGCGAGTCGAATATAAATACCCCTGGCTATCACCGCTCTAGAAGATTAATAACAAAGACTGCACTTGTGTACTGCAGTAAATATTTTGTCTTTGTTCATATACTCGCATATGAATACATACATATATCTTCCCTGCACCCTCAAACGGAATCTCACATGCTTGGTGTAGTTTGACAAAGTAAGATAATGGTACACATTCTAACACGTTCACTGCAAATCCAACAGAATGGTTTGCTTGGAACGATTGAGTTTGCTTCCAGTTTCCAAAGCGACTGGGGAGGAAATTTAGAACTATACCTACTAATAAGGTCAATTTACCGTAACAGACTATTTTAGTATCCACTGCTGGACGTGGGCCTCCTCATGCAAATTATTCTATTTTATTTATTTAGAGAACTTTATTGCACCCTATCGTACAAAAGGCGAGCTCAATGCCTCTTGTCCCCGTGTCGTGCATGGGGGATTTATGGTCTTAAATCGCCACGCTAATCAAGCGGATTGATGATTCCACTCTTCTGAAGTGGTGTAGTTCCTCAGGATTTATGGTAGAAGCTTTGTCATCGTCGCTTTAGTGTCGCTTTGGTCGCCTTTTACGACACCTACGAAAAGAGATGCGGTGGTGGTAATATTCTAATACCAGCCGACAACACACGGTCAATAAGGTGAATTACTATTGATAAAATTTCACTTTTTAGTCTTACCTTTTAATTTCATTCAACTAACAAAACTGAACCATGTAAAATCACAAAGTACGTAATTTTACAATGCAATAAAACTTTTACGGACGGAATTTAATACCGAAACATCCGTCTCATTTTAACGGCCGAGCATTTAAAGTGTGCTTAAAATTTTTCACTTCTCTATAAAATAGCGGTTCAATATAGAAGTGACAACCCTATAGAGAGGTGCACAATTATATTCAGACAACCCTTGTTATTCATAAATTACATATTAAGATCATAAATTAAATTCTAGATACTGTCCACACCATTGCAATATTAAATTGTCTGTGTACCTACTCGAAATTTGTTATTTTTTAACCCAATAACACGACTCAACATAACCGATAATTAAAAACACTTCTGTTAACATATTACCTAATTACTCAATCCCACTCTCTCACGCATTAATTCTTCCCTGTTTCGCCCGGACCCTTAAATTCTCTATTCGCACACAATAGACGCCACGCAAGCTCAGGACACTGAATAAACCTTCCACACAAATCAGACTGTAATTGTACAACCAATATATAATCTCAATATCAAAAATCACTGAATAATCACGTATGAAAATATTGCTTCTGGCGTATATATAATAAAATAACATTAATAACGTTTGCGTATGTTTGCGTTTATCTGATAATCGCTTTTGTCCCAACAATAGAAAGTGATGACTATAAAGGTTTAAAAATGCAGGGATCGTATAATAAGTGTTGAAATTGATTCAGTTATACAATTAATGAATAATTATTCCCTAACTGTAGAACAGAAACTTGATTATAGAAGTTACTAAACCAAAAACTAATAACTGAATTTAACCACGCGCTAAAAAGTTTAATATAACCTTTATGTTACAAGTATCTAGATGTAATTATCTAACTTTTTCTGTATTCATTCATCTTTCATATTCATATTAATTTTAGAATAGAAAATGTAAGTATCAAGTTAGGTTTTTCGATTAACAGATACTATGAAGTATCAAGATTATTTTGATATGTCAAAATAATGCTATTACATTTAATTTTTTAGTTTTTCGCTTTTGTTATGCACAACTTTTCGTTTGTAAGATCTACCTAAGAATTTTGAATGTTTTCATTTTGAAATTGTAGGTAGAAACGTGTAAATAAAGCGTTGAATGTTATCCATGTCATTTACAGTTAGAAATAGTAGTTAGAACATGATTAATAAGCCATTCACGAGAAATAGGGTCAGAGGTCACAAGAATGCGAGTAATTTGCTTAATGGTACCCATCTTCCCTCATTCCTCTTCGCCTCGTTTCGCTCTTTGTCTGAGTATCCACACTAAACTTATAACATATTGCGAGTGGTGGAGCCCCCTGGGAATTCGGTAGTAGCAGACAATACTGGTGTATTATGTTTTCCAAAATAAGTAAGGAAATACCATTTATGCTATTTTTACCGCATAGAGTTCGATTCTGGATTGAACAAACATTTGTTTATTTTGTATGTTCGGGATTTGAGTGACTTGTATTCGTCTTTGTGTGTTTGTCTCCGGATTGAGCGCCCATGAAATCCTAGTGTGTATCAATGAATGTGATATTAATTATAAGTGATATTATTATTGAAACTTCATAGTTGTATTTTAGAATAGATAGATGTATTTACATATCGAAAACAAATTGACAGCACTAGCTGAGTCAATAGTAACTTATAGTATTAGCAGTTATGGTAGAACGTATAAATCTTACATAGATAATATATTTCGACTACAACTAAAAATTTTAAAAACAATTGTTCAAACCAATATATCCCAATATCCCTATAAACCCTATAACTAAAATATCCTAAACCCTATAAACTAAAATATCCCAATAATGACCTTAAACTATTTAAGCATTGCAATACTTGACCGGTCCATAATAAAAGCACATATAAAAGAACAATATTTCCATTCAAAAATTCAAACATTAATATCACAGCCTGTAGTTACACGTAGTATAACTTATATCACATAAGCATTTGGTAAATCAACGCCGCGCACTATATATACATACCTACATACGGTCAACGGACCAGTAGCGCTTACTCTGTTCCCAGGTTAATAAATTAAGAAGATATTTCTTGTCCAAATTATAATTTGTTCACTGCTCACAGGTAGGTTTTTAATGTCTCGACTGATACTGATTCTGCAGTAGGTACCTACTTGTACCTTAGACAAATCTGTGTGCTTTATTAGATACAATTATGCTAGCTTTATACTTATTCTTTGTAAATTTGGTAATAATAATAATAAAAAATTGTTGAAACTTTGGTGAAATCCAAACAACATGTATTTGTTTTTGCATTATCTTAAATATCAGATGTTTGAGTTGATACAACGAACTTTATTATAATATTTATTATAATTAAGTACAATAATATCAATGAATATCTATAATATAGAATAGTGAACATCCAATGAATATAATAGTGAACTGTGACTAAATTTCGAAAGTGTGTTGGTATATTAAATTTAGAATGTAAGAGCTTTTTGTAATGTGGCTAATTAATTTATCTGTAAATGAGACATTTATTGTACACCTATAGGTTACACAGAAAGCATAGGCTTAGCATAGATGTACCTATGTTTTCTCAAAACTTTTCGAACCTATAACTACGCAATAAATCATTTTACTTCGACTTTATTAACCTAATTTTAGTAATCATACCAACTGGTTAAATCGCATTAGAATTCCTTGTAATTGAGAATTGACTAATGTTAGAAGCTGGTAGTAATCATCTAGGAAGTACATTGTTTACAATATTTTTTCAGCAGATGATTTTGACCGGATAGTACAATGGGTACATGTACATTTATACAAACAGGCTTTCTTGAAGATTTCCTGTATCTGTGGGATTGATTTACATTTTTACTAATATGCAATAACGTTGGAGAACAAACATATTCATTCAGTTGGAGCAATGAATCTAAAGTTTAAAATATGAACGCAAAAAGTTTTGCAATCGTACGAACGCTGGATTGGTCAATATATAGTGGTTTTTTTTTTCTTAAAATAATAAAGTCACAAACAATTTCAGAATTTTACTATCACACAAAGGAATTTGGAGAATGAAGGCCTACTCAATTCATATTTTTCAAGTCAAGAAGGCAGACAACATCTCACACATCTTGGTCGACGGGGCATAAGGGTTCGTATTTAACGATGCCCCATAATAGTCGGTACCTAAAACGTCAAGGTTGATGTGGGTTTTTGTATAAGTGAAGGTGGTTGGTAGACTATTGAACTATTTATATGAAATCGAAATGTCGAATACTTTTAGTAAGCGTTGAAAGGAAACCGTAGTCTCTGCTGTGAAAAATGAGTGCAAAACTACATTTGTCACCTGTAAATCGGGGTGTAAGTATTTTTTTATTTAAGCCTATATATCATTCTTAGTTACAATTTATATGTGAGTATTACAAAACGCAAAATAATCCCCAAAGCACGCCGCGAGTAAATCACAAATACAAATTATACAGGATTTCCTGGAAACATCCATCCTCTGGGCCGCTTGTATATACATAATATAAACCGTCCCTTCATCGATGATGACATACTGCTTTATTAATGGTTGTAACAATATTATGAGAATAAACTTAAAGAAGAAATCTGCTTAACGTTATTGGTTCTTATATTTTTTGAATATTAGAGGAGTATAATTTCAGTGCAATCAAATTTTTACTTCCAAAGTATTTTCAACAGAAGTACTATAATTTAAATAAATTATCCTCAATGCAGTTCGTAATTTGGTAATTATAAAAAAACAGCTTCAGAAGATAGTAACATAGAGATTTGGACATCTCACGCTATATATATAAGTATAGCTTGGCTTTCACGAAGTGGAATAAGGTCTCATATTCTATCATGCCGCTCGTTTATCGCTCAATTACAAGAATGTACTGTCCACTTTAAAATAGCACCCCATATCTTCCAGTGGCTGTTGTAAAAAGCGATTAAGGGATAACAAAACGGCTATCACAAGCGCTGTGGAACTACACCACCTCTAAAAGAGTGGACTCTAAAGAGAGTGCCAATTTTTAAGGCCATACATCCCTCATGCACGAAATAATGTGCATGAGAAGACCCATGGCCAGTAATGAATATTTAAAGCGCTTGTGACCCTGATTCTTATCGCCTATTTAGAATAACTGATTCTACTGGTACTGAAATTGATTACATTGATGATACATAAAGAAATTGGTACATATTTGATTACATCTTGGAACTTTACCCCGGATACATTATTTATATGATCTTTTACGGTAAAAATAATATTTAAGTATATTTTTTATTATTATTATTTTTATAGAAAAAAGGCTGCAGACGAGCATACAGTCCACCTGATCGTAAGTGGATACTGTCGTCCATAGACATCCGCGATACATGCCAACATCAGTCCAGAATAACTAACATTTGCACGCCCTCGGTTGCGCTGTCTACCTTTGCAGATTAAGGAATGGATTGGGAAAATTGGGGGGGAGGGGATGGGATGAGAATGGACTCTGACATATCTCACTCACTACCGACTACGTACGTGTACGTACATTGGGGAAATACGATAAAGTAGGAAATCCAATACATTTCAAGGTAGCCTTCTGTGAGAGAGGGGTAACGTCGCGTGCGCCCAGCGGCTGTGGGAATGCAGCGTGCACTCTCCCCCTACCAGAATTCAGAATGAAGAACAAACATATAACAAATATCACAAACATACGTACATATATTAACTGAAACATTTTAAGCTTCGTAATTGTTGTCATCACACATATTTTTACTCCAATTCTCTCCAGACGTCATACATTCGCCTCAAGTGGATCTAACCGAGAGATCATAAGAGAGAGATATATACTGAGAAGTACTCATCTCCATGCCATTACTAGTAAGTAGTTAAAGGATACGACTAATATGTAGGCTTACCTTTATAGGTTTGTGCGAGAGTCAATTTTCCGGGACCGTGCACGTTTAAGCCGGGTAAGCCACTGGATAAGCCGGGTTCTACTCATTTGCCGAGCAGTCGTATACATTTCATTAAAATTTATAACCTTGGTAATGACAGTTTTTCAAGATAAAAGGTCAAATTGTTTGTCGGAAACCTCAGAAATCTGATTGATGATGAGTATTTATAAGTATTATGTTAGACCATAAACATTTTAATAAAGTGTTATTGTTAATTCTAGTCTTAAAGTGAATTAACAAAAATACGTCTTTAATATAATAGGTAGTCCGATACGTTCGTGGCCTTTTTGAACATTTGACTTTAGCGTGCTATATTTCTGCCAACACTATATCAGTGGCGGGAAAGTGATATACCGTTTGACAGCTGACTGTTTAGTAATGGCGGCAAAATTAAATTACAAGTTAAAAGTTATATATATATATATCTTTTCATATTTGATAATAATTTTAAACTGGAAGTTAATAAGGAGAAAATTAGATATATTTTACAATTTTTTTTCGACAACGGTATGAGTGCTTCTAGTGCTCGAAAATAGATTTGTGGTGTTTACGGAGAAGATGCTTTATCTAAAATTACTGCAAAAAAAAAGGTTCAGTCGATTCATGTCTGGTAATTTTGATGTGTATGATGATCCTCGCTGTGGTCGTTCTATTAAGGTAATTGTTGATGTTATCATTGAAAAAATTGAAGCAGATCGACACATAAACAGACAAAAAATTGCAGAAGAGCTTAGCTATCACCACTCCACAGCATCACCATCTTTGGATCACCTGCATAAACTGAATTTTGTAAAAAAGTGAGATGTTTGGGTGCCGCATGTCTCTTTTATTTAAACAACTACTTAATTCTTGAAGTGTAATAGTACAGATATCAGGTACTCAAAAAAATTAAAAACTTGCGATTAAAAACTTTCCAGCGCTTATTTACCCTTTTCATTTTGGTAGGCGTTGGCTCACTTTGAAACAGTCAAACATTAGATTGACGCTTAGTTTCTGGATCATACTGGTAGATCCAAAACTCGTCACTTGTGATAAAGTTGTAAACGCACTGAGAAGTTTACGTTTACACCCTGCCCAATCCAATCTCAATCTCTCCTGATCTCCTAGTATATAATTCGCCTGATATCACAAATTAAATGTTTCACTGTCATCATGTTTTTTAATGAAACAGCCGTTAAAGGGCGATCGCCTTTTTCTTCATCAGCTAAACTTAGCTTTAGATCATGCTTAAATTCATTGTACCAACGATACACAGTTAGCCCAGAAGGGCACTTGTCTGCAAACGCCATTTGAAGTCTATTAAAAGAATCTTCAGGTTTTAAAGAACATTTAAAATCATACAAAATCATAACGCGCAATGTTCCCGTCGAATATCCACTTTTTATTGAGACACGATATTTTGATTCAGCTCGTAAAAAATATGGAGGGAGATTTGAATTTGGAATGTTTTGTTTTAACCAGCCTGTATTACATAGAAAAAAACTCTGTGTCGTCAAAAAAACCTTCTAAGTAACCTGGTAAGTTACGATGTAACTATAACACCACAAGATTAAGTAAAACATAAAATTATTATAATTATGTTGAAAACAAAGTTCTGATATACGAAGCAGAGGGCTGTTTTGTGTACGTAGAACATATATATACAAAGCTTGGTTATCTAAGCCGCGAATTGACATTGTCTAGCCAAAAGTATCGCCACAAATTACCTAGGTAATAGTTCTCGTCTATATTTGAGGTCGGTTTAGGCGCATGAAAAACGTATTTAGGGAAGGGGTAATGAACACGAACGAGCAGTAACTCGGAAATAACACCGAATTAAGCCGAGCCCGGTCACTGTAAATACGGTGTCGTGTTATTTTTAGCACTAGAAGGATATTATATTCACGTAAGTGAAATACTTGAGCCTGTGAAGAGACCGTTCCCGAAAATGTATATGATACAAGAAGTCCTAATTGCAGGCGCAAGTCGAGATTTTTCGTACATTTCTGAAAAAAAATTAATTAAAAAAAATGTGGGTCTCTTTAGAAGGCTACAGAACCCAAAACAGTAGCTTTCAAATTTTTGTCTGTATGTTTATCCGTATGTCTGTTTGTTTCAATATCACGTAAGAACTACAGAACGGATTTCGATCGGGTTCTCACTAATGTACTGCTAAGTATCCAGAAGGAAAACTGGTATATATGTCATCCTCATATGACGAAAGGAAGTTGAGTTATAGAGGAAAATAAAAAAGCTTTCAATAGAAGTACTCAAAAACTACTGAATGGATTTTCATACGCGAAAGCCATCATGCAGTGCTTTTACGGGTGTTAAAAATCTATTGCAGCTGCAGCTGGATTTTTTTAAAAGTATACGCCGTAATTTTGGTACTAGTGAACCCATTTGGTTCATCTATGAAACAAACAGAGAGATAATAAATAATAAATAACGTCACACTCAATGGCCCACATTAGGATTCCGTGTGTTGTGGGTCCAGAGACACATACAAAGACAAACATAAACATACACCCAGACCCGAACATACATTTGTCTTATTTTATATAAATGTATATCCGACCGGGAATCGAAACCGGGACCTTTTGCGCAGCAGACAGGGTCACTACCAACTGCGCCAATCGGTCGGTCTTTTACACTCAAATTATTTTTATGCTAAATTAAATTTCAATCCGTTATAAAATGCTTCTTTCAGTTTGTGCACAAATTTCATTATACTCGTATCGTATCCCATACATATTTATATATGCCTGTACTATAATATATACATATTTCGTACAATACTATGTATTGATGTTTTTATATTAAACTAGCAAAATCCGGCAGACGTAGTCCTGCCATAGAAGTTCATGTGCTGCATCGCCATCTAGTGGCGAGTTGCAACAAAGTCGATAGCTCGAAAATATTCTCTGTGCTCAAATAAATACCTATGTTTACCAACTTTCATGGCGATCGGTTCAACGGTATAGAAGTTGATGTGCTGTAGCGCCATCTAGTGGCGACTTACAACAAAGTGTATAGCATATAAACCTTCTCCATGAAAAAATACATATATGTGCCAACTTTCATGGTGATCGGTGAAACGGTGTCGAAGTCTATTAATTTCAGATATACCAACATCCATTTTTAATGACATAACATTTTCATTTTCAACAACATAACATAGATAGATATATCAGTCAGAGCTCGTGACTATGGCTGGTGTAACCCGGCCAAAACGTCTAGTAAAATAAAAAAGGTAAACTTTAAAATAATTAAAATAGAGACACAGAAAAATAAAATGTCTTCCCGTGGATGTCATAAAAGGCGACTAAGGGATAACAGTGCGGCTACCAAAAGCGCTGAGGTACTACACCACCTCGAAAAAAGTGGACTCATCAACTCGCTTGGCCAGCGTAGTGTTTTAACGCGTTACACCCTTCCTGCACGAGACAATATGTATGAGGAGGGCCATATCCAGCAGTGGATACTGAAATGGCTGGTTGCATTGCGCTGCAGAAAATTTAAAAAAAAAGTAAAACGACGTGTTTAATAGATATATAAATATTTCTTTGTAAAACACGAAAATCCTATAAGTACTTTTGAATTTCAGGGTCAGCTGATCACTTTTGGTCGAGAGATAACGATTTTTTTTCCAAATGAGTCAATCGTCATCTATACAATCGAATGTTTTCTAAAACTGAAAAAAAAATCTAAAATTAGACCTCTTTTTACGGAATCACTTCTGCGATTATGAATAAACTGTTACATACCAAAACTCGACGGCACATCTGTGAGAAAATTCAGAGATATCCGAGAATTTCAACCCTTATAAGTGGCATTGACAACGGTAAGGTATTTTTACCCTCGGGTCAGAGGCAAAGACACTGTCAGAATCAAAGACAAAGACACACTTACCTCATACGGTGCCCTCTCACCGAAGTTACATTTTGTTATACAAAATTATATAACTAAGCGGTTACCACGAGCCTTGAAGAACTATACAGCCTTTAAAAGAGTGGACTCGCCAACCAGTTTGGCCATCGTGGCGTTCTAAGGCTATACATTCCTCATGGGCAAGACAATGTGCGTGAAGAGGCCCAAATCCAGCAGTCCACTGTGGACAGGGCTGATTGCATTGCATTGCATACAATATTATTGCTACTCACTATTTATTATGTTCTTATAACAATTATTATGTTTAACCACGATTATTATAACAATTGTTATGTTCAACCACGATTATCATAACAATTATTATGTTCAACCACGATTATCATAACAATTATTATGTTCAACCACGATTATTATAACAACTATTATGTTCGACCACGATTATTATAACAATTATTATGTTCAACCACGATAAGAAAAGTCTAAAACCTTTTAATTGTTATGTTATTGTAACCAAGTTATGATGTGATAAAAAATACAAAACATGTGTGTGCAATCGATCAACTTTAGAATAGCATCTCTTCATTTGTTCCCTTGGGTATCGTAAACCCTGAGGCACTGCACCGCACTGCACCGCACTGCACCGCACTGCACCGCACTGCACCGCACTGCACCGCACTGCACCGCACTGCACCGCACTGCACCGCACTGCACCGCACTGCACCGCACTGCACCGCACTGCACCGCACTGCACCGCACTGCACCGCACTGCACCGCACTGCACCGCACTGCACCGCACTGCACCGCACTGCACCGCACTGCACCGCACTGCACCGCACTGCACCGCACTGCACCGCACTGCACCGCACTGCACCGCACTGCACCGCACTGCACCGCACTGCACCGCACTGCACCGCACTGCACCGCACTGCACCGCACTGCACCGCACTGCACCGCACTGCACCGCACTGCACCGCACTGCACCGCACTGCACCGCACTGCACCGCCTCTAATGCACAACGGTGAGTATGAACAGTCCCGTGGCCGGCAGTGGATAATAAAAGGGCTGGTATCGAACATTAATTCTATTCTAATCCAATATGTATTCAAAATTCCAGCAAAATTTTGCAGATTTTCTGTTGGCTCAATTGGTTATAAATCAATGATAACTGAATTACACGATTGCTGTGAAACTTGTGTGTAATTATTTGCGTTATTGGGTCACGTGTGGAAGCTAAATCGTAATTAGATTTATGTGTTACAATCAGTTCTCAATAGATATATGCTTTATGTGTAGTCTTATTTATTAATTTATTTAAAAATATTTATTGCACATTAGGTACCGTACAAAAGGCGAGCTTAATGTCTTTGTACATGGAGAATTGCAACACACGTCTACGGAATTAGAATCTGCTCCAAATTCGGATAAACATATCTTAACTTTGCTTACTTTGCTTACTGAGTACTTTGCTCAGGTGGATATTTTTTCATTAATAAGGGACACTTCTTTTCTATTATCAACACCCATTTACTGAAAGTATAATAAAACAACCAGACAAACAGTAACATTGTTTCTATAGTAATTACAAATATGTAGATATAAACCTACAGATATGTTGTTTTCCGTTAGACAATGTTCATCGGAAGCTGTCCTAACATCCAGGTGACAAGGTTGCAGAGAGCACAGGCCACCGTAAACATGATTACCTCGGAGACCAACGCTCATGCATTCACAATCATGTGTAATGCCATTTAATATAATGACAGCTTAATGTAATGCAATTCTACTTAGCAATGGGACTTAAGTGTTAATTTTATGAAATAATGCGTTTGATCTTGCGGACACAATATAACAAAAGTCAATGTATCAAAATAATAATCGTTAAGCTTTCTCGTGCACACTGCGAGTATCTTGTGCACGAGGCATGTATGGCCTTAAAACGCCATACTCTAGGAACGCCGTAGGCTGTGGAACGAACTGCCTCAAGAGGTCTTCCCATTAAACTACGACGTGGGGTTCTTCAAGAAAGCTGTGAATAGGATTTTGCAAAGTCGGCGGCGCGCCGCATACCCCCTGCTGTTGCAGGTGTCCATGGGCGGCGGTAACACTTACCATCACGTGAGACCGCTTGCTCGTCCGCCCTCTTCTCTATAAAAAAAAAAAAATCTCTGGCTAACAGGTTGGCGAGTCTACTCTTTTAGAAGTGGTGTAATTCCTCAGCACTTGTGGTATAGTGAAATCAACGAGACGTGAGCTTTGCATCTGTGTGACGATTGTCCAATCCGATTGTCGAAATGGTTCGCATTGTACACTTATCGCGGTGCACTCACACAAACGCAAAGCTCATGTCTCGTTGATTTCTCTGTAGCGACTGTGTTATTTATCCCTTAGTTGCATTTTACAACATCTACGGGAAGAGATGAGATGGTGGTATTCCGAAGCTGGCCGACACCACATGGTCAATATAAACACCACGCCGCCAAAATATTAAACTGACGGTTAATTATTGCAGTTTATTTAATTGTGTTTTTTTTTTCATGGAAATAAAAACGGACGGGCGACGGACGGGCATACTGTCCACCTGGTGGTAAGTGAATGGTGTCTCCCATAGACAAATTTCACAACCTGTGCACGTCTAAAAAAAGAAAGGATGACTCACTGAAAGGATTTCAGATCCGTGATCTTCCAAAGGACGTCCCCTTTTCCCAGTTCTGATAGAATTGTTGAGCTAATCTCACTTTGCAGTTCACACGTCTTTTTTTGCTAATTTTTATTGCTAACGGGAAAGTCACGACGGCTATATCAGTACACAGTAGATAGACTTATTCACTTTTTTTAATCTTTGGGTGTGCTTAGCAACAATGGAAGGTGGAGATTTAAACGTGCATTAACACCTTTGGCTTGTGCTTCTATTTCTGGATATAATACTTTCCCAAGCTTATACTTTCCCAGACACAATCTCGTGCCTTTCACATCCACTACTAGCGAATTTCTATAAGTAATCCGAGTAAAATTGTCCTATACTAAGTATTAACTCTCAACATTAATAAATGAAAATCACTTATTGTAACCGCATTGTAAACGTATTGTGACATACAATGACATTCATACAAAAAATTACTCAATCAAGCAATTCATTCACTATACGTGTGTATGATACGGCCATTCTATAAAGAAATAATTTTCGTCTATTTCGATATGTAGGGAAAGGCGAAAAAGATATTTTCTGTATAAATTGATTAAAGCGACATTGTGAATGAGGTCTTATAAAACTTATAGGGATTTGCACCTACTTAAATTTTGTATATGATTTAACAATCTTGTTTCGACTGAATGGGCCTTTATTTATACCCAAATCCTGCTATATTAATTTCTAAAAGTCTGTTATTAATTTCGGTCCTGTTGCATCACAGCGCAGATATCTGTACGAAACACTCTCACGATTACAAGAAAAGATCTTTGTCCTGGAATAATGGACCGCTATGGTTTGTATAAAAATACTTTAAACGATTCTCGCTTTCCAATTGATGGAAGCATCGCCTGAAAGACCACGAAAAGCCTCTACGTTTTGTCAGCGCACAAAGCATCGCGTTTCGGCGCGGCAAAAACTTAATTACAAATGGAAACAGCTCCGTTCGCCACGGAAGTGGGTGGCGCTGTGGCGGTTGTCATTTCCGGTTTTTGGCGTATGCACGTATTCAACCGTTCTCGACCCGTGCAGACAAATATTATTACAGAAAGAGAGGAGCAGTGTCAACGGACTAGCCTTTCGCGATTTTAGTTAAGTGAATGAAAATATTTAGTGAAAAAAATATTATTAATAAAGATATTAAGTGAGATAAATAGGTTCTAATCTAAAGACTGGGGTTAAAGTAATTTGAATAAGGTTTTGATACTTGAATTGCATTGTGAAAACAAGTATTAGGACTCTTTTTTAGAAATGTATGAAATAACGACAATATATAGGTAACTAAATTATAGTAAATATAACTAAATTCTTCTTTGTACAATGATAAATTATCATCAAGGCATGATACGTCATTAAGGCGTTATGGCATTATAACATCAAGGCATGTTTTGTGCCAATAAGAAAAAATAACTTTTTTAACGGCATACAACGTGCCAATTTTCGCATTTTATGTGTACCCCTATCAAGAGTTTATTGATTTTAAGACATTTAAAATATAAAGTAAATACATTCTAATTAAACTTTAGGCCAGTCCAGTTATTTTATTGACTTTAATTTGTATACCCAGTACATTATAGGAGCAGAACTTTTTTTACAATCACCTTAAAAACAAACATGTCAGTTCTTATCAGTTTATTGTACTGTTTGCGATTAATCAATCAAAAGTCTTTCTCAAAATCAAAAGAAAGTAGTCTTTCTCCGTTCACCTTCGAAGTAATAATGTACACAAGAATAATAATGCAGTTCAAGTAAATGACGGTCTGGAGAAAATAAGTTCAGCGTTTAGGAACCGTATGAGTGCATGGAGAGTGAGGTGTACGGAGCCGGGCAGCGAGGCGCTGCCGCTGGGCGAGAACCTGCAGCCCCGCCCCGTGCGCTTGCTCCTCTATACATTACTCAAGGTAAACTTTGAGCTCTACGCAGAGTTCACGCTCCCAAAAAAATAATGTTGTTCAAATAAAATCTTTTGGTACTAAAAATTTTCAAAAATTACGATTTCTCGATATATTTACAAAAACTATTGATACCATTAATACGAAGGTTGATGAATTTCAGGAAAGGGATAGGGGGTTGATCATTTTTAAAAACTGTTATTTAGAAGTAAATGTTAGTTTTTAGCACAAACACACATCGATACATACGTCGTTAACTGATTCACTGAATGTGTAACAAAATTTTACTGACTGCCCTCGTAGCTCCCGTAGCTCAATTCGTTGAGGGTTTAGTCTTTGAACAAAGTCTATTGCATGCAAACTTATCTATTTTGTCCTTTGCACCACACCATACATACCATCAGCTTGTGTCTCTCCACTGATGGATATAGGCCTCTCTCTGCCAAGGACCTTCATCACATACGGTCTGCTATTCTTTTCATCCAGCCACTGCCGGCGACTTTCTTCAAGTCATCAGTTCAGTTCGAAGGGCGTTCCGCGCTACATTTCTCGATCTGATGGCATGTATGTTATATACGTATAAATCTAAAGTGAATTTGTTATTCATGAAATAGTGGCTAAATGAGAATAAAGGAAAATGTGGGTGGTGGCGAATCACGGGAGAGGACTATATCCAGCATTGGATGGTATGGTATTATATGTTATTGTCTAATCCCTGTTAAGGTTAGTTACTTCAGGTATTCAAAGGATATCTAAATATCCAAATCGCGTAATGTTGTAAAATTGGAAACCAATATTCATTCGGAAACGTTCAAACTTCTCCTTATCGCCTCTTTTCTTAAGAGACACTTGGATAAAGTAGGCCTCGTCTTACTGAATATCCACTTGGAGATTTCCCATCTAGCTGCCAATAATTGACAGAGGAAAAAATCTGATGCCTATGAATTTCTTCATATTAAGTACATAAATACATATTTTGGTTTTCTTATGGGGAAAATTTAATTCCCCCATTGTCAAATCTGTGAGATACAGTTGAGGATATTCAACACTTACTGATGGAGTGATCCCGGAATAAGCATAAGAGAAATAATCTGATAAGGACCCTAAATTTGAACAAGTGTGATGTAGAGATGTTCCATAAAATTTCGTCCGAGCCAACATCAAAAACTGTAAGCATTTTGTGTGCATTTGCGAGTCGCTATCAGAGTCTCAGAGCTAATTTATATTAATAAATTTAAGTAAGTATAAGAAAATATAAGTATAATATAAAAAAAAGTATAATGGTACGATGGAACTGATATACATAAAGCCTCGGAGAGGGACTAAGGAAAATGGCGGCTAAATGTATGAAAAAAAATGTTTAATCATTAATCCTTATAACACCGCTTTTTTGTTTAAATTGTCCAACGGTCAGCTTCGTGGTTAGAAACTTTTTCATTATTATTTGCAATGCATGGCTGCATTGCCATGCTTTGCATGGTATGCCAAATCCACTGCTGGACATGCACTATGTATTATGCATGAGAGATGTGAAGCCTTGAAACGCCACGCTGGCCAAGCTAGTTGGCGAGTCTACTCTTTTAGAGGAAGTGTAGTTCCTTAATGCTTGTGATTTATTTACTTATTTATGTAATCTACAGCCTTTTATGTAACTTATTTAACTAATACCAGTATATTGCTAGTGCTAATGGCCAAATATAGATTACACTGACATTATATTATACAGTATGTATTTAATAGATTGTCCGCTTTTTATTCTATAGTCGCATTATATACAATTGTCTATTCTATAGTCGGCCGACACCACACGGCCAAAATTTAACGTATCAAACAAAATGTTGAAACAAATGAATTGAAGATGTAAAGGAGATTTTCAACAATTTAAGTATTACATACAAAGTAGAAAGAACAAAAATAAAAGATTGAAAGGTCGCGATAGGTCCCAGAAGAGCGACTCAACTAAAAGGTCACCTAACTTTTGTTAGTTATTTATTGCTATACCCAGCTAAATCACTTAAGTAAGCCTTACTGAGAATTTGCTGGACTGCTTTTAAAGCCGGATAGGATATTACTGTTATCTCATTTTGTTTAGGAGTTTCCTTGTTTTCAAATCACACGTACCAATTATAGAGGTAACTAAACTTGAATAAAAATAGCCTTAAAGTTAGTTATATATGCAACATATTCTTAATTATATTTTTGTTTGGTTGGTCTAACTGCATACATATTTTTTAACGCCACACTCAATGGCCTACATTAGAATTCCCTGTATTGCGAGTCATGAGACACATAAAAACAAAAGTTATTTAATTATACAGCGATTCTGTAAAGGCTATTTAATAATTTTTACCTAGTAGGTTACTATACAAGTAGTTTTAATAAGATTTAATTGGTGTGGTGTACTAACTACGACACCTCAGGTCGTTCGAAATTTATGAAGCACATAACACGACCGCGCCTTGTTATCACAGAAAGAGGGTCCCATTTTATAAAGAAGCAAGCTTCTGCCGCCCAAATAAATTGTCTGTTTATAATACAATACGTCACGAGCGACCTTTGGCCTTTACTTCCTCTGCTTCACAGCGATGGCGTGGAAAAACGAGCCAAACAAAAAGATAAAGAATTTAGTACGCTCAGCTACACGCGAACGTGGCCAAAACCATTAAATTTTACTCTTTATTCCTAACGAATTAAGGTACTGAAGGTTATACGTTGACCTGTTGCTGACTGTATGTAAAATTTCTCTGGGCGACACTCCTTATCTTGTATTTCCCGGGCTTTTTACAAATCGTTCAGAAAAAGGAAAAATATGGTCTGATTTACCTTTTGTACTTCAATAAAGTCTTCAAAAACACTCTTCTAGGGTTGAAGGTTTTATAACTAAGAAAAAACTGTACAAAGCAAGAAAAGCAATTATTTTACAGAAAGTATTTTGTTACGTAAATAACGGAGATTACGTTGAAAACAATATAACTTTGATGTTTGATGCCTATTTTTGTTACTTTTATCGTCTGTTACTACAAAAATCTATTTGCCGATTTCTTAATGAAAGTTGTCAAAATATCACTCACTTTTCAAAATGTTTGTGTATTTATTGCGAAAGTATCGATACATATGCCTCGATTGAGATGTAGAATCGAGAGAAAGTCCGATTGACAACATTAAATATTAAACGAAACCCCCTGACCTTTCGACATCGTCTGAAGGCAGAAATGAGCCCATTTGTGCATATTTAAACGCCGTGAAAAACACGTTCACACGAAGGAGTGGCTTACGTGAGAAATCAACGGGAGATTTGGAGTATAAATATTATATTATGCGTCAAATTACACTGCGGAATCCGCGAAGGAGCGTTTGTTTGCGGTCGATTAAACACAGGCAGAATCACCCATTAGGCGACCCATAGATCTACAATAAAATTGTACAAAAATGTCATTCATAGCACAATAATGTTGATTTGCGCCTTGAACCCAAACGGATTTCAATACGGACTGTATTGAAACCCATTTAGATTACATATTGTTCAATGGCATAGTTTCGATGAAAGTTGTCGAAAAAAAAAACTTTTATGTCCCTACAAGATCAGTTTGACATATTCAATCATTCTTAATTACAGTATGTTTTTGTAATATTTTTATAATAATCCCACTTGCAATAAACTATCAAGAAAAGACACTGATATCTTCGATTCGTTATTGAGTGAATTAATATTTGAAATGCAATTTACTGAACATTCTCTGGTTTCGATAACTGTTCTGATTTGATTTACGGTGATTCACTTTTATTCTATTCTGTTACCTTTTATTCTGTATTTATTCTTTTACGTTATTAGTGATTTCTAGAATTTAGGTTTATATAACATTTATTCAATAGACTTGTGCGTGCTATGTAACATTCTTAGGGACTTTGGTTAGTTTTTACTAGATTTATTACTTTTCTTACACGTATTGCATAAATTCTGATAGTAAGCTGTTAGTATCTTAGGGCGAACGACACAGACCTTGGCGATTAATCTTTTCAAAAACTGATTTATTACCAATTAATTTTACTTTTCTTGTTACCAGGCTGCGTGGGACGGAGGCCTACTCTTCTTGAAGAATACCGTCACCCTCATCTCACCGGCATCGAGAGGTAAGGAACAAGTACACTCTTGCAACATCTAGTACAAGCTGTTACCTGAATGAATTGCATGGATTTATTTGTCCTGACACCCAAAACGTTTAAAACATTGCAGAAACCGTAAAATTACACAGTACAATTGATCGTCTGGGATGGCTTTTAAATAAACAACCCGAATGCAAACTTCTACTTGCATGTAGCTATTGTGAACAAATAAGCAGTAGCTTACAAATAAGCAGAGCTTATCATGTAACTCCAACTTTTCTACGCTTAACTTACACTTACGTAGGCAAATCGCAGACGATCGCTAATTATTACTCCTCACATTTTCTACTCGATTAAAACAACCTTTATATAGTGACCTGCATACTGCCACTACATTCTGTATACGCACTAATTAGTACGCATTGGTGCAAATAGCTTCCCTAACAACGTTCTTTACTTTTTCCTCTGATTTAGGCTAAATTTAATAAAATATTACCAATTCATATATCTATGTATTCCGTTCTCTAATGTTAATGTGATATATAAGTATGTATGTATCTGTGGTGTGTGATAGCAAAGAATAAAATTTCATTAATTCACGCATAATAATAAATAATTAGGCATGACAAATTAATTTTATATATCTCAATTCTGTGGTGAGTGAGATATGCCAGGGCTCATTCCCATCCCATCCTATTCTATCTCTCCCCATTTTTCTAACCCTATGTCCAAATTCTTTCCTAAATCTCCAAAGGTAGGCAGTGCATCTGGGAGTTTGCCAACGTTTGCCATTCTGGACTGATGTTGGTGTGTACCGTGGGTGTCCTCGGACGACAACATCCATTTACCATCAGGTGGACTGTATGCTCGTCTGTCATCTTCTTTCTATAAAATAAATAACATGAATCAGATTCGATATAGGTTTATCCACATGTTGCGCTACTCGTTCGATTAATTTTGTACTGTAGGTACATATATCTGTACATGTACCTGTACCTATTGAAGTAAGAGCAGTAAATAGGGTTATGTAAGGTCGGCGACGCATACCCCCTGGTGTTGCAGGTGTCCATGGGTGGCAGCGACACTTACCATCACGTGGGACCGCTTGCTCGTCCACCCTCTTCTCAAATTATATATTTTTTTATAGTGAAGTCACTATAAAAAAATATATAATTTGAGATTCACGTAGGTACCTTACTTGTAATCTAACGCCTAATTATGTAAATTATTTCTCCTTCTCCAATTAATCAGTTCCCACTTCAAATTCATCCACGAACTCCACAGGAACTTTTAACTGGTTGCGTTAAGGCTACAAAAGACCAAAGTTTACGACGTTGGGCAAAAACAAACAAACAAGTTGGAGAACTAAGTTTCTTGATGGGAGAATTAATCGCTGTCATTCCCAGGGTGGTGAATATAAAATCGTTGAGAAGAGTTGACCTCTCAATGATTTTGTCATCGCCATCCTATTGTAGATTCTAACAGTATTTGCCCCTGCTAGGCCCAAAGATTTCATCATCGCTACTATTCTGTTAGAATACCAGCACTGCCATGTATGCTGTGTATTCCCGTTCATTAAATAGTATTTTCCCGTTGCTATCCCCATCATCTTTCATCATCGCCATCGTATCATAATCAATATTTTTCTCTACAGAGTACAGACTTGCTTGAGCCATCCAATCGAATGATTCTCTTCACAGATGCAATATCGTCTGAGCAGTGATCTGACTACTATTTATTTACCTACAATTTACGAATTTTTATTGCACAAAGTGACGCAAGGCGGACTTAATGCTTAGAAGCATTATCTCCCAGTCACCCTTTGGGCTATGCGCTAGATGGCTATATCTGTCATACTCCCGCCTGGACACAAGTCGTTCTTATGTTTCCATATTTTAGATGTTACACTATGTCCCGCGGCTTCACCAGCCTACAAGGAACCCAATTTAATCCAGGAAATCATTGAAGATCACCTTGTCTCACAATACCCGCTATGTTTTCTAAGCTACCTCAGTTAAATTATAATGTATTTAAATTAAAATTTGTCAGGTAACCTAGCAAATCCCTGTAACAAAGTTATTTAGTAACAAAGTTTGGATGTTTGTTAATCGATCGCGTCGAAACGGCTGTACCAATTTCGTTGTAACTTAGCAAATAGGTGGATTGAAATCCAGATTAACTTATAGGCTTACTAACTTATAGGCGTATTTACGTAGCCTTTTATGTAGATTTTTTTTGTGTAGTTTATTATAATTTTATTTTATAACACACGAACGAAGCCAGTTAGATAGTTGCAAAGATAGTTTCAATATAAATAGATTAAAACTTTCTGGGTAAAATATCCTACACAACAATTAAAACAAAAAACAGACTCGAAAATGCTAATTAGCGTGAGCAAACAAACAAATAGACAGATATTGTCCTTTATTTACGTGGAAATTTAAAACACAATAAAGCGGTGAGAGGCGGCAACTTTCCTACAAGTTAAATTAGTATAATTTCCTTTTGCGGCTCGAGTTCTAACAAGAGATAAGAGTACATTGAATACGTTCTTGTAGGGTACGTATTTAGTTAAATGATTAATCTCTGGACAAGATAACTTTGCTCAAGGTTTGTTTAAGAACTGTAAAATTTAGATATGTTAGAATACTGTAGCCTTTAGAATCCGACCACTCCATCTCTTCCCGTGGATATCGGTAAAGGTGAGGAACTACACCACCCCTAAAAAAATGGATTCGCCAACTCGTATGGCCTGCGTAGCGTTTTAAGGTCGTATATAAGGCAATGCACAAGATAATGTGCGTGAGAATGTTCACGTCCTTGGATTGGTATGCTGGTTATGGTAAACCCAAATGAATCAAAATAACAAGAACCATCCCGTGGGAACTCGTCGCGGGCACCGCAAGTATCAAAATGAAGTCGAACAGAAATAGGACAGAGAATACTCATTACAACGTTGTGTCACAGCGCAAACATTGAGAATGCACTTCGCAGTAACCGACACGGGAGACCATGTGAGTCCAATGCAATGTTGTATAACTTCTAATAAAATAATAAACTTGTTCTAATAAAAATATTATTTCCTCCGCGATAACAACCCGCTCGTACGAGTTACCTCTTGAAATAGAAAATAGAGGCATTATTGCAATCCTATTGGAATTCATATTGCAGTTCCGTCCGTACCTCCAGCGTGCAGCGGTGAGGAAATATGAGGAATTTCTAGGTAAACACGATAACATGGGAACTATTTGTACAGCCTGCTGTTCCGTACATTGCGTTACGGGTTTTGAATGAAGATACGCACAAATAAAAACGTTGTAACAATACATTTCCGAGCAATTCTTAAACTCCTACTCACTGTTAATGGTACATTCGGAAATCAATTTCAATTCTACTCGTTATATACTTTCTCTCCGTGTTGCAATTTAAAATGTTACTAAACGTATAAATAAATTTACATGAAGTATATCATTCTATTACATTTAAATTTTATTTCCAATTTGCGTCATTCCAATTCTAGGAGTATCCACCGCAGAACGACCCACGCTCATTACTCGGATATTCAAAATCCGGTCTGACATTATTCTTAAATTCTACGAAAATTCAGTGTTGTAAGGACTCATTTACGCACGAAGAGTTTCTCGAACGCGAGTTTCTCTAACATCGGTCCAAAGCTAGTATAAACAACTGTTATAATCATCCGATCACTGTTATCCCTGTTGTCATCGAGTTTTTATCATCACGTGAAAAGTTGTAGGCGAGAATTGTATGTAGTTTAGTCGGAAACGGGAATTATATACAATATTGTCTCCCGAACCATTGGAGAATACTTCCTTGTGTAAACGAATCTTAATTCGAACTGTCTAACACGGGTGTCACAGTTCATAACCACACCAATCGACGTATCACCTTTTATAGAACAAACTAAAGGTTAAAGGTTAAATAGGTCAAAGTTCAAAGATGGTTATCTCGTCAACTCAAATAAAAATTCTACCTACATATTGTATACATTCTTCTAGTATATCGTACTTATTACCAAAGTTAGTACATTGGTAATAAGCCCGTATATTCCGACTCGAATTTCGGTCATTACTTTCATTGTAACTACTTGGTACGCCCATTTTTAGCAGAATATACATATAATAAAATCACAGCAAAGCCGTGTATTTTTTTTAAAGTCATTGCTGTGTGAAGTGCGTATGATATAGAGCCCAAAACAACATCTTCTGGAATTTTTGTCTGTCTGTCTGAACGCGCTTCACGCAATATCTACTAGACAGATTTTAATGAACCTTGGTATGGTTATAGCTTATGTGCCGGATTTACATTTAGGGTGCTTTTTATCCACATCGATTATCGAGTTCCCACGGGAATCACAAGTTCACTCTAATGAAGTTGCAGGCATCGCGAGTTATGTGAACAAATAATACAGAATTCTCAATGAAGTCAATGAAGACGCCTGTGTTAAACAGCATCAAATTATTTACTTTTAGATACTTTAATTACTATATAATTATGAATTATGAGCCATGTGTGTCGGCCTGTCTTCGAATAACGCCAACCCATGTCTCCTGTGGGTGTCGTAAAAGGCGACTGAGGGACAACAAAGCCGCTCCCACAAACCCTGAGGAACTATATCATATCACCTCTAAAAGAGTAGACTCGTCAACCCACGCCGGGTCGCCGGATCCGGAATCACTGGACTTTCGACAAGCGGAATCCACCCGGGTGGGCTAGATCGCGCAGGCGGCGTGAAGAAACAGGATTCACCAGCGACAACTCAACTGGGAAGAGGGGGAAGAAACTTCCGTAGGTGGGCGCACGGCCCAGGAGCGAAACTCCACCCCTCGTGAGGAGGGTGTGAGATGGCTACGAATGAATACTGTTAGTAGTCTCAGTAATCGCCACCCCGTTCTTTTTTTGTAAAGGTATGTACTCGTATGTCCAATATTTGTTAGACTAGCATATTACACAGTCACTTCCAGTTGTTAATATTCTGTGTACATCTATCATGTTGTTTATTTCTCACTGTTTTCCGATTTATTTATTGTCGCGTAGCAATAATCTGTACATTACTTAGGCCTAAAAATTATATTATATAACACTTTTCTCATGTAAGTGAATATAATTCACATGAGTAATAAATGATTCTTAAATCTGAATATTACTTATAACAAATAAATTCAAAAGATTGCTTCGGGAACGTCACAGTTAATGGTTTAGTTTGTCCACTCATCTTCTCTTCTACTTTCAGTTTTCCGTTCCATTTTCGTATTATGTATACATATATGCATATATGTATGTGTATAAATGATTATGTTACATCTTTTGATCCTTTTTTCTGTATAATCTGGTAGAGAATGCTTTATGGCATTAAGTACGCCAGTTGTAAATACTATTGTGCAATGCAATGCAACCAGCCCTTTCAGTATTCACCGCTGGACATGGGCCTTCTCATACATATTGACTAGTGCATGAGGGATGAATGACCTTAAAACGCCACGCTGACCAACGGGTTGGAGAGTCCACTCTTCTAGAGGTGGTGTAATTCCACAGGGTTTGTGGCAGCCGCTTTGTTGTCCCTTGTTTAAATAAATAAACTACTATTAATAAATAACTACTAAACAAAGGTGAACGAAGATAGCAAGTCTCGCAAGGTGTTTACTATTAGCCTTGTAAATTACAACCTCTCAGGCGTTGCTCGTACAGAAGCAACACTAATTTATTTATGAATTATTTTTCAATGCTAAGAAACGATAATTGCGCTACTAAACAATTATTTTGTATTAGATCAGTATCAGGAGTTTAAGATAAAGATTTTACATATTGTTCTTTATTCGTCTTATTTGTATATTTGTCTTAATGATATGTATTGTACACTTCACGGCCGAAAGTAATACACATCGGCCTTTAGAAAGAGACTATCGACAAGCTTTGGTTTTGTGGAGCGTCGATTCTGTCGCGTGCCGCTACGACAGAGTCGACGCTATACAAAACCGAGCTAACCGATCATAGTTGATGTGTATTACTTTCGGCCGGAATGTGTACGTAAGATTGACAGGTCGAGATGGCATTAGTTTCTTACTTTAATCTTAATTTAGGAAGGATAGATAGATAAAACTCTTTATTGCACACCAAAACAAAACGATACAGCAACAAACATTGTAACACATGAAATGCACAATAGCCGGTCTTATCGCTAATAGCGATCTCTGACAAACAACCTTAGGGTAGTAAAGAATTAAAAATTTTGATCACATGTAGATTTTAATTTAGGGATAGTACATCTGAGTTTCAATTTGTAGTGTATGCAGGTAGATCGATTGCCAATATCAATATAATCAGTATTCTGTTTCGTGCGCATGTGGGTGAGCCGTAACGTCAGATACATTTGGAGGCTATATCCAACAGTGGAGTGTCACAGGCTGATGTGGTATGAGTCACGTCAATCTCTGTATGGTTTTCTTAAAGTTCTTTCAATTTCTGACACAATAATGACTAGACAGATATGCGAATAAGCTCGTAATTAAAGGCAATGGACTTTCCAAATTACTCTTCATTCCTTAAATTAAGTATATAAAACCATAATAAATAGCGAAATTGGCCTCTAAGGCGTCGGTGTCCTTCAAACATTCTACACTTAAAAAAAGTTGTATAGAATCGCTTACAACTTCCCACGGTGTCTCGCAATCACGCGACCATCTGTCAAGTCGGCAAAGAATATACCTAGCGAAAAACGAAGTGAAATAACATCTTTCATTATTATTTTAAATGGGTAATTGATTACCCAAGTTACGCTTAATTTCATAAGTTAGATAAGACGAAATAATTAGTTACGAAATAATTATTATTATCATTGCACAATGTTATTCAATCGCGTCTTGCACCCAAACGAATTCCAGTAAACTCCAATATATTGCACAATCCGTGCAATTCTAAAATATCATTGATCGTTTATGAAATATCATGAGCCTCTAAAATCAATTATTAATTTTGAGATAAACAAAATACACTTTACATAATGTTTTCCAATTCCCTTTCTGACCCACGGATCTACTATGTACCTACGTCATATTTTCTCAAATTTGAAAACGTATTTAAACCGATATTTATATCACCCATGAGACTCGACCTAACGTCGGAAGTTAACTAACTTCGTTAGGGAAAACGTGTTTAGAATTGATGCGATGTTTATGAAAATTTGAGAAAATCGCTTGTTATCTTCTCTTTGTGAATTGTAGACGGCATTCGTGCCAACGGAGATAAGTGGTTTCCTCATTTTACTCCATAATGACGAGCAAAAACAGAAAGACTAAGTAAATTAGGAGAAATTTAAGAACGTGTTAGTTAATTTTGTCATCCGATTAGCTCAGTCTGCAGTAGGTACCTATCTACGACTTAAATTACGTGTGCGCAAATAAATTGTCATGGCTTTGATTCCCGTTTAACAAATAGAACTTTTCGTTTTGATTGGGAAATCTGATCTTAATCATCTGATCTTGGTTAATTTGATATGGATAATTTATGTGATTTTATGAGCGTATATTTAGCTCAATCTAATATATTAATATTGATTATTGTTATTATAGTTATATATTACTTATTTTTTAAATCTTTTAAAAAAGTTAATTTTAAATAGATATATCAAATTGATTTTATTGTATCAAATCCATAGGAACTAAGGTAATGTTATGATTGTTATGAATTTATTTTATATGCAGATTGTAAATGTCAGATTATATAATGTACTAAAAGTGGACCAAGTAATAATTATAACAGGCCATTATTTCATCTTATTTAAGGCCACTTCTAGTTAGTAAATGTGACAATGGTAAACCTAAATATTGATCACGTAACATGACATAAAGTTTTCATCATGTCTACGAACGAACATTGAAGCGGTACGCACGTATGAACAATGTTATTCAGTACCCACCATTCCACGATTTTGCTTACTCGTGTACGTAAAACTTTATAAACGTATAGGTATATTACTATCTCTTTCTAAATAGCATAAAGTCTGTTTGTTGTTCTGTTTGCTCGGGTCAATCTCAAGCACTACTAGTACAATTTTTATCGTGTAGTTTGTTATCATTTTCACTACACCTTTACTTTTATTTAATTAATTAGGAAGCAAATATGAACATGTACATTAGGTACAATTAATGATAGAATCAAAGAATTCAATATAATTGTACGTTAAAGGCTAACATAGCATGTTTCTATGCTTTTAACATGACTTGACAACATTAACCGCGTGCACATTGAATTATGTTGTTGGGAATAACCTATACTTTCCCGTACACGATTATACTATTGTTTAAGAGTATACTTGTTTCAATATAAATTCAGATAAATTATCACTAACTCGGCGGTGAAGGAAAACATATCGTGAGGAAATCCGTATAATCTACTGGAGTAGTAGATTATACGGAGTCCGTGTGATGAATTATGACACGAAATCCTCTTAGAATCCTTTTAGCAAGAATATCACAAGAATACCACCATCTACGTCAGACTATACTCTCATTTAAATTAAGTCTTTAGTAATAATACCCTACAGTTATAGCCAGATATCGATACGATATGGATTTGATGTAAAATCTTTAGTATCTATATTGTTATAAAAATCCGTTTAATAATTTAATTTTTTTTTATATGAAACAACCGCATACAAAATTTAAATAAATGCATAAAAAATCAGGCAATAAATCCGTAATGTAACTCAGTTGGCTAGAACAATGTTCATGCGAGACGAGGCAGACCACAGTTTTCAGTCCAACTCCGGTGAAAAGTTTTTCAATTTTATAAAGTCCACAGCTCAGTATGACGTGCAGTATATATTATAAAGAGCACACATGTGGATATACCTACTGTCCAATTTTGTTGTAAACTTTAAAAAAACAAGTTAGATCGTATTGATATTTTCATAATCAAGTGACATCCCTACGGATAATTGGAACTGAACAAAGAATATGTGGAAAACAATGTGTACTTTTGTTAATTAAGTAAATCTGTTTGTTTGTTGGTGGTTTTCGCCCAACAGACGTGTGACCATCTGTCGTCAGGCTTTATTCTCATACATTGTTGCTAACAAGAATTACTTTGTCAAGTACATATATTCGAGTTAGAATACAATATTATATTGTTATCATAATTTAATGTCATATGAAGCGAAATCACGATGCGACGTATCATTTTATTACTTAGGTATATGAATTTTTTTATAAACAGTAATTTAAACTATATAAATACTGTTTTAAAAACAATAGGTAGTTATAATATTTGTTTTACATGTAATCTACTCAATTTATTTATTTAATTCTCCTGGTTATTCCCGCTCATATTCTATGGTTTTCAAACAGAAAATAGTACCCATTGCATTTATTCTCATCGATAAATCCGATTAATCAGAGTACAATGATGTTGTCGTAGAAACGTTATACTGGTGTAAGTTATTTATTGTAATTGTAATCATTGTACCTGTAAGTAAACGTCAAAATTAACCTCATTCACGTTCGGTTATTTCCTAAAGTTACATTCCCTTTACTTATTTTTATAGTGTCTTGTGTAATTAATTATCGAAATTACCGGAACTATGTTTTCGTGAAACTAGAGTTACCGTTAGAGTTAGTTTGAAGGCAAAGTTGCCCGAGATTACCTTTCCTTGTGAAATGTTAATGTACCTCCGTTGATTTATTTTCTTATAAACCTTTTATATAACGATAATCATAGAAAGAAAGCTACAGTTATCAACAAGGTTTACCTAACATAACATCGTAATTTCTTCGAGTTGAGAGAGAGTTATTTTTACCTAGCTAATGGACGTCTTGTTAGGCTTAACCTTTTACACTTAGAAGTAGAACCATCAATACTTTGTAGAGTACCTATATCGCAGGGAATCTTAAGTGGTTATAAATATGTATGTCATCGTATCGAATGTTAATAGTTTCAGGATCGATCTACCATGGCACTTATTGAAGTAGGTCTGGAAACCAGAATGCTATGCAGTAGACCTATTAACACCTATCAAACAAATACATATAGCATTAAATACAATACAAAAAATAGGTATATATAAGAACTCTTTTCTGCCGCCTTTCTTTTAATTTACCACAATTCTGAAAAAGACGAGCGATGAACGTTCGAAAACTTTTAGTACAGGTATACTAAAATAGGCATATAATTACGCTTTTACTGTCCAAATACCAGTTGTAAATAATAAAACAGCATTTTAGGTACATGTTGACCGACAAATATCGATCTCGTGACGCAAACTAAGTTCATTGATTTCACATTAAACAATGTAAGTTTCGTGAAAAAGTGCTCACCTGAGATCGTTTTTGTACAGTGTAACGTGTTTCATGATCATAAGTCTGTGAGAGTAGGCCGGTCGCCGGTTAGGCGAGCGTGGGGTCGCACGCGACGCCGACTGGTCGGTAGATAGGGGTGCGCGGCGCGCGCATGGTCACACAGCACGGCACAGCACGACACTAGCGCGGCGGGGCAGCTCGGCGGCGACGCGGTAGCACGGTAGGCGGGCAGCAACACAAGCAACCGGCGCGGGGCGCGAGGCGGACTGGCCCGGGCTGGGGCGGGCACCGTCAACCCCGCCCGCGCCGCCGCGTTTTTTGCCCTAAATTCGCGTTACAGACGCGGCACAATAATTGTCGTAACGCTGCAGCCGCGACGGCCGCACAGCCTATCGATTCGCTCCGTAACGCGTACGTTCCGTAAAAGTAAAAAGTTAACTCGATCGAATACAATGCGGTCAAAGCTGTTTTCTATCGGAAACGCATTTTCTAGGTTTCGCAAATTTCACCATTTTCACAAATTGCTTCAAAACTTACCTCTTTGCCTAGAGTTTATAAATAATTTTAGGAGACATAATTATTTTCCTATCAGTTTAAAAATAAATTTGGGACACGGGTTGAAAATAAATTTTCTGGTTTATAAAGCCATCAAAAGGGCTAATTTAGTTAAAAGAAAAAAATTAACGAAGCCTACGTTTTATCGTAGAGCTAGAATTCGTAGAGCTACACACTGTCTACGCGAGTATGTGTTACGATGCTATGTGGCTACAACTTTGCTACGTGCTTTTGGGCGAACAATATAGTACTTAGCTTAACAAAGGAATCCTGATATAAGTGTGATTATATTTCGCTCATGACTATGTTTCTGTCTTGCTTTAATTTTTAGAAATTTTATTTCCGAGTACCTATCTATTCAGAAAATGTAAAATAAGAATTATGATATATTTATTTAAGGTTCTTCCAAAACATGAACATTTAGAAATCAATTATCTGCGGACAAGATTTTTGTATACATATTAATTAATTATAAAAGTACACAGCTATTATAACTTGGGTAGGTTATCAAAATATATTGAAAAACATATATAAATAAACAATACTATAACTTCCTAATAAATTTCTAAGAAGCTATGAGGATTTAAAATGCTAGTCTAACATAAATATTGTTTTGAAATGATTGTTAGAATGTACATTTATTAGGGAATGTTAAACTTTAAAAAATGAATAATAAATTAATTAGATTCAATTGTAGGAACTAGAGAGCAGTGACAGCCTAGTAGTATCTATATTCGACATTCTTGAGGTCGTAAGTTTGATCCTCGTCCTGTACCTCGTGTTTCCACTTAAGAACGGATCTTCAACATAGCGGTGAAGAAAAATATCGTGAAGAAATCCGTATGGTTGAGTATTATAATAAAAATTGGGGCATATGTATCCACCAATTCGAAATGCGTCTGGCGGATTATGATGCGTCGTGGAACATTATGAGCTGTTATCTATGATATTCATCTAACAGTAATATTTTGTATAATTTTACTTATTATTTTTTTATATATGACCTTTATTTATTTATACCTTACTTTTCAGGATAGTAACACGTCTGCACGAACAGACGTATTTATATTAATTATATTTATATTTTATTTATATTTATATGACATATGATCGTATTTATACAATAGATTAGAACAAATAACTTGTTGTTTGTTTAATATATATATAAATAATGTATATATATATATATATATATATACATATATACATTATGTTTCATTCAACTATTAATGAATTAATTGTAAACACTGTTTATATTTTTATATAATGTTGTATCTTAATCTGTGATGAAATACTTACAATACTTATTATAAGTATGCAATAAAATTATAAAGGTACTAGGTACTTGATTACTTTATTACGCAATTACACTACTTGATCTATACACATAGATTATTACGGCTTCATTATTATATTTTTGTCCTAAACATCTTGCTAGATTTAATAGATATTATTTGAATTAGTATGTTAATACCTTAGAGCAAAGTAACAACAATTCTTGGACGGATAATGTCCGTATAAATGTAAGTTGTTCTGCTCTGTGCTCATTATGTATGTGACCGTCCTCAGTTGCATGGCGCTAATACTGCGGACTGCGGTAATCGACCACTTGCCACCAGTGGCGTGTCGACACTCGCGTGACGCCCGTGCGTGCCACCGTCCGCTTTGTTTGTGATCCTTAAAAAACGTATTAAAACCACAAAGTAGCTAATGTACGGGCAGACCATCGGTAGGCTTCATGTCAATACGGTCAACCATATAAAATAAACATCATATTCAATTATCCATACTGAAGATTAATGCAATAACGGTCCAAATAGATAGGTATATCGATATCGAAAAAGGCCACGTTTGTCATTCATTAATTTCCTAACTATATAAAATTTTGCATACATATATATTTTTTAAAGTTATTATCATGTCTGTCACAAAACAAATAAAACTTAAAAATTATATTAAATTCAATTTTTTAAACAGGTAATTTGGTTGATAAACAAAATCATTATCCAATTATATTTCAAGTTTCAAACGTCGCACACTGGGGCAGGCTATATGCAGGCATTACCCAAAAGTCACACAATGTAAAAAATAATTTATTAACATTTATTCCTCTTCTAACATGTCAATCACCTCCGGATCAAAGGGTTTTCGTTTCATTTTGGGTACTTCAGGCATCAGGCTTATGATGGGATCTGAGGATATAAATAAATGATTTATGACGTCCACGAGATTTTCATCTCTGGAGGTTTTTCTACTAAAGCGTTTTCTGTATGATTTAAAATCTTTGTTCCTGGACCTACTGGGCTTCTTCGCTGAGTTGACCGATCGACAACAATGCGTGGTTAATAATTTCAGGACCATGAATTAATATTTTATGAACTGTTGATGTCATTGGCATCCATGGATACAGATTTATATATAGAGAAGCCGTGTCTAGGCAAAACGTTTTGAATTTGTTTTCATTTATATTAAATCCACTGGATATAGATTGTAGTATTATAAAAAATCGTTTTATGAGCTGCAGATCAATCTGTGTTATTTTTGCATTTTTTTCATAATTCTGAAAGAAAGTGCGTGCTACATTTCCATCATTACTGTTGCCAAACCCAGGTTTCGGCCTGTCAACAATTAGATGCAGTTGCTTCTTAAACTTCGTTTGTAGGTTTTTTTTTTTATTTTGTTCAACTATCTTTTTATTTTCTTTGTTTACACGCCCCGCCTGAATAGGTAATTTATATGACAGGTGTAAAAGCGCTTCGAACAATCGTATCCAGCAATGCAAAACTGATAAACCGAACGATATGTATTCAGTATTAACAGGTATATGCAAAACGACATCAAGATTATTGAAACCTTTTGAAGTTACACCACACAGATAACAAACAGTTCATGGTAGAATTGGTGTCAGACAGTGTATTGCACAACTTTCCATCTATCATTGTAAAAATGAGCTTATGCACAACTATATATAGTTTACCATCTATATTAATCTCTATTGGTATCTATTATTGGAATCTCTATCTATTATTTTGCATAGTTTCTGATTATATCGTATTGTTTACGTGACAGTTGTGCTTCAACAAGTAATTAAAGAGCTTCTCGTGGTGATAATTTCTTAATTTTTGCTTCTTCGGTAGATATGTCTAAACAGTCCTTAGCATATTTGGAAGACTCTGCCATTTTCTTAATTTCTCCTGAGGCCCTCAACTTCATTTGAGCAGCATAAGTTAAAACATCCGCATTCTCAGTACGCAGACTAGATGTTTTTTTACGTTTCGAATTTTCACTACATTCGTTGAAAGTTAAAGTTGGTGTTCCTGGTTTCGAAACCATAAATCGAGTAAATTCACAACTTCAATCTATCCAAGTCTTTTCATTAGTTAATAATTTTTCTTTATGTCTGCCATGCAATAACCATTTCTTTTGAAATTGTTGTTTGAAGTTATGTAGTTCTGTAACTAAATCAGTACGAGATTGCTTTGGACAAGTGGTCTTATAGGCGACAAAATCTATTATTTCTTTAAATTTGCGATCAAATAATTTATAATTGCTCTTGAGAAATACTTCTAGTAAAGATTTTCTCTTAATATTGACTTTGGCAGTTATATCTTAAATCAAATTTAAAAAATCTAATGCGTCTTACAATGAAGTAAAAGCAAAATTGTAAAATATTTCAAATTTGCGCAAAGTGCTTTTACTTTTGCTTATGGTTTTTTAATAAGGAAGGTTCACTGTCTATAATACAATATTCAATTTCAAAATATCTTTGCGCACAATAAAGACCCACTCATTTAAAAAAAAAAAAAAAGTAATAATTTAAGATTTTAATTTACTATGCTTAAACAATCCAGTTACTTAATTTGACTAATATTTTAAATTGTACTGACCTTGACCTTCACTCATCATATTTTAGTTTTAAGATAAGCATTTTAAAGCTAAAGTAATGACAACTTTAATGTATGAATCTCACTGTTGCAAATGCAACAACTATGAACATAGTGAACTTTAAGGGAGTATAGAAGCAAACTGATAACCTTTAGATAGATAAGACCGATGCTAACTGATACAAAATATATCATAAAGTGAATACTTGTCATAATTTTCATGAACTACTCACATTTTGAAAATATAATTATGGGCATTGCCTCCTTATACATCGCCCCAGTATGCGTCGCTAAAAAGTTACGCCTAGAACATGCCTAGAATAAAATCAAAACCACAATGAAAAAAACAAATCCTAAACATTACGAAGATGAATTTAAATATGGATTTGTTTATTAATTTAAATAAATATAGGTAACTTGTTAATCGAATTTATTTAAACATTGAAATATATTAATGGTATCTAAGTTGTTTTACATGTTATTATTATACTCATTGGTATAATACTTCTATTCGTCGCTCATGTAATTGTAAGTTTAGACAATGCTATTCGAAGTCAGCAATTTTGAAAATTAATAAAATACAAAAAATAACCGAAGAACATTGATTGATTATATAAATAGGTACTCATAATAAATTAAATGTACTTTTTGTTTCATTTTTTTACAACCGATTAGCCAAGCCAAGTTAGCACTTGTTTTGGAGAAGGTCCCGGAATCGATTCCCGGTCGAACTGTCATTTGTTTAAAGACAAATATTTGTTCGGGTCTAGTGGTGGTTTAGGATCGTCTGTGTCTCTGGACCCGCGACAAAGAAAATTCTAGTGTAAGCCATTTAACGTGGCATTATTTATTGTTTTTGCCCTATTCAAGTACGACCTATAATAGCAATTCCAAGCTTCTTTTAACAACTATTACACAAAACAAAGTATACAAGAAATATGCGTATACTCCTATATTGAATATACCGAAGAGAATAGAAGCATACTAAAAACTAAAAGTTTCTGCGGTCACTTTTTTCACAAATGTTCATAAAACATACACAAAGGAACAATTTTTTTAACAGTATACTCGTATGTATTTCCAAAATTACTCAAGTTTGCCTCTCTCTGGTCAGCAGATGATCGTTCCTGCATGTTGTGTCTAAGCACTCTATGCTAACGACCGAAGATAAATGAAGTTGGGCCAATTTGCTTGGGAGTATGCCAGAGCGCATGTTGGGCTCTTTAATGTTGACTGTTAACTGAAATTACTGACTGTTATAATTTAATCAAATAATATTCCTATATTACATAAGAATACATACTAATGTATCAATTAAAATTTAATGCACGGAAAACATCAATTTATGTTATTGGATGTAAAAAAAATTGGAAAATGCTTTATTTTGTGTGAAAGGGTTTAGGATAATAAATGTTAAACAACTCTCAAAATATTTTCTTTTATTAAAACGTCTTCAAAACCTTATTATGCAAGTTGTAGATAACAGAATTACATTTTTTTGTCGCAATAAAGATGTTTTACACACTTAGATGATTTGCTGTGTGGTTTGTACACCATTGCTAATGTAATTCAAGACCATGCTCATCCAGTTCTGTAGTGTTTGGATCACTCCAGGATCCTCTGGGGCATTGACCTGAACCTGAACCACGCCGTCGTTATAGATCTCACCGTTGGGGAACTGAGGAGCAGGGACAGGGAGGGGTTCTCCTGGGGTTTCAGGGACAACCACTTCTGGCTGCGCCGGTTCCGGCAACACAACAGATCCAGGGATATCAGGAACTGCTGGTTCGGGTAAGGTATCGGGTTCCGGGATAATCACACCTGGCATTTCGGGTGCTGGCAACACAGTTTCGGGGACCACTACCTCAGGGACAGCTGGCTCAGGTAATTGTACCGATCCTGGCGGGATTTCTGGTACTTCTGGGATAGCAGGAGCTGGATTGGCAGCTTCAACTGCAGCTTCTGCGGCAGCGGCGGCTTCTGCCAATCCTACAGCTGAGAATGGATGTAACACATTTGAGGTCGCTTGCAGTTCTCCGTCAGCGTGTTGATTCAGCGTAATGTCAACAATATCTCTAATTTCTAGAGGCTCTCCTTCGGGTAAACCGTTAACGATAACTTCTACTGGGTCTCCGATGTCTTCTTCTTCGGCTAAGGGCGCAGCAGTGGCGAGCGCCACAAGCAATCCCACCAGGAAAAATTTCATGGTTTCTTTTTAACCTGTAACGAAAATTCGCCGTTGAAATAAATTTAAAGAGGCATCTGTTAAATAATTGATATGTTTTCGAAAGGTTCAAGTGAACATTTCTAACATTTCACTATTTTAACACGACACTGTCACTATGACACAGAAAGAACAAAGAAGCTGTACAAAGAAGTAAGGTTGTCAAAAAAGTCCTCACCTGCGCTGTGAACGAAGGCTTCCGATCGTATGCCGCAAATAATTTGTTTTCTAATAGGTAGTTAAATTATTGCGACATCTACGTGATAAAATTATTGCTGTTGGATTTAGTTAATACCGCAATAAATTCATTTACAATAATTTATAGAGAGTTATTGTCATGATGACTGTTATAAAACTTACCGATTATCGATTCCTTTTGTGTTATTACGTAGACTATAAACAATCGGCACTTGTGATTATAAAAAGATAAAGTGTAATTTATAGCGTCCTCTTTAATTAAGTTTTGTGAAAATTAATTCTGAAAAGTCAGAGAAGAGTCCAGTTCAGCAGCCGAAAAGTATAATATGGTGAAATAATTAAAAAAAAATATAAGTACGAGTAAGCTTTTCAGTTGTAACCTTTTAACCCATAAATCTACAACCAAAACTATTTGAATACAGCGAGCAATCTTGACTTATTTTAAATATTTTTTTATGAAATCTGTTTGTTGTAAGATTTTGTCACATTCTGTAAATAATTGAAGCAATGTTTTACAAAAAAGGATATGAATATGAATGAGCTGTTAACATATTATGGTAGCAAAAATCCTAGGTGGTTAATAAATGCCATAAATACTCCACAGAGTATCTATAAACATAGGTAGAACTATAAACAAAACATAGTGATATGATACATGAAGGAATTTTCGGCGGGGAAGTGAAATTGAGTTTTTGTTTGATTATTGTAAAAATTGTGTATTAAGCTTTTTGTGGTTTAATAGTGATAGTTTATTAAACTTCAAAGTGTTTTTCGTGCGTGGTGTTTGTAATAATGAAATAAAAGCGTGGGACTGCGTTTTTCGTGTGCTTCCAAAGAGTCCTCATCTGTCCTAAGTAAACCTACTATCACATCACTGAGCGACTCCTGACTTACTTCGACGGGACTGGACATTGACAGGATACGTTTTAGTTTTGATATTGTTTATTACAAAGAAAACTTGACACTGGCAGAATGTGCTAATTGCACCATTACCATATATGACGAAAAAAAAATGATACATGAAATGTATACTTCCTTATGAAATGTATTAAAGTAAGCAATGTATATGGAGAATTTTCACTCAAGAACTCATATGTTTTCACTTATTTATATGTTTGATTCGTGTTAAGTAAGAAGCGTCTTCCGTTAATAAATAAGCATAATTTTTATTCCAATTTTTATCCCTCCTTAGAATAAAGGCACAAGTGCATTTTGACGACATTCGAGAATAATGCAAAAAAAAATTGGTGAAATTGTCATTAGCTTGTCTTCAATTACTTGACTACTGCATAGTGTTGAAAACTTGTTATATTGGTCTTGTTTTGTTGTTCTGTGACTGTTTAAGTTGTTATAGTAGACAGATGGACAATCTACGGACAAAAAAATAATAACCATTGTTTATTTTTAATTTCCGAATATAATGTTACTTATGTTTTCATTAAAAAATTTACTAATGACTTTTTTCTTGGGAGGACAGTATAAGTAAGTATATTACATTCGATGTTACTGTATCTTTACCAGAGTATATTTAGAATCCTTTAGTCTAAATATAAGGCAAGACACCTTATATCTATATTTTTACCATTACCTATTCACATCATATCTACCTACTCCATATTTCTGTTAGGCTAACTTCTTAGACTAGCCTACTAATCCCTTAGGTCTCCATTTAAGTAATGGCAAATAGAAATTTAAGATGTTTGATTTTGTTGAAATTCGGTCAAAGGCCTAACAACCGTTTTACCTATTAGAAAATGAATTAACTCTGTCTAATACTACGGACTCTGGGATTATTTACGCACCGGACAGCATCCTAGGATAATAGTTACGGTACGGAAGGATGAAAGATGGGCACTTAACAACCACATTTATTAATGTTCCCCCGCTCCGATCTTCAAAGAATTCTCATTTTCTGATTTGTCTGCGTAAAACTTATCGATTAGGAAAGGAATCAGAGTGCCGTACAGTTATGGCCACTTTTCCTTTTTTAGGACGCCATTTTGAGGGTTGCTTGTAGTACTAGGTTACTTGCAGAAATTACAGAATTATTTTATTTTTTTGCAACATATATACAATAAACATAGACATAATTTATATTTAAGATGTTATGTTTTAGAGAATCCTTAAATAGATATTTCTTGTGTATTTATTCGGGCCGTAGGTACGAGTATAAATATATAACCTCTTTGTAGAAGGCACAAGGTTAATCATCGTGGAATGATTCTAAGACAAAGAATGATCTATTTAAGGATGATTCACGTTACGCCGTGCCGGGGGCGGGCCGTGCCCGTGCCGTGACTTTTCCACCGTGCGCCGGCCGGGCCAGTCATTCATGCTACACCGTGCACGACCGTGTCCGCGTATGTAGCAAGTGTTGTCAAGTGTCGATCAATTCGATGTCCAGTCGATAATAAGATATTGTTATTTTCAGTTTTTTATTATTTTACATTTTTCGATTGAATGATAATAAGATGTCTATTTTTATAATGCAATTTTCACAACTTTAGTTAGCACCTATTGCAATTGCTATTGATGACGAAGTATTGGAAACACGTATTCGAACTACAAAAAGAATATATCCAAAAATAAGATACTTAAGGTACTTGCGCACACATTCTAGCAATTTATCGTCGTCCATTTTGCGGTTGCGCTGCTCACCTCACTATAATCCGTCGTCGATTGCCCTCCGGGCGCCAGGCGAACACAGTCATGTTACGACGTGCCGTGGCCGGACCGGGGCGGGACAGGGAAAAGAATACCCACCGACATTTTGACGCCGTATCCCGGCCCCGGCGTACTATAGATCTTTGCCCGTGCCCCGTCCATGACACAGCCCGGCCCCGGCACGGTGTAACGTGAATCATCCTTTATCCGGCCCCTAACCTGTTCGCCCCCATCCGGTTACGGTTCTGCTTTGATTTCCTCTACTGTATCATTTTAGTTTAGATGATATGTATAACGTTATCTGGACAAAGGTATCTTATTGTCAAGGTATATCTTACTTATTGACTTTGATTACGATTTTCCAACTAAAAATTTTGTTGTTTCAAAATTATGTTTAAATAGAAACATTCTCAAACATTCCACTGTTAAGGTAATGTAATTAAAGACCCTGCTCATCCAGTTTTAAATTTTATAATCATCATCATCATCATCATTTCAGCCCTTGGACGTCCACTACTGGACATAGGCCTCCCCCATTGTCCGCCATTTAGAACTATCGGCAGCGACCTGCATCCAGCGGGTGCCCGCAACCTTTATGAGGTCGTCTGTCCATCTAGCAGATGGACGTCCTCGGCTTCGTCTGCCGGTACGTGGTCTCCACTCGAGAACCCTTCTGCCCCATCGGCCATCGGTTCTTCGAGCTATGTGCCCTGCCCACTGCCACTTCAGCTTGCTAACCCGAGAGGCTATGTCGGTGACTTTAGTTCGTCTACGGATCTCCTCAATCCTGATTCGATCACGTAGGGAAACCCCGAGCATAGCCCTCTCCATAGCTCGCTGTGCGACAGTGAGCTTATTTATGAGGCCCATAGTCAGAGACCACGTCTCGGTGCCGTAGGTCATCACTGGCAACACACACTGGTCGAAGACCTTCGTCTTCAAGCACTGAGGTATTTTGGACGAGAAGACGCTGCGTAGCTTCCCGAACGCTGCCCAGCCGAGTTGGATTCGTCGATTGACCTCTTTCTATTGAAATGGGCCTATAGTTCTTCAACAAGGTCTTGTCACCTTTCTTGAAGAAGAGCACCACCACGCTTCTGTTCCATGCCTCCGGCGTAATACCTTCGAGCAAGACGGAATTAAAGAGCTTCTGAAGGACTTTCAGTACCGGTGTTCCACCCGCTTTCAGAAGCTCTGAAGTGATTCCGTCCTCACCCGGCGCCTTGTTGTTTCTAAGCTGTTTGAGGGCCATCCTAATCTCGTACAGGCTGATGTCCGGGATGTCTTCGGTATAGTGTCGGGTCAACTTGGCTCTTGGGTCTTTGGCCAAGTTGCCAACAGGTTTAGCGACCGAGGTATACAACTGTCCATAGAACTTCTCGATCTCCCTCAGTACCTCTTGTTTGTCGGAAGTGACACTGCCGTCCTCCCTCTTCAGCTTCGTCAACTGGCTCTGCCCAATAGATAAGTCTCTTGCGAACACTTTGGAGCCTTTATTCCGCTCTATCGTCTCCTTAATACGATTAATATTAAAGAGACGGATGTCGTGTCGCAAGGACTGGTGAATCCGTCTATTGAGCTGCCGATATGCTTCCGCGTCATCAGGAGTCTGCAGTGTCATCGAACGTCGTTCCGCCAAGAGGTCTCGAGGGTGTGGTCGGTGAGCTTTTGGGGTCCATCTCTTCGACAATGTCAGAAGAATTTCAACCCCACCGTATGGACAGTTTCTACCAACCTGTTGTTGATATCGTCCACTGCAACGCAATCCTCTAGGCACTCGAAGCGATTTGACAATTCAAGCTGAAAGCTTTCGGGGTTTTGTATGTGGGCAGCAGTAGGTCGGAGCGTAGACTTCATCAGGCGGGACCTTTCCAACTTGACGTTTATATTCAATGTGCCTCTAACCATTCGGTGATCACTACCGGTTTTCACCCTGTGGATCACGGAGACATCATTGAATATTTGTCTCTTTGTGGCCATAATGAAGTCTATCTCATTTTTAAGGGAACCGTCGGGACTCATCCAGGTCCACTTCCTATGAGGCGGCTTCTTGAAGAAAGAGTCCCTCTTTCTCAAGAAAGTCGGCCAGCCTCTGGCCCCTCTGGTTTCGGTGCCCACATCCAAATTGCCCCACTCTCAACTCATCGTCGCCTCTTTTGCCCAGTTTCGCGTTGAAATCCCCCATAACAATATTGTAGTGTGTTTTCGAAGCATGTATGGCTCTACTAATGTCCTCATACATTGCTTCCACTTCGTTATCCGGGTGTGCCGAGGTCGGTGCGTAGACCTGTATGACCTTCAACGAATATCTCTTGGATATTCTGAGTATAAGGTACGCGACCCTGCTCGACACACTCGTGATGGCTACAACATTGTTTACGAGGGACTTGTGGACGATAAACCCGACACCACCTTGGGACTGCTGGTCGCCCTCCCGGTAATAGAACAAGTTGCCGGATTTCAGGGGTATCGTGTCCTCCCCCTCTCTTCGGATTTCTGATAACCCCAAGATATCCCAGTGCAACTTGCCTATCTCCTCTTCCAGCTCAGCGATCTTCTCGTCTGTCCTCAAAGTGCGCGTGTTGTAAGTCACCAGTGACAACCTACGTCGGTAATCCGTGTTAAAAGCCCTAGTCGTTCGACGGTGGAATCCCGCCCGGAGATTCTTAGCACCCCTGGCTCCAGCGCTCGACCAGCGCCCGTCGTCCACGCCGGTGTTGCGACTGGAGCCGCCGGGAACTTGGGGCCGTTTTACTTTTTCTGCCATAGGGGGGGGGGGCGGGGGGGGACCGTAACCCGCCGCGCTGGTCCAGTGCGTGGTGGCGGGTCGCCAGAGCCTCGTTCGTTGGTCGGCAGGGTGCACCACGAGCCGGTGAGGTTGGCTTGAGTCCCAGAGATGTAGGTTGGGACCCCTTACACCCCATAATAATAATTGTTAAAATGTTATTTTTTTAAGATTCACTTAAGTTTCAATATTTGGGAAATTAGAACCGACAATAAGGTCCTTTTCTCAGATAACGTCATATTGGTTATTGATGTTCTTGATTTATCATTTTTACCTGTACTGTCTGTTAGATATATTTTCTTAAGTGGGCCACGCCCAAGATGTCCAAGAATAAAAAAGAAGAAACTTCTAACTACCTAATTATACTTTCAACTGTAACCTCAGATAAATAAAGTTCATTTTAAAGTAAAATTATTTGCTGTATGTGTGCTTTTTTGTTTTTTAAACAAAAACCATTCAAGATATATAAACAAAAATAGCCCTAAACTTTGTACTTAGATAGTGCTATTTTTATGGGCTTTTTTAACGACACTGTGGGAATCTTAGGTTTTTACATATCAATGTCTAGGAATGATTTAATTTATCAAAATTGAGTAAAATATTTGAGAAAGACAAACCAACATAATGCTTAGTTGAATAAATAGTTTATTAAATATTGTCTTAGAACACAAAATTAAGAAGAAAATGTATTAATTATTCATATTTTTAATGCCTATTGGGAGTAACTAACACTAAGACTGGCTTCAGTTTCGGATCCCACGTCCCGTCATTCTCAGACCGAGGTGTCAGGTCACCACTTTTATATGTCTCCGAGATCGTTCTGAATACTTCTTTAAACGGTATCTCCGTAGTATCGTCTGCTGTAGCCTTATCTACTTCTTCAATCGTAGACTCTGAAGGAATGACCTGTTTTCCCGTGGTGTATGGGGTCTCCTTCCCATATTGGAGGTCCATGTAATCGTTAAGGATTCCTTCGAGAACTTTCTTTGCTGTCGCGTTTGTGGTAGGATCTGTGATACCCTTTGAGAGGTCGTCTATGGTAACTGTGGGTAGAGCCGCCATTTTGAGTGTAGTACCTAATAGGAGCAACAAAAAACATTAGATGAAATGAAAAAGTCACATTGCGTTGAATTAAAAATGAACTAGATACTTTCCTAATCGGACTAAGTGTATCTATGTGTAAGTAGATCGATAAATAATATCAATACTCTGTCTCGTGCGCATGTGGGTGAGGCGTAAGTACGGTACGGTACGGTCGCACTGTATGTGTATTACCGAACCACTACACCCACCAAAAGTCGAAAACCTATTCACAGCCCTTTGAACTTAGAGATGCTATAAGTGATAGCATAAGCATCGCATACTTACCATCGTGTCTCTCTATCACCCCAATAAAAAAATACATTTAATTCAGGACACGGACTGATAATTATTTATCGTTTTCCTGTCAATCAAGAATTATGAAACATTTTTCATACAAGCGCTTCGCGATCATTAACATCCTCTGATGTCAGATGTTATGATGAATGATTTATTGCATTTATAAATGCAGTAGCTCTTGCTCGCGGCTTTGCCCACGTGAAATTATAATTAAAAACTACTTATCATGTGTTAATCCGTTTCAGGAACTACGCGTGTCGTATGCTAAATATGGTAGCAATTTGTTGATTTTTGTTCCAAAAATTAGGTACAATTTAGGTACATTTTTTTTAAAAAATATATTCATTTACTGAATACACAAGGACATCGTATTATTTGAACGTACTATCAATTCAGTTACTCTATACTCTGACTAAAAGTGACATCAACCGTTCAATGTAGTATAACACAACGTCAATTGGTCAATCGAGGAACGCTCCCAATTACGAGAGTAATTTATTCAATATGTGAAATCACGTCACTAATAGTGAAGACATCACTTCTTTCTTAACTTGAACAGGGTATAGTAATTAAATCAGTTATTAGAAAATCTATATACTTTAGATATTTAAATAAATGGATAAAGCGCCCAATTAGCGAAAGTAGAAAATGAAAAAAAAAACCTTTCTAAAGTATCTTATCCGGGCAACGCGTCAAAATTACTAAACGGATTTGAATAAGAATTTCAACTTAGTCTTAAAGTCCGCACAGAAAACTGAGATATGTTTCGTATCCATACAATATCAGGAACCTGAGCAATGGACAATAGTAATATTTTGGTTACCAAAATTCAACTTGGACTTGGACTAACACGATAGCTTCAGAACATATTTTGATTCAATGATCTAGCTAGATGACGAACGAGCAGATAGTCGTCCATCTGAAGATAATTGGATATTAGCGCTCGTCGACAACCGCGATACATGCCAACATTATATATTTGGCATATATTTGTTGCGCCGCCTACCTTTAGAATTCGTCCTTTCAGTGATATGTGGGAAAACGTGATTGAGATGGAGTGTAATGAGAGATTTTATTCCATTATACTATTTATTTGATGGAATAGGATGGGATGGGCTCTGGCAATTCTCACTCACTTTCAAAACACGTGGGTACGTTTGACGACAGTCTTCTGTGACTAATGATTCGCAAACTCTGTAACAGTAATTTAACGTTCTTGTATAAAAAATATTTTATTGCATAAGCATTCTTAAATGAACTATGGAGATACCCTAATATCGAGTACTTACAACTTTAGCGCATGATTAGATAAAACTAATCCTATCTTATCGCAAGTGATCGATAAACAAAAATATTACTATAAATAAAACCTAAAGTTTTTTTGTCTGTTAACGTTGATCGCAGGAAATGCTTTCACTATTATTTAAAGTCGTATACCTAAATATAAAAGTTACTATATTTAATATAATATTGTTATTAATATTGTACTTATATGAAAATAATATAAAGAAATAACAGGAGGACGGCAAAACATATCATCATTGACCTCATATTAATTTCGATTCGTTAAAATTATTAGTATATATCTCTTAAATAACATAATTTAGGATGTGGGAACATAATTTTTTTGTTATAGATAGTGGGTGGACGAGCAAGCGGTCCCACGTGATGGTAAGTGTTACCGCCGCCCATGGACACCTGCAACACCAGGGGGTATGCGGGCGCGCCGCCGACCTTGCAAAATCCTATTCACAGCTCTCTTGAAGAACCCCATATCGTAGCTTAATAGAAAGACCTCTTGAGGCAGTTCGTTCCACAGCCTACGGGTTCGCGGTATTTACAGTACTCATATAACAAGCCTAGTAAATGAGCCAGCCAACGCCTTACCTATCGGCTCAATCGAAATGAATACTGTTTTATTGTATTAAAATTATTTCGTTTCCAACACTGCAGTGCACAAGCTAAGTTCACGAGAGCAATAAAATAACGTAATAAAGCAATATATAATAAAATCTTACATAAATTAAAAATACTATGTAAGCTTTAAAATATCCTATGGGAAGATATATAGATAACTTACATTTTAGTAATTTTTACAAAATAATTTAAATAAAAGTACCTAGCTACCCACAATTCTTAGAGCTATCACAATTGCGATAAGAGAATTAGAGAAATTATCTTAAATTTAAATTTTTCTATCATAAAAACAAATGACAACAGATAGCTACTACTCACAAATTATAAAAATAACAGGATACCAGGAATAGTCCAATGTACCACCAAATTTTGTTGCACACTGGTGTCACGCCGAACCGCACCTCCCGTTTTATTTAAACAAAACACAATCTGTGACGAGATATAGGCGTGACAACCCACTGATAACTTTACCGCAATATTTGGAAAAACTCGATATTGAAATGGTTCACACAATTCTAGTTAAATTTCGCACGGTTGTGGTATGAGTCGAAGAGATAAAATTGTGACTTCAGTTGTGAAAAAAGAGTACTCACCTTTCATGATAATTGATAAGTGAAAGGTAAAAGATAAATTAGTTTATTACTAAAATAGATAAATGTTATCACATTGCCTGAATAAGCCAAGGACTCGTTGGTACATCGTGAATAACAAATCCATTTTAGATTTACATATTAACTTTATTAGTTTCTTAGAAAACAAAATTACTTAAATGATGGATAGATAAATAAATATTCCCAAATTAACCAGTGGAGACAGTTCACCATTTCCTAAATATAAAGCTCGCTATATAGAACACTTCAACTTCAACCAGAAAATCTGTTTGTATTTTGCTGTATTTTTCCGTATTTTCTTGACTGGCGTGGTGAACGAAATCAGTGAAGTACCGTTGTAAATAATAATACAATAGAAGAACCACTAGAAGATAAGCGACTAAAAAGGAAATAAAAGTTCAATATTGACTTTTATTTCTTTATATTCGCAAAATTAGTAATCAGAATGACAAAGACCCCAAACACAAAAAAGCGTAGGGGATGCTTTTCTGGTGTGAGTTTCAATCAATCTTTCATCATTTATCTAATCTTATCTTATTTATTTTTATCTAATCTTATCTTATTTACAGCTCTTTACAAGTGATCAGTCTTCTTACATGATTCACACGAGACAAGTTCGTGTTTGGATTTCGGCAATTCTAGAATTGTTACATGTTTTGTTGTTTACTTACTCGTATTGATTAAGTTAAAAAAGTAAATGCACCCCCACCATACCAAGTCATCAGCCTAGGTCTCTCCACTTCTGGATATAGGCCTCTCCCAAGATTCGCCACTATACATGTTGAATTAAACGAATGGACACTTGACGGAAAACCCAAATATTAAAGATAGCAAATTTAACTCAAAGGAAACTTTACTTTATTTTTAAAGATAAGAATAACTGCATTCGTGGATTTTGAAAAATCGCTCCATTGAGCCGGGAATCGAATCGACACAAATGCGAAAAAATTACCCTGTTTTTTTCATAGCACCAATCGATAGGGTCAATAATAGGGATCAAAACTCTCTAATAAACATTATGTATTGAATTAAAATAAAACCATGAAATAGAACATAATTTTGTGAAAATAAATACAAAATTGGATAGTTTTATAAAAAATAATAATTTTGTTATAAAAATTTACTGATTTATAATTAATTAGATGTACATGAGGGATGTATGGCATTAAAACGTTACGCAGACCAAGTGGGTAGGCGAGTCCACTCTTTTAGAAGCGATGTGGTTCATCAGGATTTGTTGTAGCCACTTCATTATCCCTTAGTCGCCTTTTACGATGCCCACGGAAAGAAATCCCACTTCATATATTAATAAAATGAAAAACTGCTTATACAAAAACTTCTTTATTAGTGTTCATATCATGCCATTTTGCACTTAGACCATTCAGGTACTTAAAGCTTTAACTTAAACGATGGGACCAACGATGTCTCCACCTACAACCACAGGTTGGACGACGGGTATTGGGTTCAGAAGATCGATGGGGTTGATTTCAGGGGCAGCGACGGCGATGACATCTATGGGGTTGATTTCAGGGGGGCTGATAGCGATGACATCAATTGGGTTGGGAATGGGAATAGTCACGTCAGGTACTGGGGGGAGGACTGGGGCGGGGACAGGGGCAGGGGCAGGGGCAACGACGTCAGCGACCTGAAAATATAACATGATTAGACGTGCTATTTTTTCATTCATTCAATTTGAGACATAACTAAGTCTTATAAGGTGTGTAAATAAGTGAAAATAATTAACAAATAGACAAAAATATAATTAATTGTTAATAAAATTATAATTTTAGTTAGAACCTGGTGGTGAGCTCAAGTGGGTCGACTTCTGCTAATCGATTAATTAATAATGAATGGAAGATCAATCTTTGATTTCATTATAAAAACATTTATATAATATGTTTAATATTTTAAAATCGTTACTAATTTTTGAATACGGTAGTCACGGTAGTATATTTGTAATTGTTACATTTTTTTATTATGGCTTGTGAAGAGATGAAAACGAACCCATATAAAAATATACTTTTAAATTCATTACAAATTTCAAGATTAGATAAATGAAAGCTTGCAAATATTTGAAATTGGGAACTATAGCCGTCTCTGTTATTCAGGCGTACCGATAAGGACCGCACCCTTTTCTAACTGGTGACTTCTGAACCTCAACTTATAACACGGTAGTTTTTCAAGATATTTTCATTTCAGAGGTCAATTTCTTGTATCGTCATTTTCTATTCATACATCCCAATTTTATTACTTCCAAAAAAATACATGTTACTGTTCAAAAATGTACTACTAGTTATGCGTTTGCCAGTGATAATGTCTTACCTGTGGTGCATCCTGGTTAATGTTGATGATGATCTGCACGAGCGGGTTGGAGGCAGCTGATTCAGGTGAAGGGGCGGGAACGGCTACAATGGGGGCAAGACCGGCGGGGATAGCGACGGTGATCGAATCCTGTGGACAACGAGGAAAATTAGAGGAATTTAGATAATTTAGTTATTCTAGGAAATACGACTTAGTGTCACAAAGTCGTGACAAAAGAAATGTGTCTTTTTTATTTATTTATAAAAAGATAAGAAAAAATTATTTGAGTCACCATTACATTACTATGTTGTAATGTGTTGCCCAAATGAGAATGTGAAGAGTAATGCGTGAGGAAAACTCCTCATCACGTTATCCTCCTTGTTCCCCATCCCTCCCAACCCTAAAATCTCCAAAGCGTCGCATCGAGGACGTGTCAACGTTTCTCATTGTAGACCGATATATTTGGCATATATCGCGGATGTCCATGGAAAATAGTATCCACTTAGCACAAGGTGAACTGCCCGCCGTCTTCTTTTTATTAAAAAATGGTAATCATATGTGTGCACATATGATTTACTTCCTCAAATTAGTGTCAGTCTACATCATGAGGTTATATTTGTGAAAATTATTTGTAGCTCCAGATATTGTAAAATAAAAGAACTAAGTCCTTAACCTTACATAATTTGAACTATGTGTTCACTTACAGCGCTCTGTCCGGCGAACAAACCAGCCATCAGCTGGTTGAGAGCTTGCTCCAAGTAGGGCAGCAACGCAGGGTCGGTGCTAGGGCTGGTGATGGCCTCAGACAGCTCATGGAGACTCCACGTGCTGGAGACCACGGGCACCGCGGCGGTGGCGGCCACGGCGATCAGAGCAGCGAACACGAGGAATTTCATTTTTGACTGTCTTTTGGCTAAGGAAATTATTTAAATATTTTAATTCAATATCTACTGTATTTTGTGAGGTCTCATAGGTACTAACAAAATTCCGCGTAGTCTTTACTTAACTGTTAATTTTAAGCGCGTTACACATATAGTTGTCAACTATGAATATGAATATTCCGGAATTACGAAACACTTGAAACAAAAATCAGGGTTAAAACAGGTTTTCTGTGTATACACACAGAAAAATCATTAATTGTTACATTGATAAAGACAATGTAATAATTAATTATTTTTATTATTAATCTATATGACTTACTAATTTTCATAAAATAAAATAAATAACAAGATTAATATATTTAATGAATAAACTTTATAATTTTTAGCACTGGAACAAAATTATGTCCCACCAGCACCCTCAGCGGTCCAGAGGCCTGAATTTGGGACATCCCAATTAAATTGGGACAGTTTACAATGCCTAGCCACACCACACGGATGTCACTCACTACTTGAATACTTCATAAAAAATCTGGGTACAGTCTAAACAATGTAAATGAAAAATATCTCGACATTTCCTTAGATAAAATATAAAAGTTTTACACTATCCAATGATTTTCATAGTTGTACCGTACCTACTTAGTAATCTCACAGGATGAATACGTAAAGTGCCTACCAAACACTTACCTAACCAATAATGGATTTGGCTGTGCTTTGATGAAATTTAATTATTTATACCCAATTTCAAAGATAAATTCTATCTACAGAAGTTTTATTGTGTTAGATTAATGTTTTATCTAAATGATGTTATTATAAATTGTATCTACTTTAAGACCATTCATAAATTAATTCAATTCGATAATTAACTAAGCACGTTAAGCTCCATTCATATCAATCGCAGTTGATCACATTCAAATTAGATGGCGGGATGGGGGGGGGGGGGGTTGCACGCTGCAATCCAACAGCCGTTGGGTGCACTAGAATGGCCTCGTTATCCCTCTCGCACAGAAGACTACCTTGAAATGTACTTACTGCTTTCTCATTTATCTTATTCCTCAACGTACGTACGTGTTTCGGTAGTGAGTGAAATATGCAAGAGCCCATTCCCTCTAAATCCAACCCTACAATTTCAAAAAGGCCGGCAGCGCATCCGGGGGCGTGCCAACGTTTGTCATTGTGAACTGAATTTGGCATGTGCCGGGTATGTCCATGAGCGACAGTATCCACTTACCAGCAGGTGGCCTGTATGCTTGTCTGCCGCCTTCTACCTATAAAAAAAAACTTTTTCTTACCCAATTATCTGGGAAAAAGTCAATCGTGAACTGTCGTAAATAGAGCCCAATATTATCTTTCCTTCCTTTCTAATGGTAAGCATTCCTTTCTTTTCCGTTGGAGCATATCTTTTTAATTTTGTTTCCCTTTTAAAAATACCTCAAAATACAATTGGAACCAGCGATATCGTTTTGCACTATATATTTGTCACAATTACATAGTAGGTATGAATGACTCCTTATAATAGTGTACCTAAATAGTATTTTATGTTACCTATCAGTAAAAATTTACGTCATCATTGTAAATTGTATAAATGAAGTATTTATTATAATCTAAAATATCCACAATTTATAATATCTGACGCGTCTCTTTGCACGGAAGTAAAGTACGCATGCAATCGTAAGTCAATGAAAGTTGAAACTTAACCTTTTAACCCTTTGCTCTGCAGAGGTCAGACTTCGTGATCGTGAAGAACTGAACTAAATACTGAACTCCTGACGCCAACTCACATTGACTTGCCTTTTAATAAAAGGTCTGATAATAAAGGCCTTTTATTTGTCTGAAAGATTTTTATACTCAATTTCAAACCCCTGCTCTCAACAGTAAGAGAGGTATGGGGGGTGACAATCGTTGACTTTTAAAGTGATTATTTATCTACGAAGTAGGCTGTGGAACGAACTGCCTTAAGAGGTCTTTCCATTGAGCTACGATATGGGGTTCTTCAAGAGAGCTGTGAATAGGATTTTGCAAGGTCGGCGGCGCGCCCGCATACCCCCTGGTGTTGCAGGTACCCATGGGCGGCGGTAACACTTACCATCACGTGGGACCGCTTGCTCGTCCGCCCACTAATCTATAAAAAAAAAAAAAAGAAAAAAAAAATGATTTTAGATATCTTAATTAAATTAAGGGCCTTTCAGCACCTCCTGATACTTTATCAAAAGGTATTAAAAAGGCAATTATATTTTATAAGGAAGTTAGTGTCAGCTAGATTTAATTGGCAGATAAATGAGGGATAATTTATCTATCAAATTGTTAAGTTATTAATAAAATAAATAATCGGAACTATAATTTTTAGGGGTGGCATGTTACACTAACCTCGAGATACACACCTTTGGTAGTATAATCGTCATTTACTTCTTCCACTTGTAGTGGCCTATAACGTCCCACTGCAGGGCACAGGACTCCCCAAGCCCTCCCCTACACTGGGGAGGGTTTCATTACTTATACTTTAGTACTTAATTATTTACGTCATTTACTTAGTTACAACATACAAAAATTATACAACTGAATGGGTTGTAAGGTCTAACACAGTTGAAAAAACAAAGATCGATGTAAACCATAAAATTTTCATTACGTCTCTTTTGGCAATAATCGTGAAGAACTGAACCGAATCATGAATTGATGGTAAGCTGACCAGCTTAGTGCTGAGTGCTTAGAGCTGAGTGCTCTTTACCTTACAATCCACGAAAGACCGACCGGTCTTTCGTAGATTGTAAGGTAAAGAGCACTGAACACTTTAAGGCCGAAGGGTGCTACTATGCCCTTAGGGCGCTATTAGACTATTAAAGATAATTGATAACGTCGTATTTCGAATATTTCAAATTTATCGCTCGTTTAGTTAATAAAATAATTCAATTGTTATAATAGGTAGTCGGAAAAGTTCGCGGCCTTTTTGACCGTATGACTTTAGCGTGCTATATTTCTGGCAACACTGATCAAGTGATATACCGACAGCTGGCTTTTTTATAATGGCGGCAAATTGAATGCTTCTAGTGCTCGAAAATATATTTGTGGTGTTTACGGAGAAGATGCTTTATCTAAAACTACTGCAAAAAAATGGTTCAGTCGATTCAGGTCTGGTAATTTTGATGTGAATGATGTCCCTCGCTGTTGTCGTCCTATTAAGGTAAATGTTGATATTATCATTGAAAAAATTGAAGCAAATCGACACATAAGCAGTCATCAAATTAAGAAAGAGCTTAGCATTCACTACTCAACAGTTTTGGATCTCCTGCATAAAATGAATTTTGTAAAAAAGCTAGATGTTTGGGTGCAGCATGATTCAAACTGGTCAATAGTGCAGATGACATTTCGGGGATTTAAATGACAGAAACTTGGTGAATAGAATTTCCATATGCGAGATGTTACTAAAATAAAATGGGTCCATTTCTGAAGAGATTGGTAACAGGCGATGAGAAGTGGATCACCTACGATAACAATGTTCGAAAGCGATCTTGGTTTAAGCGAGGTGAGCCATAGTCCCAAAGCCAGGCGTATATTGTGTATGGTGGGACTGGAAAGGCATTGTGTACTCGTATTACGAGCTTTTGTCACATGGCCAAACGATTAATTCCGATGTCTACTATCAAAAATTAGTAAAATTGAAACAAGTACTTGAAGAAAAACCCCCAGAATTAATGAATAGAAAAAGTGTAGTTTTCCATCACGACAATGCTCGACCGCATACATATTTAATGGCTAAACAAAAATTGACGAACCTTGGCTGGGAAGTTTTAATGCATCCTCCATACAGTCCAGACATAGCACCTTCGGATTATCATTTATTTCGCTCGTTACAAAATTCTCTAAATGGAGTAATAGTACATTCGCGAGAAGTCTGTATAAACCGTTTAAATCAGATTTTCGCTTAGAAGCCCAAAAAATAAGGTAATACAATGATGGGATAATGGCTCTGCCTGAAAAATGGCGCAAGATAGTCGAATTAAATGGACAATATTCCGTATTATATATATTTTTATTTACTGAAAAAGGCGGTAGAAGAGCATACAGTCCAACTGATGGTAAGTGGATACTGTCGTCCATAGACATCCGCGATACATGGCACCATCAGTCCAGAATGACAAACGCTGGCACGCCGCCGGATGCGCTGCCCACCCTTGCAGATTAAGGAATGGATTGGGAGAAAGGCTTTTGAAAATGTAGAGGAATGGGATGGGAATGAAAGATGCCAGATGATAATAACGACGATAATTTGCAGTTGTCCATGGCCGGCGGTAGCCACTCACTTGCCACTGACACTTGTCGCCCATGAACATCCGCAATATATAGGCTTTCTCCTAGAAAGCGTTGAGGAAATGGGGAGGGATAGGATGGGATAGAAATGAGCTCTGGCATATCTCACTCACTACCGAAACACGTATGTACATTGGGGAAATGCAACAAAGTTGGAAATGCAGTACATTTCAAGGTAGTCTTCAGTGAGAGAGGGGTAACGTGACCAGTAGAGTGCGCCCAGCGGTTGTGGGAATGCAGCGAGCACTCTCCCCCTACATAATGAATACCAATATTTTTATGTAATATCATAATTGTGTATTATTTTCACTATAAAAAGGCCGCGAACTTATCAGACTACCTAATATTTTAAAATAAGTGATGTGAGTATTTGAAATGTGATCTTTAATAACAGCGTACATCGCATAAAATATCCCGATCCTCCAATTGTACCCCTCGATCTCTCCGACCTCTAATTATCACGAAAAAAAGACTTTCAAGTGACAATATAATTTAATAATTTCTTATCTTATCACACAATATATATTCTGAGATATTCTTATAGTACACCTAGATTAAGATAGGTTTGATATCATTTATCCGACCGCGTCACATTCCTGAAACAAGAATACACAACTTAAATATACATATAGTTTTTTAATCGTATCAGTGGTGTAGCCTAGGGATTTATTGCTATTCTCGAGATTGCTTTCATGAGATTGTGAATTCGAAACCCGACCCTGGGTATTCAGTATCACTGTCACCAGCCTTTTTAGTATCCACTGCTGCACATTATCATGTGCACGAGGGACCTATTGCCTTAAAAAGAGACGTTGGCGGCGGGCGGATTGGCGAGTCCACTCGTTTAGAGCCACTCGTCTTCGTTTAGACTCGTTTAGTTTGGCGAATCGTTTAGAGGTGGTATAGTTCCTCAGGGTTTGTGGTAGCCGCTAAGTTGTCCCTTAGTCGCGTTTTACGACACCCGCGGGAATATATTTTTGTGGTGCTATTCAAAGCCGCACGACACCACACAGATTACGTTAAGTACGATTTTTTTAATTATCACCAGTATGTAATTCATGTAGGGAAAACCTAGGAAACTCTGCATTGTGATATCGTATCTAATAAAGTCAGTTATGATTTTTCAATTCTTCTGTTTTAATTCCATTTTTTTTTTAACAAGTCTAATAATAATAAATTAATAATACACGTTTTTATTAAAATCAGCAAATATGAATATTAATATTTCCATTATTAGCATTCATATTTGCAAACATGTAGGACCTTTCTCACCACCTACACATCGTTTCACGTAAAAAGAGCGCTTAACGGTCAACCTGCGCAGTAAGCGATTTATCGATCTATTTTGAGGTACGATTTATCTATTTAGATCGGCGGCGCGCCCGCATACCCCCTGGTGTTGCAGGTGTCCATGGGCGGCGGTAACACTTACCATCACGTGGGACCGCTTGCTCGTCCGCCCACTAATCTATAAAAAAAAAACGAGGTGAGACGTGATGAGACGCGTCACATGTCAGTGCCGTCGCGCTATTGGTTCCACTGTCGACCTTTGCTTCCCGCGTTGAGTTCAGGTTTCGTTCGCCCCAAAGCACAGTCGCGCACAAAAGTTTTTGATAATTATGAATATTGCAAGATGTTTTTTTTTGCATAGAAAAGAAAGAAAAATGGTTTACAACGTATATCGTTTTATGAAAAGAGAGGCTGATAATGGCGAGGTGATTAATTTAAAACAATGTATGAAACGGACCACAGCGGCAACGCATACTTCTCTGTGAGATGAATTGTAAAAGATGCAAGAGATTCCGAATTGCTCACAGTGTTTCGAACTCCTGGTAAAAACAAAAAGCATAAATCATATTAAAAATTATATTACTAAACTTATTTTCTAAGTTTCAAACAAACCTTTACTCTAAAGCATTGAAATATAATATATAAAACAATAAGTAATTTCGTGCGCAACTGTACCGATACGCGGACTCATCCCTTCCACAGACATCCAGCGCTCTTTTCACGTGACGCTATTGGTATCGGTTAGTATAAGTACTAAAGTGTCTGATAGCCTATCTAGCATTTATTCGGAGGATAGTTGTTATATTTGTTTCGTAAGCTAGATCAGCTAGATTTAATTATCAGATAATTTAACTATCAGACTGTCAGATTATCATGGGGTGGTGGGAAAATAATGTCATTTTACCTATGTACCTAAGTTCGAAACACAGGTTCTACTTAGCTTGAGAATCAGTAATTAATAATTACTAATTATAATACCAGATATAATGATAATTACTAATTATCATTACTACATTGAATGGTAAATTGTTACGATTCAACGAAACACAAAATCCTTCATTTAAACATACATGATATGTTGTAATAATGTATTATAAAATTAAACTTTCTATTACTTTTTTAAAAATTGACAAATTCCGTATTAAAAAAAAATCATTTTGAAGATCTGATTGTTATTAAAGCAATTTCATACATACATGTCAATAGTCTTATGCCAATCTCTTCAGTCGTCAGTCAGACCTCAGCGGCGGAAACCGCGAGAAGTCTCTTATAAGAGCCGGCAAGTGATCGCGCCGCCAATACTAGTAATTCTTGTCGAGAAACGCCTGTTGTTTCTTCTTGCCATTGCGTATGGGGGACCTGACAAAAATAGAAGCGAATAATCTTCATAGATTCTTCAACGAGCACGGACTGTTTGCGTGTCGTATCAATTGAATGAATGAATAATTTATTGACTTAATAACAACTCCCTATCAATACTACAATTAATTGCTACTATGCCAAATGGCAGTAACTCGGCATATGCTGAGCGTAACTCGCAACGCTGATTTTCAGTTGCGGCCGCACCGACGAACCGACGACCCACGGACAGTCCGCGTGGGGCTGGGGCCGCAGTATGTCCTCCTGCCCCCTCAATACACACGCTTCACTCGTGACTTTTAATTAAACTCTAAAATTAAAATTATGTAAACCTGTATAACATTTTGCAGAAGTACACAAAGTCAACGCAACGTAGTATGTCTAGTGAGATTTTGTGTAGTTGTGTGTACGAATACGGTATTTTTATAACTATTTTTAATATGTACAAATTCACACAGCAAGCATTATAGTATATAAATGTTTAGATAATATTATCACCTATGTATATATATAACCTTGCCGTGCCGTGTGGTGTGGGCCGGCTATAGAATAACACCACTCCATCTCTTCCTATGGGTGTCGTCGTAAAATGCGACTCGGGGAAAACAAAAGGTTTGATGTAAAAATAGCACGGTATCTTCTGTCAACAGTACGTGGTCAACGGTGCGGTTCCGACTGATAATCAGCGCCGCAGTTCACGCTGCGACATATGCTGAGTTGGTAACCATGCCGATTGGCAGAACAATTAATATTATTTTTGTTTGCTAATTATTTTTTATTCTATCTTCATACGTTGATTTCTTTCTTAATGGGTACTTCGTCAATTTATAGAAGTTGCAACACATAGCTTTAATTAACTATAATAAATAGGACGTTTTGTGCTAATAGATGGGCGATTTACAAGCTGGTTTGTGGTCACCGCCGCCCGTGGACACCGACAACACCAGGAGGTATGGGCTGCCGACTGCGCAGAATCCGATTCACAGCTTTCTCGAAGAGCTCCATGTCGTAATTTAATGGCAAAACCTCAGCCGATCGTTCCACAACTTTCAGGTTCGCGGTATAAAGTGTCTTGAAGACCGCAATGTATGCAGCAGCTGTTTGTCAAGGAAGTGCCAGTGAAACGCCCTTCGGTGACGAGAAGTGTGATGATGAAAACCCGAAATTGGCATTAGGTCTTCAGAATATTCTTCATTATACAGGCGATAGAAAACGCGGACAGATGTTACATCTCTTTGTACGCTTTAATTCTAAACTGACTAGGAGAGTGAGATCATCAATAAATTCGAACAGCACACGGCTTTGACAAATTCAAAGATGGTTTTTTGCCGGACCGGCCCAGCGGTGTAAGCAGTATTCCGTGAGGGGTCTCTGATTTGGGCGTTATAAAGCAAGAAGCGTTGCCGAAGAGTAAAGTACCGCTTTACGCTTTACGCATGCTTGTATGCAAACCATGAATGGTGTATTAGGAAGATTTCGGTTAAATCTATCCGACACAAATTTGGATCCATATATCGATTAAGTTCATACCGTAACCAGCCCATTCACCGTCCACTGGTGGACACGGGCCTCCTCATGCACATTGCTTCGTGCATGGGAGATGTATCCCCTTAAAACGGCAAACTGTCGGCGGGCGGCAGATTGTCGATCCTACACATTTATAGGTAGCGATAGTGGTAGCGATTTATCCCTTAGTCGCCTTTTACGATATCCACGGGAAGAGATGGAATCATGCTATTCTAAAGCCGGACGACATCACATGGCCAAAAAAACAAAGAAAAGAAAAATAAAGATAACTGTATTACCTGCAAACTAGCAGCCATGATGGATCCAACAGTGACACTATATCCGGTTTGTGAGTGCGGATAATCCGCGGGCGTGGATTCTCTTGCGGAAGCCTGCGCTGCGGATGGTACGGGCGTGCCCTGCGACTGGAGTTGCAGTTCGATGCCCAGGGACGGTTGTGATAACACGAGAAGAGCTATGTCGTACCATCTTCGGATAAGACAAAACAGAGGGGATAAATAAGGACTGATTTATAGTTATATGCATATTCTATATGTAAAGTGCGTTTTTTCTTACTTGTCTTATTTTGTAAACATTTTTAACACTTTGTAACAAGATCATTTGTAAAAATTCGTCAAAACTGGTGAACCGAGTCAAGGGAGATGTTTTGTTTCATCGGTGCGTGGTTTCCCATCACTAAACTTAACTCGCTAAAGTCATACGCTCTGTTTCCATACAATTTGCGAAGAACTTGCGTTGTATAAGTCTATGGTTGCAACCCTCGGTACGAAACGGCCTTTATGCGGGAACTCGAGAAGTGGAGTTTTTGTGTGATTGTTATAAAAATTGTTTATTGTACGTTTTGTGGTTCAACAGTGATACTTTATTAAACTTCAAACTGTTTTATGTGCGTAATGTTTGTGATAATTAGGGCTCGGATAAATATGTATTAAAAATTACAAAATATGTACATATAATATGGAACGAAAAATCTAAAATATGGGAAAAATATGTAGTTAAAAATAACAATAGTTTCAAAAAAACACTGTTTATTGCGAAAAATCAAAAAGTATTATACAATTTTACTCAGCTTCCGTTTCATTAACATTATTTGAATTGCAGTATATAATCACGTGTTTCTTTAAATTTTCAAAATTAAAACTCTTTCTGTTTGGACGAAATAATGCTTTGTACTGGCTGAATGATCTTTCAACATCACAGGATGTGATTGGAGCATACGTATATTTGCATAATTCTGCAAGTGAATAGGACACGTCTAGGTTGCCGTCTAATGTTCCGCACAGCATGCTGATAATTTTTTTAGCGTATGAAATCCTTTATTTTTTTCCAGTACATAGCTTACTTTTTGTTTAGCCACTTCAGCAACGGGGCTTTTTGCTTTAAAAACTTTCTTTTCGATTGCTTCGATAATCTTCAAATTATGATTTAGTGAAGTGGAAAAATTTTCGAGTGCGTTTATCTGGTGTGATAAAAAGCAATAATTGCTTTTAATGTAGACCAAATCCTTACGTAAAGTCTCATCTTCGAGAAGTTCTTTTGAGACTAAAATACTAGCAGCCTCGTCTTCCAATTCAGAAATAATAGTTTTAATTTCATTAAAATGTTCAGTGTAGTATTCAACTGCTGTCAGCCATGTTCCCCAACATGTTGGCGCGAACGTAATACTTACCTGTTTTTGGGCATTTCACAGCGCTGCTGAACGTGGATTGATGAAAATATGGATTATTTAATTTTTTTTTCGTAAAATATGGACTTATATTTGAAATATGGAAAAATATGGAAAATAAAAATTAAATTTTCACGATCCAAATATCATAATTTATGTAGAAAATAAAATTAAGAACGAAAACCATTTAAATTAAAAATATGTATTTACATATTAATCCGGGCCCTAGTGATAATCAAATAAAAGCGTGGGATTTCGTTTTTCGTATACTCCCAAGGAGACCTTTTCTGTCCTTAGTAAACCTACTGAGTGACTCCTGACTGACTTCGACAGGACTGGACTTGGCTTACTTCGACCGGACTGGACATTGACATGATACGCTCCAGACTTTGAAATTGTTTATTATAAGAAAAACTGACACTGACAGAATGAGCTAATTGCACCATTGCCATATATGAAAAGATCAGCGATGGCCTCGTGCAGGTAGCTCTCTATAGCGACGACGGGCACGTTATTTACTTGCGTGCACACGGAGAGAATATGCACATATTCTCTCCATGTGCACGCAAGTTGTTTATAAGTTAATGCTCAGTGCACTGACCTGTCAGCGATGGCCTCGTGCAGGAAACTCTCTACAGCGACAACGGGCACGTTGTTGTTGAGCTGCGTACACACGGAACGAATATGTGCAATGCGTTGTTTTGCCGCTGCATATGCAGCCGCATAACCGACTGGTTGTGCCGCTGTCACATCGCTTTGTGCTGCGTAACCACTGGAATTAAGAAAGAACACTTCTAAAAGCGATATTCTCAACAGTTATTAAAAAAAACTATTTCCGTATTATAAAATAATAATTCAAAATACTAAATAAATACTTTAAATGTCGTAAAATGCAACTAAGGGATAAGAAAGCTACTACCACAAGTGCTGAGGAACTACTCCATCTCTTAAAGAGTGGACTCGGCAACCCGCCGCCCGCCGACAGCGTGCCATTTTAAGACCATACATTTCTCATGCACACGAGACAATGTGCATGAGGAGATCCGTGTCCAGGAAGCCCGTGGACGATAAATGGGCTGGTTACGGTTACTCTTTTAAAATGATTTTATCAAAAAAAGTAACGGCTATAATAACTTATTCGACTTTATAATGCTACCAATATCAAGTTCTTAGGAATGACTTTCTAACCTAAATAATAGTGAGTGGAGTAGTAACGAAATCTATTAAAGGAAAATAATTAGCAATATTCAGTTAGTTTTTCTTTGCTATTTTGTATAATTTGGCGTTAGAATAAAAAACTATAAACGTCGATTTAAGTGAAAGTGTTCAATTAAAACACAGCCGCCACAAAAATTCTGGCAGTTTCGTCTTTATAATGCTGTACCTAATTGAATTCAATTGTGTTCCAAATTTGAATTCAATTTTTTTTAATCTCAGGTGAAGAAATTATGTTTTTTTTATATATAGATCTAGCGGTGCCCGCAAGTTCGTGGAACCCTAACCCAGCACATGAGCCATAATTATGCCAAGTTTCATTAAAACCCATCCAGTGGTTTTTGTGTGATGCACGTTCAGACAGACGGACAGTCAGACAGACTGTCAAATAGACTTCTGTATCACTCGTACTTTACACTGCAACGACTTTTTTCCAAAAATATTAAACAGACACAGCCTTATGTACATACCCGTGGTACATACACGTGGTACATAAATAGCCCGTACATACCTGTGGTATGTAGGGGTAAATGGCAGACGAGCGGGTGGGCCACATGATGGTAAGTGGTCACCACCACCCATAGACACCTGTAACACCAGGGGGCATACACCCGTATTGTTGACCGACCACAATTCTGTTCACAGCTCTCTTGAACAGGCCCATGTCGTAGTATAACGGAAAAACCTTAGTTGGCAGTTCATTCCACAACTTTCGGGTTTGCGGTATAAAGTGTCTAATTCCATAAAACATATAGAAATACTGGTGTTAAAGTTTTATAATTGAACATACACAACAGTTGCCTTTCCAAAGACCGCTTGGAATGCCTCTCTGATGGGTGATATTTTGACATCCTTGTCTGAAGCGACTACTATGTAAACGTCGCCACCACTATCTGTAACACAGAGAAAAGACAACATTGAAAATGCGCTTAATTATTTAGCTAGGCTAAATAATTAAGCGCATTTTTTTTATAGAATATATTTTTTTTTATAGAAAATAAGTTGGCAGGCGAACGACGAGATACATGCCAACATAATCCAGAATGACAAACGTTGGCACGTGGGAACGTTGCATGCAAAAGCTGAGATGTTATAGGTTGACATCAAATCTTTATTTTATCTAGAAAACAAATATGAAGAAGTACTTTCCAATTATTGAATAATATAAGTGGTTGATTACATTATTTAGCACTGGATCTACCCTCTGATACATGGCCAACCTTTAGGGTTAATACCCACCTTTGGAATGATAGCAAATTGACTAATTCAGCAATAATTTAAACTGAACTTTAAAATCTTTAAACTTAGATCGTGGCTCGAAACTAACCTATAAGGTCCTATAATACACGACTCCTATTAATTCTAAGACCGAGAAATGTCTATTTTATTTAATGCTAATCTGCCCTCCTAAAAAGGTTTTAGTAGCATTTTTAACGAAAGCATAAGTACAAATGTGACATTATCAGGGAAAAGGGACCTTATTGTCGATAGGACTTATTTATGTTTCCAAAATGTACATAAATATATTGTATATATAATGTACGTATGTGGGTGCTAAGGAATTTTTTTAAACTTTGTAAAACAATTTCCATAAAATGTGATTTAGAGATAATTTAATTTAAAGTTTAAAACTCGGAAAAAGTATGTTTCCTTTGGAAGCTACATAGATGTTATGTTATTTGGAAACTACATAGAAGATCTATATTTATGACTAATAAAAAAAGTTTACAGTTTTGTTTAGAGGTTTTGTCAAGAGATGTGATATATATTATATATTTTTTATTGTTTTACAAAGTTAAATTTTATATGCAAACGGACTAACATTATTTAGGGATTGTTCCCATCTGATCACATGATCAGTTTCTTGTTTATGGGATTACATTATTAGTGCTGACTATCTGTATTCATGTGAATGAAGACTAAATAGTCAAAATTTTAATCCGAGTCACTAAAATGACGTGTAGCAGTGTTACTAGTTCTTTCGTCACCTATAAATAATGACGTCAGACAATCGATATTGTATTGTCGTTTCCGTTTTATATTTTAAATGAGGACCCTGACCTACCAAGTATGTCGATGAGTACCATGCGATTGATTAGTACTGAAGCATTTAAATTTTAAATATGGAACCCGTAAACGTAGCAGTTGCTTGATCGACCGTCAGAATATAATATTGTGGCGAAAAAGATACTTGATAGCCATCAAGGAATATCGCAGACAAGGGAAATTCATTTATTTTCAAGATGAGACCTGGATTAATGAGGGTAATTATACCTTTTTTACTACTTTTTCTGTTCGAATCCCGCTGGGTGCTAGCTCATCCAATTTATGCTCATCACACAAATGTGTGATGAGCATAAATTGGCGAGTACCATGTACTCGAGTACAAATACCCATGTATTTGTTTAAGTACCTATTTATGTCCGCCAATCCTTATTGGGCCCACGTGGTGGTCTATGGCCCGATTCCTCTCCCTATATTGTGGGGGGGGGGGGGGAACCTGTGCCCAACAGTGGGACGTATTTAGGTTGTGGAATGGAAAAATACTACTTTTACACTTTCACTACTTACATTCTTACAATGACTTTTTAATACATACCCTTGGATTGAAACAACTACGACGCACGGTTCTTTTAACTTTGAAAATAATGAGTAGATATTTACGTACAGTAGAGTCAATGTAATAGGCCACTTTTGACATTTCATTGACTTTGTGACGATATAACTTTGCATCGGTCCCATAAATCCATTTAAGTTTATAACTTCATTACTGAACACTAAAAGAATGTAACTTTTTTAATAAAAAAAATGTAAACTTGTCTTTTTTATCCAATTTAATAAGTTCGACGGTTAATTTAGATACTAAACATCATTATCAATATATATTTCAAGAAATTTAAACCCCACTACAAGGTTACGCCTGTCCACATTTTTTCATTTTTAATAATAGGGATGTGATCTTTATAATCGAAGTAACTTGTAGAGAGAAACGAATATCGAAAAAAGTTACCGTTACAATAAATAAACAAATTAAGAGAACAATAAAATTATTAAATAATTGACATATTATAATTTAAATAAATACAATTATTAATTAGTAAATACATTAAAAAATATATAATTAAATAAATATTTAATATATTATTTAAATTAAACTTAATATTTCTTATTTAATTTAATTAAACCTCATTTAATATAATAGGGGTTAAAGTATGAAATTGCCGTTTTATAGTAATAGATACTTTGAATTGACATAAAACCTTCATGGTGTGAGATTTTCGAGTGAAACTTTTTTCACATGAGACCTATGAGGTTCTTGTTTTAAAAAATGTGCAACATTCGATTTTCGACTTTCAATTGTTTTTTTTATTCAGCTTAGACGGGAAAGATGGATACTTCGAAAATCCGAGTAATCTTTGAATATGAGTTCCGACGCGGAACTAACGCGGCAGAAACGGCTCGCAATATCAATGCTGCGTTTGGAGAGGAGACTGCTAATGAACGAACCGTGCGTTTTTGGTTTAAACGCTTTCGTAATGGAAACTTCGACAGGTGAATAACGCTGAATTGAACAAGATGGTGGAAGCCGATCCGAGTCAAACTACCCAGGAATTAGCGGCATGGTTTAACGTTACCTTACCTACAATATTGACTCATTTGCATCAAATCAATAAAATAAAAAAATATGAAAAATGGGTGCCTCATGATTTGCCTGATCTGCAGAAAGAAACGCGTGTTGAAACTTGCGTTGCCTTGTTGAATCGGTACAGAAATGAAGGAATATTGGATCGAATTGTGACATGTGACGAAAAGTGGATTCTTTACGATAACCGAAAGCGAAAAATGCAATGGCTGACCCCAGGTCACACGCCGCAACAGTGCCCTAAGGCAAAGCTTACCAATAAAAAGGTAATGGTAACTGTTTGGTGGTCTATTCATGGTGTTATTCACTATAGCTTTCTCAGGTCTGGTCAAGCAATAACAGCAGATGTTTACTGTGCCGAACTTCGAACAATGATGGCGAAACTAGCAGTGAAACAGCCCCGACTCGTGAATCGATCTTCACCATTATTGCTCCATGATAACGCAAGACCTCACATTGCACGAGAAACCGTTGTAACTCTACAGGAGCTGCAGTTAGAAACCATACATCATCCTCCGTCTACGCCAGACCTTGCTCCAACGGACTACCATTTTTTTTGTGATTTGGACAATTTTCTACGTGGTAAAAAATTTTCTTCCCAAGAGGCAGTACAAAATGCTTTCACACAGTTTGTCGAATCTACATCCCCAGAGTTCTATCGCAAAGGCATAAATGAACTTCCGATTAGATGGCAACAATATATAGATAATGAGGGTAAATATTTTGATTAAATAAATATGTTGCATTTTAGAAAAAAACGAGTTTTAATTTTTCAGTACAAATCGGCAATTTCATACTTTAACCCCTAATATATAAATTTGGGTATTCTTTGTTTTAGTGAGCTCAACTGGAACCAGCATAATCTCTGCATGTTTTTATCTTTCTATCAATGTTTTTTTTCTGTTTCATTCAACCTTGACATTGGCAGAATCATCGAAGTCTCGATGGGGCCATATTAAGAAATTGGAATTGGATTGACTCTACTTTAGGTTATTATTGCAGGTCATACAACAAACAAAACTTGGTTGGACACCCAAGTAGAACCTTCAAGACAGGCTTTCCTGGAAGGCCTAACTACAAGACTCAAAGGTCCTATGGGGAAAGGAAGGCGCCTAATTATTAGTCACATCGGCAATGATGAAGACGGTCTGCTCATATTTGAGTCTAAAAAGCGTAGTGATGACTATCAAGAAGAAATTAATTCAGAACATTTTGAAGAATGGCTAAAAGGTGTTTTACCGAAACTGTGACAAAATTCAGTATTTGTTACTCATACCATTCCCGAAAAGTCGAGCGAATCGCCACTTCGAACTGGCGGAGGCGGCCCATATTCAGGAGTGGTTAGTTGAAAACAATATTCAATATGAACCTACCAATTACTAAACAATAGGGCACAATTACTAGACACTGTTGAATGTCCCAAATAATCATATGAACGGTTTGCTGTGGACGAGTTGTGTCCCCATCCTGCGGCTGCCCCCCTACCACTTGCACTGTAAGCTCAAAACTGAGTCCAATGGACCTGCTTCGTTTAGTCACCGATAGAACAGCGACTTGCTTGCACGTGATACGCTCACACGGTGAGCAGTTTTGTAGTGGAAAATATATTTAAAAATGACTTCCTACGTATACATTTTTTTGTGATTTTACTAATTTCATGAGAACTAGAACTGACACCCTTTTCGTGATAACGTCACGAAGTTAAAATAAAGTTAAGTTAAAATAAAATATTAAGAAATTAAAAATAAACACACACAATAAACAATGGTTATTCTTTTCGTTTTATCAAATATTCAAAGTTTCTTATTTTAAATTAATGAAAATTTTACTATTTTTTTGGAAGGTCATCAAAATACACGTGTGCCTTTTTTTCGAAGTAATACTTACTGAGATACTCCTTCATCTGTGGATCAAGTGTGGTTATCATGGAGTCAACAGAACTCTTCGCCTTCTCTGCCACTCGGTGCAGTATACCCCCGGAGGACACTGCGCCTTTCACCCACGTAAAAATGCCGCTACCTGGCATTATGTCACCTGCCACGAAATTAACTCTTGAGATTGAATACTTAAAGTTCACATGAAATATTGTGAAATGGCTAAAGGTTCTCATACCATTTAACCTTTAAAATGATACTTTAACCTTTTAAATAGTTTAGTAGCAAAATGTGTAATTCTCAAAATGGTAAATCTCAAAATTGGAACAAAACAGTAATTTTTCGAAGTGATTTTAGTACAGATACTTAAATATCAGACAAGATTTTTTGTGTATATTCATGTGTACTAAAGTAACTTCGAAAAATAACTGTTTAGTTGCCATTTTAAGAATTGCACATTTGTTACTAACATTTTTCAAAGGTTTTCTATTCTACTTATATATGAAATATGTTTCATGGGTTTTTATAAAAACAAAGAGATTCATAAACAATATCTAACAAGGAACCAGCAATGTAACGTAACTGAACTGGTTCACATGATATTAAAATTTTCCACATTTCTGTGAAATGCAAAAACAATGATATTTTACCTAGTTTATCCATTTCGGGTGTGGAAGCTGGTAGAGATTCTGGTGACTGGGTTGTCTGTGAGTCATCTGGTGACCTGATGCACATCAAAGGTTCCCCTTTACTTAGAGGGATTGCAGGACTGTAAAGCATGTTAGTTACATTTTTACAGTGATATGAAAAAAATAAAAATATTAAATTACATTTATAGGAAATTGAATTGAGTTAGATACAACAACATAATCTATCCTTAAATATTCCGATTATGACAAGGAGAACGAACTCACAATCTCACACTGCATGAACAATCCCTCAAAAAACTGCCATAAAACATATAAGCAAGTTCCAAGTGAGATATGCCCGAGTCAATTTCCTGTGTCATTCCATTCAATCAAATCTCACTCAATCAAATGGATCATCCAATCAAATCAAATCAATGGATGAATTACTCAATATAATGGGACAAAGGAAACTCCTCATTCCATTGTAAGACCCATCACATGCCATGCCCCAAGAAAAAACAAGAAAGAATGAGGAGAAATGAGGAAATTACAACCCTTTATTCCCTCTTTTTTATTTTATTCCCTTTTCTTTATTCCCTCTATTCCCCATCCTTCACAATCATAAATCTCAAAGTAGACAATACATCCAAGGATGCATGAATGTTTGTTGGTTTTAACCAATGTTGACATGTATTACTTGTATTACTGATATCCATGGGCAACAGTGTAATGCAGACATAGTTATGTAGATTTGCCAGTTACTAATGATCAATTCTAACTTTATCCAGGGTTTTAAACAAACGTAAGTTAGGGAGATAGTCAGTAATTTAGTATAAATGAACATCAAGAACTTAATTGAACTCACCTAAATTTCTCAGGTGATTGTGACTCCACATTTTGTTGGAGACTTTGAATTGGAGCAATCTGAGAAGGTTCAGCTGGTTGTACTGGTTGCACTGCTTGTAATGATTGTGGTATCTACAGAAGACAAATATTCATCGAGGTATGTTCTTAAGTTTTAATAAAAACTTTGAAATTAAAACTACCAAAATATCATGGTTGTATTAATTTAATTGGGTCTTAATATGTATTATATATTTAAATATTTGTACACTGACCTAGGCAGAATATGTAAGGTTTACCTTGATGTAATAACAATTTTATTGTATTCGCATGCTGATACAACTCAATTTATTATAATTACTAATCACATTGCTTCTTACCACCACCACTGTAATTCACAATGTCAGAGAACTAGGCTTGCCATACATCCGGAATTAGTCCGGACTGTCCAGAATTTGAAGGTCTGTCCGGAAAAGTGTCCAGACTTAAGATTTGTCCAGATTTTTATATATGATAGAAAAATCCCATGCGATCTCGCATTAGTTCCACGAAAAAGTAAAATCGAACAAAGTGTTGCTGAAGAAGGCAATATCATCGAAGAAATATGATTGGTTTAATAAATGAAAATGTAGAATATAATATTAATTACCTATTAGTTATGTATGTACGATTTTTGTAATAAAGTATAAACCAAATTGATTCCTTTATTATTACATTGTACAACCCTTGCTTTTTTAAAATTGAAGAGAATTTTAGTGAGACTGCCTACGGAACCCTATCATATGTGTGCTCAACAAGCTCTTGGCGGTTTTTTACTCATGGAAAACCTGGATAATGATGGATTACTAAAATGTGAAATCCATTTACAATGTCGATCTAGCACACCTCAATAAATAAAACAAGCAAACTCTCAAACATAGATTTATTAATATACATACATATAATATAATAAATCTATGCCCTCAAATATGCATTAGGTTTTGAGGATCCGTGACACGTCTGGAATTGAGCCTGGAAAATTATGGCAAGCCTACAGAGAACTGATAAAATGCTACTGATCTTTAATTCAATTAAGAGCACAGCTGTGGCTCTCTGTAAACCTTCCATTGACTAATCTAACTAGGCATCCCTCCAGAACTATTTCCCAGAGCTACAATATTGCAAAATATTTAAGACTACATTGTAAGTGCACTCTAATAAGAGGAAATTATCTTATGGCTCACCACAGACACATTAATTGGAGATGCAATACTGGCTGTGACAAAGTTGGGCAGCTGCGATGGCGGCGACACGCTTGAGAGTAAGTTGCCAGTGGAACTACTCGCCAGCGACGGCGCCTCGGGGATTTTATTCTTCTTATCAGATTTATTCATTCTCTCTTACTGTCGATAATAAATGGAAACTATTAAAGTAAAGCTTGGAGGTGTGGCAATATGGGACATTAAAATAAACTCCACTATTCACTTACCACCAGGTGGACTGTATGCTCGACTGTCGCCTTTTTCCTATTAAAAAAAACTCGACTTAGAGAATCGATAAAATAGGATAGTTACACAGGATTTTTATGATTTCAGTAGGAATCAAGAATATCATACGAATATGACACGTAGCGAGAACTTGTTGGACAACAGACTGATGTAATTTCCATGCAATTGCGCGTCTAATAAAAGTTTCTTTGATATACAGTTCATCAAAAATATGATAATAACTTAGAAAATACAAATAACAACATTTATTTACCGTTTACCTCAGATAAACAAAATAAAAACATAAACCCAACCCGAATTTTAAGAAAAACAATACTTGTTTATTTGTCAGACGCCAAAATGACACTGACTGCTGATAAGGAAGTTGCCTAATTAAAAAAATGTTAGAACTTTTTCTATTGTAACTTTTCTTGTAGGTAGTAATAAAGTGAATGTTCTGAACTGTTCAATTTGATGCCAACTTCGGATTTTCACCATCGCACTGCTGGTCATCGTCGTGCACGTTTATCCACATTTCCTTGACTAAAGTGGCTGCGTACAGTGCGGTCAAAAATATATTTTATACCGCAAATCCAAAACTTGTGCAATGAAATGTCAGGCAAAGTTTTTCCATTACGATTTACGGTACGATATGGGAATCTTCGAGAGAGCTGTAAACAGAATTCTGCGAGGAGATCGGCAGCCCACCCGCAAGCCCCTTAAGTCTTTTATGTAGGTGTCCGTGGGCGGCGGTGACCATATACTTGTGGCCCGCCCATTAGTCTGCCATCTATTTTACAAAAAAAATGGATGAGAAATTTAATAATATTATTAGTCAGAGATGCGTAACTAAAATTAGGTACTAAAAACAAATTAATTTATTTTGACATGTCTTATTGAAAACCCACAGATTAAAAAAAAATCCCACTGTGGACGTCACGTAAAACTGTCAAACTATTGTCGGTGAACTGATCCTGTTTTCGCATCATTTGATTTCAACCTTAAAATTGTAATTATACATACTTCAAACTCAATACCTAGTTCACAGAACTGTTTATTTGTGTTCGTAATGTCTGAAGAGCAAGATTCGCCGCCATTTAGCACCGTAGACATCAACAACGGTAACAGAGATGACGAAGACCTTTTCGCGTCTGCGGTTCAGGTATCCTATTGTAACCTGTTTTACGCAATTGCCATACATTTATCCGCCCCCTAGTAAGATGCGAGCTGCCGGCATTATTGTTTACGCCCCTCATTCTCCGATACAATTACAAATTTCCTAAAACGCCTATCTAAATTAGAAACAATGTAGCTTGTAAAAATAACATACTTTAGTAGTTTTCTTGTGTTATCAACTTATCCTTGGTTATTTTGTTCTAATTTAATTACTATTTCACACTTATATGTCATTCACACATATATTCTACATCATTTTCAACTTTAATCAATGTTTCTGAATGTGACTCATACCAGTGATAATGAGACTTATTCTTTGTAGTAAAAAGCTACATACATTTAGTTACGTAGATACGCTAGCAGTTATCGCAAGAGTACAAAACCTGCACAAAATGCTTGTAAGAACATAATAATTTTATGTAATTTCTAACATGTATAACACCACTATATTAAATTCTAACAAAAAATACAGATAACACTAAGTATACCTACAAAAGCTAGACATAAATTAATTTCTTAACATAATAAATGCACTTTTTCAGAAATGTTATGTTTCTGTATTAAATAGTTAATAATTTATTATTTGTAAAAGATAATATAAAGTTTATTATATTTTTATAAAATGTAACAATATACACGTATTTATCAATTATTTCTTATGTTAACTACACTACACTACATAATATTAATCTACACTTTAACATAAAATTATGATAACATAGTGTGTTTGTCTACGTAAGAGGTAGTATAAAATTTATAATTATTTATTTAAAAATGACACTGATCTAATTTACCTTCCTGATCGAGGTGTAAGCAACATCATACAGTTAACTGGGAAAGACCTTTTATGTGGAGCATTTATAGTTGACTTGTTTTAATATAGATATTTAAAAAGGCTATTTCACTTAAATCATGGTAATCATGGTAAATTTGTCAGTGCATGCTGCAATGCAACAGTCACTGGGCGCTCAACTGGCCATGTTACCCCTCTCACAGAAGACTACCTTGAAATGTACTGCATTTTCCACTTCATCTTTCCCTAATCTACATATGTGTTTCGGTAGTAAGTGAGACGTGCTAGAGCCCATTCCCATCGTATCCTCCCCATTTTCCCAACCCTTCCTCCAAATCTAGTCCTATATCTCCAAAGGTAGGCAACACGTCCGGGGGCGTGCCAACGTTTGTCATTTTAGACTAATGTTGGCATGCATTGTGGATGTTTATGGGCGACAGTATCCACTTAAAAAAATACCAGTTTAATTTTATGTTATATACATCATTCTATTTTTTTTATTGTAATATTTTAATTGTCTTTAAAATATGTTTAAAATAATAAATATAAATTAAAATCAAAGTGACATTTAAATCAAATAACCTTTTAACTGTCAATATTAATCACAATTGTACTCACTTTTTGAAAATAAATTGTTCCAATATAATAAGGAACAGCTTTCTATATTCATTTTCTGTATGTAATATTATTCAATATATTTTTGTTACAGGAAGTCAGTCTGGACCCAGAGGTGAATGGAGCCAGTGAAGGATTAAAAAATGTCTCCATTGGAGAGCCTCCTGCAACTGCTGCAGCTGTCAGCAGTCCCATCATGGAAGAAGTATGTGGCACTCTATTTTTATCCCTTTTTTATTTCAATCAGATGCTACACATTCTACTTCTGTTTAAATAGAAAACCTGCATATACATCTGATTTTTAAGATAAAGCAATTTTTTTTTAATACATTAAAGTCTGGGAATATTATCTGGGAAACTAAAACCAAAAATAGTGTCGCCCTTTCTCAAATAATCTCAATATGTTTGAATAAAAGAAATTGTCTTATTCCATGTTATGTAAATTGTAAATTTAATTTGCAAAAAAAGAAACAAATACTAGTGTAGAGGAACCACAACTAGAAATAGAAATACATATATGAAATGGAAAAAATACTAGAAATATATTTTGTTATTCTGCTGTTGATAATGTTTTGGGAAAAGAGATAAAGTCAAATTCAAAGTAAGATTAAACAACAGATTTTCATAAAATGACCAAATATATCTGATACTATTCATTTAGTCATATTTTTTTGTTTACACAAGTGTACAATAACATGAAAACTAATACCTTTTTAGTCACATTTTTATCACACACTAATCAAAGAGATGAGTAGATATGAATCCATATTAACTTTTATTGCAGATAGCAACGGAGCGTTCAAATAACATCATAATCACTATCACCGAACCACAAAAAATTGGAGAAGGCATGAGCTCATATGTGGCATACCGTGTTCTCACAAAAACAAACATGCCAATATTTAGCAAACATGAATTTGCTGTGCTTAGACGCTTTAGTGATTTTCTGGGCTTACATGAGAAGTTAACTGAAAAGTATCTTCGCTCAGGAAGGATAATACCACCAGCACCAGAAAAGAGTATTGTCGGTAAGTTTTCCTTGTATATATATAAAATCTAAAAGCCTAAACATATAAATCAGTATTACAAGGAAAATAAAATGGAACCAATAATTGCCAGAGTTAAAATAATTTTTTATCTTGAATAACTTTTACATCTTTGGCGATAAGAAGTTGGGGAATTTATTAACATACAAACTGATATGCCCCTAAAACACGCAGATTCATGTGTTTGTGTGTTGTCTTAATTTGTACTGTTAGCAACATATGACAAAAATGAATAATCTGAAAGCAGACTTCTAATGAGTAAAGTATTGAATTGAACACTTGTTATCTCACTGTTGATAGCATCAAACTATGTGAATAAATAATGAAACTGTGACATTCACTTTCATTTATTCATTCATTTACATACTTAATATTGTACTTTTAGTATATCATGGTAATATATATAGATACACCTAATAGTCATATATGTAGGTGTATATATATATGTACCAAAGGTATGCAGTGCATCCTAGGGCGTGCCAATGTTTGTCATTCTGGACTGATATTGCTATGTATCACAGATGTCCATGGGCAACTGCAATGTTCACCAGCTCGTGGACTGCCTGCTCATTTGTCGCCTTATCTGGCCGATTAACGACTGTTACGTCGTAAGATCTTACAATCTTGCGTATATGTGCTATCAATGCATTTTGATGCTTTCAAGGCACAACAAAACTGAAGATGACATCCACACCGTCCACTGAGAGTGCAAATGGCAGCAACTCATCAGCGAGTGTTCAGTCTCAGTTTGTCGAGCGGCGACGCGCGGCCCTCGAACGATTTCTAAATAGAGTTGCACAGCACCCTGTGCTTTGCATTGACCCTGATTTTAGGGAATTTCTTGAATCAGGTGAGTTCATAACATATTTCACATATAACCAATATTTATTGATTTATAAAGAGATAATTACCGATACCGAATGAATATATTCCCAATATAATGGGACACCATAGCCATGGCCACACATTTTATTGCTGACAATAGTGTATCAAAACAGTTAGCTATCCCTGTATGCATAATTATTTCATTACAATTCACTAATTAATAATTTAATTTATTGATAAATTTGTCTTACAGGGGAAATTTTCATACCCAGACTACAAAATTAATTAAATATTGTTTGTTTACTTACAATTAGTCTAGCCATAATTACTGTTACAATAAAGAAAAAGAAAAATTACATTTGAATCTGGAATTTGTCACCTGTGAAATAAATGTTTTTTCTCATTTAGGCACCAATCATTATTAAATATTGTACTAATATTAAAATGAAGTGGGGTGATAACGAAAACCGTATCGCTGTAATTGCATTACACAAAGTAGCCATGGAGCCAAATGCAATTTTTAAAACTCTCCACCCGCTTGGCATTAGCCGAATGTTTGTGTACCTGGCTATTGGTAATTGAGAAATCCTCTGTTTGTGACAGAAAAAGGTCACGCAATATTTGTACTAAACAGACGTTTAAAGCTGTGAAGGAGAGATTCCGAATAAATCCCGCCCAGAAGCAAAAGATTTTATCCAGAGAGATGAATATAGCACCCAGAACCATGTGAAGTATTTTAAGAGATGTTTTGGGAGTTTTGCTTATAAAAGACGTGCTGGTCATTTCTTAACTGATAATTTAAAGAAAAATAAGGTTGACAAATCAAAACAACTTCCTCGGCCGTTCATAAACGGAGCTCACAGACAAATCTTATTTACAGATGAGAAAAAGCTCACCACTGAGGAACATTTTAACAAGCAGAATGATCGAGTTTATGCTCATTACTCTACAGAAGCTGCTGAATTGGTCAATATCTGACTTCAGTGATGGTCTGGTGGGGTGTTAGCTATCAAGGAGTGATTGAACGATATTTTTGTGAAAAAGGTATTAACACGTCGGCTCAAATGTATCAAGATACAACTCTTGAGAAGGTCGTAAAGGCTCTTAACAACACCCTGTTCCATAACCAAGAATGGTCCTTTCAATAAGTCTCAGGACCAGATCATAATGCTCGCTCAATACAAGCGTGGCTAGGAAGGAATATTCCCGACTTCATTAGAGCTGAAGACTGGCTGGCCGTCATCTAGTCCCGATCTTATCCGCTCGATGATTTATGGTATGTTTTAGAGAGGATGGCATAAACGCCATGATAATATTGAATCCCTAAAACATTCCATAAGAGTGGCAGTTGCCAACTTTCCCTTAACTATTAATGCTATAGCAATAATTAATGCTTATTGCTTACCTATTTATTTATAAAATAAAGTCTTCTAATAAAATGATAATGTAAAAAAATATCAATGTTCCCTTTGTATCAATATTCATGGCTAAACATTATGAACGTAACCATATTATATTGATTTATTTCAAATTTATCTAAAGTACTTTTAAAAAAAGCTTGCGTAGAAAATAAATTTAGTAATTCGGCTTTAATTTATTTCTATGAAGAAATATATGACTAAAAACGATAATGACAATAAACTATCCTTATATAAAAGTTTTAAAAATAAATTATCTTAAAATTATCAATTATGACCTTCAATTGTTCTTTTTTGTATTATTGACTCTATTCAAGCCACACTGAGTGGTCAAAAACAAAAGAACAAAGCAGCGAAAATATCTACCACTTTAGACTAAAATTTGGAATAAAAAGCATATGGTTCTTTCCATATACCCTCAAAGTTTTATTCATTTTTGAGAGTCAGGATACGGAAACTTCCCTTGTTAGTAAGAAAATCATACTATTTACCATTTGAGATTTTCGCATTTTTCACACATATTTATCTATTCGCGTTAAAACCCGTTTAAATAGATAAATAAATGTGAGAAAATCATACTATTATTAAACAAATATAAAGTATGAAATTTAAAAACTAATATAAAATTTTCAGACACTGAGCTACCAAAAGCAACGAGCACATCTGCGCTCAGTGGCGCGGGAATGCTACGCCTGTTCAACAAGGTCGGCGAGACCGTCAACAAGATCACTTATAGGATGGATGAGTCCGATCCGGTAAGTTTTTGTTACTTTATTCATGACCATTTGACTTTGTTTACATGTGACCTTGTTTGAGTATAATGTTTTATTGAGTTATTTTATTACAATAGTGTCAGCACTTTGATATCACTTACAGGGTTGATTGTTAGATTGTAGCGTTTATAATGATTTTATAATTAATTTAATGCAACACAAAAAGAAAATAGTGAAATGACCTGATGTGGAAAGTTTATTGTGGATTCACTTCAAATTATCTAATTAAATGACTACATGTCACAAGTCACCGCATCCGGCCAACACTGTTCAAGACGCCTTTTTGCGTTTTGGCTTTTCACCTTGTTTCAGCAGTAAAAAATATCTATTTTTAACATCTTGCATCAGTAATTATTAATTTGATAATCATAAAAACATATTTTAATTTTTCATGAAACAAGGGCATAAACAGAATAATAATTACAGTTATTAATGTTTATTAATGCCTGTCTATTAACGCAAACCCTGATATCCTGAGGATGGTGTACTTCACCTTGTGTCAGCCGACTATCACCTACTGTATTGGGGCCTGGGGATCCGCAGTTAAAACCACTTAATAAATTTAGAACGCGCACAGCGGGCTCTTTTAAAGAGAAAGCCCTATCACTATCCTACAAATCAACTTTATTTGGATAGTGACTTGATAGAGTGCGACAATTATCCATAATGGCGATTATCCTTAGATACCACAGAAATGCACTATATAATTAGAGTAGAATGAACTAGTCCTCACGACCCAGGGAATGCTAGAGTTTACCTTGTTTTTGTAAAACTGTGCCTTATGTAATGTTTAAATAAATACTTATCTTATGTTTGAACAAAAGATAAATGATTTTGCTTATAATTATACTAAAAACTTTTATAAAACTACCTGTAAATTCTGGCTCCAACTATATGAAGACAAATTATCAAATAACATATGTAATTATTTATTTTTTAACCACCTTAATGTTTAAAGATTATTTCTTTATATTACTGCTAATTAAATAATGCTGGTTGCCCATCTTTGTATTCGAAGAAATTATGAGTAAAAAACAAACATCCAATCACACTTTCAGAGCTCATTACTCATTCCTTGTGACCTATTTTATGTTATATACAGTCTCTAAGCGGTCAGTCACGGTTTAAAATACGAAGATCACCGGCGGGCATTATTTAATTAGAAGTACTGTATAATAATGTCATTTTTTTAAAATTAGTAACAATTTTACTCATTCTGTCTGTGATTAATTAACTTAGGCTTGTATTTAAACGAGCAGAAAAAAAAACTAAATGGGAAAGAAATCGTGATTAACGAAACAAACCATTTTTTAATAAGTAACTGAAATAAATAATTTTTATTTAATAAAAATGACATTTTTCAAAATCAAGGTGTCTCTCGGGACTCCCTATACCTTTATTGTCACCAGAAAATCTAAAACTAACCCACGGTTAAATTTTCTGCCGTAGATTACTGCCCATTCAGTATTTTCTGCTGCTAATTTAATTATTTCTCATTAATTTAGACGTAGTCGATGACAATAATGCACGCTCTGTACGTTTTCAGTGGTTTGAGGAGCGTTTCTCGCGCATCGACGCGCTGGAAACGTGCCTGCGCCGTCTGGTAGCCGCGTGCGAGACGCTGGTGGGCGAGCGCCGCGAGCTGGCGGCACGCGCGCACGAGGCGGCGCGCGCCGCCGCCGCGCTCTCGGGCGCCGACCCGCACGCGCCGCTGTCGCGAGCGCTCTCGCACGCCGCTGACCTACATGAGAAGGTAACATATTATTTATTACTCCACCAATTACTCCGATGACGTCATAGAGAGGCAGTAGCATATCAATAAATTGTAATAAGTTTTTTTTATTCTGATGAGTTTTTTTAAAGAAATATAACATCATGATGTTATACTATTTATACATGTAGTATCGGAGTCGAAAATAAAGCTTTTCAAGTTAAAATCACCTTTATAATTACTAGAAACTAATTTTTACACAGAGCGTCGTATAATGAAAACTGTCACGCCCGCCATTCGTCGTCTGACCCCTTTTTTTTACACTCGATCCATTCACTTACATCTCTACATTCATAGTTCATTCAGTTGCAATCGTTCCTCATCCAATCCACAATACTACATACATATCTATATTTATTATTTATTCATTATCATTAATCATGAAATTTCACTAAAAAGCGAGCTTAATGGCATTCTCTACTTACCAACATTTGGGTTGATCAGAGAGATACATTGAGAGGTTATTATTGTTATTTCACAGACATTGATAGAACTTTAGTTTCTTTTTGGAGTAAGCATCTGGAAATAATCAAATATATATTATTTAAAACATGTGTAGAACACACACCATCATCTTCAGTAAGATTTTTTTCTCGTTGCAAATTCTAAATGGCAAACTTAGATACGGATCATGGACAATCAATTAATTCTGTACTAGATTATACATTCCATTATTATTTTGCTCCTGGCGAATAATCGACATTGGAATGAATAATTGAACTACGTCCATATTCGCCGTTTGCTATTATAGCCTCGACTAAACTATTTAAGTAACCATCGTTAATCCTCGTCACTATTATAGTACAATAGTAATATTAACAATACTCATTACTATTTTGTTCAGATTGAACACTTAAGAGTGGAGCAATCGAACACAGACTTCTACGTGTTGACTGAACATTTCAAGGACTACCTCGGTCTTATCGGCGCTATCAAAGATGTTTTCCATGAAAGAGTCAAGGTACGTATTTATACCACTATAAGCATTTTTTTATGATTCTTCAGCTGTATATTATCTGGTTGCACTATCCAAGTTACACAATTACCATCTTTCCAGATCCGGTTGTTAAAAATGCAAATAAAGTCAAATCAAGCTATAGCTTAGACAATTATACTCGCATGAGCTCTGTGACATCTTATGGAAAGCGACTTGTTTAAGACCCTCAATCGATAAATAATTTTGACACTAAAATCTAACCAATGAAATGTGACACTAAATATTTGAAATTTATTACATAGCCATTTTAATTGACAATTGAATTTGTAGTAGGTATATATATCATCTTGTAATACCCGTTTGTAACGAAGTCACGATATTAAATTATTGACCCACTAACTTTTATTCTTAACTAGCTGACCTGACAGACGTTTTCCTGTCCAAATTTCAATCAATTTCAATAAAAAAGTCATAATTTCAAATTTCAATACCTAAATATTTTTTTTTCCTGAAAATTTTCCAGGACCATAACATACAAAACAAAAAAAGAATTACGCATATCCATCGTTCGAATCGTGAGTTATGGTCTTGAGTTCATACAAAAATCACTTTCACTTTCTAGAAAAAAGCACTTTCAGTTATTTTCGAATTTTCCAATTTTCGGAACCTTATTCGGAATATTACGAATATTTTTGATGCGCTTACCAACAACAGCATTTAATTATTATTTATATATTGTAGATTTGACAGTATTAAACAAACATTGACAACATAATAATATAAATAATTCAATGATATTACGTCACAGTCCGTATCAAACATGGCAATATTATAACACGGCAAAATTAAGAATAAGGGATAGTAGCTCAACGATTATTTCTTCCGACTGCACCATATTCATACTTAGCCTTCCTTATTATTATATGTATCTATTTTTTATGGGTTTGTCAAACACCTCATTAAATTGCAGGTGTTCCAAAACTGGCAACACGCTCAAATGCAGCTGACAAAACGGAGAGAGAACAAAGCAAAAGCGGAACTAGCCAACCGCTTCGATAAGATCGGTCAAGCATCCAATGAGATTATTGAAGTAAGTTTGTAATTATCAGTGTTTATATTGCAAGTTACACCTGAATTGACCTTACATTTTCTGTAGAAAAAGGTGGCAGATGAGTAGACAGACCACGTGGTGGTAAGTGGTACATGACTACATCAGTCCAAAATGACAGACATTGGCACCAGGCTTGCCAACTTTCCAGTTTCCCGCTACCCCAGACAGAAGCGGGTGAAGGGTTGTTTATTGTTTGTTTTAAAATTGTTGTCAATTGGCGTCATAGAATAAAAAAAAATCTTTGAAAACGAAAAATTAAGTATCTTTGGAATAACAGTCACAAAAATTATTTGCCTTAAAGGAATTTTATTTACTTAATTTAAAGGAAGAATATTTGCTAGGTGTGTGGAACAAGAACTATTTTCGTGTAATCTTTAAAATTTGCGATTAAACCGGACAATTTAAGTCTCGTCGCATGTATAGAACCGTACACTGACAAAGCGTGTCAAATCCCTACTATGATTGTATTTGTAGTGGGAAGCAAAAGTGGAGCGCGGTCAGCAAGAGTTCGACACGATTTCTCGCGTGATCAAGAAGGAGTTAGAGCGATGGGACGAGGTGCGGCTCACCGAGCTGCGCACCGCCTTACTGCGGTATCTCGACGACCACATGAAGCACCAGGCGCAGGTGACGACACACTTGCACGCACACTAACGCATCGCAGCGTCCTACCCAGCTAGGACAAAAATCCTAGGAGGGCAGCGCATTGCAATGCGTTGCGTTGAGCAATTACGTCGCGTTGCAGACGCGTTATCCTACGTGAGAGTTGTGGACACATGATCGCTATCAGTACTATTCAAATTTTAATATAACAACATAAAATTTGTCGCTTACTACTTAGTCATTTATATTTAGCAAGGCGCACTATAAGTCGTACACAGACTCCCGTCACTCGCCACAACACTAGACGTACGGCTCACGTAGGACACACGCGTACGCAACGAATGTTTGATATATTCACGCGTCGCTTCGCGCCGCCCAGCTAGGACAACGAATCACACTCCTACTATAATGCACACGCAAGCGCTTGCGCGCGCACACTCGCACGTACACATATTACATATATTATTACACTCCATATGTTAGTAAAAAAAAAGAAAATGAGTTACAACCTTAGATGCCGAGTTGCAGTATTGCCGACGTGTAGCTCCATGATACATGCCAACATCAGTCCAGAATGACAAACGTTGGCACGTCCCCGGATGCTGCGCTGCCTACCTTTGCAGATTAGGGAATGGATTGGGAGAAAGGCTTTTGAAAATGTAGAGGAATGGGATGGGAATGAAAGATGCCAGATGATAATAACGACGATAATGTTGCAGTTGTCCATGGGCGGCGGTAGCCACTCACTTGCCACTGACACTTGTCGCCCATGAACATCCGCAATATATAGGCTTACTTCAGTCCAGAGTGACAAACGTTGCCACGTCACTGGATGCGCTGTCCATCATGGAGATTTAGGAATGGATTTGGAAAATTGAGAGGGATGATAGGATGAGATGAGAATGAGCTGTGGCATATGTCACTCACCCCCGTAACATGTACAATTGGGCGGTGATAATGTTGAGCACTTCAAAGTTTAACATTACAAAAACATAAGGGCGATTTACCACTTAGAAATATAAATTGTATATTTATATTTAGAACTTTATTATCTTCTTTCAAACGAATTAAACAGGAAATTATTCAACATTTTCACGAGTCCCACCGTACACATTGGGAAAATGGATAAAGTGGGTAATATGTTACATTTCCGTAAACATATATCTCCTTACAACACCACGCTTGCCAAGTGAATTGGCGAGTCCACTCTGAGGTGGTGTAGTTCCTCAGGGCTTATGATGCCCTAATCGCCCTTCACCCCGCGGGAAGAGATGGGGTCGTTCTGTTCTAAAGCCAGCCGACGTCAATTTATACGTGTTCAGGACCCATGTATTTAATAGATAAAAACTACTACATAAATAAAGGAAACGACACAATATTTCAGGCGATCCGTTACTGGGATGCGTTTTTGCCGGAAGCTCGCGCTATTAAATGAGTGGGGGACCGGTGGCGTCGCTGCCACTGCTAAAGCGCCGACCACGTACCGCGAACATGTTCACTTTATATACTTGACACGCGTTGGCAGACGGTTACACTATCAGTAAATAATGACAATAATTACAAATCACGAGATATTCAATATATAAAAGCTCACTTTTAAAGCTTGAACTAGGTGACTTGGTATGTGTCAAATGTTACATGTCAATTTTAAATATCCGCCCCCCTTTATAGTTCTGGTACGGGTGAGTGTTTGTACGTGTAAAAAGAGACCTTATAACCTTCACAATACGCCTTTAAATATATTGACGAGAAAATCACTTTTCGCCTACGGACGCTATTCACAAGCAATGTTGAAGCGTTCGTAGCTCACAAGAATATAGTTCCTATGAAACAAACGCACCTTTAAAACAGCAGGTTCTAACAGGTTGTAGTTCCTATTTCCCTTACTTATTAACTCTTTTTTAAAATCCACTCTTAAACCTTCGACCATACATCCGGGTACGCGGCAACTTTTATTACTTTTGACTGGTGTTGCCGTGTGTCTAGGATGTCGCAGGGCTACAGTATTTACTCAGCGACTGTCTGCTCGTCTTACTCCTTTCCATAAAAAAGAATCTAACATTCACAATCAATCAATAAGGGGGCAGGTAATTTTTAGCAGAGGGGTGTTTAGAATCATGTACCAATTTACCTATATCTGACATAGAAAACAGTTTTTTTATACCTTGTATGTTACATGATGATATTGTCATTATCTACTAATAGTCTATCCCCTACCATTGATACAAAAACGAATCGAATTGGTGTCGGATTTTAAAGCGAGACAATAATATTCTGCAAAATCCGTGTTGTAAAATGATGTCATGTGGCAAAATTAGTAATCTTAGGGCTTTTTTCACCACCTTCTGATAAGGTATCGGGAGATATCAGAAAGTTAGTATCAGCTATCTGTCAGATTGCTAACAATTACTTATCAGGTCGTTATATGTTTGCAAATAGTGTGATCGCGTTTATATCAAAAGTTTGTCTATATAAAGATTGTGGGTTAACACAAAATAAGTATTGTATTAGTCAACCAAGTATTGCATTAGTCATTCAAGTATTGTATTAGTCAACCCAGCCATTACACGAATACAAACTTGTTTGCGTTTGTATACGAGTTACAAGTTTAACTTTAACGTGTAATCACCTGTACTAACTTTAAAAAAAAAAGTTTGTAGTACGTTATGTTTGCCGTTAGTACCACTTAACTGCCTATTGTATACATAGTGATAGTGAGCTGTAAAGAACTGTGGTTTTGCTTGAACACTCCATTGGCATACTAACACTAAGGCGTACTAATACAGTAAGTAGTAACACAGAAAATTTACTCTCTAATAGCAACTGTAAATACCTTCCAAAATTCTTTCATACTAATACGCTTTCCACTCGAACTGAATTAAATCTTAAATGTAATTTGAGAGTGGTCATATTTCTTTGAAGTTGCCTTTTTAAAGATACTGCACCCGGTTTGATAATTTATATCGGTGGGTAGGTAGTAAGTACATACATAAAGCACGCGCCACATGCGCGTGAGTCATTTGGAACTATCGCCAATTGGCTGATTAAAAAGACTTAGCTCTGACCAGTTCGTCGCTATTACACTGTTAATGATGTTTTATAATATTTCACTCGTTCGTTAATAAAAATCCTCAATAGAATTATAAAAAAAAGAAATACCCATGAAATATGATCAGAGATCGTTGATAATCACATAGCGTCATTAGACCAATTTCTAACCAATTAGTTTAACGAACCAACCCTAGTAAAATTATTCTTGACTCTGTACAAAAAATAGTATAGACTGGAATGCGATCATAGCGTTTGTAAACATTAGAAAAATGCTATAGCCATTGATGCAGCCGCGTGATGTTATTTTATTACTTGTATTTTACGAAAACCAAATAAAGATAATTTTATTGTTGTCTCATTTCAACATCTGGAAAATTCAATTCGTTGCAAGTTTCGGAAATTACGTTCCGGATCAAATCTGGGCTTGCCTGTATTTTCTTTCGTTTTGCGGGATCTTGTCTTTGCTTGTCTTTAAAAGACCCAAACTTGTAGTACAATCACCTTTTTATTTACATGATTAAATAACCATACTTTTGAATTTCAAGTATTCCTTTGAAATACGGAAAATTAAATACAATGATATGCTTGTATAATGAATCGTTTTACTAAAATTTGGTGCTAATTCTATTGAATATTGCTTGTTAGCGCTTAGCCAAACGGAAGAATTGGGGAGGCGACGACGGTTCCTCAATGACACAAAAGATTTCGAACTATTTGACACTTTTTTTTTCTAATTCTGTTTACACTACAGGCAATAAATAAAGTCCAGCAAAGGCAAAACTCCCAGTGTACCTTATATGGTGTGTACAGAATGCATGAATAATAACAAACTAAAGACTTTGTGCCAACTTCAACTGATTAATAGAAATATCAAATATGTCCCATAGAGAATTATGAGAATGTGCTCGCATTCGACTTCTGTATACGCATTCTGTACACAATAAATTATTATGTAAGCTAAGATGGCGCTAGTAAATAAATTATTTGCACTTCAATGCAAATCTGGATCCTGTTTTATCACACCAATATTTAACTTTAATAATTATAAGGAAGATTAAAGCTGTTACTCGTTTGTTGGCCTAAAAATAAGCTCGTCTTAATAATAATTCGCGGTTAAAACACGACACATGCAAAACGCAAATGTGTTTTATAACACATTTTGCACGGACAGTTTTATGCAACACGCTATAGACATAAAGCACGAATAAAATAAAATCGTTACGTAATCTTCAATGAGCTATGCTAATCAATATGCTTATATAGAAAAGTGCAATATTATTGCACTATATCTGCTTTGAATAAAGTTTAAAATTTCCGAGATAATCGCCGTTGTATTAAAATAAATTCATACGTATCAATGACCGTCCGCATGTGTCCTCTTCAGTGCAAAACATTTTAAATTTTATTCATAATAAAATGCAATGTTCAGTAACTGCGACTCTCTTTGCTACGATAAGCGCAAGTGTCCTGTAATTGTTCGGAAAAGGTTATCAGTTTAATAAGTCTAACAACGAGTGACCTGCAACTCATTGTACCTACCTATATAATATATATACACATTAAGACACTATTTTTAATCATATTTTTGATTTCATAATGTACCAATATAACAGCACCAAGTATCAGACTTGCGCAAAACAGTGCTTTTAAAAGTAATGCCATATGACAGTACATTTGGTACCGAGTACTATTACATGTGATCATGACACTAAACATCACACATCACCTGAGCTGTCCGTGCCCCGCGCACTCGCCATTACTCCTAGCATCGTTGCACGATTTCGTTTCGAATGACATGCAATGCTCGCGTGTAATGACACTGTTAGTTAAATGATATGAGAGATGAGAACATATGTTGTAAATAATGATCATTCGTTTTAACGTATTATAATTTATTTCATAATAACGAATTTAATAGATTATATATTTAAAATCATTAAAGTGGGTCATTAGGCCTACATTTTATAAAGTTGATATCCCTTCATACTTAACCCAATTTTTTAAATCACTTATTTCATTGCTTGTGTTTAGTATACCTTTCCGATAGGTCGGTCGGTCGTGAACGACCCAAGTCTAATTGCGCGACGCACGCGTCATGTTAGTGTAATGTGGGTGATGTTTAATTTGGTCGAGTAATGCGTACTGCTACAGTACGCGTTCGAGTGATATCACGCGTGATGTATCAATGGCATTACTTACACATGTCTACCAAGTATCATGAATAAAACCAGATAAATAATTGCGTGACAATTTACTGTTATCTTCCGTTACTGGCGACATTTTTCATTTAAGACTTACTTCATTACGTTTTACATATATTTATTTGCATAGATCAAATCTTCGCTAGCGCCTGTTTTAAGAATTTGTAATGTTTTCAAGATATTTGATTATAATAAAAACATAATTGTTTGCGTATAACTCATAAATGTTAAAGGATCTCTTGATGTTCATAAGTGGAAAAGAGAACAATAAATTAGTGAAAAATGTTTATATTATGTGTTAAATTGTTTTGTATTTGTATGAACGTAGATAACGTGTATTAATTCTAGTTTTTTTATCGGAACTGGAAAGTATGTTTCTGATACAATCAATTGGGAAATATGTAATGATACGCGACTGATACAGATTTCTCATTGAATCGTAACAGGTGTTAGGAGGGCCCTTAGACCCTTAGCACAATATTATTGAGTCGTGCCTCCCAAATGTGTTTCAATACACTCCCTAAACGATCAAAAAGATTGCGCAATCCGTATTCCGTTGATGCCTCATGCCTACTACATTATTGATGTCTCATGCCTACTACATTGTCTAGACATAAGACCGTTAAATTATGAGTCCAGTTTGTTGAAAGAACGAAATCTTATAATTCTTTTTAGTGTTGTGCCATCGGGGCGTGAGGTTCAGTGTAAAGGGGGTTCTTTCAACACAAAACGAGTGTTGTATTTACACACCACTTACCTCTCCATTCTATATAATGTAGTCAATGTACTTATGTCCAATATGTGGATAATGCAATTCTTTATCAGTGGCGTATCCAAACATCACACAACTTACCTACTTGCTATGATTTCTAGACTAGTATTGTCTGAAAAGTAAACTTTCTCATGGAAGTGATAAAAAAACGTTAGATAGAGTATACTTAAATTTTATATTCTTAAGTAAAAATGTTAATGTTGTATCCACTTTTGGGACAGTTATCCATGAAATTGTATGATATGGCTAAAATTAAGCAAATTAACTCTGTATAGCCGTATACTTATAATTGAGAATTTACACTTACACCACTATAGACTTTACGTGGTATTTTGAAGGCACCAAAACTATGAACAATAAGCCGTTAAAAAAAATTAAATTCCGTCTCTTTGGAGTACTGTCCCGAATATTACATTGTTATTTCGATGTTTATTTACTTTGATTATTAATATATTTAAATTTTGACCAGACTGAAAGCTCTAACACGACTTTTATTTCTTTGCTTTTCGCGTAATATTTTTTTTAATTAAGGTAATTCAGATTTTGTTAATTCCATGTATATTTTTAGTCATTTGTTTTATATTTACTATAGGAATATTAGGTATTGAATATTAGAAATTGTATTCCAAAAATAATGTATATATCTTAGATATCGATATTAGGTAGTATGTATCCCTTATTTTTTATATTGCCAAATATATTTAGTGGTATATCAATGTATTGGAAAAGATGAATGATTATAAATAAAATATATAATGTTGATTTCTCATTCAATGTATGGGTGTTTGTTTTGATGTAAGGTAATGTGGCGAGAATGCAGGGAAATGGTAAAAACATGTTCAGCGTTAGTTATTATTAATTATAAGTTATAAATATAGATTGTTCTGAATACGCGCATTTCATACAAGGAATAAAGTCAGTCAGAAATAGTTTTATTTGAGTTAAGAAATACCTATACGAACGTAATTTAATGTGTAATCGAAAAATATATAATTTTTAATAACGCCTGTTTTACTTCTATACGCTCGAACGATTAAACATGTGTACGTACTGAGATTGTTTTGCTAGAATTGTTGCTAGTCATTAATTAATTAATCTACGGATGATTCGAAAAGTCCTAATCAGATAACGGTGGGATTTTCCAATAATGAAGACTATGGATAAGGGGCAGCGTTTATTAAAAAAGATCCTTTTACTTTGTATTTAAATACAGTAGAAAGGTTTATAGTTATTAACAGAAATTTACCTATTATAGCACATACACTGCCGAGAATATAGCCTGACCACAGCCACTTTAACGTGCTGATCCTAAACGAGACAATAAAATAAGTACCGGTGCCTTCCATTGGAAGTGCGGTGCGGGAGGCGCTCCGCATATGGACCGACCACTCGAACAAGTTCGCTGATGGTGGCTGGATGAGAAGAGCCGAAGATCGAGTGTGAAAACGAACTTTGGGGGCCTGTATCCAGCTGTGCAGACGCATATGTTGATGGTATCGTATGGTATAAATCTGTACACTTATTATAAGTTACACACACACTATACTGAAAAGTATGGTTAATCGAAAAACCCGCACTGGGCCCGCGCGGCGAATAAAGGCCCAAAACTCCGCCGTGGATACAAAGGGAGCTCAGTGCACTGTCTCATAGGCTGATATCATGGATATGATTAGCTTATGACCGATATCGATTGTTCAATCATCAAAAATCTGTAGTGATTGTTAATTTATAACCAGTGTATCTAATTATTGTTATTACAGCAAACAATATAGGACAATTCGTTCTATACAGCAGAATGGTAAAAATATAGTAAAGGCGAAAAACAAATATGAAAGTGCACTCAATTCCTGTCTAACACTGTTTAAATACTAAGGTAAATCGAATATTCACTTTAACATCAGTCATTCTTAACGAAGATCCAAAATAATCTTTAAGCAGGTATGATTAATTTTAAATCTGAATGAAAGATACGTGGACAAATCAGGCACACTTGATAAGCCATTATTTATCGTTTTAATCGTTAACTGGCCGCCTATATAAAGTACGTTTTTGTTATCAGATATAACATTGTGTTCAGCAATAGAACTGTTAGGTAAGAATCTATTTTATTTGTGTCTATAAATGCTAAGGTAATGCGTAATTCTTCCATTTCTAAATAGTTTTAAATTTACTAATCAAAATCAGTTTTGTTTAAAAGAGAATAGTATTTGTGAAATTACTTAAGTTCACTTTTAGTCTGTAACGATGGGGCCATATTAAGAAATTGGAAGTCTGTAAGCCTAACTTGTTTCCGCTATTTTATCTACAAAGGATATAGATGAAATAATAATATTAACGATAAAAATATTTCATTTCCGTATTAAAGAAAAATATTAAGACATGACGCAATTTCAATATTTTATCACTTATCTCTAATTAAGATCTTTTTTGACAGCAACATGAAACTGCTCATCGCACTCGCTTTCCTCGCTGTGGCCTCCGCCGGTCCTCAGGGCGTCAGGCTGCCAGAACCTGTCATGCCCCTTGTGGAAGCCAGCTCCGCAATCAAAGAGGCTGTTATGATTGTAGAAGCTTTAGAAGCGGTTGGTGCCCCAATCCCTGAAGCTCCTGTTAACGTCCCGGCTGATCGCGTGCTCGTTGTCGATGCCTTTGTCAGCGATGTAGATGTTGCCCCTTCAGCTGACCTCCGAGAGATTGCTCCCGAAACCGTTAAAGTGGTCGACGTCCCCGTCGAAAGCCAGGCTGCCGAGGCAGTTCAAATTGCTGATGCTCCTGCATTAATCGCGCCCTCAGAGCTGGAAACCATCAGACTAGTAAATGTGCCCAAGGAAGCTGTAAAAGTGGTGGACTTGTCACCCCAGTACGACAACCCAATGCTGCGTTCCAACTAATTTCTTATTTATATACCGAACAAATAGTCATTAACAATCTAGTTTATGTAAATAATTAAACTTTTGCAAAATTATACTATTGTTATTTTTTAATCACCTCATTATTTCATAATTACCAGGTTATTTTAGCCAATTTTGAGGTGAATTTAATAAGGCGAACAACCATCTTATAACAGAGTTATTGTCATAGGACCTACCCTCGATGCACTTACGAGTGTCTAGATTTTTTATGAACTAAAAAAAACTAGAAAAAAAATATAAAAAGTAGGTAGCATTCCAGAATAAAAAAGTACTTTAAAAAAAATTTTATTGCTCTAATCCTACAAAAATACTATTGTACATAAAACTAAACTTATTTTAAAACATAATCCGATGGGTAATCCATGACTTTAGGATATTTCTTCACCTCTGTTTCTGGTATATGGTCAAGTCTTGTAGGTACTAAGCGCAATTGACGAATTTGGTTGGTTACATTTTGCATGACATCCCCTGGGACATTTTCTCCAGGGTATATGAACAATCGCTCCATTGTATGACGTCTTTGAAGATTGCCTTTTAGTGCTCTGTATACCGCTTTTCTGATAATCTGTAATAGATTTTTATTTAAATATAGCTATTATTTAATTTATTTGTATAAAACTTATTTAAAAAACACTATCTAGACTAGCCATAAATATTGTTACAAAGAAAACATTGATACTTTTTTTACATTGCCATTTAATTTGGTAAGCATTTTGAAAATATAATGTTTATTCGAAATGGTCACCAGTATACTTTTATACAATCTTACAAACGTTTTCGATACGAAAATTGGCAAATGCCACCCTTATGGAATGTTTTAGGGATTCAATATTATCATGGCATTTAGAGCACGCCATGTTCTCTAAAACAGACCATAAATCATAATCGAGCGGATTAAGATCGGCACTAGACAACGGCCAGTCTTCAGCTCCAATGAAGTCTGGAATATTCCTTTCTAGACATGCCAGTATTGAGCGAGCCTTATGACCTGGTGCTGAGTCTTGCTGCAAGAACCCATTCTCGGTTATGGAACAAGGTGTTGTTAAGAGGCTTTACGGCGTTAAGAATTGTATCTTAATACACTTGAGCTGACGTTTTAATACCTTTTTCACAAAAATATGATTCAGTCACTCCTTGATAGCTAACACCCCATCAGACCATCACTGAAGCGGATAATGGCCATGTTGCACCCTATTGACCGATTGAGCAACTCAGCTTCTCTAGCATTATGAGTATAAACTCTATCATTCTGCTTGTTAAAATGTTCCTCAATGGTGAACATTTTCTCATCCGTAAATAAGATTTGTCTGTGAGCTCCCTTTGCATACCGCCCAAAACAGTTGTTTTAATTTGTCAACCCTATTTTACTCATACTTTAAATTATCAGTTAAGAAATGACGAGTACGTCTTTTGTAAGCAGGACTTCCTAAATCATCGTGATAAGTTCTAGCTGCTATATTCATGTCTGGATAAAATCTTTTGCTTCCGGTCAAGATTTATATTCATACATGTGAGATTATCCGAGAAAAGGAATGTCAGTCCAAGATACTGGGACTTTAGTGGAATTGCAACAATTTTATATTATAGTTTTGTCTTTTGAGTGAGTTACGTAGATGATATACAGATATAATAAAAGTGGTGGTGAACTAGATAAAAACTGATTCACATGAGATAGACTAGCTCATTTCTATCTCTCACGATTTTTGCTTTGCGAGATTGCTTTGATATATTATTAAATAGGATATAATTAATTCTATACTAACCATTGTAGGATCCTTATTGTGGAGCTCCCAAGCTAAAGTCCAAGTAGCGCCTCCAGGATACCCAGTGTGATGGAAATAAGCTCTTTTTCTCCAATCGTCTCCGCGTAAGGCGATCTCTCGACTGTTGATGCAGACTACTACATCTCCACAATCATTCATTGGATGGTATATGGGTTTATGTAACCCTATCAAGTATTTCTTTATGAGATCGGCTGAATGGTAAGGATCTTGCCATTTGCAATCAAACACATGCCAGGTTCGTGCAAAAGTCGCCCATTGCTGGAAATTATAAGTAGATTCCTATTAATTTTGAGGTTAGAGATTGAGATGAAGTAGGTAACAGCGCAATGGCATAATAATTACCTGCACTCTCTTTGCAGCACACATTTTTCGAAACTTATTAGAAATCGGCTAAAAATCTTTATATTTTATTTTGAAGTTATTTGTATAGGTTGACAAATGATATTCGCATGACAGTACAATATATTTTTTAAGTTTTGGCCTGGATACTAGTTCTTTACACAACCTATTCACAAAAATAATTATTTAAAATAATTTTCTTCTAAACTTTTCACCACAATCTTTCAAGTCGTGGTATTTGAGGCCAGACCATTCCTTAAAGTCGTCCACCTTACCGGTGGTACTAGTTTGTATTTGCCCTTTATTACTACTGACCAGCCTGATAGTATCACGGAAAATTTGTTTTACTTTACTTTTAATTTACTGTTAGCAATATTTATTTTCGACCGGGCAGCGCTAGGCCCAGGTGGTCGCTTGCGAATATGCTTAACCCTAGAAAGATAATCATATTGCGATGTACGTAAAAGATAATCATGGGTAAAATTGACGCATGAGTTTTAACTAGCTGTAATGTTATATTTTTATTATTGATTCTAATAAACCAATCGGTATTACTTTTCTACACACATGAAATAATAAATACCACAATTTATGTAATTTTATTCATTTTTTATATAAAAAAATAACATTTCTTTTAAACTCTTCATTAATCAACAAAACACAGACAATTTTTCTTTTATCATAAATCTTTTTTTTTACCAATAATCAACCATTTTAACTTGTATACTAAGTAATTAAGACAGTAACTATTATATAGGAACATATAGTTATTTATAAATAAGTCAGATATAGCTTTGGCACATATCAATATTTATGCTCTCGACAAATAACTTTTTTGCATGTATTGCACGATGCATTTGCCTTTCGCCTTATTTTAGAGGGGCAATATGTACAGTAAGTACGTTTCTTCGATATTGGCTCTCCTGTATTGTCTTCTGATGAATTAGAGACATCTTTTGGCAACATATTAGAGATATTCCGCAAATATCTCTTCAAAGTAGGGGCTTCTAATCGCTTGCTCATAAACGGCGATGTTAGAGCCATGCTAAGGTTTTACATAAAATTTTTGCGACATTGGGCCTTATCACCTTTACTGAAAACATTGTGGCTATATATAATATAAGCATTTTTCATGCAATGTTTATCATTCCATAAAATAAAGCCATAGGCCATCTATTAGTTTTCCTATTAAAGGACATCAGTATTACGTCATTACCAGGATTCCAATCAAAGCGTGGATTTCATCTTCATTCGTGTCACAGAATGTAGCACCAGTCATAGATTCCCGTCGTCTCAAAGATATTTCGGCATTAGTCCATCTTACGATTTCGGAAATTATTGCATCAGTAATAAAAATATTGAAGAATAAGACAGGATCATATAGGTTACGGCACATACGTTGCGGCCCCCTTTGAGACCTAACAAGATTTAGTACTGAGACTCAGCCACGCCTTGTTGACTTCGAAGTCGACTAGCAATGCCTATTCTTACCTCTAATAGTTCGCCGTGGCAAACTTATCATTCGATGAGAAGCCGATGAAGAAACCGTTGAAGAAGCCGGTTGTTCAATACTTTCTTCGCCAATGGGTTCGTTTCCACTGGACTTCGTCGGCTCTTCTCTCAGCTCATCTATAAAAGCTTCTTCTATGTCGCTCTGCACGTCATCTTCACTCTCGTTGTTTTCAACCTCCCAATCAGTGTCTTCACAGGTGAGCTTGCTATCACTTTCTAAAAGAGCGGCCAGGATACGGTCTTCCTCTAAATTTCGACTCCCCACTATAACGTTGTTGGGTCAGGATATCTATAAAATATAACAGCAATAGCAATATAACATAACAACAACTAACAAATTAAAAAACATCACGAATAATCATCTAAGATAAAATCTTAAAAGTCACATAAAAGATAATCATGCGTCATTTTGACTCACAGAGTCGTTATATTTCAAAAATGGTGACACTGACCTCAGTAACGCGGCCACCTCATGGAAGCTCCAAGCGACAAGTGAGATGTCCGAAATACACGGCGACGGATTCGCACTATTTAGAAAGAGAGAGCAATATTTCGAACACGCATGCGTCAATTTTACGCAATCTATCTTTCTAGGGTTAACATATTTCCGTTCGTCAACGAGCATTGGAAAGGGTGCGTGTGCGTACCCTTTCCAGGGCCGTCTTAAGTCTATTCTGCGCCGGGGTGCGGGACTCAGCCTGCGCCCTCGTTTTTTTTTTACACTGCAGCGTGGCACGCGACCGACGACACACTACAGTATGAAAGGGGTCCTAGTCAACCAAGAAAACACAATACACGTAATTTTGATAATTTATTTATTTATTACTCTAAAAAACAAAATTAAACTTAAAACTTCGATTACTAAATATCTATTTATTACATGTACATACACATACATCAAACAAACTCAATTTTTCTTGCTTTTGAGTTGGCAAAGATTTTAATTAAATCATTTATTTTTATATCAATTTTGGATTCTATACTTATTATAATGGCTAAGTTTATCAGTCTGTCTTGGGTCATGGTTGAACGAAGATAATTTTTTATTAATTTTAATTTTGAAAAGGATCTTTCACCTTCTGCTACTGTAACAGGCAGTGTTAAATATATACGCAGAGCTGTTGAGATATTGGGAAATGAAGAAATTAAATTATTAGAATATATATAGCTTAAAATATCAGTGGGAGTACTTGTTGATGCATTGGGAAAAAATATTGGCAACAATTCTAATTCATTATATAAATCCTCCCCGTCAATATCAAATCTATTTTTAAATGTTAGTTTTTCTTGGAGCCGATAACACTGAGATTTTTTTTCATGCATCTCTAATTTATTCCAGCATTCAATGTTTTGGAAGAGTGAAAAAACTGAATTGTGTTCCGTCAGCAAATCGAATCTCTCATTTAATTTCGAGATAGCAGTGTCCAGTAGAAAAAAATAAAAACATACTTTAAATTTGTTGGTTGGGTCTAAAATGGGCTCATCTACAGCCTCGTAATCAAAATGTCTTTTTCGGGGACGTGGACGAGCAGTTTCTTTAAATTCTGTTTCGCATTCTAATTCTTCAGCAATTAATTTTGCATCAGATAACAACTGTTCAAACGCGCTATCGGTGCGGTATTTCTCCAAATCTTTTTTAACCAGATTAATCATTTTGGTAGCTTCTGAAATAATTACGTCCGATTTTTGCAAATTTTTGCTTACAATATTAATTTTTAGTAAAATATTGTACCATATAACTACTGAACATATAAATCTATAAGATTTTAATTTGGCTATTAATGAACTCGCTATGTTTTTTGTGTCGCTGTCATACTTGTTATTTGTAAAAATATAGTATAATGCATCGTAAATTTTATCCATGTTAAAACGGAGTGCTCTAAGAGCATCAAATCTACTTTCCCAACGCGTATTTGAAAGAGGTTTTAATGTCAAAGTAGGTATCTGTTTCATAATTACATCCCAGCGTGATGTGGATGCTGAAAAAAATGCATAGATTTCTTGGACAATACAGAAAAAGTTTGTAATTTCCAATGAGCTTTTAGCGGCGTCATTTACTACTAAATTAAGGGAGTGAGCAGCACACGGTACGTAAAAAGCACGAGGATTCATGTCCAATATTTTTTTTTTGGAGGCCTATATTTTTCCTCCTCATATTGGCCCCATTATCATATCCTTGGCCTCGCAAATCATCTAATTCAATATCGCATGATTTTAAGAAATCTAACAAATATGTCGCCAACCCTTGTCCGGTACTATCAGTTACAGGTAAAAAACCTAAAAAATGTTCTCGTACCTCAGCGCGTTTTGTCGATGGATTTAAATAAATAAACCTCACAATAACAGTAAGTTGTTCTTGGTGTGAAATATCAGGTGTGCAATCTAGAATTACAGAGTAGTATTTACATTGCTTCAGAAGACTAATTATAGTCGTTTTAATTTTTTCAGCAATTATACTAATCAGTTCATTTTGAATGTTATGACCAAGATAATGTGGCATGCGATGCTGAGCTCTTTGAATTCGAGCAATGTGTTCTGATAGTGTACTATCAAAATTAGATATACTCTCCACCAACTTTAAAAAATTACCATTATTTGGGTCATACAACTTCTCGGTTGTGCCCCTAAATGCTATATTTTGACCTGCCAAAAATTTTATAATTTCGATTATCCTTTCCAAAACTGCCGTCCACCTCTTTCTTTCGCGGTCTATTTCAGTTTGATTTACCGAGTCTACTGTTTGCCCTTTCAATAAGTCATTTTTTAGATCCAAATATTTTTTTAAAGAACATATATGCCCTGAACTTTTTTCATGTCGTTCTATATTTCTCGACAAATGCCCCCAGTCTGTGTAACCAGTGGGGGCATTAAATGCAGTGACATTATTATTAAAAAGCTTACAGTGAAAACAAAATACAGAATCAGTAGATGTGGAATATACAAGCCAAACTCGATGAATAATTTCGTTGTTTTGTAACTTTTTACTGTAATATGTATCTGAAAACGACCTCATGTTACTATCTGAAGGATAGTTGTTTTTTTTTATCTGAATCGGTCCACGTTCTGTTAAAAATAATCTTAAATTATCGGGTATTACTTGCGGCCAGAGAGCAGGATCATTCTCTTCCAAGTTGACTGTCTCTTCTAACTGTCGGGTGGATGTTGACGAAGATGTACCTAAAAAAACATAAGATAGTCAACAATTTGTGTAACCAAGTGTGGTAATAGGGCCATGCAATAATATTTTAGGACATTAAAAACAGCGCCTTAAAGTTAAGGCGGGCAATCGGGCATAGTCTAATCCGTTAGTCTGGGCGAGCGCGCTCAGTGTGTAATTGCCGAGGCGCTTACGCACGCTCTATGCGCAAACAGTAAGAAATTAAAATACTTTAGTTGCGATTGGCGGATCTCGCCTGCGGCTATTTCATGAAAAAACATAATTCATAATCCCCAAAAACAAATCACAAACACACAAGCCATATAAGTACAGACAGTCCAGTCCACTGTTAGACATGAGCCTCCAAAACTATGGGGTTATTTATTGCCATAATCTCCACGATTGGAACGCGTGTTGGACATATCACACAATACAAAAATTTAACACAAGGTCTGAGAAGGTATGTATTTAAATAAATATTGCACCGGCCGGGATTCGAACCCGAGACCTTTGGCACAAGAGTGAGTGTTAGTTACTAACCATTGCGCCTTCCGGTGCGCAATCCGCAAAAAACAATTAATTAGATATATTGTCATAATCATAAAAACCTACTTTATTTAAGACTCATTAGGTATACAGTTACAGGTAACTTATACAAAAAATAAGAAGTGTAATAATAATAAGTAGGTAGGAACCCAGGCAGGATACACCAGCGACTTCTGTCACTGTTTATGCCACTTCAGATGTTTTATTTATGGTACCAACTGACTGAACTTACCAGGTCGAAAGAAAGAGTCAATCGGAGAAGTTAGCTTTTTAATTTTTTCTTCTTTCTCCAGTTTCCTTTTTCTATTTTGAGCACCCGATGGTTTCTTTTTATCCCCTAATTCGGCCATCTACAATAAAATCAAATTTCAATTTAGTATTTAATTTTTCTTTCTTTATTCTAAATAAAGTAAGTAGTTTTTTTATCAATCACTAACACTAAGAATTTGTATTTTTGCAATTATAAACAAATAAACAAAACAGTCATGACTCTCTCTCATAAACAAATGATGTGATGATGATGATGTGATGATAATGATTGTAATGTACCTAACACTAACACTTAAAAATTAAAATTGACTTACCTTTATATTTTTTCTCTAAGAACTTCCGTGCTAAGTCGCCGGTGCAAATGAAATGAGCTAACGAATTCAATTACTTAAAAGAAGAAATCAGATCAATCACTGACCGACACTTACATAGCCGCCGCGCGCCGCGCTGTAAATTCAAATGAACTTACACCTAATTTTAGTGATTTAGAGATCATTTCTCTTTAAGTGCGAGCGCCCGGACGGCTATGTCAAAGGACGCAACAGACGTACAGGTGCCGCGCCACGCGCCCATTTCAAATGAATGAACTTACACTTTATTGACTTAGTCTTAGAGATCATTTTGCTTCAAGTGCGGGCGACCGGGCGGCAATGTCAAAGGGCGCAATTACTCGCCTATGACAGACGCACAGGTGCCGCGCCGCGCGCCCATTTCAAATGAACTTACACTCTATTGACTTAGAGATCATTTTGCTACCGGGCGGCAACGTGTCAAACGTACATACATACACTGTCTTTGGATTAGAGATTTTGCCGCGCGCGTGTTGTATTAAATAAAATTGTTATTTGTGTAGTGTAGTAATGCGGTATGACAAGCGCCGAAAGCGTAATAAAAGTAAAAAAAATATTATTGTTAATGACTATTTTTTTTTTGCTTGCGCATACATATTTGTCGTAAGTAACAAGTATATAAAACTGTGCAATGGCGTTAAGTTCAATGAAATATCCAAAAATTCAGCGCTCGACAGGCGCCCCCGGGCGCTCCGCGCCCGGGTGCACCGCACCCCTTGCACCCCCTGGTAAAGACGGCCCTGACCCTTTCCATGGGAAAATTGGCAAATGCCACCCTTATGGAATATTTTTTTAGGGATTCAATATTATCATGGCGTTTAGAGCACGCCATATTCTCTAAAACAGACCATAAATTATAATCAAGCGGATTAAGATCGGCACTAAACAACTGCCAGTATTGAGCGAGCCTTATGACCTGGAGTATTAACCGATTTTATACATTTATATATTTTATACATTGCCCGTTACTACGGAAAAATTCCAAACTATTTTAAACGATTCCAACTAATTAAATATTTATTACGGGGATTCCCTAATATTCAATACATAAAAACCAGTACTAAAATTGTTCATTACGTCATGGTAAAAAGTTGACGAAGTGTACTCTATTTATATAGTAGTGCTAGTGCTCAGGTATATAGGTATCTTATGTAAACTCAGTATAATTAAGCAAAGCGATCTAGGAAATGATTTTTTTTATCTAGCCCTTAGTTTCCAACAGGTCTAAGCGTTGATCTCCAATAAAGGCAAAATTAACGAGCTGAGGTGAAGCATAAAAATAAGACTGTACACGGTACATAGGTTGGTTCATTCTGTGGTTCTACTTACATAATAATTTAAAAAATGTATTTTTTGACCATAGAAATAAATGAAAAAAAAAATGGAATTATAGAATGAAATTTAGTCAAAATTATAATTTTATTCACATTATTTTTGAAAATACAAAATACATTGTACATAAAAATATTTAAAAAATAACAAGAAACATAAAACGTAAGTAATAATATTTGTAAATAAAAATCACATCTTATTTAAATGCAAATCCTTTCTAACGGTATATGCCGTTACATGCATCATGGACGGTTCGTTTTTCAGGAAATTGTCTATGACTTGTTGTCGGACATCTTCCCAGGCATAGAGGTCTCTGTAAATGGGCCGGACGAACTTCATGCGGCCCACAGTGTTTACGAAATCGAAATAATCTTTGAGTTTGTTTTGATCTTTGCTTCTGATACACAATCTTAGCCATCTGTATAATATCTCGCTGTTTTTAGTATCATTCACTTTATAAGTTTCTCCGAGGGTATGCAGCTTGTCTAAGGGTAGTGGGGGTCGATCGATGAGCTCTTGAAGTAAGTTGATGGCCTGATGGGGTGTGAATGTCTTCACATCATCGTAAGAGAAAGTAGAGTTTTCTGCGGATATTTTAACGATAAGAGCCGAGACTGCTTTTGTCATTGATGTATCGTAACTAAAACAATTAGAATAGAAAAAATATATAAAATAAAACAATTTTGATTGTATAGCGGATGTCTATGGACGAGAGTATCCATTTAGCATCGGGTGGACTGTATGCTCGTACGCCGAGTTTCTTTTTTATGAAAGAAAATGAAAATGCAATGAATAGGACTTTTTAATATTCTAAGTTGTTGATTATGAAATTATATCTAATAATCAATTTTATCAGGGGAGACTAACTATAGACGTGAGGTAAAGAATAAACAAGAATCAAAATTGTACACGGCGAGTAAAAAATAAGTGGGCGTAGTGCATTAACACTATTTATTGAGCGCGAATTAATTTTAGGGGTGTATTTAAAATTAATGCTTATAGGAATTCTTTTTGCCATATACTAAAGTAACCCTCTGGAAAACGATAACTGAAAAAATCTTAATTAAAAAGTATCAGACTCATTCTTCTTTACCTCTTAGCTATAGATAATATTATACAGAAGAAATGTATATTCCAATCTCATGATTCAATGGATATGAGGGGGAGAGTGCACGCTGCAATCCAACAGCCGCTGGGCGCACTCGACTGGCCACGTTACCCCTCTCTCACAGAAGATTACCCTGAAATGTACTGCATTTCCTACTTTATCTTATTACCCTAATGTACGTACGTGTTTCGGTAGTGAGTGAGATGTGCCAGAGTCCATTCCCATCCTATCCCTCCCCATTTCCCCAACCCTTTCTCCAAATCCATTCCTATATCCAAAGGTAGGCAGCGCATCCGGGGGCGTGCCAACATTTGTCATTTTGGACTAATGTTGGCATGTATCACGGATGTCTATGGGCTACAGTATCCACTTACCATCAGGTGGACTGTATGCTCGTCTGCCACCTTCGTCCATAAAAAAAAAAAATCTCATGAAACACTGGCACTTAATGTGAGCCTTATCAAACACTGGGACTTAGTTACCGCTTCTCAAAAAGTGGTGTTCTATGATTCGCCACCGATGCCATTACTTTATCACTGACTTTTTATGATCTCACCCCTACCCCCCAAACACGGGGGTGGATGATCTTTTACCCCTCTAGGAGGTTTCCTTAGAACTACAAGTTCTATACCATGCCAGTGTTTCATGAAAAACAATTGTTTCGATAGCTCTGTCGTATAACTAATTTTAAAAATTCTTTCACTGTGAGATAGCTTATGGTCCTACTAACACAGGCTACACTTATTATAATATCCTAAAATATATAAGATTTCACGAGAACATGGGAATACTGCACGCAGTGAAGTGAGATTTGAGTTAGTTTATTAATAAAACACACTATTAAAAAATTCGCGTTCCGATCGACGGATTTGTTTTAATGCGTTGAATGTGAATGAGAGATTGACGAGTAGCGAATGAAATATTCAAGATAATTATCACCGAACTTAATGCTATTCGATTTGAATGATAGTGAAACTTACTCAGGAATGATGGGTGGCATGCCAGTGGCATGAAGCCAGGATTGCCAGTCCACACTGTTTAGCTTCTCAGTACTTTCCTTATCGTATTTAAAGTATTTCATCAGATAATCTTTGAACATGTCCGTATCGAGGGATTTCTTCTGGAATTTATTCAGGTATGAACGGAGAAACTCGTCAAACACCTCTGTAATAAAAAAACAATATTTTAATGAAACTTTAGTTCGTAATGTTTTTTATTTATTTAAAAAGAAAACAAATCACTAATATGCGACAAAATAGTTTGGGCACGGCATTAATTAAAGAGTTTAGGTACCTAATCGAAACAATTTATGTCTTCATCTACATCTGAGGTCATAATAACAAAGTTCATTGTGCCGGAACGGCAACAGCAAAAGTCGCACTAATTTTTCCTTTCATTTAAATAAACATAAAACTGTTAATGTTACTATTGCTGTATAAAATGTATATTTCTGGTTGCAAATAAAAATTTTATAGTATTGTTTTTTTTTTTTTTTTCGCAAGATTTTAAGTCAAGATTGTTTGACGGTACGCCATGGCCTCATTAAACATTTCTTTAGAAAAAAATGGCTCGTAGATCAATAAAGGTTCGCCATCCCTGTATAGATAGTCATAGTTTCAATTGACATCAAAATCAGCCAGTGTTCCATAAATAAAAACTCTTTGTAGCAAAGACTTTTTGGGTAGCCTGGTAGCTTTAAGTAGACACCATAGAAGAGGATTGTTTAAAATTGTTTATAATGTAATTTTTATACTGTATTTATTCTGTTTTTCATGTAAAATAAATAAACTGCAAATGTACTCCAACTTGCTACATTGGTTGAACATGTGGTACATTAAAACAATTACTTAATTGGGAACGCGGGAGACGACCCACGACGCTAAGCACAGGACGTACAAAAACCTCTACTATGGAAAACTTCTATTACGGAAAACCTCTACTATGGAAAACTTCTATTACGGAAAACCTCTACTATGGAAAACTTCTATTACGGAAAACCTCTACTATGGAAAACTTCTATTACGGAAAACCTCTACTATGGAAAACTTCTATTACGGAAAACCTCTACTATAGAAAACCTCTACTATGGAAAACCTCTACTATGGAAAACCTCTACTATGGAAAACCTCTACTATGGAAAATCCTCTACTATGGAAAACCTCTATTATCTTCTTCTTTTCAGCCCTTGGACGTCCACTGCTGGACATAGGCCTCCCCCATTGTCCGCCATTTAGATCTATCGGCAGCGACCTGCATCCAGCGGGTGCCCGCAACCTTTATGAGGTCGTCTGTCCATCTAGCAGATGGACGTCCTCGGCTTCGTCCGCCTCTGTTATGGAAATTCTCTATTATGAATAAACAAAACACCGTGTCGTCGTGTGACGAACACTATGTCGAATACGTTCTGAACAAAAAAGTCTTACCAGGTTCAGCAAATAAACTCTCAAGGTATCTCAAAAAAACCGAGCCCTTTTCGTAGGGAACTGTCGAAAACGCGTCATCGGGATGGGCGCCCTCTAAATCCACCACCAACTTTGTAAAAGGATTGGTAACACCAAGTTCTTCGTTCACCTAAAATGTGTAAAATTTAAATAAGTTCTTACCAGGCCCTCCAAGCAAGTCTTCCAAGTAACGCAGGAAAAGGGAGCCCTTTTCGTAGGGCACGCGGGAAAAGGCATCATCTGGGTGCACACCCTTTAAACTTATTACTAAGTTTGTCATAGGACTATTGACACCCAAGTGGTCATTAATCTGCAAAGGGTTGCAAAATAGTATTGTAGAATTACGGAGTTTTATTGCCACTGCAATAAATTAAAAAAAAAACATTGGCATCTCTTTGCGGATCTTTATTACAGAGTTACGGGTCATTATTGCAGGGTTGAGCGATAATAGCCTAGGGGTATATCTATACTCGACTCACATTCGTGTGATTATGAATTCAAAAATCCTCGGCCCGTACCACTGAGTTTATACTGAAGTACGAATTTTTATAACTTGTCACTAGCTCGGCGGCGAGAGGAAAACGTCGTGAGGAATCCTGCATGCTCCAGAAATAAAAAATAAATCCGGAGTATGTGTATCCACCAATCCGTACTGGACCCGCGTGGTTATGGGTAGAAACGTATTCGAAACGTAAGCCGATTTACGTATTCCTAAGGATTACAGGATTACAATCAGGATTGCAGATTACAATCAGGATTACAATCTACGTATTTACCAACTTCAACGAAATCGGTTCAGCCGTATCGACGGGATGAGTAACAAACATTCGAAATTTCACATTTATAATATTAACTAGCGGTGCCAGCGACTTCGTTCGCGTAGACTTTGGTGATTCCCGTGGGAACTCTATAACCCAAGTCATAAGATAAGCTAAAACTATGCTAAGTTTCATTAAATTTTGTACAGCGGATTTTGCGCGATGCACGTTCAGACAGACAGATAAAAGTTCCAAAATTTTTTGGAGTCTGTATTACATAAACTTTATACTGCAATGGCTTTTTTAATAATATTTCATTTACAAACACGGCTCTGTTACGATTTTCCTATATGTATAGATGAGATTTCGACGAAAATGGCACTTTAGTGCTTTCACCTTTCCTTTGAGGATATAAAAACAACTGAGTACTGACCGTTTCACTGAGCTCCTGCAACCCAAGCAGACTATGAAAGTCTCTGTTTCTTCTCGCCTCTGTTACGTCCGCTATCAGAGAAGCACCGACCTTCCTCTCCAGGAACACCGTGAAACCCTCGTTCAGCCAGAAATGCTCGAAATTCCTATTAGTCACTAAGTTCCCAGTCCAGCTGTGCATTATTTCGTGGACGATCACTTCGGCTTGACTTCTATCGCCTGCCTAAAAATGTATTTTTGACTCTCATATTTGAGATTTATTACCATCGGACCCTTTGACACGGGCCCCTCAGGCAGAGTCGGATTAAGGGCGGGGCTTGACGTGCTATAACACAGGAGGCGGGAGTCAAAAGAGCCCCAATACTTCATTATTATGAAGTATTGGAAGCTTGAGCAAAAAAAAATTACGATTGACCTTATGTAGTTTTGGAAATATGGTGGCGTCGCGCGTCGAAGTTTTACCTCTTTAAAAAGGCCCCGACGTAAACCGTAGCCCAAGCTTCATGGGCTTTTAATCCGCCCCTGCCCTCCGGGGCTCGATGGGACGAAGTTTTTAGATTTTTTTAATATCCAATGGACCACATCTCGGTCCAGGTGAGCCTGTGCTGTGATTATTACTATTAATTATTATTATCACTTTATTTATGTTCCTTTATATGAGTATCTATAAAATGTGTTACTTCGAGTTCCATATCCTTCGGATATGGGAACATCACATGGGAACACTTTTAATCTATCTGCCCAATTGGAAATGACATAGACATGAAAAAAAATTTGTTCCTATCAACTACCTTGAAGGACCGTGTCAAGGGAGCCGATGGTAATAAACTATATTTGAGGATGTGAGTTCAAACCGGGGAAGGTGCGGGCCTAAAAGACACAAAGAACGTTTAATTATTCTATTTTTATAAATAATAATAATGATATAAATAAGTAGATTACATAATATTACTTAACAAGATATTACAACATTGCGATACAAAAGAAGTTTGTGTTTACTTAAACGATGGATTGGCTAATTTTCGATGAGTTGTTTAACACAAACAACAGTGCGTAAGCATAATTAGCCCTTTTAGTATCCACTGCCGGACGCGGACCTTCTCATGTACATTGTCTTATATATGATGTATGTATGGCCTTTAAACGCCACATTGGCCAAGTAGGTTGGCGAGTCCACTCTTTTAGAGGCAGTGTAGTTCCTCAGGCCTTGTGGTAGCGGCTTTGTCATCCGTTAGTCGCCCTTTCGACACCCACGGCAAGGGATGGATGGGGTCGCCCGGCTTTATAATAACATGCTATAAGCCGGGCACACGTGTCACCCGGCACTTCTTTTTTATTTACGAGACAATAAAAAAAAAAATGACTAATTTACTCGTATGTCCATCGGTGAACGTAAAAAGCATGGAAACATTCCTACCGCTCGATTATGGCGCAACGAGAAAAGTGTTCAGCGGTGCGCAGGGCTTAAAAACTGTTCCGAGGTGGGCGGGGCATAAAACAAGCGTACGGAACAACGCGGCTTTAGTGCAGTCGTGACGGCAAGTGAGTATGGACGATTTACCGATACTGTTTTTCGATTAAAATGCCTTCTTGTGTGGTAAAGTGGTGTAGGAGTCATCCAGATAATTATAATCATCCCAAGGATAGTGGGATCACTTTCCACATGTAAGTACTCCGATAACTATAGTAGAACCTAAAAAAATAATAATCACTTTTTATCATAGGGATATATTATTGTGCCAAATGAAGTAACATATTGGATTGGATTGGATATTTATTTATATTATAATAACCCCAACCTCCAACTTACAGATTTCTTTGGGATAGTTAAACTTATAATTAATTTAAACTTATAACGCTCATAATTATATTACTTTTAAAATTAGACATTTTCTAGATCCGTTTAAATAGATAAATATAAGTGAAAATAGCTAAAATCCCAAATGTTATTTGGCAAAAGTCGTGCTTTTTGATGACAAATAATATGCCTTTCTCATTTTATATCTCTTTCCCACAGATCCCCACAAGATCCTAGCCGAAGGGAACGATGGATTAAAGCTGTTATGAAAGTGATTGGATGCCCAGCAAGATTTCAAAAATATGTTCTAATCATTTTAAAGGTGAAAATTTCTATTTGTCAAAGAAGGGATTCAAGATGCTTCATAAAACTTCATAAAATTATAATTCCTTCAACAACTGAAAAACGATTGGTACAAACAAATGCAAAAACTGGGTTTTGGGACTTGTTGTATGCATTGACAATTTCAGACACCTCTTCGAAGATCTAGTTTCAGAAAGAAAACTTTTACAGTTTATTCTGTGTTACAAGTTCAGCCAAGATCACTTGGAACTTTTTTTCGGTGTTATACGCAACAATGGACGATGTAACATCAATCCTAATTAATGCAGGTCAGTTTAGGGGCATTTACAGGAAAATGCTTCAAAATTTGGAACTTAGTTCAAAGTTCACAGGAAACTGCGTTCCCCTTCAAGACTTTCCTGTCCTAAATTGCACCAGCTCCTCGACGAGACGTATTAATGAAACAACGCCTGGCTTTAGGCTTAAAAGAATAGTCAAACTAACAGTGATCATCAGACAACGGCTACTACCGAAGAAAACAATTGTGATGTGTTTGCAACCATGCTTGATGTAAACACTCAATTACCAGACACAATTGAACAAATACATAATTGGGTACACCGGTTTTGTGGTAAGGAAACTGAATTCTAAAATAAATTGTGAAGAATACACAGAATCATTATTAGTAACTGAAAAACTTCACTTCCTTAAGCTGATTTCTTTAAAAGATTTTGGTGGATTGGCATATCCATCAGTCACTATTTTTACGGATCTGTAAATTACGCGATCAATGTGTATCAATGTGATATAAAAACAAGTTGCTTCGGCCGTTCGATCTTTAGTAGCTGCCGGCCGTCCTGGAGTGCAGACGTCTCGCTGCAGAGCAACGCCGAGTGCATCTTCGTATTAAGCGAGCTCCGTGTGTACGTGATGTTGACTCTGCTCGGTGTTCCTGTCTGCTGCAACCTCCATTTCATGGAATGTCAAACGTTTTCATGGAAACAGGCGTCAAAATCGGTTCTTTTCAGAACTATGTACTTTCCGTTTCATTGTGAGTGTCTATATGCTGGGTACGCTAGTAGCTACAACACGTTACGTAGTTGACACCTACGCATACTCAAAAACAGAAGCGGACGCGTTTAAAAGCCAACGACGTAAGCAAGCGAGTGTAGATTGTGTTATGCACATAAGAGTAAATTAATCAACAATTATTTTTATTGTAACAAAAGTTGTATTGTAAATTTTTACTTAGATAATGTACTAAGTAATAATGTTTTAATGTACTGATTGATATATAAAAATATTTTATACTATTTTTGTAGGACCTTATAGTTATCTGAATCTTGTAAAAGAGAAATATAACTATCCTTCGGACGCTTTATCAGATGGTGAGACGGGCACTAACTAACTTACCAGTAAAGTAGGCGTGACGAATGTTAAACAAGGGTTTTCCATACCCCCATAAGGGAAGGAGGGCGGTAACACGAGCAGGTCGTACTGTGTCCACTGGTAAGGGCCACACAGTCTCTCAGCCGCTTGCAGATATTTTTCAGTTTCGGCGAATTCCCACGCGCTACGCTTTATCTCCTCCTTTTCGGACCATACCAAAGATCTGTAAAAGGTTTATAACCTATAAATTCCGGAATAGTCAGTTTTTTATTTTCTATAGGTATTAGAATTGGTCAACGATGGAAGCGATCTACATGGCGGCTGCGGATCCTTCTACGATTTTATTTTATTTGATACAATAAACAATTGTACAATACAATATTATTAAGTAGCTACAAATAAACATTAAGTGTTAATAGTACAATCAATCGTATTATCCACGTGTTATAAAGCGTTGTTGTGATTATGCAATACAATGACATGTAACTATAATCATTTTAAATAATTTTAATTTTATCTCTTAAGTATAAATTTTAGCATTTTTTTAAATTTTGGTGCCGATATTACAAAAATATTAAAATATGTAAAATTGACATTAAATAATGCTACCAATCACAGATGTTACAGACAGTTGTTGCTATATTTTTGTTTTCATTCTTTATATGTAATTATTTTACTTTATAAATAAAATATATCAACAAGTTCCAGCTTTAAATCCTAGGGAGTGACTTCCTTGCATTGGATAACCTTGATGTCTGAATGGTGATTATTAATTAAATGAATATTATAGCTTATATATACAATGTATATTTTCTTAAAATCGAAAAGAAAATGAACCTGTTAATAGTTATATAAACGATTTACCCAGGACAATAAATAGTAATTTCAACTGAACGCCATTACATACCGCGTTTGGTCCGAGAGGCAATAGAAATTAAAAAATGCCGAAATTTCAATCGCGAAGATGGATTTAAGTTGACACGTACATGGGACCCAGTGTGACTTTTTTAAAGATATTTTCATTTCACTTGTTCAGTACCTATCTTCAGCAATTTAATTATAAAAATATACAAAAGAAGTCAATTACCCTATTAAATTATATTCACAGAAACAATAGAATAATTTTAAATAACACTAGGGATTCTCTTACCTGGGTCCCAATCTCCTGCTCTCAAGCACTCCCACAGCGATGGCCAGCAAATATGAAGGTATGGGTATTGGCTGGCGGAATGTTGTCTTATTGTCATGACTATTCTCACGTAACGCGCTCATAAGCACCGTGAACTCTTCAGGTGCCGTCACTTCTGCTTCGTACGTAAATTTAACTGCTGGCGTGTCTTGACAGGGTAAGATTGAACGCGCATGGATAGGCTATGGATCGAAAGTAAATAAGGTTAAGACGATAAGATTAATAAGGTAAGTGAATTGATGAACAAGGTCAACCAGAAAATTCTATACCTATAATATCCAAAACGATCATCTACATGTCACACTTGTCTTAAAAATCATATGTTAGAGCATGCTCTAACGTTTTCCATTTGACATATTCCTGAACGAAAAGAAATATACATATTGTGGACAACTGAATGTGTTTTTTTTTATATTTTAGAAAAATATTAATCTGCTACTCTTTTTACACACTAGATAGGAGTCTCTTGCACTCATTGATATCAAGTTGATAATCTCCAACAGATCAAACAAAGGTTGTATAGTTTTGGTAATCTAGTAATTAATAGGTTAATTGACATTAGTTTATTATTAATCTACTTTATCATTCTTAGCTTAGATAACAGGCACTGAACCAAGCAGTGTTATGTGCCAAAATCACTTAAAAAGAAACTATGCAAAAATATACCTGGCACTGGCTGAAAAGGTAAGGGTATTTCTTCCCTGATGTTTGGCTGGGCTCCAACCATTGCAATGCAGTTGCATTAGGGGAAGTGTTGTACTTTATCCGTATTTTCACTCTGCCACGAAAAAAATGAATATTTAGATATAATATTTAGACTCAGTAAGGCATCCGCCTTACCGCGACCTTTACACGTGGGGCACACGGTATCGCTGATTGCGGTAACACGAAAGCTTATACCTACAATACCTTATACCATAGCTTATACATTATACCTACAATGATATTTTATACCTATAATGATATTTTATACCTACAATCCACAAATTAATTATTTTGATTTTTTTAAGAATGGATACCATTTTCAATGGTCCCTGTGTTCGTGCGACACTGTGTGCCCGACGCCTTACTATGGGAATAAATAAAATAACGGAATTAAATAACGCAAGTAATACTACATCATTCCTAATGCTACAATATGTAGAAAATACTAGAAGATTATTGTATTGGACAATCAAGCGTTTGAACAAACTCCTTTACAACTCATTATCAACGTAATCAATAAGCGGCTAAATGGCGCCAACCGTAAATAAAAGGAATTATAGAACAAACCTGTATTTTGAGTCAGAGCAATGAATATGAGCATATCCAGTCACCAACACGTGTTTACGAACGCAAAAAAGTTATTGGAAGAACGCTGGATAGGCCAATGATATACTCGTACTTTAAATATAATTAAATTCATTAAGCAAAACATCACAAATCAAAAACTGTAATTTTGCATAAAATAAACAGATAAAATGTTTTATTAGGCTGAGATCCAAAACGTGCAGCAATTGCTCTTTCATAATCTAATCTATGTTGCTTCCTTTTCTGTATTTTGGAGATAGAAAGAGATGCACTATAATTGCATTCTAATAGAATTCATCATTAATAACCCATTTTAATGACAAATTCAAAAGGTAAAATGCAAAACCTGAACACAATCATTTTCATTTACAATACATAGGAATTTTCCAGTGGCGAATTAGGCATAGGAATTAAGAGGATATAGGAACCTTGATATGATTGATAAAGCAATAATCAGTTGACAAGTTATTACAAGCCAGCCTATCTTTTATGATGTCTAGACACTCCTTAAGAGGAACATTGATAAACAAAATCAGTTATTTGTTTGTTTTTCCATAACCGATTTCTTGCTTATCTATCGTTGTTTGCGATCTTGGAAATGTTAAAAATTCGCGTTGTATTCGAATATGAGTTCCGTCGGTGGCAGCAGCGCAGCATAGTCGGCACGCAATATCAACGATGTGAAAGCACGGTGCGTTCGTTGGTTTAATCGTTTCCATTATGGAAATTTCGACCTCAAGAACAAGCCCCGTGGATGACCGGAGACTAAAGTTGATAATGACGAATTGAAAGCAACAGTGGAAGCAGATTCATCTCAAACCACGTCTGAATTATCAGCAGCCTTTGACGTAAGTGACAAAACGATATTGATTCATTTGCGTCAAATTGGGAAAAGGAAGAAGCTCGGAAAGTGGGTACCTCCAAGTATCTCCTGCCAAAATCTATATTTCGATTGTTGTCTCGTGCGATGGGAGTAGTTTCAAATGTCAAATTAAGTTCGTTCGGGCCGATATATCGTAGTGAATATTTTCGTGGTAGGAATCTACTGAAATATTGGACGAAACTTCGTTTTTCGTGTTTTCGGAGTAGACCCCCTGAATCGTAGTCACTTGTGATAAAGAGTGGTTCCTGTATGATAATCGTAAACGTTCGTCACAATGGTTGAACCCAGGAAACACAGCCAAACAATGTCTCAAACGTCTCCATGGTAACACTCGCCCACACACTACAAAGTTACAGACTGGAAACTCTCGTCACCCACCGTACTCGCCAGATCTTGCCTCTACTGATTTACATTTTTTTCGGAATTTGGATAACTTTTTACAGGGAAAAATTCAACTCCAATGAGGCAGTGAAAAACGCCTTTAGAGAATTCATCGATTCCCGTCACCAGGATTTCTATAGCAGTGGCATCAATCAATTTTTATTATAATAGCAAAAGTGCATAGAGATAGAGAATATTGATAGAGAATATTGATATAGATATTGATACATGCATTGATATAGAGAATACTTCGATTAATTAAATGTATTGTTATCATATAAAAAAAATGATGTTTTCCATATAAAACGGCAATTTCATGGGTAAGGACTATTATCATTTTACCTATCACTTAACCTAAAAAACAACTTTTTAAAAACTATGTCTTGCAATGTTTTACTTCTACATTTCCAATTCTCCATTTACATTTCTACATTTACTTATTTGGTTTTAAATTTAACATACTTTGGTAATTCTTTACAAGTGCAGTTTTTACATGAGCTTGCTTGTTTCATTAAATCTGTCTCAACTTTTGAAATGTGGAAATCAGCTTCTACTTCATCGGTGAGTTCATACACAAATCCAGTGAAACTTAGTGAAAATGTTCCTGGCTCTTGACACTCCTTCATACACTTTGCGCAATTTACATCAATATTTTCTTGGCTGATGTTATCATTTTCATCTTTTCTTATGAAGATAAGATAAACTATTATAAGTACGTAATTACTAATCTACCCACACTCATAAACATTGATCGAAAATTATGTCTAAAACTAAAATGATTAAAGCGCCGCAGGGTACTAGCGGATCACTTGTCAGCCATATTTACGCACCGATGTTATTCGTTGCGACGCGGCCCGCCTCGATGTGAGATGAACGGGCGCAGTTACAGACGTAATTCAAAAGTTATTCGCTGTCTGACAACGTGCAGATTTGAATGCCAACAGCTAACTGACTCAAATTATTGTGTTGAGCTGCGGCCCGCCGCGTCTGAAATGTGGGTTTTGCGGTGCGGCAGTAATGTGCGCGAGCCTTTAGAGGTATGAGAGATAAGCTACAAAAAACAGCAGATTTGAAAAATTCTTTTCAATTTCTGTCAGTACTGGATGGCGCGAAACCAATACAGACTATCCATTATAGTCTATGTTTGAGTCCCCAAGGAAATTGTTATACCACGATTCACTAGTTTTTAATTAAATTAACTAAAAATTATGTTTCTTCTACAACATTGTTATGTTTGTTACCTAACATAGGTAACAAACAGTTATCTAGTCGCCCATTAATAAGTTGATAATGAGCTGCAATAGGATTTATATTTTTTCAAATATTCAGTGCCAGATATATCAAAGCACATTTCCCATTTCATCTCATCCTAGCGGATAGGATGAGATTGAATGGAAAGTATAGTGGAACAAAAGAAACATTATATTCTTTACTCTACATCCCACCCCACATCCTCTTTAGCTTTTTACTGCCTATTCCCCATCTTCCCAATCATTTCTAAAAATCCACTCAAAAATCTTGAAAGGTAGACAGTGCACTAGTATTCACTTACCAACAGATGAATTGTATTTGCCGCCACCTTTTTCTGTAAAAAAGTTATGCTTTAAATTCAAAAACATTTTACTTACTTTTCACCACTTGGTTCAACTTTAGGCAAACTTATAGTTAACTTTGTTCCATAGAGTTTAGGAGTAAGGTGATCCTCCCTGTACTCTAAACGTCTACCATCTTCCAATTCTACTGAATCTATGGTTAGATGGCTACTGTCTAATATCTGAAAATTACAAATAACAATAACTACAGTTGATTTGCTTGATTACATTATTTAATTAAATATAATCAATTATTGAAATCAAGATAAATTATCAAAAAATCTTGAATAATAATTAATAAAAATATTTTGCTTCAATATCTTATATTTCTCTTTATAATAAAAACAAACTACACTTAGGGCATGGACCTAAGTCAAAGTGGTGTACCTACAATCCGCCATTTTCAAAAATTCACGATTCTGCAGCCGCCAACCAAACTTAAATTAATAGATAGAAGACATCAAGACATCAAAATAACAACATATTATTATAACATTGAGGTCAACCCTGAAAAAAGTGCAGCCATGTGCTTCCCTTTTTCCATGGGTGGCACTCATAGCTCTAAGCCTCGTCTTTCCCCACTCTCTATATCACTTTTCATCACTTTTCGGTGAAACTATCCCTTGGTAGCCCAAGGGATAGTTTGTACCAGACTACCTATGGTATGGAAGACTGAACTGGACTCAAGGTATGGACTACCTTGAGGAATTGGTTTCTACGTGTGATTTGTTGCTTCATTATTGTAACAGATGTGTTGCGTAAATTGAATTCATTATTAACGCCTATAGGTACGCCGTCGAAAGATTACCGATTTGAGATATGTCAGATTAATGTAACTAGTAATGTAGACAGCTACATTACTAGACAGACAGACTATAGACAATAGCAGCAGTAGCATTAAATACTTTTATTAACAGATAATGATAATACTTTCGTTGATGTGATAGAATAGGGCAAACTGATATTAAAAAAATTCCAGTGGTTAGAATACATATTATTGAGTATTTTACACTATTCTGAATCAGAATCACGTGAACTACTGCTATCGTCGTCGCTATCGGTTACTTGAATAATTATTCAATTGTCAAGTCTGACTTCAGGGTAGTCGAGATTTCAGATTTTACCTAAGGATGTTATTGTTTGTTTTGATATCTTCTATCTATTTAATAAGGTTTGGTTGGCGGCCGCAAGATCGACATATTATCAAAACAGTGGTGACTAGTAAGTAGTCAGGCTCCATTCAAAAATCTTTTTTGTTCTAATTGAAATTTGTAGCAAATTGATATTTTTCTTATATTATTTATCTTACCACTTCTCCAGTGTCCTCCAAAATGTCAATGTCCAAAAGAGCAGACCCGCTTAAGGTATGACATTCAAAATCAACATTCAAGGACAATGACACATGCTTTATAACTGCTATTTCTGAAAAGGATATAATGGTAATAATGTATATAATGGAATAATATAACATACTCTTTAAAAAATAGGTAGTGATTTTGCTTATTCAATTAATTAAAATTGATGCAAGATGGCAAATCAGTCTACAGCTTGCTTTCAAATACCTCACTATGCACGCCAAGTGAGTTAAGTGGGGAGGGGAAATTGTGTATTACTTGGTAATGGTAATTTGGATATATCTGAAAACATCTTCAATCTGTCTACTATGACAATTGAAACAGTCACAGAACAGCAACAATAAGAGATATAAAACAAGTTTTTAACAATGTGCAGTAGGTAATTGAAGATATGTTGTAAGTTTTTGTGCAAGACTGCAGAACCCAGAGTTTTTTCTCTATAGAGAATCAAGCAGTGCCTTTAATACACCCGTATTGAGAAACTTAACACATTCCAGGTCATAATATTGTCTTCCTAAATTATCTGCTTCCCTAAATGTCTCTTTCCCTATGGATATATGGATGTCCCTAAATGTGTGGAAGCCTGCAAAATGACCAAATTTAGTTTATTATGCATTTAGGTATTGCCCTGTGGAATTATGACAATTTTAATAATGGATTGCAAAAAAATAACAATATTTTTAATGCAGGTACAGATGCAGAGCAACTAGTTTTAATAATAACATACCTTACTATATTATTAGATACCTTACTCCAATTAGAAAAATGAAAGAGGTAATGATAAGAAATCTTTTTAGGAATGAATATTTTACAAAGTGGACATTTAAGGAAAGGGAAAATTTACATTATAAGAAAAAGTCAGTTGAACAAGTAACATTTTGGGAAGCAGACAATTTAGGAAGAGGATGTTATGACCCCGAGCAATCTAGTTCAAACATAAATTACACTCAAGACATCCACAGTAGCAACATTAATTGCAAATAAACAAAACCTATACTTGTGCTTCAGAACATTGTCATAATAGAGAGTTCTTTTAATAAAATTGTATTCAATAACTGCACGTAATCTATTATTGAAATTCCAGTGTAGTAACACAACAAAGTTCCATTATAACTATTTAAGTCACTTTTTCAAATATTGAACAAACAGACAAAAGCATTAAAAATACTTTTCTTTTACCACTCAAATCAAAGGTTACTGAGTAATAGATATGTAGATACAGACAGATAGCCCTGACTTCTGAACTAGGATTGACCTGTATCTCTAGGCCAAATACCTTCCCAACACGATAATTTTATAACAAAAGATAAAGAAAAATATATTACCAGGTCGTGAGTATGATGACGGATCAAGGGGACTTAATGCAGTCATGGCTCTGACTTGACTAAAAGAAAAAATATAAAATAAAATTCTCAATAACATTGTATTATATTTATCACCCATTGTTTGTCAACTGTGTGACAGACTACTAAACTTGAACTATTTAGAACCTAGTACCACAATTATGAAGAAATTAATATTAACACTATACTGTTCTATCACTACATGGTCAACAGACTACAGATGAGTGTAATATACAACTCATTGAATTCATTAGTTCACATTGATTCTTTGTCTGTAATCAGTATTGCCTCAGTTTGCTTAATCAAAACAAATGGACGAAGGTTATGTCACTTTCTAAAATGTTTATATAAAAAACTTACATATTGCAAAACTATTAGATATGAGAAGAGATACATTAAAATTAGATTTATAAATATTTTGACTAGTTTCAAAATTACTTTACTGATGGTTCGTCGATACCATAAAGTAAACATTTTTTTTGTTTAAATTTCAAATGATTATTTTTCTAACTTATCGCTTTCTGATTGGAATAGGTGAGTTATAATAAAATAATATGTACCTCAAAATACAATTAAAAATGCAAACAGAATATTAAAACAATTCAAATGATGACGCTTGAATTCGGTTTGGTTCACTCAGTTGTGTTGAATGTGTTGCCGTGTAGGGATATGTTCCAAAACTCGCAATATTTCTTATTTAGGCTGTGTTCCACAACAACCAAAATTCGTCCAACGAACTAACTAAAAGCCATCGTTATAATATATATCATTATCTTATAGCATTACTGTATTCTACAATATCTAATACAAAAAGAAATGGACTATATGATTAATTAACAAACAGTGATCTTCCTAGATATTTTTTGGAATTTCAAACGTTTTAGAACAGGTCCATGTAAGTTGAAAAAAAAGTATGAGTTTAAATTTTGAAAAGAGATGTAACTTTTAAGTCGCCGACCGGTATAATGCCCGTAATTTTATAGTAAGTAAAATTTATAAAATGCAGTAACGCTGTGGAATCAGAATTAATGCCTGTTGCCTACCTGTGCGTTGACACACTTTGACCTAATCCATTTCTATATGAAATAGGCTTATATCCTGATCTGGCTAAAAATAGTGAATAATTTCTATCGATTTTGGTTATAAAAAATGTCAAGCTCCTCCGAATAAACCCCGAAAACACTTTGCATGTGACAACCATTTTTTTGCCAATCCACTATTGACATTATGAATGACAGCAATTATTTCATTTTTTTTCTCTTCACATATGGCAATGGTGCAATTAGCACATTCTGCCAATGTGAAGTTTTCTTCATACTAAACAATTTCAGTCAAAACGTATTCTGGCAATGCATAGTCCCGTCAAAGTAAGTTAGGAGTCGCTCGCTCAGTATTTTACAGCATCAGGGTTACTGTTAGGCAGTGAGAGAAAATATATAGGTTTCTCTATCTACGGATTGTCACAAACACCACATACGAAAAACACTTTGAAGTTTAATAAACTAACACTACTATAATACAAATCATACAATACACAATTTTTACATTAGGTAAATTCGCATTAGGTAATAATGTGTATTCGACCCGTCATGAGACAATCCTGCCCTCATGGATTGAGCAGAATTTTGTTTTTGGACGAAAGCTAATTTTCCTTTTAGTTCGCTTTTATAACTTATATATACACTTCTTCCGCGGTGTCGTAAACATCGTTTTTAATATAACTCGTTTTATTCAACGCATCTTACGTAAACGTAACAATTCTTTATACCCGATAATAAACTCTTTCCATATATCTTCCAATATATCCAACCTACTCTGAACATATTCTCCCGTTATTCTCTCCTTTGGAAATTTTCTATAATTGCTAAATGTTTTATTTACTCTATTGACACAGTCTATCTGGTAGTTTAACTTCGCCTCCATATTCCTAAGCTATAAAATTATATACTAATAACATATAAATTTAAAGTTACAATAAAAAATCTCAAAAAACTGTTTGAAATTGTAAAAATAAAAATCGGGCATAGGTTCCGCGTCTCAACAGAGTTTTATAAATTATTCTAAGTCTACTATATTACGTTATGTCCAATTTATAAGTTCTTTTTCCTGGTTTGACTATTGCTTGAATGCTTGAACAGCGATCCACTGCCCATAGGTGTGCGGTCTGGTTCCACTTATACCAGTGTTCTTACTGACTGGACTTATCCAAGCGCGTTAGTCATCCGGCTCGAAGGACCATGTTAAACTCGGATCCAATCCGAGGGTGCGACCAATAAAACCACAAGTATGATGATATAAATTCCACTTTATTGGTAAACACACACACACATAAAACAAACCAAAATTCTCAATTTACCATTTACAGGAACACAACCATAGCGTAATGTAGAAACGATACAGCGCCATATGTCCGCATTAACACTAAACTAAACTATGTATTATAAGATTAAGTGTTTAACGCTCCGCTTGCGGATCAGACTCCTCTTAGTTACTCCTTAACTCTTTTGATTCACCTACTTAATTACCTTCCGAGAGCGTTTCATTCCCTTTCCCTAACGGTTGTTGCATAAGCAAAAACAAAAAAGGTCATGCCATCATTGTGTCTCGATTGTGAGCCCCCGATAAGTGCCGATGCGCGATTATACTCACTATCATGATTGGCGCCGGAATCGGAATGAATAACAATTCGATGGAACAATTAAGGGATTCTGCTCCGCTCGCGCATTCAACTCTTTTGATTCATTAACTCCGGAGTTACCCATCACTACTCTGTGTTAGTGTCCGTTTACCATCAATACTCAAACAAAAACTCAACTTTACTTCGTGAGTTCCCGCCATAAAGTCTCTTAAAAGGCTTGCTGTTCCAAAACGAGGAAATTTGCTGCCATATATTACTCTCCTAGAAGAAAAGACAATAAGTATCGAAAGCATATCGGCGTGGTAAAACGTAATGGCTGTAAGTATTATAGGTCGGCCCAATTCTATATTATAGACCAAAAACCTTTTTAAAATCCGAAGAAAATCACAACTATTATATTTAAAATTTATTGTGTGTACCTACCTACATAAATGGTTTTTGGAATATAGTTTTGTCTATAAATAGCAATAAACTTTATCTTCAGTTATTACTGTTATTAGAATAAGGACTTTATAACTTACAGAAATTTTATTTACAGACACATAAAATGCCTAAAATTGTCTTAAGTTTTTTTATTAAAAGTAGTATGAATTTTCAATTATTAAAATAGTTATACGGTACTTGGAATATTTAATTAAAAAGGAAACGACTGTCAGTGCCGGCCCGAGGCAAGTTTTAGGATAGAGCGAGATCCATTGGTCGCTCCTAATACATACCAGTTATGCGTGCAAGCATGGAACTTGGAAGATCTCGACAACATCTTAAATAGTTCCTCGTCACTACCTCGATACGCCAAAGTGAGGAAGAGACGGTATAACCCCCGACGAAAGCACAGTCGGCCGGGGTCCAGGACACCAGGGAGAGAAACCGACGAACGATTCGCCCGGTATTCCACATTCCGCCTTCTACATCTTCGCCGGAAGCGAGCCGCCGCGGAAACCCTACCGCCTCAGGTTGGTCTCGAGGCTGGTCGGGATTAATCCGTTTACGGATAAAATGACTGGGATGATTTCAGTGGACGCCATGTGCCACGTGTTTTTGACCTCGTGCGCCAGGCCGAGATATTAGCTTTGTTCGCGGTAAGGATTCAGAACTGATTCTGGACTAGTACTGAACTAATTTGGAATCGTAGTAGAGCGCATACTCGGTTATAAACCGATTCGTGATTTTTATTTCCGCGAACGACTTCGGAACCAAACTGCGTACGATCTACTGTCATCGGCAGTGTTACCAACTCTCAAAAATATTTATCCCTAAAGCTTAAGTCAAAAACCCCCAAAATCTCCCCAAATTACTTAGAAATCCCCCTAAAAAAATATATAATAAAAGAAAAAATATAAATTACAAAAATGCAATGAAATTTCTTTACCTTTTAAATCTGGATCTGTTTCCCAAATCTACGTGTACTTCTGACTGTACATTTTTAGTTTCTTTAGGCATCATTAACAAATTGTTTGTCGGCACAGCAGTACAACAACAAAATCGAATTAAACAAGTAAACAATAATCAACGTACATATGTATTTCCAGTAAGCATAGGCACAATAACCACCAGTCACCACAGAGTAGTTGTAATATATTTGTACTAGATGTCGTTAAGTCGCTAGGTCAACAAATAAATATGATTAGCTATTATAGTTTGGATTGTCCCAGGGCCTATACTTTCACATAATATATGAAAAATATATATTCAAAAAAATATATGAAGAGTCAAAAAATCCCTAAAAATATAAAACCCCTAAAAAAAACCCATCCCACTTATTTACCCCCTAAATTTGGGGGGAAAACCCCTAAGTTGGCAAGTATTTAAGTGGACCCACCAAAACACATTACTCTTATTAGAGTATTATACTCGTATAAACTTATTTATTTATATAAACAACAAACAAAACTAACCATATTTTATTTAACCCTTAATAAATTAATAAAATTTATATTTTATTTAACTATTTAACCAGTTTATTAGTTTCTAACCAACTGAATATAGCCGCAGCATGTATGTCAAATGTCGTTAGGTAAAAACTGCGCATGTCTGGAACTACGGATTCTTGCCAAAGTTATAGAACTGATAGAACTGATTCTGAACCGATCCTGAATCGAGTTCGACGGTTCCGCGAACACAGAACTGTAACTAGAAATTCTGAATTGTGTGTTCCGCGAACGGCATTATTTGAACTGCGCATGCGTATAGTTCCGAATCAGTTCTGAATCCTTACCGCGAACGAAGCTATTTTCTTCTCTTCTCGGTTTCGGCTTTCACGAGGGCTCCGTCATGCGGGATGGTAGTGTCCACTAAATATACCCGAGACTGTGCCCGGTCCATCAACACGCTATCCATCAACCCCATATCCCCCACCATAGCATCTCCAATCCAACTTGATTGACTCGAGGCCGCCGGTCAGTTTACGCCCCACTCCGACAAACGCGTTCCGTATACGCTATTACACGCTCGCAATCAAAATATCGAAAAGCGAAAATAAATTTTTTTTCTTTACCACAGGCGCCCCGTGGGTCTTGGCGCGTGGAGCGGCCGCTCCGTTCGCCCTATGGTAGGGCCGGCTCTGTGCTTAGAAAAGATATAATGTCATTAGTTATTTAAGGGAAAATAACAACTCCATCTATTTCTCTGCACTGACTCGTGAAATGTTTATAAAGTTTTGTATTTATCTCGTAATAACGTATGCAATTAATACGTATGCAACGTAATAGTAGAGGTACGGTAATTCATTGATGTGGATGACGCGTTCGGGTGTTTCCGGATTAGCCGATGGCCAATGTTATCGTAATGAATCTGTACGGTAATTCATAGAGTGGACGCGTTCGAGTGTTTCCGGATTAGCCGATGGCCAATTTTTTCGTAACGTATCTGTACCAGCCTGTTACCTTAGATTAAATTAATAATGTAATTCTAACATTGCTTCCTTAACCACTGGATGAAAATAAACAGCATCTTTATCATCGATCGGTAAGTACTGGTGGTACTCACTATAATACAGATTATCTGCCGACCATTCCATGGGCTAAGACAGTTGACGTTTTTACCTTCCACTTTACGCTATATATCTTACATATCGGTATACCTATAAATTTTATCTACGTATTTTTATTCCTTCTAAATCAAAAACATACATCAGTATGGATGAAACATCAATAAATACATACACATACATACCTACTACATACATACTATTGTTATTCTTACACTGCACTTCTGCACGCACTAATATTTTATCTAAAATCACTGCCCTCCCTGTATTGATAATACTGACCAATAAAACGTCCATTGGTGAATCAATTTTTATCAGATTACTGTTTCTTATCAAATGTTATAATTGAATAATTAAATAATCGTGATTTCCTCGACAATTTATGTCATCAATCGACCTTGTTATTCGAACAGTTACATATTTTTAGTATAATTTCTGAAACATTTGGAGGCTTGCATACCTGAACAGGCTATAATAGGCAATGAAATCATGGGCAGTTCGACAAGAAACAATACTAACACGACTGAAATAGTTACAGAAAATGAGGTATTACGTGTATATTACACCGAAATTGATTTCTTTTTGTCCGCTGCAGGAATATTGAAGGTTCTATCTGTTGTAAGTATTTTAAACTTTATTACTCCCTTACATTAGAGAAAGAAGTAAATCTTCTAAAATAGCTTTTATAAATGTCAATGATTATTGCTTCGTAGTATAATATTTTTATTTATACTACATTTTTATTTACCACCATTTATACTATGAACGAAAACAAAAATCTGAGAGGACACTCACTTAAATTCGCAACTGTGCCGACTACAAGCAATCCTAGGAAACACTTTTTGCCCAACCGTGTAGTGAAAGACTGGAACAAATTGCCGGAAACTGTTATTAGTGCCCCTTCGGTGAACTGTTTCAAAAATAGACTGGACAATCATTTAAAAAAAGTGCAACAAAACAATGTACACGCATCAGCTTAAAGCTGCTAGTGTATCGGAAATAATAATAATAATATAAAAATCTTTAACTAATTTATAATAGTCACCAAACGGAAGTCCAAACTCGTCTGCCTGTGTTCGTGATAAACTCGAAAACTACTCAATGGATTTTAATGCGGTTCTTACTGTTATGTATGGTGGTTATATAGTACGTTTTCATGTATTTTTATTAAAATCAATTCAGTACTTTTAAAAATATAACTATCAGGTTTTGAAAATACACTATTGAAAATCTAAGTGTAACTATCTAACACCATTTGCCGAACCAACTTATAGGTCCCTTAACTCGCTTTCTAACTTCACTCCAAACAACGAATGAAAGCTGAAACTTCAGCATTGTATTAATAAAGTATAGCACTGCACTTGAAAGACATGCTAATCACGATGAGTTTTTACCCGGAAGTTTGTATTTCGGGGTTCTAAAGGTGCAAGAAAAATTACTAAGAAAGCAGTGATATAGTGGTGTGGTAGGGGAGAGCTGGATATTACCGAGTCCTTAAGGAAATATGTCTATAATTTAATACATGTTTAAGATAAAAAAACAAAATCAGTATTGTTAAAAAGACAATTTATTTGACCACAAGCTATAATTGTCGAAATTATGGAAATCTAAAAATAAAAAATATTAGGAACAAAAATGCAATACTTGGCAAAATGCGAAATTATCAGACTTGTACGATAATACCGTGCTTGACATTTGTGAAGACACCCCAAGGTCGACAATAATGGTATTGCTTCTAATTTAATTTTAAATTATTTTTATGAAAAATGGTTCATACAAATAATTTTAAATTAAATTGGAAATGAAATTTTAAGATAAAAAATAAGTTTATAATAAAAATAACACAAGTCCTGAGATGCAACCGCTGCAACCGCAAAGCCATACGCTAGTTTTCGTAGATGTTGTTGGGTAATTGCATAAAATGCTTTAGTCATTACAGCAACATGCTCACGTATATAATTCTCTTGTTCTCTTCTTGCTCCAGCAAAAAATAATAGCGCGCGTAATTGTCAACCTCCCTTACTTTGTTTAGAAATCGAGAAAAATCTTCAAATGTGAATGTGAATATTAAGGAAGTACTTGCTGCATATTAAGAAAGTATCTACACACTATTTTTTTATATTTTTAGCAATGACATACAGTCAAATAATAAAGATTTGCATAAATAAATTATAACTTGCCTCCTAATGGAAATACATCAAAAATTATAACGAAAGCGCGGCACATTTTGACTGATACCTACCTCAGATGGTTGTTCACGACGCACGGATCGCCTTTGCAGAAACATTATTGCCTATTAGAGTATGATATTACGTACTTAGATGTCCTGTGACGTTATTGGTTTTTTGGATATGGGTGGGCACGGCATTATCAACCGCGCGATATTATCCAACTCTCCCCTACCTACCAATTATAGACTCATTCGTGAAGTCGTGAGTCACCGGGACTCATACCATTAAGTTTCTATTCCAATAGGTACGGATTACGGCGATGTAAGAAAATATCACCAAATATAAAAGGTCATGTATAAAATTGCTGCACTGGGTCTAAAAATACCCCGTGATTGCAATTTGCAATACCTGCAATGGGACCTATATTACATTGATATCGAATGTGTAATATTTTACAGATAGTGTGCATTGTGTCAGCGGTACTGTTCTTATCTGGTGGGTCATGCAGCGGGGCTCCATTAGGTTTGGTGGCCAGTGCGGCGACCGTTGCCCTGGTTTGCGGGGCCGCCATGGCTTTGCTGTACGCAGGTGCGGTGTTGGGAGTACCCCTATACGCGCCACAAGTTTGGTTGTACACAGTTAGTACTACGTTATAGTATTTTGGCCTATTAGACGTTTGATTAGGTACAAATCCCATTGCAGTCTATTATAAAAAAATCTAATCATGCGATTTCCTTATAATTAATATATTCTATGGTGCAAACATTGGGTTGATCAATGCAATACAAAGTAACTTACCATGTGAATTAGAAGTATGACGCTAATCGGGGCCAACTAACAGGAAGCACGAACCCAGCTTTCCTTATGCTTATAAGGTAAAATATCTGATAAATGATATAAATTAATGTTTCCAGGATTTAATAGTGTCAACAGTTATGGGCATCATTCTTTTGGTGACAGCAATCTTGAGCATGACTTTCTGTTCAATGAACAGATACATTGACTACATGCATGGGGTATGTAATTAAGTTATCTAATTAAATTATCTTTGATCTATATCCAGCAGTGGAGAGACATAGGCTGATGGTATAGCAATTAAATAGCGTGTTAGGAAGGTTATTCGATAAAGCGAAGATTAAAGTTTGAAAAAGCACATATCTAGAAATATTTGCTACCGCAACTATGAAAAAAATAAACGAGTTCAACTTGGCAGTTAGGTACGTAAGTGATGATTATTAGAAGATGACTTATTAATTGTATTAAAATCGAATACATATACTAGTCACAAGTGCGAGTACCTACGTAGATATAAGCAATATAAGTTTAGTAAAAAAGTCCACATTTCAGTGTTTAGTATAAAACACATTAATTGATATTATGCAACTCAGCAAGTCTAAATCAACCTTGATTATCTCAGTTCAGAGTCTTCTTCTTCTTCTTCTCAGCCCTTAGACGTCCACTGCTGGACATAGGCCTCCCCCATTGTCCGCCATTTAGACCTATCGGCAGCGACCTGTATCCAGCGGAGTGTATCCGGAACTGTATCCAGTTCAGAGTAGTTTTTGCCTAACGGTATTTTTTTTAATTATTTTGATATTTACTATCAATTTAAAATTTTGTTGGCGGCCGCAAATTCGCGATTTTTGCAAAATGGCGGAAAGTGCTAGGCTCCAATAGAAAAATGTCCAAGTCCTAATGTTTATGGATAAAAGAAGTCAAGCACAAATATGCCTATAACTAATATACAATTAAATATATAATATACAAATAACTCACAAATAATGAACTATTTTGTAATGTAATTGTGTTAATATTAATATCTTCATATTTCAGCCTCTAGCTACATTTAACGCGGTAATGGTAACAGCGAGCGGTATAATCACCTACATGTCTGTGATGCGGAAGTTGGACGCGGCAAGTGGGCCTCGGCAGGAGCCACGGCGACCGCAACCAACGGAACAAGAAGTATAAGAAACGTGTAGTGGTGTTCGAAACTCGGAATGCATCACCGTTTGATTTGAACGGTCTCTTGAATAGATCCTACTTTTTAAACGCTATTATGAAGCGAAGGTTTATGTAGTTCTGTTTCTAGGAATGTACATTTGATTTATGACGATTTTATCGAATTGTTTTGCGGTTCTGGACTAAAATTATTTTGAACCATTGTGAATTTGTGAAGCAGAGGTATACAATATTGACAACCCTTGCCTTCGCATACTTTTCAGGGTCGTCGAGCTATTTCCCCAAATACGGTAGTATTACCAACAGTCTGGTAAAAAAAATGATGAATCTGTAATGCTATGAAAACGTTTGACATTTGTGCCGTACTTTTTACTTGCTCTGTATGAAATGGGTTATTGTATGTATCTGGCTAGGTCCGAATCTGTTTAGGTACTTCACAAGGTTGTTCATATTATTATAGTTTTAAAAATGTACTAAGACAGTTTTGTAGGGTAATAGACATGGGCGTAGCCACGTTGTGGCAGGTTGAGGCGCTTGCCTCCATGGCATAGGGAAGAATACGTAACAGACTTTCTGCATTACACTACCTCTATTTAAATTATAAGAAAATGTTTGCTTTGCCCCACCCTGGATACAATTGTTTGCTTTTGTCCCACCCTAGATAAAATCCTGACACTGCCCGTGGTAATAAGTACCTACTACATTTTCCTAAGTATAAGTATCTAGTAGGTATGCACCAGCGATTTTGCTGCTTAGAATCCAACTTAACATCGTCAAGTTTATATTTTCCCTTATTTATAAAACAAAGTCTTTCTGTCTGTTCGATTACTACAACTTGGGTTCTATTAAACTGATTTTGATGCCGTTTGTACTATAGTGTAGATTATTCCTTCCGGAAAGTTTTAGTACCTATACAAGAAATCAGAGCATGTATGTACCACGCGAGTAAAGCCGCGGAAAGGATAGTATTTTTGAAAACGAAATCATTTTAATAACAATTACCTTAAAATATTGCAAGATAAGTTCTGAGTAGTACGGTAGATACAAAAGGGGTATACTATGTATAGTGAAAAATGACCCAGTACTAAGACTTACTGAAATTTGTTGCGAATAGGCAGATAAATAAATGTGGTAGACTTCTGTATCTTGGTAAAGTGCTTGGAAGCTTTTCTTTTAGTATACGAGCTTTAATTTAGCATAAGATTGACATTTTTTTTTTAGAAAAGGGCTCAGACGAGCATACATTCCACCTGATGGAAAGTGGATACTGTCGTCGATAAACATCCGCGATACATGCCAACATCATCCAGAATGACAAACGTTGGTACACTCCCGGATGCGCTACTTACCTTTGCAGATTAAGGAATGGATTGGGAAAAAGGGTTAAAAAAAATGGGGAGGGATAGGATGGGAATGGGCCCTGGCATATCTCACTCACTACCGTAACACGTACGTATATTGGGGAAATACGATAAAATAATAAATGCAGTACATTACAAGGTAGTCTTCTGTGAGAGAGGGGTAACGTGGCCTGTCGAGTGCGCCCAGCGGCTGTGGGAATGCAGCATGCACTCTCCTCCTAACAAATGAATAAATAATAATATAGTTAATACTTGCTTTATTTCTTTCATTTAAGTAATATAAATTAAGTGATGCAACGGACAGTGATTTGGCTGAAAACCGGATATTCGGCCACCAGATATTCGGCATACGTGGCACATGATCGCTATTGCAAGAAAAGAAGAAAGTACTATTGCAAGCGAGTTAGAATAAATAAAATGCGTTTTTTTATAAAAAAATGTGGAGGCTTTTTTGAGACTGACATCTTTTACGAAAATAATGTTAATCGTTTATACGAAAATAAAGTTGATCATTTACTACCCACAAATGCTGAAAAGCTTGTCTTCATTCACCATAATTTGCCATTACTTAACTTCCGAGTACTAATTACTAGTTATGTAATTAGTTTATTACTAGTTTTTGTAATATCAAGTTTATGTTAACATTTAAATAATGTTTTTTTTATTTATTTATGAGTAACTATCCATCTTTAGCCGGATACTGAACCACTTTCCGTCCGGATAGCGAAAAATTGGCCAGATAGACCGGATACTGGATGGCGAAAAATTGGCCAGATAAACAGGATATCAGTTGCATCTCTAATATAAATACAACAAAATACAAAAACCAGCACCGTGATTGTACTCTGATTTTTAATTCCATGGAATTCTGACTTTTTTGGTGTTTACCAGATGACAAAAATGTTAACAAACTGATAAGATTTTTGTATGTGATAAGATTTTTGTATGTGATAACATTTTTGATAAGTGATGATAACTTATCATAAAAGAGTGGTTTCAATAAAAAAAAGAAAAGATGACTATGGATTCTAAGGTTTAAATATATAAAATCGTAATTATTGCATACTTATGATACCTAACGAAAAAATGTATAGTTCTCTTAATTTTTAATTAAAACCTTTAATAAATAAGTGGAAATATGTAGTTAGGGAAAAAAAAAATTCAACAGCCAACGATTCAACAATATCATTCTAACTTTTGCCATGTTAATAAATAAACTTTTTTTACTAAAATTAAAAAAAATACTTTTATTTTTTCCAATGGTATAATAGGCTGTATCGCTAGTTATTAGACAAAATTAACTTAAACTTATCTAAAATATAAGACATAATTATAGAATATATAAAACATAATAATGCATGTTGTCAGAAATAATAATACATATAACTGTATTCAAATGACAAGACTGTATAACATATGTTAAAAAACTTATAAAAGAGGATAATGCAGTCCTGGCAATCTAAATGATGAGTGTCCGCAACATAATACATATCAATGATGATGATGATTACAATTATGATTTTAGTGAATGTTTGGATGGATTTAGTGAATGAATGGATTTAGCAATGCAAGTAGGTGTTTTATTTACATTTTGCTTATTGATTTGATGAAAGAATATAATTATAAACTATATATAATTAAAGAAGAACCAGACAATAAAGGTTACAGACAACTGGAATGTCATAAAATGGAAACTGTCAGAAGTCCATCGAATTAAAAATGGGACTATAGATAATTAACAACACTAACTATTATTTGCAAAGTATTTCAACACACATTCAACAAGATTCTCTGGCTTTGGTTTGGCTGCAACTCCGGCTATCTCTAAACCGAGGGTTTCTATTTTATGTGCTGTCGAGTTGCCAATAGCAAAGTGTGGTAGATTTGAGAGCCTATTATTGAATGTTTGCAGTTGACGGTGAATGTATTCACACCCTGAGGGACTAAAGAACACCAAACAGCACGGAACATCTTTGGAGGTGTTCAGTTCCATCAGGTTCACCTTTAACTTATCATTTTCTTTTGTCTCATATACTGTAAGTGAGTCCACTGTAATATTTTTAGACTGTAATATATTGGGCAATGTCTCAGATACTAAGTTAGCACATGGAAATAAAAATTTGGCTGAAGCTGAATTGTCTCCAGTTATAATTTTTGCCAAGTTTTCAGCATTGCCCGCTGATGTGCCTAATGCTTCTAATCCTAATAAAAGTTTAATTTTTGTACTGCTAGCTTCACCCACTGTGTAAATCCTCTTTGTGTTCCATTTGACAAATTTGGATGGATCCCAACATTTTGATACTGCTTCAACGGCTCGAGGACTAGTTAGTATCAAACCCTCATATTCTTTGCACTCTAGTTTCTTATTCAATTCATTTAAACTTTTGAACTCAAACTGTAAAGGCTCAATGAAAATAGCATCATAGTTGTTATCTCTAAATACTTTCTGATAATCTTCTGTTGCACTCTTGAATAATGCAACTTTCTTCATGGCTGCAATATTTTATGCAAAATAATTAATCATCCTTCACTATGTTTTTATGTATATATAAATCAACTCTGAAACAAGGTAAATATGAATAAAGGTTATTTTTCCACATTCAAAGCAGTAACGTAAAAAAGGTTAACTTACTATTGTACCCTTCTTATACAATAAAATTAATGAAAAGTTGCAGATTCATGAACTGACTAGATATCAAATTAAAAAGAAAATCAAGAACTGGCAATTAAACTGTGATTATGACATCGAATGCTTACTTATACCAATGCGGTAAATTATTCTTAACAACCTGTACTGAGCATTTTTAGCATCTGTAACTCTTATTCACATGCACACCCAAGGGCGTCGCCAGCCAATGGGCCGGGGGGAGAGAGGAGCAAGATGATAGAGAGGATGGAAGAAATATGAATTGTAGGTTAGGAGGTACAAATACAGTAATCCCCCCTTTAATACGGTACTCTTATAATGCATTTTTATATTATGCGATTTCAATCATTTCAATCCCCGTATAACAGAGCATTCCCCTATATAACGCGGGGATTTCCCACATTATATTTCTGTATGTACTGTGAAATTTATAATGATAGTGTAATTTATTTGAAATTAACTGTTTTTTTAGTTCATATGCATAAGTTTTTTATTTAAAATGTTCTTAGTTTAGTTTGATTTTAATAAAACGTACATATTTCGTTCATAATATAGTTTTTTCTTAATATTCGATTTAAACCCCCTTTAGCGAGAAAAGTTAAACGTGAATAATTTATACGTAACGCGTTATACGGGGTCGTAAAAACGCGTTATACGGGGTCGTAAAAACGCGTTATACGGGAATACTCCTACAACACGTTTTCCTATAACGCCAGAACCAATCTACCGTGTTATAGGGGGGATTACTGTACATTTTTTTTCGAATCTCCAGAGGTGGGCCTCCTCTGCTCCTACTGCCCTCCCTTGGCGACGCCCTTGCGTACACCCATACACCAACTCATACTCAATTACTTACATTATTGACTCTATGCTAAATTTGTCTAAAATCAGATATCCAAAACAACACTCCCACACATTCATATACAGACATACTTATATAAAACACACGACGTACATATTGTACAGAATCATTAGCACCTGAATAAACTGTTTTCTTAATCAACTGTAACTTATAATATAATGTAACTTATTTATAGTACTATAAGAATAGATCTAAGAGAAAACACTGACAGCTGTAAAACAGATTCTTCTAGTACAGATGTCATTACACATTGTGCATACCTACTTGTAAATTTGATGTTTGTAAATTACATTATAATAAGTGACAATTACCTTATAGCAAATATAATGTCTTAAATAAATAAAATTACTATTTTTAGTATTATATTATTACTATTTAACTTACGTCTATTTTATGCTTTGGTACCTCATGGGGCAATTGAAATGGTCCATAAGAAATAGAATTTTATAAAACAATTGTAAACAAAAGTTATTTTTATTTTCGATGGAATATAAGTAGAAGCGAACATAAAATCTCGTATTGACAACGGACAGATATAAAATCCGTTTGTTGACTTGACTTGACAGTGGCACTGTTGACAATGACAGCGGAATATTGTTTTATATAATTTCTTTGGACACTGCCATAGCTATTGGGCTACACACAGCAAATAATAAAACAGAATTGTTTTTATCACGTAATTGTTCAGTCCCGTCGAAGTTGAAGTCACTCAGTAAAGTGATAATAGGTTTACTGAAGACAGAGTTGTTGTTCGACTATCGATTGATGTTTTTGGTGTAATCGAGATAGCCAACAGATGTCACTGTTTCGAGACCGTACATCACGCTATGGTTACGTTTTGTGTGGCGATCTAATGTTTGTTTTTCTACGCGAAAGTGTTCATGTTCAAGACATAGCGATTTATCTTCAAAAAACGATTATGGCAAACTGTCTTTTTACAAGCTTTTTTTGAATACTATCTAATCTCTTGCACAGTTGTACTCTCTGGAAGAAAACGAAAATACAGTCTCACAGTTTTATTTAAATATCACAAACAGCACTATAGGCACTGCTTTGAAGTTTAATAATAGCGAGGCTTTTTATTTTCTTGGTCAGGCTATATGTTATACACCACCTGCAGCCTAAGCCGTGGCCGTTACCGCAGGTCGCGGTTGTCTGTGGCAAGCTTTATACATTAAAAAATACGTAAGTCCGTGATTGTGGTGGGTACCCAAGAAGTAAAGTTTAAGTAAAGTGGTTGTTTGATTATTGTAAATATTGTGTGTTGTGGGATTTGTGGTTTGAAAGTTTATTAAACTGAATCCCTAGTGTTAGTGCATCATGTTTGTGATAATGATAATTAAATAAAAGCGGGAGACTGCATTTTTCATGTTCTTTCAAGGAGTCCAACTCTGTCCTCAGTAAATCTACTATCAGTTTACTGAGCAACTGCTTCGACGGGACGGAACAATGAAGTAATAAAACAATTCTGTTATTATTTGCTGTGTGGACCAATAGCTATATCAGTATCCAAATCTTATTAAAAAAATCTTAAAGAAAAATGTCACATCTGTCAAGTGTCATAACATTTTCATAACAAAATGGAACAGACGTTTTATTTCCTAGAGTTGCAAGTAAATTTGTTTTAAATCTCATAAATAATTTACTAAGAGTTTTACGGTAGTAAGTGTAAAATTACTGTGGAAGTGCAACAAATGAGTTTATAAACATGTTATCCAGATTCCATCATTATCACGGATCGAATATTATTTTGTTTGAAGATAATACCGTGGCGTATAGAAAAACCAGTTTCGCTCATGGCTTAACTTTTAGCGAGAAACCTCTTCTGCCGGGAGAAATATTTTTAGTGGAGATTGAGAAAACTGAACGTGGTTGGAGCGGTCACATGCGATTAGGTTTGACGTTGTTGGATCCTCAGACAGCAGCATTAGGTGATAAAGGCTTGCCACAATATGCACTTCCGGATCTAGCAAACACTGGTATGTCCTGGATATTTCCGATTTCAAAGTCACAGAATAATGTGCTTGTTGAGTTGCTCAGTCAAGGGACTAGCGGGCGAAGGCAAAGTGAACCTCGAGTGTCGGTACTCGGCGATGGACCTAGCGTGAGGACCCCGCGTGGCTACATTTCGAAAATGGTTCTCAAACCGCAGACACTATCACAAAATGGCACTCCACAGGGCATACTGCCCATGGACGCTGGCAGTCGCATAGGAGTAATGTTTGTACCATGCCCTAAAGGTGATAAAACTGAACCTGATATGGCAGAGATGCATTTCATAATCAATGGGGAAGATCAGGGTCCATGCACAAAGGGAATACCATACACTGCAGGACCACTGCATGCTGTCGTTGATGTGTATGGAACTACTAAACAAGTTAAAATTGTTCAACTTTATGGAGGTGAGTTAATTTGTATAACTTTATTTATTATTGTTGATTTTCATTTATAAACTCTTAAAAGTTTTCAAATGAAAATAATCATTTTTGTAACCTGTATTATGTTATGATTTTTAATTTAATAATCTCAAATCACTTTTATTTGCTTCTAAATTATTATAATAAGAATGTTTAGATTACTTCTGTAGCCTGATGCCAATAGGGCTAATGTCAATATTCCCTACTTTCAGTAATTAGCATTCAAACAATTTATTAATATTGGTAACATTATTTACATGTTTTAATGTAATATTATGAAGTTATTTCTTATGTTATTTACTAAATGTGTTTATGTAGATTTATCAGGTAACTTCATTTTTTTTAACACTAAGGAATGCTATATTGACATCAGTCGATGTATAAAAATAAAAGGCCAATGTTATTTTTTTAGAAATTTTATTTTATAATAAAAAAAAAATAAACCATGGTTACAATATCTCACTGAATCTGACATGATATCATCAGTTTCGGGTCCCGGTATAAGTGACGTAAAAAGAATGGCCTGATGGTTGCAGGTAGTTAAGAAATGATTGAAGGTCTCTTAATTTTTGCACTTGAAGATTAATTGGTTTATTATTGAGTGACATGAGAGTTATTAATGTAATGTCGTTTAATAGCTGTTGTGAATGTGTTACATTACGGTTTCGTTTCAAGTCTAATGCTTTGAACTCCTCATTAGTGTCAATTAGTGTAGAGATTTATAGAAAAGTATATATGATTCTGCTTTTCTACACCGTAACCACTTTATTTGGTTCCAATTTACCTTTTCTTTTGTTGTACTTACCTTTTGGTGTAAATAGTTAAAAAGTTCGAAACTTAAAAAAATGAGACTATTGCATTTTTATCCCATTTATTGGTGGAGTTCTACATACTGTTTGAATTAAATTAGCCTAATCTTTTAGTAGCTCTATTTTCATTGAAGTTCTCTTTTTGGTTTGTTCTATAACAGTGTGGATCGTGTCTTCCTTCACATGTGGGTATGGCCTAGTTCTAAAATATTTCGGTTAGTAATATTTGGAGAGTTTGTGGCATCTGCCATAAAATACATGATCATAATCACATAAATATGTCTAATCTGGTCTGAACATCTATAGTGATAGCAATACATGTTAATTTCTTCCAAATTTTCTGGAAGAGTATTTAAATGAATATACAAACATGAAGCTATTTCTTGTCCTACTCTTCCAGCAATAGTTTTGTCCCATAACAAATAAAATGAATTAGAAGATTCCTCTGATACTCTAAATTGCTAAAATCAGTGTCCATGTAGAAACTACATGTAATATGTACTTGTCGCTTGTAAAAGCTAAACCCACCTGTCAATAGATGCATTAATACAAGACATACAAGAGATGCATTAATGTAATAGAAAGATCACCATTCAAATACAGTCAACACCGGCTATAGCGAAACTCAATATTTAGAAAAACTCACTTTAACATCAATATCACATGCATTTGTTTGGTTTGCTATTTGTTTCATACATTGATTATTTGCTATAACGCATTGGTCACCAGTTTTAACATCAAAAAAATACCAGACTGAATGCTCACCTGTATAATATCAGCAATTATTTGCCTTCAGTAAGTTCAAACTTGTCTCGGTGCCCAAAGCAGACAATGCATTCGTGAACATCTGTGTTTCTTTTGTCTATTGTGTGATTTAATTTTTACTGGCCGATGGAAAGGCCGACAAACAGATTGTTTTATTGCACTTCACAGTGAAAACAAGCCAATAGGTACATAAAGCGGAATAGGCATACTTAGGATTAAATTCTGAACACATTATCAGTAGTAACTCGACAGTCTAAGAGTGAAGTGAAAATGGCTTGTAAAGGAAAATTGTGTATGTCAATCAAACAGTAACTTTGATATGTGCCATAGAACAGGAAGAAAAGAAAAGTGATGTCTGTAAACACTTCGGCCTTAATGCATCTACCGTGGCTACTGTGTAGAAGTATAAAGAAAATATTCTGCGGGCTGAATTGGAAGAAAGCTCTTACAAGAAAATAAGAAAACCAAAATTTGAAGATTTGGACAAGGCAATGCTGGCGTAGTTTCAAAAACAGCACTCTAATAATGTGCCAGTCATTGGGCCGATTGTGAATGCTCAGGCTGAGAAATTTGCTGGACAACTTGTTATCGTGGATTTCAAAGCTTCAGAAGGATGGCTGGGCAGATTAAAAATCGGCACTACATAAATTATGGTCAAATGAATGGAGAAGCACCAGATGTGGATAAAAATGTTCAAAAATATAGCTTTACGTCTAAACTCGATAGAAACCCTGTGCTAGTTAGACTCTGACTACCGTCCCGTAATAATGCAATTTGGGCAGCAGACCGACCCACCTGCCCAAGACAAGACTATTATTGACTGGAGCAAGCTCGAGGAAGCCCTTAAGGCTGCTAGACTATCCCAAACGACCTGACTAGTTTGGATGACACAAACACGGCAGTCTCTGGACTCAGTAGCCACCTTAGGGATATAATCCAAAGCTCCTCTAGGTGGGTCTCAGCAGCGAATGATCGCCGATGGGAGTTACCCGAGGACATAAGGGAACTGATAAGAGCCATAAATGCAGCCATCCGTGCTTACGACTCCTTCCCTTATGAAGAGAATAGGCGCAGGATGCGAGCTTTACAGAGGGACGTAAAGAATCTGTTGTCAGAGATCTCACCATCACACAGCCTACTGGCGGTTGGCGCAATCTATGAAAGCAGATAATGCCTCCATTGCCTCTACTGACTAGACCGAACGGCCCTCCCGCATTTGACGATGTTGAGAAGGCTGAATGTCTAGCCGACAGCCTAATGCTTGCCTAGCCGACAACCGGTCGACGCGTCACACGTCGACTTGGTTAACGGAGAGGTGGGGCGTGAAGCCTCTATCCATTCATCAGACGCCTTTCCACCGGTGACGGTAACTGAAATTCAGTACATCATTAAAAATCTCAAAATTATAAAATCACCTGACATCGATGGAATTCCTAATAAGGTGTTTAAAAGCCTCCCGATTGCACTTCTTGTGTCTATCTACAATGCCGCCATGAAACATCATCTCTTTCTAGCAGCTTGGAAAGAAGCCGTCGTTATCGGCATCCCCAAACCCGGTAAACACCGCTCGGAACCCTCTAGTTATAGACATTAGCCTGTTGAATACAATGGCTAAAATCTACAAAAAAATCTCCTTTCTCGCCTATTAAGTCACATTAACTCAAAAGGTCTACTCATCAATGAACAATTTGACTTTAGAGCCAAACACTCTTGTGTCCAACAGGTGCACCGAATAACAGAATACATCCTCACAGGCCTCAGCCAAAGGAGACCCTTCAAGATCCTAGCTGTCTTCTTCGACGTAGCGAAGACCTTTGAAAAGGTCTGGTACAACAGTTTAATCTATAAATTGTACCAACTCGAGGCGCCTGAAAGTCTCATTCTCATCATTCGAGACTACCTTACCAATCGCACCCTTCGCTACAGAGTTAAAGGCACTCAGTCCAGTTCTCGTCCAATCAGAGCTGGAGTCTCAGGGCTCCGTTCTAGCACCCACGCTCTATTCCCTCCACACTAATGACTTCCCTGGAATAGAGCTTGCCCTCTTTGCGGATGACACCGCCCTCTACGCCTCAGATAGGAACCTACAGCGTGTCTCTACGCCTCCAACGCGCAGTTATCGTTCTAGGCGATTGGTTTGTGAGGTGGAGGATTTAGGTCAACCCCGAGAAAAGTGCAGCCATGTGCTTCCCTTTTCCAGTGGGTGGCATTCGTAACTCGTCTTTCCCCACTCTCGATATCCCTTTTCGATCAAACTAGAGTCTAGACCATCGACTGACCTTCCGAGAACACATAAAAACTGTCTGAAACCGAGCCGCCTTTGTACTCGTTCGCCTCAACCCTCTCATAGGCGGGAGAAGTAAAATGTCGCTTATAAATAAGCTGACATTGTACAAAACCTGCGTACGTCCCATAATGACCTTCGTTAGCGTTGTCTTTGCACACCAAGCCCCCTCCAACATTACAATACTCCAAACCCTCCAAAATTTCCCATTGCCTACTTGCTCCATTGATAATCCTAGTTGATTTTTAGGGGAATTTTACGATCAAGTTTACTTGCTATACCTATATTGTGATTGACGTCCTGAAGATAAATCATATCAAGTAAAAGAAACTTCTCAAAGAATATTTTTGCAGCTGCAACGTTGCCCCAGCTCTTAGCCGGTTTTATGATGCCTTTGTATGTAGCTATGTAGCTTTTGCCATGGGCTCTATTCTTTTTTCTAACATTCCTTTTCCACATTTTGATATTTCTTTTTCTTTGTTTGGATAACTTTTTCCTTCAATCCTCAGGAAGAGTAGAGACATGATTTAAAATATTATTATTTGAATGTATAGACAAACTTTGAGTTATGGCAGTTAAAGGCTCTTCTGTATCTGAGAAAGGACTAGACTCATAAGAATCTGGTATACAGTCATCTGAACTATCACAAGATAATTAAATCACTCAATAATGAGCTCTTGTTCTGTAATTCCTGGCTACAATCTCTGTCGTTAGAACTTGATACTTGCTCCACAGAAGACTGGATGATTTCTTCATTTTCAGTATCTGGAACAACAACAATTATCATTCTGCTGCTCAGTAGCAGTTAATGCTGTAATAAGTGCTATTAATAAGTGTTCTTCTCCATATTCAGTTTGACCATTGACATATTATGAACCTGCTACTAGCTGTTCAGGTGACCAGTTGCTCTGTTGATCATCAGTGTTGTATCTATTGGCATTAGGGATTTTTCCTCTACAATGTAGAGTCTACATTATGATCTTGTGCAGATTAACCTAAAAGTAAATAAAATGTGTATTACATATTCTTACAGAAATCAAATTCTAACACCATGTTCAGCAAAACGAGTGGTTATTAAGTGTTGTACAGTAGTTACACGTTACTAGCCCATCGCTTATGTACCACAAAGGGTATGTTGAAACTACCAAAACTATTAATGATAGTGACAATATTTGGTAACCAATCGTTTTACTAATCGTTTCTGTGGATGAATAAGCGTAAAGGTAGTTTATAGTATATATAAATTATAACATAAATATACCTACATATCTATGGAAGATTAATCTCAACAGTATCTTACTATTATCGTTCAATTCTTCTTCGACAGTATCTTCAAAACATTTAAGCAATTTCAAATTTTGACAACTTGCTTATCTTTATTCAAGTGAAATCGTTTCATTTTTAACGTTTTTATAACAAATGTTTTTAAGACTAAAAACGTGCCAATACACGAATTACGCGGTTAGAATTGATCATAGGCAAATAATTTTTAAAAGTCAAACGAACGCAGGAGGATGCAGAAGTGTGACCAACAACAAAAACAAGATGATCCTGTTTACACGACAAAGACAAATGTAATCTTATGCCTATTTAATTAACATAGTGAACATTTGCGTTGCTTATTTCACATCTTATTGTAAATGTGACTAAAGTCAGCTCTGGTCTTTTTATTAATTAATAATAATACTAGAACATGCTACCTTTTGTACTTATTTTTTGGGCTTGTGTATACATTGGCCATTTTTGCACACTTAAAATATTACGCCTGAACTATAATTGTGACACAAGGGCGTAAATGAAGTTTGATCATTTTAGTTCTATTATCTACGTTCTATTATTCTATTAATTACGTATCTACACTACGGCCTTTTTAACACTTATAAAATTTAATTAATATGAGAGTACATACTTATAAATGCCTACAGTTACGCCCTTTTAGCACAACTAAATACCTATTGCATTTTTTAAGTATTTTGGTATTGATATCTCATTTGACATAAAAATGTACTTTGGCTCTATTAGCACACCAGGCGACAGAGTTATTTGTTGTAGAGTAAAAAGAATAAAATGTAATGGCATGATAATTTGGTTTATGTCTTAATAAATAGTGTCTACCTAATTTTAATTTTTACATCTATATATCTATGTATACTTATTAGTCATAAATTAGAATCCATGTAATATTTTCCTTTCAGTAAAAACACTTCAAAATGTGTGCCGAGATGCTATACTGCAACATGTCAATAATGGATCAGTGAAGGCATTACCATTGCCAAAATGCCTAAAAGACTTTCTACTTTCATAGATGTTCTCTGCTGAAAGCTATAAGATGTTATCTTGAGAAGACAATAAGGCTGTTAAGTATATTATGTTCTTTAGGTCTTAAATGGATCTTTCCGAAACATACTAAAGTGCACTATCTTGACTAATAATAACTAGTTATGAGACAAGTCGCCTTTTTTGAAATTCGGTTGACTTTATTAAAACGACTCTCATGCACAATCTTGACTAATAAAAACTAGTTATGAGACAAGTCTCCTTTTTTGAAATTCGGTTGAATTGAGTTACTTTTGTAAAAGAATCTTGACTCGTAAAAATGGTCAAAAAGTAGAAATATTCAATAACCAACCAATTCCTAACCAATAACCACTAGTAAATTAATGTTATAAATAATGGTATGATAAGGCAGACATTTGATAGATGCGTCGCCGGTGCTGGACCGTGCGATCGGCAAAAGTTATCCAGATTCATCAAAATTAAACGACTTCACACCCCCGCAGGAGCGCTCATCCTCTAGAATTAGCTCGATGTATTTATGTCATGTATTAGCTCTAGAATTACCACAGTTATCCAAGTCCAGAAATTGTGTAATATGTAACAAATGTCTTACATGATTCTGTAAAAAATGTTCTATTTATATATTCGATGGAGTGGTAAACATACATCTCAATTATAAGACACTTTAATTTCAAACATGTTTTATTTAGATTATGTTAAAATGTTATGTTTAAAACACGTGATTTAAAACACTTTGTTTTAAACATGCCTACCCTGGCACATTGTCAGTTTTTAAAAATCTGTCTTATGTGTGAAAGGCTTTAGAGTAGTTAATTCAGGGTAGTCATAGAGGAATAATCCCACAGCTTGAAACATTATTACTGGGTGGCCATATTATTTTTTCTATAAGCCATATTCGCAAATTAGTGTTTCAGAGTGAGGCTTTCATAAAATTGTGAAGTAGTGAATCTCTATCAGCACATTCCAGGTCATTCCTAGATCTGTATACTGTGTAAAATGTGTATGTATTGTTTGTGTTTAAATGAGGGGTCTTTGTTATGTCACACATATGTATTTGCTGTTCTATGTTTAAACGTGGGGTCTTTGTTATGTCACACATGTAGTTGCTGTTCTGTGTTCAAATGTGGGGTCTTTGTTATGTCAAACATATGTATTTGCTGTTCTGTGTTTAATTGTGGGTCTTTGTTATGTCACACATATGTATTTACTGTTCTGTGTTTAAATGTGGGCTCTTTGTTATGTCACACATATGTATTTGCTGTTCTGTTTCACCATCACTGGAAAGTGTTCACTTGCTACATATACTGTCTCACCTTTTTTTTATGGACGAAGGCGGCAGACGAGCATACAGTCCACCTAATGGTAAGTAGATACTGTCGCCCATAGGTCCTCCAGGTTTTCCCTCGTCTTTTGCACTTATGCTTCCTATTCAGTCTATAAAAGGAGTGACCTTGGATGTTATAGTTAGTCTTTTTGTAAATACAAAGTAAAATTTTGCAATACTTTCCCTTTAACCAAGTTTTGTAATTGCAATAAACATTACATTGGTTTATTTAAATGAAATATTGTCCTGAAAAAAATGTTTGTGCACAGGAAGGTGACTGTTGTGATTGGAATCATCAGGTTGTACTCTTAACATAGTTTCTTTTCTAAATGATATTTAGGATACCCTCCATGTTTAAAATCCACGATAGTTACAAGCAAAGTTTATGTAGGTAACAAGTACTACCTGCTTACATTATAATCTAATACATACATGGCGGCGTAGGTATATGTACCTGTAGCTCGATACTCTATTGCGCCATTGATTGGTCTTTGATTGGTCGAGTACAACACAGTAAAATTGAACCTTATTTTCAGAAGATTATTTTTTTATTTCAATTATTACTTCGCATTCAGGTACCCAATAAATCAATCAAACTCGATGCTGATTGAGGATGCTGATGTCGGTTATGAATATACCCTAAGAGACTTACAACAGTTCTATTCACGGTATGAAATGACAATGACACCAACATATTTAATTGTAACATATTACTTAACTGTAAATTTTGTGTATATTTTATTCAATATTGTATGTTTTTATGTGAATAAATATCAGCTTATAAGGTAGCTTACCTCCGCTACAGAATACGTGTAGTGTATGAATACGAATTTGTACCTAATAGACGTTGAAGATACATTTTTTATTCCAGTTTTTATAAAACGCATTTATCATTAATTTACCTAGTCTGACAAATGAAACTAGGAAAGAGCAAAAAATCTTGGGCAGTTAACTTCTTCTATATATATTGATTTTGTGGGTTTGTAAATATACTAATCGCATTATAAATGTCGAAATTGTTGAAAATGATTAGGTATGAACTAAGGGAATAATATAACAGTTATTAAAATAGAAAATATCAAGTTCATGACAATCGTGAGTTTAACAGTCAGAGATTTTTTACATCTAGGTACCGCTCTTGTCGGTACATAGGTGTCAAAGTTCAAACCATACTGCCTTTCAAGGGAAAAGGCATTAGTATCAGACATTTTTAACGAAAGCATATGTAACATTATTTTCGAATACCTATTAAAAAGAAACAACGGGAATAAACAGTGGTTATTGATTTGTTTTAACCAAAACACCAAGTTTCTAGTTTGATTTTCAATTAATGAAAATTTTACTAAAGTATTTTCTGAATATGATTTTCTATCAGTTATATCAGAACCCCAGTCTGCATCAACAAAACCTTCAATAGAAGAATTATTCTTACAAAATATAAGACCATAATTTTTAGTATTTTTTAAATATTTTAATACTCTCTTGGCATGCTTCCAGTGTGTCTCATTGTATGAGTTATTAAATTGACTAAGATAACTAACACTGTATGCAATATCTGGTCTTGTCAAGACTGCCAAGTACAACAGCCCACCAATAAGTTGTTGATATGGATACTCACTACAAACATATTGAGATTTCTCTAACTTTAAATTTACCTCCATAGGAGTTTCTGCTGTTTTACATTGTGTCATATTAAATCTTTTCAATAAATTATCCACATATTTTTTCCTGATCTACAGTTATTGTATTTTTATTCATTTTAACTCTCATACCTAAACACTGTCTCATTTGATCTAAGTTTTTAATTTTAAATTTACAGCTCAATTCTTCAACTAATTGCTCAGTAGCTTTGGCACAATTAGAAAAAAGAAAAAAAATCATCAACTAATAATGCAATCATAATTCTGACATTATCTTTAAACTTTGTAAATAAACAGGGTTCATGCTCAGATTTGCTATAACCTAATTCAATTAAATAATCATCAACTCTTTGATACAAAGTTCTGGATGATTGCTTAAGGCCATAAATAGCTCTCTTTAACTTTAACACCTTATTATCACAATCTTTATAATGAAAAGTAACAGGTATTTTCATATACACAGTTTCATTTAAGAACCCATTTAAAAAAGGCTGTGGTTACATCAAGATGAGTAATATCTAAATTAAACTTTGCTGCTAGAGCAAATAATAATCTTAATGTAGAATATCTAAGCACAGGGGAAAAGGTTTCATGAAAGTTCACACCGGCTTTCTGCAAGAAACCTTTCGCCACTAATCTTGCCCGATACCGCACATTGTTACAACTGTCATACTTTTTTTTTTGAAAACCCACTTACACTGAACCACTGTAGTGTCTTGAGGATGATCAACTATTTCCCAGGCGTCATTTTCATGGAATGAGTCCAATTCTTCCTTCATGCTTGCTCTCCAAAACATGCTCTCTGGTCCATTTAAAGCTTCATCAAGTGTGATTTCTCTATCATTGCTGTCTTTACACTTTGCAATACTTAAATTATTATAGCCGTATCTTTCAGGTTGTCTTCTCAAACGTTTTTGTCGAGCTTCTTTTTCATTCAATTCAACTAGCGTGACATCTGTATCTGAAGTTGTGTCCAAAGAACTATCATTTGAAGTACTCTTCAAGAAAGTTTCTGAATCTAAGACATATGAGTCATCTTTTTCTTCCCTTTCTTCTAAATCGGAACTTCTAGTACTTTCTGCCTGACATTCCTCCACTGAAGACTTGCATTCTGCTGGTATCTGTACCATATTTCGATCATCTGAGGTCTCATAGTTATCATTAACTATGTGTCTACTAGTTGTCACAGTATTGGTAATAGGATCATATACCCTATATCCTTTCACATTTTCTGCATAGCCAACCAATATCAACTTTCTAGCCTTTTTGTCCCATTTTAAACGTTTTTCTTAGGAACATGTACCATAACTGTATTTCCAAATATACGCAAATGGCTAAAGTTTGGTTTCTGGCTTGTCCATATTTCATATGGAGTCTTGTTATTTATTGCCATAACAACAGATCTATTCCTTAAATATACTGAAGTATTTACTGCCTCTGCCCAGAACTTCTTGTCTAAACTTGCTTCAAAAATTAAACATCTGGCCTTTTCTACTACTGACCTGCATCCTTTCGCATAGACCATTCTGTTCGGGTGTATAAACATTAGTTCTTTGATGAACTATTCCTTGTTCTTTTAAGTAATTTTCCAATTCTCGACTGCAGAATTCACCGCCATTGTCTGTACTTAGTATTTTAATTTTTTTATCTGTCTGTTTTTCTACCATGTGCTGTAACTCTCGAAAATATTTAAAAACTTCACTTTTTGTCTTCATGAACTACACAAATGCCATCTTGCTGTAGTCATCCACAAACAAAACATAGTATTTAGATCCTCCAATCGATATATTCTCCATAGGACCTCCCACATCTGCGTGAATCACTTCTAGCACATCCTCTGTCCTGGATGTAGTTTGCTGAAATGGTAGTCTGGCTTGCTTGCCTTCACAGCATATAGTACATGTGGATTTATCTATTTTTGCCAATTCTGGATATGAAATTCCTTCTACAGCTCCATTTTTCATTTTATTTAAACTGGTACTATTAATGTGTCCCAAGCGTCGGTCTCTGCACACATGTCCATCAACTTCGTTTTTATTACATCTGCACTAACCTCAATCCCCGAATGTTCTATAGCCATAATCATAGGTGCGTACTTTTCTGACAATCCTGCTAACATTAATGCTCCAATCCACTCATCGGTTATCTTGAATCCTGTTCCCTGAAGTCTCTGACCCGTTTCTACAATCTGAGTCACATACTGTGTCATTGACTCACAGTTTTCAAGCCGAATGTTGATGAGATTTCTTAGCAAACTTATCTTTCTTGATTAGCCGGAATCATCAAACATGTTCTTGAGTGTAGTCCATAATTCGTATGTTGTGACTGCCTGTTTTATGTGAACATATATTGATGGATCGATGGTCAATATCAGTTTCGCTTTTGCTTTAGCGTCCTCTGCTTTTTCACCTACTGTAGCAGTTGCCGGTAGCTGCTTTTCTATGTTCGACGCCATGCCTTCCAACACCAACACATTTTGTGCCGCAAAACACCAAACGTCATAGTTCACGCGTCCTTTTAACTTTGGAACACTGGCTATATAGTTCGTCGTCATTATTATTGCAAAAACTCACAGTACCATTCGTTTTTTACTACTTAAAAATCGCTTAACATGGATCTGGGCCCATAACCTGTTAATCAAACTGCGGTTGACAGTAACTAACTACCCTTTTATTTCTGCTACACCCATAGACACACACATCACATGATAGATGGCACTAGTTACATATGATTTTGTTACCATAATAAAATAACAAATTCGCCACTGCCTGTCTGAACGAAGGAATTATTATGCATCCACACGAATATCGTTGCCGTAGGCGGCAGCGGATATCGCTTATATCTGAATAGGCCTTAGGTAGGACAGCATACCCATCATTACTTCATAATTTTTTTTTATAAGAGATTATTATGTTATTTCACTTGAATTTCAAATTAACTTATTAATTTTTATTATAGATAATGTTCATGTTATTCTTATTAGTAATGTTAAAAAGGAATTGTTTCACTTGAATGTTTTTAAGACTAATTTGAAAAGTTTGATTTAGTTGTAAGTAGGCATTAATAGGTATGATGTACAAATATTTTCATTTCAATAAATTTATTTTGCCTATTTCTAATATTTTATTAAATTGTAAAATTACCTTTCAAAATGCTACGATACGTTAACGTCAATAAAGAACGGTTATTGTGGATACAGCTGATCCCATTTTAGATGCATATCATTCCTTAAATTAACATTATATTGTCACTATAACACATAAAAAAATATTGTATTGATATAAATGACTTCCAAAAAGTTGCTTAGAAACAGCAAAATGTGATCACGTCGTCATAATCTTTAGTTTCAGGTTTTTGGACAAAATAGAGTTCAAGTGAACATAAAATTTATTACTTACTTTACTATTAGTCTCAACTCGCTATATCTCTGGCAATTATACATACTTATTTCCTTTTGAAATTTTAATAATCTTTAAGCTATTTTAAAGAAAAAGTGCTTTCTAAACCTCTTTTTGCCTGAGTAGCGGATTTTTAGAAATTTCCCATACGATATCACTAGTAGGTATTGACAGGGACGTAACTAGGCTAAATATCACCCGGGGCAATACCTCACTTTGGCGCCCCCCCCCCCCCCCCCCTTTCACCCACTTAAACGCAGAATGTCCAACCATGACCAATGAAACGAAAACTCTCCTAAACAACACTCCTGAGATTGTTACCAAACATTTACTATACTTGTCATAATTAACTTGGGTAGGTGGTAAGTAAATGCTCGATTCCAAAGGTAAAAAGTTAATTTAATAGTTATTGAAATCACGCAATCAATAGTTACATAGTGTATTAGGCCTATACAGTTTACACGTATATTTATGTATATCTAAAAGATTCTGAAAAATAGTGAAAAACTTTGGTGAAACTTAAAACCTGAATATGAACTAAAATTTTACTTTACGACTTTTTGTAGCTGCAAAAGTCCTTACAATTTTGTCAAAAGATAGTTTAGAAGCTATTTGGTGCTCTATGGAAATGATGCCAAGGTTGGTACGTCGTTGCTGTCCTGTCAAGTTTCTGATATTATTTTTAATTTACTGAAACTTCTTTCGTTTGAGGCAACTGAAACTGATATTGTTAGGAAAATTCTTAGTGCAGTAGTAATGTTGGGGTAGGCATCTTCAAGTCCGTTTTGGTATATTAATGTAAGAAGATCAGATGAAGTGGCCGTTTTCATGTCTAAATCCTAAATCCTAAAGGGCCTAAATCCAATGCGTGGTACTTGAAACTCTACACTTCTATAGCCAGTTCGTCTTTATCTAAATCATCTTTATACGTGGCTGCTAACTCAATAGCCCGATTCTTCAATTCCTCTCCATTCAATGTTTCAAATCCCGCTCGATTGAGGAAACCAAATAAGTCATTCATGTTTTGAATAGATTGAAATCTTTGCCTCAGTTCAGTTAGAATCCGATCAACTATTTGAATCATTAACAATTTGAACTTCTTCTCCTCTGAGAATTCATGGCGTACATCATCACCCTTCTCATCAAACATGCGCTTTTTCTTCCTCTTTCATACTTCTTTAAAATGTGGATCTATGTTAAGCTGTGTTGCTATTTCTTTGGCTTCTTTTACTGCGTTACTTGAACAATTTGACCTTTCTGATTCAAATTCAGAAATCAGTCGGCTAATATGTTTTGCTGATCTTTCAATAGTGATGTCCTCTCTTTGTAAAAGCTTATTCACAATGTCGATACGGTTTAACTGCTTGTACCAAAAACAGGAGAGGATAATAAATTCAAATGTTTTTACATTTTTCAGAAGAGAATTTGCTTCTGCTTTTGTTTCAGCAGTTGGTACAATAATACCCCAGTGCATAGGAACTATCTAGTGTAACACTAGATGGTTCCTGTGCCTTTAAATAAGTTAAAACACTAGCTAGTAGTGTTAATGAATCGTGTGCTGAAGCCAGTGCAATATATAATAGATAATATTTAAACTAAGCATCCATAGATTACTTACTTGCTAATATAAGAAATAAATCACATTTAAATTATCGCCAACTTGCACGATCTCTATAGACTATAGACCAATCAAAATCGAGTACCTTCCCGCGCGCCGGCGCGCACCGCGCTCTAAATCTTTCTTCACATTTCCAGACTTTTCTGAACTCTGGAGATATCCTTATGACGCAATAACTCAAATTTTTGGAGCGCCAGTTTAAAATTTTATTAATATTATTTATTTATTTTATTATTTTTATCTTCCACTTGTATTTTTTTGGAAAACAACAATTGCTATTTTGGCGCCCCTGAAAACCCGGCGCCCGGGGCACAAGCCCCGTCAGCCCCCCCCCCCTAGTTACGTCCCTGGTAGCCAGTGCCAAAAGAATTAAAAAAACTGTCACCAATATTTATTTTCATTGTTTACATTTGGCGGGAATTTTATTAGTGTGCAAAATGAAGAAAATCGAAGTTCGTGCGGTTATTAAATATTTCTGCCTAAAATTTTTTTTCAAAAAGTTTCGTGACCGTTGATGAAACGTGAGTTAACCATTTTGACCCGGAGACAAAGAACCAAAGTAAGGTGTGGAAAAGATCGTCCTCCCCGCTAGCCAAGAGATTCAAGGTCTCTGCATCCGCTGGCAAAATAATGGCCTCGGTCTTCTGGGATGCGGTAGGTATCATTATGATCGATTATTTACTAAAGGACAGACAATAACGGGAGAGTATTACGCAACATTAATCAAAAAACTACTCGAGGAAATAAAAAATGAACGACGTGGAAAATTGCGCGCCGGGGGGCAATGCGCCTGCCCATCGGTCTGATGTTGCAGACGCTGCCATCCGAACGGCTGGGTTTCAGTTGATGCAGCATCCGCCATATTCTCCGACCCTAGCTCCTAGTGATTTTTACCAATTTGAAAAAACACTTGCTTGGTATTAAATTTCACGGAGATGATGAGGTCATGTGCGCTATAGTTTTTTTCGATACCCGGGATCAAGCCTTTTTATCCAAGGGGATTGAGCAACTTTCAAAACGTTATTCAAGGTGTATTAGATTAGAAGGTGATTACGTTGAAAAATAAATACAATTTAGATATACGTTTCCTAAAGTTTCAATACTTTCCAAAAATCAACCTAGTAGGATATATATATAAGGTAAATATATTCGAGATTTGAGAAGATACATACCTATACATCTTTTAACATAAAAACTAGGAAATATTTTGGCTTCGTTGTTAGCGGCATACTTCTTCACTATTTTACAATGGAAAAAATATTTGTATGCATCGCTGAAAAGGTTGCCAAATGATGGGTTAAATAGCCCGACTAACTTAATTAAGTGATTTAACAATAGAAAACGTCTAAGCAGTTGTTAGTATTTTCATTTCTTCCCTATGACCCAAAAAAAAAGTCAATAGCGATCTGCAGTGATATTGAGATATAAACTATAATTTAACAGTTGAAAAAAAATTTAAGCATTGACAAATTACCTACCTCCATCGAAACTAGCAATGTACGACTACAAATAACTATTAAGTGCTTTGACAAATTACTGAATGGGCAGGAGCGACGTTTTCTACGATAGCATTTAAAGATTTGATAGAGTATGGCTGGTTGAATATTTATGGATGGAAATATAACTGTTGATTATTTATTATGATGGATGCACGGCTATGGAGATTTTACAGCAGTATTTTTCATCTTGCATGTATTGGAAGAAATGCTTGTACAACTGTGATTTGTCCATGTGTAACTTCTGAAAAAATGCTTGTACAGCTGATTTGTCCATGTGTAGCTTCTAATTTAACATGCTGTGATGTATGTAATTGTCATAATTCGTGTACAAATATTAATTAAATAAATGTATCTATAGTTTTATTGTAATTTTATTATTTTGCTGCGATTTGTCAATGAATTATAAAATTGTTATAAGAGGGGGGACCCAAAAGTAACGGGAATTGGGCTGCGTTGGGGAGGGAGAGTGGGGGAACCCATTGTTCGACCAGGTGTCCGTTAGGGACACGTCTCCTGAGTTAGTGTGCGAAGTTCTATCGCTGTGAGTGTATCGGTTCGCCCCTGGGAATTTTTGTAGTGAAACAACTTTTTCCATTTCGCCGAAAACGTAATGGCCGATTGTCGAGAGCAACGCGCGGCTGTGAAATTTTGTTTCCTGTTGGGGAAATCGGCCGCGGAAACTATTGTAATGCTTAAGACTGCTTATGGGGATGCTGCCCTAAGTAAAACCAGAGTCTACGAGTGGTTTTCACGTTTTAAAAATGGAGAAATGTCAATTGAAGAGCAACCCTGTTCAGGACCCCCTCAACGTCAAGAAGTGACGAAAACGTCGACAAAATCAATGCTCTTGCTCGCGAAGACTGTCGCCGAACCATTGATCAATGATATATACCAACTAAATATACCAACCACTTCGAACGTTTTTACACGTTACACAACGTTTTTTCACTAACTGGTGTGATAATTAATCTATTGCTGTAATACCTTAAACATAATGCTAGTCTTTCTTTGGATGTTATTGCTTCCCTGTAGTGGGTATTATTCTTCCTTATATGTGGCTCAAGAAGGCTGTGTAAGTACTATGTTTCTGGTTTCATTCTAAAATATGCATAGAAACGATCTTCATGGGACTGCAGTTCTAAGCATAATTATTTTCTCCGAGCTTCCTTCGTTATTGGTTGATTTCATGAACCCATACTCTTACGTCTTTTTCTGAACAAAGATACGAGCAGTAATAATTCTTCTTCGGATTCGGGAAAAGACTCCTGCGAATCGTAGCACTCGGATGACATGATGAACACAACTAAAGTTTATTGCGAAATTTGGACGAAATTATGCGATGTGAAAATGTGCCGCTGCTGTTTCGCTATTCGAATTTCGCTTACTATCGCTATGATTTCGTTACCGCGGTTCGCGGCGGTGGTGTGCTAGAGGCGTTAGATCAGGGGTGCTCAAACGGTCGATCGCGAGTGCTTTTTGAGTCGATCTAGAGAAAAAATATCCGATATGGAACTATTCACAGATTTTGTTTTAGTAGATAGGTAATTAAAACAAAATGTAATGAATAAACAACTAAAATTTATTCGATCCACAATTAGGCCAGAATAACCCCTTCATCACTTTCTTTCATCGTAATAACCCCCTACTAGCGGCAAAAGGCGGCTTTACCAAAGGAACGCGCGGTACTTGTCAAAGAGAAGCCGCGTTTTTGATTCCCGCCAATTTTTCTAGAAACTTCGAGCGGCGTTTGGCGGGAACATTCGAGACTTCGTTCGCGCCGATATAAATGTTGCGCCTGCAGGAATAGGAGTCAGTCTGAGTTGTAACTTGAAGGCGATTCGTCGATACAAAGTTTATTAATAAATAGTACAAAATGAGTGCGACGAAGAAAAGTAAAACGTATCATTTTAATAACGATTGGGAGGAAGAATTTTTCTTTTGTATGGTAAAGGATAAGTGTATTTGTCTCATTTGCCGTGCGTCAGTTGCAATACCTAAGCGTGGGAACTTAGAGAGGCATCATAAAACGGTTCATAAAAACTATGAAAAGGATTATCCGTCACAGAGTGAATTAAGAAAACGAAAAGTACGTGATTTGATAACTTGTTTGAAAAAGGAACAAACCATGTTCACAAGACCAGCCAAACAATCAAAAGCTGCAACGATCGCGTCATTTAAAATATATCTCATATATTGGCGAAACACAAGAAACCATTTGAAGATGGATCGGTTGTGAAGGAAGCATTTATTGAAGCGGGTGAGACTTTATTTGGAGATTTTAAAAATAAAACAGATTATGTCTGCTATTAGAGAACTTCAGTTATCTCGTCCGACTGTCACAAGGCGTGTTGAAGTCATGAGTCAGGACATGGCAGATAAACTAAAACATGATATCATGAAATGTACATACTTTTCTTTACAGTTCGATAAATCCACCGATATGACAGACACTGCCCAGCTGTGTATTTTTATTCGAATGGTATTAAATGACATGTCGGCTAAGGAAGAGTTTTTGACAATGATTCCTCTGAAAGGAAAGACCCGTGGCGAAGATATATATGACGTTTTCTTCAATTTTGTAACAAACTACAAGCTACCAATATATATATAAACTAGTGTGCATTACAACCGATGGAGCACCAGACTAATAACAAGCTAATGACGATTTCCCTTCATTTTTCTCCTTCCATTGCATTATACATCAACAAGTTTTGTGTTCAAAAGTTCTAAACATGGAGGAGATAATGGGCATTGCAATAAAAATTGTGAATTCCATCCGTGCACGTAGCTTGCAACGACGGCTCTTTAAATTGCAGTTGGAAGATAGTGAGTCAGCTGAGTGTGTTCAGTGAGATTTAGTTCTTCACACGGACGTCAGGTGGTTGACTCGCGGAAAATTCCTAGAAAGGCTTCAAGAATTATTGCCCGAAATAACAGCTTTTCTGGACGAAAGAGGTGATGACACTCAGATGCTGAAAAACGGAAAATGGCTGACTGATTTGGCATTTTTGACAGACATCACAATGCATTTAAACACCATTAACTTGGAGCTTCAAGGTAAAGGAAAAACTATTATTGAGATGATTAGCGCAATAAACGCATTCAAAAGTAAATTGCAACTTATGATAGATCAACTGAAAAGAAAGGATCTGAAACATTTTCCGTCTTTGAAAGCAAGGATTCCTCAATTGAATTATGATATTTATGAGGCAGAATTATCAAATATTTTGGGCCAATTCGAAATACGTTTTTATGATTTCAGTAAATTGGCAAATATCGCATCATTTATGAGTTATCCTTTTTCGTGTAAAAACATTGAGGAATTAGCTACTGAAATAGCAAGTCAGTTTAACATGGACTCATGTTCTGTTGAAAATGAGTTAGTGCAGATTATATCAGATATACATCTCAAAGCCACAACATCTGATACAAAATTCTGGTGTTTTATATCTGAAGATAAATATCCGAATCTAAGGCAAATCGCCCTTCAGCTGACGGCAATGTTTGGGTCAACTTACTTGTGCGAGTCTGCATTTTCTGAAATGAAGATAATTAAGTCAAAATATCGCAATCGACTAACTGACGAACATATGTCATCCATCATGCTTGCGATTAGCACTCGGTAATTATGTACCATCTTATGAAAAGTATGCTGAGGACATGCAGTGCCACGATTCATCATCCAAAGTCACTCTTTAGTTAAGTTTAGACACTAGAACTAGTTTGTTTTGTAAGAACCAATAAACTCGCAATTTTGAATAATTATGAGTTTTCTCATTGACATTTTAGAGCAGACCTACACTTACTGTTAACGACGGAATGAATAAAAATGTAAAAAGCTAGGGTACTTGTATATGTGTATAGATATTAATTTCGCTTGTATAGTTGTTTCTCTTTAGTGTCTTATAAATGTATGAAAATGTATGAATATCTCTTAATATCATTAGGTTTACACTATTTGTATAATGTCCATTTTATAACTATGTATTGTGTAATTGATATTAAAATGATCCCTAGTGTGTCTTTTATTACCCTATTAGGATAATTATTGGTGAATAGGGTAAGTAGGGCATGCTAGGGATAAGTTGTGGGCGCTATGGCGTTCGGGAAACAACTGAGCGCTCCGCCACCTGGCGGACGAATATAATATTTATAGTCCTGAAGCGGGGGACGGGGTTACGTAAATATGTCGCACAAACCGCGCACCCCGTCCACTCGAAACCGAACGTTATAGCGTCATGATCTTATTAGATCCCCCTTAGGTTAGTTTACATCTAAGTTTTATCTAATAAGAATCTTGTAAATGTATAAAAATGTATAACAGTGTCTTGTATGAATAAATGATCCTCCGCGGGGTAGCGGGAGGGGTACACATGTAGAAAAGTAGAAGGGGAAGCCAAAATGGAATAAAAGACGAACCATTTTTGGCTTCCGGCATTCCGATCAGCGGCACCACTCCGAACACTACAAACGGTCAACCAAGTGACTAGGACAAGTAGTAGAACAACAAGTACCTCTGCCCCCTGCCCCCGGCTCTGCTGATATTATCGAAGAAAAGGAAATAAGGCGTTATTATTGTACAACATCCCCTATATATACAGTCCACATCCCCCGGCGACCTATAAGGTTGTAGGACAATACTGTCCTCGATCTGTTGAAGAGATCGCAGTAGACAAAAGTGTCCTCAACATCGATGGTCCTTCGAGCAGCCGGATAAGAAGAATCAGCGTCCACGGTTCATCGAGTCGCCGAATCAAGAATTGCACGGCGTTGTTTAAAGAAGAAACAGCGGGAAGAGACGACGCGTCGTACTCGTCCGTGCATACAAGTCTTGATTTACGTCTTGATTTCCACGTCCTGATTTCCACGTCATAAACATCTCAATTTCCACGTCATAAACGTCTCAATTTCCACGTCATAAACGTCTCAATTTCCACGTCAAAAACTACAAACCGTTGTTTTCACAATGCCGTCAACAACGAGATCACAGAGCCGGACGGAATCGCAGAGCGGAGCACAAACCACTACGGAATCAACATCTGCCACCACGGAGTCCACAGCCACGACTTCCGCTACCACGGGCACAGGCACCACAGCGACAGGGACGACGACCACCAGCGGCGGTACTACTAGCACCGAGGCCACTATGAAGACGACTTCGGCGGCAGCGGACGTCACGATCGTTCCACGAGCCGCAAGCGTCACGGCGAGGTCACACCGCTCTACCGCATCCGCCAAGAAGAAGGAACGTCTGGAGGTCGAACGTACCTTACTACAGCTGCGCCTGCAAGCCAAGGAGCAGGAACTCAGGCTAGCGGAATTAGAATCGGGCTCCGAGGCAGATGATGAAGAAAAGGAAGACAAAGACCAATCGTTCCGGTTAGAAAAATGGTTGAACCGGAACGACGCACCCCCCCCTGTACCCCCGCAGGAGGCGGAGCCTAAGTCTCGCAAGATCTCGCCGATAAAGTATGAAGGAGGACGAGGACGGGGAGCTTACACCGCCAATGATGAAGATGACGGAAATAAGCACCGAGAGCATAGTACGTCTCGGCCCGCACGCCCTACCGCAGACATCGTGGAGCAAATGGCCTCTGCGATCTCCAAGGCGGTGAAGATATCGGCGAGGGAGACACCAAGGTATATAACCGAGCTGCCTACGTTCGACGGACATGGCAGCGCATGGTTGGGGTTCAAGGGCGCGTATGAGGATTCAAGGCGCGCCTTCATGAAGAGCGACAACCTGGCACGGCTAAGAAAGAGCCTAAAGGGTACCGCTATGGAGGCGGTAGCGAGCCTGTTCACCGCCCACCGAGAGCCGGACGAAATTATGGAGGCTCTCGGAAGAAGATTCGGGAGGCCGGATGCACTCGTCGCGTATGAGGCAGAAAACTTGCGATATTTGCGCAAGCTGACCGACGAGCCCCGCGACCTCTGCGTATTCGCCAGTAAGGTGGCCAACGCCGTGGCCACCATACAGGAAATGAAAAGGGAGAACTACCTCTATAGCCCCGAGTTAGTCCGGGCTATAATGGACAAATTCACCCCAATAATGAAGAGCAAATGGTACGACTTTGCGAGCGCATGGGAACACGAGGTGCCTACACTAAACCTACTATCGACGTTCCTAAACATAGAAGCCGATAAGTGCAGTGCCTACGCACCACCCGAAGTCATTAATCCCATCGCCGTACCTGTAAGAGAAAGGTCCGTACCTGCGAATATAAGAGAAAAGGCAATAAGGAGGAAAACCGAACGTACATACAGCGCCACTACCGACGGAAAGGGGAAGCCCCAATACAGCGCCCCTACCAACGGAAAATGGAACTATGAACACAGCGCCTCTACCGACGGAAAGGGGAAGCCCCAATACAGCGCCCCTACCAACGGAAGATGGAACCATGAACACAGCGCCTCTACCGACGGAAAAATGAAGCTTTGCCCACTATGCAAGGAAGATCACAGCTTGCCTTCGTGCAAACAATTTGCAGACAGCAATATCGACACCCGCTGGGAAATAGCAAAAAGAAATAACATCTGCTTCCGATGCCTGTCTAGCAACCATCGCCGGGGCAACTGCCGAGTTAAGCCATGTGGGCACAGCGGTTGTGGGATGGCACATCATCGGCTGTTACATCATACGCGTCGGACTCCATCGCCAATAGTGAAGTCAGAAGAGCCCAAAGAAGAGATAGTTACGTCTACAACGGAAGTTATCAACAAGGCCACCGCCGCGAATCCAATACCGCATCGACGCCGAGCTTATCTAAAGATAGCACCCGTAATGCTTGCCGGACCACACGCAAAGGTACATACGTACGCGTTGTTCGACGAAGGCAGCACCGTCACCATCATTGAGGATGCTATAGTAGACTCCCTTGGCATCGACGGGCCAGTTGACACGATGTCCATACAGGGCATCAACGGCGGAGAAACAAAACACGAGAAAAGCCGCACTATCGACGTAAAAATACAAGGGCTGCATTCGGACAGCGTGCACACATTGAAAGGCGCACGTACCATCAAACGTCTAAACTTCACATCGCAGACTGTCGGAGAAACGGACCTAGAAGACTGCACACACTTAGATGACGTCAAGGACGAGCTCATCTATAAAAATGCATGCCCTAAGATTCTCATCGGACAGGACAACTGGGAGTTGATCGTCTCCCGTCAGATCCGAGCGGGAAAAAGGAACAAACCAGTAGCATCGCTGACGCTACTGGGATGGGTACTGCATGGATGCCGCACTTCAGTATGTGAACCCGTCACCTTCTGCGGCCACATCAGCGAGAAGCGCGACGAAATGGAGGAGTTAATGAAGAACTTCTTCAAATTGGAGTCACTGGGCATCGAGCCGAGGCAAACAAAGGATGACCCGGAGCAGCGAGCTATCGACATTTTGAGTAAGCAAAGTCGACGGTTACCTGACGGGCGGTTCGAAACCGGACTCCTATGGAAAGAGGATAATGTAAAGATCCCTAACAATTATGGGGATGCTCTCAAACGGCTGCACAACCTAGAAAGAAAACTCGACCGCGACCCGGAGCTTAGGGAGAAATACAAGGAACGTATGACGAACCTGTTAGTATCCGGATACGCCGAGCCTGCGACTACAGCGCCACCTGCAGACAAGACGTGGTACTTGCCACATTTCGCCGTCATCAACCCGGCAAAGGAGAAGATCCGAGTCGTCCACGATGCCGCTGCGAGATCCTTCGGCCGCAGCCTGAATGATATGCTGCTGTCAGGGCCTGATCTACTTCAATCACTGCCCGGAGTCATCATGAGATTCCGTCAACATCCCATTGCAGTGTCAGCGGACATCAAGGAGATGTTTATGCAAGTCAAGATACGACCGGAAGAGCAAGACGCACTACGCTTCCTATGGAGGGGAGACGAAAGAGGCAACACACCACCACGTGAGTACAAGATGACGTCAGTCATATTTGGGGCAACGTCATCACCATGCACAGCGCTGTACATCAAGAATCGCAACGCCACCGAGTTCGCACATGTAAACGAACGCGCCGCCAGAGAGATCCAAACAAACCACTACATGGACGACTTCATAACCAGCTTCCCAGACAAGGAGGAGGCTGCGAGAGTCGTAAAGTCGGTCGACGAGATACACCGTCGAGCCGGCTTCCAGTTACGAGGATGGGTGTCCAACAAGAAGTCCGTCGTCAAACAATTTTCGTCGGATCCCGGAACCACAACAGTCACCATAGGCGGGAGCGAGATAGAGAAGACACTCGGCCTCCTATGGCAGGTAAATGAAGACTGCATCGGCTTCCACATAAATGCTATGAAGACACCACCCGACGTAATAGAAGGTAGACGTCCACCCACCAAGAGGGAAGCACTCAGCGTGATAATGTCGCTGTTCGACCCGCTCGGACTCGTATCGCCGATAACTACTCCGGCGAAACGACTTATGCAGGATACATGGAGTCATGGAACGAGCTGGGACGAACCGCTTCCCGAAGAGCTGCAACCAAGATGGAGCGCGTGGCTTTATACACTACGCGCTCTAGAAGAACTTCGCATTCCCCGCTGCTATGATGTAGAACCGGCCGTAAGAAGAGAACTGCACACTTTCGTAGACGCAAGTGAAGAAGCCTACGCAGCCGCCGTGTACTGGAGATTACAACGAGCCGACGGCACCGTAAGAATATCACTAGCCGCTGCAAAGAGCCGCGTCGCACCGCTCAAGCCCGTCTCTATACCACGACTTGAGCTACAGGCGGCGGTACTCGGAGCACGACTAGCGAAAAACGTCGCGAAAGAGCACGACTTCATGGCCGCAAGACAGGTGTATTGGAGTGATTCACGCACCGCTCTCGCGTGGATCCGAGCCGAACCACGGACGTTCAAAACGTTCGTCGCACATCGCGTCGCCGAGATTGAAGATACTACAAAGAAAAAGGACTGGAGATGGCTGCCGTCACAACTCAACGTAGCCGACGACGCGACTAGAGCGACACCCGCGGATTTCAACGAAAATCACCGATGGTTCACCGGCCCGCCTTTCCTACTATCACCTGAAGAGCAATGGCCGGTCGAGACAAGCACGACAAAGGAACGCACCGGGGAAGAAAGGGAGAGATGCTGCGCAACAACGAACGACATAAAGGGGCACGCACACTTGCCCGATATCACGCGCTTTTCAAAATGGGAACGCCTGATCCGGGCCACCGCACGCGTACTACAATTCATCGACTTATGTCGGAAAAAGAGACACACCGTGGCAGCAGCGCGTCGCAAAAGGACCATCGCCAACCCGACATCGGACCCGGCATGGTCAAGGACAAAAAGGAGCAACGCAAAGGCGGCAACGGCAAGAGAATCCGCATGCGACCAGCGCAAGTTCGTGCCATTAGAGGCGCATCATCTCATCCAAGCCGAACATCTCTGGACGAAGGCAGCGCAAGAAGACAGCTACGCATGCGAACGCAAACGCATCGAGCGTAGCACCACACCGGCGGGAGACGACAAACTCGCCGGTCTAAGTATTATCATGGGAACGGACGGACTACTAAGAATAAAAGGAAGAATCGCTGCCACAGAAGGGATTAGCGAGGAAACGGCAAATCCAGCTATACTAGACGGCGCACATGACTACACAAAGATGTACATAGATCATGTACATAGGAAGATGCATCATGGAGGCGTCGAGCTAGTGGTGAATGAAATACGACAGCGATTCTGCATTATGAAAATTCGCCCTACAGTACGGGGCGTTTTAAAGGTATGTATAACATGCAAATTGAAGAAGGCGAAACCAACGAGTCCAGCCACCGGGGATCTGCCGCACGCGCGTGTAGCACATCACGCGCGCCCGTTCACCTTCACCGGGCTCGACTACTTCGGTCCACTCGAAGTAACCGTGGGCCGACACCGAGAAAAAAGGTATGTCGCCCTATTCACCTGCATGACGACAAGGGCCGTCCACTTGGAAGTAGCGGCATCACTCAGCGCAGACTCTGCTATATCTGCGCTGCGAAGATTCATGGGGCGACGCGGCTGCCCAAAGGAGTTGTGGTGCGACAACGCCACCAACTTCAAAGCCGCGGAAAGACAACTCAACGAGGCCGCACTCACTACGGTCCGAGAAGAGACAACAACGAAGCACATCGCGTGGCGTCACGTTCCCCCCTCCGCCCCCTTCATGGCCGGGGCATGGGAACGCATGGTCCGCACGGTAAAAGAAGGCCTGCGAGTAACGCTACACGAAAAGTACCCGAGCGACGAGACACTCCACACACTGCTCGTCGAAGTAGAAAACACGGTCAACTCCCGTCCACTCACACACGTGGCAGTAACACCAGGGGAACCGGAGGCGCTCACACCCAATCACCTGCTGCTGGGACCCAATTCCCATGTCCCAGCACCGGGCGCCTTCACCGAAGAAGACATAGATGCACGCGCGCATTGGCGGCGCGCCCAGCGGCTAGCCGACACCTTCTGGAGCCGCTGGGTACGAGAGTATCTCCCCCTGCTTCAATACCGGCGGGAGCCCCGCACGATCGGCGAGGCACCACGCGTCGGAGATTTAATCATCGTGTGCGACGCAAATCTACCGAGGAACACATGGCCGCGAGGAAGAGTCATCGCTACGTACCCCGGGCAAGACGGCGAAGTGCGCGTCGTCGACCTACAAACGAGCAACGGACACGTTCTGCGGCGACCCACAAAGAAGATCGTCGTTCTACCGGTTAGGTCGCGAGACGGCGACGGCGGGAGTATGTTAACGACGGAATGAATAAAAATGTAAAAAGCTAGGGTACTTGTATATGTGTATAGATATTAATTTCGCTTGTATAGTTGTTTCTCTTTAGTGTCTTATAAATGTATGAAAATGTATGAATATCTCTTAATATCATTAGGTTTACACTATTTGTATAATGTCCATTTTATAACTATGTATTGTGTAATTGATATTAAAATGATCCCTAGTGTGTCTTTTATTACCCTATTAGGATAATTATTGGTGAATAGGGTAAGTAGGGCATGCTAGGGATAAGTTGTGGGCGCTATGGCGTTCGGGAAACAACTGAGCGCTCCGCCACCTGGCGGACGAATATAATATTTATAGTCCTGAAGCGGGGGACGGGGTTACGTAAATATGTCGCACAAACCGCGCACCCCGTCCACTCGAAACCGAACGTTATAGCGTCATGATCTTATTAGATCCCCCTTAGGTTAGTTTACATCTAAGTTTTATCTAATAAGAATCTTGTAAATGTATAAAAATGTATAACAGTGTCTTGTATGAATAAATGATCCTCCGCGGGGTAGCGGGAGGGGTACACATGTAGAAAAGTAGAAGGGGAAGCCAAAATGGAATAAAAGACGAACCATTTTTGGCTTCCGGCATTCCGATCAGCGGCACCACTCCGAACACTACAAACGGTCAACCAAGTGACTAGGACAAGTAGTAGAACAACAAGTACCTCTGCCCCCTGCCCCCGGCTCTGCTGATATTATCGAAGAAAAGGAAATAAGGCGTTATTATTGTACAACATCCCCTATATATACAGTCCACATCCCCCGGCGACCTATAAGGTTGTAGGACAATACTGTCCTCGATCTGTTGAAGAGATCGCAGTAGACAAAAGTGTCCTCAACACTTACCTTGACTAAAAAAATGCATATTGTGCGGAAAACTAATATCTATGCCACGTGTATCGACGACAACGACCTACCTAGACGACAATCCTGCATCACACATACTTGCAGCCTCTCAGAGTCGATCGATCGTAGTCTAACAATATTGAGGTAGATCGCCAGCAGTTCAAGTTTGAGAACCCCTACCTTAGATGATATTGACGCACAGGTTGCTCGCAATAATTTGAACTTTTCCTGTGCATATCTTAATGGTGCTTTTGAGTGTGTAGAATTATTTGAGTACCTAGTGTTCCTATAAATCTGACAGTGACTGTACAACGGGTAAGAACGGTTGCGTGTACCGCAACCTACGAGTAGGTATCGAAAAGACAACTTTTTTTATTTATTTAGTAGGTAGTACAGGCAGGGCCGTCTTAAGTCTATTCTGCGCCGGGGTGCGGGAGTGTATCCTAAGACAGTCAAACATCCTATTGTGTATCCTATGACAGTCAAATATCCTATTGTGTATCCTATGACAGTCAAATATCCTATTGTGTATCCTATGACAGTCAAATATCCTATTGTGTAATTGTTTACTATAGCGTTATATTTTTTCATTACCTTTAAAAGGTGAGCGCCCGGGGTGCACCGCACCCCTTGCACCCCCTGGTAAAGACGGCCCTGAGTACAGGATCACTACCAACCGACTGGACTAATCGGCCGTTTAAAGGCATTTGTGATTCTATTGTAACAGTAATGATTAGAAATAATGTTATTCTCAATGTTATAAAAGTTGTCAATATTAGCCAGCATGTTCGGTGTGATATTTAGAGGTCATTAGTACTTACAAGTTTTTAAAAATTAGTACTTTATAGATAGAATGTATGTACAATATACAAAATTTTCTCCTTCTACCCACGTGAAAATAACAAAAACTAATAAATTGGAATCTTTTATTATGCATTTTAAAATGAATTACAAATATAATTGCTATCACAGGAAATACACTTGACTAGAATGGAATTAATTGTGCCATCTAGGAAAAGGACCTTAATGTCGGTCTTAGTTTCGCAGACATTGAATATTTCTAATCTTAAAAGAAACAAAGTTTGAATGCTTTATCTTAAAAAACAGATGTTAGAATATGTCTAAATACAGATCAATATCGAAACAACGTAGTTCTAAGTAGGAAAATATTTAATCAGTTACAGACTTTAGGGTACCTTTGGCCAGATAACACCACAAATTTAATTATTAAAAAAAAAGTAGAATTAATTTTCAAAAGTTCTAGGTATCTAACTGTACTTTTTGAAATATATACTTACGGAAAAGCAGGTACATGGACATAGAAGCTGTTGTTTCTTGTAGTAGATATTTCCTAGCATTTTCTAAACAAAGTAATAACTTCTTGAATTCACACGTTATTAAGCTCGCCATTAGTCATTAGTTGTGACTGACAACTGTTTATGGAAGATTCACAGACTTAAAAACGACCATTTCCGTGTTCCCTGACTTGGAAATATTCGTTTCAAAACTATAGTATTAGAAATAAGTTATTTAATACATACTTAATGTCATTTAGTTAAATTGTTTAAATTAATCACGTCTTAATATGTAATTATACATTATAATCCTAATAACAATGACCAGCCATCAGCGTGACTTCGGATTTTACAGTGGGATGTGATCTAAATAGGAATTAAATAAGAAATTTATAATACAATTATTTGTTCAGTCAGTTATTAAACAAGCATACAGGGTTGCTGGTAAATAGAACAGTTCCTTTCAGGTTTTTTTTTATGGACGAAGGGGACAGTCGAGCATACAGTTCACTTGATGGTGAGTGGATACTGTCGCCAATAGACATCCGCGATACATGACATTAGTCCAAAATGACAAACGTAGGCACGCCCCCGGATGCGCTGCCTACCTTTGGAGATATAGGAATGGATTTGGAGAAAGGGTTGGGAAAATGGGGAGGGATGGGATGGGAATGGGCTCTGGCACATCTCACTCACTACCGAAACACGTACGTACATTAGGGAAATGCAGTACATTTGAAAGTAGTATTTTGTGAGAGGGGTATGAGACTCAACGTGGCCCGTCGAGCGCGCCCAGCGGCTGTTGGATTGCAGCGTGCACTCTGGATTATGGATTACGTTTATGGATTTCTTTTGATTTTGTATGAAGAAAAATACAAAATCTTAAATATCTCGGAAACTATCAACTTTTGGACAGGATATGTAATAGTGAAAAATAATCGTTACACTCGAAAATTCCCAGTCCTGAAAGGAACTGTTCTATATACCAGTAACCCTATACACTAATATAATATTGCTTTTCATTAAAACATTAAAACTAATTGTTTAATGTTCCATTAAACAAATTATACTTTTCATTAAATAAACATTTAAATACACTGTACTCACTCCCATAGTTTATTTCACCTTTTACAGGATAAATAAGTGGAGTTTTATAACAAAAAAGGAACTTATCTGTATTATTTTAGTGACAGTACTTATTCAAGTGTTCGAAATAAGTCGCTAATGAAAGAAATTACATTTATTATTTGTCTATAAAATTTCAGAGTAAAATGGGAATAAGGTATTGAAATTCAGATCTCTCACATTTCTCAAGGCGAAAGGTTCTCTCAGATTCTTGTTTGCTTTAGTATTGTATAGAGTTCAAGCACGGAAGATCATAATGGTTGTTGAAAATCTTGTAAATTTTGATCGTCTCGTCTTTCCCTTTGGACTAGTTAAACAAAGAATGCCGAGTCTGTTTTCATATGGCCTAAGGAGAACAATAGAAATTGAGTCAATGGGAAATACTTATTGAATCAATGAGAAATACTTATTGAGTCAATGGGAAATACTTATAGAGTCAATGGGAAATACTTATCGAGTCAATGGGAAATACTTATCGAGTCAATGGGAAATATATAGACATTCGACTCGAAGTGGGTGAGAATAACCTACCCTCAAGATTTATCAATATCTCCAGTATTATTCCTTCCTATCAATATTTTTTTTTGCTTTTGTTTTCTTCTAGCCTTGTAGTCACGACCTAAGACGCCAATGAACGTTAAATAAAATTGTTGTGGTTGACCCAGCCAACTGCACCTGTAAATGTTAGATTAAATATTTCGACAACCACTTTATATGTCTCGCAGTCTCAGTTAAAATTACCTTCAGTCTTCATATAAAAACTTAATCTCTAAGTCATGCATAATGTCGTAAACCATGTCCTGGGTTGTGCCAACATTTTTGTCGCTTGTTAGCGTATACTGTGAATGTCCACAGGCAGCAGTATACCTGGTATTGCAGGTGTCCATGAGCGGCAGTGGCCACTTAACACCATGTGTCCTGCCCGCTCGTCTGCCAACTATTCTATTTAAAAAAAAGCACTTTCTACTAAGTCTGCCGCTCATCTGCTAACTTTCTATACAAATAATGGATGCTTTACAGTAAAACATTCATCTTACCCGATGCAAACTTCTGGCCCTGAGAAAATACATATTAATGTGTGTAGGAGCAGTAATAGCCTTAGGATAGAAGTTAATTCTATTCCCGTTTCTCATTTGCAGAGTCCTGAGTTCCAATTCTCGACCCATATTACTAAGTTTTAACATCATGAGGAAATCTGCATGTTCGGGAATTTAAAAAAAATCATTAGGTTTGCTGCAGATTTCTTGAAATTTAAATAACTGATTTTTTCAATTTCAATTTCTTTGAATTTTTTAGTTCCAGCCACAATATTGGCCAATGTGGTGGATTATGGGTTGATCCCCCCTAGTAGTTTTACTAGTCGGGAGGCACTGGGGTGGGACAGTAAGGCATTTGGCATCAGTGTGTAGATTTTTACTTTTATACAAACCGTAATCTGGTTGCATATACCTCGGAAGATTCACTGAATGCACTAAACTGAATTCTCATATCTCAGGATGTGTACATATCCACTTCTTTATAAAATACATACTGAATTCCCTTAATATGTTCCATACTTTCATACTGATTCTACTCAAATTTTATTAAACAAATTGTCACATTTTATTTAACACCTTGAACACTATTAATTTATTTATGTAATTTTCTCTCTAGTCTTTAATGACCACATAGCACATACACAATAACTTTTTGTAAAATATTCACTTTGGCTTTTATAAGGGGAAACACTAATTCCACTGTTATTATAACTTTTATTTTGAACTTAAGATACGTTTTCAAAGGTTTTTTCGGAAATTACACAAGTACACATAGTCACAATAAAATACCATCAACTCACTCTTTATGATCACAAACTCACAAGGTTTAAAAAAACAACAATATGAGACAAAACAATATCTATTTGCAAGTTCACACACTTACACTACACATCACCTACATGACACTCAAAAGGTATACACTAAAACTGCTTTTATAAATATAATACACTAGAAGAATTTTAAAATGATAATTCTAGCAGAAAACTACCACAGTATACTTGCAATAAAGTTATTGCTGGACACAAGTGAGCTAACACAACACTTGCACAAATGAATTGTTTCATATAACCTTCACAATGTTTTAGTATCACCTCACATTAAGCACTACACATCATAAGTATACAATAACATGTTTACATTGCCAAAATAGAAGGAATTTATAAAAATCTTAACCTATCTAGATAATATAAAATGATAAAAAAAAACTCTTGCAATATTTGCACCATAGTCTAAGCAGAACCACCCCTCACCACAACAATAACAAGGTGGTCTTCTTTCAAGCTTTCTTCTGTTAAATTGTGGCATGTTCTCTTCAACAGCTCTGTTGAAAACTCACAAGGCGGGAATGAGTACAGCACACCTGTAGCTTCAGTTTCCTTGTTCAAAAGGGATATAACACCAGCTGCCTCTTTTTGTTTCAAGTATGATACTAAGTTCCTCATTGGTCGGGTCTGAATACTTGTATCCTCATTTGTAATAGAAGCTGTTGACCCAGCCACACCCAAGAATATAGCATGTGAGCTAGAAGTGGCTATACGCTTCTGAACATCATCCAACTTTGGTTGGTCCAAACGCAATCTCTGGGTGATTCTCAACTGGTTTTTGCCATCTTCATCTTTCATGAGACTGTCAATAATTTCAGAGTCTCCATCAGTGAGATGAAATTTAGTTGGGAACAGGGAGTTTTTAAGAATGAGGGCTCCATTCCAAATTGTCGTAGCTTTACGCACTACTTCGGGGAGAGTTCTGGCTGAGGATAACATGCCTCCATTTCGGCGCAAAGAACCATCTGAGTCGCTATCAGGAGAGCGGCGCCGAGGTGACCGTGAGCGGGAGCGATCAGCACCTGGCTCTCGTGATCCTGACCTGCGGACCCGACTCTCATACTCGCTATCGGCAGGTGGCCTTCGCCATTCCTCATCGCCACGATAATCTCCACTACCGTGGTACACACCTCTGTACATACCGCGGCCACGGCCACGGTGCCCACCCCTACCCCTATAACCAGGTGTTCCATATCCATATCCATCTTCCCAAGTACCCTCATACCCTTCATAACCCTCTACTGGTCTACCATCTTCACCCACAGGTGGTGCATATGGCTTTGGCCTGAAAGGCCCACCAGGACCAACATTGGCAAAATCAATTCGAAGCCGCCTTTCTGGACCTCCTAGAGGAAATCCTCTCATCTCTTTCACTGCAGCTTGAGCGGCATCAATTGAATCATACAAAATGTAAGCATGTGCTTCACCCTTTGCATATTCTATTTTCTTTATAGCTCCAAATCTATCAAACTCTCTTTCCAATTGAGCTACTGATGTCCAAGGTCCGAGTCCACCAACCCATACACGAGTAGTTGGAGTAGCTTTACCATATCCAATCTTACACTGAAATTTACCAATATATTGACCTGATAATTCCACTTTAGCTCGATGAGCCATGTCCAGGGTTTGGTAACGTACGAAAGCAAAAGCATTGCCTGTGCCTGGGGGTGGACGCTTGATATCTATATCTTCAACAATACCATAACGGCCAAAAATGCGCCTGAGTTCCTCATCTGATATGTTTATTTCCAAATTGCCTGCAAAGAGGGTCCTGGTAGCTAAAGGATCATCTTCCGGCTGAACATGATGCAAGTAGTTAGGAAACTTGTCTTTTTTGTTCTCCATTTTCTCAAAAGGTGGATGGTGTGGGCGGGGCATGTATGGACGCGGCATGTAGTGTGGGTGAGGGGGGTGGTGCATAGGTGGTCTGTGATGCATAGGTGGTCCATGAGGCCCAGCCATAGGATACTCATGCATAGGAGGACGAAAATCTCTATGGTGGGGAGGAACAGATGGTGGAATACCATAACCTCTATCATCTGGTGGTGGTCTACGCCTCTCCGGTGCTGGAGACCAGGCATATGAGTAGGGACGGTCATAATCAGGAGGAGTAATGCTTCTTGGTCTACTTCTGTACTCCGATCTTACTGGCTCATACACAGGGTCCACTATAGCAACTTTGTCATATAAAATAATCCGTGGTTTTGCATGTTTCGCATCTTTCGCGTCCTCGGCGCTCCGGAAGCATACGTAGGCGACCCGTTCGTCCAACTCATGGGATATCTTGATACTAAAGTCACCAAATTTCTTGTACTCTCTGTAAAGGGTGTCTTTGACAATTTCATCGGAAGCTTTAGGGTGCAAGGCGCTAACACAGAGCACCTTGTAATAAGGGCGCGTGGAGTCTTCCCTTACCTCTCTGGGGCGTACGTAATCATCCCGATGCGGCGACACATACCGGCCACGGGGGCTGGGCGAGCGTACTCGCCGACGCACCCTCTCCGGGGTGACACGCTCATCCGAGCTATCGTCATACCTGCCTATGCTACTGCGAGTTCTCTTTGACCGCGGCATACTATCCCTCGATGAACTTCTCTTCATGTTACGAATTTTCACCGTTATTCGATCTCTATCTCTATCGCTACGCGGTAATCCAATCATGTAAGCTCAGTTCGACGTACCACTATCTGAAATGCACAACATTACACGTCACTTCAAAATGTCGCTCATGGTTCGAGAAATGATATCACTGTAGCGCACGATAGAAAGTTGTTAGTCTTACCACAAACAAATTACGCGACTGAAAGTCACTTTAGATCACTCAACACCTCCACTCTACTCCACAACAATGAATCACAATCTTTTTACACGGAAAATGCAGGTCAAGCAAGCCGCGCGACGACCACAGAGAAAAAAATTGAAAAAAAAATGGGTGTACAAAATGGCGTTAGACCGAAAACAGTTTGTCAATAGTGTCATCGCTGCGATGAAATCGCACAGGGGATTGGTGAACCACTCATGACAATGCTTGCTTGTGATTGGCAAATAAAATTCGGGAACACCAACAACATAAATTAATATTTGTGTTGCCAACTTGTGACCGATTATCTCTCAGAGACAGAACGTCCGATTTACGTCCGAAGGATATAGCCGCCGCTCCTGCTCCACCAGGGTGCTAACGTACGTCGTGCCCTAATCTGCCTTTTTGTCTTTCATCCACGGAAAAATAGTGCCTTGGGTTGTTTTCCAATTCCAACACATGCGAAATACGCTTTTTAAAATCTAATTGCGGTCATTTCTTTTTAATAACACGATAATTTAAATTAAATACCGAAAGAGATGGAGTATAAATTCATTTAATTATATAAAATATTTGTTACAGAGCGAATTAAGAACGTTTTGAAATGCAGCATTGGGTTGCGTTCAAAAACATACAATTCTCGGCAAGAAAAATGATTTCGCGCGTTTTGGAATTCAGCCTTAGCCTCAAGCAAGAGCGCTCTTTCAAATCATGACATTTCTTTTTAGATTAAGAAGTTAAACAAGCATCCACCCATCATATGCATATTGTCAAAAGATTTATTGTAATTTTTATACTGCCCAAGTAAATAATTATAGTAGCGTAAGGATTTAAGTGGGTTGGGTTTTAGGTCCTAAATTCTGTCATACTAAAAAAAATATTGTTGGTTTATTGTGTCATGAACAACACATTTTTACTTGTACATTGTTACTGAGGATAAAGTGCAAGTTTCTGTTTACGATGGATATTCTAATACAAGTAAACAATCAATCAAATGGTAGAGATAAATTAGCCAGGTTGGTATTTTTTCCTTCGGAATTTATTGTCCCAACTTAGGAGCAGAATATAAATATTGAGTTATATTTTATATTATGTATCTTCCTTCACAGGTTAGTACAATACACAAGTCGCCTAGTATGGCATCAACTAGAATCGAGGAATGCAAATAAATATTCAGTGGACAGGATTAAAAATTTAGAAGTTACATTAAGTTCTTTCAGAAAAAGTAAGTAAAAGAATTCTCCACTTTCTGTTATTTAACATTAGGTCTTTTCTCTTAATTAAGTATAAATGTCTATTTAGCTTTTTATATTGTAAACTGAGTCTAAACGCGTAAAATTAAAATCTTTGTTTACTTACAATATAAATATAAAATGTCTACAAAATATGAAAGTTTATAAACTTATATGCCTATAGAACTTTATCAAGAAGTTAAAATATTTGGGAGTTGGGACTTCCCCCAAATTTGTATCTGCTCCTATATGATGTACGTATTCATGTGAAAGATATTTATAAATGAAATTATTGCATAGGAAAGGTTTTTCTTATAGTTTCAGTTGGGTATTCAGAAGTATAAATAATTGAATTATTTGTAAAATTGCACTAGTTAAAGATTTGCCTAACATTTTATTACAGATCCCAAACAATTTAATAAATTTATAAGTCTTTAAGTATGTATAGATAGATGATTCTTATCAAACAGTGTATTGTACATGTATTTACCTATAGTGTAGATATTACATTTGAATTATTGGAAAGGTTTTAACAATTGGTAAGTACCTTTCAACAATCACTTATTAGCTTATTACACACTAATTAATTATTACAATCTAAAGAGAAACTGAGTTTATTTTCTTTTTTGTTTGTGTTTAATTATGTAAGAAATAAACTCAAAAACTAGAGTGGAGTTTTAAAAATTTATTATTTTTTTGGAAACATGGATATAGGCTATGTTTGAATTCCCTAGGAAATTGTTATGAAAATCTACAAAACCATGGATCATTCGTTTTTGATATTAATTTTATTATGATTATTTGTTTCAGTTCTGAGGCTGGGAAGGTGTGTAGACACTTGTTATACTGCTTTGAATACCATGCACATTGAAGATCAATTTTTAAGATTGTCTTTAACAACAAGTAAACTCACTTATGCACTATATCTGTACGCTGATCACATAGCGTGGCTCACTAAAAGTGGATTTTTGAAATCCGACTCGGTCAAATGGAATCAGAGAGCTAATAAATTCTGGCTGTTTTCTGTAATAGCCAATTTAGCTAGAGATATCTATGAAATATTGCATGTGTTGGAATTAAATAACTCTACATTTTTAAAACCATCTCAACTTATTAGTGGAAGTATAAACAGTTTTAATCTAAATGCAAGTTTGAAATATATGTACACAATCGTGAATTGCCACAGAGATGTATTTTTAGATACACTCAAAAATTCCTGTGACTTATTTATTCCGTTAACAGCCCTAGGGTTTGTAAAACTAAGTCCCAGTTCAGTGGGGGCATTAGGAGCTATATCTTCATTAGCTGCTTTAATAACTATAGTGAAACCAATCATGAAATTAGTCCCAGCTTGAAAAATACTTATATTAAAATATGTGATGGGCAAAGTAACAAGGGGTTGAGTGATATTTTTTAATGGTTATGTTTTTCTTCTATGAGCATTTCATTAGGTTTCAGGGTTAATATTTATTATTTAAGGATTTGGTTATTGTATGTCCTTATGTTATATAATATTTTATTGGTGCTTTTAACTTACATGCTATAAGTGTGAACATCTAATTTAATATTATTTTATAACAGAAAATGTTAATATTTACTCTTAAAAATATATACATCTCTTTTACTAGGCAGTTTCTTGTTAAAACATTCCTGGAGCATGACTAACAAATACATGTAGCTGTTGTAACACTAATGCTATTCTTCATAAATCGTTTTTTATGAAAAAAAAGTGGCAAGCAAGCAGACAGTTCACCTGATGGGTGGATAATGTTGCCCATATTAGTCCAAATTTACAAATGTAGGCACACCTCTGGATGTGCTACCTACTTTTGGCGATTCAAAAGTGGACTTGGAAAAAGGGTTAGAAAAGATGGGGAGTAGAAATTACCTATAACTGGATAAGGAGTTTTTCTCAACACATTTTATTTATATGTGCCATTCTGCCTCAGGGAGGATGCGACGTATAGAGCATAAGGGGATAATGTGAGATTCCTTTCTCTCAATTATACTACACTGGTGCAAAAGCAGAAAATGCAGCATGGATCCTTCTGCTCGAAAACAGCTTTTAGTTGGTTTAACACTCGAAAGATACATAGATATAAAAAGGTCTCTTTGACCCCTTTTTTGCTTTGATTGGTACTGTGCTTTGTCTTTCAACGGTGCGAGTGGAGGGTAAACAAAACTACTGAGCTTGGAAACTTCAGAGAGATCACCATCCAATCATCGTTACCAGCTCTTCTATTATCTACTGGTGGACATAGACCTCCTCATGTATATTGTCTTGTACGTGAGGAATGCATAGCCTTGAAACGCCATGCTAACCAAGGGGGTTGGCGAGTCCACTCTTTCAGAGGTGTAGTTCCTAAGGGCTTATGGTAACTGCTTTGTTATCTCAGAGTCACCTTTTACGACACCCATGGCAGGAGATGGGGTGATGCTATTCTAAAACCAGCCCATATCACCATATCTAATAAGATTCTAATTGTGGCAAAATCATTGTAGGTAGATATTTATAACATGCTCATCGTGCTTTCGCATACTGATAAGATTTTTATCTAAAAAGCACTGATATTTTACTTAGTCAAAACAAATAATGGGATTTGCATAGACATAAAGTCCATTAGTCTCAGAATTTTTTTCACAATTCACCAATTAAATCTAGCGCCGAAGCCGATCAGTTACTCAGTGTTGCCAATGCTCTCGAACTCTAATAAAAGTGCGCTCAGTTAGCGTTAAAAAAGCGCTAGATTGGCATGTTTTTGGGAGAGACGCGCTAAATCAAAGAAAACATTAAAAAGTGAAAGGAAATTTTCATATTATCAATTTTTAATCAAAAATTATCAGGTATAATAAGTATGTCAGTGTGTGCGTAGGATTGCCAGGGTAGTAAAAATAATTTATAAGGAGGTTTGTAGCACCGCTCATTTCACCGGCTCCTACTGCCTCGTGCTCTCAGCGCAACCGCCGCACAGTTGTCCGGATTTTGAAAATAGTGGACTTAGGAAGAAAATAAAAAATATCCGATCAAAAAATGCCATTCGATAGTTAATTCGAATTGGAACGATAAATGTGATTATTAATTAATAATTTTAATTTTAAAGTTATAATCAATCAAAAGGAAAAAAGCAAGATTTACATGCTTTTAGCCGAGGACGTCCATCTGCTAGATGGACAGACGACCTCATAAAGGTTGCGGGCACCCGCTGGATGCAGGTCGCTGCCGATAGGTCTAAATGGCGGACAATGGGGGAGGCCTATGTCCAGCAGTGGACGTCCAAGGGCTGAGAAGAAGCTCGGAAAAACTAACGACACGGTGTACCAGTTCTTAAAATTAATATTGAGAGCTCAAAAGTGGACTGATGTTTTATTTTAATATGTAGAACAAATTTTTCAATGAGGAATTAATAAAATTAGTGTTGCTAACTTAGCACATTCGGTGGTAGATTTAGCACTATTTTCATGTGCCTAGCACAAAATTTTAACATACACAAAAGTACCAACTTTTGTTTTCAAATAAGAGCTTTTAGCGACATCTGTACCAGGTTCATGGGGCCACTATCATCCCTGATACAACTTGTGACGGTCTGTCAAGCAAGATGACATTTTGTTTGCTATGGCGATCATTTGAAGGAAGAAATAGAATTCTACTTTTCAAATATTACCTACTTATTTAACGTAAATAATGTCTCGTAATATAGCAGAAACTGCAAGAAAATTTCTGTTACTAGGTCAATGCGTACCCACAGTTAAACAGAATGCTACTAAAATTAGAGTGAAGAGGTTAGAATTGGATGAAAATTTGCTCATGGTAAGAACATTCCACCACATACTTCATTAAAAAGCCTAGTGCAAACTGCGCAGCGAATAGTTTTATTTTATTAATGTTCTATAATTTTCAGTATTTCAAAACTGACGAGTTTTACTATTGCCACGACCCTAATAAAATGTGCAACACTGGTGACATAGTTCTCATTCAAGCGTTACCACTGAAACTGACCAAATTGATTACACATGAAGTTAAAGAGGTTGTATATCCCTTTGGAGATATCACAGATCCAATAACAGGCAAGGTGGTGGCTAAAGAAAGATACAGGGAAGATATTGAAAGACAAGCAGAGTTGTATGGAAAATTAGAATCTACATTTGATTATAATAAGGCACCTCCTAGAGGCTGGCAGGATGGAAAGAAAGATTTTACCTCAAAGGCAACATACACAAAATTCCATGTTTTTGATGAAAAAGATCCATATGCTATTTAACTACTTTAAATTAGTGTGAATATAAAATTTAGCAAGTGTTAATTGTTTTCATATCCTAATCAACTTACCAAATGACAAGAGAGCTACTCTGAGACATTGCCCTTGCAAGGGCTTGCAATTCATATGGAATTTATAGATTCATTTTTTCATACTTATTTTGTTTTTATTTCTGCCCTTTAGTTTTTCAGAATTTCATCGATGTATTATACATATTATTATATGTATTATACATATTATATATATATCACTGTGATCTGAAGCCTAGTGAGTGGTAGTTAGATTGAGTTTAAAGTGTAAAATTGCTGTTTACAAGAAAACTGCTCTGTAAGAAATATTTAAATTTCAGTCTTCCGTAATATTTTTATAGTTCTCTTGCAATCAACAAGACTGCATGTCTTGTTTATTGTTTTATGTCCATACACTTAAAAAAACATTCTTTACAATATACAGTCAACCTGCTATAGCAAACATCAATATCATTCATTTGTTTGGTTTGCTATTTGTTTCATACATTGATTATTCACTATAACTCATTGGTCACACATTTTAACATCAAAAATACCACATTTTAGAATGCACACCTGTGTAAATATAAGTAATTATTTGCCTTCTGTAAGATGAAACTTGTCTCGGGATGCCCAGTCCAAATTAGACAATGTATACATGAACTGAACAATGTGTTACTTTTGTCTACTGTGTGATTTAATTTTTACTGGCTGATGGAAAGGTTGACAAACATTGTTTTATTGCACTTTATATACCTATTGGCATTTTTTTTAGGTATAAAGTGAATGAATAGGCTTACTAGGATTAGATTATCATTGTCACACATTATTATTATATTACATTATTATTACACTTTTCTATTTACATTAGAGCCTAGACTGTCCTGTTGTTATTTAGGTTCTATTTAACATATAGGCTATAAGGCTAGAAAATGTTAGTGATAGGATTGTAACGGGAAGAGTACCTGCTGCATTCCCACGGCCACTATCTATAAAAAGAAAATTGGTCATCTTTTGTCTCATGCTATAATGAAAATGGATAGATTTGTGTAAAAACACCAAACTTAGTTTTAAGTATATAATAATAATTATACAAGTTTATTATAATAATAATAAATAATTATAACTTGTATAATAATAAGTTTTCAGGACAAATAACGCCAATATAAAAATTGTTTAGTCTACAACTACCAGTAGGCCCTTAAAGGGTGAGTGAAGGTGAGTCTTTAGCCAAAGCTCCTGCAACTATTTTCTCTGAACTGTGTGGTCATGCAGCAGTGACGAGGAGCAATTGGTCAACCTTGGTTGTTTATCGCAAACTTCTTCATTATGGTTTGCAATTCTTCACTGTACATAACTGCGTTAACTGTTGGTGCTGGACCACAAGCTGTAGTGGATTATACTGGCACAGTACCACCAGACTGTCAACATAAGCTTTCTTTGACTTATCTTTCATTTTCGACATTGTTAAGCTACAATTCCTGGACACAACCACTGCGACGAACGTTTACGATTTATCATACAAGATCCATTTTTCATCGCTAGTGACAATCTGATTGAGAATGACCGCAAATGACTCAATATTGTTTTGTCACTTACATTGAAAGCTGCTGCTAACTCAGCTATACTTTAAGACGGATCGGTTTCTACAATAGCCTCCAGTTCTGGGACGGACCGGTGGCGGTAGTCACACCACCTTATCACACCCATCATAATCAATCTTAGTTTCCGGTCGTCCTTGGGCCTCATTCTTGAGGTCGACATTTCCAGAACGGAAGCGATTAAATTAGTGTCATTTTAGTAACATCCTATTTTATTTTAAGATAATAAATCTCCATGAACTTACAAAAATAAAATATGAGTATTGTGAACAAAACTGTACGAAATCCGCATTTCCTCGATATGGAGGTGTCGCGTACTGTTCGGTCCAAAAAACATTTATACCGCAAGCCCGTAGGATGTGGAATGAACTGCCTCAAGAGGTGTCTTCATTGCACTACGATATGGGGTATTTCAAGACCGCTGTGAATAGAATTTTGCAAGGTCGGCGGTGTACTCGCATACCTCCTGGTGTTGCAGGTGTCCATGGGCAGCGGTAATGCTTATCACGTGGGACCGCTTACTTGTCCGCCTACTTCCCTATAAAAAAAAAGTAGGCATAATGGGATCTCATGTATGAAAAATTAAAAATATTGTCATTGTGCTATCAAATGTATGTAAACATTGTAAATTCAACAAAGTGCGATAGTAGGCATTGTGCTACGAAATCTTTTGGACTTATATTCTTCTTTGTATAGAGAACCTGTGAACGTGTTAAAACTATTTAATTCTATCCATAATTACCGACATTAAAATGTGGGTATAGGTTAAAACATTGCCAACTGTATATTGCATTCTGAATGTACAGTACAAAAAATAAAAATAGCAGTAAACATCAGAATTTTATTTAGCCGTGGGCACATAATCGAGGTGTATCGGTTGTATGGACATCAGTCCTGTGCGAGGAACTCTCTCTCGAGCGCCGCTCCCATGAGGTTCCACGAACTATCGTCGTCATCGGGGGGGCCATCGTCATCGGAAGGTGGGGTTGATGGTCGCGGCCGTTTGCGAGGTCGTGGCCCGTCTTCTAAAACAGTACATCCATTCTAAAATATTACTTCAAAAGAATACATACTAGAGTAGGTACACCATCTACCTGTGATTAAAATATTTAGTTCCTTTCTATGCTTGTGTGCAATATAGTTTTGTCTGTCTATGCCAGTCTATTGCCCAAAGTATGGGTCGCGAGCGAGTATTGGGTGGGCCCCGAAAAAAATAAATTTAATCTAATTTTAAGTATAGTGTTCTGATTTATCTTATTTTTACTTATTAAAAATTTCAATTATCAATGGATACTGGATTTTTTTTTATTTTCTTAGTTGTAGTTGTACAACATAACCCTTCACATAACTACGCTACGTAAACGAGAACATGCTGCAGCAGTGACAATGCTATTTTCATGTGAGTAAGGTGGGTTCGAACTTTGCCATTTTTTTAGGTAGGTCGCTGTTCATATAACTTTGGGAATCACTGGTCTATGCATTAATATTATAAATGCGAAAGTTTGAATGTTTAAAGGTTTGTTACTCAATCTCACGTCAAAACTGTCGTTGAAACTTGGCAAATAAATATACTGTAATCCAGATTAACACATGGATTAGGCACCACTATGGATAATTCACTTAATCTCCATTACGCCGGAGCACGTTATCGTGCACTCATTTGGTGCTTCCTTCGTGTGTCGGAGCACGATATAATGCTCTGGCATACGATTAGTTTGATTAACCTATTTTATGATTTCTGAACGGTTACGTAAAAATTACAGTGCACTGCTTTCCACTTAAAAATTACATTTATCTTTTTTAAAAAAAAGTAACATCTACTATTTCGATCTTTGTATAAATACAATTTCATAAAGAATTATTAAGTGCACAACTCTCGCGTGGAGTACGCGCGAAATCATCTGGCATATAAAGGGCACGCCATTTTTGATAGCGCTCGACACTCGGCCAGTGAGGGGTTAAAGATAGATTCTCATAACGACAAACTGTACAGTCAACCTGAGTGTTTGAGATGAGTTTGAAACTATTTTGAGAAGGCTTATTTATATATTATTTATTTATATATATATAAGGTTATTTTTATATATAAAAAAGGCGGCAGACGAGCATACAGTCCACCTGGTGGTAAATAGATATGGACATCCACGGTACATGCCAGCTTCAGTCCACAATGATAAATGTTGGCACACTCTCGGATGTGGTGCCTACCTTTCGAGATGAAGGAATGGATTTGGAAATTGGGGAGGGATAGGACAGAATGGGATGGGAATGGGCTCTGGCATTTTAGGGAAGTATTAACTTGGGATGGCCAGCACAACTAGTGTATTATCCTCAAAATGAAGTACCGATATTAAAAGAGATCATATATTTTTTCTTGTATTCTATTATTTATATGATCACGGGAACGAAGTCGCGAGCAGAAGTCTGTATATGTATTGTAGTGGATTACCAGTGATATAGAGCCAATAATAACTTCAAATTTTTGTATGTATCACGAAAAAATTCATAGACTGAAATTTAGCATAGTTGTAGTTCCCGGGTGTTTGTTAATATGTAGGATATTTTTTTATACAAACATATTAATTTTTATACATTTAGTTCAGAACGGCGGGTGCATGACACTTTCAACTTATCTTTCAATCGCCTGAGGTACTATTTGTTTCTGTATAGGTACAATTTTATTCGGCATACATTTCGACCATTTCTGAACTCTTCACCCGCGACCCTGACTTTCACTAGTAGACATATTCTGTAATCTGCAAAAGTGTCTGAATAAAATTATTAAATAATCCAACTAACCTGTATCTGAATTACTCGAACTGTCTGCATCACGTCCGTCTTGTAACCTGTAAAATTCAAAACGAATTGTAATTCTGATAATAAATATGTGACATTATCTGAGGGACCTTCTTATTATTACACTGATTAACAAAATTTTGAGTTTGGAATGTCTCATGAAAGCCACTATGATTTTTTGAAGTATTTTCGTGCACTGAATCCAATAATCATATTCATTTTTGGAATGTGACCCTAGGCGTCAGGATTTTAAGCTATCAAACAATTTACTTTTTTATATTTTTACATTTAATAGCATGTAATTAATTACTCCTTCAAAGAAAGACGAGGTTTGACTTTTGAAACATTAACAGCCATGTTTCTTTGTTTTCAAATATGCTGAACACGATCCCGTAGTTATATTAATGTGAAAACGTACTGAAGATAAAATATGAATGTAAATAATGGGGGTACTGTCCAAACAGTCCCTTGTTTTAAGCGCTGAGTGAGCTGGCGTTTAGCGGTGCGCGGAGATCTGATTACTCACTGCAGTAAAAACGATTGGCAAGCAGGTGGCTACATACCATTCTGCGTTAATGCTGCTTTGGTTTCGTAAAGGTATAGTTATCATGTAGCCAGTTAAAGTTAAATAACTTGCGATTAATTTTTTTCCAGCGCTTCTTGCTCTTTTCACTTTGGTAGGCTTTGGTTCACTTTGAAACAGCCAAACACTCGATTAACGCTCAGTTTCTGGATCATACTGGTAGATCCAAGATTCGTCACCTGTAACAATGTCGTAAACGCGCCGAGACTATCTTGTTTTTGATGCTCGGTGAGGTTGTGCGCCACCCAACGCAATACTATCCTCCTGCCTTGTAAATATCCATCTAATATTTCATACACACTGGGGAGTGTGTATGAAATATTAGATGGATATTTACAAGGCTCAAATATTTACAAATACACACTCCCCGATCCAATTTGTAATCTCTTCTGAATTTCCTCGTATGTAATTCGCCTGTTTCCACAAATTAAGTTTACCAATGCCACTTAGTCGAAAACGCTTAAATTCTTTGTAACATTTGCCTTAGAAGGGCATTTGTCTGCAAACGCTATTTGAAGTCTATTAAAAGAATCTTCAGGTTTTATCATAGCGCGGAAATGTTTCCGTCGAATATCCATTTTTTAATGACACACGATATTTTGATTCAACTCTTAAAAAAATAGAGTGGGAAATTTGTAATGTTTTGTTCTTATGTTATAGACAGTGATACGGTATTATGCACTACAGCTTCTTGAAAATCTGGCACAATAATTAATGCAGATGCGGACTGTGATGAACTGCAAACGATGATGGCCAAGCTCGCTATCAAACAACCGAGTATAATCTAAATGGTCAATCGCTCTAATCATAAAAAATACACTAAAAAATACACTTTCAGTAAATTTGTTTTTTTTTTTTCTTTTCTTATATGGCGCCATTAGCACATTGTGCCCGTGTCGAGTTTTTTTTTCGTATTTCCCAACTTTAAAGTCATAACTATTCAAAACACATCTTGTCAATGTATAATCCCGTCGAAGTAAGTCAGATGTCACTCAGTAAAATGATAGCAGGTTTACTCAGGACAGTCTTTTATTTGATAATCACAAACATTATACAAAAAAAAAAACATTTTGAAGTGTAATAAACTATCACTTAAACCACAAAACGCTCAATTTTTATAATAATCAAACAAAAACTCGAGTTCACTTCTCGTGTTCTTTCACAAAGAGAATTCTTCATGTTTGTTGGTGGGTTTGGATGATTTGGATTTTTTCGCATCACCTTTGGATACAATAGCATGTTGTTTGTTTTAAAAAAAACAGAGTTGCATTTATAAAAAATAGAGATGATACAGATATTTACCTATCCTGGGTGCTATCGTCAGTCTCTAAACTGAGCAACCTGTCCTCAGGTGGATTTTCTTCATCATCAAGGTCATCATCCTTTGATTTTTCATCTGAAGAACTCTCATCTGACTCATTGAAAATGTCCTCAACCTGAAAGAAAATTTCGACATTAGTCAACTGCGATTATATTTTTTTACTCAAAATAGAAAAAATAAAAAGGATAACATTGTTTTTGCAACACTGCAACATTGTTTTTACGGTTAGTCTTACGTACATCGCCTATTGTATAACTTGATAACTAGCTGCAAAGAGTTATTTGTCTCGTCCGTCAATAATTAATATAATAATAGATCGGGGAGAAAGTCTTTTGTATTTTGTATGTATGAAGTTGTGATCCAATATCTTTGATTGAACTGTTTGTACTTGGCTAGTTATGATACCATTAAAAAGGTAACATTTAAAAAAAAGAAATAAAAAACTGTTTCCCGCCATTTTTCAACTGTTTTTCTGTCCAAGAAAATGAGTGAATTTAAAGTTTTATTACAAAAAAAAGGGAAAACTGCGACACAAACCGCGAAAAAAAATTGTGCCGTTTATGGACCTAATGCAGTGTCAGTAAGAGTAGCACAAAGTTGGTTTAAGCGTTTTCAGTCAGGAAATCTTAATGTTAAAGATGCAGTTCGCTCCGGTCGCCCTGTTACCGATAAAGTTGATGCCATTTGTGAAAAAGTGCAGCAAGATCGGCATATAAGTAGTTACGACATTGCTGATGAACTGGGCATTGAGCACAAAACAGTTTTGACTCGTTTGAAAAAGTCTGGATTCACACAAAAGCTCGATATTTGGGTACCACACGACCTCACTGAAAGAAACCTAATGAACCCTGTACTCCTTTGCGATTCTCTATTAAAACGCAATGAAACCGAACCATTTTTGAAAAGATTGATCACTGGTGATGAGAAGTGGATCACTTACGACAAGAACGTGGGGAAAAGATCATGGTCTAAGTGCGGCCAAGCTCCACAGACTGTGGCGAAACCCGGATTAACGTGCAATAAGGTAATGTTGTGTGTATGGTGAGATTGGAAGAGCATCGCTCATTATGAGCTTTTACCGCTGGGCAGAACCATCGATTCGGATCTCTACTGCCAGCAGTTGATGAGACTAAAGCAAGAAATTGAGAAAAAACGCCTGGAATTGATCAACAGAAAGGGTGTAGTCTTTCATCATGATAACGCCAGACCACACACATCTTTGGCCACTCAGCAAAAATTGAGAGAGCTTAGTTGGGAAGTGTTGATGCACCCACCATATAGCCCTGACCTTGCGCCCTCAGATTTCCACTTGTTTCCGTCTGTTCAGAACTCTTTAGGTAGTGTAAGGTTAACATCAAGAGAGGACTGTCAAAACTACTTGTCGCAATTTTTCGACCAAAAATCCTAAAATTTCTACAGCAACGGGATTATATCACTACCTACAAGATGGCAACAAGTTATAGAACAAAACGGCACATATATATTATAATTAAATGTAATTAAACTTTTGAAAAAAATGTCTTGAATTTGTATATAAAATACGAAGAATCTTTTTCCCCCGACCTTATATAATCATAACAATATAAACGTATCGTGTCGAGTCTCATCTTGAGCGACGAGTCACTACATTCTTAATGCAAACAGATTGTAGTACGTTTTTAATCTTGCAACGATGATTAGGGCTTTTCTCGTCACCTTAGAAGGTCACTTATACTTTATCAGAAAGTCAGTATCAGATACATTTAATTGACAGATAATTTATCTATCAGATTGTTAACAGTTACTTTATCAGGAGATAAAGCATCGAGAGTAAAAAATATCCTCCTGATACCTTATCAGAAGGTTATCAGATCAGAAGAAGAAAGACCCGTAATCGGCCGTCGCATTGTATTCATATTTTATGTAAACAATAGTGTTGCTCGCGCAGCTGAAACTGCTCCGGAACGGCGTTGAACGAAAATGCCGTTTTCACTTGTATGTGTAGTGGAAGCATCAGGGCCGTCTTTACCAGGGGGTGCAAGGGGTGCAGTGCACCCCGGGCGCTCACCTTTTAAAGGTAATGAAAAAATATAACGCTATAGTAAACAATTACACAATAGGATATTTGACTGTCATAGGATACACAATAGGATGTTTGACTGTCTTAGGATACACTCCCGCACCCCGGCGCAGAATAGACTTAAGACGGCCCTGGGAAGCATGTAGGTGTTTCGGTCCATGTCAGCGATGTCGTCGCTGCAGAACGATAGTAGGAAACTAAGCGTGCCCATGAACCGACGGCAGTAGGCTGCTACTCCGTGAGTGAATCTAGATCAAATGATACTGGAATCAAAGTATTGGAATGTATTACATGGAGGACTACCCATCTCCCTGTCCATGTCAGTGGTGTCGTCGCTGGAGGTATTATGCTATTATGCTGAGGTTCTAGCTATTATGCGCCGACGGCTGGTACTCTGGGACCGGATCTAGATCAATGACACTAGTATTTGAGGTTTGAGGGCGTACGGCAGTGCGACATTATGCGGCGGCACGCTATTATGCGGCGGTGCGCTATTATGCGATGGCGCGATACTTTACGACGGTGCGCTATTATGCGGCAGCGGCCGACGGCTACTATTCAGGGGGTCAGGCCTAAATCAATGACACTAGTATTTGAGGACGTGCGGCGACACGCTTACTATGTGCCAGCACCCGACGGCTACTGTTTTGGGATCGGTTCTAGATCATAACACTATTGGAAGGTATCACTTGGGAGTTCACTTACCTCTCTATCCATGTCAGCGATGTCGTCACTGGAGAAGGAGAGCAGTGGGTTGAGTGTGTCCATGAACCGGCCGGAGGGCGTGCGGCGGCGCGCGGCGGCCGGCGGGGGCGGCGGGCTGCTGCAGTGCGCCGGCGGCCGACGGCTGCTGCTCTGTGGGCATACCGTGCTCCTTCACAACACATGCTCACATGATTGTACAATGGTAAGTCCGACCGACACACAGTTGTGCGTAGACTGTTTGATCGACATAACATTTATACCGACTCGACAGTAGAGCTACAGATCGTTATGTAGTTCTACTGTCGTGTCGGTCAATCATTTTGTCAATGTAACATTCTTCGGCCCAATGTGGTTTCTAATAATCGTCGTATCGGTCGAACGTTGTCGATCAAACAGCAGTCGCATAACTGTGTCTCGGATTTTCGTGTTACAATCTACTCACATATGTTATTATGGCCAACACACACGAACAGTTAAAACTGTCACTTTTGACTAAACTGAAGGTCGATTTACACTTTGACTAACGTGACGTTAACGTAGTTAAGTAACAAGTTAACTTGCCAATTTGGTGAGTTAAGTAGATAACTTAATTTGAACGTAGATCGACGAGTTAAGTAATAATTTGCCGGAAAATAGAAATTTCGACGAGTTAAGTGCCAAGCATAGTCCCCTCCTCGCGTCTCCCCCACTTCACTATTCTCTACAACTTTTTTCGTACTTTATGTAAGGTGTTTTACTATGTTCAATTTTACTAGCTTTTTTTTAAATATATTTCTTATACATTTAAGGACTTGTTAATTTTATTTAGTGATATATAACATATATTATGAATTTATAATTATAATTCATGTGTGTATCAGATTAAAATTCCCAATATTTATCTTTGTGATGCTCCTCTTCTGCTTTTGTTTGCCCAAAGTTTGACTGGTAGGAAATACCATAAGGCAGTGGTTCCCAAAGATTCCCTCGGTGCCGTAGGAAGCCGTGACTTCCTCACAGAGAGAACCTTACGAACCTTAACCGTTTTATAGTCGAAAATATTCTTGAGCGCTCACCCAGCAGCACTCGAGCGCTCACAACTGATTTTTATATTACTAGTTAAGATACAGTTTTTTAGTTTGAGAGACAGGGCTTAAAATTATTAGATATTTAAAACAAAGAAATGAATTGAATATAGTATACAATCAGTGTGGCACATTACCTGTCCGCCCTTCTGCAGAGGGTAGAGCATCTCATCAACTCACTCCCACCTCTCTGCGCATGTCCATAACCACTCCAGTGTCACCACATGCAATTTGTTCTTGCCCTCACCTTGTAACCGACTGCTTGCGTTCACTTTTAAATATAGTATACAATCAATGTGGCACATTACCTGTCCTCCCCTCTGCAGAGGGTAGAGCCTTTCATCTATTCGCTCCCACCGTTCTGCACATGTCCATAACCACTCCGGTGTCACCACATGCAGTTTGTTCTTGCCATCGCCTTGCAGCCGCCTGCTTGCGTTCACTTTTGCTGTACCTGACAACAACAACACATGAATATTTTTTTTTATTTAATACTTACTATTGTGAAAGGTTGAAAAAATGAGTCGTAACTGCAATAAAGCCTGCGTGACTTAGACCGTGATTTTCAGAAAAAGGGGCCTAAGAAAGTATCGCCAAAAGGTCTATTTCTTTGTCGAATGCCTTCGTTTCGGATATTATCCCGCAATGGAACTCCAAGCATAGCTTTCTCTATAGGCACCAACATAGCTCACAGAATCGGCATGCTGAAGTGGCAATGGGCAGGTCAATTTGTCGCATTACTGATTCGAGTCCTGAGTATTTGAGTTCTCGAATGAAGACCACGTACCGGGAAACGTAGCACGGGAAAGATTTCAATGAAAAACCATGCAAAATGATGCAAATTTATTTTTATGAGGATTTGTAATTATGGAAGGAAACGGCATGGACGGCGTGGATGGGTAGAAACGTGGTAGACTAGGTTGATCAATATATTTTTGGAAAAGTATTGAAACTTTAGGAAACATATATCTAAATTGTATTTACTTTTCAACGTGATCACCTTCTAATCTAATACACCTTGAATAACGTTTTGAAAGTTGCTTAATTTCCTTGGAAAAAAGGCTTCATCCTGGGTATCGAAAAAAGACTTTACAGCGCATATTACCTCATCATCTCCGTGAAATTTTATACCACGCAAGTGTTTTTTTCAAATTGGTAAAAAGGTGAAAATCACTAGGAGCTAGGTCCGGAGAATATGGCGGATGCTGCATCAACTGAAGCCCAGCCGTTCAGATGGCAGCGCCTGCAACATCAGACTGATGCATCGCAGGTGCATTGCCATGATGAAAAAGCGCTCCAGCACGCAATTTTCCACGTCGGTTATTTTTTATTACCTCAAGTAGTTTTTTGATCAATGTTGCGTAATACTCTGCAGTTATTATCCGTCTTTTAGTAAATAATCGATTATAATGATACCTTCCGCATCCCAGAAGGCCGAGGCCATTGTCTTGCCAGCGGACGCAGAGACCTTGAATCTTTTGGCTGGCGGGGAGGACGATCTTTTCCACACCCTTACTTTGGTTCTTCGTCTCCGGGTCAAAATGGTGAACCCACGTTTCATCAACGGTCACGAAACGTAGTAGAAAAGATTCTTGGTCTCGATCAATAATTGCCAAATTTTGCTTTGAAATGTCTACTCTTGCTTTCTTTTGTGCGTCTGTTAACATTCGAGGAACCCAACGCGCGGCCACCTTATTCAATTTTAAGGTATGAGTTAAAATGAACTGAATTGTCCGGAACGAAAGCTTCATAATCTCAGCTAAATGACGAATAGTCACACGTCGATCTGTGTTAATAATTTCTTCAATTATTTTAACGTTGTCTTCAGTAGCAACGGTTGTTGGGCGCCCAGAGCGAGTCTCGTCGTTACAGACGGTTCAGCCGCGTTTAAATTCCGCGCACCAGTATACTACTGTAGTATGCTACAGTGGCATACTGCACTGTAGAATAAGACAGAGCATTGTTTCCCAAAGTCGACTGCAATTCTTCAAAAACACATTTCGTAGAAAAAAAATTCAGGCAGAAATTTTTAATAATCGCATGAACTTCGATTTTCTCGATTTAATTTGTAGTCACCACTACAAATTACTTAGTCTATTATTGTCCATTCATAGGCCAATGAGATAAATTTGTCGACTTTCATCTCGATTTCGACAGGCGGCAGGACATATTATATAGGTTCTCGTATTTACGTAATGTAACTGCGGCGAGGCGGGGGCAGGCGGTACTCAACGCTCAAGGTCATTGGGTGCTGTCAGCCTCTTAACCCTCGTATATACTAAAACCTTGTATACATAATGTATACAAGGGAGCAGAAAACTTAGTGATGAAAATTAGGGTAGAAAATATACTTATCCCTAATATTAGCCCAGCATTGGTTGACACTCACTCGGATTTTCGCCTACCTTTGGAGATTTAGGAATAGACTTAGAAAAAGGGTTCGTTACACTTCCCATCCCTGCTTATGAGGTGTAAAAAATATAATAAAGAAGTTTCAAATCATTTGTTTTGCAAGAATATTGGTAATAAATATGACGTTCATTATAAATATCTCTCATTATGTTCTGCCTCAGTAGGCGTGCAAAAATCAATGGATTCGTCTAATTGATTATAGTGGAATAAGCCTATATTTATTATTTCTTGTATCATATCAATTTATTGTATTCATTTATTTATCATATTGTATCATATTCATATCAATATCAGCCTATAGAGTATAGTCCTACTGCAGGAGACAGGCCTCCCAAGTACATCACTAGAGGGCTTCGAGCCATACGCGAGAACAGATGGTGTATGTATCGCATTATTTTAGATGCATTTTGAATGTGTATTATTGAATATAATAATATAGGTGGATAGAAATAAAAAAAAGGGAAATAATTAAATGAGCAGTAAAGTGGCAGCAAAGATAGGTTAGGTTTAGGTTGTCTGGGGACAATAGAGATGTAGGAGTCTGTTGACTTTGTGTTGAAATTATTGGTAAATATTGCTGTCCATTTAGTATTTTTTTGCTGCTCGTTTAAATACAAGCCATATAAAAATACTGTGTTATATTCAAAATGAAGTATGCAAAACGACAAAATCTTTAAACGAAATAACGACATATTACCTGATCTAACTGCTACTAAATGCGTCGTATTTTCAGTATAATCTTGAGTGACCTCCGCTCCCAAACTCCTCGCTACTAAGTACGCTCTCGATGTATCCAGCCTCTGATGTGTTGGCACTAAACCGCTAAAAACTAAACTTGTACCAGCTAAAACTTGGTGCTTCACTTCTGGTATAACTGATTTTAGATCTGGTATTTGCTGTTTGCCCATCTTATCATAGAGCTCGTAGAAGTGCCTGTAATATGAAAAATAAAGTAAATGAATAGTGACATTGTTAACATTGTTATTAATAAGGGCAGTGGCCGCGTTAGCGTTAATGACCCTCCGAGCAAAGTTGTCGTGGCGCCCCCTTTTAAGATCACGAAATTTCTAGAAAATCAAAACGTAAAATCGAGCGGTTTAGTTCTGATATATCTAGAAACCTTTTTTGTAGCTAGTTATTTTTTGTTTTGAATTTCCGGTCATCGGATAATTCAGTGCCCCTGAAAAGAATGATGGGCACTTTTGTATGAAACCTGAAATTGTGATGTATGTCAACTTACTGACTATAACCTACAGTTACCATAAATAAATATTTTGTTTCCCAGATTAATGGGGTATCTATAATAATGGTAAATTAAAAACTTAATAGTAAAAATTAGGCTCTAATAAGATCCGAGCCTATAACAGCTGTGTCATGCCTACTCTCATGTACACCTTTGCCGTGCTCAGATGGTCCGAGACCAAATTAGACACCTTGGATAGAAAAGGCTGCTCAACCATATCCCTCCACAGGATGCAGCACATAGGGCTCTGCACCTCGGCAGACTGCTTCCGCCGGTGGTTATATTGTCTCTATTTTATACAATTTTGAGATACTTGTAAAGCAGATATATCATTTCCCCGGTACTTCAGGGCTCTGTTGTCATAATAAATATTGAAGCTTATTAAAACCTTTTTAATATTTTTTAAAACCTATATCAGTTTTCTTGATAGTTGATATCCTCACTACGAACTATAAGCCTTGTAATAATGTGGGTATATGTATAAAATGTATCTACATATTTTCGATAATCCGATACACAAACAATAATATAGACTTAGTTGCAAGTAGATACAACATCATTTAGAATCTCGGGAACCCGGGGTATATCCATATTAATATAATTTTGTCACCAAGTACCAAAATCACACTACCTAATCCCGACCTCTGATTTACAGTGAACGACCACGTCAAAATTGCCGGCTGTCTTGGATGTACTGCGCCTGGAGTCTCCCAGGTACGTACTTGACATTTACTATAATCATTTCATTTTCGGCTATTTATATTCCACCTTTTTCCCAAATTATTTTCCACCCCCGCAACCCACTGGTCCACTGGAGATATTTAGTTGTCACCGGTGGTCCTTCATCCTGGGTCCTACCGGATCCTCCTTCCCGGTTTTCTTGTCCATTCCCATCGCGGATACACTAACATGGGAAATCAATGTGAACATGCCTTTACTAGTGATGAGTCACTGCATTCTTAAAGCGTACAGAGTATGTTTTATTTCTTTAAAAAAGACGTGGGGTTGGTAGAGAACATAGAAACTTTATAAATACAGAAAATAACAAACTTACGTGTGTATTCTTTTAAGAATATCGTCTAAATATATTAAGTAATCATCTGGGTCCTCTACTTCTATTTGTCCATCCGATGTCTCCACCCACTTGGGTTCCAGTGCCTCGTCAACTTTAACAGCATCTTGTAAGTCATCACTTTTGTCTTCAATAACCAATGATTTTTCACTGTTCTCCTTACTAACACCTGTCTTTTCTTCTTTTGCATTTTCCTTATTAACTATTTTAGCATTACTACCTTCACTAGTTTTCTCATGTTGTTCATTGTTTTGTTTTTGAGGAATTTCAGACTCCTTTTCTTCAGGTTCTGGGTCTAATGTGGGTAGTTGATTGATCATCACTGGTAACTGGGAGCCATTTTTACCACTAATTAGTTTTGATTTTTCGTCAACTGTAACCAATAATTATTTTCTATAAACCAAGTTATTTGTTTAAAGTCTAACCAGGAAACAAACATACACAAGGATTAAGAAACTTTCGCACAGCTAACAGTTACACGGCTGACTAGGCTATGTGAATGAATGTAACATTAATATGAATGTAGTCCTCGTACCTGTCTTTCTTTTGAAGCTTAATCAAAGAAAGTCTTCAGAAGGACTTTTTATTTTTTGGATTGTTAGTGAAGTTACATTAATTAATACAAAATGCAACTTGTATCTCTAATCCACTGTGTATTGTTCAGCTCGTTTTTAAAATTCAACTCTACAATATACTTCGCTCGAAGTTCTGTGATGATTTTTGACTTGGAATGAATAAATTAAGACTTTTTATTGGGAATGAACAAAAAAAGACTTTTGACTTGGATAGGGCCTTTATTGAGCAGTGAATATACTATAGGCGCGTTTTTCAATATAGGCTATAGAGCTATAATACCCTAGGGGGTGGTATACACCCAAGTAGGTGGTAGTATTCTAAAGTGTAATTGAAAGGTATTAAAATGAAAATATAGGAGATGGTAGAAGCTTAATGAAAGAAGACAAGAAGAAAAGAATATTAACAATAATATTTTACATATTTTGTACAGTATTTTAGTAGTGTCATAAGTGTTCATTTTCCATATAAATAATATAGATTTTGAAAGGAGCACAAATTTAATAAGACATTCTCCTTGATGGAATCAGATACCATTTATAACTAATTAAAAAACATTCATTATCTATCATTACCAGTCTGTTTGCTTAAAAATGGACGATTTTTCTATAAAAGGAATAAGATCATTTAAGTTAACCTGTATACTATCAAGTATACAGTAATACAGTACAGTACTACGTACTTGGCGGCGCGATGATGTCGCCAGTAGACTGAAGGAATGTGTACAGGGGTGTTTCCAGGGCCTACGTGTATGTGGTTGGGGGTGTGCCGCCATACATAAAGGACAAACATATATATGTCATATGGGATCACCATCGTACGAGACCAAAGCCATTTCCTGCAAGTGGCACACCCTGCTGAATAACGGACGGAGCTTTGACGACAGACCAATAGTGGTATAACCATTCGATTTGCTAGATCTCAAATGCCAGAGACCGGTGACGGGTAGCAGCATCACCGATGCGAGAGGTGCACTGCAATCACCAACCCGTCTGCCCAGCGTGATTAGGGCATAAACCTAATGAAAACGCAGAACACACAACGGCCCTCAGTGCCCGGCGGCGCTATTGCCTAGCCATAGCATCGACTACGGTGACAGTAGGGCAGGGGGTGCTAAGAATGCCCAGGTTCGGTCAGGCTGCTAAAACCAATGACTACATGTGGCTACATTTAACACACGGACACCGAGGCGCGACGAAAACTTAGTGGAGCTGGATAATATTAGTATATCAGGGTTGTCGGAAACAGAGAATGGCTATCGGTTTTCGCTAATATAGAAAAACCGGAATATCGGACTAAGAATCCGATATTGAAAAACCCGATTGGATTCGAATAATAGAGGTTTTTCGATATTAGAATGAAAAAATAATATGTATTAGTAATTCCTTTCAAGTATCGTTTGTCCGTTTCAATTACGTTGTAGCATCCATGTGATGATGGCCATATTCTGACACACACGCATGCACACACACACACACACACATATATATATATATATATATATATTAAAATAGCTTAAAATATATATTAAAACTACCATTAAAATAGTTATTGCATTTTCTGTTCACTTTAAAATTTGCGGGGTCGTACTAGATACTTTTTTGTTACTATAAAGTGGTGAGCTAAACTCTAAATTAACCAGTGTACTATAAATGTTACGTACTTGGCGGCGCGTTGATATCGCCGGTGGACTGAAAGAACATGTACGGGCGCACGTGTATAAGGTTACTTGCGTGCCTCCACACGTCCTCGCGGTCGTCTATGATGCACACCATGTGGTCACCGCACGGGAATAACGCCCTGAAAAAATAATAAAAATTGGTTTAAAGTAATTTGTACAGGATTAAACTTTTATACATATAAAAACAGATGTCCTGACCGACTAATTCATGAAAACTGCATTGAAATTTGCATTGGTTTTATGACTAAGGAATGATTTTTAAAAATATAATTGTGAAAAAGGGACAAGATTTTTATGCACTGCCTGTTATATGTTCAAGAACTATTTAATTTAGATATATGAAAATTAGCGTATTATAGATTATACGACTTCTCATTTAAAATATATAAACATATGTATCGGCGTTTTTTTGTTATTTGACTTAGAAGGTCATGCGTTGCATGACCGGCAATTTTTTTGCACATAATATATAGCCTATGTCCATCTGGAATAATGTACCTTTCAAAGGTGAAGGAATTTTTCAAATAGGTGCAGTGGTTCCGGAGATTACCCTCCACATACACACAAACTCACAAAATTCGCACTCTCTCTTTATTATATTAATAATATAGACTAGCAAAACCCGGCAGACATTGTCCTGCCTGTGTATATTTATTTACCTCTGTATATAAAATCACAAATTATTCTGTTTTGACGTTGATATGATTTTTGCGATCGGTTGAACGGTATAGATGTTGATGTGCTGCAGCGCCATCTAGTGGCGAGTTACAACAAAGTGGATAGCATAAAAACCTTCTCCATGAAAAAATACATAGGTATATGTGTCAACTTTCATGGTGATCGGTCAAACGGTATCGAAGTCTATTAATTTCAGATATACCAACATTAATTTTTATATATATAGATATATAGGAAGAAAGGAGATATTTGGACTTTTGATAAAAGGGTGGGGAGGTTTTCGACGCAAAATCTCGAAACTTTTTAAGCTGAGGGTTTTGATATTTTCGCAGAGAGGTAGTCTGAAATTACACTGTCTATCGAGAACTTAAGAATTTAAGTTGAGTTTTTGTTTGACCATTGTAAAAATTGTGCATTTTATGGTTTAAGTGTTTTTTGTGCGTAATGTTTGTGATAATTAAATAAAAGCATACAACTATGTTTTTTGTGTGCTTCCAAGGAGTCCTCCTCTGTCCTCAATAAACCCACTTTAACTTTACTGGACATTGGCAGATACGTTTTGAACTGTGTCGGATTCAGATTATTGAGGGCCCAGGGCTATTTGAGAGCAATGTTGTAAATTTTAGTATTGAGTTTTTAAATGATCAGGCTTGGGGCCACCGGGAGCAGGCTCTGGGGCTATAGCTCGGCCTGGCCTCCCAGTACTGTTTATTGTTTAGACTTTGAAATTGTTTCATACGAAGAAAACTAGATACTGGAAAATGTGTTAATTGTACCATTGCCATATACGAAAAGAAAGAAAAAACTAACAATTTTGCTCTATGATTTTCTAAAATTCAGCACTTTATTTTCACAAACCACTCTCTCACGGCGACAATTACGTAGATATAGGTATCTAATAGTAGCAATTCAATTAGCAGCTGTTTATGAATGGAGTATCGGCCGTTCGTGTAGCGTATAGGGTGTAAATACAAATAAGGTTAAAAATTTCAATAAAAAAATACTTTTGTATAAAATATTTTTCCATTTGTCACACTTATATAAGTATAAGTTGTACAAATATAAGCTCTTTGACAGTTAATTCATTAAATTATTAAATAAGCGGGTAGGTAACTCCTACTGCAATGTTGTAGAACAAACCTATTCATTAAGTTAGATCATGGAAAAGGAATTTTAAAATTATGTTTGTAATTTCTGTGAATGCTCGGTTGGCATTTGCTTATTCAGTACTTACTTTAAATTAGCTGCCTTCGTTCTAGCATCAAAGCACTCGTCTCTCGACAATATTCTGTGTGAGAAGAACTTCTTTTTGGGATCCAACAATTCTGCTACAGCATGAGCATACTGTCTTGCTCCAAAAGTGCATACATGAAGTTCATAGTTTTTGGCTGCAGACTCGAGAAACTCTTCTGTGCAGGGACGGAGTCTGGTGTGACACCAGCGGCCAGGGCTACCAGGGCCACGAAGAAAAAAGTGTAGGACTCCCTGAAAATGAACAAAAATCTATTAGTAAATTTACTTGAAATTAAATTTTTTATATGCTACACAATATATGTGATACTAGCCCCTTAGAAAAAAGGCACAAGTGAATATTGAACATAAAAATGTAAAAAATTGGGCAAAATTCTCATCAATTTAAAATCAAACTAGAAACTGAGAGATAAAACAAAAATATTAATCATTGTTTATTATCTTTGTCTATTTTTACTTTCCAAATATAATGTTACTTGTATTTGTTAACAATGTTACTAATGCCTTTTCTCCTCAGAAGGGCAGTGTAGTAGATTAAGCCTTTTTTTATGAATGAAGGCGGGAGACGAGTATATAGTCCGCCTAATGGTCAACATGATACATAATGATCTATGATTTTATACATCAACTTTCACTATTTTCAGCTATTTAATTATTGAGTGGATTAGATCTTAGCTTCAGTCTCATGTTTAATTTATTTACAGATAAAGATGAATTATTTAAAATAACATTAGAATTTCAAAAAATATTATCTTTAGCAGTTAATTTATAATAATAATACTGTTTACCTTTAAATTAGGTGGTACATTGTCATTGGTAGTGTGTACCAATGTTTGATCTAAATCAACAAGCAGAACTAATTTTCTATCTTTCAGAAGACGCTCAGCATCTTCCCGACCCAATTTTTGGGCTAATTCTTCAGAGACCTGTAATCATATAAAACAATATGATTTTATATAAGTGTTATAATTTAAACTAGTAAAATTAAATTATCTGCCATCTATTAACTAATCTATATTATACCATCAGCCCATGTTTCTACACTGCTGGGTATAGGTCTCCCAAGGTTTACCACCACACTCGATCCTCAGCTCTTCTCATCCAATCACCACCGGGCAATTTCTTTAAGCCGTCAGTCCACCTGGTCAGAGGGAGTCCCACATTGGCCTTCCCAGTGAGTGACATCCACTGTATATATAATGTATTGTATTTTTAACAAGTTTTGGTACTTAGAAATTAGTAAATAATAAGTTATGTTGTACCTTAAGTTCTGGCACAGAATGTACCATAGGGACAATGGCATTGTCCCGTTTTGTGCTCTCATCTGTGCGCAGGTCGGCACCACATTCCGCACACATTTCCTTCATTACTGTGGCGTGCTGACATTCTTCTAGTATTGCTATGCATCCCCTGCAAACAAATATTGCAATTACTTATTAAACATTTGCAGACTGAGATTAAAAACAGACCTAAAAGCTGCTGCAGGTTAAACTATTGTTATAAAAATATATTTAAATGAGACACAGGCTATATGGTTAAATAAGAATAAAAAGGTAAGTGCAATATTGCAATTGTTACAGATATTAATTATTATTGTAGACTGAGTTAAAAAATATAATCCAAAATTTAGTGTCCGTCAAAGTATTATATAAATTATATAATATATAAATACATATATTTAAATGAGACACAGATGGTTAAATAAGAATAAAAAGGTAAGTAACAGTTACAAAGTTGATTAACATATAAATAGGTACCTACATAATTTAATAGTGTATCTATAATATAGCATAGTGAATAGAATATGAAATTGTAGGTTTCTATTTATGTAAACATAAAAATATTTAGGCGCATTGATCAATGAAAATATTTTGGTTGATCGATGTTTAGGCGGGAATATTACAGAAATAACTTCGCGCATGTTTCATTGTTTACCGCGTAAATACTATGAGTGACATTAGGTCTAAACTGTTGTCACTTTTTTTTTTATATATATAAGTCGAGTATCTAATGAAATAATTAAATCAGCACGTGAAATATCAAGTAATTACGCAATATACAAAGTAAATATTAAATGACGTCACTCACCCCGGCTCTACAACGTCTCCTTCCTTCGCCTTGATGGTGGAGATAGTACCAGCTCGAATGGCTTTACATTTTTTCAAATCAGTATTGTTGCCCGATGAATCATTGTACAAAAATAATATTTGTCCTTGCGATACAAATGCACCTTGTTTCACTTTCCATTTTTCTACTTTTAGAGGCTTTTCTGATGGAACAGAAATAGGCACAGTTTTGTCGGCCATCTTGAACGGATATTGCGCGTTATTTCATAAATGGCGATGTCTTATTGGTCCATAAAATACATTATTGGCGGTTTGAATATATTCACCAATCAAAAGGAATATTCTAGAAAATCGATAGCTAGTAGCGAATCATAACCATCCGGAAACCTTCGTCTCTTTCCGTCAGTGTTTCAACTCTACTATTTTAACAGTAGATTTAATGTTTTTGCAATGACATCCCTGTTTTCTGTTTTAGTACCTATTTATACTGTTTTTTCTTACTTCATAGATAGCCCTAAAGTAAATAGATGGCGCTAACGCCATCTGTTACACCTTGCTAATACTATTGGACAAAACATAACAAAACCATAGAGCGATAGCACTTAGTTTATGTTTCAAATATGGGTACTAGCGCTAGATGGCAGTATATACTCGTGAAGTGTACATTGCGGTAATTCTAGGGAATTCCCCGTTTATTGACAAAACTTTTTGATCACGGTGAAGCTATGATCTGTTATGATCAAACTATCCTAGCTTGATCATAACTTAATAAGTGGAACAAGGATAGCTTTAACTTTGGTTTGGAAAGGAAATTAAGGAAAATCGGTTCCTTTTAGCCATTTCTCTGTTTCAAGCAAGCGAACAGGTTCGTAATTGTGACTGAAAAATGGAGATGGGTCTCAAACATTTCCTACGTTGTGTGAATTGGTGAAGAAACTTTTATGCCTGCCTCATAGTAGCGCCATCGTGGAAAAGCTGTTTTCTGTTATTAATATAATGAAAACCAAGTTACGCAACAGAATGTCCACAATAATTAAGGAGCATTATACACAATATCCGAAATAACGAAATAATAAAAGTTTTTACCATCGATAAAACAAAATACAGAGATGGATAATTCCTTACCGGACCCTTCCCAGGGCACAAAAGCATCAATATTAATAAAAAAAAATACTAATCGATAGGGTCTATAGATAATTATTTTTAATCACTTAATTAACTAACAGCGTTTTATAGCGACTACCACCTTAGGTTCGAGCGTTTATTTCTAATTTACATACTTAGGTACGTAATTTTATGAAAATTTGAATTTGTAAAGTGAAGATTTTTTTTAAAAAGAACTGCACTTAATACTCGCAAAAATGATAAAAATATTTGTATGTCGTTGTATTAAGATTTTTTTTTGTAAAATCGCAATGTCAAATTATAATGATAGTATAGTAATCTATGGTCACGTGTGTTTGTGTTAAAAACAAAAATATTTTAAGAAGAACTGCAACACTTCTTTCATTTTAGCTTTATTATCAACTTGTCGTTATTTATATTTTTAATTAGTTTTTATTTTGTTTCTTGTAGAATTTAATGTAATTAATCGGGCTAAATATGACAGATGAAAATATAACAGTGAGTGATAACTCCGATTTGGAAGAGGGCGGAAATCCAGAACTTCGTGGGCATTTGAGTAAATGGACAAACTACATTCACGGTTGGCAGGACAGGTTTATTGTTTTGAAGGATTCAACATTATCCTATTACAAAAGCGAATTAGAGAGCAATCTTGGATGCCGTGGTGCCTTATGCTTGAAAAAAGCCAAAGTAAAGGTAAGCTGAGATATATAGTTATCAATCGTACGTGGAGACAAAGTCCGACAAAAAATTAATTTGTCCTTCCTCGAATTAAGTACACATTCCAATATAAAAACCATTACGTTTTATAGTTGTTTTGTATTGCAAGTAAATCCTGGAATATGTAATGCCTTGTGATTTCATATTTTATTTGGTATTTTTTGATAGATTGAACATTAAACAATACCTTTTTTGTGTACGGTTTGTTTAGTTTTATCAGCTGTAGTTGTTAGGCATTTTACACTTTTATGTAGATTAGACTATTAATTCTTGGGTCCATCTGTGAGTCATGTCAAATAGATAGCAGATATCAGTGAGATACCTATTATCTTACAAATTTATAATCTTACTTGTAAGTATAAGTCTATCTACATCAAGAAAGAAATTGACTGTTTATTTGTTAGTACTAATCTCGGGAATTACAGTTCTGATTTTGTCACAATATTTATTGTTGCGTGAAGTATGTGAAGTACAGGAAGTTTTCCAGGCACTTCTTGTCAAAATCAAGTGCTTATCTAATTTGTTTTTTATTGAAAGGTGGCAGAGGAGCAGACAGTCTACATAGTGGTAAATGGATACTGTTACCCTGCATGCTATCAATCTAGAATAACAAATGTTAGCACACCCCTAGATACCTACCTTTGGAGATTTAGGAATGGATTTTGAGAATGGGTTGGGAAAATGGGGAGGGATAGGATAGGATAGGATGGGATGTGAGATGTAATGAGTGAGATATGCCAGAGCATATCTCGCTCATTACCAAGACATGTATGTGGGTGGTTCTACTTTTTGATGCAAATAAACTTGTACCAACAATATAATATTTTGTAAAATCAATATTTCACATTTCGATGGAACATAGTGTGTGCTCTGCGCATGAGTATGAATGACCTACCACCAATTGACTAACTGTTTTGCAGACACAAAATGGTGCATTACTTTTTTACTAATAATATTTAAAAAAATACAATGATTGTTATGCAATTTTTAAAATCTTAATTAAGAATCGTAATAGTCAATTACCCTATTGGTTCCGACACAGCTTAGATTTAATCAAATCACACAAAAGTAATGGAATTAGTAAATTTATACACTTCTAACATTTTACTCGACTACTTTACAAATATCCGGTATCGGTATTCAGTATATTGAACTACACCACTATCTTTAAAAAACAAATAGTGACACATGACGTAACATTGTAATAGGCGCATCATTGCACAGGATTGAAAAAGTATAGTTTTCTTAGTTTAAAGGGGTAAATTAAAGATAAAATATTTATTATGTCAATATTTTTCACTAATCAATATTTTTAGAGATATTCTGCACAAACCATAATATGTACAACTATGTTACTGCTCCCTTTTGTTACTATATGGTAACAGAGTTGTAGTAAAAGTAATAAAGTTGTAAAAAAATGTAATCATTTCTTAATTTAAAATAAAAAAAAATCTACACTGATTCTGATTCTGAACGCAAGAAGAAGGAATTGTCAAAGTTTCATTATCATGAATGCACCAGAATCATCTGAAGTTATGTCATTCCAATTTACTTCTTCATATAATAGAAATGAGAAAATATTTTTATTTAATTTTCTCTGTTATTGCCTGCTTAAAAAATGCAACTTTGTTTATTGCCTTCCAATTATGTTACTTAACTGTCCTAAAATTTTTAGAAGCGCCTAGATAATTGGATAATCCTATTAACCTAGGATTATAAAATGAATTTAGTTGTTTACAGTAATTATTTTGGAACTAGATATGAATACTTATTTGTGCAACTATGTTAATTTTTATATTTGAACTTTTAGGTTCCTTAACCTGAATAAAAGTAACAGAGTTGTTTTGAGAGATTAATAAATTAAATTTGGTGATAGAAACAATATGATTTCAAATGTTTCTATATCAGAAATTTATCAGAAAACTGATTGTAACTTTTTTTTTTTAACTTAACACATTCCTGGACAATAACACATTTTTTTTTCATATGGTGTGACGGTATTATCTGTCATACATTTTTTATTACAGCTATTGCAGTACATACTGTCACATAAGCCTGTAAGACTCTATATAATAATTCAGCATGGAAATAATCGTACTATAGTTGTACAGGGTAATAAATTATTATTATTACTACTAATAATAATATTCCCAAACTTTTCCTAAAAACTATTAAAACTATCGAACCCGAGCTAATTTAATTTACTTACTTGACTAAGTAACGTAACTTGAAGTAATAAATTTGTACATTACTCGATATTCAATATTTCACTAGATATCCGTTTTATTCAATTGTTATTAATAATTGAAAAAGGTAAAAAAGGGTATGGAAAATGGCATTACCATGTGAAACATTTAATATCAAACGTGCACTATCGAAAATTAAAGCAAAAAATAAATCAGATTATTTTTAATTTCTTACATTTATGAAATAAAAATGCATATAAAAATGCAAATTCAATACAAAATTAAAATCACTTTATTAAATATAAATAAAAATGAAATGAAAAATAATCATATTCAGACAGAATTAAAAATATACAAGATTACAAAAACAATAGTTTATGATCAAAATTATAAATAAATCAGCTTGAAAAAAATGAATTTAATGACATGTTTGTGCTACGTGTTATTTCATGCAATCTGACGTTTTTGCAGTGTACATAGAGATAAATAATCTTTATCTTCTAAATTGGGTACCTTTTGGAATCATAGATATTTTGAACTAACAAAGGAATAGCGGTGGTAAGAGTCTATTTTTAGCTGTCGTCGACCCCCAATTTTTTTAATTTAAACTATCCACCCCTAGAAAATTCAAATTGACCCCAGGGGGTTGATATCAACCACTTTGGGAGTCTCTGATGTTATAAAACAATTGAAATTATGGCATATCACAATAATCTTTATTGAAAACATTCTTCATTGCTTGAACTGGACTGATCTTTCAAAACCGGTTGAATCTAAATTCTAAATCATCCTCTCCATCGTTTTTAAACGGATCTTTTTCACGAGCTTAGAAACTTCTTCTAAAAGACGCTAAATAAGTCGATTTTTGTTCAAAACACTCTTCTGTAAAAATAAAATACTCCTATAAAGTGTCAAATGATTGTATTATTATATAATAACGAATTATATTTACTATTTTCCGTGAATACATAAACTTATAATGACAATCAAGACAAATTTATAACAATACAATACTTACTATGATGCTATGAACTTGGTACTAAAGAGATGCACAAAAACATCATTCTGCACCCTGCACCGCTCGTCGCTAGTTTAAAATTGCAATGAACTTGTATGCGCTAATCAGCTGTCATAGCCGTAGTGTCTGTGTGGGTGGCTTTTTGTATGTATTCACACAACAGTAAATACATTCGCACAAATAAACATTATAGGATGACGGTAAATACTTGAAAAAGCATTATACCTAATACAACAGTATAAATATTTTATATGACGATCTCATAGATGTCCACCTGCTAAGGCTGCAGCTTTCTATTCAGGCGTTTAAAATTCTACTGTATTAACCGTTCTACCATATTTACATTGTGCGATCATTCATAAATTGCCATTTTATATGAAATAAATAAATAAATCTCATGATGACGAAAATATAATGAATGAGAAAGATTATTTTTGAAAAATATAAAATTATTTAGGTACTCCTTATCTGCATTCAAAAGTAGAATGACCCATGTACATTGGGGAATAGGATAAAGTAGGAAATGCAGTACATTTCAAGGTAGTCTTCTGCGAGAGATGGATAAGAGGCCAGTTGTGTGCAGCTAGCGGATGTTAGATTGCCGCGTGCACCCTCCTCTCCCCTTCCAAATAAATATTTTTAAATTACTATGTATATGGTATATTGTGTTCAATGTACTTATTCTTTTTCAGCCACATGAGTTTGATGACTGCAGATTTGATGTTTCCGTAAGTGATTGTGTTTGGTATTTGAGAGCTTCAAGTCCCGAGGAAAAGCAGCAATGGATTGATGTTTTGGAGTCATTTAAAGTAAGTTTTTTTGGCATAAAACTGAATACATATAAGCAACTTTTGTATGTATCTTACTTTTTGGTATCTAATGATAAGTAGGTTTATCTGCATAAAAAAATTCAAGATAATTGTATTTTTATTATCTGTACTGCAATAGAGAGTTTAGAGAACGCCTATTTCCATTTTAAAGTTCTTTATAATGTTACATTTATCATTTGCAGAGCACGGAAATCTATTTATTTACATTTTAAATTACATCTGAAGTAAATTACATTTAAATACATTACATTTGTTTTGCTTGCAATAATGGCCTTTATCGCTTTATGTATAAAGTTCAATTCTAGTCTTACGCGGTATACGAGTTAAGCGGCTGAATAAATACGGGAACGTGATATGTACGTCTCGTTCGCTCTTTCGTAGAATAGCAAGATTGAAACTAACTTAGTTCGTACATCGTAAAGATTCCCGCGCAATCACGTTTGTTTCGTTCTTATGCGTTTAGTTCGTTCCTTCGCCACTGAACATTAATGAGGTTCTACTCGTTCTTGAGGTACTAAATGAACGTATAGTTAGTTCGTTCGTTCTAGTACAGTGCTGGGAATTAATTCTTAATAGTACTTAGTACATATACTACACAAGGCTGCAATAAATAGAACGTTGCTCCTTATGATAATCATTAATCATTCATTTTGCTAATAACCACAGATCATCATTTAACACATACTAAGTTTATGAAGCCCTGACCCGTAACACTAGGATACTTGAACCCTAAACTGTAACCTATGTAGGAAGCCCGTAAAACTATGTAAATGATGTAACCTATTAAATTCCCTTGTAATATTTACGTTGTATTTGTAGGTGGAATCAGGGTATGGTACAAATTCAGATAGCAGTTCCAATGGAGGTGGACTTCGAAGGCATGGATCTGTTACATCTTTGCAGTCAACTGGCTCACATGGTTTGTCACTTTTATTTTTAAATATAGTATTACGTTAAATATTTAAATATAGTATTTAAATATAGAAACGTGTACAAATAAATTCTATTTATTTCTATATTTAATTATATTGCTATTTTTATTCCTATATTATTGTTTTAACGAAACAAATTTGTGATATAAATGACGTAAAATATACATAAGACAAGACATCCATATCAATAATCTGACAATATCTTTGTTATAGGCCGCACAGCCCGTAGGCTTGTTGAGAAAATTGCCGAATTGGAAACATACAGTGAACTGCTATCGAAACAGGCGATTCAGTTGCAAGGGTACTTCGATAAATGCGTTGACTCCTACCCACAGATTCACGACGACTTGACAGAGGCTATCGACGCTGTGAAAGTGGCTGATGGTGGGTTTGTGGCATTTTTTTTTATTTATTTTATTGTACCTAATTCTTGTAATTTTCGAGCCCGTGTCCATGTTGCTTGACCGGTAGTCTCCATACGCGTAAAAAAGTACCGTTTATACTCCCTACTTGCCTTTAAATACATCGACACCAATGTTACTTTTCATGTATGGTATACGGACATTTATCAAGGTTGTTATGTACCCTGCTTGTTTCTAATGTATGCAATATTGCCTCTAAAAATATTTCTTAAACAGACAGATAGATATAGATAAACAGATGGCCCATCTGGTATAACATACGCGTCGATATTTGGCTATCTGTTCTAAATTATTCTTTTATTTAATGGTTTGATAAAGTTGGATTTACATAACTCTTCTTTACAATGGGATTTATCACGTCATCGATATTAGCTTATATTGTCCCACTGCAGGGTCAATTTTAGACTGACCTTATTACTTGGCAAGACCATCCAAGAACCGAGCTAGCTACCTTTGGCTTTAAGTACTTCAGATAAAGCCTTGAACAAAATTGTTGAAAACGATCTCAAGAGAATATCAATGATTTTCCTTGTCATACTCAAACCGTAGAGCGCTGCATCATGCTGGTTATAGAAGCTTCCGGTGCCGTTTGTGGAGAAAATAAACGTGATGGCTTCATCAGAGCAAGATTATTATCGCGTCACAAGATGTCTGCTTTTAATACAAAGAAACAATTTAATAATAATAATAGTAATAAATACTCTTTATTGCATACAAATAGTTATTACATGTGCACAAATAATAAATGACAGAATACAATAGGCGACAGCATGATTTAAAACAATTTAATGCTTAGTTATTAGTTTGGAACTTTTTTCAATAAACATTAGAACATTTTAAGAAAACCTCATTTTTTTTTATAGATTATTTGACTTTAACACTAGGGATCATCCATAAATTACGTCACACGTTACAGGGGTGGGAGGGGGTCAACAAAGTGTGACATCGTGTGACAAGGGGAGTCATAAGCTTCGTGACGTCACATGTATAAATCTAAAGTATTAAAACTCTAAACTTCAACTCTAACGAAAAACTTTAAAATATTAATTACCATCTCTATCAAAATTATTATAAGGTTTAAATTTGTTTGTATCACTTTTTAGCACGTGGGAAGTGCTGGAAGGAAATTTAAAATTGCAAAATAAGTGACGTCACACCAAGGGAGGGGTGGGGGGGGGGTCACACAAATGTGACCACTTGTGACAAGGACGGGCAGAGGGGGGGGGGGGGGGGGGGGGGGGCTCCAAAAATCATGAAATTCGTATGACGTAATTTATGGATGGCCCCCTTGATTAAAAAAAATCAAGTTCTAAACAATGCAAGAAATGCTATTTCAAAGTTTATGGATGTATCCGTTGACTACCTGATACATTAGACAGCATTACATTAGATATTGGCATTACTGTTAGACTTAACAGCAGTGTAACATACATTTCTTTTGTCCGAAATTCGATTACGGTGGAGCACCTTAAAACATGATCACAAGAAGATCATATTTTGCAAGTTTCATTTACTCATATAAAGACAACTTTTCATTGCTATTTCATTACAAAAGAAAAATATAAATAAAATATGTGATTCCATACATAATCACTCCACCCTAGTACTACACACGCTTCATATATTTCTTTTTATTGTCGAGTATACGGTATCCTCACTATGTTTTCCTTATCGTTAGTAATAATTTAAAAAACTACTTAAGTAGAAACTCACTGGTATTATGGGCCGAAGATTTGAACTGACGACGTCACGAATGAGTCGAGAACTGATACCCTTCGGCCACCGTTTCTTAATATTTTTAGTTTCGCGACCAACTGAAAAGACCAAAATTAAAATAAATAATCTCACGACTCTCTTACTAATAATTAGGTCCCAATTATGTTTTTAATAAACATTTTAATATAAATCATTAATTAAAAATTTTTTTCGTGTGTTTAATTTTTTTCCTTCTAACTGCGACTAACGTATACAGTTAGAAGTAACTGCGACTTCTAACTGTATACGTGATCGCGCCCTCCTGGTTAAGAAACGATGCCTTACGCTATCACCGTTCTTCGGTACTATACTGTCTCATGTTCCTGTCAAATGACGACCGATTGGCGCAGTTTGATTCCGGGTTTGATTCGGGGTCGAACATTCAATTGTTTAAACACAAATGTTTGTTCGGGCCCCAGTGTGTGTTTGCCTTTGTCTCTGGAGACAGGAAATCCTAATGTGGGCCATTGAGTGTGGCGTTATTATTATTTAATCATTTTTGTATCTTGTGATATTTTCCTAGGCAACGATTTGACCGCGGACGCGAGTGAAGTCCGCGCCACTAGTGCGTCTTTCCGAGCGACGTGCGGCGCGACGCTCTCCACTCTGCAGCACTGTGTGGACTTGCTTCGTAGGCGGGACAAGCAGGCGAGGCAGGCCGAAGAACTGTATATGTACGTATAGATAGACACTTAGATAGGTAGGTAGATAGATAGAGAAATACATAGATACGAACATTACGATTACGAAACAAAAATATTATGAAAACATTGGCCATCGGCTAATCCGGAAACACTCGAGCGCGTGATCCATGTCTATGAATTATCGTACCTCGAATTGCATATATTATAACGAGATAAAAACTTTATGAACATGTCAGGTCCGGTAATTTTGAAGTGAACGATGTGGTCGTACTATTAAGGTAAATGTTGATTGTCAACTGTCAACAGTTTTGGTTACCTGCAAAAACTGAATTTAGTAAAAAAGCTAGATGTTTGGGTGCCGCATGATTTAAATGACACAAACTTGGTGAATAGAATTTCCATATGCGAGATGTTTCTAAAACGAAATGAAATCGATCCATTTCGCACGAGATTGGTAACAGGCGATGAGAAGTGGATCACCTACGATAACAATGTTCGAAAACGATCATACTCTAAATGAGGTGAGCCATCACAAATAGTCCCAACGCCAGCCTTCACTCTGAACAAAGTCATGTTATGTGTATGGTGGGACTGGATACGCATCGTCTATTACGAGCTTTTGCCACATGGCCAAACGATTAATTCTGATATTTATCTATTTAAATAGGTCTTAACGCGAATGTTTACCTTATTTATTTTACTCTACGTTTCATTGGGTTGCACCAACCATGGTCACGAGCTGACTGAAGATGCGGGTAGTCCATGTCGAGAGTTGCGAGCAGTTTCATCAACTACCCTCATTTGGTCTTCATATTCCGGAAAGTAGCGACACCCAACACTCACAATATCAGAAGTAGCGCCCGACGAAAAATCGCGAGGTTTAATTTTATTAAATTTATGAATCACTGGATTCCATGTCGAGGACAATTTGTATCCATTTTCTCCGTTGAATTTTCTGTTTTTGATTTCAATTGCTTCGTGCACAATCCTGGAGAAATAGTGGCGATCAGTGGAGAAGATTTTTCGACTATGGAGTTCTATCCCGAGATCGATCCCGGCATGGAATGCATGGTTCGCTATCGCCGATTTATTAGTCTGGCGATTCTTCACAGCTGCGATATGTTCTTTGACCGTTTCTGCTACGGTGCGCTTTGTTTAGCTATGTAGGAACTACCACAGCTGCAATTTATCTTATAGACACCTGGCATCCTATACATCCTTTAGTGTGCGTAGGTTTTCCGCTACTTTGGCGGACGGTGTATATACAGTCCTAATGGAGTATTATCTTAATATTGTTCCAACTTATGGACAAAGTTTAACGTACGGCATAAATGCCCGTTGTCTGCTGACCTCAGGATGTCTATCCCCTACGATAGCGCCGTGGTTGCCTTCCACTCACTTTATATCCATTTCGTTTAAGTTCCTCCTGAACATGTAACAACTCATCCTTTAAATGTTCAGGGTTACGGAGGTCTCGTGCTCTAGTATTCAAAGAAACAGCTGCTTAAGACCCGTTTAAATAGATAAATATGTGCAATGTCGTATTCTGCATAGGGTCAAAAGGGCGATCGCCCGGGGCGGCCCTCCAGTTTCGTAGTTTAGTTAAAATCTTTATTAATTTTAACTAATTCCCATTAAAATATACGTGATTGGTGGCCTACCCGTAGGTACCTAAATACCTACGCACCAGGGCGTCCCGCACGCATCACTCCTTCGGCAGCGGGTTGGAGGCAGGGGGACGGCCCAATCGTATTCGCCCAGGGCGTAGAAATCCAAAATACGCCACTGAATATGTATGAAAAAGGGAAAATCACAAATGTTACATTTAAAAATTAACACCAACATATCACAGCACCTATATATCAATCATCAGGCAAAGTTTACAGATCATTTAGATTTTGGTCGACCCTCTGGTGGTATGTATTCAATATCTTCCATATCATAATCGGAATAATAGTAGTCTTCATCGTCCCTCTCAGAAGTATTAATTACTATCCTATCCATAAAATCATCCATGATATGTTCATGTTTTCTATATTCATCTTCGCATTTGATTGCGCGATCACAAACTTTTTCTATTCATCTGGACCAATCATATATGTATTTTTTTTCCAATTTCATTCTTTTTACTGTGGTCTTATTCATATCAACATTTCTCTGAGCTGTGTACATAATAACCCTATAGTTGCGATCATATGTTTTCAATCGGATTGAAATCCGGATGATATGGCGGTATTCTCAATACAGTGTGTTCATATTCAGCTAATATGTTGTCAATGATTCAAAATAAAAAAAAAATACATGAACTATACAGATTTTATTTCGAATTACATTCGGAGTTTAAAAAATATGTTTGTCGATCTTTGTTCCTTCCCGACCGCACACGTTTTTCCGTCTATCCTGTTTTTGCCATGCTGATGAATTCGAGCTGTCGTCATGAGCTCTTACAATTTTACGGATACTTGTACGGGAAAGACCAGTTGCATCACGAACTCTTTGTTGTATCTTGTTAAAATAGTATTTCTCGGACGTATTTTTAAATTTTTTTCGTTCTGTTAAAAAATAAAGATATATTTTAAAAATAATTTCACCGGCTTGTTTATTTATGGGTTTTCCTTGTCTTGAATTCTTCGGCATCTTTATGAAAGCGACTCCATCACAATATTTTTCAGGCGTTACTGAAGGATTTTGACACCCATCACAGAATCATTACATTAACAGGATACCTTTTTGAAAATGAATACGAGTATATAAAGGTAATTAAAATGAGGTAACAGTTGACGAAAGCCAATATGTACGTATAAAAATTATTATCTATTGAAAATAACATTTTGGGGATATTAGTAGCTCTATATATTTATGAATTCGATGTTTTCCGAAGATACCTGAATATTCCCGATGACCAATGTTTTCGTGCAAGATCTGTACTTAGATAACCCCCTTTTGTTAACGACACGATTTTCCTACGGTACCGAGTTCGCCGCGTCGTAGAGAAACCGTATGTGCTTGTTAGCGGCACGGTTTTCCGCCGGCGTACAGTGTGGCAATAAACATAGAAATGTGACATTAAATAAATGTATGGGTTTCATGACTTTCTGTAAGGCAGTATATGTTTGATATCATTAATAATAATAATTTTAACTTAACTTAAGTACGATTTTATAATAGAGTTTAAGTATGTTAAGATATAAAAACTTAGAAGACGTGTGTGAGTAAACTTTTTGCTTGAATAGAAGGAATATTTTCATAATTTTACCATGTACATGTTTGCATCATTATAAAAATTTTATCATACTTAAAATTTGGAAATGATATGGAATTAATCAATAAATCTTCATAACATAGCTAACAGGAGAATAACACATATAAGAACAATAACAAATAATTAACAAATAACACAATAAGAGAATAAATTAAAAAGAAACAAAAAGCCTTCAATTCAAAATATTAATTTAAATTACATGTGTACAAGCATAATTATCAATAAGTCTAACAAACCATCAGTCATCAGAAACATCAGAAAGTCTAACAAATAAATAATTACGAGGGCCACACTGAAAGTTCCCGGAATGAATAAGAAAAAATTACAATGAATGGCTAAAAATTAATTTATTGTTTCTCAAAATATTCTCCGTGAGCGTCAATACACTTTTTCATACGCAGAAGTCAATTTCCATAACATTTATTCCACTCCTCCGTGGTGACCTCGGAAATATGTTTTTCATACTCTTCAACAGCCTCTTCTGGCGATGAAAATCGTTGACCGCGTAATTGGTTCTTAATTTTTGGAAACAAGAAGAAGTCACAAGGTGCCAAGTCGGGACTGTATGGAGGATGGCTCATGAGTTCTACGTTTTTCGCCTTCAAAAAGTCTTTTGTCTGTTTGGCCGTGTGAGAGCTGGCATTGTCATGGTACAAGATTATGCGGCGTTTACGGTTGTTTTTACGGAGTTCGTCAATAACTTCCGGCAAGGAAATGGTCGTGTACCATTCAGCATTCACGGTACGACGATTCTCCAAAGCAACAGTAGCCACGTGTCCAGTTTTTCCAAAAAAGAAACGATCATCTACTTCGCGGCATTTTGCATACGCGCCACTTTGATCCCCACCAACTTGTATAGACCACCAACCCACCACTCCCCACAGGGAGTCTACTTTTTAGATGCGGTATAATTTCTCAAGGCTTGTTGTCATTTAGTCGCCAAGGTTTCTTGTCAAGGTAGCGGCTTTGTTGTCCATTAGTCGCATTTTACAACACCTACGGGAAGTCTGTACTGCAGTAGATCTAAAGATTCTCAACAATTCGTTTAGTTCGTTCGTATCGAGACCAAAGAGTAAATCACAGAACGAGTACTTTATATCGTTTGTTCGTTGTATTGATTTTCTGTATCGTGCGTCTATGTCCAAAGAATTATTAATTCGTGAACTATGAAGATTTTAAGTGAATAAAAAACTATTATATCTGTGTGCGGAAATAATTCAGTTCGTTTAGAATGAAATGACCCAAGCCTTAGTTCTAACTAATCGAGTTCGGAACCATAAAATACCAACATTAGTTAAAAAATGTTTTTTGTATTCTCGCAGGGCATTGAAGAACCAGCTGACAGAGGCGAGGCTCGCGTCTAAGCCCGGACCAGACCAAGAGGTAAGTTTATTTTTGTTGGTTCATTTTGATCTTGCAATTTATTTTTTTATATTTATTTTGTAGAGAAAGAACAGAATACAGATAACATTAAAGATACTTAAATTCTAGATGGCAAGTCCATATGAAACACAACCTTATTCGAGTGAATAACACATGTGAATGATAGAACTATAAGCAACGTTACACATTTTCATTTATTTTAAACCTTTATGGTATTGTAAGAAATTTTAGAAAGTAAATTACCAGATATAAGATAGCAAATTGCGGATACATATATCTGATTTCAAAATGGCAAGAAGAGGGAAGAACACCAAACACTATAGCTATTAGTTTATGTTAATTACTTAGTCGTGAAGCGGTTATAGACTAGGGGTATCTGTTCTCGACCTTCAGTCGTGAGGTCGTGAATTCGAATCCTCGTACCACTAAGTATCTACTTAAGAACGGTTTTTTTTAAATATATCATTAGTTTGGCGATCAAAGAAAACATCGTGTGGAAATCCGCGTGAGTGTGATTTAAAAATTCTTGAGCACTGGGCACACTTGTTGCGAAATCCCTTAATTATTTTTAGGGGAGGCCTGTGCTGTGAAATGGGACATTATAGGCTTTTATCGAATAGCCTTAGTCATATACATAGATACAGATTTAAATAAATGATACGATGATACAGATGATGAATGATAGATACAGATTTAAAAAAATGATTTGATTTAGATGCATTGTTTTTTGATTGAAGAAAACATGTTTTATTTTATATTAATAAAATATGTATATTTCCATCGGCAGGCTATATACATTGCATACTAGTCAATTAGGCCGATGAAGTGTTAGCCGATTAACATTGTATATCGCTTGCAAGAATGTTTACCTGTTCACTTGATTGATACATTAAATGTGTAATTATACACATTTATGCAACTGTGCTATTTTATTCGAATTACATTTGTTCACGACGGGATTTATATTGCTATACATAATTTGGCAGGGGGAGAGTGCACGCTGCATTCCCATAGCCGCTGGGCGCACTCGACTGGCCTCGTTACCCCTCTCTCACAGAAGACTACCTTGAAATGTACTGCATTTACCACTTTATCGTATTTCCCCAATGTACGTACGTGTTTCGGTAGTGAGTGAGATATGCCCGAGCCCATTCCCATTTCATCCTATCTTATCCTATCCTATCTCTTCTCGTCAATCCATTCCTTAATCTGCAAAGGTGGCAGCGCATCCGGGTCGTGCCAACGTTTGTCATTCTGGACTGATGTTGGCATTTATCGCGGATGTCTATGGACGACAGTATCCACTTCCCATCAGATAGACTGTACTCGTATGCTCGTCCGCCGCCTTTTTTCTATTAAATAAGATGTATTTATTAAAACACTTAATAACACTAAACTAATACAGATACACAGATACACTTAATACAGAATAAGAAATATTATATTGTAATGTTGGTAGCTTTTAAATTATTTGGAAAAGGTCTTAACATTTTACGAGTGATTAACTTAAAATAACTGCTATAAACAAAATTTTCATGGGAAAATTAACACTCTTCAATTTAGTATTCAATTCCCTGTTAATAGTAGACTCCAGAAGAGTGATTTTTCAATTTAACTGTGTGTGAACGGAAACAGTTGATTTACGTTTGTTAAATTTATAATCAGGTGTAACGATAGCCTTGGGATCATGATTAATGATTATTCACAAAAGATTATTAGTTACAACTCGGTCCCGTATCATTAAATAAAATAATTAATAATTTATTAGTGAAGATTAATAAATTTTGTAAAAGAAAAATTAAAGCGGAAGTTTTTTTACTTAAACTTTATCAGAAAGTTCACTGTTTTATACTTTTTAATTATTACAAAAGGCCTATCTATAATAATGGAAATGCTATTTCATACCTTGTTTATATCTAAAGCTCTCGATTTGTATTCTATTCGACTTCTAATTCGACAGTCTTGAATATGCACCACCAATATCGAGTCCATTTTATACAGTCCACTCTCACAGGATTGAACTTATCCAGCGTGCATTCATCAGGTTTCTTGCGTACAAAGATTGTCAAAGATAAGGGATCTTTCTAATTACTATTCACGACTCTTATTTCGGATTACCAACGTTGGTAGTGCGTCGGAAGATTTCCTGCTTGGTTTTGTTGCACAAAATATTAAATGGCTCCTTGTTAATACCTAAGGTGGTAAACCAAACTCGCCTGGCTGTTCGTCCCTCTATCCCAATATATCCGTTAAGCAAGCAATTAGTATCGCTACCGTCTAAAACAAACCCAGGTAAATTATCGCCATTAAATCGTCATCTAAATACTTATAACGAGTTGAATTCTCATGACATCGACATCTTTAATGATTCTTTGGCAAATATCAAACGCAAAATTTTAAGTAAATGTAGTCGAGCACTTTTTTTTCATTTGTTTAATTAAATGGTTTAATATTCTAGTAAATTGTAATTTAACCTTATTTGATTGGATTTATGTTCATCCAAATTTAATTTTGTTTATTCTCGTATTTTATCATACTCGCATGCCTTTGTGTTGCACTTGTATGCACTTGTTAAAGTATTGCACACGGTATGTTGAATTTATAAGTTTTTAACATTAATTCTATTTTTTCGTGAAAATGTTGTTAGTGTATCTTGTAAATAAATACAAATAAGAAAATAAAAATTTCAAATTGTTTATGCTAAGCTAATAAATCGGAGTAATCTGAACTCTTTGTTGGAACTTTTTTATTAACTTTATTGTAATTCATTTTTATTATCCGAGGATTCTCAGATTCTTTCTGTTGAGGTAATAAATTGGCATGTACAGAATTATTGTGTTCATTCAAACTACATAAATGATATTCACACGTTCGATTGAAGCGATCGAGTTGTTCGATTGAGTTCAGAAACGCACGACTTGCCTTTTATTATTACGATTTTTTTATTATTTCAGTAATTTTGTCGCAGTGAATAAAATTGATTTTTTAGTGTAGATATAATTTATATCGCCATACAATGGTTTAGTTAGGGGCAATGTAGTTTAATAAAAAAAAAACTGTTCACATATTCCATTTTGGTTTAGTTTCGGTGGTTGGTTTCATCAAATGTGTAACCAGCATAATGTATATCTTGCGTGCTCAACTGCTCACTGCCCCCTGCTAGTTGCTACCTCAGACGAGACGCGACCGCGCCACAATACACACGCGTCCGTTGTATCGCGCTTACATTTGTTTTCACGCTCTTTACAACACCGCCGCACGTTTCTGTTCACGCTATTTTGGTGCTTTTATCCATAAACCTTGATTTCGAAATTAGTTCTGATAGTGTTGTGATGTGTTTGTGTTGAGTTTGTTAATTTATACCCAGTGAACGCGATGAAGTTTAAAATTTTCAAGAAAATTCTCCGTCAGGTGAGTTTAGTTGAATTGTTGATTCAACTGTGAAATGTTTCAGAACGCAGTAAATTGACTCTTATTGTAAACAACAAGATATTCATGTTATTTTAATGCACTAAACTCTACTAATTAGATTATTTCCTTTTAGCTTTGTAGTGTAACTATAAATCACATAGTTTTAATTAAAAAAGTACCTAAAAAGGTTTATTTTGCATGTATTGATGCTAGTAATTTTATTTACACTGTAACATAAGTAGTCAGTTTACCAGTTACTGTATTAAAATTACCTGGAATATTATAAGACCAGTTTAAATTACATTAATTAAATTTACAATCGTTAGTCCATTTCAGTATTGTTTAAGAATAAAACATACTGCATTGAGGTTACACTATAGATTCAGTTTGTTTACATTTGTTAGTTTTGGGTTCCTAGAATCTAGTACCTACATGACTAATTTCGTTACTAGAACACAAAAACAGGATGATTGATTTATCAATTAATAAATAGTTATGTGTATTGTCACCAAAAATTGATTTTCTTTTGAATTGATAAAGTAATGACATACTTAAGCATATCTTTTACTATAAAAGGGCCGATGGAATTACTCTGTCTACGTTCCAAATTCAGACGTATACCATAACAGTTTAAAGTTGAAATAAAAATATAAATGCTTTATCATATCCGTCGTAAATGCAGTCTCCTTACGTGAAGGTATGCGATAGCAGCCGGTTTGTGCAATGTCACCACTTCCATGCTGACCTACTATTATAACTCAACCCGCCCTGCCGCCGTTTGGGACCTACTTTTATTTATCACACCTAGCTTGTGCTCCCGGCATCGTCTTCGCGAAAGTTTTCCAGGATTCCTAAGGAAACAATCAATTGATATAATAAGTAGCCTAAGTCGTAATTCGGGTTTTTAATGAATGTTCGATAAGGGATGTTAATGTGTCGTATTGATACGTGTCTTTAAACGAATTGGTTGCACTCGCAAATAAATAAACATTCTGTAGATAAACATTTTAAAGTACGAATAATCCTGACCACGTGGTTAGGCGTAACTAAACAAAAAAATATTATAATGTAAAAGTTTTGTCTATCGTTGTTTTCGAGTTTCACAAGTAATTTGGAAAATTAATGGAATAAATCAAACAATTCTGTTTATTATTTTTACCACTACCATTACTCATAGTATTTTCACTGCTGGATTATAGGCCTCTCACAAGGCTCATAATCAATCGTTTCGATACAACCTTCGACTCTTTCTATCCAGCTACTACCGGCAGTCTATTATATCCAAGCTTTCATATTGTGCGGTTTTGCTACCACATAACCCCAGCTCTTTTATACTCCACCGCTGGACGACATGGGCCTCCTGTCCTGTGCCTGTGCACGAGGGATGTATAGCCATAAAATGCCACGCTGCTCAAGCGGGGTGGCGAGTCCACTCTTTTGGAGGTGGTGTAGTCCCTCAGGGCTTGTGGTAGCGGCTTTGTTATTCCTTAGTCGCCTTTTACGACACCACACGGCGCCAATACCTACCACAGTTCGTAGTCATCTCACACTCTCCACACGAGGGGTGGAGTTCCGCTCCGGGGCTGTGCGCCCACCTCTACCACATACGTACTAAATATACCATACCATCAATCTTTGTTTTTCCACTGCTGGATATAGGCTTCTCCCGAGGCTGAATATGATTATACAAATATTGAAGATCTACCCGCGGTTACGCTTCCGAAATTAGTCAGTTTAATTCAACAAGTTAATGTTCGTCGGCGCTTCCATTCATATATTTCATGTAGCATCTTGATTGTTTGTACACATGTCTGTCTATATTTGTACATCTATTAAGATCGATTTAAGTATGATAACGATAAGTAACAACATAAAGGGCCGTTGTGATAAGCGTCTCTAGTGTTGAGTGCTCCTAATACTAGCATATACTCAATTTATTTACTTATAATTAAAAAGAGAGCAACAATGCGAATTCTTGATTATCGTTAACTTGTTTTTGCTCGCGACTTCGTTCGCTTGGTCTACATTATTTACGTTGCCTATGTGTTAATCCTGATTACTATCACGATTACTGTTAAAAAAATCGATTTAGTCGTTTCGACGTGATTCAGTAACAAACGTGTCCAAACTTTCGCATTTATATTAGTGAGATAACTTGGAATATAAGATAAATATAAATAAATATAATAAAGATAAAGAACCTTGGATAATATGTGACTAAAGAAATTTACCTTATCATCAGTATGTTAATAATTGACTTATTGGATTTGGTTAAGATTTTCTAACATAAAATTTCGTTGTTTCAAAATTCCTGTTTAAATAGAAATTAGCTTTAACATCTGATTTTAATCCAATGGAATAAAAATTTGTTTAAAGATTACACTATCGCAATATTTGTTCAATTAGAACCGACAATGACTTCCCTTTTCTGAGATAATGTCAAATATATTTAACAATTTTTCAAATTATAAGATATATTATACCTATAAACAAACTCGTGATTTTAAAACTGAAGACTTGCTAAGTAATCACTAATCGTCCAATTTAAAATATTTAGCACTTCCTCCTCCGCGAAAGTATTTTGGCAATATGCACATTATGTAACATGTAACAAGAGTTGTTACATCCAACATAACAATCAGATATAATGAGTGTCAAAAATGTATTGTCGTATTAAAAATCGCGGTCAAATAACTGGGTTAATACTGCAGTCTTTACAGGAAGTTATGTAATTGATATTGCATTGCTTACGCTTTTACCTAATATTATTATAATTATAATAATAATATTCGATGTGTTCCGTAATAATTATAATTCTGAAGTAAATGAGAGAAGATTAATAAATTGCATAAACAGTTGTCTGTAAGAGTATCGAATTGTTAATTGGTACAGCATCTTTTCAAACTTTAGTTAGTACCGAGCTTTGTGATTTTTTACCTTTTTTATTTCTTATGTGGCAATAGCGGAATTACCACATTGTGCCACTGTCGACTTTTCTCCGTAATTAATAATTTTAAAGTCAAAACAATTCAAAACGGATCTCGTCAATGCCCAATCACATCGAAGTCGGTTGGGAGTCACTCAGTAAAGTGATAGTAGGTTTTATGAGGACAGAATAGTTGGACTCTGTAAACTTATGAAAAGCGCAGTCAACTATCACTATTAAATCACAAAACTAACAATACACAATTTTTATTACAATCAAACTAAAACTCGACTTCGATTTCTGAGTTTCCGCCAAGAGTCCTTTAACCGTTTCTGCGGTAATTGATGTTGTAAAGAAACAGTAATCGGTGTATAAAACCAATTTCAATAATTAATTCAACATTGATACTGTCTCGAATTCGGGACGAGGCGGATGGGTGGTATTCCTAATGCAATATCAGTAAAAGCAGAAAGCGGAAGCAGCTACTGACGGACTATTAATAATAATATTATAGATCAAAGGGAGTATATCTATTGTAACATAATCGACTATAACAGTAATGTGACTTTGATGACTGATAGCGCATTAGGGTCATCGTCGTAACACGCTTGTTTAAGATAACACTCAGCGACCTTACATAAAACGTGATATGCTTGCGGCTGCAGACACGCTATGAGAAGTATTTACTCAAGTTGACAGCTCACTTCCATCTGGCACCGGGCCTAGGCCGACCGGTGTAGGACATTGGTTCGTTGTACTCGATATATGCCTTGCATACAGATGTTTCAAATATTGAGTTGTTTATTAACTCATACGAGCAATTTTACTTCTGTGTTAAGTTTTAGTGTTTTAATGATACGTAAATAATAGGGGTTAAAGTATGAAATTGCCGTTTTATAGTAATAGATACTTTGAATTGACATAAAACCTTCATGGTGTGAGATTTTCGAGTGAAACTTTTTTCACATGATACGTATGAGGTTCTTGTTTTAAAAAATGTGCAACATTCGATTTTCGACTTTCAATTGTTTTTTTTATTCAGCTTAGACGGGAAAGATGGATATTTCGAAAATCCGAGTAATCTTTGAATACGAGTTCCGACGCGGAACTAAAACAGTCTCCTCTCCAAACGCAGCGTAGAAACGGCTCGCAATATCAATGCTGCGTTTGGAGAGGAGACTGCTAATGAACGAACCGTGTGTTTTTGGTTTAAACGCTTTCGTAATGGAAACTTCGACTTGAAGAACGAACCACGTGGAAGACCGCCCACACAGGTGAATAACGCTGAATTGAAGGAGATGGTGGAAGCCGATCCGAGTCAAACTACCCAGGAATTAGCGGCATGGTTTAACGTTACCTTACCTACAATATTGACTCATTTGCATCAAATCAATAAGATAAAAAAATATGATAAATGGGTGCCTCATGATTTGACTGATCTGCAGAAAGAACGCGTGTTGAAACTTGCGTTGCCTTGTTGAATCGGTACAGAAATGAAGGAATATTGGATCGAATTGTGACATGTGACGAAAAGTGGATTCTTTATGATAACCGATAGCGAAAAATGCAATGGCTGATCCCAGGTCAAACGCCGCAACAGTGCCCTAAGGCAAAGCTTACCAATAAAAAGGTAATGGTAACTGTTTGGTGGTCTATTCATGATGTTATTCACTATAGCTTTCTCAGGTCTGGTCAAGCAATAACAGCAGATGTTTACTGTGCCGAACTTCGAAAAATGATGGCGAAACTAGCAGTGAAACAGCCCCGACTCGTGAATCGATCTTCACCATTATTGCTCCATGATAACGCAAGACCTCACACTGCACGAGAAACCGTTGTAACTCTACAGGAGCTGCAGTTAGAAACCATACGTCATCCTCCGTACTCGCCAGACCTTGCTCCAACGGACTACCATTTTTTTCGTGATTTGGACAATTTTCTACGTGGTAAAAATTTTTCTTCCCAAGAGGCAGTACAAAATGCTTTCACACAGTTTGTCGAATCTACATCCCCAGAGGTCTATCGCAAAGACATAAATGAACTTCAGATTAGATGGCAACAATGTATAGATAATGAGGGTAAATATTTTGTTTAAATAAATATGTTACATTTTAGAAAAAAACGAGTTAATTTTTCAGTACAAATCGGCAATTTCATACTTTAACCCCTAATAGTGTTACCATCAGCCTGTATTTCTGTATTATAGGCCCCTTTCAAGTTCTACTATTAAAGACGCTTTTCTATACTTCTCGTCCAGCCACTACTTGCTACTTTCTTTAAATTGTTGTTCAACTTTTCGGTTAGCGTCCTTTGATATTGCTATGGCTATCGATTTGATATGACTTAATGTAATGTCTTTAACCTTTCGTTCCTACAAAAAAGCTGTTGTGCCAATTTCATTTCGCTGTACAACTTGTGTTGTGGCAGGCACTAACTAGCTATTTCATATAATTCCACCCCCATGTTTTATGTTAGAGGTCATTCGCATTAGAGCTTCGTGTTAAATATTACTAATGCATGGAACAGCATGACATTTATTAATAATTGATACAAGAAATACATATTGCGTATAATGAAATGTAATTTCAAGCATTGCCAAGGTAGCTAGAAATAATTATTAATTCCCTTTGGGAAATGATAGAAAAGTAATGGCTGGATTGACAATAGTGTTTCGAGCGTTGGAATCTCGATGAATTCAACTGTTCCTACCTATTAGATAATAGAGAATGCTCGTAGTTCTATTACTAATGAATGGTCTCGTTTGTATGCACTTTTAGTTCATTGGGGTATTTGAAAAAAAGGATCGGTAGTGGTTAATCAGGACGATTAAAGATTGACTAAAGGACAAAACACAGTCAGAACTAATATAGTAATATATGTGGCAAACGATATGACATTGGTGTACAAATCACAGCAACATAAATAAAATAATAATTACATTGATAATAATTATAATTTTCATATGTATTTACATATGTATGAATAAATATAAATCATATCAAATAATCAAATGATCTACTTAGTTTGGGTTTGAAAATGGTTTCAAACCTAATATTATTATTTTATTTATGTTGCTGTGATATGCACATCAATGTGATATCGTTTGCCACAGATGTAGGTAATCATCTATTTTTAGCAAACGATATCAGTTTATTCCAATCAATAGTACACTGCCTTGACTTTATAATCTGTTGCGAACAATCGAAACTATTTACATATAAAGCAGTCTCGTTATCAATGCATTGAACTTTATACTATTATAACTAAAAGTAAATGGGACTGACGCCAGGATAATGACGTCAGTCCCATTATTATTTTCTTGCTATTCACATGAGTCATTTTTGGAAGCGTAATCGATGACGAGTTATTTACATACATGTTTATTAAGAAAGCCGTTACAGTCATTATTATGATTTTATGGGTGTTACTTCCGATAGTTTTGTTGACGATACAAATTCATTCTTTACTGAAGTGTGTAATGCTCTGGTTTATACGCACTTTAGATCATCGCGATTTTTAAAAAAAGAGGATTTGTAGTGATTAGAACAATTAAAGGTAGAACAATTAAATATAATTTTAAATCCAAAGACTTTCCTGTGATTTATATCACAGAGTATACGTATTGACTGATTTTGATGTGGCTTGCAAGCTTGCAATGCAATGCAGGCCACACCATACAAAGTAATTAAGTTAAGATAAATAAATAAGTATTATTTATTTATTTATCATCTCTCTTAGTTCTGTTAGTGTTTTGTTAGTTGGTCAATAAGTTTTATATTTATAACTATATGTAGTACTTATTAGTAGTACTTATAATATTAGAATTCTGAGAAATTATTATTCGTCAAACTAATAATGATAATATTAGATTTCTCGTAAAGGTAAGCTTTTATAACTCTATTAGCGATCATTTATTTACTGTATTTTCTATCGCATCTGGAATTCGCCTTATGAAAAGTCATACTTCGACTACCTACATACTGAATCCGATTAGAGGAAGTGTCACACTTTATTCGAAATTCCTCAGAATTCTTGTATTATAAGTACTACTACTAGATTACTCGAAAATGTAAGCTTTAATTACCTATCATTTATTAACTGTAATATAGTGAATATAGTGGTCTGTTTTCGAAAGCGCTTCATATTTCTTCCGCGAGCGACTGAGTGCAAACAAAATAGTTTGTTGTTTGATTGTTTACCGATTGCGTTATCCATTCATTATCGTCAATCAAAACGTCGTGAAATATTAACGTAAACACAAAATATGTTTTGCTCGCTTGAAACGCATACGTCGATTTTGTACTGTTCTGTGGAGACTGACAGGAGTTGTAACAAATCGTTTGTAAACCATTTGTTACAAAGTCTCCCAATGTCACAAAGAGACATGTCTGAAACTAATTGTTACCTGTTACAGTTGTAATCTCGTAAATGTAGTTGTAAATAATAATGGGGCATTTGTTCGATGTACAATAAATAACTTCCTTTTGCACGATGATTCAAGTTTTTGAACTAAAAGTGGTAAAATTTGCTAGATCAGATATTGTAGTTAATTCAGGATGTATTTATATTAATTCTTTTATAGATAAAGAAATCAAATTTAACAAAATAAATCACGTACTGGAGTAAGAGTGAAATCGATAGTTATTGGATTGGAGTATCCCTTCCGCGTTAACGCTGCGGTTTATAACACTTCCTGTCATTATTCACTGCCCACCGTTTATCGTACGCCTTATAATTAAAGAGAAATGTACATTGCGTACTATGAGTATTGTTTTGTTCAGAGTATAACAACTGCGAGTACCTACATAGGTGTAACACTTAATCGTGTCAGGTGAGATACTTTTAACATTAGTTTCCTTCAAATTTAAACACTAAAGTATCTAAAATTTACCAATGTAATTAGTTAAAGATATAAGCCTTATACCATAGTAGTTGACATTTTAAAAATTTACCATTTGAATAATTGCACATTTTGCTACTGAACCCTACTAAGGTTTTATTTGTCACTGACAATCTCTAGTATCTAGACTCTTTGTTCTGAATTATTCTTATCTTTGTTCATAGACAATGCTAAAATATAAATCCGTTTTAGTGTAATCGTATACTCTTATACGATTTAGAAATTATCGATGGATGTTAAACTACGTACAATTTTATTATTCAATGTCCTTCGAGCCGGATTTCAAAGCCATAACTACACGCCTACTTTAGAATTTTATGTTACGAATCCAATGTAAAGAATGATAGATGTACGCGAGTATATACGTTATGACGTTCCAGCTTGAGCGCGTAGCATCAACGAATATTCCATGCTGTAACAACAACTGCCTCGTCGTTCAACGTCCTTCGAGCCGGATTTCGAAGCTATCACATGCGTCCTTGTCTTATACAATCATTTAACGTCATGAGTCCAGTGACACTAACCTCATTAACAGTATAAGGGACGACATGGCAACAGGCTCCCCTAGCGATGACGACATATATGACGTCAGCTCAGCTTTACGAGTTATCTGGCGTCAGTGTACTCGTATATACTCTTATTTACTATCCGTTTAGAGCTTTTTGTCTTTATTGTATTGTGTGAAGTTTTTTGCGAATTGTGATGTAGCCTTGGTACGTGCCTTTCGTTATTGTTCTTCCATGTATCTTGTTTTATATGTTGTTTCCACTGATTGATAAAATATGTATATTTTTATAAATAGCAATAGTGTAATGAATGGGAATTGAAGCAGGTGTAATAGACAGCCTACATAGCATGTAATAATAGCCTGTAATAGACACTGTAGAGCCTTCGACAGCTCCGCGCTGGTTCATATGCGTCGTTTGTTGTCACGCCCTTTGTCTGTCTCCTTTACGATTTTTCCCTAATCAGGTTGATTTTCTTACTGTGCACGTAGACCGAAGATCGTATCTTGACGGTACGTAGCGGAAATGATGCGCAATAATTCCAAGAACGCGCCTGGTTACCGAAGATAATACGTCATGACGGCACGGCGATTCACGGCAGAGAGAGCGATGACGAAGTACCACTCGAAGGAGGTGATTGGGTGAAGGAAAAAGAAATTACCCCGCAAACAGCCGTCATCAAAATAAAAGTTGCGTTCCGTTTCGTGCATCAAGTAGTTGTCTAACGCATTTCGTTTTACGCTTCCATTAGATATCTATTTTTGGTATTGTTATCTGTTTCTACTTACCACCAAAGGTTGCTTGGAAGAGATCGCTTTGGCGATAAGGCCGCGTGTTGTACTTTTCGTGTTACTTACATAAATTTGCTTATAAATTTATATCTTTTTGCAACATGTTTCGGTGTACAGTAAAGAGTTTATCTATCTAACATGTAGAACTTATGTAGTAATTAAATGTTAAAGTTACAGCGAGTTAATGGTCAAAAGGTTAAAGTGAAGAAATTAATAAATACATATTACTTTGTTAATTTTATGTTCAAGACAACTTTTATTTCATTTTCTCTTAAATGAAGGCTAAATTACTTTGTAAGTTCGGCATGAAAATACTCCGCTTGTATGACATCACCTAGGCTTTCATGTGCTAATGCTAATAGCCTATCCTGCGTTCAAAACAAAGAAGCTACTCTACAACATACATAACTGGATTTCTGTGTATTAATGGCGCCTGCCTCAGCAGTGATGTAATAAATCGTAAACGTATCAATCTCGCAGCCTCAATTTGATTTATGAAGCTGAGTAAGCTGTACGGTCAACGAGACTAGCAAGAAAGTTAAATACGGGTGGGCATTATTACATTAACAGTATATTATTATTTTAAAATTTATTAATTATTTGGGTTTTTCGAGATATATTTTTATTCCTATATGTTATTGTTGTTATATTGTAACAAAAATGTAGCGAACTTTTACAAAATGTTGATTTGACTTTTCTGTTGGCTGTATGTTTACAGTGTGGTTCCAAGAATACACGAGATGTAGTGTGCATTTGTGCATTTGCTTGCTAACCTTGCCATGTTTAGATAAGTGAATGACGTCACTGATTGTAGATATGTGTGATATATGTATGTGATTGGTATTGTAATATGTATATTTTGTATTTACTGTTAACAATGCACTTAAACGACATCACGAAATTAGGCCACGCCCCCTAATTTCCAGGCAAACGTCGTCAGTAAAGTAGTAATCTAGGTTGGGCAAATAGCTATCTTTTACTGAAGCATTTGGCACCCCATAGCCAATGAAAAAATGTGTCATTTTTGTACTTATTCTATTTTGTATTATTTCAATATTATTTCTTTGTTATTGTTTTCGTTATACTTTCTTTATTGTCATTATCACTTTAGTATTCCTTTTGATACAAACTTAGAATAAGCTATTAATTAAGAGTAAATATTAACATTGTATACAATTAATCAGTAAATATTAACTTAGTAAGTAAGTTAATAAGAATAAGTACCCATTGTTCTGCCAATTATGTCTACAAAGTTAATAATGTATAAAATCAAAGTAAAGAACAGAACAATGGGAAAAAATGTATAATTAAGTAATTATATAAAAGCCTGTAGCAGGATCCGGCGAACATGTAATGTAACATATGTAAACATTAAAGCATTTTCCTCGCCGGTTTTTTATTCCCCTGAATATCACGTAGACATGTACTTGCTACAGGAAAGCTCTGCCAACATTTCCTTATCATTTAGATATGGAAATAACCAGTATTATATAAACAAATAAGGTTGTAAGAAAACCCGCGAAAGTTGGCAGATCTTTTAAAAGTGGCAGTAATATACTGTATAAAAATGTAAATAAAATATGTAAGTAATATGTGTAAATAATATGTATAAAATAATAATAAGAAAAATAAATAAAGACGGTTGAAGGGGGAGGGGTGGTGAAGAGAGACGGGATAACGGTCATTAACGGCTTAACGGAAAAAACCGCCAACGGCTCTCCTTACGGTAACGCCGTAACCCTAATAAGCGGATAGGAAAAAATAGAAAATAACGACAAAAACGACAAAAACGGAAAAGATCAAATACGTCATCAGACGTCTCCTAAGATAGGAACAACGGTTCCAAATACGTCACCAGACGTCTTCTAAAAGAAGCAAGGGAAATCCAATACGTCATCAGACGTCTTCTAAGGAAGGAAATTAAGGGAAATCCACTACGTCTACGGACGTCTTCTATATGAAGCAAAGTCAGCACCGTCTCGAACACCACCGCAAGCCCTAAAGCCAATTAAGAAAATCAACACAAGACCTTTTATTCACGTGATCCCCTCAACCCAGAAGATAGTTCCGGCTCCGCCACTCTACGAACTCGGTGGATTGAATAGCGCCGCGGAAATTATTTACAACGATATTTACAACAATTTATGGTCCTTCGACCGGCGGATGTTGAGACAGCTTACGTAATACTGTCTCTCATCGCAGGATCCACAAGGGTTCGTCTGTTACCGGCCCGGAGCTACAACATAGAAGAGGACCACGTCACATCATCAGGAAGCAACTTCGGTGGTGCGCAGCGAGGCAACTGCAACACTGGTGTCTTGGGCTTTAGGCACCAAAAGAAGAAACAAGTCGTCGAACCCTCTCGCTGCCACGTGAGAGGGAAACGCATACCGGTACGTACGGATCCTAGCGGTGTTAACAAAGTGCGTACTCGGGCGTAACTATCCCGTCCGTGAGAGGAGGCCACCGTACGTCGAGAATAAGACACCCCATCTTAGCTCTCGCGGGTACCTCTCATTGACGAGAGATAGGCTCTTTCCCACCCATCCTAAACGAGTCCAATCCTTGCAATCCTGTTCTCGTGTAAAACCTTTACACGAGGGTTACGTTAGGGACAGCTAGGGACCGCTAGGGACCGCTAGGGACAGCTAGGGACCGCTAGGGACAGCTAGGGACCGCTAGGGACAGCTAGGGACCGCTAGGGACCGTTAGGAACGTAGGGAATTAGGGGGCATCGAAATGGACGAGACAAAGAGAACAACCCGGACAGCGGCTGCAGCAATGAAATGCGCAACAGAGGGCGCAACGACATCGGAGTCAACCGCTGGAACGTCCGGATCCACAAATACGTGGAGCAAAGGGACAGATACGTCCATAGAAACAGTCCAAAGGAATGATGTTCCCGAACAGAACGGGAAGGAACAGAATGATGCACAGACGACGGAGAGAACGCAATTAGGCTCAGGTGATACCTTGGTCAATACAAGGTCCACCAGAGGACGATCGACACGCTCAACACGCTCAACTGGTAAAAAACGTGCCGAGTTGAAGGCACAGATGGAGCTACACCAACAAGAATTGAGGAAGGCAGAGGCCGCCGCTGCGTTGGCAAGGACTAAATTAGAGTTAGCCCGCCTCGACTCAGAAGAAGAGGCATCCGACGTGGAGGAGGAGCCGGCCGAGAGCGTCGCTCGAGTCGATAATTGGTTACAATCCCACAATACGGCACGGCATTTGGAACCGCCAGAAGATAACAAAGAAGTTACAGAAAAAGTAATGAAAGAACCTGAAGTATCACGTCACACCGAAACTACGACGTTGGCCAGCGCCCTAATGCAGGCCATCAAACAGGTAAGTAAGAATGAAGAAAGAAAGGATCCGCCGAAATATCTGCAGGAGCTGCCGATATTTGACGGCGACCCTAACGAATGGATATCATTCGTAACGTATTTCCGTGACACACGGGAATATTTTAGCCAGGTACAGAATGTAGCCAGGATCAGAAGAGCGTTGAGAGGAAACGCCAGAGAAGCGGTCAAGTCATTGCTATACACGCATACGACTACCGACGTCATAATCGAATCCCTTGAAAGAAGGTTCGGAAGAGCAGACGTACTGGTGCTCAACGAATTAGATAATGTTAAAAGATTACCCAGAATGGGAGAAAACGGTCGGGATATATACATGTTTGCTAGCAAGATATCAAACTGTATAGCTACCATTAGGGCATTAAATAAACCTCACTTTTTGCACTCACCAGAAATGTCGAAGCAAATCGTGAGTAAAATGAATACTATAGTAAAATATAAGTGGATGGAATATAGGTACAAGTATTCGGGAAACGAACCGGAGCTATGTATCATATCCGCATATTTGAATAAAATGGCCGACCAATATAGTATAATCTACGCAACGGAACATGTCCCCACGGAAAATAAAGTGCGAGCGTTCGAAAGAAAAAAGAAAATAATACACACGGTACGATCCGCAACCGAGGGGGAGAACGGTGAAAGGCACAGTTCTAGAGGTTCATCAAGTAGCGAACCAATGAAATACAACAAATGCGTGTTGTGTAAAGAAAAACACAGTTTGCCAAGTTGCAATAAATTCAAGCAGCTTGGCATAAGTCAAAGATGGACAATGGCCAAAAAGTTTAGAGTGTGCTTCGTGTGTTTGCGGGGCACACACGCAAGAGACAGTTGTCGTACCAGTCCATGTGGCGTAGGCAAATGTAAATTAAAACACCATAGATTGTTGCATCATGACTATCAGAAAGCGAGTGAAAAACAGGATACTGAACCTTCGGTCAAGACAGCCATCACAAACGCGGTAAGTACCTCTCAAAGGGCTTACCTGAAGATAATTCCGATTGAGTTGTATGGACCAAAAGGAACGAGAAGTGCACATGCCTTGTTAGACGAGGGCTCAACTATCACTCTGATAGAAGAAGAGATTGCGCAATCGATTGGAGTCACAGGCCCCAAGGAAAGATTGTCCATAGAAAGCGTCGGAGGAAACAAAATGTACGACGCAAACTCACGCAAAATAAAATTAAGTGTGAAAGGAAAGTTCGCAAGGAACATAGAAACAATACGTGCACAAACAATCAAAGAACTGCACTTAACCTCGCAGTCAGTAAATAAAGAAATATTGAAGGGCTGCTCACACTTAAAAGAAATTGAAGATCAAATTGTCTACGAACAAGTCCAGCCAACAGTACTCATCGGTCAGGACAATTGGCATCTCATAGTTTCACGAGACATAAAGTCTAGAGGAACCAACTTACCGGTCGCCTCACTCACACAACTAGGGTGGGTAATGCATGGACGCACAACGAGCACATCCAAACCCGTGAACTTCATTAATTACATGACACAGGAAAAGAAAACGGGCGACACAATGAAAGAACTGTTCGTAGCAAATGATGCCACACGTCAAGTACCCAGTGACTTCGACAAAGATCATCGTTGGTATAAGGGTCCGTCATTCTTATACGATTCACCCGAGTTATGGCCAACAGAAAAGAAACGCCTGTCAAATACAAACACGGGAGAAGAAAAGAGCAAAACCGTTGCAACACTCCAACCAGTCCAGTCACCATCTCTGCCTAAACCTGAAAGATTTTCGTCATGGACTCGACTACTACGAGCCACGGCAAGAGTCATGCAAGCTGTAGAAAAATTTAAAAATTTCGTAAGCACTCGTATAAATGCAACATTTTGCTATAAAGGAATTACCAGGCGTTATAAAAATAATCCGTCAACCAGCAAAATTAAGCCTTACGAAAAATCGTCTAACTTGAGTTTTACATCGCTATCTCCGAACTTAATTCGTCAAGCGGAAGAACTATGGATTAAGCAAATACAGAAGGAAAGTTTCGGTAAGGAAATAAATCGTCTTCTAACAGTAAAACCAATAGAAAAGAGCTCTCGGCTTCGTCGACTGTGCATTGTTCTGGACTCGAATAACATCATAAGATTAAATGGCAGATTGCAGGCAGACAACAGCCTATCAAGCGACTACAACACGCCCATAATCCTAGATGGCAAACACCCAGTAGTTCGCTTAATTGTAAAACACGAGCACGAAAAGTTCAATCATGGGAACGATTCGTCGGTAATGAACGAACTAAGACAAAGATACTACATTGTCTCACTTCGAAATACCGTAAGAAAGATTCATAACGAATGTCAGTGGTGCAAAGTAAACAAACAATTACCTAGGAAAGCACCACAGGGCGGTCTGCCAAAGGAAAGATTGACACACCATCAGCCACCGTTCACATGTACGGGGGTGGATTATTTTGGGCCTATGAATATAACAATAGGCAGACGCCATGAGAAAAGATGGGGCGTACTGTTCACATGTATGACTACGCGAGCGGTACATCTAGAACTCGCCGCTTCGCTCTCTGCAGATTCCATGATATTGGCATTAAGAAGACTAATAGCTCGAAGAGGAAAACCTTCTGTCATGTACAGCGACAACGGCACTAACTTTGTCGGCGCAAATAAGGAACTGACAGAAGCATGGAAAGAAAGCCAAAGTGCAATAATAAAGGAATCTCAGCAAAGAGACATACAATGGAAGTTCATCCCACCAGGCGCGCCCCACATGGGCGGAACATGGGAAAGGTTAGTGAGATCAGTTAAAAACGCGCTGTCGGCGACTCTAAGAGAACGCGCGCCCAGAGAGGAGGTACTCCACACACTGATCCTGGAAGCTGAACACATAGTCAATTCCAGACCACTAACACCTGTAAATCTCGACGACAACGAGGAAGCACTGACACCCAATCACTTCCTAATTGGGCGATCCAGCGGTATGACGTCACCGGGGAAATTCAATGATAATGAATTAGTGGGAAAAACCACCTGGAAAACGGTGCAACGTCTTGCCGACCACTTTTGGGCCAGATGGGTGAAAGAGTACTTACCATCACTACTTCCACGACGTGATAATAGGCAACAAGACTACGTTAATCCAGCAATAGGCGATATCGTACTCATCGTTGATCACACACTACCTCGTTGCACATGGCCACGGGGAGAGGTCGTGCGGGTGCTACCCGGGAAAGATGGTAAGGTCAGAATAGTGGATGTAAAAACCACAGCAGGCGTGATGAGACGACCATCTTCACGTCTAGTAATATTGAATAAAGAAAAGTGCATTGTTCCTTAGTAAGGTGCTAGATTCGCACGAGGGGGAGATTGTTAACAATGCACTTAAACGACATCACGAAATTAGGCCACGCCCCCTAATTTCCAGGCAAACGTCGTCAGTAAAGTAGTAATCTAGGTTGGGCAAATAGCTATCTTTTACTGAAGCATTTGGCACCCCATAGCCAATGAAAAAATGTGTCATTTTTGTACTTATTCTATTTTGTATTATTTCAATATTATTTCTTTGTTATTGTTTTCGTTATACTTTCTTTATTGTCATTATCACTTTAGTATTCCTTTTGATACAAACTTAGAATAAGCTATTAATTAAGAGTAAATATTAACATTGTATACAATTAATCAGTAAATATTAACTTAGTAAGTAAGTTAATAAGAATAAGTACCCATTGTTCTGCCAATTATGTCTACAAAGTTAATAATGTATAAAATCAAAGTAAAGAACAGAACAATGGGAAAAAATGTATAATTAAGTAATTATATAAAAGCCTGTAGCAGGATCCGGCGAACATGTAATGTAACATATGTAAACATTAAAGCATTTTCCTCGCCGGTTTTTTATTCCCCTGAATATCACGTAGACATGTACTTGCTACAGGAAAGCTCTGCCAACATTTCCTTATCATTTAGATATGGAAATAACCAGTATTATATAAACAAATAAGGTTGTAAGAAAACCCGCGAAAGTTGGCAGATCTTTTAAAAGTGGCAGTAATATACTGTATAAAAATGTAAATAAAATATGTAAGTAATATGTGTAAATAATATGTATAAAATAATAATAAGAAAAATAAATAAAGACGGTTGAAGGGGGAGGGGTGGTGAAGAGAGACGGGATAACGGTCATTAACGGCTTAACGGAAAAAACCGCCAACGGCTCTCCTTACGGTAACGCCGTAACCCTAATAAGCGGATAGGAAAAAATAGAAAATAACGACAAAAACGACAAAAACGGCAAAGATCAAATACGTCATCAGACGTCTCCTAAGATAGGAACAACGGTTCCAAATACGTCACCAGACGTCTTCTAAAAGAAGCAAGGGAAATCCAATACGTCATCAGACGTCTTCTAAGGAAGGAATTTAAGGGAAATCCACTACGTCTACGGACGTCTTCTATATGAAGCAAAGTCAGCACCGTCTCGAACACCACCGCAAGCCCTAAAGCCAATTAAGAAAATCAACACAAGACCTTTTATTCACGTGATCTCCTCAACCCAGAAGATAGTTCCGGCTCCGCCACTCTACGAGCCCGGTGGATTGAATAGCGCCGCGGAAATTATTTACAACGATATTACAACATTTACTGTTGAGTGCTTTTTTGAAAAAACGGTGGTGGTCTTAAGATTTTGAGTATTACCTACTTGTAAATTATATGTAATTCTGTAAATCTAGATAGTGATTCTGCTATGTCAATGTTGTTTTATTTTAGTGTAGACAAATACGACAAATTACTATGCGCTCTCGTATAGTTTTAATAAGATTATATGTGACATTGTCTGAGAAAAGGGATCTCAGTTTTGGTTCTAGTTTCCCAGACACAGTGAGATTTTTAGTAAAATCTTTAATCTTTTGAGAAAATATATTATTTTTTTCTCAAAATCCGAAGTTACATCACATCAAATCACATCACATCAAAATCCGAATCTTGGAACAATGAAATTTTAAGTTAGAAAATCTTAACTAAAGTCAATAAGTCCATACCGACAATAAGGTCTCTGCTTACACGTGGTTTCAAAAGACCTACATCTTTTGAAATCTTTACTTTTCAAATCACATTATTTATTTTGTCAAATATAGGTTCAAAATATGGTGTTACAATAAATAACATTGTTTTGCCTATTATTTGCTTCTATAGGCGTGCAAAAGTCAAAATCGTCGTCACAATACGTTTATACATACATTAATTTATATATTAATTCATACATTAAATTTATATTATTAGTAATTATTATTACACATAACGTTTCACTATTGATTACTTAATTCCATGTCACTTCCTTTTGAAAACAGTAATAACATTTAAAAACAGATATTTTTAAAAGCCAGCGTGTCACCTTTGTCCTAAATATATTTCTCAGTAAGTATTTTAAATCATTTGGTAGCTTATTATAAATAGAGATCGCCATATAAAAAGATTTCTTTTACAAATCTTTAGTCTACATTCTTGTATGTACAAATTATTTTGATGGCGTGTTTTGCTACCGAGAACCTCCATTTGCTTTTTAAAGTATTCACGGTGATTCTTTATAAAATATATACATGTATGGCGGAGGGAGATTTTTTAGAGTTTGGAACAATGGTCGACAACTTTCCAAATATGTACCACGTTCGGCATATAGCTCGGTTACATTTTTTTTGTACTTTAAATGCTCTCTTTATAGCGACAGTTACTCCATAGTAGCAAGCCGTATGAAAATGTACAAGCAACATATCCATAGTATGCATTAAGTGCTGCCTCCCGAATAGTCCCGAGATATTGTAATACTTAATCTTGTCAGTGCGTATATAAACTTGTCTATTTTGTCACATACCATATCTAAATGAGATTTTCAATTACAGTTTTTGTTAATATAAAGTCCTAAATATCTTATTGTGTCCGCTTCTTCTACATTATTATTTAAGTAGGAATATTAAGAGGAGTCTGTTTAAAATTGAATAAACTTAGTTCTGTTAACGTTTATTTGTAATTTGTTATTGTCTAACCATTCAATTATGTTATTTAAAACTTTATTAACTTCTCTTTGTAAGTCATGTTTATTTGAACTTTTTGATAATTACTGAAGTATGGTGGAGGTCATTTATAAACAGTAAAAATAAAAATGGTCCCCATATACTACCTTGAGGTACTCCTATTTATTACTTTAGAAACTTCTGTACATTGTAATATTTCACATAGTTTCTAAACCATTCTTAAGCCTTTCCTCGTATACCTTGTACTTAGAGTTTGAGCAAAAATAATTTATTGGTTTATGTCGAAATGTTTCTGTTTACAGGCATAAAAATATTTTATAAATGATTATTATTATCATGTAAATCACTGCATCCATCACAATTAGAGATAATATTACAATCAACATTAGAGTCATTGTAAAATAAAATTATGTGCTCACGCGTGTCACCAAAATTAGATAGCTATGATCTGATTGCGTGACGACTTGTATTATGGAAATAGACAGCAGCATGACTGTACCCTCATACTTTTATAGCGCGAACACTGCCCAAAAATAGATAGCCGTTACCTTGACATGTCAACAGGGGAGTAAATGTCATAGAGCTATGTGTAATGTGTGGTGTTTTCTCATATATAAAAGTAGTGAAAAGGTTGGACAACACCATACAAATGAGTAAGACAAGTCATACAAAGAGGGAACTCGTTACACGAGTGGTATTTGTATTTTAGTTTAACATTTTAGCGCATTACCCTGGTACTTAAAATTATTTGGTTTTGGAAAGTCCTTTCATTGCCTCTTTAATGAATTTAAATGCCAAATTTAGTGACTTATATTCCATAATGTATAATTTTATTATGAACTTCTATATCAAAACAGGATATCGAATTGTCTTGGATATTTCACGTGTGTGAACGAAGCCCAATGCCCTTAGTTTCTATGGGGTGTGGCGGGAATGGCGTCACTCGGCAAATGGTCGGTCCACGCTATAACGGGGTGTGTCTCCACCCTTCTGTAGGAATTTAAACAATGACCCCAAAATGTCATACCAATCCAATTTTGAGAGTTTTTCATATTTACTTAGTTTGGCCATAAATACCGTTACAATAAAGAAAAATATTTAAATTACATTTGAATTTGGAATCTGTCATTCTCACGTGAAAAATAAATGTTTTTCTCATTTTGGCGCCAATCATTATTAAATATTGTACTAATATTAAAATGGATTGGGTTGATAACGTTACACAAAGGCATAGAGCCTAATGCAATTTTTAAAACTCCATCCGCTTGGTATTAGCCGTATGTTTGTGTACCGGGCTATTGGTAGGTATATCGACACGTCCTCTGTTTGTGAGAGAAAAAGATCTGACCGTCCACGTACTATTCGTACTAAACACAATTAAAGATTGCTCAAGCTTAATTGGTCAATAGGGTACAACGTGGCCATTATCCGGTTTCGGTGATGGTTTGATGGGGTGTTAGCTATCAAGGAGTGACTGAACCCATATTATTGTGAAAAAGGTATTAAAACGTCGGCTCAAGTGTATCAAGATACGATTCTTGAGAAAGTCGTAAAGCCCCTTAACAACACCCTGTTCCATAACCAAGAATGGTCCTTTCGACTAAACTCAGCACCAGGTCGCTGGTGCGGCTAGATTATCAATAATTAGTCAATTATCAATCAATATTATTATCAATAATCAATCAATAATTATCAATAATTAGATTATCAATTAAGGCTCGCTCAACACAGGCGTGGCTAGAAAGGAATATTCTCGTCTTCATTAGAACTGAAGACCGGCCGTCATAATAGTCCCAATCTTAATCCGCTCGATTATGATTTATAGTCTTTTAGAGAGCATGGCATGCTCTAAACGCCATGATAATATTGAATACCTAAAATATTCCATAAGGGTGGCAACTGCCAATTTCCCATGGAAAGGTTGCGTGTTTCATTCGAAAACAGGCCACAACGTTTAAAAGATTGTATAAAAGCAAATGGTGACTATTTCGAATAAACGTTATATTACTAAAATGTTTACTTATTTATTTCTAAAATAACACAAATTCTACTAATAAAATGATAATGAAAAAATGAATATATCAATATTTTCTTTGTAACAATATTTATGGCTAGACCATGTATATAAAAATAGTTTCGTACTCCGTTAAGTAATTTGATCGTCTGGATTTTAAATCACATTATTTTAGCATGTTGACGAAATTGGATTTTAAACCTCCTATATCATTTAATATATCCATAAATAGTCGTGTACTATTTATTGATAATTTTTAAAATGTTAAAGTCACACATTAATTTGTGAATTGTAGAAATAATGGGTATTTAATACTTGATATATTGTTTCAATGATGGTCTTTTATAATTAACACATTATGTACGAGTACAATAGATATGTAGAAGTTGTTTTCTATTTAAATGCTGTTTATTTGAATGCATTTGAGACATCATATTTTATACCGTTTTATAGAACCGATTCTACATATATTAGCTTGTACCTACTTTGTCCAATAAGCGCCACGCTAATGTATCCTAAATTATTCCATTCTAGCCTTCCTGTATAGCGCATTAAAGTGCTAAAGGGTACTTCTAAGTTGACCCGTTGTTCACTGTACGAGGAATCCTACTGACTTTATCGTGTTGCGTATATTATGACGGTTTTATCGTACGAGTTTTCTTATCTTTTCACTTTAACCGTAAAGCTAATAAGGAAAATGTTATATAACTTGTTGGCATGCATTATTTTCATTAATAAGTTTCTATAATTATCGTAACTGTCATAATTATTATAGTTCGATGTAAAGTTTCAATGTATATGAACTTAGAAACTTTATAATAGGCGTTTAACCTGTCCATTATCGATATAAAAATTGTCAGCACCTATTAGACAATATTGACACCATTTAATAATATAGGTCGCAATTCAAACCAGTGCAAACTGGGAATAATCTATTTACAAAGTAAGATACACGAACGAGGGTGAGCTGAGATCAAATGTTATTTTTGTCTATTTTAAATGGCGTAATCACAAAGCGCTAATTTGTAACTAGCATTTTTCCTTGTTTTGCAAGTACTAAGTCTTATTTATGTTACGATGTATAATAGTACCATATCCTATTGCAGTATAATATGTACTTGGATTATTAACAGGATCACTGTCAGAGCAAGGAATGAGCACATCCGCAGAATTGGCGTTCGACTAGCAAGCTATCCTTCTGGAAGTCGGGATTTCTGGTCGCTCGCTAAGGCTGCTGAGGGTAACTTCTGTCAGTCGTCACTCCCACCACTGCAGAAACTCGATGGCTCACTGGCCCATGAGGCGAAGGAGAAAGCTGATCTCCTGGGCAGTTTCTTCGCCTCAAACTCGACTCTGGACGGTAGAGGTGCCTCACCACCGTCTACTTCGAGGTGCACAAGCTCCATGCCAGAAATCTGTTTCACCCAGCGTGAAGTCCGGCGAGCTCTAGCATCTCTTGATATCCGAAAGTCGAGTGGGCCAGATGGTATTCCTGCTCAAATTTTGCGCTCCCGAGTTATATCCGGTGCTTACGCGACTCTTTAGGCTCTCATATTCCACAAAAAGCTTCCCGTCAGCATGGAAGGTAGCTCATGTTCACCCTTTGCCTAAAAAGGGTGACCGCAGCGACCCGGCCAACTACAGGCCAATAGCGATCACCTCCCTCCTCTCCAAAGTGATGGAGCGTGTTATAAACACACAGCTCCTTGGGTACCTAGAGGATCACCAGCTGATTAGCGACCGTCAATATGGATTTCGCCATATTCGCTCGGCTGGTGATCTTTTAGCGTATTTAATACACCACTGGACTGACGCCATTGAGAGTAGAGACGAGGCTCTGGCTATAAACCTAGACATTGCGAAAGCTTTTGACCGGGTATGGCACAAATCGCTGCTTTCCAAGTTACCATCTTTCGGGATACCCGAGGGATTATGCCAGGTTGATAATGGGTTGCCAGTTTCCTGACTGGACGGAGCATCAGAGTCGTTATCGATGGTAGCTGCTCCGACACCATGTCTATTAACGCTGGCGTCCGGCAAGGCTCCGTGCTGTCTCCAACTCTGTTCCTTCTGCATATCAACGACCTGTTGCAAATTGGTGACATACGTTGCTATGCGGATGACAGTACTGGAGACGCCTTGTACAGGGGCCGCGCCAACATCCCTCGAGTCGGAGTGGAAGAGAGTCGCGCCAGGCTTGTGTCTGAAATCGAAGACTCTTTAGATCTAGTCTCGATTTGGGGTTCCCTGAACCTAGTGGATTTCAACTCCAGTAAGACACAAGTCTGTGCATTCACCGCTAAAACCCCTTTTGTCGTAGCACCTCGCTTTCAGAGCATACCTCTTAAGATCTCGGAGAGTATTGGGATCCTTGGTGTCGACATTTCCAGCAAAGTCGAATTTAGGGGTCATCTGGAAAGTAAGGCCAAAATAGCCTCCAAAAATCTCGGTGTGCTGAACAGAGCGAAGCGGTACTTCACCCCTGGGCAACTCCTAATGCTTTACAGAGCTCAGGTGAGGCCCCATTTGGAGTATTGCTCACATCTCTGGGCCGGCGCACCGAAATACCAATTAGACCCATTTGACTCCATCCGACGACGTGCTGTTCGTATTGTCAACGATCCCACTCTCACGGGCGGTTTAGAACCCCTCAGCGTTCGGAGAGACGTTGCATCTCTCTGTATGTTCTACCGCCTGTACAATGGGGAATGCTCTGAAGAATTGTTCAATATAATTCCCACCTCGGGTTTCTACAACCGCACCTCCCGTCACAGAAGTGCGGTCCATCCGCATTTCCTCGATACAGAGGTGTCGCGCACTGTTCGGTCCAAAAGTTATTTTATATCGCGAACCCGTAGGCTGTGGAACGAACTGCCTCAAGAGGTCTTCCCATTAAACTACGACATGGGGTTCTTCAAGAAAGCTGTGAATAGGAATTTGCAAGGTCGGCGGCGCGCCCGCATACCCCCTGGTGTTGCAGGTGTCCATGGGCGGCGGTAACATTTACCATCACGTGGGACCGCTTGCTCGTCCGCCCTCTTCTCTATAAAAAAAAAAAATCTACTTGGAGATAAACCGTATGAGTACTCGACTACTGTACGCGAGTACGGTGAGAGAGGTGATCGATCGTGACCGACTTTTATTGATTCTGTATAATTAATAACTTATGTATCAGATGAAGCTTCGCGTGAGAGTGAATTATAGAGAAGGCGCTCTACAAAAACGAAAGTTCCTAACCGGTTGTGTTTTTATTATTTTTTACATTACGGAGAAAAAGAAAAAAAAATACTTATATTTACACACCTGATCAGTGATCACTGTCGACGGGTCTGCTGAGAGAAATTTTCTAAGGAGATAAACTCTTCTGTTGTTTGTTGTTTTGTTAATCCTCTTTCATGAACTGTGCGTATGTATGTTTGATATATGTGTGTGTATATCCATATAATAATATATAATATATATCCCTAATAATAATACTAAAATAGGTAATAAATGGAAATTATACGTTCGTTCCCCGAGAAGCTTTGACTTGAAATCAAATAGTTGTAATTTAGAAAAAAATCTAATTGTTATATAATTTCCTCGTATTTTTCGTACAATACAGTATTCCGACTTATTTAGCTTCAAATTCGATGACTCATCTAAAAAGAACATTAATTTCGTTAACGCTGTGGTTCGTCTTTCGATGACCATCTACTTACCTTTTATGTTCATTAAAATAACCTTATCGAGTCTCGCTTATTGTAGTAAATCTGTTGATACGCATTCAGCTTCGTTGAGACAAATGTGTTGAAATTGATGTATTCTTGTTTGCTAATTACATTGTTTAAAATGTGCCTTAAAATAATTGTGGACATAAATGATTTAATACTAGTTTGTATTCAGTTATAGTATATTTCATAAGAGTTAATCGTCACTTCTCGTTTCTTTGTTCGAATGACATGATCTTTAGAATAATTTACAAAGTTTATTTTTACATAGTTGTTTAAGCCCCAAACGTATTTAGGATATGTAGGTTACAAAATCTAATCATTATGCGAAACTGCACTCAATGATACTGTTAACGCGATTGACGAAATTTATTTCTTAACAATGTGTCCTTTACCGTATGTAGGTTATCGACGCGCTGAATTTTCATTAGGAATAGCTGCTCAAATTAGTGTCACGTAAAATTAGCAGAATGAGGTACATCTTTATTTTACGAAACGCTAGCTAAAATATAATGAATATAACTTCTTAGTATTACAGATGTACGGGTATGATGTCATTAATTCCTAGTTAACTCAAGAGTCTGGGGATTTTAATCCATTTGTTGCGCAAAATTTAAGCCGTTCTTACGCATGCAGCTCATGTACTCTTAGTAAGTAACAAATCCCGTGGGGTAAATTTTCATTGACAATCAAATTGATTGCTACGCAACGAGTAGTGTCCGCAACCACAACATCATGTCCTTTTGATCAGAGACCTTTTTATAAAAATCTTCAAGTTTAAATGTGTGCTATTTTTTCTTAATAAATGTGCTGTTGGATATCTAAGTCGTATTTACACATGTTCACGTTTTCATTCTTCGGATAATGTCAAGTGATATTTCATCTCATAATTGTTTAATATCTGGTATTAATATGGTGAAAAATCCTAGCAATCACAAATATACTAAATATCGAGTGCTTAAAGAGTTCAAATTGTTTGCTACGGGCGTTTCCGTACCAGTACGTATTTGTCAATTTAAACTTTTCAGGCGGAAGTATAACTTGACAAAAACTTCCAATCACCATTTTGTATTGACAAAACACCTAAATTGATCGCTATGCAACGAGTAGTGTCCGTAAGCTTAACGACACGGTTTTCTCTACGGTACGGCGAGTTCGCCGCACCGTAGAAAAAACTTAAGTATATGCATGTTCACGATACGGTTCTCTCCCGCTGGCGGCACGCCTAGCGTATTTTAGGTGTGCGGACTTCCCGTGTCATTTTTATTTATTTATTTAGGTACGGTAACGTTATACATACAAAACATGTTTAGGAATATACAATTATAAGACTAAAGTCCAGTATGTATCCCAATTAAAGACGTGCACAACATTGTTAGGAACTTATATAGGATAGAAATAGAAATTGCGACTTTGACACAAAATTAATAATTGTTTTAAACCAAAAAAATACAAATGATAAATTTTGAAAGCTAAAAGAAAGGGGTTTGGGACATTTTTCGAGCCTGGCATACCTACTTTCCGCCATTTTAAAAAAAATCTATTTTGCGGCCGCCAACCAAACCTTTATAAATCGATAGAAATGTCGTAAACAATAAAATTCGTCGTCAAAATAAGTGTTCGTCAAAACAATCCTCAGCGTCACTTGGGATAATTAGGAACAGAAGTAATTGATAATATGATGTGATGATTTGATGTGAATATGATATTAATTTTATTAGAATTTATTAAATTGCGATACCCTAGCAGGGCCATGTACTTGAGGCTAAGTTCGTGCCTGTGTACATGACAGCAATAAATAAATATGTAATATGTTTTATGTTAGTTAGATTAAATGAAAGTAAGATTTACCTTACTTCACAAGTTAGCGTTTTTTATATTATAAAAATAAAGCAGCAGACGAGCATTCAGTTGAGCTGGTGGTAGGCGTTGCTCATGGAGATCCGCGATACATGCCAACATCAGTTAACATCACATGCCAAAATGACACACATTGGCACGTACCGGATGCGTTACCTACCTTTGGAGATTCAGGAATGGTTGGGATTATGGAGAGGGATAGGACATGGTGGGATGAGAATATGCTCTGGCATATCTCATTCACTATTAGGGATGTACTACTGTACGAAGGAAATACTTTTAAGAGTAAACATTCATTTGAAAATCAATTACGTATCTGATTTTTTTAGTTTAATTAGTATGTGATGTATAGTTTAATTTAAAGTTAGGTAGCTACTTAACTTTAGATTAAACCAAAAAGATACTAATTGATAATGATTGAATGAACTAAAAATTAATGAATTAAACTATTGAATTAATGATTGAACTAAAAGAAATAGCACTAACACTAAGTTATAGCACTAACTTTAAATTGATCTACACATTACCTACTTACTAATTTTAAAAGTGCGTGCGTAGTGGGTTGCTACTATTCGTAATCGTATTCACGAATAGTGGAGCACATTATTCATATTTGTATTCGCGAATAGTGATTTTTTTGCAATTTGAAACATCCCTGCTCAACTACACAAACGCGTACGTACATTGGAAGAATAGGATAAAGTGGAAAGTGCTTGAGAAAGACAGACTACATTTTACGGTAGCCTTCTGTCGAGTGTGGCCTAGTGGCTGTGGGATTCGAGTGTGCAACCCTCCCAAGCACCTTTTTTCATTCATTTCAATCCTTTTTGTATCAAGAAAAATGTATTTTGTCGACAGGAAGGCCCCCACTCCACGCTCCCGGACGACGAGTTCTACGATGCTGTTGAGACAGGACTGGACAAGATGGAGGAGGAACGCTGCGCCCGCGTGGCGGCACCCAGCGTTCACACGAGGGACCAGATGGAACTACCGCCGCCGGCCGTCGATAACAGGCTCACTGTTCACCCTTTTTGGCCTGAGGTACGATATTTTTTATCCATAGAAGGTGGCAGACCAGTAAGCAATCTACCCGGTCAAAATAAAAGATGAGAATGTACCTGGCTCGTACATCCCCCATGCTCAAGACAATGTGTATGAAGAGACCTGTATCCAGTACATTTTTTAATAGTTATTTTCTGTCAATTTGGCAATACAATAAGTGTATTAATAATAATGTAACATGTTTCAGATCGACAGGATATCGTCAGAACAGATTCAGGCCGCGTTTGAAGGCGTTGGCGGTGAAATAGGCTGGCAGTTGTTTGCCGAGGAGGGAGATATGAGGATGTACAGAAGGTGGTATTAACTTACGCTCACTTACACTTCACTTATGAATTTACTTTATTGGAATTTATTTTCACATTTACATTTACTTACACTCATGCTTACAATTACACTTTCAATGCTTGTTCATATCGACTATAACTGCTCTCGGTCTATATTTTAGCGCAATATTTCAATCGCAAGGCGCTGAAACGACGCAAGGAGACTGTTTTTAAAACAAACTATTGTTTACGAAAGAAACCTTGGATGCATATTTGTCACTATTGTATCATTTGTTTATGTAGAATAATATAGTCCGGTAAGGTGCTTGGAATAATTTTGGGCACAACTCTTCTGGGGATTAGTATTTTTTATTATTATTATTTATTATAAAGATTGTTCTCGGTACTATTCTCGCTGAGACTTCACTAATTCTGGTTAGTTACGTTTTAGACAATCTTATTTCATTATTTATTAACACATGCGAAACGATCCCAGACAGCAAAAAAAACGATTTCGCAATCATTGTTAATTAAATAGCCTAGCTACTGTGAAACCCATTAAAGTAGTTTGGAAGTAAACAAGAGTTGTCAGAAGTCGTTGCCTTCCCTAGCCTGCTATTCAATCCTGAGCCTTTCGCCCTTCAATACAGTTTTGCTATGCGAATTAAATTTCATTCATGAATTAATCCAATCTAATTAAATTTCATGCCATCGAATTAGGAGTATAATGTAAACCTTTGATTCCTCCTCGATTGACGGACTAATGCTGTGTTATCCTATATTCGATGGATGATATCAGTTTTTTTCTAAGGTGAATAGAGTATAATTTTATATTTATCTAAAATTACTTAAATACCGTATTATTTGTTGGCTTACAGGGAGATGGAAGTGGACGGCATGGTGATGGATCCCCTGAAGGCGATGCACAAAGTGCGCGGCGTCTCCGCCAGGGAGATGTGCCATTACTTCTTCAACCCGAGGTACCGGTACGAGTGGGAAAGTGAGTTTTGTTTTCGCACTATTTCTTTTTTATTCATATATTTATTAACTTAATTTCGGAAACTTCTAATCACATTGGTATTATACTAGTAAGTATGAACAGGTAATACGACCGACCTACATGTTCCAATACGATTTTCATAATTAAAGAGAGTAGTGAAAAAAGAAGAACGAATTATATAGAATATAGGAAGATTTATAAATCTTTATTTATATTATACAGAAAGAAGGTGATAGAAGAGCAGACAGTCCACTTGGTGGTAAATGAATATAATAATTGAATCAGGATTGCGAATACGTCCCCTGAGGTGACCCAATGTTATTCTGACTAATTTGGAAGTGTTTTTGTAAATGATGATCCTAATACATTGTTTGGTTTTGGAAAGTCAGACCAAGGAGCGCACAGTAAGTGACATTGAAATCACTCCTGAGATTGTTTAGTTTGATGTTAATAAGTGTAAGTGACTTGATGACCTGCCACCTGTATTTGTTTATAATTGTGGGGCGGAGTTAACTAAGCCTCTGAGCATCCTATTTTCACGCTTGGTATCCGAAGGCGTAGTACCTTGCATTTAGAACACAGCTCAGATCACCCCAATGTTTAAAGTCTGAGGTAACAAATTACCGACTTGTCTCCATTTTGCCATGTATCGGCAAGATTCTTAAACAGATTGTGTATGATACACTTGGTGTATGGATATACATCCATTGATATAAAAGAACATCCATGTATCCCATCATGCTTTTTCTCACAAACATTCAGACTGCACTAATCTGCTGCAATCGACCAATAATGTTTTCGATAAAATGGACGGCGGTGGCCAAATTGATGCGGTCTACACGGACTTTTTTAAAGCATGTGATAAAATAAATCATCGAATACTCTTGGAGAAGTTGTGTGGACTTGACATACATGGTGACTTACTTCGCTGTAAGTAGTCGAAGGCAGGTTGTCGTGGTGGGCGGCAGGCATGAGGTCTAATTTCATAAATGTAACCTCGGGAATACCACAGGGTTCACATTTAGGATCATTCTTTTTTAATGCTTACTTTTGCGACGTGGGGGATGGTTTCCATTTTGTTGAATAGAATTTGTTCACGGACGACTTGAAGCTTTTATTAGCCATAAATTCCGAGGATGATTATCATAAATTACAAGGCGGTTTAAATCGCCTTATTACATATTGTAAAACTGTCTGGATTTAAATGCTAATAAATGTTTCAAAATTAGTTTTACTCGAAAAAATAGTCCTATATTGTTCGTTTATAATAGATACCTCATCTAAGACTCATGAGGAGAATCTACCATCAGAGACTCTTATTAACATATAAATTGTGAAATAATATTTTATGTCGTTTTACTCTGCGTAGGGTGGGCGAAAACCAAACTGGCCAGCGTTATGGTCAGCCTTAATATGGTCACCTCATTATCAGATTTACATAAAGAGGGTTGAAGCAATCAAGCATGGTCTTGCGACGACTGGCCTATATGGAGCGAATTTACACCTATAATTATGAATCACTGGAATTGAGGTATAAATTGGACAATTTGAGGAATCCACGTACTTTGGCAGATTTGCGGTCTCTGTATGCCATTCTAAATAATAAAGTAGATAATTCATCCATTTTGTCAACCATACTTTGGAATGTTCCCCTTAAAAGCATCAGAGTAACTTCACGCTTTTGTCCCCCATTTATATCCACCAATTACAAGAATGATGAAAACTTACAATTACTAACCATGGATATTGAGTTATTTTGTAATTGTGGTTTGACTTTTGGTATTATTATTCCGTATATATATAAAGCTGGATTACCACTCACTCACTGACTGACTGACATAATTGTTCTCCCAGTTCCCACCTGGTGGATGAGAAACTTTGAATGAGAAAGTACGCCGATGGGTCCAGTGACCTCGAGAAAAATCCGACTTCTTCGAGTTGACCATACCTGATGAAAAATTAGAACGGCCAGACCCAACGGTAACAGCTACGCGGGGGGTGCTCGACCAAATGTCATAGGGAACCGCCGGCAGACGCCAGCGGGCGTCGCGAAAATTTGAATTTCGAACGTCCAGCGTCGCCTCCATACAAAGTGAAATCGCTCGTAGCTCGGAAACGGTAAGAGGTAAGTGGGGGGTGCTCGACCAAATGTCATTCGGGAAGGGGTAAGCTTTTTCGTGGATGAAAAATTTTTTCAAAATGGCCGATTCAAGATGGCGGCCGATTTTCAAGTTTGTCCGAGGGGGGTGGAAATCGGCACCCGGGGGGTCGCGGGGGCCCCGATTGAGAATTTCGGGTCGGTTTTTCGATTCCGCCGTTTCCAAGATGGCGGCCGTCAATTGAAATTTCAAATTTCGATCGGCCATAACTCCCGCGAGGCCGGAGGCCGAGCGGCGCGGGCGAGGCCGCAGGCCGAGCTCGCCCGGGACTTGCACCCGGAGCGGGCCCGTCCGCATCCGGTGGACCTTCAGCTCGACGGTCGACGGCCCGCCTGAACGGTGAGAGATAGTCACGTGGTGCTCGACCGAATGTCATAGAGAACCGCCGGCACTTTGGCGAGAGCGCGATGAAAATTCAAAATGACGGATTCAAGATGGCCGCCATACAAATTTATTTCGACCGTCGCTCCCGAACGGTCGGAGATATCGGATCGGGGCTCGAACTAATGTGGTGGGGCGAGTCGATGTCCTTCCACTGGACCAATTTTTTTTTCCAAGATGGCGAATCCAAGATGGCGGCCATTTTTAAAATTCCTCCGATCGGGATGAAATTTCATACCCGGGGAGTTCAGGGGACCCTGATTCGGGATTTTGGAACATTTTTTTAATTCCGCCATTTTTCAAGATGGCTGCCATACAAAGTGGAAATTTCGATTTTGGGGTCCGAGGGCATTTCCGAGGCGGTAGCTCGAATCGGGCAAGGGACGCGAGGTGGAATTTCCCCTCGTTGGAAACTCTGGTCTATGGGGAAATTAGGTGGAGAAAAAAAAATCAAGATGGCGGACACAAAATGACGGAAATTTAAAAAAAACTTTGGGAAATTTAAAAATTTCTGAGCGAATGTGTTTCGAGGTTGAAAATCGAGGAGGAAATTTGAGGATTTAGGGTAGGTGCCAAAATTTTCCAAGATGGCCGCCATACGAAACTCTTTGGGCGACAGCTCCGAAACGGTTTGAGATATCGGATTGGTGCTCAAACTAATATCATTTATCATGACGATTTCTTTCTACTGAGGGGAAAACTTTTTTCAAGATGGCGAATCCAAGATGGCGGCATTTTTCCAAATTCATCCGATTCGGATAAAAATTGATATCTGGGGGGTTTAGGGGATCCTGATTAAGGATTTGGAATTATTATTTATATTCAACCCTTTTTGAAGATGGCGGCTATACAGCGAGGCCGCAGGCCGAGCTCCGCGTAGGGCGAAGCCCGGAGCGTCCGAATTCGATCACTGTGTAACTTACGCGAGGCCGAAGGCCGAGCTGCGTCTAACGAGGCCGCAGGCCGAGATCCGCGTAGGCCGAAGCCCGGAGTGACCGGACTACGGCACCACCAGCCGCCGCGCACGATGTGTAACTTACGCGAGGCCGTAGGCCGAGCTGCGTCTAACGAGGCCGCAGGCCGAGATCCGCGTAGGGCGAAGCCCGGAGCGTCCGAATTTGATCATTGTGTAACTTACGCGAGGCCGAAGGCCGAGCTGCGTGTAACGAGGCCGCAGGCCGAGATCCGCGTAGGGCGAAGCCCGGAGCGTCCGGACTACGGCACCACCAAAATTTCAAGTTGTCCGATCCGGATGAAAATTGATATCTGGTGGGTTCAGGGGACACTGATTAAGGATTTGTGGTTATTTCCAAGATGGCCGCCTCAAATAATTCTTCGGAAGACATCTCCGAAACGGGTAGACATATCGGATCGGTGCTCAAACTAATATTGTTTATCATGACGATCTTTTTCTATTGAGGTAAAAATTTTTTTAAGAATGCGAATCCAAGATGGCGGCCATTTTTCGAATTCATCCGATCCGGATGAAAATTGATATCCGGGGGGTTCGGGGGAGGCTGGTTAGGGATTTGGAATTCTTATGCAGATCTCGCACAACATCGACTACAGCGATCTCTCTCAGTGTGTAATTTAAGCGAGGCCGAAGGCCGAGCTCCGCGCAGGGCGAAGCCCGGAGCGTCCCCCCCATTAGGGGGAGGCCGGCGCCCGGGGGGCGCCGCCGAAACCTAGTTATTATTATACTATATAAAGCTGGATTACCACTCATTATTCCGTATTATTCCGTATATATATAAAGCTGGATTACCACTCACTCACTCACTGACTGACTGACATAATTGTTCTCCCGGTTCCCACTACCCAGGTGAGAAACTTTGAATGAGAAAGTAAACTTTCGGGGTCGGTGAGCACCAGAAAAATCCGACTTCTTCGAGTTGACCATACCTGATGAAAAATTTGAACGGCCAGACCCAACGGTAACAGCTACGCGGGGGGTGCTCGACCGAATGTCATAGGGAACTGCCGGCAGATGCCAGAGCGCGTCGCGAAAATTTGAATTTCGAACGTCCAGCGTCGCCTCCATACAAAATGAAATCGCTCGTATTTTTGAAACGGTAAGAGGTAAGTCGGGGGTGCTCGACCAAATGTCATTCGGGCCGGGGTGAGCCTTCTCGTGGACAAAAAATTTTTTCAAAATGGCCGATTCAAGATGGCGGCCGATTTTCAAGTTTGTCCGAGGGGGGGTGGAAATCGGCACCCGGGGGGTCGCGGGGGCCCCGATTGAGAATTTCGGGTCGGTTTTTCGATTCCGCCGTTTCCAAGATGGCGGCCGTCAATTGAAATTTCAAATTTCGATCGGCCGTAACTCCCGCGAGGCCGGAGGCCGAGCGGCGCGGGCGAGGCCGCAGGCCGAGCTCGCCCGGCACTTGCACCGGGAGCGGGCCCATCCGCATCCGGTGGACCTTCAGCTCGACGGTCGACGGCCTGCCTGAACGGTGAGAGGTAGTCACGTGATGCTCGACCGAATGTCATAGAGAACCGCCGGCACTTTGACGAGAGCGCGATGAAAATTCAAAATGGCCGATTCAAGATGGCCGCCATACAAATTTATTTCGACCGTCGCTCCCGAACGGTCGGAGATATCGGATCGGGGCTCGAACTAATGTGGTGGGGCGAGTCGATGTCCTTCCACTGGACCAATTTTTTTTTCCAAGATGGCGAATCCAAGATGGCGGCCATTTTTAAAATTCCTCCGATCGGGATGAAATTTCATACCCGGGGAGTTCAGGGGACCCCGATTCGGGATTTTGGAACATTTTTTTAATTCCGCCATTTTTCAAGATGGCTGCCATACAAAGTGGAAATTTCGATTTTGGGGTCCGAGGGCATTTCCGAGGCGGTAGCTCGAATCGGGCGAGGGACGCGAGGTGGAATTTCCCCTCGTTGGAAACTCTGGTCTATGGGGAAATTAGGCGGAAAAAAAAATCCAAGATGGCGGACACCAAATGGCGGAAATTTAAAAAAAAACTTGGGAAATTTAGAAATTTCTGAGCGAATGTGTTTCGAGGTGGAAAATCGAGGAGGAAATTTGAGGATTTAGGGTAGGTGCCGAAATTTTCCAAGATGGCCGCCATACGAAATTCTCTCAGCGACGGCTCCGAAACGGTTAGAGATATCGGGTTGGTGCTCAAACTAATATTGTTTATCATGACGATTTCATTCCACTGAGGGGAAAATTTTTTTTCAAGATGGCGGCTATTTTTCCAAATTCATCCGATTCGGATAAAAATCGATATCTGGGGGGTTTAGGGGATCCTGACTAAGGATTTGGAATTATTATTTATATTCAACCCTTTTTGAAGATGGCGGCTATACAGCGAGGCCGCAGGCCGAGCTCCGCGTAGGGCGAAGCCCGGAGCGTCCGAATTCGATCACTGTGTAACTTACGCGAGGCCGAAGGCCGAGCTGCGTCTGACGAGGCCGCAGGCCGAGATCCGCGTAGGGCGAAGCCCGGAGCGACCGGACTACGGCACCACCAGCCGCCGCGCACCATGTGTAACTTACGCGAGGCCGTAGGCCGAGCTGCGTCTAACGAGGCCGCAGGCCGAGATCCGCGTAGAGCGAAGCTCGGAGCGACCGGACTACCGCACCACCAGCCGCGTACTCTGTGTAACTTACGCGAGGCCGTAGGCCGAGCTGCGTCTAACGAGGCCGCAGGCCGAGATCCGCGTAGAGCGAAGCTCGGAGCGACCGGACTACCGCACCACCAGCCGCGTACTCTGTGTAACTTACGCGAGGCCGAAGGCCGAGCTGCGTCTAACGAGGCCGCAGGCCGAGATCCGCGTAGGGCGAAGCCCGGAGCGACCGGACTACCGCACCACCAAAATTTCAAGTTGTCCGATCTGGATGAAAATTGATATCTGGGGGGTTCAGGGGAGCCTGATTAAGGATTTATGGTTATTTCCAAGATGGCCGCCACACAAAATTCTTCGGAAGACATCTCCGAAACGGGTAGACATATCGGATCGGTGCTCAAACTAATATCGTTTATCATGACGATCTTTTTCTATTGAGGTAAAAAATTTTTTAAGATGGCGAATCCAAGATGGCGGCCATTTTTCGAATTCATCCGATCCGGATGAAAATTGATATCCGGGGGGTTCGGGGGAGGCTGGTTAGGGATTTGGAATTCTTATGCAGATCCCGCACAACATCGACTACAGCGATCTCTCTCAGTGTGTAATTTACGCGAGGCCGCAGGCCGAGCTCCGCGCAGGGCGAAGCCCGGAGCGTCCCCCCCCATTAGGGGGAGGCCGGCGCCCGGGGGGCGCCGCCGAAACCTAGTTATTATACTATATAAAGCTGGATTATTATTATACTATATAAAGCTGGATTATTATTATTATTATTATTATTATTATTATTATATTATTATTATTATTATTATTATACTATATAAAGCTGGATTACCACTGATTATTATACTATATAAAGCTGGATTACCACTGACTCACTGACTGACATAATTGATCTCCCGGTTCCCACCCGGTGGGTGAAAAACTTTGAATGAGGAAGTACTCCGATGGGTTCCGTGAGCACCAGAAAAATCCGACTTCTTCGAGTTGACCATACCTGATGAAAAATTCCAACGGCCAAGCCAATCAGTAACAGCTACGCGGGGGGTGCTCGACCAAATGTCATAGGGAACCGCCGGCAGACGCCAGCGGGCGTCGCGAAAATTTGAATTTCGAACGTCCAGCGTCGCCTCCATACAAAATGTTTTAGTTCGTAGCTCGGAAACGGTAAGAGGTAAGTCGGGGGTGCTCGACCAAATGTCATTCGGGCCGAGGTGAGCCTTCTCGTGGACAAAAAATTTTTTCAAAATGGCCGATTCAAGATGGCGGCCGATTTTCAAGTTTGTCCGAGGGGGGTGGAAATCGGCATCCGGGGGGTAGTGAGGGCCCCGATTGAGAATTTCGGGTCGGTTTTTCGATCCCGCCGTTTCCAAGATGGCGGCCGTCAATTGAAATTTCAAATTTCGATCGCCCATAACTCCCGCGAGGCCGGAGGCCGAGCGGCGCGGGCGAGGCCGCAGGCCGAGCTCGCCCGGGACTTGCACCGGGAGCGGGCCCGTCCTCGTCCGGTGGACCTTCAGCTCGACGGTCGACGGCCCGCCTGAACGGTGAGAGATAGTCACGTGGTGCTCGACCGAATGTCATAGAGAACCGCGGGCACTTTGACGAGAGCGCGATGAAAATTCAAAATGGCGGATTCAAGATGGCCGCCATACAAATTTATTTCGACCGTCGCTCCCGAACGGTCGGAGATATCGGATCGGGGCTCGAACTAATGTGGTGGGGCAAGCCGATGTCCTTCCACTGGACGAATTTTTTTTTCCAAGATGGCGAATCCAAGATGGCGGCCATTTTTAAAATTCCTCCGATCGGGATGAAATTTCATACCCGGGGAGTTCAGGGGACCCCGATTCGGGATTTTGGAACATTTTTTTAATTCCGCCATTTTTCAAGATGGCTGCCATACAAAGTGGAAATTTCGATTTTGGGGTCCGAGGGCATTTCCGAGGCCGTAGCTCGAATTGGGCAAGGGGCGCGGGGTGGAATTCCTCCTCGTTGGAAACTCTGGTCTATGGGGAAATTAGGCGGGAAAAAAAATCCAAGATGGCGGACACAAAATGGCGGAAATTTAAAAAAAAATTTGGGAAATTTAGAAATTTCTGAGCGAATGTGTTTCGAGGTGGAAAATCGAGGAGGAAATTTGAGGATTTAGGGTAGGTGCCGAATTTTTCCAAGATGGCCGCCATACGAAATTCTCTCAGCGACGGCTCCGAAACGGTTAGAGATATCGGGTTGGTGCTCAAACTAATATTGTTTATCATGACGATTTCATTCCACTGAGGGGAAAATTTTTTTTCAAGATGGCGGCTATTTTTCCAAATTTATCCGATTCGGATAAAAATCGATATCTGGGGGGTTTAGGGGATCCTGACTAAGGATTTGGAATTATTATTTATATTCAACCCTTTTTGAAGATGGCGGCTATACAGCGAGGCCGCAGGCCGAGCTCCGCGTAGGGCGAAGCCCGGAGCGTCCGAATTCGATCACTGTGTAACTTACGCGAGGCCGAAGGCCGAGCTGCGTCTGACGAGGCCGCAGGCCGAGATCCGCGTAGGGCGAAGCCCGGAGCGACCGGACTACGGCACCACCAGCCGCCGCGCACCATGTGTAACTTACGCGAGGCCGTAGGCCGAGCTGCGTCTAACGAGGCCGCAGGCCGAGATCCGCGTAGAGCGAAGCTCGGAGCGACCGGACTACCGCACCACCAGCCGCGTACTCTGTGTAACTTACGCGAGGCCGTAGGCCGAGCTGCGTCTAACGAGGCCGCAGGCCGAGATCCGCGTAGAGCGAAGCTCGGAGCGACCGGACTACCGCACCACCAGCCGCGTACTCTGTGTAACTTACGCGAGGCCGAAGGCCGAGCTGCGTCTAACGAGGCCGCAGGCCGAGATCCGCGTAGGGCGAAGCCCGGAGCGACCGGACTACCGCACCACCAAAATTTCAAGTTGTCCGATCTGGATGAAAATTGATATCTGGGGGGTTCAGGGGAGCCTGATTAAGGATTTATGGTTATTTCCAAGATGGCCGCCACACAAAATTCTTCGGAAGACATCTCCGAAACGGGTAGACATATCGGATCGGTGCTCAAACTAATATTGTTTATCATGACGATCTTTTTCTATTGAGGTAAAAATTTTTTTAAGATGGCGAATCCAAGATGGCGGCCATTTTTCGAATTCGTCCGATCCGGATGAAAATTGATATCCGGGGGGTTCGGGGGAGGCTGGTTAGGGATTTGGAATTCTTATGCAGATCCCACACAACATCAACTACAGCGATCTCTCTCAGTGTGTAATTTAAGCGAGGCCGAAGGCCGAGCTCCGCGCAGGGCGAAGCCCGGAGCGTCCCCCCCCATTAGGGGGAGGCCGGCGCCCGGGGGGCGCCGCCGAAACCTAGTTATTATTATTATACTATATAAAGCTGGATTACCACTCACTCACTCACTGACATCTCGATCTCCCGGTTCCCACCACCCAGGTGAGAAACTTTGAATGAGGAAGTACGCCGATGGGTCCTGTGACCTCGAGAAAAATCCGACTTCTTCGAGTTGACCATACCTGATGAAAAATTTGAACGGCCAGACCCAACGGTAACAGCTACGCGGGGGGGTGCTCGACCGAATGTCATAGGGAACCGCCGGCAGACGCCAGCGGGCGTCGCGAAAATTTGAATTTCGAACGTCCAGCGTCGCCTCCATACAAAATGAAATCGCTCGTATTTTTGAAACGGTAAGAGGTAAGTGGGATGTGCTCGACCAAATGTCATTCGGGCCGGGGTGAGCCTTCTCGTGGACAAAAAATTTTTTCAAAATGGCCGATTCAAGATGGCGGCCGATTTTCAAGTTTGTCCGAGGGGGGTGGAAATCGGCATCCGGGGGGTCGCGGGGGCCCTGATTGCGAATTTCGGGTCGGTTTTTCGATTCCGCCGTTTCCAAGATGGCGGCCGTCAATTGAAATTTCAAATTTCGATCGGCCGTAACTCCCGCGAGGCCGGAGGCCGAGCGGCGCGGGCGAGGCCGCAGGCCGAGCTCGCCCGGGACTTGCACCCGGAGCGGGCCCGTCCTCGTCCGGTGGACCTTCAGCTCGACGGTCGACGGCCTGCCTGAACGGTGAGAGGTAGTCACGTGATGCTCGACCGAATGTCATAGAGAACCGCCGGCACTTTGACGAGAGCGCGATGAAAATTCAAAATGGCCGATTCAAGATGGCCGCCATACAAATTTATTTCGACCGTCGCTCCCGAACGGTCGGAGATATCGGATCGGGGCTCGAACTAATGTGGTGGGGCGAGTCGATGTCCTTCCACTGGACCAATTTTTTTTTCCAAGATGGCGAATCCAAGATGGCGGCCATTTTTAAAATTCCTCCGATCGGGATGAAATTTCATACCCGGGGAGTTCAGGGGACCCTGATTCGGGATTTTGGAACATTTTTTAAATTCCGCCATTTTTCAAGATGGCTGCCATACAAAGTGGAAAACTCGATTTTGGGGTCCGAGGGCATTTCCGAGGCGGTAGCTCGAATTGGGCAGGGGGCGTGGGGTGGAATTCCCCCTCGTTGGAAACTCTGGTCTATGGGGAAATTAGGCGGAAAAAAAAATCCAAGATGGCGGACACAAAATGGCGGAAATTTAAAAAAAACTTTGGGAAATTTAGAAATTTCTGAGCGAATGTGTTTCGAGGTGGAAAATCGAGGAGGAAATTTGAGGATTTAGGGTAGGTGCCGAAATTTTCCAAGATGGCCGCCATACGAAATTCTCTCAGCGACAGCTCCGAAACGGTTAGAGATATCGGGTTGGTGCTCAAACTAATATTGTTTATCATGACGATTTCATTCCACTGAGGGGAAAATTTTTTTTCAAGATGGCGAATCCAAGATGGCGGCTATTTTTCCAAATTCATCCGATTCGGATAAAAATCGATATCTGGGGGGTTTAGGGGATCCTGACTAAGGATTTGGAATTATTATTTATATTCAACCCTTTTTGAAGATGGCGGCTATACGGCCGCAGGCCGAGCTCCGCGTAGGGCGAAGCCCGGAGCGTCCGAATTCGATCACCGTGTAACTTACGCGAGGCCGAAGGCCGAGCTGCGTCTGACGAGGCCGCAGGCCGAGATCCGCGTAGGGCGAAGCCCGGAGCGACCGGACTACGGCACCACCAGCCGCCGCGCACCATGTGTAACTTACGCGAGGCCGTAGGCCGAGCTGCGTCTAACGAGGCCGCAGGCCGAGATCCGCGTAGAGCGAAGCTCGGAGCGACCGGACTACCGCACCACCAGCCGCGTACTCTGTGTAACTTACGCGAGGCCGTAGGCTGAGCTGCGTCTGACGAGGCCGCAGGCCGAGATCCGCGTAGAGCGAAGCTCGGAGCGACCGGACTACCGCACCACCAGTCGCGTACTCTGTGTAACTTACGCGAGGCCGAAGGCCGAGCTGCGTCTAACGAGGCCGCAGGCCGAGATCCGCGTAGGGCGAAGCCCGGAGCGACCGGACCACCAAAATTTCAAGTTGTCCGATCCGGATGAAAATTGATATCTGGTGGGTTCAGGGGACACTGATTAAGGATTTATGGTTATTTCCAAGATGGCCGCCACACAAAATTCTTCGGAAGACATCTCCGAAACGGGTAGACATATCGGATCGGTGCTCAAACTAATATTGTTTATCATGACGATCTTTTTCTATTGAGGTAAAAATTTTTTTAAGATCGCGAATCCAAGATGGCGGCCATTTTTCGAATTCGTCCGATCCGGATGAAAATTGATATCCGGGGGGTTCGGGGGAGGCTGGTTAGGGATTTGGAATTCTTATGCAGATCCCGCACAACATCGACTACAGCGATCTCTCTCAATGTGTAATTTAAGCGAGGCCGAAGGCCGAGCTCCGCGCAGGGCGAAGCCCGGAGCGTCCCCCCCCATTAGGGGGAGGCCGGCGCCCGGGGGGCGCCGCCGAAACCTAGTTATTATTATTATTATTATTATTATTATTATTATTATTATTATTATTATTATTATTATTATACTATATAAAGCTGGATTACCACTCACTGACTCACTGACATAATTGATCTCCCGGTTCCCACCCGGTGGGTGAAAAACTTTGAATGAGAAAGTAAACTTTCGGGGTCGGTGAGCACCAGAAAAATCCGACTTCTTCGAGTTGACCATACCTGATGAAAAATTAGAACGGCCAGACCCAACGGTAACAGCTACGCGGGGGGTGCTCGACCAAATGTCATAGGGAACTGCCGGCAGATGCGAGAGCGCGTCGCGAAAATTTGAATTTCGAACGTCCAGCGTCGCCTCCATACAAAATGTTCTAGCTCGTAGCTCGGAAACGGTAAGAGGTAAGTGGGGGGTGCTCGACCAAATGTCATTCGGGAAGGTGTCAGCTTTCTCGTGGATGAAAAATTTTTTCAAAATGGCCGATTCAAGATGGCGGCCGATTTTCAAGTTGGTCCGAGGGGGGTGGAAATCGGCACCCGGGGGGTCGCGGGGGCCCCGATTGAGAATTTCGGGTCGGTTTTTCGATTCCGCCCTTTCCAAGATGGCGGCCGGCAATTGAAATTTCAAATTTCGATCGGCCGTAACTCCCGCGAGGCCGGAGGCCGAGCGGCGCGGGCGAGGCCGCAGGCCGAGCTCGCCCGGGACTTGCACCGGGAGCGGGCCCGTCCTCGTCCGGTGGACCTTCAGCTCGACGGTCGACGGCCGCCCTGAACGGTGAGAGATAGTCACGTGGTGCTCGACCGAATGTCATAGAGAACCGCCGGCACTTTGACGAGAGCGCGATGAAAATTCAAAATGGCCGATTCAAGATGGCCGCCATACAAATTTATTTCGACCGTCGCTCCCGAACGGTCGGAGATATCGGATCGGGGCTCGAACTAATGTGGTGGGGCGAGTCGATGTCCTTCCACTGGACCAATTTTTTTTTCCAAGATGGCGAATCCAAGATGGCGGCCGTTTTTAAAATTCCTCCGATCGGGATGAAATTTAATACCCGGGGAGTTCAGGGGACCCCGATTCAGGATTTTGAAACATTTTTTTAATTCCGCCATTTTCCAAGATGGCTGCCATACAAAGTGGAAATTTCGATTTTGGGGTCCCGAGGGACATTTCCGAGGCGGGTAGCTCGAATTGGGCGAGGGACGCGGGGTGGAATTCCCCCTCTTTGGAAACTCTGGTCTATGGGGAAATTAGACGGGAAAAAAAATCCAAGATGGCGGACACCAAATGGCGGAAATTTAAAAAAAACTTTGGGAAATTTAGAAATTTCTGAGCGAATGTGTTTCGAGGTGGAAAATCGAGGAGGAAATTTGAGGATTTAGGGTAGGTGCCGAAATTTTCCAAGATGGCCGCCATACGAAATTCTCTCAGCGACGGCTCCGAAACGGTTAGAGATATCGGGTTGGTGCTCAAACTAATATTGTTTATCATGACGATTTCATTCCACTGAGGGGAAAATTTTTTTTTCAAGATGGCGAATCCAAGATGGCGGCTATTTTTCCAAATTCATCCGATTCGGATAAAAATCGATATCTGGGGGGTTTAGGGGATCCTGACTAAGGATTTGGAATTATTATTTATATTCAACCCTTTTTGAAGATGGCGGCTATACAGCGAGGCCGCAGGCCGAGCTCCGCGTAGGGCGAAGCCCGGAGCGACCGGACTACGGCACCACCAGCCGCCGCGCACGATGTGTAACTTACGCGAGGCCGTAGGCCGAGCTGCGTCTGACGAGGCCGCAGGCCGAGATCCGCGTAGAGCGAAGCTCGGAGCGACCGGACTACCGCACCACCAGCCGCGTACTCTGTGTAACTTACGCGAGGCCGAAGGCCGAGCTGCGTCTAACGAGGCCGCAGGCCGAGATCCGCGTAGGGCGACGCCCGGAGCGACCGGACTACCGCACCACCAAAATTTCAAGTTGTCCGATCTGGATGAAAATTGATATCTGGGGGGTTCAGGGGAGCCTGATTAAGGATTTGTGGTTATTTCCAAGATGGCCGCCACACAAAATTCTTCGGAAGACATCTCCGAAACGGGTAGAGATATCGGATCGCTGCTCAAACTAATATTGTTTATCACGACGATGTTTTTCTTTTGAGGTAAAAATTTTTTTAAGATGGCGAATCCAAGATGGCGGCCATTTATCGAATTCATCCGATCCGGATAAAAATTGATATCTGGGGGGTTCGGGGGAGGCTGATTAGGGATTTGAAATTCTTATGCAGGTCCCGCACAACATCGACTACAGCGATCTCTCTCAGTGTGTAATTTAAGCGAGGCCGCAGGCCGAGCTCCGCGCAGGGCGAAGCCCGGAGCGTCCCCCCCATTAGGGGGAGGCCGGCGCCCGGGGGGCGCCGCCGAAACCTAGTTATTATTATTATTATACTATATAAAGCTCGATTACCACTGACTCACTGACTGACTGACTGACATAATTGTTCTCCCAGTTCCCCCCCGGTGGGTGAGAAACTTTGAATGAGAAAGTAAACCCTCGGGGTCGGTGAGCACCAGAAAAATCCGACTTCTTCGAGTTGACCATACCTGATGAAAAATTAGAACGGCCAGACCCAACGGTAACAGCTACGCGGGGGGTGCTCGACCGAATGTCATAGGGAACTGCCGGCAGATGCCAGCGGGCGTCGCGAAAATTTGAATTTCGAACGTCCAGCGTCGCCTCCATACAAAATGTTCTAGCTCGTAGCTCGGGAACGGTAAGACGTAAGTGGGGGGTGCTCGACCAAATGTCATTCGGGCCGGGGTGGGTCTTCTCGTGGACAAAAAATTTTTTCAAAATGGCCGATTCAAGATGGCGGCCGATTTTCAAGTTGGTCCGAGGGGGGTGGAAATCGACACCCGGGGGGTCGCGGGGGCCCCGATTGAGAATTTCGGGTCGGTTTCTCGATTCCGCCGTTTCCAAGATGGCGGCCGTCAATTGAAATTTCAAATTTCGATCGGCCGTAACTCCCGCGAGGCCGGAGGCCGAGCGGCGCGGGCGAGGCCGCAGGCCGAGCTCGCCCGGGACTTGCACCGGGAGCGGGCCCGTCCTCGTCCGGTGGACCTTCAGCTCGACGGTCGACGGCCCGCCTGAACGGTGAGAGATAGTCACGTGGTGCTCGACCGAATGTCATAGAGAACCGCCGGCACTTTGGCGAGAGCGCGATGAAAATTCAAAATGGCGGATTCAAGATGGCCGCCATACAAATTTATTTCGACCGTCGCTCCCGAACGGTCGGAGATATCGGATCGGGGCTCGAACTAATGTGGTGGGGCGAGTCGATGTCCTTCCACTGGACGAATTTTTCTTTCCAAGATGGCGAATCCAAGATGGCGGCCATTTTTAAAATTCCTCCGATCGGGATGAAATTTCATACCCGGGGAGTTCAGGGGACCCTGATTCGGGATTTTGGAACATTTTTTTAATTCCGCCATTTTTCAAGATGGCTGCCATACAAAGTGGAAATTTCGATTTTGGGGTCCGAGGGCATTTCCGAGGCGGTAGCTCGAATCGGGCAAGGGACGCGAAGTGAAATTTCCCCTCGTTGGAAACTCTGGTCTATGGGGAAATTAGGCGGAAAAAAAAATCCAAGATGGCGGCCACAAAATGGCGGAAATTTAAAAAAAACTTTGGGAAATTTAGAAATTTCTGAGCGAATGTGTTTCGAGGTGGAAAATCGAGGAGGAAATTTGAGGATTTAGGGTAGGTGCCGAAATTTTCCAAGATGGCCGCCATACGAAATTCTCTCAGCGACAGCTCCGAAACGGTTTGAGATATCGGATTGGTGCTCAAACTAATATCATTTATCATGACGATTTCATTCTACTGAGGGGAATTTTTTTTTTTAAGATGGCGAATCCAAGATGGCGGCCTTTTTCCAAAATCGTCCGATTTGGATTAAAATCGATATCTGGGGGGTTTAGGAGATCCTGACTAAGAATTTGGAATTATTATTTATTTTCCATCATTTTTGAAGATGGCGGCTATACAGCGAGGCCGCAGGCCGAGCTCCGCGTAGGGCGATGCCCGGAGCGTCCGAATTCGATCACTGTGTAACTTACGCGAGGCCGTAGGCCGAGCTGCGTCTAACGAGGCCGCAGGCCGAGATCCGCGTAGAGCGAAGCTCGGAGCGACCGGACTACCGCACCACCAGCCGCGTACTCTGTGTAACTTACGCGAGGCCGAAGGCCGAGCTGCGTCTAACGAGGCCGCAGGCCGAGATCCGCGTAGGGCGAAGCCCGGAGCGACCGGACTACCGCACCACCAAAATTTCAAGTTGTCCGATCTGGATGAAAATTGATATCTGGGGGGTTCAGGGGAGCCTGATTAAGGATTTATGGTTATTTCCAAGATGGCCGCCACACAAAATTCTTCGGAAGACATCTCCGAAACGGGTAGACATATCGGATCGGTGCTCAAACTAATATTGTTTATCATGACGATCTTTTTCTATTGAGGTAAAAATTTTTTTAAGATCGCGAATCCAAGATGGCGGCCATTTTTCGAATTCGTCCGATCCGGATGAAAATTGATATCCGGGGGGTTCGGGGGAGGCTGGTTAGGGATTTGGAATTCTTATGCAGATCCCGCACAACATCGACTACAGCGATCTCTCTCAGTGTGTAATTTAAGCGAGGCCGAAGGCCGAGCTCCGCGCAGGGCGAAGCCCGGAGCGTCCCCCCCCATTAGGGGGAGGCCGGCGCCCGGGGGGCGCCGCCGAAACCTAGTTATTATACTATATAAAGCTGAATTACCACTGACTCACTGACTGACTGACTGACATAATTGTTCTCCCAGTTGCCACTATCACAGTGAGAAACTTTGAATTAGAAAGTAAACCCTCGGGGTCGGTGAGCACCAGAAAAATCCGACTTCTTCGAGTTGCCCAAACCTGATGAAAAATTGCAACGGCCAAGCCAATCAGTAACAGCTACGCGGGGGGTGCTCGACCGAATGTCATAGAGAACTGCAGGCAGATGCCAGCGGGCGTCGCGAAAATTTGAATTTCGAACGTCCAGCGTCGCCTCCATACAAAATGTTCTAGCTCGTAGCTCGGAAACGGTAAGAGGTAAGTGGGGGGTGCTCGACCAAATGTCATTCGGGCCGGGGTGAGCCTTCTCGTGGACAAAAAATTTTTTCAAAATGGCCGATTCAAGATGGCGGCCGATTTTCAAGTTGGTCCGAGGGGGGTGGAAATCGGCACCCGGGGGGTCGTGGGGGCCCTGATTGCGAATTTCGGGTCGGTTTTTCGGTTCCGCCGTTTCCAAGATGGCGGCCGTCAATTTAAATTTCAAATTTCGATCGGCCGTAACTCCCGCGAGGCCGAAGGCCGAGCGGCGCGGGCGAGGCCGCAGGCCGAGCTCGCCCGGGACTTGCACCGGGAGCGGGCCCGTCCGCATCCGGTGGACCTTCAGCTCGACGGTCGACGGCCCGCCTGAACGGTGAGAGATAGTCACGTGGTGCTCGACCGAATGTCATAGAGAACCGCCGGCACTTTGACGAGAGCGCGATGAAAATTCAAAATGGCGGATTCAAGATGGCCGCCATACAAATTTATTTCGACCGTCGCTCCCGAACGGTCGGAGATATCGGATCGGGGCTCGAACTAATGTGGTGGGGCAAGTCGATGTCCTTCCACTGGACCAATTTTTTTTTCCAAGATGACGAATCCAAGATGGCGGCCATTTTTAAAATTCCTCCGATCGGGATGAAATTTAATACCTGGGGAGTTCAGGGGACCCTGATTCGGGATTTTGAAACTGTTTTTTTATTCCGCCATTTTTCAAGATGGCTGCCATACAAAGTGGAAATTTCGATTTTGGGGTCCGAGGCCATTTCCGAGGCGGTAGCTCGAATTAGACGGGGGGTGGGAGGTGGAATTCCCCCTCGTTGGAAACTCTGGTCTATGGGGAAATTAGGCGGAAAAAAAAATCCAAGATGGCGGACACACAATGGCGGAAATTAAAAAAAAACTTTGGGAAATTTAAAAATTTCTGAGCGAATGTGTTTCCAGGTGGAAAATCGAGAAGGAAATTTGAGGATTTAGGGTAGGTACCGAAACTTTCCAAGATGGCCGCCATACGAAATTCTCTCAGCGACGGCTCCGAAACGGTTAGAGATATCGGGTTGGTGCTCAAACTAATATTGTTTATCATGACGATTTCATTCCACTGAGGGGAAATTTTTTTTTCAAGATGGCGGCTATTTTTCCAAATTCATCCGATTCGGATAAAAATCGATATCTGGGGGGTTTAGGGGATCCTGACTAAGGATTTGGAATTATTATTTATATTCAACCCTTTTTGAAGATGGCGGCTATACAGCGAGGCCGCAGGCCGAGCTCCGCGTAGGGCGAAGCCCGGAGCGTCCGAATTCGATCACTGTGTAACTTACGCGAGGCCGTAGGCCGAGCTGCGTCTAACGAGGCCGCAGGCCGAGATCCGCGTAGAGCGAAGCTCGGAGCGACCGGACTACCGCACCACCAGCCGCGTACTCTGTGTAACTTACGCGAGGCCGTAGGCCGAGCTGCGTCTGACGAGGCCGCAGGCCGAGATCCGCGTAGAGCGAAGCTCGGAGCGACCGGACTACCGCACCACCAGCCGCGTACTCTGTGTAACTTACGCGAGGCCGAAGGCCGAGCTGCGTCTAACGAGGCCGCAGGCCGAGATCCGCGTAGGGCGAAGCCCGGAGCGACCGGACTACCGCACCACCAAAATTTCAAGTTGTCCGATCTGGATGAAAATTGATATCTGGGGGGTTCAGGGGAGCCTGATTAAGGATTTATGGTTATTTCCAAGATGGCCGCCACACAAAATTCTTCGGAAGACATCTCCGAAACGGGTAGACATATCGGATCGGTGCTCAAACTAATATTGTTTATCATGACGATCTTTTTCTATTGAGGTAAAAATTTTTTTAAGAATGCGAATCCAAGATGGCGGCCATTTTTCGAATTCATCCGATCCGGATGAAAATTGATATCCGGGGGGTTCGGGGGAGGCTGGTTAGGGATTTGGAATTCTTATGCAGATCCCGCACAACATCAACTACAGCGATCTCTCTCAGTGTGTAATTTAAGCGAGGCCGCAGGCCGAGCTCCGCGCAGGGCGAAGCCCGGAGCGTCCCCCCCCATTAGGGGGAGGCCGGCGCCCGGGGGGCGCCGCCGAAACCTAGTTTGCATTATAAACTTGGAATGAACCCAAATTGAACCCAGGAGATACAGCCAAACAATGTCCTAAACGTAAACTGAGTCAAAAGAAGGTCATGGTGACTGTATGGTGGTCCTGTGGCCGGTATTATCTACAACCGAATATGTCTTCTTGAGATCTGACACAACGATTAATGCAAATGTATACTGTGAAGAACTGCAAACAATGATGAACAAGCTCGCTATCAAACAACAGAGTCTGATCTCAATCTCTCTAGTCCACTGCTTCTCCATGATAACGCTTGCCTACACACTGCACGGCAGACAGTCTCACAGTTACAGGAGCTTCGACTGGAAGCTCCGTCACCCACCGTACTCGCCAGTCCTTGCCCCTACCGGTTTTTATTGTTTTCGGAATTTGAATAACTTTTATAGGGGAAAAAATTCAACTCTGATCAGACACTGACTGTTGTAGTAATACTACGACAAATTGGCAAAAATGTTGATTTATCTTGTTCATCTCCCCAGCGACCCTCGAGACGATGACTATAGTGGAGGAGATGTCATCGGATGCGCTGGTGTTCCACCAGACGTTCAAGCGCATCTGGCCGGCTTCGCAGCGCGACGCGCTCTTCTGGTCGCACGTGCGTGCCGCGCCCGCCAATACCTACGCCGTCACCAACCACTCCACCACCCACTACGACTACCCGGTCAGTATATTATGTAGATCACTGACTGTCTCATATGAAAACCTAGTAAAGGCCTTTCTCACCACTTTCTGATCAGGTATCAGGAGGTATCAGAAAGTCTGTTATACTTTATCAGAAAGTCAGTATCAGCTAGATTTAATTGGCATATAATTTATCTATCAGATTGTTACTTTATCGGGAGATAAAAGTATCAGGAGTAAAAAACCTTTCAGATAAAGTATCAGGAGGCGGTGAGAAAGGCCACTTTTTGTAAATTTAATTTTTGCGTTAATAATATTTTTCAGATCCATACAAGCAGTTTTTTTTTATAAACTTGTTGGTTTTACAGTCTTTAGTTAATACGAACTTTAAGAAGTAATTTTATTTGCCGTTTGTGCACAATGGGTTTAAAATTGGGACATACTTAAAGTATTAATCGGTTTTAGTTATGTTAATGCATATTACAGTTACTAATTTTCAGGGCAAAATCCTTACTTATTTCCCAAAGTTTTCCCGTATTTATTGTACATTTTAGATACACATCCAATTGATGAAGAATTTTCAGTTTCGCTTCAACCGCGCTAACGATCGGATGTCACTGCTCTCCACGCGCGCGCACATGTCCCTGTGGCATACTGTCGCCGCCCTCTACTCGCTGCTCTGAGCACGTGCATCTACGTGCGCCTCGCCTCTCATCGGAGATTTTTCTCTCCACCGCACTCCCCATGCACATGGTGTTTTTCTTTTCTTACCGCGCACACCTTTGTACGTGGTAATTTGCTCCCCGTTTCGTGTACGCCCTCCTGCGCACGCAGAGTCTCCTTCCTCAGTGTTTAGTGCAGTGACTTTTTAGTGCACGGACTCAGTGACTTCAGTGAAGTGCTCTAGTACCAGATTCTAGTGTATTCCTCACTTGGACTACCCGCGGTTTTTTATAGTCAGGGAACACCAGGTACGCTTTCCCTCCTGCTTCTTTCTGCGTAAGGAGAAAATCTCCTTCCACACGTTTGCAACAATCGCAACGGAGGAGAAGAAACGCCTCCGCGTTGCCATCCGCGGCCTCCCATACCTACTCGGAGGGTATGAGATCCTAGAGGATCTCAAATCTTTCCTGTGGTTCGAAGTGCACCGCTTGTACAAGGGGCGTAACAGGACCCCCTAAAACCTCATTTTGGTCGTCCTTATCTTCACCCCCGAGGATAAGAATATTTTCAACGCCCGCACTGTCCGCGGGCTCTCCAATCTCTCTTTCGAGACCTCCCACAAGCGTGGACCCATACGGCAATGCCATAATTGTCAATACTATGGCCACGCTGCCCGCATCTACTATACAAGACCCCGTTGCATACCATGGTGCTTGGGCGACGATGGCACCAGCGATTGCCTCCGTCCCAAGGGTGCTGTGGACCCGCCTGGTTGCGTTCTTTGCGGTCAACTTGGACACCCTGCGAGCTATATCGCGGGTGCCCCAAAGCACCACGCAGAATTTCTAGGAGACCCCCTGTTAGGCCCCCGCACCCACCAACGGCACTCCTGCGCTAGCGCCCCCGCCACCTCTCATGTTCGTACATCTAAAGGTATCCATATATGCTAGCGCCTTCTGCGCGAAGCAAGTCGACCTCAGTGCCTTCAAAAGCGGACTTCCCCCCACTAACCAAATCCTCGCAACCCTGGAGGAATACTCCAGTCACCTCCGCTCTTGTCCATAAACCACAGCCTCCTAAGGCCACCTCCCCCTAGTCCAGGCTAGCTCTGGTCTGACAGAAGATTTGGTCCTAGTTATCAATTTCCTCTGCTCAGAGGAAATTGTTGACTAGGGCTCCACAAATCTCCAGGAAATTAGAAACCTACCCCGAGCCCTGTCTGCCTGTCTGTCGAGCCAGGTCTGCTGATGGAAACCATATGACCCAAAACTTGAACTGAGGGATGCCCGTCTGAAAATGAAACAACTTGCAGAAATAGTTGGAGTATCAGACAACCATTTAGAATATCCTCCATGACCATCTTGGAATGACAAAGATCAAAAGCGCAAGATGGGTGCCCAGAATGTTCATGCCGTCCCAGAAACAACAGTGCGTGAACCAAGTCGTGGGCAGGATTGTTACTGGACATGAAACCTGGGTTCATCACTATGAGCCTTAAGTCTAAACAAAACTATTGAGTTTTGTTATTGAGTAAACAAACTATTGAGCAATGGCATAAAAAGGGCACACCTCCCAAAAAATCAAAGTGTCGCCGTCGACCGAAAAGCTCATGGCTACTGTTTTTTGGGATACCGAGGGTATACTGTTGATAGACTACAAAGAAAAGGGTGTCAACATAACCGGACAATACTACGCTAGCCTACTGGAGCGATTGAAAGAGGTAGTGAAGGAAAAAAGGAGAGGAAAATGGTCCAAAGATGTTCTGCTTTTGTACGACAGCTTTTGCAACTTTTGCACTAACCGATATGGGTTCCAAATTGTAAACCACGCTCCTTACAACCCCGATCTAGCCCCATCGGACTATTATTTGTTTTAAAAAATGAAAAAAGAGCTTCAAGGATAGAAATTTGATAATGATGAAGAGGTGAAGACAGCCACTTCGGCCTATTTTGAAGGGAAAGATAAAAACAAAATTATGAAGATATAATTAATCGAGGTAATAAATTAATCGAACGTACTGAAAAATGTATTAAGCTCAATGGAAAGTATATTGAAAAGGAAAAATAAAAACTAATTTATCTCCCCCTTTTCCCCCTCATTCTGCGAACTTTTCGACCGCCCCTAGTATTTTGTATAAAATGTTGAAAGTAATTTTAGACAACATACACAATTTATATACAAGCTTCCAGTCCCATAGTGGCCCATAAAACGTCCGTAGGTTTTCACGGCGGAAAACCGTGTCGTTAACAAACGGCCGAAGATTGCATATCAAGGTAATTTCGCCTTTTTTCCACGATATTCAATTTAAAATAGGATTTAAAAAAGATATTGTTGGTTGTCAGGCTAACACTGGCGCGTGCATCCGTCTGTTCGTGACGGTGTGCCTGGCGTGCCGCAGCACGTTCCCGGCGGGCGAGCAGCCCACGCGCGACAACGTCACCACCAGCATCGCATACTGCAGCACAGGTACACTGGCCCTACCCACCTACTGAACTAGCACTGGTGTAGTGAAGCTTCTGTCTATATAATCTCCTACAAAAATAGTGGAAAATGGAAAATATGTCAATCAGTATACTAAAACTAACATCTAACTAAAAAGTAACATTTATTTCATAACTTTTTTTATTACATTGAAAATATTAAACACGTAAAAATAAACATAGTTCATGCCTACTTGCGCGTACTTACTAAAAGAAGCGGGCGCGTTCTAATGTCGAAGAGCTAGGCGAGCGAGTGTGGATATTATTATTTATCCACATAATACAAGTAAATTAATTATCAATTATTTTTAACGTAATAAAAACTCATGATATACGTGTTATTTTTTTAGTTAGATATAACAGTTTTAGAGTACTGATTGGCATATGAAAGTATTTAATACTATTTTTTAAGGACGTCCAAGCAAAAAGGATCCCAGGTCTTTGTTTCTAGTTTCCGTTATATTCACGTTTGTCTAAAGTTGGTTGGAGACATGTCTCTATTTGAATTGTATATTATTCTACTACTTAACTTACATATTTTAGACAGAAACATTTAATAAAAAGTGGAAGGTACCACTTGTCGGTATGCCTAATTAATTATTGACAAAATTGTTTCGATATATAATTCACACTGAAACATTATGCTATCATTAAGTATATCAATTGCATTATATCAGTATAAATATATCAGTATACTAATTGTCATTGGTATATTTGTGAGAAATACATAATAAGCATATTTATAATATGCTTAATAGCATAATAATTATAATAGCTTATTATAATAGCATAATAAGTAATAATTATTATTTATAATAAATTATCCCATATCACCTCTTTATAACTGCCAAGTGGAACTGTTTTTTTTAAATCAAACTTTGCCCTTCGATTTTATTGAACATTTTTATCTGAATTTTGGCATTTCTTTTTCTTTAAATAATCCTAAGCCTATCGTTTATTTACGATATGACGTTTTTTACTTTCCAAATCTGTCCATAATTCCAATACTGCCTATTTGGACCCTTTTTTTGCTTGAACACCCTACATATGATCGCGATATAGCTGTCATGTTAGACAAAAATCAAGAAATCTTCTCATAAAAGCCCAGTTAGCTGAATTTTGGTACTTTTGTAACAGTATTCTTAATAACATATAAAAAATCGACATTGATATTGCCTGTGAGGTTTACGAAAGTTCCCCAAAACATACGTGACAAACGTACGTCTCAAGTTATTACGTGACCGTAACAGTTTTTCCGCGAACATCCCGCTGTCCATGACTCAGGGGTCAATAGAGAGGTTATTACATAAATTATGAACTATAAAAATGATTCTATACATTTTATTTGTAGAACCAACCGTTTTCGTCGTAGAGCGTCGTAGAGATAAGCTATTCATTTGCATATTCCAGAACGACTTCTGCGGTATGGCGTATATTGTACTACAGTTACTACTCTAACCTCCACTAGTTGGAGAGGCACCACAAGAAGAAGAATCTCTTTCTGTGGGTGTCGTAAAAGCCGACTAAGGGCTACTAAGTCGCTACTACCAGCGCTGAGGAACTACACACCTCTAAAAGAGTGGACTCGCCAACTCGTCGCCAGCGTGGCGTTTTAAGACCATACATCTCTCATGCACAAGACAATGTCCGTGAGGAGGAGGCCTGTGTCCAGCAGTGGATAATAAAACTGGTGGTGGCGTGACTTGATAACATTACTTATAAACTCATAATTATTCCAATCATGTAAAATTTGTATTTTTTATCTTTATATTAATTATGCAATTAAAGTTAATGATAATTGGGGGATAATGATAATCATAACATGTTATATTTTATGTTATGTATAAAATTGCACCATTTTTGTATTGTAATTTCGGTCTTATGCGTATATGTAAATTGCTTCTCTCTCTCCTTTCCTTTTGTTGCACAGCTTTATGCTGAACTATATGTCCTTTTTGTCGCCGCGACACACATTCGCACATATTTTTGTTTATGCGCATACTTGTTGTTATGTTATTACTAAGCGTTTTGTGTGTCGTGTTGTGATAAATAAATATTTTTTCTTTCTTTCTTTCAATATGTTTGTATTATATTATAGTGAATCCCGGCGGTTGGGCGCCAGCGGGTGTTCTTCGTGCGGTCTACAAGCGCGAGTACCCAAAGTTCCTTAAACGATTCACTAGTTACGTGGTCGAGCAGTGCCGCGGGAAACCGCTAGCTATCTAGCATTGAAACAGGCATTCGGCCTCGATTGCAACACGCCTCTATGCGGCGCACGGGCCATTATACATTGGATTTGTTTCAAATAAAAATATAATTTATACAACAATCTAGCCACGACAATACTTGATTCGATAGTCTAGCCGTGTGCATATTTGATTCAACAATCTAGCCGCGAATATGATTAATTCGACAGTAGTCGTGAACATACTTAATTCGACAATCTAGCCGCGAATATGCTTAATTCGACAATCTAGCCGCGAATATGCTTAATTCGACAATCTAGCCGCGAATATGCTCAATTCGACAATCTAGCCGCGAATATGCTTAATTCGACAATCTAGCCGCAAACATGCTTAATTCGACAATCTAGCCGCGAATATGAATAATTCGACAGTAGTCGTGAACATACTTGATTCAACAATCTAGCCGCGAACATGTTTAATTTGAAATCTAGCTGCAAACTTACTTGATTTGACAATCTAGCCGCGAACATGCTTAATTTGAAAATCTAGCCGCGAACTTACTTGATTTGACAATCTAGCCGCGAACATGCTTAATTTGAAAATCTAGCCGCGAACTTACTTCATTTGACAATCTAGCCGCGAATTTACTTCATTTGACAATCCAGTCGGGAACATATTTGACAATATAATAGCAAACATACTTAACACGACAATTTAGCCACGTGACTTCATTTTGCTACACACGAATTCATTCAAATATGTCTGATGTCATAGATGTGCATAAAAACATTCTATCTCGTTTTAAATTCAGTAATCAAGTCGTTGCTAGAGAAGTATTGAAGTATGTTTTTATCCTTAGATGTAAGTGTCACCTGTTATTTGTTTGAATATTAGTGACACGCGTTGAAATTATAAAAATAATAAAACCACACTTAGAGCCCATATAAGTGATGGATGTATGATTTTATTAAAGATTATTTTAGTTGGTCATTAGGGTCCTTTTCACCACCTCCTGATACTTTATCAGAAAGTCAGTATCAGGTAGATAATTGGCAGATAATTTGTATCAGGTAGATAATTGGCAGATAATTTATCTATCAGGTTGTTGACAGTTACTTTACCAGAAGAGAATGTATCGGGAGTAAAAAATAAAATCATTCTGATAAAGTATCAGGAGTTGGTGAGAAAGGCAGTCTTTTGAATTGCTGTAAAGGCTCTTGTATTCTATTGAAGATATTGGTGGAATTTTGGCTTTATTGGGCCACTTTTTGAAAAAAAAAAATTTTTGTAAAGAATATTATTCAAATCCATACAAGCAGTTTTCTTTTGTAAACGTGTTGATTTTACAGTCTTTAGTTAATACGAACTTTAGGAAGTAATTATATTTGCCGTTTTGCATAATGGGTTTAATATAGGGACCTACATAATTACGGTAATTAAAGGATATAATTAAATCGGTTTTAGTTATGTTATTGCCTGTTACAGTTCTTGATTTTCAGGGCAAAATCCTTACTCATATCCTATTAATTGGATATTACATACCTAGCTATTTTTTCCAATCAGTGAAGAATTTTGTATAATGATGTATAATGATGATTTTGTAATATATTTTTATTGTAACATAAATATTTGTTTTATAAAATGCTGAAAGTAATTGAGGCGTCGATGCAAATAAAAAACTCTATCCACTGTACAATATAACACATTGGGTAACCGAGTGTTCGCATCATTACCGACTACCCTTGCGTTCGTTAACGAGTTATTATTATGATAAAGTTCATTTTCGTGGCTCTAATTGAATGAATAAATTTGTTCTACAGCGTTATATTTGCGGTCGGCGCTACCAAACCGCTTATTGAGTATGTTGATAATGAGCTGCAAAGTAGTTTGTATTTATGCGAACGCTCCATTGGCCAATACATTAGTATGTATAATATTTATTTAAACAGGTTATGCTTTGGATACGTCTTTGTTCGTAAACATATTTATTTGGTGATGATATCTGAGCAAAGGAACCTTATTGTTGGTATGGACTTTGGTTAAGATCTTTTCTTACTTATCTTATTATTTTAACTTATCTTAATTTTTCTAACTTAAAATTTAGTCGTTTCAAGATTCTGTTTAAATAGAAACGTCTGATTTTTAATATAAAGCAATAAATACTGTTATTTTTTTGTAAAAAATCACTTAAATATGCAGATAATTAGACCCTCAGGTCCTTTTTTTCAGATAATGCCACATATACACATTGTCAGAGAGTGTGTCCTATACTTTAATTTAGTACCTAATCTGTTTTAATGTTTGGACTGGTATAGGTTTTATTATAGATCATCGATATGGGAATAAATTAGATGACACATACGTTCTTATCAAAGAAACCTGGTTGACAACTTCCAGTAGGGGGTGCAGATGAGGAGGGATTAATTAAATAGTCAAATTTGAAACTTAAGTTCCATTTCCAAAACAGATATTAGAACACTATTACAATTGTTATGTAAACGGGTTATTCACGATTTATTATTTATTTAGTATTTGTGTGTGAATATGAAGGAATGTGATGTGAAGGTCTATGTTCGTCGAGATGGGCCATTGGGTCACTCAGTATATCAAAAGCCAACGCACACTGATAGATACCTACACGGAACGTCCTACCACCATCCAAGACACTTGGCGTCTGTTTGTCACATCACTTACCAACCGCGTTTACGATCTAAGCGATGATAAAACATCTGTCGGGTGAGTTACAACATGTAGATGGAGTGTTGCGGGAAAATGGTCACACAAAGGCGTTCAAAATACCACGGCGAAGATCTAAGCAAAGGAAACCAACTGATACGGCTGATAGACAGTCGGCATGTCTTCCTTATATCTATCTATATAGCTTGCCAATCTTATAGGTTACTACTTCTAAGGAGTAAGCATTTAAGGAGTAAATACGATATAAAAACTGTATTTTCTCCTTGTCAAAAAGTACCAAGCTGCCTGCGTTCTCCTAATGATAACTTTCCCCCGGAGTCTACAAAGTGTACTGTATCTGTGGAAAGTCATACATTGGGCAAACCAAACGAACCATAGCACGCCGTGTAAAGGAATACACAACCACCGTGAAAAATAAGCCACACAAGTCGGCGATAGCAGATCACTTATTAGAGGCAGGAATCATTAGAGGAATAAATCGTGAGTATCCCGCTTAAATAACAATTATTTATTATGTTCAACACGATAACAAAAGATTAAAATCTTATAACACCCTATTAGACTAACGTGCCTCCTCTAGAGTGCCTGTATAACATATCTAGTATCTATTTTGAAGGGATTTTTTGAATATAATGTAGAGATAAATATAAAAATATTCAGGTATATTCTGAATTAAGGCGTTGGACAGAAGGTATCACGTACTGATATAGACAGGGATAGATAACGCAAGCTGACGGTCGCGGCGTACCTGAATTTGATGCTAGGCTCCTACTTTTCGCACTCTTCGTTCAATCTGTTCTAGCCCTTGTCGCTAGCAAGATGTTACAAAACACAAAAATGTCTAATAGCGCTATTATCGATTGAAACAATTTGCTGAAAGTGGTGAACCACCGAGTCAACAAAGATTATTTTCATCGGTGAGTGGTTTTCCATCACTAAAGTGACACACTTGGTTTCTATACAATTTCACGAACTTGCGTTGTTTATCAATGTGTATGATGTCTGTCGCCCGACCGCGACTAGGCGATCAATAGCTCGAAATAAGTTTTATCGGGTCGCTAAAAGTTCACACGGCTGTGTTTAGTCGCGGGATTTGATAGTTAGTCGCCATTTTTTAAATGACTCGTGTTGCCGCGACCAGCGACCTGTGGCCGACGCCTAACTCGCAAAGGAATCAAATACGAGTTTACCACTACGAAGGGTGTAAAAGTGAGTAATAAGATTATAACAGGTTTTTGACAGGGGTATGATAGTATGTAGCCTCTTTACACGTACTAGCTTTGCGTGAGAAAATAACCGTCCGAGGAAGACGCCATGATAGCAATACAGATTGATCTAAATTAAAAATCGTATCAAGACATTCTCTCTAGCGCGAACTGATTAAATCTTAAAAAAATACGGAAACGTACTTACCTGTATGTTTTTTTTTAAATAAAAGCTCGTAAGCAGTTGCTATCAAGCCTGTAACAGATTTCAATCCAAAGGAGATCATAATCTACTTCCTTAATTTGTATACTAATTTCTATTTATGATACCATTTGTTCGACAGCTTACAGTAATACGTTATGTTTCCTCGCTCCCCGCCTATAAAAAAAAGATGTTTTCCTAAATACAAAATCACATTTATCTTTAACTTTACTAGTTTTAGTTGATAAAACCAGGTGAATACTCGCTTGAATCAATGCGTTTTACATCTGGATACATATAAATATTATTTCTAAATTTCATTTGTCATATAAATATAACTTCATATCGACGGGGTCTTCAAGGCGATTAAAGATATTGAAACCAAAAATATGCGTGGAAAGTCACGGGAGTGATAAGTTGATGTGTTCAAGTTAGTTAGACTTGTATTAGGAGCACGGTACTTCACTATATATGTGGTGGATAGAAACTGGATAGTTATACGTAAATTGGTGGACATCTTTTTGGAGTAGAATCGTTAATGTTACTAGAAACTTATATTTATTAGTTTATTCAAAATCCTCATCGTGAAAGTGCAATAATCAGTTGAAAAGTTACGACAGAAGATAACCTTTTCTTTGAGATCATTTTTAATTCAAAAACACTCAGAATAATGTTAGCTATTCTTCAAGTGCCTATTATTTTTCATGCGGGCATTGTTTTCATTCATTTAGATTCCACATTGCGCACCTCGCTCCAATTTGTCGATTGTATGTATTATAGTTTCGCGTTCGTAGATGACTCTCACACAAGCAAGTAGTGATGGGTAACTCAATTGTTCCATCGAATTGTTATTCATTCCGATTCCGATTCTGGCGACAATCATGATCGTGAGTGTAATCGCGCATCGGCACTTGTCAGGGGCTCAAAATTAAGATGCAATGATGGCATGACCTTGTTTTTGCTTATGCAACAATCGTTAGGGAAAGGGAATGAAACGCTCTCGGATTAAGTGAGTTAAAATACTTCGAGAAGTCTTGGATTACCCACCACTACAAGCAACCCGTGTTTCGTGTGTACGCACGAATAAAAATGATTTGAAAAATTGTATCAAAAGGATGTCCTACTATTTACGGAGAACTGAGAGAAGGTTATGTATACTTCACTGGAGCTATAAATTTAAATAGACGATACTAATACGTCTAGATAAAGTAAATTTTGGAAATAAATACATTTATTACTTCCATTCCAGCTTTTTAATACATATTTAGAAGAAAAATTGTACATATTGTTAATGCAAATTACAAGTTGAAAGTACTGTACAGGTTCAAGTTAATTTTACAGTAAATTGTACCAAATATAAATACGTTGGTGAGAGAGTATATTAATTGCATTTATAATATATAACTCAATGTTGGAATTGTAATAAGTTATATGATTATAATGTAAAATATGTTTTTTAATTATTGTTTATAATAAAAATGTTTTATGATATAGTTTTGTCCTTGTAAGATTCATGGATTCCTTTAGATATTAATTTTTTTGAAAAATCTTAAAAAACATTTGAAAAGGTTAAAATAAAAACGTAACCACTTTGTCTTGTTGACAATTTGCAATAATGCAATCTGCAACCGTTGCCGTGCGTAACGAATGATCAAACATTCTGTTTCTTTTATATTCAATTTTTCGTTATACGATTACGGTTGCAGGATGCATTCAACTATTACAAATGTTGGATGAAACTACAAATTATTGAATCATTCCATCCCATCTCCCTCCAACGCACAGGAATCAACAATATATGTAGTAAAAAGAAAGGAACGCATTACCATTAATGTATTTTTCCCTTTTTATTTTGCAATTTGTAAGTAAGTTTATTCAAAGAAATGGTTTTTTTTTAACAAAATAGATATTTTTTTTAGTTTTTAAAATAACATGAAAATAAAACTAATTCCTTTCTTAAATTTACCACCGTACGGATTCGAACCCGCGATCTGATCTTATCCAAATATAAGTTGATTTGGACTGAGCTACAAGCTCTCGTGAAATGGACGAATGTTCAGACCGCTTTAAAATCGGCCCGATTGTTTCAGAGAAAAGTGGTTACAAAGGGATAAACCATTCTCTTAGTGCAAACGTACGAGTATATACCGCATTTCCGTTCGCTCGTGGGTAAAAAAAAAATAAACATACATTTTTATCACTTCCATACGGAGTGTTAGATTTTTATTTGTTTACAGTAACATTAATTAATTGGTACATATACAACGCACAGCTCCGCATATAAAATTCGCAACAATATACATATTGTTAACACCACAATTAAATAGTGGGGACCAGCCCCCGTAATCTTAATTAGTATATTTCAAACATCGCCTTACAAGTAACTAAAAACTTAAAGATACAGTGAAAACATTCAGTTGGGTTAGGTATCCGTTCAAGATGTTGGTTTTAGAATACTGTGCGTACATACAGTTAATGTTAATTTACAGAAAACTACTTCGCTACAAATATGAAACGGATGACTTTCCAAAGCATACGCAGGTTTCATCAATCAATTCATCAAATCAATTCTTAAACCAACATCAATTTACAAATAGTTAATCTAAATAAATTGAGCTAACTAGCAAAACAACAATATTTAATTTTAAACACCTAAGTTTATTAATTACCTTGGTTAGTAGGCATAAAACATTTATTTTGGTATTTACGATAGATCATTATCTAGGTATATGAGATTGAACACCGTCGTCTACTCGTACAATATTGAAGTAGCAAAAGTTTTTTTTTAATATATTTATATTACAAATAAGTTAAAAGATTTCTAATATTGAAAAGTACACATTATAAAATTTTAGACCGTTATTTTGACATTGAGCACACGAAGCGTATTTTATAATTTATTAATTGTAGGTATTTTATATTAAACTAAAAGTTCAAATACCAGCCAGCGTCATAAAGACGAATATTTAATTGTAGGTATTTTATATTAAACTAAAAGTTCAAATACCAGCCAGCGTCATAAAGACGAATATTTAATTGTAGGTATTTTATATTAAACTAAAAGTTCAAATACCAGCCAGCGTCATAAAGACGAATATTGAATTGTAGTTATTTTATATTAAACTAAAAGTTCAAATACCAGCCAGCGTCATAAAGACGAATATTTAACAATTATCTAACTATTACAAATATTATAATCTATTCGAAAATAATAAATTATATTTTCAAATATTCAAGTGTTTTAAAGTAGGCGATAATATAATTAGTCTAGTCCAATTAGACATGATAAACCTCGGAACCCACTTATACTGAATGGATTTGTGTATTTTTTTGTTGTATTTCTAATGTCAATTACTAAAAAGTAGGGATAGCAATACCGTCCCCATTTATTAATAACGTGATTTCGATTGTAACTGGTGATGAAACCTGGATATACTACTACGTTTTGCCAACTAAGTCACAGAGCAAGATGTGGGTCAAAATCAAAGTCCGTCGGTAAAGGAATGACTGTATGTTTTTAATAAACAAGACCTAGCAAAACCTATTATGCTTTCTGGGCAGAAGGCAGTCACAAGTTCATGGTATACTGAAGCTTGTGCCTCAGTTGTTTAAAGAGTTACAAAATCGACGGCCAAACTCGAGACTCAGTTTCTGGTTCCTTCACCACGACTACGCGCCGACTCAAAGAGCTGGCGCTATCACGGCCGATAGTCCGTCTGACGGCGACCGGAATCATTAAAACATCCTCTCTACAGTCCCGATCTCACGCCGTGTGACTTCGGTTAGTTTCCTTATGTGAAAATATGCATAAAGGGCCGCAAAATCTCAACAGAGGAGCAGTTGATAGGGGCCTTCGAAGAAGAACTCTATTTAATTTCCAATGAAAAAAAGGGAAGTTTTTTTTTATTTATTTATAGAAAAAAGGCGGCAGCGAGCATACAGTCCACCTGATGGTAAGTGGATACGACAGTATCCATATGGACAGTATGGACGACAGTCCATAGACATCAGCGAAAGATGCCGACATCAGTCCAAAATGACAAACGGCACACCCCCGGATGCGCTGCTTACCTTTGCAGATTAAAGAATGGATTGGGAAAATGGGGAGGGATAGGATGGGATGGGAATGGGCTTTGGCATATCTCACTCATTACCGAAACACTTAGGTACGTACAGTGGGGAAATACGATAAATTAAATGCAATAACATTTCAAAATAGCCTTCCGTGAGAGAAGGGTGACGTGGCCAGTCGAGTGCGCCCAGCGGCTGTGGGAATGCAGCATGTACTCTCTCCCTTACATACAATAATTGGATTAATGATTAAGTGATTTGAGCTTATGGGGATATTTCCCCATTTATTTTTTCAAAGCTTATTTAGCTTTGAAAAATAAAGTATATGAGAACACACGATAAAATATAGTGAACAACCTAAGTAAAAAAAAATATAATTTTTAAACGATAACTTTAGTAAATACAACAAAAAATATACATATCCATTCAGTGTAACTGTTCCAAGGTAAGAATCTAATTGCACTCGACTAAATCTACACACATATTTATAATACGTATAAATATTAATAACGCAACGTGTAGATAAAAGTTAGATAAATCTACTTCAAAATTACTACTAGAATGAAAAAAATTCAAAAGTTTTTGGAAATTTGATATGACAAAAATGCCGAAAGATTCGGTAAACACTATAAAAAGTTCAATACAAAAATAGGAATTCTTTGAAAGCTCAAGTGTACAATGGACCAAATTTTCCAATTGTATAACAATAAGAAATTGAAAGGTTTTGGCAGAAGGTACTAATTATTAACTAAATGATATAATGATCATGGCTGTCATGGGATACGATGAGAAGTGTAATTGGATAATAATATGTGCCAACATTACATGTCGACGTTGATGAATGAACTTGCCAATGATGTATTATGGCACTTCTATCACGGATTTTTTTAAAATTATATCTACATACAACAAACTAGTATACCTACCCGTGTAAATGACGAACTATTATACTGATACTCCTCCGTCACAGGAGGGGATCAAATTATCGATAAATAATGACAATATCATCACGCGATTTACAAGGTGTAAATTGTCGATAAAATTGTCGTCGGTGTAATTGTTAAATCTACCAATTCGATAACAATTTAAACTTAAATATAGATTTCTAGTCTGGAGAGTCATTGTGCAATGTCCAATTGAAACAATTTATTTCATAATATTTTCTTAGGTTTTCGCGATTACTATACATAGCAATTAAACAACTTTGAACGGTTTAAATAGCGTATATTTGACATTACTCGTATTTATATCCCGACGTTTCGAACACTTTGCAGTGGACGTGGTCACGGGGTGACGTTCGTGTTCGAAACGTCGGGATATAAATAATGTCAAATATACGCGATTTAAACCGTTCTAAGTTGTTTAATTGCAATTTATTTCATTATATTGAAATTTATTAGCTGGGTGACTTGCAATTGTTAGAATAACCGAGAACTTAAATTCTTGGTATAAAAATATTTATTAGAGTGGAGAGCTCTATAATTTGTTCAAGTTAAGAAAAAAAAGATGTCATCACTATCAGTTACGTTTTTTTTTTTCGGAATTGCTAAATTCTTGTGGCCCTAGTGGCCTTTGAAGAGTCACCGGTCGTGTTTAGTTTAGGGCGAGCGCAGAAAGCGCTCAGCCAGGAACAAAATGTGTGTTGCAACGAGCCTAAGGGGAAGGAACGGACCTCGGCTTGAGGCGTTGCATTGGGGGGATACCGCGGGATCGCGGGTCGGTGAGAAACGCCCAGGCACGTGCCGATACCTCGTAAAAGTGTTGGCTGAGGGCCGGTGTGTGTTTACGGTGTAGCGAGGGGGACGTCCACGTCTCCGCCGGCGAGGACGCTGTATCGGTGTAGTCTATGAGTGTAGTGTAGTGTGAGAACTGCATTGGCAGCAGTTATAGGGTCGTCTAAGACGTGCCGTTGACGACGGTAGCGGGGAGGGGCACTCCTATCTGGGACATAGGTGAGGGACTATCAGTCACGTGATTTGACCTATTGACCAATTAGAAGTGGGGACGTTCCTCGATTGACCAATTAACGCTGTGTTATGCTACATTGGGCGAATGACGCCACTTTTTTCTTAATGTGAATAGAGTAATGAATAACTATTAAGGGCAGCGGTTTAAGGTTTGAGTGGAAATAGCCACTTACTTACACGTGCGTCAGACGTTTCAGCAAAAGTTATCTTTATATAATTTTCAACTCTATGGTAAGGTGCGGTGCTGGAATTCAGTTCTAATTGTTATAGAATTGGTGGCTTCTCGAATATACATCGTTATGTCTGAAGTAGGTGACACGATACATAATTATAAATACCCTTGTGCTAATAAAACAGCTAACATTTAAACTTTTTTAATGTGAGGCGTTTGACATGTAGAGCCTCACCTACTTCGGAACCGAAATTATCAGATAAAATAAATTATCCGAAGTCTTCGGAAGCGGTCTTTTTGTACCTGGTACCTATATTGCATAACAGTATTATCATTATTTAATTTTACCTTTGCCATATATTAACCAATATAGTGGATAATGCCAATTGTATATTAATTAAATATTAATAAAAATACAAGTATAGATACAGTTATACATAAATATTTTTGTTTCAATATTCTAATAAATATGACTACGTAAAGAGTAGACATCAAGAGTGAGGTCCACGCTACACGGATATAATAGTACAATAGGTATAAAATAAGCGTATTATCGGACACATACGTTAGGCGTACTGCATAGACAATGATCCGTTTCAGACTTAACGTTGACATTCAAATGCTTCGCGGGAACCATTCCTAGTTCTCTAGTGGCCAGGGAACTGCCAATATTCGATTCCCCAGTCCGTTCCATTCTCGAGGCCGTCATAAGGCGGACATTATATTATTGTGTTGTGATGTGTCGTGTCGCGTTCTATTAACCCCTCATTAATCACGCAACTATATATTTTTTTATGGAACATGACAACAGACGAGCATACAGTCCACATGATGGTAAGTGGATACTGTAGCCCATGCACATTCGCGATACATGCGAACATTAGTCTAAAATGACAAACGTTGGCACGTCCCCGGATGCGCTGCCTGCCTTTGGAGATATAGGAATGTATTTGGAGTAAGGGTTGGGAAAATGGGGAGGTATAGAATCGGTAGGTAAAATAGGCGAGCGAGTGTGGATAGTGTTATGCACATATTAATCACCGATTATTTATTTATAATATACAATAATAAAAGAAATCATCAAATACATGTTAATTTTAGTTAGATATAATAGTTTTATTGTACTGACTGATATATAAAAAATACCTTATACTATTTTATAGGACCTTTGTATAGGCGTGATTACATTATTCTCAAGTGGCGTCCGCACGCCCAGCTAGAACTTTCATTTATATGACCTTTATTGAGACAGCCACAATAATTCTGCCACGAACACGTACTTGACAGAATTACGACGGGGAAGCTCAATCTATTCATATAACATCATTTGTACTATTTTTTTTAAAAGTGTTGTCCTGAAATTTAGGTCCTTTGGCCATAGACAAAATATCGGCAGAACGAATCTCGACACAGCACACGACAACAATATAATTTTCCGACTTTATCATCATAAAATACTCATTCTTTATACTTTCATTTCAATTCGCAATAAACTTTGCGCAGGCACTAATCTCTTAAGCCTCTTAAGAGTTTCAGAGACGATCAAATTGTTAAAATCAAACAAGGAGATTTTGCTTTGAATCAAACGTGTTTAGAGCTTCGGAGACGATCGAACTGTTTGAATCAAACACATTTGAATAAACGAGTTTGAAAAGAAAAATCTTGTAATTGATGTTGTACCCATAGATTTTAAACCTCATTTGGTCTACCTACCAACCTACTTCCCACTAACATAACAAAATATATTGTGCCCCCCCTAGGCTGCATCATTTAACTGAATGAAGGGAAAGGGAAAGGGAAAAATGAGCATTCAGAGCTCCCATCTCCCCTTGAGTCGTCACAACGGATTGCCGTTCATTAGTACCTACACAATCAATCATGCTTGATTTAAATCGAAAATCTACGTGTCTGATTCAAATTTCAAATAGTTTGACAGTTTCGGAGGCTTTTTAAAACGACTACAGTTTTACAGTTGCCGTTAACAGCAAAAAGACGTGTTAAGTTATTAGCAACAATAAGTCAACAAGTCTTACAAAAGTAAAGTACTAACTTTAAGCCCGTTTTACTTCACTAGCAGACGTGACAGTACTGCGTAGTAATTTGAAAGTTTTTAGAATATGTATAGAGCTTATATTAGGGTTCTATAGGGCTTTATCTAAATTCAGTACATATAACTTTTAGAGGATTTAAATCCTATTTACAATTATATTTTCTTGCACGGCGGGAATGAGTTAATAACTCCAGAATAAGAAGTTTTTAAACGTCTTCTCACTTTGGATTTACGATAAAAAAATTATATCGTTCCATACTTGATAGCTTCAGAGAAATTAATTTTAGTATTAAAGTATTAATTATCAATATTTAGAACGAAAACGCAAATGTTAAACTGGGCCCTGAAAAACAGTTGATTTTGATTTATCAACTTATTTCTGCCATGCATGGATTTGTATCTTTTTATTTCTGTATTGTTTTTGTCATCGAGGCCTTTCCTTTATGTTAATTAAAGTGATATAATTTCACTGTACTATATTATTAACTTTTTCTGGTTCATCCGACATTCTTTACAATATCAAATATGTTAAAACGTGAGACTCGAAAAAGAATAATAGGGCATTTGACTCTTTTTATATAAATAAACATGCATAAATAGTAAAAGTCGTTCCCGGAAACCAAAATCAAAATATTTTGAGAAATGACTATTCATTCATAATTCTATAGGTGCCAAGATACCATAACTGAAAAAGCAGGGAACTGTTGTTGACACCATTAATACAGTACAATTACATTCACACGATGGCTCTCTACCTCAAATATTCCGAAGACAGTATTATTTTGCGCGTCATCTTCTACCGGCCTTCTTGGTTTAAATTGCTAAGAACTCCTACTGTTAATACTACAGTTAATGCAAACCTTCGAAAAAGGACCTGCGATTTTATTTCTTCATTCAAATTCGCTCCAAATCTCAAATGTTTGGAATTTTTTTTCTTCATATGTGGCAATGGTGCTCAGTAGTAAGGAGTCGCTCAGTAAAGAGATAATAGGTTTACCGAGGACAGAAGAGGACTCCTTGGAAGCGCAGGAAAAACGCAGTCCCACGCTTTTATTTGATTATCACAAACACCATGCACAAAAACTCTTTGAATTTAATAAACTATCACTATCACATTACAAAACTATCACAAAACGCCTAATACACAATTTTTACAATTATCAAACAAAACCGCAACTTCACTTCTCGAGTCCGCGCCTAAAGTCCCAATGCCTTGCACTTTGACTTATTGGTTATCAGTCGTTTGATCTGATTTTTTTATGATGCAATTAGCGCATGCTGCCGGTGTCAAGTTTTCTTCATATTAAATAATTTCAAAGTCTAAAACGCATCATGTCAATGTCCAGTCCCGTCGATGTAAGTCAGGAGTCGCTCAGTAAAGCGATAGTAGGTTTACTGAGAACAGAATAGGACTCCTTGGAAGCGCAGGAAAAACGCAGTCCCACGCTTTTATTTCATTATCACAAACATTACGCACAAAAACACTTTGAAGATTAATAAACTATCTCTATTAAATCGCAAAACGCACTATACACAAACTTAACTTCACTCCTTGAGTTCCCGCCAAAAAGTCCAACTATGTTTGATCTTTAAGGACGTGCTTACTGTACTTCCCCAGGACCGTCAATGTCAATATCTACTATTTGTGTATGTTCAACTTTTGAATATATCTGACACCTGGTGAAGCGTTTGTTTGCACATGGACGCTGCAATAGTACTGCACCTTAATAGATGTTTTTATATTTTTAATTCTCAATTTTAATAGATTTCCGAAGAAGATTGGCTGCTACTCTTTACGGAGAACCCATACCACTGAGCTAACGTTGTAATATACAACGTCAATAACACGTCAACTAATTTAAAACATATAAAACCGTTGTAGCTAAAAATAAAATTATTTAAGGAAATAAATCAAAAACTGGTATTGTTGTTCAATCTAAAATGCTCGTAGCACTTATTACTCAGTACAGTGTGTTAACTACACATAGAATGAAAGATATACTATAAATGAACAATTAGTTATGAAAAAACCAACCGTAAATTCTGGTAGATTCAATTCTACCCTCGATACTTTTACATTATTTCAGTGGCACGTTGTTTGTATACTTACTTAATTTTCAAACGAATTAGGAAAATTATTTTTCACATGGGCTATTTCTCTAATGGCCGCCGCACACGATCAGTTTAAACTGTTCTTACTACACACGGTCACGCTGACAGTTTTAACTCATCGTGTTTAGCGGCCGTAATAAATGAAAATACATAGCAATGTCAAGAATAGTCAAATACCCTATTCCATCAGTTTCCTAATTAAGTCTGTTACACATTTCCTTACGGCGTTAATTCCCGTTTGTTTATCGTCCACCGGTAAGTTCACTCCTCGGCGGTGGGCTGCGCGGTGGTGGTGGGCGGCGCCTGTATAGCGTTCTGCCGCTGCGCGCGCTTCACGTCCGCGATGGTGGTGACGCCGGCCTCCGCGAGATCCACCCAATGCTGCTTGTTATTGCGCGCATGCGCCACCAGCTCCGGCGTATCGATAAACGCTGTCGAACAAAGTGAAATAAATTATAGCGCTGACGGCGACTAGTGCTGTAAATACGAACGTTGAGCGCTCGACACTCAAGTGAGTGAGCGCTAATGAACTTAGTTTAAAGGCTACACCGATGTGTTATATATAGTCCAAATTTTCATGTTTGATGGTCTTAAACTGGCTTATATGGCAACTGGCTCAATTAAAATTTGGGTATCGAATTTACCACTTTCTGAAATTACTGGTCAACTGGCCTAAAGCAATTTAAAAAATTGAGTCAGTTTACTTCTTACTAAACAGATGGGGGACTAGTCACAACTACCTCTAAGGATTTTATACTTACTCTTGTTCCTTTTTTATATTACACTAGCAAAACCCGGCAAAAACCATTCCTGCCATAGAAGTTGATGTGCTGCAGCGCCATCTAGTGGCAAGTTTCAACAAAGTCGATAGCATAAAAATTTTCTCTATGAAAAAATATATATATGTGCCAACTTTCATGGTGATCAGTCAAACGGTGTCGAAGTCTATTAACATCAGATATACCAACATCCATTTTTATACATATAGATAAAGCCACAAAATTATATTTGTCAATGAATTATTCTTCAAATTACCTTCATTTTTAATATTCCTAAATGCCAGTTTTATAAACAGCAATTTCGAAAAGTGGTGAACTCGCTGGCCGCCTAGTTTATAAGCGGGCCAGTTGTTACCTAAGCCCTTAAATCTTTGTAGATAAAAATTTGAGTCTAAAACAGTTAAGGTTCAATAGCACTAATATAGCGAAGCTATTCAGCGAAAATTAATTCAGCGCTCGTTTTAACAATACTATTAATGAAACTTACCGGCCCAGGCTTCCATCATGTCGGTGATGATGTAATCGATGAAACCGATCTGCGAGCGCGGTATGGAGCAAGTCGCGCGGTCGAACATCGGCATCACCACTGGTAAGTCCTTCGCCTTCTCCTCATCTGTCTGCAGGAAGTACTCTTCGGCGATCCTGGAAAATTAGGAAGTTGTTGGTTACTTTTTCTTTGTCTGGAGTGCTAACAAATTATTTTTTACAAGATGAATTACGAAGCATTGTTCGGGGTTCCTAAAACGTTGATATTGTCGATCAGTTGCTCTTCGTTTGAACTGCTAACAAATAATTGCGTGATAAATTTCACCATTAAAAATTACGTGTGCTAAATAGAGTAAATCGATATTTCATCCCGGTATAATGTCTGCTGCTTTAAAAAGCACAGGCCCCATATGCCCATAGGTTCCATATGAAGTACTGCTGATACGTTTGGCACTGAATAGCGCACTGAAATATACATTGAACCCATTTTGCTTTATACTTAAAGCAACGCATACCTCCTGGATATTACGGTGTCCATGGGCAACGGTAGCCACTTACGTCATGCGGGGTGCTCGTGTCTGCCTCTTCTCCTGTAAAAAATAAAAAAGAAGTAAGTCCTAGCGTTCGCACCTTCTGGCCCACTCGAAAGCGAACTTCTGGGGCCTGGAAGCGTTGGAGACGTCCGCGCACTTGATCATCATGCGCTTCACGAGGCTCACGTTCTCGGGCAGCGACAGCGCCGTCGTGTCCAGTGACAGCGGCTCCTGTAAACACATACTTATTTAACACATATTTATTATATAACTTATATGCTGTTAACAGTCTTATCCTACATCAAGGGCCTTTCTCACCACCTCCTGATAAAGTAACTGTTAACAGTCTGATATATAAATTATCTGCCAATTAAATTTAGCTGATACTGACTTTGTGATAAAGTATGTGACTGAATTTCTGATGCTTTCAGGAGGTGGTGAGAAAAGGCCTACGGCTTATTTATTTGTTAATAGTTTATTGCACGTCAATATTGTACAAAAGGCAAACGGAGAAACACAAAAGGGGTGCAATATGACACTAAATAGAAATGACAAATCGATAAATAGTTTTTTTTATATGGTAGGAAGGCGGCAAGAGGGGGAGAGTGCACGCTGCAATCCAATAGCCGCTGGGCGCGTTCGACGTTCCACGTTACCCCTCTCTCACAGAAGACTACCTTGAAATGTACTGCATTTCCCAGTTTATCTTATTTCCTTGTACGTACGTGTTTCGGTAGTGAGTGAGATGTGCCAGAGACCATTCCCATCCTATCCCTCCCCATTTTCCCAACCCTTTCTCCAAATCCATTCCTATATCTCCAAAGGTAGGCAGCGCATCCGGGGACGTGCCAGCGTTTGTCATTTTGGACTGATGTTGGCATGTATCGCGGATGTCCATGGGCTACAGTACCACTTACCATCAGGTGGACTGTATGCTCGTCTGCCGCCTTCGTACATAAAAAGAAAATAAGCAGTCTGTGCACCTGCTGGTAATTGGATACTGTCAACCATTTTTACTAAATTAACACACCCATTGCATGACATCGTAAGAGGAAGATACAGTTAAAATTCACCATTCATTCAATCATTATCATCCGCTTCAGACATCTATTAATTTTTTATTCTTTAACTCGTCGCTCGAACACTTGCATACTTCTTCACACTTACATATCCTGTCATACCTCTGGTAGTTGTGTGATGTTAGGTAGCACCAAATTAATAAACTTTATTTTTTATTAAGTTGTACGCACTACAATGATCATAGATGTTCTGTACTTTCCATCAACCAATACATAAAGCTTTCCATTCAATATTACAACTGACCAATATCACAACCTACAGACTTCCAAATATAATTGTGTGATCTGCTTGTCACTAACTAAGAATATTTTAACAGACTTACATCTGTATGCATCCCGTCCTCCTTGCTGCCGGTGGGCTTCGCGTAGAACACGTTGACGAACTTGGCGAGGTGCTCGAAGTGCTTCGTCATCTCCGTGGCGAGGATCATGTCGACCACGTTGTGTCGCACCGACTTGAAGTCTTCGCGGTCTAAGTTCTTGAATATGTTCACGCGGTCGTCGTCTATACGAAACAGGCGAGTCAGACAAATAGATTTCTTATTGATACACCATATCAATGAAGATAAGGTGACAACGCAAGCATATAAAATGGCGGCTACTCTCAGTAATATGGTAAATGAAATCGCCGCCCGCGTCTGAACACTCACTGGGCTTTCCACAAGCCACCCGGCGGGCTTGATTGCGCAGGCGACGCGCGGCGTGAAGAAAGAGGACTTGACTAACGGAAACCCAACTGGGAAGCCACCCCAGTGACCTGTTCAGCCCAGGAGTGGAACTCCACGCGAGGGGGATGTGATATGACTACTAACAATAATAAATGCAAGTGGCACATTCGAAATTTACAATACTAGGGGCCTTTCCCACCACCCCCTGATAACGAAACTGTTAACAATCTGATAAATTATCTGACAATTAAATCTAGCTGAAACTAACTTTCTGATACCCTCTGATAAAGTATTAAGGAGGTGTTGAGAAAGGCCCTAGGAGTTGTAAAGGAACCTGGAAGAGAACAACAACGTTATTGCATGGAAATCGTACGTTATTGTATTGAAAGGCTACACAAGAATCTTTTCAAGCCCCTATCTGAAAAGTAATAATTAGCAGAGATTATAATATATACTGACTGAGTGTGAGTTTGAAGGTGAGCGCGGCGTGGTGGGACTCGAGCACGCTGACGTCGTTGTAGAGGATGGCGAGCGGGTGCCGCGAGTTGCACAGGAACGCGGACGAGGTGCCCGGGTGGTCGACGTCGTGTGCAGCCGCGGAAATCAGCGCCGCGGCCGCCTCCAGCGGCTCCAGAATTGTCTTCAAGCGGTCCTTCTCTAGGAAGTATGCTACTGCCTGTAAGTCGTTTGAAGCATTCATGTGAAGTCATCAATCAGTATTTTTATTATTCTAATTGTCATCTGGCCGTGTGGTGTCGGCCGACTTTAGATTGCCCTGCTACAGAATAGACCACCCCATCTCTTCCCTTGGGTGGCGTAACTCTACAGAACTAAGATGACTTAAGAATAATAAAGTCACTACCATAAGCCCTGAGGAACTACACAATCTCTAAAAGAGTGGACTCGTCAATCCATTTGGCCAGCGTGCCGTTTTAAGGCCATACATCCCTCATGCACAGGACAATTTGTGTGAGGAGGCCCATCTCCAGCAGTGGACGATGAAAGGGCTAGTTACTCTAATTATCATTATGGTCAGCGCTCATTATTGACGTGTCAAATTTAAACATATTGTCCTTATTGACAATTGTTTATTTATCACAATATACATTAAAAGTGAAAGGAATTTCAAAATTAGTCTAGTAGTTTTAAGTTTAACTCTTAAATAAAGACATTCACATTCTCTATAATTATTACGAGGAAAAAATGAATAATATGGGACAAAGGTGTGAGCCCTGGGGAACGTCAAAGTTAATGCCATAAAGCAATTCAGCTTTCATATTTACTATCAAAAAATTAGTTAGTAATATTCCTTTAGGCGGAATCTTAATAAAGTACAAAGCATTTAAAATTGTATGTTTGTCAATTTTTGAAGCAATTTTTATGAGCAACTTTATCAAAAGGGTGATAAAAGTCTGCACGTATTGCATTTAAAATTATTTGAACAAAATATAGGTAACTCTAAATAGTAAAAATACAAATATCAACCTGAAGTACATCAGCGGCGTGACTAGAATTATGATAGGTGTTGGTGGCATGATAATTTGTTTCTACCACCGTCAACCAATTTAGCAATGTCCGCTCGTCGCACTCCAACGTGGCGCAGACGTCGAACCGACCACCCATGATGGCTAGGCCGAGGTGTGCAAGAGGTCGACCGCGGGTTAGTTCCTCTAAACGGAAGATTTCGAAGTCCCAACAAAGAGCTGTGTCTAGTAATTCACGTAGTTGACCGGAAGTCTGGAATTATAATAATGGAAAGTTACATACAACCATTCTCAGTGTCAAATTATTGAAATTTCGATTTTTTTTAACGGAACAGATGGGAACAGGCATACGATTAGAGTTCAGTTGATGGTAAGTGCCTTACTCTTGCTTATTTCATATGAGGATGAGACTCGTTACAATGATTCTTCAGATATTTTACCCGAACAACTGAAAAATGGCTGTTTGGTCTATTTTAAGATTTTTTGTAGAATAAGCCTTTTATATTTACCTTATGTTTGATGTTAGATCTATTCGTCTGCGATCTGACGACAGTGGAGTCGTTGCTGCTTCGTCTTGAGGACAACACGTTGGTAGGTCCTTGCTGAAATAATATGACAAATACCCGTACATAACAATCATGCCGTTCAATAATTCAATAGTAATAAATATGTTGTTCAATAATTGTGCTTTATATAAGACCTATGTATATTTATGTTGTACAATAGGTATATGCATGTTATACGGTATAATACAAATTAAATATGATTATACTTAATGTTATCTACTAAATACATGCTCTAATACATATATTTATAACTTAAAACAAAAAAACTAATGTAAATACTTCTATTTGTTCTAAATGTCTAGGTTAAGGAGTTGGTCTGTTTTGTGCAATTGTGAAATTTAATTTAAAATATATAAAGATAAAAACTGAAAATTAGTGGACAATTCAGAAGGAAAAGATTAATACATATATTAAAAGAAAGCATATACAAAAGAAAACAGTTATGGTTAAAATTAAACATAAAGAAAAGAAATGTGTTAGTAGTATAACGAAATACAAGAAGAAAACGAATATTTTGTGTCTATTTGCCAAAAGAAGATTTAGTCAGACCAGAGTAGATTTTGATTATTTTTATTTTTTAGTACAAATCAAAATAAAAGCTGGTCATTTTCACTATGAAGCTAAAAACCAAGGCCAGTTGTAACTATCAGCTATGACGAACTATACAGTAGAATTGCTTGGAAAATAAAGAGACAGGCTGTTTTAATTTCAAACCTCCTACCATAAACATAAAGTTTGTGTTCGGTTGCTCCCGCTTCCCCAGGTCCAACAGGATCATAAACAAATAAATTTCAATGTTAGTAAACATTTATAAGAGTAATTTATTATTCTAGTGTACATTTTATGCAATACATAAATAAATTAACCAAACAAAAATATAAAAATGGATACTGGATGTGTACTGGAGGTACTCAGGAAATCTATATAATTTTGGTGAATGCCAATGTAAGGGTTTTATTCATAAAGAGAATAAAAACTAAATAAAAAGATAGAAATTTCTCTCAGACAATTAGGTATTATAAAGTGGAACAGTTGACATGCATATTAATTCGCAAAAAGAATTTTGCAAAAATCTGTTGTACGAGTCCGTTTTCGCTGAGAGAAACTGTCCTATAAACGCTTTTATTAGTCACAAGGTGTAATGAAGGAATTTTTAAATATGTACATATTTACTCGTACTTAGATATTTTGGCTGCTATATTTTCAAGTAGACGCGTCATTGAGCGCTTTTACTTTGATACTACTGTCAAATAGAGTAAATAGATCAAATACATATAGAGTAAGAAGATAAATTAGATAAGTTTTTCAAAGCAATTAAAAATATGGGATTACTATTATTCAAATTTTATTAGCAAGATTTACAGATATCTCTCTGACAACATTAGCGTATTTATTGTCTGTATTATTTTTACTAGTGATATTTATGCTAGTTTTAAGTTCATAGTTGATCGACTCACCGACAGCAACGCTCCGATCAAGTCTGTCGCTATTGGATCTTCTACCCTTAATTTGGGGTCGTCCCTCATCTGCGGCGAGTAAAGTTCAGAAGTCCGAAGCATGTCGACCGCCCTTTCAATGCAGGCTACGGTGGAGGGCGGCGCGCCCTCTGTCGCAGTTGATAATAGAGATATCACCTGAAATTATTCAAAATCAATATAATAAGAAGCACGATTTACCAAAAGCGATATACTTTGACATAAGTTACAGCTATAAACTGTAAATTGTGAAATTGTATAAATACAGCAACAGTATAATATACTTAGTAGGTCGTGTTAGATTTTTGTTGTTGTATTCCCAGAGATTGAAACCATGGATGAACCATGAACCTTTAAACATTATTTCGCAAAAATATTTACTTTTAGTTCTTTGCTAATTTTTATGAATATTTGTTAAGAACAGAGTATGAAAATATTTTTTAATATACACCTGTATATCTATTAATTTTGTATGAATCAATACGAGATTTAATAGTTTAAAATTGTTTATGTTTTGAAATAATTTGAAAAATAACACTAGCTGCCATTATGTTTTAGGTGAGACGTCTCTCTTTTAGTAAATAAAATAAGCATTAATACTTAGTAGTCTATCGTAGTCTATCGTAGTTAACTACTTAGTAGCTATCGTGGCTATCGTCGCGTGTTTTTCTTACTACGTTACGCTGTCATGTCACTGGATATCATGATGGCTAGCGTTTAACACGACGCTATAAAAATTAAATAAATAAGAAACGGCTCTTATTGGTTATTTAGCGATTATATTTGTAGTGTAGGTAGGCGCATATTGTTACTATCCGATATGTGGGTAGCGTACGAGGCCAGTCTGTAGCCGACAATTAAACGTGTAATATGTGTTCCGTGCTTTCATTATTCAATAAAAATACAGGATATTTTGGCGACGATTAGTAATTCACGCGTGGTGATATTGTATTAGCATAAATTGTGTTGAATACAAATAGCGAATCACGGGAACACGATGTTTGGCGGCAGTCTCACGTTCGACCACCGTGCACAGGAGTGGAGTATTTTTAAAAGTCGTTTTCATCAGTATTGTGTGGCGAATGACATCACCAATGAAACTGACAAGAGTGGAGTTAAGCGGCGAGCTATTCTGCTCACTGCCTTGGTGGAAGATACCTACCGCGTTGCAAGAGATTTGGTTTTCCCTGTTGATTTGGAAGATTTCGAGTTGCACGCGCTAATTGAGAAGTTCAACAACCATTTTCTATCAAAGAAAAGTACTTTCGCCGAGAGATACAAGTTCTACAAGGCGGAGCAGCGGTCTGGGGAAGATTTAGCCGAATGGGCGGCGCGAGTGCGCGGTATAGCACAGCATTGCGGATTTGGAACGGAACTCGAAACTGCATTGCGAGATCGTTTTGTTCTCGGCTTGGAGAACATTAAAGAAAAGGAGAAGTTATTTGCTGAAAACATCAACAATTTAACATTTAACAAAGCATTGGAGCTAGCCCAAAGTGTGCGGTGCGCGCGGCTCGCTTTGCATAGTTCGATCGTCGAGCGGGAGGAAGCGGCGTCAGCGCAAGCTGTGTACGCGGTGCGCGCGCGCGCACCTGGAGCGGGCGCCTCACAGTCGTCGGTTAAGAGTTGTGTTGTGTGCGGTTACAAAAATCATACAAAAGATCAGTGTCGATTTGCCAATTTTACGTGTCGTAAATGTAACAAATTAGGACATTTGAGTCGTATATGTAAAGTAAATGTGAGAAACAGGAACCGTTTGACCACGGACGACGACACTTCTAAAGGTATTCGTATTAATGAATTGTTTAATATTAAAAGCGTTAACGGGGCACCAATGGAACAAATGATTTCGATAGGTAACAGTAAAATTTTATGCGAGATTGATAGCGGTAGTCAAACAGCGTCAAAGCGACAGGCGGAAAATAGTGTCAAAACCATTAAAAGAGCTGTAAAAATTATACTCAAGGGGAATGCTAGTCAGAATATGTTGTTGAAAAAATTAAATAATTTTTTATTTCAATATAGGAATTCGGTGCATTGTACAACGGGGTTTTCGCCTGCTCAGTTGTTGATTGGACGCCCGTTGCGCTGTCGTTTCGATTTGTTGCGGGTTGGAGATTCCACAAATGACGACTTACAACATGAATCCTTGTCGTCTAGGGCAAAACGAAATGTTGTTTCTCAACAGATCTCGCAGCGTAATCGATATGGCGGGTGCAGGAGAACAGGTCAGATTGTTTTAATTAAACACTATTACAATAACGGAACGAAACACATGTGGAAAAAAGGCATAGTAAAACAAAAAAATTGGCACTAGAATGTACTTAGTTTTTGTACCGGATTTAAAAATTAATGTTAGGAAACATCTAGATCAATTGGTGGCATACAGAGGGTCGGATGTTGCAGTTGATCTCGAGGATATTGTAAGTGTGCACTCATCTCAGAACGTCCTCGACAATAGCACACCACCGCTACAAGATTCGAATACAGCCGCTGAGTGTGAAACTTCTGTTTGTTCGTCAAGTAATAATTTTAATGACAATAATTCTTCTCTATCTGAATCTTTAACCACTCCGCCAGCCGAGACGGAGGTAGAACCAGAGTCTGCGCAAACAGAAGCCACTGAATCGGGGGTTTTGGAGAGGAGTGCACAGTCTGTAGAGGAGGAGGGTAGTTCCGAATTTTCGGACGAACCTTTTGAGGCGGAGCGACCTGTTCCTCCGCCTGCACGTAGCACGAGAAATAAGAATCCGCGTTACAAGTAGTTTAAGCTCGTCCTTATTGTGTATTTGTATAAGGTTTTAATTGTTACTGTGTTTTATTATGTCAACATGCTAGTGGTGGAGGGATGTAGTGTAGGTAGGCGCATATTGTCACTATCCGATATGTGGGTAGCGTACGAGGCCAGTCTGTAGCCTACAATTAAACGTGTAACATGTGGTCCGTGCTTTCATTATTCAATATCCCTAAAATACAGGATAACATTATATGTAATTAACAGCAATGATTTTACTCATGCTTCTGAATTAAGAAGTACTTTTGAGCATCAAACTTCTACAAGCAAGTTTGATATAGCTTGTCTGTTAGCGTTTGGCTATATCTGCGAGTTTCATGTTAATTTTGGCCATTAAAATATGTGAAGGAAATACCCGCTATTTATAATTCCAGTATAACTATAGGCGGTAGTACATACAGATTACAAAAAATAATGACAATTTGCGTACAGCACTAGACTTTAAAGTTAGACGTAACTTTCACAGTAACATACAGAGATTTGATTTAAATTTCAATAACTTCGCTAATTTAAATGCTGCTTTATATATGAGTGACGAAAAATGAAAATTTATTGGTCGCTGTATGTAAACAATAGATAGATAGATAAGTTATCATATCATTGAGACTAATTTAACTTGATAATGGATAGATCAATATCAATGATAAAAATGTATTAATTACCTCAAGTAAAGTTAATTATAATTGTAATGTAATGGCTTATCGTGCATTCATGTCTATTATCCCTTGCCTTTATTTAGAGATAGGAATTTTTAAACAAACAATTTTATTTACTGCATCGTTATTCTATAAAGGTTTAACTTAATATTAGGCGCTTGGAGAGGTAATCATTAGAGTTTGTTCAATAAGTGACACTATCGGACGCGGCAGGTTGCACGTCCAATCAACCTCGTTAGATGGAGTGTTCGAATCCTGCGCGGCCCCAACATCCACCACGTGTACTTGCACTTATAGGACTTATACAGAACACTGTGTGAGATTTGGTCCTAAACATTGTTTTCAAACTTTGGTTACCTTAATTATGGGAGTCCTTAGATTTTAGCAAGCGATAGCCGTTGCAAGCTATCCGATGCGACGGATGGCACGTCCCTACGAGTCTCGTCAGCTATAATGCAGAGACCTCTTGTGCGGCTCCGATATTCACTATGTTAGAGGACTCGCACACCGACCCAAGGTATATGAAATTCGGCCTTATATATTATAGTCACGGTTTGTTTACCTTAGTAATAGGTGCTTCTAGAGGTAATCCTTGGAGTTTAGCGAGCGACGTCCGTCGCAGGCCATCCGATGCGACGGAGCGGACGTCCAACGAGCCTCGTCGGATAGAGTGCAGGGACCCTCGCGCGGCCCCGACATCAACCGCATTGTAGGGCTCGCACACGAATACTAAGTGAGATGCGGTCCTATTGGGTGGAATTATAGGGCTATTTAATTATCAGTGGTGTGCATCTCATATAAGCAGGCAAGCAAAGCTTCCCATTTACTCATTACTTTTCAAAGCCTATGTTAACATTGACCAATCGTAGTAATCGCTAGTGTTGTTATTACTGCTGACAATTCCCCGTCTATATAGGGAGAGGTTACTTTATGGCGTTTAATACAACAATATCTATCTATATATATATATATATATATACCTGAATATTGCCACTACTGTTTATTTACTTTCAAAACCAATGCATGCCCTTCGCTATTACCCATCTACTATTTCAATGAGAATGTTTTGTGTGGGGTATCGGTTGCGTGTGGCATTGTTAAAACTTCGTTGTTTTTAGTTATGACTTTAAAAATGCTTCCAAATGCTTCTGTTCCAGTAAACACGTTGAAGTCTACTGGTCCTTAGCTACTGGTACACTGTGACATTCAATATTTTAAATGTTTAGATAGATCTAGTCATACCTGCCCAAAGCAATAGCTGCGCCTCGGCATGGCAGCATTAACGGATCGGGCGCTGTTCTCCGTCGCAACGAGACCTGCGCTTCCCAATCTCTCGCCCCGCTTGACGCCAGTCTTAGAGCTTCACCGCCAGCAGCATCCGTTAACGGCCGTGGACCTTCTTCTGTGCGCCATCCGACAACCCGACACCAGGATTTGTTGGTGAGCTGCAATGAGGTTGTAAGAAAATTTCATTTTTGTATTAACCACAACCTCAACCAGTTTTTTGTGAAACCTCATTTGGACTTGTTGTTAAAGAAGTCAGCAATATGGATACTAAAGTCTTGACAACTGCCGCGCGCCACTTAATGGGACTTGTGTCTGATTAGTTGATTACGCTTGTGTTACTGTAAAATTTCTGTAATTTTTTTTTTTTCATTTTATGAAAAAACTTGGAAAAACTTTCATTACAAGATAAAATTGTAATATAAAAATTGTACTTAAAAAATAATAGACTTCAAAAACGCTACGAACATTGTAAATGGAACAAAATAACTTTAGTTTAACTTTAGTTTTTAGTTTTGATTTAATCCCAAAAAAATTTCTTTTTTCTAGAACGATTTTATATATTTTAAATAAGTCAACGTGTTTCAAGTTATGCATAATTTCAGTGACAAGTTATCTATGAGGTTACTGACGAGTATCCTTTGCTGGTCGTCAGTGACAGCCACCAGGTCGCGGCAGCGGTCGGCGGCCGCAGCGAGGGCGGCAACTGCGGCAATCTGCGCCCGCGTACTTGTCGCTGCTGCCCGTGCTTGTAGCACTTCGGCGCACCACGCTGTCACGCCTACGGTTTCTACCATCACCTGCAACAAAACTGTGGTGTAAAAACCTACACATGAGTGCACAAATCAACCTTCCACCTTCTCATGGTGGAGGGTTGCCCTCTTCGAGCATCGTTTTTACCATGTTACTTACTTCTAAATTCCTAAGAACCCCTAATGCTCTGGTCGCTAATGCAAACCTCTGAAAAAGGACTCTGCGATTCTATTATTCCAACGATTTTTGTTTCTAAATTTTAGATTAGTTCCAAACGTCAAATGCCTGCACTTTGACTCTTTTGCTATCTATCGTTTGATCCGTGAGGACGCTTACTGCACTACGCTAGAGCCTTCTGTATCAATATAATTTATTAATATTCGATTATTGTATATATTATGTCACAGCTGGTGAAGTGCTTCTTTGAGCATGGGTCGCTGCAATAGTGTTGTATCGTTATATGTATATAGGTCATTTTTATGTACGTTTATTAATAAATTCCTGAATAGAATGGTTATTTATAGAGAGAGACGTTTCCAGAGACTTGCTGGTATTATTTACAGAGAAGCCCCACCATCCCGGCTGACGTCGCGGCGCGCCTGCCCATTTACAATGTTTTTGTTACGTCGATCAACGCCAAAGTCAAATACAGTAGTAAAACCAGATTTTTCAAATCAATAAAGATTTTTTTTCTGAATGGCTAAATTCTTATGGCCCTAATGGCCTTTAAAGAGTCACCGGACATACCTATATAATTTAGCGCAGAAGGCGTTCAGCTAGGAGCAAAAAAACATTAAAGAAGCGATCAGACTTACATATGGCTCAAATTAAATTAAGAAGGAATCATGTCTACAAGTATTTTTTGATTGGTTTTTCTTAAAAAGATTATGATCAATTTTGGCCGTGTAGTGTCGTATGGTTTGAGAATATCGTCATCCTATCTCTTCCCGTGGGTGTCGTTAAAGGGCGACTAAGGGATAACAAAGCCGCTGCCACAAGCCCTGACGAACTACACACCACCCCTAAAAGAGTGGATTCGCCAACCAGCGTTGACGGGCTTGGCCAGTATGACGTGTTAAGACCAAACATCTTTCACGTATAAGACAATGTGTACGAGGAGGCAAATGTCCAGCAGTGAACGATAAAAGGGTGACAGTAGTTGTCAATTAATTCAGTGAATACTTGACACAACCCATCACTTTTATATATCTAAGAAGGGTGTTTAAATTCATCCGCTTTTATTAAGCTGAAAAGTTATACTGGAACGCTCCTTAACATAAATAAATTCTAGACCTAAAAGGATTCTAACATAGATTTCTACTACTGATTTGTGGAAATACCTAAGTAATAAAAAAAAGATAAAAGAAAAGCACTAAAGTCGGGCACTAAAGTAACATAAGTCGCGATCGTAAAAAAATCTACATGTTAGTAAAAAGCGGTTTATTTTTTACTTTTAGTACGTGAATGCGCGCGCGGCAAGTTTAAAAATACAAAATGGAATGCTGGATAAGTAGGTGTGGTTGTCCCTGCTTGCCTATCTTAACCCTATAAAGAAGTTATAAAAAATAGGCAGCACCTATCTGGATACGGGATAGGATGCAGGCTAAGCTTCAAGCGAGAGCGTATGATGCGACGCGCTGATGGCCACGTCGGCGACTGGAGACGGAGGCTGCAGCTCAAAGACCACCAGGAAACACAAGCACGCACTATACACACATTCACTGACGCACTACGACGACTGCCCGGGCGCGAATTAACCAGCCACTGTTATTATTGGAGCGGGGTGAGGGAGGAAAGGGTACTGCAACGGTCAATGCAAACGGCTAAACCATCTGCCCAGCTTGAAAGACCTAAGGATGATTCAAACAAACTTGATAGGCAAGCAAAGACAAAATGAATACGTATTCTTTGCTATACATATACCTACATATGTGGTGATAAATTGTGAAATGTATGCGTGAAAAATAACATTTGCGGAAATGTGACTTCCTAATGCGGAATTGCGAGCGAAGTATTCAATGCGGGAGAAGTTAAATGCGGTAATAAAAGCGAATAGTATTTAAACAATAGTTAAAGCCAAAAGCAAAATAGCGGAAGTAAAATCTTACAAACTGATTTAGTGGACTGCGTAGAAAGGGGCAGACCTTTACAACACGTCTTCTATAAACACCCGATTTAGTGCGGAAATGTAACTTTTACAATTCCTAGCGGCCAAACCAAAGGAGCGTTGCTATCCAATTTTATCAATACAACAGTGCCCCTACGGACTCCCTCGCCGGGCTTAACCCATTTTTGTCGGGCTTGAAGTGTATTGAGGTATTCTACCTTCCATCTTCGCTTAGACGATTGAACGAGATGATCAACAATATGCTTCCTATGAATTGACACCCTCATTGGAAAGGTCTTCCACGGGAAGATTTAGGTGGAGTTAAAGTCAAGAAATGAGTGGGAGTTAATGCGAGAGGCTCTTAAGGGTCAGAGCTTAAAGTTGAAAGCGGACGCGAGTTTAAAATAAACTCGATTTGTGCGAGAACTGTGCCTATAAAATTTGTCCCACATTCGGAATACATTATTCCGATAGGACCGCGGTGGGATATAGTGTTTCAGTGCATTAAGAAACGAATAGGTACTCAAGTCCGACGTAAGTTCAATGTGACCTTCCTTACTAAGCACACGAATATGCAAACATGTTTTGACGTTAACACTACGACGTCCCTCCGGTATAATGAAAATCCGTACTAGTGTGGAAAAACGCCTTAGCTTCCTGGACACGACATGCGGGTAAGTGGGCCATCATTAGGAACTCGACTTTAGGACGAGTTCGAAAGCATATGCATTGTTGCTCGCGTTTACGCACTATATTACGTGCAGGTAAAATCCAAAATCGCTGACATAATAACGACATTGGTAACCGTAGTCCCGCATGTAAATATTTACGGTGATAATAAGATTGACAACGTGGTCACGCGGAGGAAGTAGAAGCGGGTGACGGCTCTCGAAAGACAAACCCGTATGGACAGACGTCCACCGACGCGAAAAACACCAGCAAGAAGAAATGCGTTAAGTTTAAGAAATGCGGGTGATAATCTTTACCAGATTGCGAAAGTCGAAATTCAATAGAGAAATGAACTAATTGCAAATCTCTAATGACAGCTAATTCTGCGATTTGCAAATGCAAAATATCATTTTTTTAGGTATTTTTAGATCAAGCGAAAAATGAAAATTAAGGTTCTTAACAATTTTGGCTACGAGAATATGCGAAGCGCGAGTGAATAATGAAGCGGACGTTCTAGCGGTGCAGTAGTAGTCGTCATCACCTTTAATTTCCGGCATATCACTTACGATATGTGGGTCAAATGGATGAACAGGGCACTGATTGAAAGGTAAGTGAGCGAAAGAGGGTCCTTGAAACCATAATGGATGATCGATAAGTCGAGTGCGAGTCAAACCTCGGGACAAGCAGCCGGCAGGATTCCCTTTGCCGGCTATATGACGAAAATACTGAGGATTAAGATAATCCTGTATCTTACTAACCCTATTTGCTATAAAAGTCTGCCAGCGTGAAGGAAGCGAATGAACCTATGCTAAAGCCACTGTACTGTCCGAAAACGCGCGAATATTATTAATTTCACAACGTTTCGAGTAAGTATCAATGACAATACGCATTAATTATCTATTTAAACGGGTCTTAATGCGCATGTTTACCTTATTTATTTCACTCGACGTTTCGGTTGGGTTGCACCAACCTATTGAGTCTGCTCGTGACCATGGTGGGTGCAACCCAACCGAAACGTCGAGTAAAATAAATAATGAATATGTATTTTGACATACCGGCAGAAGTACGTTATAAAGTAAGCTAAGACCGTACAAAATCATACGTCATAAAGTACATAGAAAAATGCTTAAAATTACAGAATAACAGAATATAGGAATAGAAAGACAATGTGAACGTAGGTTGCCTAATATAGTAAACAGGTCAGTTGCTATATAAAAAATATATAGCTATATAAATCTTAGACTTAAAAATAATTAAATTACGATATCGGCGAGTAAACAGATATCGAACCTCTTAAGTAAATTTGAGAACAACTTAACCAATGTAAAAGCGGTTTTTAACTTATTGTAAGGAATAACATAGGAAAGCAACAAACAAAATCAAACGTAAAATACATAATATATACACTGGATCGAAATATCAGTCACTGTATCACAACTGATTGTACTTCGTAACAGCACAATAATGATGTCGTCGAAGTAAGCAAATGCTTTAAAAACATTTTATACCAAAAATAACGAACGTTGGTTCACCCGTAAATGAAATTTAACTCTTTCATTAATGCGAGTGAGTATAATTATAAAATTTCTGCTATATTTTTTTTATGCTAAGAGCTCTTCGGACCTGCGAATAATTTACAATTAAATATACCATTTGTGAAATTATATTTCAATCACAATTAATGACACAGAAGAAATTCTTCCATAAGATAGATTACATAACCTGCGATCCATAATAAGATAATGCTTTAACTGAAAAGGAAGTGATATGTATAGTCGCAGATGTACATCTACGTTAAATATTAGGGGTTAAAGTATGAAATTGCCGATTTGTACTGAAAGATTAAAACTCGTTTTTTTCTAAAATGTAACATATTTATTTAATCAAAATATTTACCCTCATTATCTATACATTGTTGCCATCTAATCGGAAGTTCATTTATGCCTTTGCGATAGAACTCTGGGGATATAGATTCGACAAACTGTGTGAAAGCATTTTGTACTGCTTCTTGGGAAGAAAATTTTTTACCACGTAGAAAATTGTCCAAATCACGAAAAAAATGGTAGTCCGTTGGAGCAAGGTCTGGCGAGTACGGAGGATGACGTATGGTTTCTAACTGCAGCTCCTGTAGAGTTACAACGGTTTCTCGTGCAGTGTGAGGTTTTGCGTTATCATGGAGCAATAATGGTGAAGATCGATTCACGAGTCGGGGCTGTTTTACTGCTAGTTTCGCCATCATTGTTCGAAGTTCGGCACAGTAAACATCTGCTGTTATTGCTTGACCAGACCTGAGAAAGCTATAGTGAATAACACCATGAATAGACGACCAAACAGTTACCATTACCTTTTTATTGGTAAGCTTTGCCTTAGGGCACTGTTGCGGCGTTTGACTTGGGGTCAGCCATTGCATTTTTCGCTTTCGGTTATCGTAAAGAATCCACTTTTCGTCACATGTCACAATTCGATCCAATATTCCTTCATTTCTGTACCGATTCAACAAGGCAACGCAAGTTTCAACACGCGTTTCTTTCTGCAGATCAGTCAAATCACGAGGCACCCATTTTTCATATTTTTTTATCTTATTGATTTGATGCAAATGAGTCAATATTGTAGGTAAGGTAACGTTAAACCATGCCGCTAATTCCTGGGTAGTTTGACTCGGATCGGCTTCCACCATCTCCTTCAATTCAGCGTTATTCACCTGTGTGGGCGGTCTTCCACGTGGTTCGTTCTTCAAGTCGAAGTTTCCATTACGAAAGCGTTTAAACCAAAAACGCACGGTTCGTTCATTAGCAGTCTCCTCTCCAAACGCAGCATTGATATTGCAAGCCGTTTCTGCGGCGTTAGTTCCGCGTCGGAACTCGTATTCAAAGATTACTCGGATTTTCGAAGTATCCATCTTTCCCGTCTAAGCTGAATAAAAAAAACAATTCAAAGTCCAAAATCGAATATTGCACATTTTTTAAAACAAGAAACTCATAGGTATCATGTGAAAAAAGTTTTACTCGAAAATCTCTCACCATGAAGGTTTTATGTCAATTCAAAGTATCTATTACTATAAAACGGCAATTTCATACTTTAACCCCTATTAATAACCACAATGAATCGAAGTAATTACGGAACATCTACCGTCCTCAGGGACATTTCCCTGACGGTGTGCAACTGTTATCGACACTCATTGTGCGCTTGGTTATTGTTTGAGAACTGCTGGATATTTTCCTTCACATTATGAATATACATGTCATATAGACATATCTGGAACAATGAGACTCAGATGGAGTCGAATGGACGACCAGCTAATTGAGGACATACCACACTCAATCATACTGACTTCAGATGATTTTCCACTAGGGGTTTAATTCAGTTGTCTTAGGTATTTAGCTTTAAAAGCAAAATTTTTAGTAAGAATTAATGGTTGTTCATTACTGAAGTACATAATTTTAGTTAAAACAATGATTCTAAATGAAAAGTGGCACAAAATACCATTAAACTTTTTTACAAACAAAAACATTTCTATCGCAAAGTATTGACAAAACTTTCATGTACTTTAAAGCCATATCACAATCACATAAAAGTAAGTTACTTATAGCCAGTCGACAAAAATATATTGCAATAAGTGTGTAAATAAATGATAGTGTTTACATAGCTGCAAGTGCAGTTTGCAAATGGTCAATTTTGCTGTCAACATAATCATAGATGGTTCTACAGTGGTATTTTTTTTAAAAGTGAAACGTATGGTATCAGCATTTTTTTATAATTCATAATTATTATTTGCTTAAATATATTATGCTGTGAAATTAATTTCATTACTCACCTATCGCTCTCCTAGGTTTGCTGGTAGAAATCTCCTAAGGAGATAATTACGCCAGTTGTATGTACTTTCTTTTGTAATTATTTTTATCATTTGTGTGTACAATAAAGTATATAAACAATAGTATATAAAAACAGTTAAATTTAAAATTATAAAAGTTATATTAATGACTATAAAACTAGTCTTTAATATACCTAATTTCACTCTGTAATTTAACAGCTTTGTCCGTTCCCATTTAAACTCAATTGGCATATTGGCATTGATTCAGCGCTTGCCGTGATTTGGCTTCATCTATAGGCGAGTTGGTTATTGAAATTCCTTTACAGGAATTCTGTAGTTCAATAACATTTATTCGCTTGTTACTTCGTTTTAAATTTCATTTAATGTTCTATTAATCTCGATTATTTAAATCAGTATTTAATAATCTATATTCTATAAACATCAATAGGTACTTGACGCAGTGAATAAATCAACGTGGTTTTCCTTTAGTGTCGTTTGTTTGCTCCAATTCCTTTTAAAAAGAAGCGTTACAACAGTGACATTTTGTAATTTAATAACATTTTTTTAACTGGTTTCGATCATTCTTAACTGTATTTGACGGGGCTGTTTAAAATCGTCTCACATCACTAATTCACCACCACTGGATCATTATTTATTAACATCCGGGAATACGGGAATCAATACGGGAATATAACGTCTCACTACACCACATAAGCCATGAAGGAATTTCAGCCCAACATAGCCTGGCGGACCGCCTACAGCAATTTAGATAGATGAATATTAAATTCTATATACTGAGCTATATCCTATATTCCTATATTCTATATCCCTGAGCTAGTTTTTCTTCTATAATTTTCACGAAGTTTCCCTTCAACACTGGGTTAGTGATCAATTAAAAATCCGTGCTGATTATGTAGAAATTAGTGGCATGAAGTAGTATTAGAGTCTCCTAACCTCATGTATGTGAAACTAGACGAGTTTGTTTTAGCGAATCGTATTGATATAGGAGGTATATGAATTACATTACATGACATAAATGCGTATGTTGCATTTTGTAAAAGTCCCTATTTCCTGAACTGGATAGATCATGAAGATTATATGCTTTGATGCAATAAACGGAATAAAAGTAAAAAACCATTTTCCATTCCATTTTCCATTGTTCCATTGGGAAAATGTTAGATAATCTCGCAACAATATTATAATATGACTCGTATCACGTATAGTAGTACCTTAACAATAGGATCCTCTCGTAAACCCTTGGGAGAAGTAAAGAAGACTTCATTATAATTATATTTGATACTCGGGAGAGTCGCGCGGGGACGCCTGCGCGGCTCTCCCGAGTATTAAGTTATTAACTTGCTCTGTTTTACGGAACTGCTGTTATTTAGCTAATAATATAACAAGATTAAAGCTGCTTTACTACGAGTAGGAAAGTGTTCTAATGGGTAATATTAACGAGCACTTAAAGTTTCTGCTATGTTATATACTTACTTGAGGTTGAGATAAATAAACGCTGTTTAGACCTTATCTTAGAGCCGGATTAAAAGACGTTTCTTAGCCTTCACGTTCTGAGTAGTTGGAAACGAATCTGTACAGACTGTACAGGTTAGACAAATACGATGCGGATTGCGGACTAGACATAAGAAGTTGGAATGGATAAGTTCAATAGATTTGGACCTAGCTGAGTTTTCGTATTTAAATAAAAATATACGCTAAGATATCGAGTAAGACGAAGAGAAAATTTAAAATCCATTACAAAATGACCGAAATATCACACTCTGCTCGATCAACATTCAAGTTTGAGAGACTATAAACTTAGTCATTTTAAAGGATATCTGAAAAAAAATTAACGAAATGTTTGTAATTTTTCAAACCTTATTTTAGGTAAGAAATAATAAATAGTAAACTTCTTCATTGTCTATTTTTCGGGGCCTTAAACAAAGCGAGTGGTTACAACTCTATTCAAATCGCATGCGTTACTTAAAAAGGCACTTATGTCTAAGACAGAAAATAGGGAAAAATAATCTGCACATTCGTTAAAAAAATCTAAACATCTGTATTTCTTTCGGATTCATTGATTTTTAGAATATTCCTATAGAATATTGCAAAAATTAAAATGATTATATTAAACGTCCTAAAGAACAAAATAATCCCTAAAGACAAGGACATGACGAAGATAAAGTACGTCAGTCATCATAATTTTAGCAAAAAAAGTACTAGAGGTCTGTGCCATAGCGCCCGCCTGATAAAGCTCTGTGTAAGTTACCGAATAAATATATAGGGCTGAATAATGATGGATATAAATCTTTGACTCACCCGGTTGAAGCCAGCTTCTAGATAAGGGAGGACGGCGAAATCGTCTTTCAGATATGCACTGGAACAAAGACAAAGAAAATTTTATTGCAACATATTTTTTTATTAAAATTTAATTTATATTTATTTAATTACTTAATTTACATTAATTGTATTTATTATAATTAAAATAGATAAGTTACCAACTTAAAAAATATCTGGTAATTAAATAACATTTCCTTTAATTGTCTAAGTATGTTTTTATTAAGATTGTACAATATATAATCCAGAACAGTTAGAATGGACATTTAGCATTTCCTGTATTTATAGGTACACAAATTAGGTATTTTTCAAAAACAAATTAAACACTTCAAAACAGGCTTATTTGTTGTCACTGATACTTGCCGTCTTTATAAAGAGCTTTTTATTATTTTAAGAAAACGTTTCGTGATGTCACCAACTTTAACAACTTAAACTTTGTAGAATTTAATAATAATCTACATACAAACTTTTGATATTACATGTCTCCTTTGTTCATTTATGAAACAAACCACACTAAACCAAACCAAGGACAAGAAGAAAGTTATAATTACAACTATGAATTTCAGTGGGTCTGCGTACTCTAATTTACAATTATTATAACATTTTTACTTGGATTTCATAAATGCCATAAATTTGGTGCGATTATTTGTGAACGTCATCTTGGAAAATTTAATTTGGCGAATACACGTAATCTTGCATCAATTCCTGTCAGCGACATTCTATAATTGAATGAAACAAAATTCATCCTTAAAGTTTTACTTAGTACAAGTTTAGTAAAATAAAAAATAAATTCATGGTAGCCAGCTTGGGTAGACAGCATGGCCAGCATGGTAGACATTTGGAAAATTCACAGCAAAAACTGTCGAAAATTTAAATGAAAATGTCGACGTTCATTTCATAAGTCGTTGACGAAAACTTAAAAAAAAAAACATGCATATTGTGCTGTCACCGTTTAAAATCTTGCTTAATTAAAAATACATATTCGGTTTTACTGAGCAGTGAAATAAAAGAAAAGGGCGAACTCGTTAAAAATGTCCATAGAAAGAAAGTCTACACTCGTATCTTTTATACATATTAACTAAAGTTTGCAGTTCGGACATTATTATAACATTAAATTAAATATTACTTTAACGTTATTAGCTATTTACACAAATGTATTTAAGTCAAATTAAAGTAATGCTGTTTATTTTGCGAATCTGTCCTTTAGCAAACGAAGCGTGTTCATGTCGTGGCGTGTTTTGAAAAACAAAGCAAAATATCGATCAACAGATATTCGAAACGTTTACAAATCCCGTTGCAGATCGTTATCAGCTTATTCAATAAGCGGAGAGGTAGTGGAAACCGCAAAAACTACGTTTTAGTATCTACAATCTTATTTTTTCAGTTTACATCTTGTGTTATGTAAGTTATAACATCTTGTGTTAACAATTTGAAAAATAAACTTATAATTATAATTATATAAGGTATATTTAGTTAATTTATCTTTTATTCGGGGTATAGTTAGACAAAAACAACACAATCTACGTTAAGTCTAATCAGATATTTTTTTGTAAAAAGGAATCTCATATGTAAGGCCGCAAATATAAATTATCTGTTAGGACATATATCTATTAAACATCTATTTAAACAAGATAACATTTCAAAGTGATGTTCGATTGTTTCCAGACAATGTTATCTCGTTTCATTGTATTATAATTCTAGGAAGAAGCAGGACGAACGCGACCGAAATACGAGTATCCAATGGTACACCTATGTTGTACAGAAGACGGCACCGTTTGCGAAACATTAGTAAATTTTGATAGGTCGATATAAGGGCGGAAGTGGGACAAAAACATTACTGTTGGATGTGCTTTCCTCCATAGAAAACATGCCCGGTTAGGACAGAGGGGTGGTCGTTAGTTACTCTGTCAAGATAAAATCATGTCGTGAACCGCCAGGGTTGTTACAATTGTATTCTATCTACAATATACGTCGCCTACATCCGTCACTTAGAAAATTTATTTTAAATATCTGTAGGTATGTTATTTTATATATCAACTAATCTTTTATCTGTAAAATATAAAAATCATACGTTATTGAATTACGCATGTGGTGTACCTACGTATTATGTGCGCCATGAAAACGCAGGCACTGTATAAAATTTACTACTTTGTGTTTCAACTAATACCTACCTATCTAATTTTCATTAAAAACAACAATATCACTGTTTCAAATGACATCGTTTTTTAACATTTTCATTGGTTGCTTTGTCAGCTTAATAGCTCTATTATTAGCTAGCTTATTAGTCTATTGGCTGAGACAGAATTCAATTCCAGCAAGTTAATTTTAACCGTAGATTTTTTAACAATGTGTAGAATTAATAACGTTTTAAAACGAATACCTATATCAATGTTTAGAAATCAATGATAACATGTAATAATAATAATTTTCACTCAGTGCTTTATTGTGTACCCCTATTAGCTAACTGTACCTTCATGACAAAACACTTCGTAGGATGTTTTTGAGTTAAGATTTCAATTTAGCTTATTGTAAACATATAGCGGATGTCCATGGGCGACAGTATCCACTTACCACCAGGTGGACTGTGTGCTCATCAGTCACCTACTTTCTATGAAAAAGTAAAAAGTCGTCTCACTCTTATCACAAAGTAATCTTTGTAAGAATGCCCGCTCGTTTATTGTTTAAGGACCTATCTAGCTGGTGTTGTTTGTGTCAGATATTAGGTTACATAACAACTCAATACCGAGTATCGAGATCCAATAACGTCGTGTGTAATAAAAAAAGCTATAGTGTGTCAGTTACAATTATCCGATTGAATTGCAGTGTTATTAACTGTTGGTGTTTCGTTACCTGGAAGCCTTATTTACTACTTGCTCTGAAAGTTTATTTTTTCTACTTATATTTTTTATTATAAGCAAATATTATACAACATGAAATAAACCAACACTGTATTGTACGGATCATGTACATTCCTAGGTTTCTAAAAAGCAGATAGATGTCTATAACACATCACAATAATTCAAATACAGGCAATAAAAATACGAATATAATTTGATCGAATATAAATGTATTCACATAATAAAGTAAGATTATTTACCTTGTTACCGGGTTTCTTAAGTAGTTTTTAAAGTAATAACAATGAAATATTAAATTAGATAATGAAATAACTTAAGGATAACTGTAATCAGTCCCTTTATTATCCACTGAGTATGCTGGACATGGGCTTCCTCATGCACATTGTCTTGTGCATGAGGGATGTACGTGGGTGACTAGGTAAATTTTGAGATACAAAAGAAATATTTGTGTTACAACACATTTTTTTATTAAAACTTCTCAAAATACTCTCCATTAGACTACAGCGACTCATTTGTCTAACCCAAGATTTAAAGCACTGGCGATACTCTTCTTTAGCGAGATCCACAACAGCTGCCATAAAAGCATTCCGAGCGTCAGTCATCACGGCCGTCGAAAACAGTGCCACGGAATCCAAGCTTCACTTTTGAAAGTCGTATGGAGCTAAATAGGGCTATAAGGAGGGTGGCTCAATTCTTGGATCTCTGTGGTCTTCAAAAAATTGTGGGTAAGTTTTGTTTTGTGAGATGATGCATTGTCATGATACAAGAAAAGCCCTCTCAAACCTATTTTGAGCGTTTATGATTTAACACATCGAATACAGTTGGTAAACACACTTCACTGTACCATTGGGCATTAACAGTTTTTTGAGCATCTAAAGGAATTGTCGCTTAGTTAGTAAGTCATACTGATAGATCCAACTCTCATCTCCAGTAATAATATTAAATATATTCCGTCTCTCTCCATTTTAGAATGTTACAATCATTGCCCTGCACCGTATTACGCGAGCTTGTTTTTGTTCAGCAATCAGTGAATGAAGAATCCAGCGCGAACAAAGCTTCTTGAATTGAAGGTGTTGGTGTAAAATTTCATGAATGACCGGCGATAAATCTGAAGAGTCTTCTCTATCTGACTGTAGGTAGTTTTTAGGCCTTCGTGCAACATTTTTTCTACCGCCTCGATGTTTTTATTCGTTGCAGAAGTCGCAGGACGGCCACATCTCTCATCATATTTCAATAAAAATTTAAAAATTTTCCTTGTTTAAATTGAGTAAACCAACTAGAAATTGTTGCACGGGACGGTGTGATGTCCCCAAACGCTTAGTAATCTTTACACTCACTTCCACTCAAACTAGCTTTAAAATCGTATAGATCATTGCACGAAAATGTTCTCGTTCGAATTCCATTGTTGCAAAGAAATGCGCGCGGAAGCAATAAAACAGTGACAACATTTTTTTCGTTTTGACTAAATGGCTTTCGGAATTCGAATTTCAAAGAAATGATGTTTTAAAAACGGCGCGCTGGCCAAGCGAGTTGGCTAGTCCTGTCTCTTTGAGGAGGTGATGTAGTTCCTAGGGCTTGTGGTTAATGGTTTTCTTATGTCGTAGTCGCCTTTTACGACTACTGTTACTTAACTTAAATCCTTCATACAAGTAAAAGCGACTTATATTATGTAGTCAATAAGAACTATGACAATGCTCTAAAGTAAGTGTTAAGGTGAGGTTATTAATATATTTAATAAATAATCCACAATTTTCATTTAAATGATTTTATCGCTTGGATAACGAAGCGCATGCTTCGGTTCGTGTACTGCCAAATAATTCTTCAAATAATATCATAGTTAATCGCAAAAGTATTCGCAACTAATAGGTAACTGTCACTAATAGCTCAGGTTGCTGCCCACGGGGTATATGGTTGGAAGGCGGAAAACGAATAAGGAAATATAAATATGTAACCACTATATGTAGGTGTGTCCAAAGTTCCGAATCTGTCCCGAACTCTGAAATCAGGGATTCCGTTCATGTTTCTGTATATTTTATGAATGATATTTTTTTATTTATTGTTAAAAAGAAACCATTTTTTTGAGTTCTATTCTATTTTTTGCCAAATCTTTCATATAAATTTGTTAAATATTTATATTACTAAATACCTAACATTATATGTAGTGTGGGCCGGCTTTAGAACAGCCGGCAACTGATCTCCTCCCGCGGGTTGGTTGTCGTGAAAGGCGACTAAGGAATAACAAAGCCGCTGCCACAAGCGCTGTGGAACTACACCGTCTCTAAAGGAATGGACTCGCCAACCCGCTTAGCCGGCGTGGTATGTTAAAGCCACACATAAAGGTGATGGTTACGGTTACCTCAGAATAATGAGCAAAATCAATGTTTCAGGCTTCGAGAAATGTTCGGACACACCCTGTAAAAAAGAAAATACAGTAGGTAGGAATTACTTTCAATAAACCATAACCTTCAGATATGGTATGAATTTTATTATATGTAGTTTATGCCTTCGACGTAGTATGAATGAATTATAATGGATTATAATGAATTATACTGAATTATAATGAATACTGTATCATTACTATTATATTCATTATAATTACTTTCAATAAACCATAACCATAACTGATATGGTATGAATTTTATTATAGTTTATGCCTTCGACATTTTTTACGCAAAAATATACAAAACTGTTTTATTTCCCTTTCGTCATACACAAAATATTTTCTTGGAGCGACCACTTTACGTAGCAGTCAATAAAACTTATCTAGCATCGTAGCCGGGGAGCGGATGACATAGTATTTTATAAATACAAATAGAAGAGAGAAAAAACATTGTATTCTTTTACAAATATATTTTTTCCGTTGCCAAGTTTGGTATAAATAAACAGACCTTAATTGACTTAACCTCATACGAATAGCTGTTACAACTACAAGTAGAGTGTAATGAGAGTACCGACCGCCATTTGAGCTGATTGCTTGAATTCGATTTGGCACAAAGCAATCTCTTGTGAAAAAGGTAGTAAGCCACTGGCTGTGTTACGTGTGGTCTTTGTGTGGGAGTGATTACAAGGTCTTTCAGAGGGCTAAAGAGTTTCTTATCGATTAAGGCAAGGATTAAAGTTTCTCTATTATTTGGAAAATACTATGTAATGTATGTAATGTACTGAAATGTGTTTTCGGAAATCTTTTCGGAAATGTGTCCTTTGTTGTCTTATAAGAGCTTCAAGCTGTTCTATCACATACTATCATAATAATTAGTTCATTGAGGTAAATGTTAATTCATGTAACTCTTATAATACAATAATACAAGTATATAATTCTTACAACATTCTCTTGCTCTTGCGTTATGACAAAAACCTCGACAGTTTAAAAAAAGAAATGCTTAACAATCGTTCGTATATTGTTGTATACTATATTGAACTTAAACCCTTTCTCCAAATCCATTCCTATATCTCCAAAGGTAGGCAGCGTATCCTAAGCACGAGCCACCGTTTGTCATTTTGGACTAATGCTGACATGTATCGCGGATGTCTATGGGCGACAGTATTCATTTACCATCAGGTGGACTGTATGCTCGTCTGCCGCCGTAGTCCATAAAATAAAATTACTTTCTTTTAGATTTTTTGAAAAGTTTAAATCGTGGCTATTTTAGAACTACTCAACGCATTTGTTACGGACTTAATCAATATAGACAAAAAGTTTGCGTCAGTTTGTCTTGTATTTCGTTAAGATTAATTCACAATTTCGTTAATTCACAGTTAAGATCTGAATGTAGTTAAGATCTGATCTGAATGTAGTCTGAGGCTTGCTGATTAGCGTTAGTGTTATCGTTACCCTTACTGTATTATTAGTTTATGGTACAAATGAAGTGATTTTTTGCAGAAATTTCAAGACATGATCTCTGCATTAGGTGGTATTGTGTATTTTTTCACCTACTTCAAGAAGTCGCAATTGTTTATGTAGTATTAAAGATACTATTAGTAAATACATAATTAACAGTAACTAATTACATAATTAATAATTCCTCTTAATACAAAATATTAAACAGTCAAATGTATTATTATATGAACTGTTTATTCAAATGTATATAACCATTATCTGAGCAAAAGGAACTTCATGTCGGTATGGACTTATTACTTTAGTTAAGATTTAAAATTTCGCTGTTTCAATAGATCAAGGTTTTTAGAATTTTGTTTATTTGTTTGTCTATATGTTCGAGCATCACATAAAAACGAAAGTTCAGGGGGCAAGAAATTAAATGTAAAGAGATGTATTCAATTACGATAAATTTATTTTTAAACACTCAAAACTCTCGCTAATCCTTATTTATTTATCTATGAATAGATTCCGCGTGAGGAGTCGGAACAAGTAAATAATTTCAATCGCCAGAATATGAACGTTGTGCCCACGTCTGTTAATAATATGAAGTGGCAGTTGTGCTTCTGACCGGAACGTCAATATTGAATACGTATCTAAATGATTGTATAGCACATGTTCGCAACCTTTTGATATCTTATAGATAAAATTCAATTTCCGTCCGATGTCGTAGAATGTTATGGACATCGGGCGGAAAATATCGCTTTGTCCTTACATTTAGTAACATAAATGTTGTTTAGTGAAGTAAAGAAATGTAAGGCCATGTGCAAAGTAGATTTCATTCGATTAGCAAAAAATGACTTTCATTTTAGATTTTGAATTTACTCGTATTAAACAACACCTGTTCATAGAATGAAAAACAACTTTGAACAAATTATACAAGTGTTGCCATTATTTTTTGATTTTCCTAAAACTTATATGAAAACGTATTGGAACTAAAATCGTGAAGTTAATGAAATTACAGTAGATATATTAGAGTAGATATATTACCTAGCTATTATTGTAAATTTAAGTATTTTTCTTTCTTGTAATATTGTAAAAATATCTACATTATGCTATTTATTTAGGTAGATAAGTACATATAAAGATTTATTAAATATTTTTTCTCAAAATATTTTAATGAAAAACATTTCAAAGCCGTATAGAATAAACTAAACTTATCGATGGAAGGAAGAATAAAGAAATTACTTAATCAAAGAACGAAAAATAAAAAAACAAAATAAGTCTTCTTTGAATCGACACCTTTTAAAAAAGGTACCAATTCAAGGTGCATTCGTTTCAAAATCAACTAAGTTTCTTTTTTCTGGATATCCCGTAAAAAAATTAAAAAGGACAAAAAAAAATGTTTTATATTACTAAAAACCCCGCGAGTATTCTTTCCTCCTAAGGGAAATACTCCAAGTTGGTTTCACAGACTTTATCTACGGACAAAAATTCGGCGCTCTTAGAAAAAAAAATCAACTTGATAGCACTAAGCAAATAAAACTCGTGCGAAGAGTTACAAAAATAAAATAGAAATTACGTACTTCTTGGTATTGCATATTCGCCACAATGAACATTTGCTACCGAAAAAACATATTATGTAAATAATATATGTAAGTCGCAACTTCACAGCCTCTTTTTAATATGTAAACTCGCCTCCGGTATTTTTAAATCGTTTAGTTCAAAAAGTACACTAAACCTAAAGTAGTAAGTAAAGTAGACTCAAATAATTATTATTATACTCGTACTTTTGACAATAAAGAAATGTTGACTTATGTAATGAGAGCCTCCGATTTTGGTTGTCTTTTTTATTGCAAATTATACAAAAGAGCTAGGTTTTTTAGGTATTTAATTACTTGTGGCGAATATGCAAATATTTTTTTAGGTATTTAATTACTTGTGGCGAATATGCAAATATTTTTTTAGGTATTTAATTACTTGTGGCGAATATGCAAATATTTTTTTAGGTATTTAATTACTTATGGCGAATATGCAAATAATTTTTAAACTACTGATTATTTAGTATTCACTTAATATAATTATTATATGAACTTTAATAATATGTGATGAATCTTCATTGTATTGAATATGCAATATATATGCATATACATATATTATGTGGGTAAAGGTGTCAGAGACTAAAATATCTAAACATGAAAACGAAGTAAATGTATGAACCATATATTTGCGAATAAATAAACCAGCCCAAGTCCTTTGTGTCTTGGGTTCGAGGGCTTCCCATTGATTACTCCATTTAGGGCAAAGGGCAAATATACCGACACAATAGGGATCACGTAGAGTGTTGTATACCAAATTTTTTGTTAAACAACTTTGAGATTGAATGTGGAAATTGCGCATATTTCGTACAAACCCATTGTCAAGTTTAACTGAATCGCAGTATATTCTAATTTAATTCTGATTGGATTCCAGAATGTTTGCCAATTATTTTTTCCAGCAATTTTTACAAGCTACGATTAAATTTGGTATATTATATATGGCTATACTAATACTAACTACTAATACTAATATTTTAGATATAAATAGATAAGCAGTTTGAAAATATAATGTTTATTCGAAATGGTCTTGCTTTTATACGAGAACAATCTTTCAAACGTTGTGGCCAGTTTTCGATTGAAACACGTAACTTTTCCATGAGAAAATGGCAACTGCCATCATTAAGGATTGTTTTAGGGATTCAATATTATCATAGTGTTTAGTTAGAGCATGCCATGAAGATCTACAACTTTTGATTCAAAAACGTGCAGAAAATAGCGAAAATCTTTTTTAATACATTGTATTTACATTAAAAATATTGGTTTATATACAGTAAAATACGTTCTAGTTAATTATTTATTACATATTTATATATCATTTAACAAAATAGCTCAGGACGAGAGAATTTACTTATTATAATATAATTTTATATTAATTAGATTATTGGTTAAATATTATCAACGTATTGTAGGTTTAGCCGAATTTTTCCTACTTGTTAAACTAGTTAGATACATTCTATTTTATCAGTTAGCAGGTTGATAAAATGTTCTAGCAATTCATCAATCAATTCAGGAAGTACCCCAGGTACAAGGTTGCAAGTATCAACTATTCAGTAAACAAGATAACATTTTCCCTGTATCTACCACCCACACGTCTCTTTTATTATATATCTGTGTGAAAAGAGTTCCTGTAGAGGGACTACGTATTGTGTAACAACAACAATGGTGACCGTGATCATTTGATATTTGTTCATGTAGATACGCCAAATCGAAAAACGTACAAAACGCTTAATGTATTCGTTGCTTCCTCTAATAAATAAATTGATTAGAAAGAATTTATTAAAATAAAAGTAATAAATTAGAAAAATGTTTAGGCTCGAGATTATTTTATACCCAAGTGTTTCTAAATACTTAGATAGAAAAAACTTTTACACAGTATGCAGTGGCCCGGAGTCCGTGGTCCTGGACAAAGGCATTCCAACTCAGTGAGTTGAAACCTTTACTCCCAGCAAAAGCCATATCAGAGATATTTCGCGATGGGTTATTTCAATCAAGTGTAAAATTCTGACTAAGAATATTTGATAAAGTAATTAATTAATGATTAAAAATTCAATTTTAAGATATTGATTCGTTCTCAAATTCGTTTATTTACACGAGCAATCCACGAGGTATCTGTTATTAGTTTATTATTATTCGCGGCGATAAATTAATAGAGTTTCTGTAAGAAAGATAAGGATAAAGATATGGTAAGGAAAAATGGCACAAAGATGAAACGATAACATTACCTATTCATTTTATCTATGAATGTTTTCATTGAAACGTTAATTGTATTGTGTAAGGAAATATTTTTTTATTTGTTTGCTTACGCAGCACAATTACGAGTAGTTTACCAACGGAATATGTTTTATTAACCTATGGACGAAATATGAATTTCGTAAAAATAAATGTGTATAAACAAAATTTCATCAAAATTAATTTCAGGCTACACAGATTTTAACGAGGTTGCCACGTAGCATGTTGGTGATGTCATTAAAATCCTAAAATTGAGTGGATGTTTTCAAATTTTGTTGCAGGATTTTTACCGTCAAAGGAACACAATTTCAATTATAGGTACTGCAAACGGTTGAGAGTTGAAGTTTCGCACACGTGGCGGACGAGGGGTTGTTATGATACTTTGATCCCGTGACAGGCGGCGGGACAAGAGGCCGACAAAGGGCTATGGGCAACACGCGCTGACAGGAGTTACGGATTCCTGGTTAATTTTGACGTTCAATTCCAGCGTAGGTTCTCATGTCACTTATTGTATACTCTATATATGTATTTGCAAAAATGTATCGAGTTTTTATTCTATAATAAAAAAAATACCGTTTTCTTTCTTGGAATTTCCTGTTTAAGAAATCTCTACTCCCCATATAAAAATAATCTATGAAGTGGATTACGGAAGTGAATTAGTGAATAAGTACAATTTACGGGAACACTTTTAGAAATTATTTTGTCACGATATTTTTAACATAACTATAGCATATAATTAACTACATATATCATTCTTAAGAACACTAATGATCTCAATTAGTCCTTTCCTTGCCTTTACGAGGTATCTATCTCAAGCACAAGATTTACTACTGTTACAACACTCTACTGTTACCGCACTGGTCTACTAAAACGTTTAGACGCGTGACATTGTCATGTAATCATAATGATAAGGCCCTTAGTTAGTACCTATTAGTAAAAACCTTGCGGGTCCAGTAGCGGGGAGCGGGGTTTTATTCAAATGGGATTGACTTTCGAATTGCAAACTTTTAATGTAGTTTTGTTCTAACTTTTGACTGCACGAATCTTTGCAATTCTACTTTTCTGGAACCTGCTATCGCATTCTAATTACAACATTACTGAAGAAAAAAAAACAATATATAACTTTTTTTTAATAGACAAGATAGTAAAGTTTACATGATTGTAAATGTTCACGGAAGCCCACGGAAACCTGCAACACCAGGGTCGAGGGGGGTAGCGAGTGCGCTGCGGAACCTTACACAATTTACAGCTTCCCCACTCCCTCACAAGAAATCCATATTGACTACGACATGGGTTTCTTCTGCGAGGTTGTTGTACTAAGAATAACTTCACAGAAATGAGATTTTCTTCGAATTTCTTTACTTTCGGGTTTGTGAAATAGTGTTTTGATAACTGTGTTTTCAGACCAGTACTTGTTAAATTGAATTGATTTTTTTTAATGTGAGTATTCGTGTAAGAAACGTTATAGAGTATCATTTTATTGTTCCTAGATCATGGAATATCTACATAATATTCTATACGTGAGGCAAAATTCTCAAGGGGCGAGTGTCGATGATTGGGATGTCATGAATGTGCCTAAAATGAATAAAAATCTTGCCGAGATATGGGCATTATTGGAGCGTTATCCATTCCTTGCGGTATGGGAGATCTTTCATAACTTTTCAATCGGTATTTACTATTAAAGTGCGACGTAAATATTGGAATTGAGGAAAAATTTGCAACTTGTAAATATGTTGCATTTTTTGTGACATTTTTTTTTCAGGATTTATTATAATAGATCATTCCATTTTTTCGTTAGATTATTAAAGGGCAGAAGTGTCGAACTGTGTTGTGCCCTATAATGTGCGCCGCTCTTTTATGCCATTGTTTATTAAGACTAAAGTCTGTGGGCAAAAAGTCTAAAATCTGTGCGCATAAAGTCTATCACTAAAGCAGGCCTAAAGCAGTTTAGAAAGCCTTGCAACGAAACAAACAATCCGATATCCGACATGTCATTGACCCTATATTTATTTAATGTATATCAATGACATATTTTATATTTGTATGTGATTGTTTGAGAATATTTATTTACTTTCAGTTTAATCCATCGCTATCTCCTTACTAGATATATGTAAATAAGCACCTTTCCATATCCTAAACGTTTAATCTATGAAATCATCTTTTTGTCTATTGATAAAACGACCATTGAGATACAAGAAGGTATGACAAATGCAGATCGCTACTTTGTACTTATTTCTTTAAGTACCTAATAATAAAGATTATTCAGAGTGCACTTACTGATTGGTGTTTGAGTAAATAGGGTATTTTTTTATAGTAATAAGGTAGCAAACGAGCAAACAGTCCGTCTTGTGGTAAATGGATACTGTCGTCCATGGCTACCTGTGATACATTCTAACATCAGTTAAGAAAGACAATGTTGGCATCCCAGATGCGTCGCTTATCTATCTTGATTTAGAAGTGGATTTGGAAAAATATTGGCAAAGATAGGAAAGAGGTAATGACGAGTTTTCCTCATCCTATTATATTTCCTGTTCATCTTTGGGAAGAATGGGAAAGAACAATTCGATAAGGAGTTAGTTGTCTTTATCCCAGTACACTTTACACCAAATTTTGTGGTATGGTATTAGGAGTATGGAGTATGATGTCATGAGAGATTTCTCTTTATGCTTTTTTCTTTTATCTAATTTTATTTTTTACTTGATGAACAATTTTCTTTATCATGCTTAATAAATAAATCGATACAATAATCGAAACTGAAATCCTCTCAACAACTCGAGATTGTTACAGGCTATTTGTTTGTTGTGCACCGTAAAATAAGAAAATTAAACAATAAATTATAACAAATGAATATTATAATTTATAACACTAAACTAATAATGTACAACACACATTTTTAATCTATGTGGGGTTACGACTCGTGTATATCGAGCGAATATAAAAGCAGACAACATTTCAGCTATTTAGTGTTCGCCTTCGTGGAACCTTTATGGGCAGTAAAAGTGCGTGCTTCATTAAATTTGGGATGCCCGATGAGGCAAAGGGTATTGTCCTCTCTTTTTTCGTGTTCCAGTGACGTGTGTCCCTTTGTAGGATTTGCGTGACATCGTGACATGAAAGGTCTCTTGTTTCAGATACCGAGTCTTTATTAAACTGTCACTTACATGTAGACACTAAGAAGTATATGAATAATATTCTACGTCGAGTGGACAAAGTAACATTATTTCATTAATTATTTAAAATAAATAATTAAGTGGATGAACATGTCTCAACTCAAGTTTAACATTGCCACTTTGTGCTAAGCCACCCAAGTAGGTATGTTAATGTCTCGTCAAACGACATTCGTGTTCGCTATACAGACGTCAACTTCACAATAACCGTAACGTTTTCATTCGACATAAAGGACTTTATGCCGGCAGTTCACACGACGAGAAAGGTTCGTTTACTGGTTATCTTTATGTGAGGCTGTAGGGACGGATGGTAACTATTGTACAACCGCGCATAACGCATCCGATGTCACTTTAGTCATGTCTATAGCATCAAGTAGACAATAGAGGAATCAGTGCATTGTGCTTAGGTAAACCGTTAATTGATTTTTTAGGCACTGATTGATTGATTGATTTTGTTTTAGTAAGATTATGTTATAATGTAAGTAGTAATAACGGTAACCAGTCCTTTTCTTTCGTCCATTGCTGCCTCCTTACGGACCTTGAGTCGTGCATGAGGAATGTATGGCCTTAAAACGGCACGCTGGTCAAGCGGCTTGGCGAGTCCACTCTTTTAGAGGTGGTGTCATTCCTCAGGGCCCTTTACGACACCTTTTACGGCACATTTTAAAGCTGGACTACAACTACACGGCACGTGACGAACTAAGTACTTATTAATAATAAGTGAAAAATAAAGCGAAAGATTAGTAATTTTTTTGCAATTCTGCTTCGCTTTCTCTTTAATTGCATTACGAAAATTTTAGCGAATAGTCTTGCCGTCCGCTCACTTATATTATGATGGAATAAGGTGCTCAATGTCATTGTCATTTTTCGTATTACCTGTTATAAAAATGTGCGTTTGTTAATTAAAAAAAACATCCAATTACTTCATTTTATTAATGACGAAATAATAATGGTTTTTGCGGTAACGTTAATTAAAGAAGTCGTAAGTAGAATTGGTAGATGTGGTGAGGTGCTCATTGAAAATACCCGTCCGTTGTTTATGACGTGTTAAATTTTTATATATATTTTTTGTATATAGAAAGAAGGTGGCAAACGAGCATACAGTCCACCTGGTGGTAAGTGGATACTGTCGCTCATAGACATCCGCAATACATGCCAACATTAGTCCAAAATGACCATCTTTGGCACGCCCCCGGATGCGCTGCCTACCTTTGTTGATGAAAGAATGGATTTGGAGAAAGGGTTGGGGACGTGGGATGGGATAGGACGGGAATGGGCTCTGGCATATCTCATTCACTACCGAAACACGTACATACATTGTGAAATATGATAAAGTGGGAAATGCAGTACATTTCAAGGTAGTATTCTGTGAGAGGGGGGTAACGAGGCCAGTCGAGTGCACCCAGCGGCTGTTGGATTGCAGCGTGCACTCATCATTGTCAAGTTACTCATTGACAAACGTTTTTTTATTAAATTGATAGATTAGTGAAAATAGGCAATAGCGCGCTTATGTAGATAATTTTATAATTCGCTGATATAGCATGACTCTACTAAAGAGATTTTTTGGACGCAGGATTGTATACTTAATTTTGTAGTATTTTTTTGTCTTGAAAGAAATAGTCTGGTTCGACGTGAATTAGAAAAATATCCGATCCAATTCGCTTTTTATGACTGTTTTATTCAATTTTAGGTTCATACTCATCAATCCTATTATTTTGTAATCGACACGAAACAAACGATTGGCAATTCAAGGAGTTGGAACTGATTGTTTTAAAAATGATAATCTATATTTTTTCTATCTACCTATCTATTTCAATTGTTTCTCGCACAATTCTATAGTGGCGATCAGTGGAGAGGATTTCTGAACTATGGAGTTCTATCCAGTAATTGATTTCGTCCATTCATCAAAAAAATAGATTTACATATGAAATGGAGAAAGACAGAGTTTTAGCGTTCCTAGACGTTAAAATAATGGTTAGAGAAGATGGTTCCTTTTCCCACACTGTGTATAGAAAATCAACATACACCGATAGATACCTGCATGCCTTCTCACATAACCATCCTTGACAACTACAATCAGTAGCTGTTTCTTTGAACACTTTGAAAACTGCTTGCAACTCTCGACGTGGGTAGTCCCACGCTTCTTCAGTCAGCTCGTGACCGTGGTGGGTGTAAAACAACCGAAACGTCGAGTAAAATAAATAAGGTAAACATTCGCGTTAAGACCCGTTTAAATAGATAAAAATGATAATTATATCCCTAGAGTTATCGAATTAGAAAAAGAACATTTATCCCCCTAATTTATAGTATAATTGATACGTACAAAAAAATATATGAGAAATTAGATTTGCACAAATTGATTTTTTATGTACTTCCAATCGATGTTTAAAAGCGATGTAGGTAGGTATCTTTATACGAATACCTCTGATTATTGGGCTTGAAACCCGAACATTATTTCCAATATTTTAACCATTGAAATTTTCACATTATAGGTATAAGATAAAAAAATAGTTTCAAAGACGAAAAATGTTGCGCTTAATAAAAAGAATGTTCAAATTGGTTGTTAGTTATAATCACCTTTTTCATTAAACACATGACCGTTTACCCAAAGGTTGACTGGTAGAGAATGCCATAATTAAGGGCATTAAGTTCATCTTTTGTACAGTGTTTGTGTGCAATGAAATATAAATACATATGACACTGTGAATCATTCAGTAATTATTAATCTCCAAAATTAGTCGCCGAAATTGAAAATCCCGAGCGCTACCGAAAACCTCGCCTGAACGCTTCCGGACGTTCGCCAAACTAGGACAAGTCCAGGGAAACCCGAACGGATGGTAGCCCTACACCTGATGCTACTACAGTAGACGCTATGTACATAAATGGAATTTGAAAATAATCCTTTTGATCCTTTTAAAAATAATGTGTACTCTAACCATAATCGTACAATAACGGGATCGATATTACAGCGAGGAGCAATTTGCCGATATTAAGTCGTAACTCAAAAGGAAACGTTAAGACGAAACAGAAAACATGTTTTATGGTCCACATTTCGTTTGAAAAATACGGAAAAATATTAAGAGCAACAGGTACAACAAAGAAAGATAGCGCGCGCGAGGCAGATGTATAACAACATTGGATTAGGTTACGTTAAAAAGAAATGACGGAAAATGATAATAAAGAGGCAAGGAAAACGAAATGAAACATTACGATGAAGCTTCTTATAAGAAATACACGTGTATTATTCTTAACCCAAAAACAAGGTTATTTTACGGAAAGTTAGATCTTTGAAAGGAAGGGGATAAAAATGCGAGACAATGAAAACACAGAATTATTGGTGTTAGACGTGCGGCACACTCGATCAGGCGACCGATGCTCGAAAAGAGTTGTATGGGGACGCTTGAAATAGTTCACACGGACTCGCGTCGTCGCACGACCGACGCCCGTGGTTGCAGTCGCTCGCGCCTATATACACACAGTAGTCATTATTTAAATGTTGTAAGACAGTACGGCTGACTTATCCATGATTTTATTAATCGGTTGATATCTGTGGTCATACGACTAGCCACAACTAGCCGTGTTATTAGTTGTGGCAATCAGTCGTGTAGTTGGTCGCCAGTCGACACGACCGGCGACAAATGTCTTTAGGTTCATGAGCACTTTATACAGAATTCTGGTAGAATTAATTCGTAAGAGAAATTTATTTATACCTAAGTAAATTTTAAAGAGATTTTAATATTTATATTATCTATTTTGAAGACACTGTAGTCGCTTTATAGAAAAAAGCGCTTTAAAACTATAGCAACTTATGTAATTTGAAATCTGTGACATCAGAGGGTAGGCAGCTTCTATATTTAAATAATCTAGGTATTTTGCAAGATTAAAAAATAAGCGCCTACTATTCTTGCCCGCAAGGACCTTCAATTATTTAATTTGGAGAATTACAACATTTAATTAATTCAACAGTAATTTCATTAACTCTTTCCGTTAGGAAATTATCTCTCACACAAAAGTATGGGAATTTGCTTACGATTAAAGCTTCTCGTCTCTGGACTTCTCCTCCCGCCCTGATACGAGACAGTCCATCGATCGCTGTCTTCAAGTCTCGCCTAAAGCAACACCATCTGTCACTCTCATGTGAATGAGCACGTGTTATCTCTGTTATATTTAAAATATGTATGTATGTATGTATGAATTTATATATTTATAATATATATAATGTGTGTATTCGTATAATAATATATTATTATTAATATATAATAATAGTATTATAAAAGTACTGGTTATTGTTGTTTTGGTACGCATTCTGTCTGCCCATTTCATTGCTGACCTATCGCTCTCCAAGGTTTGCTGGTAGAAATCACCCAAGCACGCCTTTTGCATGTATTTTCTTTTGTAACTATTTTGTATCATTCGTGTGTACAATAAATTATATAACTGAATTAATTAATTAACATAGTGTACTTGGTTAATACTTTAAAGATTTTAATAAATCAATACAATCAACATAAATTTATTACAATAAAACCAAGTTAAAGACGGAACACAAACCTAATATAGAGACATAGAGTCCGTTATCTCACTTTAGGAAGTTCGTTAGATAGAATTATAGAAGCGAAATGCGATGAAACAGCAAGCGTTTACCTTTACTTATATTATATATTTCTTATAGTTTCCGTGTCAATGATTTTGGGGTCGTATTTTTACGAGTCGGCAATCCAAGGACTTTGTGATGGAAGGGATTACAGTGGTTGACTCCTAATAACCACAAGGAAAATGTATCCTTAGGAATCTTCACGAAAACCTTTTTTATGGTTTAAGATTTCATCTCAGAAGGTTTTAAAAAATAGATATGTCTCTGTATGTGTCTAAGAATTTTCCTTACTTTATTGTTCATGAAATCACTAGACATAATAATTGATAGACTAACTATAATTAAACAGTCTTAATTTCAATAGGGGATTGCCGAAGAGTAGAGTAAGAGTAAGAGTAGTATAGAATACTATACTGATATTCGTGACTAGGTCTTAAGTTCAATCTCTGGCCTGTACCAATGAGTTTCTACATACGAGTAAGTACGGATTTTTCAATTATCTCTAGCTTGACGGTGACGAAAATTTTCGAGAATAGAAATCGGCGTGAATAGAATACAAATAATTGGAGTATTTGTAAGATCCAATTCACATTGGGTTATGTGGTAGATTATGACTTGATCATAATTCATGATTGAAAGAAGAGGCCTGTGATCTGCAGTAGTATTCAGTTCAGTTCTGCAGTTCAAATTTCATTAGTCTGAAAGATATATTCTCTTGAATTAAAGATTAGAGTTTAGGTACTTACAACTGTTTTAAATAAATTTTCTCATTCCTTTCATACTGAAATTTCTATTTAGGTTGTTGTCAGAAAGTTTTCATAAAACGAAGTCCCAGTATAGGCAAGCAAGGAAATTACGTCAACATTGAAGCGACGAGCTTCATAATGTTGGGAAAGCATCAAACGGTGCAAAGGTCGGGTTCTTTTAGGTCAATCTTGGTGTAAAATATAATAATAGTGGAATAAAAGAATAAAATAAAAAACAATAAAGCGATATTAACGAAGAAAATGCATAAAAGAACCAACGCGAAATGATCAAAGTATCAGTAAGCTGAAGTGGCTGTAGCTGACCGAAAATCAATGGGTTAGACGAGTCCTCGCGTGGTGACCACGTGGATCACAGGTGGATCGATGACTTAAAGGTCGATTAAGTTATCGATCGATTAAAGGTGCTTGCGAAAAATGGAAGATTGAGTATGAAGATTGACTCTTGGCAGATATCTAAATCCAGCAGTGAAGAATCGCAGAGGATCTCCTAATCTAATTAATGTACTTATATATACCATCATCAGTCTTTTGTATACCAATTTTGTATTTTATTAATACTATAATAATTAGGGTGCATATAAAAGGAAAAACGTTATTAATAATTTTACATTTTAATCAAAATATCGAATTTCTAGATCTAGACCATAATTTTAACACAACACAAGATTCATCACTGCTTGAACTCGTCCAATAAAAAAATAAAATCACTTCGACTAAAAATCACTTCAATAGCTTAAAGAATGTCCGTTTTTTCCATCCCTAATTAGCAAATTTTGTAATACCTTCGTTAAATTCTCAATTTTTCAGGATCCCTCACTTAATTGGCTAACAATTTATTTAGCGGCCAGTCGCGCTCTAATTAAATTTATCCTGGCACAAATTAAATTGTCCCTCTTCTCGCTACACAGACTACAATTAATTTTATACTCTGTTAGAGGCTATCCGTTGGGGGCTTGTGGTAACACTACTACTGTGATGAAGACCTTATACGCTAACTAACCCGCGGGCCTCGGCCTCGTTACGATAAGTTTAGCGTAGGCAGTTGAAAAATAGCGTTAATGAAAGTATTTTTTCTGCAAATATTATTTTCTTAAGATCTTGTGAAACAGCTGAAGAAAACTTGGTAAATTTAAATTACGAATTGGGTCATTTTGATGAATTTAACCGAAATGAGCTTTTAAGCAGACTGCATTGAAAGTTAAGTAGGTATATAAAATTTTATTAAGTGCCCTGGCGAATAGTCAAATTTTTCACTAGCTCTAGATGATTTAGTAAAAACACGCAAATAAAAAATTGAGATTGAGTAATTGCGCAGTGTGTGGTCGTGCATTGGTTATGTAATGATAATGAACGAATGTATTACCTAGTTTGAGAGACAGTTATAATTAATAATCTACAAAAAAAAGCTATTATTAATTTGAATGCTCATGTTGTGTTGTAATGTGTCAATGAAGACGTTTTATTTTATTTCTTTATTGACAGCAATTTTAAGTTTATACATCATCTTTTCAATTCTAGTTGTTAGTGTATTTTGCTGTACCTGTTATACTAGATCGCAAGAAACTGTAGTGGATAATACCCCTTCTCACTAATATACTTACTGTTTCGAAAATGATTTAACAGTTAGATATTGTTTAAAATCTAAGGAATGCGATAAATGTTTATAATTGTTGTAGAGAATCCAGTTTTCATCAGAATTAATAATCTGACTCAAAATCCCTTTACTTCTGCGTCGGTATAACACGGCCATTGACCTCTTTTACAAGGGATTCACGCTGAGTTTCGTTCAGTTTGTGGTATTCACCATCTTTTTTCGACTTTAATTACTTTATTTTGCTGATGTTACTAATGATTTGACATTGTCTTGACATAAACATTAAAACAATGCTGCTAACTTAGCCGTTAAATTTATCTTATTTTAGAAGGAATCCATTTTCCCAATTGCCTTTAATTCCCGGTCTTTAGTGTCCAGATGTCTAAATTTCTACAAAAAATGTTATCGAAATAATCACTATTCAAATACACGACTTACTAATTGTTATGTAATAACACTAATGTAGTAAGGTACTAATTCTAACCACGATATCAAAAGTTTAAAGTCTTATACACGACTTAGTGCCGTGATGTGCGAATGATGGATATCAGGCTTTAGTCTTGTGTTACGCGTGAAAGATTTCCCAACACGTCAAACAATGTGTGTCGTTTGGCCTACATGATGCACTTATATTTAAAAATAACTGAAGCGATCATGACGACGAATGTAAAAATAACGAAACAGAAACAAAAGACATCAACAATGAATAAACGACTGATTTTGAGAAAGGCAAAGGGGAACATTTGTTTTCTTTTCAAATATGGCAGTGGTGTAATCATAATAGGACTTGAATTTAAAACATATTTAAAATTGAAATTGCAAGTCAAAAGAAAAATAATTAAATTTCAAGTTGTGCGGACGAATGAATGGTAAAATCATAGTGTTGATTAAAATAACCTAATTTTTTTCCAAAAAGGTTCACTTTAAATGAATACGGTTAATTTAAAGTAAACTTATTAGATAAAAACCTATCGTTTCTATTTTCTTTAGACCCGTAGAAGTGGCGTATGCAATAGGTTGCTTGTCTTAGTGAACTTTATCCCCAAGGTATATAGTTTAAATTTGTATGACGCTGCGAGTATAGCAAGCGGCCGTCGACAGAGACGTACGGCACAGCACGTCTTCATATTCACAGTGTCATATCAATTTAAACCATGTATACATTAGAAATAAAGTCCACTATTAAAGTTCACGCCTTAGTGCCGTGATGTGCGGATGATGGATATAAGGACTTAAAGTCTTGTATTGTTAACTGTTGATTGTTGACGCATTATTGACTACACGCGTAAATGTCCGTCCAAAACGCAATCAAATAAATAAGTGTTAGCCTGGATCCGTTGATCATATAAAAACGTTTTATGACGCCGTCAAAAGCCGAAATACGTTACTTGTTTTGCGTCAAGAGTTTTTATGCGATAAATAATAACTTTTTGATGTCATCTGCGGCAAGGGAGAGGGGTGGGGGGGGGGGGCGCTTTACGTTCCAAGCTTAAACATCGTAAAGAGCGGAGTCGATTATAATTTATCCTATGGTAATTCAGCATAAACAGAAAATCATTGTCTTGTTATCATTTGTTGAGCCACTTGTTCAGCAACTTTCGTTCTTCTGGTAGTTGTTCTAGAAATTGATATGTATTGTGGCTTGTTCGAGATTAGAGAACAGAATAAATCCATATCAACAAGAATTTACTAAATTCTTCAGAAAATTAGTAAATATGAGCTTAAGGATAGCTATCGTTATCTCTCTCATGCATGCGTGGTTTAATAAAATCGGTTGTGTGATTCTCTGTTAGATGATAATGACATAATGCGATTTTTCCAACCAGAAACAAAGTTATGAAAGACTTAAGTTAGCATTTGGTCATGAAGCCCCATCCAGTATTACTGTTTATAACTGGTTCACGAATTTAAACGTGGTCGTACCCACCTCAGTGACGATGTTAGAGAAGGGCGTCCTGCGACGGCGGTGATGTCAAAACATCAAAACTGTGCGGTTCATGATTGAAGCAGACAAATGAACTACATATCAGTAGATACGGGCATCATTAGGTATGTGTAAGTCAAGTTCAAACTATTTCACATGATCACCTAAGGGTAAGGAAGCTTTGTGCTATATGGATTCCTCACAATTTGAGCAAAGCTCAATAACACTGCCGCACGGAATGGTGTCTCCAAATGCTTGAAAAATTCTACAATGGTCAAAAAGATACTGTTTTTGTTAGCGAAACCATGCGCAGCTAATTATTTTGTTGTTTTTGATTCATTAGTAAATAAATATGAAGATAAGCGCCTCCTGGCCACGTCGTATTTAGATCAAATATTCGATTTATAACCGCTTACAAGCGCCACCGCTAGTGGCTTGGAACACAATTTATTGATTACATCGCCTCATCAGTATCCGCATTGAAAGATTTAAAACTTGAAAATCTTTGCGATTTTATTTTATTGTATACAGCTAGCTTTAAAGAAGTTACATAAGGAGACCGTGCGCGTCTTTGAAATGGATAGGCCAGGAATTAATATTCCTGCCTTTGATGATTTAGTTTCATTTGTTCGTGACCAGGTAAAGATATTACAACGTACCCTTTTAGATACATGACTCAATGGATGGGTGATCCATTGAGTCATGTATCTAAAAGGGTCCAAAGTGATAGGTCACCCAAGTACACTCAGAGTGATAAGTCGCCTAAGTAACAAACAACTGTACAAAGACGTATATTAATAAGATTTCCATACCCGCGTCTCCTATACGCAATGTTAATTCACGTACTTGTCCGCTTTGTGAATTGTCTATATTGCACGGAAATTTGTATAAATGTTCTAATTTTTAATTTAACGCCGAATAAACGCTTTAAATTTATTAAAAATAATATTTTTTGCATAAATTGCCTTAGTGATAAACATAAATTATCATCTTGTAATGCGCTTAGTACTTGTAAAAGGTGTAATAGTAAACACCACATATTGTTACATTTTAACAATGCCACTTTTAAGCGCGAGGGGCGCTAGGTTGGCGTCAACGCATAACACACCACGAGCGTCGTTCGCTCGTTCAGGTGCTCGTATTCCGGCGACACCACCGCGTAAGCCGACTAGTTCCAACGTTAAAGTACAATTCCGAACTCGACCGCAGACTGCAAACCGCAGGCAATACTATTGGTTTACTGCCGCGGCGGCAGGCGACAGCGACGCTGCGTTCCGAATACATGTCGGAATTACACGGCACTTAAATATTTTCCCGCTCCCGGTATCGTCGAAGATAGATTGCATTTGTTACCGCGTCATGTTTTACTGGGTAAACTTGTACAATTTTTCTGGAAACGCAGTAGATTGGAGTGTCTGCATATACTGCAAACTCGTGAAAAATAGAACAAGCCAACTGACCCGATTGTGGTCGTCACTGACAACGCATTACGCACCCGTCTTTACATTGGCCGATATGGCATCATTGACCAAATTTTTTCTGCCTGATGACTGGTGACGTAATTCGAGTCGTCCGTGTCCCGCCTACGGATCTTATCTGAGACCGGTTGCTCGTTGTTGCCCTTTAACTAGTCAATAGATTTTTTCATTTCAAGAGCGGCGATAGCCTAGGGGTTTTATGTAGGGGTGATACACAAATGATCGACTCACATTTGTGTGCTCGTGAGTGCAAATCCTCGGCCCGTACCACTGAATGTAGTATTTATTATCATCTATGATGGAATTAACAAACTCCAAACCACACAAACCCGCCAGTAATTTACTAGGGGAGGCCTGTCCCCTGCGGTGGGACATTATGGGCTGATACAGTACAGTAAGCCAGATGAACATTGATCTCGGTCAAAAGCAGTTTTAACTGATTCACTTCGTTACAACTAATTTTTCCGAGTTGAAACTAGTATTAACTAACATTCATATTTGTTTGTCAGTAAATTCTAGTTTTTACTAGAAAAAACTAGTTGAAACGAAAACGTTCAGTCAAAACCAGTTTTTACTAGGAGAAACGGTTTTTCGCTGAAAACGAGTTTTAACTGTAACATATCCATCAATCCGCACTGGGTCCGCCGCGGGGTGGATTACGGCCCGAAAACCCCCTAGTGATTTGCAAGGGGTGGCCTGTCCCACCCTGTAGTGGGACATTAAGGCTGATATAAGTATTAATAATAATGTTTTAAGACATCATTCTTAAAACATCGTTCCTTAATTTTGTCATAACATAATATCTATAAAATAAAGATTCTCAACTATCTATCTATTTCAGCGTCTGTTTTTGTTATCGCTTCAGGTCAGAATATATAAGTATAAGGCTCGGGTAAATTATGTACAATTTTCATTTGTCCCATTTTGAGAGTCAATTTAATCATTTTTCGAGATGTAATTTAATTTCTACTTTATTCAAAAATAAGATATTATTATAATGTCCCTTTATATCAACGAAATGTTAGGTAGGTACATGTAGGTAATTGCGCGACTTGATTTCTATGAATGTGCTTGTAAGCATCTTCAAATGAACAATTTCCCTGAGGCGAGAGTTGGGTAGACTTACTCGTATAATGAAAATGTAGCTTGGTTTGAAGAAATAAATTACAATCGTAGCCTAAAATACGTACTTATCTATCATTACAACAAAAAAAGTACATTCCAACAAAATTATATATATACTTCTAAACACTAGGTTGCACTCCGGCATTCTTTTAAAAGAATTTTCACATTAACGTGTCCAAATTGCCTTGAGCTCTGTCATACTGCGCTTTTTACCTTCTTATGATGCAAGGATTGCGAAAAACAGGTTTCAAGACTGAGTGGTCCTTAAGAAGCACTAACGGCGTGATATCACGCGAAGCTTGGTAAGTGCATAGCGGAGTTACTCTGCCGACATCGCGAGGTGCTTGCAGGATTAAATGGATGCTATTTAAACAAATGTGGAAGAAATGGGTAGAGTTATTTAGTCTACGAGTATTTCTAAATGTAGATGTATGGGGGTAAGTGAAACGCTCATCTTGTGATGCTTTTTAAACATCTTTGTGGAATTGAAGAAAGTTGTCAGACGTAAATTTTCTTTATTTTTAGTTTCAAACTGACTGCATTAAAAAGAAACTGGTACAGTACTACTAATAATTAAATAACGCCGGTCGGCAATCTTCAAATTTCCAACCGTGTCCGAGCGCTGAGAGATGTACCTATATATCATAGAGTGGTTACAATCTAAAATTAAATCTGAAAGTTTTTGTATGTTTCCTCTTTTACTCATCATCTCTTGGTGTTTATTCGGGATACGAAGATTGCCGACCGGCATTATTTAATTAGTAGTATTGTGAGATACTTATTCAATCTGAGATACGCTGTGTCTATTTACTAGTTATATACTCGTATAATAATTGATTAAACAAACAATCATTCATTGCCGAGTTTTCCAGTATTTTTCCAATAACCCTGCATAATTACAATTAGCTAATATTAATTAATTATTTTTTTAAGAAAGTAAACTAAACAGATAGAGATTTTAATTAGAAATCCTAAGTAATTTATCTGAAAGCTATGTTTATTTTAGTCCCTACTCTCGAACATAAACAACTGAAGAGCGCGAAGTGTATTTGAACAAGGAAATTATTAATTAAAGGACATACAGGTATAGGTAGACAATCAGCTGTCTGATGGTGTCTTTTAATATAGTTATTATAAACTTAATCTAGTTTCACAATGAATACGTACAAGCCAACAACAACATATTAAAACTATAAAATACTAGATTTAGCTCTCGACTTTTTTCGTGTGATCTATATGAATAGTAGCCTAAGGGTTAATTTGGATTACAATATGTCTACTTGCCAAGTTTCAGCGACATCAGTTCAGCGGTTTCGACGTGATCGTGTAACTGACATTAAGCAGCCAGGATTAAGCTTGCTGCAAAATGAAAAGAAATGTTTGCACTGAACGCCACGTACTTTCCAAAGCATCTGCTTAAAGTTCAAGGCATCTGCTTGGCTGATCGCAGATTTGAGGTATATAGAAAAAAACTGAATATCATGTGTGGCAGCGGTATGGAGAGGCCTATATCCAGCAGTGGATAAATAAAGATTGATATGTTGTGTTTACAAGGATAATTGAAAGAATGAGGTCAGTGCTATTTGATGGTTTAGCTTGGTGAGACCCTGCTTTGGCATGTGTTGAAAGGTTATGAAAACAAATCAACAAATTAACAAAAAACAAAAGTGTGCTTGTAAAAGGTAATCTTTCAGTCTCCTAGGCAGATTCTCGCTGGATGAGCAAACACATTCGATGTAGCACTACCTTCTACGCGAGTGAAGCCGTGTGGGAGGGGTGGTGATAAACGATAATAATATAACTCAACAAGCCCGATTTTCTAAATATATACTGTGCAAGTGAATAGGCAGCAAGTACAGAAGGAAAACAATGGCGCTCGGAGGCGGAAATCAGGTGAAAAATGGACAAGCAATCGTAAAAGCAATACATTAAGTTTTCGTCGAACATTGGTCTAGAAATCTCTATAAGTAAAGTTGTTCGTTTATACGGCGCATGGTTAAAGCGAATGTCTTTTATAGAAAAATATTCATACAAAAATTAATATTGTGTACCTATTGATTGCTGCTGAATAATTGAATTGATCATTATTTTTTTAATTTAATGACTATTTATTGGTACTCGTAGGCATCACAAAAATCTTTTAAGTTTATGTGTGATGTCGAGTCTCTCTCAGTTTCTTACTATTACAATGTTGATAATATTTAATTACGCAATGTTTACTTCGTGAATTTCTTCGATATGTATAAGTTAGTGGTATTAAAATGTTAGTATATTGATTTAATGCACACAATTTAATGAATGTCTATTTCTTTACACAAGGCGAATTACGTTAGTACGATTTTGTCTGGTTAATCGTTTCACATTTGATGTAGCAGTGTGGATTAGTATGAGATGGTTAGAAACGAAAGTAGTGTACGATACCAACTGGTCTAAAACTCATATCGTCTGATGATATATTTATCAATTCATCTAAATTTCAGGTGGTTTAAAAAGCATCAAGTCTGTTATATTGTCTATTTATTTTGTATGTTGCCTAAGTAATATGTTCCAATAATGGCAACTTCGTAAAGAACTGATAAATATAACATTACATAATTTGACTTTTAGTGGTCAGTGGTCAATGATAGCAACTGGTCTAAACCAGTTGCTATCACTGACCACTTGCGTTTCTGACCACCTCAGACTAAATCGCATTACCGCATACACATGTAGCCGTTGGTACTGTTTGCTGAGCACATTGCGTCGTAAAAATTACGTCACGTGGCTTTGACCACGTTAAGTTGCGGCAAAATATTTCAGTTTACTAACTGACTTACCAGCTAATAAGTCACATTCATTATTACCTCAACAACGCTAAAATACGTCAATGGTAGACTCTGAATGATCGGCCGATATAACTCATTACTCGGTTCATAAGTTCATAAACTTGGGCCGAATATTAACAAACTTTCCCCAGTTATTTCGACGGAGACTTGGAGGAAAAGGGGGAGGACGAAACAATAGAACAACGTATTACTTACCTAAATGGTAGCTCATTTATCCGTTAATTTTATTTCTCCGTGGGACGAAGACTTTTCTTTCGATTCTTTTAAATGGTATTCGCGATCGGGCACTTTGAATCCAACTGAAAGTCCTGTAATACACTCATTATCTCGGTGAAGAATGATTGAACCGCTATACAGATGGAAATGACGAAGTTGTTAAGTTTAATAATTTTGTAGACTTGATTTAACGATTTCTATAGGTCCACGAAAATATTTCCTGTAGCTCGACTTATTTTTAAAAGGGTTTTTTTTAGTAGCTTGATTGGCAGTGAATGCCATGAGACATTAAGTCCTGTACAACTACAACTTTTGGGTAGTAAATCTTATATAAGGTGTGATAAAATTGACCTGTATCATTTTGTGGTTCTACTGTAGTCTATGCATTTACCTACTGATATTACTACTTTAAAATTGGTAAGGTATAACATCCTCGGGTGTGCGTACGTTTTCCGCTAGTTTGAAGTATATACAGTATTAATTGAGTATTTTCTCAATACTGTTCCAACTTTGTCCGTCACTCACTCCTTTCACATATGGCATAAATGTTGCCTGTATGTTAACCTCAGGATATTTCTCCCTCCGACTGCGCGTTAGTTGTCCTCCGCTCGCTTTGTACCCATTCCGTTTGAGTACCTCCTGGACATGTGATAACTTGTCTTTTAAATGTTCAGAGTCACAGAGGTCATATGCTCTGTTGTTTAATGTAGCATCGATGGAATGTAAAATGTTCTGTACATACTTTCCGTATGAAAGAGGAAGCTGATGTCGTGTACTTTCCAACATAAAAACGGTGCGTTTCTACTAGTCCATAAAAATTGACACTGTCTTATATAATAATTTAATACGAGTAATATATCTTATAACTAATATAATAAAGAGGTAAAATTGTGTGTTTGTATGTTGGGGGTAATATCTGGAATTATTATTGAAAAGATTTCAAAAGTTCTTTTACAAATAGGAAGCCACATTATCCGTGTCTAATATCTAATATTTTATTTGCGGGTCCCTAGTATAATATATTTTGACTCTGCTTTCATTTCAACTTTGTTTACCCATGCAACATCCAGTATTGCCAGCTGGAACTGCGCACATATCACCTACTAACGTTATTGGCCGATACCTTCACGACTGTCTTTCTATTTACGACTACAATGTCTACGTGACTCCAAAGAAAATTGCCGACTGTCGACAAAACAGCATCGATTTTTGTAGTCTTACTGAGGCAATCGTGAGATGTTTTACTAATCGGTTGCGAGTCGGCGTGACGCATAGTAGACGCGAGCACCGGACATGTCCTAAGACTAAGTCGGGAGAACGGGATTCCTTCCCGTTATACTCGTATATGCAACGACCTTAAGTTTACCAATTACTCGGTCTCGAACATTCTCGTACGTGCAACTTCATTACAACTACGCGTGTTCTGCGGCTTCGCTTTGCCTTTTATTTGTAGTGTAGTATTGAATACGATGCCATTACAAAGTTTAAAGTTATAACTTTTAAAACTTTCGCGTTTTGTACACATTTTATATTGTAAATCGGGTCTGACCTCGTAAAATTAAAGGATCTTGTTTACCTGGATAGAGGATATTTCGAGTGCGGAGTTCTATAAAGTGATAGAACTGTGCACTCCTCTGATTCTCTCCACTGAACGTCACTTCACTATTATCCCAGGATGTTACGTGAAACGATTGAAATTAAGAATTATAAAATTTTCAAACGGGAAGATGGATATAAACTGTCGTCGACGTGGAATCCAGTGATTAACAAATTTAAACCTTACGATTTACCGTCGAATACGTCCGCGGACATTCTTACTGTAGTCTGTCGCGGCCTTTCCGAATGTGAAAATCAAAATGTGGGTAGTTGATAAAAGTGCTCGCAGCTCCTATCCTAGACTACCTGCCTCTTCAGTCAACTCGTGACCACGTGACCACGGTGCCGAAACGTTGAGTACAAATAAAAGGTAAACAAAAACCTTTAATTTTATGCGATCAGACCCGATTTACAATATAAAAAGTTTTTGGGTTAATTTCACAGTCAGAACACTTTTTTATCTCGCTGAAAAATCATAGGGATAGGTCAGAATGCGTTTGTTTGTCAGAAGTAATATTGAATTAATGACTCATGAGATTCCTTGATAGATCAATATTAATTTCTGTGTATTACTTAGCTCTGATTTCTAAGGGTAGCTTACAGGAAATCCGTCACTTTTCCGTCCGTCAGATACCTTTCAGTTAAGTTTGAACTTTATTCCAACTGAAGGTTAAAACTATTGTAAAGTCGGATTTTTTATTGGAGTCAGGCATATGACATGTAGAACTGTCAATAAAGTGTCATCTCCGTTCAAATTTTACTCTGTTTGACAGTTCTACATATGATAGATATATAGAATTTTTTATTTCATACACACAAGTGATCGCAATAACGTGACAATGTCTTATTCTAAAAATTAATTAAACATATATTACTTATGCAAACAAACAAAAAAAATGAAATTAAAACAAGGCGATAAAACTGCGCGGTCCCATGTGTATCGAAAGGGTATCCGTCTCAGCATAAGCTGTATACCGTACAAACAGCGTACAGCGCTGATTTTCAGACGGAACCAAGACGCGTGAATCGGGTGTAACAGTGGTGTGCGCCGTTGAACATAATACATATAACCCTGACTTGAATAAAAAATCCGACTATAGTAGTGTGTAGTGTAAATATATGTATGTGGGTAGTTGTAGTAACAACGCACCTACTACATTGGTAGTAGGTTCGTGTAACTGACCAGTGTAACGTCAATACGTTAACTTCACTTCATTTATTGTTTTCTAAGGTGGGTGTAGACCTCATTAAATAATAAATAACCTCACACTCAATGGCCCACACTAGGATACCCTGTGTCATGGGTCCAGAGACACATACAGAGACAAATACAAATACACACCCAGACCCGAACATACGTTTGTCTTTTTTTTTTTATTAAACATGTATGTGCGACCGGGAATCGAACCCGGAACCTTTTGCACAGCAAGCTGGGTCACTACCAACTGCGCCAATCGGTCGGTCTGCAATTATGTTGGCTTTTCTGATTTCTTTCATTTATTGCTATTTTTCGTTGTACCAATTTATTAGTACTAGTTCTTTTATTTATTAGATAGGAACCTATCTATTAGAATAAAGTATAATGTTTGTTACGGTGAGATAACTGCCTCAAAATTTTGGGGTTGTCTCTCCCTCATCTTAGTTACGCCAATGTTACGTTACGTTACGTTTGTTCAATGTTAGAAATATTACACTACGGACAAAAACTACTATTTTAACTAGATTTATCTATAATAAATTGCACAGGGAAAACATCTTTACAAAAGATATTTCCTTTATAAAATGTACCGCAGCCGTCCCAAGTTTGCAAGAAAAGTTTACGAAATTTCCTATAGACGTAAGAAGGTAAGTACATGAAAAGTTCTTAAGTAACCTTCTAACTTGATATAAAAGGTATGCAAGGTACAGAAACATGTTTAAGCTTTTATCTCTACGTATTGTAATTCAATTTTCAACTTTGTGTTTCGAGACAATTGTTTGGAGAAATTATTTTGTAGACACATTTTATTTGAGTTTCGATAAGTCGACGAATGGAAGCAGAGAAATTAATTTATGGTAGACAAAAGAAAATGTATGTGTACAACGAACAAAATGTATGTGTACAATGAACAAATTTATGATAATTTCAATAGTTCTGTTAATTGTTCATATAAATTTAGCCGATTCAAGATTTTATGGATATTTGAGTGATTTACACGACGGCTAGGTGAGAAGAACAGGAGATTGTATGTGATGACGGACCTAGTTCTAGGAAAGAGGCATAAATCTGATGTATATCACTAATTGACTAAATCCAGCAGATCCAGTAAACACAAGCTCTTTGTATCATGTTATATAATTTTGTATCCGCGATAAGTACCTTAGAGTTTGGAATGGACTAATTTGTAACGCTTGCAGAGTCGGATCGAGTGCCGCTTTTGGGACTCAACTATATCGATGTGAAAAAGCATGCTAGTACAAGTATGCGTACTTTTAATTTACTGAGACAGTTAAAGGAAACATAGCCAGTGTTTAATAAATCTATACGATCTAGCGACTAAAATAATCTGTCGATTACACGCCATTACACGAGTGAGATGTGCCAGAGCCCATTCCATCCTATCCGTCCCTATTTTCCCAACTCTATTTCCAAATCCATTCCTATATCTCCAAAGGTAGGCAGCGCATCCGGGGCGTGCCAACGTTTGTCATTTTAGACTAATGTTGGCATGTATCCCGGATGTCTATGGGCGACAGTATCAACTTACCATCAGGTGGACTGTATGCTCGTCAGCCGCCTTCTACCATAAAAAAGTGTAAGTTTGTCTAAAATGTAACTAGTTACTTTTACTGGGTAATGAAATAAAACTTACCTTTTCTTCACGACCGCTATGAGAATTATATGTTGAGTGTTCTTGGTTCCTCTTATCGCCCTGGAACAAAAGAAAACGATTCATTAAAACAAAGTACAGCAATTAAACCTCTAACTACCCTCAACTAAGCGAGATTAGTACTTAAGGCTTTTTCTCACACTGCGGTACGGTGATAAAGCATTGTGTAAACTCAAGCTACAACAAATATGGTTTTGTAGCGACGCTACGGCTACGAGACTCGTAGAGGCGTTACTTAATTACTATAATCCATTCAAAGTTATGATGAACCAATGATTATTTTTTTAAATTTATACATTCAGATATTTAAATATACTGTACTGTGCAAGTGTAATGTAAGGGCGAATATAGAACGTGGGTATTAATATCCAAGTAGATTACTTATAACAATTGTGGTTTCAGGATTAGTAACTCGATTTCAATGCCAATGTGCAAAATATGTCCATTGTTAATCACAATGTTCAAGACACACAAAAGTCACTAGGTACCTACTATCGTGTAGTAGTTACTGTGATCTATCTATGTATAGATTAGTGGATACTAATAGATTAGTAGATTAGTGGATATGTGTGGATACACATTTAGATCGTACATTTATGCATTTTAATGTTACATAAATGCCTAAATTGCGAAAAATAATGAACGGCGAGTCTTCGCAGACCTCTATATCTTGTAATAGAGAGACACAGATGATGGTAATGAGCGGTTGAAATTATGGCAATTCAACATGATATGAAATGTACGTAACGCCTCTACGAGGCTTCTAGCCGTAGCACCGCTACGAACTCATGGCTACGACTATTGTAAGGGGCGATTCTTCAAAATAGACTATAAATTTAGTTTTGCTTACCACACGTTCAGTAAATGACACACAAAAAAAATATATGTTAGAAAAAATAGGGCAGTGACGTACGTAACTAAACACATGAATTATAGCTTGTCTTCAAGTATCAACTACTCGCGCTCAGTAATATGTAGTAATTTGGACATCTACAACTACAAGACAAATTAAACAAGTTTTAATACCGCGCAGTAGTCACGTACTAGAAGACAAACTGTAGTTCAGATATTCTGATGTAACATGAACAGGTGAAGATTGGGGTAATTATAACTTTGAATACAAATTCATGACACACTTGTCATTAACAGTTTTGTTATTTTAACATTATCATTTTAAATTTGAATAGAAGACAATAACATTTTTTTATAAAAGTAACGACAAGGAAATTTATTAGTATTTTTTTCATTAAAAGCCATTTTTAAATAAAACTAGTTATGGATTTATGCTTATATTAGGGCCTTACCTATAAAATTGCCGTTTGTTCATAGTGACCAATTTGAACTTAGTAAACTTGCGTTTGGTTTGGAATTTCAAATTCAAATTAATTTCAATTTAAAGCTATGACATTCCTTTCCAAAATCAGTTATTCCTTTGTTTTTCCGTTAAACGAATTTTTCCTTAGATATTGTTGTGTTTGCGACCATGGAAAAGACAAAAATTCGCGTTATTTTCGATTATAAGTTCCGTCGCGGCAGCAACGCAGTCCAGACGGCACGTGATATCAACGATGTGTACAGAACGTACACCGTACACGAGCGCACGGTGCGTTATTGGTTTGATCGTTTCCGTTCTGAAAGCTTCGATCTCAAAAACAAACCCCATGGACGACCGGAGACTATAGTCGATAATGTCGAGTTGAAAGCAATAGTGGAAGCGGATTCATCTCAAACCACGTCTGAGTTAGCAGCAGCCTTGGGCGTAAGTGAGAAAACGATTTTGATTCATTTATGTCAAATCGGGAAGTGAAGAAGATCGGAAAATGTGTGCCGTATGAATTTAATGAAAGTCAGCTGCAAATACTCGTCGAATCTTGCTTTACTTTGCTGAATCGGCACAAAAATGAAGGGATTCTGAATCGAGTTGTCAGTTGTGATGAGAGTGGATCCTGTATGATAATCGTAAACGTTCGTTACAATGGTGGAACTCAGGTGACACAGCTAAACAATGTCCCAAACGTTTCCACAATAACGCTCGTACTCGTCAGCCCCCGTACTCGACAAACCTTGCCCCTACTGATTTGCACTTTTTTCGGAATTTGAATAACTTTTTACACGGGAAAAAATTCAACTCCCTATGACGCAGTGAAAAACGCATTCAGAGAAATCATCGATTCCCGTCCCCAGGTGTTCTATAGCAGAGACATCAATCGACTTCCATTAAAATGGCAAAAGTGCATTCATAATAATTGACAATACTTCAATACTTCGATTAATTAAATATATAATTTTCATCGAAAAAAGATATTTGATTTTTTTTATCTCGAAATGTTAAATTCTTGACAACGGTGCCGTATTGATGTTCCTGGACTCTCAGCAACACTCTCACGAACTGCTTCGATGTTTTGTGTTGAACGACTTGTTGAAGGGCGGCCAGAGTGTACAAGATCACTAATTGATCCAGTCTCCCTGAATGTTTCAATTTATCTCTTCACAGTTGATGAAGTTAAATCACTATTCCGGCCATATTTTGTACGAAAATTGCGAACTGTAGCTGTCAAACCTTCATTATTATTAAAATATTGCTCAACAATGAAAACATGTTGTTCTTTCGTGTAGCGCTCCGTTCTTAATAACCCTTAACTGTCAGCTGTTATTCTGTCTTTTTTTTAAATGACAACACTTTACTGGACAAAGGGCGCAAAATTCAAATCTTGCGTGAATTTTGGGACACCCGATATATAAAACGACAATTTCATTATTCAATTCGGTATTAGGTATTTTAGGACCTAATACAAGTAATTTTGTGATAAAAAGGTTGCATAATATGAATGAGTCCGAGACACTATGAAATATTGAATTTTAAGTGTTTATTCTAATTTAGCGACCGAGTACACTGCAGGCAGTAGGCCAACTTTACCCATGGGCACCTTAATGAGTTAGTAGTGAGGGCTATATCAGAATGGTTGTAGCTTGACGGCCCAAGACCCGTGTCAACGTAACCTAACTAACTTTTCTCCAAACTAGCCGAAATATTCAGCCCCTTAATTAAAATTCATATGTACCCACTCATGTTTATCATACATTGCCTTTTACTAGTTGCGACCTGATAAAATGTACTTGAGTAGTTAGATACTTAAGTGACCCAATTTTGTGATTTTTAATGCTTAGAAAATGGTTACATCATTCACAATGATCGTCATACATTATGATTACTCGAACTCTAGTCTAAATCTTATACTAGTTAATCATCATTATCTTAAGAAGTTGGTGTTCACTTGGACTTGGGAGAAAGTTTGTTAGTTTACCATTAGGCAGACATTCCTGTGGTGCACGAGTAAATATCTTCATTAGTGAAATCATTCGTGTTACTTTTTACAATTCTATTTAGAAGTTGAATGAGATGAGAAGAAAATCGTGTGTGGAGTCGCTTGCACACGATCTTGGGAGAGGCTTGAATGCAACAGACAGACGGAGTCAGAGGAGCAGACAGTCCAAATAATGGTAAGTAGATAGATACAGTGGTCTACGAGTATAGTTCGCGATATATTTTTTATTTTTATGTATATATTAAACCAAACAGTAAACATTAAACATACAATTATAATTAATTTATACACTAGTTAAGCTGCCACTAGTTAATTAATACATAAATATGAACAGTTCGATATAACCCGTGTTGGATACATAATAAAATATTATTATAAAATATTCAAAATTTTAAATACGGAGAGTAAAGATATTTTAAGTTTCTTCACAAAAGTTTTATTGTTATTTTTATAAGATCAACAAATAAAAGAACATAATATAAGGTCGGGGAAAAAGTTTCTTCATATTCATATCATATTCTAGCTCCTGTGATACAGGTTTACCTACTTCAGGAGCTGGTGGTTTTTATCATGTATGTGAAGAAATTGTTTAACAATAAATAAAATAAAAAATTATATACAAATTGAAGACATTTTTTTTAAAAGTTTAATTATATTTACTTATAATATATATGTGCCGTTTTGTTCTATAACTTGTTGCCAACTTGTAAGTGGTGACATTATCTCCCGTTGCTGTAGAAATTTTGGGATTTTTGGTCAAAAACTTGCGACAAGTAGTTTTGTCAGTCCTTTCTTGATATTAACCTTACACTACCTAAAGAATTCTGAAGAAACAGAAACAAGTGGAAATCTGAGGGCGCAAGGTCAGGGCTATATGGTGGGTACATCAACACTTCCCAACCAAGCTCTCTCAATTTTTGCTGAATGGCTAAAGATGTGTGTGGTCTGGGGTTATCATGATGAAAGACTACACCCTTTCTATTGATCAATTCCGGGTGTTTTTTCTCAATTTCTTGCTTTAGTCTCATCAGCTGTTGGTAGTAGAGATCCGATGGTTTTGCCCGGCGGTAAAAGCTCATAATGAACGATGCTCTTCCAATCCCAAAACACACACAACATCACCTTATTGCGCGGTAATCCGGGTTTCGCCATAGTCTGTGGAGCTTGGCCGCACTTAGACCATGATCTTTTCCACACGTTCTTGTCGTAAGGGATCCACTTCTCATCACCAGTAATCAATCTGTTGAAAAATGGTTCGGTTTCATTGCGCTTTAATAGAGAATCGCAAACGAGTACACGGTTCATTAGGTTTCTTTCAGTGAGCTCGAGTGGTACCCAAATATCGACCGTTTTTGTGAATCCAGACTTTTTCAAATGAGTCAAAACTGTTTTATTGTCAATGCCCAGTTCATCAGTAATGTCGTAACTACTTATATGCCGATCTTGCTGCACTTTTTCACAAATGGCATCAACTTTATCGATAACAAGGCGACCGGAGCGAACTGCATCTTTAAAATTAAGATTTCCTGACTGAAAACGCTTAAACCAACTTTGTGCTACTCTTACTGACACTGCATTAGGTCCACAAACGGCACAAATTATTTTCGCGGCTTGTGTCGCATTTTTCCCTTTTTGTAATAAAACTTTAAAATGTATCGAATTTCTTCTTTAGATTCACTCATTTTCTTGGACAGAAAAACAATTGAAAAATGGCGGGAAACAGTTTTTTTTTAAATATTACCTTTTTAATGTTGTCATAACCAGCCAGGTACAAACAGTTCAATCAAAGATATTCGATCACAACTTCATACATACAAAATACGAAAAGACTTTCTCCCTGGCCTATTATATCAATATAAGTCAGGAATAACCAACGTTAGCTTGCCCACATGCGTCGCCTGCCTTTGGATATTTATTGGATGCCTTTGGATATTGAAAAATAAACTGAGAAAAATGAGGAATAAAAAGTATAATGGGATGAGGAATTTTCCTCATTATTTTCGAGACAAAATCTGACGATACGATTATTTAATTTGTGTTACCACATACCTACAGATAAATTCTGTAAATTCAATGTTTCAGTACTGCTTCGCTTAATTGTTTTAAAGGTACATTTAAATCTGTTAAAATCGTTGAATATGTTCAAATTAATATGGTTGTACTTTGTACCCGCGATCACTGCAGTAAAGCCACGTGGAATCTCGCAAACTTGTTGTTTGTACATGAAAGCCAGGCTTAAGCCTTGTATACCTTTATATTAACTCAGTAAGCTCAGTGCTTCACATTTAATTAAACATTCAATTATGTTTGAATATTTAATTGCTTTAGCAATGTGAATTCAAAAGTAAAATGTTAATGAAAACACTCAAAACACTTCAAAGCAGTTTAAATGGGAAATAGATCAAAATATTTGAAAAGCTTAATTAAATGTAACGCAATTCATTCATTTAGAGGAAATTAAATATTAAAATGTATTTATACTGTGTAACAGAATAGATTTCATTTATTATACTGTGTAACACAATAAATAGATTTTATTTTTTGGAATTCTGTCAATACGGATACTATCAACTCAGATCTTGTGTTCGTCCCTTCAACTGTTTGTTTGTAATTTTTAATAAGGTATACATTTCAAAGTGCAGCAAATAAAATGGCAAATGGTCCACAAATCGTGATCAACAAAACAACTTATTATTGAATAACTGAAATAAATTATTTTAAATTATTAAGAAGATCATCACCAAGTCGACTGAGCCCCGCTTCCTATTGCTATATTGTCACCGGACTACCTAAATCTAATCTACCTTTAAATTTGCTGCTATCTATTTGCTGCCCATTCAGTATTTCGTTCCTGCTCATATAATTATTTCTCTTTAAATATGTTTTAATATGGAATGGATCATTTTTAAAATCCATATTAAAAGTAATCTACTACTATATAGTACGACTATTAATATATAATATATAGGGATATACTTCCTGTTGAAATGCTTCACAATAAAACAATAACTATTGACATTCCGTTACTTCAGAAAATGCGTATCCTAAGTGGGAGCTAATTAAAAACACGTGGAATTTCAATATATTCTCAATATATTCTCCATTGACCCCAATACATTTTTCACTACGTACGATTAACTTATTTATACCCTCGAAATTATTTTTTATGCTTCCATTCAAAATTGGGCGAAATCGTTGCCCTCACCACTTTATCATTATAAAATTCATTTCCTCAAAGTTAGTTTTCATTTTCGGCAATAAACAATACTCCGATGAGGCTAGATCGGGGCTGTAAGGAGCGTGGTTTACAATTAGACTGCCCGTCTGCGCAATATAGTACGGGCATGTGCACGGGCGCATTGTCGTGCAAAAACAGCACACGTTAGGACCATTTTCCTTTCCGGCCGACGGCGACACCTGTTGCTAACTAATGTTGTTTAATTATTCGTTTTGTATTTGGAAATTCTAATCGCAATAATGGATCGATGTATTTGTATATTTGAGAGCTTTTAGATTTAACAATCGGAATAATGGAATATAAAGCAGATTTTTCCAATATTTGGTAGTTAGTATGTGTGCAAATCTGTGTGCAGGTAAGAGATGTAAAATTTAAAGAAATTGGACTGAATAATTCACGGGGTTTGGAGTTGTTAAAAATGGTAATGGTAAGTGAGTGGGGTTTGGAGAAAACTGCCAAAATATTTATTTTGAGTCACAACATGTTTCGTGATTTATTTAATATATTTGGTTCACCAAAAAAGTACACACATATTAATTAAATACATAGAAATAAGAGAAGGACATGTATGTACAGATACATTACGAAAACATTGGCCATCGGTTTATCCGGAATCACCCGAACGCGTCAGCCGCGTCTATGCAATAAAGTAATTAAGTATGCAATAAAATATTAAAGTATCTCGTAATAAAGTATGCAATTAGTTGTACACTAATTCATAGGCGTGGATGACGCGTTCGGATGCTTCCGGATTAGCCGATGGCCAATGTTTTCTTAATACATCTGTACTTCATTCGCAGATATACCTTGTTATTATTTATATTATTTATAATTTCTTTTTTCTTCTTTTTGTAATTGTGTCCGTAATATGAGTGAGTACACATCTAAGCGAACATTGTAATTGATGTAAAGTTTAAATTTTTAAGAAATGGTCAAAGTTATTCATGGGGTTGGGAAAAAAAACGAACAAAATATTTGCTTTCAGTCATTAGCAGTTTAAGACACAATTTCTGCATTGCAGACGGAAAGAAGAGTTCTCATAATGAACAATAGGTGTAGTATTCATAACTTCACTCTATTATTATATAAATGTAGTACTAGGTTGATCAATAAGTTTCTGGAATAATGCATTCCTATAATTTAATGTAAAGTATCCGATACTTTACATTAAATTATAGGAATGCATTCTATTTCATTCGAATCTCAAATTCAGTAGTAGCCAGTGCCAAAAGAATTAAAAAAAAAAACTGTCACCAATATTTTTTTTCGTTGTTTATATTTGGCGGGAATTTTATTAGTTTTATTAGAAAATCGAAGTTCGTGCGGTTATTTATTTCTGCCTGAATTTTTTTTCTACGAAATGTGTTCTTGAAGAATTTCCGTCTACTTTGGGAGACAATGCTCTGTCTTATTCTACAGTAGCATACTGGTGCGCGGAATTTAAACGTGGCTGAACCGTCTGTAACGACGAGACTCACTGTGAGCGCCCAACGACCGCTGCAATTGAAGACAACGTTAAAAAAATTGAAGAAAGTGTTAAGACAGATCGACATGTGACTATTCGTCATTTACCTGAGATTACGAGGCTTTCGTTCGGGACAATTCAGTTCATTTTAACTCATACCTTAGAATTAAAAAAGGTGGCCGCGCGTAGGGTTCCTTGAATGTTACCAGACGCACAAAAGTAAGCAAGAGTAGACATTTCAAAGCAGATTTTGGCAATTATTGACCGAGACCTAGAATCTTTTCGACTACGTTTCGTGACCGCTGAAGAAACGTGGTTACACCATTTTGACCCGGAGACGAAGAACCAAAGTAAGGTGTGGAAAAGATCGTCCTCCCCGCCAGCCAAGAGATTCAAGGTCTCTGCGTCCGCTGGCAAGATAATAGCGTCGGTCTTTTGAGATGCGGAAGGTATCATTATGATCGATTATTTAACTAAATGTCAGACAATAACTGGAGAGTAATACGCAACATTAATTAAAACATTACGTATAAAATTGCGTGCCGGAGTGCTTTTTTATCATGACAATGCACCTGCCCATTGGTCTGATGTTGCAGGCGCTGCCATCCGAATGGCTGGGTTTCAGTTGATGCAGCAGTGAATTTTACCTTTTTACCAATTTGAAAAAACACTTGTGCGGTATAAAATTTCACGGAGATGATGAGGTCATGTGCGCTATAAGTCTTTTTTCGATACACAAGATGAAGCCTTTTTTCCAAAGGAATTGAGCAACTTTCAAAACGTTATTCAAGGTGTATTAGATTAGAAGATGATTACGTTGAAAAATAAATACAATTTAGATATACGTTTCCTAAAGTTTCAATACTTTTCCAAAAATATATAGATCAACCTAGTATAACATGGTGTGCGTACATATGTCCGCACTCGCATACGCATGCATACACGCGTGCACACACACGCGTGCACACATACACTCTCTCTCACACACGCACACATACACACACACGCACACAAACACGGTTATATATACACAGTAAATAAGATATGCAAACATAGGTATTATATAAATCATAAATTTGTAATAGTTAATTAGTGTAATGCTGTATTGGCCTTAGTTTTTAAATTTAATTTATGTACCTATATGTATTCTCTGTATCGCTGTTGGGTTACCAATAAAACAAAATGAAATAAAAAAGGTACTTTGTACTTTCAGTTACAACTTCGCCCGCCTCAAATTATCCCATGTATTAAGTCGACAATAATGTGATAGTGATTGGTAGATTTGTTGAGGCCAAACAAAACAAACCTCCGCATTAATAATACATATTCGTAAGTATCAATAAGACGGCACGCACCTTATTGTAGGCTGTATATTTAAATGTCTATGGATTCATGAATACTGTTAAAATGAAGAGAGACACGAATTAATGAGTAGATATCGTTTGTTACACTGTACACTACTCATTATATTGTATCTGTATTATATTATACAGTATTACACATATAGCGACCCGTCCTGGCTTCGTTCAAGTAGTGATTTTCTAGGGAACCCAAACATAGCGTATGTCCATCTGCAATACTTTAGCTTCCTAAAAGTGAACGTAAGTTCAAAATCTATCCAGTAGTTTTTGAGTTTGCCTTTTTCTTTATTGTAAGTGGAAGACGAGCGGACAGTCTATCTGGTGGTAAGTAGATGTCGCCCTGCTACATACGCTACATGGCTATGCCAGTCTATTGTAGTTTATTGTAGTCATACACGACTTACAATAAACCTTACCTTTTACATAGAAATAAACAACAAAACAAACAAACTATCGTTTTAATATCAGTATAAATTACGGCTTCTGCTATCGCCTTACGCTTTGAATCACAGAGATCTATAAAGGCATCTTGAAAATGTTGACTAATATAAAAAATATGTTAGTATCGATATATCTGACTAAATACCACGAAGTATCGGTCGTCTGACGGCAAGGGAGTCGATGATGTTAAAAGAGGAGGGATATAGACGGTAATCATTCTTTTTTAAAATTCTTGAACATTCGGGTTTCCTCGTGACGTTTTCCTTTATCGCCGAGCTTCTACATTTATAATTAATTTTATTGTAGATATTAGGCCTTGCTGGACACATTACTACAAGGACAAATAGTGTTAGGATTATACATAGATAAAGCTGTTGTATTAGGCGAGGTTATTAACAACTCCAGCCCATACGGTGGTGTCAATACTTCTCTATTTCGTTGGAGCGATTATTTATATATATGTATATTTCATCAAATAAACTTAATTGTTATAAAGTTGCAGCCATCGTGAACGTGATTAATATGAGCCGTATTTGCATAAGCATATAAATGATAGTCTACTATTTATTTAACCTACCGTATGTGGACACATTGGGGACACGCATGTCAATGTCTCTATTTAAATAAATGTTGGCTTCATACAAATGACTGGATGTTAATAAGCCAATTAAATATGATTACTGTTTATTTTCTGCCTGATATTGGTAGATAAATTTTGATGGCTAATTAAGTAGTAAATATATGTATATACATAATTATATTATGTAAACATAATAACATAATGAGGTATGTTAAGACTGCTTCGTAATTTCTAACCGCAGGCCACCTAGGTTGTGTTAGCGTAAAGTTTACTGCTACATATACTTGACTATGATTTAGGATGTTATGCTATGTTACTAGGATTTGACAGAAGCACAACACAATGTCTTCAGAATTACAGCATTCGGTTCGTATTTGGAATGCGCAAATATGATTATATTAATCAATTTCGCCAGCATCTCAATTGGCTTCCAATTCGTCGTTGTCGAGATACACTCTCCCTCCTCTACAGTATACTGTTTAACCCGTTGACACCCAGATTCCTTAAAGAAAATTTTAACTATCTTCACATCCTTTCAATCTTCGATCTTCAGATTATCTTTTCCTTGAAATTCCTGACCATTTTTCTACTTTCTATTCACGTTCATTTACTGTCTAAGCGGTTCGCTTATGGAATGCATTACCTTTAACTATAAAGCGCGCTCAATCTCTGTGTAGTTTTAAAAGACTCGTGAAAGAACACTACATCGTAGATTAAGAGTTCTCTTACGCCCAAATTATTTACCTTTCCTTTTTTTCTTTATCTTTTTTTAGTTCCTTAGATCTTTCTGTATGGATATATATATGTATGTATATGTATGTATCTATGAATGTATATATAGACATTATTTATTTATTGCACCATCTATTCGTATACTGACATCTCCTTTCCATCCAAAGGTTGCCTGGAAGAAATCGCTGTAGCGATAAGGTCGCCGATTGTACTTCTAATTACCTGTACCTTGTATTTCTCTGTATGTTTTGGTGTACAATAAAGCGTATCTATCTATATGTCTAATAGATAATAAATATACATAATATTTTTGTGAAACGTTGTCCAATGTGTTCTTTGGGATCTTCTGTAACTTACTAATACAACGACTTTTAGTTAATATACGTTTCAAGGCCTAAGGTCTGCCGAAGTTCCATATTTCATACTGAGGTCCGTAAGTAAGTCTCGTAGATTACCATTGGTGCCAGGCCAGTAACAGTACTGATCATATTGAAATCAAGAAACACCCAAATTTCAATAGAGAAGATGGTTGGCAAGTACCACCGGCTTGGGATCCAGTCATTAAATTAATTAAATCCCAAGGCCAACGCAATACTGCAAGACCTCTGGACACCGTGAGTGAATACTGCGTGCATAGGGAATGTTATGATTAAAAAATCCAGACGGTAGTTCTAAAAATTTCAGACGGTAGTCCAAATACATTCTTAATAACTCAAGTGACAAATAAAATCAATTAGTCACCCCGTGACCACGTCCACTGCAAAGTGTTCGAAACGTCGGGATAAAAATAATGTCAAATATACGCGATTTAAACCGTTCAAAGTTGTTTAATTGCCAGTAACAGTACTATTTGTAGCGACACAGTGTTCGACACACGATGATATTATGTTTTATTTATGTTAGTTTTTCATAGTAGAACTTTTTCACTTTAAAGATGTGCGTCCCGTGTCCTGTGTTCGGCGGTCGCCACTCGTCTCGCACGCTCCCAACTGAGCATTTCAGTTTAACGTAATTACGTGTTTAATCAATATAAAGTTAGAGGGCAGTTTTAGTTTAATTAAACTGCTTCTACACTATCTGTGCTTCTGCACCTTCTTAATATAAACAAGTTAACGTAATTCCCTATCTAGATTTCTAGTTTCCCTAGACTACAGAAAGTTATAGTATAAATAGAGCCACAAATAATATTATGATAAGAGTACATATATGAAATTATCGTGGAAACAAATTGTGTGTCAACACACACTCACGTTCGTACATCTGTATAACAATCATAATATTATATTTCGTATGTACAATCAGTACAGTAACGGTCAGTAGATATTGTACTCTTTCAAAATCATTTATTTCAGTAAATAAATTATTAGGTATTTAATATGTACTATCGTTATCACATGTCAACGGTTGTCATTTTTGATTAAACTTGGCATGTATGGCAGAGTTCCATTTATTACCAACTGGACCATTTACTTGTCTGCCATCTTCTTTCAATACAAAAAATAACAGATAGGCAAGGCGTTGAGCGTTTCTACAGCGTTAGTACATCTGCTTTGTTACTTCAGCTTTTAGGGATTCCGTAATTATGGAGTCATGAAATTTACGAGGTAGTACCTACCCTCAACAATAAACGCATGTTCGTAAGTACAAGGACCACCCTTTGTGTGAAATGGTTGAAACTTGCCACGCGGGTATGTTCCGTTCAACTTTAATTAGACCTTGTTAAGTTTTAAATTACATCTTGGCGAATTCTCCCTTTGAAGTGAAATTATGAAAACCTTTGTTTAAAGTGAAAGCACCTATTACGGATATGCAAATGTGATATGATTTAGTTCTGAAGCCAATCTTTCCGCAGAGTTGGAGCTTTAATTAAACCGCATCCACATCGTATACATTTATAGCTCATTTGTATTTTAGAAAGAGAACGAAGGATAATTATGTTTATTTATTTATCACACTATAAAGGTATAAATGCGGACTGAAGGTAGAAGTAGGTAAACACAATAGCGATGAAAGTATTAATAAAATAATAAATAGATTGATTACATGTACTCACGATAGACTGGATATCAGATGTATGAATAAAAAATACATACAAATATAAATAACGTTTCTGTTGTATACATGTAATAATTTACATGTGTTTTCTTTATTCGTGTTCCCCGCTTTTGTATTGTATTCAAGTATTCTATTGCATTATTTTTATATTCCAGTTGTATTGTATTTTTTAACTATAAAAACACAATACCTATGTTTGCATATCTAATTTCCTGAGTACCTATATATAATCGTGTTTGCGTGTGCGAGTGTGTGTATGTGTGAGAGAGAGAGTGTATTTGTGTGCGTACATATGTGCGCACATATCTGCGCACATTATGTTATACTACATTTATACAATAATAAAGTGAAGATATGAACAGGTACTACACTTATTGTACATTATTACAACGCTTATGGGATAATGAATGTGCCAGAAAAATGGCGAAATATAGTCAAATTAAATTCCGTTCAATAAATATGTATGTAATACAAAAAAGTCTATTTGCACTATAAAAAGGCCGCGAACTTATCCGACTATCTAATATTTTGTCGGTTGTTTTTCAAAATGATTGACTTTGACCATTTCTTCAAACTTTAAGCTTTACCATCACTTACTTGTTCGCTTACAGGTGTACTCACCAATATTATGCTAACGAACACAATTACATAAAGAAAAAAGTAATTAAAAGTAATATAAATAATAAATAGATTACACCTGTTAGTGAAGTACAATACATACTTGTCCTTGTCATATTTTTATGTATTCAATTGATGTATGTGTATACTTTGTTGGTGAACCAAATAAATAAATAAATCACGAAACATGTTGTGACTCAAAATAAATATTTTGGCAGTTTTCTCCAAACCCCACTCACTTACCATTACCATTTTTAACAACTCCTTGTACCGAATTTTAGAAGAATTGTAGGGTTGGCAAATTAGATATTTTTAAACACACACATTCCTACTAACAAATATTGGAAAAATCTGCTTCATATTCCATTATTCCAATTGTTACGAGAACCAATATGAAAGTCTTTATATGTCATAGACTACAAAGGGCCTATGTCCGACAAAAGCTCTCAAATATACAATCGCATTATTGCAATTAGAATTTCCAAATACAAAACGAATAATTAAAGAACATTAGCAACGTACGAGTATAAACAAATATTTTATTAATGAGCTGTAAGCTGCCTTCAAAGCTCGCACTCGTTGTGAAAAGCCTCTGTGGTCTAGTTGCGGAAACAACCACGAACGTCTTACATGTTAATTTATGAAACTCCACGTGTTTCTAATTAGCTCCCACATGGGATACGCATTTTCTGAAGTAGCGGAGTGTAAATAGTTATTGTTTTTTTGTTAAGCATTTCAACAGGATGTATATCCCTCCTCCATATTAAAAGTAATATTACTATATATTATTTAAAGAGAAATAATTATATCAGTAGGAAAGAAATACTGAATGGGCTGCAAATACATAGATGGCAGCAAATTTAAAGGTGGGTTAGATTTAGAATAAACTGTTATCTTTTTTCTTCAAAAATATATAATGTTGCTAATGTATATACTAAACGATTGTGTTTTGAATTATTATTCATATCTAATAATTATCAATAATACATCTACACATAACATTTTAGGTAAATATTGTATTTAAATAACATAATATTAATTGACCTTTAAATTTCTGTCTAATCAGCATTACATATGAAATGATGAAGTATAGACTGATAATAAAGAAATAATGAAACGATCGATAATCTCTACATTATAAAATACAAGGTCTGTCTGTCTGTTGATTCACGCTAATTTCGGAAATGACTGGTTGGATTTGATTCTATTTCTCAATGCTGTGTAAGGCATTTATTTCGGAGTTTCTTTTATGAAAAAGTCGTATAATTGGAAAATTCGGAGGCTTATCCACCAAATAGATAATTTATAAAAACAAGGCAGGCAGTCCAATGGAGCGGTTTGTTTGTTCTATTATAAAAGGTATAAAGTTGTAAGACAAATATTTTAATAAACCTTTCACGTTTTTTCCTTAGTTCTTTACTAGTAAAGACGATTTGTCGCTCTTTGTTACAACTGTTATACGAATACTGTGACCTTAAATGCATTTTGTTATATCGCTTTATGTCTTTGAATGAAACTTGAATGTCAGTTTGCCGATTTAACCGTACCTTGAAATTATAGTGTACTAAAATTGTGAAAAATAGATTATTAATATGACTTAGTAGGTATTAGAAATAAGACGGCAGACGAGCATACAGTCCACCTGATGGTAAGTGGATACTGTAGCCCATGATACTCTAGTCCGCGGTACATGTCAACATCAGTCCAGAATGATAAACGTTGGCACAACCGCGGATGCGCTTCCCACCTTTGCGGTTTAAGGAATGGATTGGGAGAGAAAGGGTTGTGAAAATGGGGAGGGATAGGATAGGATGGGGTAGGAATGGGCTCTGGCATATCTCACTCACTACCGAAACACTTACGTACATTGGGGAAATACGATATAGTAGAAAATGCAGTACATTTAAAGGTGGTCTTCTGTGAGAGAGGGGTAACGTGACCAGTAGAGTGCACCCAGCGGCTGTGGGAATGCAGCGTGCAGTCTCCCCCTACAATAGAACTCTCCACTCTCTGGTACAATAGAATAAGATTAAAATAAAACCTACGGGTATTAATAATTTATATCTTTAGTTGATCTAATTAGAATTCTGGTCAGGATTTCCTAATGTGATTTCTGATGTACGCGTACAGTCGGAACCCGCATATTGATAATGTTGTGAGAGATTTCCCTATTATTAGATAGATTATGAAATGGACATGTTTCATAACATCTGGTGCATATTTATTTGTATCTTGTACATAGGATTTTAAAATGTTCTTATCGTGGTTGAACATATGTTATGTAAACAAGTTACTCATTGCGTTTATTATGATATTTCCGTTCAGTTACATGAACCGTGGTCAATCTCGCCCGTGAACACGTTTCATGTAACTGTAGTGATTTTTATTAATTTGTATTTGATTTTAAATGACTTGATAATAATTGAACCTTTAAGAGTGGAGAAGTGCATACAACAAAAGTTCGAGAAAATGGCATTAGGATAAATTAGGTTTTTTAACGTCATTTGTGATTATTATGCGGAATGTAAACTTATTTGTAACTTAAAAATAATGTGTAAACTTGAATTAAAAAACAAAGGATTTTTTTTAATAGTGTGGAATTTATAATAATATGTAGAAATAAGTGAACTACTTTATCAAGCCCATATTTGCTGATGTTAAAAACCAATATGAATTTATCGATCTATTTCATTTAACAACTTCACCAGGAAATTTCTCCTCAATTTCCGTACCAGTTACTGAATTATTTCCAGGTACCCACGTTAACGAATATAAGAGCAGTCAACAGGAATTTGCTCGAGAGGAAATATAATATTGAATTTAATAAAATAAATTCTACACGGCAGCGGCATGATTGTATCGATTTATCAATAATCGAAATTGTATTGCTGTTGTGGATTACCCACGTGTAAATCGTGCAACACATGACGTTGTTACACATAGCGCCGTGGCGGCGGCGACACCGCTACCATTGCACCGCCACTTGCATAGAAATCTTTACAGTTTTCTTAGGTTTTCGCGATTACTATACATAGCTATTAAAGAACTTTGAACGGTTTAAATCGCGTATATTTAACATTATTTATATCCCGACGTTTCGAACACTTTGCAGTGGACGTGGTCACGGGGTGACTAATTGATTTTATTTGTCACTTCAGTTATTAAGAAATTATTTGGACTACCGTCTGAATAATTTGTCTGAATAGTCCAAATAATTTCTTAATAACTCAAGTGACAAATAAAATCAATTAGTCACCCCGTGACCACGTCCACTGCAAAGTGTTCGAAACGTCGGGATATAAATAATGTTAAATATACGCGATTTAAACCGTTCAAAGTTGTTTAATTGCTATCTTTACAGTTGTATATGTAACAAACTACACATTGGAAATCGTTCGTCGTACGCGGACGCAGCGTTGCTATCACCACCACTACCACTATAAGCCTATGCCATAAGCCTATACATACGATCCTCGGCTCTTATTATCTAACCACCACCGTCCAATTTCTTCAGTCGTCCCCTGGCCGGAGTGCGTCCCACACTGCGCTTCCGGTACGTGGCCTCCATTCGAGGACTCGTCTACCCCAACAGTTATCGGTCCTGCGGCAAGTATGATCTGCCCACTGTCCCTTCAACATGCCGATTCTACGAGCTATGTCGGTCGGTGTGCGTTGCCATAGCGGTAATAATATAATAATGGTTATTGATTATTAATTGTGTAATTAATTACACATTATAGTGGAGTGTAGGCTTTCTCGGCCGGTGTCCATATTAATTGAATCTTCCGGGTTACTTGGCCGAGGTCCTATGGAATCTATCTCTTCTCGTTCACTTTCGGAGTGCGTCGCTTCAGTCGCCACTGAACATGTCAATGGCAGTTGTTGACGAAACGTTTGGAAGAAAGAGAAGAGATTCCAGAAGACCTCGGCCAAGTAGCCCCGAAGATTGAATTAATAATTACACATTACTAATTATGTATTAATTAATTGCGTATGTACGCAACTATAAAGACTTCTACGGATACGGCCGGCGGCGGCGCAACGGTGGTGAAGTCGCTGCCGCGGTGCCGCGGCGTCACGAGGAAAGGCCCTAAATCGCCGTTGTGATTTTTTTTTATTGTATCGGCCTATAACGCCCCACTGCACATTAGAAAAACTAGAGTTAAATTAAAACATTTCGACTGGGGTGTGCCACCGGGATTTTAAAAACTTTATTGAATGAAATTAACTTGTTAAGATTTGTTATACGATTTCGTAAAAGATTCATCATTAAGATTATATTTGACGCGATACTTATCATTTGCTGACATTATTGAAAGTAAGTTAGGTAAGTGATTAATTTAAATGGTAGTAAAATAATTCATTTAGAAGAAAGGAGAGAGGAAATGCATACTAACGATGTTGCGATTGTATTAAGCACAATGAAGTAAGTACGGTTCATATCCACTACAAACTGACAGATTTTTTTCTAAATAATTTGTTTTGGTAAACGAGGGGGTGGGCGAGTCGTCGACTGGAGACCGTGCGCCGGGAAACGTAGCGTGCGACTCCTTTCGGCTGACGACTCGAAGAAAGTCGCCAGTAGCGGCTGGATGACAGGAACAGAAGACTGTGCGAGGTGGCGGTCCTTGAAAGAGGTCTATATATAACAGTGAAGAGACACATGCTGATGGTATGGTATGTATTTTAAAGAATAGAAAGGTATTTTTTCCGGAGAAAGTAATTAGCTCTAATTTATGACGCTATTAGATCAAAAAGGAATGCAAAAATAGACAAGATAACCTCGCCGTGGGATCATTAGTTCTTTCAATTTCATTACACCGATTCTTTTATTACATTTTTACCTTTCACGAATATATTTTACGAGAGAACATTTAAAGAAAATTCTGTCTTGAAAGTAATTACGTAGATGTTTCCCTTAAATTAAAGTCACAAGCTTAATTTTAGGCAGATACTACCCTGAGCCCGTAGCGTCTGTCGCGTGAATAGAGATATTTTTATGTTAAGAAATGTGTTATTAAAGTAAAATGTAAAATCACTACAACAACTCTATAGGTAGGTACTACGTACTATTTAGCTACGATACTATATCACCATTCTGCAACGACGAGTAAATCCGACATGATTATGTAATATGTGATGTTATTACATGTACTTACTGTAATTTTTATTAAATTTAACAAATCCTTTTCATTTATTTTTTTATTATATTTTATTCATAATTTATTTGGACACTGGCATAGCCCAATGGCTGTGGCAATGTGTTAGGACCAATGGTGCACACACATATGAAATAATAAAACAGAATTGTTTATCACGTCATTATCCAGTCTGTCGTGTTACCACTAAGAGCTAACTAAAAAGGGGTAAACTACTCGTACTTGGAAGAAAAGAGGTAAGTTATTTCAATAGCTTATATTATTATTAAAAACAAGCCTAATACAAAATTTGAGAACAATTTAGAAAAAGAGTACGTGAAAGTGTTCGTTTCCGAGCCTGGAAGCACAAAAAAGACTGAGCCCAGCAGGCGCCGCCCCAAGAAATTTCTAGAAACCTTGATATTTGACAATTTGAAACTTTCTTTTAGCATTACCCAGAGCTAACGACGTGGATGTAGTTGTTTGTTTGAGTTAACTGGTCCATTTTTGATTTTACGGTCATTGGAAAAATCAGCACCCCTGCAAATTTGGCGCCCTGGATGACCGTCCTACCTCACGTCCCCCTAACGCATGAACTGGACAGAAGCTTCTGATTTAAAATTACGTTCATTCGAGAATGTGTTTAAATTGAAACATGCTCTGACTTCTTAAGAGTACGGCGTACGAAGCCCACAACTACAATTTAAAGCGAGTGCAAAAATCGGCATAGAATTGCTATCTCTGTTTGACTGACCGCTCAGGCCCCGTGCTTGACGCGATAGCACTACAGTCGTTCAGAATTTGTTATAAATTTGGACGTGTTCCGTAATACCAAGAATGATAAATGAAAATTTAATGTTTTTTAAATTTTTATTTAGTAATCCGTAATTTGACAATATATGCTATGTTATAGCTTGAACCATTTTATAAATATTAATGTTTTTAATACGAAACAAATAAGAAGAAAACATGTCATTTACGCCGTAAAAACATGCAAAATGCAATTCGTTTAAATTTCGTTTTAGGTAAGTATTTTGAATCAAAAAAGAAGCAGGAACCTAGATAAATGCTATCCGAATCCAAATAATATCATATGGTGGAAATATGTACTAATTATAAATTATTTTGGTATTGCGTTTGTATGGGCAACTCATCCTCCGGAGGCCTCCTAACGTAACTTGAAACATTCTTAATGTCGTCATGTTTTCCCTCACCGCCAAGCTAGGGTTATTTTTTATTACTATTATTACTTAGTCTCGATATGTAAGAAAGAAGAACCGACAATGAGGTCCTTGTTTCCAGAAAATCTCACATAATATCAGTTTCAAATGACTTTGGACAATACTCGTAATTTACAACAATTTCTCGCTACACAGAAGTGTGAACTTGAATCGCCTATACATGAGTTGTCCCTCCATCGAGTCCGCAGTTTACGCCAAATTGTGTGGAAACGGTCTCTTGGATTATCTGCGCAGCGAACTAACGACTTAACAACTCGAACCTTATCTCATTTGAGGCCTAGTTTTTGTTCTTTGCATGCGGCGGTTCTGAGCAAATGCTCTATTATAGTGTTGTATTATACTAAGTTGACTATGCCTTCAACAAAAAAAACTGATGATACGAAGAGGTCTCTCGGGCTATTTGTCGTACGCGTTAGAAAAAGTGCTTCAAACGCACTCTGATTTGTATACTGGATGTGTCCGGACTATTCCCGAAACCTGAAACCATGGGATTCCATTCATGTATCTATGTATATGTAAATAAATAAATGATTGTCAGTTCATTGCCGTGAAAATTTTACAAATCTTTTTTTGCAATTACATATTTCTTTTTTTTGTTTTTACCAAATTTTTCATACGAATTTGCCAATCAGCCTGTCTCTCCACCACACACGATGTTCGGCTCTTCTCATGCGACCACCACCGGCGGACCTCTTTAAGGCGTCGGTCCACCTGACCGGGGGCCTCCCACACTGCGCTTCCCGCTAACGTGGCCCCCATTCCATTGCCAAATACGATAAAGCCCAAAAACTAGATATATTTTAAAAAAATATATTTACCTCTACATGCATTGACTATATCAATAAACTCAGAATCATCAGCAGAATTCATGGTTCATTATCCTTATCAACGCTCAATAGTTTTAAGAGTAAATCATAATGGCCGGCCAAATATCAGCTAGAGGAAAACTTGTACAGAGGAAAAGTATTCAAACAGCATAAATAATTGTGTCGTAATGGTTGATTGATGAAAAATAAATAATATAGTACACCAAGAGGCACATAATATAGGAATAAATTATGAAAATGTAATAAATTGTTTGCTCAAGGAAATTGGATGTCAGTCAATGTTATTTGAAATAATATGTTCCTTTTTGTCCTATTTTAACTTACGTATAGAAGTTTTCGTGAAAGCTTTTCATATGTTTTCAGCATTAAAAGTTGCAAATGTATTCAATTTAACAGATATATTCCCGAAGGTTGAACCCGTGTATTCTCTTAAAAACTTGTTTTTTTAAAAATATTTTTTAGTCCGAATTTTTATGTGGTGTCGGTCGGCATTAGAATAGCACCGTTTTCTGTGTCGTCAGTGCAGAGACAAAAAAACATACAAATCAATCCCGAATAAACATTAGTTTCTAAACAATGTACCGACCGGGAATCGAACCCGGAAACTTTTAAACAGGAAGTATGCACTACTGGGCTTTAATCGGATGTCCAACCAATTTAACCAATTACCAATTTATCAATTAAATACCAACTTAATGTTACCAACTCAACTGAAGCTCAGCCGTACATTTACTGTATATGCCACGCTGTTTAATTCATCAGGTGTTACAACATCCAGAATTCGTCAGTACTCTTATTCAACTCCCACGAATGCTTTTAACTGATTTAATATTAAAGGAGTTTGATACTGAATGAACGATGCCATCATGTTGAAAGGCTTTCATAATATTCTAGTAATATTTTATATCAACGCAGGTGGGATTTTATATAAAACATTATCAGCGTTTATAATTATTTACTAAGTATTGTGTATACATTCAATTGAATTGCCTTTGCAATATTTTTTTTATGACGAGTTTTATTTTAAATATTAAATTTATAAGTTTTATTTTAATTTTCAATTCTTAAAATTTCCTACTTGCACGATGGCGTCCAATTTTTAATACAAATTAATTTAAATGTATGCTTAATTAATTCAACCGAATTCTAGGTGCTTTGCGCTGTCATAAATAGTTTTCGGAACAGGGATTGAATAGAGTAACATTTAATAGTTATCATGTTTTTGCACGCCTATTGAGGCAGAACAAAACGGGAGATGTTTATAATTTAAAACCACATTTGTTGCCTATGCTCTTGCAAAATAAATGAATTGAATTCATATCTTCTTGGCACTATAATCATCACCGAAGGTTGTCGATCGTTCTGGAAATTTGGACATATCAGCTTTATTCAATGAACGGATGCTTTATTAAACCATTGGCGAAGGTTTTTAAGCCAAGAACAACACCTGTCCGTGTGTCTGTTTGTTCACGTTAATCTCGAGACCGACTGGGCCGATTTTGTAGCGTGTTCACTGCTGGGTAGCGTGATTCTTCCGAAAGATTCTAGTTAATTTTTATCAAAATTGTCTCAGTGGATATGGAGATAAACGGGTAATAGGAATACCTATGTAAACCCATAAGTTCATTTAAAAATCGGGTCATAAGTAGGCATTGCAGTGAGCCACGGGCTAGTTCTTTTATAATTACAAGTAAGCAGTAAATGAACACTGTTAATTAGCTGAATTATATTGTATATCAAGTTAGAAAAAATCCCTAGTAACTGACCTACGTTTTTATATTAAAACCATTGCTGTTGCTAAGCAATCGGGTGTCAGGTATAGAAAACAATTTTTGTATATGAACATTTATTAAAAAGATTTAAAGTGACTTTGTTAAAAGAGTACTTATACATAGTTTATCACATTCTTAGTAAATTGATGTAAGGTATAATAGAATTTTCTATCAATTATAATATGCATTGTTGTCGTGCTCATTGAGGTTACGACTACGACTAACTTTTACTAATTGTACTGTCAGTTGGGTTAAATGGCATATCAAAGTTGAATTAACAAGTCTCGTGGCAGCCATTGAAACAGATGTCTCAATGAATCAGCTGCTCTATTAAACTGTATTAATTGTACCTAATAAATAGTAAGCAGTTAAATGGAATGCAGATGCAGTGAATGGTAAACAATAATAAATATTAATTCGATAGTCATTTTCTGGTTAAGAATTACAATAAGAAAGTTTGGTTCTTTATTGTATTAGTGACCCTATTGGTCCAAGCCTCGCTATTATCGTTCATTGATTATATTACTGCTATTATTATAAACGATCTAGCACACAAAAAAAACTTAAGGGTATCGATTTTGCAGTAAATATATAATTTTTGTATTAAAAATTTCATGGATCTTATTTTGTTAAGTCTGTTATGTCAAAATTTTGGAATAAATTGTTATTTAAGCGATGGTCTGTATTCTGGACGTTCCTGTTAAATTATTTCGTTATTTCAAAAATTTCAATGCTTATTATGCAAAACGTGTATTTGTAAACCCATACAATCATACAAAAGAAACAGCAAGTGTCAAAATTTTTATGGACACTATACATTCAACTTTTATTTAAAATATTGGCATGTACTACTCTACCAATGTAACTGAATCCGATGATGTCATAGAGAGCGAGTATAGTTAGGCATAGCAAGCAAATATCAATAAATGCTAATAAGTATTTTTTACATCTAATGACATTTTTCAAAGAAAATAAAAGAGCGTGATGCCTATCTGGGGAGTAAGGGGAACGCATTCCTCGTGGGTGTAGAGTTACGTTGGTGGAAGAGCAAACATTTTTGATTCAACCGTTGTACCGCGGTTCATTTACAAGACTATCAGCTTCCTCTCCGATACATTGTATAAGGTAAGTACGGAATAGATGTCCTATTAGTAAATTGCGTGTAGAGCGGCCATGTTCAAACATGTTCAATTTAACGTTATTGGACTGGCAACATCGTAAATTGTGTTCCCCGATGGAGGGACGACAAGGTAAAGCCTGCCGTCACTTGAGAAGGCAGTACATATTTCCTTCTCATAAACTATTTAAGGAAGTGCCGAGAATAATTGCACAGTTAACTAGATAATTTTTTTAAAGATTAATTTTGATTAAAAATGATTTGAAATTCCTATAACACCTGGCTTTTAAGTACATAGGTTTTGTTGAAGTTATGTTTATATTATAAATTTCGATCATGAAGGGTCGTCAAGTTTTAGACTCATATCACACAAGCAGTTTACGAGCGTAGGCAATAAGCGAGTGATATCGTCGCGATACTTTATGATAGGAGGCATGACGCGGCGATATCGCCTGCATTTTGACGTCTGCTAGGTCACTATGCAGATGGACACAGCTCGTTTGAGATGTCGTGACCGAAGCCAGGGTGTGTCACTAGTGAATGAATAAAAAAAATGTATTTTTATAATTGTAAGTAAAGTAAGCACATAGGTACTTGGCCAACGCCAGAGTGTTAAGCGCCCGCGATTGCCGGGCGTTGATGATAATAACATGCGGTAACCACGTCTCGATGTTGCGTTAATGTATTTTATATAACTGTAAGTAAAATGAGCACATACTTGGCTAACGCCAAAGCGTCAAGCGCCTGCGATTGCCGCGCATCGATAACAATGACGTGCGGTAACCGCGTCTCGGCGTCGCGTCGCAACGCGTCGAGCGCCTCTCTTGTGCATCGCACCGACCGCGCTTCGCCGCCAGCCCGCGCAGCCGCGCTGCACGCCGCTGAGCAGACACGCGACGACCGTTCCGGGAACACGCATAGGAGCTGCAAAAATGTGTTATACTTCAGTTTTCACTCATATTGATTAATATATAGCATAGCTTGTGGAGTGTACTTACGTGGAAGATACCCGACCTAAATACTTGTCGCAAAATATCTATCGCAAAGTCGTAAAGTCCTACAGTACTCAGTGAGCACTTGTCTGCGGATGCGAGGAGGATTTTTTATACATGCCTACAGATTGAGAGTTGAATAAGGGAGGACAGGATCATAGTTACCGTCTCTATAGAGCTGACACAAACCCACCAAAGCCTCAAAAATTGAAAAGGCGGATAAAAAATAGCAGCGTTAAGAGCAAATTATAAGTGAAAATGTAATAATAATATTGAAGATTTATATGAATGTTTACATAGTGCTACAAATAATACGTTTGTCTGATATAAATATGCTATCCACTACTGTATCTATCACTAAAGTTGTTAAAACGTTTATGTTTTTATTAATGCAATAAGTGAGTATGCGCAACGTTAAAAATAAAGTATGATATTTCTTTCCAGGCGGCAGAAAACGAATAATTTATAAATTTTGTTATAAATTTTGATATACTGAAAATCAGGATTGTCATGTCGATATATGCCTAAAATCTTACTAAAGATACCTTTAAATATAAAAACCTTTAATTAGTAAAATAGCCCTAAAAACAAAATATATGTGGGTCGCCCTCCGGCCAAGTGGACGGACGGGGACCGCTTCAAGAAGTTCGCTGGTATTGGTTGCATGAGAATAGCCGAAGATCATGTGTGACGATGAGTCTTGGGAGCCGTCCATCAGTGGAGCGTGTATGGTATCAGATACAAATGTATATGAGATCGTCCCATATATGAATTATATATTTAATAATAATAACAGATATTCAAATACGAGTACTCTTATTAGTCTGTCGTATTCGTCATAGAATTTTTGATAAAATATCGCTTAAACTTTTTTAACGCATTATATTAAAAATTTAAAATACATTTTGTTTAGAAATTTCTGAGTTCATTTTGTTACGTAGTGCAAGCAAGTAAACCAGCTTAATAAAATTATATGGCGCATTGCCTCGCGGTTGGCAGCCGTTTTTAATAAACAGTTTCATTAAAACAGCACCACGGCTAATTGATAATAATGCAAGCCTCGCCTCGGAGGACCACCTCCGTACTATATAACAACTGTACTTTGTTTTTTCATAATAACCACCAATTACTTTGCTCAATTGCCTGCGTTACTTGATTATGAGTTGGGTGAGTTCGGCCACTTTCATGCGCACAGTTTTATTATAACTTTTACATGAAGAAGTACAATGAAGTTGAAAATTATTTAATTTTAATTTTAAACGTGTGGTGTCAGAGGGCTTTAGAATAGCATCGCTCCATCTCTTCCCGTGGCTGTCATAAAAGGCGACTGAGGGATAACAAAGCCCCAACATAAGCCCTGAGGAACTATACCACTCCTAAAAGAATAAACTCGCCCACACGCTCACACGCTTGCCCAATGTGGCGTTTTAAGGCCATCCCTTTAAGACCGTCCAGCAGCGGACGAAAGAAAGGGCTCGGGGCTGGGGCTGGGTGTAGGTTCTATGGAACCTACACCTATTCCATAGAATATTATTTATATATTCTATTCCACAGACATTTTATACTGGGATTTTATAGACATTTTATACATAACATATAATGTTACGGTATTTTTTAATAAACATATAAATTTTTGGGCTTCGTATTTAATAGATATTGTATATATAAAAAAATTTTTGGTACAAAATCAAAGAGATTCGTAGAATTTTCATGACAAAGAACTCAAAATATTCGATGGAACTTTTAAGGGGATGGTAGAAATTAAAATTGTACACATTAACGGTAATAAAGTTGCGTAGTGTAGTAACTGAATCAGAGCCTTTATGGCCTATCAGTAGAGTTCGCCAGTTACCACCGTTAGTGCTTTGGTTTCTGAACAGTGTTAATAGAAATAATATAAACTTATTCTAGAGAAATGTAATAGGTATTTGTAATTAATTACCTCTAGAGGTTCCGGCGGCGCGTACAACAAGGCAGATGGAACGTGCGCGGGCGGCGGCGACCTGTTCTGCAAAGAGAGACACCCTGTGTAATATACATTAAACTCGCATCACTATCGAGACCATTGTTCGTGTTCGTATTTATATTCCGTTCCAATAAAATTTGTCCAAAATGTAAACAAACATGGCGGCCTGAGGTTAACACTGAGGTTAACTGACACGGCCTTAAATTAAACAGTGTGGTGATACTTGTTTACATATCCATAATTTGATTCATCGAGAGTGCAGATTTGCCCTACGTTTAAAGCTAAATGTGAAGATACTTCTTTAATATAATGCCGTGTCAGTCACCTCAGATCGCCATATTTCTTTACATTTTGGACAAATTGGATTACAACAGAATATATTGAGTAGTCGGATAAGTTCGCGGCCTTTTATATAGTGAAAATAATAAAAACTTTTTTTGGTTTTACATAAACAAATATTGAACAGAATATTGTCCATTTAATTCAACTATCTTTCGGCATTTTTCTGGCAGACTCATTATCTCATCACTATAAATAACATTTTTGGAGTTTTTGAGCGAAAACTGATTTAAATGGCTTATACGGGCTTCTCTTGAACGTAACTGTACTCCATTTAGAGAATTTTGTATAGAATGGATATATATGTATAGTGCTATATCTGGACTGTATGGAGGATGCATTAAAACTTCCCTGCAAATTTTTGTCCATCAATTTTTGATTAGTCATCAAAGATGTATGCGGTGGAGCATTGTCGTGATGGAACACTATACCTTTTCTATTCATTAATTCTGGGTGTTGTTCTTCTTGTGTCAAGTGCTTGTTTCAATTTTACTAATTTTATTTTCAAGTGGACATCGGAATTAATCGTTTGGCCATGTGGCAGTCCCACTATACCACATAATATGACTTTGTTCGGAGTGAGGCCTGGCTTTGGGACTATTTGTGATGGCTCACCTCGCTTAGACCAAGATAGTTTTCGAACATTGTTATCGTGATCCATTTCTCATGACCTGTTACCAATCTCTTCAGAAGTGGATCGATTTCATTTCGTTTTAGCAACATGTCGCATATGGAAATTCTATTCACCAAGTTTCTGTCAAAACTGTTGAGTGGTGAATGCTAAGCTCTTCCGCAATTTGATGATCGTTTATGTGTCGATCTGATTCAATTTTTTCAGTGATAACATCAAAATTACCAGTCCTGAATCGACTATACCATTTTTTTGCAATAGTTTAAGCATCTTCTCCGTAAACACCACAAATCTCTTTTCGAGCACTAGAAGCATTCATACCTCTGTCGAAAAAAAATTATAATATATATTTAATTTTCTCCTTATTAACTTCCATTTTAAAATTATTAAAAAATATGAAAAGATAAAACTTTAACTATGACATTTTTTCAAAATCAGTTATTCATTTGTTCTTCCGTCGAACGACTTTTGTTTAGATATGGTTGTTTTTGCGACCGGGAAAAACTAAAAATTCGCGTTATTTCAGAATATGAATGGCAGCAACGCAGCACAGACGGCATGCAATATCAACGACGTGTAAGAACCATGTGTATGCAAACGAACGCACGGTGCGTTTTTTGGTTTGATGGTTTCCGTTCTGAAAATTTCTACCTCAAGATCATGCCCCGTGGACGACTGGAGGTTAAAGTCGAAATGACAAATTGGAAGCAATACTGGAAGCGGGTTCATCTCAAACCACGTCTGAGTTAGCAGCAGCCTTCGGCGTAAGTGACAATACGATATGAATTTATTTGAGTCAAATCGATAAAGTGAAGAAGCTCGGAAACTGGAAACCGTATGAGCTTAATGAAAGTCAGCTGCAAACACGTGTCGAAGCTTGCCTTACCGGCACAAAAATGACGGGATTCTGAATAGTATTGTTGCGATGACACTTGCGATGACAAGTGGACCCTGTATGATAATCGTAAAGGTTTGTCACAATGGTTAAACTCAGGAGACACAATATCCTAAAGGTCTCCATGATAAGTGATAACATTCGCCAGAAGACAGACAGTCTCAAAGTTCTACAGGAGCTTCGACTGGAAACGCTCCGTCACTCACCGTACTCGTCAGACCTTGCCCCTATTGATTTCCATTTTTTTCGAATATGGATAATTTTTTACAGGGAAAAAATTCAACTTCAATGAGGCAGTGAAATACGTCTTCAGAGAATTCATCGATTCCCGTCCCCAGGAATTCTTTTCAGAGGCATCAATCAACTGCCATTAAAATTGCAAAAATGCATTGACAATCATAGACAAATACTTCGATTAATTAAACATATAATTTTTATTCAAAATAATATTTGATTTTTTTTCCATATAAAATGGCAATATTAAATATTAATTAAAATTAAAATTATATAAAGGCAATATTAATTAAAAACCGAAGCGAAGCGAGGGCGGGTCGCTAGTAAGAAATAAGTAGTAAGATATATTAAATCTATACAACATATATAATTTATTTATCTATAATAAAATCGTAACAAAGCGGTGTCTGTATATGTTAAAAAGTTGGCAACAGTGTAAAGTACGTGTGATAGAGCCCAAAACAACATTTTATGGAATTTTGAACGTCTGTCTGCACGCGCATCACGCAAGATGGATTTTAATAAAACTTGACATAGCTAAAACTTATGTGTTGGGTTTATTATTAGGATACTTTTTATCAATATCAATAACCGGTATCAAGTTAACCACACAAACCCCACACGAAGTAGCGGGCACTGCTAGTACATTATAAATTGAGCCACTATACGCAAACACAATACAGGACTAAATTTTAATTTACGATAATTTTTAGAGACATGAACAAAACGAAATTGTCGTACAAATTGTCTGATCATATAATGTAGGACAACAATTGATTAGAGAACAATAAAATGTATGATTCATACGTAACTTCTTATAATTGATATTAATCAACATGTAGTATGCGACATTACAATTACATCGATGTTAATGTATTCTTTATAAGAAATATTTAAATGAGAGGCAAAAAATATGAATGGCAGCAAATCGATGGCAGCAAATTTCAAGGTAGGTTAGGTTTAGGTAAATCTGACAATAAAGATATAAGAGTCTCCGTCGACATTCTGATGTCATTCTTTGTAATTTTGAATTATTCATTTCCGTTATTTAAAAATAGTTTTATTGATAATGATTTGCTGATCAATAAGTATTTTTTGTTGCCCATTTGATGCAGAGGGAGAGTGCACGTAGCAATCCAACAGCCACTGGGCGCGCTCCAGTGGCTACATTACCCCTCTCTCACAGAATGAAATGTACTGCATTTCCCACTTTATCTTATATTCCTAATGCACGCACGTGTTTCGGTAGTGAGTGACATGTGCCAGAGCCCATTTCCATCCTATCCCTCCCCATTTTCCCAATCCTTTCTCCAAATCCATTCCTATATCTCCAAAGGTAAGCTGCGCATCCGGGGGCGTGCCAACGTTTAGCCAATGTCATAGTATGATGCATATGAATGAGGCAAGGTTAATGAAAAGTCATTAATTAAATTCTACAAAAGAGATGGCAGATGAGCGGGTGGGCCACATGAATGACCACTTACAGGATGGTACGAAAGTGGTAAGTAAGTGGGTACCGTCGACCTTACATAATCTTATTCATAGGTCTCGTATGCCATACATCTAAAGATCTAAATTATAAACATCTAAACATCTAAATCAGATCTAAATCACGAGTGGATTGGGGTGATTGTGCTTAGTACCTCAGTACTTTAATATAAATACATAACTGTTTGATATCTATCTTATTTTCAATAAGAAACAATTTTTTATTTATCAGCAAAAAGCTTCGATATGTGTCTGTGAAAAGGGATTTTTGTAATATCAATTTGTTCGAGTACAAAAAGTAAGTACTCGTATAAATGTCAAGATGAAGAAAGATATACTCGTAAAAACATTATTATCTCAATACATAATATTTTAATTAGATACGTTATATTTTATTATATTCACATTATTCTTATGTTAAATATTGGGACAGATACTGGATTAATGTAAAAAAAACACATTTAATTTTTATTGATGTATGTTAGTCTAGACAATGAAGTTTAAAAATCGTCAAAACTTCTTAATCTTCAAGAACAGATTTTTTATAATAAAAATAGTACCATATATAGTACCGTATATAGTTTATTTTTCATAGTTTTATAAAAAAATATATAAAGTTGTTACAAAATGAATATACTAACTATTGACATAGTGTGTACTTAGCTAATAAGTAAAAAATAAAATAACAAAGGTTTAAAAATAAATATAGATATATAAATAATTTCCAAAAAGTACTTTAAATATCTAGGAAAATTGTCAAAAATCCTTATTCTGACAACATATTTATAATCAGCGACCTCAAAAACCCCCTCAGTAATATTTTCTCGTCGAAAATTAGAATTAATATAGAAAACCTATATATGTATCTAAAAAAAATTGAGTTCAAAATTTGTTCAGCCCCCACGATAGTGTTTCTGATTTCAAATAATAAATAATAACAAACATAAAAAAACAGTATCAAAACCGTATTTTTTTTTTCTTGAGGATTAAAAAGTAAAAACCTTTTCATCCCCCTATCTCGGAAAGAGTATTTTTGCTCTTCGATATCTGAGTGCAAAAGCCGTTTTTATCCGCTAGAGGATAAAGTAAATTGAATTTAGAACATCGTGTGCACTAAGTTTGTGAATTTAAAACATCATTAATACTATTATTATTCTGTAATACTTACCTATCATAATGTAGTAGTTAATACCTAAACTGAAATAAAAGTATCTTGTGATAGTAAATGTTTTTTTTTTTGCATTTAGTCATTTCCTCGCTGAGGTGGGATGAAAAGTTACGTGTTGCACTCGAGTGCAAAGATTTTTCACCTCGTGCTCTTTTGATTCCCTCGCTAACGCTCAGGATTCTAATTTTTGAATCTTTCGCTTGCTCGGTCATCAAAATTGAGCACGCGGTTAAAAAGCAACTTTGCACTCTTGTATAACAAATAACTATTATTGACTCGACTATTCGTATAAATACTGTTTTATTGAATGACGTGGTAATTGTACGAGTAAGTATAACTTAACTGTAGGTATATGATTGTACTTCTATCACCAGAATATTTACTAATTGAATGTTTGTATGCACATTAAACCTTTCGGGGTTAAAGGGCCTATATATGGAACTGTGCTGTGGAACGAACTGCCTCAAGAGGTCTTTCCATTAAGCTACGATATGGGGTTCCTCAAGAGAGCTGTGAATAGGATTTTGCAAGGTCGGCGGCGCGCCCACATACCCCCTGGTGTTGCAGGTCTCCATGGGCGGCGGTAACACTTACCATCATGTGGGACCGCTTGCTCGTCCGCCCACTAGTCTATAAAAAAAATATACCAAAATTATACTACAAAAGAAACATTTTTTGTACTCGTATGTCTTAAATGTGCGATCAGTCATGGATGGTTTATAAGGTGCATGGGCATATAAAGCACGACGTGAAAACCAACCAATCATCAAGTTGATACTGACTCTCTTAATTTTGCAGCAAGTTTAATACTGACTGCTTACTTCAATTCAGTAACGTCTTCTTAGCCATTTTGCTTAAGAGATATTAATGGTGAAGCTGCAAGTTGGTTTGGATGATAAACCAACCAATCATCAAGTTGATACTGACTCTTTTAATTTTGCAGCAAGTTTAATACTGACTGTTTACTTCAATTCAGTAACGTCTTCTTAGCCATTTTGCTTAAGAGATATTAATGGTGAAGCTGCAAGTTGGTTTGGATGATTTGTTCTTTTGTTTAAATATTCCAATAATATTGTAAATGCGAACGTTTGGATATTTGTTACTCAACCACGTCGAAACGGCTAAACTGATTTCATTGAAACTTGGGAAATGGGAATTGGAAAATAGACAGTAATCCGGATTAATACATAGGCTGCTACATAATATTATAAACACATATTATTATGTAAATCATGAAGATCACGCGAAAGAAGACGCGGCCAATAGCAAGAGTACCTAATATAAGACTTTTGTTTGGAATTTTATTACTGTTGTAACAATAATCTTTAATAAAAATAACTAACTATATGTAGATATATGATACATATGTGGATATCTATTAAGGTGTATTTATTTCAATATTGCCTCACTTGGTCTTCGTATCGAACAATCCCAAGAGAAATAATCTTCACGGCATGCCGCGTTGGCTTTCACGCTGGAATGAGGTCGCATTACGAGATCGTGGGAGCTATCTGCACTCTAGGGATCACCCCCAGGATCCCGATCCCCGATGCTGGTAAAATGATCCGATTAACGAAGCATTTTGTGTATATACCTAATATTAAAGGTTACATTGAGGACTATGACATCTAATGCTACAATAGGCCATCGACGCATAATATTAGGGTCTTACCTATGAAATAGCCGTTTGTATATAGAGGCCGGTTTGAACTTAGTAATCTTGCGTTTGGCTTGGAATTCCAAATTCAAATTAATTTAAATTTGAAGCCATGATATTCTTTTTCAAAATCAGTTATTCATTTGTCGTTCTGTCAAACAACTTTTTGCTCAGATATCGTTGTTAGCGAGAATGGAAAAGTTAAAAATTCGCGTTATTTTCAAATATAAGTTCTGTCGCACAGAGGCAGCACAAAGGGCACGCAATATCAACGATGTGTACGTTTGCGTATTGCGTATGTGTATTGCGTTTTTGGTTTGATCGCTTCCGTTCCGGAAATTCCGACCTCAAGAACCAGCCGCGTGGACGATCGGGGACTAAAGTCGATAATGACGAATTGAAAGCAATAGTGGAAGCGGATTCATCAAACCACGTTTGAGTAGCAATAGCCTTCAGTGTAAGTGACAAAACAATATTGATTTATTTGTGTCAAATCGGGAAAGTGAAGGAGCTCGGAAAGTGGGTACCGTATGAGCTTAATGAAAGTAAAACTTTGCTGAAACACTTCAACTCCGATGAGGCAGTGAAAAACGCCTTTAGAGAATTCGTCGATTCCCGTCCGCGGGAGTTCTATAGCAGAGACATCAATCAACTTCCATTCAAATGGCAAAAGTGCATTGATAATAATGGACAATTACTTCGATTAATTAAATATATAATTTTCATACAAAAATATTTGAATTTTTCCATATAAAATTGCAATTTCATAGGTAATATTTAAAAAATATATTCATAATCTTTTTGTCTTTGCAGTTTGCTTTGGAATAAATAAAATTTCATTGTCCATACAAATTTATAAATAAATTCGTCATTTCGTATGGACAAGTGGACAATTTCTGTAAGTCAATGTTTATTTTTACAAGCTTTTATTTAACTTCACCTGTTAGTTAGTATGGTTGGGACAAATCTTGCAAGCCAAATTTGAACCACTTCCTCTAAACTTACGACTTTGAAATTTTGCATGCTTGTTCAGTTCTGACGATAATACACTAAAATGATAGAAATAACCTGATGCTGCAGCCAGGATTGTCTCCTCACGAGGGCACTCCTCAACGGTTAGTAGCATGCACATGAAACTTTGCAAAACAAAACATGACATTCTACAGTAATAAATATTTCGCGACAAGCTTTTTGACAACAAATAATTAAATATAAACTGATTTTATTCGTTTTAGTACAAGGCTTGCATAAAAGCTTGTTTTTAAAAAAACGTTCTTTTTTATATTATTTTATTTTTTAATTTTATATTACTATGTAATCACGAAAGAAACATTTCTTTTATGTGAATGTTTCATAAGTGGAAATGTTTCTTAACGTATGTCTCATATTGTATTGCTAATTAATTAATTATACACGCATACTTAGAATACCATTATCGTATGATTAAATTATAACTGCGTGATTAAATAGGATTTTATAATCATTAAGACACAAATGCACCAATTTCATGACCTAAAATAGTTTTCAAACACAGTTGTAGTTTATAAATATTTCAATAAATGCAAAGTACCTATAAGGACAATTTTCAAAATTATATTTTTTGAATACTAAAATCTTATATGGTAATGATAATCGAATATTATTAATATCAATCAACAATATTTTATTATTGAAGTTTAGAAAATCTACAAGATCGTAACATAAATAACAGAACGTATACCTATTTCAAATGTTATATGAATGTAAATCTTTATACTACTTAAATTAATATTTACACGGACCTTGTTGGGACCTTGCGACAAGGTACCAGCATGCTGGTAGCATTACCCCGTTGCTATTACTGATAATATTATAATTATTTACTTTCTGTCCAATTCTATGAAATGAAGTCTATATTTGAAAATCAATGTGACAAATTAATAGCAGAAGGTAACTTTTAACATACTTATAAAATTTCAAACACATTCAACAAATACATCGTACAAATGGTAGATAAACGATAAAAGGTGCCTGGTTAAGGTATTTAGTAAATGTAGCCATAAAAATCCAATCTACGTTAAGATTCTTAAGGAAGTGTAGGAGGAAACCGAAGGAAAGGCAAAAGTGTAGTGCAAACAAAACATCCTTAAGTTCTCGAGTCGGTTTGTTTGTGGAGCAAGGGTCTGTTTCCCTTTCCTATACACACAGATACATAGATATATGCAGATAAATATACATACGTGCTTGTGCATCTAGCGGTACTCGTTCTAATTAACGCAACCATTGTTTTTACACCGTTTAGTAAGGAGTAGTACCAAACACATTGAAAGTTTTGGAATGTTTGTTCTGAGTTAAACACTAAACTAATGATAATTTATATTTACAATAAATTAATTTAGTAGCTGAGGAGGTTCATTTTCGGTTCAGGCTGCACGATAGCTCTCCCCGCATGGAATGCTCTCCCTCATAAGATAGGACATAGTTGCAATGCAATACAACCAGCCCTTTCAGTAGTCATTGCTGAACATGAGCCACCTTATCCACTTTGACTTGTACATGAGGGCTGGTATGGCTTTAAAACGCCACGCTGGCCAAGCGGCTTAGCGAGTCAACTCTTTTAGAGTCGATGTAATTCCTCAGGGCTTATGGGAGCCGCTCGTTATCCTTTAGCAGCCTTTTACCGACACCCACGGTTCTATTTCAATTTTTAAATATAAATATGATAAGTATCTAGTGATACTTATTCCAGTTCCTTATGTCAAAACTAATGTGTCTGTACAGTAGTATTGATCCTTATGTACTTAAAGACTTCTTGGCGGGAACTCGAGGAGTGAAGTTTAGTTTTTGTTTGATTGTTTTAAAAATTGTGTATAGTGCGTTTTGTGGGTCAATTTGTCAAAATCAAAGTGTTTTTTGTGCGTGGTGTTTGTGATAATTAAATAAAAGCGTGTGATACTGCGTTTTTCGTGTGTCGTGCGCTTCCACGGAATTCTCTTCTGTCCTCAGTAAATTCCCAATCGATTTACCGAGCGACTGTTGGTTTACTTCGACGGGACTGGAAATTGACAGGATGCATTTTAGACTTTGAATAATTAGTTAGTTATTATGAAGAAAACTTGACACTGGTAAAATGTGCTAATTGAACCATTGCCATATATAAAAAAAAAAGTATTTAAAACCCATAAATTCTGAATTTCATTTCATAAAAACCCTATGTACAGATCGGTGGATAATTAAATTTCGTTAATAAGTTTTCTTTTAGAAGTTCGTTCATAATTTAGAGCTACATAGAACATATCTACAAATACATTAATTTGAATTTAAATAAAGACGAAAAATCACTAAAACAAGTGACTATAATGTATTTTTAAATGAATATTTTTGATGGACCAATATATAATACGATAGGTAGATTTTAGTAGATGAATTTCATCTATTCAAGTCGTGTTCGGAAATAAGATTACTAACCTAAACAAATTTCTCGAGTAGAGCCTAAGCATTGTCTAGGAATATACTCAGGCAGGTTACAAAATCCATTCCATTTAAGTCCTTTTTTCAAACATTGTAAGGTGTCATGCGTATAGATTAATCTACAGTACAAATTACGTGTCTGTGTGACAGTAGCCTGCGGGGCCCTCTGGCGGTGTCGGGTCCTTAATTATAGGCCTCAGGCCTAAAGACTGCCCTACAAAGCCTTGATGAGAGCCTAACCCTTGCATGATTATACCTTCGAATAATGTGACACTCCGGTGACCTCACGCCCTTCATGAAAACTGAGAAGTGCTAATGGAATCATTTTGAAGGAATATTATTTGTTTTTTTGTGACTGCCTTGCATAAAATACGTACGTTCTATTACGTCGAAAATCAGTTGAGATGGAATGTTAAAATTGGTTAAATAGAATAATGAAAACAATGATAACTTAACTGTATATAGAAGTAAATATAATAATGGTAAATGTTTCGCAAATAATCTGAGAAACGGGGACATTATTGAAGGTTATAGTTTCCCAGATATTGAGACTAGTGGAATGTTAAAAAATTACACTTTTTATTGCTTTATCTGAAAAATCAAATGTAAAAAATAATCTTGGAAGAACGCAATTTTATGTTAGAAAATCGTAATCAAAGTCAATAAGTCTACCGACTATTAGTTCGTTAGATAATTCGCCGTTACGTACTAAAACTAGGAGCGGTGCTAGCCGACTATACTATACTACTTATACTCGACTCACATGCGTGTGACCGCGACCGCGTGGGTTCAAATCCTCGGTCCGTACCACTAAGCTTTTATTTAAGTACGATATTTTTAAAATTGTCACTAGCTCGGCGGTGAGAGGAAAACATTGTGAGTCATTTAGTCTACTATTTGATAGATATTTTTTCGTTTGGAAATTGACGGTTCACTCTAATCACTTTATTAATGAAATCGGTCTGATCTGACTTAATGAAAATTCCAGGCCTCTCCCTCTCCATGAACCCCGCATTCATTGTTTCTCACAAATGGATTATTTCCTCACGTAGGACGTGCTCTAGCAACTTCGGTAGTAGAATAATACCTACAAATGTTTCATTTCTATAATCTGCCAATAAAGACCTTTACAGACAGAAAACTTAGATCGATTAAAGAAAATGAAAAATCTTTCAATTGGCTATTTGACTAATTTTAGAAAAAGTATAGAATTATATAATTGACATTAATAATCACTGCATGTAATCAAAATTAAAATATCTTGAAAAATTACTAACAAATGTAATTTAATGTAAAATGTAACCAAGCAAGGATCGCGACATAAAACAGTGTCGTCATTATTCAGTAGTGCCAGTATAACCAAGGCAGAGATGGCGAAACTGTCCCACCACAAATACATATATATTTTCAAGCTAACCTAACCTAACTTTTTAACCTACTGCGGAGATAATAACTCCCGAATTTCGGGAAAAAAGTCATTACGGCTCGACTGAGGGTGAGCAGCCGAATCTAAAACAATAATTATACGTCATACTATTATTAAGCACCTATATGGCATATCAATTGACATAATAATTAAGTATATGACATACGAATGTATGTATGTAAATATAGGATATAACGAAATTGGAAAGACTACATGGCGCATTTCTTATAGGATTAAAATGAAATTTGGTACAAAATAATTTGGCCAAATCGAATCAGTAGTTCCAAAACTTCGACGAAGTAATTTTTTTTAAGAATAAAAAGACAATAAAGTCCATTATAATGCAACGTATCATTGAAATAACACAAAACCTTAAATGCGTTCCAGAATAAAATAATTTTAGGGAATAAATCAAAACTTACAAACGTTATTGTCACAACGGAGCAGCGCTGCCTGTAGTTACTATGAGTGTATTTGATTTGCGTAACTGCGTGTAGAATTAAATACATAGTAGAAATGAACAATAAGTTATGGGAAAAAAACTATTGTAAAAACTGGTAGACTCGATTCTACTCTCGATACTGGACAACTTATTTTCAGCTTTTGCGTTATTTTTTTTTTATAGCAAGCGGTCCCACGTGATGGTAAGTGTTACTGCCGCCCATGGACACCTGCAACACCAGGGGGTATGCGGGCGCGCCGCCGACCTTGCAAAATCCTATTCACAGCTTTCAGTGACAGGTTGTACATTAAAGATATGTGGTTGGATAAGGTTCGCACAACTGTAGTACAAACTTTTTTTCGAAAACGTGTGGAAAATAGAGCAATATCAGAGCGGCGATTGCCAGCGGCTTTTTAAAAATTTGTTTATTTTTATCTCATGTGTTCGAATGAATTCTGAAATATATAATATACAACAGTCAACTATCATATTTCAATACATTTTTATGAAGTACGTTGATATTTAAAATGCGTATAAAATCTATATCTATAAAAGATGTTGATGGAAATAACTACTTACATAGTAAATATTGGATATAATTATTTTAAATAGTTTGTCAGTAAAACTTGGACATTATCCGTGTCTAATATAGGCTATATCCTATTTTGAAATTTTGGAAAAAAAAAATCTTATAAACTGGAACGAACCGAGGGCGGGTCGTAGTATAATATAATTTTATCATTGAAATGAAATGTAATTTATTTTCCTGATCATAGGTTACAATTACTATTATAACTATTATTAATTTTTGTATGGTAGGTATATACTGAAAAATAAAAAGTCTTAGAATAGAAGTTTTGTTTTGAGGTCAGGAAGTTTACGTGCAAACCTTGGAAGGGTAATTGGTTAATTGCCACGGAAACGAGTGAAAAGGATGTGAATTATCAGGAGCTGTAACAACAGGGCAATCTCAGGATACCCTTTTCTTTGTTTGTTTGAAATTCCTGTGAGACAAGTCCTAGAAATAAAATACTGACTATTAATATAGTAAAAGGTTGTCGTCATACAAGCAATTGACGTTGCAGACTGCTTGTCTGTAAATTGAGAAACTGTTTTTATGGAAGACTGGTTCGAAGTTTAGATAAACTTAAAACTTCAAAGTTTAGACAAAACTTGTTACAAAAAGAATAATTTACATTAGAAAGGTAATATTTCATAACAATTTATATTATTAATATTTAATAAAGACGATATATCTTTGTTACTTTTGAGATTTTAGTTTGGAACATAATAAAATAACTTTTAGAAAAGTTTTATTAAGTTTCATGATTGACACTAATATTCTCAACATGTTCAAAAAAGGGCTTTACCAAACGTACCAAGTAACAGGTTTACAGTTCAAATATGTGGAAAACGAAATATAAAAAGCCTTTGGAACATTATAATAAATATAAGCTGTAACTGAACGGCGGAGGATGTTTGTGTTATTTTTATACATTTATGAGAATTTATAACAATATTGTTCCTTCGACTTTATCTTAACACCTGATTTAATAAGATACTTATAGGTATCTGGCCAAATTCGCTAACACGGCCAAGACCCGAGCGACATCCTATCAATTTTTACCATGGTTCAATCAGTCCTGCAGAGAGGCCCGTCGTAATAAACGGGCCGCATACAGGGCCTGGGCCAGAGCACAGGTGTCCGAAGATCCGAATACCTCCGACTTGAGGAAGAAATTTAACGCTACCTCGAGGTGCAGTAAGAAGATCATTGTCAGAGCAAAGAATGAGCACATCCGCAGAATTGGCGACCGACTAGCTAGCTATCCTTCTGGAAGCCGGGCTTTCTGGTCGCTCGCTAAGGCTGCTGAAGGTAACTTCTGTCAGTCGTCACTCCCTCCACTGCGGAAACTCGATGAGTCACTGGCCCATGGGGCGAAGGAGAAAGCCAATCTCTTGGGCTATCTCTTTGCCTCAAACTCGACACTGGACGATAGAGGTGCCTCACCACAGTCTATCTCAAGGTGCACAAGCTCCATGCCGGAAATCTGTTTCACACAGCGTGAAGTCCGGCGAGCTCTAGCATCTCTTGATGTAGGAAAATCGAGTGGGCCTGATGGTATTCCTGCAGTGGTGCTTAAATTTTGCGCTCCCGAGTTGTCCCCGGTGCTTACGCGAGTCTTTAGGCTCTCATACTCTACAAAAAGCTTCCCGTCAACATGGAAGGTAGCTCATGTTCACCCTTTACCTAAAAAGGGTGACCGCACAGACCCGGCCAACTACAGGCCAATAGCGATCACCTCCCTCCTCTCCAAGGTGATGGAGCGTGTTATAAACACACAGCTCCTTGGGTACCTAGAGGATCACCAGCTGATTAGCGACCGTCAATATGGATTTCGCCATAATCGCTCCGCTGGTGATCTTTTAGCGTATTTAACACACCGCTGGGCTGACGCCATTGAGAGTAGAGGCGAGGCTCTGGCTGTAGGCCTAGACATTGCGAAAGCTTTTGACCGGGTATGGCACAAATCGCTGCTTTCCAAGTTACCATCTTTCGGGATACCCGAGGGATTATGCGAATGGGTTGCCAGTTTCCTGACTGGACGGAGCATCAGAGTCGTTATCGATGGTAGCTGCTCCGACACCATGTCTATTAACGCTGGCGTCCCGCAAGGCTCCGTGCTGTCTCCAACTCTGTTCCTTCTGCATTCAACGACCTGTTGCAAATTGGTGACATACGTTGCTATGCAGATGACAGTACTGGAGACGCCTTGTACAGGGGCCGCGCCAACATCCCTCGGGTCGAAGTGGAAGAGAGTCGCGCCAGGCTTGTGTCTGAAATCGAAGACTCTTTAGATCTAGTCTCGATTTGAGGTTCTCTAAACCTAGTGGATTTCAACCCCAGTAAGACGCAAGTCTGTGCATTCACCGCTAAAAAAAACCCTTTTGTTGTAGCACCTCGCTTTCAGAGCATACCTCTTAAGATCTTGGAGAGTATCGGGATCCTTGGTATCGACATCTCCAGCAAAGTCGAATTTAGGGGTCATCTGGAAAATAAGGCCAAAATGGCCTCCAAAAAGCTCGGTGTGCTGAACAAAGCGAAGCGGTACTTCAAACCTGGGCAACTCCTTATGCTTTACAAAGCTCAGGTGAGGCCCCATATGGAGTACTGCTCTCATCTCTGGGCCGGCGCACCGAAATACCAATTGGACCCATTTGACTCCATCCAACGACGTGCTGTTCGTATTGTCGACGATCCCACTCTCACGGGCGGTTTAGAATCCCTCAGCATTCGGAGAGACGTTGCGTCTCTCTGTGTGTTCTACCGCCTGTACAATGGGGAATGCTCTGAAGAATTGTTTAATATAATTCCCACTTCGGGTTTCTACAACCGCACCTCCCGTCACAGAAGTGCGGTCCATCCGCATTTCCTCGATACGGAGGTGTCGCGCACTGTTCGGTCCAAAAATTATTTTATACCGCGAACCCGTAGGTTGTGGAACGAACTGCCTCAAGAGGTCTTTCCATTGAGCTACGATATGGGGTTCTTCAAGAGAGCTGTGAATGGGATTTTGCAAGGTCGGCGGCGCACCCGCATACCTCCTGGTGTTGCAGGTGCCCATGGGCGGCGGTAACACTTATCACCACGTGGGACCGCTTGCTCGTCCGCCCACTAATCTATAAAAAAAAAAAAAAAAAGATACTTTACATGGGCGTAGCCATGGTGAGGCAGGGTGCTATACTTGCTCCCCTCCCCCGGCATAGGCTCCCCCTTATTCTATCTTATAAATAACAGACTTTCTGCATTACACAATCTCTATTTAAAACTATAAGAAAATTGTTTGCTTTGCTTTCATGTACAGAGGGCTGTAGATAAAAATCTGATACTGATACTGTATACTGTACCCTTGATACTATATTGAGTTTCTTCAAGAGTCGACGCTAGCAATACCCGTTCCCAAATGAAGTTGTCTTGAAATAATTCATGGCAAACTTCATCCGTCCTTTAAAGCGAAGAGTAAACCAGCCTCAGATCCGTTTGATCCTTCCAATATAACGTTATGTAAATAGGCCGTGCCTCACGTGAGTTGTTTGGTATGCACCGAGCATTGCGGAGAGCGTGAGGTCGATGTCATTGTTAGACATGCTTTGAACCTATGCATCTGTACGTGGTGTCTTGAAAGGAAATTTCAATAACTATTTCAGTATAAATACTTATGCAGTAGATGCCTAGGTGGTAATAGTATTAGTTAGTTTATTCAGATGGAAAGATAAGGAAAACATATTGTACCGCGCTGTACTTAGATTAAAATGGGTGTAAGAAATTAATCGATGATTTGTGTTAAGTCAATCACTTAGAAATAGCAACGTTAGTAATATTTTTATCATAATTATATTCTGCATAGCTTGATTGATTTTGATAAGGTTGATTGGCAGATAATACCTTAGTATTAGTCCACCTTTTGTAATAATAACTAACAAAAAAAAGAAAATAATACATAATTGAAGTTACTTTTAAATGATATTGTATATGTAATTGCCTCGTTATGTCAGAACGTATAAATTGATTATTGACAGTTTGCCACCCCCCTCCCCCCCTTCTTCCCCTTTTACCTTTTATGGGGAATAAATTAATTCTAATTAATTATTTACCGAATCGTTTTATTGACGAAAGTAATAACTTACTTACTTGTTTACTTACAAACTTATAGTTGAGAACAGAATTACAAGTTTGAGTTCTCAAAGCAATAGGTAGTCAAGTTTCGAATGCAAGAAAAATGCTTTTTAAAAACTAAAAATTATTATATTAAACTAATTAGATTGAAGACACGAGGCAGAGCTTGATGCCAGTATTCAACTGCTCTATTTAATTAAATCTAACTAACAACTAATCTCTTATGGCTACATCCTAAATGCTAACTTAAAAAAAAAAAAAAACTAATCGCTAGGTTCCTAGAACTATGGGTTCGGCCGGCCACCCGGTTCTGCTGACCCAGCTATCAACAGTAAGGGTTTAGGTTACGTAACTAGGTACTACTCGTAATAACTATGAATATTCCAAAACACTATTCGAGTATTTCATTCTTATTTAAATCACAAATAAATATTTTAAAGCACTCATCAAAAAAATATTATTAAGTGCATTTTTTTTATTTCATATTTTGTGACATTTTTTTTAAATTATACGATGGCGACAATAATGCGCTTTAATACACCAACTTTTATTTAGCTAAGGTAGGTAGATATCCCGTTTTGTTAATAAAATGGTCACATTAAAAAAAAAACATTACTTACGACCTAAAATCCCCACGTTGATTACTAGGGAAGGTCTGTTCATTGCAGTGGTACGGTATAGGCTGATATCGATATTTCCGCGTTCTCGTTTCATATTGCTCATATTTCTTGTGTCTGACGAAACGTCAATAACAAGCCTTGCGTTCATTAATTATAGTAATTAGGTTAAATAAATAGATGTTATTAATTCATTTTCATTTGCTTGATCCTTTCATAAATATTGCGATTGTCGGATGCGGAAATACAAATGGTTTATAATGTACTCAATGTCCTAAGAGATGTAGTGTGTTTTCTATCGGTTGTATGATGGGGAATGTTCTGAAGAAAGTTTCTTCAATTCATTCGCACACAGAGCTAGGCTGCACATAGTGCAGGCTTCAAGACACTTTATTTATCATTATTATTTATTTATTTTCCAAGTTAGGAAAGAGAGTGCACGCTGTATTCCCACAGTCGCTGGGCGTACTCGACTGGCCCTCTCTCACAGAAGACTACCTTGAAGTGTATGTACGTGTGTCGGTAGTGAGTGAGATATGCCAGAGTCCATTCCCATCCCATCCTATCTTATCCCTCCCCATTTCCCAACCCTTTCTCCAAGTCCATTCCTATAGCTCCAAAGGTAGGCATCCGTAGTGCATCCGTGGGCGTGCCAGCGTTTGTCATTGTGGACTGATGTTAGCAGGTATTGCGGATGTCTATGGGCGACAGTATCCACTTACCATCAGGTGGACTGTATGCTCGTCTGCCGCCCTCGTACATAAAAGAAAAGTTACATAGACCCTATTATTGTTAGTAAAACTTATTATAAGTGTAAGTGCATATACATTTACTTAACTTGACTGCTGGGGACGTGTAGTCCATAGCAGTGAAGCATAAAATGACGGTCTATCCTGTCTCCTGTGTACCAGGGACGCGTACCTCTTGCTCATAGTGGCGTAAAATCAGTCGACATGCGCTTCTGCAAAACATGGCTGACACGCTACAGAAGCGGGGCAGCAATATACCGTGAATGAGAAAGTTGTGGAATGAATTGCCTGATGAGTTTTTCCATTAAGTTTCGACAATCGACATGGGGTTCTTCAAGAAAGCTGTGAATAGAATTCTGCAAAGTCGGCAGCATCGTACTCGTATATGAATTGAGTCTAAATTTATTTGCCGCTGTAATACATGTGACTAATTTTAATTAAAGTTACATTTATAAATATCTACGTACTTTATAATGTATTCGAATAATATATACATTTATCAAAGTCGGCACAACTTTTCAACACATTAGACAGTTTCGTGAAAGAAACCTCACATTATTTTAGAAACTTAACAGCTGTTATTATTTACGAGCAAGTGAAACTTTACGTTTCAAGCGCGAAATATTACCATTTCTAAATTAATTTATCTAATTTTTTATGAGTCTAATTTATCATCAAATAAATCATTTTTAGGGTGTCGACCATAAGTAAGCCGGGGAGAGGGTATACTCGTACTTAGTCTTCACGGCTAACCAGGTCTCCAAGCAACGATATTTCAGTTTGTTAGTTGAAAATAATTACAGAGCTGAGAAAAGCGATTTTATTGTAGTTTCTAGTTTCCCAGACATTGGGAAAGTAGTGAAATTTAAGTATCTAATTTATTTATTGCTTTACCTCAAATAGTTGTTATTACTCAAATATTACCTCAATATATACCTCAATCTTAAAATTAGGCGTATGGGAATAGACTAGATGACACATGATACGTTCTTATCAAAGAACCCTGGTTGGAACCTTCTTGGGATGTTTAAAAACGGTCCTAGAGTGCATGTATAATATATTTATCTAATATGTATTCTTAAATCAACGTATCACCCCATCTGTGGCCTTGAATCTGGGCGTAAGAAGCTCTACAACTTTTGTCTAAAAATTTTTTTCTACGGACATCTTTCTACGGGTTGGCGAGTACACTCTTTTGGAGTTGGTGCAGATCTTCAGTACATACGGTAACGGCTTTTTTATCCCTTTAAAGTGACGCCACACTTGCTCGATTTTAGGCGATCACACAAAAGTGACTTTCTCGATCGACAAATTTCAACGATCGACATCGTAAAGTGGTTGCTCAACAATGTCGATCGGTAATATCGATCGTTATTTATCGAGCGATTGCTGTTTGTCGCATAATTTGTCGAGCGTTATTGTTGATTGAAAAAATCGAGCGTCACTTAAGTTGCCATTTACGATACCCACGGATAGAGATGGTATTATTCTAAAACCAACACTACACGGTACTAGTCGTATACTAATACTAAATGTTGCTAAATATTGTGTGGATAGTGCATCGCGAATAGCTGTGAGTAGCGTAAATGGATGGGCTTCTACCACCCAAGTAGAATATATATAAATATTTTCATTATTTATATAAACTGCACTTTACATCTAAAATCTTTGTATTATATTTTCTTATAGAAAGAAGGTGTCGCACGAGCATATAGTCCATAGTGGTAAGTGGTAACTATCTCCATGGACATCAGTGATGCATGTCAATATCAGTTCAGAATGATAAACGTTGGCACGTTCCCGGATACACCACCCACATTAGGATATTTAGGAGTAAATTTGGAGAAAGGATTGGATTTGGAGAAATTTGGAGAGTTCGGAAGGATAGAGTTGGAAAGGATAGGACGATAGGACGACACCATTTCACTCCCCATCCCGATTCCAATTGGTGGGATGGGGTGAGAATTGGGCTTTGGCATAAATATGTCCTCAAGGAAGTGAGATCTCTCACTCCCGTGATGGCATATCTATGTACGAAGAAACACTTAAGAATATTTTACGACAGTCTTCTGTGAGAAAGGGGTGATTTGGAAATCGGGCGCGTCCAGGGGTTGTGCGATTGCAACATCTAATCTTTCCCTCCCACCGTACCGTTTAGAAAATAAGTATTATTCTTTTTTATAGTATTATAAGTTTGAAAAATAAATAAGCATTATTCTATTCTATTTTGTGAAATTCCAAAAATATTACTCGTCAAACTCCACGGGCGTGTGTTAAATTGCGCGGAGCGATCTGTCTGCAAATAAATTTCAATTTAGCACACAAACAGTCCGCAGATTTGTTTAGACAAACCCATTCGGCTCACGTATTACGTCGCGCGGCGCCCGTTGAATTAATGCCGATAAACGTAAATCTTTCACTATGCAAATAAACGTTTATACATTAAGCTGTAAATTTTCATTTAACTGCTCGTTTGACATGATGCAAATAGGGTTGGACCTTGGTGGAACGCTTTGTTGTATAATAAATGTTTAGTCGGATTAGGAGTTAATGCATGTGTTAAAAGTATAACAAATCTATCTATAACAAAATAATGCATGAGGAAGAACAGAATACTTGATTGACGATAAATTGTTAGCTGTGTGAAGTTTATTTGCAACAAAGCGGAATAGAAACCTTTAAAGTTAAATTAGACAATGAATTTAAATGAAAATGTTCCTACAAAAATAGATTGATATATTGATGTAGCAGATGTAGGAATTTATTTAAGTTTTATGTAAGTCACGGCTATAAAGAAGTAATTATAGTAATAATTATATAGGAAAGTATTTAACTGAAATAATAAGTATTTTATAATCCATTTATAATGATAAACTCAATTTAATTCTAAACGGATATTTTTAATTGATCATAATGATTTATGATTATAAATTATTTATTGTATCTGAACAAAACGTTTACGATATCCGATAATCAGCAGCCTCTTTCATATTTGTATGTTCTTAAATAACCAAGCTATTTTGTAGTGGTTATTGAAATTAATAATAATTTCAATTACAAATTATTGGTACTTAATTCTGCGTTTGATATACTATTGATTATTAGATATTAGTATACCTATTTATTTATTTAAACTTTACCGCACGGATATTATACAGAGGGCGGACCTAATGCCTAGTGGCATTCCCTGCCTGTCAACCATTGGTTAAACAGAAATGCATGAGGGTGGTGCAAAGCAAAGTCCTTGCTTAACTGAACATAAAATAGTACATATACATATATGACAAATACATATATTTATATATAGTACAATATACATAACATACATAAATAATATATACTACATACATAAATAAAATAAATACTAAGACACAAAGTGTATACATAATACATGTCAACGACAAGGAAGATATTTGTACAAAGATGATTAATTAACTCCCGAAGCATTTCATTGCTCATTTATCGCTCTCCCAGGTTTGCTGGTAGAAATCTTCCAAGCACGCGTTTTGCATGTATTTTCTTTTGTAACTATTTTTATCATTTGTGTGTACAATAAAGTATATAAATAAATGCTTCGAAGTAGCCTTCCTGTTCTTGAGATCAATTTTCAAGTTAATAGAACCATCAAATAATTGTTTTCCATACAAACTTTCACCTCGTTAGGTGTTGAATTTTGAGAAATTCAATTTTAATAATTTTAGTAACTAGTTACGCCATAAAAGGAAGCTACTCTCCAAATTTCATGTTTCTAGCTTCAGTGCTTTCAGCTCGGTGTAGATGGATACTGTTAACCATAATCGATGTAGACCTTTTTTTCATATATGACAATGGTGCAATTAGTACATTCTGCCAGTGTTAAGTTTTTTTTCGTAATTCGTCTAAAACGGAACCTGTCAATGTCCAGTCCCGCCGAAGTAAGTCAGGAGTCGCTCAGTAAAGCGATAGTAGGTTTACTAAGGACAGACTAAGAACTCCTTGGTAACACACGAAAAACGCAGTTCGCGCTTTTATTTGAGTATCATAAACATTATGCACAAAATACACTTTTAAATTCAATAAATTATCACTATTAAATCATAAAATCGACAATACACAATTTTTATAATAATCGAACAAAAACTCAAATTCATTTCTCGGGTTCTCGCCAAAAAGTCAACTAACCATTTTATCATGCACTGCAGCACATAGGCCTCCTCATGCCTTGTGTATGAGGGATGTTATTTGTGTGGTCCGAAAATGCCACACTGGCCAAGTGGATTGGCGAGTCCACTCTTTTATAGGTGGTGTAAATTTCTCAGTACTTGTGGTAGCCGCTTTGTTATCCCTCAGACATCTTTTACAACAGCCACGGGAAGGGATGGGGCGGTTCTATTGTAAAGTTGGTCGACATCGCACAGCCTAAAAATACGGAAACCGATTTTCAATTCGCGCCTCCTATCATCACAACTCTAGCCCATATCCATTGCGTGGTATTACTTTACATTGTTGCAATGATTGAGTGCTGTATTAGCATTGCTAAATAATGTCTAGTGAACGTCTCGTTGGTCAATTGATATAAGAGCAGGATTTGGCAAGCCAATAAGTAGAATAATCGATCATGCAAGTTTTGACATGGCATCTGCAAACTTGAGTTTCTTGATTACGTTGAGGATTAACAGAGTTACATTCCGATTTACATGTATGTCCGATTTTTTTCTGGTGCAAAATTAATAATTTTCCCGGATGAAACTGATTTATCTATTATAGGAAATATAGAGCGTTTGTTCATCCGCAGTAAATATGGGGCCGGTTTTTAGCGCTTTAATAATAAAGTAGTTATGCATGTATGTAATAGCAGGTTTGCTTAAATAATGTTCAAGGTTTTAGAACTAAATAAAAAGTAATAGAAATTTAATCTATTAATTATTATTAATCATTTTCTTTTATTTCAATCGAAAATATAAATCTATACATATAATAAAATCATAATAAAGCCTAGTCTGCATATTCAATAGTTTTTTTAAAGTATAAAGTGCGTATCATACATAACCGATAACGTCAATTTTTGAAATTTTTGCCTGCCTGTTCGTGCCACTGAACGGATTTTATTTAAACTTCACATAGTTATAGCTTATGTGCCGGGTTAATATTTGGGGTAGTTTTTATGCAGATCAATTACAAAGTTGCCACGGGACTCTCATACTCTAACGTGTAAGGACGCGAATGAACGGGCACGGCTAATAGTTGAAAAGTAATTAAATTAATTATATTTCAGTATTATCGACATTAAAATGTATGAAGGAATGAAACTGAAATTGTGTCCCAATGAATTAAAAATAGCCTCTTTTGCATATTTGCAAGTTTAATAAGCTTAATTAATAAAAGATAATCAAGTTATCAGAGTTTAGAACAGGTGCTTGATAATTCTTAGGAATTCCGCATTGAGAGGTTGTTCGTATATTTTCGATAACATTTTTAAAGACTAAGACCGTTTGTTTGTCTGTTACCTCTGGTTAATCTCTGAAACTACTACACTGATAGAGTTTAGCTAGTTATATAATTAACAAAACATAAAAAAAAACATTACTGCAGTTTCCGGACGGGTTAAGGCCTACGAGTACAGTACAATAATGCCTTCAGGATGCTGTTAGAGTTGCCACGTTTCTACAGTACTCGTACTTCCGGGATGTTTGCCGAGGAACGCACACATGACTATTATGCGATCAGCCGAAAAAGAATAGCATATCTGTGGCACAGACTACAGGGCAGCAATAACAGAATTCTGAAGGTTATTGCCCACATTGTGCCATTCAAAAATTTTGGATGGATTTATTATTAAAAACTTATTCGTATGTACTAACCTAGTTTAATAATTATTATTATTACAAAAATCAATACTAACAGTATCTATGAAAAGTTTCTGAAATAAATAATAATTATTTAACAAAATCGGACCTTTAGTTTTGAAAATAGTATAAGATAAAATAAATATAAGATAAGGTTGGTTTTGTGTAAATAATAAGATAATAAACAAAATCTTACACGAATTACACATCCCCAGGCGTACGAAGTCATGTGTAAACGTTAGTATGAAGTAAGGAAGTACACAATACTTTAACAAGGGATTTACGTATCACTATAACAGTAGTTCTAAAATACTTATGATAAGCTGATAACTTATCGAGCACAATGTTATCTCATCTATAAATAGGGACGCCATTGATAATGTAGTCAATATTAGACTATTTTGTACTTAATAGTAATTATTGTATTTATGAAGAAAAATATTAAAGAAGTCAATAAAGAAATACATAGAAATAAATGTTGATACGTTAAAACTATTTTTTCTCAATAAACTTTATTTGGCACAACAAAAACCTATTTATCATATCGCGTCCCTTCCGAGGCAGATACAATAAAAAAAACATGTGCATTCACTTGGCTGGTCGACCGATAAATATACGTATAGATATATTGATAATGGCGATTTTAGTGATTCCATACAAAATTTGTCTTCATGTACAACAAGGTATGGTATTTCATGGTATCGTATAAGTGGTATTTTAGTAAATAATTTAAACTCTTGACCACAATACGTGCGTGACTCGTGATAAGTTTTTGTTAAACGTATTAGTCTTTGTTCTAGCCAGGCAGCACGATGCGATGCATTGCGGCGCGGTGCGTCGCGTCGCTGACATGTTATCCGACGTGGCAGTCGTGGACGCGCGATTGCTGTCGGTACTATTCAAATTTGAATATGACAACATATATAATTATCGCTTATTACTTAGTGAAAACATTTACTTAAAGTATTTATATTTAGAAAGGCAAGGCGTAAAGTAACTGGTAAAAGGATGCGCGTAACGCACCGCAACGCTAGACGCTCAGCTCACGAAGGACTCACGCATGCGCACGAATGTTTGATATTTTCGCGATCCAAGGAACGACACGACGCGTCGCTTCGCGCCGCCCAGCTAGCTAATAGGGTTGTATATTATTGTGAGCGCCTAAGCAAAAAGTGTCCAAATCTGGGCTTCTAGTTTAAAAGATATTTATTCATACATTGCTCTGCAGTCAAATACAACAATAACATTTCTTGATCTGAATTGTATATTATTTACGGTCACGTATCTACAATTCCATGCCCCAAATATATTATAATATATAACGTTTTTAATTCACAAATTTTAGACATAAATGTTTAGTGAAAAGGTTTATATGTATTTAGTACCTCTTTTACTAAACTTAATTCGTTTATAATTGTGAATTTAGTTTTTATTTAAATTAAATTATTTGATTTACTGAGAAATATGTTATTTTTTATAATACGTCATCAAACTTTAATGTTCCATTTTCTCGAAATGTACTTACTTACTCTTTTGACTTAGAACATTAGAATTGAATTTCACAATAATCCTGACCTAACTTGTCGTTTTCTTTACGTTATGTGGTCAGACATCTATTCTAGTTTCAAAATACCACTTATCTTGACCCCTTTTGATTGGACGCCCAGATACATTACATGACTTTTGAGAATCAAGTTAGAGTACAGTATAAACATACTCGCATCAAAGAATCTTCTTTGATATAAGAGAAATTACAGTGAAATCAACGACACATGCGCTTTGCATCTGTGTGAGTGGGTGCCGAATTGTTCAATCCGATTGTCGAAATGGTTTGCACTGTACACTATCGGTGTACACTCACACAAACGCAAAGTTTATGTCTCGTTTATTTCACTGTACTTCTCTGATTTTCCACTCAAACCATGTCCTGCGTAGGGATTTTTCAGGTTTTACGGTTTCACATTAAATGATTAGGTACTCCCGATTCTTTAAAATATATACTGTCCTTTGTTAAAATCCCATAATCGTAGATGCGAAAATAAATTAATTATTACTAAACACGCATATAATAAACCTTTACAAATTCAATACCAATTGCCAAATACGAGATTCGTTTTATCACGTATCTCAGCGTCAATCGGAACATTCCATTCAGAATTTTCATTTTAACCTTTAGAGTAAGGAATTCTCTATTGAATTCAATAAATTTGAGCGCAACTGAGATGTAAATGAAAACCATTGTTGAATTTCTGTGGTCCGAGGTCCCTACTATTAAATTACCGAGACATTTTTGAGATTTATTGGAATAAATAAATTATGAATATAATTGATAATTATAATTATGAATAATGAATTGGTCGTGTGATGTCGGCCGGTTTGAGAATAGAATACCCGTGGGTATTCTAAGGGAAAAGCCGCTGCCACAAGCGCTGAGAAACCACACCACCTCTAAAAGAGTGGACTCGCCAACCGGCTTAACCAGCGTGGCGTTTTAAGGAGATACAGTCAGCAACAACTTAACTTATACCCATCGGTACTGTAACACTCTAGTAATAAGGACTAGAATCGAATGGTTTTGGGTACTTTACGGTGTTGCTGACTGTACATTCTTCACGCACAACACATGTGCGAACAAAAAAAGGGATGGTTACGAAATAATGATAATATTGAAGCTGTAATTTCGATTATTATAATGAAAGTAATGCTAGTAGTGAGTGCAGAAAAGTAGCGGAAGTCTATGCAGAAATAGGCAACCGGCTGCAGAGAGATATGGACTAATGGGCATGGTATGCAAATTTTCATGTTGTTAAATAAATGAAAGGCAATTTACTCAGTTAAAACGTGCGTACCAACAAAGCAATGAAATAAATCCTAATTGAAAAACATCGTTTAACGCATCGAGCGATTTTTGCTGCAGTGAGATGACTAATACAATCTAGAAAACAATAAATGATGAAAGGCCATATTATCAATGTTTATACATTTCTGATCGTCACTCCGTTAAACACGGAATCGTTAATTACTATTTAAAATGATCTGTGGGAGCGATCTTATCTGACATTTGCCTAACAGATCAGATAACTAGATAAAAAGGAAGTCAGTTGCGATTACTTTGTATTTTTTATCTTAATTATTAGCATTATGGAATACGAAAATGATCGTCTAGCTTAGTTTAATTGGTAGTATTGTATATAGTTTATTATATAACTGATATAAACAAAATACTAAGGACGGATTCCATCTTGCAACTTTTATTTGCGATATATGAATCGATGTTTCGGAGTAGGGCCTTTGGTCAATACAGAGTTGAGCTTTTATTCGTGAGCATTGTTCGTTTCAGTGACGGGTTATCCGAAATAGTGCACGTTGAATATTGTGGAACCAACACACGATTGACACGATTCACCACGATTTGAGAATTTTAACGATTTGAGAAACTCCCCCTTGTCAATTACTCATATTATCATTGAATTAATTTTATATGGTAAATTATTATTGTTGTATGTATTTTTTATAGAAAGAAAGTGGCACACAGCCCATCTGGTAGTAAGTGGATACTGTCGCCTATAAACATCTGTGATACATGTCAACTACAATTACAACAGTGGATATGCCCCGGATGCGCAGCCTACCTTTGGAAATTTAGAATGGATTTGGAGAGTGTTGGGAAAATAATGAGGCATGGCATAGGATGGGATGGGAATGGGAGAAGTAGGAACTTAGCGACAACTTCGAGACGCGCAGCGACGGACAGTTTGCGTTATCTAACCCTCTATATTTCTCATGACACTCTTCAATATTTCGCTACGAGTCATAATTTATTTACGAATACATCTCAATTTATGACTTGCTGCTTCTAGTTGCTATAAAATTCACTGCATATGACATAAACTTTATGCGGATTCGTTTGAAGAAACGTATTTTACGAGTAAAAGTAGAACTACCCATCTTTCAAATAAATTATTGCATTCGTGTTTGAGGCAAATCAAAGAGATTTTTTAGTCATTGTGTGTTTGCGTTACAAGAATATTTTGCTGCGTTTGTTAGAAATGTGAATTTAAAAATATCTTTTAAAACTTAATAAATCTTTATGAACGTGTATCTTGTTAGAAATCTTGTGTTACAACGAAAGTATAAATTTTGAAATAAAATTTTGAAATAAAAGCAATTGTACAAGTATGATGCAGATTCAGGCAAATATTAGTACATCTTTGCCTACATACATGTGGGACAATGTATGTAAACAACGTATCTCATTTGTTTACAATTTGTATTAATTAATACAGCTTCTGAAAAGATAGATGCGAGTACAAATTAGATTATGTACTACAAAACTGTCTCTCTATTCTAATTAACAAATAAATATAAATGCTAAGTTGCTAACTGACTTTATAGTAATCAGTTGGAGGTATGCTAAAATAAGTTATAGCAAAGTCAGAAGTAGCCTGTCAATCTATAACCATCTGCAACACTATAGGAATAAAAATTCGGGGCGACTGTCAGTTTGATGTTTAGTTACATACTCGTATATAGGTGGGTGACACTGAAAGTTTTTGGAATCTCAAAAATGAATTTCAGTAATAAAGTTGGAAGTTGATTTATTGCTTTTATTATTCCGCGACAATCCATACACCTTTTCACGCAACGAAACCATTGTGTGAAGCATTCAGCCCACCCTTCTTTAGGCACCTCTTCAACAGCCGTTTGGAAGACTGGAAGACTGTTTCTACCTCTTCTGCATTTATAAAATGTATTGCTCCGATTTTATCCTTAATTTTAAGGAATAAATGCAAAATCACAGGGCGCGAGGTCGGGACTATATGGCGGATGACCCATTAACTCTACATTATTTACCTACAGTACTCAAAAATTGTTTCGTTTGTCTGACGGAGTGAGCGGGGGCATTGTCGTGATGGAGGAACATTCTGCTTCGTGGGCGACGGTCTTTGACTTTTTCCGAAAGAGAAGGCAAGCAGGTGTTTACATACCAGTCCTCAGTTAGTGTTCTTTTATTTTCTAAAGTTATAGTAGCGAAGTGGCCCGATCTGCTAAAGAATGAGGCAATCATCTCCTTTACAGCACTCCGTCCTTTCTCCGTAGCCAACTCTTCGAAAGAAAAGACCCACTGCGCAGATTGCTTTTTAGTTTCAGGCTCATGGCAGTAGATCCAGCTTTCATCACCTTTTACTACAATATTTAAAAGAAACATTTGTTTAACCACTGTCGAATTTTTCAAGCATTTGGAATAACCATTCCACGCGGCAGACTTTTTGAGCTTCGCTTAAATTGTGAGGAATCCATCTAGCACAAAGCTTCCTTACCCGTAGGTTATCGAGTAAAATAGTTTGAACTTGACTCATACTAATATCTAATGATGCCTATATCTGCTGATATGTCATTCGTTTGTCTGCTTCAATCATGAGCAGTTTTGATGTTCTACTCCGTCACCGCCATTGCAGGACGCCCTTCTTTATCATGGTCACTGTGAGATGGCCAACTAGAGAGATATTTAGCCATTATTTAAAATTCAAAATAAGAATGTTTTTGTGTTGCCAAAACAAATCCTATTTTTTTTCTCTCTCATCGCCGAAAAACATCTGCACAAAATAAATGTTAAGATGTCTAGACAACCCATCGAGTTGTTGTTAACGACGATAAATTAACTTGAATTCGGAGTTAATATCTTAAAATGTGCAAGTGCTACACTGTTGAGAGCCATTAGTAACACAAATTCTATGGAATTCGCCTCTGCTTGATGCTTGACAAAAGTCGTAAATTTATAAAGGGGAGACAGTTTGTAAAAAATGATTGCATGCACGTGTAGAAGGCCCATGGGTCGACACGCACAAAAGAAATTATTATCGCGAGAATTCTGCCGCTAATTTTTTTTAGCGCCAAGACGCGGCACGGTGACGCTAAGATATGGACCAATCAGGAGCAAATGACTGGCTTTGATTTTTTCCCATTGGCAAGGAGCAGCATCAGGGCGTGGCTGGAGAGCTGGCTGCGCTTGAGACGAGCATGAGGAGAGAACACACAACGGTTTCATCCTTGGTCGAGCTCGCGCGCTTTTGCTCCCTGAAGGAACCAGATGGAAGTCTTGACTAGCTCACGCTAGCCCGATCTAGATAATAGTTCTTTATAGTGTGTGTAGTAGTAATAAAAGTTTTCCAATTTAATTTGTATAAGATAGGCGGGAATAATAAAATAAGTTGGACCAGAAAAGTTGTCTGGTAAAGTACAAACTATCATAATTATTTTAGTGCCTCATAACTTTGTACACAGTGTTATATAACTAACTGCCATTTGTAGCTAAACATAAACAAACAAGCTATTTGACAATGGATATAATATCTGATAAGGAATATGAATTATTGACTAACCACAGATCGTATTGGGAGATAGCAATTTCTTATATTTGTATTATAATAATTACCATAATTATGCCTATTTACCAGATGCCGTCGAATAATAAAGACGAGAATGGTAAGAAATACCATTAGAGCCCATACAATCACCTAATTAAATATAATGAATTGATCAGCACTTACGATTCATGAAAGATACATTAAATTATGGACATGTGAACAAAGTTATGAGCAGATGTGTATATAAATGTGTATAAACTGTTTTAAATCATGTCTGTGTGAGATGAGGTGTATAAATATCCAAAGGTCATACTAAAATCCAGCTCAATAAAGAGTCTTCCGAAATAATGTGCTTGGTAACAAATGATGATTAATTGAGTACATAATCATGTTATTCTAGTTCTAAACAAAACCACTCTCATGTATGTCGAGTCACTATTAAAATGATATTAATGAAAATCAACACACACATATATATATATATACATATATATATCATTATGTACTGAGCCAATTGCCAGACATAAATTCAGGCAGGTTATCCTGGATTAAACTAGAGTTCAATCTTCAATTAAATAACACCTCACCGCATACACAATAAACGTGTAATTTACTATGTATGTTTCTTTTATTACGAATAGATCTAAGTCTTGTGTAAATAATTGTGTTAGAATTAAGTAATACGGCATATAGGGTTTTTTGTTTGGGTCTTCTTTTTCCCTATATACAAAGCCTAGGAATAGAAGGACTCGGTTGGATGTGACTTTAATCGGTCACATCTAATCTAAATAATCAACTCAGATTCGATTATAATTTGGTTATGAAATAAATAATTCTTAATTTCATATTTCTGCTATTTCAATGGTCTAGAGTTAATTCCCTTCCCCATTTGGCTAAGGTAAAATGGAGTTTTAAAGTATGATAATTATTCAGTTCATAAAATCACGCAGAACGCGAATTACATTATAAATAAAGTACATAAGTACAAGTTTCATCCACAAAACCCCATAGTACACGCCTAGGCTATTTTTACGAATTATACACGAAGCTAGAAATTCTATAATTGAGCTTGAAAGATGGATAAACCAAACTTCTATCCGATCTTAATTGAACAAAGCCAGTTCTGTCTAGGACTCAAGTAATAGCTCAAGCTATACTCGGACACTATGTAGCTTTTGGTAATCATAGAGTCTTGAAATTAATATCAAGCATACATTGCATATATAATTGGGCTTTGAGCCGATGGTCTAAATTGAACACAAGACACGAGGCAGATGGAGAGGCCGAGCTGTCGTAAGTATTAGTTTACTCTATAACAGATTTGGAGATCATAACCTATCTCAAAATATGGATACTGAATTCATTTAGTATATTTAATAAATTGCAAGACAGTGGTTATTTCAATGCTTATAGTCAAGGATAGCACATTTTATATGAACTAAGTTTGCATTAGTGTGGGAACTTAACACCACTAAAGGCGCAGACCGAGAGACGCTCCCTCGCGTGGATTCCGATGGACATCTACACGATAAAAGGATCTTCATTGTGTATCCATCGCCATAGCTGATCTTGAGATCGGCCTGAATTTAAGACGCAATTCTGGGTCAGAATTGAACTGTGCAAAGGTTGTCGGCGGCTAGCTAGCAAATCTGGGCATCAGAACACACATTCCTCTCTTATCGAATCAACTCCGACCTCTATTCGGCCGAATAGAACCCTAACTGATATATACATATAATATAAAACTTTACCATGGTATCGGGGCAAGGCAGCTTTGTGCGCCTATAATTATCCATGTCCTAGGACGTGTTGATTTAACCGCTTCTCAGCGATGAAAAGGAGTTGAATTCGAGCCCCATAATTCCATGCGTGGAAGCCTTGAGCCAGGCCGTAGGAAATCCCCGTAAATGCCAGAGTGATTTGGGCAGCAAGATGGCTTTGCCATTGACTCAATTAACAGTCATATACGCGCGTCAGGGCACTTACTAGGCCTAATTTGCCTTTGTACATTACTAATTCGAGACAAGCTACTCTAGAGGTCTTAACGACCCCTTTCCGTAAATACCTAAAGGCCCATTTAAAGTAAGCCGAAGTGAATATATGACTTGTTATTTTGGGAATACCATCACTACATTGCACACTTGCATAATCAGACGCGATTGAATTAATTACATTTGCCACAAAGACTATCCTCATACTCATAAGCACTGAAGTCATCCTGTAATGAAGTAACTAAGCTCTTATACATAGATTCAAATATATAGACGATCACATATCTGGGCTTGAACCACCACAGAAAATGGTGCCGCAGACCAGCGATCCAACTACGTATTCGAAAAAACAATACGATTGGATTTATTAAATTTAACTTACTAAAAACACAACGTAGAACAAAAAAAAAAAAAAAAGAATCGTGTATTTAGACGTAAAATAAGTCTTTCATTTACGGGAATATTGACCAATTGATAAGCAGGAATTATTGTGAATTATCGTGTGTATGACCTACACGATCTATATGGTTATGTGTAAATTATGTGTAACAATATGGAAAGGACGAATAGTAATATGATACGAACTTTCAGGTCGACAAAAAAACCTAGGACGATAGGACTACTATTATATTACCCCGTTCCTAATCTTATACATTTTAAATTTTGCAATTTTGTGTCTCTACGAATTATTATTTTATCCCCTTTACAAATTTATGACTGCTAGAACACTGTCGTGAAACACGAAAGCGAAAGTAATAAACAAACGAAGGTCTAGGGTAGCCCTATTGTTATTGCAAGTTGTACGAGAATAGTTTAGTCGTAGAGATGTCTGAGAGACAAAGTAAGAGAGTGAAAGGGAGAGGAAGGACGAATGCGAGTGAAAGTGACGAACGAATTACGGAACCTTTAAATAATACGACGTTGGAATTGCTACTACAACGTATGGATGAATTTAACAAGAAGTTAGAGCAGTTGAGTAGCTCAAACAGTAGTGACGGACAGAAGGATACGACGAGCGTATCATCGCGTGGTACAGTAGAAGAAAAAGATAGTCGCAGCGATGGAAACATGACGCAGGAATCCGCGAGCATTACATCTGAGAGTGTTAGCACATCATCCTCAACAACGCGCAACATATTTGTGATCCAACCCACGGTTAGCAAACCTATATTTGATGGAAAACCGCTGTCGAACCCAATTGGTTTTCTCAAGCGATTGAAAAAGTACATCAAGGCATTGAATGCTAATGATAGAGAGGTTGATACAGCACTAGAATGTGTCACGGGATATGCACGTAAGGTGATGGAATTATATTCCAAGGAATGGACCTCTTTTACGGACTTCGAGACGGACTTTCGTCGCAATTATTGGACCGAACAAATTCAGGAATCTGTCAGATATAGATTGATAAATACAACATATTCGGACGATTCGGGTGTTACTATGTCAGAACACTTTGCTGAGCAAGCCGAGACTATGCGATTGCATAGTATGTGAGTGATTACTCACGATAGCATTTAGCGAACGAGATCTCGTTAACTCGATAATGAGACATTACTCAGTAGACATTCAACGGTTGTGGTTCACGAGAGCAGAAGAACCTACTATCATGAATGGCGCTAAGTTCCTCCGAAGCTTAGAACAAAACATTATAATGAAACGGAAAAATGTCATGACGAATAACCTCAACAGGAACGACCGGAAGGATAGGCAGTTTAGACGGCCTATCACCGCGACAATGTCGGCGAATGTATGGCGTAATAGGAGAGGTGCGTACAGGGGGAGGGGACATCTACGTGGACGTTTGGGTTATAGAACCAACTTTAATCGGGTAGCACCGGCTATCACGATGAAAAACGAAGCTACCGTTAATCGACCAGCTATCGATTTTGTCAAGGAAAGTGAACCTTCCACTTCGGCAAGACTTGTGGGGGAGGACAAGCAAACAAAAAACTAAAGTCTCCGGCACAAGGAAGTCATAATAGCCTATTATTATTTTGTGATGGAGGGACTACAGAGACTTCGCACCTTAGTGAGGAAAATATAGCCTATAACATACTCGTTGGAAAGGGATGGAAACCTGGACAAAAGCTTGGAACAAATGGAAGGGGTCTCAAATACCCATTAGGAACAAAATCACAAGACGAAGACCAACATTGCCAATCATTAGCAACAGGGATCGGAATCTTATTGGACAACCAGTTTTGCCACGTACAGGAGTGCGATGAGAAGGGTTCAGTGTGTGAATTTTGTACGAAGAGAGACAGAGGAGTGTACACTATTCTTCACGAAATCGACGAGATAGACGAGAGCGATGACGTATGTGAAAATTATTCGTTACCTAAGTTACCTGAAATATGTGTACAATTGTATGGTCGGCACATAAATGCGCTGATCGACACCGGAAGTCAAATAAGTGGTATAACGCGGGAGTTATACGATTCGATGAAGGAAGAGAGCGGAGAATTACCCGAGATTGCCATACCAGCTATACAGATACAAGGAACGTTTGGTTCACGAAGCGAGAGCACAAACCGATTGGTATTGATAGAATTCAAGTTAGGTAATTCAATTGTAGAAGCACCTGTATTAAGTATGCGGAAATTACCTAGATCTCTGATACTAGGTTATGACTGGCTAGAGAGAGTGAAAGGAATAGTGAATTGCGGTCAAGAACGGACACTGACGATAGAAAATTTAGGAGTTAGGTCTAGTGTTAGACTGAACTCAGATAGCGAGGTCGAACGACTAGGGGGAGAGACGAACGCTACCATTATCAACACAATGCTGAATCGGATCACGCTACCAACAGAAGGCATCACGTCAAATAAAGAGGTGGAATGTAGAAACAAATGGACGGACCATTTAAACACGACTGACTTAAACTTAGAACAAAAGCGAATGTTGATACCTATATTAGAAAAGCATATTAAGGTATTTGCCGATGGTTTAGGACGAACAGACAAGTACGGGCATACTATAAAGTTATTAGATGACACACCATTTATCAAACGGAGTTATCCAGTACCGTTAGCACATAGGGAACAAGTAAGGAAGGGTTTAGAAGAATTAGAAGGGTTAGAGGTCATCAAACAAGTGCTACAGCCAAATTATCCACACTACCACAGGGTATACACCGGATGAGATAGTAAATGGGAGGACAACCACACTGTCTACCGATTTCTTGAACGAAAAATACAGCAGGAAGAGATATCAGGAGGAGGAAATATAGCAAATCCGTCAACAAGCGCGGTTGAATGCCGCAAAAGCAGCTGCTATTCGCGAATCTCACTATAATAGGAATCATAAATTAATTCGATTTGAGATAGGTGACCTTGTAAAGTTAAAAGTCTTTGCCAAGTCCGACGCAGACAAGAAAATAACTCAAAAGTTTGTACGATTGTATGAAGGACCTTTCGTGATAGGAGCAGTACCATATGACAACGTCTATACTCTAATTGACGAAAAAAAACAATAAGATCAAAGGAAATTATAATGCAATACACCTGTTTCGTTATTACGTAACCAAACAAGTAAACAAATAACAAATAAAGAAAAAAAAAGGGGCGGCGTTGAATGGGAATGTTATCGAAAGCATAACAAAAGTGAACCCACACGAAAAAAAAAAACCCACGAAAAAAAAAACGGATGAATGAAAGGGAAGTTGGTGCTGTGAGAATAGTTTGTAAGGCGTGGGAACTGAGCCAGAATTAGTACAGTAGTCGATGGAAATAATTTTATTTTTTATAGGATGAGGAGAAATATATTTTAAAACTTTGCTTATTGAAAATATCAGAAGGGAGAAGTCGAGTTTCAAAATCTATTTGGGGGAGTGTGAGATGGCCAACTAGAGAGATATTTAGCCATTATTTAAAATTCAAAATAAGAATGTTTTTGTGTTGCCAAAACAAATCCTATTTTTTTTCTCTCTCATCGCCGAAAAACATCTGCATAAAATAAATGTTAAGATGTCTAGACAACCCATCGAGTTGTTGTTAACGACGATAAATTAACTTGAATTCGGAGTTAATATCTTAAAATGTGCAAGTGCTACACTGTTGAGAGCCATTAGTAACACAAATTCTATGGAATTCGCCTCTGCTTGATGCTTGACAAAAGTCGTAAATTTATAAAGGGGAGACAGTTTGTAAAAAATGATTGCATGCACGTGTAGAAGGCCCATGGGTCGACACGCACAAAAGAAATTATTATCGCGAGAATTCTGCCGCTAATTTTTTTTAGCGCCAAGACGCGGCACGGTGACGCTAAGATATGGACCAATCAGGAGCAAATGACTGGCTTTGATTTTTTCCCATTGGCAAGGAGCAGCATCAGGGCGTGGCTGGAGAGCTGGCTGCGCTTGAGACGAGCATGAGGAGAGAACACACAACGGTTTCATCCTTGGTCGAGCTCGCGCGCTTTTGCTCCCTGAAGGAACCAGATGGAAGTCTTGACTAGCTCACGCTAGCCCGATCTAGATAATAGTTCTTTATAGTGTGTGTAGTAGTAATAAAAGTTTTCCAATTTAATTTGTATAAGATAGGCGGGAATAATAAAATAAGTTGGACCAGAAAAGTTGTCTGGTAAAGTACAAACTATCATAATTATTTTAGTGCCTCATAACTTTGTACACAGTGTTATATAACTAACTGCCATTTGTAGCTAAACATAAACAAACAAGCTATTTGACAATGGATATAATATCTGATAAGGAATATGAATTATTGACTAACCACAGATCGTATTGGAAGATAGCAATTTCTTATATTTGTATTATAATAATTACCATAATTATGCCTATTTACCAGATGCCGTCGAATAATAAAGACGAGAATGGTAAGAAATACCATTAGAGCCCATACAATCACCTAATTAAATATAATGAATTGATCAGCACCTACGATTCATGAAAGATACATTAAATTATGGACATGTGAACAAAGTTATGAGCAGATGTGTATATAAATGTGTATAAACTGTTTTAAATCATGTCTGTGTGAGATGAGGTGTATAAATATCCAAAGGTCATACTAAAATCCAGCTCAATAAAGAGTCTTCCGAAATAATGTGCTTGGTAACAAATGATGATTAATTGAGTACATAATCATGTTATTCTAGTTCTAAACAAAACCACTCTCATGTATGTCGAGTCACTATTAAAATGATATTAATGAAAATCAACACACACATATATATATATATACATATATATATCATTATGTACTGAGCCAATTGCCAGACATAAATTCAGGCAGGTTATCCTGGATTAAACTAGAGTTCAATCTTCAATTAAATAACACCTCACCGCATACACAATAAACGTGTAATTTACTATGTATGTTTCTTTTATTACGAATAGATCTAAGTCTTGTGTAAATAATTGTGTTAGAATTAAGTAATACGGCATATAGGGTTTTTTGTTTGGGTCTTCTTTTTCCCTATATACAAAGCCTAGGAATAGAAGGACTCGGTTGGATGTGACTTTAATCGGTCACATCTAATCTAAATAATCAACTCAGATTCGATTATAATTTGGTTATGAAATAAATAATTCTTAATTTCATATTTCTGCTATTTCAATGGTCTAGAGTTAATTCCCTTCCCCATTTGGCTAAGGTAAAATGGAGTTTTAAAGTATGATAATTATTCAGTTCATAAAATCACGCAGAACGCGAATTACATTATAAATAAAGTACATAAGTACAAGTTTCATCCACAAAACCCCATAGTACACGCCTAGGCTATTTTTACGAATTATACACGAAGCTAGAAATTCTATAATTGAGCTTGAAAGATGGATAAACCAAACTTCTATCCGATCTTAATTGAACAAAGCCAGTTCTGTCTAGGACTCAAGTAATAGCTCAAGCTATACTCGGACACTATGTAGCTTTTGGTAATCATAGAGTCTTGAAATTAATATCAAGCATACATTGCATATATAATTGGGCTTTGAGCCGATGGTCTAAATTGAACACAAGACACGAGGCAGATGGAGAGGCCGAGCTGTCGTAAGTATTAGTTTACTCTATAACAGATTTGGAGATCATAACCTATCTCAAAATATGGATACTGAATTCATTTAGTATATTTAATAAATTGCAAGACAGTGGTTATTTCAATGCTTATAGTCAAGGATAGCACATTTTATATGAACTAAGTTTGCATTAGTGTGGGAACTTAACACCACTAAAGGCGCAGACCGAGAGACGCTCCCTCGCGTGGATTCCGATGGACATCTACACGATAAAAGGATCTTCATTGTGTATCCATCGCCATAGCTGATCTTGAGATCGGCCTGAATTTAAGACGCAATTCTGGGTCAGAATTGAACTGTGCAAAGGTTGTCGGCGGCTAGCTAGCAAATCTGGGCATCAGAACACACATTCCTCTCTTATCGAATCAACTCCGACCTCTATTCGGCCGAATAGAACCCTAACTGATATATACATATAATATAAAACTTTACCATGGTATCGGGGCAAGGCAGCTTTGTGCGCCTATAATTATCCATGTCCTAGGACGTGTTGATTTAACCGCTTCTCAGCGATGAAAAGGAGTTGAATTCGAGCCCCATAATTCCATGCGTGGAAGCCTTGAGCCAGGCCGTAGGAAATCCCCGTAAATGCCAGAGTGATTTGGGCAGCAAGATGGCTTTGCCATTGACTCAATTAACAGTCATATACGCGCGTCAGGGCACTTACTAGGCCTAATTTGCCTTTGTACATTACTAATTCGAGACAAGCTACTCTAGAGGTCTTAACGACCCCTTTCCGTAAATACCTAAAGGCCCATTTAAAGTAAGCCGAAGTGAATATATGACTTGTTATTTTGGGAATACCATCACTACATTGCACACTTGCATAATCAGACGCGATTGAATTAATTACATTTGCCACAAAGACTATCCTCATACTCATAAGCACTGAAGTCATCCTGTAATGAAGTAACTAAGCTCTTATACATAGATTCAAATATATAGACGATCACATATCTGGGCTTGAACCACCACAACTGAGGTGCGTACGGCCACGTTTAAATTCACTGAACCCGTCACAAATAGTGGCACTAGATGGGGCTTCATCACTAAATGCTAACTTAAGTTCTTCATAACTTTGTTTCTGGTTTAGACCGCAACGAAAGTCATAAAATAGCTATTGAACGAAAATGTTCTCTTGTTAAATTCATTTTCCCGCAAACACTTAATTTTCAAATTTCCACCAGAAATATAAGTAACAAATGCCCGCATTGAAAATTTAATGACGTTTGACAAGCACAGAGTTCCATTTACAAAATTCGAATTTGTTTTTTCTATCGTATTGTACAATAGGCCGTTACCAAGAACTTTTAGTTTGACCTACGAGTATCGTACACCGCTAATACGTTCCCAATATCCTATTAACATTAAAAATGTTTATTTGGATGTTTGTTACTCAATCACGTCGAAACGGATGAATCGATTTTGTTGAAACGTGGCAAATAGGTAGGTCCGAATTAACACATAGGTAAAATTCACGTATTATTTAATATTTATTTCCTACAAATATTTCGCAAATACAGATACATTTACACAATTTCTCCAAATATAACTATAAGTAAGGTGGCGAAGTGACATTCATTGCTGCAGCTCTCTCCTGCAACAAACGAGCCTGTGTTGCAGGTGAACAACTTATCTAACTAGTATGATACTCCTACATAATCTATGTGTGCCCATTTCATTGGTTACCTATCGCTCTGTCAGGGTTTGCTGATAGAAATCACCTAAGGGGATAAGCACACCTTTTCTATGTATTTTCTTTTGTAACTATTTTTATCATTTGTGTGTGCAATAAAGTATACAAATAAATACATATAAAATTGCTAATAGTATATGAATATGTATATGAATGCGTCATTTGTCTGTCTCCAGCGTTCTGATGCAAAACAGTAAATAATGAAGGAATATACTTATACTTTAATTCATTGAAAAAGTTACTGCGATTGATACAAAATACTCCATAATTATAAAATATTGAATTCCAAATATCAAAACATAGTGAACCATTTTTCTAGGATATATTGTATATTATTAACGTGTGTTGTTACCGAATTATAAAGGTTCCACTTATAATTATAACAATTTATAGGCATTCAATCCGCCTTTGCACTTTTTGTGCAATAAGGTTAAATACATAAATAAAATAAAAACTTAATTATTCTGCAGACGTGAAGTGAAGACGACAGGAGTGAACAGAAAAGAAGTTATCAAAAGGGCAGGAGTGTGAGCAAGTATTTTAAGAAGAAACGAAGTAAGATGTCTTGATTATTTCGTCCCATGGAATGGGGAATAAGAGAAGCTCACGCAGATAATTTTAACTGAACGGGTTTGAATACTGTCCAACAATATCTTTAATTTTTAATACCACAACTAAGAAGACTGATGCTATAGCTACAATCCATAATTAATTATGACTACAACTATAAAAAAATCACAGATCGGAAGCTTATTTTAAATTATCAGCCTCCTTAATCGAAAATTATAACATTGTTTTGAAAGAAATTATAAATTGGTTAAAATACTCAATTTATGTAATTTTTTGTATCATACCATCAGCCTATGTCTCTCCACTGCTGGATATACGCCTCTCCCAAGCACAGCCACCACACACGATTCTCGGATCTACTCATCCAACCACCAGCGGCGAATTTCTTTCAGTCGTTAGTTCACCTGGCCGGAGGTCGTCCCACACTCTTACTTACGGTTTTGAGGAAGCACTTACCACTTCAATTTCGTCTTCTTGGAACTCAAGACTAGAACGCTCTTCATCAATATTTGTAAGGTACAGACTCGGTCTCATTGACACACGGCGTCTTATTCTAGAGGGTCTTCTCCATGCATCTGTATCTTCTTTGGGATCATCTCCTAACGTTGCAAATTGCTCGTAGAAATTAATTACACCATTTTCTAATTCTGCGTCATCTGTTTCAAATTTATCCGTAAAAGATAAAGCCCTACCATCGCGCGATATTCGTCTGTATCCTTCTGCTTCACTTTGTGTATCCTCTAGAACGTTGGTAGAATGTCTATTGTATTCGTATTCTAAATCAAAGCCTCTGTCTTCGAACAAACTTTTAAATTTAGCCCAGCAGCCTAAATTCGTATCCTTGTCATCATCCTTATTATTCACATAAACGGGAGACATGTCTTTCTTGGCCATAATATTTGTTTATTGCTTAGTGGTAATGATGTAGATATAAAGATTATGCAATAAAATCAGGTTCTTAATTTTTTAATTACCTCCTCATTATCCGACATCAGTTTCGTTAATGATGTCACGATATTCAACTAATTAGCTCATATCTGTCGCGAGTTTATAAAATCAATGCTGACGACTTAACTCCAAGGTAAGGTTTGAATTCAATTACTATTGAGTGGTAGCGTTAACGCAGATTTTATCGATAACACACTATTTTCTAGTGATTTAAGTCACTGATTAATATCAATTGATTAACGTCACTATCTTTTCTACGCATTGCGTACACATATTTAGCTACAGCTAAATTTAGGATCAAAAGTAGTTTTTTTATTAGAACCCGATACCAATGAAGATATATAAATTACGTTCACAATTAGACAAAGGAGACAGCACGATTAACAATTTGGAATTGAACACTTTTAAAATTAGTTTGGCACTAAATAATACACCTACACATATTTTAGACGTTATAAAATGTCAATATTACGTAACACTTTCTACACTTTTTTACAGTTCCTGGCAAAATTTCTTTTATTTGCCTAAATGTCGATAAAGTTTTAGCGTGCCGCGACAGTACAGTAAGACTTCATGGAATAGACTAAAAAGCAATAAAGTTAATTATTGTGTTACCTGATAAGCATGATAACACATAATATCTGTGGTATTTATCTGTAATCAAGCCGATTAGTTTTTAGTTTTTTGAACAAATCACAGCTTTTATCAATATAGTACGAGGCATTAGCCTCAATTGCTTGAAAGAATTGATCAGTAGATTCAAGTTTCTGTTATATTTATTATATGTGTGTTATTTTACATATATGAAAGTATAACTTATTGATATAGGTAATTGATTACATTAAATAATCATCAATAAATAAAATATAATCAATCAATGTGGATTATTGACGACTCATTTCGATAACTGTCTGCTGTGCACAAGGTCCTGGGTTAAGTTCCCGGTGGCACAGATATTTGTTTTTGGACATATCGTAAACAAATGTATTCCGGTCGGTATGTGTACGCCTTTTTGTGTGCTTCTGAACAACACGACAAGATTCGTCCACGCTCAATGGAGTGTAGCGATATTGATTTTTATATTTTTCATACGCTTAAACTAAGACGATTCAAAATGTGCTGTTTGAGAAAGAGCAAAACATTTTAAGTAAACACGCACGAATTGTAAGTAAGCCTTGGACTTAGATATGATGAGCATAAATTATAAAAAAAAATCCAATGACACGACGCGTCAGTCATAAAATCCAATGACACGGCGCTTCAGTCATAAAATAGATTTCGCTAATTTTCACAAATTTTACAGTTTTACAGATTTACAGTTGCTAGTTTACAGATCGTTTAAAATATTCTGCTTATATATATTTACTTTTTAAATGTCTAGGTTTTTAATCATAGGGAAAAGGGGGCAGACTAGCTTATAGTCCACCTGATGGGATCTGGATACTTTCGCCCATGGACATAAATGCGGTAAATGCCAACATTAGTACAGAATGACAAACGTTGGCAGACCCCGGATGCGCTACCAACCTATGCAGATTAAGGAATGGATTTGGTAAAAGGGGTTAGGAAAATGGAGATGTGATGGGAATGGGCATATCTGACATATCTCATTCACTATCGAAACACGCTAATTTAACGCTAATTTTAATTAACGCTTATAGACAATATAGCTTAGCTACAAACATTTTACAGCACAGTTGTATAGTAGCTAAAATTACGTATGTAACTGTAAATCGGTATACATAGATAATATAAAATTCTGATTGTATTCTATTAGCAACAAAGCATAATTAGAATAGATTGAATAAAATCTAATATTCTTTAATATCATCTACACATAAATCACTAATAGCAGTGCGTTTTGCTGTATCGACATACAAATGGAAATAGAACAGAGATATTACTCGTAAACTTGCTGTCAAATATACACGAGTACTTACGGCGACGTCGACTAGCGGTTCATCTTCAGGCGTGAGAGCGAGTGAGGAGCGGCGACCTGCGCGTGCGCCCGGTGACCCGCTCGAGCTGCCTGCGATCAAATAAACATACATTTAAGACTAGTAACTTAATATCATGATCATACCATCAACCCGTGTCTCTCCACTGCTAGATTAGGTGTCTTTCTACATGTCTCTTGATAGCGAAAAAAAGGTATTGATACTTTTCCTTCCCATATTTAACCTTAAGTCTGTATATCGTTTAAGCTAGCTTCTGAAGACATGGCTCATACATGGTTGCCTTCATGGCTTGCCTAAACTCGCTTATGGAAACGACCTGCGTTCTCTTCATAAGGTGAGTGAGTCACATTGTATATGGGGACTATTTTTAGGGGAGATTGCAATAGGAGGACGAGATTCCACCAATATCCTTAGGCAAAAGATCAGGATAACAAGAATAACATATAAAGAGGCTTACAGATGTTGACAACTGTTGAGGCCTTATCATAAAAATAAGTTATAGAAAAAACAATGATTATGCTATCATTAGGGAATTTCAAAGATCTCAATTAATGGAATATTAAAATCTGAAATTTGATAGACTAAGGCAGTATTCTATTTAAGAAAAGTTGATAATTCGTTTGTTAATAATTTAAAAAAAAACAGTGAAGCTCACGTAGGTAAGTTACTGGCTTTTTTGTTTTAATGATTACCGGGAAAAACAAACCTGATTATTTTAAAAGAATAAACAATTGACATACGTATTATTGAAATTTATAGAAATTTGTTAGAACAAATACAAGGATTTTTATCCTTGTTTTTGTTCCGTTAGTTTTGGTTACATTAAGGAAAATATTAGTGAAAATAAATACTGATAACGACTGTTTACTAACTGTTACGAACATTTTCAAAGGAATTATACCATTATATAGGTCATATCTATTTGCTGATGCGTTTTGGTTTATGCAATAAACTTACAAAATTTCCTCGTATTTTGTTTACGCCAAAAGCCGCTAAAACACGTGAAACGCGTAAATGTTTGTGCAGTAAATATTGACTCAGTTAAGTAGGTGTTAACATTATATATAAACTGTTTTATTGCTAAATTGATTATAGAACGATTACTAATAATTGTAACTATCTTTATTTTTTTAAACAATTGAAAACTTTGAAAATTACTTTTAATTACTTAACTCATTCCTTAATTTGTTTTCTCCTTTTTTTCTTGCAACATTTATTTCATTTCGATCACCGCACCATCCGACAGGTATGTCCCTGCACTGTGAACTTTGTCCATAGTGTGAAATAACCTAGGAGACTTCACTATCAAAATTAAATCAAAAAGACTATTTAAAAGTGTAATTTTATTATTAATGATTTGTTTATTTTACTTTCTTCTTTAATAAAATAAAAGTAAAGAATACTTAAACTAAAGAATATATTTAACTTATTCCGTACACATACTTAAATGAAAGAATATGTATTATAATGGGAAAATATAAGGGTTGTTACTTATAATTTTATTATTTCGGATTCGCTTTCTGTTTCGAATATTTTTTTTTAATTTGGATATTCGTCTTTCGATTACGGTTACGGAGCTCCATGATATCTCTAGAAAATATGCTTTTAATTGCATTCATATTGTGTGTTATCATAATATATCAAAGAAGTAAACGTCATTATCTGTATATTTAATGTTAATCATAAATAAAAACAAGTTTCATAAATAAAAATGCAGGAAAAACGAGAAACAAAAATGTCTTCCAAACTATATAATTGTCAAATGATATCATATCACTTACGTACGTATACCATCTAATACATATCATCTTTATGACTTCGAGTAAATACCTACTTAATACATTTTTCAGTCTGAAAATATGAATTTTCAGTTTGAAATAAATTAGATTTAATATTTCATGAACAACGTGTCTGCATCTATGCAGATAGGCGGTATTTGGGTTTTAAACGGATGTGAAAACTACATAATATAGAATAAATATCTGACGACATAAAGTAGAGAAAACTACAAAGGTTAAATAAGGATCATTCATAAAAAAATCAAGTACATTTCGAGAAAATCGTATAAATGTTGTGGCTTAAGATACTTTCCAACCAATATGGATTAATTTTACTTTAGAAAAATAGATGTAGGATATTTATCGCCACCCTGGCGAAGATACTATTTTTCACTTTCATTTAATACGAATTTCATAAAGATAAGCCGGTATTTATCTTCACTAACAAGGGAAGAAAGATTTCTTATTCTTGTTTAAAATAATCAAAAGATTTCTCCTCTGATTATTTCTTTTTTATTCCGATTTTTCAGAGAGCTTAACGTTTATCCCTAGGCGTTTAACCTTCACTGCTCAGTGTGATGGAAGGAAGGTCGGTTGGTTGATTCCGTTTACACAGGGTTAGCCTGTATGTGAAATAACATTTTAGATTGCTTTACATTTGAACATCTAAAGTAAATAATTTTAAATTACTAAGAATGTCATTTGTAATTACTAAGATTGTCTATTACTAACATTGTCATCATAAATTACTAAGAATGTCATTTTAAATAACTAAGAATATAATTTTAAATTACTAAGAATGTCATTTTAAATAGCTAAGAATTTGCCGTGTGGTGTCGGCAAGCTGTAGAATAACACCACCCCATCTCTTCCCCCGGGGGTCTCGACTAAACTGAAGCGAACCCGAACTAGACTAAGCGACTAAAGGCAACTAAAAGAGTGGGACTCGCCAACCCGCTTGGCCAGCGTGCCGTTAGGGCCATAGATGCCTCATACACAAGACGATGTGCACGAGGAGGCCCATATACGAGTATAGTAGTGGATACTGAAATGGCTGGTTGTATTGCATTGCAAGAATGTCATTGCCGACCAGAGAACATAAACTCACCTTTTTTGCTGCCATCGATTTGTTGGCCGTCAATCAAGTCCGTTTATAGTCCATCAAGTTTGTTTATAGTTACGTTTACAGTCCGTCAAGTTCTACGATTAAGGTACCATCTCCGAATTCGACCACAGATAACAGCAGCAAACCGCAGGCGACACTACCGGTTTCTATAGTTTTGTATGTATGATGTATTTGTATGAGTTGTATTGGTACTGTTTTGTATGAGCAGTAAACCGGTTGTGTCGCCTGCTGCGGTTTGGTTTACCGCTGCAGTCCGCGGTCGAGTTCCGATTTGTACCTTTTGTTCTACTAATAGGACCAAACAATGAAACATATCTGTTTGTTTCGATTATTAGATTTATAACTAAGTTCATAGAATTAAACGGAGGATTAAAAAAATGTTCAGATCTAGTGTAGTAATTAGTCCACGTGTTCTATAACGTCCCATTGCAAGGCATAGATTGACCGTTCCTACAAAATCATCACAAAAGGAGTTTTGGGCCATAACCGACAATGCTGACCCATTGCGGATTGGATATCACACGCTACAGATTTTTTTTAACTCATATCGGGCTTGCAAGTCATCACGATGTTTGCCTTCATGACTAGTGATAATTTAAAAAAATCCGTACTTAAATAGATAAAGCCGCTGGCCGCACTTGACGGGCCACGTTACTCACAGAAGACTACCTTGAAATGTACTGCATTTCCCACTTTATCCGATTTATTAGCTATTTCGAACTATCACTTTATATAATAGGGGTTAAAGTATGAAATTGCCGTTTTATAGTAATAGATACTTTGAATTGACATAAAACCTTCATGGTGTGAGATTTTCGAGTGAAACTTTTTTCACATGATACCTATGAGGTTCTTGTTTTAAAAAATGTGCATCATTCGATTTTCGACTTTCAATTGTTTTTTTTATTCGCTTAGACGGGAAAGATGGATACGTCGAAAATCCGAGTAATCTTTGAATACGAGTTCCGACGCGGAACTAACGCGGCAGAAACAGCTCGCAATATCAATGCTGCGTTTGGAGAGGAGACTGCTAATGAACGAACCGTGCGTTTTTGGTTTAAACGCTTTCGTAATGGAAACTTCGACTTGAAGAACAAACCACGTGGAAGACCGCCCACACAGGTGAATAACCCTGAATTGAAGGAGAAGGAAGCCGATCCGAGTCAAACTACCCAGGAATTAGCGGCATGGTTTAACCTTACCTACAATATTGACTCATTTGCATCAAATCAATAAGATAAAAAAATATGAAAAATGGGTGTCTCATGATTTGACTGATCTGCAGAAAGAAACGCGTGTTGAAATTTGCGTTGCCTTGTTGAATCGGTACAGAAAGGAAGGAATATTGGATTGAATTGTGACATGTGACGAAAAGTGGATTCTTTACGATAACCGAAAGCGAAAAATGCAAAGGCTGACCCCAGGTCAAACGCCGCAACAGTGCCCTAAGGCAAAGCTTACCAATATCAGTGCAGTGTGAGGTCTTGCGTTATCACGCAAGACCTCACACTGCACGAGAAACCGTTGTAACTCTACAGGAGCTGCAGTTAGAAACCATACGTCATCCTCCGAACTCGCCAGACCTTGCTCCAACGGACCACCATTTTTTTCGTGATTTGGACAATTTACTACGTGGTAAAAAAATTTCTTCCCAAGAGGCAGTACAAAATGCTTTCACGCAGTTTGTCGAATCTACATCCCCAGAGTTCTATCGCAAAGGCATAAATGAACTTCCGATTAGATGGCAACAATGTATAGCTAATGGGGGTAAATATTTTGATTAAATAAATATGTTACATTTTAGAAAAAAATGAGTTTTAATTTTTCAGTACAAATCGGCAATTTCGTACTTTAACCCCTAATATATTTTTTTTAAGAATATTTTGAAAAGTTCACACTGTAGTATTTTTTTTATAATAACTACGTCACACACAATGGCCTACACTAGGATTGTCTGTGTCGTGGATCCAGAGACTCATACAAAGACAAACACACTATTACCTAGACCTCAATTCATTGGTTTTTATACAAATGAATATTCGGCCGGGAATTGAACCCGGGACGTTTTACACTGAAGGCAAGGCCACAACCAAACGGGCTAATCGGTCGTCAAATATAAAGGTAAAGGAATATAATCGAAATCACATGTTACATCTCGTAAGAGCTTTTTTCTTTTAGACAAAGGACTATAAAAGTATAGTGAAAAATGTGAAATATAGACGATGACGTCATAGTTACGACTGTATAGATTGCTACTTTTGTCATAATGTCACCACCAATGACTTCTATGTATTTTACATTCATACACCACATTCTACATACTTCTACTTCTATGTGCATACATAGAAGTCATTGGTGACCACAGATCAATACAAACTTCACTGTTGGACTCTCACTCGAGAAGTGAAGTTGAGTTTTTGTTTGATTATTGTAAAAAATGTGTATTAGGCGTTTTATATTCTGGCTTAATGTGGCTTAATATTAATATTGTAATAATATTGGCTTAATATTGTGGCTTAATGGACATAGTTTCTTCAAATTTCAGTGGTTTTCGTGCGTGGTGTTTGTGATAATTATATAAAAGCGTGGGACTGCATTTTTAGCGTGCTTCCAAAGCCTCAGTAAACCTACTATCGTTTTACTGAATGACTCCTAATTTACTTCGACGGGACTGGACATTGATAGAATGTGTTTTACTTTCAAATTAACTGTTAAGAAAAAAAAACAGGACACTGGCAGAATGTGCTAATTGCACCATTGCCAAATACAAAAAAAAAAGTTCACTATCACCTGTCATCGAGCTAAACAAACAAAAACATAACCTCTATATGTGGCAGTAATCTCTTTGTTGTGAACTGGCTGCGGTTTGTATTCTTTCTTTCGATGCTTGTATTTCTGGTCATCTACGGCAATATTGCATGTGAAACTGCACAATTAATGTTGCTGCTCCATTTGTACGGTCAAATTCCACTCATTTGTCTAAAATTGATACAACATGTATGATTGTAGAGTACATGAAGACCAGTGACAAGTTCATTCATGCGGCATTTAGTGTGACGTCACGCTACTTTTCATAAATAAAGATTTTAAAACGTTATAACTCGATGCGATTACCATATTTTTAACACTTTGTAGTTCAATGTACTCGTATATTGGTCTACTCTATTAAACCACACAAAAATCAGTGTTAGAAAATTTGCACCATGCCCATTGAAAATAAGGAGGCATGTATGGATTCCTGGTAGACCTCACCAAATGTGAACTAAGATTAGTTCATATTTACAAAGCATCTTTGTCGTCATTAATATAAAGAACAGGTTATGTACGAAAAATAGAGATGTACAGATTGTAATAGATAAACACATTAAATATATTCACTATATAATTGAGGATGCATAATCACCTATCTCATTTTCATCACTGCCGCGTCTCTGAAGCCACCTCTGCACCAATTCAATCCTTGTCTCTTCACCAGCTAACATGTCTCATTCACATATTTCACTGTCACTGTCACTGTATCGTATCTCTTTAACCACACTTTTCGCACAATACAATAATTTTACTACACCGGGTCACATTTTAAATACAAGTTTTTGTTGATATCATCTGGCACGTACATACCACCATGTAACTACACAGATTTATTACGCTTAATGACGTTGCTTTAAACAATTTTTAAACTACCTGCGTGTTATTAACACTTGTATTCTTAACACTTACGTACAAGTTTAAAAAAAGTTTCACAATAAAATTTTTGGCACAGTTTTAATCGCATTGTGGTTTAGGTTTACATAAACACTGGTCAACAACAAAAACATAAATCTGCCATAAAGAAACCGCAACCGAAAGAAATGACAACGCTTCTCGGCGTTCAAATATCGAATTAATTAAATGACGATCGTCGACAGGCGAGTGTAAACATCTACTAGTAGATGATACAAATTTAAATGTGCAGCTGGAAAATAGTTTAACATTTCATTTGATCCTTATTTTCAGGTTGTAAAGATTACATTTCCTTATTTGAACAGCAAAAGTTTATTGTGTTCGTGGCGAGGAGTTTGTAGAGCGGCCGGTTAGGTAATGGCCGTCAAGTCGAGACAGTTGATCGAAGAAGGGGGGGTGAATGTAGGACGAGTACGCTGCCGTGCCAGCATACATTAAAATATCTAGAAGCGATACAATTAAAAGCTCATTGCTATCTTGCTCAGAGCAAGATACTTTTACTCTTTTTTCTTTGTGTGTTTTGGCAACGATGTGACGAGGGTCAACGTGTCCTTAGATTTAGGGTACGTTTGGGGTATAATTAAATTATAATAAGACGAAATTAGGCGTATTTCGGTAGGTATGTTTGGGGAATTTTCATGTTCATTCAATTCAATAAAAATTGACTAATTCGTATATCCATAGCGGTCGGGTTTCCGTAACTAGTATAGCTTAGTGACATTTGCGTATTTATTGATTTTTGAATATTAACATTGGGAATATTAACTTTAATTTACAGAAATGGATAATAAATTTACAAGTTATTGACTATTGAAATGGAAAAAGGGACGAATAGTGTTGTTACTCAATACAATTAAATGATTTTATTAGTTCTGAGACTAAACCTTGTAAAATTTTAGAATATAAGTTTTTTTATTTTCGTGATGTCCCGAACACATTATAATTTGTTCGCATACAAGTGATCGCTTTTAGCGATAAGGCCGGCTATTGCTTGTGTGTACATTAAGTGTAACTAATATTTATGTGTGCGATGTGGTGTGGGCCGGCTATAGTATAGTACCACCCCATCTCTTCCCGTGGGTGTCGTAGAAGGCGACTAAGGGATAACAAAGCGACTACCTCAAGCCCTGGGGAACTACACAACCTCTAAAACGGTGGACTCGCCAACGCACTTGGTCTGCTTGGCGTTTTAAGGCTATGTTCAGCAATGGATACTAAAAGGGCTTAAAAATTTACTAAAGGTCTTAAAAGTTAAGTCCAAAGACGAATGCAGTAAATAATTTTCACTCATTCATAATAGTTATGTAAAAAGTACACAGAAGTTGTGTACATACAATCTGTGTGTTCATTTTTATGATTGCCTAGGATACTGTTTACGTTTATTATGTGTTTCTTCTCAAACTCAAGCCCCGGGCCGGTCCCTGATCAAATAAATACAGGAAAACGTGTTTGCTCGACGGAACATTGCCAAATAAAAATATACCAAATATGTGGAGTCGCCTGTGCTTAGATTTGTTGTCAATAAAAACTTAGGACAGTTGTCAAATATCGACGAAAAGGATTTACCTATAATGGTCATACATATGATACGAGTGGGACATCTTTACATATTGTATGAAGAATATTCACCGTAACCAGCCCTTCTAGCGTCCACTGCTGCACATGAGTCTCTTCATGCACATTGTCTCGTGCACGAGGGATGTGTGGCCTTAAAACGCTACGCTGGCCAAGCGGGTTGGCGAATCCACTCTTTTAGAAGTACATCACCTCAGGGCTTGTGGTAGCGGCTTTATTATCTCTTAGTCCCTTCGACACCCGCGGGTGAAATGAGGTGGTGATCGTCTAATGCCGGCAAGATGGATTTAAACGAAATTTGGGCAATAAAAATATTCAATGCCAACATATTATGTATACTAGCTTCTAGCCGCAGCTTTGCTCGCGTACATTGAGCAGTTGTAAAACATATTTAACACCTTTAAAAGCATCGACATGATGGACTTCACGGATGAAAATCCATCCAGTAGTTTTGAGTAATTGTATAACTCAACTTAGTTGTGTCATATGAAGATGATCAGTTTTCCTTCAGGATACTTAGCTATACATTAGTGAAAACTCGATAAAAATCCATTAAGTAGTTTTTGCGTGATACTCAAACAAACAGACATACAGACAAACAGGCATTTTTTTAAAAAACTACTATTTTAGGTTCTGTAGCTTCTAAAGAGACCTCCAATGTTTTTAAATAACTTCAATGTGCAGACTTAACCCTTTTACTGTTTTATTATACGTATAGATTATACTTAAGGCCCTATCCAACAACCGGCCCTGTAAAGCCAAACGATTTTTCTCTAAAAAATATTTTTCTAAAAAAATTCTAATTTTTCTTTTGTGCGGAAAATAACGAAGTATCTCCTCATGACAGTTTTCTTGTTATTATTTTTCCATTTTAACAACTGTTTAATTCCAGCGTCTACTACGGTATACGGATAGAAAATCATACAATTGATAAAAATTAAAGGTCAACAGTCGATTTGAATGTTAAAGTAGTAATGAATATTAGTAATTTATATATTTACTTATTTATTTGGCACAAAATACAATGGGCGGGTTTAATGTTACGTGGCATTGTCTTCCAGCCAACTTTCAGGACAGTTAATGTTTATGTCATTTCTAGAGCGATTTGTATCCGTATAATATCATGTCGAGGTGCGTTTGTCGCAACTAGTATGCGAGTCGTGTTTTGTGAACTCGTTAGTGTACCGGTTAGCTTGATTCAATCACATATGTATGATTAATTACAATAACATATGTATGTTTATATAGCAAGATTTGATTAAATACTTGAACATCAATCAAATATTAAGATAAAGTGTTGTGGTAGGTGTTTGGCTGACAACTCATTATGAAATTGTAATAACTAAAGGCATAATTAGGATTACTAGAGAATTAATGATTGTTTATAAAACAATCACTAATACGATATCTTGATTGTGACATTATCTGAAAAAAAGGACCTTATTGTTGGTTTTAATTTCCCGTATATTGAGACTATAGTGAAATAAAAAAAAATAACAAATCTTTTCACTGTTTTACTTTAAAATCAGATGTTAGTTTCTATTTAAACAGTATTTCGAAACAACGACATTTTAATGTGAAAATCTTAACTGCAGTCACTATAATCTATCCCGACAATAAATTCATAACATCACAAATTATTAATTTCACTTAACGAAATTAATTGATAACTATTTAATAATTCTGTTAGTAGTACTTCTTCTTTTCTTAAGTGGCAATAGCGCAATTAACGCATTGTGTCCGTGTCAAGTGGTCTCGTAATTAAGAATTCGTTAATGACCAGTTTCGTCGAAGTAAATTAGAAGTCGCTCAGTAAAGTGATAGTCTGTTTACCGAGGACAGAAGAGCTTATGACTGCGAAAAACGTGAAAGTTAAAGTTAAAGTTTTTAACATTATGAAGTTTAAACCACAAAGCCCACAAAAACCATAATTTTTATAATAATAATCAAACAAATCTCGACTTCATTTCTTGAGTTCCCGCTATAAAGCACCGTTAGTAGTTACAAAAAGAGATCAAGGACGCAAAGGAAAAAAATATTTAAAAAAATACAAGGAAAGAGCGGTAATTGACAGTACGCGAATGTACTCAAAAACCATATGAACATTACTAACAAATTAAGGTATTTATGAGTACAGGTTAACTTGTTACTTACTGTACTTTTACATTCTCGTCTGACTTTATAGTATACTAGCAAAACCCGGAAGACGTTGTCCTGCCTGTGTATATTTATTTACCTCTGTATATAAAATCACAAATTATTCTGTTTTACCGTCAATATGATGTTTGCGATCGGTTGAACGGTATAGAAGTTGATGTGCTGCAGCGCCATCTAGTGGCGGGTTACAACAAATTGGATAGCATAAAAACCTTCTCCATGAAAAAACACATATATGTGCCAACTTTCATGATGATCGGTCAAACGGTGTCGAAGTCTATTAATTTCAGATATATCAACATCAATTTTGATATATATAGATAAGTGAGCTATTAATTAAAGGTCATTTCATCCTCGACTTTAATTAAGATGTCCAATACCGCCGTGCAATTAAATGACGTTACGGAGGTACGCAAAGTTTAGGTGCACCGTGCAGTCACATCGCTGGTTTATGTAACGAATATGATATTAAACTCTGAGAATGTGTGTTGATATAGTGTTGAGAACATTAAGATTTGAGCAGTTGAATTATAAAGGTAAATTTTCATGATTATGATAGAGAAAAGAAAGAAAATATAGAAGAAAATAGAACAGAGACGATGAGACTAGTGGGAGAATTCATGTGGTTGGAGAGCTTATATCCAGCAGTAGAGAGATATAAGCTGATGGTAGTACGGCAGTGGCGTGCATTAGTTTCGAATCTTAATAAACGTTACTAACCAATCTTTTTTATTTTTTTATTTTTCTAAAACAATTGATTGGCTGACTGACGAATTTCAACATTATTTGCTCTTTGCGAGTACTTCAAATTATCCAGAAAGCGATGCGTACGACTCTTGAACGCCACGTCTCGTTGCGGATATATCTCATTTCGATGTTTGAACAATTACTCGTAGCACTATCCACAACGTGTTATGAACGTTTTGTTCGTTCATTGAACGACTTTGATGTTTAGAATGGCATGTGTATAGTTGTACAGACGAAGTTGAGTACCATGCGATCTATAGAAACATACGCACAAACATATTAACAAACATACGCAGTACTGATACAGAAGGCTTTACTGGAGCGCAGTAGACACGTCCTCACGGATCAACAAAAAGATATCAGAATGAGTCAGAGCAGGAGGTTGATGTTTGGAGCGGATTTGAATTTAGGTTCGTTATTTTTTTCCGGAATGGCTAATTTCTTGTTGTCCTAATGGCCTTTTAAGATTCACCTTTCAAGTTCATTACCCGCCAGTTCTTAGGGATTTAGTAGTTTGATAGAAGAGAAAATACCCGTAAGAGTATTGTTACACTATTACGGTTTATTTGCTCCAATTCTTCCCGTCGTTTTCTGCATTTTTCCAGTTTGTGTTAGCCGCTTACTATCTCGTGTTCCCAGCCTCTTAATATATTGCACGGTCTACATACAAAACGCGAGAACGTATCAATGTTTCAATCTTTAATAAACTTTTATGGCCAGTGTGCGCTGCGCTCAACACGTAACAACCTCTCGCCAACCTTCGCTCCAATAAATAGCGCACTTGACGTCCTCACGTCACTCTCCCTTAAATTATCCTCCTTCACGAAGTCGGGGAACGAGAGCGGTCTTTAAAAGGTATCCCCTAATTGGACAACTGCCTGTTTTGCGTGTTCTATTCTAGGGCTGTCACTGTTGACAAGAGAGTCTGTCAACAGTAACAGCCTTTATTATGAAAAAGGAGCGCTGGAACGTTCCAATATATCAGACTTGTTCAAGGTTCATATTGGAATTATAGTACGAGTACAATACAATATACGCTACTTAAACTTCTTGAATTTTGTGTGAAATTCAAAATTATTTTCCGACAAGCATCAGTTGGAATTAGAAATAAGTGTGACAAGTGACACTTAAATAAAAATGTGACACCTCATTGTGATATGTATTTTATTTATTGACATTTTATTGTGCACCAGCAGCATTTTCGGTTTAAATAATCTTTATTTTCATAGGAAATATTTCACTTCCATGAGAATGTGACTTACTCGTATAATTAAAATTATAGTAACAGCGAGGATGCATAATTAAATTACTTAAAAAACAAAAAATAACAGCACGCACAATATTTAACTTAGTTAACAAATTTATCTAATGCCTTTAGTTTTAAGTTTCCTTGATCACTAATAAAGAGTGTCTTAACAAGAACTTGAAGTTTGAATAAATGGAAAAACACCACATATGAATGAATTGCGTAGAATTTTTATTTACATAAACAGATCAATTATTGTCATTACACGTGAAATAAAATGTCGGTTAAATGACTACCGCGACTTCGGTGGCAGGCATGGGACTCTCGGCGAAATATTGGAATATTTTTGGAGGAAGAACCAGGTAATTTCGTTAATTTGGCGTTCAATTTTGTCTTTGAATTCTTCAATTATCTCAGGGTGGTTTGTAGAGGACCTTGCTTTTCAAAAAACCCCACAGAATGAAATACAAGAAAGTTAAATCACAACATTGGCGGCCAGTTTTGGTCTTCAGAACGATAATGACACGACCTGGAAACTTGGTTTGCAACAACGTCATTGTTTCGCGCGCAGTGTGACAAGTGGCACCATTCTGCTGAAACCACATGTCAGTTACGTCCATTTCATACAATTTTTGCCAAAAAAGTTGGCCAACATGCCATTCGGTGACTGTCGAGCGCCATTGATAGAAGCACAATCCTCATTTTTAAAAAGTATGATCCGACGATACCTCCTGCCCACATGGAATACCAAACTGTCATTTTTTGGAGATGCATCAGAAGCTCCTGCAAAGCATGAGGATTTTCTGATCCCCAGATCTGGGAATTCTGATTGTTAACGAAGCCGTTGAGGTGGAAGTGGGCCTCGTCTCTAAACATGATTTTGTCCTGAAATGCATAATGTTCCTACGCAGTCTATGGTCGATAGGTTTCATTCAGTTTTTGAGTAAGCTGGAACTTGTGAGAACGAATTTTTAGTTAAAATTCGTTAGACAGTGCTGCGATGGAGGTCTAATTCCTGGGAGCGTTGCCAGATTGAAGTGTTGGGTTGTTCTGCGACACTGACACTCACAGCAGCGAAGTTTTCAGGTTTTGTTTTAAGCGATGATGGGTACGGTTTCTCTGATTTGTCAATGAAAACGTCCGACGATTGATTGTGCAGATCAACTTGAGAATTGTTACTGTTAAATTTTCGCCTTTTTTGTAATAGGTTTTCACTATTAATAAACGTTCTTCCAACCTGTAACGCGGCATTTTCAATAAGTGTCAATGTTTAAATTAACAAAGTACCAAATAATAAGGCTGACAGAACAATTGACAATCAAAAATGGCGCGCGATTCGAATTTCAGGTTCTTGTTGGGACAGCCTTTGCAATACTATACTAAAACAGTTCTATAGTAATAGGACTCTGATTTATTAAGGCCTTAATTAATCGGAGTGCTATTACACGCACATACAACATTAATTATTACTTAAAATTTTAAATAAGTTTAACACTACCCTACACCTATATACTCGTATATATAAAAGATAGAATATAACAGTGAATAGTAATTTTAAAAATGCGTAATAAGTACACTGAAGTGAGATTCAAATGTGAGATAAAATGTAAAAAATGTTACAAGTTAAGATATATAATGAAAATTTTAAAAGAATTATTTAGAGATTTTTCTGGAATTCGATTTTTTTTTTGCAATGTGATGTCTTAGTATTTTCATTTTCAGAAAGTCCTAATGGAATGTTTATTTAGTGCTTCTTTTTACTCTATTGAAAAATATAATTCACGATTTTTTGAAGGTTAATGATATTTTAATGTCATTTTATTACATTAGATATATACTCGTACATAGTTAGTCGTTGAATTCGTGAATGCGAAGCAGTTTCAGGGTTTGAAAAGAATTGGCACATTGTATAACGAAACCTCGGTGTTTACTTATTTTGTGTTCGAATATCTATTTTAATTTTTGGCTGACTAGATAGATCGGTACCTACTATTTTGTGTGATTAAAGCGCGCGCCACGAGCAGGAACAATTTCGCTCTTTGACACGAGGTTCGGCCAAGACTGGACGGTAAAGTCTTACCGTTAGTAAAGGTAAATCGTCATTCACCGACCATTTTACTAGATCCCCATATTAAAGTTCAATAAAATGAGGGGTCTAGTAAAGTGGTCGGTTAATGACGATTTCATACAAATCTCTTTACCGTTCAGTCTTGGCCGAACCTCGTGTCAAGGAGCGAAATTGTTCCTGCTCGTGGTACGCGCTTCAGATAGGTAGATACCTACTATTAAAATCCTTGCTTGAACTTTCAAAGTAGGGTAGTCATCATTTATCACAAAAAACATTTATTAAAAGCAAAAAGCATGCATACACCTGAATGAATATGAAATACGAATTGACAGATGAATAGCTTTAAGTTGTCAATATTGATATATTGCTGATGGTCTTAGAGATTGCATATAGTTAGAATGGTCTAACCATTTACGGTGATGTCAGGCTAAACACTAGACAAAACATATATAATTCTGTACGAATAATACTTGGTTACACACACAGTACAGTGTGTTTCCCAGTGGTTTAAAAAACATCATTTCGGTATTCCCAAATGGTCCGAAAATAAATGTTATTATTTATTGAAAAAATATTATCTGAATATAACAACAAACAGTAAGTAAGTAAACAGTGAGTACAGTAAGCAAGTTAACTGTCGGCGAGGATTGCATTGCCTTTAATATTTGACATAACTACTAGTTTTAACCGAACTTCAAAAACAGGTTCTCTGTTCGACCTCATATCATAATAAGTTCCGTTATCAGACGGACGATTGACCGACCAGTCATTAAAGCATTTTGTAGAAAAATCGGAATGTATGTTCTTTTTTTTGGAATGTCTAAATTCTATTCGCCCTAGTGGCCTTTCAAGAGTCACCGGACATGTTTAGTTTAGGACGAGCGCAGAATACCCTCCGCCAGACGCCGACTAACGCCTCACGCCGATTAACCGGCTGAAGGAACGGACCTCTACCTAGGGCGTTCCTTTGGGAGGACAGCATGGAATCGCGATTCGGTGAGAAGAGTCTATGCTGACAAAGGGTGCTAACATACATAGTAAATGTTCCTTGTTTCCCAGCTTTCAACACTCTTGTTTTTTTAATTGGTCGGCATCGCCTCAATTGGAAGCAGAAACCTGATTTATTGGTGGTCAAAAGGCGTTTATCGGCGTGGGTTCTAAACGCTAAACTGCTTTGATTTTAAACGGCTCTGTAAAGTTTAATAGATTTATGCAGCACATCTACACCGACTACCTGAAAGCAATTACCTTGCATTATTCACGTTAGCATTCAAAGACTTCTTACAAATAAATGTAATTGCACTTACAACCACCTCTTTCAGGTGTTGACTGATTCTATGCCTGAATAGAAAAGTGACTACAATAAAACTGTGCAAAGATTACTTAAGAGCAGTGACAGATCAGTTATTTAGAACCCCACAATAATGTCTCGTGTCGCACGACAAACGATTAACATGAGATTATGTATAGTCAAGTCGGTAGGGTGACCATACATATGCGTTATTGATGGACTTGGATAATAATGGTTAGAGTATTATCCAACACACAAGTTATACTTCAGTGTACAGTGGCATCCTATGTGTATAAACAACCGTCAAAGATAGGCACCATTTGTGTTACCATCAAAAATATGTAACACGAATACGGTCAATGATAGGATTTTCCATAACTGTAACTAGCCCTTTAAATATCCACTGCTGGACATTTCTCACACATTTCTCATGCACAAGACAATACATTCTATATGCATAAGACAATTTACATAAGGAGTGAACCCACGTCTAGTAGTGAACGTTAAAAGGGCTGGTTACGGTTATTGTGTCCGTGAAAAAAATTCCATGTGGATTTGTAGCTCACATATAAGTAATAATATATAAAATTAGCACAAGGCTGCGACTTATCACATCACAATGCGAGTGGCAATACCACTAATGCCGCTGTCACGAGACTGATCTACGATCTCCGAAAACAACACATAAGTCGCAACGTGAATGGAGGCATGAAATGTGTTGCTGTTTTGACACACCTAGTCAAATATCTAGGCTACTTAGACTAGTCAAGAGTCAAGAAGAGGTTGGTAGAAATCCAATCAAATCAGGTTTTTTTTTTATATAGAGAAGAGGGCGGACGAGCAAGCGGTCTCACGTGATGGTAACTGTTACCGCTGCCCATGGACACCTGCAACACCAGGGGGTATGCGGGCGCGCCGCCGACCTTGCAAAATCCTATTCACAGCTTTCTTGAAGAACCCCATGTCGTAGTTTAATGGGAAGACCTCTTGAGGCAGTTCGTTCCACAGCCTACGGGTTCGCGATATAAAATATTTTTTGGACCGAACAGTGCGCGACACCTCCGTATCTAGGAAATGCGGATGGACCGCACTTCTGTGACGGGAGGTGCGGTTGTAGAAACCCGAGGTGGGAATTATATTGAACAATTCTTCAGAGCATTCCCCATTGTACAGGCGGTAGAACACACAGAGAGATGCAACGTCTCTTCGAACGCTGAGGGGTTCTAAACTGCCCGTGAGAGTGGGGTCGTTGACAATACGAACAGCACGTCGTTGGATGGAGTCAAATGGGTCTAATTGATATTTCGGTGCGCCGCCCCAGAGATGTGAGCAATACTCCATATGGGGCATCACCTGAGCTTTGTAAAGCGTTAGTTGCCCAGGGGTGAAGTATCGCTTCGCTCTGTTCAGCACACCGAGCTTTTTGGATGCCATTTTGGCCTTACTTTCCAGATGACCCCTAAATTCGACTTTGCTGGAAATGTCGACACCAAGGATCCCAATACTCTCCGAGATCTTTAGAGGTATGCTCTGAAAGCGAGGTGCTACGACAAAAGGTTTTTTTTTTAGCGGTGAATGCACAGACTTGCGTCTTACTGGGGTTGAAATTCACTAGATTCAGGGAACCCCAAATCGAGACTAGATTTAGAGAGTCTTCGATTTCAGACACAAGCCTGGCGCGACTCTCTTCCACTCCGACTCGCGGCCCCTGTACAAGGCCGGTTTTCTTGCCATTAGGTTAGTCGGGCTAGTAGAGGTGGGACCCTACCATAGTAAATCAAATGTCAACTTATTATCGTCAGTTTACCGAAAATACAGTCAGTATTCAGTCAGTCATTCACTGCATGATTGGAAACAAGTTTGACCGTAAAATTCAATTCAGAACCAATTCAGAATGCAATAATTTTGTCAAGTCGATAAGGATTAAGTACTTTGTTCCTAATTTAGTGTACGCGGGAAGCTCAGTGTGGGATGACAGGCTAGGTGGACCGGCGACTTGAAGAATCGCCCTTATTGACTGAATGAGAAGAAACGAAAATCGTGTGTGATGGCGAGCTTTGGGTGAGGCCTATATTCAGCTGTGGAGAGACATAGACATCGTGATTACATATCCACTGAAAATTTTACCAATCAATTAAAGATCAAAGGTCACATAGCTTAATAGGTCGTATTTTTATTTTGTTCGAAGTGACGAAATGATTGTAAGAGTAAAATTTTTGCACGATGGCCAACCCAGCGTCCGCATGATTACATAACTATTTTGCGTTCGTAAACGATTTATTAAGGTAATTTTAAACCTCTAATTCGTAGCTCTAACTGAATTAATAGGTTTGTTCTACAACGTTATATTTGTAGTTGGCGTTATCTAACTGCCTCTTTAATAAATTGATAATGAGGTGTGTTGGCGCGATGCAGGATGAAAGCCATTAATGGGTGAGTCCGAGTAAGATGCCCGGGAAGGTCCATCCGGTAGGACCCTGGGACGGAGGACCTGTGGGATACGGGAAAGAAATTATTTGGGAAAAAATAGCCGAAATGAAATGATTATAGTAAATGTCGCGTACTTACCCGGGAGGCTCCAGGCGCAGCACATCCAGGGCAGCCGGCGATCTAGACGTTGTTCACTCACTATCACTAGGGTCGCGACCCGATTAATATCGGTTTATTTATAGAATTACACTGGGGTTTTTCGAGATGTCGTCGATGGCAACCGAACAATTTTTTTTTGTGGCGGTGGCGGCGCGACACGAAGTTTGTTTCTAATTGCGTACCTCTCACGGTGACAGGTCTCAATCGTCGTCTGACATGGACATGGACGGAGTTCGAACACGTGGCCAAACAATAAAGCGGCGCGAACAAACTGCAAAGGAGTTTGTATTTATACGAACGCTCGATTGGTCGATACTTTATAAGAGTCCCTGACTGACCTTCTTTTGTTTACCTAGAGCTCCTGTCGGTCGATAATGACATTCCTTTGGATATTGTCTTATGTATTGACTAACTATAGAGGATAAAGCTTCCAAAGCCACAAGCAAAAAATTAATTATAATTACGTTGTAGAGATATTTATTCCTCTGGATTTATAAATCTTCCCTTCCTTTTCAATTTTGGACAAAATTCAAATTTCTATTTATCAATTTGTACAAAAGTTTTGTGGCTAACAAACTTTTGTGTCCTGGTGTTACTATCAAATATGAGTATTGACAACAGAATGTCTGCCAAAATGTTTGCGAAGTCATTCTTGATATGGACCTTGATAACACGCCGCGTAGCATTGACGTCACATACGCCGTACGCGTCAACATTTTGACAAACTTATCATTTCATGTAGTTGATGGTATAACTGTTAGTTTTGAAAACAACAACAATTACGTAATAAGGAGTTTGAACATATTATACATTTATAGGGAGCAATGTACTTAAACTAACTTATATTCTTAACAGATTTAAAATTTCGTCGCACGCAAAGATAATTGTGTTGCAATCTCAGAGTACATGTGTGCTCGGCTATCATATGCATTTGTATGCTATCTGTGATAGGTGGATATTTACGTCATGTTTGGTTACGATAGAGAGCGTAAACATTAAAAGAACCTCTTGTGTTCTGTATGTTATGTTCTGACAGTGTAAGTTATCTCCAAGCGATGAATTTTGTAGCGAGAAAAATATAGTCGTACATACAAATTACCGTTTATCTGTCATAATAACGTGTGTCAAATTCTATAACTTCCCGATGAGAAGAGGTAAGAAAAATAAGACACCGGGAAAGTGTAAATTATTGAAAATGTGACTCAATTTAAAGGCAAAACCCGGCAGACGTTGTCCTGCCATAAAAGTTGATGTAGTGCAGCGTCATCTAGTGGCGAGCTACAAAAAAATCGATAGCTCGAAAATATTCTCCGTGCTCAAATACCTATTCGTATGTATATCAATTTTCATGGCGATCGGTTGAACGGTATAGAAGTTGATGTGCTGCAGCGCCATCTAGTGGCGAGTTACAACAAAGTCGACAGCTCGAAAATATTTTCCGTGCTCAAATACCTATGTATACCAATTTTCATGGTGATCGGTTGAACGGTATAAAAGTTGATGTACTGCAGCGCCATCTAGTGGCGATTCACAACAAAGTCGATAGCATAAAAACCTTCTCCATGAAAAAATACATATATGTGACAACTTTCATGGTGATCGGTCAAACGGAGTCGAAGTCTATTAACATCACGTATATCAACATTCATCCTCTTATATATATATATTAGGGTGTCCCTTATATGGGTGAAAAAAATATTTTTTCGGATATCGAAATGCATACCCCCTAATTCTTTTTAAACTACCCAGACTTACTCAAATACAAAATTTTATCTTCCTACGTCAACATTAACCCGTGCCGACAGGGCTCTGAAGATTTTGAAAATTGCTGTTTTTAACCCTTTCCGTTATGTACCTAAATCAATTGAAATATTTATATTTTAGAAAAATAATAATCAAAAAACGAAGTTAGTAAATAGGTACTTATTTATTAAAAGAAGATAAAATTACAGATCAGCCTGGATATTTTCTTTTGAGGGTCTCTTTTTTACAGTCTGGATACAGATTTCTATGCTCTTGCACACAGCGTAGCAAAAATTGCTTTTGTTCTTCCTTTGCAGTGATCAAACCATGAAAATCTTGCATAAGTTTTACAGCTCTTTCAGCTGTATCATTAACTGCCCTTAAAGAAATAACCTTTCGTTTTGCCTCTAAATAGGCAACATCTTCTTTCCACGTAGAAACGGGTTTCTGGAGGAAGTTCTCATCAATTTTTAATCGAGAAAATAAATTTGTGCTCTTGACAGACACAAAATCACTTAATAATTTTCCTGCAACAATAAATAAGGCAGTATTATTATCAGTTTAGTGAAAACAGCGTAAAAAATAATACTATGTATTCCCACTTACCATACAAATAATCAGACATATCTTCTTTCGATGGAATGTATCTCTTCCCAGAATCATATAAACTCTCTCTTTGTAAGTTCATTACAATGTTTCTCTTGGTTTGTTCATCAACTTCATCATCAAAGAGTGATAAAACGGCAATTTCTTCTGACAAGTACCAAAGATGTTGACTAAACTTGCTCAGGGCTGCTTTGGAAATCAATTTGTCAACAGTTTCATATTCCGTGAGCCTCTTTAAAAAGCACAAATCTTGATTTGGTGCCTTCACCGCCAGACTACATCCAAACCATGGTTTCACATATATAACCGCAATGAATAAACAAACGTCTTGAAGTGCTCGTTTATCCTTGTCGCTAATTTTGAGCTGGGATTGCAACAAAGAGTAATAGCTGTAGCCATCCACCTTGCTTGATGCATCGCTCCAGGAGATCGGATTTTAATTTTTTTCTCATTATCTCCTTCTAAGAAAATAATAGATAGTTCAATCAGTTCCCGATAATCGTCACGTACAATGGATTTTTGCAGTTCTTGATTATAAAATGTCAACAATTCTTCTATTGTTGTATTACAAAAATGTTGTGTGATGATATTGGTGTATGTTTCAATAGCAGCAGGATTAATAGTTTTCCAGTTATCCAGTGAATATTGGGATATCAGGCCTACTTGTGATTTGGTGGATTTTTGTTTCGAACACAAATTTTAAACCAGTTCGTAAACGTGATGGCGGCAAGCAAAGAGTATTAATTTCCTGTCTAATTTTTGTTCCAAAAGTACACAAGCTCCTTTCAATCGCCCTGATTAGACGCAGTTGTATCACAGCATATTATTTGTACTTTATCATCGAGATTGCAGTCATAAAGTGCGTTTAACACAGCTTTAGCTTGATCTTGACTAGAAGAGCTCTCCAGTTTGGGCACAGCCAGAAGTTGTTCCTTTTCTCCAAATGAAATAAGAATTGGCAGGCGTTCTTCTTTAGAACTTCTCACGTCCAGTCCAGGTAATAATTTCCGATCCCAGTGAACGGTCACCATTTCAGGCATATTATTCTGAAAATCTGATTTTATAGATTCCGCTCTATCTTTTCTACTCTGTGTACGAATGCGTTGAATGGACGATTTGTTTATCGGGAAATCATCACAGCTAAGATCTAGTGCTTCTACTACAGCCTGAAGTATATAGACAGAATCCCTTATGCTTAATTGACATCTATCTAAAGCTGCAACTAACTTAGGCGTGATAAAGTCTTTCCTTCCTCTTTTTGTAGTAGTTCCAGAACTTACCGTTTGAGATGTCGATGGCAAGGGTTCCTCAAGGCTTTCATCAGAGCTGGTAGGTTGATCGTGATGTCCTTGCGTTTGTATAAAATCTTGTGTAGTGAGAGATGACGATAAACTCTGAGAATACATTTGCTCATGTCTTTTTTTCTCTTCTTTTAATTTTCTCTGTCTTGCCCTTTCTTCTTTCTCGGCTAACTTTTTGTCTACACCCGCTAAACATCCTGGACGCCCTGATTCTCTTTGTTTTTGTAAAAAGATTTTATCCTCCTCTATTTTCATCCGTTCCAAAGCATCGGCGTGTGCTATATCGAATAAATTATCTAAATTGTTTTGAAAGTCCTCCTCACGGCGCTCGTAAACATCTTGTGTTTTTTTGGAATTTTTTTGCAACTCTCTCCAAGCATGGTGAAGATCCACAAGTTTTCTTACACAGTTAGGTATAGCTCTGGTAGGGATTCTAGCTTCTTCCCAAAATCCCAAACTCTCGAATGACGAGATTTGCGCTTTCACTAACAGTCAATTTAACTTCGCGAATGTTAAAAAAAGTACTGCAAGAACTTGACGTTTAGACGGTAACTTTACGCCTGTTATTTGATAATTTACCTCACCAACTAAGAAAATACTTTTTTTATTGCTTCTTAATTCCACTGCTATCTTCTAAATATAAAACAATGCGTGTTAATCACGAGAATAACTGAGAACAAATGACAAATACTGCGAGTACGCGCTGCTACTTCCGCGCAACTTGTATGAACATCATTCGATGCAAGTCGGCACGGGTTATCGTACTCCAAATAAGGTTAAAATTTATAACCGAGTGTTTTAAGAGCAAATGAACAAAACTAAGACCTATGCGTTACAAAATAAAAACTTTGAAAAATTAGGGACACCCTAATATATATATATATATATATATATATAGAGAGAGAGAGAGAGAGAGAGAGAGATAATAATACAGGAACAACAATACATATATATTCTCAGAAGCATCGTGCCTTATCGGCTAAATAGAAGCAGATAATTAAATTGTTACTAGCAGACAAACATCTGTATAGTGTATTGCAATAAATGTAGGGCTGAAAAACAGTCTGCAACGTAGGTCGCGGTTCCGATAAAAATAGAAATCTAGACGTAAATACCGTAATCATAGGAAAAAATATGATATTCGGTGGCAAAATCGGCATAACGAGGCGAGTTGCCAATTTGACACACGTGTTGTGTTCGGCACGTTCGTGACTATAACGATATTTACTGAAAAAATATAAAAGTCTGGGAAATATAGGCGCAATACGAGGCAGATGAAATGGGAATATACAGTAGGGATTATTGAAGAAACATTCGGTATTCTCAAGGTAAATTCGGAAACGAGACGGTAAAGAGAAGTTACTTGCTAATCGAGGCAGGCTGATACAACCTTGGCGGTATATAGTGATTGTATGGTAGGTGCAAGCGAATAACAATATATAAAGTAAAATTTGGAATGAATAACATATACAAACATAATAAATTATAATAAACACTTAAAATGTACATACATACATACATACAAGTTTTCTTAGTAATAAACGATTTTAATGACAATCCTATCAACGTACCCTGTCAATGTCCAGTTCCGTCGAAGTAAATCAGGAGTCGCTCAGTAAAACGATAGTAGGTTTACTGAGGACAGAAAAGGACTCCTTGGAAGCACACGAAAAACGCAGTTCCACGCTTTTATTTCATTATCATAAACACCACTCACGATTTAATTGTCGTTTAAATCACTATTAAACCTCAAAACGCCTAATAGACAGTTTTTACAATAATTAAACAGAAACTCAACTTCATTTCTCGAGTTCCCGCCAAAAAGTCCACCATTCTCCCATTTGGAACACGTTATATTAACAGCTGTAGTAGTTTTATAATTAATTCGTTCGGATAGACAACGGTATTGAGTCATGTCAGCCGCCAAAACTCCCCATTGTGATTATTTTTTCCTAATCACATAATTATACTGGTTTCCTAATTGTGATTATTGATTATTCTGGTAACGGTGTGCCAACCTTTGGAGTGGATCTGTGAAAAGGGTTAAAAAGATATATAGATGATAATATAGGGATATAGAGGAAGGTGGCTATATTTCGGATACCATTTTGTTTTTAATGTGTAGAATTAAAAATATTGAACCTTTGGCTAAGGATGTGACATTATTTCTTACTATAAATAGTGTACTTTAGGATCCCAAAACGTTAAATATCCTGGTGTAAAGAAAAAGAAAATAATATTGTTTTTGCAAAACCATGATGTTTTTGGAGTAAAGAAAAAGGAGTCTTAATTTCGGATACATAAAAATTTTAGGATAATAATGTTAAAAATATAATAAAACTATGCAATATAGAAAATATTTATTTGTAGAAAACTCAAATGACATTTAAAGGACTAAAAATCAAATTTTAAAATAATTAATTTCAATATTAATAATTAAAGATAATTAAAATTAAAATAAAAAATGAAAAGTAATTAAATTAAAATTAAAAATCATAATCTATTCATTCAAGACATTCGGCGCAAATAAATTTAGCCTTCTTTTTAAATCCCGTACACTTCTCGTGACCCCACTTGAAACATTTACTACATCTTGCCCACTCCTCGCCATGTGTGTCTTCTGAAAACAATCCCAGGCATACCATGCACTCGGCATCGTCAGCATCTGATTCATCCGTTAAAATGAGCTCTTCAGCTGAGGAACTTGAAGAGCTGTCATGAGTTTTCTGGCTTTTTTGCAGGCTTTGTTCTTTTTCTAATTACCTTTTTGGCTCCAGATGTTGTGATGGTTGTGACTCGTCAATTATTTTAGATTTGCTTTTTTTAGAATTCTGTGATAAAGTGTTTAAGACGGGCTTTTTCTTTTTTGCAATATTTTCCAGAGATCCTTCAAGGGCTACTTTGTAAGGGGATCCAGTAATCAGAACTGCTTTTCCCTTCTATTTGTTTTTCCCCTGCGTTCTCACTAGCTACATTTTTACGATTCTTGAAGGAGGGTAAAGGACTTACATCAGTCGGTTTTATAAATTGAGACACAGATGTGTTTGCCTTCGTGGACAGAGTTGATTGTTTCTGATTTGGGTTGATTAAATTTTGTGAGCTAGGAGGAACATTTTCGGATAGCACAGGTACTAAATCGCTGTCTGCTGTTCTTTCTTCTTCATAAACTTCAACATTTGGGTTTTCTATGGCAAACTCATGTTCATCAAAGACGTTTCTGTTACAAGGAAAGAGACCGTTTTTTTTTAAAACCATTAATCGCTGTCTGAATGGTTGCAGCACGAGCATAGGCTCTACATACTAATTCAGCTATTTGATATGCAGTCACTACTCTCCCAGAATTGTTTCTTAACCATGTCTCTATTTCTTGAGCATAATAAGTTTTGAACGGGCTCATAAAAGCCACATCAAGCGCTTGCATTTTATGAGTTGAATGAGGAGGTAGACAGACGATGATGACTCCATTTTCCCTTCCAACATTGATAACATCTATGTTACGTGTATGCGAATAATGGCCGTCGAGAATGAGGATCACAGGATTTTCAACTGAAGGTTTTGTGATTGCTATGAAATGATGTAACCACTTCGTGAAACTATCTCCTTGTATCCACCCTGATACATGACATGATGAAATAGATCCCGGGGGAGCTCCATTCATGAGTTCAGGCTTCATGTTCTTCCTTGGGAAAACGAACAGAGGCGGGATAAATTGCCCTGCAGCACTCATGCAGGTAACAAGAGTTACTAGTGATCCACGTTCGGCAGACGAAATGCTAGCGATCTGCTTTATTCCTTTTAAACCAATAACCTTGCATGTTTTATGTTGAACAATGCTGACTCCAGTCTCGTCAACATTGAAAATTTTCTGCGGAGAAGATCCCACTTTTTCTAATTGTTTTTCATAAATATCAAAAAATTCTTCCACATTGTGTTTTGTGAAGTCTCTTACTCTAGCCGCTGATATTGCCTGAGGGGTTCGAAATGATAATTCACGATGGCGTTGCATAAACAATCTCAACCATTTTTTACCTGCCCGACCAGTATTTCTAAATGGATACCGCAGATTATTTTGTAAAGCCAGCTGAAAAGCCATTTGCATTACGTCTCGTGCGCGTAAACCAAAGAATCGTTTCTCCATATCTAATAAATATTGAACGAGCAAACTCTCCAGTTCATCAGGAAATATGGGTTTTCTCCCAATTTTGGCTTTCACCAGATCGTCAACACTCTTACCGTCTTTGTTTTTGACGTAGTCTTCTAACGTAGACTTGGGCACTCCGAACACTTTATGAGCCTTAAGATATCCCATTTTTTTATTATGCACCGCTTCCACAGCTTTTTTCATGTCTTCTGGAGTCCACTTTATTCGCTTCTTGAATAAAAAAACCTTAAAGGAATAAAAAAACATTATAAACCGATAATTTGAATTAAAACAGATAACTCATTTCAATCAAAACAATACCCAATTTCGGATACCCTAATTTCGGATAACCAGAATTAGGCACTATTGCCTATCCGGAATTAGGGCCTTATAAAAATACTTTTGAATCCACTTATGTAAAATAACCTCAAAACTATTCACGTCAAATCAATTTGACACTTAAACTACATTTTATCACCTTCATATTATACTTTAAAACAAAGTATTAGAACTTACCACTTGCCCTGCAGCTGTGTTCGAAGTTGACATCTTCAAAAACTATGTTTTTGCAATATTTTTAATTTATTTTTTGTTCCGTACACGAAGTTCTGACGATGGCGGCGACAACACAGATTCAATATGGAGGCGACCGCTCCCCTTGACTATTATTAGCAGCGCCGCCTAGTGCATAGGTTATGAATAAAGACGCTATCCGAAATTAAGGCACCATCCAAAATATGGGTACCTTCCTCTATATGATAATATATAGGGAATATAGATGATACGGGACGACGAGTTTTCCTCATTCCATTATACGTCCCTCTCATCCTTGTGGTTGGAATAGGGAGTCAAGAATATAACCGAGGAGTTTTTTTTATCCTAATACGCTACTTTTTGGAATTACCGCATTCTTTTTGGAAGCGGAGAAAATGTTTAATTCGCATAAAACAGGCTGATTTACGTTAGGTAATATTCGGTTAGCCATTCACATGTTACATATCATTCTAGGCAACCGTAACAAACTAGACATGTACTAAATGTGTCAAATAAGGTCTGACTCAATAGCAACCGGTCAGCCAGGTGGGCATAATTAATCACCATACATTACTGCATGTGGCATTATCTGCGCCCCTATTGCGAAATGATTTATTTATACACATTCATTGCGAATGAAGTAGATCGAATTTTTTGGACCCTACACATGCAGAGGAAAAGCGATAAGCCATTTAGGGATATTTGGAGAGGAATTCTACTCACGCAGAAGTCACGACCTTATTAAAATTTCGAAATTAATTCACTACATTTTGAATAAGGCTGAATCGAAATAAAATTTGCTAGAAAAATTGTTTGGGTTTATACTTATCATTTGTTACATAATTATTACAAGACAAGTATTTTTTTTAAAAACTAAAATTAAATCGATACACAAGGATGTTAAATTTAAGTTAAAATTAATCTTAAAATACAAGACACGTTATTTACTCAAATTGATAATTCGTATAATTACATATACTACATATAATTACATATAATTCGTTGAACCTCAGTTTAAACACTGGCAGGCTTGAAGCGTACGCTGCGGTTACATTGTAGGTAGGTAGGTCTATACCTAGGTTAAGTTCAAAGATGAGTTAAATGGTTTCAGAAGTTACAAAATTATGACGGTGTAAACTTTCTCGAATCCCCATCTACATATATACATATATACTCTCATAATAGCGAGTAATACATAGTTCATAATAGCTAGAGTTAATGTCATAGCGAAATCACTAGCACAATTTACAGCAGTCTTCTGTGAGAGTGGGGTAACTCGGCCAGTCGAACGCGCTATAGTATTGCGCGTGCACCCGTTCCCCCTTAAAAATGTACTAAAATATCTTAGAGAATAAAGCAACTTAGATATTGTTAAGAGCGGTGATAGTCTAGGAGTCGACTCACATTCGTGTGATCGTGTACCACCGAGTTTCTACTTACTCGTATGTACGAATTTTAAAAAAAATTCACTAGCTCTGTGAGTGAGGAAAAACATCACGAGGAAACCCATGCGGCTCCAGAAATAAAAAAGAAAAATATGGAGCATGTGATCTACCAATCCGCAGTGAGCCCGCGTTGACTAGGCTGACTGAGGAGACCTATGCCCTGCAGTGGGACATTTAAGGCTGATACAAGTACAAGTACATATAGAATTAACATTGCTAATCGTGTGTTTAAAATATAGGAAATTTGAAATTTTCAAAAGTAGTTCTTCTTTACTTATTGTAAGTAGGCACAAAGGTAGAAGTTCTAGGTAATTCCTCTTATTACAGTAGCCTTATTTATTATGTAAAGGTTTACAGTAGAGCTGGTTACCGGTCACAATTTTGTGAATAAGTTAAAACGCTAAAGTAACCAAATTGAACGTACGAGTAACGTATACCGTGTAACGGGTCAGTTTCTGAAAACCGAAGTCATGCCATTCCGTTAATGATTCTCAGTTGATTAATATACAAACACCATTGAGCTAAGTGACATATCTACTTTTCGCCACTTTCGATTTCCATTTTGTAGCCTGTTCATTTCTGTTTATTTTGATGACTTCTATCGATTAATTAAGGTTTGGTTAGTAGCCACAAAGTCGAGAATTTTTCAAAATAGCGGAAAATACGTATGCATACGTATGGCTCCATACAAAAATGTTCGAACCCTTTCACGAATCTTTTATTGCAAACGTTTTTTTTTTTGAGTTTTCCGAAATTGTGTATGAACATAATATACATATCATTATTATTATAGAATAGAGGAGGCAGACGAACAGACAGTCCACTTGATGGTAAGTGGATACTGTCACCCATGAATATCTTCGATACAAGCCAGACTTTCGTAGCCAGTAGTCAGGAATGACAAACGATCGCACATTCCTGAATGCTCTGCATACCTTTGGAGATTTAGGAATGGATTTGGAGAAAGTATTGGGAAAACTGGGAGGGATAACATAGGATGGGATGGGAATTGGCTGTGGCATATCTCACTCACTGCCGAACTACGTACGTATACATTGGGGGAATAGGAAAAAATGATAAATGCACATCTTAAGGTTATTTAAAATTAAGGTTATTTATTTTAAAAATGTATTTTATGTTACCAACAAGTATTATACAAGTTTTTATCATAATGAAATAAAATAAAATCAATTACATTTATTATTCGAGTTTGAAGGAAACTAGACTATGATACTTCACTAATGAGACCGCTAACATTCGATTGCAAAGGTCGATAATGATTTACATTAAATATAAGATTAGTCGGCTATGCGTACGATATCGATCTTGCAGTTTATCGAGGTCTACAACTACTGTTAGGGTAGCGGCGCATTAGATTAGAGATTAGATATGAAAGATAACATAAAAACACAGGTAAGTAAAGTCAAATACCATTTGGTTTTTATAAACTGTAATGTAACTTCTGTTCTGTTCAAATAAAGAGCGACTAGCGACGCACCGCGGCTGGACTTGCCAATTAAAATTCTACATATGTTTTTATATATTTATTATATGTATAGTACGTAATTACGCAAACACTTATGACAGTTTGATATTTATTTACTAAATAAACCTTCCACTATTGCCGATTCCAAAATACATTAAGATTTTGTACAACTGTCGACAGTATAATGACATCTTTAGTGAGTTGGATGTATGTCATCTTTATGCTTTTTTATAAAAAAAATATCAATTTTGTAATATTAATTAAATATAACAGTTAATTGATATTATTTTGTGAAAATCTCAGATGATGATGTTGTTTATAATTTTAACAAGCATGAATTTGTGTAGTATATTTTTACATATAACATGGTGTCAGGGGTTCGATTACGGATATTTTAAGTTAGTGTTAAATACTTATTTTTATCGACAAATATATCTTCCGACCAACTCCCAAGCGCTTGGATGGCAGCCATCTTAATTTTTTGTGGAGATTTTAAGTAGCATGTCTACTAATTTCCCTTTGTCGTTATATTGCTACTACAATATTTTTAACATGTGTGTAAACTTCCTTGAAAATAAAACAAAAATATAAAATATGGTCATCCCTATTATATTAAATGGTCAGTATACTAATATGTATGTAGTAATAATATTGGATAATTTAATACAATTAAATAATTTAATTAATTAATGACAACATTTGCACGGACACGGAACATGAAGACTAAATGCGGGTAGTTGATGAAACTGCTCGCAACTCTCGACGACGTGCCTCTTCATTCAGCTCGTGACCGCGGTCGGTGCAACCCAACCGAAACGTCGAGTAAAATAAATAAGGTAAACATTCGCGTTAAGACCCGTTTAAATAAATACATAAAAACATTTGCACGGCATTATTATATCAGAATGTGGAAAAGTTTTTTTTTGAATAAGCCACTTGCATTTTTAAGCAAAACATATCAAACAACAAACATATTTAGTATGACGTAGTAGTAGCAAATGTAGTATGACGACATAACACTTTATTTATGTACAGAGGCCAACTCTCATGTCGCAGTAAGAATGCGTAGGTAATCCGTAACTTCGTGAAATTACGTGACCGACCGATTGGCGCATTTGGTAGTGACCCTACTTGCTGTGCAAAAGTTCACGGGTTCGATATCCCGGTCGGATATACATTTGTTTAAAGACAAATGTATGTTCGGGCCTGGGTGTGTGTTTATGTTTGTCTTGTCTATGGACCCACGACGCAGGGAATCCTAGTGTGGCGTTATCTATGTTATTTATTTACTACTAGGAGTTTCGCGAAAACTCGAAATTTCGTGTAGAAAATAGCTGCTTATGTATTTTACTGAAGAAATTTAGTAATTTCACGAAAATACTGAACAAATGAAAACTTTGCGATTTTACTAGATCGGTTTAGTAAGTGTACATACAGAGAAACAATTTACTATTGAATTAAAAAAAAAAATGAATGAAACAATCACTTTAATCTAAAACAAATTATAATAAAAATTATAAGATTACTGTACAATAAAAAAAGTGTATCCGCTTTTGTTTATCTCCTGTAAAGGATCTCCTCAATTATTCCTAACAGGTTTTTTATAAGAAGAACAATAAATAGTTTTGGAATGGAAGTTGGATTAGTATGATAAATGGACAAACTCTTTATTGTACTTCAACACAGTAACACATGATTGCAAAATGACAACTCAAATAATACGAAAAGTACAAAAGGCGGCCTTATCGCCAAAGCGATCTCTTCCAGGCAACCTTTGGTTGGTAAGGAGAAAATACATCTATGCATATAATAAAACAAAAAGAACCCATCTGTACATTGATCTAATTTTAAAAAAAATGGAGGTCTCTCTAGAGGCTTCAGCACCCAAAACGGTAGTTTTTATAAATTTTGTATGTAGGTATGTCTGGTTGTTTGAGCATCACGTAAAAACTAGTGAACGGATATTGATCGGGTTTTCACTACTATATAGTACAGTGAAGCTACACTACTGTGTATCTTCATAGGACACAAGGAAATTGAATTATAGAGGAAAATAAAAAAATGGCTCACTTTATTACCTACTCGAAAATTACTGTATGGATTTTCATCCGTGAATTCCATCATCAAAGCACCGACCTTTTACAGGTGTCAATTTTTTTTAGCTAGTATCAAATAAGCTAGTATATGGACGGGTGAATTACAGAGAGAAAGAACTGCAAAAGTCGATGAAAAAAAAGAAGGCCCGACGCGACGGTAGTAGTGTTTGGCACTACTACCTTCTTACTCAAGCAATTTTTTCCAAGATTTTTTGTATTGGGGAGAACTGTTGAATTCTACAGCCACAGCCGATTCCGCTGTCAGATTGGATGTGTTGCCCCACTCTCACAAAATACAGCTGTTATGTACCAACGTATTTCGTGAGATAATTATTCGTTCGTTTTCTCCACCATCCCAAATCACCCAATTTCATTCCCTCTAATCCCACACCTTCCCTCATGTAATCACACCTTCAATACGGTGGTATAGTATTTTATAATGAAACTTTCTATACCCGTAGTGATTTTCGACGGATGTAGGAATGCATCGCAAATATTGATGGGTGACACTAATCACATACCATCAGGTGGACTGTTTATTCGTTTACCACTTTCCTTTTAAAAAAAAAAAATAGTAAATCAAGTCGTTAAGCAACAATGTATGGGGAAAGACAAAAAGTTTTTTAGGCAGTAAGACCTGCAAATGGCACATTCATATATCTTAGTATCGACTTAGTTGACGTCACAATTAAAATAAACATAGGTAGTGGGAAATGTATCGTTCTTTGTTATTAGTACTTCGATACTAAATAATACGTGCCATGACCAGTGAGCGTGTGACAATCGTGACGAAACATATTAGGCGCAAACTACGGAGAATTCTTAGTCAAATTCACATATTGGTGCAATCGCGTGCGAAAATGTTAAATAATTGTCGATAAAAAATTCGTGTCGTGTTTTTTATAAACTTATGCAGTCAGTATAGAGCTTAATTATGTGAACCAATATTAATATTATCCAATATTAAAATTGAACTTAATTATGTTGATTATTATTGCCTTGTTTTAATATGAAAAAAACATCTAAAATATGAGGACCTCAGTCAAAAATACGGGACTAAAAAAGAAATAATTTACGAAAAATCTAATTTTCAAACAACTGGCTTCAAAGAAGCTCCGTGTACTTAACAGAGTGAAGCAGTACTTCACTCCGGGGCAACGCTTATTGCTTTGCAAAGTTCAAAATAGGCTCCATATATGGAGTACTGCTCACATCTCTGGGCCGGTGCACCGAAATCCCAGCTGGACCCACTTGACTGCGCCCAACGGCGTGCTGTTCGAATTGTCGACGATCCTATTCTCATAGACCGGTTTAGAATTGCTCAGAATCCGATGTATATCTCTCTGCGTTTACTATCGCCTTTATAATGGGGGATGTTCTAAAGAGCTGTTGGATCTTATGCTGACTTCGGAATTTAATCATCGCACTTCTCGTCATCGAAAGGCGGTTCACCCGCGCTTTTTCGACAAAGAGCTACTACGGACTATGCGGTCTTCAAGATACTCTTTGCTGCAAACCTGAAAACTGTGAAACAAACTGCGTACAGAGTTTTTTTCTACTTAATTATGACATGGGATTCTTCAAAAGGGATGTGAATAGGATTCTGCAAGGTCAGCAGCTAACCCATATCTCCCTGGTATCGTAGGTGTCCATGGGCGGCGGTGACCACTGCCATCTCGTGGATCTGTCCACACGTCAGCCACCTTTGCTATAAAAAAAAAGGTACGAAACAATCATTTTCGTGAAATTTTGCCCTTCATTCGGCACAATACAAGCACCGAATGATAGAAAGCAACAGTTGACCGATTACTTGAATAAAAATGGACATATCTGTATGAGATCTTTAATGAAGAGTAGAGATAGGTCTAGCACTGCCTTATTCGCTGGTAAGTACATACCTGTATTATGGGCGTGTTTTAAAATAAGAGTAATTTCCCATAAGTCTGAAATTTTGTGTCCCGCCCGAATGTTGAAATATATCATTAGATCCTTGAATATCGGACCGTCCCAACAAAAGTGGGACACTACACTCGATTCAAGTTAAATATATAAAACAGTTTTAGAAACGTTTGTCTCGTGATACGAACAAAATGAAAATGCATTTATGCAGGTGTCCCTTTCTACAGGTCGACGAAACATGTACAGTATTGTCAGCCATGATATTTTTTTATTTATTTAAATATCCCAAAGGCAACATTTATGTTCCCAATCCCCATTCCCTATTACATTCCCGCGCTTCTTAATGATACCGAGTCCGAATTCGCACTAACAATGCACCATCATAGGCCTCGCTTAAATGTGCTCAATCATTTTTGATGGCGACTGTACTTTTCAGATTATATAATTTAGAAATTCTCGTGTTTGGACTTGGCATCAGATTCTGTACACGTTCGTGCGATTTTCTGATTTTACTATTTTCTTTGAAATTGCTGATTTCCAAGTAATGCTGGAAATTTCTATTTGATTTCCAGGTAGTGTTAGGGCGCTTCAGGGCCGTCTTTACCAGGGGGTGCAAGGGGTGCGGTGCACCCCGGGCGCTCACCTTTTAAAGGTAATGAAAAAATATAACGCTATAGTAAACAATTACACAATAGGATATTTGACTGTCATAGGATACACAATAGGATATTTGACTGTCATAGGATACACAATAGGATGTTTGACTGTCTTAGGATACACTCCCGCACCCCGGCGCAGAATAGACTTAAGACGGCCCTGGGGCGCTTCTACATGCTAATTAAATTAGACGGGTCTACACCGGTATTTCTTGTCATTTCTACACACGAACGACGGTCACGCATTACTTTAAATGAACGTTTGCATACTGCGTCGGCGCTAGATAAGACAAAATGTCGCTGTCGTTCCTGTGTACACAGTAATAAAACATACTTTATCGTGTACACAGTAAGACCCGTCAAAATTTCATAGCATGTACAAGCGCCCTTATTCTGTAAACAGAATTCCACAATAACCTCGTACATAGGCGAATTGAAATTTAGCAGAGTTATTTTCTTTGACAAACTCTGACATAGTATAGTTAAGATTGGTACAGAAAAGTGACTAAGAATGCGATTCGAATAGTGTTTATATTACAGAAAATTGTGGCAACAAGACTTCGACACCCTTTGACCAATCACCATGAAAGTTGGCACATATATGTATTTTTTCATGGAGAAGGTTTTTATGTTATCCACTTTGTTGTAACTCGCCACTAGATGGCGCTGGAGCACATCAACTTCTAGAATGAATGAACATATGTGAATGTGTTCTACATCAGATTGAACTGATATTTGAATGTTTATCATTATAACTGAACTCATTTATTAATCAGGAATAAGTGAACAAATTGAAATATATTTTTTTTAAATATAGAATAGATGAGATGATCAATGCACACTTCATTATAAATATTCTGTATATTTTAAAAGAAATATCAAATTATGACAAAACATTGTAAATCGCTGATCAATGATCACACATATGTCAAATTAAATATAATTTAAAAGGTAAATTAATATATATAAAGTTACAATCAGTAGATGCAATGAGAATTTTTTTATTGAAATCTGCTAAAATCGAAAATAAAAGGTGATATATTGTTTCTAAATAACTAAACAAATACTGACATATACTGATAGATTGTGTAAAATGGAGCTCTACAAGCCAGTAATCAAAATATTTTAGGAATACGTGGCCTGTGTAGAAATTCTTAAACAGATCTCTGTTACTCATGGGGTGAAAAAAAACACGATAAATATGTATTTTTATATATAATATAGTAAGCTTTAAATGAAAAGAAACTATTCTTATTATAATAAAAAACAGACTTAACATTTTTGCTACCGCAAGGTAGTTAAGTCTATGTTTAAGACAATATATGTATGTTTACCATTGTTTATTTTGGTATGTGACTGATCAGCGAATTCAGATATCTTTACATGAATTTACTTCAAAGATTCCCACCCAATCATTTATTTCTGTGTTATTCAACGGTAGAATTAAATATAGTGATCATTTTCCATAATCACTTTATTCTGAATCATAACAGTCCATTCCATTAAATGAAATAAATTAAATGAAATGAATTAAATGATTGGCTCCAAATTGACCATTTATTTCTGACTAATTTAAGAATTCAGTTATAATGACAATTTTCCACGATCAGTTGTTTTCGATGTACTTTCTTGTACATATAGTTTTGAGACAAGTGTTTGATCAGTTTATATTGATATTGACTGTAATTTCTCGAAAACCAACTTAGTTTCACACGAAAACTAACTTGTACTTTCTCGAAGCTAATTTAAAATAAAATAAACGTAAAAAAACTTTTTAAAATCAGATTTTATTAAAATGCACTAAAATGAAGAAAATTAACATAGAAGTCATTACTCTTATTTAATGTAATTAAGCCCCATTATGTTTTATGTGATTTAAAAGCGTGTCGCGAGATTTATAATTTGAAATGATTGTATTTCTAATTTATTATCCGCATCCGGGCGCGTGCCAATGTTTGTCATTTTGGACTGATGTTGGCATGTATCGCGGGTGTACCTACATGGACGATAGTATCCACTTACCACCGGGCGGTGTTTGCGCGTCTGTTGAATTATTTCTATAAAAAATTCGTAAATCCCCAATCTAAATCTCCGATTATCTGACACGATTATGTTTGATACTGGACGATTTACTTTGTAATTAATTTTTCTTTGTTTTGTAAGGAAACCATTTCAGTTGACAATGACATCTTGGGTTGGATGAACATTCAGTAAAAAACCTAATTAATCCTTGTAAATTATTCAAAGCAGAATCAAGAAGCAATTAAACACCAAACAACTCAAAGAGTCCATCCACTCTAAAGAAAGATTTATTTTACTCATACTTCAATTTCCATCTAAAATAATCCTGTCATGTTTACAAATCGCTACACAAAAACAGAGTCTTCATTTCCACTATGAATAATAGGGTTAGACTAAATTGCTTCCATAGTTCCGTTCATAATAATTTTTCATAATGCTGGACTTAATCCTGGGATTATTCCGGGACTATTTTTCAGTTGAACCCTGGGACACAGATTATGTAATTTATCTCCGGGACAATTTAATGTCTGTTATTTGTAACTACTGGTAATTAATGTTATAGATACGAAAGTTGATTAGTTTATTATTTAATAACGTTGCAACATCGACCAACAAAAATACAGAGATAATACTCGTAGCATTACGTCCCTAAAAGTGAGGCATTTGCATGGCGGTCAAATTTATCTCCTGTCAATACAGTTTGTCAACTGGCGGCAAAAATTACCAAGAACATATTTTTGACAGTTTACTTTTATTTTTGACAGGCCGGTTGAGTATTTATTTATTCAAAAATAGAATGTCCATTTTTTTAAAGGTTAATGGCATATGCCTGTTAGCGATCGTCATATTTAAGGTGATTAATCTTAACTGATGTCAGGAGAATCACGTTTATTTCGTTAACGTTAATTTTGTAACAAATAGCAATAAGTAATAAGGACGTTTCTACCTGCAAATCTGGGAGAGCGATAGGTGAGCAATGGAATGGGCAGACATAGTGCGTACCTAAATACACTACTATAAACACTACTTTTATAACACGATTAATACATACTGATAATATACATATATAAACATATACACACAAACATATACATATATAAATCTATATATATGTACATACTTTAAATATAACAGAGATAACGTGTGCTCATTCACGTGAGAGTGACAGATAGTGCTCTGCTTTAGACGAGACTTGAAGACAGCGATCGATGGACTGTCTCGTATCAGGGCGGGAAGAGAATTTTAGAGACGAGAAGCGAATTCTCTTACTTGTTGGAGTTGTGAGAGACAATTTTTAAGACGGAAAGAGTGTTAGCTCTAACTGGTTTCGTTCTAGGAAAGAGGAAAATCGCTCGTGCAGATGGAATTCCGAAGATGGATTGTTAAGAATTTTAAATAAGAGGTACATGAAAGTTACAATGAAGGCGGATAGGATCTTTCCTGTATTGATATTTATTGTATTGATATTTGTTACGTTATTCGTATGCGTTATAGAAATAACACTAAACCTGAAACGCGGCAACTGATCCAGTTATCATAGGAAGAGCGCAGACAGCTCTGTATTTAATTAATTTTATGTAAATACTGTTTCTTTCTTAATTCATAACATAACATAATAAAATAGAAAAGAAATATTCTTAAAGGACTATCGTGTTGTAAAATGATTTTTACTACATTTAAAGATTTATGTCAGCTGTCAGAGCTCTTCCTATAACAGCCGGACCATAATTTAAAATATATAAGACGGTTACAAATAAACATACGAATAAATGAAAGTCGTATTATTCCGTTCATAATACAATTATTAAACGTTTATTAATGACACTGAAGATCATTATTTGTTAATACGAAAATTAAACAACCACTTCGGAATAAATGGATGTCTCTTGCAGTGGCTTCAATCTTACATAGAAGATCGCTCGCAGAAAATTGTTGTTAACGGCTATTTCTCGAGAAGTTTTGTACCTACTTCTGGAGTATCACAAGGTTCCAATCTAGGTCCAGTGCTTCTCGTTATGTTCACAAATGACATAAAAGAATGTATAAAACACTCTCACTTTGACACGCCGTGCCGTTATAATACGTTGAAATATAATAGATTAGACAATTTCAAGAATAGTCAATACCGTTGAAGTTCATAAGTTATTACAAAAGGACGTTGACAGTGTAAGCATTTGGTGTAAGAACAATGCCATGCAGCTAAATGTTGACAAATGTTACCATTTTTTCCCCCGGAAACGTAATAAATTACAAAGTAATTGTACGATAGGCAACAGAACCTTAAAAACAGTGGACTCCGTTAAAGAAACCACTATCGATAGTGATATTGTTATAAATAAATGTTATAAAATCCTAGTGTTTATTTTTAGGAATACAAAAGAGTTTAAATCAATACCTAGTTCTCTAGTTTCTAGTTCTCCTTAGTACACAGTCATCTTGATTATTGTAATTTGGTTATCAATTTGGTTTGGTTTGGTTATGGTGGTTTGTCAATTTTATACTAGACTAGCAAAATCCGGCAGACGTTGTCCTGCCTGTGTATATTTATTTACATCTGTATATAAAATCACAAATTATTCTGTTTTGCCGTCGATATGATTTTTGCGATCGGTTGAACGTTATAGAAGTTGATGTGCTGCAGCCCCATCTAGTGGCGATAACTCGATTACAACAAAGTCGATATCTCGAAAATTTTCTCCGTGCTCAAATACCTAGTATACCAATTTTCATAGCGATCGGTTGAACGGTATAGAAGTTAATGTGCTGCAGCACAATCTAGTGGCAAGTAACAACAAAGTGGATAGCATAGCATAGAGTGGGAGCAAGACCTTCTCCATGAAAAAATACATATATGTGCCAACTTTCATGATGATCGGTCAAATGGTGTCGAAGTCTATTAATCTCAGATATACCAACATCATATACCAACATTTATATATATATATATATATATATATATATATATATAAATACCGTAAAAATAATTATGGTAAAAATACCCCAATGATAACTGTTCTGCGTAAATATAACGAAATACATTATAGATATGAGGTGGGCATTTTTTCTAATAATATAGTAACTATTAAAAAAATAATCAGGTCTGCTGTCTAGATACCTCAATGTAAAAAGAAACGATATATTTTCAATTGATATATATTTCCTGGAAGTTTATTTCTTTTGTTGTAACTTTTTTCTTTTTTCTTTTAAGTTAAGATGTTTAATTCATAGGATATCCTTTATTTGTATATACGTCAGTATGAGAATATTGGCACATCTGTAATTTAAATGCATATAAAAAATGATGTAGTTCATGTTCTAACAATGTCCTCTATGTATTTATTTAATAGATGAACCTTAAATACTATAAATAATACGCATAAATAGAAAACATGTATACGTAAAGTTCTGATGTTCTATGTAAAACCTTCGTAGCGCTCTTTACTCAGTACAGGGCAACGACTAGGCGCCCAAGTGCGTAAAAATATACTAGAAATGAACAATAAGATATGGGAAAAAAACTATTGTAAAAACTGGTAGAATCGATTGGTGTTATTTCAGTGACATGTTGAATAAGTAAAAACTTATCCATCTGTTCTTTAACTTCAATTCAATTTGAAAAGTGTGAGTAGAAAACTCAAGATATCTTTTGAAATATGTAAACAAAATTGTCCATGATAGAAAATAAAGCTTAGAGATAATACATACTCGTAAAGGTACCCATTCCAAGTTTTTCTTTTTAAACTTCAATTCTTGTTAGCAAAGCTGTTAATAAAAGATATCAATTATTTCATAATCAATATCAATATCAATAATTATGTGTTATTATTTCAGTTCATATGTAAAATATAATTATATATGAAAAGTGTTGCTTTGCGTTTTATTAAATTGTTATATAAATCGCGTAGTTTATAATTATCTTAAACGATAAATATTATAATAATTACACTCCCTATCATAACTTATAAATAATTTAAATTAACGTGATATGTTTCAAATCACTGACATTTAATTACACACTATGTAAGACCAATTTGCTTAAAAGCAATTTTCAAATACACAATCTGGTTCATTTAAATCTAAACATTGTTTTTAAGACATAGAGTCTATGTTAGCAGTTCCAGTTTTGTCACATATAACCTTTGTTTGTTACTATACACATAGTTAAAAGGCGTGCAAATCGCCTAGAGTTTCGCGGCTAACTAGTATATAATCTGTTTAGTTATACGGTCATAAAGAAGAAAAGGTACAGTAGGTTAGCGTCATTGAATTAAAAAAAGAAATATACTCCACAGGAAATGACCAAAACATAGCTACCACTAAGATTGTAACTTTCTTACTATTTATTATACTTATACGAGGCGTTCTTTAATATCGATATTTTTAGTACTTTTAAATTGATTTGTATAACCATGTAGACGTTATTGCAATAACATGTTATTGCAGTCCTAAATTGAAAGGAAGACACAAAAAGTTCAAAGGTCATATAACCTAAAGGGTTACGAAAATTGAAGACTTTTGTATTTTCGTAAAATTAAAAGATCCTAGGCCTGGGGTAAAATTAAAAGATCCAATCTTGCCACAGAAACCAAATTTGTACAACATTTGACTATATATCTATATATATTGATATAGACGTATTGACAATGATGCACAACAAATAATAGTTTGTTTTTAAGTATAGATTAGATTTACGTATTTTCTTTTCATTGTAAACAATGTAATACTTTTCCTGTCAACAAGAAGTATACATTTTAATATTGAAAAGAAAAGGCGACAGTAGACCAGTGACGTCAGCTGGACATACGTGTACTTATAAAAAAGATAGTATGTCAGCTGGACATACGTGTACTTATGAAAGAGATAGTGATGTCAGTTGGACATACGTGTACTTATGACAGAGATAGTGATGTCAGCTGGACATATGTGTACTTAGGAAAGAGATAGTGATGTCAGCTGGACATATGTGTACTTATGAAAGAGTTAGTGATGTCAGTTGAACATACGTGTACTTATAACAGAGATAGTGATGTCAGCTGGACATACGTGTACTTATGAAAGAGATAGTGATGTCAGCTGGACATATGTGTACTTATGACAGAGATAGTGATATCAGCTGAACATACTGGACTTATGAAAGAGATAGTGATATCAGCTGGACATATGTGTAGTTATGAAAGAGATAGTGATGTCAGCTGAAGATACGTGTACTTATGAAAGAGATAGTCATGTCAGCTGGACATATGTGTACTTATGAAAGAGATAGAGAGAATTATTTTATGTTTGAATATAAGTTTTAATTATGATAATAGTCATGATAATATATTGTGTAGTCATAAAACTAAACACTGGCATTATTTAATGTAAAAAATTGCAAAAGATAAAGTTTTTATGGACGAGAATCCTGACCTGATCGTCATCAACATAGACATTAATGCTAATGCTAATTATAGTGATGAATTTCCGATCTTTGGAAATCCGGCCCTAAAACGCAGTAAATTAATATTATTTTACCGCGGAAGACTGCGGAACAGCGTAGTGTAAGTACTATGTGTAAAGCTGTCTTGCTGTAGGTACGTATTATGGTGGAATCAAGCTCATGGTTTCAATTTGACTGAAGGTGTTAATAGGACGAACCTTGGGATAAGTAAGGCCAATGAGTCAACGAGTGCGTTTATTACAATTTGATTTACTTTAATTTCCCACGCCATGGTTTTTCTGTTCTTAATGTCCAAGTTTAATTTGGACATGTGCCTTCTCATGCACATTGCATGAGGGATGTATGGACTCAAATCGCCTGGCTTGACAAAGGAAGTTGGCGAGTCCACCCTTTAAAGGGTGACTGGGGTTTCGGTCGCCGTTTACCACACCTACTGTATGGTAATTTGAAAATATAAAATGTAAATTAATTTTATTGCAAGCTTTGCCCGCGGCTACGTACTCGTACGTATGAACTTAAGTATATTCTGATTGATTCCTTCTATGTTTAAGTACGCGACATATATCAGATGGGATCAACAGCAAAATTTGGTTATCATTCATTGCTTCGTTTAGTCTTATTTATTCTAAAAAATATATCTTATAACACTTCACGAATAGATAAATACATCATTAGTTGACATCAGCCCCAGTAATTTAGGGGCTGTAGCGCATTGATATGAGAATATCTTTGATGGAATGTCCATATCTATATAGGCTCCATACATTGAAAGTGCATACATATTAAGCACACATACATATACGGTTGATGCATAATTATTGCGGCATTTTTTTGCACCTTTTTTTTCTTGAAAAAATTGGCGTTTTGTTTATTATTTTTTCATAAAAATAATCTTCTCTCTTTCATTAACAGAAATGCGTATCGAAAATCATCTTCATATTCGCCACATTATGCTGTACCACTTCGAGAAAGGTTGGAAGGCGGCAGAGTCATTTCGCGATCTCAACGAACAATCAGCAATTCGGCGAGGGAACAATCAGCAAAAGCCAAGTTGAAAGATGGTTCAAGAGGTTCAAAACGGGCGACATAAACCTTGCAGATGAAGAAGGAAGAGGACGACCATCGGAGTTCAACGACCAGGCCCTTCTAGCGGCCGTGGAAGAAGACGAAAGCCTGACAACACGGATGCTAGCCGAACGTCAATGTCAACCATTCGACGATCGTCCGTCGTCTCAAAAAGCTCGGAAAGGTGTGGAAATTGGCTGGATGGGTCCCCCAGGAACTCTCCGACAACAATAAAGCAGAACGTATACGCATTTTTACTGATTTGTTGCAACGAAATGAGCAAGCTACGTTTCTGAAGAATCTCGTCACGGGTGATGAATCATAGCTACTCTTCAAAAACGTCAAAAGAAAGAAGGTTTGCGTGTCGCCGGGTGTTTCTCCAAAAGGAATACCAAAAGGTGTCCACTGTAAGAAGGCTATGTGGTGTGTATGGTGGGACAGAAGCGGAATCATTCACTGGGAAATCATCTCAAACGGCATTTGCTATTGGTGGAATGACAATGATGACGGCCAACAATGGCGGATTCCGGACAAAAATGGCAAACGGCAGTTCAACATTAACAGCGACGTCTATCTGGCTCAACTTGACCACCTTCACGCTGCAATCGAAGCGAAACGACCACGAAAAAAGAACCATATCGTCGACGATTTGGATGACTTGGTGGCCGATGTTAAAGCGTGGATCGCCTCCAAGAATCGTGACTTCTTCGCCCGTAGAATCGACCGACTGCCAAGCAAATGGGAAGCAGTTCTTAAAGTGGATGGTGACTACGCTCCGGAATAATCATTTAAACATGTTTCTGTTAAATATTTTTATCGTTTTTGCTGAATAAAATTTGTTGAAAAAAAGCCGCAATAATTATGCATCAACCCAATATAAAGTGTATATGAAAGGCTGGCAATTTCATAGCCCTTCCTTTTTGCCTTCTCTGAAGTAGGGTAAAAAGAAAGATTTGAGAATGAGAATCTTCAATTTTGTATCCTAGTTTATTCAAATATCTTTTCACCGACCGATTGTTGTTTAGAAATACATTGTATGAACTTGTATTCGAGCTGGAGTCTATTTATAGCTTGTTTTCAACTTGACTACTTGACTAGTGTCTATACTTGACTACTGCCGGTGTTAAAAACTTGAAATTGACAATCTGTTTACAATGATTAAATAGGAAAAATAAAAAATACTTTCAACATCGCCATTAGTCAATGACTTGAAAACAAGCTATATTACCACATACCTACTGCTGTGATTTTGGTCGCTATGGTTACTTCAATCTATAATGAAAATATAAAATCCGTCATCGTCCTATAAACATTTAACCCGTTAACCTCTGCCTCGCTCAACATTCATTTATCTAAGTAACTCAACAAGTAATTTAAAATAAATCACCTAATAAATAAAGTGCACTATTTCTGTTTCAACTCGGTATGTACTAGGTCCATATAAATTAATCACTCAGATCAATCTGCAAGCGGACAAACTTATCTCTGCGTATATACCTGCATTTATATATTGCTTCGGTCGCAAGGCAACGCTTATTAATTGTAATTAATTAATGTTTCAAAGGAACATTGGAAGGAAAACTAAAATAAAAATAAATAGAATTGAATTTCTACTTACGTACGGATTTTTAAATTTATTATATTTATATTTAATTTAATTTGCGGTGAAGGAAAACATCGTGAGATAATCCGCATGCCCGAGGATTACAAAAAAATGGAGCATTTGTGTCCACCGATCTGCACTGGGCCCGCGTAACATATCGCCCGAAATTACCTAGTGATTTATTAGGGGAGACTTGTGCCCTGCAGTGGGACGTTATAGACTGGTGTCGAAGTGATTCGCGAGAAAGCTCATCATGTAGTACAGACATATTGGCTTTCTTTCCTAATATAAATGTAGCCAATAATAATCAATTTAATCAAGTCGAACTAAATAACCAATAATGGCAGTTAGTAACAAAATTTGCTAAACGCATTAATAACTTTGTTGAACTGTAGCGTCAGTATTCAGTCCGAGAGCAGTAAGGCCATGCGCCGTCGTCGGTCAATTAAACTTGTCGTATCCATATCGGATTGCCGCAAGCCTGTGTCTACAGTTCGGTAATGTTAATGGCATAGTAGGCCTTGCCTAAGGCTTTAATTGGATTAGGATTTAAAATTTATCCGAGAACAAGCCAAGAATTACAAATACTGATAGAAGAACGCATACCTATTTGAGTAATTCAGAACTTATCTTTATTAATTGTTTTAATACTGTTGGTTCATAATTGACTTTAAACTTAGTAAAATTGTTAACCAACTCCCTCTATAAATTGTAGTCGTAAACTTTGTAAATCAATAAAAATACAAAATAAATAAAACAATTGACTCACAAAAAAAAACATTTATGAGCACCTTCAATTTCAATAAGCATAGTGAATCATAGACTACAACAATACATAGAGTGTAAAGGTTAAAGCAGAAAAGTTTTGATTAAATTCTACCAAGAAATATAGACAGAATATCTCAAAGTTCGCATAAAATAACATTTGCAATACCTCCGAGAAGTTTCCACATTTTACATCGCGACGGAGGCCATATTGAAAATGGTTGTCGACAAGTTGATGCACTCCGATACTCTGCGGATATGTTTACAAAGGATAACAATGGAGAATGGAAGAGATGGCACGGAGTTCAAGTGACTTTAGTAGATTCTGTATGAAGATAATAATGTTTATATTATGTTTGTGTTCGAGTATTACACGTGTCGACGGTTTTTAATATTCTATACTAGCTGATACCTGCGAAATTGGAATTCAAAACTATCTTAGTAATTCGTCTGACGGTCTACAAGTACGCCTTTGATAGAAATTTATTGATTTGTAGCAAGTAACATACAAACAAAACAACTTTCACATGTATAATATTAGGCTTTTGGGAAATATCAAGTATCTAACTTAGGCACTGGATTTGAACATACATATGGTTAAACTAGTTTAAAAGTTAAGGCTTACTCAGAATCTGAGATGTAAGAATGCAAGAAATAAAGACATTTTTTTTATAGACTAGTGGGCGGACGAGCAAGCGGTCCCACCTGATGGTAAGTATTACCGCCGCCCATGGACACCTGCAACACCAGGGGTTATGTGGGCGCGCCGCCGACCTTGTAAAATCCTATTCCCAGCTCTCTCTCTTTAATGTAATATGTACAATTAGTTACATATGTACATATAATATTTTAGGTATTTTGAGTTTGTTTTGCAGTTTGGTTTGTTGCAATTATAAGTTTATAGTTTTAAAAGTCGTTCTAATACAAAAGGTGATTAGACATGGAAATAAAAGGAAAATTTACCATTGGTAGGTGCCAGTTTGAAAGACAGATTTTGCTGATTTCTTACATAAGAAAATAGAAAGAAAACATTTAAACTTACATAGAAAAAACGTTTAAACTTTTTAGAGCTTATTGGGTCTAATGAATTTTGAAAATACTCAACGGATTCGGCAAAAATACGTAATTATATAGAAAATAACGCAGTAAACTATACCTAAACTATTTTTGTACCCAAGCAATTTTACTTATTGTCAAATTTCTTAACAATTCAAAATGCGCGTACAGTTGAAAAAGGGTCTCATTCTTTGGTGGAAAAAAGCGAGCGAGTTTAAACATTATAAAAAAGTTGTCATGTTTATAAAATGTGGCGTGAATGCGCTCAGTGCATAATAAATAACACGTAGAAAATCTTCTGTTTAATGTCCACAATGTTAGTATTTTTCCAGAAAACAACACATTCGTTACGCGACGAACTAAATTGTTTTTCATTCGTTAGGTTGGCCGAACATCAGTTCGTAAATATACGAGTACAAATGAATGAATATTGAAAAAAAATGTATATCTATTTTATAGTTTAAGCCACTAGGAGTAGTTTGTAGATTTACTTTTCTCGAAATGTTTTAATTTGGAGATCCAAGGTTTGTTTCACGAAAAAACTAATTTCTTTTCGATAAATTCCCTTATTTTAATAAAAATAAATGTTAGTTCTAGAAGTAGTTCTAATATTAATAAAAATAATGTCAAATGGTTTAAATCAGATCGGTAAAAGTCTTATTTTATGTTAAAACTTTTAATTCAGTTTCTTTGTTCACCTTTTCTTCAGTTTTTTTGTCTTTCATAATTCGCTGGAACAGTACCGATCGGCCAGTTAATTGAATTGTGTACTCGTATATATGAAGACGTATGTAAAAATAGTTAAAGGTTAGGTTATATTATAACATATCTAACTAAACGATTTAAGTAGGGGCAATATAAAAATTAATACAACTGTATCGGGGTTCTGTAAACAAATGCATAAATCTACTCACCTCTCCAAATTTCGCTAGGCCGATACATATTAACTTCCGTATTTTCACGAGCTCATTTCTCACGATAAAAACTACTCTTTGTCTCAACACGCCACAAAAACTGTGGGCTCTCCTTGGCCCATTGCACGTTATCAGCATTCAGCTTGCAATCTGACGTAAATGAGCGATAACATGATAGTGTTAAGACTCATTACGTTTGCTCAACATTTATGTGGCCCATAAATGAGCGGAACCCCAAGAAGACCGTCAAATGTCAAATTCTTTTGTTCTTATCGTGTGACGCAAAACTGACTAATTGATAAATTGATCTGCATTTGGTCGTGATAAATTGATCTGCTCACTCGCGTGTTATGAATTGTAATTATGTTATTTATTGTAATTGTAATTGTATTATTTGAGTCTCCTTTTACTAGCCACCACCACCGAGTTTCTTCAAGTCGCTAGTCCACCAGGCCGGAGGATGTCCCACACTGCGGTTCCCTGTAGGTAGCCTCAACGACTCGTCAAGACTCGTGACCACTGCCACTTCAGTATACTGATTCTATCACCTGTCGGTGAATTTAGTTCATTAACGGATGAGAAGGGCCGCGTTTTGGGAGAGGCCTATATCCAGTAGTAGAGATAGCGGATGAAGGTATGGTATGACACGGAGAGTCTTTTAAATAATGCAACATACATAGTAAACGACCGTATTTGCACTGTTTACATTCAAATAAGTAAAACCATAATTTTGTCCTCAGTCTAAAATTAAAAGTAAGTTGCAAAAAAGAAATTCCTATATCGCAAACTAGTTTTCCTTTATATAAGTGTAGGGTATTTGGTCCCCCGCCGGTGATGTTCATGGCCTTACGGAAGAACTACGTGATACTCATCTAGAACCAAATCACTAAAGCCCTTGTTCCACTGCTGACGAGCAGCGAGTAACGAGTTGGCGATGTAAGAGATAATTCTTTCACTCACTAGAGTGAACGATTAGCTAGAAGCTGTGTGCGAGAATTCTTACGTCGCCTGGCGTAGACGAATGAGTTTATAATGGTTCATCGTTCCGGAGTCAACTTAACGTCCACACGATTACAAACATTTTTCATTCTTAAACGAGTTATTATGGTGATTTGAAGGTAATTTTAGTTGGTCTAACTGAATGAATAGGTTTGTTCTACAAAGTAGTATTTGCAGTTGGCGCTACCTAACTGTTTATTGATGCTGGAGCTATTTATCGCCGGTAATGGAACAAGCGCCTGATACTGTTTGATATCATACATCATCATCTCAGTGAGTATACATGCTGAGTATATAAGTTTTTTTCTCATGGAATATACTTCCCAATTTATAATTTTTGGGTGTACTTATGAATTCTCAACATAAATTCAATATTACAGTTATTCCACATAGTTACAAATCAAATAACCTACACTTCTCTGCTCTGTGACACTCCATGACGCCCTCTATTTATTATTTGCTCTCTTGGGAAATGGAGGCTTCAGACGAGTCGTATTTCATTTTTGCTACTCATATTTTGCATACTGGGAATATCGTCTGATGAAAAGGTGTTACATTTCCCACTAATTCTGTTTGAAATTCATTGCATGTCGCTTTTTCAGGATTCAAATTCGCTAAAATGAAATGCGAAAGCTGATTGCGGTAGCCGCGGCGCCGCACAGTGCTCAAGTGAACACTAAGGATTTTAAACTTTGATTATCGTAGTTGACCATAATAAATGTTATGTTTACGATGCGCACACTAGGCGCGCACCTGCTTCGCGTTACGCGAAAGCAGCCCGAGGAATGTGCACTCGGGCCCAAATGTAATAAACTTACTCAATAACCACCACAATGGTGGGTAAGCACAATAATAGGATATACAGGCCTCACTTACCCCAGGTGGTTTTGCCCACGCACAAATCTGGAAAGTGTTCCTACGCTAGTCCCTACTAGACGTGACCTATCTTAGTGTGATTGAATAAATAAATACATAAATTCCCAATAAATACTTGTGTAGTAATCCAAGTCTCGTCCTGTGGTGAGCCGGTGGCCGCTATCGTTCGGCAACTCACACCCGGCAGCAAATCACCTCGAGAAATCACTCCAAACCACAAGCACAATCACACCCAAACAATTCCAACCAAAACACTCGCGTGGCACAAGGATATCGCGAACAAGACCTATTAATAGGCGCGAATATCAATAATCAACTGTCCGAGACCGCGGTGTGAATTTAACTCAATTTAACTCTGCTCGCCGCCGAGCGCGTGTTACTACTCAAAAATATCAAATTCTCAAGCCGCATTCAATATGGCGGGGACAAAAAAAATGTTGCTTCAAATAATCAATGTATGCGGGTATGCAAAGATGCTCGCGCCAATTCCAAACAATCCCCCGTCCCGAGCCGAAGTATTCGGGTCGCTAATCAATGGGTAAGCGGGATAATGTCGCGACGGCCCGCTTCAAAATAGAATCGCCCACCAAGACCTCGGCTAACCTGGGAACACCATCAGAGCCCGGAAAAAGGTTAACAATGCGCCCCCGGCGCCAACACAAGGGCGGTAGGTTAGCATCTTTAACCAACACGAGGTCCCCAACCTTCGGCGGATTCGTTTTGTCCGTCCACTTGACGCGCTGCTGCAGAGTGTGCAAATATTCAAGGTGCCAGCGTTTCCAGAAACTCTGAGTGAGCTGCTGGAGCAATTGAAAACGCGACAAACGAGAACTGGGCACATCAGTCCAAGGGTACTCTGGCAGAGCGACGAGTGGCTGACCAATCAAAAAATGGCCCGGCGTTAGGGCTTCCAAATCATTCGGATCCGACGAAAGTGGGCATAGCGGTCGAGAGTTGAGGACGGCCTCAACTTTCGCAAACACGGTCGCGAGTTCCTCAAATGTGAGAATCGTCTCACCAATAACGCGCCTCAAATGGGTCTTTGCCGATTTAACTACGGCCTCAAAAATTCCACCCCAGTGCGGACAAACTGGCGGATCGAAGCGCCAGGTTATCCCACGGAGGGCCATCTCACGACCCAAATTCATTTTCTGCTCTTCAAGAAACTCATACACATCCCTTAAGTAGTTATTGGCCCCCTGAAAATTAGTTCCGTTGTCGGACCTAATCAAGGTAGGGAGTCCCCTACGAGATACAAATCGGCTGAGGGCCGCTACGAAGGCTTCTGTGGAGAGAGCAGACACAACTTCCAAGTGTGTGGCCTTAGTAGACAGGCACACAAACACACACAAATATGCCTTTACGGATTTGGCATTACGAAGCTGAGATGACTTCACCAAAAAAGGGCCAGCAAAATCCGTAGCAACCGTAGCAAAGGGTCTAGACTCAGAGACTCGGTCCGCGGGCAAATCGCCCATCTGGGGTTGCATGGTAGAAGCTTTAGTTCGGTAACAAGACATGCAACGAAAAATGACTCCCTGGACGAGTCGTCTAGCCGACAAAATCCAAAATTCGCGTTGCAAAATCGCCAACAGTGCGTTACAGCCTGCATGGGAGTTCTTGATGTGTCGATCAATCGCCAGCAACCGCACCAAATGTCCATCTTTCGGCAAGAGAAGAGGATGGCGGACACCATGAGGCAAATTGGCATGTCTAAGCCGACCTCCCACGCGCAGTAGACCCGAAGGATCCACAAAGGGATTCAATCGCACAATAGCGCCTTTCAATTTAGCGGGACCTTCCTTCATAGATTTTAACTCTGAAGCGAAGCTAACAGACTGTACTACGCGAATCCAACTCAATAGCGCTTCATGTCGTTCCTCAGACGAGATGAAGGCTGACAACAATTTATTCTGTGGGTTTTTAACATTGTGACGCCAACGTCTAACCCAAGATGTCACATTCAAAAGTTTATCCAGTGAGCTGTACCTGGCTAGCAAAACATCGGGATCACATGATGATTCCGCTGCTTCGCTGCTCCCGGCACCATCGGCCACTGGTAAACTTACAAAGCCTATCGCAGGCTGAACTAGAGTGATCCGTGAGGCCGGCCAAATTGACACTGGTCCCTTCAGCCAGTCCGGACCCCACCATAACGGATGTCCAATAATCTCTAGGGCTGAGCATCCACGTGAGGCACAATCAGCTGGGTTTATATCGCCAGGGACATGTCGCCAAATCAATTTAGCTTGCGACGCCTGGATCTGAGAAACACGGTTCGCCACAAACACCTCCAAGGTGTGAACAGAAGCTCGCAACCAACAAAGCACAATTTGACTGTCTGTCCATGCAAAGACGTCTACTAACTCTACGGAACGCCCTAGAGTAGCGACGACATGATTCAAGAGACGAGTCAAGAGAGTGGCGCCTGACAATTCTAGCTTCGGTATTGTCATACGCGAGCGAATAGGCGCAACCTTGCTCTTTGCTAGAACCGGCGAGACCAAAACATGTCCAGCAGCATCCACTGTGCGTAGATAAACAACCGCTGCATATCCTCGCTCGGAAGCATCACAAAAGCCATGAAGGCTAGCTCGATATTTTCCAGACGGAAGGAAACGTCTGGGCAAGGAAACCCGATTAAGAGCTGGGAGGGATGACACAAACTCTAGCCATTCCAATAATAACTCTCCATGAAGAGGCTCATCCCACGACAATTCAGCAGCCCATAATTTCTGCAAAAAACATTTCGCCCAAAAAATGACTGGACTGATCCAACCATTCGGATCATAAGTCCGAGCGACAGTGGACAACACTGATCGCTTCGACCAAGTCTTCGGGGACTGTAGGTCCACATGATAAGTGAAGACATCCTGGACTGGTCTATACTGGACACCAAGGACAGCCAACATGTCAGGATTGTCTACATTCTGGAAGATGTGGGGATTCTGCTGGTGCTCCTCCGGCAAATCGGCAAGGAGCCGAGGTGAATTCGACAGCCACTTTCGCAATTCATAGCCACCAGCTTTCATGAGGTCAATCAATTCGTCCCGCAAGACGAGAGCCTCTTCTACAGTTGCTGCCCCACTACAGCAGTCGTCAACATAAATATCCTCTTTCAAAATGGTAGCCGCGCGAGGAAACCTTATCCGCTCTCGTTCAGCTAGCTCCAAGAGCGAGCGGATCGCAATGAAGGGACTAGAACGCAAACCATAGGTGTTGACACGAAGTTCATAGACAACCATGGGATCGTCAGGATGCTCTCGCCACAAAATCAGCTGGAATCGCCGGTCATCGCGATGAATTATCGTCTGTCTAAACATCTGACGTATGTCAGCGACGAATACAATTGCATGACGACGAAACCCAGTGAGGATATCTCCAATGTCTCGATGTAGTTTAGGTCCGGCATGGAGACACTGATTCAAAGATACACCAGAAGTAGTAGGCGCTGACCCATCAAAAACTACACGTATCTTGCCACCTGGCGTCTTCAAAACGGCATGATGAGGAAGGAAGTAATGCTCCACTGAGCGCCAACCAATATTCGACACAGACATGTGTCCCAAGTCCTCATATTCTCGCATGAACTCAATATATTTCCGGCGAAGCTCCGGATCCCGCTTCATGCGACGTTCCATGGAGACCAATCTTCGTTCAGCCAACTGCCGAGACTCGCCAAGCGGAGGCCTATTCGCCAAAAAGGGAAGACGGGTGACAAGCTGACCAGAGGCGAGGCGACCTGTGTTGCTCTGGTAGAAGCTTTCACACTCTTCGTCCTCTGGACACAATCTAGGCATAGAGGGAGGTTCCTCCACTTCCCAAAACTTCTGAACGGCGTCAGAAAGCGTGGATCCCACACGTAGCCCATCCTCAGCAAAAAACACGGTCGAAACCGGAAGGATAGGGCCCAACAATGCCGAACCAAAAATCGTGGGGACCACTACCAAACCACCAGGCTGCAAAGCTCTCCAACTCCCCGAACAAACCTGTCCCAAAATATTACTCCCCAACAATAGGTCAACAGGACCTGGAGTATGAAACATGGGGTCAGCTAAAACCAAACCCTTTGTCAAAGCTATGACAGGTGGAGGAAGCTTTATGCGCGGGTGGTTACTCAAAATATTCTCCAGCACAATAACCGGAATCTTGGTTTTCCTGGTTCCAAGTGGTACTGGAGAAAATTCCACAAAGGTGTGACCAACTCTATTGGTCACCTTAACGTTTCCTACTCCGTAGACTGGGAAAGGAGAAGGACCGACACAGAGGTCCAATTGGCTCACCAACCAAGCTGAGACTATACAACCCTGGGTACCCGAGTCCAAAAAGGCACGAACAACAATCGAGTTGCCCTTCGGGTCCCATACCCGCACAGAGACCGTAGGCAAGAGGATTGTCTCTGGGTTCTCAGCGTGGTGAGCTGCGAGTCCCTAGCGGGAGAAGTTACGGAGTGAGGGCTCCCTCCCCGAGTGCGGCAGGGGACGATAACTCTCTACCCTGCCCTCACCGCGACGACCCTGCACAACATGTGCGGATGAGAGGGGGGCTGCAGCCTGCCTTCCTAGGCGGGGTGGACGCTGTTCCAACCTCGGTCGCTCCAACAGCGGGGGGGGAGAATCTCCGGTTGCGGTAGACTGGTGAGTACTCCACAAACCCAACAGCGCCTCTAGGGGGTGGCGAACGCCTACCCCCGCCCGTAAGGGCTCGATCCTGGGCGCTGGACCTGGCAGGACTGTCACCACCAGCGCGAGCAGCCAAATGTCGCTCAGCATCGCGAACACCAGGACCCTCCCGGTTGCGGTTCGCACACAAAAGAATGTGGTGAGCACCACCACATTGTCCACATGGACGAGGCTGAGGACACTCTCGCTGGAAGTGACCCTCCAGGCAGTGGTAACACAATCGCCTCTCCTTGGCGATGTGTCGACGCGCTGCTACGCGCAAAGCCACAAATTTGTGACAAGCAGTCATCCGGTGGCCGGAGCGCTTGCAGAATCTGCAAGCCACGGACTCCTCTTGGGAGACCCCATATCTCGGCCGTGACTGCTTATTCACCGGCGGACCCTGCGGTCGGGCCAGTGGTCGCTCTCGGCGAACGCTAGTCTGCGGCATCAAGAGAGTGGAACCCTCCACGGTATCCACCCTGCGACACTCGTCTTCGAGGAACCTTTCGAGTTCCTCATAGGAAGGCAAGTGGGTGGAGCTGTCCCCACCATATTGTCGCTCAAAGCGCAGCCGCATCTCCAAAGGCAGTTTCGCCAACACAATATGGAGCAGCAAAAAGGACCACTGGTCCACAGGTAAATCCAATCGCCTTAAGGCGTTAACAGCCACCAAAACCGGGTTAACAATATCTGTCCGTAAGGCTGACGCACAGGCAACCTTAGGCAGGTTCAAAATTTGCCCCACATGGGTGTCAGCCAAAAGTCGCACGTTGTGGTAACGGCGCTTCAACAAATCCATGGCTGTCGAGTAGGTGCTGTCATCGACCTTCAGGTGCTGTACCAGGCCTAGAGCCTCTCCCTGTAAGGAGGCCAACAGGTACGCCATTTTTTGAGCAGCTGACAGGTCGGTATGGGAGTCCACCAAACTATTGAACATCCCATAGTAGCTCAACCACTGGTCCAAATCACCGTCAAAGGTGGGAAGGTTGAGCGTGGGGAGACGACCCAACAAGGCGTGGGGTGCAACAAGTGAAGCCCCACCAGAGGGAGCTGAGATGTGGGAGACCGCCTCGTTAATGGTGTCCACAAACTCGTATATTTGGCCAAAGTCCGCTTCATATCGCTGCTTCTGCTCGTCCGGTACAGGCGTTTCCAAATTCGCCATAAACGTCAAGCCCTCAGCAAAACTCCTATCTAACGCCACCAAACGGGCCGGCATTTCACTCGCCCGGGCGAGTAAGGCTTGCTTCCGGTCCGGGCGGTTGACCATTGCAACCGCAGAAGAAAACCATCTCAGCTGCGTAGTCATTGCGGACTGATGTGTGGAAAAGGTCACCTTGACAGACATGTCTACACCTCAGGACGCACGCAATACAAAACAAAAGCCAAAAATAAAAAACAAAAATAAAAGTAAAAAAAAAAACAACAATAACAAAAAAAATAACAAAATAAAAAAAACAAAAAATGCAGTGGAGGCACAATAAAAAAACAAAAGGGGTGCGTATGTCTTCAAGTCTTCAAAGTCTTCAACAAAAGTCTTCAAGAAGGTATAACCGTCCAAAATATTAATTAAGACTACCTGACAAAACAACAACAAAAAAAAAACAAATTAAATTATCAAATTATCAAATTAAAATAAACGCAACCAAAAATGTACACGAGCGTGGACTCAATAAAACCACAATGTCCAGCTATCAAAACAAACGTGAAGCGTTATATCCAAAATAAATTATTAACGCGTGTGGGTAACTAGCCAGCTACTAAACGTCGCACGCGTGGATTCAAAATATCTTCAGAATACAAAATATACGTAGGGCTTAGCCTTCAAACCGTGAACGTAAAATAAAAATCAAAAACCAAATTACCAATATACAAACAATACAAAAGGTCATCAATATTAACTACCTAACGGTATTATCAATATCATCAATATCACGTAACGGTATCAAATCACGCTCTGCTACCAGATGTTTACGATGTAGCAGGAGCGTGGACCCAATATACGCAAGGCCCTTAACACGGGAAGTTACAATTATCAAGTTGATGAATAATGACAAAACAAAAAAAACAAAAAAAAATGGTTGATGACGGTATCAACCACGCTCTGCTATCAGATGTTTACGATGCGCACACTAGGCGCGCACCTGCCTCGCGTTACGCGAAAGCAGCCCGAGGAATGTGCACTCGGGCCCAAATGTAGTAAACTTACTCAATAACCACCACAATGGTGGGTAAGCACAATAATAGGATATACAGGCCTCACTTACCCCAGGTGGTTTTGCCCACGCACAAATCTGGAAAGTGTTCCTACGCTAGTCCCTACTAGACGTGACCTATCTTAGTGTGATTGAATAAATAAATACATAAATTCCCAATAAATACTTGTGTAGTAATCCAAGTCTCGTCCTGTGGTGAGCCGGTGGCCGCTATCGTTCGGCAACTCACACCCGGCAGCAAATCACCTCGAGAAATCACTCCAAACCACAAGCACAATCACACCCAAACAATTCCAACCAAAACACTCGCGTGGCACAAGGATATCGCGAACAAGACCTATTAATAGGCGCGAATATCAATAATCAACTGTCCGAGACCGCGGTGTGAATTTAACTCAATTTAACTCTGCTCGCCGCCGAGCGCGTGTTACTACTCAAAAATATCAAATTCTCAAGCCGCCTTCAATATGGCGGGGACAAAAAAAATGTTGCTTCAAATAATCAATGTATGCGGGTATGCAAAGATGCTCGCGCCAATTCCAAACATGTTATGTAAACAAGTTATTCACGATATTTATTTATTTCGTATAGCCGATATTTCGATCCACTTACATGAACCGTGGGTAAAGGTGAAGTCATTAAACTGTCGTGACCATGCACGGTTCATGTAACTGGACTCACATATTTCCTGTACAAAATAAATGAAAATCGTGAGTGTACAGTCATTGAAGTGGCTCAAGACTGTGTTCTGTAACGCGAGAGAAAAGATTTTCATCCGTGAGCAGGTGAGTGCTGAAATAATAATAATAATATCATATAATATGAACTTTCTGTTTAACCCAATGGTCGCTTTTTTGTACCATAATGTACAATAAATAAAAAATAAATGATGCCTTAGAACTTTGAGTATAAACGAGGGTTTTATTCTTCTATACATAGCGTAGTTTGCGTGACTTGGATTGAATGCTCTCACTCACACAGGATCCATGTCATTCTATTCAGTATAATTCTATTCAGTTGTAGCTCTTATTTCAAGCCAATTAAGGTAAGGATATAGGTTTACTTATTACCGACTGTACCTGATAATAATAGAAATCATTGATAATAATAAAGGCTTGACAATAACAATTCCTCTCCGTAATAATTGCTCTGTGTAGTGATGAGGATATTATATCTAATTTTCCTATTACAAATGACAGGATAATTTTTGCGACATTGACACAAATTATCGGGCGATAATTAACAAGGCAAATAGCTTATTGCTTTTTATAGCTGTTAGAAATATAAGATTGGAGGATGAGATCTAAGTTGCCATATATGTATTTAGAATTCTCACGCTAACCGCGTAGGTCGCCAAATTGTGCGAATGAGGATTCCAAATGTAACACGTTCACAGCAAGAAATAGTCATGACCAACTGACAATTGACACATATTTTTGGAGGGAAAGATTCCTGTTATACTCGTACATGTGTCTTCTGGAGGAGTATTGTTCTAAATAGACACTAACTACTAAATATCACAACAAATTAGTCTGATTTTGGCAGTCTTAACTTTCTAAATTTATGCAAGTTCAAGTAACATTTCCAACTTTATGTGTTTTCATTAATTTGCATTACATTTTTTCTATGCAACCTTAGTAACTGTTTAAGTGTTCCTTTTGCATTCGCAAATTGTTTTATCTTTTTCTTCCATCATTTTCTTCATTGAATATGTATACACAGCTTTAGACAATTAACGGATGCTTTTAACGAATTGGCAAAAGTTTTTCGGCGAAGATGTTCTCCTTCACCTTGGCTTGATTTTTTTGTGGAAGCAAAAAAACGGGCGTCACAATAAATACCAGTATTTTACCCGCAAGTTCCCTTTTGTTACAGGTGTACATGAGCGGCGGTGACCACTTATACTACCCGCTACCCATACTATTATATGGGTAGCGGATATTATACTACCCACTTATACAATATGGCCCACCGGCTCGTCTACCATCTATTCTTAAAAACAACCTTTTAGTTACCTGTACAGCTACAAAGAGTAGCGATATGTAAAAATATCGGTATTTTAAGCTCTATATGAAATGAGACGAAGTCGGCACGTTTATCATATAACTAAGCGGCGAAAAGGAGCCACACAAAAATGTGCTAATGGAGTCAATTACTACACATACTTGAGGAGGTACGAGAAGCAACTGAACAATAGTAGGTCACCCGTCACATGTTTACCCACAAGTTTACTGTATCCGTTAGCGGCAATTACATGTGTACCGATATATTTACGTACGTGATAGATAGATATCCTGACGCATAACGCAGCGTTTTTACTCTAATGACTGGATTTTTGAACTACCTGTTTATTTAAAAAAATACATTACTCATATTCCGTGCCTGTTATCGATATGAAAATACATATACTATATGGTAAGTAAGCTCATTAGGGCAGGAGATACTTTACATATACTATATGGTAGGTTAATTCATTAGGGCAGGAGCAGACTCTAGCCTGTTAGGCTAGAGTCTACTTTACATATACTATATGGTAGGTAAGTTCATTAGGGCAGGAGTAGACTCTAGCCTGTCAGGCTAGAGTCTACTTTACATATACTATATGGTAGGTTAGTTCATTAGGGCAGGAGTAGACTCTAGCCTGTCAGGCTAGAGTCTACTTTACATATACTATATGGTAGGTAAGTTCATTAGGGCAGGAGTAGACTCTAGCCTGTCAGGCTAGAGTCTACTTTTCTTCTATCCAATAGCGTTGTTGTACTCATGCAATCGAAATTTTAAATACTGTATTATAGCAGGTCCTTAATTATAAAATTGTCATTTCTTCGTAGTGGCCATTTTGGACTTAGTTATAGATTTAAAGCTATGACATTCTTTTTCAAAACCACTTTTTGCTCGATACCGTTGTGTTTTCGATGGTGGAAAAGTTAAAATTTCGCGTTATTTTCGAATATGAGTTCCGTCGTGGCAGCAACGCAGCACAGACGGCACGCAATATCTACGATGTGTACGGACCAAACACCTCAGCGAACGTACGGTGCGTTTTTGGTTTGATCATTTCCGTTCCGGAAATTTGGACCTCAAGAACAAGCCCCCTGGACGACTGGAGACTAACGTCGATAATGACGAATTGAAAGGAATAATGGAAGCGGAACCATTTCAAACTACGGCTGAGTTAGCAGCCACCTTCGGCGTAATTGACAAAACGATATTTATTCATTCGCGTCAAACCCGGAAAGTGAAAGAGCTCGGAAAGTATGAAATTAATGAAAGTCAGCTGTAAATACGCGTTGCCTTACTTTGCTGAACCGGCACAAAAATGAAGGGATTCTGAATCGTTTTGTCACTTGTGATGAGAAGTGGATCCTGTATGATAATCGTAAATGTTTATCACGATGGTTGAACCCAGGAGGCAGTCAAATAAAGTCCCAAACGTAAACTGAGTCAATAGAAGCTCATGGTGACTGTATGGTGCTCCAGTGTCGGTATTACCACAGTTTCTTAAGATCTGACACAACAATTAATGTAGTTGTGTAGTATGCAAAACTGGAAACGATTGATGGACAAGCTAGCTATGAAACAACCGAGTCTGATCTCAATCGCTCTAGTCCACTGCTTGTCCATAATAACGCTCGCCCACACACCGCATGACAGACAGTCTCAAGGTTACAGGAGTTTCGACTGGAAACTCTCCGTCACCCACCGTACTCGCTCAGACCTTGCCCCCCCCCCCCCCCCTGATTACTATTTTTTTCGGAATTTGGAAAATTTTTATACAGGAAAAAATTCAACTCCAATGAGGCAGTGAAAAACGCTTTTAGGGAATTCATCGATTCCAGTCCCCGGGAGTTCTAAAGCAGAGACATCAATCAACTTCCATTAAAATGGCAAAACTGCATTGATACTAGCGGACAGTACCTGGATTAATTGAATACATAATTTTATATGGAACTAAATATTTTTTTTGTATAACAATTATTGTTATACAAAAAAAATGTATTTTTTTCCATATATAACAACAATTTCATAGGTAAGGTTATAAGTAAGATGTATGGACTATATATATATTATCTATTTTTAGTACGTATATTTATACAGATGAATTAAGCTTTACATTTTGAATTTTTCTACACGCTTTAATTTTTCACATTTAACCAACGGCCGACTGGTGGAGAATGCCTTAAGGCATTAAGTCCGCCTCTGTACATAGTGCAGCAAGAGTAAATAAATAGCAATGAAAAATAGTAATAGATGAGCTGTAGCCAGCTAAAAATCAGCGCTGCAGCTTTTACTGAAGCACATGCTGAGTTGGACGGATGCCGGTGGCAATACACACCTTTGGGTTAAATAAGATTATATAAATGAGCCGACCGATTGGCGCAGTTGGTAGTGACTCTACCTGTTGTGCAAAAAGTCCCGAGTTCGATTCCCGATCCGACATATATGTGTTAAAAAAAGACAAATGTATTTTCGGGTCTGGGTGTGTCTTTGTGTTTGTCTTTGTATGTGTATCTGGACCCACGACACAGGGAATCCGAGTGTGGGCCATTGTGTGTGGCGTTATTAAAAAAATCAAACTACAAAAATATACTCGTACTAATAGTTTACTGTCATAGATATCGTTTATAGTCTATTCTTTATGTTTAGTGTGCGTAGTGTTATTCGCTACCAATAAATCGCTTATAGTCTATGCTTTATGTTTAGTGTGCGTAGTGTTATTCGCTACCAATAAATCGCTTATAGTCTATGCTTTATGTTTAGTGTGCGTAGTGTTATTCGCTACCAAAAATCGCTTATAGTCTATGCTTTATGTTTAGTGTGCGTAGTGTTACTCGCTACCAATAAATCGCTTATAGTCTATGCTTTATGTTTAGTATGCGTAGTGTTATTCGCTACCAAAAATCGCTTATAGTCTATGCTTTATGTTTAGTGTGCGTAGTGTTACTCGCTACCAATAAATCGCTTATAGTCTATGCTTTATGTTTAGTGTGCGTAGTGTTACTCGCTACCAATTAATTTCGTTCTTTCTTTAAACGAAAGTAATGTTAAAAATATACATGTTATATTATGAATAATAACTATTCATTTAAACTTCATTGCACAAGTAGTTGACGTGTACAAATGGCGGACTAAGATATCGCAAATAAAAGACATTTTATCCTATTATAAACCCACCAAACTCGCTTGTAAATGATACATTTCTGTAACAAAAGCAAACATAATTATAAAATATTTCAGTGGTCATAAAAATATGAACGACAAAATGCGGTTGAATTTTTCATTACATGTACGTTATTATTTGCATCAATGATTTCTTCATTGCACCAATGATTCATTCAGTGGGCGTTTAAGTGCCTCTGATTCAGACTTGTTGTTGAATGAGATCTATATTAAATACATAACGAATTGAAAAAAATTATTCATTTATTAAAGTTATGCACTGAATTGCACAACATTAATTGTACAACGAGTACAATGGTCACCAACGAGGAATTCCTGCGACGAGTGGATCGGAAACGCGAACTCTGGCAGAACGTCAAGTGCAGAAAAGTTGCGTATCTGGGTCATGTGCTAAGGCATGAAAGGTACGAACTTTTACAACTAATTATGATAAGCAAGATTGCCGGAAAGAGGCGTGGACTGGCATCGCAAGTGCCGCCGAACTTTTTCGCCTCGCGAGAGACACGGCAAAATATCCGGAGCTGATTGCCAACCTCCACTAGCTGCAGAGGCACCACAAGAAGAAGAATGTCTGTATAACAATGATAATGTATGGAGAATTTGGAAAACTAACTAAAAACTAAACAGTAATTAACAAACACAATATGATACCTTTTTACAAGGTTTTACTTAACTTCACATATACCTATGTTAGTTTGTTTAGGTCAAACCTTGCAAATCGTTTTTAACACACTTCCAGTTGTACTAATTGCCTTGAAATTTTACACATATATATTAAACCGATGACAATACAATAATCTGATGACCATGACTTCATGCTACAGCCAGAAAGGCCAGTGCACTATGGAACTCCTCAACGGCGAACAGTAGACACGTCGTATTTGGACTCATTTTAATGTGCCCTTGGTTTTAATGACACCACCTTAGTGTCATGACCTTGACCTGATGCTACCTCCAAGAAGGCCAGCACACTGTGGAATTTCTCGATGGCGAACAGTAGACACGTCGGTTCGCAATTGTGTTTACACAAAGTTAGTGTCATGAGCTTAGCACACTGAAAAGGAGTGAAGAAACGTAAAAAAACGTTATAAAAACAAGCTTTTATTGAAATGCACTAAAATGAAGAAAATAAACATAGAAGTCATTACTATTAATTGATGTGATTTATAAAGCTTGTCGAGAGATTTTGGTACCCATTATTTAATTAAAAATACAATCATTTCAAATTAAAAAAACCTCGCGACAAGCTTTTTAAATCACATCAAATAATAGTAATAATAACTTCTATGATTATTTGCTTGTTTTAAAAGGGTATTTACGTATAGGTAATGTTGTTGATTTCGGGATTAAATTGAGGTAAAACTTCGCAGGTAAAGCTTGTATGGCAAATTTAAGATTATGGTGTTGGAAAAATGGGAGAAAGGGAACGGCGAAAAATGAGAAAGCACTTGATTGTGACGATTATAAATTAAAAATAATACTTAATGTAGCTGTTATTTAGAATGAATAAATAACACCATACTCAATGGCTCACACTAGGATTCCCCGTGTCGTGGGTCCAGGGACACATACAAAGACGAACACAACTAGTGCAATACCCAAACTCGAAAAACACGTGTCTTTAAACAAATGATTGTCCCACCGGGAATCGAACCCGCGACAGCAGCAGACACAGCAGGTAGGACCAACTGAGCCAATTGGTCGTCAAACGAATTTTCATGGTAAAAGAGTTATGAAAGTCATGAAAAAAGTGAGGTCACCTAGCTAGACGAGGATACCAGGTGGAGTAAGGAAGTAAGATCTTCATAAAGTTTTGACTGAGGTAAGGTATACGAAGCGTTGGTGGTCCAGCGGTAAGTTGGGTGGATGACTTTAAAAGAGTTGCGAAAGGGATATGGTTAAGAACAGCACAGTGCCGAGGAGGGTGGCACAAGGAAAAGGAGGCTTATACCCAGCTGATTAAATGAAATTGAGCTGACAATGATGATTAACATGAATACAAATAATTGAAAGTACTCTCAAATTACTAAGTTACCAAGATTCTACGATATCTAAGTAGTTTATTAAGATCAATATACCAGGGATAAGGGTAGGGTACCTACAACGATTGTCAATTTGATGTACAAAGTTAGTGAATATTATCAAACTTCAGTCAACTACTTACCACTAACTTGAATTCAAGACCGAAACTACTAAAATCAAAGTTACTAGACCTTTGTCCTTAAGGCTTTCTCAATTTATGTGGATCAAGTAAAGTTGGCTATATTTCACTACATTTGTTGAGAAGATTGTAATTATTATTTCCGTAAAGAGAAAAATGTTAGGTTTTGGGTGCGACCGAAAGTACAGACCTACTCGCGACATCGGCAGATTAAATGAGCCGGTTTCCATGCTTTCCAAATTGTGGGACTGACAGTTAAACAATTATTTATCGTATCTACCCTTAACGGGGTAGATACGATCCGTGTTCGCGATGAGAAGACAGCGTTCCGTGAAATGAATTAGGAAAAAGTGAAATAAAGTTTTAGTGTGTTATCCTGGGAATCTGCACGCCCATCAGTTGAGCTATCACGTAAGTCAAGCCCATAAATTTAAAACTTTGATTAAATGCTTGAACATAAAATATTTAAAAAAAAATTGTATAATAGTTCTCTGAAACTGTGTATGAGTAAAGAGTGAGTTATACCAAAGTCCATTTTTATCCCATCCCTCTCCATTTCCCCAACCCTTTTTCCAAATCCATTCCTATATCTCCAGGTAGGCAATGCATCCGGAGGCGTGCCAATGTTTCTGAAATAATATTTGCATGTATCGCGTATGTTCATGGGCGACTGTATCCACTTACCACCAGGAGGACTGTGTGCTCGTCAGCCGCCTACTTCCCATAAAAAAAAATTATTTCTGTAACATTCGGATTAGACATACCTAATTCAATTATTTTATCTCAGCGCGCGTAAGACAATGGCCTGCGCTACACATCCGCGACGTGAGGGTTCGTTCGTAGACCAGTATCAATATAGACTTCAAATTCAATTAATTCATTTAAGTTATAGCATGAAATGGCATTGTAGTTGTTCAGTTTGCGAGGTAGCATTAAGTGAAGAGGATCAAAATCACTGTTATGAACATAATTGCCGTCATTGTCGTCACGGAGAGTTAGGTAAACATAGATAGGTAAGTAAGCGCATCATTTATACTCTATGCACATTACAAAAAAGTGACGTCATCCAACAAATGTAGCATAACACAACGTTAATTGATCAATGGGTCAATTGGTCAATGGTCAATAGATTGGTCTCTGATTGGTCAATAGACGAAAAGAATGGAATCGCCAACCCGCTTGGCTAGCGTGGCATTTTAAAGTCATGCATTCCTCTTGCACAAGACAATGTTGTCAAGGCCCAAGTACAGCAGCGGACGATTAAAGCGCTGGTGACGGTAACGACTAACGAAGGTCTACTAATATTTCCGCAGAAGATTATAGTCACAAACTTTCATTAAGACAATTCTTTAGAGAAAGAAAGTGGCAGACGAGAGACACTAGGTGACTAGATAGTGCACCCAGTGGTGAGACGATACTGCCGCTCCTGGTCTGTAATAACATCAGTTTTTGAATCTTTCAGTCTTAAATTATTTCAACAGTTAAATTGTCTGTTTAAAACAATGTTTTCGATGTGAATTTTATTATTGTTATTAGTGACTCACTGTCGGATATGACCACAATAAACAGTTTGATTTTATTTAAAGCTATTATTTCGGGCAGGTTTAACCCATTATGGCATCGCGCCAAAAAGCGCCAAATATCACGTATCGATGCGCGGGAAAATGCGAACATATGTTTGTGCTGTCACATACTAATCCATGCGTTAATAATCGAGATGATTTACTTTGGTTGAGTTTCAAAACATGCAAAAATCGCTCTTTGACAATCTAAATGTTTTCGTTCGTAACACAAAAAAAGAAACGCAGCATGAATTAGATTGTGAAGAGCGGTATACGCATGTTAGGGAATGCAGCGTTAGTTGCTTCAAGAAAGAGAAACAGTATTTATTTATCATAACATCTTACATGCCATACAAACAAAAAAATTAATAATACACAAATAAAATTGACACGTAGAACGTATGAGAATGTAAATGTATGTCGCATCGAAAAAAAGATATATATAATCGTACGTAACGTCGTGACACTAAAAATTTACGACAGCGTTGATATTTGGCTAGGGCCTCCTTGATGATAAATATGGACAGGCTTTTTAGAAATAAATATAGGTAAATATAAATAAATATACAATATAATAAATATCGCTGTAACAAAACTTAAAGAAGATTTTTTTTTATATATTGAAAAAGGCGATAGACGAGCATACAGTGAACCTGATGGTATGTCTATCATCAATAAAGTTGCATTTTGTTAATGAACATCACTGAGTTCTTGAATGTTCATGAAAACAATGTTTTTGATAAAATACAATATGTTCTGCATTGATGGGCATAATATTATTTTTTATACAGAGAGTTTTCTGTATAGTTACTTAATATTCATTTGTTAGGAAACTATTTAATTTCTTGTATGCATATATATGCATCAGGAATGAGGAGATCCGTAGACGAACTAAAGTCACCGACATAGCCTCTCGGGTTAGCAAGCTGAAGTGGCAGTGGGCAGGGCACATAGCTCGAAGAACCGATGGCCGATGGGGCAGACGGGTTCTCGAATGGAGACCACGTACCGGCGGACGAAGCCGAGGACGTCCATCTGCTAGATGGACAGACGACCTCATAAAGGTTGCGGGCACCCGCTGGATGCAGGTCGCTGCCGATAGGTCTAAATGGCGGACAATGGGGGAGGCCTATGTCCAGCAGTGGACGTCCAAGGGCTGAGAAGAAGAAGAAGAAGATAAATAGTATTATTATTATTGTATTAATTGGTACATGATGTACAAAATTGATACCAATAATTATTCTATCAGTTTTAATTGAATCTTCCGGGCTACTTGGCCGAGGTCTTCTGGAATCTCTTCTCTTTCTTCCAAACGTTTCGTCAACAACTGCGGTTGACATCTTCATTGGCGACTGCGTTCACTTTCGGAGAGATGTTATCTCTTCGGCTTCTCGAGCGCAACTGACATGACGATTGTGGTGCACCGGTATTTATAGTGGGCGAGGGTAGTTGTGATTGTGTGTGTACCGACGCACCGATATTTATAGTGGGCGAGGGTAGTTGTGATTGTGTGTGTACCGAGTCTGTTTTTGTCCCCCCCTCTCGTCTCTCTTCCCCGTACACACTCGTACACCACAATCGTCGTGTCAGTTGCGCTCGAGAAGCCGAAGAGATAACATATCTCCGAAAGCGAACGCAGTCGCCAATGAAGATGTCAACCGCAGTTGTTGACGAAACGTTTGGAAGAAAGAGAAGAGGTTCCAGAAGACCTCGGCCAAGTAGCTCGGAAGATTCAATTAATATGGACACCGGCCGAGAAAGCCTACATTCCACTATTCTATCAGTTCATGTATATGTTACGGCTAGAAGTGAAAGTGAGGCCACACATAGGTCTTGCAGGCTAGAACTAGGGGCAGCCGGTCGCATATTTGTTCTACCTAATAGTGATTGGTTACACCTAGTTGTAGCCAGTTTGAATGAAGTTGGATTTAGTTATAGCCAACTGCGAACAGCTTCGCCTAGTTGTAGCCGTTAAGAAAAAGGCTGCACCTAGTTCTACTCAACTGTGTCCAGCTACGTCTAGTTCTAACCGGATAGACCTTGATGACTAAACTGCTAGAGCTAGAAAACTAGACGGCTAGACCTAGATGACTAGACCGCCTAGACCTAACATTATAATTCGTACGCCTATTTTGGTCCTGACCATTGTCTCATTCTCATAGCTCTTTTAGATGAAGTATAGTAGATGTATATAGGTATGTAGATAAGAGTTATAGGGTTATAGCTATTATAGTTACAGGATAAGTTTAATATTCCACTAAATGTATGCCTATTTTTTTCTGTGTGAAATAAAATATTAAAATTAATTAAACTACGAAACAATGAAATGTGAAAAAGTTTTCAATTAGTTTCAAGTTTTCAAAATTATTTTCGTGTCCTTAAAAAAGTCCCAATGAAGTAATTGTGTTGTAAATAAAACCGATTAGTATAAACTTTGCCGAAGTTTGAATAATGATAATAAAATTCAAAAACTTTCTAGCAACTCCCTGCTCTGTTTACCTTTTCGGTTCTGTGTATTATTTTATGATATTCTGTAGAATTTACTTTTGTTTCAATAATATTCAATATCAACACGAATCTAAAATCTTAAAAGTTGCTCTGTGAAAATTCAAGAAGTTTTTAAGTTGTTCATACAACAATACTGCTAGTTTTTCACAATTTTTTTGTAGTTTTTGTAAATCTAGTTTTCGAGTTAGCTTTCGCATATAACAAACAAACTAACAAACTCATTGTCCGACCGAGTGTCAATCCTGCGACCTCTTGCACAGCGGGCATGGATTTATAATTGGGTTAATCAGGTGTCAGTGATAAACTAAAAACTTTTTGCGTGATCATTTAATTATCTTGTTAATTGTACTTTGACCGGCACGCTTCCACGAGTAAAGTTTACGTGGGAAGATGTAAAACTTCGTGATTGCGTCGTTTAGTGCAGTGACGGGCTGTAGCTATATTTGATATGTAAATTAAAACCGCCTGTCGCTTTAAGTTACCGCTTTTGCAAAGATAATGGAATATTTATTTTGCATAGACCACCACACAATTATACAGAAATTGTCACATACAAGTCCGTATAGACTTGAGTTCCTATAAAAATATAAATATTTTCTGTCCGAATTGACTTAAATATGGTATATGTAATTGTTTTTAAAATAACTACCTATTTCGCGATGCGCTATTTGAAACTTGATAAACAGTAGTTGGCGCATCCAGGTATAGTTCATTCATCTCATGGATCCAATAGAGTGTTCTCAAGTTTACGCACACTAAAACAATGTACATGTACGAGCACAACCTCTACTAAGCGTAACCCGCCTTCGTGAGATGAAAGAACTATATATATTTATATAATTTTCTTTAATTAAACTACTGGAATATGCGAGGAACATTAGAAACACTAGTGATCACCCGTGAATAAGTTGGTATTTCTTAGGTTTAGCGTAGATTATTTGCTTATATAAGATGCACGCCCCTGATATTACAAAGTAATAGGGAGTTAATTTTTTCGCTTTACATGATGTGCCTGATTATCGTATATCACTTCAATGGGGTGTATCTACATGAGGATAAACATTCAAAACGACTCGGAAATATGTAGAAATATTTATATCGGTGCCGAAATTGGATGTACCTAATAACTAAACAATTCGACTGAAATTCTCGAGAATATAATGACTAAAATAAGTAAAATAAATAACATTTGATTTTCTTGTCCCCTTTTAAAAGTCTAAAATCTGGAGCCGCTGAGTGATGGAGTCGGAATCTTATTTCAATTTGCCACTGGCACGAAATGAAATATAATAAATACGTACTCAGAACACGACACTTAAAACAAAACTGCGAAATCATATTTAAAAAGGAAATTTCATATAGCAACTTCGTTTTTAGATGTTTCAAAGTAATAGCGCTGGAGCTAACTTTTTTATAGTGTATTTGAAGTTACCCAACTTTACAACTTAAGTCTTAAAAGGAAAGTAGAAAATTTGTCTTACAAATTATCCCTTTTAGTAAGCGCTTTAAGCAGCTTAATAAAGTGCAATATTTTGTTTATAGGCGTTCTGACAACACATTAATAATTTAAGAAATACTAACAATAATAAATATTAATTATAAAAAGAAACATTGAGACAAGACTTAACAAACACACTTTAAAAATGCGCTTACTGAGAATGATTGAAAAAATAGTAATATTGTGTAAAATTATGTATCATTGATTCATTAATCCAAACAACGACGATTCTATAAATAAAACAGTAAACAACGTGCGATTGAAAACAATGAACAGCACAGTAAAATTGTGCGCTAATATCGCGTCAATTAGTGAGAGTTGCGACGCCACATACTCGTACGTGCAATCATTTGACGTGGGATCTTAATATAAGATGGTATTTTTACCAGGCATAATTTATATAATAACCCAGCGTTTTAGTTTGGTGGTTACTTGCCATTATTTGTTATTACGATTTGAATATTATTTGAGATTATTTATTGCTAATCATCGAATCTACTACAATTGCATTTATATTATTTCTTTCTAACAATAAACAGCACAATAAACTAGTGCCGTAATGTCACGTCAATTACTGACGGCACAAAATGTGTATTTATTTGTCGATACAATGGTATTTTTACCAGGCATATTTAATGCAGATACAACTATTAGTAAGCCCTGTATTTTCTCATAGCCAGTTTTTGGAGTCTGAATGAATAGGGATCTGGTTGTCATAGCTTTCAGGTTGCGGCCACTTTGGTTTCCTTATCAGAAAAAATAATTCCCCTAATTGCCAAAGTTGTGGTATAATTGTGAATGTGGTGGAGTGTTCTCAGGATAAACTTGAGATTCTAAATTTGAACAGGTGTGATGTAGGGATGTTCCATAAAATTCTGTCCGAGCTAACATCGAAAGCTGCAAAGATTTTGTGCGAATTTGCACGTCGCGAGCAGATTCATAGATGGGCTATAGTTAAGTAGGGATTTAAGAAAAACATTGTAACCTTTAGGGTACGATGGGACTGATATATACAACAGTGTAAAAGCCCCCCAAATAAAATAAAGAGAGAAAAAACAACCCTGTATTTCAGTAGAATTATCTGCTTTCCCCTAACTACCCACCCAGCTTTCTTGTGTTGTACTTGTACCCAGGTGTAGTACTTTTTCTGGAGTTCTTGAAATAAACAGCAAAATTACTCAAACCCGTTCCCCAAAGACATTATTACATTTTACGTGATGGGCTCAAATTATAAGATTAATAGAATTAATTAAAGTAGAAGGTATAAATTAGCCGTATAAATAGCGATAACTACGAAAATTGTAGTTTAATTCTATATTAATGATTCATATAAAAAGAAAATAATAAATTATCGAAAATATAATCGGATAATAACATAATTATTGAATCATAATTATTATAATAACAACTAGTCAAGCCTAAATACTTACCTCTGTGCCAAGCAGAAGTATATCAGTGTGTGTTAACAATAAACAGTACAATAAAGTACGGGGGTAATACCACGTCAATTAGTGGGAGTTGTGACCACATAAATGTATATTTATTTGACGTGGGATGTTGGTGGGATATACAATGGTATTTTACTAGGAGGTATTTTATACATAGTGAGATTATTAGTAGTATTTAAGAATGGCGTAAGAACGTGTGAAAAGGTTCGAAGTGAGTTGTTTATGGTGAGATAGAACTAATCTGAATCATTGTAAAGGGCTACCGTCAACGTTATAAATAACACGTTTTTTATATAAACGTTATTAATAACCGTTTCTTTTATAATTTTAAATAATTATTACTGTTCTCAATTGAAGTACTTGTAAAATAAGGTCATAGAATTTATTACGTATAAATAATACTAGTACGTGTAAAATTACTTGTAAAAATAAATGAAGAATCAATGTAAAATGTACATATTCATTATTTGTAACGTATATATATATATATATATATATATATATATATATATGGTATATACGTATAATGTAGAATGTCCTTAGAATGACGCAAGGTACGAGTATTAGCCAGCAACATTACCATGATAGCAACCTGATGAGGCATAACTTATTTTACTTTACCTGAAACAAAGAATAGTTTTTATTAATATCTAAATAGTAATTATAAGTATAATGCAATGCATTCCGCCCTTTCAGTATCCACTGCGGGACACGGCCCTCCTGTCTCCATATTGTCTTGTGCACGCGGGATGAATGGTCCTAAAACACCCCGGTGGCATGAGGGATTTTGGTGTCATAAAAATATTTTTATGGCGGAGTAGCAAATTATAGTTATTGAAGTGTGTGACTTATAAATCAATAAATAAAACTCTATACAATATTACAGAATGTAAATTTATTGTTTATGTATAATTTAGTGGCAATGCAGCTGTAATTAACGTGTTGGCTGCACATTGAGTCAGCTCTAGACTTAAAATGTGCCGAGTGTGTAACTAATAAAGTAACGTATTTGGTACTTCTTCGGCCCCTTTCTGTAATTATAATTGGTTTATACATATAAACAGTATGGTTTGTATTCGTATCATATCGACGATCTCTATATACTGATAATGTATTAGTTTTATAAATAATGCTCTTTTTATTAATTATTTTATTAAAAAAACAAAATGGTTCTGTTTCAACTACAGGTTCAAATTGCACATTAAAATTTGTTATATCTTGTTGGATAGGTACCTATTTTTATTTTTAGAATAAAATAAATAAAAAGTATTTTCTTTATGGACGAAAATGGAAGACGAGCAAACAGTGGATACTGTCGCCTATAGACATCCGTGATACATGTCAAAATCAGTCCAAAATGACAAACGTTGGCACGCCTCCGAATGCGCGATTAATATAAGGAGATATAGAGGAAATATAAGATGGAGATATAAGAATGGATTTGGAGAAAGGGTTGGGATGGGATGGGAATGAGCTCTGGCATATCTCACTCACTACCAAACATGTACGTACATTAGCGAAATAAGATAAAGTGGGAAATGCAGTACATTTAAAAGTAGTCTTCTGTGAAAGAGGGGTAACGTACCCAGTCGAGCGCGCCCAGCGGCTGTTGGATTGCATTGTGCACTCCCCCCCTCAATATATATATATATATATATATATATATATATATATATATATATAATGCATTTTATATAATTCAAATTTGTTTCTGTACAGATGATTACACACATAAATAGAATAATATAATATGTATAATAGAATACATATAAATCACACCACAATACAACGCACCGCAGCTTCCTATGAATGCCGGATATTGTGGTTTTGGTCAGCAGTATTTAAAAATCGCCAGAAAGACTACTTTATTTTATTATTTCATGTCGAAACTCTAAAACTTAACAGAGCTCTCCATAGCTTGCTCAGCGACTTAGAACTTATGGGCTAAGACTACAGTGTCTACAGTTAGAAGTTCGCCAGGATTCAGCACCGTACGTCATAACTCGCAGAACTCACTGCTTCGTTACAGTGTTCATAATGTTTTGTCTAATAAGATCGGCATGTAGAACAACGCGACAGTAGCGACTGCTATACAACGATACACCCAGATACGTTAATCCATAACATAACATTATCTGGGCGCGCTGGTAAACACGCTGCTATTGATTTTCACCACAGCTCGAGGTAACTCTTATTGCCGATAACCGAAAATGCGTCCAAACTATATAAATAGAGTATGGCTGTAATTTAGATAAAAATATGATGTACTTTATTGACCTACTTTCACGACGATGGAATATTTTTCGTTCTCGGCAGATTATCTAGAGTTTCAATTTTTTATATTTATTTATTTTTCGTTGTCTATGACCGCCCAATAGTTCCATTTTATTCCATCTATTTCCATTTCCATCGATAAGTAGAATCAGTGGATGGAATTAAATTAAAAGATAATTTTGTTATTTTAAAAATCCAGTGGGTCCGGACATGAAGCATTTACTATTTATACGCATTTTACTATTTTTATATTCATACGCATTTATAAGAACTATTGGTGTCCGCTTATAGTGATTCCCGTGGGAACTCCAGTATGGATCTGAATAAATAGTAGCCTAAATGTTAAACCGGATAATGAGATATAACTAGTTTTGTTTAAAATTCGTCCTGTTGGTATTGCGTTATGTAAATTCACACAGATAAAAGTTCTTGTTTATATTGCAATCGCTTTTGTCAATAAATGTTTTATGTACACGACTTTGTTACGATTTTATTATTTGTACATATTTTATTATATTTATTTTTAGTATTTATGTTACGGGTAACATAGATTACTTGTATTACCCGTAACATCTTCAATCCAGTATGAATTATCCACTGAAAGTCACATCGAAGTCACATAAAGGGGGTCAAGGAACGGCAATGCCTGGAAACCTAAACTGACATTAGCTTTAAAGTGAATCCTGAAGTTAGGGCAAAGCTCGTAGTTGAATAGTTCTGGCAAAGTAATTTTAATGCATTAGGGAACGGAACAAGCATACTTCGAGAAGATTCAGAACAATTTCTATGTACTTTATGATGACGTAATTATGCAAATACAGTGTTCTACATACTTACCTGTATTAAGAAGGTTTGTATTTAAGTAATTAGATAATTTATTAAAATATGATCATTTATCATTTATTTATAGTGACGTTATAAATAAACAGATGTCATTTATAACAGATAATCATTTATACAAATAACCAGATGTCATTATAACGAAAATAGCACATCTATCTATACATATAATAAAACTGTATAACCAGCGTGTCTGTACATTGAATATATTTACGAAAAACTGATTGGGGGCGATGAGGGAAGAGTATCAGAATACAAAAAGACATTTTTGTCTGTCTGTTTATCTGTTCAAACACGCTAATCTCCAAAACTATTGAACGGATTTTCATGGAGTTTCCACGGGTTAATTAAGCTTAGCTTGGCGCTTCGAATGGGCTTCGTTTCATCGAAATCAGCTGACGGGAAGAAATGATATCCTAATTTAGTATTTAAAAAGTAAAATTCCACGAGTAGAAGGCGCAGGCGCAGCTTTTACATTAACAAATAATAAGACTTTAAATAATAAGACATTAACAATAATAATACAAATAAGACTTTTACATTCCTAGAATACTGTAAAAATATATTATGACTGTGATAAAATTTGGAATCATTGCATCCCATCCTATCCTCCTGCCCCTTCGAATGAAGTGTAGAGTGGAATAAAAGTGACTCCTTATTCCATTACACTCTTGACTCTCTTAAGGAGAATTGGCAGGTGTAATAGGATTACGCAAGCTTTTTTGTTTTTATTTTTCCCTCCCTTACTCAACCCTTTCTCCAAATCCATTCATAAATCTCCAAAGGTAGGCAGTACTTTAATGAGGGGGAGAGTGCACGCTGCAATCCAACAGCCGCTGGGCGCACTCGACTGGCCACGTTACCCCTCTCTCCCAGAACCTTGAAATGTACTGTATTTCCCACTTTATCTTATTTCCCTAATGTACGTACGTGTTTCGGTAGTGAGTGAGATGCCAGAGCACATTCCCATCCTATCCCTCCCCATTTCCCCAACCCTTTCTCCAAATCCATTCCTATATCTCCAAAGGCAGGCAGCGCATCCGGGGGCGTGCCAACGTTTGTCATCTGGACTGATGTCGGCATGTACCGTGGATGGATGTCCATAGGTGACAATATCCATTTACAATCAGTTGGACAGTCGAAAAAAATTACAAATTGTTTTTTGCAACCGTAAACAACTTGGTAACTCAATATTTTAAACTTTTGTAGTCTCTCAAAAACATAAATGTTGGAGTATTTTGAAACTTTTTGAATTTATCTACAAACAAGGACGAGAGTTGAAAAGCAAAACTGGTCGAAGTTTACGACTCGACGCGAACTTTTCATTTGACTTTATTTAACGCTCCGCAAAGCTCGGCGTTTGCTCACTATTAAAATTGAACTTTTTATACACAGATATAAATCTACTAGAGCGGCTACTAAAGTAAGGACTAAGAACATGTATAATGAATTTAAGTATGTCAACTTTACTCGTACTAATCCAGATTATACTGTCGGCCTGTATCCATCCAGCAGTCTTGGGCTAAACCTCTCCCAAGGCCTGTCACCACACACGATCTTTTGCTTGTACTCACTAATCGCTACCTACTATTTAACCTACAAAGCTGAGTTTGTAACAAAACAGCACTTTTTTGATAATTTTGTCCGAGTTATAAGAAAGACACTTATTTATAAGAAAGAAAGAACACTGGACGGATTTTAATGAAATTTGGCATAGTTATAGCTTATATATTTAGAGTACTTTTATCCAGAACAATTATAAAGTTTTTATGGGAATCAAGATAACCACACATACTGGTAACGTCGATACTAGTGTTTGCTATAGCACCATTAGTATCATAAAATTGTATACCTAATATACGACTAAGTATGAATTTTGCATTTACAGTACTAAATTAATGTTTTACGTCACACGTTTACATCTTCGGTGTGTTTATACATTACACTAATGACGTACGTGCGTTACATCTGCGCTAGTTACTCGTATTACGCTTCATGTAAGAAATAAGAATAAAGAAATCCCTCTGCCAGATTTATAAAAGGTAGATAGGGTTAACTATATTTCACATCCATTCTATTTGTATTATTTCTGATTATTTTTAACATTTAGAATTTTTTATGACTTTGAATAAAATGCAAATTTAAAATAAATTTGCTGCCGCGGTAGCTCTGTGGTAAGTAGCAATTAATGTCACTTGGAATGATCGCTACCTACTCCGTAAAATAATATCCTTGGCAGGGCTGTTAGATGAAAAAAAGCAAAGGTCATATACCAGCTTAAAAACAATCGTACGCCTTGAAAATATTGAAATAAAATAATCGTACTTTAAATTATTCTTTTAATTATTCATAAAATACTCTTTAAAACGTACATATCATTTTGTTTTATACAAAAGAGGTCATCATTTTCAACATTTCTTCGGACGGCCTAAATTCCGTACAGTTTCCACTCGTTCTAGTCAGTTGTTTTGCCAGTAAAGTGCCATTGACGGTTTCATTATTTTAACTGTATTCATTATTTAATCAAATTAACTTCACAGAATGTATTTTCACAATCAGCGACAGAATGTATCAAACACAATAGATTTAAGGCAAACTGAGCTAGTGCCAATAACAAGAAAAACAGGTTTTTGCAGTATGCAAAATATGTCTCGCAGACAGTCAAGTAAATATCAACTTTATGTTGTTTAACCGAGAGAACTCTTTCCAAGCGCGTGAGGAATCCCGGCGGGATTCCCGAACAATAAATATAAATAAGCCCGTTCGTTTTATTCGTTAATGTTGCCAGCAGACAGATTCGTCTTAAAGATATGCATACTTCCTTGTAAATATAAAAAGTCGTACGTTTTCCGTACGATTACGATGTTTGAGTCGTACGCACATAAAAACATTGTAAAATCGTACAAATACGATTAAAATCGTATATATGACAGCCCTGATCCATGGATTTTCATCCGTCATAAAGTCATGCTTTCAACGTAGGATTCTAAGTTCAAATATTTATAATAATAGATTACTTTTGGCATGTAATTAAACGAGCAGGAAATATATAGCAGTTTGGTCAGCTATAAAATATACCTGTGGTAGCAAAAATAATAGGTTGGCAGCAAATCGTTATCAGCTTACAATTTTTTTATTGTCAGCAGAATTTTACTATTTTAGGCAGACATTAATTAGGGACGTCAGCTAAGAAATTAAATCGTGTAGGAATTTACAATGTGCCATCAGATTAAAGGATAAGTACATTTTACTAAAAATAGGCATCTGCAATGTTAATGTTAATGGGAAGAGTGCACGCTGCAGTCCAACAGCCACTGAGCGCGCTCGACTGGCCACGTTACCCCTCTCTCACAGAAGACTGCACTTGAAATGTACTGCATTTGCTCGTGGACTGTATGCTCGTCTGCCGCCTTCGTACATTAAAAAAAAAACATATTTTGTTAATTTGTCCAGCTAAGAATCTGAATTAGTAAATGCAAATTATGACGTATTCAGCTTCAACCGTACTTCTTAAAATCAATGTATGATGTATATGGGCAGCAAATTACGATCAACAAAATAAGCTTCGCGGGACTCCTATTTCTGTCTTGTGACAAGAGAATCCTAATCTAACCCACATTTTTGCTGCTCATTCAGTATTTTCTGTTGTTTAATTAATTATTTCTCATTGGTGGCATTATCCGCCGTCGTGCAATAATATTCTTTTTCCCGAAATCAGATGTCCAGAGGTAAATTTTAAAAATAAAAAGAAAATTGAGTTAAAAATAAAAATTAACAGGATCCTAAGAAAATTTGAAAGTTTCCTTAAATATTGTCAGAAAAATACTTTTGTGCTGAAAGCAAATAGTAGCCATAAACAGAAATAATTGCTGGCAAGTCACATTTTTGAAAACTTATATGTATAAATTATGGTGATACATATGATATTTGGTATACATTTTTGCTTTTCTTTTCGGATTATTCTGCAGCTCACGGGATGCACGCGGGATAAATTATTTGCTGTTATTAAACTTTCTTGCTGACTAGTCATTTTAATTGTCTGCAGTATTTTGTTGATCGATCAATTACGAGTATCTGCTGTCATAATAAATTATATCCATCCCATTACTATTTATTTATATAAAGAGATATTCTGTTGTGTAAAAAGCTTTCAATATGAAGGAATCATTAATCTAAATACAGAAAATGTGGTAAGTATACCTATATTTAAAGCAGTAAACTTTAGATTGATTATTATAGTATATAGGCCTAATAATATTTTATTAATATTATGTATTAATAAGGTACAACGTAATATGCACTTTAGAAAGTTAAATATTTATAAAATATCCCCTAAAACATCAGCCGAATATTTAACCAATCAGCCTAAAACAACCCACTGCAAGGCACTCCCCTAAGGGGTTTCAGACCATAATCCACTAAGAGGATCCAATGCGGATTAGTGGATATAAATATAAATAAAATCTTTATTGGTAACATATTTTTGTTAACATAACCGCTACCATCCCCTTTAGTTCCACTATTGAACACGAGCCTCCTCATGCACATTGTCCTGTCCACGAGAGATGTATAGCCTTAAAACGCCACGCTGCCCAAGCGGGTTGGCGAGTCTATTTTTTAAGTTAACATAACATAAGATTTTATATTCTAAATCGTGTAAATTGACTGAACTGCTCGCAGCTTCCATCCTGGACTATCCACCTCTTCAATCAACTCGTGACCACGGCTGGTGTAACCCGTGCGCCCGCGCCGAAACGTCGAGTAGGAATAAAAGTTAAACAAATACCTTTATTATACGCGTTCACACCCGAATTAGAATATAAAATGTGTACAAAACGCGAAATTAAAAAGTTATATAACATAATATTGTAATGAATCCCCTATCTCCTGAAGTAGGGAAACCTCTATCACAAGCGCTAGTGCCTTCGTTAATATTATGTTAATACCAGTATTTTTGCGCTTTACCAATAATTAAAGATATATATACTCGTATATATTTGTGGTAAAAAAGAAGCTAAGCTAACAAACAAATATAAAAAAGAAGAAATATAATAATTTGGCTGTGAATAACGATTTGAGAATATACACTAGACATATTACACAAACACTCTAGGGTAGACAGTTTAGAGTCTTAATAGTGTTCTATGTTTAGTAGCTCTCCAATTCTTTAATTCAAATGTGTTTTGAAAGTGGAACATTCTTATTACGTAGTACTTAAGTTTCAAATTTGACTTTTTAATGAATCCCTCCTCATCTGCTTCGCCGTCAGCCAGCGAGCTAGAAGTTGCCAGCCAGGTTTCTTTGATAAGAACGTTCGATGTGTCATCTAGTCTATTCACATATCGATGGAATTAATCGGATAAGACTAACATCTGAAATTTTTTTAAACATGTTTTAAATATGGATTTCCTTACGATGTTTTTTTTTTCACCACCGAGCTAGAGACTATTGCCAAATTATACTATATTAAAAATAATAAGTATAAACATCGTAAGTACAGCGTTCTCAAGCACATGAAGTGTTTTATATATTTTTTTCAAATCAATCTTAAACAATTGTAACAAGTGTAGGTAAGAATAATTGAATATATAGGTAATATAATTTTTTGCAGGATAAAATATCAAAATAAACTGGATTATAATACGTTTAAGAAAGAAAATAATTATTATTGGATTTGAGGGAAATCAATTTTCCTGCAGTATCGTAATAAACTAGATAAACAAAAGGTTAATTATTTTGTTTGTTTATACTTCTTGCTTATATTGATGTTGAGCAGTTCCACAATAACCAATACTTCTTTCTCTAAAGTAGGTATATATACATAATAACATCGTTACAGAGCCCCGTCTGTACAGGAACTATTTTTTGAAAAAAAATCATTGCAGGATCATTCATCATTCTAAGAACGACAAATAGCCCGGAACAACGATTTTTAGAATTTTTATTTGTGTGTCTGAAAGCGCAGCACGCAACACTACTAGACGGATTTTAATGAAACTTGGCGTAGTTTTAGCTCATGTGCCGGGTTAACATTTAGGGTCCTATTTATCCAGATGCTTTATAAAATTCCGACGGGAATCACTGTAAAGTTCCCGCGAACGACGTCGCTGGCACCTCTAGTTATAACTGATATACAACAATGAAAAAATTTTCCGGTAGTATCCGTATACATCTAAATATATTTAAATATTGTTTACATATTTACCCGTTATTTCTTCGTCGTCTATCTCCATTATAATACTTTACATCCTCTCTATAAATATTCAAGTGTTGATATCTACAAACACGTTTATCAGTTACCTACATCATTTTCACTATAAGTTCTATACACACTTGTCTTGAACATCGGTTGTTGTCTTTGCCTTGTTTATAAAAATAATTAATATGCACGCAAATCGATTATGCAAATGGCCAGCACATAAACACTTTTATTTTCTTAATTAAAATCACAGCAGTTACAACTCGAGTAGTGACGTAAACAGTCTATTTTGAGATTTTATCGATAAGTCAATTGTCAGTTTAAATTTGGCTCGATTACGGGCGTGCGCGTCCACAGACAGGGTCACAGGCCGTTCCCGCGTTGTGTTCGAACTGTATATCGAGTAGACGCATTCAAATATGTCGACACCGCGACACGTTATCGCTAGTTAGCTGTCATACGATATAGCTGTAAACAAACCGGTAGCAGTTTTATGTTCATAGAACGCATGCGCGCTACGTAATCCTCCTTATCAAATTTCGCCTATGCTGAACTTTACTGTAACTGTTTTGTAACTTGTTATGTTATTTGTGACATGTTATGAACTACTTTTTATATAAAACACGTCATTTTATGTCAAGTACTAATTCGTTACATTAATACAGGTAATGTCTTAACGATGAAACCGAAATCTTTCAAACGAAGAGCACTTTTGAAGTTACTTGTGAACAAACAGAATCGAAGCACTTATAACAACAAACGTTGCACTGAAGAAATATAAATAAATATCTAAACACGATCATCACTCAAATTTTTTATTCACTTCAAAGCATTTTAATCATAAGATTAGTATCGTAGTTCTTGCAATCGCACGGTTTTCATGAGAGTACTTATGAATGTACTTATTATATGGGTTAAAATTAAAATATTTATTTGTGTTTTAAGTCGATATTGTTATAAATAAAGGGATGTTTTATATGTAAAATAATGTAATATTGTTGTGTCGGCCGCGGCGTGTGCAAGACTGGAGGTCGGCAGATAAGCGTTTACGCACGCCGGTACCGCCCGCTCAGACGTAAACTATTATTAATTATTATTATACTATATTACTACACTAACTTCTTACGGCGGTTGTGTATACTTTATAATTTGTTTTAGACACGAAATTCTACAAAGCTATCTTGTATGTCGTTAAAGAAATTATATGCACTTAACATCCATAAAATAATATAGAAATACAAATTCTGGACCATTTAAATCCTTATGCCGTTATTTTTAGTAAAATTTTAACAAAAACTTCCTAGGAAATTCTAACTCATCTATCGATAAAAAATTCTAGGCACTAAACAGCTCTAAAGTAATGCGGAAATACTATTTCTGGAATGGAATCCTGATGTTTTTGAGTGATGTTGACGCGTATGGCAGATGTCCATGGACGACGCGACGCTTACCATCAAGTGGATTACAAAATGAGTAAATAATAGGAACATGCAAGACATTATAATCATTTTTAAGGTAGATTAAAAAACCGTAATTTACATTTGCGCAAAAGAAGATAGTAATTTGAAAAATAATTATTAATTAATTAAAAACAAAATGTGTAGTTCACGAGTAGCGGTGTAAAAAAAAACGGTGCTTTACTAGCTTAACTTATAACATTCTGAGTTTTACTAGCTTAACTATGCGTAGAAAATTTAAAATACGATATAGGGAAAAAAGAACAAACAAACAAATTTCTCACATTTCTGGTTAGGTTCATTTTACATGTAACACAGTGTGTGAGTGTAATGAAGTCGGCACTTGTAGATAGCGATTGAGGGATGTTTACGTTATTCACGTGGTTATAAAATATACATAGTTCCATTTCACAAAATTAAAAAAATACTGTTGTTCTAATGTTCGTATATGCATAACAGCCTAGGACAGAGATTTTTTTATTTTACTCATATATTTGCAGTTCAGTTTTTTATTGCGGAAAAAATTTTCAACGTACGACGACATATTATTTATATGTTCTATTAGAAGGTTTATTACTAAAATCAATTCATATTATTATATGTCGATAAGAAACTAGAATAGACATGAACACAATTAGTTTTTGTTGAGCAGCGCAAGCACGCTTTTTGTTACGTATTTGCTTTTTGTCACTTTGTTTTCCCTTTAAGGCTCGTCGCGCATATTACGGCGGACCTTACCGCATAACATTGCAAAAGCCCTCCTGAATCATTTTCATACATTTTATATTTAATAAACCATCGCACAATAGAGGTGGGCCGCATCGCGCCACAACGCAGCGCAGTCGCGGATCGCTTGCCAGCCGATTTTGTGCGCCGATGTTATGCGCTGCGACGCGGCCCGCCTCAATGTGCGATGTACGGGCACAGTTAACGGTCTTAATTCGAGAGTTATTCGCTGTACGATGACGTGAAGAATTAAATATCAATAGCTAACTGACTTAAATTATCTCGTTGAGCTGCGGCCCGGCGCGTCTGTAATGTGCGTTGTTGCAGTTTAGCAGTGCGACGCGCTGTGGCGCGAAGCAATTTAATTTAAGTCTCTAATTTACTTGCTTGTTATGAAAGTTGTTCCATATATTATGGATTATCCGCTCATTAAAAGTTTTCTTAAAACTTTCCTCTAATGGCGTAATACGTAGCGTACGTATCTTTATTATGTACCTATATTACGTACCTATCTCCCTTCAGATGTCAAAGAATTGTACTCGTGCCTATAACTATTAATATATTGGTTGTTTAAATTATTGATTTTTTATAAAACATATGTATATAAGAGTACATACACAGCTATTCGTATGTACAGTCAGTAACACGCTTGACGCTAATGTGATAAAAACCATTCAAATACTAGTGTATTAAGAACAGGTACTGAAGGGTATACGTTGACCTGTTGCTGACTGTATATAGCTAGTATGATTAAATGACACGTTTTGCGTTGCTGTACGGAGCCGTCTTTAAGCATAGGTCTGTTGGGCCAGGGCCCCTAGCCCCGAGGCTGAGGAGGCCCCATGAATCTAGAATGAAAAACATTTTTAAATAACTCTCTGAGTTCGATTTGAAGAAATTTGAAGAAATAAAAAAATAACGTGATAAACAATTTAAATTAACCTTTAGGTTATATTTTATTTTCAAACAAACTTTAAGCATTCACAAAATATTTTTTTTATCCTTGATATTAGTAAAATAATTTCATAGTGTATGCAGATACCTAATATTTTTGAATATTTGTGGAATTTTAGAATCAAAATGCTTTGTTTTGTCAAATTAGAGTTTTGTGATGATACTAAATAAATATATAAAAATAGTAAAATATTCATTTGTATTCTGCCCATGATTTTCAATTCCTTACAAGGGCTCCAACTCATACGTGCCCCGAAAACCTTATAGACGGCTCTGGTTGCACACGATTAGAACATCCCATTATTATAATTTCTTTGTTGTTTCATAGTAATATAGATATAATTGGTACAATTATTGTTTTTAAACACAATTAACAGCAATTAGGTATGTGGCATTGGATAAAAAATGTCACGGGCTATATTAAGTAAAATTGTGATGATATTTTTTTTTTAAATAAGAAGAGAGTAATTTAACAGTAGACTTTTTGGGAGGAACTCGAAAAGTAACGTTGAGTTTTTGGTTGATAATTGTAAAAAATGTATATTAGGCGTTTTGTCGTTTAATAGTGATAGTTTATCAAACTTCAAAATATATTTCGTGCGTGGCGATAATGATAATCAAATAAAAGCACGAGACTGCGTTTTTTATGTGCTTCCAAGGAGTCCTCTTTTGTCCTCAGTAAACCTACTATCGCTTTACTGAGGGACTCCTGACTTGCTTCGACGACATTGTGTCCAGTCGGACATTGACAGGATACGTTTTAAACTTTGAAATTGTTTATTACGAAGAAACCTTAATACTGGCAGAATGTGGTAAGTGCATCATTGCCATTAATAAAGAAAAATACAGTAAGAAGAACAGCTATCCTATAGGATATTATGGTACATTACCACAGTGTCCATTAAATTTTTATTTTATACCTACTTCTATCGGGTGCTTAATAGGTTTCCAGTTAATATTCTGTGCCTATAATATTAAGAAAGTACCATTACGTTTAATTAAAATTTTAACAACTTAAAATTAGGTCGGTAAAATTAAACATATTTTAATTTTTTTGCCTGGCTGTATGCACTCATTTTGCTTTTTATTTTGCTCAAGGCTTGTGGTATCACCACAGCCATCAGGCTTAGGCGTCTTGTCCGACACCCACGAGAAGAAATGCGTTGGCACTATTCTAAACCCGCCGTCACCACACGAACATCTCCAATTTATTTTAATTCACCAAAGTTCCTCATAAAATATTCTTATTGACAGACTAACGCGCGCGGCCGGCAACGGATCTCAAAATTACGTAACAGTTGTTGTCCCGGTGGGACATTTAAAATTGCTAACATTACGATATGTCCTGGGGGAAATGGGACATCTGGACATCTGTTTTTCGCGTATTTATTCTAACACACATATGTACTTTTGCAATTACTAATATTCTTGTAACCTTTCAAGGGTCACAGGACGTGAATAGTTTAGGGCAAGCGTTGAAGATGATGAAGCAGGAAAAAGTGGGTATAGCAACGACCCTAAGGCTATGTTAACATGACAAGCGCTTAACGCGCGTTTACAACTACACGAATTTTATTCAAGGCGTACACATGCTAACGCGCATTTTAAGCGCGTTAAACGCGCGTTAGCATGTGTACGCCTTGAATAAAATTCGTGTAGTTGTAAACGCGCGTTAAGCGCTTGTTATGTGAACATAGCCTTAGGCCTCGTTCGCCGGTTGACCGGCAGAAGGGATAAACCTCGGTTTAGGGCCTTGCTTCGGGAGAGCAGCGCGGAACCGAGGGTCTGTAAGAAGCGCCCAGGTGGCATAGACTGCAATTCTTAAAATATTTAAAAGTAGAATCTTTTTTTCATACTCATTTTTCATACTTTTTTTCTCTGTTTTTATATAATCGTATCAAGTGGTATTTTTTTTCTTTTCGTGTTTATTTTTTGTGTTTGTACGAAGAATTTATTGATGAGTGCACCTGTTAGTGAAGTACGGTCAGCAACAGGTTAATTGACGCAAAACTATTCAAAATAGGCCGTTCACATATCATATCATTCACATATCTGACATTATGTTATTTCATGTTTTTTTTATTTATTCTACAATATGTGGACTCTATTGGTGTACCTAATAAACAAACTAATTCTTGTTGACTCCTAATTTCCACTTCTCAACATCTGCGTTGTTCTCAGCCTAAGCTGTAATAAAATTGCAAGGTGAGAGAATTTATGGCATTCGATTATCCTGCCGCGATTACACTGAATATCGCACTGTGATGTCATGGTGCTATCTATGAGGCTTACCCGCTTACCCGCGGACAGTGTAAATCTCTCGTTCACTCCATTATACATATTTCTATATCCGCACATTACACCCGAGTTATAAATAGGATTTTTTTATTAATAGTAAAATGACGCATTATTTGTTCAAATTATTTGAAATGTTTCAATCTAAAATGGTAAAGTTATGCTATTGCATTTGTTGGAACTGTTTGCAGGATGTAAAGAGTGTGATGTCCTAAAGTCATACAATACCTGCAATACGGCCGATCCTTTTTTTTAATTACTATATATACACCTACGGAAATCGTCAAGGTTTATATGTAGGTGGCGAGTCGTTCAATACTGACGTTAATTAAGTACGATGAAGCCTAACGAGATTTTTAAAATTTTGTCTTTACTGGTGCATACTGTGTGATCACCTAGTTTCAAAATGCCACGGATAATATCACATTTATATCAACATAGATCATTATTTCATTAAAATGTCTACAAAAGATTAACAAACATTATTTGAAAACTTCACAGAGAAAGACTAGAGAGTCCTCAGGCATTTTCCTTATTGACATCAGTAATTTCCTGATAATTATTATTTCCAAAGTCTCATCTAAACATTGATAATTAAGGAATGTCTCGGGAGGAAAACATTTTCCTTGTGGAAACTGATGAAATTGTGCTAGTTAGCACAATGTAACATTGTTCTATAATGAATCACGTATTCCAAGAAATCCTAATAATACATTTGTAAATAGAATCTTTGCAAATTAAGTCATTATTTAACAATTAACGTGAAATTGTAGCGTATCGTTTACGTAATTAAGCTTGAATTAATATACACGCTTTAATTTCACTCATTTAACCAGGTGTTTGACTGGCAAAGAATGCTTCAACCAACTCATGTACGTTGTAAGGATTTTGAATTTCACGAGAACAACAAAAAAACAGTAAAGGTCATGTTCAAATCGTTTGACTGGGTACGCCTCAGTTTAATATTTAGCAAAAAAAAATATTAAAAGTAAAATAAGGTACATACATTAGGAAACATACATTTGAAAAACATTACTATGAAGAAATATATAGCGCTGATTATTATTTAATCAAATATTTTTATACAATTCTTGGTCCAATCAAATTTCATGTAATAAGGCTCGATGATCAATTCCATTAGTTTCATCAGTTTCATGAATCATGAATAGGTTAAATAAATTAATTAATTAGGTATTCGTTTATTTCATTGAATATTTTGTAAGTAGGTACACTTCCTTTGTGTAGTAGGCTCAGTGATACAAGCTGGCGTTTGAATTTCCATTTACAACAAGAATTTTGGATCAGTTTAAAAAAAATAAATTTTAAATAATTTTTCATAAATAACTTGAAGTTATTTCGGTTTCATGCACAATAGATATTTAACTGGGTTTGTTTCTCAAACGCTTAACGTTCTCTCACCGGTATACACCGGTTTAGAATCGATTTTTTATTTATTTTACTTTCAACAATGCATTCTCGGTATCGCCGTTCTGGACTGAGGTATTTGATGTTTATCAAATGTTAGCAAACAGATTTCTTTCCGAACAAAACCTATATTAAACCGATATAAATTTTTATTAACCGGTAATTTTAACCAGTTCTGAACCTTGACCCAACATATGTTAGTCCAGTCGTATAACCACTAGACCACTATCACAGAGTAAATTAGTGGCGTGCGTCATTAGTTGATAGTAATAGATAACCATAGATAACGTAAGGTTGAGGGATGACGCGAGTTCTAGTTGACAGGTGTAAATTAGGTACAGTCCTGTGGTACAGTCCATTACATTATGATTTACTTAAGAATGTGAGGTGGTGAATTCAAATCCTCGGCCGTACCACTGAGTATCTATTAAGTACTTTAATAAGTACATTTTTTTAAAATTACGGGGTGAAAGGAATCGTCGCGAGGAAATTAGCATGCTGGAGGTTTAAAAAAATATACACAATATAAATAATAATCTTCAGTATCCCAATTAAAATCGCAACTCAACCAGCCCTTTCTTTCCATGCTCAAGCACTGAGTAAGCGCTAATGAACCTTGAAGATACGAGCGTTAAACGCCTGCGAGTGTTATTGTCCACATTTTTAACGTTTGATGGTCTTAAGCCCTTGAGGTTAAAAGCCCTTCGTTATCGACACCATTCAGTACTGTAACTACTACTTAATAATTATGTCTCTATGCATTGTATAAAGATTATAAAATTCTCCAATAATACTGTTAAAAATTCATCGACCTGCACTCGGTCCATGTGGGTTATGGCCCAAAACCCCTCGTCATTACTAGGGGAGGCCTGTGTCCTACTGTGGTACGTTATATACCAGGAATACTTACAGTTATACTATCGGCGATCTACAGCAGACAGGGTGAGTGTAGAGGGAGAGTGCACGCTGCATTCCCACAGCCGCCGGGCGCACTCGACTGGCCACGTTACCCCTCTCTCACAGAAGACTACCTTGAAATCTACTGCATTTCCTACTTTATCGTATTTCCCCAATGTACGTATGTGTTTCGGAAGTGAGTGAAATAAATATGCTAGAGCTCATTCTCAGCCCATCCTATTCTATCCCTCACCATTTTCATAATAACATAATATTACATAAAACATCCATTTTAATCTACCTACTGATTTACCTGTGCAGGAAATATTATCTAAAATATGCCTAGAAAAAAGTCACAACTTTCTCAACAGACATCCGAGGCCAGGAAGGCCAAAAGACGTTGTATCCAAAAATCTTCCACTGAGAATATAAACCGTCTTTCAAGTCTGAGAGATTACGCATCGCAAGCGCCTGCTAGAGAATCTAGCGCCGATCGCTCGCAGCGGCTTGCCGAGCATAATATAAGAACCTCGCAGGTTCGCGCTCGAGAAACTAGCCCCGAGCGCTCGCAGCGACTTGCCGAGCAATATATTAGAACCTCGCAGATTCATGATCGAGAAACTAGCCCAGAGCGCTCGCGGCGACTTGCCGAGCAAAATATTAGAACCTCGCAGATTTGTAATCGAGAAACTAGCGCCGAGCGCTCGCAGCGCCTTTCCGATAATAATTATAGAATGATGCAGCTTCGCGCTCGAGAATCTAGCGCTGAGCGTTTACGACGGCTTTCGGTACAGAGGCTAAGACAACAACATGGAGTTCGTAATCGTATTTCAGCTTTTAACAATAGATCGGCATTCAATTATAATCCACATATTGATTATGCTCAGCAGAGCACTGTCCTAATTGGAGGGATGAATAAGATTTGCTCTAAGTGTTCCCCAAAAAAATTTAGCGATGAAGCGAACGGTATGTGCTGTGCTGCTGGAAAAGTAATTCTCCCCAATATGCAGGAACCACCACAACCAATAAAAAATCTCTTGACAGTGCAATCATCCATTATCAGCACACTTTTTGAAAAATATACGTAGATACAACAGTCTTTTTCAGGTGATTTCGTTTGGCGCGAAAGAAATTCGAGAAGGTGACTTATGCCCTCTTTTAAGGTAGAGGGACAGATTTATCATCTCATTGGCAGCCTTCTACCGTCATCAAGCCAAAGCCCACTATCTTTTGCAAATTTACTTCATCTTCGATGCAGATCAACTATCATTGCGTTCAAACATTGCCCCCACCTTAAAACTAGATTTGATAAATGAGTTACAGACCGCATTGAACAACCATAACCTATATGTACTTCATTTCTAACATACTTTCGTGTGTTAGAAAAAAAACTCATATAAACCGAAGCGAAGCGAAACTGGTCGCTAGTAGTTTATATTCTAGGAAACGTAGAACTAATTCCGCGATCGATTCTAAAAGCTCCCGCCATCGATCTTTTGAGCATCTCTGATATACGTTGATATTTATCTGACTATAGGTATAATAATTAGGACACCAGTCAATCAACTGATATACTATGAGCACTCAGCTAATTATAATTGCATTATCGTGTCCTAAGCTAATGCACTGCAGAAAGGGGCGGTGCGGCGGATGGCAAGTCGCAGATCTATGCACTTGCTAATGTTCATGTTCAGGCCTGTAAAGCTGAACATGACGTCGATTATATTACATATCTTTTGCCTATGGTTTCATTCAATTACAAATAAATTTGGCAATGTTTAGAGATATATCTACAAGAGTTCAGTATATATATGGCTAATGAAATTATGTCCTGATAGGCTACACTGAGCAATAAACAAACCGGACAATAAATTTTGGAACCATGCCGTCCATTTCGCAAGATCCAAGAACTTTTAAAGAATATGAAACTGTTATGTAATTTATAATATTGTTTTGAGTGGCCTATGATATAATTGATTGATACTTGTGAATTGCATTAAAAGTATATTTTTCATAGGTGTAGGTGTGCGTTTGAAATTTTAAACTTAATTTATTGTGGTTGAACATAGTAAATATTATGTAAAACGGTCATGTAACTCGCGATTTATTATTTATTTTGTACAGTCGATATTTCGATCCGGGTACATGAACCGTGGTCACGGCAAGACTGCGGTGGCGGGTAAAGGTGTTGTTGCTATTGACAGACAATGTCTACACTCTATTCAAATTTTGTGTTTTGCACACATTTTATATTGTAAATCGCGTCTGAACGCATAAAATTAAAGGCTTTTGTTTACCTTTTATTTCTGGTCGACGTTTCGCCACGGGTTACGGCAGCCGTGGTCACGAGTTGTCTTAAGAGGCGGATAGTCCAGGACGGGAGTTGTGAGCAGTTTTATCAACTACCTACAATTGATCCTCGCATTCGGAAAGGCTGCGACACAGTACACTAACAATATCCGCGGATGTATTCGGCGATAAATCTCAAGGTTTAAATTTGCTAATCACAGGATTCAATGCCCAACAACATTTTTTACATTTCTTAAAACCTTCCCTTATGGTATGGTCCCTTAATACCGGGATGGTTCCCGATTGAAATTTGTATATTTCTTAATTTCAATCGCTTCACGTATTATCCTGGGATACTAGTGATGTTTGGTGGAGTCCCAGCGTTGAGAATGTGTTCGGCTACTGCCGATTTACTCATTTTTTTACCCTTTCTGCAACTGTGCGCTTAGTTTGGCCTATATAGGAACTACCACAGCTGCAGTCACCTGGCGTCTAGTAAGATATGACATCCTTGGGTGCGCGTAGATTTTTCGTTAGTTTGGAGGATGGAGTATATAGTCTTAATGGAGTATTTTCTCAATACTGTTCCAATTTCGTTCGTCACTCCTTTCACGTATGGCATAAATGATGGCTGTCTATCACTCTCAGGATATTTCTCCCCCGATTGCGTCTTGGTTGCCTACCACTCGCTGTACACGTATTCTGTTTGAGTACCTCCTGAACATGTGATAATTCCTTTTAAATGTTCAGGGTCACAGAGGCCATACCCTCTGTTGTTAAATGTAGCAACAACAATACAAAACATTTACAATATAAAATGTTTACAGTCTGTTGTGGCTTCTTTTTTGATTCTCCTCCTTACACTAGACCTGTTTTTGTTAATTAATGTCACATATTAACAATTTCATACCATATCTACACCATACCATCACCTAGACAGATTTTGTTGATGATCCCTTATTTTGATAACGACTCGATCGATTTTGATGAATGTGCCCTTTACTCCTCCGGAGTAAATACACTACACAACAGCGAAAACCACAACATAATCGGCCCAGTAGATATTGAGATTAACGCAAACAAACAGAGACAGTCCCTGGAATAAGCTATGTAGATATGAGACAATGATTGACAAAGCGATCTACGACAGAGCATTTATAGTAATCGGTTAATACAAAAAATTATGATAAAAACTGTTTGAATACAAATCACTCTTATATTTGAGAAGTACACACAATAATATGTAACAAGTTGCAATAACAATAAGGTTTATTAGTCTATTTAAGTGAGCAAAAACAATTTGACCAAAGAATTACTTAAAAGAGGAAGATCAAATAAAATTCTCGTTAAACCAGAAAGGTAAGTTAATCGAAATAAAGATAATCAGGGTACCTTTCAATGTAAATAACAATTATTTTGAAACGAGTTTGGAAAAGGCGTCCCAGAGATACTCCCATTCTATTACAGAAGACAAACAAATCTGGTAGGGACGAAACGATCACAGGATTCACAGGACATCTGCGGGTTAACAAGCGGTGGAAAAAATCGGTCAAGCGTGTGTCGATTTGCGTAAGAAGGGTTCCTTCGTTAGTGTATTTTGTCGTGAACAAGGGTAAATAAAAAATGCCTGCACCGTCTTAACACTACATTTCAATCATTAAAACTAACAACTTTTGTAATACGACTTTACCTGAACTTGATATTTTCCCAAAAAAGAAAATTATTTTTCTTTAAAATGAAGTCACTAACTACATTACTCTGCCTAATACATTGCCCAGTTACAATTTATATTTCTAAACTCAACAATTTGACTACATTGCATATTTTTTCGATTCACAAAGTAGGTAACAAAAGTGATTTTATTGTGAAACAAATGTTTTGAATTTTAAGAACATAAGTCGCTAGTTTTCACGATAGAAAAATAGTGTTAAGAAGTTGCAAGAAACTTTAACAAGTGTAATTTATAATCCTTAAATGTTAGTACAAATTATAGATTTTTCTAGTTTTAAAATATCTTAATAACACTACCTGCGTTATTACCTCAGTCATAAAACTCTTTCTCAAGGTTCTCTAGAAGATATTGCTAGTAAGAAAGCCTCTTAATACAACATTGTTCCTAAGTTTTGCCATAACGTACCAATTATACAATAAAAAGTTTTATTTTTATAGTTTATATATACATCTCTCAGATATACGCAGACAGTCAACCGGCAATATTTAATTAATAGTATTGTAGATGGAAACCTACATGTTCAGGATATTTTTTAATAGGAAATAATTAATTGAGCAGCAGAAACACTGAAAGTGGCAAATCGATGGTAGAAACTTTAAAGATGAGTTAGGTTTAGGGTCTTTGATGACAATAAAGTTACCTATAGAATGCACACCTGAAAATAGGCTCGAATGCACAACTACATGCACACAAACTCATACAGTTATAATTGAATTCACGTTGTACGACATCTAAAGACAGAAATAGAGCGATGAGCTTGGACAGTAGCAAGAGCGAGACAAGCTAAACGTATTTTCTATTTAAAGAAATTGTAATAAGTACGGTGCACTTTTTTATAGAAAGAGTGTGGCGGACCAGCTAACAGTCGACTTCGTGTTAAGTGGATGCTGTCGCTCATGGATACTTGCGATACATGCCGGTTGCACTGCCTAACCGTTACTAGCTCCTTTAGCATCCTCTACTGGACACTGCTTTTCTCATGCACATTGTCTTGTGCAAGAAATGCGCACTCTACTTTACACTTTCTACGGTAAATGGCAGAATAAAATTCAATATTCAAACTTCAAAAATCTGACCTGTCACTACGAATACTAAGATGATTAGTCTACCAGTTCATGTTAAGACATTTGAGATATTTGAGGTGTTTAACAAACAGTACTCGAAGGAATACAATATTGAAAGGGCTCTCATCGGAACCCCAAAATGGTACCCGCCCGATCCCGGTTACCTGCAATTTCATTATACAAGCTTTCCCTTGTTACCATTCGGCCCAATTACTCCGCCTTTTGGAGTGAGTCAAAGACTAGCACAAATATTTAGGATCTGGGAATGGATAAAAATAAAAAGATGGGATAAAAAGATTTAAAAAAGGAGAATGTTCCCGTCATCTTATAACATTTGTAATGCGTATTTAAAAACAACATTATTTTGTCAATCAATTGTAACCAGCCGTTTCACTTGTCCACTGCTGGAGAAGACACATTGTCATTGTCCTTAAATTATATTGGAATTTGGATATTTGTATTATAAAAAGTTGGTATACATAGTTCATCGTCCTCATCGATGTCCGCGTGTTTACCCACTTTTACAATGAGGTACTGGCAGAATATCAGCGCTGTGGTTGCAAATTCTGCAGCGCAGCATCAAGTTGAGCCAGCTAAACATTTTATGGCCGTGACATACAGTCAAGGGTTGACTAGGTAAGGTATTATACCATTTATGAACTAATTCTATTGTTTGTTGTTGACTTTATGTCTGTGTGGTTTGTTGCGACAAATAAAACATTTTCTTTCTTTAAAACGCCACGCTGGCCAGGCGGCCAACCCGCCTGGCCGAGGCCACTCTTTTGGAGGTGGTGTAACTACACAATCTTCAAAAGAGTTAAAGCTCTATGGCCCGAGGAAACATCCCAGCATTATGGTAGCGACTTTGTTACCCCTTAGTTGCCTTTACAACCAGGGGAAGAGAGAGAGAGGAGAGATGGAGTGGTGCTATTTTGAAGACAGCCGACACCACGCGACCGATTTTGTTAATTACTGTTTTGTAATTGTTTTAATTCAATTATTTAAACAAGTAATTTAAACAAGTAGTGTTTAACTTTGTAAATAAGAACTGACGTCATAACTTGTAAACGTCATAACTTCATATAACGTTAACATTACATGAGATAATGTTATTCTATAATATTGAACATTTTCTTACACGGTCTTCAGCTCATAATCCATCGCACAGTACGGATTTGTGGATATATTTAGATTGGTTGGGATTATGCCCCGAAAACACCTCGTAATTACTAAGGGAGGTCTGTATTATCGAAATATAGGAAGATATTGAATTTTAAAAACGATAGAAATAACTCTCGATATACTCTATACACCAAAGAGCTTTTATGTACATACACATACACACAGCTATACACAGCCGCTGGGCGCACTCAACTCGCCACGTTGCCCCTCTCTCACAGAAGACTACCTTGAAATGTACTGCATTGCTGAAATGTACGTGTTTCGGTAGTGAGTGAGATATGCCAGAGCCCATTCTCATCCCATCCTATCCCTTCCCATTTCCCCAATCCATTTCTTAATCTGCAAATGTGGACAGCGCATCCGGGGGCGTGCCAACGTTTGTCATTCTGGGTTGATGTTGATAAGTATCACGGATGTCTATGGACGACAGTATCCACTTACCATCAGGTGAAATGTGTGTTATTCTGCCGTCTTTTTCGATAAAAAAAACTGTATATCAGTGGCGTGCACTGGCTTTGAAACTTGATAAACGGTAGCGGCCGTATCTATGAAGGTATTCTATTCGTGTATAAAAATTTTAATCGATTGGAAAATGTGAGAAGCACTAAACAACATTAGCGATCGCCCGTGACTTCGCCGGCACAAGTGTAGGTTTGGCGTAGATATGGTAAGCGCTGCTTATTGCACGTCCCTGCAAGTTACGTAACTAGGCAAATTTTGAAATTCAAAAAAATATTTCGCTTACAACACAATTTGTTATTATAACTTCTCAAAATACTCTCCATTAGTCTCTATACAGCGATTCATTTGTCTAAACCAAGATTTAAAGCACTGGCGATACTCTTCTTTGGCGAGGTCCTCAACAGCTGCCATAAAAACATTCCGAGCATCCTCAGGGCTGTCGAAAAGAATGCCACGGAGTCCAAGCTTCACTTTTGGAAAGAGAAGGAAGTCGCATGAGCTAAATCAGTGCTATAAGGAGGGTGGCTCAATTCTTGGATCTCTGTGGTCTTCAAAGTCTCTTGGGTAAGTTTTGCTTTGTGACATCATCATGATGCAAGGAAAGTCCTCTCAAACCTGTTTTAGGACGTTTTTGATTTAACACATCGAATACAGTTAGTAAACGCACTTCACTGTATACCATTGGACAGTATTTTGAAAGTTTTTTGATATATTCGTTAAATGACCACCTGCACAGAAGAATGTTGCCATCATTTTCTTACTCACAATGCGCCCACGTTTGATCTACCTGAGAAGCTCTTTGTCTGGAAACACCCAAACCGTTGATTGCCGCTTAGTTAGTGGGTCATACTGATAGATCCAACTCTCATCACAAGTAATAAAATTAAATATATTCCGTCTCTCTCCATTTTCGAATTTTACAATCATTGCTCTGAACCATATCACGCAAGCTTGTAGTTGTTCAGCAGTCAGTGAATGAGGAACCCAACGCGAACAAAACTTCTTGACTTGAAGGTGTTGGTGTAAAATTTCACAAATGACCGGCGACGAAATCTTAAGAGACTATCTGTTTGTAGGTAGTTTTTGGGTCTTCGGTTAGGGGGTTAGGTTATTTTGGGTTAGGTTTGTTATCCCTTAGTCGCCTTTTACGACACCCACGGGAAGAGATGGGGTGGGACTATTCTACTATTTTATATCCGGGGGAGACCACCCGGCGGTTGGAGCCGTATCCCGCTGAAATGGCGACTGTTGATTGATCATAGAATTGTGAGCAGACCAATGGTCCGTTGAGGACGCTAGGAACAAAATAGATGCAAGAGGCGACCACCAGAGTAAGATGGAGGGGCTAGTTTAATACAGTGGACTGCAGCGCGCTGACTGTGATGATGATGGTGATAGCTGTATAGATAATCATAAATATATTATAATTTTTGCAACTGACGAGAGCACGCATCCTTCGAGGGCCTCGAGAGCATCGACAGCTTTGCCGTTAGTGATAATTGTCCGTAAAAAGTGAAAAGTGACCTTATATCCTTCACAATATACTTTTAATTTAAATACATTGACGCGAAAGGTACTTTTCGTATATACCGAATTATTTACAAGCACCGTTGACGTGCGCTCATGAGATGTAGGATAACTGTTTAAGAATTGTTTTTAAGTAAGTACTCGTACCTAAAGTATCGGCCAATTGAGCCTTCGCACAAATACAAACTCCTTTGTTCGGTCAGTCAGTTTGTATTCAGTAAGCGGTCAGATAGCGCCAACCGCAAATATAACGTTGTAAAACATTCAGTTCGAGCAGGGCCCGGGGGTTCAAAACTTTTTTCGGTCGCAGGCCCCTTTCCCAAAAGTAATTTACTATACTAACTCAAACTAATAAATTTGTACAGTACTCGATTTCAAATATTTCACTAGTTATCGTTTTATTCATTTGTTATTAATGATTGAAAGAGATAAAAAAGGGTATGGAAAATAACATTATCATGTCCAACATTTAATATCGAAACTTGCACTAGCAAAAATCAAAGCAAAAAAATGCGACCAGTGTTCTTAAATTAAGTGTTCTTACAAAAATTAAGGGATTCTGAATCGTATTGCCAATTGTGATGAGAAGTGGATCCTGTATGATAATCGTAAACGTTCGTCACAATGGTTGAACTCAGGAGACACAGCCAAATAGTGTCCCGAACGTAAAACTAAGTCAAAAGAAGCTCCCATGAGCTTGATTGTATCACCATTCATATCACCCATATCACCCCATATCACGCATATCACCATATCACCATCCCATATCACCATTGATTGTATGGTTCTGTGCCGGTAGTATCCACTACAGCTTATTGAGATCAGGCACAACAATTAATGCAAATGTGTACAATGAAGAACTGCAAACGATGATGGACAAGCTCGCTATGAAACAATCGAGTCTGCTCAATCGCTCTAGTCCACTGCTTCTCCGTGATAACGCTCGCCCACACACTGAACGACAGCTTCTACTGGAAACTCTCCGTCACCCATCGCACTCGCCAGACCTGGCCCCTACTGGTTTCGATTTTTTTCGGAATTCGGATAACTTTTTAGAGGGAAAAAAATTCTAACTCCGATGAGGCAGTGAAAAACGCCTTCAGAAAATTCATCGATTCCCATCCCCAGGAATTCTATAGCAGAACCATCAATCAACTTCCATTAAAATGGAAAAAGTGCATTGATAATAATGGACAATACTTCGATTATTTAAGTATATAATTTTCATACAAAAAATATTTGTTTTGTTCCATATAAAACGGCAATTTAATAGGTAAGGAACTAATACATAGAGATATGTTTTTATCTTCTTGGTACCTATTGGAATCATAGATATGTTGAACTAACAAACGAATAGCAGTGGTAAGGGGGTTTTATCAAAACTGTCGACCCCTAGTAAGTTCAAATCGACACCAGAGAGTTGGCATCGACTACTTTGGGAATGACTAAAGCAAAGAAAATTAACTTTAAAATTACCGCAATAACTCGTTTACGATCGTAAAATAAGTTGGCAATTTCAAGACGCAAACTTTCCGTTTTGATACCAGAATTTCCGTAAACAACTATGAATTAATTCCGTAAATAACTATTATTAAGTAATTTCTAATACGATCGAATATTTAAAAGTTAATAGTGAATTTATGAAGAACACAAATTTGAACCCACTTTGTGACCCCAGGAATTTTCTGACGAACCTTTAATAGGCTTTAAATTAATTAACTGGTTCTTCATTTCCAATACCGGAACAGGAAACTCATTGTTATTTTTAAGTCAAGAAATATATATTTAGGTGAAAAGAACTATTCAAGACTGCATACTGCCCAGCACGCTCTGTAAAGAAAATGTATTTAAGTACCACCTATATGTAGACAGACGACCTCATAAAGGTGGCGGGCACCCGCTGGATGCAGGTCGCTGCCGATAGGTCTAAATGGCGGACAATGGGGGAGGCCTATGTCCAGCAGTGGACGTCTAAAGGCTGAGATGATGATGATGATGATGATATGTATAAAATGTATTTAAGGATATGTATAATATACATATACTTAAATACATTTTTTTTATAGTGAAGTGGGGGGACGAGCAAGCGGTCCCAAGTGATGGTAAGTATTACCACCGCCAATGGATACCTGCAACATCAGAGGGTATGCGGGTATGGATTTTCCTCTTATATATATTTATAAAACGCAATCTCTGTCTGTTAGTTCGCTCGTATCTTGGGTTTTACTGGGCGGATTTTAATGCGATTTTGTGTTGGATATTTCCTATTGGTTAGGGTATTTCCTTCGGATGGTTTTAATGTACAGGATATCAGTGTATGTATCACGCGAGCGGAGCCGTAGGCAAAAAGCTGGGAACTCGATTTCTAAATTCAATTGTCAGTGTATCTAGATAGGTTAATTAAACTAATCAGGCAATCTATCTAATTAAATGTATAAGATTTAAACGTAACATTTCCATAATTCTTAACTATTATGGTCATCACGCTCCGGTTTCCTCGTAAACCACATCGTTTGCATTCGAACTAAGTTAAAGTGGGAGATCAAACCCTGAAACAAGTTTAATCGCCTAAGTGTTTTGTAACTAAACTAGTGGTATAGAATATTAATGATTAGCTTAAGACCAGTCTCTGGCTCGTGTTTTGTCTACACACAATAACACATACCCAAAACATATTTGTTTGCATACATGTACACACGCTATCTCCTGCACACACATTTGGCTCTGGCATATCTCACTCACTACCAAAACACGTACGTACATTGGGGAAATACTATAAAGTAGGAAAAGCAGTACATTTGAAGGTAGTCTTCTGTGAGAGAGGGGTAACGTGGCCAGTCAAGTGCGCCCAGCGCTGCCTATCTTTGGAGATATAGAAATGGATTTGGAGAAAGGGTTGGGAAAATGGGGAGGGATAGGATGGGAATGGGCTCTGGCACATCTCACTCACTACCGAAACACGTACGTACATTGGGGAAATACTATAAAGAAAAATGCAGTACGTTTTAAGGTACCCTTCTGTGAGAGCGGGGTAACGTAGCCAGTCGAGTGCGCCCAGCGGCTGTGAGAAAGTACCTTGCGATACTTACAGGCTATAGGCATTAGCAGCGAATTATAAGAAAGAAGGCGATCACAATAGTTCAGATACCTGGGTATCGGCGCTGCCTGGGCGCTTCTTATCGCCTCGCGATCCCGCGGTACCCTTCCAAAGCAACGCCCTAAAACAGCAAATAATGGACCTTCCGCCGGTTTATCGGCGGGTGAGCCCTTAGGGTCGTTACGTTACTGCACACACTTTTTGCTCCTGACTAAGAGCCTTCTGCGCTCGCCCTAAACTATACATGTCCGGTGACTCTTGAAAAGCCATTAGGTTCACAACATTCGAAATAAAATTGATCAGCAATGGTCGCGGTTACACGAGACTTTATTTACTCACAGTGTCACCTAATCATCAATAGCGTAATAATATCACTTCTCTGCTCTTAAAGTGTCTATTAATGTCCCAATAGTAACCAGAACTCCGTAAAAAATATAGAATCACACTTGATACAATATAATATGGCTAATCCTGGACATGGTCACTCGTAACACTCCGAAATAAATAATTTCGGAGGTCACCTTGTTATCCCCTCCGTAAATATTCTCCATTCCCGGGAGGTAGAAATGTAATGAACGATCCATGGAAACTTTTCCCGTAATAAGTTTGTTCTTTTACGTCATTATCTACGTCGCTGTTATTTTTATTAGGAGACTTGCGAATTATTTTTAAGCAACGTTTAGAATACATGAGTACCAATAGCAAACAGTCCCTTGGGGTGAAGGATTGTTTGTTGGGCGCACACGAATGGCCGAGTTACCTATCTCTCAGAACACTTCCCTAAAATGTTCTACATTTTCCACTTTATCCTAATCCTCCAATGTATTTAAGTGTTTCGGTAGTGAGTGAGTGTTTCGGTAGATATGTATGTTAGAGTTTATTCCAATCCGATCCTATTCCTCTTCATTTTCCCAACCATTTCTCCAAATTCATTCCTAAATCTCCAAAGAGAGGCAGCATATGAGGGGGCGTGTCAACGTTTGTCATTCTAGATCGATGTTAACATAAAGCCATACTGTATTCCTCAGGCAAAAACACTGTGCAAGAGGAGGGAGGTCCATAGCCCAGCAACGGACGATAAAATGGGTTGCATGGTTAGCGGTGGTCTATTCAATAATTTGATTACTTCGGTTTTTAGACAATTTAGTGTAGGTTTATTGTCCTCTACAATAGAGAGTGCACGCTGCATTCCCACAGCAGCTAGGCGCACTCGTCTGGCCACATTACCGCTCGTTCACAGATGACTACCTTGAAATGTACTGCATTTCCTACTTTATCGTATTTCCCCAATGTACGTACGTGTTTCGGTAATGAGTGTGATATACCAGAGCCCATTCCCATCCCATTCTATCTTATCCCTCCCCATTTCCCAACACCCTTCTCCAAATCCATTCCTTAATCTGCAAATGTCTGCCATTCTGGACTGATCTGTTGGCGTGTATCGCGGGTGTCTATGGGCGACAGTATCCACTCACCATCAGGTGGACCGCATGCTCGTCTGCCGCCTTTTTCTATAAAAGAAAAAGAATAAGAGTACATTTAATAATACCGAGTCTCTTCAGAGAAATTGGTCTCGATATGTAAGTGACTATCTGGACAATTAAAACATGTATTCAAATTTTAAAACTGTATCGTTAGACATATTAATTACTTAACTTATGGTAAATTAGTAATAACACTTGGCAGATTAGCTACACGTGTACCTACTATAGATCAAATATTATGCTGTTCTCAAATTGAATCTCTTGCATTTAAAATTTTCTAATATAGTTTTCTAATTATTCAAGTATACCATTATAAAGTAGTTTCGGAAAGCATACTATAATATATTGTACTATAACATATAATACTGTTATACATAGAACAATATTCCATTCGCTTAAAACTATTAGGTACTTAGTAATAATTTCAACTTGAACGACCAAATGAATGAGAGATTTATTACTTTGAAATTGTGTCAACATACAAGTGCATAACTTATGTACATACATTAGTCCTTTGAGCGTACTTACGGTTATAGTTTGGTTTATGTATGTGTATGTATGTGTCTTCGTTATGGTGATAAATACGAAATGCTCTCGGTTAGTTCTATACTCATATTATATGCGGTCTCGTCATATAAAACTTAAAATCACTCGAGCTCTTTACAAAAGTATCTTATAACATGTGAAATTTATATCTTTACATGTCAAACAAATTATATACATTTATGCCATGTAAAGGTTTAATTTACAAAACGGGTTTATTCTCTCACATGCAAAAATTAAGATATATATACATATATATATATATATAAATATATATATATATAACTTATTTGTTAGCTTACTCTCACTAGTACACCTAACCGTAAGTATCTTTATTTTGATGTATTATTCCGGGATTAAGTGAACACAATTTATTTGCAGAAACTAATAACTAAATAAAGATGACATCATGTCGAATTCAATTAAAGATATATTGGCTAACCAATTTAGTGGGACGTGACTGGATGCCACGCGAAGTTAATGAAGTTACGAAGGTAATAGGTACGCCTCTTAGGGTAATGGATGGACATTTCGCTGCTCGGACAACTTGTGCGACCCTTATGTGAGCACACAAATAGTTTATATGTACACTCAACTAGTCTCTGTAACTTCTGTATATATAACCTATATATGTATATATATTCTGTACCTTAAGTATACATATATTTACTAATACACCTCATTAGTATTCTCGTAAATAATGTTTTGAGATAATCAAAGGTAACGTTTTCGCTATGTGAAACCAGATTTAAACTGGATATTTGATATTGTTACTCACGTTTAAAAAAAATACAAGTAAAAGTCTTTATTCCTTTCATTTCCACTAATAAAAGGTCAACAAAATCCTTTTCAATAGTACACGTTTAAAATGTAAAATTTGTACAAATGTGAAAATCTAAACATATTCATGTAAAGTAAAGAATGGAAGTTTCGTATAGTTAATTATAACGTGTAGGCTTCGGTTAAATGAATCACGTCGAGAAGATAACAAGACTATCTCACTTCAGTAACTCATCAGCATTTTCTACGTAATGAGATCGCACTTTGAAGTCTCAAACACTTGAACGACCACTTATTTTCCATTAACATTTAGATCGTCCTCTTAAAATATTTATAAAAACCTTTTTGATGTGCCTTTCTTACAATTTAATATTCTTAAACGATTCTGATTGGACATAGCCAGAAATTTCCTTTTAGTTCCAAAATTGTTGTTCTCCGAATTTATGTTATTAGGGCTCTATTTAACCGTGGTGAAACGGGAAACCCATAAAAATAAAGCAATTTATTGTTGGTTTATTCATAATAAACATTGGGTCAAGAAGGTTTCAAGAAATACTTTTTTATATTGTTTGCAAAAAGTTTGATTGTTCCTTATTAAAATAAAAAATGACATTTGCCTCGAATGATATTTTGTGACATTTTTTAAAGTTTTAAAACCAAAAATGAAGTCGTTATTTAAGTTAACATTATAATGTTTATTTTATCTAATTTAATTTAATATTGGTACGTACATATATTCCAAAGTACGTTTCCAAGAAGGTGTAAGTTCGAAGTTGAAGGACTTATTGATGTAAAATTTTGTACATTGTATCAACTAATTTCAATATGAAACTGCTGTAGCGAAAAATATAATTATTTTATAAATCAAACGTTACAAGCTTGTAAAGTTTTGTTGTTCTATCTAAAACGTTTGTAGCGTTCATTACTCAGTACAAGGTAGTGTCCGATCGCGACGGGCGCGGCGCACCGCACCATAAAGTTTTAATGAGTGTATTTGTTTAACGTACCATAACTGGGCGGAGAGTCAAGAAATGAACAATAAATTAAGAAAAGAAAAACTGGTAGTTTCCATACCAGTTATTTTCAACTTTTGCGTTATAATTGTGACATGTTGAATGTCCAGTTGGCGCAAATATTTTTTATCAATAAGACTCACCTGATATCCGCTTAATATGGAGCTGGGTAGCAAAATTGTTTCCCATCTGCGAAACATAGCTGTCTTTCTTGCTGGACAGCTGGATACTAAAGCCGTCTGACTCCAAGGATGCTCTCGGAGCTCTGGCGGCTTGGACAGCCTTATTCTGGGATAGTGGTGTTGGGGCAACCTTCGCTAGAGCTGCTTCCTGGGAGCCGGTGCTGTCTCGACGGCGATTTTTGTGATCTAGAAGCATGCTCGGCGTGCACCCCATTTTTTGGCACTACACTTTGGCACTCGCACTTACACTTGGTGGCATCATTATAGCCTGCAACAAAAGATATTATTTTTAATTCTGTTGTAACTTTATAGAAACCTCATTAGATCTGAGATTTTTGTTTATACACGAAATTTATCACTACTCTTATATATTCTATTCTCGACTCCCACTCGTGAAGTCCTCAATTCAAATCCTCGGCCATTCTCTGCGGTGAATGAAAACATCGTGAAGAAACCACACCGCTCGTGCTTAAGAATCTAAAAATCTTGTAAACTTCGCACTGTACCCGGTGTTAGATTATGGTTCGAAACTCACTAATGATTTACGTTATACGCTGGTATTGAATCAAATCGAATAAATTTTTTAACTCACGTATTTCGATATTTTACTTTCGAACGATATCACATCAACTTGGATATGGGTTACGATTATTAATAAAGTAATATCATCATAAACCTTTGCCTACTACTGGAACAAGCCTCATCATCTCTTTCATACCATTTGTCTTGTTTACGGAAAACGGAATGATCCCCGAGGATGAAATGAAACGACTAGAAATCAGTGACACCGTGGACTTTTTGTAATATTTTGGATTTGACAACATAGCCTTACTAGCACAGAAAACAAAGCTATGTTGGTACCCACTACAGCGACATCTAGTATGACATAATCTATAGAAAAACAAAAGTTAAAATTAACATTATACATGTTGTGTTAGTCGCATTTATAATAAATAATGTAGCACTCATTGTTCTATAAACTATTCCATAATTACACCGTGATAATTATAACGCAGGTGTAAGTACGAAGTGTAATGACTAAATTTGTCCAGTATAATAGAATGTTTATTACTTCAAAGATGAACTCAATGTAATGTGCAGGTATTCAGAAATTGGTTTCGTGAGATCGAAACACACAAGGCGGAAAATTGAGACTACAGAACTCTGAAGGATTATATATTTACTATATCACGTTGACTTCTTTTTGAGGTTTGTTTTTGTTTTCTATTTTTAATGAGCTGGTTTCCAAGAAACGTCTGTTCTGTTTACTGTAAGTTGGAAAGTTTTCGGGAGAGGGCTGGTCTCCCCTCACCCCCTTCCCCCCAGCATTCGTATTTGCCGTGTAATATCTTTAAAAATAATATTTAAATGCATATCACACTCCAAGGACAACTATAACATATGTAGAACCACTCAACACAATAAGTATTGTATTAATCCTCCGATATCAATCGATATTCCAATCAAAATTTATTACTTGTAAATACTACCTGATTAGTTATGTTACGTCATATTCATGGTCTTGTACTTATACTATTTCTCTACCTCTTCAAAGTGAATATGTATAATCTTACAATTTATAACTTTGTACCAGGACGATACATTGGCCGTTTGGTGTCGGAACCCGCTACCACAAACCCTGAGGTACTACATCACCACTAAAAGGTTAAGCTCGCGAACCATATTGTCCAGCGTGCCGTTTTAAGGACATAGATCCCTCAGGCACAAGACAATGTGCACGAGGGGACCCATGTCCAGTAAGGGCTAATTACGGTTAGAGTACTTACAGTACCAGGCCTTACCAGTATCAGTACGACACTGTCATGTCGATGCGGTTAAAAAGCGCGCAAAGGAGTTGGAAATATCACTGTACCCAGGGGTACGCCCTGTCAGGATCAGGATCAGGTGTCCATGGGCGGCGGTAACACTTACCATCACGTGGGACCGCTTGATCGTCCGCGCTCTTCTTTATAAAAAAAAAAGGTTGGAGAGCAAAGCAAATAATTTTCCTATAATTTAAATAGAGAAAGCGTAGTTCAGAAAGTTTGTTACTTATTCTACCCTATGCCAGGTATCATCATTCATAGATTATCACTTATAGATTATTTCTATAGTCGAAATGTCATCAGATGACCGGACATGCTGTTCTTTATTATTAAATATCTCGAGGACTAATAAACTGATATATCATATGAATGCTATTTTAATTTTCAATAGAAGTATTTTCGTGACCAAATTAGATACCTAGTATAGTCTAGAAGTCTACGAGAGCGACATGCGGCTTTTTCAACCCCGGTGTCGGTATATCACCCGTGAGTCCGACCAAAATCGTTATTTGACGACTTTTTGCATTGCTATTCATAGGAAGGCAGTGTAGTAACCAGCTGATATAATTTCTATAGTCGTATATTTTTTTCAAAAAATCGACATTATCATTCAAAGCGCGGAAACTTGAACGGTTTGCGCGTTGTTTCATATATAGCTTCGGATGAAAATGTGGACCGGCCCTAAGTACGAAAAGTTTTCTAATAAAGATCTTTCCTCTATAAAGTCTGGGTTGCTTTGTATCGTCGGTAAAAGTTTACGAGTGTCCCGGCAATAATTTACAGCTTAGGATACTATAAAGTTTTATGGGTACAGAAGGATACGTAGGTAAATCTTTTTAATTAGATATTTGTATGTTTATTTAGGTCCGTAGTGGTGAGAGGCAACTATTGCCCTTGTTGGTGGGAGTTACTAATTAGGAACACGTGTAGGGTACGTGTTCCTCGGATAGTGTTAAATAGGCAACAGGACGCCGAATATTGGGCGACAATTAGTCAATTAAACTTAGAGCTTGCTAGGATGACCGCCACAAATAAATTGCCAGGTTGAAAGAAATCCAAAACGAGTGGACTCGCCAACAGACAATGCTTAACGCAGCGTTTTAAAATAGTATAATAATAATAATAATAATAATAATAATGAAATCATCCCAGTTATTTTGTCCGCAAACGGGTTAATCCCCACCATTGCCGAGATCAACCTGAGGGGGTTGCGCTTCCGTGTGGCTAGCTTTCAGCGAAGATGCAGAAGGCGGTGCTGCTCGATACCGCGCGAATCGTTCGCCGATTTCTCTGCCTGAGGTCCGGAACCCTGGTCGACTGTGCTTCCGCCGGGGGTTATACCATCTCTCCCTCATTATGGACAAGATAAGAGACATTCCTCACCCAGGGAGAGACAAGATGCTTTAGCATAGCACCACCCCATCCCTTCCCGCGCGTGTCGTAAAATTAGAATAACAAAAGTCGCTACCATAAGCGCACTACATGACCTCTAAAAGACCACTCTTTCAAAGGTATTTTAGAAAGAGACCTATTGTGCCGGTCTAAAAGCAAACTCTAGACATGTAATGTATCTCATTCTCTACTTCGTATTCCATTCACCGCCTCCTGTCCATTATACAATAGGATGAAAGAACCTTTTTATTCCATTTATCTATTTACTCCCAACCCATACACCAAGTAATAATACGATTTGTAATGAAATGAGAAAACCTCCTCATCCCGTTATATTTCCTATTCCCAACCTAACTCACTCTTCAAATCCAATCTCAATCAAATTAATCCCCTTTTCAATCAAATTCGGGTGGGGGAGGGTGCATGCTGCACTGTAGGCGTGGAATCCTACATCTATATAAATAAAAATGTAACATTCGTTTGTTCAAAATTTTAAATCTCCGAAAGTTCTTCACCGATTGCTTTGAAATTTTAACACAACGTTGCATTCGAATACGCGCGTATTTTCATATACCTATCACAGGGTAAAAACATGCTTTTTACCCAAAAACAGGTAAAAACAGGGTACGCGCCATCTGTTGAGCAGCCACAGCAACGCGTGTAAAATATCAAATTTTATGTTGTTAGAATCCAAGGGACATTGTATCCCAACAATCTAGTGTTATGTTAACGAGCATGGGTGTTAAGTAAATTTGCTCATTTTGGACTACTAATGAAACACTTGGTTTATTTAACGTTACTGCATATTCTTATTTAGGCTATGAACACAAATACGAAGACTTGCTTTACCCCATAACTAAACTTTCCTTAAGTTCAGTAAACTTTCATTAGATTGCATAAAACATGACCTACCCCGCTCTGTGATTTGTTTCATTACCATACAACCTTATTCAAAACGGTCCTTGAGTTCTAGCGACGTCGCTTCAAATCCACATTAATGTAATCAAAATTCTACGAAGTATACTAACGAGACAAATTCAAACATGACTCGTTTCTTGGAGTTCAGCTAGGTTCAGTTCAAATCAGCAAGGTCTCACCCAGGAGTGAAGTAGATATTGTTTCTGTTTTTTGATGTAAATTCGGTATAAGTAGTGAATACATTGCAATATAAGGTTATTGTTTTATAGAAAAAAGGCGGCAGACTTTTGTGATAATCAAATAAAAGCATATTTAACAAGGATAACCTAACCTAAAGCATATTGAAGAAATAATAGTGTTCTTCCAAGGAATCCAATTCTTCTGTCTTGAGTAAACCTACTATCACTTTACTATGTGACTCACTCGCTATCTTACTTAGACAGACTAAACTGGATATTGACGAGATGTGTTTTGTATTTTAAATTGTTAATTACGAAGAAATAACAATTCCGTATTTGTTAAAAACTACAAACAAATCAAACGTTTCCGCATTTCTCGATATTGTTGAAGCAGAGTAAAACAAAATTGTCAGTATAGGTTATCTAGTCCGTGTTATAAACAAAATGCAATAAAAAAACTTAGACCGAATCACGGGCTGATTTGTTTCAAAAACCATAATAAACTGTCAAAATAGTACACTTGTATACTGTTGAGTTGATGTGTTTAGTCTACTTGCAAGAATGAATTTTCACGTCTGGCGTCTGAAACAATCACTATTTTTCAACACCTAAATAATACTGAGACGAGAATTTCAAGCAAAGCGTAGTCACGAGGGAGCTACTGCCCACTTTAGTTAAGCAATTTTCTTAAACCATACCATCAGTCTGTGTCTATCCACTGCTGGATATAGGCCTCGCCCAAAGACCGTCACCACATACGGTCATCTGCTCTTCTCGTCCACCCAATACTAGCGACTTTCTTCAAGTCATAAGTCCACCTGGCCGAAAGATGTCCCAGGTTACGTTTCCCGATACGTGGTTTAAATTCAAAGACTCGTCTCCTTTATCGATTTGTCTGTCCTGCGGTATAATTGACTTGCCCACCCATGTAAGTTGTAAGCTTACATGGGTAAGCTAATTTCCTATAAGACATTGCCATATTGACTTCATTACAAGTACGCAAAGGAGCTGGGAATATTCTGACGACTCAAACATTTCATTCGGACCGTAAATAGTGGTTTTTGATTCACTGTTTTGAACTTTGATTGAAGTCGGATTTTGTTTAAAGAGCAAGTCGCGTGTATTAGATTGCTGCCGAGCGGCGCCGTGTACTGAGGCGGTAGTCTAATGCTTTTGCAATCTTATCTTTCAGTAATTATCACAAGTATACTGAGAAACACATCTTACCGAGGCAATCTCGATAATCTTTCGCGAAAGAAATAAACTCGTGAAAATCATCTCTTAAGTAATCTCGCACAGAAGCGTCTAACGTATGCAAAATGAAGTCGTTAATAAAATTAATCGACACAATTTGTTTCCAGGCTCTTGTTTCACACAGAAGTGTGTAAATCCAATATAAAAGTTGAAATAAGAAAATTTTCACATAAAAATCCGGAAACGCGGTTAGCAAGGAACAAAATCAATTTACTTTTGATTTCCTTCACGGTTAAGAGATGTGGAATAACAAAGTCAAAACGTGTGTTTAAAGAATCTTTTGATTTAATATTAATGGCTACATTTGTATTATCAAAGAAAGTCAGTATGTCTGTGCTTCATGATGAACTTATCTCGCGAGTCATTTTGATATTATAAGATTGCCCTGCAAGATATCAGATCAGACTCGCGTCGTAAATAAATAATTAGGAGTTTTCAGGTCATAATACGGACCTAATGCAAATTGGTAGATACACATCCTACAGATTTTTTAAATTCTCAAGCAGGCTGGTTTCTTCATAATGTTTTACTTTGTAGTGATAATTTTTAGTCGCCAGTAATTTAACGGATTTTAATGTTCAACATTCTAGAGACTATTCTAGAGAACAACTTATTTTGTTGAGTCGAGTTTAAATGTAGATACAGAAAAATGTGTTTTATGATGGAAAGTTTAAAGGCCACCCTGGTTATTGCGTGTTGACGAGTCTACTCTTTTTACGGATTATCACTGAGAAGAGCCGAAGATTGTGTGTGATGGTTAACCCTAAGAACGACCTATACCCAGCAGTGGAGAGACATAGGCTGATGATATTTACATATGTGGTGTGTTATAGAAAAACACGACAGCACAACACCACTGGGTGTTTCAGGGTGGCATAAAGAAAAGGAAATGTATACCCCGAAAGAGTTGGAATTGGACTATCGCTAGTGATGATGTTCGAGAAACAGAGCAGAGGAATTAAATAGCCTATATTGTGTCTTACAGTTGGGCAAAGGTCTCTCAATTCTCTTCCAAGCCCTTCAGTCTGCATCGTGGTCGTCTCACCTTCCCCTAGGTCTGCCTCGGCATCTGGATCCGTCCAGTGGGTTTAAATATTATTAGGTATATTTAAAACCGGGAAGTGGATTGACAATTTAAAGAAAATATCACCAGCTAGACAATGATGATCTTGATGAGAATAATAGAAGATTGTGGTTGGTAGCGGGCCTTTGGCTTTAGTAAAGGCCTATATCGGCCCAAGGAGAGACATGATATTGTATGGTTGTTGGCAACGTCAAGATTTGGTTTATTATGTTCGCAACACATTTCTTTACAGATCGGTCCTTCCAGTAACGGCCTCTATATTTGAAAATGTAACATTAAACAGATTTTACGCCTACAGAGGTTTTATTTCTATTTATCTAATAATCTTTGCTATTTCAATATAGTAGGCACTAGGTAAGATAATTAAGTGTCTGAAAGATGTTTATACGTTCACGAATAGTATTCAATATAGATCATAGCAAAATTTACTCACTATGGTTCCTTTCAATGGAGACGTTTAACCCTATTTCGCCCCCCTTCAAATGTCTTCACAACGAACGATGGTAGGTCTTGCTCACGTCATCGAACCAACTTGTCGGAGGTCGACCAACGCCATTATGGCTGTACGCGGTCTCCACACCAGGACCCTTGTGACATTGAAGTCAATTAAATCAGTAAGAGCAGAATGCATGGCTTCAGTCTTAAGGAACTAATCAATTGCACTCCTTGTTCTACTAAATCTATGCCTATATTTTTTCACTTATTAAAGGTTAATCTTAAGAAATAATATAATACTTATTTTATAGAGACGTTTAGGTTTGTGACTCATCTCAATTTATTTATTGCACAAAGTGACAAAAGGCGGACTCAATGCTTAGATTAGAGGCATCATCTCCCTGTCAACCTTTGGATAAAAACTATAGTCAATAGTGACGCATATCAATTAAATAAATTAACATATGCATACATATAAATATATACCATACAAACATACTTAACTATAATATACGATTTACTGTGTTATCATTATTTACATGCAACAGTGTTAATCATAATATAGTATGTCACTCTACTTAAAGGCGACAGCATAAAAGTATACACAGTCAAAAACCGAAAATTAAAATTGAGTATACAAATAAAAAGAAATTAATAAGAAAGGTTTATAGAGCTTGCTAGAATACATCGAATAATTTTATTTAGACAATTAGCAAAGAGGTGAACTTCCCCGCTTAGTAAATTACCTTGTCTCCATTAGGCGATTTATTGTTCTTCGCTTTCTACATACCAACACAGATTTTTATTAATAAATAAAATTACCAATAAAAAGGGTCCAGCGCTCGAGAACACACTATGTATAGTTCGTATAAGTCATCTACCGTAGTCAGTGAAGATGAGTAAAATCGTGTAATTTAGCATGGATAAGGTTCCGGAATAGCGTATGGGCTATAAATTGTGAGGGTGCGAGGGCGAGGTAACACGTAAATTTGTCGACTCTATTCGGGGTGACAGCACTTCGAAGGGGGAGAAGGGCAGACAAGTCATGGGATTTGTGTCGCAACTTAATTAATTTAGTAAATATACATACAGAATTGGATACATACCCACATATTATTTATTTATTCATACTTTTTACACTATTTTTAACCTTATCAGTAAGAGCCAGAGTACATTGTAAAGCATTGCCCAACTGAGGGTTCACTCAATTACAAACTTTTCTGCGTCCGTAAACGAGTTATTGCAATGATTTCAAAGTTAATTTTCGTAGCTCTAACTGAATGAATCGGTTTGTTCTACAACTTTATATTTGCGGTTGGCGCTACCTTACCGCTTATTGAATAAGTTGACTGAATTTGCATTTGTGCGAACGCTCGATTGGTCGATACTTTAGACAAAATTATTTGTCGGTCAAATATCGTCCGATAGTTTATATCTGATTAGGGCCTCCCACAATCAGGTCGGGAATGATCAGCTTTAGGTATGACGACGGAGCAGCCACACACGAAGAAGTGTAGGTATACGATTTTATTTTGGCCCATTAGCCAAGCGATTATTTTTTAAATGAGAATCGGAACATTCTTTGATTATTTTATCGGCCGACTGTTTTGTCTGTAAATATGCATCCTCCTTATTATCCTCATGCGATGTGTCATGCCTCATATTATCCTCCTTATTGGTATGTGTGCTGCGAATTGCCCATAGCAATTCGTAGGTACTCAATATGGGACTCTGTTTGTGATTTCATATTAAGTTTGAATCGCGACTAAACTAGTGAGTCTTCTTCTTTTGTGGGTTGATGGCAGTATCAGTTGTCGACTTAAGTGTGACAATTATTGTGCCAACGTCAAGTGAAAATGAATTTCCAATTAGCGTTTTCTCCGTTGAATTTTTTTTTTTTTATAGACTAGAGGGCGGATGAGCAAGCGGTCCCACGTGATGGTAAATGTTACCGCCGCCCATGGACACCTGCAACACCAGGGGGTATGCGGGCGCGCCGCCGACAAATTAATGCTGATTCATTAAAGTATATTAGCAGTCGCTCAGTAAAGTGACAGTAGGTTTACTGAGGACGAGTTGGACTCCTTGGAATCACACGAAAAACGCAGACTTTTATTTTATTATCAGAAACATTAGGCACTTTGAAGTTTAACTATCACTATTAAACCACAAAACCCACAATACTAGTAGACGAATCGTTGGTCTCTTGTACACATATAAACACCAACGTTGTTCTGTTTGACGTTGACATACGAAAGAAAAGTTCGTTGGCGACCGATATGACACGATACACGGAAACAAGCGTTTTATATGAATTTTCCTATATCTGACATTTTGAGTTGTGACAGAAGTTCTGAAAATATGAAAGTTAACAAGCTTATAAGGAGGTAAGTAGGTATGGTATACCTATTAAGACAAACGTCAAAGTCCGACGGAAGCGGGTGTGATGATTCATTAAAATGATTAAGTAAAAAGAAAGGCTTAATTTTGCTTAGAGGCACAATCAATTTTCTGTAATACGAATCCATATTGGGCTATATTGAAATGGTAATTACATATTATATTATACCTAACATAAAATTCATAACATAAAGTTAAAAACATATATAGGTATAAACTATCTTTTGCTCACGGCTTCGCCCGCTGATTATATGATTTAGATAATAGACAATACTTTATTTCGGACAACACAACACACAATAATGTGTAACATTTTGTTTTATGGACGAAGGCGGCAGACTAGCATACAGTCCACCTGATGGTAAGTGGATACTGTCGCCCATAGACATCCGCGATACATGCCAACATTAGTCCAAAATGACAAACGTTGGCACGCCCCCGGATGCGCCGCCTATCTTTGGAGATATAGGAATGGATTTGGAGAAAAGGTTAGGAAAATGGGGAGGGATAGGATGGGAATGGGCTCTGGCACATCTCACTCACTACCGAAACACGTACGTACATTAGGGAAATAAGATAAAGTGGGAAATGCAGTACATTTCAAGGTAGTCTTCTGTGAGAGAGGGGTAATGTGGCCAGTCAAGCGCGCCCGGCAGCTGTTGGATTTCAGCGTGCACTCTCCCCTCAAAAATTCAAAAATAAAAAGAAAACAACATTGAAATATACACAGAATAAGTGCCACAGCAGGAAGTATAATCGTACCGATGTGTATTGCGATGCCGGAAATTGAGAAGATAAACCGATACAAATAAATAATAAAGAGAAAATAAATGTACCTAAGTGTAAATGTAATTATTTTTATCATTTGTGTGTACAATAAGGTATATAAATAAATGGTTGTTAGTAGTTCGGCCATAGCGTAAATTCATACTTTTACTAAAATTTACCTACAAAATCACTGTATGTTTTCTTTTCATTTTGATAAAAAAATATTTAAAAAATCCGAATCAAACGTCCTTCGGAAATATAACAAGAGTTACAACTGTTGAGAGTATTTTTAACCGTGAAATTCAAACATGCATTGTAGTTGACAAACGAATATAATGTATATAGACAGTCTTCATCTTTTACTTCTTTTTTTATGACAACACAAAACAACAGAGAAGTCAACCTTCTTTAACAACAACCGCAAAGATATCTTATTCAAAGTTATCGATCGATCTAATAAATTTTCTTTATTCATCCCCACTAATTTAAGTTTAATAAATCCCCCCTTTTCCCGGACAGTATCGAATAAGTATGTACATTTATCTCTGTAAAAATATTCATCAGTTAGCATATTTTTGTACCACACTCTCATAGCTACTAACTCTGGTTCTATTCATACGCAAATGCAATTATAATATTCCAATAACACATTGAAGCTCTTTGTAAAATACAATAGATAATTTTGTATCTACATTTGTAGAGAACAATGGATTGAAAATTTATTTTAGAGTAAAATAGTTTTTGTGAAAACTAGTAATAATAAAACGCTATTATTTTAAAAAGAAGTGTATTCAACTTAATTTTTTAACATCTGTAAAAGCATCGACATGATGGACTTCACGGATGAAAATCCATCCAGTAGTTTTGAGTAATTCTATAACTCAACTTACTTGTGTCATATGAAGATGACACATACACCAGTTATCCTTCTGGATACTTAGCTAAGCATTAGTGAAAACCCTATCAAAATCAGTGCAATGGTTTTACGTGATGCTCAAACAGACATACAAAAATTTTAAAAACTACTGTTTTATGTTCGATAGCTTCTAAAGGGACCTCTTTATTATTATTTTTTTCAAAGTAAGTCACTGTACAGACTCAACCCTTTTACTGTTTTATTATATGTATAGATTATAACGTCGCGTCGATTAGAAATAAAAGGCTTTTATTGTACGCGTCAAAGATTCCATTTATAAAATAAAAACATACATATTGTAGTTGTGTTTATCAACTGACATTTTGATTTAATCAGAATGTCAGTTACTCACTACGTTTATCATAAATATAACAATGTATTTGTACCCTACATTATTATTGACAATAAAGATGTGAATATGAAATTTGCATAACCCGACAACAATAACAGGTGTAAAGCAAAAACCTTAAATATTGAAGATAGTAAATTTTACACAGAGTAAAGTTTATTTTATTTTTAAAAATAAGAAAAGCTACATCCATAGATTATTATAACAAATATAATTTTCTCGCATTTGATTATCACAAACATTACGCACACACATGACACTTTGAACTTTAATAAACTATCCCTATTAAACCACAAAATCCACAATACATAGCCAAACAAAGAGTCAACCGCACCTCTCGAGCTCCCCCCAAAGAATCTTTCTCCCAAGTTAATATTACCTTCTTTCGCTCCAGAGCCTGTTTATTTGTGCCATATATCGACTGCGCCATATCAAAACCTAGTATGTGATTAAAAGTAAATTTTACAGGAGAACACAAAACATGAATCAGGATTGCCGATAAGTATGATGGTTAGATTGAACATATAATTATTTACTTTTAGACAGAATACAAACGTGTGAACACATGAGGGTATAAATATTATTAATATCTTCTTAAATGCATGTTTTATGCCCCTTACTGACTTTGATAATATTCATCACTTGGTTTATAGTATGTACTTTGTAATGTTTATTATCAAAACCTAGTATTTTTTTTTTATAGAGAAGTGGGCGGACGAGCAAGCGATCTCACGTGATGGTAAGTGTTACCGCCGCCCATGGACACCTGCAACACCAGGGGGTATGCGGGCGCGCCGCCGACCTTGCAAAATCCTATTCACAGCTTTCTTGAAGAACCCCATGTCGTAGTTTAATGGGAAGACCTCTTGAGGCAGTAGGCTCTTGTTTATGGGTACTTAGTAGGTTTTTGATTTAGTGCTGGCGCATGTACTCGTACTACTCAAGCAAGGACCAACTACCCAATCAAATACTATTCAATTTGTAACAAATACTATTAAACATAAAGTAATAAATAGTAATTGTTTTATAAATAAAATTATAGACATTATATACAACGAATATTACATTCATATATTTAAATAATTTTAAAATATGTAATCACAATTTACTTACATATGTATTCAATTTCAATTTTAAATTTCATATATGTAATATTAATATGCGTCCCGTACCTGATGCAAATAATAAATAAATAAAAAATATTTATTCAGAAAATAATTAGGTAACGGTAAAGCTGATATACTGGTATACCGTCTTTGCAGACGGTATAATATCAGAGCTTCTGAAAGCCAGAGGAGCTCCTGTCCTTACAAGAGATACAATACCTCTTTAATGGCGTCTTACGCGGTGACATAACTCCGGAGGTGTAGAGTAGGAGTGTGGTAGTCTTGTCTTCAAGACAGGACACAAGGCTTTATTGAAGAACTATACACCTATTTCTTTCCTGAGCCCCGTATATAAGCTGTTCTCGAGGTTAATTACGAACAATTGCGATCAGAAGTTAGAATGTCTTCATTTAGCGGATCCTGCCCGTTATGTATGACATATGGTGCTGAAACGTGGCCTCTCTCTAAGCTATCGAGAGAGCTATGATCGGAGTTCCAATGCAGGATAGGATTCGAAACGAAGACATTCGCCGATTTCAATTTTTATTTTGTACTCAGTAATTATAATCCGTATATGTTAAAAAGCATTGGAGAAAGAATGCAACCCTGACGTACGCCTTTGCTTGTAGCAAACACATCCGAACAGTCGGTGTCAATCTTCACAAAGGATCGGTTGCTGCAGTAGAGGTTACGGATAAGACCGATAAGATGTTTTGGCACTCCCATTTCCTCCAAAACCGACCATAGTCTGCTCCATACTACGCAATCAAAAGCAACGAAAGTAGTCAACGAAACAGAGAGCAACAGGGTTGTTGAACTCACGACTCTTTTCTATAATCTGGCGGATATTTAGGATCTGTTCTCGTGTGCCCTTTCCTTTTACAAATCCTGCCTGTTCTTCAGGAATCTGCCGATCTAGATAGGCTTTTAATCGCTTATTGATTATATGCAGAAGAATCTTGCTAGCATGCGATATGAGGGCTATTGTTCTGTAGTTTCCGCAATCAGTAGTCGAGCCCTTCTTGTGCAGCGGTATAAAGACGGATTCGGTCCAATCCTGGGGCCACTGTCCCGTCTTCCAGATGGAATTGCAGATGTTCGTTATTATTTTAGTACCTGCTGAACCTAGGCTTTTAATGAGCTCAGCTGGGATAGCATCCTTCCCTGGAGACTTGCCTAGTTTTAGCGACGATGTTGCCGATACCACCTCCGAAGGCAAAACGTCTGGCTCCAGGTCTTCCATGTCCCAACTATGTGGTCCTCCATCTGCTGATTCATTCTCATATAGCGCAGCGCAGTATTGCTTCCAGCGCTCCAGTACTTGTTTGGTTTCGGTAATTAAAACCCCACATTCATTTTTAATTGCGGATGTCTTGATAGTACGAGTTCTCGTTAGGACTTTTACTTTTTGGAAGAGATCTTTTGTTTCATTCTTAACGGAATGTCTTTCCAACTCATCGCAGATTTCATTAATCTGATTAGTCCTGTCCTTCCGACAACGTCGTTGTACATCCGCGCTCAATTCGGCATATCGGTGGTGATCTTCTTGTGTAACAAGACCATTCTCCTTTAATTTCCGTCTCTCCAGAATAACAGCTGCCGTGTCTAGTGTTATAAAATCCTTCATGGTCCCTTTTGGTAGTGTGTTTTCCTTGGCAGTTTCTACAATTGCTTCTTTTAAACGGTTCCATGATAGATTCGGATCGTGAACGCCGTCTTGTGGGAGGTCTTGGATTTTACTTACTATAGCTTGTTTGAAACCAATGGTGTTTACTCGTCGCAGATCAGGTGTTCGAGTCGGTTTGAGCAGTGTCTTAAAACGTAGCCTTAGAGTGGTGACAAGAAGTTGATGGTCACTTCCACAATCTGCTCCAGGTACAGTGAGCGTGTTCATAATGGACGACCTCCATCGTTTTTGAACCATTATATATTCGATCTGGTTTCTGCATCTGTCTCCGGGTGATATCCATGTGTACAGTCGGCGTACATGATGTTTAAAGCATGTGTTCGTAATGACGAGGTCCTGCTCACTACAGAACTGCAGCAAACGTTTTCCTCTTTCGTTCCTTTCGCCAATTCCGAATTTTCCCACCAGATGTCTTAGATGGGAGTCACCCTCTGTTTTTCCGACTTTGGCATTAAGGTCTCCCATTAGTAGAGTCACCTCTCTTCGCGGTAGTTCTTTTAAGGTCTGAGACAGTGTGCTGTAAAACAAGTCAATTTCCTCCTCGCTAGATTGAGATATTGGAGCGTACACCTGAACGATATTTAAACTACATGGGGATGTGTTCAGCTTGATAGTGATTATACGGTCACTTATTGGTTTGTATCCAATCACACACCCATCCAGCTTTTGTGGAACAATGAAGGCAACACCTCTACTACTTTCTTCTTCAGGTCCTGAGGAGTATATTTTATTACCGTTATCGGAAATAAAATGGCCTGATTTTCTCCATTTCGTTTCACTTAATCCAAGCAGTTGTATTCCTTTTCTTTCCATCTCTTTCTCTATGATGTTAAGTTTACAGTCTTGATTAAGGCCACGGACATTCCATGTTCCAATACGCTGAGGGTGTCTCGCCCGGATCTTCTCAATGCATTGTGCACCAGGTGCATAATTTCCACGTGGTGCCTGGTAAGCCACACCCACGTGGCCGGTAGCATATTTCACATCACCTCTCCCGGAAAAGTGGCGCCGGGCGTTAGCCGGATCGTCCGACAAAATCAGTACTGAGTTGCAATCCACCATTTCTCTCTTGGGAAAATAGTGCAGTGGTTTCCCGTTGCCTTCTGCACCAGTCCTTTTATCCGCAAAGCAATATATAATCCGCAAAGCTTTGGACAATTGGGATGGAGGTTTCCCCTTAGGTGGAAAACGGATATGCAACCTAAGGTATGCAGACGATACTGTTATTGTTGCTACTTCGCTGGAAGACATGCAGGAACTTTTGCGAAGACTGGAAGCAGAGAGTTTGGAGTTGGGCTTGACTATAAACAAAAGCAAGACCAAGCTCGTGATAGTTGACCGTGCTGAAAAACTCGCAGAGTCCTGCACTATTCCATCTATAGAGGTTGTGGAGGAATATACCTATCTAGGCTCACGAATATGCAGTAATGGGAGCTGTGTTCCAGAAGTTAGGAGACGCATTGCAACGGCGAAAAGCGCCATGGCACGTCTAAATGGAATATGGAGGAATCGGGGTATAAGCAACACCACCAAGAGTCGTCTGGTCCGTGCTTTAATTTTTCCAATATTCATGTACGGAGTGGAGACATGGACCATAAAGGCGAGAGAAAGGCAAAGGATAGACGCGTTCGAGATGTGGTGCTGGAGGCGCATGTTAAGGATTCCTTGGACAGCCAAGCGCACAAACGCGTCTATCCTGTCACAGCTAGGGGTAAAAACGCGACTATCCTCCATATGTTACCAACGCCTGCTCTCTTACTTCGGTCACATAATACGACGGGGGAATGACAGCTTAGAAAAGCTTATAGTGACGGGCAACACTGAGGGCAAAAGATCGAGAGGCCGCTCACCAACCAGATGGTCAGACCAGCTGAGGGACTCCAAGTTCAAATTTCACACCATTGCAAGACTGGCCTCCGATAGAACCCAATGGAAGAATTTAATCCGCACAAGGTTGCAGAATCACCAGGACCACGATCTTCAGCAATGAAGGAACGACTGGAGAGAGAGAGAGAGAAATTATAATCCCAAATATTAAAATGTTGCACGTCCCGATAAGAGAATATAAAAGTCTTAATAGCATCCACATATTACTTGCTTCTCTTCCAGCATTTGCTTCACGCCAGTGAACATAAGTGGCCATATCTTGTTTCTCTTTTGGAGCAAATGTAAGATTAAACTCAATCAATGGACTTATGAAAAGCGTTCTCTATATAAGGAATTCCAGGGAAAAGTATAACTTTATGTAAATCTATCAAAAAATATTTGTCATGAGTGGAACTTTTATTTGTTCCATCTGATTTATATCTTTTGATGGATGATTCATCCCTCAGTTTATGAAATTTGTATTCAGTCTGCAGTGACGCTTACCATCACGTGGGACCGCTTGCTCGTCCGCCCACTAGTCTATAAAAAAAAAAAGTTATTCAAGAATTACTCCCATCAGTTTTATATCACAAAGTATCTAAACAAAATACGGAAGATATCATCATCAATCGGTAGAGACAAATATCGAGTTTTATTCATTTCTGAAATACTTATCTTTGGAAGTTGAGCTCTGGATTTAACGTCGCTTTAGTGTACAAATTTGTCTGCATTTATTAAGAAAGGCGACTGGGTATGTAATTCAGTATTGTTATATTTTTTATAGGAATAAGGCCAGTCCACCTGGTGGGAAATGGATACTTTCGCTCATAGACATCCGCGGTACATGGCAACTTTAGTCCAGAATGGCAAACATCGGCACGCCTCAGATGTGCTGCCTACCTTTCGAGATAAAGGAATACATTTGGAGAAAGGATTGGAAAATTAGAGAGGCATAGCACAGAATGAGATGGGAATGGGCTCTGGCATATCTCACTCACTACCAAAATGCGTTCCTTCTTTCAAACAGAAAAAGATTAGGTGTATTGTTTTTTATAGTGTGCTTCCTTTTATTCTTGGAGTTAATAGGGGATTTTCTAGGAGAGTGCTTTATGGGATCGATTTAAGCATTTTTACATTAATAGTGCTAGCAATGCCTTATTTACCTCCGCTTACTATGTTCGCGATGTGTCCATGGCATTTTAAAACCAACCGCATCAACAACCTGGTAAGTCAAATAGACTTACTAGGTTTTTGAATGGTTATGCTGGGTTAATGATTCACTTATCAGGTATTGGGCTATGAAATATGTCGCGTATATTTTTAAGATTTCGTTACCAGTGTGTTTGCAGATTGTGGGGAGTCAGTAATGGAGACACAATTTACGAATAAAACAATTTTCGAAAAATATGTCACTACTAGGTTTTGATATAGCGCAGCCGATATATATAGATGTATTTACCTCCACAAAATGGTACTTACTTACAACTTAAGTGCTTACACTTACAATAGTCTTGCTACAACTTTACTTAAGTACTTACAATAGTCTTGCTAAATCTTTGCCTCGACAGGAAAACAAGGTTTTCATGTAGTAAGGGTAATTAATATGTATAATCATTCCTGTTATGAAATAAAAACGCGTCTAGAAATTGATATGCTATGTACAAGCACACCTAAAACGCAGAACTGTTATGGTCGTATTACCGACGTCATTTACATAATAATTAATGTAAAACACATGCTGTAGAATTACTAAACTAGGAATTCAACTATTCAACAACTACGTTCTATATAGGATTCATTCAGTAATAGAGCAGGAAGTCAAGTTTTCCAACGAACGTCTTTGACTAACACGCTTCAATAAGTTTTTAGTCCAATGCCAAGACTCCTTGACGAATTCCATTGAATTCAGTCCTTAACAGAAAGCGAATTCAGCGACGCTGGATTCGTCTTCAAATTAAGCCAGTTACTCGGGCTTGATTAAATTTAGTAAATACAGGAGACTATACGGTATTCATCTGCGTATCAAAGTCAAATACTCAAATTTAAGACGTATGTGTATGATTGTAAGATTTAATATTTCACGCAAAGTGATTTGACTTATTTATTTAATTATGGCTCCCATTGGGGCAGAAATCGATGAGTTAACACGTTTCCTGTATTCATTTGCACATGAGATGTTGGTCTATTATATGAGCCAACAAAAGAAATGGCATTTCTAATCGTTAAAAATATATTTAATTTTAGGGAATGAAGGTGGCAGACAGTCCATCTTGCGGTAAGTGAGTACTGTCGCCCATAAACATCAGTGTCATCATTAGAATGACAAAAGTTGGCACGTACCCCGGATGCGATGCTTACCAACCTTTTCAGATTTACGAATAAATTTGGAAAAAGGAATGGGTATTCCTTGCCGTGTTTCTTTAATATCTATGACACTGATAATATTGCATATTATATCGTCCCTAATAGATGTCAATAATGAATTTCAATATGAGTATGTCATTTAGAAATACGCACCACGTATCCATGATATGGTTTTAACTGATTTATCGGAGGCACGGTTGGATAATTCTGTATGGAAACAATTCTGGGTCCTGTATATAGTTAAACAAAATAGACATCTATTTGACTCATTACACGTATGTTCTCTGAGGTGAAACAATGATTATTTACAATTTTATTTGAAGTGGGTGTACACAGATTCGTATTTAAGCTCTTACGAATTTGCTACTTGCATTGAGAGAGGTGCTTAGCTTTAGCAGGTGCTTAGCCTCTGGCACCAGGTAACACGCTCATGACCGCTCTCGGATATTGAGATCTAGTGAATAGCCCATTAGTTATACTGCTAATACAGGGGTACGACAACAGCGTCTTGTCTTGTCCCTGTTTTCTCTACCATGGTTACAGACATATACAATGGGCGCGACGTTTTGATTTTTTAGATTGGTTAGTTCTGCTCAAAAATCAATAAAATTTTGCTCCGTTTAAACGTTGTCAAAAGGAGCCCAGTGTGCAAATTGAACAACTATGCCGCAGAGCTTGAAGACACAATACCGCCTATATAACTTGTGAGCTAAATCATTGACATTTGATAACTCGCCCAGCGAACAGTGGAAAATGCTATGATCAATGCTTCTTTTTTCGACAAAGTCCGAAATGAAGAGCTAATGTCAATTTAACTTCAGGAATGTGAAAATTAAAGTAGTACTGACTAGGTCATCTCTCGTAGGACCAACAACCGATGGGGTAAACTAGTCATCGACTAGAGATCACATACCGAAATGTAGCGTGGAACACCCTTAAGCCCACTAAATCGATCTCCAGTAGTGACTGAATGAGAAAAGAAGAAGATCGTGTAGGTCCCCAAGAGGTCTTTCCATTAAACTACGATATGGAGTTCTTCAAGAGAGCTGTGAATAGGATTTTGCAAGGTCGGCGGCGCGCCCGCATACCTGGTGTTGCAGGTGTCCAAGGGCGGCGGTAATACTTACCATCACGTGGGACCGCTTGCTCGTCCGCCCACTAGTCTATAAAAAAAAAATAACCAATAATAATTATAGGTGTAGTATATCCAGAACTGAATAAGGCAACATTATTTTATTATTCATATTCGTAGAGACGTTGTAATTAGAAGTAACTTACGGTGATATCATGAGTTAAGTATCATAAACACTTCTGTACATTATTTTGAGTAGTCACTTTCAAAACAAAATAATTAACCGTTCTTGAAATTATTTTTTCTTGGCTTATCTAATAAACAATAAACAAAAGAGAATAAACAAAACTTGTATTAATTAAAATAATTTACAAATTCAATATAATATTAGGTAGACAATAAGAGGTTGAGAGTACACGCGTGGATGTAATGGTACTAGTGTTAGTCACGTCATTAACATATATAATATATATAATTCATTTATTTCAGACAAGGTCCATATTTCGTTTTTCATTTTTAGTGTTAGTAACAATTTTAACTTATAGACTATGTTAGTACTTATTATTAAGATTTTGTTATTACTAAATATATATACATGTATGTACATGTATACGTGCATATGCACATGCATACACATACACACACACACACACGCATATATATACATATATATATATATACATATATACACACATATTTTACATCAGACATTGGCTGTCGCTGCTCGTCACCTCCTGCAATGCTAGGATGCAACGTGCGATTCCACCCAATGTCTCAACATGCAGCCATCCACCCTCTCCACCTCTCCACATAGTCATCCACCTCATCCACATCATCCACCCTCTCTACATAGTGACGTCATTAACACAGTAACGGATTATCTGACTTTAATTTGTAAGCACTATAACTCTGTTCTTTTTCAAGATATTCTGTTTTTTATTAATCGAATTTCTAGTATCTTCAGCTATTTATGTAATTATTTAAAAAGAGACAATTGGGTTTATTAACCGTGGTACCAGGGATTATACCAGCAGTGGTACACGGTTAGTTTTTCCTACAACCGATCAGATACCAGTGGTACCATTGTTATTTTTTATTAACCCTGGTACCACTGACCGAAAGTCACTACCAAACCCAGCCTTAGTTGTTGAAGCTACATACATTCAGCTACGATAAAAAAAAATCCGCACTAACCACTTTAATACAAGTAGGTAAAATGATATTTTTCTCATTCATAATAAATGTAAAATTGAATAAGAGGCGCTGCTGCTTATCCACTAAGGCGTATGAACATTCCGATAATAAAAAGAAAGAAAGAAAAATAGTTTATTTCCTACATATTTATCTATTTAAACGGGTCTTGATGTGAAAATTTAATGAATTGTGACGCATTTGTTAAACGAACAACTCGGCCGAACATTTTGTTCCTGTCCACTAGAGATTTTAATTAATTAACTTTTATATTTACAATGTAAAGGTTTGCTCATACAAAAGGTCATCGGGCATTGTCGGTAGAAACTAGGTTAGGTTAGTTAATTAAAGAGTGGGAAAATTAATTGTTGTAACTTTATTACCATTCTTGAACGACTTTTTTATTGTGAAAATGAGCAAGTTATTTTCTCGGCCTGTTTAACCAATGAAGTGACAATATTGTGAGTATTGGCCAATCGAGCGTTCTAACAAATACAAACTTCTTCGCAGCTCATTACCAACTTATTTAATAGACGGCTAATTGGTGCCAACCGTAAATACAACGTTGTAAAACAAACCTGGTCTTTCAATGCCAGCAACGACTAGGAACGATAAATACGCTACAACAAGTTTACGAACGCAATACAAGTTTGTAATACACTATATACACGCAATACACTGGGAAGAAGGGTTGGGAAAATGGGAAGGGATAGAATGGAATGGTAATGGACTCTGGCATATCTGACTCACTACCGAAACACGTACGTAAGTAGGAAATGCAGTACATTTCAAGGTATTCGGCATTCAAATTACAATTACATTTTATTGTAATTTGCATTCATTCGATTGCATTGAAGTACATTTCAAAACGTTGGCACGCCCCCGGATGCACTGCCCACCGTTGCAGATTAAGGATTGGGAGAAAGGGTTGGGAAAATGGAGATGGGGTAGAATAGGAGGGGATTTGAATGCGCTCTGGCATATCTTACTGACTATCCAAACATATACGTACATTGTGGGGAAACACGATAAAGTAGGAAATGCAGTACATTCATTATTCATACATTACATTTATATAAAGGGTAGTCTTCTGTGAGAGAGGGGTAACGTGGCCAGTCGAGTGCGCCCAGCGGCTGTGGGTGTGCAGCGTGCACTCTCCCCTTTGTAGTGGAGTCTGGTTGTTAAAAGAATTAATAATTAATCACTTATTACTTATTAATTTTTACGTGGGTATTCGTCAAGAGCAAAAAGAGGACCTTCAACCGCGAACCCCACAAATGTCACCAATGACATTTATCTACTTTTTATTATTTAAATGTTACGTTTCGTAACAATTGCTTTCTAAAGCTGCGTTTCGTTGCAGCTACAATCTTCTACCATCACATGGATTGCCTGCTCGTCTGTCATTTTCTTTCTATAAAAATATATAGTCTCATTGTAGGACTCGGGTCTCTTTCTCCTTACAATCATAAGGGGATTTCGTGCCCCAATTTACAACGCGGGTTAATTGCTAATTTGTGAGTGATACACATGCTACGGACTTTTTAAATATGGGTAAACCCATTGTAACTACCAGCACATTATACTGCTGGCCCCGAGAGATGACGTAAGGATATTTTCATATTATGTTCATATTATGATACCGTTCCAGGAAGTTATGTCAGGTTGTGAATGACGCGTAGGGGACATTTTCTCCATATTTCCCCTATGTACCCTAATTTTCGCATCCCTCTCTTATCACATCTCGAAGGAATAGAATTTTCTTCTTTACGCTTATAAAATTGAATGCAAATTTCCGAAATGAAAATGTGTAACGAAACGGTACTAACAGATTCCCCTCTGTTGTTAGTACCACAGATATGTTTTAAATTTTTTATCAGTCTACACATACATGGCTTAGATTTCGTTCTGTGTCTATATCATTCGCTACCATCACATCATATAGTCATTATCATCATGTGATAGTTAAATGGATATAAATATTTGCACTCTACACGTACGAAGTAATGTACAGAATCTAGTGTATTAATAACATGCATGAATAAATCTAAAACAGAAAAATACGCTACCTTTGAAAGCTTGTGTTTAATTCTAATGACGGCAACTTTTACTAAACTTTAATCCAAATTACTTGTCAGACGACGTAATTAGTTGGAGAGTTTACAAAATTGGAATAAGCTGAGAATTAAATATTTACAAGACACTTTTTTGGATTCATCTAAGGATTACAAAATGGTTTCACTTATTTAGAGAGACTTTTTAAAATTTTCACAGGTTTGTTCTTTTTTAAGAGGTCTAGACTAAATGTCATTCACCTATGTCTGAAAGACAATGGGTTTATTCATGTGTCCTTTAAATAAATTTCTGTCACAAACTCATTCTTACTTAATTAAGGCAAAATTGAAATAAATGAGAATCTCGCCAACCGCTTTGTCTTCGACGGTTTGGTACCGTTGTCCCCGCTGATAATCCCTGTGCTGGTGGGGACAATGGAAATTGTGAACAAAAGTTTTATATTCGAATGACCGTTGCCCCACTGTAGTTGCGACGGAATACCTACTGCAAGGCCACAATAAAAGAATGAGTACGAGTATAAAAAAATGTCTGATGTTATTTTCTAAAATTACACCTAGTTCAAATTAATTGCTTTTTATTCTGACCTTACTTCTGACCAAAATTCAAACAAAACTACAAAAAAATCCTTTGTCGGCACTGACATCAGTAGGAACAATGATAATAATTATGTCTATAATTTCCGTTGTCCCCATTAGTGGGGACAATGATACCAAACCGTCTTCGACGATCCACCGCGCGGACCCACCGGTGGGCCTCCGAAGATAAACTTGTCTCCAAAGACTCGCTAGTGTGTTTCCGAAACCAGCCGAAACCCCATCGCTTGCCGTTGGGATATTTTTGTATGTAGATAATCGTACGTGAATCGTAGCTGTACACCCTCGTACAATTAAATTGTAAGTTATTGACAATTTAAATACGTAATAACTACTATAGACGTTAAAACAAACACACGATATCGACAACCCAGTCGGACATTCCCCGGACGGATGGTTTTAAACTAGGACAAATCCGAGGAATACCCGGACTTTAACCGTAGAGTTCTAACCGTAGAGTATCTACGGCAGGGGTGCTCAAACTTGAACTGCTGACGATCTATCTCAATATTGTTAGACTACAATCGATCGACTCTCAAGTCGATCGCGATCGACCGTTTGAGCACCCCTGATCTACGGTATTTGGTTTTGCGCAAGCAGGATTCCTGTAACTTACATGAGTTACTTTGTTGCTTCTAATAAAGTTAATTCTCAACACGCATGGTCTTTATTAATATACAAATATGTACAACTACCTGGAATAATTTAACTTGGTACACACCACACAGCAAACTCAAGTTTCCAAGTTAGTGGCAACTGAAACAAGTACACACTCCGCTTGATATTATGGACTAAGTTGGTCCAAGTATAGAGCGATAGTAATTAATTCAAAATTAGGTATTTATCTATCCGATTACTTTTATGAAAAATTACATAACGTAGGTATCGTTATATCAAATTACATCAACTAGGTATAATACAAGGCAATATTAAGGACAAGAGGAGGCCTGGAGGACGAAGAACTAAATTAAAGCTAATTTTTATCTGTATACGATGGCATACGGTTGCTTATATAAAAGTGTCCGCAAATAGGGGTTGCCACCTGTTAAAGATACATAAGAGCGAGAGAGAGTTAGCGCAACACACCGTCTATCAGACAAGGACACAGTGTGCCAGCTATCCACGCGTCGTTTTACCTGTGTTTGTTTCTAATTTAAACCACAATGTCGCAAAACAATTATATACGAATGTTCCACGTAGGGACATACAAAGACATAGTCACGGATGTTCCGTACTTCCATAATTATAGTAATGCTATCTCAATACCAGTCAACATTCTAAATTCATTGAATGCAAATTTCAAATTCAGTACTCAATTTCCAATTCAGTATTTGCTAAATTAATTGCTGTTAGTTTTAGGTAGATCACGGAGAAATATATTTTATCTGTTGAATCATTGAATCAAATAGTAAATTTCAAAGAGATCACGACTTTCTAATTTCGGAATAAATTCACTATTAAGAAGTTCCGAGGTGAGACGACTGTACACATACATGCTCGCCCTCGGCTTGTCTCGGGGTGTCTCGCCGAGAATGTACAGACAGCAATATAAGCTGATATGGAAGCACGCCAACTAACAGCGGATTTTTTTTATTATTATCAGCGAATTGGTTCGGCTCACGACGCTGATCCTTGTCGATTTTGCTCGGCAATTGACGGGATCAAAATTTGAAAACTTGGTTGAAATTATTCTATTTTGTTTGTAACTGTACCTACCTTTTTTTTCTATACAAAGTCGGCCTTCAATTACATTGAGTCATGCCTCCACTGACCTGTTGCTCCGCAAACAGGGGCCAGCGGGTGGGGGGTGGATGACGTGCGAAGATTAGGAGGTCATGGGCTCAAAGAGTTCAACAAACTTTAAACGGGTATTATCGAATACGTGACATTACATTCGCTTTGAGCGGTACAATATATTCATCCACTCGTACGTTGGTGGTTAAGATTAAATTGAGTATGCACTAATACAGTGCTCCGTAACCGTTATGCATATGCTGCACACTTATATTCTTTTCAAAATTTGGCGGCACATTTGAATTAAAAGTATAGGGATATAAAAATAATAAATAAAAACACGTTCATTCTACAAATTTACTAATTAAAAAGTCAAAAATCACTAAACAAGTGAGAATTTTGTAAAACCGTTGGAAATTTGTCACGTTTGTGCCCTTAATTACACCTCCTTGCTGGATTATTCAGGTTACACAGCCGCACACTTAGCATCATCTCGCGGCACGCAGTTTGCGGAGCACTGCACCTGCAGAATCAGACCAGGCACGCACCGCTGAACGTGGAGCTGCGGCAATTAGAGTCCAAATATAGGTTTAGCAATTTTAAGACCTATGTGCTCCGGGTTACTACTCGTACAGTGTACCGGATGGTGTACCTAAGTCCAGACCTCTGGTCTAGGTGGGTAATGTTCCGGCGCTTTAGAGCAAAACTGAACAATAAAATCCCCAATTGTTATAAATGAGTTATTTTAGTGGATTAAGGTGTGTATTGGGCCTTTGATGCTTGATGTATAATAAAATAAATAAATAATATTGAAAGCAGTGAAAATAATGGGGATTATGTCACGACATAATATAAAAACTGATAATACGGCTCCCTCTTTGATAGGATGCTCCACAATCGTTATAAAAAAAATGAGGCCACATTTCATTTTAATTAGCTGGAGTCAGTGTTATTTTACTTTGTTAAAGTAGAAGGATAGAGAAACAGATTGTTTCATTAAGTTAAAGTATCCACGAGTTTTGATGTCGCAAATGCGGTATGTCTCTACCACGAGTTCTGTTGTCGGCGAATTACGCTCGACGCAATGTTAATTTGTAAACATTACGTCGATCAACGACTGTACCGGAAGCACAGTACAAATCTGGCCGTTGCCAAATCTGTGGACACTACGCAGAACCATTATGTTTTCATTATTCATGAATGACATTTGTGACATCATACATGTGATAATTTCGCCTTTTTTACATCCGATTAGCGTCGTTTAATAAATATTGTGACGACGGACAACCGATCCGTGACGATCTAATAAAAGGCGAGTAGACAAATTCGGAAAGAATAAAAACATTCCGAGCACCGAATATTAGCATACAGATATCCTGTAGATTATAATTACCATTAGCATGTGATTATAATCAATCAGCCCTTTCAGTATCTGCAGGACATGGGCCTCCTCATGCAGCATTGTCTTGTACATAAGAGATATTGGCCTTAAAACGCCCGCTAGCCGAACGAGTTGACGAGTCCACTCTTTCAGAGGTGGTACTACAGTCGGTAGCTGTTTCTTTGAATATTACAGAACAAGAACTATGTGACCCTGAACATTTAAAGGATGAGTTGTTACATGTTCAGGAAGTACTTAAACGAAATTGATACAAAGTGAGAGGAAGGCAACCACGGCGCTATCGTAGGGAAAGACATCCTGAGGTCAGCAGACAACGGCCATTTATGCCGTACGTTAAAGGAGTGACGGACAAAGTTGGAATAGTATTAAGAAAATACTCCATTAAGACCATTAAAGTAGCGGAAAACCTACGCACACCAAAGGATGTTATACCCTATCAGATGCGAGGCGTCTATAAGACAGACTGCAGCTGTGGTAGTTCGTACATAGATCAAACAAAACGCACCATAGCAGAAAGGGTCAAAGACCATATCGCAGCTGTGAAGAATCGTCAAACGAATAAATTGGCTATAGCGGGCCATGTACTTAACGCAGAGATCAATCACTGGATAGAACTCCATAGTCCAAAAATCCTCTCCACTGACCGCCACTATTTCTCCAGGATTGCGCGTGAAGCAATTGAAATAAAAGAACATAGAAATTTCAATGGAGAATATGGTTACAAATTCTATTCGACATGGAATCCAGTCATTAATAAATTTAATAAAATTAAACTTCGCAATATTTTGTCTGACGCTACTTCTGATATTGTGAGTGTTGTGTGCGGCAACTTTCCGGTCTATGAAGACCAAATGCGGGTAGTTGATGAAACTGCTCGCAACTCTCGACGTGGACTACCCGCTTCTTCAGTCAGCTCGTGACCATGGTTGGTGCAACCCAACCGAAATGTCGAGTAAAATAAGTAAGGTAAAGATTCTCTTCAGGATCGATTTAAAAAGATAATTAATGGATTCTTCATAGGTTGTGATTATGTAAAATAACATTATGTATTAAATAAGTTGCCTCTTTAATACCTAAAAGTATGTTATCATTGAAACTATTCGCGCAATCCCTTATGAGTAAAATTGAATGGAGTCAATCGACTCAAGATATCTGTTGGCATATGTCCAAAATTACAAGGACAACAAACGAATATGGCCGCCTTGTACGCCGAAATAGGGCCTTTTACCTGAATTTATTAGACAGTAGATTACAGTAAGGGCTAGTAAAGGTGGGTAATTGGAGGGTGTGGTGGAGGGTGCGGGACGTGGGGTAACTGGATACAGTGTAATACATGGTAAACCTAGTTGCCTATTACACCTGCTATTACTTTGTTGTGACTTTCAAATGGGACTGTTTGAAAGACGATCTGTTAACGAGAAAAGAGAATATATTAGGGGGAATAATTCACATATTAGGGAGGTAGTATTTACCTCCTGCCGTACCTCAACAGTTTTGTTCGTTGGACAAGTAAAATCAAATTGATGTTGATTTTGTTCAAGTACTTGCTGTGACACCTGATCTTTAAGATAAGGACACAATTATTAATACGAGTATATTGTAGTGAAAATATAAGATACAGGATTAAACTGATCATTTTTGAAAGCCTGACATCATGATTTCTATTCATGATACTCAGTTAATTAAACTAAAAAGCTATGTGTTTATTTATAAGTTATACCATTTGTACGTATTACCATTTATACCTGAATCAAAATTGTAGCCAATTTCGTCTATTTCTGTCTAATCTGATGGTTGACTGACAGAAAATGCAAAACAGCATTAAGTTCACCATTTATTTGTACAATTACTTGTGCAATGAAGTTTGATTAAATAAAAAAAAATAACCCGATTTCATTTATTTTTCAAGTAGAGACTCGTAATCAGAATCTTGAACGGAATCCATGGTTTACAATTTCGGGAATTGATAGATTACTCCTGTATAATAAGGTAAACACACAAAACTAAATTATATACAGGTAATGAAAGCGAAGCGAATACAACAAAATATAATGATCAGAGAAGGCTTGCTCCGCGTATTTGTAATGGCTTTGTCGATGTCTAGGCGCCAAATACACGAGTGATCCTCATAGATAGCTCATAGTTACTATTGAATATAATGGCACGAGCGAAGATATCGCCGTGAGAGACTCGCTCTTGTAGGTGGCGCCTTAGTGCACGCGTCACTCGACATACTGACACAAGATAGTAATAATAAACATTCGACAAAAATGTTTGAGAACATAATAAGCTTCCTAAACGTTTCTTTCTGGTGCAACTTGTTTGTAGAGCCTATAGAACGTAGATTAAGCCTTATTCCTTAGAAATCCCTTATTTTTTTTAGAAACCATGAAAATAACATGAAGTATGACCATGAAATATATAACTAAAAATTAGGTTATCAATGTTAGAACTGAATTAAACTACCTTTTCACCGTAACAATTTCATGGTGGACCATGAATGGTTACTGTACAGGACGGAACAGTGAGTGCGTAAACAAGTGACAGCGTCCTGTGTATAATAGGCATAACAATGTACCACGGGGAATGGTGATAAACAGCGTCTAAAAACAGTGTAAATAGTGTATTCGCAAAAGCATCATAGTCGTAGTTTCGGATCAGTGTCGTAAATAATACGTTAAGTGCATATACCATACACTAACGTTCCAAATCTCGGAGAAAAGGGGGTTATCTAAATGTGATTACGCAACGGGCAAAGTGTATCAGACAAAAAGATAAAAGACAAAGTCCCAACCTCTTTCCTCCCTGATTTCGTGATGTTATTTGCATGCCTTCTTACTACAATTAAATGTTATAATTTCATTCATGTAGTTATGTATTATGTATGTCTGTGTGTGTATGTGTATAATTTATATTGTTTCTTGTCGTGTCCTTAGTTGAATGTTTTATGCCCTTTACTTTACGCTTTTTTTAAATAGGAATAGGCGGCAGACGAGCATACAGTCTACCTGATGGTAAGTAGATGCGATACATGCCAACATCAGTCTAGAATGACAAACGTCGCGGCACGCCCCCGGTTGCGCTTCCACCTTTTCAGATTAAGGACCGTAGTTGCTTTCCATTTATTTTACATGTATATAGGTTTAGGATGTACGTAGATCTTACGTACGTTAATAAAAGTTACGTTTGCTGTGTGTTTTATTCTAGAAATAAGAGATAGGGATAGAAAGATAAAGTAGCGAATTAGGTAGAAATAGACAGGGAGTGACGCCGCGACAAACTCGCGTCCAGGTCCTATTTTACAATCCCCTCTTGCTACTCACAGAGGGGAGTGAGGTGCGCGAACGTTACGATTGATTAAAGGGCTATCGTTTCCTGTCTCTAAGTAAAGAAAATAGTTGGAATTATTGTGCAAAACGATAATTAAGGGATATGTACATGTTTGACAACTTCCAACCTATGTAAAAATATGCTAAAGCGAATCGTAATAAAGTCCTCTGGGAACAGGGGGATCGCATGGCAACATACTCTTATCAATAGTGGAGGTCCGATGCTGCGGACACAGTTCGACTTGAATTATCGCCCAGTTAATATGTAAAGGTATAAATTACAGTTAATATGCGCGGATCCTCTGCCCGATTGTGAGTTCGTTTCTGTTTGTCGCTTCCCCTGCACCCGGAGTTCTGTGGAATTACTGGTGTTTTCTTTATTTTCTCCCCTACAACCCCCGTTGGCCCTACGCCGCCAACACTCTGATATCACATTTATTGTTTTAATTACGTTTTGGTAGCACCAGGAAAATGTAAATAGTTGTTTTGTATATGCGGGAAAGAGTCTTTGATTTGTTCTACCAAATGATGTTATAAGATTCAGGTTTCCATTTCATCTTTATAAGAAGTCTTTATATAAGAATCTTTATCTGGAGCAGGTTTTTTCCTCTTATGGAATTGATGAAATTATATTCGCTGCCACAATTACGACTTATGTTATTCTCGTGTATGCTTGAAATATAGAAATATTTTGATTCAGTTTAATTTATTTAAGAACTTTGTGCGTTTTTTTTTCGGTAATCTTAATTTACTACATTTTTTTTAAAGACCATTATTTTATTCGGTAGTTACTTCAGTGAGTACCAAATAAAATTTGGGAATCATTTATCATATTATTTAAAAAAAAAATGTCAAATTCGTCAGCTCTTTTTTTCAGTTCAACATTCTTCACTGCAACGATGAAGTGTTCAGATAACCGTGATCTGAATGAAAATGACTATAAATCAGAGTAAAAATGTTCAAAGTCGAACTAGGCACATGACGTGGCACTACGGGAACACTCGGATTTCATCTCACGGGTTTTCTATAAAAAATTGGGTTATTTCCATTTTACAATCTAAAGACACCGAAATATTACAATTATAGAAATGCTTTCAAAAAAGTTATTTTTTATTTCAGACCAGCTGATCTATAAGATAAGGTTAGTAGAAGTATAAGTAGTATATATAGAAGTATCTAAGTTAGTAAAGACTCAGGGGCAGCGTAGTGTAGGACGTGCTCTATCCACATGGACCGACGACTCGAAGATGTTCACCAGAGGTGGCTGCATGAGGAGAGCCGAAGGTCGTGTGTATCGCGAGCGGGAGAGCCCTATATCTAGTAATGGAGAGATCCATTACTAGATATAGGGCTCTCCCGCTCATAGGGCTCAAAGTATTATATAGGGCTACGCTGATGCTCAGATTAGAAGAAAAAGGCAGATACCATGCGCGGAACACAGGAGTGCGGCCAACAAAGCGAATATATATTCAAAAGCAAATAAAAATTCGAATGAGTGTGAAACAAAGCGTCATACAGATTGTGCGTCACGTGACTGTTAGGAACAATATTTCAAAATTCCTAATTTAAATATTTGTTAAACACTGTAAAAACTATTGCCAAAATCAGAAAAAGGAAGGCAGAGAAGGAAGGAAGGTAAAATAAAATTTACTATTTTAATATATATTTCGTTTTGAATATTTACTGATTAATCGAAACACAAAACCTCAACCAAAATCGGTTACCAGGATACAATGAGATTTTTTCCCTGAATTCCAATGTAAATGCATCTATCTAAAAAAATATTTGATTGATAATTTATTTATATAATTTACCCGATTACGCCGAAGTGGTGTGTTTTCGCCGGTTTATTGTATGTTTTTAGGTATTTTTTGTACTCGTATATATTAAACAAATCCACTCTTGAGCTCTCACGGCTGAACCGATTTAGACAAGTAAGGTGTTGTTGCATTAATCTTCATACTACAGGTGGCATAGAACAGCATAGAATAGAACGTTTAGCTGATAGAGCTGTGAATAGAAACTTAAATGCATATTTGTGGAGATTTTAAATGGCACGTCTTCCAATTTCTTTTTCTTGTTATATTGCTTCAACAATATTTTTAACGAGTCTGTAATCTTCCTTAAAAATAAAATAAATTAAAATAAAATAACTCCAGCGACACAGAGTTCGACACACGACGACACGCTGTTTAATTTATGTTAGTTTTCATAGTAGAGCTTTTTACAATGACAAAGGATAATGACAAGAAGGTACTTACCTATATTTTTATTTATGTTAAAAAATATTACTGTACAATAAATTTGGTATCGACTATTTGGTATAATATCAACAATGGATTTTTTTTCATTACCCTGGCAAATTTACGCACACGTTGACATACCTGTAGTTAGATTGCGGACGCACACACATAATCCGAGCCTCACCGCTTTGGTTACGCGCATGGTATCTGCCCTTTTCTTCTTATCTGAGCGCTGATAGTTGGTACGATATAGTATTAATAATCTATTGCACCTCCGTAAACATTTCCGATGCGCTGCGGAATCACAGCAGCCCCAGTGGCACCCTGAATGCATAGTGGTAGGTACTGAACACGCAAGGGGCTAAGGGACCCTTTGTGTATATTTGACCCACAGACTGCACGTGTAGAACATTTGAAGTTAGGCTCTAAAAGCATCCTAACTCCAAACTAAGTTTAAGTATTATCCAAAGTGTGTTTTAATCTCTCCCTTGAACTAACTACACGAATGCCAAAGGTAACGAGTAGTTTATTTGTTGAGTTATTAACAGACAAACCAACTTTCGTATTTATAATATTATTTATTAGCTTATATTTAAATGGGCCACACCTCATAAATAATTTTATCACTGTCATCCATCAGTCATCATCAGTGTCATCACGAAATAGGAATCTCGCGTCGCGGAACTCCTACTTCGCTTTGTCACCATAAAATCCCTTAAATTTGCTGCCATAGTTTTTTTTTATAGAAAACATGCGGCAGACGGTATACAGTCCCCACCTGGTGGTAAGTGGATACTGTGGTTCATAGACATCCGCGATTTGCTGCCCGTTAAATCTTTTCGGCTGGTCAGTACCGTTAAATCTTTTCTGCTGGTCAGTAATCACTGAATTATTTTTCTTATTTCTTACTATAATAGTTATTGATAGTTAATGACGTCAGCATCTGACAAAAGCGTCAGCGTTTGTATTAGATACATATTTGTGAAATCGTTTAAGAACAGATACGCACAGAGCTATTTTTTGCAGCTATAAAGGGTCATGCTACGAATATATCCATCGCTTTTGTATAGAAACAAAGCGTGTGTTAAAGAACACTAACATCTGCTCTGGTATCAAGCCAGGAGCAACAAATCCATTGTATTCCGCAAATATTAGCTCAGATTATGACACTGTTTATCCATCTTTATGATTTGATATCATAATCAAAACAGCCTACTACACTTACACAGCACGTTATAATGTCGACCTTTGATTCAGAGCATAAAGTTTGAAATAGAATGTTAAAAATATAGTTCAGTAATTTCAAGCAACGCAACATACGTAAACACAGATTTCCTGAAACCAGCAGAATATTGGTCGTTCAATTTATTGTAATAGATGTAAATGTGCTGGAAATGATATCATTTCTAATTTAGAAATTTCATCTGAATCGCAGTTCCAAACGACGTTGTGTTTTGTAATGCATTGCTACGTATTCAGTATTCAAGCCAAATGAGACATTATAATACCGGCCATTAAACGTTCAAATTTACTCGTATAATTAGTTCAAACTTGTAGCAATTCAGACTTGTATCAGTTCAGAGTTGTATCAGTTCAGACTTTCATCAATATAAACCTGTGTCAGTTTCGCAATATAATTGTGATTACATTGCTGTAACAAAACATATAAACTATTAATGGATTGATTAACGAACTGATTGAAAAGATTGAAATTTTGATTTTTTTTCTTAAATTTTTCTTCGTTCTAGGAATTTATTTGATGTATCAACCTTTTTTTAAATAACATTCGACTGTTTTTATACAGATAAGACTACAGACTGGTGATAAGTGGATACTGTCATTCGCGGATACCTGACATGCCCAACATTAGTCTGTAAAAAGCATTAGGCATATTGGGCCAAAGTTGGAGATGTAGGAGTCAGATTTTGAAAACAATATCTGAATTATGGAGAAAAAGGAGTAAGTAAAAAAAGTTTTCCTCATCCATTAGACTCCCCATTCGATGGGATAGAATGGTATAGTATGGGACGCAGCAAGTATATCTAATGGGATTAGAATCTCAATGATACTTCTCATTCAATGGAATGAGAATGGACTCAATAAACTATCAATCAATTATGAAATACGATTGTTTCACGGCAGTCTTTTGTACAGTAGTCCAGTTGGACGCGTCCAGTCGGCTGCGGGACGCATTATCACCCTCCTTTTATCTCCGAAATACCAATTGGACCCATTTGACTCCATCAAACGACGTGCTGTTTGTATTGTCGACGATCCCACTCTCACGGGCAGTTTAGAATCCCTCAGCATTCGGAGAGACGTTGCGTCTCTCTGTGTGTTCTACCGCCTGTACAATGGGGAATGCTCTGAAGAATTGTTTAATATAATTCCCACCTCGGGTTTCGACAACCGCACCTCCCGTCACAGAAGTGCGGTCCATCCGCATTTCCTAGATACGGAGGTGTCGCGCACTGTTCGGTCCAAAAATTATTTTATACCGCGAACCCGTAGGCTGTGGAACGAACTGCCTCAAGAGGTCTTTCCATTATGCTACGATATGGGGTTCTTCAAGAGAGCTGTGAATAGGATTTTGCAAGGTCGGCGGCGCGCCCGCATACACCCTGGTGTTGCAGGTGTCCATGGACGGCTGTGACACTTACCATCACGTGGGACCGCTTGCTCGTCCGCCCACTAGTCTATAAAAAAAAACATAACAACAACTTACGTAGCTTCCTAGGTAATCAGTTCTAGGATACAATTGTTTTAGCATTTCTGACAGAAACTATTTCTGGCGGCAATTTGACAAGGGTAATGACAAGCGAGAATAACTAGCTATTCCCGCGATTTTCACATTTGGCCCGTGAAGTTAGTACGACGTAGGAAAATGCAGTTCAGTTATAAGAATTTGTAATTTTCTTTATTGAACTGTAACCCACATGTTAACGTGATTAGAATAGTTATGGGCAGTTTTATTATAAGTAGATGTTATGCGTAACTTATGCATATGTAAGTAAGTACTTTCAGTAAATAGGTTCGTAAAGCACTGTTCATACGAGCATTTCTTTACACTACCTATTTTGCACAGTAAGCTGGCCTCAACATATTTTATGCGTTTAATGAAAGTTACGAGCCGCTCCCCCTTACGAGGAGCGGAGGAACAGTTTCCATACTCTTGGGTACATACTAAGGCAACTAAATCACAGTAATACAATACCAACAACGGCGACATGATATATTTTTTTAATTCGATTCACTTCATCGGTACACAGATAAATAGATTTTTCCTGCGCCAAATACACACGATAATGAAACACAATTAATACACGCGGGTGAAGCCGCAGGCAACAGCTAGTTTGTAATAAACAGAAAAAAAAGAAGTTTGTGTTTTGACATACTGAAAGGGTTGGTAAGCTGTGTATCGATTACATGCGTCAACACGGTATCAATCACGCGCGGATGCCCCGCGCGGTACTATTCGAGGATTTGCCGCGTGTAATCGATACGCAGCTTTACATTAGTGCGCCAACAGATCGCACGACTACAAATTTTTGAGTTCGTAAACGAGTTGTAAACATATTTTACGATTCATATTCACCGCTCTAATTATTTAAATAAGTTTGTACTACAACGTACTATACAACTTACCTTTGCCTAACCGCATATTGAAATTGATAATGAGCTGCAAAGGCATTTGTGGGTAGTTCTTCGTTGTGGTCCATAAAACCCCCCCTGACTTTGGATTACCGCAAGCTCGATAAAGAAAATAATTAATAAAAATTTGATGAGTTTTAAATAAAACAGCAGCTGGCCTGTGTGTCGGCACATAAGTATTGTACATGAAGCTACCTTGATGTACTAAGATAACTATATTGATGAGAGTATGGTACGGTAATGAAATTCTTTAGACAAAAATTCATAAAACAAAGAGTAGCCTTTGTTTTATGAACGCAGTAGTTCTTTTGCATAGTGTTTTTATAAATAACAACAGAAATCTTGTAACTGCTACTGCGTTTACATATAAATGGATTTGATTATTTATATATGTACTCTTTTTTGTAAATTATTACAAAAGGCGAACTTAATGCCTTACAGCATTATCTCCCGATCAAGCTTTGGGCTATGCAGGACATGAAGTGGTGAGAAAGTAAATAAATGTATATTTATAAGAATATATACCACACAAAAAATGATTAGACAGTGTCTGCTTCAAGAAGCTGTTCTTTAAGCCGCCTCTTGAAGATACCTCGGTAAGATGCTTTTTTGATATTGACAGGCAGCGCGTTCCAGAGTCGAGCGGCGTGCACGGCAAAATAATCACCAAGAAAACCAGTACGGCGATAGTTTGTAATAGCAGACAATCTCCAGTACGGAGATCTCGTTCATGGTATCATTCAGAAAACGTAAATTACTTTTTAAATAAATATTAAGGAGTGTGTGAGAATCGAAAAGACAAAATTTGGTAATCGGGAACGTCTACGATTAAGAAGAGAAAGCCATTTAAGCTTGGAACGGTACTGTGCGACATGGTCATTGTTGGTCATACTTACGCAGATTGAAGATAAATCAGATACAGTTATTAAGTAGGCCTTCAAGCTTATCGAGAAATTTTTATTTGAGATCCAGATAACATACATCAGGGTAGTCAATTATAGACAATATGAACGTATCCACCAAAAGTAGTTTAGTCTTGCACGCCAGGAAATTGATTGGATTAGTTTTTAGAATTAACAACCACTAATGCAAGACACGACAGTAGACCTGATTCACAACTTCAAAGTCGCTGAAGTGGCAGCGGGTAGGCCATATATGCCACTGGACCTATAACCGGAGCAGACGAGTCCTCCAGTGGAGACCATGTACCGGGAAACGGAGAGTGGGATGCCCTCCGGACTGACCACTTGAACAATGTCACCGGTAATGGCTGGATGAGAAAAACAGGAAACTGTGTGCTGGCGGTTCTTAGGAGAGACCAATATCCAGCAATGGTGAAACACAGATTGACTGTATGGTTTGACATTGACTATGATGGGAATATTCGTTTTATATATTGTATTCGGCAAGATGGCCGAATATTCGTATTAGGCCGAATAGTCGGTAAAAATTCTGAATATTCGGCAAGTCAATGGACTTAGTTTTGCTTGCTATGCCTGCAGATTAAGCTTGTCTGGTATGATGTTTATCAAAAAGAAAACTTATCTGTGTGATAATCTGTTATGGAATTACTGAGATATTTTTTCCCTTTAGGACTTTTTACTCAAAAGGTACTTTCAAGTAACTCAGAGCATTACTTTTAAATAACTCAGAGCATTCAGTTATGCACAATATTTATATTGACATGTTAATATTTCCATTTTAGCTGTTATTTTAATCCAATAAGGTGCAATTGAGTTTGTAAGTTGAAACTTGTCGGCGTCACCGGGATGTCTGCAGACAAGCAATAAGAGATCAAAGGTCAGGCGGTTTATTGGATACATGGTGGATTTGATTATCATAAATCAAAGAGCAAACAAATTTATGTCACTTCTAGCACGTCACAATATGTCCCATCTTTGTTTTAACGTAACAAGTTCGATTAGTTCTAAATCAGTGCGTCATCGATCACTCTGCACATCAATATCAGCTTTATCACATTGTATTAGGATACGTTTAAGGTTAACAACCGGTTTATTTTGGTTATGCACTGTTGGCAGGTGAGCAGATTGACATCACGTGATCACGTAGTATAGACCACGAGGTCAGTTTAACGAACGGAGTTCGGACATATGGTCGGACTGAGTCGACTCGTAAGAGGGTTAACAGCAGATAATATTGGGTTCACAGATTTTGTTACGCTAGCGCAAGTTGACAAACTGCAGCTAACAAAGAAATTATAAGTAAAAAATATTTATGTTGTAGCATTTGTAGAAGCCAATAGTAATTTCAGTAATCCCAGAGCCACTGGGGGCGGCTGGCCACTTTACCGCTCTCTCACAAAAGACTATCTTGAAATATACTGCATTTCCCACTTTATCTTATTTCCCTAATGTACGTACGTGTTTCGTTAGTGAGTATCCCTCCCCATTTTCCCAAGCCTTTCTCTAAATCCATTCCTATATCTCCAAAAGTAGGCAGCGCAACTGTAGGTGTGCCAATGTTTGTCATTTTGGACTAATGTTAATATGCATCTATCTATGTCTATGGGCGACAGTATCCACTTACCATCAGGTAGACTGTATGCTCGTCTGCCGCTTCCGTCCATAAAACAAAAGACGACCATTTCATTTGGAACCCAAAATAACTTCAGTGGTTGCTAAAGTAAGAAAAATATATCGTTGTCAGCATTTAAGGCATTATTGTATTGACTGAAATTCCTTCTTTGTTTTTCTTTTTATTTTTTGTTTTATTATTGATTTTGTTTAAAATCTTTGACAAATTAATATTGATTTTTGACTTAATAATAGTGATATTATGAAATTATTCATTTATTAATGAAGTTTTGACATAAATTGGTTCTAAATATGACATTTTCCGTTTTTGACATTGCTTGATCTAAGTATATATTCAACAGCCTTAGAGATGTTGCTGATCTTTTCATGATTTTCATGATGCAGGTATAGCGTATTTGCCAATAAGGAGGAAATAACTGCAACTTTATTTCCAAGGAATTAATTAAAAATCACATTTACTGCTATCATCAAAACAAAATTATTTGTAATGACATTACTTTTATTTCGGATGCGGTTTCGTTTTCGAATATTTCTGTATCCGATTTTATTTCGGTTATCCGGTAGTTTCGGTTGCGGTTAGGAATCTCCATAACATCCCTATTTTAAATCTGCCGACTTTTTAATATGGAGAATGTGGCGAATCAATCGGCACTAGGCTTGCGTAGTGGATATAGCTCGAAAACCCCTAGAGATTCACTAGGAGTGGGCGCTATAGTGGAACTTTATAGATTGATATCATTAACCAATTTTTTCAAATCGAACTTCTAGTAGGTAATGTCGCACTTGCGTTTCTACTTAAGTACGGATTAAAAAAATGTCACTACCTAGGTGGTGAGAGGAAAACATCGTAAGGAAACCTGCGTGGTCGAGAAACAAAAAAATCTGGAGTATGTGTATCCACCAATCAACACTGTGCCCGCCTGGTGAATTCTTACCTGGTGCCCGAAACCTCTCAGTGATTTACAAGGGGAGACCTATGCCCTGCAGTGGAATATTGAGGGTACCTATACAAGAACACTGATTTAGTTGCACAGTTGGCAGAAAGCAAAAGAGACGCAACAATCGTTGACCGATTGGCGCAGTTGGTAGTGATCCTGCGTGCTGTGCAAAAGGTCCCGGGTTCGATTCCCGGTCGGACATATATTTGTTTAAAGACAAATGTCTGGGTCTGGGTGTGTGTTTGTCTTTGTATATCCCACTACACAAGGAATCCTAGTGTGGGCCATCGAGTGTGGCGTTATTTATAAAAAAAAAGAAAAAAATATCTACACTCCAGATAACACAATTCTAGGAATCTACATGTAGGCACGTATTTAGGGGGCAGCCCAGGTGACCGAGATAGGAAAGGCGGATAAAATAGGCTGGTCGACAACACGACCTGCTAACCTGCGACCTGGGGGTCTACTCTGAATTTACGTTTCTTATGTTTCGGACCCAAGTTCCAACGAAAGAAGTGATACAACCCTACTCTGACTTTTCTTCGTTCTAAACTCTATATACCTATCGGGTATCTCCGATTATTTAAAATGTGAGATATTGTTATCGTGAAATTTGACGTTTCATCCCCAAGTATCTCTTGTCAAATGTTGAGTCTTTGTTTGTTGAGTCCCAGTCTCTTGTTTGAGTAGTCTCAAATGTCAAATGAACTTCGTTCGGACCGATTTATTTTTGTGAACGTTTTCGTGGTAGGAACCTATCGAAATATCGGACGAAACTTCGTTATTCGCATTTTCAACACGAATGTTGTTCAACGCGATTTTCAAAAGCTGTCGTGTCGTATTCATGCTGACCTGTGTAATAAAACTATCAACAACAATTAAATACACATGGAAAAATACGAGTCATGCTATAAATTATTATTACCCACACCTGTACAAAACCCCACACATAAAAAATGTATAATATTTTATACGAAACACACCTTTGAACGTAAATAGGTCAGGATAATTACATTAACTCTCCCAGTACCCCCTTTCTGGCAAGGGAATGTCTTTCACAGCCCAAATTAATGTGTGAACCACGTACCCACGCGTGACAATATTTAGTGATCACAAACTAGACCAAGGCAGCGCTGGACAAAAGTTTGTAAATTACAATAGAGTGTGCTGTGAATAATTATAGCTGTTTGCTTTAATGATAAGTGGAAATTTAGCCATTTTTGACTTAGTTTTTCTTTCGGCGATCAATGTGTAAAACCGTAAAAACCATCAGCCACACGCCAAAGATGAACATGTGGTATATTTTGCATTGACTGCTTGAATTTTGTAAGGACAATTGTATCCGTACAATATTAACGTGTGATTTGTATATTGTACTAAAATATTTGAGCACACGTGGTGTCGACTGGCTTAAGAATAGCATCGCCCCATCTCTTCGCATGGGTGTCGTAAAGGCGACTAAAGGATAATAAAGCCGGCTACCGCAAGCCTTGAGGAACTAAACCACTTTTAACTTGTACTTGCCAACCCGCGTGGTCATACAAACGATTTAAGGTCATACATCTGTATAAGGGCTATGCCCTTATGCCCTTATGAGAGGGCTATGCTCGGGGTTTCCCTACGTGATCGAATCAGGAATGAGGAGATCCGTAGACGAACTAAAGTCACCGACATAGCCTCTCGGGTTAGCAAGCTGAAGTGGCAGTGGGCAGGGCACATAGCTCGAAGAACCGATGGCCGATGGGGCAGAAGGGTTCTCGAATGGAGACCACGTACCGGCGGACGAAGCCGAGGACGTCCATCTGCTAGATGGACAGACGACCTCATAAAGGTTGCGGGCACCCGCTGGATGCAGGTCGCTGCCGATAGGTCTAAATGGCGGACAATGGGGGAGGCCTATGTCCAGCAGTGGACGTCCAAGGGCTGAGAAGAAGAAGAAGAAGAAGATCTGTATAAGACCAATAGATGGCGCTGATCGCCTTGTACATCGCGCTGTTAAGATTGGCTGTAGTTTGGTCATGTCAATGCATGGCCAATTTTTATGTATCCAGCAAGTATTTCCAATAAACGAATTCAAGCAAAGTGAAAGTGTGTGATTCAGTACCAGGGACCTTTGGGAAACGTCTACAACATCCGTCATGCACAATACCATGTGAATGGGTAGACTCATGTCTGAATGCGGTTTTTACGAATATATTTGCATCTTACCATATGGCATCAATCTCGCGACGTTCGGGCCATTTCCAAACGAGACAACAAACTGTCAAGAGGAAAATTCCGTACGTGCAAATCTAGCTTAAACACGTTTATAGTTAATCACAGTCTGCAGTCAGAAAAGAATTCCTCACAAGAGCCGCAAAAAAACGATAAGCGATTCCAAAGAAATATTTTAGAGACTTAAAGTTGTTACATAAAACGTATGAATGTCAGCCTGCCTTGAATCTCGTGTTTACAAAAAGATTCATGTACACAAGTGCAGTCTGTGATTTTGGCAAACGTCGTCCCGAAAAACAACTAAAACTAAATTAATATCGCGTGTGCCTTGACAAAGAGAATGCAACTAAAAATACCTGGGCAACTCGTGGTGAACTCGTGTTCCCTTGGTTTGTGGACTGACCTCCTTTATACCTATGATGAAGTTTTTTTTTAAATTTCACTCAAGACGTTTTGCTCGTTTCGTAGTTGAGACAACTCTGCTTTTAGCGCTGTAATTAATGTAGCTTTGTATTACAAAGGTACTATCGAAATAAGATATAGGAAAGTGCTGGCAGGTATTTATCATTAAAATTAACGTTTCAAATACCAGTAAATATATATTTAATAGACCATAATAATATACGCTGCGTGTGCCCGAGGTCAAGCTAGCAGAAGACATGGAATCGAATTACAGGTAAAAATCTATCACCAAAATGTAATATTCAATGAAAATCGATTCCTCACTCTTGTCTGCAACCTTAGATAACAATCTAGTTTGAAAAATACTAGTTTTCAGCTGTGTATCCATATCAACTGTGTTTAAATTATTGTTTTATTAATGGTTGGTTTTTCATGTAAACATAAACATTAAAAAATAATATTAGACGACTTGAAGCGGAAGGCTCAAAGATGGTAAATTTTCCACATTTAGAATATATAAATTATTACCTTTTTAAACTTGTCTTCGACAGTACCTATTGTAACATATTTTGAGAATCAAAAATCAAAAGATGCCAAAATCTTGAAATGATTATCATAAAATAAAATCATTAAATCATAAAAGTTTAAAAACTGAATAGCTTGCTGCCGATCACACGCCTCGTCAAATTCTGTCCTAACCCTAGTAGTCAATTTGAATAATAAAATCTTGGGTATAATCATATAAAAAATATTAAAGGGCTTTTATTTAAAGTTTTCTCGTGGTCTTGTTGTCTAAACTATAAGTGCAGGTAGCCATTTATTATGTAACTAGCAGTGTTCTTTCGCGTGAACTTGTGATTCCCGTGGGAACCTCATAATTACATGATCTGGATAAAAAGTACCCTCACTGTTAACCCAACATATAAGTTATAACTGTGCCAAGTTTCATTAAAATCCGTTCAGCGGTTTTTGCGTGATGCGCGTTCAGACAGACAAACAATCAGACAAGTCGGACAGACGGACAAACAGAAATTTTGAAAATTGTTGTTATGGGATGTGTCACGTGTACTTTACACAGCAATGATTTGTTTTTTATATATTTCACGTACAGATACGGCTCTGTTACGATGTTATTATGTATAGATATTTTTATTGCAACAAGCCACTTAAGTTATTACGTAACAACATAATTGATAATTACAGAAATCATCAATACTAAAATACGTCAAAATATCATTACACGAAGGTCGTGGTAATTTGTAATATTCATAATCAGTGTCAATGAGCCAAACATAAATAATTTCTGATGTTTGGGGCTTTTGATGCGTGTAACCACCGCGCACCGACTTATACGGAAAACCATTTCAATCATAACATTAATAAGTCTCTTTGCGTTCGCATAAAAGTTGAAATGGAACAAAGAGTGGAACAGTTACGTTTGATGTGATGTGCTTCTGTGCGTGTCAATGCTTCCCGCTTTTATAATAACCGAGTACTACGAGTATATAGTATAAATAGCAAGCTACTTTTAGCAGCGACAACATATGTATTTATAAATTGCAGCGTCTGTCTCTCCGCGTTTATTTTAACTCTAATACGTCGGACAAATGATGGAGCATTCTTTGAGCAGCAAACAGAGTATAAAAGACTTTTCCAATTTAATTTCTATAGAACAGGGTAAGGTTGATGATCGAAAGATATCGTCGTTATTGTAACCAGTTGAAAAGGCATTCTTCGGAATAAGGTAATTAGTAAAAGAGTATGATTGAGAATTATATAAAAGCAGATAGGACAAAAAAAGGGAAAAACATACAAAATATTAAGATGTAATATAAAAATCACACTTCTATGAGAAAAATGGAAGTTGGAAGGGACTGAGATCAATCCGCAAAATGTAATAAGTAGATTCCTCTTTTCCTTTAAAAATTGATGGCACCATATTGGAAAAAAGAAAAATCCATAGAAAACACAAACAAATTTTGAATATAACTAAACAAAGTCAAATGAGAAAATTGTGAATTGCGGGCGCGACGCAGCAGGAGACTAATGAGATGATTTATATTCCACAGATCAAGATTGATTGCGTGAACATCTTGTTTTTGTCTTGTCAGAGCTCAATCAGTTTAGTATTAAAATAGATTGGATTAATGGAGCGAGTGAGACATTGATCCAATAAAGGAAATAATAAAACTGTAGTAGTATGTTTCGTAAGTATGAATTGGAAGGATTATAGTTAAATCTGTGGTATACACATAAATAGACTACGCAAGTTCGTAAAATTGTATGGAAAACAAGTGTGTCGCGTCACGAGTAAATTTTAGTGATCGAAAACTACTCACCGATGAAACAAAACATCTCTCTTAACTCAGTTCATTATTTTATTATAGCGCAATTAGGCATATTTGTGTTTTGTAATGACTTGCTAGCGACTAGGGTCGGAATAGACTGACGAGTAGCGCGAGAAGTAGGAGCTTAGCGCCAACTTTGGCCACACAACGACGGACAGCTTGCGTTATCTGTCCTTCTATATATGTTATCTGTGATTACGCTAAGACGAGGACGCGTTTTGAGGATGATCTACAAGCTAAGAGTCACTCAATGAGCTATGGAGAGGGTTATGTTCGGGGTCTCTTTGAGGAATAAATATCGTAAGTGAGGTAAACGATATTGTCCAGAGGATTAATAAGCTAAGGTAACAATGACTCGGTCGATTGTGTTGTAGCGATAGCGTAACCACTCAAGCCAAAGAGTGTTCGAATACGGACTGGAATGCGCCGCGTGAGATGACACCGGCCAAATGAACCAATGACCTAAACAAGGTGGCAGGGGATAATAAAGGCGAATGACCCCTTGGGATATGTTTAGCAATGGATAGGGCTGATGTAGAGGAAGAGGAATAAGAAGAAGAGTAAGGGTTATCATGAGGATATCCACATTAAAATCCTGGTACTCTTCCTCTGTTTATTAAACCACATGAAATAATAACCGTGTAGTTCCACATTTTACAATAAAATACAATTTTACAATAGAATTCAGGCATTAAGACAGTAAAGCATGTTTATTTCATTACATAACGAGTACTTCTCGTGTATCAAGTTACCATTTATAAAAGAAATGAAAATAATCTATTAGTATGATGGCTTATATTTTTACCTTTTAAATATTATCCATTTACCTTCGTGTCGTAAAGAAAAGAGTGGGAAGATAAATTGTGAAACTTTCTGAAACTGGTACATATCTTATAAAATCTTGTTTATAAAGGTTCTTGTTTCCATATGGACGTTTACTGATATGTTTTTGTGAACTAATGTCAGAAACGAGAACACACACAAAGTGTTTGCGCCTTACAACACAAATCGGTTCAATGTGTAGGGAAAAATACACAGATACTTAAAAAACTATAAAAAATCATGCTATTTGTGATTTTTAGTACAGTGAAGATAAGTGTAAAATTTATTATACACGGAAATCTCGCAAAATAAGGCAAAGATTTTGTAGTAAAAACATTACAATACAGTGTTCTAATATGTTGTCATTAAAATAATCAGGAAACCGTAAAAATTCTAATAGCACCTGTCTAGTAGAACGGATTGCTTAATTTATTTAACAACCGTGTTATTCCGTGGTAAGAACTAGACATACATCACTTCATGGTCGATTTTAAAAAGTAGACAAGTTCGAGTTTAACTCTCGCTGAAGGTATTTGTCGCTGTAAGCGAACAAAAAGGAACTAATACAAAAAATTAATGCGGCTACAAATAAAACCTGATCGATTATAATTAAATATATTTTTAATTTTATTTCCAATACTTAAATATTTACAATATAATTATAATAAATACTAAGCCGGTATTCTCGTGCCGACTGTATGGTGTCGGCCGGCTTGAAAATAACATTGAAATCTCTTTCCATGGGTATCGTAAAATGCGACTAATGGCTAACAAAGTGGCTATCACAAGCCCTGAGGAACCACACCATCTCTAAAAGAGTGCACTGTCCGACACGCTTGGCCAGCGTGTTGTGCGAACTGTGTCTCACAAATAGAGAGGCGACTTATTTTTAGTTCTGCATTTTTGGTAATATTTTTGCAGATAATTATCGGACAGAGACACGTAACCGTAACTTTTTGGCACGGTACCCCAAAAACCTTGTCTGTCAAACAACGTGAGATAAATCAGTCTAAACAAAGCTTCTGTTACACGAGTATGACTAATTGATTGCAGAGTTTGTTGTGTCAAGTTAAGGCTGCCCACATATTGGCTCAATGCGACAACGCCACTCGAAACGCCACACATTGCGATGCGATGCGATGTCGCAACGAATGGCATCAGTCGTCATGGCTTCATGCGTCACCGATATAACGATGAAATAACGGGGGAGCTCACAGCCGCGGTGTAACGTCATTTCAACACGATGACAGAAGCACGTTGTCGTCAATTGTTACAAGCTGGCGTCTATGATCAAGAGAGCCACCAATTTCTATATTTGTTACATTTATTTATTCCCCTCTACCACGTCATGTTCTGCATATCCTAAAGACCTAAAGGTGGCATATCCTAAAGGTTGACGGGGAGATAATGCTGCAAGGCATTCAGTCCGCCTTTTGTAATAATTTACAAAAAAGAGTAAATAAATAAGGTCGATCAGGTCATAACTTTAGGTCATACAAATTCTTATATTTGTTATAAATTAAATCTTATTTTTTCGGAATGCCTAAATTCTTATGGCCCTAATGACCTTTCAAGAGTCACCGGACATATATGGTTTAGGGCGAGCGCAGAAGGCGCTCAGCCAGGACTATACAGTGTGCAGCAACGAGCCTAAGGGCTCCTCCGTCGGTGGACCGGCGGAAGGAACAGACCGTGGCTTAGGGCGTTGTTTTGGGAGGGTACCGCAGGATCGCCAGTCGGTGAGAAGCGCCCAGGTACGTGCCGATATCTGGTAAAAGTGTTGGCTGAAGGCCGGCGGCGTATGTTCACGGTGTAGCGAGGGGGACGTCCTCGTCAAATTAAAACCTATGCATGCTTTATTAGTTTATTACTTTTAATAAGTCCTTAATACCTAGGAAGTTGACAGTTTTTCATTCTCGACAGTTAAAATAGTATAATTATTTTATATTCAACTTGGAATTCCAATTTAAAAATAGTAATTTATTTTTTTATATTCATAAATTCATAACTAAATATCTATTAATAGTAATACTAAAAAAAACAGAGTGTACCATAAGGATACTCAAAGAACATAATCAATTATTGAAGTCTCAATCAGCGGAGCTAAATCAATCCGTTTAGAAGGGATAATAATCTCTTGGGTTTGGAACTCAAATACGACGGTTGTTCTAAAACTTCTAAACGACCAAAACTTAGTACAATTATAAAGTCGGTAGGGTAGGGATTCGATAATAATTAAAATTCAGATTTTTATTAAGACCACGATGAGATACTGGCACTTTTTCTGGTCTGTTTCTAAACATAATTTAACCGATTAGCTAAATACATCCCTGTGACAGACTGTTGTTACATCTTTGGAGTACGGAAACAAAAGATTTAAAAATATAAACAACTTTAGAGATCTAATATTTTCTTAGGTTTTCGCGATTACTATACATTGCAATTAAACAACTTTTAACGGTTTAAATCGCGTATATTTGACATGATTTATATCCCGACGTTTCGAACACTTTGCAGTGGACGTGGTCACGGGGTGACTAATTGATTTTATTTGTCACTTGAGTTATTAAGAAATTATTACTACCGTCTGAAATTTCAGACGGTAGTTCAAAAAATTTCAGACGGTAGTAATAATTTCTTAATAACTCAAGTGACAAATAAAATCAATTAGTCACCCCGTGACCACGTCCACTGCAAAGTGTTCGAAACGTCGGGATATAAATCATGTCAAATATACGCGATTTAAACCGTTAAAAGTTGTTTAATTGCAACTTTAGAGATCCATTAAAGATACATTAAAGATCCCAAAGGTCTTCGAACTTCGAAGGATGACGCCTACATACGTTCGATAAGACGTCAAAGCACCGAGGACCATTCCATTCTATTATTCGCGTACGAGTTCCTGGTATGTCGTTATCCATTATCAGTAGGAAAAGACAGCAAAGTTGTTTAAAATTAGGAACGGCAAAACAGACAATGGAATGATTTAGAGACGATATGTCAATGTACCGTTTTAAATTTTCGCGTTGTATACACATTTTATGTTGTAAATCGGGTCTGAAATTCTGAACGCGTGTAATGTCGCATATAACGTTATATCTAGAATCTGAACGCCTCTAGAAATAGAAGGTACATAAATACCTTTAATTAAACGCGTTCAGACCCGATTTACAACATAAGATATGTCAATGAACAACGAAAAGACACAGCATGCGTACAGCCTAAGAATATTTGTTTAAAAACTTCCCTATTGATCGTAATGTGTGCTCCCATTACGATTTGTAATCCCATTGATTACAAACTTTTATTGTGTTCGTAAGCAAGTTATTAACGGTGATTTTAAAGTTCATATTCGTGTCTCGAACTGAATGAATGGGTTTGTTCTACTACGTTATATTTGCAGTTGGCACTACCTAATCGCTTATTGAATATTAAACAACAAAGGGTTTGCATTTGTGCGTACGCTTCATTGGCCGTCACATTACATATGTGTGCATGTGTGCGTCGCGTAAACCGACTGATAGTCGAGATTCATTATTTCACTTTATCGAATGGCTATGGGAAATAGATTAGAAAATTCAGACAAGAGTTTCCACTAGCCGACAAACGATTGTCGCAAGCACTCTTAACTTTTCTCCAATTAAGATTAAACTCTTTTAGCAGGGTTACATATTCCTTTTAGCAGGGTTTGACTGACACATGAGGCATTTTAATCTCGTTGACCTTATAATGTAACACGATTAAAAACATTATTTAAACGAACAATTTTATTTTAATTCTGTAAGTAATTGAAATCGTGTTCCTGATTTTATTTTACTTCACGAGTAATAAAACTTACAACCTAGCAAAGTACTACAATTTCTTTTTTTTTATTTATCATATAATTTTATATACGTTACTTACTATTAAATCACATAAATCCTTCCAGTAAAAAGGTTCCTTTTGTTAATATGGCTTACCTTTGCAAGGTCACGTCAAATAGCAAAAACAGGAGATGTGAAAATACGTCGACATTTTTAACAACTGAGATCCAGAAATCGACCTAAATTGAATAGACCATAGTTTTAGACGATATTCTGACATAGACTTAAAAATACGATAGGTCAAACTGAAAGTTCCTAGAACTGGCTACTGTACAATACGATAAAAAAAACATTTGGAATTTTGAAAATAGAATTCTTTGCTTTTCAAACGCCATTAATTTTACAAAACAGTCATTTGTTTTTTATTTCTGGTGACAATTTAAAAATTAAGTGTTTGCGGAATAATGAATTAAACAAGATAATATTTTCTTTCAATGATTTTTTATGACTTTCGTTGAGCTCATGAAAAAATCCTGCGACGCCGGTGACGGAGGAAAACATCAAAACTGTGCAGCTCATGACAGGATGGAAGCAGACAAACGAACGACATATCATCAGATGCGTAATAAGCATAAGTTATTAGCAAACTAATTTACACGATCACCTACGGGTATGGAAGCTTTGTGCTAGGAGGATTCCTTAAAATTTGAGCAAAGCTCGCCGCTTGGAATGATGTCTCCAAATGCTTCGACAATTCGGCAATGGTCAATCAAATGCTGTTCTTGATGAAAGTTAAATGTATTGAAACTAAGAGGCAATCTGCCCAATGGATCTTTCCTTTCGAAGAGTTGCCGACGAAACTGAAGAAAGGAGGGATTGCTGAAAAGAAGATTATTGCCTCCTTCTTTGGCAAATCGGATCATTTTGCTATTATAACTTTAGAAAATAAAAGATCAGTAACTGCGGACCGATATGTGAACAGCCTTCTCTTTTGGAAAAGTTAAAGAACGACTCCCACTTATTTTTATTTATTTCCTAAAATTAAGGATAAACTCAGAGGAATACGTTTTATGAATGCAGAAGAAGCAGTAATGGCCTTCCAAACGGCCGTTGAAGAGGTACCTAAAGAAGAATGGGCTGAACGCTTAACACAATAGTTTCATCGCATCAAAAAGTATAACGATTGTCGCGGAGAATACTTCGAAAAGCAATAAAACAACTTCCATCTTTATATCTGATTTTATTTTTGAGATTCGAAAAACTTTCAGCACGTATACGAATATAGTCGGACGACAGCTTCGAAGACCAAGTCGAACATACAACACGAACCGACCGATTCTTCCTATTTACGACTTCCATGTCTACACGACGTCATCTAACGGATACTTTGTTGTGTCAGGGGTTAGCAATAACATTATGATTTGTGTCAAAGTGTTAAAAAGTGTGTTTGTTTGGATAATAAAGCCACAGGCGTTGAAAAACTACACCACCTCTCAAAGAGTAAATTCTCTAACCCGGCTGGGCAGCGTAGGATTTTAAGGCCATTCTTCCCGTATGCACAAGACTTGAGGAGACTTGAGCTTCAGCTGGTTAGGGGAAAAATGACTGGTTAGGATTTACAATTATGTCAAAGTAAATAAAAATACTTTAAAGGTCGCGTTAATTGCATAAAATACAATCCTACCAATTTTTTATAGATCCATTCATCATTATAAAGTCAGAGCCATGTTCAAATCCACATGGGAATCTAGGTATAGACTTTGTATCGACAACTTTATGCATGACTCCATCAAAAAAGGTGTATATTACCAGGATAAAAGAGTCACAATAAATGATAACATCAGACGTAACATTACGTCTGAGCGTAAGAAAGCGCTGCAGAATGGTTAATGGGCCGAAGTGACGAGTTCTCCGCAGGTTCAATGTATAAGCAGACGCGGGAGCGGATGGGAGTGAAACATTTTCTATAACTTGGCATCTTGTTAATTATGTTTCCATTGAAAATTTTGTTTACCGATGCAACATTCAGATAATAAAATAGTCCTGGCATCGATCGAATTTGTCAGTTAACACTGTCATAATATTCTCCTGTTTACAACTTAGTGTCTGCACGACATTAACAGAGAATTATCGACTTCTGATTCCCGAGATTGACTTTACTAGTAATGAAAGTGTAAATAATAGGGGTTAAAGTATGAAATTGCCGTTTTATAGTAATAGATACTTTGAATTGACATAAAACCTTCATGGTGTGAGATTTTCGAGTGAAACTTTTTTCACATGATACCTATGAGGTTCTTGTTTTAAATAATGTGCAACATTCGATTTTCGACTTTCAATTGTTTTTTTTATTCAGCTTAGACGGGAAAGATGGATACTTCGAAAATCCGAGTAATCTTTGAGTTCCGACGAGTTCCGACGCGGAACTAACGCGGCAGAAACGGCTCGCAATATCAATGCTGCGTTTGGAGAGGAGACTGCTAATGAACGAACCGTGCGTTTTTGGTTTAAACGCTTTCGTAATGGAAACTTCGACTTGAAGAACGAACCACGTGGAAGACAGGTGAACACAGGTGAATAACGCTGAATTGAAGGAGATGGTGGAAGCCGATCCGAGTCAAACTACTCAGGAATTAACGGCGTGGTTTAATGTTAAATCAATAAGATAAAAAAATATGAAAAATGGGTGCCTCATGATTTGACTGATCTGCAGAAAGAAACGCGTGTTGAAACTTGCGTTGCCTTGTTGAATCGGTACAGAAATGAAGGAATATTGGATCGAATTGTGACATGTGACGAAAAGTGGATTCTTTACGATAACCGAAAGCGAAAAATGCAATGGCTGACTCCAGATCAAACGCCGCAACAGTGCCCTAAGGCAAAGCTTACCAATAAAAAGGTAATGGTAACTGTTTGGTGGTCTATTCATGGTGTTATTCACTATAGCTTTCTCAGGTCTGGTCAAGCAATAACAGCAGATGTTTACTGTGCCGAACTTCGAACAATGATGGCGAAACTAGCAGTGAAACAGCCCCGACTCGTGAATCGATCTTCACCATTATTGCTCCATGATAACGCAAGACCTCACACTGCACGAGAAACCGCTGTAACTCTACAGGAGCTGCAGTTAGAAACCATACGTCATCCTCCGTACTCGCCAGACCTTGCTCCAACGGACTATCATTTTTTTTGTGATTTTTTGTGATTTCTACGTGGTAAAAAATTTTCTTCCCAAAAGGCAGTACAAAATGCTTTCACACAGTTTGTCGAATCTACATTCCCAGAGTTCTATCGCAAAGGCATAAATGAACTTCCGATTAGATGGCAACAATGTATAGATAATGAGGGTAAATATTTTGATTAAATAAATGTGTTACATTTTAGAAAAAAACGAGTTTTAATTTTTCAGTACAAATCGGCAATTTCATACTTTAACCCATAATATAATGCCTAGCAAAACATAAAACACTATCAGTTGGCGACCCAATGCGGTCGCAGCTACAGATTGTAGATTTTAGATTGTATTTTTAGACGATAGATTGTATTCAATAAAAAAAATTGTACGTAATTAACCAATACGGCTGCGTTGGGATTTCTAAACAACAATAAACAATAAAACGTCAAAGGTAATTGCTTGACTGGTTAATGAAAATAAATAATGTCAAAAATCTAGTGTTTGAAAATAATCAAGTCAGAAATGTAATAATTGCGAGTTTGTTCTACCAGTTGCGGAGGCATCCTATGAACCTACGAAAACTTAACTGCTGTAGTACGAAAATGACATGTGTTTCGAGTGCGCCCAATTGCTGCACTGCGTCAGCACACAAAAATTTTGCCATGCTTCATTTGCGAAACACCCTAATAAAATCGCTGTTTCCTTTCAACTTGGAACAAGCACACGCGTTGACACGTGGCTGTGAAACAAATGGATGATAGCATCAAACAGTTACGAGGTCCTCAGAAGGTGAGGGGAGGGCGCACGGGGCATTATAAGCGAGTGTCTTCAATGCCACACTAAGTAAGACGGAAGGATAAGTGAGGATTCAATATTGTCACAAGTTTTTGTTTGCAATTTTACTTTCGTAGAACCTTGATACAGTTAGTCCGAATACCGTTTTCAAAATACCAATAAAAATTAATAGGGAACATTTAATGCCAACTTCAGTGAAATCTCAACCCATAGATACTCTGTAAGGTGAATTAAATGAAAGTTATCAAATTTTTCAGACTTTGTTAAATACAAAGGCCAAAAATATAGATATTTTTGCAAAAATCAAATTAAATCCGTTTATTTGTGAACGTATCAGTACTGCCATAAGGTGTGTACAAATGTATCACATAATTGTTTAATATAATTCCCACCTCGGGTTTCTACAACCGCACCTCCCGTCACAGAAGTGCGGTCCATCCGCATTTCCTCGATACGGAGGTGTCGCGCACTGTTCGGTCCAAAAATTATTTTATACCGCGAACCCGTAGGTTGTGGAACGAACTGCCTCAAGAGGTCTTTCCATTGAGCTACGATATGGGGTTCTTCAAGAGAGCTGTGAATGGGATTTTGCAGGGTCGGCGGCGCGCCCGCATGCCCCCTGGTGTTGCAGGTGCCCATGGGCGGCGGTGACACTTATCACCACGTGGGACCGCTTGCTCGTCCGCCCACTAATCTATAAAAAAAAAAAAAAAAAAAATTATTATGTTACAAAGTTTGAGTACAATAATTAAAATACCACTTTATAATTTAATTCTAATGTACTTAATTAAATTAATAATACATATAATTCATTCAATTATTTATTCGTCAAATTAATACATTATAAATAAAATATACATTGACATAAATTAATATATTAGAAAAGGATGTCATTAAATACAGTAATAATTGATATATTGTTATAACATAACTCAATCTCTTCATAACACGAGCACAATTCAATTCAATATGTACAAAAAAAATATGTACCTACATAACATTTACTAGTTCACTTCACTAGTTGGAAAGGCACCACAACAAGAACATATGTTACATATTTTTTTTGTTAGTAGATACCAGTAAATGAACAATAAAAAATTAGAACTGATCATTGATAAAACAAATTAAATGTCGATTTTATACGAGTGAAACCGAAACATAACGTTAAAACAAAGTGTTTCATGTGCATAATGGCCGAAACCAGCTTGATACACGAGTAAATTACGAAATTTACTGGTCTAAAATCCTTGATCTAAGCTATTTCCCATTAAACACGCAATAAAATCGCCTAGTGGTAGAAACTCTTGTTTTGACTGGGCAAACATCTTGCGCTCGTATAGCAATTAATTACGATCAGTACTTTTACTAGGGCCACTAAACACATTTAGATGTATTTAGTCGCCCTAGTAACCACGTGTTTTTCTGCTAAAGCAAAGTGCTTGATCACAACTTACACATTCAATGTAGTTCTTGGCATTCCCTACCGAATATCATCGACATCGTTATAATTTACTTTGTAATAATACCAACTCCTTTGTGAATGATTTGTTTAGCTATTGAATGAACCCATTCATTAAATTTTGTTACTAAAATAATGTAGCATATGGTAGTTCTTACGTCTATTAAAAGAAACAGGCAAATAAAAGTCTTTGATTTTACGTGTTGGAAATGAGTATTTCTCAATCCCTCGCATAAGACTGGTGATGGGTATATCACTGTTGTTGTGTCACATCACTAGGCTACACGTTATTCAGTTATTATTTTTCACTGACCGTCGTTTGTTCTCTTACTACGAAAAACATGTTTTAGCCTTGTAATAAATATCTAATATATTTTGTCTATTATGTCTTCTTAGTTTATATTAAATAAACAGTGAACCCTGCGCTAGCTGTGCTAACCATTATCAATAACCAACAGTTAGGCCTGATTCACAATACAAAATCTGTTTCCTCATACGTTTTATCAGTTTATACTGTGTTAATACAGTGTTCATCAAAATCAATTCAATATATGGTAAGTATATAGTAGTTTTAAAATAATTTTGTAATAGCTCTTGCTATACGAACTTCGCTATATATGTCACACTAAACGAAATGCACTCTACAGCGGCTATTGTTAAGAGTATAATTGTATAATGTAATATGTGCTTAGGGGAACAAGTTGAGGGTTCCACGTGATGGTAAGTGTTATCGCTGCCCATGAACACCTGCAATATGAGGAGGTATGCCTACGCTACGACCGACCTTCCAAATCCTATTCACAGCTTTCTTGTAATATTTTGTGTAAATTCATATGTTACTTTAGTTGTTATCTATATATATAAAAAATAATGTTTCTTTGTTTGTCCCGTATGCGTTCCTATACCATTCATCCGATTGCAATGAAACTTTGGTGAGTTGTTATGCACACGCCCGCGAAGGTTTCTGATTTAGTACAACCATTTTACAACAGGTGGCGCGAGTCGTTTCAACAAATGAGTGTATTTCATATAGTTTAGCGGCAGTATATTATCGCATTAAATTGAAGACCACGCGAATGAAGTTGCGGGCAACAGCTAGTTATGGTAATAAATACTAGGTAGTAGTGGTAGTAAAAATATCTATAAGCGGATTCTGTTACAAATATACTCGCTGACTCAGCAACCCATAGTGGATCTAATGCCGGCTCTAGACTTGCATACCCCGTGAAGCCCCGTGGACAGCCGTGAACGCACGTGGAAACATATCTTGGGAGCCAGTACCTCCCCAAAGATAAGTAAATGTCATATAATACAAGTAAATGTTTTGTTTTGTTTTTTATACATGAAATCCTAACATTTTTTATAATAATGTGAATGTGAGCGAGGGTGTGTATGTGTGAGAGAGAGCGTGAAAGTGGCTGTGAGTATGTGTGTGTGTGTGTATAAAGAGAGTGGGAATTAAAGTTTTTGGAATATTACCAAACTGGTTGAATATTATGGGATGCAAAATACCCGCTATACAACAAAAATCACAATGCGTGGGTTCGAATAATGTTTTTTTTTTATGTACGAAGGCGGCAGACGAGCATACAGTCCACCTGATGGTAAGTGGATACTGTCGCCCATAGACATCCGCCACACATGCCAAAATTAGTCCAAAATGACAAAAGTTAGCATGCCCCCGGATACGCTGCCTACCTTTGGAGATATAGGAATGGATTTGGAGAAAGGGTTGGGAAAATGGGGAGGGATAGGATGGGAATGGGCTCTGGCACATCTCATTCACTACCGAAACACGTAAGTACCTACATTAGGGAAATAAAATAAAGTGGTAAATGCAGTACATTTCAAGGTAGTCTTCTGGGAAAGAGGGGTAACGTGGCCAGTCGAGCGCGCCCAGGGGCTGTTGGTTTTGAGCGTGCACTCTCCCCCTCAAGATTTTTATTGGAGATTTAGATTTATTGGAGATTTCTGAGCCAGAATTGGAATGAAAACTATATAAAGTTGAATGAAGATGAATCCACATGAAGATAGTAAAGGATTTTATACATTCGATAGTTGGTGCAGATACTGCCCATTTCGAAAATGTGCATGAATACGACTGTGAACAATTCTGAGTGTAGAGTTCTCGGGACATACAGGTTCACGGCGTGAATTCTCGCCGTGACTTCACAGCGTGAGTCTAGAGCCGGCTTTAGGGTCCTCGAACAAAAGATGTCACAGCTTTTTGTCCTGTACGAAGTCTTTCCACTCAGGTACGAGTAGGAGATCGCCGTTCTCTCCTTCTCATTTCAAGATGGTAACGAAATTAAATTTCTAGGGAGAGGAATCGGTGACGGATATTGTAGTAAATAATATAAAACATAATTTACGACTTTGAAATAATAATTGCTATATTAATAGCAACAAAGGAAAAACTAATTAACGTTTCAATTACATTAGCGTGTTGTAATTGTGATCTGATTTATTTTTAAGAATAACCTTCACGAGTTTGAGATATTGCTTGGATTATTATTTCTAATTTATGGGTTTCACATTTTTATATACTTTAATTAATATCGAAGAGAATCTTTGGATTCTCAATATCATACCAATATCTATACATTATAAGAAAATGGCTGATATTTATTTAAAATATTAATTTTTTTTTTTTTTTTTTTTTTTTTTTTTTTTTTTTTTTTATCATAGTTAAGGGCTTTGTCGCACATGCGATTATGCCGCCCTGGTTAGGTAAACAATCAACTTAGGATGATCTTAGCATAGCTAGTTTGTAAAGAGTTCTAGCTGTACTTGATAGAGGCTCAGCTAGAACACTGTTACAGTGACCTACATCCATAGACCTACTTACTGATCTACTTCTAAACCCATCGTTGCAGACACACTCCATCAATACGTGATAGACATCATCAACGGTGTTGCACAATAGACAATTTGCGGTCGTAGATTTTCTCATTAGATGTAAAAACTTATTGCATGGAATGTGTCCGGAACGAAGTCTTAGCGCGATGACAGTATCTTGTCTATTTAAAATCTGATTATCAATCCACGGTGAGCTCAAAGGATGTGGTTGGATCGTTTTGTACCAAATTCCTTTTTCTTGGGACCTCTCATCAAAGTACTCCTTCCAAAGAGAATAGCAATCCTGTTTAATTTTTGGAATAAAGTTAGTAAAGTAAGGGGATAAGTTTAGAGGTATTCCATCTGATACTGCTTGCTTGGCTAGTGTATCAGCAGTCTCATTGCCCTCCAGGCCAACATGTGATGGAATCCACTGAAGTACTATGTTCTTTCCTAGAGTTTTTAGTTTCAAAATAGTGTCTAATATAGTGTAGGCTATCGGGGTTCCTCGAAATGTCGAGGTACACCGAGCCACGTGTTGGAGCGAGCTTTTGGAGTCTGTCAGTATTACAACATTTACATGCCGTGTTGATTCGATATATGACAGAGCTTCAGCAATGGCTATCAGCTCGGCTTCCATTATACACACATTAGCATTTATTTGAAATTTGACAGGAATTTTTGCATCGGCGACATAGAAGGCGGCTCCTATTCCTTCACTTTCCTTCGAACCGTCTGTAAATATTTTTAAAAAAGTGTCATATTCTGAATTAATAAAATCACTAAAAAGGTTTTTTAAGCTAACAGGATTGTATTGTCTTTTTGGTTTGGACATAAGGTAGGTATCATGCTTAATGATTTTAGAAATATCTATATTACTGACCCATGTATTGAGAGAAAACATATCTAATTTATTACTACAATGAATGTTTAATGTGTCTAACGAGTTATGAACCTGAATTAGCAATGGAATTTTTTTGTTATACCAATATCTAGAGTTATTACATAATATAGATAGTTCAGCAAGGAGGTTTATGGAAGTGTTTGTGTTCAAGGATTTAGTTTTTAACCAGTATTTACCGGCCAGAAACCGACGTCGAAGGTATAATGGCTGTAGGCATAACTCGCTTTCCATCACGTGAATAGGCGTCGTTTTAATGTAACCACCTACCACTCTCATGACCTGATTTTGAACCTTATCTAATTTTGCCAGGTGAGTTTTGGCACTATTGTCATAAAAAAAACTCGCATAATCTATACGGCTTCTGATTAAAGATATATATAAATTTCTCAAATATTTGGGGTGCACACCCCAGCTAGATCCAGCCAAAACTTTAAAAACGTTTATGAATTTAAGCACTTTTTGAGACGTTTCGTTGATATGTCTTCCCCACCTCAGCGAACGGTCCAACCACATTCCAAGATACCTCACCGAGTCGACGACTTCTAATCTTATATTATTAATTGTCAAATCAACTGAATGTTTTCTATAGCCTCTGTGAAATATACAAATTTTGCTTTTATTTGGGGAAATGCTGAGATTAAGAGAATCAAATAAATTGCATAGAATATTTAGAGCGTCTTGTAACTCTGCGGCAGATTGACTAACGCTGTGAGAGGTAATAAAAAGAACATAATCGTCAGCATACTGCGAAAAAGATATAGTATTAGGTATTGATTTACCTACATAGATGGTTGCTATATTAAATAACAATGGGGATAAGGGACAACCTTGGGCCAGGCCTCTTCTAGCTATTCTAGTGACATCATGATCAGTGCAGTCGATTGTTAAATACCTCTCTTTAAGAAACTCCCACAAATATCTACAGTATCTAGCTCCAACACCGAGTCGGTCCAAGGTCAACAAAAGCCTGGTGACGTCCACATTGTTGTAAGCGCTATCTATATCAAGGAAACATCCGATAGTTAATAGATTTTTTGAGAAACCGATTTGTATTTTAGATATTAATGAATTTAAATTGTCAAGGCAGGAGCGTGCTTTTCTAAAACCTACAGTCTCTTCAGCAAAGATACCTGCATTTTCTAGGAACCATTCTATTCTTCTGTTAATGATGGAGTGGAAAATCTTACACAAACACGACATTAAAGAAATAGGTCTCATTGCGGAAATAGTTGAAGGATCCCGGCCTGGCTTTGGAATTGGTACGATGCGAATTCGACGCCATTGTTCAGGTATAAAATTCAATGAAAAGAAGATGTTATAAAGTTGGAGCAGAATATCTTTAGCTATTTTCGGAAGGTTTTTAATCATCGAAAATGAGATGTCATCACAACCAGGTGCCGTGTCTTTATGTTTGACACACTTGTCGAATTCTTGTCTGGTAATATCAATTTCTAACTTACTATTCTGCGAGAAAAACGTAGGTACCGGAGGACATGTAAAGTCAGGGGTGAGGTTACAGAGTAAATCTTCGGCCAGTGTTTTATCAACGTGGACTTTGGGCGCACGATATCCTTTCAGCCATCGCATACGACGCCACATGTCGCTAGCCGACGTAACGCCATCCACAGATGAACAAAACTTGCGAAATCCGTCATTTCTAGCATTTCTTATTAGCCTCTGAGCCTCACGGGTTTTATCTTGTAATATTTTTAATTTGTCCGGGGTTGGGTTTTTTCGAAAATAAGACAACGCTAATCGTCTCTCTGCCACAGCTTTAGATAGATTTTGGGACCAGTAAGGTTTTGGTACAAACTTACTGCAGGGATTTTGACTAAACTTAAAATAAGGAATATTTGCATCCGCCGCTCTATTGATAATGTCCAAAAATAAGTCATAGGCTTCTTGGGTGTCGGTAGGTAATGTAACCCCAGCAAGTGCTTCTCCAATAAATTGGTTATAGGCCCTCCAATCAGCTTTTTTGAAATTCCTTTTTTTTACTAATTGGGACGTAGCCTTGTAGGAAGTGGATAATTTGATCATCATGTGGTCACTGCCTAAGGACTCGTTGGTAACTTTCCAATCGAATTTTAAAGATATGTCAGAAGAGACTATAGATATGTCAGGCGCAGTTTTCTGTACCACTCCACATACTAGTTTTATTCTAGTCGGTTTCCCATCGTTCAAGGTGACAAAATTATTGTCAATCAATGAGTCAAAAATCTGAGTACCTCTTGGATTTGTTTTCGTGGACCAATTCGGGTGGTGACCATTGTAGTCTCCCATCATCAAAGTTTTTGAATGGGCTATAGAAAACACTGTATCCCAGTCATTTTGGGAAGTCTGAACGTTTGGTGGGCAATAAATTGAAATAACGTCTTGAATATAAATACAATTAAAAATTTTAACATGAATGATTTCAATATCGTGATTAAGATGTACTGCTGAGCATAGTTGGGCTTTGATAGATTTGTGAGTCAATATGGCGACACCTCCGTGTGAGTCAGCCCTATCGCGGCGAAATACGTTGTAGTCCTTTACACTAAAATTACAGGTAGAATTTAACCATGTTTCGCTTAAAGCAGCAATGTGAATTTTTTCCATGTACAAAATTTGTTCAAATTCTAATTTTTTGGGTAATATACTCTGTGAATTCCATTGCAAGATATTTATTTTGATTGTATCATCCATTATTAAAGATTTTACCTAAGAAAGAGAAATCTTTAGGTATATTGCTAAATATCCAAGTTATTGCCCACTCCACGGAGGTTTGAACTACGGACATGATTTTTTCTTGTAAGGTGTCATTTCCCGCAAATAAAATATATTTAAGCTTAGCTAACAGCCTATTAAATGAATGATCAATTCGTGGTCGCTCATTACGCTCATTTTTTTCCCGCTGATTGTCAGATACGTCTCCTTGGTAGGTGTCGTCCTTACTGTCCATGGCACATTCCTGTAAAAGATAGTCTTCAAACTCTGATACGATTTTCTGCTGTTTTTTCTTCTTGGGTTTTTTACTAGGTTCTCCTTTCTTATTCTCTAGCCGTGTTGGAGTTGCGTCTTCATTTGGAGTGGACGTAAGTTCTCTATTTAGTGCTGGGCGAGCTGCTGCTTGGGCGTATGTAGTCTTCGACTGTAGCGCGGGTGTAGGCATTGCTGGAGTCGATGTCGACATGGTTGCTTCATACTCGAACGTAGGCACAGGTGCAGGGACATACATGTCCAAAGCTTTTCTATAGGAAATATTATACTCACACATGATATCTCGTATCTTCTTTTCTTTGATGAAAGCCGGGCAAGTTTTGTCCAATGCCATGTGATTATAAGTGCAATTGATACACTTGAATGAGGTAGTCTCACAGTTATCGTGTTTCCCACCACATTTAGGACAGTATACCCTCTTAGATGGGCACATCCTAAGTGTATGTCCGTACCTCCAGCATCTTGAGCATTGAGTCACCGGGAAAACGTATGGTTCAACTAATACTCTCATATCATAGATGAGTACATACGGAGGCAGCGATGAGCCTTGAAATCCTATTCTCCATGTTTCGCTTTCCGTCCAGCCAGAGCCTTCTCTTTCTCTCCGTTTCAGTCTCCTCACATTAATGACCTCAGTTGAACACGACATACATTCACGTAGCTCCTCTTCCGAAATGTCCAGGTCGATATTCTTTATGACACCGTAGGATAATCCTACTTCAAAAGGACGTTGAAATCTCCATCCCAATTCCTTAAAGTGTTCACAGTTAATTAATTTTTCCGCGCATTCAACATTGTTAAACTGCACAATGATTTTGAAGGGGTTCACATGCCTTACTTTGGTAATGTTCTGGATGTCGTGGCTCTTAAATAATTTTGCGAGTGCAAATTGTTTAGGGAGCATATCTTTGCACGTAACGCATATTTCCGTAATCCCTCTGACTTCTCTAAACCTCTGTTTTCTGCTTTTGACTTGGTTCCATTCATCATCTTCTCTCACTCTTTTCGTCGCTCGTGTAGTACAATCCACCGCCTCATTCTCCTCAAATAAATGTGTTAAGTCTTCTACAGGTATAATTTCAACTTTGTTAGTTCCCATATTGATTGAATCCTCAGTACGATTTCCGTCCGTATTACTCATGCTACACAAGGTGTAAATTAGCGCGGGCGATAACCGAACACGGCTCGGCCGAGCGGCCGGCCAAGGTCAATGCACAATAAATTCCGATAACGATGAGCTTATAACTGCAGTAACACGTCTAAGCGACACGGTATGCGCTGCGACACTGTTAAAATATTAATAAATCAATAAATAATCTTCACGCTTAGAACACCTCAAGTATATATATATCTATATTTAAATGGCAGTATGAGTGTGTGTGACCTCCAACGATAAGTTTAAAGTCACTCAGCAAACTATGGAGAGAGCTATGCTCTAAGTTTCTTTGCGAGATAGGATCTGAAATGACGAGATTCGCCAAAGAACTAAGGTCACCGACATAGATCGTAGAATCAGCATGCTAAGGTGGCAATGGGCGGGCCATATTTACCGCAGGACCGTCAACCAATGGTGTCGGCGAGTCCTCGAACGGAGGTCACGTACCTAGAAGCGCAGTGTAGGCCGCCCTACGACCAGGTCGACCGAGTACTTGAAAGTGGTTGGATGAGAAGAGTCGAAAATTGTGTGTGGTGGCGGGCCTTGGGAGAGGTTTGTATCCAGCAGTGATGAGACATAGGCTGAGGGTATGATATAGTATGGTCTGTGTGTTGGCTGCCTCTGTCGCAAGATCGACAACAGATGAAGTAAACTTATTCTTGAATGGATATCATGATATCCCCGGATCAGGATGATATCAGGATATCCCCGGTACATGTACCGGGGAAAGTAGCGTCGGACGCCCACTGGCCAAGTGGTCTGACGATTTAGCTGGATGAGAAGAACAGAAGGCCGAGTATGGTGGCGGACCTCACGAGAGCCCTATATCCAGCAGTGGGCAGACACAGGCCATGATAGGCTAAGGTTTGTCAAGTCGTCGGTGATAGCTAAATGAGAAGAGAAGATATTTACTGCATATAAAACTCTTTTCATCTAGTAGTGGTGAGAGCGAAAGGCATAGTCAAGTATTGTCAGATCTTTCTTAATAACAGTAGATACTATAAACTCATAAACAACATCAAATGGGACAAAAATAAATATGTCTTTCATTTCAAAGACATTGAAAGCACGTGACAATACTAAATCAAAAGATTATTCACATTTCAACATTTTTATTTTGCGTGCGATATAAACGTGGAATGCAATGGAGCTCCAGCCAGCGAGCGTAATATATTGCCGGACAGCGAGAAAATTGTTAAAAACATTTTAAATATAAAAGAGAAAATGGCGCAACGGTGACTCCGCCACACCTGGGACGATTATACACGGTGACAAATAAAATAATTTATTTCGGTTAATGACCGGAGTTACCTGGAAGCGAAAAGGCTTGGGTAGAAATAGGCGAGGATCGTACCCAGCAATAGATTACAAGTAATAGACCATAGAAAAAAATAATCACCCATGAATCCAGTTGTAGACCCAAACTATTCAATCCTGCTCCAATACAGTTCTTATACAGTTATTCAATGGGATAATTTACTAATTAAACTTTTATAGTTTGATGGAGTTTATTTCTCTTACAATTAGTTTTCATCTTAATTTCGTTAACAAATGCTTTTTAGTACGCTTTATATTTAATTACCTGGTGGGAGATTATCTGTAACACAGGATTCTTCTAGTACCTACGGGAGCCATTAATCCTCTCCTATGTTACTTCAATAATATCATTATTTATCTATTTGTAGAAATGTAATATGTAGTCGTCTGTCCATCTGCTAGATGGACAGACGATCTCATAAAGGTTGCGGGCACCCGCTGGATGCAGGTCGCTGCCGATAGGTCTAAATGGCGGACAATGGGGGAGGCCTATGTCCAGCAGTGGACGTCCAAGGGCTGAGAAAGAAGAAGAAGAAGAAGAAGAAATGTAAACCAATTATCTAATAACTCAATAATTAATTATATTATTATAATTATGCGGAACGCTTGACTAACGTTGTCAAGTTTTTGATGTTATGACATTCAAATGACATAAAAACATCAAACACGTACGAGTGCCTACTAAAATTTTGTGGCAAAATGCCCACATTATTTTCTTTTGAAACATATTTACGAGCTTATGAGTTTTAGGAACTATATTTGAGTGAATTTTCATTAGTTTATCATTGATTGAATCAACTGCGTTACGTTTCGCCCAAAACGTTAAATTTCGCCTACGCACGTTTAATATTTATAAAGCACCCAAGTATCCTGAGGTGTGTCTAATATGGACAATGGTAAGCTAGCCGTGATGCGTTTTATAATGCCACCAAGCATACAGTGGGACATTTAATAATTCACCAAAAATGCCGTAGCGCATTTATTAATACACTCAAGCTATATAATCATATGTACCCAAGTTAGCCGTGTCGCATTTATTAATGCACCCAAGCTATGTATATAACCTAAGTGCGTTGAATATGTACATTATATATAGCGTATTGAATAAAGTACCCAAGCTAGTCGTGGTGGGTTTAATAATGCACCCAATAATTTTGTACAAATGAGCGTTAAGTCAGCATTAAAGAACCTTAACAATCTTAACCATTTTAGTCCTAAATATTCAAACACGAGTTAAAGACCATCAATCGTTAAAAAATAGATTATAGCGCTCGCAAGCGATTACCACTCAAGTCTTAGGTTCAATTATAGCGCTCACTCAGCGTTCAAGTGTTCAGCCAATCTAGTCGTGACGCGATTGATATGCACCTAATAAATTCTGCATCCCACAAATAATAGACAAACAATAAAACGTCAAAGGTCATAGCTTGACTGGTTACAAGACAAAGATATGCAATAAAAATCTAGTTTTAAAAAACTGGAAGCTACAAGCTACTCAAAATAGGGATTTTATTGACAATAAGCTTGTAAAGACGAACAATCAATGCGATTAAAGACATCTTTTATGACAACCTATAAGTATCGCTCATAATACTCCTGTTACAGGTGAACATTTCCTCTTTGTGAAGAGAAGCCACACGTAAACCCGCACAATAAAACCTAGGTATATAGGACACATAACATGAGATCTAGAATACCTTTAACAATAGATGCCATTCTATCCGTGTGAGTAACATCTATCCGAGGACACGATGCGGAAACAGAAGTGATTGTAAAAATGACGAACGTGGAATATTGAATGGAAATAAAAGAAAATTCTTTTAGAAAAAACCGCGATGACATCTCTGTTTTAAAATTCTGTTGCTATTTACGTTGCCTTCCAAAATGTGTGAAAATTACATAATTGATAAATAATACAATAATCTTAATAATACAGAAAATTACGCATGAATCATATTTTCAAAGAGGGATTCTCGCTGTTATAAACATTAACACACACAATTAGCATTTCTATTTATAACAATTTAATGGGCATGTGACATTATCTATGAAACGCGACCTTCTTGTCCGTTCTACTTACCCTGATATTGATGGTTTAGTGATATGGTTAAAAATTAACGTAAAGCTTGTAGTGTTTTATCTTAAAAATCATATGTTAGAGCCTTTTCCCACAGCCGCTGGGCGCACTCGACTGAAGAAGACGGAAGACTACCTTGAAATGTACTGCATTTCCCACTTTACCGTGTTGTTCGGTGAATCGGAATCCATAAAGACAAAATGAAATAATTCCACAATACAAATCAACTATACCACAACTATATACAACTATCACAATACAATACCTACTTGTCAATTTGCATTGAAATATACTTTAGAAATTAAATTAACCTATCCAGACTTACTTCTTAGTAACTGCTAAATAAATAATAGCCTTTAAGACATCCTGAATAAGTAATGAAGTGCAGCATCTGGCATCCGAGCCACCAGCAAGATGGTGGGTTGTCGGTCTAAGCCCACCTCAACCCGAGATGTTGGCGACATTGAATAATTGACGATACTCCGCTGCAATTTCAAATGAAATATCGTTCATTTCAGTCATTCAACCGCAGTTTTAAACGGTCGGTACAGAATTTAGAGATAAACAATATAATTTTGAGTATATGTATTTATGAAATGCGAGCTGATCTTTGAAAATAGGCTCAAAAACTTATTTCTAAGAAAATCGAGACGAAATTCTCTATTCAACAAATTCTAGATATTTTTATTAAAACCTAACTTTCTTAGAACTTCCCAACTGTATTTATGAGTGACGACAAAGGATGCACTCTTATCCAGCGCTGTGTTGTTTATGAAATAAAGAAATCAGTAGTAGGGATTTTATACATATCGTAAATCGGGTTTGAACGTGTATAATTAAAGATTTTTGTTTACCTTTTATTTCTACTTGACGTTTCGGCAACGGTTACAATAGCCGTAGTCACGTGATCACGTCAGACGCGATGTACAATAAATGGGAAAACCAAAAAACAATTATGTGTACAAAACGCGAAAGTTAAAAAAAAGTTATATTTAGTGACAGGGAATCAGTAAGACCAATAAACGAATGAGGCTACGTATTGCCGTATTCCAAATAGCTGTCGTCAGGAAAATGTAAAATGCGATTTCCCTCCACCGATAACACGAGTATATGATCTCGCTGGTCGCAGGGACCCGTTCCCCGTAAAATTGTTATGTGCAACTAGTTGCACGATGGGATTTTTTCCCCGGTGGAACAACTATCCAGTTGTATTATCGGGAAGTACATATCTATGCCCATTAGTACAACTATTTACATAATAATAGCTTAGTTGTGAGGTTCAGTTCGTCAAAAAAGTTATCAGCTTTTCAAAGGAAAGTTCAATTTAAAGTTTAAGTATTATTTTGAGGATATGAACATACTACACACTTTTCAATTGTTAGGTTATTCATATTGGTACTAACATTGCGTAAATTCACGCAGTTGTACCACGGGGAACAGATTAAAATAGTTTTTGGTTGTTCTTTAGACCAGTTGTTCCACCGGGAAATAAAATCCCCATACCGGTATAACTAGATGGACATAGCGATTGTACTACGGGGGACGGGTCGTCGCAGGCAGGGACCAGCTGTCAGATCGCGGAAAATCGCGTCAGTTTCAATTTTCCGCTGGGAACTATTGTGTTCAATAGTCTGTGGCGAGCCGTGTCGACGTCAACGGACAATATTTGTTGCCGCCTAACTCCCTCTGGGCTACATGGATACTAAACTCTGCTAGAAACGATTTTTCTACAGGGATTGCTCGATGAGCGTATTAGGTTTCAACCGGGTTGAAAACACATGTCAGTCAGTGTATACTGGTTACTAAAGAAAAAGCCTATGAGGATGGATAGTGGAGTAGATCTTAAATTAAAAAAAAATAAACTGGTAAAAGTTTCAACATTTGCCTTCTTGTACTTAATACTGATTGACCGTGTGTGTGGTGTGTGCCTTTTGAATACTATCACCGCATATGTTACCGTGGGTGTCGTAAAAGACGACAAAAGGATGACAAAGCCCTGATGAACTACACCATTTTTAAAAGAGTGGACTCGCCAACCCGCTTGGCCAGCAGCGTGGCGTTTTGAGGTGCAATGGCACCTGACAATGTGCGTGAAGAGGTCCATGTCCAGTAGTGGTGGAAAATGATTGGTTACGTTAATACTGATTGTAATAAGTCATTCATTACCCACAATTATTATTCCTCTTAACAACAGTAGTGTACGTCGGTTCTAAAACTAAGTACTTAAGTAAATAACAGTGACAGTATGTTGTTCACGGACTGAAAAATTTCAGGTGCATTAACAACACTAGCGGTCACCCGCAGTTCACTCGCGTTAATGTAGGATGGATAAGCGTTAACTGGCAAATAAATGGTAGTAATGGGAGTCAATGGTATTAAGATACATAACATGACATTTTATGAAAAACTGCATAAATTACCTGACTCCATAAAGAAACTGACTTCTAGACAATTTAAAATAAAACTAGAAAAAATAATCGATGAATATTCCGTAGATGATATTATTGTATAGACTCATAATTTTATATTATTATTTATAATTATTAATATTTTTAGATACGTCGAATATTATATAAGTTTAATTTGTATATTCTGAAGTTTGATCAATGTTATAAAAATTGCATGCCGACAGCGGGCGAGTGGCAAGCTGCAGTAATACTACATAATATTATTTATATTTACTACAATATCCACCTGTAACTGGCAATAAAGAAGTTTGAAATTTAAGTTAATTGGTAGTAATAGTAGTTAATGATAGTAACATACATAAGTAAGTACATAGTTAAGACAATTGGGTGCTGCTTGTCTGCTTATCAAACGCCACAGCTTAATCAAATCTTTAAATGCAAGTCCCTTCAGCTCGAATTAACTAACGGCACAATTGTTTGCGATTTATTTAAAGATTTAATAAAAAAATATTAAAGAAATATGGCCTTAAATGGCCTTGAGTAGATCTTGAGAGATAATCTTGAGAGATGTTTGGCCTTAAATGGCCACGCTGGCCAAGCGGCGAGTCTATTCTTTTAGAGATCTTGTATTCCTTCCCCCAAGGCTTGTGGTCGCCGCTTTGTTATCTGAGTCGCCTTTGACTCGGTCGCCTCAGACGACATCCGCGGGAAGAGACGGAGAGAGATGCGACTATTCAATAACGATTAATTAAGCTGAGCACTTCTAGACACTTATATGTCTTCGATCCTTGATTGCCAGCATATCCGTTACCAGGTTCGATCGAGGCCGGGTAAATGGAATGTCTTCTCTATTTGTCACAGTCTCTGCGTTTTCACAGTTAAACTAAGTAAATCACTGTTTTCACTCACCCATCACTCAAAGGGATGGTGATTTTTTTCTTGAATTCAAGTTTTTAAAAAAATAGGAGAGGTAAAACGTTGTAGGTAAGAGGTAAGACAATTTACATGTCGATTTTACTTGAGATACAATGTACGTGCAACGCGTAGTGTTGTATGAAAACATCGCCATGCATTTGCTTATCGCATTATGTTATTGGTTTTTTTTTTTTTAACAATGTGTCACCGTAATAATGCAAAACTTGAAACACGTCAAATAATTGAAAATGTACAAAACCATTCAAGCAAAATAAAATTACCTATTTATGGAAAAAAATATTATGATAAATTTATGAAATTGCAGTTTCATATGGAAAAATTAAAACATTTTTTTGTATGAAAATTATATATTTAATTAATCGAAGTATTGTCCATTAATCCATTATTATATTAATAAGGCAACTTTTGCCATTTTAATGGAAGTTGATTAATGTCTTTGGTATATGACTCCGGGGGATGGGAATCGATGAATTGTTTGAAGGCGTTTTTCACTGCCTCATCGGAGTTGAATTTTTTCCCCTGTAAAAAGTTGTTCAAATTCCGAAAAAGAACGGAATTAGCAGGGGCAAGGCAAGGGGCCTTATAAAAAATTACAAACATGGTAAAGTTAATTCGTTCTTCTATCTAAACGGTTCGTAGCGCTCATTACACAGAACGGGGCATTGCACCAGGCGCCCGGTAGTAGCAATGACTCTGCATTTGTTTTGCCAAGCCAAAAGCAGTTGTACGTAGAAGAAAAGATATTCTAAAAATGACCCATAAGTTATGAAAAAATCTATTGTAAAAACTGGTAGCATCGATTCTACTCTTGACACTGAATGACTTATTTTCAGCCTTTGCTATTTTCAGTGATACGTTGTATATTTTTTCAGGGGAAGTATCAAAGTGTGGGACGACCTTTTCCCAGGTGAACAGGCGACTTGAAGAAGTTTGCCGATAGTGGCTGGATGACGATGACGAAAACTCGAAGATCGTGTGTGGTGGCGAACCTTGGCAAAGGCGTCATATCCAACAACTAAGAGATATAGACTATATAGTATATGTATTTCTGTAGAAGTAAACATCTTTAATGTACCTTACCTCTACCTATAAAATTGTGGGGATAATATTCAAGATATTGATTAATTTATTCACATATAAATGCCTATCCTTTCGAGCTCGACAATAACAAAACAAAAGGATGTCTGTTTGTTTATTCATTTTAATTGCGATATTCAATTACAGGGGTCGTAAACCGTTGTCACTCAGATAATGCCTCTTTATGAATTATTAATTGTTATAACGGAGTCCAATTGCTTTATTCACTGATTCGATTTCTTTGACAACACGGCGAATTGTATTCGATGTCTCGATTCTAAAGGATATCTTATATGAAATCGTTTATGTAGTGATGAAAAATTGATAAAAGGAAAAGTGATTTAAAATAACTTATTGTACAGAAACACCTAAAGGTTAAATAAAATAATACAGTTTTTCAACTATTTAGGTACTAGGGATGTTCCGATTAGCAAAAAATCACTATTCTGTAATACACTATTCTCTATTCTCTCTAATACGAATAATTTGCCTCACAATATTCGCAAATACGAATCCGAATAGCACCTAAACAACAAAAGCGCGCGCCACCAGCAGGAAGAATTTCGGTCATTAACATGAGATCAGCCAAGATTGGGCATATGAGGGTCGTCATTGATCGACGATTTCATATAAAATAGATAACTTCATAAACTATCGCGTTTTGTACACATTTCATATTGCGTATTGTACATTTTATATTTATATTTATTTACTTTGTGCAATTTGAATCTTGCGATTTATCTTGGCATACGTCCGCGGACATTATTAGTATAGTGTGTCGCAACCTTTCCGAATGTGAAGATCATATGTGGGTAGTTGATGAAACTGCTCGCAGCTCCAATCCTGGACTACTCGCCTCTTCTGTCAACCCGTGACCACGGCTGGTGTGACCCGTGACCACGGCTGGTGTAACCAGTGACCACGGCTGCCGAAACGTAGAGTAGGAATAAAAGGTAAACAAATACTTTTGTTATACGCGTTCAGACCAGATTCGCAATATAAGATTTCATATAAATCTCTTTATCGGCACGCTTTACGCACTCACTTGTAAGTAGGTATTTTAAAGTCCAATTTAAAGTTAGTGCCACAAGATATTTTTTTGGTTTGATCAATGAGTTTGGTTTAATCTACAGGTACCGGTACTTTAAATTGAACTAACAAATCACTTACTAAATAAATTAAAAAAAAAACAGCTACGTAACTGATTTTAAAATGAACGTTTAATCTTATAAGTATTTATTTTTGTAGAAATATTCTTTTGCAGAAAATTATTCACGTTGGGCTTTTACTATTCGATTAGTATCTATTGGTTTAGAAAATCACGAACTACTTAAGTATATGTTATGTTACAACATAAAGTCTAGTACTTTATGTTGTAAATGAAGGCTGCTTTGTGACAAATATATACGAAGTGTTTTTTTTAAAAAACATAATTATTTTTTTGTATTTTACATAAAATAAGTATAACATATCTACAAACAATGTTAAAATAGAATAAAAGCAAGTCATAACGAAACAATTTTAAAAGGAATATAACACATAGTATATATACTTATTATTATTACATATATTCTACTTTCAACTCCATCCTTTTGTGTTTTAAAAATACGTATAAAATATTTTTTTGAATTGTATATGATATACATATGCATATGAAATTGTAATATTGAATGTTATACATATATTATTTTGTCTAAAAATAGCACGCCACTCTGATTAAAGCTTTTTTTTCTACTTTATTTAGGGGATTTGATGCATATATGGTACACACCCAAAAGGTGAACAACTTAACTAAAAATTAGCTACTAACGAAGACTCACAAACCTGTACAGTAATTTACTGTACAGGTTCGGTGTACAGCAACTTTTGAGTACGGTTCTGCTAAAATTCTGTTAAATTCACCTACATCCATTCTGTTTAGTTTGAGAGTACTCATTAGCACATCTCTTTCCCCTTTGTTCCGGGCACATTCCACCAACAAGTGTTGGATATCTACGACCATTGATTAAAACTTTATAGGTAACGTTTTTGTATAGTGAACATTTATAAATTTAAAAAATATTATTTACTTTATAAGCCTATATATCAATAATCCAACAACATTAATCTTATTTCTTGTAATAAATTGTAACTGCCAAACTGTAGTACAATTTATAGTAAACATATTTTGTGATCAATTTAAAAAATGGACCTCTCTTGATTTCTCTCCCCTTATTCATACGTTACTTAACCTTGTTCAATGTCGTCCTTTCTCCTTTCTTACAAAGAAATTATTGAACTGTACTCGAAAGGTTCAACGACATCGCAGAGATTATGTACGAGGTCTAACGTCCTTTGTTTTAGAGTAGAGCCCTCGAAACCTCCCTTTCATGGCCGCCTCTAAACTCGTGAAGTCATGACTCATTATTTTAATATTCATGAACCTGCTCGAACTCTGTTGTGTTCAAATAGGCATACTTATCTATAAAGTGTCTATGAGATGACGTTACTATATCAAAGATTACTATAGGTGGGCAGGTATATGTATGTATATATAATAATCTACATATGTAAATAATCCTAACAATGTCGTGTCTGTACATGAAATATTATTTGAAAAGAAAAAATATCTTTGCAGTATACACTATGAATAATACAAAACCAAAACAATATTTTTTGGAATTTTTATTTAGCGATCCGTCAGTTTGTCTGCCTGAACGTGCATCACTCAAAAACCACTCAACGAATTTTAATGAAACTTGAATGAACTTTTATCCAGATCCATTACAGAGTTCCCTCGGAACCAAACATACTCCAACGAATTCGCGGACACGCTATAGCATGAATATGGTATACCATATTCATTATCATATGAGACAATAGGTAAACAAAAGTGGCAGTAGTTTAAAACTTAATTCCAATTACAAGCATTTTCCTGGGGTTAAGCTTGCACGTTATATAGCTTATATGTTAGATAAACAAGAACTAAAGACTCGGTCTAGACCTGTCGGAGTAGACCTATGTCCAGCAGCGCAGAGACAGGCTCATTGTATGTTACAGATAATACATTCGTAATAGAATATGCCATTTACTTATATCAAATTTTCGAACTAATCACATTTTCATTGATTTTAAATGTACACCAATTTAGTTTATTAAAATGAAATTAATGACGTTATTAGAATTTTACGATAAATAAATATACGTTTTTAAAATTGGTTTCATACTTTGAATTAGTTTTACAACTAGTTACTAGTTGTAAATTGAACACGTTTGCAAAGTTATACTCGAATGGAAACTAGTTCTCAAAGTAAGATTGCCGATTTGTGATAATATTGCCTACTTGAGCTCTTTCAAGATGAATCTCTTGACTTTCCCATGACTTAGACAGATCTGAATTACTCAATTATTAGAATTTCAATTATGTATATCTGAATACATGTGTTTATTTTACATGACGTAGAAGCGGTGATAGCCTAGGTATTTATTAAGTATATTTATTCTCGACTTTCATTTGTGTAGTCGTGAGTTCAAATCCTCGATCCGTGACACTGAGTTTCTACTCATAATCTCAGCTAAATGACGAATAGTCACACGTCGATCGCTCTTAACAATTTCTTCAATTTTTTTAACGTTGCCTTCAGTAGCAGCGGTTGTTGGGCGCCCAGAGCGAGGCTCGTCGTTACAGACGGTTCTGCCGCGTTTAAATTCCGTGCACCAGTATACTACTGTAGAATAAGACAGAGCATTGTCTCCCAAAGTAGACTGCAATTCTTCAAAAACACATTTTGTAGAAAAAATTCAGGCAGATATAGTATTTAATAACCGCACGAACCTCGATTTTCTCCATTTTGCAGACCAATAAAATTCCCGCCAAATGTAAACAACGAAAAAAAATATTGGTGACAGTTTTTTTTTAATTCTTTTGCACACTGGCTACTACTGAATTTGAGATTAGAATGAAATAGAATGCATTCCTATAATTTAATGTAAAGTATCCGATTCCAGAAACTTATTGATCAACCTAGTATATATTATAAATTCGGAAAATCCCTTTTTATTTGTAAATGTCCCGCGTACACACACATCTCTGTTAAAATAAGCTGAAAAAATATCTCTTAGTATGTAGAACAAGCAATACGCAAAAGCTATTAAAATATAATTCTTTTACAACATAAATCAGAAACATTATACACAGAGCCACTATAAAAATAACATTAAAAGCACACTAATAATACTAAATGCATTATATCATTTATCAGCACTCAAGATAAAAGGCACATTCGTTAGACCATTTTACGTTATCAAACTCGACTCATAAACAACCTCATTACTCGAAATAAAATAACTTTACTTTAGAGGTAGCGGAAAGAACCTAATGCATCTTTCTACTTTTGACCTTCGTAGTTTTAAAAGATGAACGACAGAGAAACGCCGTTTCTCATTAAATTAGTCACAACGAAGCTCAATGAGGTATGAGGCACTTCAAAACGTACCAAATTTGCGCAAACTTGATATGCGAAGCAGAAAAGAAACAGTTAACAGCTCATATGCACTAGAAATTAATTTGGTTAGTTTCAAATTCAATTCAGTGTTAAACTTTCATTTGGGAAAGGAAATTTGAGTACAAAAAGGTGAAAGAGAAGTTAATTTCAACCATATGTACGGAAATTAAGCGCTCTCATCCGACCCGCAACCCCACATGTGTACACATTATTCAGAACACTAATGATAAACGCTTCGCGGACTTAATACACGATTTAGGTATTTTTTTATGTAGGTAACATTTTTATCCTTTTTCCAAGCTGTAGGCAATTAATACCACTGGGCAGTTCGTACCTATAAAATGATAATTAATATTAGTTTCATTACAAAAACTATCTACCTTTTCAAAACCAGGAAAAATTCGATAGTTTCGTAAATAACTAACACTTACTTTTTAAATAAATTCGTTGGGATGTAGCTATTAGAAAAATTAGAATTCGCTATTTCGCTTAAGTGTTAGGAAAAAAATTATTGAACAAATGTTGAATAAATTCATAAGTCCTATAAAATAACATGTACCTACTTAGTATATTAGCTTCAATTTTCTTTTTATTATTGGTAGTTTAAGGCGACTTTAGAACTACTAAATGGATTTAGCTCATCTAAGAACTTAACCGAGAACTGAGAGTATTTTATTTATTTAAACTTAATAAAGAAACATTATACAAAAGGTGGACTTAATGTCCAATGCCCTTCTCTGCCAGTCAACATTTTAATTAACCAGAAATATGAAGTATTTCAGTTACGAAGTATTAAAGCTAACTTATGCAGAAAGTAGTTTTTGAGTCGACCCATCACCAGTACCAGAGACGTAGTATTTTTTTTTTAAATTCAAGATATCTACCATAAACTGTCTAAGCCGATTTGGATAAAGAATATTTTTTTTTTAAATTCAAGATATCTACCATAAACTGTCTAAGCCGATTTGGATAAAGAATATAAGAATCTTATAAAGAAGAATATACTGAAGCCTTCCGAAGTAAGTACTGTGTAGTAAGTAGTAGTAAACAGAAGCCAGTGGATTCGAAGATTAGTCTGTACTTACTTACAGAGATAGTCGTAGCACTCAAATGAGGTAACTCATTTAATAATTTAGAAACGTGACTGAACCAACACTGTTTGGTCGCGTCACAAAATAACGTCACAAATTGCCCAACTATTTTAAGACGTCTATGTGTGACCCAAGATAACTCGTAAGTGTTCGGTGGCCCCTTATCTGCGTTATCACACTGATAACAAAGGTGATGAGAACGCTTATCGCTTATGTTGGTCCTATAATTAACGTACTACTGGTAAAAACGATAGCTATACAATAGATATATTGAACTTATAATTCATTAAATAAGGACATTTAAAAATGAAACCTTAGAGAATTTGAGATGTTCTTCTATGTACGACTTCCATAATTATGTACCTGTTCTATTTCAAGCAAAATTTCGTTCTACTTATTGGGTTATTTTTCTGTCTTATACCTAACTGGGGTATTGCAATAGATTTTCATAGCATAACATAGTTATGCTATCATCAATAGAGTTCCACCTAGTCATATTTGATATCAAATGAGAGGTGGTAAATCCTGGCTTGAAATTAGTTCCTCAGTATTCTTTTTAAACGACAAGTGACAAGAATGGGTCAACAGTATAATACTCGTATTATGTAGTTCCTGTAAGGTGATAAAATCACTCGATTTTTGGGTATCCATAGTTTGGGTATTCATTAAACGAATCTCGTGATACATACTATTTATGACAATGACCTCTCATTACGCACCTTGTCAGCTGCTATCAAAAATAATATTTAATACAATGACCAAGAAATTTAAATGAAAAGTTTATCTATCGCACTTCAAATAAGATAATCATGCGTAACGTTTGCTTTTATAAACAAATACAAGCATTTTATTTAGATAACAGACTGTGATAATATCATTACGATAATTTCTTTGTTTAAACAATAGATTTTAGTACATACTTTTGAAATAATAGTCTATTTTAACTATACGACAAAAGAATTACCGTTAATACTGTTATCTGGTGGGTATTTATCGGAATTAAATTTTATTACCTACTCAGATATAACTGACCAAGTTTTATTTTTTTATTAGCTCTAATCGTCCACGTGTTTGAATATTATTAATTTGATAATTTATAATTTACTAGCTGTTGCCCGCGACTTCGTTCGCGTGGTCTTCAAGTACTAATTCAGAAACGTTCGCGGTATATATAGATATATATATACCGTATATATAGATTGAGAGGTTTTTGTAAATAAATCAAACACTTAGTTATTATTCAGTACCTAAAGTCATTTTTACACAACACATTGTATAAATGTGTATTATACAAGTATTATTACACTTTAATTACACTTATGGTATAGTATACACATACTTGTGTTTAGAACACATTCATAGAAAACTGTTTCCAACGTACGAAGCCACGGGGAAAAGTAGATTTTAAATAAAAATCAAACTTCGTGAAATAAATTAAAATAAACAGAAAAGATCATTTCTTTTATGTTTATTTTAATTTATTATAAGTAATATAATAATAAGCCCAAAATATAATAAGAATGTTCTTAAAGTAGCTTACCTCGCAAATAATTAATTTATTTCGTAAAAGTTCTTCATTGTGAATATTTATTATTGTGTTGAAGTTAAAGAGCTTAAATAAGATTGTCGAAATGGTGTGTAGAGACAAAGGGCCGTCAATACTTCGTAATATATCTTTCTAAATAATCTCAATTTAGTGGATCTGCAGACCCACAAGTGTTTCATTCATTCAGTACGTAATTCAGCAATTCAGTATCAACTTTTGGAGGAAGTTCTCAATTAGGAGGAAGCTCTCCTGTTGCTTGTTTGTGTGTATATTAACTTGGGCTACCGTGAGGAGAAACCAGGATTTTCGGAATATGCTTTACTAAATCAACATACAGCACAACGTTTGTACCATTGATAATCTTACAACTACGAACTGCGTCGCCTTAACAATATTAAGATAAAAACAGTGTAAATTAATAAATTAAAAACTCCCTTCTAGAAAAGTGGCAAGATAGATCTGATGAAAATTTTGGTTGTCATGAATAATAAATAACAAAAGCAAAACTTATAAAAAGAATTCAATAAATTAAATTGGCAGCTCGAGCAAAGAGGTCGGCTCTCGACGCCACAAACTTATAGCTAACTGGAAAATGTCAATAAAGATAAATCTAGTTTACTTACATTTCGTAACCAAATGAGAGTTGCGAGAGTCGCAATAGGAATTAATTCCTCAACATTCTTTTCAAACAACGAAATTGAGATAACAGTATAATATTCTGATACTCAACAGTATAGTTCTAGTAAAGGAATAAAATGTATCAGGATCGTGTAGTGATTAGATTAAAATCCTCTTATTGCAAAATTTTATTGTATTTAATCCAGTAATGGAAAAATACTAAATTGACAGCAAATCATAATCATCAATACAATTTATTTTTGTAACTGTAATAAATAATTTTTAATTTCTAAGAATGTACCTAATCGACGGAGTGTCTCGCTACATGGGACTCCTAGATCTGTATTGTCACCAGAGAACCTAAACCTGCCGTACCATACCATCAGGCTGTCTCTCCACTGGTGCAAATAAGCCCCTCACAAGCTTCGCCGTTGGTGGTTGGATGAACCGATCCGAGGCTCGTGTGTCTTGGGAGACACCTAAACTTAATCCAACCTTAAATTGGCAACCATCAATTTTTTGTATATTCAGTAGTTTTTGTTGTTAATTTAATTATTTCTCCTTTTAAAATAGCGATCTACGAGACATGTAATCGCTAGAGAGCCAAATAAACAATTGTTGAACATTGTTTTTAAACCTTATCTATTTCTCGAGTTAATTATCCAACGTTAGTTCTACAGTAAGTAGTAAGTATATTGATATCAGCGTAAATCGTTTTTACATCTCATGAAAATAAGTCGCACGCAACAAATCGGTCTGATCCCGTGAACCTTTCCTAATATTTTATTGTTGGACAAGCCAAAGGATTTAAAGGTCACCCTAACCCTGATCCTGTTAACCTGGAGAATCCCATTGTATTGGATGGTATCGGGTAGCAAGGCTTGCAAGCTTTTTAATCATTGCCTCTCCTGGAAATCCACATTGCTATAAAAAAAAATGCATTCTCAAATTGCGTTTTCGATTTAGTGATGTTCATTTATGAAAATCGATAAATATTATTGATTAAACTGACAAATTATTACAAAGATCGTCTTTTTATACTTTCCATTGAAATTCAAATTTTGAATTTAATATTTAGAAATTACTCATCAGAAAATGATTGTCATCGATGATTAACGCTCGGATTTAAGAACACTTAATCTACGGAACATATATTAGACGATTAAATTAGAGGAACCTAACTGAACTGCTTGCAATTTCTGTGAGCTAAATTATATGTGTCCTCCTTTCAGTTGTACTTATTTGAGAAGCACTAAGTAGCGTTCAGGAAGTGTTCGTCATGTGTGTCAACACGGTTCCTCGTCAACAGTGATCAAATGATTAGCACCCGGCCTCGATTGTTGTTTGCGTTTTACGATACTTCTTTACGTTTCGTTACACTGTAAGGACGTGAAGGTTAGAAAATAATTTGCATGTAAATAGGCAGTCACGTGGGCACTAAAGTGTAAGCATTAACTTTTACGATAGTATCGCCATCTCTACAAGTACTAGAAAATTATAGGTAATTAAATTTACAAGATAGGTCAGTTTACAAAGTATGTAATAAATTAGGAAAGTACACAAAGTGGGTAATTTATTAAATTAAACTATTAAATAAACCTGTAGATAGATAGGTACATATAAAATTGATTTTATACATGAAGTCCACTATGTACTTAAATATTTTACAAACTAATTTTGTATCATGAAAGTTGAAATAATCATAATCAAACAGCCGTAAGTTAAAATATTTCATACGTCATCAATTCTACAAAACACAATTCCTTTCCACCGTATATTTGAAAAGTTACGGCGACGTTCAGGAGATTCCTTCAAACGAAGTTCAATAACCTGGAATGTTCAAAACTGGTACGAAAAGTACCAAACATACACTCACCTTTAAATCCTTTGAGAATAATACACACGCACACACTTTAATCACAACACCAATAATACCGTTCCGAAAATACGGACACTTTACTATTTGAAAATGGAAAATCACGCGTCCACTTGAATTAGAATCTTTTGTGTTCTTCAAAACAATCCTCTGAAGCTTTGCTTCTATACGGCTACGGGAGGCGGGGTGGGTCTGTTACTACATATTCGGCGTTTCCGAGAAATATTGTGAAGATGCGCGGAACAGAAAATACGTCTGTTCAAGCAGACGCATGGCGACTGACTGAAGAAAAGAAAGAATCCCCGCCGCCCGCCCTAGCTCTTTGCCCGCCCAAGCGAAAAATGTTTGCATAACCACTTTAATACCTCGCGGCCGCCGACTTTTAATACTGTTATTTCATTAATATGCTAATTCGTTAGTGTTTTGATAGCGTTAACGCTTGTTGCGTGCGTATGAGTAATACGTTGTGTCCCTCTATCTACGAGTACAAGTGTGTTTGTGTTCGTAAACATTTTCAGTTTGTGTAGAATTAGAGAAAGTGATACGCCGTAGGCATGACTGAAAATAACAATAATTATTTTGAAACAATTGATGCCTGCTTGTTGCGCATGTTGGAATGCAAAGTAATTTTCACAAAACAAATTGCTATGTATATATTAAACGAACTTTAAACTTTTATGTTATTTTAAATATAGGTAATTTAAGAGAATATTATTCTGTCAATGACGAGGAATAACGGAAAAATATAGTGTACACGTGTACATGTATTATAGATTAGTAGTATTCACTACGAATACAAATTAATTTACATACTTGAGTGACGCATATTAGCTTAACCACTCGGGCACTATGTTAGGAGATTTCTTTGCTAGCTTTTTTTCTTAAAAAAAGTGTAGTTGAATTTGATTAATTGTAAAAATTGTGTATTGTACGTATTGTGGTTTAATAGTGCTAATTTGTTAAACTTCAAAGTATTTTTTGTGCGTAATGTTTGCGATAGTCAACTTACAACAGCTTTACTGAGCGAATACTGACTTACTCCGACGGGATTGGACATTAATACTTTTAGACTGAAAATGTTTATTAAGAAGAAAACTTGATACTGGCAGAATGTGGTAATTCATTTATAGTGACGATAAACATTTTGATACTTGCTGGGTTTTTTTTGTATCCAATGACAAAGGTAGGTATAAGTTTGCAAATGAATTACAAAATAATTTAATGGAAACTGAGTTAGTATATAAACAAACATTTACATATTATGTATTGTATAATTTAATTTATACGCTTAATCAATTTTAATTCCGTACACGCTATAAGATCCAAAAGATCGTGACATTTTATATTTAGTACTTACATAAACTTTTAAATTGTTTGTGACTTAAAATAGGTTCAAAATATCTTCGTTTTAATATACTAATTTCAAGCAGTACGACCTTATCCTTTCTTAATATGTTTTCATCGAAGCCTGCGTTTTTAAATGTTTCTAATAACATTACAGATGCGTCAGCGCCACTGTCCAACGTAAACTTAATATTAACATTATTGACCACCTACCGTTTCATACCAGGTTCATAAATACTATCATCAACATTGTCATTAGAAATACTGTACAGCAACGGTTTATGTTCGCTAATATCCTCACCATTGCTCTCACCGTTGTCTTTAGATACTTCATTGACGAACCTAGCCCTGCATATTTTAGCAACATGCCCTAGAAGCAGGGGTTGGCAATTAATTTTAAGTGGAGTCCAGATGATTAAAATGTTTCATACGAGAGTCCAGAAAAAAAAGATGTATGCCAAAAGAGGAACGTGGTTAATAAAAACTATCTATAATAATTATTTTCATGTTTATTAAAGAAGCCATAATAGAGTGTCGTCGTTATCTAGCTAGAAGCTGTGGCACTCGTTCGGTCGCCGCTGGCATGGCAACTGATCGCTCTCGAGCTAACACTTCAAAAATGGCGCAAAAATAATATTGAAAATGCATCACATTATGAAGACTGAACATAGATTGTAAATAGATAGAAAGGTAGAAGGTCCAGTTTTATGCCCTCCGTGGTCCGGATCCGGACCGCGGTCCGCCAATTGCCAAACCCTGGTCTAGAGTCTAGGGCCTAGACGGTTGCACCTATAGCAATTAATCTTTTTTGCCAACAACCTTCTCTTATACACAACTTAGCCAACAACCTTCTCTTTTGCCCACACTTATGACAATAATTATTATGATTCATGTAATTTGCTTTAGGACGTTGGAACCCAAGCGCATCTGGAGGCCGTGCTCTACATTGGTAGAACAGAGACTTAGGTCTCTGAAGGGTGTTCGCATGGTTCCCATTTCAACAACAACTGGTGCAGATGCTACTATACTACTACACGCTTCCCCTTGCACCGCCGCCTGTGCTGCCACAATTTCCACCGTAAACAACATGATCCAGCTTCCTCTAATTCTAATTTCTGCTTCGCTAACAAACGCTCTCGCATACTGGAATCTTTAAGACCTCCAAACAACGGCGTTAAAATTAGACGACTACGCAATTTTCCCAATTCACAATTTTCCCAATTTTCTTTAGGGTGTAAGAGGCTCACCTACCATCTTTGGAGCCTAAGCCAACCTCACCTGCTAGTGGTGCACCCTGCTGTTAACCGACGAGGCAATGGCGTTCCCGTTTTGCGGTGGGAGGGTTACTCCGTCGGCAATGCTACCACCCTTCCGTCGGAGTCCGCCGCCATAATGGTGCCTTACCAATAAGCCGCGAGGCCCGCATCGTGTTCCGGCGGTGAGCGGAAGAAGCCGTCCCGAGAGAGAGATTGTTGCGTGTGGAAATGAGGACCGGCGGTTACGCGGAATTACAGACGCGCATGGGCGTGACATGGTGGCGCGGGGATCAGGGAGACCCGGTGAAACGGTTGTCCGCTGACCGCCCGCGGGTTGTTGGGGGCCCGAGCCCGGGGATCTTACTTTAATCTCCACCCCAGGAGGCTGCCCCGCCGCACGCGAAAAATCCCTTGGGGTAGTAGTTGTGCCGGAGGAGACCGAAGTGGAATCCGACTGCTGCCCTCAGGGGGGGACCGGGGGCCCTTCCGTACCCCGTACTAACAAATCACACAACCTTTGTGACCTGGTTTTTCTCTGCTCCGTGCTTTGTCCTTTGATCCACATGCAACCATCTCTCTCTCCGTCCCCCCTTTTCTTCTTCTTCTTCTTTTCCCTATTCACACTCACTATGATGGCCAAGAAAAAGAAAAAGTATAATGTTCACTCAGCGGCCCATCCCGTAAGTTCCACACTACAAGTGGACTTTTGCTACATCAGAGGGATGCATAGTAACATCGACGCCGTCCACTACCACCTTGAGACGGCAAAGCCGGCCTTACTTTTCTTGACGGAGACACAGATTTCCTGCCCGGCCGATACATCAAATCTTCATTACCCCGGTTACAAACTGAAGCACTGTTTTGTGCGACGTGCTGGTGGGGTATGCATGTACATCCAGGGGGATATTTGTTGCCGCCGCCTCAGCCATTTTGAAGACGGGGACCTGTCGATTCTCTGGGCGCGTATTGACTACGGACGTTCCACTAAAGTCTGCGCTTGCCTTTACAGGTCCCACTGCGGTGATACGGAGACGACTCGTTTTTTTGATCGTCTACAAGAGACGACTGACAGCGTGCTCGAACAGTTCCCTTGTGCGGAAGTGGTGGTCCTTGGTGATTACGCTCACCACGAAGAGTGGTTGGGATCCCGAACTTCCGACCGCGCAGGGAGAGCAGCATATAACTTTGCCCTGGCCTATGGTTTCTCGCAGTTGGTGTCCTCACCTACGAGGATACCTGATATCGAGAGCCATACTCCGCCTTACTGGACCTCCTGCTGACTACGCGGCCGAATGACTACAATGTTGTTGTTGATGCCCCATTAGGATCATCCGACCATTGTGTCATTCGAACTGCTGTGCCAGCTAAGCAATCCGTGCCGACCCATTCACAGGGAACGCGCAAAGTCTGGCACTACAAGTCAGCAGATTGGGATGGGTTGCGCGAATTTTACGCCTCTTATCCCTAGGGGCAGTTCTGTTTCTCGTCGGGTGATCCGGATACCTGTACAGACTCCGTTGCCGACGTGGTGTTGCAGGGCATGGAATGTTATATTCCTTGCACCGTGATACCGGTAGGCGGACGGAGCCAACCATGGTTTAATCAGTCCTGCAGAGAAGCCCGTCATAATAAACGGGCCGCATACAGGGCCTGGGCCAGAGCGCAGGTGTCCGAAGAAATTTAACGCTACCTCGAGGTGCAGTAAGAAGATCATTGTCAGAGCAAAGAATGAGCACATCCGCAGAATTGGCGACCGACTAGCTAGTTGTCCTTCTGGAAGCCGAGCTTTCTGGTCGCTCGCTAAGGCTGCTGAAGATAACTTCTGTCAGTCGTCACTCCCTCCACTGCGGAAACTCGATGGATCATTGGCCCATGGGGCGAAGGAGAAAGCCGATCTCTTGGGCTATCTCTTTGCCTCAAACTCGACTCTGGACGATAGAGGTGCCTCACCACCGTCTATCTCAAGGTGCACAAGCTCCATGCTGGAAATCTGTTTCACACAGCGTGAAATCCGGCGAGCTCTAGCATCTCTTGATATCCGAAAGTCGAGTGGGCCAGACGGTATTCCTGCAGTGGTGCTTAAATTTTGCGCTCCCAAGTTGTCCCCGGTGCTTACGCGACTCTTTAGGCTCTCATACTCTACAAAAAGCTTCCCGTCAACATGGAAGGTAGCTCATGTTCACCCTTTGCCTAAAAAGGATGACCACACAGACCCGACCAACTACAGGCCAATAGCGATCACCTCCCTCCTCTCCAAGGTTATGGAGCGTGTCATAAACACACAGCTCCTTGGGTACCTAGAGGATCACCAGCTGATTAGCGACCGTCAATATGGATTTCGCCATAATCGCCCGGCTGGTGATCTTTTAGCGTATTTAACACACCACTGGGCTGACGCCATTGAGAGTAGAGGCGAGGCTCTGGCTGTAGGCCTAGACATTGCGAAAGCTTTTGACCGGGTATGGCAAAAATCGCTGCTTTCCAAGTTACCATCTTTCGGGATACCCGAGGGATTATGCGAATGGGTTGCCAGTTTCCTGACTGGACGGAGCATCAGAGTCGTTATTGATGGTAGCTGCTCCGATACCATGTCTATTAACGCTGGCGTCCCGCAAGGCTCCGTGCTGTCCCCAACTCTGTTCCTTCTGCATATCAACGACCTGTTGCAAATTGGTGACATACGTTGCTATGCAGATGACAGTACTGGAGACGCCTTGTACAGGGGCCGCGCCAAAATCCCTCGGGTCGAAGTGGAAGAGAATCGCGCCAGGCTTGTGTCTGAAATCGAAGATTCTTTAGATCTAGTCTCGATTTGGGGTTCTCTGAACCTAGTGGATTTCAACCCCAGTAAGACGCAAGTCTGTGCATTCACCGCTAAAAAAAACCCTTTTGTTGTAGCACTTCGCTTTCAGAGCATACCTCTTAAGATCTTGGAGAGTATCGGGATCCTTGGTATCGACATATCCAGCAAAGTCGAATTTAGGGGTCATCTGGAAAATAAGGCCAAAATGGTCTCCAAAAAGCTCGGTATGCTGAACAGAGCGAAGCGGTACTTCAAACCTGGGCGACTCCTTATGCTTTACAAAGCTCAGGTGAGGCCCCATATGGTGTATTGCTCTCATCTCTGGGCCGGCGCACCGAAATACCAATTGGACCCATTTGACTCCATCCAACGACGTGCTGTTCGTATTGTCGACGATCCCACTCTCACGGGCGGTTTAGAATCCCTCAGCATTCGGAGAGACGTTGCGTCTCTCTGTGTGTTCTACCGCCTGTACAATGGGGAATGCTCTGAAGAATTGTTTAATATAATTCCCACCTCGGGTTTCTACAATCGCACCTCCCGTCACAGAAGTGCGGTCCATCCGCAATTCATCGATACGGAGGTGTCGCGCACTGTTCGGTCCAAAAACTATTTTATACCGCGAACCCGTAGGCTGCGGAACGAACTGCCTCAAGAGGTCTTTCCATTGAGCTACGATATGGGGTTCTTCAAGAGAGCTGTGAATAGGATTTTGCAAGGTCAGCGGCGCGCCCGCATGCCCCCTGGTGTTGCAGGTGCCCATGGGCAGCGGTAACACTTACCATTACGTGGGACCGCTTGCTCGTCCGCCCACTAGTCTATAAAAAAAAAAACATGTCTTAGTCTTCTTATTTTAAAATTGCTTAAAAATTTATCAAAATTATCTCCACACTGGAAACATTTAAAAAAAAATATCTTTCATAATTAACATTACAAGTTGGATCACAATGTTGCGATAAACTTAATATCAGCTGGTCATAACTATTTATCGCTTTATTATCCAGATCTATCTCTTTAAATATTTCTCTTCCAAATTTCCCTATGTGAAATGTGCTCTTGTTTACATGTACCTAACATGTAAACGAGAGCACATTTCACTTTCGACGACGCCTGTTCCTTTCCCATAGCAACAACATATTCAAACGTCGTCCTTCACTTTCTTCTATTTAAGGCCAAGTTACCTTCCTCGCTCATAGCGGGAGGTTACTGTATCGCTGAATATAGCGCCATCCCTTGAGTTGTCTCCTCCGAATGTTTAGGCATTTTGGTCCACACCTGACACCATATAGTATTTTAAGTAATTATACGTTTTCTTAGGTTTTCGCGATTACTATACATAGCAATTAAACAACTTTGATCGGTTTAAATCGCGTATACTCATATTTAACATTATTTTTATCCCGACGTTTCGAACACTTTGCAGTGGACGTGGTCACGGGGTGACTGACTGACCACGTCCACTGCAAAGTGTTCGAAACGTCGGGATAAAAATAATATTAAATATGAGTATACGCGATTTAAACCGTTCAAAGTTGTTTAATTGCTAATTATATGTTATTAAATAAAACCATTTTTTCATGGAATGTAAATTGACAACTAATTTATTATCTTCTTTTTAAAAATCATAAAGTATCCACTTGGAGGTTACATAATATATATAAAAGTCACTTGTCCTGACGCAAGGTGCAATGTACGTTTTTTATATTTATATTGTCATAATAAGCTTTATTATTATAATTACAACCGTTGATGATACATAGCCTGTCTTCAAGTACTTGACTGCTGCACGGTGTTAAAAACTTGCTTTATTTGTCTTGTTGTTCTGTGACTGTTTCAATTGTCATTGTAAACATATATTTAACTGACAAGCTATTTCACTGGTTCAAACCGGGGTGTACACCAGTGGCGCTCAGGCTAGTAGTCCACGGGGCAGTGTGTGTGCACTGTGTATCACCGGTGTTCACAGAACAGATGACTTTTAATATTCTTCGAAATTCTTGCCACCTGACTGGACAGCGTTCGATTTAACGTCGTCTCTCAGTAAAATGGGTACTTTTTATAGTTTCCCTCAGGAATTCGATTTTCGCAAACTATTTTCCTATAAAAATAGAAGATTTTGTACCTCCTATAAAAATAGAAAGACATTTTCACCCGGTCTGAACGTCTTAATACATTACCTACTACATTAGTAATTGTGTAGGCACTTATGAAAGGTAAATAGGTAGTAGGAGATTTTTTTACGCAGTTACAAGTTATCATCAAAAGGGATGTGGAAGTTTATGTATTTATTTGTATTTTTTTGATTTAACAAAATCTGGTCTTAATGCTAAAAAGCATTTTCTCCCAGTCAACCTTGGGGCTATTCAGTGATGGTATGGTAGAAACAGATGAAAAAAATTGGAATTTTATAGATTACAGCGTAGATTACTTAATTTATGCTGACATAGGTAAATGAAAGAATACTGCAATCTACAAAAACTTCCAAGTTTGAACAAATTTTCACTTTTGAAATGCTCAAGTGTAAAGTCGCTATCCGTCCAGATTCTCAGGATTACCTAGTCCCGGTTTTGAAGGAGTCCGAAAATAACTGAAGGGATTTTTTTAATAAAATGTGGGTCTTTTACTATTCAAAGATGAAATTTTGCATGTTTATTGACCACTATTAAATAACCATTTATTGTATTAAAATAAAATTAAAAAAGTATAAAAAACAGGCTTCCAGAATCGATTATCCATAGATAGCAGATGACGACTGCTCATTGGGCACGTACCTACAGGAAAATCTAAATACGCAAAAGGTAAACCTCGACATGGATACATTAAGTAAGTACTGTATTATCATAGCATGGTTGCATTAAGTATGCAATTAAAATTTCAATATGCACATCTAATTGACCTACATATTATTGTTAGCAGTACTAAAGGTAATTATTGTAGATAAACATTAATCTTATCCGGTTTATGATCGCCTTTGTAGTTTCGTAACAACGTGAGAGACCGGGCATGCTAAAAGGAAACAAAGTAATAAACACACGTGTTGTTTTCACATTCGCAACTGCAACGATTTTAAATATTAATTCAACGTTTCTTATTTTATTTTATTGTACATGAAACAACAGCATATGAAGATTTCTTTTTATTTTTTTCTTATTCTTACTTTTAAGGAACATTTATGCCTCAATCTTTTCATTGACCTAGATTGATTATTGTTTATTAAAATGTTAAAAGAAATTTTCCTTCAATATAATTGGTGAACTGTTTCTTGAGAGATAGTTCGCACATATTGGTGTATTTAGTACCTAAACATACAGGAATCCGGAAGGGACGAATTTCCCGTTCAATTCCTAATCCTGTTTAAATTGATTCCCTTATTTCCCTTATTTTATATTTTCATGCGGGAAAGTCGCAGCTGCGCGGCGACGCGGTGCAAGGCAGCTTTTTAAATTTATCAGTGTTTGCTGCTTGAGGACGCAGCTTGTATTTCCCTGGCCATAGAAAAATACAGACGGAAAGGGAAAGACTATTGAACAATTGAATTGACTATTTGAACAACTATGTAGTGTCGGTTCACTTTAGAATAGCATCATCCCATCTCTTCTCGTTCATATGACATCAACAAAGTCCTGTGGCGTTTTTAAGTCATACATCCCTCATGCAAAAAAAAAAATGAGGAGACCCAGTGGACGAAAGAAGGGTATGGTTACGGTTAGGATATTGATAACAACACTATATTCAGAGATCGAATTCGAGTTCGGGCGGCTGCGGTGAGAACACTACCCGTATGTTTCTACATTTACATTTGAACATTTTATATTCGTGTCAGTTCCTGTGAACTCTATTTATCATGCGTCGCGCATGGCAATCAATGTATTATCAATAATTAATGATTCTTCTCTATTCATAGGGAAAGGGAAAGTGAATAGAGAAGTGTTCAAATGAGGAGTAAGACTTAGTACGCTATAATCGGTATACACCTAATGAGGTGCATAGAATCCTCAAATAGATGCTGTGGCCGGCAGTCACATTATTATTATTATTGATGTATTAGGCTAACAGCTTTCCCTGATACGTCTACATCAATAACACTTGAGCTGCCTTCTTTCTGTGTAAAGAGTTTTTGAATTTATCACTCCGTCTGCTTTAACTGTCTCATGCGGTAGATTATTCCATGAGTTGACGACCTATTTGACATGAAGTGCTTGTAGGGATTGGAAGTAGCGATAGTTCGCATTAGCTTTAAATCAGGTCTTCTCAGATTCTCGTTTGCTTACTAAAGCTTTGTTTTGTTACTAAAGCGTACTAAATTTACTAAAATTACTATATAGCGTTCTGCAGGTACGGGCCATTATAGTGGTAGTTGAGAATCTTGTAGATTTTGATCAAGTCTCCTCTTTCGCTCCTGTCCTTTAGTTAGCAAAGAATGCGGTGTCTGTCTTCATATGACACATTTTTAATTTTCCTTACCAGTTTTGTTGCTCCTCTTTGGACTCAGCATTTCTATGTCCTTCGAGAAAACTGAACTGCATATTCAAGCAGTGGCCTAAGATAGGTTTTGTAAACTTTGATAAAAGCATTTACTGTGATACAAGAGAATGTTTTGTTTATCATATATAACATAGAATTGTCCCTTTTCACTATAGACATGATGTACATCTCCTACTTCATATCGTTGATTACAATGACTCCCACGTCCCTCTGTGTGGTAATTGCTTCTAGCTGTTTATTATCGAGGTAGGTAATAAAGTTTTTCAGGATTCCGTTTTCCAATATATGTTTTCCTTAAACAGTAGGTATATTTTAACAGTTTTCCTTAAACCTTAAACTCGCGTTTAAGGTTAATAGTCATTATTTTGTCCTTTCTTCAATATTGTTTATGTTCCCATGGATGTCTTCATCATTCTCTTTTCAAATCAATAATTTTATGTTTAGTGATTATTGATTTTTGGTTGTCAAATGCCTATACCCATAGCATTTAAGATTTTCGCGTTTTTCACACATATTTATCTATTTAAACGGGTCTCTACGCGAATGTTTGCGAATGCGAAGCGTCGAGTAAAATAAATAAGGTAAACATTCGCATTAAGATCCGTTTAAAGAGACAAATATGTATCAAATATATATTTTGGAGTTGGTGAAAATTGTTTTTATTTACACACTAGAACTTCCTTTCTTGGAGAAGTACTCTTCAGATTCTACGTACTGAGTACCTACCTCTGACCAGGTGAATGGACAATTTAAAAAAAAATCCTGTAATAGCTAGATGAGTAATCCTTAAGATAATTCAACAGAGACACAGCCTGGGCCAATGATATTTTATAATGAAAGTGGCGGACGAGCAGACACAGCACCTGGTGGTAAGACCCTGGACAACCTTACCATACCTACCATGGTCATCCATGATACATGTCTACATCAGTCCAGAATAACAAATGTTGACACGCCACCGCATGCGCATGGAAATTTAGGAGTGAATTGGAATAAAGGATTAGTTTCGAGGCTACAAATGCCAAATGAACTTCGTTCGGGACGATATATAGGCAAAAGTTACGTTTTTTGTTATTTCGGAGTAGATTCTCAGACACGAAACGGAGATTGCAGCGTGGGACTTCTACTGGCCAGATTGAAGATGTTTGTCGTTAGTGGCTGGATAGAATGAGTGGAAAGAAAAGCATGTATCGTGGCAAGCTTCGTATGGCCTTTACTCAGCAGCGGAGAAACAAGGGCTGATGGTACTTGTACGTATAAGTGTAAAAATATTGATTCTGTGATGAAATGGTGGAACGCTAATAAAATCGAGTTTCCTCTGTGTGTATGAAAACACAGTTCATCGACATGATGTTTTATTCATGCTCTGGTGCGGTGGGTCCACGGGGAAATGAAATGGCCCGTGGACCCACCTGTGGGCCAAAGCGGTGGGAACACAGGTCGTGAACGTATACAAAGATGAACAGTGCTTACTAATTATCATCAACTACCTATATCAAAACAAAAAAAAAACTGAAATTATTCAACAAAAGATTTAAAGTTATGGTCATAACATCATGGAACAAATTGCGTTCTGCATCCACCCTCGACGACACACGGGAGCTAAAGACTTGAAATCGGGAAATTCCGATTAAATAAGGAGATTTGCCAACCCTATTCTCCACTGTCGTCAATCGGTCATCTATCCTTATATATCGAAGGCGACGTATATAAGACGTTGGGCACACGGAGTCCTTTAACTATACATATACGAATAGGTATAACCCCTTTCGACCTATTGCATTGGTCGTTTAGTAGCGAGTTGCCGCGACCAGGTTGCCGCGAGTGTGCCCAACGCCAGGACTTAGAAACAAAGGACAGAATAGAAAAATGGAGAATCACGATAAAGACATGATAACTGAGAGTTGAGGTTTAGGTGAGAGGTGTTTACGCTCTAGGTTACACTGTAATCACCGTTATCAGAAAAGAGATGAAATCATAGAACTTATTAAAATTGTACTGCTACTGCCATCTTGTAAGTACATACGGAAACTTATTACTGCAATCTTTTGTTGCTGATTTATATTAACAGCAGTAGATGGCGGCAGTAGTTGGAACGCACCTTTATAATTTTGAATAATAGCAATAGATGGCACTGTTATTTTTAAATTCCTACAATATTGTTTAAATTCGTAAAATATTATTTAAATTCATACAAATCCATATCATAGTTGCGCTTGTCAAACCTGATAATTACATAATAAATATTGTGTATTTTTTTATATTCGGTGTTCTCATGTTTTTTTGATTTGCTTGCAATTTTGTACTTAATGAATAATAAACTTTTACATGCCTTTATTTACAGATATGCCATTTAACACCTCATATATCCCGTGTATTCTACCAATAAGTAAATCAGTGTTGCACTAGTATTCATGATGGGTGGAGACTCCTTCACAGAACACAGAATAGGTAGATACCTACTTCTCTTGGATGTTACCAAAATTAAAATAATTACCTATTACTATATTAGTATATCATTCTTTCGGTGTAGGGTTCAGACACTAGACTTCTCAATTCGATTTTAAACGTTGTATGGAAAAATCTAGTTTTCATTTTGTGTTTTGTATTTAAAACGGGTTATTTCACTTTACAGGAGATATGTCAGGTGCTAGTTATACTACTTATACTAAATAATAAAGAGATTATTAGTATTATTCAAGGAACAGAAAGTTTATGTGGTAGGTACTGTCGCTCACGGACATCACGATAGGGGAGAGTGGGGGAATTGGAGCCATGTAAGGAAAAGTTAAAAAAAATACGAGTTCATGTTGTAATTATTTATTTTTTTAGACACTAATTAGTCTTTAATTTATCTGTCTTTCAGTAATTGCTAAAAAAAATTTAAAAAATTAACTCTTAGTTAGTGAAAATCACTTTTTTTATAAATGTTAGTTTCGCTCGCATTACCCCACACATCGGATAATGAGAGCCAAAAAACCTCCATGTGTGTAATGAGAGCCATTACTTAATACTAAACAAAATGAAACTTACTTTGGTGCACGTAATAGGAACTTAAACAAATCACAGTTATAAAGTAATCAACAGAACATAATAATCAACAAAAATAAAGCTTTTAAATATGTTAAATATACAACATAAGGTATTCTAGGGATCTAAACAAAAATTGCAAATATAATCTATGGGGTCATCGCAACCCGAACACTCGGAATGGGCCCATTTTCCACAGGCTCTGCAACGGTACCATAGCTCTTTATTTTTACCAACATCGTTACATATGATGCATTTATTTTCCTCCTCTGAGTATTCAGAATCATCATCACACATATTATTTGCATCGACAGATGATTCCTCAGTTGTGTTGTCTTGGAACAAATTTCTGGTTGCCTTCTTTATGTTTTTTTTAGATGATTTATTCTTAGTCTTTAATTTAATATTCTTAGATTTATTTTTTTGGATTTTCTTCGGTCTATTTTCCTTTTTGTTCTTTTTTTCTCTCTTCTCCTCGAAAATTTTCTTCATGGGGGTACCAGTCAAAACTTCTGAATGCTGCTTGTTTCTATTAGTCTTTGCAGAGTTTTTTAATATTTGTGGACAGGGACTTACAACATCAGATATCATCAACATCAACATCAGAACTTTAAGATATCGGCAAAGCTTGTAGATGGCTGTGGAGAATCTTGTAATGGTTGGTTGCTGGTATTTTGTGACGTGGTAGTAGGCATTTGCAGGGGCTCTTGAGAGGATGTCAATGATTGTGAAGTAACTGTAACTGTTGTTTCTGAAGATAGAACAGAGTTACGATCGTTAGTAGTGAGTATATTAGTGCTGTTATTATGCTCATTCTCGTCCAGAGCAATGAAATCTTCATCTGAAAAAACAGATGGGTCCATGGGAAATATTCCGGTCGTTTTAAAGCCAGATATCCCCTTGTCCAAAGATGCTACCTTCGAGTACGCTTTGTTGAATAGTCCAGCTATTTCGTATGGAGTTATTTTAGTCATGTTTCTTGATTTCATGTACATGTCGCATTCCTTCGTATAAGCTGACTTAAATGGACCAAAAAAAGTCACATCTAAAGGCTGTAAGCGATGTGACGAATGTGGAGGGATACTCAACATGGTTATATGATTCTTTTTGGCTATCTCATATGCTTCTTGTGTAGCATGACTGTTGTGGTTGTCCATAATAAGCAAGATCTGTTTCTCAGCAGCAGGCCTTGTAAAATTAATGAAGTGTTGAAGCCATGTAAGGAATATTTGCTCATTAGTCCACCCATTATGAGAACAAGTATAAGCAGCACCTGGTGGCCCATCACGTTCCAGATGTGGAGAGTGTCGTTGTCGAGGGAAAATGAATAATGGGGGCACATAAATGCCTGTTGCACTCATAGCACAAATTGCGGTAACGTTTTTGCCTCTTTCCCATGAAGTGACTGCACCAACACGCTTCCGTCCTTTGAGCGCAATAATATTATCTGGCTCATGGACCGTAGAAAATCCTGTCTCATCCATATTAAATATGTTTTGAGGCTCATATTTAAATTTAGTCATTACTGATTCAAGATTATTAAAGAAACGGGTAACTTCAACCTCATTAAAGCCCAGAATTCTATTAATGCTAGTCGCTTCTGGCTTTCTAATACTGAGCTCAGGGTGTCGGCTCATGAACCCAAACAACCAATCTTTTCCAGCAATTTTTTTTTCAGTGTTAAATCTATTTTCAACACCAATATTCACAGCCATATTATAGAATATTTTACGTAGTTGGCTGGCTGTTAAACCATAAAACATATTAGACATATCAATGATATGGTTAACAAGTGTATGTTCCTGTTCACTAGTGAACACAGGTTTTCTCCCAAGCAGAGGAGAACGACTGTAAGTAATATCATCACTATTTGCTAACCTGAACCGTTTCTTGAGCGTGCTATAGGGTATTTTAAATTGCTGTGCCGCTTTGTTAACTGATATTCCTTCCTTTCGTATAGTTTCTGTTGCACTCTCTAACGTAGCCGAGGTCCAACTGGCCTTTGATGTCGTTCGCTGTCTAGTTCGTGGCATCTAAAAAATAAAATAAAACATGTTCCATTAGATTAGAATTAAGTTTTTCGAAAGGGGTAATAGTAGCCATGGCGGGGTAATGGGAGCGCTTCTAGCGCCCATTACCCGAATGTTAAACATCTCGAATTAATAAAACTAATATAAACAAACATTGCTAAATCATCTGTATTCCACTTATATCGTAAAATTTATGAAATAAAGCATTTAATAAACACAAAACACAACATAATGATAAAAGTTCAGGTACTTACTTTGGTTGCGAGATTTGATATATTTTTACAAGGATGAGTCACAAAACTAACTTCTTCTCGTCACCGCTATACGCGTGCTACTGAGCTGGCCAGCGGCGATTATGTTGCATAACCGAAGGTTTCCGAAGCCGTTCGTGTCATTTCGGCGCGACTTGTACGTTCCTGTGTGTGTAAATTGTAGTAGCTCCCATTACCCGCTAGCTCTCAATAGCCCGTTCTCCCCTATATGCCAACATCAGTTCAAAATGGGGAGAAAACGTCGGCGCGCCCCCTTAGCACTGCCTACCGTTGGGGATTCAGGAATGGATTTGGAGAAAGGTTGTGAATAAGAGCGGTAGGAAGCGGTAACGGGACGAGGGGTTTCATCATCCCATTACGACTCACGATTCTCCCTGTGGGGGGATCGGGAGTCAAAAGTAGGTATAATAGAATAGGGAGTCACTTTTATTTCATTATACTCTTCATTAGATGGGATAGGATAGGAATGGGAATATCTCACTCACCACCGAAATACGTAGGTACGTACGTACAATGGAGGAATAGTTTAAGGGCGTTCCCACCAATGCGCCGACTCAGAGCCCCTTACAATTTTACATATTATGTTAGCAGATTAAATAACACTAAAACTTTTATACAAACGTAATCAGCATTGGTGGGTAACATAGCACATTTCTCGATAGTGTTCTGTGAGTGTGGGGGGTAACTTGGCCAGTCGAGAGCGTCTAATGGCTGTGGGATTGCACCCTCCACCCTCCCTTCCAAAAGTTGTAGAGAAATTGGTAAATAATAAACAACAAAACAAGTTTCGTTATACATCATTTTAATAATTAATTATTCAATTAGAATTATAAATCATTTGGTATCGCTAATGCGAGTCTGGCCGCATGCCCGGTACATTGTAGGCCAGCACAGTTGTTATTAATAATATTGTACATCTTTCAGGAATGTACCAAATTCAAGGTAGAAAATACAGAGTAGAAATACTCTGTGTATTTCTAATACAAAAAATTCTCAATATTTAACATAGTAAATCAAATTACATAAATACGTTATGTTTATCACTTCTAAATACAAACTTATGTCTCACTTAATTAAAATAAATCAGTCTAAATTACGAAGCTATTATATACAACGTAACACTAAAAAAGAAATTATTGCAATTGGCTTAATGTAAAATTTGAATTTTTGCACTAATTCAATAGTAAATAATTTAAAATGTAGAGGGAGCCACTTACTTGGCACGTAACGTGTCATTACAATACTGAGACGATTTATTTATTCATTGACGGAACTAAATAGAGGAATCTATCCGCGATTTATTTAAACTTTATTGCACACGTATTTAGTATCCACGAAACGCGGACTTAATGCCTAACATCATTATCTACCAGGCAACCACCAGATCAAACAGAAAACAACTATCACTATAATTTTCAGATAATCTTTCTATAAAAATATAGAAAAATATTAGGGACAACTCATTTGTCAGCATTAATTCGCAAGTTATTCACAGAAAATTGTCATTTTGTACGCATCTCTTCACCTTTTCGCATCGATTCAGCTTTCGCATTAATGGAGTTAAAATGCTTACAAGCCTATCTTTTAGAATGCTTAAGAATGCTGACGCGTATTTATGGAAGCAGATGCGTGATTACTCAGCTGTTTGCGTCTGATGAGTTGCGTACACGCTTAATCTTATTTCCAGTGCTGGCTTTAGGGCCGGGGGGCGACTTGAGGGGGCGCAATTACGAATACAGAAGAAAATATTTAGAAATTTTTAGGAAAGAGCATGATACGAATATCGATTATGATGGGATACGCACAGGGCGCTAAAGCATGGGGAGAGCCGAGGCATGGAGGATTGGTGGCTCTGTACACAGAAGACGAGCGCAGACACCACCAGGACGGGGCGCAATTTTATTATTGCGAGTCACATAACTTCATACTTACGTTTATCATTTTATTACTCTTTGTATCTAATCGCATGAAAATTGTAGCGTCTCGGCACATAATTTATTTTTTTACTTCAAACCAAATGGTTAAAAATAGTATGTTTTTTTTTTTTTTACAGAGAAGAGGGCGGACGAGCAAGCAGTCTCACGTGATGGTAAGTGTCACCGCCGCCCATGGACACCTGCAACACCAGGAGGTATGCGGGCGCGCCGCCGACCTTGCAAAGTCCTATTCACAGCTCTCTTGAAGAACCCCATGTCGTAGTTTAATGGGAAGACCTCTTGAGGTAGTTCGTTCCACAGCCTACGGGTTCGCGATATAAAATAATTTTTGAACCGAACAGTACGCGACACCTCCGTATCTAGGAAATGCGGATGGACCGCACTTCTGTGACGGGAGGTGCGGTTGTAGAAACCCGAGGTGGGAATTATATTGAACAATTCTTCAGAGCATTCCCCATTGTATAGGCGGTAGAACACACAGATAGACGCAACGTCTCTCCGAACGCTGAGGGGTTCTAAACTGCCCGTGAGAGTGGGATCGTTGACAATACGAACAGCACGTCGTTGGATGGAGTCAAATGGGTCCAATTGGATGTGTCGCTTTATAACAAATAAAGCTCTCATTCATTCATTCATTCAATCGAATATCTTGCACAGGGCGGCGAAACCACAAAGGCCGGCACTACTACGTATTTCGCTATAGGCGTGTCGAACAAATGCGGAACACGGAAAGGCGGGCGTTGGCTAGCGAGCGGGGCACAGTTCATTGCTAATCGAATACGGACATAATCTCGCATAGTTCTTCAGCTAAAAGTAGATTATAGTATACGATCGAATTCTTTCGAATCAAACATTCTTATGTATGCTATCGAAGTATGGCTGGAATTACCTATCCATCAAATTGCGAATTGATGTTGACAAATGTGCTTAGTCTCGTAATCGTATAGCGAAAATATACTCCTTACCTAAAAGTAGATTATAGTATCTGACCGCATTCTTTCGCAGCTGATACAGTGAAATCAACGAGAGATGAGCTTTGCATCTGTGTGAGTGTCGAATCGTTCAATCCGATTGTCGTGATTGTTCGCACTGTACACTATCGGTGTGCACTCACGCAAACGCAAAGCGCATGTCTCGTTGATTTCATTGTAGCATGCTTAAATATTCTTACGTATGCTATTGAATGTTGTGGTGGCTTATAGTATGCGATGACAGGTATAGGTGCTATTAGGTGGTATACGTGTTATTCTAGTGCGGCTAGAACCATCCACCAAGTTGCCAATTGATTCTGACAAATGTGATTAATTCCTTAATCACTGACACGCCTTAATTGTACTGCCTTTGTGTTAGGTAACTTTTATGACAGTGTTGTGATTGGAGTACTTAGAGTAAATACTTGATGTGATAATAACAATTTTATACTTTATATAATCCTGTTAATAAACATAAAATGGCTCACTCTCATATTTTTTCCTTTGTGCTGCAATTTTACATTAGCTTTCTAACTCAACTCAATTTTACATAAAGCCAGTAAAACGATTATTAATTTCTAGATGTGGGAACTTCGCCAAATAGCCAAGTTCTGAATCAAATCGATTTATACGACAAATAAAAATTTACGGCTTTAAAATATGAAATGGTTTATTTGTTATACAATGACTATCTCTCTATTTTATAATCTACAAGTAAGTTGAAACCTCTAATTTATTGTTATGTGATATATAGTTTACGATATGTTACTTATGAATTATGATTTTATGGTATCGAATACTCTCATAATCGTAGATGGAATAAATACACGTGAGACGTGATAGCACTAACGTTAAGCAAGATAACGATGTGTTTGTTATTCGAGATGATTCCTATTCGAGAACGTTTCGAGAACAAGAACTAGTCGCAAGCGTTTGGAATTCCTTGCAGTTTATATAATTCAAGAATTGAACAAATTTAAATCGAGATTTCGTTCTACTGCACAGTCACAACTACGAGTGGTATTCATTGCCGATTTTTGTTTTTAAATAGCTTTTCAAAAATTACAATATATCATCAATATATTTTTTTACGACAATGAAAGTTTCGTCTACTACCATTTAACTATTACTAAAATCCAATACTGATAAAATGTACACCTTTTAAGCACAAAATTAATCACAACATTAGACGTAACACGACGGCGCGACACAATGCGACTACACGATTATTATTTACAAAAATATTTACAACAGATAATAAAAAAAAATATCAACACACTGTCCAATTGTCCAATATCACACGTTTGTCAATCATCAAAAATATAAATACGTAAAGTAATACGACGTACAAACTATATGTACAGACTTACAAACAAAATTACAAAAAATAAAAAAGTATACAAAACATCCGACAGAGAACGATAATATTAATTTCATATCCTTCACAGGCAGTGACGTCACCTTAAACATAACTAAATCGCGAACTTCTGAATACTTCCTAAAATATACCTAAATAAATCTTTAGTGGATGACAAAACGCTTTTGTACTAATTAATAACGCAAGTTAAATATAATACTTTTACTTCAGCGACTTTCAGATCCAAGTACTCGTCTATACGTGCCCTCACTCGCTGTGGACATTGAGATCAAAACAGCGTTGTTTCTCGGTACTATTAAATCATCTATCAACTAAAATACAGAGATGTAACATTCTTCTTCTTGCAGTGCCGACTTCAAACGAAGGTATGGCTATATGACCGGCTTTAATCAGCATAGATCCAACTCATGTAAGTTTTAAGATGCTGGAGCATTTTGCAAAATATAAAAAAAACAAAAATCTTGATCAAGTACCCTGCAATAGGTATATTAATTCAAGGGTCTTAAAATTTTTTAAAGGCGTTTGGAATGAAAAAATATGCACTATATTTTAGTTCTTTGTGGCAAAACTCTTTATTATAAAACAGTATGATTGTGGGTTGAATCCATTCTCATTAAAGTGATCGAGTGCTCTCACCGTAACACTGGCGTAAGTTCTTCAGGATGTTCTTCGCATTCTGGGTCTCCACCCGCCCTTATATAATGAGTTGGAGGAGCTCATATTTCTTGTTTCTCATTATACATCTGAAGTACTGATTGGAGTTTGCTCATCTTAAAGCCTGTGGCATTACGGCTCATTTGCAAGGCGGTCTTTACCTACTGTCAATTCAGTCTGTCACTTGGCAGCAAAAAGAACACCAAGAACCTTTTTTACAATAACTGAAATATTTTTGTCGCAACGGTGTTGCAATGTAAAAAAAAAAATATTTAGGTAAAAACATTTTTTATGTAAACGAAAAAAATATTAATAATGTATTATAATATTTCACCTAAGACCGCCTTTTGTGCATTTCATGTGTTACAATGTCTGTTACTGTCTTGTTTTTGTGTTGGTGTGCAATAAAGTGTATCTATCTATCTATTTCGCGGTAAATGTGTTTGTAATACATAAAGCGGACTCTTAAAAGAGAAATTATATGATACTACTCGTGTATCGTGTCAGTAACATATTTTTATTTATAACCACCACCATCCATCCATCTACTTTGGTTGATCGATGTATTAAACATTTAATTATTTTCATTTGATGCAAGCAAAAACATCTTACTTAATCTTACTAATCAATATTACTGGGCAAGAGTGTCAAAATACTATAGAGATATTTTTGCAATTTCATAATCTTCTTGCAATAAACAGTGTAATAATTTACAGAATCTGAAAATCGCTTTAAAAAATACTGTGTAAATTTACAAGACCATTTGCCTGTGATTTGGATCGCGGTCGTTCTGTGAAGGAAAGAGTACACCCTCGTATGTGACTCCGTTCAGTTCTATGGACACCACAAGTTGCTGATTGCCGGTGCTAGCGTCACCTGTGGAAGGAAATAAAATAGATAAATAAATAACAATTCACTGAATAACAAGCACAAAGATTCCCCGCATAATAGGTTCGAGACAGCAACGATGAACTCAAACAATTCCGTTTTTCCGATTAAAAATCTCAATTTGGTGCGATGGCCATTGCGCGCCTGCTCAAGAAATGTACTAGGAATGCGACAATTAGTATAAAAAAAGAGACCACAATAACAATAGTCAACTATCGTGTTAGACAGATGCAGCGCATCACTAATGGTACGGTCACACTATAGGACGAACATGACTTGATGTCGCCATATTACTTCGTATTCAGTATTCTTCAGGACATGTGATGAACATTTTGGCAATACAGCGAGAAACTTCGCCAAAGCCTGACAGTGTGGCCGTAGCATTGGGTGATTTTGGTTGAAATTGCCACTACATTACAGCCGCGCCGCACTGCAAAACTGCGACAGCGTACATTTATTTCTAATATTAATATTTGGATTGTGTGTATGTATGAGGGAGTGTGTGTGTACATATGTACAATGTGTGTGTGTGGCAGCCAGTATGTATTTGATTATTTATTTTATTTATCTACGATACCTGAGTATTTGCTCAGTGTCATGGTATTCTAATGGTGGCCATACACGTTAGGGTTTGCATGATGGTTATGACTGTACATGCTTAACCGACAGGCAAACCCTAGCGTGTATGTTATAAAACTGTACAGTTATCGGTGCGTGTACATGCAACCTAACGAATATGAAAATAGATATTTTATGCCGCTCGGTTATGTTTGCGCGCATGCATAACCGACCGTGTATGGCGCCCGCTCATGCATGCATGCACAGTTTTCTCTCAGTGTCCTATAGTCTGTGACAGTGGAAGGTCGCGCGTTGTTTCGTTGAAGTCGAAAATGGCGAGTCGCAAGCGTAACGCCATATTAGAAGAGTTTATTGGTATCTACCAATCCGAACCTTGTCTTTGGCGCATAAAATGCAAAGATTATCACGACAGAGACAAAAGATCGGCAGCGTATGGTAAATTGGTAAATAAGCTCAAGGAATTGGAACCTACAGCTACGAAAGACGATGTCGTTAGAAAAATTAATACGTTTCGCAGCAACGTTAGACGAGAGAAAAAAAAATACGATGAATCTATGAGGTCGGGGGCATCATCTGATGACATTTACAAACCAACACTGTGGTACTTTCATTTATTTGATTTTGTTGGAGATCAAGATGTTCCCCGAAACTCGCGATCTAACATTTCGGATATTGAAGAAAATGATTCCAATGTAAGTATAAATATAATATATACAATATAAGTATAAATGAGTAATTGATTTATTAAATTTATTTTTTTTGTCTTTTTCATACTAATCTAACCATCAAATTGAACAATATGATTACTACATACCAAATATAAAAAGATATAAATTACATAAATATAAGAAAAACATCACTTTTGAATGTAACTATCCTGCCAAGGTACTTTGCCTTCATTGACAAAGTAAGTTTGGTACTCTAGTCTGATTTTTTTTGCATCATTGACGACATTTCCTTGATTTTGTATTTGTAAATTTTCTATGTTTGAACGTGTGGTATCATAGCCCATTGTAACAACAGTTCCATTATCTGTATTTTCTCTATAAAAACATCTTTGTGGTGCATATGAATTAGATGTGTGCTCCATTAGAAAGTTGTGCAAAACGCATGTAGCCATCACCACTTTTTCTATATTGTCTGGTTTTAAATTAATTTGAGTGTGATAAATGCGAAATCTTGATGCCAGTATGCCGAAAGCATTTTCAACTATTCTTCTCGCGCGAGATAATCTATAATTAAAAATTTTCTTGCCATCGCTGGTCAAATCTGCTTGACGATATGGCTTCAGCATGTCGGGTCTCAAAGGGAATGCATCATCGGCAACAAAAACATATGGCAAATACCTTGAACTGTGTTCAATCTGTTCTGTGTTTGGAATATTTAAATTTTTCTTTTGTAGCCTTTCAAAAAACTTCGTATTCTGTAGAACACCACCGTCAGAAACTCTTCCATTTGTACCAAAATCTGCTAATAAAAATCGGTATCTGGCATCAACTATTGCCATAAGAACTACGCTATGTCGCCCTTTGTAGTTGTAATAATAAGATCCACTATCAGAAGGTGGAACTATGTCAATATGCTTTCCATCCAGGGCACCCAAGCAATGAGGAAAATTCCATCTATCCTCAAAAGTTTGTGCGATTTCTTTCCATTTATCCAATGAATCTGGAAACTAAATAATCTCATTATTTTGTGTTGTTTTAGGATGCTAGCAACTCTACAGGGAATAGCCTACATGATACGGATAACATAAATAATACAAATACTACACATGATGCTGCTGCTGTTACTGAGATTGATATGGACACTATCACCAAAAACATAACGACACCTAGGAAGACTGAAGCACCTGCTACAAGACCGGGAAAGAAGAAAATAACAGAACAAGATCAGTTAACCAATGACGTGTTACTGTCCGTGAGAGACCATTTTAAGCGCCCTGCTCCTACTTCAGTAACAGAAGATCGGTACGATCTTCTGGGAAAGTCTATTGCAATAAAATTAAGAACGTTAGAGAAACGTCAACGCTTGATTGCTGAGAAAATAATAAATGATACTCTGTTTGATGCAGAGATGGGTAATCTGAATACCGAATCAATTCAGATTCGTCGACGTTTAACTTTTGTTCCATCACCAACTCACAGCTCAGGAACTTCTACTCCTTCACCCTCAATGCTTCAACAATATTATACACAACCGCATATTCACACCGCTTCTGCTTCACCCCACTGGACTGAAAGTTCATCTCCGATTCAACAATACAACACTCAACAACAAACTTGTGCGACTTCTTCTGCACCACATTGTCAGCCGTCACCACCACATGAAGGATTTGACACACAACCACAAACAGAAACTGTATCATCATTTTACTCTAATTTTAATTCAGAAAAAATGTTATACACAACTGATCAATAATTTTAAGATTAGAGATTAAAGATTAGAAAGTGATTTTAGTTAATAACTTACCTGTAGATAGTCATTTTTTAGCGCTTTATAAATAGCATCACATGTTTCTGGTATTATTCGACCTAAAGCCTGAGGTGACGTTATGGCAGAATATTTTAGACACTCATATGTTCTCCCTGTTGCAAGAAATCTTAATGTTACTGCTAGTCTCTCATGTGCTGATATAGCTTTTCTCATAATAGTATCTTGTCTCTGGATCATGGGAGTGACCAATGATAAAAGTTTCAAATAGAGTTTTTCATCCATTCGTAAATAATTCTTGTAATCTTTTGGTGTAAATCTCAGTTCATTCATCAAATTTATATGAGAGAACTGTTTTCTTTTCAAAAGCCAGTGTTTACACCACTCAGTACGATCTCTTCTTCTTTTCCTTTTCTTTGTTACGAGTATTAAGCCAAGTACAGCTATCACATCGTTGTCGTCCATTGTTGGCGATACAGTGCACAGTAAATTCGGTAGGTAAATGTCCTACAAAACACCGTCACGTAGCTACAACTATCTTTGACTGGGAGTTTAATTGGAATTGTACATGCAAACCCTAACGTGTATGTGCTTCATATAACTCGGTTATACCTGTCGGTTAAGCATGCACGGTCATAACCATCATGCAAACCCTAACGTGTATGGCCACCTTAAGGCAGCAAGCCATGCAAGAATCTTACCTCTTGTAGTAATCTTGAAAGCGGCTCCATTCACTCCATTAGCATTGCCATTCACGAGCGGCGCCGGCGGCTGTGGCACGGGCGTGTGAGGGGCAATCCGCGGGGAGCGGGGCGAAGGCGCGCGGGGGGAGGGCGGGCGCGGGGTACGTCGCTTGGCGGGGGGGGGGGGGAGACCGGCACGGCTCACGCTTGATTCCGCTCGCAGAAGAATTCGGACTGTCGCTGAGGTTCAACGCCTCGCTGTGGATGGAAGAGATATGATTAACTGACTATAACATCCCAAAACACAGGCCCTAGTATCACTAGGAGGTTGAAACCTCCTAGTGATTACTACATTATATAGTGAGTGATTACTAATGATTATAACCTCCTCTTAGTGCCGCGGCCCGCCTAGTGCGAATTAGTGAATGCACATACTCCATTTTTTTTTATTTCTCGAGCATGCTGGTTTCCTCATGTTTTCACTCACCGCCGAGCTAATGAAATTTAAAAAAAAAATCCATACTTAAGATAAAAACTCAGTGGTACTGACCGAGGATTTGAATTCGCGATCACACACGATGTCACATTTTGACTATCGCCGCTCTTTCTATCCATTAAAACTGTATATTTAGAAGTACCTATCTAAATTAAATCAGAAATGCCTGTTTTACACAGCAAGCGATGGACATGGGTCAATTTTTCTTATTGTTCTTTATTTATTGTGTTTTCGAAATAATTAGACATGTGCAACATCTCGTACAGGTTTTATTTTTTTTGGACAAAGAGCTAGGAAATTATAGCGAAAAATGTGAAATATAGGCGATGACGTCACAGTTACGGCTGTATGCATTGCTACTTTTGTCATAATGTATAAAAAAAAGTAATGTCACCACAGATCAAAATAAACTTTATTGTTACCTGTCATCGAGCTAAACAAACAAAAACATAGCCTATATTTGTGGCAATAACCTATTTGCTGTGAACTGACTGCAATTTTTTTCTTTCTTCTGAGCTTGAATTTCTGATTATTTACGATAATATTGCATTCGAAATTGCACAATGAATGTTGCTGCTCCATTTGTATTGACAAATTCCACAAATGTGCCTTAAATTGATAGATGTATTATTGTAGAGTACATGAACACTGGTGACTGTGACGTCACGCTACTTGTAATAAATGAAGACTTTAAAATGTTATCTCTGCGATTATCATCTTTCTAACACTGCCACTTTGTGGTTCAATCTATATTGGTCTACTCTATATAAAAATATACAAAAATCAGTCTGTTAGAAAAATTGCTCCATGCCCATTTATTTTTCTCTTATTTGTTTATTTACTCTTCTTTGTAAACTATTACAAAAAGCGGACTTAATTTCTTGCAGCATTATCTTCCAGTCAACCTTTGGGTTATGCAGGACATTAAGTGGTAAGGAAGTAAATAAATGTAACAAATATGGAAGATAGAATAAAGAATAGTGTAAGTAAATATTAAAATATAATTGTTTGTTTATTTTTATTTACCCTATATGGAAAATATAGCGAATACCTTGACGACTCGCGTAGCCGTCAATACATATTTTATTATGTTAAAGCGGGCATTACATTATCCAATTTGCAGAGCGCTAGGTGAGCTAGCGTGCTAATTTTGTATTGTGTAAAGACAGTTAGACAGTTAGTGATCCAATCTAGTGCGATCGTATAGGCTCTGCCACGCTCGCTCATCTAGTGCACTAGCTAACGCACTAATCTAGCGCTCTGCAAATTGGATAATGTAATGCCCGCTTAAGATTGCAAACAGGATTGCAGATAAAACTATCAACTGTAAGAAGCTTTATCCAATTCTTTCTTACTTCTCTGACTTTGTTCTGTTTCGACTATATTGCAATAGTGGAAACCACAAGCCACAAAAACTTTGCCACGCCCTACTCCTGCGACACAACTATCATTAGAAACTCAAAAAAATAACAGTTTTCACCAATAGATAAATATTTTTCTTCATCATTTCTAGTTCTTTATTTTTTCTTATATGTATTTATAAGATGTATCTATGTATGTACATAATCTATTTTTACAAGTGTTTAATGTAAGACTTTAATCTTTAATCATAATCTTTAATGTAAGACATTTTTATTGCATCATCTACGTCAATTTCGTCTACCGCTTCTTACCACCCAAAGGTTGCCTGAAAGAAATCGCTCTAACGATAAGACCGCCAGTTGTACTCCTACATGCATTTCGTTTATATTTTTGTTTCTCTGTATATTTTTGTGTCCAGTCAGCAACACACCAATGTACCCAAAAGCATTCGTATCTATCCTCATTATTAGCGAATATCGATGTGTATACATTAACCTGTTGCTGACTGTACAATAAATCTATCTGTCTACATACCTATAACCGATCGTAGGTACATACCGTTGTGGCTCGGCGTCTTGCTGCTGGCTGGTGTTGTTGTTGTTATGGTAGAGCGACCAGAGTGTGAGCCGAGACACGTCTAGAGCGTTGAGGGCGGCGGCTTCGCGAGGTGATATCATGGGAGCCGGCCCGTTGCTCGGCGGAGACTCGGACCCCTCCGACCGAAGAGCTGATTGAATGAAACCGATATTCAGAATAATTGTTATTGTAGGCATAAATTATCCTTGTACCGAGTCACGTTAAATTTTTGTCGTTAAATTATGTTTTTTAGCTCCCCGTTTATTAGTGAATTGACAACCGAATAATACAGGACCTTTTATTGAAACGGGTCAGTATGGAAAAGTCTTAAACTATTAGAAATAGAAAGACCACCCATTTACATTTCTGACACTCGTTCAGCCAAGGAGCCACTAGAAACATAATATGTACAATAATATGAAGCTTCGAATAAGCTAATAATATTCAAAAGCTCAATTTGTTCCGTAGACAGACATTTTTGTAACATATTACTTATGTTAATGACATACGTTAATGACATTATGTTAATGACATCTGTAGATCCTTAATTTGTGTAAACCATATTCTTATAGACCATTAACTCTTTACTCCATTTTCTCATGTTGCAGAAATAATGCACAATTAAAAGAATTAATGCTAAAAGAACTTACCATTTCTGACAATCTCCCTCTGTTGCTGCTGCATCACTTTCATATACTCGCGCACTCTGTACTCGACCTCGTGAGAGAATTGCGGCGTGTGAGGAGTGAGGGGTGGCAGACGAGGTATTCCTGCGACTCCACCGCCGAGGGAGAGTGAAAGAGGTTGCATGTGTTGAGAGAGCTGCGCGAGAGAGACGGGAACTCCACGGTTTAATGGCGGCTGGAAGAGAGAATAATAAATTACTAGATATTTTGTTTATAGGAGAGGAGACAGATACATGCACCCATGTGACTGCATGTTCAAGCCGCCCATAGAAGCCGCCAGCGCATAACATCGGCGACGAAAGCGATCCGTCAATGCCGCTGCGTTGCGGTAAAGTGGTAAAGTTTTACCGTAACACGATGCAGCTCTCCTCTAGTGTGCGATGGTTTATACAAAATGTATGAAAATAATTCAGGAGGATTTTTGCAATGTTAAGCGTTGGTGTGTTTTCAACTAGCAGTATTTATTAAACGAACACCACCAACATGATTTATAATTCAATGATTATCGCGTTCCAGTGGTGCGTACCTATCAAAAATGAAAGTATTGTAATATAATACAGCAAAATTAAGAATAAACGACAGAAGCCCAACAACGATTTCTTTAGACCATAGTTATCCTTAAAACATAGGTACAAAGTCTTTTAGGTATACCTAATCTGGAAAGGAAATCAAGAATAGATGGAGATGATACCAACCATAGCTAGAGCCGCCTGCGCATCATACTGTCCAGAGGCGCGACGCCCCTCACGTTTATTGCCTTCAATAGCCGCGTCCAGCTCGCTCCTGGTGGACAAGTTCTTTTTCTCACACTCGTAGTCGTATAGATATTTCATGTATCTGAAAAGAAATAAGACTCGTTAAAGTGGATACTTCTCTTGTAAAGTAAGCTGCAATGGTAAAAGTGTTACTCTAAAAACAACTTTAAAAAAATTGCGAGAAGATATATCAGTCGCCACGTCAAAAAAAAATATTAGATTATGGTACTGTCGTCAAGTGAGGTTAGTAAAAATGGCAACGGATTTGCAAACCAGATTTTATTTCATGGATTTTAATACAATTTTACTTATAGTAAGCAAAAATGAAAGTCAAAGAATAATAATAATGTTTTATCATAAAACGATCTAGACCGAAATAAATTATTACTTAGATCCCTATTAGAGGAATCTGGTAAAATTAAAATGATGATATCCTCAAAATGAATCTATGGTTCAACAAAAAAAAATTTTAAAATATTTCAAAAAGCGCTTTATTTTCAAATTAAATAAAAATAATAATTTAAAAGAGACTTAGATATAGTTAAGCGGTTTTCCCCAAAAAGATATAGGTACATGTTTTTTTTTAAGATTTGAATAGTAATACAACCGAATCGAAATGTTCTGAAATAAATTAAAAGATTACTATAACTCAATGTCACCATTCAATCTCAAAAGTAATATGTCGTTAAACCAATGCATACGTATCTAATATCGAGTGACACGAGCTTATAAATCATATTTCAAGCCCAATTATTATCACAAGCAATCCTTCAAACGTATAATAGAACATCCTATTACATTCTTAATCCTATTCTGACTCCGAGTCAATTTTAAAGGAGTGGCATTGTCAACTGCTCATCGCCATAACTTATATTAGACTCGTATATTAATAGGCAACACTTTGACACTTTGAGACGAGCCGACCACGAATAAAAAACGCGGGCTACCTTTTCATAAACTGTCTAGTAAGAAAACTAAATATACGACATTCGTCATTACGATGCGTCTAAATTTACTAACGCTTGACGCCGATAACGTCTTCGTTGAGAAACTTGACGAAATTGCCTACTGTATACATTTAACCATTATTATTATCTAGTAAGCAGCATTATCTTCTACGTAAGTTCTATGAATATTCTATGAGTGGGTAGCGATTCACCCTGGCTTCGTTAAGGTGACAACAGATTATGTTGTATAACAGATCATCTGCAATAATTTAGCTTCAATCAAATCAGCGCGCTTTCATTAGAGAGCATTGGCAACACGGATTTTATTTTTAATTTCACTAGTCTCAAAATCTGGCAAACTAAACACTTTTCTCACACAATATCAGTGATATTACGCATTAGTACTTATTCATTGTAACACGTTATCTATTACATACTTTTACTCTAGACTTTTTAAAATTTCACGTTTTGTACACTATTATCTCAGTACTGTACATGAAGCGATTGAAATTAAGAAATATAAAAATATCAACCGGGAAGATGGATATAAACTGTCGTCGACGTGGAATTAACAAATTTAAACTTTGCGATTCAGCGTCGAATACGTCCGCGGACATTGTTAGTGTGTGTCGCAGCTTTTCCGAATGTGAAGATCAAATGTGGGTAGTTGATAAAACTGCTCGCAGTTCCCATCCTGGAGTACCCGCCCCTTCAGTGAACTCGTGACCACGGCTGGTGTAACCCGTGCCGAAACACCGAGTAGGAATAAATGATAAATAAATACCTTTATTATACGCGTTCAAACCCAATTTAGAATATAAAATACTTTTCCTCTAGTAGGTATGTAATTCTAGAGAAAGTTTTACATCTTTTCATCGCTAACTGTACCCGCATGTTGTTACTCGTATATTAAAGCATAGGCCGAGTTAAAATCAAGCCGTCGTGCGTAACGGTGCTCAGCTAGAATTATAATGTCCCACCTTTATGTCCCCGACAAAAGCTGGTGTGAAGGAACTCCGAGATAAATGAGAAATTATATCGGAGATGAGTTAGAGGTTATTAATTATGAAGTTGTCATATTGTCGCCGGACGCTCACGTACGCTATTGTGGCCGCGGCTTTGTCTCCAGACGTGAGAATTTGTATGCGACGGTAAGATTTCTAATGTGGAGTATGGAGCGGCTCCTGATATGTTTAGGACCACACGTGTGTTTTGTCTTTAGATTTAAACAAATTGTGATATCTACATGTCAATATAATTCCGATAACCCACTCACATTTAATAAATAAATAAATAAACTCTTTATTTGCCACGCTATAAATTACATAAACAAAGCAATGGTGTTCAGCAGGGCCGTCTTTACCAGGGGGTGCAAGGGGTGCGGTGCACCCCGGGCGCTCACCTTTTAAAGGTAATAAAAAAATATAACGCTATAGTAAACAATTACACAATAGGATATTTGACTGTCATAGGATACACAATAGGATATTTGACTGTCATAGGATACACAATAGGATATTTGACTGTCATAGGATACACAATAGGATGTTTGACTGTCTTAGGATACACTCCCGCACCCCGGCGCAGAATAGACTTAAGACGGCCCTGGTGTTCAGAGTTAATTATCTCAGTTCGCAAAAGGTCGCAAGCTCAGCGTACGCTGTGAGTAGTCGCCTCCTGCACAGCGCTGATTTTCAGCTTGCCCCTGTCTCATTATTAAAAATGTTCCAAAATGCTATGCGTGGGTAGTCTCATCTCTTATTTAAAATAAAATTATGTATAAACTAATAATTCGAATTCAAAAGGGAGTAAACAATGTAAATAATCCATTCTAAAATAAGTACAAATGTAGGACTTCACTTCTGTTGCTAGCATAGCATAATCTCACAATATCGACGCGGTGGAACGGAGAAATGGGATAAGCGACACATACTTAAATTAAACCTTAATTCTTATGTATAGTGGTCTACATTTTAACGTGTTTTCTTTTTATAGGAAGAAGGTGGCAAACGAGCATACAGTCCACCTGGTGGGTAAGTGGACACCCGCGGTACATGCCAACATCAGTTCCCCGGATTGCACTGCCTACGTTTGGAGAAAGTGTTGGGAAAAATTGGGAGGAATAGGAGAGGAAGGAATGTATTGTATGTCGGTTATCCCATTTCTCCTTTCCACCGTCGATATGTGATAATAATCGCATTGACATGTTAATTGAAATCAAATTGTTTATTGTATGTATCCATTTTATGCAAGTAAGTATACACTGTAGGATCTGTAGCTATAGAACAAGCTAGTTTAATCTATTTTAGTTCCATATATATGTTATAGGTATAGGTACCTACTATAGCTATAATCTTCCCTAACAAGTAAAAATAAAAACTAAACTTCACATTAAACATTCCCTTAATTACCAATTTGGTGGTCTATATCAGTTCTTAGTATTCTTAGTTCCAAAATTAGAAGTCTTTCAAGGTTAGACCATTTGCAGATCTAACACTGTTAGGTACTTACTGTGTCCGGAGTGTGAATGCCGCAGAAGTGATGGAAGACGGCAGCCTTAGCCCTTTGATAATCTCCTGCCAGAGCTTCTTGTTGATCACTTCCACTAGGCCGCCTCGCGCAATCACCAGATTGTATAGCTCGTACAGATCCAGCACCGACTTGGCCATGATTGGCAGCCGGTTTATGGGAGTGCCTAAACAAGGGAAAGACAAAAATGAAGGTAAGTGATATAAACTGTCATTTAGACGTGTTTTTCTATATCTGGTCAGTTTTATCTTTGTTGTTCGATTCTTCTAGATCTGCCAACTGAGGCTGCGGCCCGCGGGTTACTGCCCGCCCAAATATAAAATGCCGAATAAATAAATGCAGCTCGATTCATTATTTTCAAGTTATACATTAATTTATTGGTTTTTGAAGAGATGGTGTTCTGTGAATACTGTGGACTGTGGGTTTTGCAACGTCGGCAGCGTGCGTGCTTGGGTAGCAGGTAGGGTTTTCAGACGTCCGACTTTAGCTGAATATGTCAGGCTTTTCATCTACTTGTCCTCCCAAAATTTCGTGTGTGTAGCCAGCCTGACTTGTACACGCCTTTTTGACGAGCTATAATTTATGTTTTATGTTTTTCCTAATATTTATTTAATTATAAAGACTGATCACCAAATATCTCATGTTTTATTGAAAAATCCTACACATAATATTAAACGTGCAATGTTTGTACATATCTACGTTCCTGAAAACGGATGTGACGATTTTGATGAAATTTACAGGGTACGTAAGGGCTTTTATAAGACTAAAATTCGATCTAGCTAGTTATCACTGCTCGGAAAATTTGGTTTTCTACAGAAAAAGTATAGACTGAAATTAAGTGTAAAAAATATTTATTTCTTTGTCCGACATTTTTTTCAACGTCCGGCCAGTCCGCCCTCATGCCCGGCAAAGTCCGCCATCATGTCCGGCCTTGGAACCCAAATGTCCGGTTTTTTCAATAGCGATGTCCGGCCTTGCGAAAAAATCATCTGGCAACCCTAGTTGCAGGTGTCCATGGGCGGCCGTGACCAGTTCCCATCACGTGGACCACCTAATTTCTATAAATTTCTATTTAGTGAATGTAAGTACATACCTTCCTACGTTTAAGACGAACGCTGTCTGTATACATTGTGTATTACGTACGAATAGCGTAGTAAACATAAGTATGTTCAAACCCAAACCCAATATTATATGGCGTCAGAAAATATAATGCTGAATACGGCTGTTCTATATGATTTTCCAATTGAAATGACGTTAAAGGTTAAAACTAGATTATTTTTTATTTATCAATACGCATACTTATAAACCCACATGCTATGGTTCCCAATAGCTAAACGGAAAAGAGCATGAGGAAACATGTTAATCGCGCCCGATGCTAGATAACGATAGCACACCCTATAAAAGCACGCCGACTGTTCGCTCTCTATTTGAGGTTGTAAAAGATCTTTACTGCGGGGTATGGCCAATGTATGTATGTCCACATTGGGAGCGTGGTAAATAATGTACCTAAGGGTACGGTACGATTCCGCCAATTCTATGTTCCATTTACAGTAACAAGCAGTGTTGACATCGTGACAGTATCTTTATAATATGTCTCGATAGTTATCGACTATGATAGTGGAATGAGCGGTAAATTAGGCGTCCGATAGCTCGGCTTCTGAATTATTAATATGAAGTGGATGTGTCGTATAATTTTACATGTTGAATTATGAAGTTACATTACATTACATGTTGAATGAAAGTTCATTTGACTAGAATACGAGTACAGTTATCTGATCCTATCAACTTAATAATAATCCATTGTAATGTATTGTTTTCTCAAGCAATAAGAAATACCAACGTTCGAGAATGAAAAATTACGGCCAGACAATATGATAAATGCGTCCTAAAAACAACACACGTACCTACAACAAGAGCGCATACCAACTCATCCAAGCAATTGATTCTAATTAAGCTCACTAAAATCGCGCTCACTGCAACCACAACTCCAAGACTCGTAAACTCTCTGAGCGTGCAAAATCGCATCGCATCGCGCGATCGATGATTTATGGGTGCGCGAGCGCGTCAGATCGTGCGTTTACGAGCGGACTGAACGCGGCCGGATTTAGCACAGCCCGTGTGGCCACGGAAGCCATCCGACAAGTTTCAAGCTCTCATTGCGCTAATAAGTCGAAATACCCCTAGATTTGTTCACGTTGTTCTCTGGTATACCTATGACAAGTTGAAGAAGCCACGAAATATCCGAATGAGAGTACAGGCATTATTGATCTTACTCATATGTAGTAAAAGGTTAACTGAGATTTTAATAAGAGTTAATGAGCGGTGATAGCCTAGGGGGTATCTATTCTCGATTCACATTCGTGTGATCGTGAGTTCAGATCCTCGGCCCATACCTACCACTGAGTAGAAACTTAAGAACGGATTTTAAAAAAATGTCACTAGCTCGGCGATGAGCAAATACATCGTGAGGAACAAGTCCGGTGACTCTTGTAAGGCCACTAGGGCCATGGGGATTTAGCCATTCCGAAAAAAAAAAATATCGTGAGGAAAACGGCAGGCACCATAAATTTAAAAAAATTGGAGCATGTGATCCACCAATTCGCACTGCGCCCGCGTGGTACCGAAACACCCCCAGTGGTTATACTAGGGGAGGCCTGTGCCCTACAGTGGGACGTTATACTAGGATACAAGTACAAGGTCCTTTCTCACCACCTCCTGATTAAAGTACCTAACTAACTATTAATAATCTGATAGATAAATTATCTGTGAATTAAATCTAGATGATACTGACTTTCTGATAAAGTATAACTGACTTTCTGTGGCTACGGATAAAGTATCAGGAGGTGGTGAGAAAGGCCCTAATAATTTTATTCAATACCATAACGGTAACCAACCCTTTTATTTCGTCCACTGCTCATCCTTATAGACATTGTCGTATGCAGGAGAGATATTAGGGCCTTCAACGGCACGCTGGTTTAGCGAGTCCATACTTTTAGAGATGGAATAGTTCCTCAAGGCTTGTGGTAGCAGCTTTTACGACACTCACAGGAAGAAATAAGGTGACCCAGTTCCTCCCTTGGTCCCACCAACCCTACGGTCATATGAACCGAATCGCGGGAGTACTGTGTATGCTCTTTCCGGCGGGCAGCTGCTCTGCCTCCCTACAAATTATCATCTTCCCTCGTGTCCCTATTCCACTCTCCCCTTTCTGGAATTGAACACCACATCTAGCTGAGTTGTTAGGAGTTAGGGTTGTGGTACCTATTCTAAAGCCAGCTGACACCGCATGATCAAGTACAATATCTAAGTAGGTAGGTATTCAAATACGAGGTCAAAATTAACTGCCAGTAACAATAACGTATTAGAACTGAACTGAACGCTCACGTAATTGCAAATCACCCAATCAATTTGTTAACTGCGAAGTTATTTTGACTCGACATCGAGTTACAGCCTGTCTCGTCCCCCCCCCCCCCCTCCCCCTCCCGTCGATCGTTTATTGATGAGAGCGAGGCATTAGCGAATACCTAAACGACTATTTGTCAATCCGTCTTCCTGTCTGCAGTTAATCATTCCCCTGGTTATCTGGGCCGAGGGAGGCTGTACGGGAACGCAGGGGGTGGGGGGACGTCACCCGCTTAGAGATTAATTGCCACGTTCATGTTTAAAGGGAAGTGGAACATGATGAGCGGAATTGGAGCAAATAAAGCGGAACGTATTTTGGTGCTTCGTTGATGTCGAGCAATAACCATAGTAGGTAAAGACAACCGAGAAAATGCAAAAAAGGTTGCGTAATTGCAAACCAGAAATTGTAGGTACAAACTAGTAACTATCAAATTCTTTATTTTTCTTGTATCTTTGTACTTTTCTTTTCTAGTACCTACCTTTTCTTTGCGTTCGTAAATACGTTATTACTTATTATGGTGATGGCTTTAACGTTCATATTAATTTCTCTAGCTGAAAGTAGGTACAGGTTGGTTTGACAACGTTGTATTTGCAGTTGGCGCCACCTAGCCGCCTATTGAATAAGTTGATAATGAGATGCAAAGGAGTTTGTATTTATTTGAACGCTCGGCTGGCAAAACATTATCTACGTTTCAGTCATTCAGAACTGTGCCACCCACACACACACACGTTCCGCCACAAGCCTTTATGACTTTGACACTATGTTGCTTTGAGCTATCGCGAAACGCATAGCGTTCTTTTATGGTGCGAGACATTCTTTCACCCAACATCTTATGATCTACATCATACTCTATAAAGGCCTCTTTCACATCTGTTCAGAAAGGGAGCTGGCGAGGTGGGGTAGGTCAGGTTAGAGTGGCCAAGGTTGTTCATTTGATAGCGCACCTTGCCTTTGATGTGACGTTGCTACGTGCTGTAGACGAATGGTGTCGATTGCACGCCATCGAAACTTATGATTTCCATGTGTTATGCAAATAAATTTATTTTAAGGCTCATTTAGATGGTACGAATTTGAAGTCAAGGGGCATCTAATAGGTACCTAATACCTATAGCTAAGTGGGTACCTAACCAAATAACGACACATAAGTACCTACTTATGTGCCTTACTGCTTATGATAACGAAGATTATTATTATGGTCAATCGTAATAATGATCTACAAGATCAGCCCACGTCCCACTGCAGGGCATTTTCCTTCCAATCATAAACAGGCTAACACAATGTGGGGCCCAATGCGGATTCGTGGATACCACACAAGGTATTCTATAATTCTTTCAATTTTTTATTTTCCTTCATAGCCGAGCTATTGGTAATAGGAAAATCTGTAAGTAGGTACTTAGGTAAGTACAAACTTAATGCCACTGACTGGTTTCCGAATTCACGACAGTGAAATATAGTGAAGTGAACAATGGTCTTATGTCTATATCTACAAACATAAATAAGTTAGTGGATAAGTATCTATATACCTACTTATTCAGCAACAGTTTACCTTACCTAGGTATGTATTGATACTGTTAGGATAAGTGAAGTTATACCTAATCCTTGAATACATAATATTACGTTTCAATTGGACAAAATGGAGATAAAGCACGATTCCCTCAAACCTATTGTTGCGAACTAAATTGCATAAACGTGAAACTTGTTATCAGACACGCAGCCTGCACTGAGAGGTCCGTTATACGGCTAAATAACTTCTCGCTTACAAGAATCTATGGACAAAAGCTATTGTTTATGAAAGCAATCACCCTAATAACGATTTCTACAAAACTCGCGGCCGCGCCGGCGGAAAACGCGCGATTCGACGCGCGTGCGCCGAGCCGCGTACAACACTATTTGTACAACCCCACCATTTGCGAAAGCACCACGGCTCGAACGCTCAACTACCACCCAACTGCTCACTCAATCCAACCGGTTAACCCATAATTTACGACGTATGTCAAATCGCCAGCAGAGCCAATGTAATCGTGCCCAATTGTGACAAATTATTGCTTTTCCTACGAAACCTTACGCTAAATTTGTATTGCGAATTTCTCTTTATGGACGGACGCATGCTTTATGGAACTTTGTATCGATTCCACAGCAATAGTGTTGCATACCGAGGCGATTGTTCACACCTCGCACGATGTTTATTGGCAATCGATGTCGCTTAGAAAGGCTAATTCTTTTGTGCAACAAATTCGAGAGTGTCGTAAATCGTTAACTCGAACGCCCCTCGAATGTTGATAAAGGATTGTAAATAACGAGCGATTAGCTTGCTAATCTGCTTTAAGTGTTGCAGTTTGCAACTTTGATTTGCAGCTCAGTTTATAACCGGATTACGTTTAGGAGCTCATTTTATTAACAATAAATTAAAAGGTTATCTTTGCTGAGTTATAATTTCAACATGAGTAAAAGCCACGATAAAATGCCAAGAATAATCGTAATAACATCGCTGAACAATCGAAATGTCAAGGCGGTACCGGTCACAATACGGAAAACAACCGCCTATATCCGCTCGCTAGCGACAACACGGGCGATAATCGATTGAATCGACACTTGACGCCTACCGCTTATCGAGAGCTGTATCAAGGCCCTTTATACCCCTCAACCCCGCAACTGGCCAATGAGAAGCGACGGTGTGACGATGCAGTGCGCCTATTGGTCCGATACGCTTTTGATTGCGCCGCCCCACTCGATTCAAGTCTCGATCAATCTAAATTACTCGCCTACCTTGGTAACACTCCAACTGGCGAAGTTTGCATGCGTCTATTTTTTTTATATAATAGCTTTAACATCAATACAATACGTAACTGTAATAGGTATGTACCTAATACATTTTTTATTTCTCGTTATTTGTAAAATTATATACAATATTTATACGTACCTACATTAGAATGAAAATAAATCATATCAAAGAAGACAGCAACATACAGTAATAAGAACATAAGAAATTATCATAGGGATCTAAGTTGCGATGGATCATTAATGTATGGATGTTAATCAATTTTAATAAAATGCATTATTATACTTAAATAGAATTAGAACATATGTTAGAATGAGCAAGCAAGGAAAACCTACCAGTGTGGCTATAAAATGTTTACGATTCAAGATATAAATTAATTTTATGCGACAAATACAACCGCATCGAATGTCCAAGCCCTAAGAATAAATATAGAATTATAATATTCGGGTGACTTGTTTACAGGGAAATTCTTCGATATTCAAACACAATGGGGGAATGATTAGTAATTTTAGATTCCACTAAAATCCGTTCGTCGTTTTGTAGCCAACGGTGAAATTTTAAACAGAAGAAAACTATAAAAAATCAAACGACAATACTGTGAGTAATCCGACTTATTTATTATTCACACAAAATAGTTCACACACAATTTATTTTTCACACAAGATTAAATTGACAGTCACATCTAGGTACCTATAACAATTACTAACATGGTAAGAGAAAAAGAACTTTAATTATTATTGAGTATCTTAGATACAAATATGAAAATTAATTTTAAATTAAACCAATAATTAATAACAACAGTCGTAAGTATATTATCACTACACTATTTAGGTAGATACTTACAAAGATGATTTGACCTTCTGTGGGGCAAAAACAAAATTATCTTCGGAGAAGTGTTAATCCGTAAATAAGTGCGAAACGAATTAAAAGTATAATTGTATATCCACTATAGATTTTATTTCATATACGTACATGTATTAAGGTTATAAACGACAGCTAGCCCCTGTTTAGACAGTCGTTATGACTTTATGGGCGGAAGAATTTATTACGGCTCGCAGCGAAGTTTTAATTTAGAAATACGATCGGTCTAGTGTTAATTTGAACACTTCGAGCTTGCGGAATTGCTTAAAATTTTGAACAATAGTTTCATAGTTTGAACAAAATTCGTATAAAATTGTTGATTTAGAATGCATAAAAAGCCTGCCTTTTACAAAAGAACAAACACTGGAGACATTATTGAAAATTCGTTAAAGAAAGAGGGGGGTCACTATCATAGAACGACAGCAGAAGACTTCAAAATGATAAACTACAGGACAAGTGAAGATTCCAAAGGCAATAATGCAGAGGAGTTACCATAACTCAATATGTATTTATTGCTTGTAGTACAAATTCCGAGAGATATGGCGCGAGAATGACATAAGGCTGAGGATACAACGATCAATCATGAGGGGAGCAGTAAAGCTGAGAACAATTCAGCGTAATTCCGTCTGAGAGACATTAAAATGGCGGCCGCCCTATCCGGTGCAACATTGTGGCGAACTGCGTGTACGCACAAATAACACTTTCTTATTAGAATCAACCACACATCAGTTTTTCTTCCCCAATGTTACCGACCGCAGCATTAAAGCTGCTGATTAAAGTTCGACAATTCATAACAATATCGTAAAGCAAAACATTGACTGTACCTGCGAGTACCTACCTATATCTATAGGTATTGTATTAAACTCGTGGAAAATAAGTTTAGTTAGACGTACCTAAATTTCTTTAAATTTGTATCAAAAGGAACAATAATGCATTACAAATCAAATCAAAAACCTTACCAAAGAACGTCACATTATCCTGAAGCCATTAACTTTAATAACACATAAATCATTTATACGAATGCAAATCAAACCTGAGGAACATATTTAAGTATTGTATCGTTCAGTGGAATTCAGGAGGCCATTCGATGTAATTGGCAATCATTCAGAAAAGAATATTCTCTCGCTCCAACAATCAAGACAAAGGCGGCCGATAGGTACCTACAAGCGAGCCATTACGGGTCAATACCCATTATTATGCGATATTTTCGCGAGCGCGGCCCTCCGATATCCCGCGCACTCACATGAGACGGCAAATATCTGTAATTAAAGGTTGTAAAGTTGATTTACAGCTGAGGCCCGAGTATCGAACCTCGGGAAACGCCTCGACCAATGGCGAAGCTCTTGCTTGGCCTTACCGCGCCTCGTATCAATTTATTAGAAACGAATGAAAATCGCGGCTGCGGTGGCTCCAACCGGCGATAATATGCGTCCTGCGGTCACAGATCCCATCTGTACAACAGCAGATCGCGGTGGATAGTATCGAACGCTGTTGCGTGGTTTACGATCTCCACGGGGACGGTAACACCGGCAATAAAATGGCAACAATGGAATCTCGGATGCGGCTGAAAGACGACGCGACTATGGGGATCATTGCGATGAATGCAACAATGGAATCCTTGAAGCGATTGTAGCAGCTATCGACAACCGTAAACCGATACAAAGAGCCAAGGTAACTTAGTCAGGTGTGATGAGCGTCGACAAATGAAAACGATGCGAATGCAATTTTAATAAATCTGCATGTACATACGTATGTAAATGCTAATTAACAAACGCAATTAACCGAAACAATTCTATAGATGCATTTACCGGCGTGGTATAAATCTGCAGAGAACCGCCGACGGTAGACGTGCGATATAGGTAAGTGGTACGCACTCAAACATTAACTTAATGCATTAGTGAGACTAAAAGTAATAATAATATGTCAGATATCATTCGAAAGTTTGTCACCAAAGATACTTCTCAGATTTATTCCTTAATAATTCTTTAAGATGATCGATAATAAAATAAGCATTGCTTTGTTTCGTTTCGCGGCGAGCATCCCTTTCCAACATTTAATATCTGAAAAGTAATTATTAGCATTTGTTGTTTCCAAATGGCGGTATAGTCCGAGTGTGATGTATGTAATTTATTATTAACGTAGTCATGTTTGCGCTTTTTATGGGTGCGAAGGAAATTGAGCGTCAAAACGAGTCTGCTTACAATGTTGTCTCTACCCTCTACCAATTTCTGTAATTATACCTCCTACATCAACACACATAACATAACATTTGTAAATACAATAATATGATATAGTATGCACATCTATCAGAATACGAATCTAATTTCTTACAAAATTAATACAGGCTCTTTGATACTACCGCTACATTTCAGTGTTGCAAAGTTAAATCCAGATCATTTCAAGTTTACAAGAAATTTCCTTTACTTATACTGTTTAGGTGTAGGTATAATGATCGATCGTGAAATCCACTGACTGCCTATATTTATGTTTACGAGCTTCGTTTTGTCGCTTGCGGGAATCGTAAAATACCATTGGAAACCTTTAATTTTCTTAATCATTTCTTTTGTTGCGAACACAAAGTTGCTAATCGTTATAACTACATTGTTGGTAGATGGAAAATTTACGTCTTTTCATATTACCCGATAACGGGGGAAACTTTAAAGCCAATTTCCTGTAGTAAAATAAATAAGATAACTATAAAATAAAATGTAAAACTATAAATAAACGTATGAATGTAGAAAATCATACTTGCTATTACTATCAGATATTAAATCTCACTAGATTTGTACGAAGTTAAATAAATACTATGCTCGTGTCTCACTGTTGAGCAAAGGCCTCCCCTCTTTTATTGGCCTTCATTAAATATAAAATAGGTATGTATTACCTAATATTATTATTACTTATTATATTCCGCAAATTATGATGACAATATTATTGAAATATTTGCGCGCGAACATTGACTTCAGCATATTGCCGTTTTCCTTACAACAGTAAGAAGAAAATACAAATATTTATAAAAAGCAAAACAAATATTATTATGCATTATGAGAAAGCATATGAATGTATAAATGAGTATTAGGTACTCATATTAATGAGTTGGGTAAAATAAACACCAGTTAACTGGTGTCTTGCCCTTTCATGTGGTCGCAGCAGGTCAAGCTATGCCTACCTACGAGTACATATGAACAAGCTCTCCACAACGAGTATGTATAATGAAATGAATTTGTGTAGCGCCGAGATATATCGGCTGTACGTACAATGAGACTGACAAACTTAGAAGTTTTTTCTTCCGCAGAGAATAATTAGGTATGCACAGAAGTATGAATCCGCTTATGAGACCACTTATCGTTATTAGTAAAAACGAAGTAAACTTTTCATGAATAGAAAGGAAATCAAATTAAACACATTTAATGAAACGTAATAGATTATAAATATATTGATACACATTTAATGAGAGACAAATGTTAAATAGTAGCAGCTATTTCAGAATTTTCCCGAACGCAGATTTAATTTTGTCGAAGTGGTGTCGAGCATCTGACTGCCACCGCGTTTAGTCGCGTCACACGTGTTTGAATGAATGACAATTTGAATTACAATGTGACGGCGCGTCGCGCTCGTGAAGCGGTGGAATTGGGCGCGTCATTCCCGTTTTGGAAACATATTGGAAATATTGTTTACTAATGATATAAGTATTGGAGATAGCATGAAAGTGTTTTTAACTGTTACATTTAGCACATTAAAAGAGTCACCTTCAAAAGTTCAGGAATGATATAGGCAATATTAAACCAAAAAATGTTTAGAAACTCTTTTAAACTAACTTAAGTGAATACTTGCATAGCACTCGTCTCACAATTAAGATCAACAATTTGGGTTATACTTTCTAAAGCATGTTTTATAACAAACGTTTAATTTTAGTTATTTCCGTGCATACAGACCCCATTAGATTCAGAGTGATTTCTATATAAAATTTTAATACCTTAACCAATATTAAATTTCCTCCTAGTTATAACATTTTTATTCGGGCATACGACTGACGACTTGAAGAAAGACGCTAATCGTGGCTATATAGAGAAGCCTACATTCGGCAATGGAGAGACATAACGTGATGGTAAGGTTATAGGTAATAATGTTTAAAAATAAACTGACCTCCTGAGTCGATCGATTCAACTTAATAATAAACATGAGACAACAAAACCTACACATAACGGAAATAAAATAATCGTACGCGGTAATGACAAAAAACTTAACAATGGAGTCAAAGGGCATGGGGATGACAATGGCGTTGGCTCCGAGATAGAAACAAATGAAAGTGGCACGCAACAATACGGCATTAGCATAAATGGGTTTTAAGATGGGGTGACAGTCAGTAGGCAACATTTAAATACGAAGAGGGACGGTGTGATACATAATTTCATTTTATTGTTTGTTTAAATGACAATTTAACATAGTACAAGTGAGTTGGTGTGTTGTGTCGCCGTTTTGTGTAAAAATGAAATAAAAATTGATATGAAAATATATAGTGGATGTATGAGAAGACGCCAGAAGTGGAGACAGATTGGTGAACGTCCTTTTAGATACCTTTTCTAGTCACATTTATAATATAATCAATTGAAGTGCTGTAGATGTACTACGATTTATATATGGATAAATCGATCCATCCATTAATTAATCCATATATAAATCCATTAATATATATGGATTAATCCATATATAAATATCATTTATATATGGATACGTTTTATATATGGATTTATATATGGATACATTTTTGCCATTACGACATTAAACGCTGCTGCTGTAGAAGTTTTCTGGATGGTAGTCAGCGAACTCCTGGATTGCGTTATTCACTGCATCTTGATAATTAAATTTATATCCTATAAAAAAGTTGTACAAATTGCCAAATAAATGAGTTCAGTTGCTACAAAATCTGTTGAACCATTAACCTGCCACATTTACCAGCAAAAATATCTTTTTATATGGATATAGAAAAGGGCTAAATAATCTAATAGCTCGAGCTCCTTCTGCCGCACCATCAAAAGACCTTCTGTGTGCTGCTTATTATTTAAAATAGTCCCTAAATAAGTATGCTATAGAAAACATGTCCATATTTCAATACTTATTTATAACGAAATACAGAAAATTTAAAAATATTCATAGTAGATTTAAAATGCCATTAATCGCTTTGCTAAACACTTTGTATACAGCTTATATGTTTTCTCTTGTGAAATCGGCATTATGAAACTCGATCACGCATTGAACTTTGACATTTGAGATAATCGAATTAGAGTTCAATACGTTTTGTTAAATTAATCTGAGATAGCGCTCGTTGTATCCTTTGTGTGAGTAATCCGATGTGGCGATAGTTGTTAGAGTTGTGCTTATCTATGTATTAATATCAGTGCTTCCTGCCACCCGCCGCGCCCACGTGACTATACATACACAGTCTGCGAGACACGAGCCTACTCAACACACGACGAAATACATCCAATACAATTTGATGTACATTGCCGTTTGGAGTTACGTCATCAGAAGATAATTTAATAAATCCTCCTAAATTTAAATCAGAGTCTTAAAACTTACATATTACTATATTAGTTAGTTACCATATTATTATGTTTAGTGGGTAGCGTTTAGTGTACGTTTTTCATGAATAAGTCCATTTTAGTGGACACTTTATCGGTGTAATTAAATTTTTATAATTATTTGTTTGTAAGTGTTATTTGTACTGTATGCTTTCCCAAATAAATAAATTTGAAATGTATTACACAAAAACCCCCGTAGGTAAGTTATACAAGAGTTGAACTTCACATACATCTACCAGTATACTCGTAGGTAAACGACAAATGTAATCCGTTTTCTTTTCCTTGACAAATAAAATAAAACAAAATATGAAGGTTTTGTTAAATAAAAAGACATCGAAGAAACACTACCTATACACCTTATACGAGCAATAAAATTACGATAATAATCTATAATTAGTAGATATTGTTAATCAAACTTATCGAGCCTTATCAAACTTACTTTGATAAGACTTACAATTAGATATAAAGCTTAATTTAAATTTTATTTAAGTTATATTTTATAAGAATATATGAATATAAGTATTAATCCACCATACTATACTATAACCCTATGTTTCTCCATAGTTATAATTGATACTACTCGTATTAAAAGCGTACAAAAGCTCATGAAAAGATCCGCCCAAAGCGAAGGGCGGGCGGGGATATCAGGGCGGGACTGGCACCGCCTACCTGCCTCGTGCTATATATGCTATATTATTTTATACACATATATATAGAAGGTATATATTTGGGCACAACATTCAAATAATAGAACATCATTTGAACCAATGCCAAGGTATTGTTTATGCACGCGTAATACCAATAGGTATACCTATGTGTATCTTGATTACAATACCAATAGTTGATGTGTTTAAAACTAATTCTGTTATTAGATTGCTTGTTAACCTTTGGTAACTTAGTAATAAGTACATATTTAGAATTGGACTAACTATATATAAATTATGCGATTAGATTTTAACAAATATATAATGCATCTTATATTCCACGCACGATTTTTAAATTATAACTGAAGTGACGTGCCATTGTTTTTATCAGCATAACCCAGAATCGACCTATGACTTAATTTTCCACTGAACAATGAGCAAACTGCCACATCCGTGGGAAAGGTACACACGATCGCGGAAATGCGATACTTACTTGCCTACATATACGTACATACCTGCGATAACCGTATCCGGCGCCCAGTTAGATTAGTGACCAATCGGCGGATATGCGCTGCGAACATTATGTATGAGCTTAAACTGTCACCTACTTTGGAATAATCTATGTACTATATTTATGCGATACTACAAACGATAAATTGAAAAAAAAAATTCTACGTCTTTCCGGCAATAGCCGGATTATTTATTATTAACCATTAGCCACCCGCCCTGGCGACGTTCTAGTGGAATACAAAAGTCTTAATATCTTATGACTTTTGTATTCCAAGTCTTAATGATAAAAGAATGAGAAGATGACTACTAGAACGATGGGCAGGAATTTACGACAAGAAGCGATAAAATATGAAACAAAACAATACTCACATTCATATCAATTATACCAATTTCATTTTTGTACACACAAACACACCCACAGCAGTCACATACACACATACCTGAGTCTAACGCGATAATATCTGTATAGGTAAGCCCATCGCCCATATTATCCACTAGCTGTTGCCCGCGACTTCGTCCGCGTGGACTTTAGTTTATAAACACAGTCTTTATTCGACGTGATTTTTTTAAATGATACTTTTTTATTTATGAACTGATTGACATAAAACAAACACTAAATTTTAAGTGAAGCTTACCACAATACATTAGTGAAAACCGCACCCAAATCGATTAAGCCGTTTCTAAGATTAGCGCGCACAAACGCACAGACAAACAGACAAAAATTCTAACAATCATTGTTTTGGGTTCTATTGCGTTGATAAAGGCCCCCAATAATAGTTTTCCTCATATATCTTCCATGTACAGACAGCGATCAGTTACATTTTTAATATTAGTTAGATATATATAATATATGTATAGATTTTGTTTTGTATACATAGTAAAATAGGTTTTTGGCAATAAGCTTTATATATTTATCTATTTAAACGGTTCTCAGCGCGAATATTTACCTTATTCATTTTACTGAGTGACAGTCAGCTCGTGACCACGGTGGGTGCAGCCAACCGACACGTCGAGTAAAATAAATAAGGTAAACATTCGCGTTGAGACCCGTTTAAATAGATAAATATGTGTGAAAAACGCGAAAATCTCAGATGTTATATAAACTTTATATATATGTATAATAAGTAACATATACCTACTGTTTTGCCGTATGTTTTGTGATTTATTGTTCATAAACAAATAAAATGACAAACAGAAAGGAGATTTCAAACTCGCACTTTGATTTGGGAAAAAAGGTTTTAATGTTTATGCTTTATAATATACCTACAGCCTTCCACTAAGACCAATTATTACAAAGCAATGGAAAATGGTAACTCAAAATTGCACCCCTGATTTTTTTATGTTTTCTTTCCACTATAAAACACTTTTTGGTATCACATAGTATATATAATTATATACTAACAACTCAGCATGTGAAAACATTTATACAAAAGTATGGGGGCGTTACGACGCCTATGGTCTACATTGTATTTCATGAGATCATATAAAAAGAATAAATAATACACACCTACACATGAGAAAAATAACAAGAACCCCGAAAACTTCAATCAGGCAGCGCTTAAATCAAAAACTACGAAGTCGGAAACGCTGTCATCGCTACACGTAAATAATCACTTTCAGCTCGTAGTCGTTAACGGGAGGGGGGGTGGTAATTTAGGTGCTCATCCATCAAACCCACCTTCACGACCTGGATTCGCCTCTCAATTAAGTGAGAGTAGTGATTTAAAAATTAAAAATACTGCGGTTGAGGGTGACAATTAGCCTTGCAACATTACGTACATATATATTGTTCAAAATATTTTAACCGAAAAGTTAAAATAGTATCCACTTATATAAATTTATTTTTTTAAATAATAAAATATTGATTATAATGACATAATAAATAATTAGGTGCGGATCGCGACAATATGTGTCCTTTTAGAAATCTATTTGAATGTTACGAAGTGTAATCTTACAAAAGAAATATCATCATTGAGCTCAAAAATAACAGGCGTATTGAAAAGTGTACCCCATAGAGTTCCATTGTACGGCACAGAGCACCATAATCCAATGTACAAAAATAAGGAATATAATCATATAAAAGTGGGTGGATGAGAAGAGCAGACCGTGTTTGGTTGTGGTCCTTAGGAGAGATCTATATCCAGAAGTGGAGAGACACAGGCCGATGGTATTATATGATGGTATAAAAATAGTAAGAATAAAAATAAATTAAAATTCAATGCAGATCGACAAACGCTCCACCATTTTTTTCACGTATAACAGAGCAACTCAAAATCACATAGCAATATGGATTTCCAAGTAAGTTACCTCAGAACTTCATCCTCGGCGTATTAAACTTATGGAAGGAATCGATTCTGATGACTTGTGCAAAAGTAGCAGCAGAACGTATGCTATTGTTTTTAAGTGGCGAATGTAAAATATTTGGAAAGAGTGCCAAATCAGTCGGATAATGACGTCCACGCCGACACGTGATAATTCTAATCACAAACATTGTCATGGCAGTAATATATGACTTCAAAAAGTACATACCACCATATTGGGTGCATTGTACTTAACAGCATTCAGAATCTGGAGCTACCTGTAGGAGTTTCAAAACTCTGTGTAATACTCATATATTGACCGAGCAATTGGCGCAGTTGGTAGTGACCCTGCTTGCTGTACAAAAGGTCCCGGGTTAGATTCCCGGTTACATATACATTTGTTAAAAAAAAGACAAATGTATGTTCGGGTCTGGGTGTGTGTCTTTGTATGTGTCTCTGGACCCAGGACACAGGGAATCCTAGTGTGGGCCATTGAGTGTGGCGTTATTTATTTATTTATTTTACATTGAGCTTGAGAGGTACAAGATGTATGATACATATTGTATTCTTAGTTACATCTTCTGAGCTGGAACTACAATCACTTTGTTGATGGTGTATAATTTGCTACATTTTTCGAAATTGTTTCAGGCAATATCTTAATTATTTCGGGTATATACTCGTAGGTAGAGGTATCTTAATGACAATGGATTCTGAAGAAAAATATTGACGCAAAATCTCAGGTGTGCGGAGCATTAACCATTAGAATTCGTGTAGGTTGCATTTATTTGCGCGCAAGGTTGTCACGTTAACAGACGATTCGATCGGATATTTGCGAGCCGCTTGACTCACGCACTGACCGAATATCCATTGGATATAATTTTTCTACGTGATTTAAATAGAGCCCGTTGAGTGATCCGTGAGCTAATTACCTTCTAACGAGCGGCTATCTATATATCCGACTGACATCTCTCGGATATATCTCGATGGTCGTCAGCTGACGAGTGATGCCCTTTATTTTATCATGGAAACTATTCTCGTCCAAGGAAATGGATACGCGTCAATCGTCTACACGAAAAATGGATGGAGAAAACAATGCTTCCCCGGAGTTCAACTATCTTTAGAAGCGTATCGGTTTCATTCATATATGAAAGCCAATTTGGTAATATAAATATGGATTAGTTCTTTCGTAATAGTAGGTTAATTCGTCAGCGTCATTTTTCTAACGCTGTTTTCACAAGTATAAATAACAAATAAGAAAATTTTTAAGGGAAATATCCTCTTACGCCTACATTCGTTCTTCATTTCCCAAATCTCCGAGACGTTCTTTATCAATTCTTTTTTTATGACCTCAACTAAATTCTCACTACTTGGCCAATGCACAGCTTAATGCTATGTTAAAGGTCCAGCCGATTTTCCTCTCTGGCGCAATCCTTGGCCATTGTGCATGATGTACCGTCTAGGTCGTCATCGCTTACAGAGTCCACCGCATTGCCATTGTCCATTTTACCTCATTCGGTAGCAAATTTTGTCCAACTTTTCGGTTAAGTTTCATTTTTAATTCCCAAATACTAGAATCAATAATCAAAATTTAATAACTACCCATTGACGTAGTTAAACTTAGTCTCTATCAAGAATGGCAGCAACAAATTTTTCATAAATGAAAAGCCCGATAAAGGCAGTGAATCTGTCCTTATCTGTCATTCCCGGTAGCGGATCGGGCTGAACGGGACCGCTGGCGGGCCCTTGTTAGCACCTCGTACAACCCTGGACACGATCGATTAGGCCTCCGGCCGCTCACATTCAATTATTTATTTATTTATTCGTAATTAACCCGCGCGAGTTATGGACGCGTCGATTTACGAGGGAGATGAGTTATCAGCGCGCGCGATCGTTGAACGCGCTTGCTTTATGGGTTGTGACGGCGATGACGTAAAATGCGGTGCGGCCCTCTCTTGTATTTTCTTAATTTTCTCTATAGGTAGGATCTTAAAAAGATTGTTCCTCCCCATCGATATGAGTCTAGTCTAGACACATCATACGTTCATAAAAAAGTCAAATTTGAAAGTTAAGTGCTACGTAATAAGAATGTTCCATTTTCAAAACAAATATTAATTAAAGAATTCCAAAGAATTTTCAAAACTAGAGTGTAACGTGGCTGCCCTACGGCGCTTGTATAACATATCTAGCATGTATTCTCAAATCGATGTTTCTCCCCAATGTATTTATACACCTATGTCACCAATTTGCACGGTTTGATCTTAGATTTCTTTTATGGCTTCAAAATAAAAAATCGAATGCCGTTATTTTCATGTGCATTATCTGTTTCTTGGGGATAGTCGGGAAATAGAATCTCATTAACATTTACAATAAGCACCCTACCATTAATAATGTACGTGTATCGACACATCGACATCGATTTTATCGAGTGTAGATACTCGATAATGCGGCCCGCCACGAGGCCAATTTGTAAGAGCGATAAATTATTTTATTAAATAAATCAACTGGTTTATTGTTCTCTTCGCGCCTTTTCCTTAATTATTGTTTCAAAAACCTGCCAAAGCTAAACACGAGCTATATTTGGCTAATGTAATGAATGAACTATTAACGTTACTCACCTACCTAGGTATAAATCCAGACTTAGTAACAATACTTACTATTAAGCTGACATAAATATTTAGTTTATTTATGTTAGCTTGATTTTCTTGCTGTTTCTTTTTAATCAGCCCGTAAGATATTACTTAATTATAATTATCTAATTATAGCTTCTAAGTTTAATATCTAATCACAAAGTACTCCAAAACGAATGTTAAATTAACCAGGAACTACCAGTAACTAAATTAGGAACTTATTACACGGATTTATCTGCTTTGATTTGATTTAGAGGATGTATCAACATGCCAGGGGGCGCGAGGCGCAGGCGCGAAACATGCCAACATTAATAAACGATTATTAATAAGTTATGTTTTTAATTACATTCACATCTCCCACTTATTTATTCGTATAATTTTATAGGGCCCCGCGGCGCGGCCGACCAGTCGCACCAACAATAAAATATACATGTCCGATAAATAAATTCGATCTGTAACCACAATTATTACGTGTCGTATTCGAATCGGAGTTATCGATTAACTTCGCCCGATTAATGGAAGCTCTAACAATGTTTTGATGAAATAACGATATTTTGCTTAAAGAAATTAACGAAAACCAAATTGAACGTAAAAAAAGTAAAATTGTTACAATGAATAAAATAACCCAAACTATGAAGAACCCAATAATATACTCGTAATTATATTTACCTGAGTACTGATGTTTTGTATTTATTAATTATTATAAAAAAACTCGAATGTTGAATTAGAGTTGATACAAAATATGAGTAGGTACCTAAGTGAATAAAGAATTATTAACTGTACCTATAGTATATGACTACATGAGAACGTAGAAATGAAACGATGTAAATGATTTCATCCTACCATAAGTAAAAATACAATTAAAAGAATTTAGAACTGTATATGTGTAATTCAATGAAATATAATTAAAGTCAAACAAAGTATATTAAGCCACATATTAACATATCGGCGGTAACACTTTACCATCACGTGGGACCGCATGCTCGTCCGCTTACTTCAATATAAAAAAAATAAATATAGAAATAAGAAATGTCCATCCATTGTCACGAGCAAAATCTGATATGTTCTCAAATCGTGTGACAGATTGAAAAATAACGCGGGCGACATGCGCAGACGACACTGGGCGTAGACATTCATAGTACGCACAATATGACACTATTCAGATGAAAACTAGAGAAATTATAACAAGTGTTTTCATACGAAGGAATTATTTAATACATTTATATTAAGGAAATAATTCCAAGAATTCAAGTTTATGAACAGTGTTGTAGAATTTGAATTCATTGGTTTAATAATGTCGAAGCGGTATAAATAAAAATAATGAATGGTAATAAAAAGTTTTTCCTTAATTAATTCAATCAAATTAGATTTTTATGAATGTTTAATTAACATTGACATTGTAGTGTTACACATAAACCCAGATATTGGAATAAAACAATCTCCTTTTGGAATTTGTTTCTTAAAAAACACTTAATTGTGAACTGTCAATTTAAGAGTGGAAATTTATTTTATTTTTAAACAATTATACTTAATTAAGGTGTTAAAACTGGAGTAGTTTTAACACCTAAAGTAGATTTACAAAGAACATATTTTAACAGAGAGTCAATAAAGTTTATAAAATTTAAATATTGGAATGCTTGAGCATAACTTCTTGATTAAAATGACTCACTGTATTCGGAGTCTGAAGGCTTGTTTCGTCTGGAAGGCCCGCCAAAACAGAGTGTAAATGGGTCAACGCTACATTGTATGACCTCTATCGGGTCGTACAACACCGCAACGTAAGTTATTAATCAAATTTTATAACGTCGTAAAACCACGGCGGAATTAAAACCAATCGGAATCATATTTTTATGAGATTTAGATCCGAGGTTATTATTTGAGGGTTTTTATAGAGGGTCGACTGTTTAGCGGTGTTTTCCAATTTGTGGACCGCTTGATTTACGATCGCAACTCTAGACTCGAGTTAGACGCAGATGATGTAATAGGAATGTCGCGTCGAAATTACTTATGTGTCAACGTCTGATGTTGACAAGGTTCTTGTCCCTTCAACAAAAAGTATGTGAACTTTGATTATTTTTTACATCTCCTCCAAATTTTAATATAAAAGTTGTTTCCTTTGTATCACTCTCAGTCTGTCTTTCTATATTTAGACTAGTTGGCAATTTAAGTACAGATATTATGCTATAAAAGCATCTTGTTTTTTTATAGAACGAAGGTGGTACAAGAACAGACGAACATAATCTACCTGGTAGTAAGTGAATACTGTCGCCAATGGATATTCGCGAACGCGATACAAGCCATTATCAGTTCAGAATGACAAACGTTGGCGCCCCCCGAATGCGCTGCCTACCATTGGAGATTTAGGAATTGATTTGGAAAAAGAGTTGGCAAAAGGGCAATAGGAAGTATTCTGGGACGAGGAGTTTTCTTTATTCCATTACACCTTCCAATCTTCCTTGGTATGGATGGGATGGGGAAACAAGGATATAATGAAATAAAAAGTTACTTTTATTCCATTATACTGTTATTTTATTCCATTATTCGACGTATACTGTATACTGGAATAGGATGGGATAGGGAGGAGGAAATAGGATGGAATGGAATGAGCTAGGGCGTATTTCACTTACTATCGAAATAAGTACATACCTTGGGAGAATAGGATAGTGGGAAATGCAGCAAATTTTACGATACTCTGCGGTGCTCTTGGTGAGATATATCGATTAGAAGAGTGCGCCCAGCGGCTGGGGGATTGATTGCATCCCCCCGTTCCCAAAATTGGGAATGCTTAATTAAGTAGGATGATAAATTCACATTTTTTTCATTTATTTCATTATTAATGAGCGCGGAAGGTGGATACAAACGCGTTTGTGAACAAAAATTTGGTATACTTCGCAATGTAAGAGTACAAATTCAGGATGACAGGCTTTTTTAAAAATTGATCTTTATAAAAACAAAAAGCATAAAATATTAAACGGCTATACAATGGTGGCGGCAAGGAGTCCGCAACAATTATGGTTTAAAGCAGTTTAATCCAATTATTTGTAAAGAACGGCTGCGTTCCGGTCAGTACATCGTTTCGTCTTACCAATCAGAGTTGTTTTAACCAACTTGGTCTAATGTAATCGCAACCACATTGGCCGATTTCCCAGTAGGAATCGGAATACGACAGTTGATTTCCGGTCTAGCCTATTTTAGAAAAGAGGAATCGTATTAAGAATCAAGTTCAATATATGTTTTGAGGAAATTGTATTTCTATTATTGATTCTACAATAACTGCGCGGTACTCAATCAGAAAAGTGTTTATGTATTGTAACTATGAAAAGATTAACTTTTATTTTATAACAGTTTAGTATGTATGGACCCACCAGGTATGGACGCACCGATATTTTTAAGGAATCGAATCGGTTTTCCTTACAAAATTATAACCATCGTTACTAGTAAGTGGTAGAGCCTATAAATCTACAAAATTAAAAAAAATATTATGAGATATCAATAGCCAACTATAGCATCAAACTGACAAGACAAACTTGTCATCTTATCTATTATGTAAAATCCATGAATTCGCTATTTTTAAAAACTAAGCAGCATAATCAAGTTTCTAACTCTGAATGATTTTTTTTGATCAAAGTTAGTATTAATTGCTAGCACAGTGCTTGTCTTGATCATAATGAGTAATTTTGGCAGCGCTGCTAGCACTAGTTCGTGCATCGGTCGCGCCGGCATTGCGCTTCGCTGCGCGCCAACCAACACGCGTATAAAATCTTTGATACGCAGCACCGATGGAATCGAAATCCGATATTCGACTACCGAGTTTATTTATCGCGAAATACGACGATATTTTAGTCCGTCCGTCACTCGGACAGTTCACAGAAGCAGCAAGATTAATTGTATTTCGGTTGAGTCATCAAAATAATTAGAATGACGCTATTTTCGTTTGTGATGCTAATTTGACAGACGTCGCGGGAGATTCACATGTCTACACGCCGACTGGATTCTTTGATTGTGTCTTTATTGTTTATTTCCAACCGAATCGAAAACTCGAGTGGTAGCAAATGGTCGCTCAATAGCAGAAAATCGGATTACATCCATTTTATGCTTTGAATTCAAAACAGTGAACTGAATGCGATGCATGGGCGTATTTAATACTGGCTAAATGTCATACATCACCCACAATAAATGTTCATTAAAAATTGGCTACATTCCAGAAATATGAACGTCGCAGTTATTGTTGTGGAATTCAGAATCGGGGAAGAGTTTAGCGATTAAAACTGGTTTATTGTAGGAAATATTTGATAGCCAACCGTTCTAAGAACTTGCATTTAATCTACGGCAGTTAATTTTGAATAAGACCGCAATAAATGTGCTTGATTAATATCATTCTTGAGAAACAAATGTAACGTAACGTGGGCTCAGCGATCAAAGGAGGGCTGTAAATCTACTAAAACAATAATGAAACCAAAATACTATATATTGTATGCAACGGTTTAAGTGTTTATTATTAGATGATTAAGTACGGTTTAACAATAAACCTAAATATAAGTATGAAACTTTAAGTGGTACGTACCTACCATTCGATCAAGTTCAATTGGCAATGAGCAGGCGATCTAGATCTAGTTTTTAATTCATGCGATGTGGGAAGTCTTCAAGCCAGATGAACCGATGACCATTTAAAAAAATGATGCAGTGAGATGAAAGAGGATAAACACGTGCATAAGAAGTAGAGAAGGCTGATGATAATTTCTATATTGGAAAACGAACATAAGATAAAATTCTCGTTGAAAATTGTAAAAATGACAGTGCCAGTGAAAATATTCGAATGTTTTCGCAACCCACATAACATAATTATAATGATAATAAATTTGTTGATCGGAACAGTGCAGGCCCTGATGTTAACAATGAAAATGAAATGGAACAAAGCCAAATACATGTCGCCAATCCAATAATATATATGACATGCGGATAACGTTAATAAATCTAAAATTTGTATCACCAACACGAAATAATTCCATCCGATACGCTGACGGCAGAAGACCCTGTGACTGAATTATAGATATAATTTAATGGACTGCTTCCATAGAAATACTTACTTAATCACTTAATTTTGATGTGGACTGAAGAGTACAAAAACCGTCTACATTTGTGCTGAGTCTCTTAAGATTGTTTACTTTATTCATTTTCAAGTAACATTTTATTCTAAGATGAGAAAAATAAAAAGAACAATTTAAAAGCAATTAGCTTCCTACTCCACTTACGACCGACAAAAGTGTTTGAAAGTATAATTTCTGAATGGTTGGTACCAGCAGATCAGAGAATGCGTGGAAGTGTTTTGACAATATCCACAGAATGATTAATGAGACCGAACACTAATCGCGACTGTTTTATTTATATCCGAGTCCAGGAGGGAATTAACGTTTGTTGACATTAAAATAGGCCATTGGGTTGATTCTAAAGAGAATTATTGAGATCACTTATATCAATTAGCAATTAATGAGGTTGCGTTTAAGAACAATGCTAAAAAAGACAGGTTACATAATGTTAATAAGAAATTAAAAATCTCAGTGTTAATAAATGGTTTTTATAGACTCAATTTAAGTATGCTAACTTTATTGTATCTTTTTATTGAATGGTTACAAAATGGAAGATTTAAGCGCTTGTACGTACATATTATGATATATTTTCTTTATATCCCTACAAGTACAAAGAAAATATCTCATTTCTTAAATTTTCTCAATCGAACTATTATTGTTCGATTTACTGTTATAATTATAATACTATTACTCTGTTATCTCTTTCAATGGTTGGAAAAAAATGACAAATCGCTGATATCCCAAAACAAGAATCACTGGCAAGATATTTTGTAATCTTGTTAAAATATCGGATTGACCTTGAAATAAATCAAATGTTCTAATTAAAATGCGATATCGCATTTCACAAATGTACAATATTAAAAACATTTTAGCGTTTGGCCTCCGCGTGTATTATTCTATTCCTCTGGAATTAGACGATTACAGCATTGGATGTTTTTCCTGAAGTTTATAAATTCGCGAAGTTTTAATAATAAATATGGTTGCTTTTGTAACATTGTTTGTGCTAGTTCCCGAAAGTGTTCCTATGTGTAGTATTTACTTACTTATTTCAAAGGTATTTATTTTTAGTTTTATATTAATTATTGAACACAAGTAATTGTTTTGCTTCATTAAGAAATAATTAGTTCTACATACGACCATTCATTCTTTCATTTTTTCATTCTACAACGTTTCATTCTTCAGAGCATTATTAAAAATGCACTAGGTAATTTTAATAAGCAATTGTTGTTTTCTACATAGAAATCTTTTGCTTTATAAGTAAGATATAGAATAAGTAAGTAGTAAAACAGTGTAGAAACAATAAGTACCTACTCCAATGCAATCAACATTCCCAACGAGAAGAAGCCCAGAAGCAAATTCAAACTTAGCTTAATCAAGTGAACTGTTACTGTTTTTGACATCTGCGTTCGTCCCTCATATACAAGAACTATACAGGTAGAATTGCTGAAGATTTTGTAATTTAGATAAAGGGACGATTACGCGTTATCAAAATCGTAGTAGTTGTGGTAAGTAATTACAAGCAATTACAAATGTAATTATTTTAATGGAAGCCTTACAATTACCCGCCATTCTTGCGACATGTAACAATATAATAATACGATATTTTTATACTTTTTATAGAAGTAAATGTGTGGGTCAACGACCTACTTTATAATGAACTAGATATTTCTTACCAATGAACATCTGAAAAACAAATTATTTTTAGACGAAACAAAATTCGTTATTAATTAAAGTGTATTTAGATAATGTTTAAAAAAGAAAAATCTCCATATTAGAGCTTCTAGAGACTGACATAAATCTATTTATCCGTTAGTACGAGTACCTAAAAAGTCTACCAATATACATAGTAGAATTTACTCGTATATCCAACAGAACTAACTTTTTAATAGATACCTCTCCACAGTATGAATTGGATGAACCAAAATTTCATTGAAATTCTTCATATTTACCAGGTGGTGGAGTTAAGTAGCGTGACACCAATATTTGTTTAATCCATTCATTCGTGCCACGGTTCATTCCTACTTCAAATAATGACTTGTATAGAAAGAAAGTTGTTTGTTTGCATGGCCACCGACATCGACATTACCTAACAAGATAACAAGATACGGACTATAGTGAAGATAATAACCACAGCTTATAAGAAAAAAATGAAATGTATTAAAAATAAGACAGATTTGGTGGAACGATATCGCTATTTCTATCACTCATGCGTGAATATAATGGTACTACTGTGATAATGACGTCATTAACAAATTCGTGTGGTACTTTTCTAACAACTTCTAAGTCCTAACTCAATTATTTACAAGATATTTTGATAGTAATTATATGGATCGATTTCTAGTATCGAAACTTATCTGGTAAGAGTCAATGGTCAAATACACTACTGCTTTACTTAATTACATATGATTATAAATATTACAATGGCAATAGTAATGCACATTCTAAGTAAACCAAAACATTGCTGCTAGCATTGCACGAAACATTTAGAGGGGGGCGGCAACGGTACAATTACTGAGAAATAACCAATAAATTATATAGCAATGTCTGTGGTGCGCGGGCGCCGCGTGACGTCGCGCACCGCTTCCTCGAACAGGCGGCTAGCGATCAGCGAAAACTGCACGACGATCACGATCGATATCGACAACCGACGGCTACAAATTGTCGACACTACATGAGACTGTATTTAACCTTTGCTGAGTCTATCTAGGCTCCTTTTGGGGTCCAAAATACAGCAAAGGTATTGTGTAAAGGTGAATAATAGTCATTGGTTAATTGTAAGTAAATATGGACAGATAATGATGAATGCGGTAAGACGACAGTTACAGTGAAATATGTAATTTTGAATAATTGTGAACTTTGAAATAATTGCAACCTTTTTTCTTTTTAAAGGGGCCTTGTTTTCAAGCAATCCAACCCTTCGTTGGTCCACAGTCCACAATGTTGCAAATCAATGCGTTTCACTTTATCCGCATTTCCTTATGTTTCTCCCGCAGCGGAAACCGGTGTTGACATTTCCAGAATAGTCCTTTGTTGGACGTGTTTATTCGTGCTTAATAATTTTACCACTTTTAATGTTATTCGCACCTTGGAATAATTCCTATGGAAATGTTTTGACCTCAACATCTACGCGATCAAAGGCGACATTCCATTTTAAGGCTAAAGCCACGACTCGACCCACAAAATTTCGTCCTATTAGGACGAAATGGGAACATTAAAAACAAATAATATTTCTGTTCATTATGTTGTCCCATGCCGTGGCCAAGCTATCCCGTGCTGTGTGGTATCGGGCGGGCTACAGAATAGCATCACGGTAGCATCAGAATAGGCGATTAAAGAATAACAAAGCGGCTACCACGAGCCCTCAGGAACTACACCTCTAAAAGAGTGGACTAACCTACCCGCTTGGTCAGCGTGGCGTTTTAAGGCCTTACATTATTACTCCTGCAACGAGGCAACGTAACTGAATAGGCCAACAGCGGATATTGATGGAGCTGGTTGCATTGCATTGCATACCGTCCCAGTTCTTTTTTTAAGCTGTTTGTGGCACAGTTGAGTAAAAATTGGTTTTTTAAAACAATATTTTTTAAATAAAATCAAATGTAGGTATATTGTGATCTTATTTAGTTATATTCCCTAAAATAAATTAAATAATATCCGACTATATTTACCCAAATATTTACCCTTATTCATTATTAATAGCAAAATGTCTAAAAATTCACAGAAAACTGAAGTCCATGTAAAGTTATGCGATTTTATAAATGTTGTAAATGTATTTATAATTTTATAATGTATAAATTTTTATAATACAGTATATTTTTGTCTTGTGTAAGTCCATTTCAAGTCCATTCCAAGATGTGGAGTTAAGGCCGTTCAACATTTAGTTCAAAAGGTCAAATTTGCAGCCATGATGGCTATTCATCGGCGAACCAAAAAAGGCTTTTCATCTTTCATTTTCGTCAAATGTGAACCACACCGCTCACATTGATTCCTTGTCCTTTCCAGCACAGCATCTCAAAAGTATCTTGCAACGCGTTCGTGAAAAGTTTTGGAGATAGTATATCTCCCTGTCTTATTTGAACTAGATCAACCTGTTGGTAGTATCGAATTCAGATTGTCATGCCCGTAGTACGTATGAAACCTCTCAGCACCTCGACATACCTTCGATCGTCGTTATCACGGCTGTTGAAAGGATTCTACACTTGAGCTTGAGTTTCAACAGAATCGTAGGCTTTCTCGAAACACAGGTGAAACATGGTCGATGGTTATACCTTAATCTTCTGTATAATCTGTCGCAAGATCAGACTGAGGTCTACGGTGCCAGGCTATAGTTCAAAGTAGGGGCCTGCTCTGGTGTCTGGGACTCGTCAAGGTTCCAAGCGAAGAAGATAATGTGAATAAATAGGATTATATGGTAACTATTGCGCTAACGGTTTGCGATATCGATTTGAAAATTGAACATCATTTAAAAAAGCATTTGCATTATAAACAAATATTGTATTGCCTGTCAGTTTTCCAATATCTTTAATATTCTTTGCTTGTAGTAGATTGTTAAGAAACTAACATTAAACGTAACGTTTAATTGTCTTATTGATAATAAAATTAAGTAAATTAAATTTACCTACTTTGAATTTTTAGCTTAACTGTACTAAACTGTAATATACTATCTATTCAATTTGCTTTTGAAATGATTTAATGAATGAAAATATGTAATATCAGTATTCAGTATTTAGTCCAAGGGACGAATGTGATGTGGGACGAGCTGTGGAATTAGCCCATTTTAAAAATGTGTATCAATGTTAAAGGCAAACCGATTTCACAACCATTGGCCACATATTTTTTTTTTAAATCGGCAGTTAGGTGGACTCTTTTATCCATCGAGTGTGTCGAGCGATCCTAAAGGGCGCTTCGGAAATGACACCTGCTGTGAAGTAGCGCCACAAAACTAAAACGTTTGACCTCCAAATCAATAATCCCAATGATTTAAGCTACCAGTCGGCATAACGTGTAATAAAGGACCTCATACAGTGTAAGTAAGTACACTTTATTGCACACCAGAGATTACAGTGAAAGTGACAGAAAAATTTCAATAGATACATAGGTAGACAAAAGATGGCCTTGTTGCTAAAGCGATATCTTACAGGTAAGCTCCAGGCGCTAGGCGGGAAGTAAACTACGCGAACACAAGAAGATAGATATTGCAGTCCCGTCAGAATATATGTATTTCGTTGACAGAAACATGTCACTTCTTCCCTGATTTTAATGACATGTGAACTTGTTTATGTAATAGTACTAAGAAATAATTGTAAACTTAACCAAATATGAATACAAAAAAGATAACGGTCCATTCTGAGAATTTGACTTACCTACCTAAATTACTTTTTGAACAATTAGGGAAAATTTTGTTGAAGGATCCGAATTGTAAACAGAAAAACACAGGCACCTATCTATTGAAAAGACATTTTATTTGATTGTACAGAAACCCGGCGAGACAATGGCGGTAAGTGTAAAGAATTTCGATCCCACGAAACATGGGTCTGAGTAAAGCAAATATACCTACGTTATATAATTTATTGATGATTCAAATAGTGTCGGAATTGGAGTAAGAAAGAGTAAAAATAAAATGAAGAAAAAAAGTGTAGGATGTAGATGATTACACAATTGTTCATGTTTTCTATGAATATTGAAATCTTTTCTTAGTGATATAATATTAGATAGAAAACAGATGTTTTACAAATTACTTAAAAGGAGAGTCGTCGTGATTGTAATCAATTTTAAATAAATAAGCACTTTGATAATAAAGTGATTAGATATGTAGTTAAGTACAATTTACCTCTTCAAGTAACGGCTTTATTTACGAGTCCAGAAACTTATCTTATTAACTTATATGTAGTAATATTTCATGTCCAACCCTCTAAAGCAAATATCAATTTTACAAATATCAATCTATCGATAAGGGCACATAGCTCTGTGATGATTCATTGTACCAAATTTATCGATATTTTTTCAACGTCTAGTATCTATTGCTAAGCCGGACACTGTCTCTGACAATTCAGGTAGATGGAACACAATAATAAAACATTTACACTAAAAAAAATCTTCAAAGCAATTAACTCAGAGTAAAGCCTCAGGGGCGTCAGGAAGATTACAAAGGACTTAGCAGTTTTTATATCTGGTGATTACAACTCTCCGAGGAAAATTCGACTTTATTAGTTGTAAAAGTAAGTTCTATTTTTGTATTTTGGGTTTTGGGGGAGTTTTGTAGGTGGCCACGTATTTGTTTCGGTTAGATAACAAATTGGTCATCTTTACGAGCCCCCCGATGAAGTTGTCGTTGTCCCTTTTAACACTATGAAATTATATCTACGAGTATGTAGCAAAATTAAATAAGGCATATCAAACGGAGATAAAAAACGTATTAGTGGAAAATACGTTTTGTATAGGTACTCAGTTCCTAGAAAGATATCCATTTACGAACGAAAGAAAAATACATCCCACAAGAATGAAAACATCTTTGAACAATGCCTAAAGCAAGAAATAAATACTTTTTCACAAATAGTATTATGGGAGAATTCTTAAAATTATAATATGGTACCTACTCGTACCTAACAGAAAGTTCCAGCGTTGATAAGTACCCAAGTAGGGGAACGGAGGGTAGTACCGTACAGCGGTCAATTCCGTACAGCAATGTTTAGTAGGAAGGAAGCAAGATAAATACGTTTGTCTTGGTCACATTCGTGGGTTTCGTGCAGAATCGCATCCCCGCAAGTTCTTGCGTCAGTCCGCGCAGTGACAGGTATGTGTTTGGATGAAAAGTGATTTCGCGCTCGATGTTACACATTTTTAACATCAGAAAATAAACCGTAAGTACATATTTTTACACAATTCTGCAGTGACTGTGTTGTATTTCATTTTTTAAGCATATTTAGCAGAAGATCGCAGCCGGTATATAACTGTGTTGCATATTTTTCTGTAACTATTTTGTCGTTGAAGTTCAAAATTCTGTTTCGGGTTATCCCTAACGTGACCATTTCTATTTTTACTCGAAACGGGACATTGTCAAAATTACCGCGACAGTGATAGTGTCACAATAAAAAAAAAAAAATTATATGTTAAGAACATTTATTGAAGAAAACAATAATTACAATCAAATGATACCTAGGTAATGAATCAAAAAGTAGGAAAAGCTGATTATTAATGACAGGTTTTTTTAATATTCACCATCCTTATCAATAGGCTATCAGTTATCATTCGTTATCAGTTAATAGGCTGGTTGACATCTTCCAAAATGTGTTTAATCGTGATTCTGAAAATTAAAATATGAGCGAGGGCTCATTCGATTCGGAATGGCCTCTAGAAAATTGTGCGAAACAATTGGAAAAATTGGAAATTTCTTCCCCTTTCATAATCTTTTTCAAAATCACTCTAACGCTTATAGTTTGTGAGCTATTTGCAAAAAAAAACTAGACCCCCCTTTTAAATCTTTGTTTCTAACTTTTGCAATTGTAACATCCCGAATCGAATGAGCCCTCGCTCATATTTTAATTCGCAGAATCATGATTAAACACGTTTTTAAAGATGTCAACCAGCCTATTAACTGAAAACGGGACAATTCTGCGTCCCGAAGCCTTCCTCGGGGACACCGGGATGGAGTACCGTAAAACGGGACAGTCCCGTTCAAAACGGGACGAATGGTCACGTTAGTTATCCCGTACACTGTACGGTATTACCCGCTATAATTTGTCACACGTGCATTAAAAAAATTTCTTCGTTTCGTTCCGTTATGTCTTCTATAATCAAATTTTTGTGTGGCAATGAATTAATTTTGATTTTTTTGTATGTTTCAGATGGCACCAAGACAGAAATGTACTTGGTCGCCATGTAAAATGAAAACCGCTGTGAAGGCTGTACAAAGTGGGGCTAAATTGCGGCAAACGGCTACTTTATACAACATTCCTGTGATAACACTCTCTGATTATGTGAAGCAATCGCGCAACTGTCGTACAGTATGTTTCAAGAAAATGGGAAGAAAACCAGTATTTACAACACAGCAAGAAAATGAAATAAAAGAGCATATTCTGTGTCTTTCTAGGAAGTTTCACGGACTGACACCACATTCATTGAAGACTTTTGTATACGAATATGCAGAACAAAATCAAATAAAAAATCCTTTTAATAAAACTTCAAAAGAAGCTGGAAAAGACTGGCTATACGGTTTTCTCAAAAGAAATCCCGAAATATCTATAAGACGACCAGAAGCAACAAGTGTTAATAGGATCCTTGCTTTCAATTCCCAGGAAGTTAATTTATATTTTGACAACTTGAGTGCGTGCATGATGAAACACAAGTTTCCTCCACATCGAATCTTCAATGTGGATGAAACTGGAATAAATAGCGTTCATAGGCCTGAAAAGATTCTTGCTCAAAAAGGACTTAAACAAGTGGGAGCAGCAACGAGTTGGGAAAGGGGAAAGAATATTACAATATGTTGTTGTGTGAGTGCTACAGGCCAGTATATCCCTCCCATGATAATAGAAGAAGCAGTAAACGCAGAATCAGAGCCCCAAGGCATACTAATTAATGATACAGACAACACACAGCCTAGTAAATCAGGTTTGACTAACAGAATCCAACTTGAGGAAGACATCGAACAGGAGATTATCATAACTTCTGAGCCCACCGAAGAAGAAATCGAGATTAGTTCTAATATAATTGGAGAAAGTCCCAGTATCATTTCGCATTTATCGGCAGAAGAAAAAGGCAAAATCCAGCCAGAAACCAACCCGAAAGCACAAGGGATTATCTCATTTCTTGAACCCTCTGAAGAAATCAAACGTGTTAAAAGAAAGATTTTGAAATCTTCTAAGCCCTCTGTATCATTCTGTAATATATGTCCAATGCCGAATAAAAACAAAAAACAACAAAAGAGCAAAGGGCAAGACAAGAGAAGTAAACAGCATTCAATAATTCTCACTTCCACTCCAATGAAGACACTCTTGGAAAATAAAGAGAAGAAAAAGATGATAAATAAAGAAAGAGAAAATAACATAAAGAAACAATTAAAGGAACGCAAGAAAGCAATAAGAGACTCTAAAAATCCAATTGAAGAGAGAATTAAAAAACAAACCAAGAAAAGAAGGAATTATTCAACTTCATCTTCTGAAGTTGATGAAAACATATTATATGTTGATGATCATGATAACGATGGACGATTTTATGATGAAGGACAATCAGGAATTGATGAATTGTGCATAATATGTGGTGAATTTGGCAAAAATAATGAATTATGGTACAGATGTGTGTCATGCGGAAAGTGGGCACACGCTTTGTGCAGTGGTGAGGAATCCGCGGACAATTATTTGTGTGGATTTTGCCAATAATTTAATTATATAACTTTAATAACTGTTTAATTGATTAAAAATTATTCTTTTAAATTGCATAAAAATACTTCTAATCGTGCTTGTTGGAGGCTTAAGAGACTGTACGAAATTAGACGAATCACGTACGGAATTACACGCAAGTGTCGAGTAATTCCGTATTTCCTATTTTTTAAAAAAAACTTAATTTTGACGGTTCTATGGTAACTCTGGTTCTCAATCTGCTGGGTTCATAAAATGTAACTAATTTAGGGTGACTTAGTATATAATACTTGGCTTTTTACACAACAGATTCGAACAAAATGACGCTTAAAGTTAGGTGTACGGTACTACCCTCCGTTCCCCTAAGTGTACTTACCCTACTCCTAATTAAATACCTGTGTGGTACTTACCTACTGCAAATAATTAATTCGCCTGTCTCTACCATCATTTAATAATGATTTAATTTAGAACAATTGAACAAAATTGTACAATTGTTCTAAACTGTACTTCACCTTATTTACCATCTCTTACAGCCTTTAGGACCGCCGCGCGCCGCAAGCCTTGACAATGTAAAAAGCTAAATAAAGTCTCAATAAAATTCCTTCACACATTGAATTTTAAAATTAACCATGCGTCTGTCGACCGCAGTCTTTCGTAATTAAGTCATTCAGTAATCAACTTTAGAGAATGGTAATAAGGGTTTTAAGAAGTGAGTAAATAAATATTGTTGTGTACAACAGATGTCGCCAGCGACAAAGTAAACGGAACGTGCTTGTCGCGTAAACACAATTTGATGTGTGGGGCCTATTTAGGGTTGCCACTCGATTAGAAATGTCCGCTTTGTCCAGAGTGCCGAATCCGCATCAGTAAAAGGTAAAATTTTGTCTAAAAGTGACTCATGATTTTGTTATTGTTGTTGCTCTTTATTGTACTTATAATGAATTGTTACAATAGGACCTTGCAATATTACAAGTATAAAGACGGGACTTATTCCTAAAAGGAATCTCTTCCAGGCAACCTTCGAATAATCAAGAGGTGTGTCTTACAAAAACAAATACATAATAACATTTTGGAAAAATATCATGCGCTCATTTTAATTAAAAAATAGGTTCATGATGTACAAGAAATCAATCATGATAAAATATTTTTTTATAAAAAACATGAAGAAGTGAGCGCTATTCGAGAAATAACAACACTTAATGGTTTACATTAGGCTAAAAATATGCCAGGGAGACCGAAAGCCATCATAATTCCTAAATAAATATTCTGATACGTGAAATTACTTTTGAAATCGATTTTTTGTGACAACCCTAGCGTTGAACGCAACAACAGCTAGACTCCACCCGCGATTTGTGATTCAAAATCTATAATGCACCGCAATTATTTACTGGGGGTAAGTTTTTGTTTTCATTCCTTTGGTAAACAAGAACTGGTAAATAAAATATTTTTGAGAAATTTCTAGACCACCGCTACTGTTTCTACGAGTACCCATAGGTAGGTAGGAATACGTCACACACAGACATGGGTACAATGGAAACTGATTTTTAATACTGCCTTCCACTGCACTACAAAATGATTACATCATGCCGTAATTAAGAGGCATGAATTATTTTCTTGTTATATATTCTAATATATTTATTATAAAGGAGGAATGAGTTTTTCTGTTTGTTCATATGTAAGAGGTAAACTCAATACTTACTGGAGCGGTTTCAAAAATCCTTTCATCTTCGGGAAGCTAAACTAAGGCAGATAGGTTATTTTAATAGATATTTGGGTACTCTAGGAAATCGTAATATCAGTAGATCAGATTATTTGAAAACAATACTGCAGCCAAGTGCCTATTTTTAATTATACTACATTTTTTTTATTTGAACGTGTTCGGGCGTATCGCTAAATAAAGTCTACTAATAAAGACTAATAATAATAAAGTCGCCAATAGTAATAAATTGTAACCTAAAAAATTCAACCTAAATATAATTTAACTTAGCACTAGCATTGGATATTGAGTTTAGAAAAGTTTCGTTGTCAAACCAAAGATTTTTTGCTTTTAAATATCTCTACTTTAAATACTAAATAAATATCGCTACTTAATATTAAATATGCTTAATATGTTTCTATGCTTTTTTAATATTAAATATCTCTACTTTAAATACAAAAATATCAACATTCCAATTTAAATATTAAAAATAGAAAGTCAATATGCCAGCTCTTACAGACTTTCATTAATATCCGAATATAAATGTCGCGTCAGCGTTATAAAAAAAAGAAAGGTCACGCGTAAAACTTAAATTCAAATGAGAACAGATCCTTCTTTGTAAGTGGTATCGAATTTACGACGAATATGATTTATTGTCGTGTTTGATGCAGACAGACGGACAACAATAGGCTCATACAGAATGGTAACGAAATCGACGGTCCATGTTTTTAGTGTTATAATGCGGTCACAGTCCCCCCCACCCCCTCACAGCCTAAATAAAGTTTTTATTGCATGTCCTTCGAAGAAACAATTAGTGTTTGTCAGATATATTATAATAATTTTCGCTTCATCGTTTTAGATGTCAGAATGTTAGCGGGAGAACATCAATTATCAATAATCGATTAAATATGTATAAATCTGTGTGGTTTTAAAATTATAAAGTTAATACATCAACCTCAAAAATAATAGTGGACTGTAGGCTTTCTCGGCCGGTGTCCATATTAATTGAATCTTCCGGGCTACTTGGCCGAGGTCTTCTGGAATCTCTTCTCTTTCTTTCAAACGTTTCGTCAACAACTGCGGTTGACATCTTCAGTGGCGGCTGCGTTCACTTTCGGAGAGATGTTATCTCTCCGGCTTCTCGAGCGCAACCCTTGCTTGCTCAAAAATAATGCTTAGATCTTGCTTGCATATAAAGTATATGCATGTCACATGTTACAATGCATGTTAAGGTATATCGGGATGGATATAACCTTTTCACACGTACGGGCACCGCACATAAGAGAAACAGATGCGCTCTCGTGAGTTCAAAGAATTATTATATAGACAATAAATATTCTTTAGACAAAGATGATCAATTCGGTAATTCCAAAAAAAAAAAATAGCTATTTATTATATTAACCGTAATTTAATAACTGTATATTAATTAAAGTAAATTCGGTTATAAACCAAAACGAATAAAATCTTAAAGAGTCCGATTTCAGAATGTCGATTAAACGAAGGAACGGTCGAATTCGATACCTAAATATAATCGATTCAACACGCACGCGAATATCGAACAATGCAGTTTTGGACACGAATTTCTTGACCCTTTGCCTTAGAGCGATTATGGACACATTCTGTCGAGATAGCAAATAAATCTATATTTATAAAATCGTAATGGCCGTTCAATGGTAAAAAATAGTAAAAGGGGGTATTTAAGTAAATTCTCATAGTATTTACATCCACGCCAATATAAATACAATCCTTAGTCATCTTTTTTTACAGACAATTGGGATTATCTGCAGTTATTGTTATATTAAGGTACTATTATTTGGACCTTAAAGGATAAAAAGGTTTCAAAGAAACTACGATCTATTGTGACCCCTTTATTTTACAACTCACGTACAAGATCTACGAGTTCCATGAACGTTCAATTGTTTGATCGTATCCAGGGTTAGATTTTGTCCTCTCAGAAAATATTTAGCTTCTCCCAAAGACCAAACAAGACTGACATAGAGACAGGTCTGTATATGAATGGGAGTTTTTGGATTTCCATTTTCATTTCCATCTAAATACATAATATATACCTACTCTATGACTGAGCTAGAGTCATAGAGCATATAGATTGTAGGTAGATTCTGGTTCTGCAAAATCTGGGAATCTGTTACCCGTCTGTTTCGATTAATTCTACGAAAGTGTTTCAACAGTCTATAGAATCTTGAGAGATAGATTGTATACTTTATTTTACACCAAAAACAAAGAGAAATACCTAAAAAGAACAAGTAGTTAGAAGTACAACTGGCGGGGCTTATCGCTAAAGCAATTTCTTCCAGGCAACCTTTGGGTGGTAAGGAGTAAGTAGGAGAATAATTTCTATACCTCTATACAATGATTTCTATATTAATTAACTCAAAGTTTCAGCTTCTTTCGTTTCATATGACATATTAAAGGAATGTATTTGACGAAAAGATACACTACTCTCCACCCAAGGATACGAACAAAGCCGGTGAACACACGCATGTTTTGTAAAAAAAATATACTCGGAATTATGAAATTATGCCTTAAGACATTAAGCTCGCATAAGTTACGTTAATGTGCAATAAAGCTCGTTAAATAAATAGATAATAAATGACTGTTGGAATTTAAAAAGAAATGGACACTATTCAAAAATTTTAACATTGCAATGATTGAAATTGTTTCGTCACAAAATTATTATTTACTGAAATCATTAGAAATAAGTACAATAATTAGCTAAAGCCTGAAAGAGAATACTTACTAAAGTATATTGGATCGTCTTTCACAAACGACTAAAAACAAAATCAACCACAATTGGTATTTGCTTGGAATCTTGGTCCACATGGCAATATTTAATATCCTACTTCCAACACTGTGTAACAGTTCTTTTCAATTATAAATAATAGTGAATTAAAGAAAAATAATAATTACTAACTATAAAAGACAGACACGTAAAAAACTATTTTCCATGTAAGTACTACCTATCTATTGTGTTATTGAAATAGCTAAAGTATTACAATAATAAGTAATAATCATATAGACAATAATAATGAAATAGTAAACAATGAGTTACTTGCCATTAAAATTATATACCTACTAAAAACAAACTTGCTTTACGATTTCAATGTTATTAGTTTGAATATAAAACGACAATGTTACATTACCATAACCTGTCATTACAATTCAACAGTACAAAGAAACATTTCACAATAAGTTTTAACATAATCATCTCCAGTAATCCCCTTGATACTGATGTTAAACCATGTTTAACCGGCGGCGGTGGTCACGACCCTAATATTTAGACTTTTATTAATGAACATTAAAAGTATGCAAAGGAGATCTGGAAAATAAAGGAAAATAAAAACAAAAAATAAGGCACACCTCTGACGGATCGCCCTTCACGAGGGCCGAATTTGTGAAACAATAAACATTAGCATCATAATGCGGTAATAAACCATAAGGAAAGGCATAAGGAATGGGATAAGAAACCGGTTCGTTATTGTAAACATTCATGGCAAAACCCAAATATAAAAAACCTTATAATATAATTCTAAAGTACGATTACCGTGGTATAAACTATGGTGATATAGATATGGACAGATGTAACATATCGATTTGATTATCCCATTCAATACATCGAAAGTAAACTCATAAATGAAATTAGTTTTTACAAGTGGTAAAACCCATCCCTCTGATCCGCGAAGTTGCCATTCAAGCCAAACAAATCAATTTAATAAATTAAGAAAATTATATTAACCTGATATAATTTTATCGGTATGCCGTACCACAGATCACTAATCAATAGATGGTACAAGCAAGCAGTTTTATTCGAATTCGTATTCATGATGGCTAATTGCGCTCACGAAAGCTCAAGGCAATTACCAATCACAGAATAGAAGAAATTTCAGATGAGACTTCTGGAATTGCGTAGAGAGTTACGTGTAACATAGGCAGTACATAAGTCACATAGCACTTCTCAGCTTCATATTCTATGAACGATTGATAATTCATAATAAAAAGTTATAAGAATCATCTCCATACATACATCTACATCTCCCATCCTTTGAGATCAAAGCTGGTCTAATACAAGCTAATAAAACAATTTTATTGGGGTAAAAACAACAGGAGTGTTTAAGCCGCGATAAAAATATTAATGAAGCCGTAAACGTTAGCGAGACACTTTTAATAAAATAAAAATGTAACGCAACGATTCAACTGCGACTTTGATATATTAATAATCCACATTTCGTTGCGAGATTAGCATCGAATCTGCCACACTATACAGGAAACACACGGGACGACTCATCCGCCTACACTAGTGATGTATCTACTATCGCAATTTTGTTATCGATGTCGAGATGGAATTTCTTAAGATTTCTTAATTTTAAAAAACTAAGGCAAGTATGCATTCTATTTTTGTTATTCTTAATAATAATACATTGGCGTTAGCAATGATTATAAAGTTAGATATAAGGCATTAATTACTACTGGTTCTTAATCAGTTTATATTGAAAAGTATTCATTTAAAAAAGAATATTATCTACTGAATTCTTCATAGTCATCATATTCAGTCTATGACTTTCTATCGATACCTATTTATAAAAGGAATATTTTCATTCATTCATTGACAGCACAAGTTCCATCTAATACTGGGTGGATTTGTACTGTGTCAAATCCCGCCCAATACTAGGTGGATCTGGATTTGGATAATAGACGGTCTCCTTAATATTGTAATGTTAAGCAATGGATAGTGTTTAGTTATTTAAAATTTAATAACGGATTTGACGAGTTAAGCGCGCGGTTTGGCTCAATAGGACCATTTATATAAAAGAGAATAATATCATATTATAGCTTTGTAGGTTACGCAACAATTCCTATCGAATAAGGTTAAATTCGACGGGTGTAGCAAGGGACAAATGCATATCTATCATAAAAATATGAAAATATGTGAAATTATCGTATATTTTGCACATGTCTCATCCATCACTAGTTATGCGTTGATTAATTCCACTTTTATTTGTTTAAGATTAAACAGCTGGCGACGTGCGTTTGATCCCGATACGCCGCGGGCTGCGACGACAAAATGTCTCTAGAATTTTTCACGACACAACGAAAATAATCTATCATAATCTTGAAGGAATTCGTTGAAATGAGAAAGCTGAGTTCTTTTTATTATCGCTTTAAATACCTACTTCTGTTTTGAAATTTTAATTTGTCACCGGAACAAAGGTGTCTTTCATATTTCACATTCTCACAATTTTAAATTTTGTTTCGAGTGAAATCACTGACTCAACTAGAGTAATGTTTGTACATTTCTATTCTTAATTATCTAAACCGAGATTCCCTGTATCGTGGATGAATGAACACACACTAAAACTTACTTACATAAATGAAACATAAATGTTTTCGTACATATGTATATATCACATAATTTGAAACCAAATTTGAATTAGTGTTTACTTTTTTGTATTTAACAAAGCGCTATCAACGGAGCCAAATAAAAACTACAATCAAATATAAAATGTATTTTTTTTTTATTATATTATATAAAAAAGAATGGAATATAGTTGAATGAAACGCGAGGCAGGAATATGAATCGAAAAAGTAGGCATTGCGTTTAGTGAGAAAAATTGATCTATTACACATACGAAGGTTGATTAAACTCTTCAGAATCGATATGAAATGGACGAGAATATATAAAAAATATTATTTATTTTTCTACGTAATCTCCTCCGAAATCGATATATTTAGACAAATATCTTTTAAGACCCCCTTATTTCATTTGAAACGAGGCTCCCACTGTAGACATAACGTCCTCATTGTTGTCGAATTTAATGCCAAAGACTTTAAAATGGGAGAAAGATAGAAATCACTGGGGGGTAAGTACCCGTGTATATGGAGGATGTTATATCAGTCCGAACCCTGGCTGCTTGATGGCAGCGAGCGCAACTGCAGACTAGCGCGCGGGGCGTTGTCTTGGTGAAAAGTTATGCGCCCACTCAATTTTTCCAATTTCAATTTTTATTTTAATTGCAACGCATAGTTTCTGTATCAATATGAAGCGGTAATAGTCTGCCCTTTATTTAAGTAATCAATAAATATGGTTCCATCGGCTTTTCAGAAGACAGTGGCCATAACTTTGTCAGTCGACGCAAAAATAGGAATTTTTTGCACTGTTGGCCTTTTCCATCTCATGCATTGTTTTTCTTCTTTCTGAGTCACCTATGTTTCGTCCATAATTACAAATCGACATAAAAATAAATTTTTATGAGTTTGCAATGAGGCCAGATTTTTCATTGAAATCTTAACGCGCATACCTTTCATTTTGTCCGTTAACATTGAAAACCTTTTTGAAATGTAATTTACGAAAAAATGATTAAACACTACTAAACGAAACTAGACTTTCAGCTATAAAACGAATGGTCACACGTCTATCACTAACCACAATTTCTTCAACTTTTTGACGTTTTCATCAGTGGTAAACGAGGAGGGCCTCCAGGAGCGGTCTTCAACTATGCAGGTAATTAATTCTTTTACGTTTAAATTCCGAACCCCTAAATGCAATTGTGAAATGTGATGGAGCATCAACCCATAAAGTAGGAAGTAGATCTTAAAAAAAAAAATTATAATTATTTTTTTTCACAATGCAATATCCAATTTAGGCGCGAACTTCAGTTTTATTCATTTTTCACTCAACGTTACGACACACAAACTTGATAAAAATATTACAATTTACAACATAAAAAGTACAATGCAGAAAATCACGTCGATATATATACAAATGAGTTTGACGTTAAAGTAAAAATAAAACTATCCGTATATCATAACTAGAAATGTCCGATTCTGGAATTTTTTTGATCGACCCTCGTTTAATATAGATAATTTGTACTTATGTAATGTAATTACAGTTAAAATTTTTCTTAATCAAAGTCGGTGGGAACGATCGTTGTCAAGACAACCAAATAAACCAGTAGCGGCTACTAGTTGAACTCTTGTTTAACTGCATAATTAGGCTATACTTAGAAAGGTAGCCAATATTTCTACATAAATAAAACACGTTGTCTGCCTGAATGTTTGATATAATATCATGAACCATGAGTCCAATTTAGATGATGGATGGAATACACGCATTTGGTATTGCGTGCTGTTCAAATGTCCCCGGGTTCGATTTGGGTCAGACGAACATTAATTGTGACATTTAAAGGTCCTTGGACGCACAACACAGAGAATCTTATTTCTTAAAATCACAATATTTTATACGAAAATTAACCCGATAGGATAAAATAGGTTTGTATAATAATAAATAAAGTAGATTAACCTATCAAGCTATAACTGTTTTATTCGGTATTAGTGGCCCCGGTAGGACAAGCTACATTGTATGATTGTTAAAAAAAAATAAGTAAAGGTGTTCTACAAAATTAACATTTCTCCAAGTAAAACCACGGTACAAAACTAGACTCATGACAAATATTTGTTTAATAAAATCGTGGAGTAATGTATGAATAATGCTATGTGTACAATACAAACAAATGTCATATGATAACCAGCTCTTTTCTAACTTATTTCCATTCATGGTGATCTACGATGGGAACCTATTCATTCATTCACCGTATATCGATAGACGCCTCTTTACATATTATTATCCCTCCTGTTGATTGGTTTAATTGAAAAGCGTTTGCGGCAAAGCGACAGAATATTGATTAATATTTCACATCAATAAATCTACCACCACTTCTGTAAAATTCTTATTGGGGGACAGTGCACGCAGAATTCCCACAGCCGCTGGGTGCACGCGACTGGCCACGTTACCTCTCTCTCACACAAGACTACCTTAAAATGTACTGTATTTTCTCCTTTATCATAGTTTTCCAGTGTACATAGGTACGTGTTTCGGTAGTGAGTGAGATATGCCAGGTCCGATTCCCATCCCATCCTATCCCTCCCTATTTTCCAACCTTTTCTTCCAATCCATTATTTAATTTGTAAAGGTGAGCAGCGCATCTGGGAGTGCACCAACGTTTGTCGTTCTGGACTGATGTTGGCATGTATCGCGGATGTCAATGGGCCACAGTATCCACTTACCATCAGATGTACTGTATGCTCGTCTGCCGCCTGTTTCTATATACATATATAAAATAATAAAAAAACGACCATCAAATTATGCACATATCTATAAAATGTGTTTAATATGAAATACAGTATTAATATGAAATTATAACAAAAATACAAGAGTCCATACAATGACGTTACTTCAAGACCTGACAGACAGAGCCTTATATCGGCTATAAATATGTCGTTTTTTGTAATATTTCTAATATGAAATGTGACACTTTAATTTAATTTTAATGTTAATAGTCGCCATTTAGGTATATGCGTCGGCATTGACACCTTATTTTCATAGATATAGTGGTATGTCTCAGCAGTTTATTATGGTAAAAGTAATTATTTAGTCATATTTATACAAACAACAACTTATTGTGTTTACTTTTATTAGCCGTCTTTTAACTAGCTGTGTCTTTAATTTTTAGCTGTGTCCAAATACACTCAACATTTATTAATATTACTATTTAATACGTGTTTTTATTTAAAAAAATGTATCTAGTAACAGCGTGTATAGACAATAAACAAATTAATCAACTTTGCTTTCCTGTTTTCCGCTACCGCTCGTCTCCTATCTCTTGCACTACGTTGAACTGTAACCCGATGCGGGCTGAGCATGACTGGCGATACCCGACACCGTTATTGGCGAATGATGACCGTCACATTGTGCCTACTACGCTACTACGGTGACGTAGTCATTTACCTATTGGAAAAGTTTTCTAGGGAGGTGCCTCTTTATTGGGTTACATTTTATTGCTTTCGACACTAAGCTATACCTATAACCTTTTCGATCTTAAATTGTTCTCTTCTGTATTAGTAGTTCTATTGGGCCAAGACTTGGCTGGTCAACCTATGCCGGGAACAGGTCTCCCCTTGCAATTACAAGGTTTTGAAACATATTCCATCATACGGAGAATATTGAAAATTATTAGTTTTAAAAGCTAAACTTAAGAAGTTGAAACATTTTTTTCTTCGTAATATAGTTCTACAGGTGTCACTTGAGAAAACGGTTACACTGAAGAACAGCGCTGAACTGATATAAACACCGTGCCCATTCCACAATGTAGATACTGACGCCTTCCTTTTGATGCAGTATCATTATTGCAATGTAAATTTAAATGTCTGCTTATTGTGACATTAAATGCTTTTATTATTATTATTATAAACTAAAGCAGATGGACATACACTATGTCTGGGTACCTTAGGAAATCGTTGCTATCCTATACTGATACAACGCAATAATAATCTCTTGAAACAGATGCGAGTACCTACATAGAATATTTTCTATAATATAATTAATCGACAGAGTTAATCAAACTGTCGCTAATGAGATTCTTATAGATAATAAACACTTAAAGATTGACTATAATAAGACCAATCTCAATTAGTGTCTAGAAACAAAAAATATGTATTATAATAGACATCCAGACAGTATAACCTTGACTCTATCACTCATTTATTTCAACCACGAATGAAACGTAAGGCTGTTGTACCATTGAGGCGATACTAAAGTGGTTCCTACAATTCACGAGCGCGCATCTGCCTTTTTATAGTGATAAGTTTGTACCTAAATACGCGTAAAAAGGTATGTCCTTCCCAATATGTCTTTAAATACATTGACGCGAAAGTTACTTTTCATGTATACGCAAGTTATCTCGTGAACTGCATTACAATTATTTTATATAGATTGTTGTCAAATTATTTGCATTTCGTCAAAAAAAAAATCACGAGTTCTACACGACATCAATGCAACAAGTGAACGTCATCGGAGGCGACATTTATAACGATGCCTGGTACTCCGATTTGTGTTTCCACCATTACATATATTATTAATATTACTCTTGCTTGCTATGCAAAACTGTTTATGCGCTGTTTATGTTCATCTATTAAACCCTAATAATAACGTAACCCTAATAAAGACAATTGACCCTTTTTCTTATCACAGTTACTGCCGACAGGATGGAATGTCCAGTTCAAAAATTTTGGATGGATTTGTTATTAAAAACTTAGATGTAAATATGTATGTACTAACCTAATTTTATTATTATTATTATTACAAAAAAATATTTACTGATACAATTATTATTATAAAAAATATGATGCTTCGAATATAAGTCTAACTCGAATGTGGTAAACATATGCTGAAGAAATAATCTTATAATGAACAATTACCCCTGTTACGAGTATGTTATAAATAAAACGCAGGACGATTTAAGTGTTACTATTCCGTCTTCTCTCTTTATTTTGGAGAAAAACGATCAAAAGGAAATTGTAATATAAAAAAAAATGTACTTAAAAACTAATAGATCTATATTCAATCAATTTTAAATGTAAACAAATAAATTTTATTTGGTGGTAGCGAGAGAGGAACGATACAATGGTAAGGGTACATACCATATTACTCGCATTGGCAACTATTAAAATTGTAGTGACACTCTTAGATAAAGCAAAAGATTTAATCAAAGGTAACACTTGAATTTTGTAATTTCGTAATACCATTTGTAATACGCAATTGTATACGTATGCTTACAAATACACTTCAAAGCAATAATTGTAACTACATTTTATCATCACGTTCTCTCTCCCTTTACAAAGTGTCAAATCGTCAAGTTGGTTTTAAAATAAGCTAAAATTAATGATGTAACGGCACATTCCACCCGATTACAGGGGTGAAAGATTGATGGTTTGTATCTTTAATTTTAACTGGATCGTTTGTTTAAAGGGCATTTGCAAAACATTCTTGAATATTGAAGTAAACTATGCTCGAAGACTCTACTGGACCAAATCTGAAATGAAAAAATTCGACGAGAAGTGGACGCGACATCGCTCAAAGAATCAGCAAGCAGAAGTGGCGGTGGAGAGGCCATATGTATGACGCAGGACCGATAACTGATGTGTAAGGCGTATCCTCGAATGGAGGCCACGTAGCGAGGGACCCCGACTGAAGACTTGAAGAAAGTGGCCAGTAGTAGTGGATGAGCAGAGCTAAAGACCGTGTGTTCCATGGGAGAGGGCTATATCCAGCAGTGGAGAGACACAGGCTGATTGTATATAAGTTAGCTAATGAGAAAAAAGCATATACCAGCCAACAACGTACAACAAGATGAGAGACAACGGAAGTTCCATTGAGGTTCTTTATACAATTTACACCCGTTTCTTCGGAGGAGCAGACTGAATATCATCGCTGTCACAATGTGTCTTTCCGATGGCAAGTTCTAGTTGAAAAAGTAAGATAAACAATAAAATGTTTAGACAAAGAGCTGGACGAGCTCTATCCAACAACACATTGACGTAGAATTTTCTTTTGAGATTTTTTAAAAGTGTACTTCGACGTAATTTTGGAACGATTCAACTAATTTTGTATCTACGAATTTAACAGAGTGACTTATAAGAGTATCATTTTAATCGGTTAGCCGTTTAGGCAATAAGTCTAATTCTCCCTAAAATGTACAAATGTTGTATGGTGAATATTTTATTAATAGAAATCAATTACGTTAAGTAATTTGAAATCATATGTAAGAGTCATACTTGCAAGCACACGTGCACTGCAAAAACATAGCCACTGAATACCTGAAACATGTTATACGTATCGATAGCATTCCTTTTTCTATACTTTATATATTACTTACAAAAAAGTCTCATTTCGTGTGCTGACGGTACTTGAATGACTTGTTCTATTACTTAGCTTGTCGATACCATGATATTTTATGTCAATAACATCTATAGACATTGATGAAACGAGCTTGAATTTGATTGCATGCTAATTAACAAAGCAATTATCAAGACAATTTATAACGTGTTTTAAATGTCTAACAAAAAACAGATCATCCTTTTCACAATTTCAGTTAAGTCCACAGTGTTTCAAAATGTGATCCCCGCCCAGAAATCACAGTCATAACTAATCGATCACGTTTAGATTACTCGTCTACTAAACTCAGAGCAGACAAAAACAAATGAGCAACGCGAAGCCCGAAATCGAATTAACCACGGGTCAGTTTAACTCACCAATTAAAAACCCAACAAAGGCTATCTTCAATGAGACGAAAAAAATTTGATAGATCAACTCTTTAACCTAATCTATCATCAACAAAAGTACAAGCTAAATGAAACTTTAAGCTTTGTTAATTATTGTTCAATTTGTAGTACAGAGGTTAGGCTGAAACGGCTTAGAAACTCGAGAAGACTGTTGGCACAACATCTTATATCGATTAAGCAGATAATTAATCACGGGAAATGAATCCGAATGAGATGTTATTAGTTATACCGCACTCGCTATTAACAAGTGAAACAATAGGTGTGGACATACATGGTGATTGTTGCATGTTTTTTAAGAAAACGGAATACTATACGTGAGACGATTTAGACTTGCGAGAATGTTTTACGAGAGTACTAGAATGTATGCATTTAAGTAATTGGCTTTTTTTATAAAAACAAGGCGGCAGACGAGCATACAGTCCACCTGATGGTAAGTAGATACTGTTGTCCATAAACATCCGCGATACATGCCAACAGTGCAGATTGACAAACGTTGGCACGCCCCCGGACGCGCTGCCTACCTTTGCAGATTACGCAATGGATTGGGAAAATGGGGAGGGCGAGGATGGTATGGGAATGGGCTCTGGCATATCTCACTCACTACACTACCGAAACACATAATGTACATTAGAAAATTAGAAAATTATTAAGCAGTACATTTCAAGGTAGTCTTCTGTGAGAGAGGGGTGACGTGGCCAGTCGAGTGCACCCAACGGCTGTGGGAATGCAGCATGGACTCTCCCCCTACCTAACTAATGACAAAATGAGCAGTTTCTATTTATTTTAGTGAAGCAATTTTTGACTATTTCTAATTTAACTTCAAAAACAGAGGAGACTTTCAAATATGTAATTTTCGAATGAATTGTCTATATTTATTATTTACAAATTTACAAAATTATCATGTGGTTTATTATTAAATATATATAGCCCTAAAAGATAAAACCATATGTAAAGGCGCGTAGATGTACCATATTCATAATAAAATAAAATTAGAAGGTAGATAGTATTTAAACATGCTGTACATGCATTCACTGGCAGGAGCAGACCGATGCCCGATCAATCAGCTGCTAACGAGCCGGTCACGTGATACACCTCCCCACCACACACCTCACACCACACCTCAACCATTGACTAGGATTATCCTTCTGACATATGAAAGAAAATACTCGTTAATATCAGTTGTAATAAAGTGTTTTGAGATAATTGTTTCCATTTTAAAATTAATATTTTCATGACTGGCGACTAGATATTTTTTTATGATTATGTATTATTTATATACTTATTTATAATATTTCTCATTATTTTTCTCATTCTCATTAAATAAGTTATTTTTCTCAACATTTTGGTATATATAAAACTGAAAAGTAACATTTTGGCGTCTTTAAAAGAATCATTCTTATGACATATCAAAGAAAAGCTTATAACATGTTCGTCTTCGAAGTTTTTTTAAAATGAAAAACAGTTACAAAATTAACAAACTAATATGTTAAATTCAAGTCAAGCCCGATCTTGCACATTATTGATCAAAAAAACATATTTTTCATTCACTTATGAGGGATTTCTTTAAAAAAAAATGTATGGAAGTTAGCGTAAAAACTTGTTTAATATTTTCTGTGCATAAGGAAATGATCAACATAAAGCAATAATTGCGATATGCAAATATCTTTCAACTAACAGATATGCAAAGATCAGATTATAGCAAAGTTATAGATCAAAATCAACAGCTCTCTAAAGCGAATCGATTATACGTAAACTATCTATAGAACACCCACCAAGTTACTTACACTTTGATTAACATTTACATAATCGTTTGTCGCTCGCATTAAATGAACCCGAGAATTGATAAAAAAGTAAAAGGTTGTTAATTCCTTTTTTACTGAGATGAACAGAGTGCAGGCGAGAGGCGTGGCGGGCTAACTTTCATTACTCATGGCCAATAATAAATGATAAAACATTATTAATACGAGGAGATCAGTCGGACGTTTGCGGCGCACAGGATCAACCTGGGACTAAATTAATTCTACTAATTATAAAGTTTAATGTTTGCTCTGGGAGGCAAAATGTGGTTTAAATTTTTTGGTAGAACGCTATTAGCAAGTAGACTGACTGATAATGTTGCGGATAACATGATCTAACCTGTGACTTTTAGTAATCATTGTTAACTTGGACTTCTGTGGTAATATGGGAAAAAGGAGAATCACGAAAATTAAAAAAAATCGATGAAAAAATGAGATCTCATCCTCATTAGATCCCGAAAAAGAATGAGACTACACTATGCTCTTCCTTTTTCCTTCCTTTCCTTGTTATTTTCCTTTTTCTTTCCCTTTTACTTAAAACAGACGATTACACATTTTCGGCTTATCCATTTAATGTGTTTCGATTTTGTTAAAAAATAACTTATCACGTTAAATTTCGTGCCAAATTTATTGACACCGTTAATTGAGGAAGTCCAAAATCAAGTACATAATAGGAATAATTTCCAAATCAAATATTTCACAGCATATTAATCAATAACTTGAATATTGCCTTACAATCTGCAAACAACGTTTAATTTTCACTGTTATCGCGTTATAACACCCAGAAGTTTATTGGCCGTGTTCAGAAGTGATAAATCGTATAATAATTTATTCCGAACAAGATAAGAAGGCGAAACGATCGCATATTGTGATACTCTCAACGGATAAGGATGTCCATTACACCGTTGCGTAACGAACAGAAATTTTAATTACTCTTATTGAATACAATCTGATTTGCAGAAATAATATTTATATGTAATTATGTAAAGCACATCTTTCATATTCCAACGAACACGTAATTAATCAAAAGTAGTGATGTCCATGTTTAAAATTATTATGCCAGTTTATATTATTATCAGTTATGTATGAAACACATACAAACAGACACAGTTTTGAGACTAATTAATTTGTTTTTATCTGATTCAATAATTCTGTTTTGTTTTCATGTGTTGAATTTGAAGTTTTTTTTCATAGGACTTAAGAAATAATTTTACACTACTCAAATGTCTATTAACAATTGTAAATACTCGTAGTTTTAATAGTAATTAATACTCATACAATTTTTCAAAAACTGAGCGATTTAAACGATATTTTTATCTACTTAACTAAATATTATCATGGATCATTTGTTTGCAACAATTCTCTGTGGTGTGACAAGCGACCTTTATACCGGACTTCTGTTTCAATTATAGGGTCCAAAACTCGGGGACCCGCGTAACGCTCTGTTAATTGATACCACCCCCGATGTGGCCTGATGAAGCTATTCCATTTTTAATACATACCACACTTATTGACACAATAACATTGTTGCCTGTACTTGAATATTACACGGCTTTTTTGAGTGGAACGTGTATTAAAGAATTTTTAAATTAATCAAACAATTAAATGTGTGAGCTTGCGAATACCTGAGGTTGTGAGTTGTCGCTGTCTCCATCATTCACGCGTAGTTGTAATGACGTGATAAACAGATCCCTTTATAACTTGCAATTTCTATGTATATTTCAATATCTACATATACCTATTTAACAAGATATTTTGATTTCACAGATTAATTTCCAGTGCTTTTAAGTCATTAATAAAAATGAATTATTCATAATTATTTCAAATTCATTTTCAAAAATTAATACCTTCAATTGCTGATTTAGTTTTTCCACACAGCGACGTTTAGGATACGGTACTTGATAATAATTACTTATGTTAATTACTGTCGTGTTTTATATGTAATAACTACTAAACAGAGTGTATGACTGTACAAATAAATTAGTAAAAAAAGTTGATATCTACGTGATTGATTGACTTAGAACGAAGCTCAAACGTAGGTATATATATTATGGTAAGGTATGGTCGAAGGTGGGTTGCAAGAAAGGGCGATTTTTTTATAGGAAGGTGACAGACGAACTTACAGTCAAGTCTGGTGGCAAATGGAAACTGTCGCTCATATGAACACCCGCAGTACATGCCAATATCAGTTCGGAATGACAACAAATGTTGGCAAGCCCCCGGATGCTCTACCTATCTTTCGAGATAGGAATCGGTTCTGGTATATCTCACTCACTACCGAATCACGTATGTACTTTGGGGAATGGGATAAGGTGGGAAATGCAGTACAGTTCATGTTATTCAAATTATGTGAGAAAGAGGGTAACGAGGCCAATCGCGGGCGGCCAGCTAACTTAGCTAGGTAACTTAATTTCTTTAAATGAAAGTCTTAAAATCAGCTAACCGTTTTGTGCATTTACTCCCTAACCTCACTAACCGTGTAAGTAATTAATTCTAACATAAATAACAACGCAGACACAATAACTATTGATTTCACTAACAACTAGGCGGCCGAATACCAACATGATCTATCTAGCGACAATGATGGCGCCATTTACAACGGAGATCAATTAATGCTGGACAGAGACAGCGGATATGCAAGTATGGATGCAAGAGTGAGATGATTGTGGAGTTATCAATCACGCGCCCGCGCACGATTCGAGTGCTCGAGGCGATCGAGCGATCTCCCGCTTAATTATTTCTATTATGATATTTAAAATATAATGATTATCTCTACGGATAAGGCCCATATGGCGAATTCCCACAGTCGTTTCGTCTGTAACACTTCTATAACCTTAATTAATACAGAGTAAAATAATAAATGAGCGAGCGTGCATTATGGACGTAATAAATTTTAGTCGTTAAGTGCATTATAACGATTTCTGAACGCGGATTTATTTTATGCTGTTGTTTTTGACGGTTCAACATTCATCTGAAGTGTTGGTCGATAATGAAACTTGAGTCCTTTCTTTAACAAATATTAGAACATTTTTATATGCATTTTAATTAACATAGAGGTGAATAAAGAGTCAAACAGTATTATCATTTATCCCTAATAGCTCATATTGAGTTGAGAGTCGTCAATCACTCGCGATCTTATCGGCTGACCACCGATCTCCACAAAATAAAACCGTTTATACCACCAATGACTGATATTAACCTATATCCGATTTGTATCTAACCACCAATAACACTTGACCTACCATTCAAAAGAATTAATAAGCCAAGAACTGTCATCATAATTTGGTTGCGCGTATCATCTCGATCGAGCGATGTCCGTGAATGGAACGTTTGAACTCATGATAAATTACAAGAAATATAAATCGTTACAGAGTATCAATCAGAGTAATTTCAATAGTGTTTGAAATGTGGGAAAATGGACTTACCTCGTTTTTGCATGAAGGAGAAGAGGTCATCAAGAAATTCCTTCCTCTGTGGATCGTCGCTGATCTCGTATAACTGGAACAATATAAACAGTGATGTTGAATTCGTCATTGATTGATGTATGTTTTTAAATCTGATTGCTTAATAGAGCATATTATTAACTAATCAGAAAAACGGTCAGCATGTTCGCTTCTGTTAGCAAATTAAAACAGCATTCTACTTTTCTTTCGGACAATAATTTTCTGATGAGTCTTGTCTTGTCTGATGAGTATGGACTGGAGTGTGGGGTGAGTCAGGGGGGGTTGACCTCACCCAAGCTCTTTAACTTGTACATCGACCAGTTGATCGTCGAGCTCAGTAGCGTGCATGCGGGCTGCTATGTAGATGGTTTGTGTGTAAATAGCATTTATCATGCGGATTATATGGTGCTCCTGAGTCCGTCGGTCAGTGCATTAAGGAAGCTTTTGGGCGGCTGCGAGGCGTATGCGGAGAAGCACGGCCTGAGATATAACACGGGGAAGAGTGAAGTACTCATATTTAAGTCTGGAAACAACAGACCACAGGACATGCCTCCATTATTTTTAAACAATACAGCCTCGTGGATGGTCAGCAGCTTTAAAAATCTTGGTAGCATTGTGTCCAAGGATCTCAGTGACGATCTTGATATAGAGGGGGAGCGCAGGGCATTGGCGGTCAGAGGCAACATGCTGGTGCGCAGGATTGCTCGATGTTCAAGGGATGTAAAAATTACACTTTTCAAGGCGTATTGCCAAGCCCTTTACACGAGCGGCTCGTGGATAAGGCATACGCATAGGGCCGTCAACGTATTGCGTGTACAATATAATAATGTTTTAAGCATGCTGATGGGAGTGCCACGGTATTGCAGTGCTTCTGCAATGTTCGTGGAGACGTGCACGGACGGCTGTAAAGCCTTAATTGGCAAAAAGGGCGCCTCCCTACTGAACAAAATTTGTGAGAACAATAAGTGGTAAATTTGAGTGTCCTATCCAGAAACACTGCATTGGACTGTTAATTTAATTAATTTGTAAATAAAAATATAACGCTGTTAAATTTGATTAATTAATGTGATAATTATATTGAATTTCTTTGATTATTATATTTTACTAACATATATTTTATGTTTCTACTAACAATTACTATGGATTGTACTATGGTCTGAAATGAATGAATTATTATTATTTTGATTTTCAAGCTTAATGTAACGACAATGATAACACAATATAAAAAAAACACATAAAACGGACTTTTTGTTTTGGAATCTTTCACTTTTTGGAAGCTATACTAACTCAGATACGTTTGAGTTCATCAATTACTAATTATATCAAATGAGCGAAGCCAGGGCAGAATTCCAGTAATACGTATAAATAAAAATTGTTCTCTATTATTTATTTATTTATTATAACCTCCCCAATTTATTATATTTAACATAGCCTATGTGTACCTATTCAAAGTAGGCGACTAAGGGATAACAAAGATGCTACCGCAAGCTCTGAGGAACTACACCATCTATTAAAGTGTGGACTCCCGGACCCGCTAGGCCCGCGTGCCGTTTTAAGGTTATACGTCCCTCATACACGACAATGTGCACGAGATGGCCGATGTCCAACAGTGGACCATAAAATGGCTGGATACTGTTTATTTAACTCACACCGCGGGCACTGTGTTCGCCTCGCACTGTGCGGTGCCCTCCGCCAAGATGGACCAACGACTTAAACATTCGCCAGTGGTGGTTGGATGAGAAGAGCCGAGGATCGAGCTTCGGTAGAGGCTTATGGAGCAGTGGAGAGATATAGACTGATGGCATACCATCCAATATCCATAGTATGGTACTGTTATTTATTGCAATTTATTTTTTCATAAAGGCGGCCACAAATCAAATCGTAGAAAGCCCGTAGCTCTTATCCAACGAGGTTTTAACAGACGGCGGTTTTAACGTTAGACAGAAACGCCTATTTGTTATTTCATGTTAGGTATATATTGTTCGACTTACTGACGAGAAAGGCAAATAAAAAGAATAGTAACAGCACAAGTAATGAAGTTATTAATATTCCACAAGGAAACGACGGATATGTGACGGTTGTCGCACAGAGGCCACGTGCGCTCGCCCGCCCGCCCGCATGTTCGGACATAAACATAGAAACTGCATTATTTCTATAAAATTCTCTCATAGGCAGTTACCGCAACGTGCATAGCTAATTGTGCGATGAAGGTGCAATAGTGTTTTGTATAATTGTGTGAATATTATTATCTACGTTTCCTACATGATTATGACACGCATCTATTTACCAGGTATGATGAAATATACATTTGTGGTAAGATATAAAAGATACTTGAAAATGAGAACAAAAAAGAAAAAAAATATAACAATAAAACAATACAGTTTCAATTCTCGCAGTAAAAGCATTATATGATTATGTGCTATTGTCCAATGCAAAACACTTTATACGGCTGGCAATGAATGCAGTCCAAAATGCATTGAAATTACAATTAACGGAAAATCGCAAAACCGTACAAATAGACACCTATAAAATAACTTCTAACAATTTTTGTATAATGTTCATTCAGGGTAAAAAGTAATACGTAAAGTTGTATATACTACTAACTACTTATTATTACTTCAAAATTAAGTAGACATAACACGCATCCACGAAATTGCTTTAATGACGCCAGGCCGGTAACAGTACAGTAAGTCTCTGCCAGCCTCCCTAAGCTTATTTTATTTACTGCATAAACTAATAATATCTGTAACTAATATAAGATTCGTAAAATCTTTACATACATATTTGTACCTGAGTGGTGAACAACAATAAAAAAAATATAAATAAAAACAAACCAGTAAATTAATTTTTAGTTATGGTTTTCCAAATAGCTACTTTATTATATAGAAAGAAAGAAATCTTATAACTAATAGTTTCCACTGGTAAAATTGTGCTCCGACGACTTATTTTTACTAATCATGTTAAATGTTTGAAAGTTTACCCCTCGCCTACAGATATGATATATATCTGTAATTAGATAATATATGTAATTCGTAGTATTTGTATGAGTATAATAATATCTAGAGTAACCGTCAAGAGATGCTGCAGTTCGTCAGGGCTCATGTTAGCGACTTTGTTATCGCTCGGTCGCCTTTTACCGACACCCATCTATAGTAATTGATCTATTTTCTAAACAAGCTGTACTAGACACACAAACTCAGGAAATTAGGTAAGCGAAGTAAACGAGTAAGGATGTAAGTTGCAAATGCGCCGCCCCGCAGAGACGTGTCGCTCCCTCCGCAATTACCCGATATCCGGCACTTAAATGCACTTCGCAATACTAAATAGCGATAAAATGGTTCAGTATCACTACCGCTTGACACGATAGAGACGGTTGATTGCCTTGGAAAATGTGTGTTGGGTTTATGGGAAAATAAATGGTAATGATTTTTTTTTTGGGAGGCAACTGTTGCTCGCGGCCGTAGGAGTTACCTTTCAGTACTCTACACGTGGTCTCCAGGACGTACTACGCGGCGATAACAACAACGGCGACAAACCGACCCCTTACCAGAGCGGCTACCAAATGACGTAGAGCCCGAATAACTCCAAAAAGAGAATATTCACCGACTCGCAATGACCAGCGCGGCATTTTAAGGCCTTTAAACCCATGACTACAAGCGACTTCCCTCCCCCCGTGACTACAAGAGAGGCATGTGTGCTGGATGGGGACTTAATAATCTCATTTTAACGATTCCTTTTGGGATGATCCAACTAAAACTCGAAGGAGAATGCGGGAGCATGAACACTTGCCAAACCCCGACTTGCATTGTTTTTTAATTAGCGAAAAATATTATTAGTGATATGTGGACTTTGATCTCAATAAACTTCCATCTTCGAGGCAATATCATATGCAATTCTCAACATACTTATGATTTTGGATCGATGACAAGATTATATATTTTTTGTCTTGTGATCTAAATTTATCAGGACTTTATTGGTTACCGGATCATCAGTAAAACTTATTTATTAAAGAAACAGCATTCAGACTACGTTTCCAAAGACAGATATGCAAATGGGTATCTAGTACCAACCAGATAAGTACTTTTATCTGGTTAAAGATTAACACTTTCTTTTTTCGGAATGGTTAAATTCTTGTGGTCCTAGTGGCCTAGCGAAATACTGATCCTTACGTAATATGCAAACGGCGGGAAACCCGTTAAACAAATGACGCATGTGCTATCCGGCGGACATCTAAATATGGGCAGAAGTATATCACAGCACTTAGGAGACAGTACGTAAATATTTGATTTTTATACCAATGGCCATAATTTGAATGAGTATCATCGATATAAGGTTTTGAAGTTAATTTTAGATAGTTCATATAAGATGCATTACACTAGCGCCACTGATGGACTCTGAATACTGAATACATACAGTAGAAAATACTGAATGGAAAGCTAATTTAAAGATGGGGTTAGGTTTAGGTTGTCCGGTAACAATTAAAAAATAGCCGACTTGATGACATTCAAATATAGTTTGTTTTGTTGATCGTGATTTGCAGCTTATTTAGTAACTTTGCTGCTCATTTCCATACAAACCACTGTTTACCACTGTTCACAAGGAGAAGACCGTTTGACATCCTTTTATATATATTTTTTTGTATGGACGAAGGCGGCAGACGAGCATACAGTCCACCTGATGGTAAGTGGATACTGTAGCCCATAGACATCCGTGATACATGCCAACATTGGTACAAAATGACAAACATTGGCGCGCTCCCGGATGCGTTGCCCACCTTTGGAGATATAGGAATGGATTTGGAGAAAGGGTTGGGAAATGGGGAGGGATAGGATGGGAATGGGCTCTGGCACATCTCTCTCACTACCGAAACACGTACACGCCGGAACCGGAACACGCATTACATTTCAAGGTAGTCTTCTGTGAGAGAGGGGTAACGTGGCCAGTCGAGTGTGCCCAGCGGCTGTTGGATTGCAGCGTGCACTGTCCCTCTCTTTAAATACTCTTTATATACTCGAATGGCGACAATAGAAAAATTAATTTAGTTAAGTTAGTTTACTTACAACTAAAATAGTTAACAAAGAGTGATAATAAACGTGATGATGAAAAAATAATTGTTTTTGAATTGTCTACAATTACCAAACTGTAAAGTATAACGACCAAGTAGAGGTCAATAAAGTGGCAATAAGTGGAAGAGATTGAGAATAAGATTCAGTCGTACACTTGTAAAGAAAACTGTATTCATCTCAGCCCGTGTAAGCGTTAAATCAGTGTATGTATACCGCGTCTCTAACCTTTGAACCAAGATGAACTGCTGATTCCTTTATATTGTGTGAATGTCCGAAAGCTGCAAAGGCGCGGCGGCGCCTTCGATCAAACAGAGCTATTTGCATTGGACAATTACATCGGCGCACTTAGCGCTACGACGAACTGGGCCGTGGTACAACGAAACGCCATTTGACACTTCCTGTTTCCTTCTAATATGTTTGTACGGTCTCATTAACAGCGGCAATTGACGCATTCGGGTCGGTACTTACGAAAAACACTTATCAAGACATAAGAATAGAGTTGTTACGAAAAATTTCTTCTAAATGATGTTTGGGGTTTCCTAAGCTCAACCTTTGTCAAGTGACGTTAAAGTAAAAAGTGATAAATAAATTTTGAAAAAATCCTGAATGCGAAAATATTTTGAAGAAAATTCGCGCACTTGAACTGCTATTAAGCTATTTGGTCTCGAATTAAAGCAGCCTATAAAAAAAGGCCGGGAATGAAGAGCTGTGATCGTATTCAAGGTAAATAATCTTGAAAATCACTTACAAGGATACTTCATCATAAAAATCTAATCATCGTCTCATTAACCTCAACGAAGGCGACAGATTCTAGGCGTTTAAAACAAATAGAACACACATCGCGTCTAATTGGTCGTTTTTTCCATCGTGTGCTATCCGGCGACCGGCGCTAATCGAAAACGTTCCGATGATTAATCGCGGGGGGCGAGACCGGACCGACAGTGACGATGGTGAAGATTGATGTGAGGAAAGATCGCCTGTTGCCGACAAGAGTCAAGTGCTCGGACTTACACGCAATTGCTTAAACTACTTTAAAGAGAACATCTTGTTTCATTTGAATTCAGCAGAAGATATGTCGCAGAACAAATTACGTGATAACGTAAATCACAACCATCATAATAATTATGGATTTTCCATATGGAAAATGCTAATTAATGTTGCTACTTTTTGTTTGTCGGCGAATTTACCGACGTCACGCGGAATTACAGACAGATCGTGAGTTTGTGTGTATGTAGAAACAGGAAAAAAAACATAATATCGGAATAAATTAAATGTCAAAGTTAAGAGTAATTCAAAGTAACCACTTAGTATAAACCTGAATCCGTAATGAATAAGACGGTTCGTCTCTAAAGTGAGTGTTAACTCAGACGCCGCAATACATTATGCATTCCAATTTTATTACAAAAGTGACGCCTCGCCGCACTATGAGAGTATTTCAACGGCCGCTCGATGTGAACAGTTTCCTGGACAAATTATTGTATGAAATGACGGGAGTATTATCATAACAGGCCCGGTATTGTCGCCCACGGGGCCGTCAATATGTGAATCACAAAACTCGTCGCTAAGCTGCGTAATCTCCATTGTGATGTGCCAATTACCAACTCTCCCCTTCCGCTTGAATAAATAAATAAATATTGTGAAAATATTATCACGTAATAATAATGTACACGATACAAAAAAAACGAATCGTTTTACCGGAATACTTTTTATAATATAACGTTTATTTCTCGGCGCGTCGAGATAAGTCAAATAAGAATGCTGTTGCGACATACAAAATGCGCAATTTACAATGTAAAACACATCAATAGACGTAGATGTGCCCAATCGAGGCTATTTTGATTGCGAACAATGTTACTTGTTAACTTTACATCCGAGTTTACGACTGTATTGCTTATTTTACGAGTTATAAGCACCAATCGCCGCTTGATGCAATGTCATCAAATGAATTACATAGCACGACAAGCCATTCCACTTTTATTGATATTACTTAGTAATATGTATTTAATTTTGTAGCAAAACTACATACATATTTTAAATTGAAAAAATATTTTATTATTTTTTGTACGGGTGTGGTCTAAGATCTAGTCTAATGCAAGGTTAATACGGCCACAAATCGTATTGATTTATTAACGAATGAAATAAATCATTGCGTCAACATTGAATCACTGTTAAATAGGACAAGGTGATCGCGGTATTACATATTATTATTGAAAACGTTTAATTTTGACACAGATGTAGGCGACTGTACCCTGATAGGCTATTGTGTTTTATACTAGTCTTGTTCTTACTCGGACATTGAAAAGAACGCTCCGAACTAGTACAATCGCTCGAATGTACTAGTTCAGTATTCCTACTACTAATAGTACAGTAGTACACAGATTTTGTATAATAACTTTGTTTAGAATAATCGGCGTCAAGGTTTTATTTATTAAGTTCAATTTTAGTCTTACGCGACGACTGAAACAATTGATTAAATACGACAACGTGATGTGTAGGCACTGTGTACGTCTCGTTACCTCCCGTGCGTCTTTCGTAGAGGAGGGATATTGAAGCTAAGTATTAGTTCGTACATGTGAAGATTCACGCGCGATCACACGTTCGTTTCATTCTTAATATTCTTATTCCTTCGCCGCGAGTCGTTCGCGCCACGTGCGCTTACTAAATGAACAAATACCATAAGCGATCGCGGAATAGTTCGTTCTGCTATTAATAAATTCTATAAAACACAAGACTATTTTAGACATATATCCATTTACGCTTTGTTATAAGTTTTTATTATGTTTGAGATCTTCATTACGATCAAAAACACATCGACAAATACGGTTGGGATTTTAAGAGAGATAACATTACAAGTGGAGGAGACTTGAATTTTCAGTTCGTATGGCTAATATTACATAATTTCCGCAGATACGAAGTGAGGACAAGTGGATTCTGACATTAAATAACAGTTTAGTCTAGGGTTACCTCGTTTTGAAAAGAAACATGCAGTATTCTAAACCTTGAAAACAGTATTTTCATAATCATAAGACAATAAAAAGCATGCAAATACTTATTCTTTTTTTTATATTTTTTGTTCTTTTATTTTTTTATATTTTACATATTATCTCCTGTTTATATCATATATTTGTTCCTTTGTAATATTTTTAAACAAAATTAGGCTCTAATATATGGCTGTGTTTTAATCTGGTTAGCGAATCTATTAGGTAAATAGGGTGTAACCGAACCTCTCTCTTGATCTGAAACAATGGATTCATGACTTTAGAATTGGAATTAAGTGGCAAATAATGTATAGTATTCTTAAACAAAATTAAAATATAAAGATATTTTTTAACTAAAAATATTTGCATAATTCAACTCACAATCAAAGACGACGTCGATGATTTTAGGCTCCGAGAAAGATTCGGTTATAAAATAGATCTTATAAAATAGATAAATTTGCAGGTCTTGGCCTTGTTCACCACGTACAACAACACACGCACACATAAAGAGACGCGACATTAACTGATTCTGATTCACTGAATGTGTAACAAAATTTTATTGACGGCTATCATTAAGACAAATGTATATTCGGGTCTGGGTATATGTTTGTGTGTGTCTTTGTATGTGTCCCTGGACCCACGACACAGGGAATACTAGTGTGGGTCATTGAATGTGCCGTTATTATTAAAAAAAAAGCTTTAGTAAGCGAATAACAAAGCATGATCTGAGCGCATCCTTTTAAAAAATAAAAAAATGACGGCTATCATAGCTTCCGTAGCTCAGTTGGTTGAGTGGCTATAAACAAAGTCTATTGTATGCAAACTTATGTATTTTGTCGTCGTTCGTAACTTATGTCAACGGACGAAATATACTTATCTACTACAAAACTAAAGAAAATAAAGGTGGTAACCCTAGCATAAAAAGACAGCAAGACAGACGGACCCGGGTGCCGAGGCGAAAGTACGAGCACGCGCTCCGCCGTAAGACAATTTCAAATTGCCAGTAATAATTCAAACTTGTAATATAAGAGGGATGTATTTTATAAATAAACCACTCGTGGGGATCCTATAGAAGTGAAATAGTTGTACAACGTTTATGGAAGTGCCATAGATTTAGTGTTATTGAGTTTGTTGCACTTTATCCTTCTCGCATTGCAATTCTGCTTTGTTGTTATCAAATGTCTAAAAATAATACTATTTGTGTAGAATAAAATTTTAAACTAAAATATATGGTGTCAATAATTTGTAAAACCTATTGCTTGAATTTTTGGGTTTCTGGACGTTTTGAGTAAATAATATACAATTAAAAATTAAACGTGCGGTCAGGAACGAAGATTCTCACGCATTTTTTTTTAAACTCCGAATGTAATTCGAAATAAAATCTGTATAGTTCATGTATTTTTTTTTATTTTGTATCAGATTTTCAATTCAATCAAATCAAAAAATTAGGTTATACAACCGGCCACGCACTAGTCTACTAGTCTGCACGTCTGTGATTCTGCTTGAGTCTCGCTCTCGATACTCGCACGCAAACACACAGAGAGAAAGAGAAAGGCGTATGGAGGAGGTAAAAATCTTACGTGATGTTACATTTTCTCTCGAATCACACCTACCGTAAGCCGCGTAAAGACACTTCGTTAAAAAAAAAGGTTCTTTGAAGACATTTTTTGCGAAGATTATTCGAGAAAAGGCCCATGTGAACTTATTATGTTCACAAAATATATTTTTCGTCCAAATTTTGTGAATTTTTGTTATTGCACAAGTATTAATTCATAATAAGCAAAATTAGGCCTATGTTCTGTGATGGAACGTTAAAGGATAGGTAATATATCAATTAATGTAAATGTTACCTAAGACATCTGTAATTTGTTCCAAAGTTTGTTCTTTCTTACATAAGTATAAAGTAGCTATTTTTAAGAGAAGGATTAATGTAACAAAATTGGGCAAGCACTGAGATTAAAATTCAATGGAGGTTTATTTGGGTATGAACATTTGGGTATACCTACATATTTTTTTTAATATCTTAGAACTGAAGTCATAGTTCATAGTCACACTTAGCTCGTGCTGAATCGGCATGCTGAAGTGACAATGGCCAGGTCATATTTATCGCAGGACCCATAACAATTCAACAGTGAAAACATAAGCTGATGGTATATATATTTTTAATTTTTAATATGATTATTACCTCCCTGATCTTTCTAGCTACTAAGTTTTAATTTTTCACTTGTTTGCAGTTAAACATCTAGATAACATTTATATCGCAACCTAGATACTGGCTTTAATGTTGTACCATAATAATCTATAGCATACTATGCTATAAATGTAGGTAAGGCGTAAAATGGTTTCCTGTCGTGTTACATACAATTACAATGTAGCTTTTCCATCAGTTGGTAATAAACATACGCACCTTTATGTCTCTTCGTGTATTACATAGATAACTTGTTCCGTTTCGAGGCGAATCGCAATAACTAATTATTGGAATAACCGCGAATACCAAGTTTTCTATTAGTAATGAAAATTACAATTGATAAGATCGTCATAAAGTAATGGAGTTCTATTTTACAGGTACATGTCAGTATAAATGTAAGATTTGCCTTTAATTCACAATTAATCTAAATTTACTTTGTGATAATAGCGAAAGTAGAGGTAACATTAATATATTTAAGGGTTGCAAAGTTCGTTTTAGTGCATTTATCGAAGTTCATTTTGGATAGATAGATCAATTCTTTATTATACACCAACACAATAACACATGATTGCAAAATTAAACAACCTTTGACAAAAAAATACATATCAAATAAAAGTAGATGCTGCAATTTTTACATAATGTCTACATATATCTGAAATAAATTTGAGGGGGAGAATGCACGCTGCAATCCAACAGCCGCTAGGCGCGCTTGACTAGCCACGTTACCCCTCTCTCACAGAAGACTACCTCGAAATGTACTACATTTCCCACGTAATCTATTTCCCTAATGTACGTACGTGTTTCGGTAGTGACTGAGATGTGCCAGAGCCCATTCCCATCCTATCCCAACCCTTTATTCAAATCCATTCCTATATCTGCAAAGGTAGGCAGCGCATCCGGGGTCGTGTCAACGTTTGTCATTTTGGACTAATGTTGACATGTATCGCGGATGTCTATGGGCGACAGTATCCACTTACCATCAGATGGACTGTATGCTCGTCTGCCACATTCGTCCATAAAAAAAATATACATATACTTACTTGAGATGCATACAATACATAAATACAATTGCATACATACAAGCTATGGAATACTTATACTTATGAATACTCCCATACTTATGGAAGGACATATTCCATAATACTTATGGAAAGAAAAAACTAGAATTTAAACAAAGTGAGTGCAGAGCAAAGTAAGGAACTCAGTGAAGAAACACATAGACTTTGTCAAATGGGAGGTACCCTTATTACAAAATCGCTTTGAAAACTAATCGTTAATTTAGCAAAATACTACGGTCAAAACAGACGAATGTAGTACAATTCTTGGTATGTATTGATAAATAAAAAAGTTCTTATACGTCAGTCCACCTTTCCTTAAAGAGAAGTCATTCATGTAATTAGAAGAGTTAATGTGACCCAGGTGTCGGTACTCCAATCTGAACGTAACACAGTTTTAACTGAAGGTGTAATGAAGTAAACAAATACGCCGGGCAATGTATGGTGCAAAGAGTAAGCAGATGCGTTAGCGGGGAGTCATAGGAGGGAGCGGGAGCAAAGGTGATCTACAATGTAAAGTAACTGTTAAATATTGCAAGTATATGATGATAGTATTAATCTGGTAATATCTGTACGCATCATCGATATAATATAAGCACTCTCGGGCAGGCACGTTAGCTCTCGAATTATTTAATTCATATGTGTTGAAAACAGAACATTCCTATTCCGTGGTACATAAGTTTCAAATTTGACTTTTTAATGTACCCCTCCTCCATCTTGTTCAACCCGCCCCACCCTAGAAGTTGGCAACCAGTTTTTTTTTATAAGAACGTATGCTGTGACATCTAGTCTATTTCCATATCGATGTTACGCATTAATGTTGTTTAAAAACATAACAACAGAAACGTGTTGGAAGTTCGGGGGATGGGTAAAAAGAAAGTTTTGCAACGTTAACGTTCGTGTTGAATACTGTGCCGTAACGAGAAACTATAGTAATAGTGCTATGTTGTGATTTTATGAAATAAATACTTAAGTTATCAGCAGCAATAGTTAAATATGTGTTTTGATATTCTTATTACCTATAACAAGATTTAAACGTATATATGCTAATAGAAAAAATATATTTTAAACTTGCAATTGCGAGGGCGCGGCGGTGCGGTGGTACTCTTACTTACGACAAAGTCAGGGAGAATTAATAATCCTTTGCCGCTTATCGCCTGTAGCTTGCGTCGTTACAAACAAAGCTATATGTAAAATAGAGTGGAAAAGGGGGCGTCGGCCGCGGAACAAAGCCTCAATTGATTTTGAGTCAACGTCCAGTGTCGAAACCTAAGTTTACTCAACGGATTTCAACTAAATGGAGCTAACACAATCACTTCAGTTCATGCATCTTTAAGTAAATTAAGCTATACTGATACAACTAGTTAGTTTCGCTGTGGTTTCGACTCTGTTCGCGAGTGAAAAGGATTAAGATTATATCCCAGTATTATTTTTAGGAAATTAAATATTAAAATCCACGAAAAAAACTTCAAATATAAAAACAACAATAACCCGACTTATGATAGCTTGGTGTTGGTTAATTCTTTTTAAGCTAACCATTCAAACTTTTTCATACCTATTTTCTATGAATTCAAGCGCCTATGAATTAATATAATCATATTATTACTTTAAAGGCGTTTTCAAATTGACTATTGTTATACTAACTGAAAGTAAACTTACTGTCTATGTTTGAATAGTCATGCTCATAAAAGGTTTTAAATAGATATATTTAGTGCTCTCAAGTATATCAAAGGTGGTAATTTTTCAGCGTGAGTTTTCGCCGTTTTTCAGTTATCGACATTTGTTTATCCCGAAAGGCTATAATGTCAACATGTTTTGAAAATCGCTTTCCAAGCGTGCGTATCTTTGGACAAAGGCTAGTGTTACATATCCACGTGTGTTATATTATATAGATACATAGTGAGTTTAAGCAGCGGCATAAAGGAATTCAAAGGATACATAGTGTTCAATGCCCAAACATAATGTCCTGCCGAATAACGACCTCCCTGCAGCATTATTCCGGTCAACTAATCGCATAACCGACAAAAACAATACACTGTGTGGTCATCAACGCATGTCCACAAAGAGGAATAAACTTACTGGAAAGTACATGAGCATAGGTCAGCGTAATAATGAGAATCGGGTATTGTCTTATGTAGTTTTAAGTTGCACCGTGGCTATCGTGTTTTGTTTTTCATTATCACTTTCCATTACGCGAAATGCAAATTCGCGTAGACTTTCAATTTCCTCAACAAACTCCCCACTAGTATTCTGCCTAAGAAAAGTTAAATATGTGTGACAAACGCGAACATTTCAAATGTTAAATAAGAAAAGTTATTTATAATATTTGTGGAAATTGAGAAGATATAGGGTTTATTCCATTGATTAGAAGCTCACTGGTTTATTCAGTGGATAAAACTACGGACTTTCTTGTGCTTCAATGACACAAACCCTTAGTTGCCTAAACGAAAACTGGGAATGGCGGCACTACGATTACCAGCAAAACGAAGTACTTCTTCTATGTTTCAGATCAAGGGATTCCAACAGTAAAAAGATTGTTTGTTGATGTTGTTTTTTATAGAAAACCAAGCGTAGTTGATTCTGTCACTTCCAGCTAATCTCTATGTAAGTCCACTATCGAGTATACACAAAGTATACGCGATTACACGCCCTCTCTTTGATCTCCAATTAGATGAACATTTTGGGGTTTCGCGATTATCTACCCCGTGTATTGTGTGGTTGATAGGGGAGCACCGAGGGTGATGACGCCATGAAGGGCGATGATTGCTTGTACATATGGTACGTGTTATATTTGAAAATGTCGAGTGCCGCTGTTATTAATGTTCGTGTAATGTAATATTATTGTTGCTAATATAAGCTTTACACCTTGATATTTCCTTAACATTTACTAAATAAACTAACTAAATTACTAAATTTACTAAATACTATTGAATTATTAAATATTAACTGTGAATAATTAATTCAGTATACAGCTTATGATTTAAAAATATAGTTAATAATTTAAGGACAATTTAAGTATTTTAATTTAATATTGTGAAAGTTTAAGTTTATTTGTAGCTACTCGTAGGCGCGAATCCCACTCGTACCTACCGTGAATACCGTGGTCAAAAGTTGACATTTTTTTTAAAAAATTAAGTACGAGTATGGCTTTTTAAGTGTTAATTCTTGTATTCAGAAAATATTAATGGACTCATCATAAAATCACATCTTAATGATCCCATTAATAACAACTAATGTTAATTGTATACATATATAATAGAAGTTCGTAGGAAGCAAAGTTAAAATCTAATAAAGTTAATAGTAGTATATATAATAATAACAAAATAAAACTGCAATTAAACTATGAAAGCACAGTCGCTGAAATCAATCTAGTGGAGTGAAAGCGATAGGGCGGGCGGCACGTGAGGGCGGGGTAATCCGTAGAGCTGTATTACGAGCCACTGGGAGCAATTATCCACAGGAATAAAGCGGATTACAAGAAGTTTTGTCCTATTCTAACCAGTTTCAAGCGACTCGAGGTATTGGCGAATTGGGTTAACACATATATAAAATTTGTTCAAATCAGTAATAAAAACGTTACCTCGAACATTTGACGGACATCGTTCGCGACATAAAACGTATTCTACTGTAAATGTAGTTTTAGGTACTTACTTATTATTTTAAGTCCATCTCTGTTCTCGTTCGAGTTCACGATTACGTAATTTCGGCCTACTTTCAAGGGTCACTGACAATTATTTCTGCGCCCGTATTTTGATTTTAATTAACACCTTCAACATCGGAGATATTGTATTTTCAAGCAAATATTTTTGGGCAACTAACTATTCATTCGCTACTACAAGTGTTACAGAAATTTCGACATTTTCTCTCCATTCTTTTTCGATTTCAAAAACTCTTTCAGATCACGTTGACCGATAAATTGCGATCGGTTTACGAAAACTATTCATTAAATCGCTGAAAAGCTGTTGAAAGACGTGTTTCGATTTAAAAAGAAGTCGTTTTCGTCCAATTGAGTCTTTTTCAGATGCTTAAGTAAAAAAAGGGGTATGTGAAAAAAGCTTTTAAACCAAATCAGTAAAAAGTCTTAAACGCAAAAATATGAATGTATGGACTTCGTGCAGAGAATAATTGTAGTGTCTTTTAAACAAAGTTATCTCTAATCAATAAAAAAATATCACATTCTGTATTATGAATATATTGTTAGAATGGAAAAGATAAATTACTCGTATTAATTAAGATACAAGGTTAACTACTAAATGTATGATTGGTGGAATCTCATATACTCGTACGAATTAATAAGTGAATTATGTAGCATTCAAGAGTTTCATTGCGAGATAAGATCCGAAGCAAAGAGTTTCGTCAAAGAACCAAAAATATTGACACAGCTCATAGACTCAGCATATTGCAGTGATAGTGGGTATGTTTTATTTGCTGCAAAAAGACTAAATATACTCAAATATATATGACATTATGTGGATTCTGACATATGAATCAATATGTGAATTATGTAGCCTCGGGAGTTTCATTGCGAGATAAGATCAGAAGCAGAGATTCGGCAAAGAACAAAGATTGCTGACATAGCTTATAAGAATCATCATACTGAATGAGCAGTTTATAGGTATTTGCTGCGAAACCGACAACCAATGGGATGGACGAGTCCACACTACACAGCGGGGAAGCGCAGTGCCCAGTGTGAGATGCCCTTTGGTCAGCTAGAATGATGGCTAAAAGGAGTTTGCCGGTAGTAGCTGGATGAGAAGAGCGGGCATACGAATAGCATACGAAATTAACAAATACACACAAAGTTGTGTGTATTTGTGTGTACCCCATCAGCCTACGTCTCTCCCATGCTGCATATACAGCCCGCCACCATACACGGCACACAACGTTGTGTGTATAATTTTCTATAAGCACACAACGTTTAATTGCGATAATGTCAAATGTGAAGTGAAACATATCGCACATTGGTGCAACTTAGTGCGTGTCTCGAACATTAGCACACTCACACGTATGCAAGTTTCCATTCATGTGAATACCAACTGTTCATTCGTGATGACAACTTCAACTGAATCTTTCGAGTGTATCTCACGTAAGTTTCAAATATTATATCACTGTTAACTTGACAAACGGATAACTAAAATTAAATGGGTGTCAGGAATTTGAGATTTAAAAGTCACTGTAACCCTGACAGCGGAAGATAACACTGACAAAGGAAATCATTTATTCGTTATAGGTTTATAAGTGCACGTGTATAATTGAGGAAATCGATTTCAAGAGGATAAGAATTAACTATGGAGTATACTATGACAATGATCTTGGAATTAAAATGACAGTATATTATTGGCAGTGTGTTGACGGAAGACTTGAAAATATCACCACCCCATGTCTTCCCGTGGGTGGTAGTAAAGGGCGACTGAGGAACAACAAAACCGCTACCAAAAGCGCTGAGGAACTACACTATTTCTAAAAAGAGTAGCGTTTTGAGGCCATATATTCCTCATGCATAGGGTCATGCGCCAGCAGTGGACGAAACAAATGCTGATAACGGTTTTAAATGTTATTGACCAGTCAAGGGCAGATTGGCCCAATGAAGCTACTAATACAAAGCAAAACTTGAAGTTTAAGAAGGATATTATATAGCTTGATAGGACAAATAAATATCAAAAGCAAGAACATTTTATGGTGTAGCACCATTTTGCTAAGTTAAAACTTAATAAAATCTTAATACTTATTATTGGAATACTTAAATAATTTTACAGTAAAATGCCTAAACCTAAAGGTCACTATGTCGTGTGTACGTATAAACGGAGCGTAATATATAAAGAGGTCCCTGAGGTTTTTTCAAGACATTGCACTGCACTTTTTACAAACAATCTATAAAGTGATTAATTGCACTCCTACATTACGAGATCAATTTCCATATATAGATAATACATAAAGCAACTTAACGCAACAAAGCCAAGATTTTCACAGTAGGCACGAAACCTAATGAACGCACACTGAAGGAAACACGCGTTTATTGGTCGCGCAAATGGACTCACATTTATGTTGGCAGGTGTAACAAACCTGCGGTCAATGCACCCGACTTTCCCTGTGTGCAACATAACACACCCTCACTTATCCCATATAACATATATAATATGTTGAATATGTTGGTGCACGCACACGGCCGCGACGCGCCGACATGCTAATTTCTTACCGGGCGCAACAATCGCCTCGAACATAACCTACCTAAATAAGAATGACACAGGCTCCGAGCGTATTTGCAATACATCAATTACAAATTAACTCTTGACGTATAGGCGTTTGTGGTACTTGTTTTATGAGGGAACTATTATTGTAGGCTATTTATAGTTTTCACTTGTTTATTAATATTTTGAAGAGTGTTTGTGATTTGAAACTTTTAATAAATTAGTAAAAATAAAATTTAACAAATCGTTTTTTTTAAAGATACTACTTAAATATATATTTCAAGATCAAACAGGTAAAATTTTAAAAACAATCTAATAATAGGTATATCTAAATATCCTACCCACATTCAGATATTATTTTGTAGTTAAATTCTTATAAAATATATATTTAAGGGATATTTATTAACCCTATACATAGAAAAAGACACATGAAGATATAATAAGACAACGAGAGTTATTGTCTGCATTTAATACAAAAAAAGATAACCGTATTATCTTAAGAAAAAACTTTAAAGTGGTAATTATACCCATAGAATAAATAAAAAATGTTCATGACACGTCTGAAGTGGTAATATCTGTGAAATACTAAAAGAATATATTTATTTGTATTAGCAAATGTCATTAATAAAATCCCTTCGCTATAAAAAAAAATCTCCACAGTAAATCAACACGGATAAAAAGGGTCTAATCCGATGTAACGATGCAGTTATAAAATCGACCATTTCACGCATTATCCGGTAATAAAACGGAGGTAACGTGTTATAAAAATAATCAGGACCAAAATTTGACCACCCCTGACATTTAACAACCAATAAAAAAATAAGTAGATATGGTAGACGATTTCTGTTATCTGTTGTATGTCCATATACTGTAACAGTAACCAGTGTTTTTATCGTCTACTGCTGGACATGGGCCTGGTCTAATGCATGAGGGATGTATGGCCTAAAAGCGGCACGTCTGACCGAGCGGGTTCGCGAGACCGCGCTTGTGGTAGTGGCCCTTAGTCGCGTTGTACGGAACCCACGGGACCAGATGGTATGTACGTATACCTGGTATGTACGTACTTCAAATAACTACAAACTACTTTAATTACTAAACAGTATCTATATCATAATCCTGATAAGAAATTATGTAAGATTATTTGTAGGTTTTGTCATAAGCGTAGAATTAGGAAAGAAATGCTGTAATAATTAGATTACCAACAAGTAACTGATAAAAAAGTAAACAATAGTACTTAAATAGCGCGGCAATTGCATAGACCCATTCTTGACGCACATTCGTGACATAGTGAATTGTAATCCCCAATTTTGGAGTTTCGAATTCTAAAAAGTAAGAGTATGTCGACGCAAAAGGTCCCATTCGAAAAACGTCACACAGACACTAAATGTCCTATTCTCAGGACGCCTCATTACCAGAAAGACCCATTCGCAATGTCCTATTAGTAGATTGGCGGACTCATACAACATAATTGTTTATTGGTTTGTATGGGCTATTTTGAATGGTCTAGTAAATAGTCTCTAAATAAATAGTCTAGTCTAAATAGTCTAGGTCTAGTCTCTAAATAATAGAAAGCAAGTAAATATCATTTTAGCCATTTATTTTATAATCAACACAATAATCAAAACATGAAATCAATTCAAAATGGCCAATATAAAGCAGTAAGTCATTCTCATTACATTACCTGATACATACGAGTATACCTATGGGTCCAACAATCTTTTCACTGGACAACTTTCTGCCAAAAGAACTGTCCATTAGCGACGATAAAAGATAGTTACCGTTATGACAGCGGTGATAGCCCAGCGGTATATATTCTCCATTCCCGTTAGATTCATGGGTTAGAGTCACCAGTGAGGTCATGGGTTAACATTCTCCGCCTGTCCCACTGAGTTTACTTAGGTAAGGATTTTTAAATCATCACTAGGTTAGTGTGAAGGAAACCATAAGAAACCCGCATGCTCGAGAATAAAAAAAAAACTGAAATCTGTTAACTCCGCCGTGTGAACTAATGGAGGCCCGTGCTCTAACTGTCTGTGGGACATCTGATATCGATAAGAGGATATGACTATTAAACATCGCTAAAATTCATGCTTTTATAACGTGCGGTGAGGCAGGGTTGGGAGCTTGCCCCTCCCTCCCCTGGCAAAAAGAAGAAGGTTTTATGCAGTATAAAATCTCTATTTAAAATTATAAGAAAATTGCTTGCTTCGCCTCTGTCTGGATAGAATGATGACTACGCCCTTGTAAACTCAAACACTTATTTAAATAACCATATCTAAAATTAAAACAAATTTAATTGTTTGTGGGATGAGCGTTATACATCACGTTTTATCCTTGTCTCTTAAACGACACGTGATTATACGCATCATAAATTATACGGATTTATATCGAATCCATTTATTAATCCGTCCATTTCGTATTAATTTGGTATCGCTTTATATTAAAAAATTATAATTAACTTCAACATAAAAAGGACCCGTAATAAGATCGGCGGTTTTTATTAAACGATATAAATGAATATTTTTTTTTTTACGGTCCATTCGTCTATTTTATTGTTAAACTTATGTTATGCTGCAGGCGGTACTTGTTTAAACTTTTTTTTATTAGGAAATATAGCTTCCTCACAAAAAAATTAATGGGAATAATGGAATTCGTACCCTCAATGAAATAACGATATAACCAGAAAATGATAACTTCTCGGTACCTACAGCAAAAAAACTTCTTACGATTCTTCTTACGATTTTATATATATGTATGAACATATATATATATATATCATTAAAAACATCCTAATCATCATTACTTTCTGTAAAGTGATATTTCTACGCTTATTATTTTTTAAGACTTATTCTTCAAAAGAAATTTATGAAACAACTAAAAGTAATTTTTGCCCCTAACTTTCTCAAATTAGACAATAAAATTATGAAAAAAATTGTGTATGTGTAGTTTAAAGTGCTTTTATAAATAATGGTATAATCTAAATTTCGGCATTCTATTTTCGACTTACGGGCTTTGTTAAACTAAGGGTGCAGTATTTTTTGTTACATAAATCGCCAATTAATACATATTTTAAAACTGTATTATTAGAACGTTTTATTTTTTTATTTGACATAAAACTGAAATACACATGTCACAAATGTTTTCTTAGTTAATTCAAAAACACAAAATTAATTTTTCTTTTGATAATACCCCCGACGACGGTTAAAAACGCTAATTACCTTTGAAAAGGTTAAAATAACAACATAAACAAAACATAAGCTTAGCTGGTAGACAATGCCTTAAGACATTAAGCTCGCCTTTTGTACATAATGTGCAATAAAGTTGTTTAAATAAAAAAAAAACAGGCAGCGGTCTTGTTGACAATCTGCAATAATGTCATACTATTTGTAAAAGCCAGTAAATAAAATAAAGAGAAAAAAACCTGTCACCGTCTTCTAATATCGAGGATTCAATGGCAATACAAGAACGCAGAGAATCGATAGTAGAGCCGGGCCGAGCCTCACGGATTTAGAGAAAGGAACCACCGAGGGCAAACGCTGGTCAACTTCCTCGAGAAGCAGGGGCGCTATTTTTGATGAACTTTTCCTTCAAAAAAGTCCCACAGGAAGCGGACCTGGCAAAGCCCAGATGGTACGAAACTGAACGAAATTGACTTCATCATTATAAACAAGAGGCGCATATTTAGAGACGTTACAGTGATCAACAGGTTTAAGACCGAAAGCGATCACCAACTTGTACGTGGCACTCTAAATATCGACTATACGCTGAAAAGGTATAGTCTCATGAAGAACAATCTTCGTCTACCAGCATCCCAAACCGTGTTAAGTTCGAATGAGTTTCAGTTGGAACTCCAGAATCGATTTGATGCACTGGAATGTTGATGAGATGACATCTTATGATATCTATGATATCTTGAGGACATCTTAGTGAGAGTGATCCACGAAGTGGGCTGTAAATATTTTAAACCACAGCGCAGAGGTAAAGCGTCCAAACTCTCAAACAACTCTGGACTTTATGGAACTCTTCGCTGATACGCCGTGATCTTCGACGCTTCAATACAAAATTAATTGAGGCGATCATAGAAAGAAATAAAGGTTCTAGTCTTTGCTCAGCCTCTTGGACGCAGTCATCTGGCGATGCTTAAAAGCGATAGTAGCTAAACACTTTCTTCGAGACCAAAGATCAACGCAAAAGTTGAGAAGTTTTAGAGAAAACTCTACGTGTGCGCGCGCAAGTGTGTGCGCGTGTGAAAAATACGATAACTATTAAATGTTACAGATTAATTCAGATAAATATTAGGGGTTAAAGTATGAAATTGCCGATTTGTACTGAAAAATTAAAACTCGTTTTTTTCTAAAGTGTAACATATTTATTTAATCAAAATATTTACCCTCATTATCTATACATTGTTGCCATCTAATCGGAAGTTCATTTATGCCTTTGCGATAGAACTCTGGGGATGTAGATTCGACAAACTGTGTGAAAGCATTTTGTACTGCCTCTCGGGAAGAAAATTTTTTACCACGTAGAAAATTGTCCAAATCACGAAAAAAATGGTAGTCCGTTGGAGCAAGGTCTGGCGAGTACGGAGGATGACGTATGGTTTCTAACAGCAGCTCCTGTATAGAGCAATAATGGTGAAGATCGATTCACCAGTCGGGGCTGTTTCACTGCTAGTTTCGCCATCATTGTTCGAAGTTCGGCACAGTAAACATCTGCTGTTATTGCTTGACCAGACCTGAGAAAGCTATAGTGAATAACACCATGAATAGACCACCAAACAGTTACCATTACCTTTTTATTGGTAAGCTTTGCCTTAGGGCACTGTTGCGGCGTTTGACCTGGGGTCAGCCATTGCATTTTTCGCTTTCGGTTATCGTAAAGAATCCACTTTTCGTCACATGTCACAATTCGATCCAATATTCCTTCATTTCTGTACCGATTCAACAAGGCAACGCAAGTTTCAACACGCGTTTCTTTCTGCAGATCAGTCAAATCACGAGGCACCCATTTTTCATATTTTTTTATCTTATTGATTTGATGCAAATGAGTCAATATTGTAGGTAAGGTAACGTTAAACCATGCCGCTAATTCCTGGGTAGTTTGACTCGGATCGGCTTCCACCATCTCCTTCAATTCAGCGTTATTCACCTGTGTGACAGACCGCCCTGTCTTCCACGTGGTTCGTTCTTCAAGTCGAAATTTCCATTACGAAAGCGTTTAAACCAAAAACGCACGGTTCGTTCATTAGCAGTCTCCTCTCCAAACGCAGCATTGATATTGAGAGCCGTTTCCGCCGCGTTAGTTCCGCGTCGGAACTCGTATTCAAAGATTACTCGGATTTTCGAAGTATCCATCTTTCCCGTCTAAGCTGAATAAAAAAAACAACTGAAAGTCGAAAATCGAATGTTGCACATTTTTTAAAACCAGAACCTCATAGGTATCATGTGAAAAAAGTTTTATGAAGGTTGAAGGTTGAATCATGAAGGTTTTATGTCAATTCAAAGTATCTATTACTATAAAACGGCAATTTCATACTTTAACCCCTATTATTTATGATATCGCAAAACATCTAGAATTCAACTGAATTAATTAGGCACAATTTTATGTTAAGTAATATTAAAAAGTAACATTTAATACTAATTAATTAAAAAAATAATAATAATTGATTAGTATCTATTAAATGTCAAAATGAAATAATATTTAAAAAATATACTAATTCAATTAATGATAATACAATCAATAGTCACTAAAAGTATGAATTGTATTATACAAAAAAAATTGTAATATCAATTCAATTGAATGTCGTTTACGAACACATTAATAGAAAAATAAGTCTTACTATAATCACGACAATCTAATAGGTCCGATTTGACGTTTCTCATTTTGCATACCGCTATAACTTTGTACAAACGAGTACAAACAAATCGAAAAATCAACCACATATTGCTAAATAATTATTATTATATAGTCATAAGAACCAAGTTTCATTTTATTTTGAAAAAATACACCCAAAAGCATTAATTAATCCTGCATCGGTATTTCAACAGGAAGATGTTACAATATTGTATCAATGGGTTGGTTAGAGCAGTATTGCGACCGTTTATAACCGTTTAGTTCTTTTAAATTTTGCGAATAGCCGTCATTTTAACCATTTCATTGTCAGCTTTTTTATAGAAATGGCGTGACCTATTGTTTATGCTACTACCAAGACTGAATTCTGGAATGTGAATACCGCTCTTTAAATATAGTGCATCCTTTTTTGTCTTTAGAACACAAAAAGAGACGCAGCGTGACTTACATTGTCAAAAAGCGATAATCGCATGTTTTGGAACACAGCCCTGACAGCTTCCAGAACGTACCTACTTGATCATCTTCACACATTTTTTTTCTTGACAACAATGTCAAAATGTTATAATTAACGGTAAAAAATACCTATCTCCTTGTTCATAGAAATTATTATATCGTAATTCATAATAATATATTATAGTAATTATTTCTAATATTTTCCTACATTAGATACATCCTTTAATAGCATAAACTGAATCGATAAAGCTCATTGAATTGTAAACAAATCAATTAATTTTGTTATATGTAATTAAAAATAATGTATCAAATTAAGATATTCGTTCTTAATTACATATTATAAGTGAAATCATATTTACCGTGTGAAGTGATAATTATGGTAATTATGATTAATAAATACATTTGATTTACTTAAGTGAATTATTTCTGAAAAACAATATTAATTAATATCAAACATTATTAAATGTTTAATTGAGTAAACTCAAATAACAATAAGTGTATAATAGTTGCTAATTGTTTTTATTAAATTAAGAAATAAAATTATCCAGAATAAAACAAACATTTAATAAATTACTTAATTTCAAAAATAAACGTTCTATTCATAAACGATTATTAGTAGGTAATACATTAAAAACTCATGAAAAATAAACCTCGAAATAATACAAATATAGATAGGTACTAATCTCATGGAACGTAAATAGATACTTTTAATACGAGGGTAGGTACATACTTGACAGTAGAAATAAAAATTACTACCCTAAATATAGATAGTACCTAACTGAATGTTTCATTAGTATTTCAATTTAAATATCAATTAAAATCATATACTACGTACCTTTTTCTTATCAATCTCGAAAAAGTTTGGCTGCTTGGTATGTGTGTCACTCTTGTATTGTGATTGTGGGTTTGGCGAAAAATTTTTGGCTTCTCCCTCCATGAGAGTAGCCAAAAAGTCCGTGAACTCCATCACAAATAAAAACTTTAAACAGTCTGATTAAATAAAAACTAAACTTAACTATTCACTCAAAAATAAACACTAAAACTTTTGCAACCGGAGCGCGCGACATAAGCACGTGCACAATGAACGATGGCTAAACGCCAAACGTGTGACTTCTGCCAACATCCGATATAAACTAAATTGAAAATTGAAAACAAAATGTGATGTTCGAATCTCGATTTGACAATAATAGGTGAGAAGGAGATGTCAAAAGTGATAGAGCGAGACGGAATTATGCGCTAGACAGCAGCCCCACCCCTGGCGGCGCAAGGGTTGTCGCCAGACGAAATCGCTTCGAAATTTAAAATTCTTACCTGCGTACCGTAATGCATTATATCAAACAGTTCATTAATGATTCTAAACTCTATTCCCAGCAACATATATCACATTTTATAAATGAAGTGCGCGAAGATGAGCTTATTTGCAACATCTTATTTTAATTGTAATTATAAATAGCAAACGCGTGGATACAATGAGCAAGGTTATTCTGAGAATTCAGCTTGTTTTAATAATAATATACTCTATGATGATTGAAAGATATGTTTTTAAATTAGTGTAATATTTATGTGCTAACCAGCTCTTTAAACTGCAAAACGTTTTACTAATCTAAACCTCTTCATTTAAATATACCTACAATAGAAAAAGTTCTAATAAATAACTCAGCAGCAAGCACTAAAATTTCTAGATTTACTACCTTTATTCATTCACTGTTCACCATGGGCTTCCTAGTGCACAATGTCACCTGCATGAAGGATGTATGACCCTAAAACGGCACGCTGATGGAGCAGGTTGTCGAGTCTACTTCCTTAGATGTAGTGTAGTTCCTCAAGGCTTGAATTAACGGTTTTGTTACCCCTTAGTCGCCTTTTAATACATCAACGGGTAGAGATTCTAAAGCTGGCACTACACGGTACCCAGATTTTGGCATTTTTCTAATTAGGTGGGTAATTACGTTTTATGGCCCATGATCTTTTATCGTACTGCTTTGTGTTAGTAGCCCTGTTGGGTTCAGCCGTGCTTGACTAGTCCAAATCCCTAATAAAGTTATAAACAAATTAGCTAATTTTCTGTACGTTAGAACACCAAAATTGAAAAATAAACAATGCTCTCTCTCTCACCTCAACAATCACTCTCACTCTCACCTCAACAATCACCCTTAGCTACCTACATTCGTGGGGGAGTAAGGTCCTCCGCTGCACAAATTTTTTTGAATATTTTTTACAATGTGTATTCGATGCCGTTGAATCAACAGTTGATGCAGTTTACAATGTGTGTGCTCGGAGTGTGCAAAACATGCTCTGGATTTTCGTTTACAAGACATACGCCCCCAGGGGGACGACCTAGGCCAACTACGAGTGTAGTTATATAAGCATATTTTGTATCACCATTTTTTATTCTCCAGTCTTGCGGTATACCACGACTAGAACTTTGTCAACCAAATAAATAGAACACCAATTGACCGAATCTGTGTCGAGAGCAAGTAAAAGAGAGGTGTTCTGGTTTCCGAGAGGGTGCGTGGGTTCGTGTACCCCACACGTGACTTCATGTGGTAGTTCAGGGGTATCAAAGTCAAGATATAATAATAACTCGGTGACGTGTATTACAAGACTGGTTTATTCTCAGTGCTTTTACAATTATTAGCACATGTGGGTAATTCGTACTTACGTATGATAATCACTGAACTCTACCCACATACGGCAAGAGGAGTATTTTGTGGAGATCAGATTTGAGCGACGCGGAATTACAAGCTAACGACCAGGATTCAGTATAGTGATATAAGTAATAATACAAAATGAAATGAAAATATATAAATATCAAGTTTGTAGGATCTTTCGGAGGGTGCACGGCGCAATCCCACATCCGCTTGAGTGCACTCAACTGGCCAAGTTATCCCGCACTCACAGAACACCACCGTAAATTTTCTGCTATTTCCACTATCCTACCATATTCCCTCAATGTATCGTGTCGTGTTTCGGTATTGACTGACATATGCCACTACACATTTCTATCCTATCTTATCCCTCACCATTTTCTCCAAACCTTTGTACGTAAATCTCAAAAAAAAATATTAGTACGTGCAGTGCATCCGGAGGCGTGCCAATGTTTGTCATTCTGGACTGATGTTAGCATGTATTGCGAATGTCTATGGACGACAGTATCCACTATCCACCAGGTGGATTGTCTATTTTTATGTCACCTTATGTTGATGTTTTAAATTTATTTTTCGTTATCGAATTAGAGAATGAAAACTGAAGATCAATATATATATATTTTGTTTGGATGCTAGAAGTATCATTTTTGTTTTGTAAATCTTAATCAAATTAATTTCTACATTTATTATCGATCATCCATTTGATTTTTGAAATGACACATATTTAAAAGTTGAGTATTTGTTTGGAGATCGTGAGGACCTAGGTCCCCCACGAGTGTATATATATAGGCTGAAGATAGCGAGTGGTGCTAAGGGTTATATCATTGTTATAGGGTAGTGGTACATTATATCTGACTTTTAACCATGAATTTTCTTTTATATTACTGGTCCTATTACGCCAAACCGCGCTTGAATGGCACAAAATTCAAGCCCAATATTAACAAACGATTGCAATATCGTTAATAAACTTTGTAAACAAGAAAATTAGCTAGGTAATCGTGAAGGCATTAATTAGCATAACAAACCATGAAAATAATCCATTTCATCATTAACAATTATCATTAAGGTCATTTACTTTAAAATTATTTGCGAAACATTGCAACAAAACTGTTTATTAAGTACGTCAAAAATGAAACACTCTTGTGGCACCTACAGTATCGGCCAACCAAGTGTTCGCATAAATAAAAACTCCTTTGCAGCACATTATCAACTTCATTAATAAACGATTAGTGAACCGTAAATATAATGTTGTAGAACAAACTAATTCATTCAATAAAAGCAATAAATGTGAACTTTAACATCACCGTAATAAGTCGTTTACGATGGCAAAAACTCATGAGATAGCCAATGATTTACTGTGATTTTCACAGATTCAGTGATTGATGTGATTTCAGGATTTCAGCAGTCAGAGCAGAATCTCGATTATCTACAAGACTAAGAAATAACTCGCATTTTACAACATAATCTATTATCATGACCGAATGTTGGAAATAATAATTTCATCAAACAAACATGCCTATCGCCAGCCCCTTTCTAATCTCTTAATTCTAGGGGTGAGCAAATAAATTTTACATTGCCAGAAAATTATTACGTATTTAACAAATAAATCAATTAAAATTCGCCTATTGTAATTGTCACGCGATTGCTTGGGGTATCTCGTTATTGATATCTTTATAATGGGGTAAAGTGGATAGATTTGGACATACGGGTGATCCGATACGGGTGTATTTTGCAATGTATAATGTTTTGACAGGTCCATTTTGTAGTTGAAAGGGGTAGTAAAGGTGGGTAAGAATAACTCTATTTTGTTAGACTAAGTCACAGACATCCGACTGTAAAGAAATCGAGATAGTAATTTGAGAGATACAGTCGCTTCCGACTCATGCTGAAGAACGTTTACGATACGAATACATGTTTGTTCGTTATTTAGGTTTTTCATTTAGTTTGAAATTACTTATTGGTATGATTTGTATGGTGACTTTCCAAGAAAAGGACACGACATGTTAAACCTCTGCAAAGTTTAAATTTATAACAAAAAAAAAAATAACAGGCAGTAGTTACTAATAAAACAAAAACTATCCTTTCAATGGAAAAAAAATACAATTTCTTATCTAAAAGATTACATTCTTACAAAGGAGTGGTTGAGGAACGTAGACAATTGACAGATTAAAGTTTATAAAAAGTCAATACGTTTCTCTGTGTAACCTACCTACATTAAATTCTTCTAAATTACCTCCATAATTTTACAGTTTATAAAATGATTTATGATATGATCATAAAATTAAAATTTGCCCCCTCTTACAGAAAAAAATAACAATAAAATCAGTTCCTTCTCGTGCGGTCTAAGTAGATACCTACGCACAGGAAAAAGAAACAGAAAGTAGGTAAAACGCCACGCGGGGGCGCGCGGGTGGCCGTGATGTCATACTTACGGGGGAAATGCCTATAATTCAACATATCCATTTTACTATTATTATAAACGTCTTGAATTTTCAGAAAACCTAAACTATACGTTTCAGATATTCATTATGTTTTAAAAGAATGTAAAAAAATAAATCTAAGATAAGATAGAATAATATATTAAAACGTCTAATAAACAGGAGAAGTTTCCTTCATATAATTTAGGTGAACAATAAAATTAGACAAAAAATGTAAAATGTCTTAGCGTTCTTTTTTAATGAACTGTCCAAACATTCAGTACGTGATTGACTAGGTAAATTTTGAGATACAAAAAAAAATTGAGTTACAACACAATTTTTTATTACAACGTCTCAATATAATATACTCTCCATTATTCTCTATACAGCAATTCATTCGTCTAACTAAACCAAGATTTAAAGCATTGGCGATACTTTTCTTTAGCGAGGTCCTCAACAGCTGACATAAAACCATTCCGAGCGTTCTCAGGGCCGCCAAGGAGTCCAAGCTTTACTTTTGGAAAAAGAAAGAAGTCGCATGGAGCTAAATTAGGGCTATAAGGAGGGTGGCTCAATTCTTAGATCTCTGTGGACTTCAAAAACTCGTGGGTAAGTTTTGCTTTGTGAGCATTGTGCATGATGCAAGAAAAGCTCTCTAAAATCTGTTTTAGGACGTTTTTGATTTTACACATCGAATACAGTTGGTAAACACACTTCACTCACTGTAGCATTGGGCATTAACAGTTTTTTGAGAGTCTAAAGAAATTGTCGCTAAATGGCCCCACCCGCAGATTCTTTGCTCACACTGCGCCCACGATTGACGTTCCTGGGAGGCTCTTCGTCTGGAAACACCCAAACCGTCGATTACCACTTAGTGGGTCATACTGATAGATCCAACTGTCATCTTCAGTATTAATATTGAATATATTCCGTCCCTATCCATTTTCGAATTTTACAGTCATTTCCCTGCACCATATCACGCGAGCTTGTTCTTGTTCAGCAGTCAGTGAATGAGGAACCCAACGCGAGTAAAGCTCCTTGACTCGAAGGTGTTGGTGTAAAATTTCATGAATGTCAGTCCGGCGATGAAATCACTCACTTTAAACTTACTGTAAAATCGTATAACATCGACGTATAACGGTTATACGTCGTACATCGTATAACGTACGAAAATCTTCTCGTTCGAATTCCATTCGCGAAATGCAATAAAAAAGTGAATACATTTTTATTTTTTCGTTTTGAGTAAAGAAATGGCTTTCGGAATTCGATTTTCAAATAAATGATGTTTTATAACGGTACAGCTCAAATGAGCTCTTTCTGAAATGTGAGTATCTGAAAATTTACCGAGTCACCTTATGTATTGTAACTTATTAGGACCATAAGAACAGTAAATAATCCAATTATTATTTATTTTTATGCTATTACCAAATTAACACTCTTATTTGGGTAAAAAATATCTAAATAACAAAATCAAGTAAGTATTGTTACCAACAAAGTTTTATTATGCTTTTAACTATCATAGCTCAGCAATAAAAATTACAATAGCCCAAGTCCGGCCCAATACTTGTCACAATAGAAAAAATGAACCAACGATTAAAATATTATTTTTAGGTTCTGAACAAAAGGGCGGCAAAGACATTTTTATTATCGGAGAGGAAGTGAATAGATACCGAATTCTGGGAATTATTGTGAAACAATGCAAGGGTCCAGACGGGATTTTTATATTCGCCACGGTTCTGAACAAAAATAATCAAAATCATGTGCGCATAGAAATCAGTTCTGAGAAATTGTTTTCTTATAAACACGTGCAAGTAAATAAGTGATTCATTTCATTTATCTGTCATTGGAAAGTAACGACTTTTGTAATTAACATTCTTATGGTTGATATTATTGTATGAAAGTAAATAAAAACAACTATGCATGTAGGTAAGGGGAAACAAAATAATTGACAAGATAATCTATTGCTACACTGGTAATTAGTAATTTATTTATCAGTATGGTACAATTTCCTTATAATTAGATATTTCCTTGTAAAATTATTTCTGAGATAAAATAGAATTGTCATTTGATATTGTTATTCAATTCAAATTGTAAAGTAATAATGTACATGAGATCAATCTTCAAGTCACTATTAGCTTATCAAATATCTTTAAATATGACATTTGACAAAAGTAACTTTAATTAAATGTTATTTTATATTTTAACATTTGTTCTTAGAAACCACATGTTAGAGCATGTTTCTATTTAAACAGAATCTTAAAACAACGAAATTTTAAGTTGGAAAATCTCAATCAAAGTGCACACCGACAGTAGGGTTGCCACACTGCGCTCACGATTGACGTTCCTGGGAGGCTCTTCGTCTGGAAACACCCAAACCGTCAATTACCAAATAAAGTATATTGGTTGTTAAAGGTAGGAAAAAAAAGTACATTGTATACAAAGTACAAAATAAAATATAGTACAAAATAAAGTATTGTTTATTTTACTTTATTACGAGTAAACATATTTTTTATTACTTTTAGCAATATTCAACAAATAATTGTCACTGCTAAACAGCTTCACAGCATCTTTTCTACTAGTCAGTTCAGGTGAAGACAACAGTTTAATTTTTGCCCATTTCATATTCAAAGAAGAGATCTAGTTTTTTTTGTTAGTCCGTTTTTAAGATTATCAATAATTAAGATTATACACATCCAAAATTATTTTGCAATTGCCTTCTAGGCATTTTACATCTTACAGTGGAACATCAATAAGTTTTGCAAAATCATTGGACAGTTTTCTCCTAAGCTTATCTATGCATGGTAAAAGAGAGAGAGCCATCTTGTTCCTATATGGCGTTTGACTTCATGAAAGTCTCCATCCACCGATTCTATATTTTTTTCAATTCTTCTCATTTTACAGTAGAGTGGGGAAAATGAGCATAAATTTGCAATATTACAATTTCTATGTTATACGATAAAGAACTCATGGCATGTCTCATGCAGTTATGCACTGTGTGCATGACAATTTCCTTTAATCAAATCTAGTACCAAATCTCTCATATTTGTAAATAAAGAAAGGTTGACTCCAAAATTAGCGTTTGTGTTGTTCCATTGGCTTGTGAATTGCTTGAAACATGCCATCTTTTGTTAGAAGCATCAGTTTGTAAGCAGTAAAATAAATTATCTGTATTTAGATAAACTATTGCATTTTGTACAGCATATGGCCCCAACACCTCTGTAACTAGAGCTTCCATTTTGGTTCTAGCCAGACGCATACCTGAAGTTGTACTTGAATTAACATAAATAAGGACAAATCATGTTTTACAGTGTGATATGTTAAGGCTATTTTTTATAGTGAAACAACGGGTTTAGACAATAAAAAAATATTTATAATCATTGTGACCAGCCCTTCTATAGTCCACTTCTGGACACGGGTCTCCTCAAGCACATTGTTTTGTGCAAGAGCGCCGTATGGCCTGGCGTTCCAAGTGGGTTGGCGAGTCCACTCTTTTAGAGGTGGTGCAGTTTATTAGGGCCTGTGGTAGCAGTTTTGTTATAGGGTAGTACTTACTAATATAAAGCCTGCCGACATCACACAGTCAATTCTGGGTGAAATTACATTATGTTGCATTTTTTGCGATTCAGAATATAGTACCTAATTTAATGTTCTCTCCCTCCCAAAAATCATCACTAAACGTGTTAAAACTACGAAAATTCACAGGCAATTGTACACTCATCCCTAATTACAAGGCAACATCATTGATGTAACACGTTTCGTTTCGCACGGGGCGAAGATTTATCGACAGTCTGACAAACTTATCTGTACTGTCGACATAATTCGGAACTCACCGTCACCGTTTGGCTCAGCTATCAAATAAAACGCGTGCCGTGACCGTCGTGTTATTTTTTTCATTTAACTCTCAATCGAACAACTCATTACCGCACGGATTTCTTCTATATCTCTTTTTTTTTCTTATTTTATTTACTAAAATGCAATTACACACTGATTGAATAGTTGATGACAGATTTTGCATATTAAAATTATAAAGCCCTGGTACCTTAAGTGGAGTAGACCTGTACCTACATCAAGAGTCAGTGCCTTCCCAATACAATGTTCCATAATATTATCATTAATCTGTCAACATACAGAGTAAACTTTGTTACATACAAGTTATACTTTGGTATAACTGTTATGTAACAATAAATAGTAGCGCCACTAGAAACGTAAATATAAGTTTGTTGAACTGCAGCGATTTTAATTAACCTCCAATACAACCCTAATAACTCCACAGTGGGTCCAACGCAGATAATAGTTAATAGCGATCACTCAATAATCACCTCGGACACTACGTTTCGAGTAATTTATTATTGTAGAATGTTTGTGGGGAGAACTTTGCAATGATGATTTGCAAACGAAATTTAGTGTGCGAGTTGTGGAGGACCGCAGCCTGAACTATGTGGAGCATCTTAAAATGGTAATAATTATTGTATGAAACTTCGTTTAGTAACCATGATGGCAGCCATTCAAAGCCAAATCTTCTCTTCATATTTATGAAGAGTGGGTTTGGCTATAGTCTTCTTAGCCATTAAAAATAAGGTGAACTAATTAAACACTTCCAATACTTAAAGAAGAATGATTTGCGTATAAATAGTAATTATGCAAGAAACAATAAAAGGATGATCGTTAGCCGTGAGCGCGCGCGCACCGGGCGATTTACCATCATTCATCCACAGTATAAGAACAAAACAGTAGTAAAACTCAAAGTTATACAACAATAATCACTTACAGCCAGTTCACAAGCATGTCAGAGTTTGACATATCGTCATTATTGACAATACGTCAAAAACGAATATGATGTTCACACGGTGCACAAGATTCGGATTATTTTCAATTCTTCTAAAACGAATGGAATATTCATGCGAAAAATCCAGTATTAATACTACCTTTCAACAAGAAGGACGTAGGTAAATATTAATACCATCGCCGTTCCCTTCAGAAGAAAACCAATTGCAAAAACAACGATTCGTCAAAAAAAGACGACTAGTTTAAACTCGTTGATATATCTCCATATGTTTTCAACGAGGGATCCGTCTCTTTGCCGACAATTCCGCATTCGTGATTTGTTGACAAAACGGAATGTCGCATTCGGACGGATACGTCATTTTTCACGATTAGTTATGCCGTAAGCGCACGTGAACTCGCTCATAGTTCATGAACAATTTAAATAAAACGATTCGTTATAAATCACGATACTGGAAAAAGACGAAACGTCACCGTGTGAACGGGCCGTTAAGCTACATACGACTAGAACATAAGTTGTCCTTTTGTCTTTACGATGCATAAAATAAGTGTCACTAGTCAAATATTTATTTTTATTCAAACGGAAACTTCAATATCACATTAGTTAGTTTATAACTAATGTGATAAATTAGTTTTCATACGTCAATTTGTGCCACACACAAAATTTTGAGATCATGTACTTCGCTGCTTTATATGCACTTAATTGCTACACACACAACTTGTATCAAACATCAATATGGAAACAACTTGTTATTTTAGTCTGTCATGCCATAGGGGTAAGTAGTAAAATTGCGAAAGAATTTTATTAACCATCAGTACTTCTTACAATTCCATAAATGTGTACCAGCATCGATATGTGGGTGAGACGAAATTCATTGATTTTTAAACATACCATAGGTACTGTTATCCTTTCATTGTGGCTCACGGCCGACATTATGCACGTTTTACAATAATTAAAACAGTCTGTAAAACAACCTATAAACTGCTAGTAAAGAGGTAATGGCCCCCTCTGCATTAGTACGCCACGCCTTTCCGCTAGGTGGCGCGCCCTGCATTGCCTTTTTTATTACTTTCAAATTTACTTTTAAATCAAATATCAATTTGATTGTTAGAGAAGATTTAAAAAAAATGAGGAATGGGTGTTTATTTTAATTGATAGAAAAATAGGCTTTACAAACAATTACCCATTTTTCAATGGAAACTCAGGAATAGCATGTGATTTTGTTTAAACAAAAATCGATCTAAAATTTTTCCTATTCATTCAATTCAAAAGCAATTTCTTCGTGTAATGTGTGTGCGCGGGTACACATTTTACACAAACAACAGGAATGACATAAAATGTGTGCGCTTTTTGGTAAAATACAAAAAAAATCCCATAAAAATGACTGTCTAATGATGCATACCTAATTTTCTTCGTATTGTCTTAAAATATTTATACTCGTAGTTACGTAGGTACCTACATAATTACATAATTTATATATTGGATACAAGTTTAATAAAATATAGTCGCAGGCAAGTACAATATTTGAGATAAAAACACGAAATGTTTTAACCTAATTTTAAAAGCGTGAAAAACTATAAATCGAAATGTTTATTTCTAAGAAAAATCAAGAATCCCGCGTATTTTATGTGTGGACGGACGCATTTCGTTCGCGGCTACTAAGTGATAAATTATTGATATTGATAAAACAAGGGATCACAAATAATCACGATACAAAGTGTTCCACAGTTGGGGAGGTCGTAAAGAGGATGCGTTGCAGCCGCGCTTTGTGATTGCCGCCGTACAAACAAATCAACGTGACGTGAACTCAACGTGATCCCGACAGCGATTCGAGCGATGTAAAGCGGTATATCGCTATCTTGTACATACATAACTTTCAATAGAAAACAGCAATACTGAAACAGTTCTTCAACGACTTCAGTTTTAGATATTCAAGGACGGGAATTATTTTTTTTTTAAATAAAACTAAATAGGTCAGTAACATAACAATAAAGATTTATTTAGAATTGTACTTCATCTAAAGATTTCGTCGATTTTGAAGATGGATGCGAATTTATATTTTTTTTTCGCATAACACCCAACAAAATTCAATAGGTCAGTTTATTAGTTGTTCTACATAATAAAAATTTCTTTGTCAACTTCTTTGTACTAAAAATAACTAAGATCAAGTGCGATTCAAGCTAAAAAAAATTAAACTAACCATAAAATCGTCATTATAAACTTCAGATTTTGTGATTGAAATAGTAGATGTATGCAAGCTTATTGCCGCTCATAGCCAATGCTATAGCATCGTGGTCGTCAAACATATTTTCAGTATCTATGAATTTAACGAACAAAATTTTATAGACTACACTTTAACATCATTTCTTTAGTATCATAGAATTGGGTTATTCTAGGGACTACTTGAAGAAGTTCACCGGTAGTGACTTGGTGAGATGAGAAGAAGATTGGTGATGGCGAACATTGAGAAAAGCAACAGCATGCAGAATACAGCAGTGGAGAGACAGAGGCTGGTGGATTTACTATTGTAGTATAACACGTTTAGGAACTCAAAACAATACGGAAGGTGACTATTCTTAAAATTTATATTTTTAATGTCTTATTCGACTACTAGAAAATAAAACATTAACACGTGACATTATCATGAGAGAAAAGGGACCTTATTTGCGTTTCCAAAATCTACATAAAAATATCTATCGAAATGTGTAGATATATATCATGTATGTGGGTGCTAAGTATTTTGAAAAAAGTTTTAAATACGATGTCAATAAAATGTAAAGTTTAAGACTCGGAAAAAGTATGTTCCCGTTGGATATTATATATAGGAACAATTAATAAAACGTTTTTATTAAAAGTTATCAAACAAGATATTTTACAAATTTTCATTATCCTTGATAACAATAATCAACAAATTGTTATAAAACTTTTAAAAATCAACATATTGTGATAACAGTAATACAACTGAGATCGAATTTAGCCAGTAATGTATATTACTTTCCTAAATTACCTACTTTTAAAGTTTAGTAATGTTTTGACAATTTACTGTGCTAATAGTAATAAAGATATTTTTACATGAATACAGATAGTCTGTACTTATAATTTATTCACAAGAAACAAGAAACTGATCAGATGAGAACAACTCCTTCATAATGTGTGACTATTGCACAGACTATCTGTATTCATGTGAAAGTAATAACCAAGTGATTTTGAATGCTCAAAATCAATTTTACAAAAAGTTTTAAAATAATAACAATAAACTTTTCATTACCGAAACATTGAAAAGACTTATTTTCGTCAAAATTTCGTTGTTTTAAGAATGTGTTTAGTCAAAAACACGCTTTAGTGTCTGATTTTAAAAATAGAGCAATGTATAAACGCCAACACTTTTTTGTGATTTCACTAAAGTCTGAATATCTCGAGAACTAGAACCGACAACAAGGTCCTTTTTCCGGGATAACCTCATCGATACATCTATAACAAAATCGTAAAAAAGTCGTTTCTGAGCATGATGTATTTTTGAAAAAAAAAAAAAGAAACGTTGCGTTTTAAAGTGAGAATGATACAGAACCCAAGATAACAATTTTTGTCTGTCAGCCTGTCTCTTTGTCTGAACGCGCGTCACGTGAAACCACAAGACGGATTTTAATGAATCTTGGCATAGTTCTATTATAACTTATGTGGCGGGTCAACAATTGGGGTACATTTTATCCAGGAATGAAGGTAACCAAATATACTCTAAAGTCTACTAATAAAATATTTTCTAACTTGAGCTCTATAACACAGTCATTTCTCAAGATATTTCGTGGACTCAATAAATAAATAAACACATTTAAAATTTTACGATTCAAATAACCGGAACCGGACCATACTACGCAAAATAATTAGCAACAATATTTTCAAATTTAACATTTGTACTTGTCAATATAGTCTCCGGGATTTAAAAAAAAAACTGTAGGTTATTTAATTAAATAATTATTTACAAGAGTCAAATGCCTCATTGTATTTTTGAGCTCGATTATCAAAAACAATAACATGATTACGTTTAATATAAAGCGGTGATAGTCTAGGGGTAGGTATCTATAATCAATTCACATTCGTGTGGACGTGAATTCAAATCCTCGGCCCGTACTTACCATTGAGTTTCTACTGAAGTAAGGATTTTTACAAAAAAATGTTACTGAACCCACATATTCGGAAAATAAAAAATATCTGGAATATTTGTATTCACCAATCCTCACTGGGCCTGCGTGATGGATTATGGCCCGAAACCCCTCAATGAAATTACAAAGGGTGACAAAGACCTGTGTGAGACGTTATATTTTGTATTAAACTTCTGTCTTGTATCAGCAAGACAGAAGTTTAATACAAAATGTCCGCTGAAGCTAATACATTACACCCTTCCTATCTAACTACAGAATAGTTATCGTTGGAAGCTACAGTTTGTTTATCTATAACTCATTAAGTGTGTTCCCAGAACACTTGTAATTAGAAATCAAAGGATCCCGGGATGTTTTACCATTTAGAATGTTTTGACGTGCATTGTTGAGAATTCCTTGTATTAACACTATCTGAGAATTCGAAGCAGCTTATTTTCTTTTGACGCATTTACACCTTTCTAGGTCCAAATGTCCTTTCTCCTTACCTAATCTTTTTGTAAATAAGCTCGCACTATTTACTACTTATTAATAATTACTTTTTGTAATAAGTAGTAGAAAGCATTCTTTGTAAAATAAAGTGTCATGTTCGCACAGGTCTACGCTAATAAATTACTATGAAAGATTCGGGCTATAATCCACCATGCACCATATATGTATCCATCAATACGCACTACGCCCGTAGTGCGTATTGATGGATACACATACTACAAATATATTTTTTAAATTTTGAAACATACCAGTTAGCGATGGGTGAATCAATAGTACGTAAACGAATTAATCGACGATAGTTCAAATGTTCATCTATTAATCGACACAATAAAAAAAGAATCGAATGAATAATCGAGGCGTTATAGATTAATAGGCGCGCCTCGATTATTCATTCGAATCGCGCATGGCTCCTTTGTCATTGGAAGTCACTGCTCAGCCCGATTTGGAATTGTGACGATAAATAAAGCGCCTTTGAAGCTGCTGGTGGGCACTTTTAATATACCATCAGCCTAAATCTCTCCACTACTGGATATAGGCTTCTCCCAAGGCTCGCCACCATACATGATCCTTGGCTGTTCTCATCCAACCACCACCGGGGAAGCTCTTCAAGTGGTCGGTCCACCCGGCCGGAGGCGTCCCACACTGCGCTTTTAATATACCTACAATTCATAATATTGCTCGATAACAATTAATCGATATTAATCCGTCAGCCTCAACGCACCTTGATTGATCGACCCGTCTCATAGATTTGAATAATGCATTCGAATAACTTTAATAATTGTATTATTATTTCTTTCGCAATTGCGCATTACTAATGTTAATGATGCGAGCTAGTGATAAATTTTAAAAATCCCTACTTATGTAGAAACTCAGTGGTACGCCCCCGATTTGAACTCATTATACAACATCATACGAATGTGAGTTGAATAAAATAAAAAAAGAAATACATACAAATAGGTTAAATATTTTTATAGTACCTACCTACTAGACGAATGTGCGTTGTGGTCCCCTTTTGAAACAAAACTCAAATTTTAATAACAAAAAACCGGCGCCTATCGGCCGTTAAGTCAAGTCAAGTGTTTCATTTCGCAAATTGTAAAGGCGTGTACACATAGACCGTGGATCGAATCGCAGGTATAAAAGCATATCGCGGCGAGCTCGACAAAGCGCGGCAGCGGCAACCGTGGCGGACCTAATAAACAATTACGCATATAAAACTGTAAAAATGCTGTTCTCCGATTTATCGACCGAATCGACCGATGTCGACATTGTGCACGCCGTTTAAAAAATAACTAAAACGTTTGAGGTCAGGACTGTCAAAGATCGGTCCCGTGAAGGAATATATGCGTAAAATAATAAATGCGTAAAATAGATGCTTATTTGATTATCTATTTATTGATAGCTGTTACTGATCTACCAGTTATATCTTTTAATATCTATGAAATAAATATGTTATTGAGATAGGTAAGTACGTGCCTATATACCTCAGGGGATTGCGATTTACTACGTCTTAATTTAATTATTTACTGCACTCTAGAATCGTTACCCACTCTACCGCCTGACTCTCAAAATGCTATAATGGAATAAATAAAAAATACAATACAAAATAAAACCCAAAGAACTCAAAACAGCGAAACGGTACACGCCTGTTAGCTAGCTAACAGTTATACATAGAAACTCAAAATAATCACGCGTCATGATCACCCTACGAAATATTCAGCCGCTTCAGCCCCGCAAGCAAAAAATATTATGTTGTAAATCTAAACAGGACGGGGACAGGATATGATAACCCGCGGGTCGGCTGCGCCTGCGCCGCCCCCGGGCACACGCACGCAAATGACGTCAACAGTCATATTGCATGCTAGTGAGTGAAAAGTTTGTCCTCATGAGCCCCCTCATTTAGTTTAAAAAACCGTGAGTAAATGTCTTAATACAGATTGCAAAAACTCGCGCTGCAATCAATTTAATTGCTGCGATTAATGTAATGTATTGTGCAATGAAGTTTAAATAAATATATAAATGAATGAAATTTCATGAGCCATGCTAAATCCATTTTTGAATTTCCAAAAATCATGACAACGAGGTATCAACCCTGAATATCTTGCATAAGTTTCGTACAAATACAGACTTAAGAATAGACTAAAGATTTCAGGGCGCAAAAATACTTTCATTCAATTACAGAGCATCGTGAGGATCTGAAGTGAGGCGCAGCACTTCAAATTACAAACACGCATACATTCAAATTAAAGCGTTCGTTCTCTATTAAAAATTTGCCTATCCCTTTCCTTCTAACGAGAAACAAATCAACAACGCACACATTAAAACTTTTAATTGCAACGCACACACTGTTAATGTCATATGATTACACCCTCTCTTTCTTCCCCGCTAAGATGTAGGGGATAATAAATTTTCTTTCGTACAACGATAACTGTAAATCGGGATTTCAAGGGGATTTAATCGCCGTCTCAAGGATTCGGGACATTTTTTGTGTCGGATTTATTTATTTTTTGCTCGGGGTGGCAATCTGGAAATTTTAGAATAATCTCCAGTGAAGAGGACTGCCACATGTGCAGCGGTGATAAACATTTTATAGGAATGTCTCGGGCAAAAACTGTTAACCAAATGTCGGTTTTTGATTTAGGGGTTTCGTGTAAAGGAAGTTGTGGTTTATATTAACTTTTGAACGAATGGTTTGACTGGAATCATTACGCACATAAATTACGCAAATAAATTCATTCATTCATTACAATCGTTACTTAAAAGTATATACAATATATGGAGTACAATCCACATTCAGGCAGATAGACCAGACCTCTGAATTTCCTAGTATTTTATTTACAAGTGAAACTTTGCTAACTCTTATTGTCATTTCAGAATTTAAGGATAAATTACCTATGGTTTTATTTTATCAGTACTGGAATAACTTAATAAGTACCTACATAGCACAAAGTATTACAATTTAATAACTTAAATACAATAAGGTCAATAAATATGCAGATGTTGCCCCAAAATTAGGTTGCTTAGCTTTTTCTAAAAAGATATCAGTATTTTGAAATTGCGAAAATTGCCAGTTACCGATAGGTATATCGTTTTAGAGGAAACGACAATGGCTCGACTGTGACTAGCCTAAAGAAAAAGTCTCAGCCCTTTTCTTTTTATGCCTATGTAGACTAAAATACTAAAAAGAATGATTACTATTCAGGATACATAAATTGACATGTAACTATACGATTGAAATAGTACAAACTAAGTATCTAGATATAATATGAATGTATTTATATAGGAAACCGTTCATGGTTCGACAAAATCAGCAGTCGTATTGGAGATTCATGGGTCTTGTCAGCTATTACTTGGAATTTCAACTGATTTGAACATGCCTTCTGGGTATAAGAACGTTATTACAATCTATGTGTGTAAAGTGGCATATTCTTCTAGCCATTATACATACGAATTGATCCATCCATACCCTAACCCTCTCCAACAATTTTTACTTTCCCGGAAATTCCCTTGAAATCTCATAATCTCGTCGCGGATTTTTAAGAAATTCCGACAAAGAATCCAAAGAGCCACGTCCTTGATACTACATTGTGTATGCTATTTATATCGCGCAGATGCTCCCCGTGTCCCGTGCGGGGGCTATTTCAGTCTATCACTCCCTCCCCTTTACCTCTCTACCCTTATGCACCCTCCTGTAATCCTTGCTCTTGCGCGTGGCATCTTAGTAATACGAGACTAGCCAAGGGTTCTTTTTTAAAACGCGTGCCGCTATAGTTGTGCAATTTGTGTAAGTAAACATGTGATACTGTTCGAATACATTCTCATACATAGATGGCAGAAAGACAATCGACGTACTTGATATAAGCAACCAAAGTTACCGATACCTGATATTAAACCAATCGTAACCACAAATGGAGATTTATCAGCAGATTTTGAAACACATTTCTGATTGAATTGCAGACAATCTAAACAACAAAGGGCCTTTGAGACATAATAATGTTTTTCCAAGTCTAAATGCTTCTCTAACGATTTTAATGAAATGTCTGAATTACATTTCATTAAAACTACATTTGAATCGGTAATTTCGAAAACTACATAAGTCATGGTTTTTCCGAAATAATTCTTTTTGTCGCAATCGTGTCCTTAAATGTAGTCCCACGGTCCCATGGCCAAAAACTACGTATATCTCGTTATCCTCCCCCAATTGACGTAGATACGAGTTTCGATACTGAGTGAGATATGCCATAATCCATTCCCATCTCACCGTAGTCAGCCCCCCCCCATTTTCTCAACCCTTTCTCCAAATCCATTTCTAAATCTTCAAAAGTTGGCGGCGCATCTGGGGGCGTATTAAAGTTTGTCACTGTGGACTAATATTGGCATATATCGCAGGTGTCCATAGGCGACAGTATCCGCTTACCACCAGGTGGGTTGTCTGTTTGACAATCGACAATCTAAAACAAGATCAGGATAGTAGGTATTTTAGAAGAACACGATGGAAAATATGTTCCTTAATACACAAAAACCAGATAGATATGTTACATATCTGTCCAGTGGACTTCCTTCTAGTTCTGCAGTTGGCCAGTTGAATATTCAACCGGTCAACCAACTGGCTACCAAGATATATATCTTGGTAGAACGACATAACTATGTTCTTCTAAAATACCTACTACCTTGAACTTGTTTTAGTTAGAGAATTAACATATATGTTAATCCTCTAACTGCTTTTTTTTCATGTCTGATAAAAATACGACACACTGTTTCTTGCAAAAACAATGTTTTTTGATATTTTTCTAATTTAATCAACTTAAAAAGACAAATATAATAATATACAAAAGATAATTGACAAACTTAAAGATACAACAAAGGCAACCAGTCAACAAAGATCTCAAAAACTCTGAAATATGTGTGTAATTCAGTTTTTATTGATTCCCGTAAAATTTTAATTCCAAGACTTACGAAATTTTTGAAATGGTCATTTATACATTTATTTGTAAGTTTAAATTTCATTAAAATTACTCATTAAATTAAATTGTACTGCGACTTAATTAATAAAATCATTTGAATAAACAGCCCGCGAGTTGAGTTTCTTTCTTTACGGAAAAAGGGTGGCAGACAAGCATACAGTCCATTTGATGGTAAGTGGATACTGTCGTCCATTGACATTCGCAATACATACCAACATCAATCCAGAATGACAAATTCTGGATTCGCTGCCTATCTTTGAAGATATAGGTTTATTTACTTAATCAATCCAAGAAATGTAACATTTTAGTTGAGCTGTCAGACAAACTTCGCGTCATAATTCAGCAAATTCGATATTCAATTACCAAATTCAATATGGCGTGTATAAATAGAGTTGCATAGAGTGCATCGTTGCACCGTGCGGAGTGACGTGCCACCCGAGACGATAATGTGCGCTGAGCCGATACATATGGCGAGATATCGGATTAGAGTGGCCATTTTCCAAATTTGATTTTCATTTGTCATTGGAAAATGAATTCAATTCCATAAGTACATACATGCAAGTTGCTGAGTAATAAAATGTTAATAAATTCGCTGCATGTGACATGTGTGGTATGCATTGATAGCACTCCTGCTTGCTGGTGTGGTGTAAGTGAAACGCTCAAGCGTTTCTGTGTTTAGATACTAACTTAAGAAAGTTAGAACTGTTTGTTTAGAACTTAAGTTAAACTCCCAAACTTAAAAAAGAGTTTTTGTACACTAAAGAAATCAGAAATCATTGTCTGCAAAGTTTACAATAGCAGTTAAACAACTTTGAACGGTTTAAATCGCGTTGTTTAATTGCTATGTATAGTAATCGCGAAAACCTAAGAAAATATTAAAGTTTAGAATAGTAAGAATTCCACAAAAAAAAAGCTTTTTTTTACGGATGAAGACGGCAGACGACCATACAGTCCACCTGAAGGTAAGTGGATACTGTCGCCCATAGACATCGGCGATACATGCCAACATTTGTCCATAATGACAAACGTTGGCACGCCTCTGGATTTGGAGACATAGGAATGGATTAGGAGAAAGGGAGACAGCTATTACATTTTAATGCTCATGTCGTGTTGTAATGTGTCAATAAAGACTTTTTATTAAAAAAAACTATTCATAAGTTTATTTTTAACACGTGGGTAATATTTTGTAATAACATGTGCGTTTTGTTATAAAAACATTCCATGCCTGAAAATTGATTCAAAAATTAAATTGTCCAAAGATATAAGACTGAAATAAACACATCTTATTCGTCTCAATAACTACGGTTCTCTCACACGGAAACTTGGATAAAACAACCAAAACTTTCGAATAATTTTGCCTCTCAAAAGATATCTACATGCCTAAAATCCAGATGTGAATATTGAAGATCTCCTGAATCATGCGCACGAGACTTATAACTTCGGCCATCATATAAAGGCCCCCGTGCACTGTTTACCAAAAATAGCCAGTCAGCTGGGGTGCGTCAGGCAGGACGCGATATCACGCAGAGACCGCGAAGATGTTGCGCGTGCGCATTACATTGCTCAACTATGTATATTTTTATAAGGAAATAGCGAAATCAATTAGGCTTGTAAACTTTTTTTTAATAACATACGTCGCTACGAGTTACGCGATGTTACGGTGCAACTCTAAAAGATTACAAATCAACAACTAAATCAACTGTTTGTGAACAAAACTATATAATACATGAACAATCATATCGGTTTAACAAGACCTTATTTAAGGTTAATTGCGTCGACAAATCGCCTATTTAACGATAATGGTCGCATCTAAATCGAAAAGATAATGAGTCTGGACATGATTACGATCGGAAGTCTCGAATGGTTTTTAATGTTCAACTAATTTGTTTGTTTTTACCATTGTTCTCGTCCTGTAACGAGCAATACCGATAGCAGAGGAACCAGCAAGAATAGCAAGTTTTATTCGTCTGCAAACGTTTGCGTGGAATTTTTTTTCTAGAAAGTTTAGTTTTCTAGTTTAGTTCTAGTTTTCTAGACAGTATAAACAGTAGTAAGTATAGTAGACAGTATACACAGTAGTGAACGCAATAATAACATTTGCAAACTATTGGAACATTCATTGAAGCCACCCACCTCAGAACTTTATAAAGTTTCTAAATTTCTCTCGACACAAACGCGTTCCATTACGTTTCGCTACGTTTCGTGTAGCATACGCTGGGATCACGTTTTTTATTTTATTTTCATATTCATTTATTCGTAAAATGCGACTCACATACAAAGATGCACGAATAGGATGTACTCGTATGCTACAATAAGCTGTGGGAGTAGCGGGTGTAAATATTCACAAATTTATTAAGTGTTATTCATACTAATATCATTAAGGGATACTGTTTTTTTTTTTTAATCACGACGTAAACTGAATAATAATGGACCGCTTTTGAAATATTTTCACATTAAAGGAGCTAAAACAAACAAAGACTGTGTTCGGGTTGCCTAAGAAATCGTAAACAGCAATCCGGAACAGATATTTTTAAATATTTTGTACCGGTTCAGACTCTGCTTTGACATTGATACTGAATTGTCAAAGTACTCGTAGTAGAGTAATTTATAAAACAAAACAAACAAATCAGTTAGTGTATGGCAGCAAATATGCATACTTGCTTGTTTCGTTAATTTTAGTTTATTACAATATATGTGTACTTACATACAAGGAGTTGGATGGATGCAGGCGGGTATTTTGTTCTTTAAATAATTAACTTATTTTTAACTTTTTAGTCATTGCAAAGAATCATATTTTTGCTAATTGATGTACAACTTCTTAGCAAGATCTACTACATTTTTTACAAATATTTGACCCTAACGTCAAAACTGTGCCATCAGCCTGTTTTTCCGTTGCTAGATATACGAGTAGGCCTCACACAATGCTCTCCACCGCACACCACCCTGTAATCTTCTTGTCCAGTTACCGTAACCAGAGTTCACTGCTGTTCCTCCTCGTGCACATTGTCTTGAGCATAAGAGATGTATAGCCTTAAAACGTCCCGCTGGCCAAGCGGGTTAGCAAGTTATCAGTTAAATTTTGTACGGCGGCCTTCTTAAAATCTTATATTTCGATTTAATTCGCACTCTCGTCAGATTGCTGGGGGTCTTCCTATATCATTTGTTGGAGTTAACCCGTCCAAGACAAACCGTTGAAGCGAGCTTTTGAATTTTTGTACGCGATCAGATGATATTCGAAATGTTGGATTTTTATAGTATTTATCGGAGAGTCTCTCCGTACGACCTTATATATAAATTGCAGTACCGTCTGAGTCAAATAGTCTTTTTTTCAGTGCAAATTTTATGTCAATCAAAGTACCCACAAAATGGATATAAGTTATGTTCAATTTCGAGGGAGAAAATGATGGAATTATTAGTATTATATATATTTTCGGAATGGCCTTTTCAAGATATTTAATTTTATACAATTAAATTTTATTAAATGTCAAGATATTTAATGAGTTTCGTAAACTTTAATATTTTTCAAGGTTACAATATGATGCCCAAAATACGGTATTTTAATTTTTTTTAAAATCGAATACGCCAATATCACTCTCGACAACAAAGCTAATCTAATCTAATGTCACCTCGTTCATTAAAATCGGTCACTCCGTTTAAGCCTTACGAGGGAATAAAGAAGCGGACATAGATATATAACGGTGAAAAACGTGTCCCTCCTCGCATTCCACAGTAGGGTAAAAACTAGTACTGTACCAAAAATCAACTTTTAGAAAACTGTTTCGCAAACCCGTATTTCATTACATGATTGCGCTGCTGCTGACACAGCGTGTCAAATGTTAATAAAATAAGTGTACTATTAAATTATTATACAATTTTTCCGTACGCACCACGCCTGTCTTTCTGTCTAGACCTATATTTAACATTCCCAGGTCTGCTGGAAGAAATCTCCGCAGGAGATAAGCTTACCCTTTGTACATTATCTTTTTATTTGTTTCATGTTATATGTGTACAAAAAAATTGTTAAATAAATTAGACTTTTAGAAAATTATTTAGTTTTCATAAATTTTAACATACTTTAAAGCGCGCCGCTCCCAGGTGTTCTCGCACCTGGCTGACTGACCGCAGTCTGAGAATGTAGACTATAAGTACTAATTCTTATAAAAAAAACAGCCTTTAGAAACCATGCACCCACTTTGGATGGGAGCTCCCCAACCACAATACGACCTACAACAGAAGATCGCGCTCTGCGATAACATAACAAAATATCTCTCATATAAACCTAAAATTAAAATTATTAATATTTTACTGCATTTAATTTATTCGCTTATCAGTTGTAACAACTTTCAAATTGTATCTTTGTTAGTTCTCTGTGCAATGATAGGTATGATAGATAATGATAGGTAGGTATCTTAAAAATGTTAAAACTAATTGTAAGTAACAAATGAAACATGTGTACAAAAGAATAGATTTTACAACTCTAAATTGTAATTTTAAATTGCTTTTAATTTCAATAATTATTAATGTTTATATAATAATTATGTCGATAATAGCAACATTAGCAACATTAGCAATAGACACAAAGGCACAGCCACTGTTTGCGATTTAGTTACAAGACTTACAAAAGAAAAACATTTTTATCAAGAACAAGTAATACCTTTAACTTAGCAAAAAGAAAAAAAAATCGCTCTATGAATCTCTCAATAAAAGAACGTCTGCCCATCTTTTCTTCGCGCTATTGTTCGCGAGCATCTTTAACAGAAGGTTATTGGGTTCATTTTCTCAAAATTGTGCCCAGCAATTTCGAAAATAACGAGCAAGAGCTCTCAATCCTCCTCGGAGTCCTCCAGAGTAATTTAATGAGAGTTATCTAAATAGCATTATAGGAACGCATAATGAAATCATTTAGATAAAATACCTACTAGAGGACTTTAGACCTACTTTAGAGGAAATCGGGTCCGTAGCGAGCAAAATTGCGGAAACTGCTAGTACTAGATAGCTAGTACATACTTCATAACTGCTAGTTCTGAATTCAGCTATAGACACCGTAGTATCTGCGCAAAAACTCAGGTCCAGGTAAATAGACGATACCTACTTAATCTTAGAATTAGCCGGAATCGTATTTTACAGCGCCCTGTGCAGTTAGTTTCCAAATTCTCGATCTGAGTTTAAACTAAGAATGATCTAAGAAACATCATACCTTATTTTACTAACACTGATGTCAGCCTTTAACATTTATTAGGGAAGGCACAATCCTCCCTTAGTAATTTTCTAGGGGATTTTCGGGCCATAATCTATCACGCTAACCCAGTGCGGATTGGTCGACGACACATTTGCTTCAGTTTTTTTTAACTCCTAAAATGTTTTCCGATTTTACTAATAATTATCAAAATTTTATGATAAAACAATTTTTCCATATTTTTACGAAATCGTGAAGTTTTTCTTTAACAAACTTCTAAAATGTTATAACTATTGCGGCACTGTTACAGACGCAGATACATATGTATGTATATATGTATTACAATATTCATAAATATAGATATATTTTTTTATTTATTCAATTATTTTAATACAGTTTTATAGTATCAACAATTATTATGTTTACACAAAACAGAAAACGAAATAAATAGAAAAGAAAACCAAAGAAGTCTCCGCTAATTAAACATATTTTACAATTTAACTACGCAAAATTATAAATACAGATTGAGAATTCCCAGATAGGCCAGTTCCACACCTTACATATTTACAATAATTTTGAACATTGCATTTAAATGTATCAATATAAAAGACCTTCTTATTCCTTGCACTCAATCTCTGACACAGTAAATGGATTTTACTTAATTACTTAATATTTACCTAATATTTTAAATAAGAGTACTTGGTCACTTCCAGCGCGATGGCTTTGAAATGAATCAACACTTTTCAATACATTAGTTCTAGATCCCAATCCCTAGATTACTAATGTCCTAAAAAATATATATTTTTTATATAATTATTGTTTGAATTCTTTCAATGGTATAGATAAAGTGCTTTATTACCTATGTTTATATTTTAACATTCAATTACACTAGTTTTTTTTAACTTCTATATGTGTTACATTTATTAACACTGCTACCTACCGTTTCGTGTTCTGCATAGCTCAAAGGTTGACTGAAAGAAGGCAAGGCTGCAAGGCATTACGTCGGAGTTTTGTAATAATTTACAAAAAATTGTAAAATAAATAAAGATTGACAACGAGCACGCCTAAAACATTACAAAACAATCCCATTTAAGTGTGGCAACACTGCAGAAAAAGTTTAAGGGCACTGCTTTCCAAATACAAGTGTAAGTATAAAACATTCCAACCCACGATAAACTAATCGAAAACATCCAACTGATAACACGTCTAGACGGTATAAATATCCAAAACACTCAAATGCCAGTTCGATGGCTCACTTGGCTAATCGCTTAGTTGCCAGTAAAAAAAACACATTCGTTTTTTTCGAACGCACCCATAACCTACTGCCACTTTAAAAGGTTGAAGCGAATCTAATAGGACACATGCATTTAAAACAAGCGTGTTTAAGATTACAGCGTTTGGGTGTGGTAATAATGTTGTGTTTTTTAAGGCAACGGCAGCAACACGTAACACCAGAAATTACCTACACTACCAGTTAGCCGTGAATAACGAGTATACTCGTCATGAGGAAAAATAGTTATCATTTGCTATTTAAATTTCAATTATGGTGAAATATACAATGTTTGTTAATTAACCAATGTTTAATATATTAAGGGATAAAGGTGAAATACAACAAATGAATAAAAAACATAAATAATTATCTGCGTGACGAATATACTCGTCATCACTTCATTTTTGCAAAAAATTTAGGTAAGTACATATTTTTTAAAGAGGCACCGCAGCTAGGTAATTGATTAAATAGTATTAGTTACTCCTCGATCTAAGCCAGGTTGAATCGTGAATATGCAAATTACTTCTTCAAAAATGATACAAAAGCGTGATTTTGAAAGTGCATGTAAATGGAATAACAAATGATATAAAACTGGACGTGTCTCCGATAAACTACAGCGCCCCCCAGCGGCGCACACGCATGACAAATGCAGGATAGGCGTGCGCGCAAATCGTGGTCTACGTGATTGTATGGAATCTTGTCGATGAAATTGCTATTTAAATTAACACTGAAGATTAGTTTAAGAGATTCGACAAAGCATTAATATATCACCAACATGGCATGTATAAACAGGCTATATTTGCCGCCCAATGGGGAGATGATTCAGGAAATTTAGCATAGATTGACTAGCCAGATCTTTGACTAGCTGGACTAACAACTTGAAGACGTTCGCCGGTAGTGGCCGGATGAGAAGAGCGGATGGATAGTCTGTGGTGGCGAGCCGCTCCTAAGAGAGGTTTCTATCCAGCAGTAAAGAAGCGTATTCTTTTTCCTTTAATCCGTATCCGTAGAACCTCTTATCCATTTAAACTCCTATTGCACATAGGAAACGAAAAAATCTCTCTGGATAGGATATCTGTCAGTTATTTGATAATTCATATGTTACCTCTTATTATTGGCATTGGATTATATACTAGTAGGAGAATGGTATAATCGAATGACATAGTAGGTAATAGGAAAATAAACTCTATATTTGTAAAATCTTATTTTATTTAGTCTTATTTTGTTGGTGCCTTGGTAACTATGATTGTACATAGGTAGTTATATAAGTAGTAAGACGTCGCAAATACAGTTTACAGTACGTTATAATTTAATTTCATTATCTTGTTTACTAATGCTGGGCAGATAATTATAAGTTCTTATAAACCAGATCCGCGATAATGTTTCTAGTACTATTAGCCCCACTATTTGTCATACAACAAGGTAATTGGCAGTAATAAAAGACAACATCACCTAATTCATCGCTGATTTAAAATAGGCAAATGACGGAGTTTTCAACATGGATGGCGGGAGAAAGCAACAATATTTTAGGCTTATTTAAGCATATAGACAACCTTTTTGGTATTAACATAAGGATCCCTCCTATACAGAAAGTATTCTTGCAATAGCCAGACTGTAATTTAACGATAACACCCTTCGAAGGGTAAGTTGATTGTACAATTAACGATAGAAGGAATAATATGCCTACAGAGGGTAAAAAGTATTAATTTGACATTTGTTTAGGGTTACTTGTGGGAAAATTATAAATAACTTCGTGGAAATTACTTATCGATTTCTTCATAGTTTTACTTCAAATGCTAGTTCTGTTAAAGCATAATAAATGTTATTATAAACTATAAATTCGAATGTTTAATCGTTAGTCCAACATTCGAATTTACAATACAATACAATAAATGTAATACAATACTCTATTGTATTACAATAGTATATCGTCTTACTGTACCCTTCAGTAAAACGATATACTAGTATATTAATATCGCATGTACAGACGGCAAGATAGATAAGTTTACAGAATTGAACTTGCTCATTACAACAACACACGTACACATAGGTAAAAACATGAAATGTGTACCAAGGTTTTACTAACGGCTTTCATAGTTTTCGTAGCTCGGTTGGTTGAACGTCTAATCTGTGAATAAAGTTGCATGCAAACTTATCTATTTGGCTGTTTGTACAATTAAATTTCACTTTATTTAATTGTAAAATTGAAATCTACTTACAAGAAGCCTTGCTCTACCTTGCTCTTTATTCTAACTTACGTAAATTTAACCAACATTTACGTAATACAAATAATAAGTCGTTCGTAAAGCAATATGTAAATAGAGCAAGTCGCCTCACAAAGGGAGCGCGACGAGTGGAGAGTCGATATCAAACCACCCGCCATTTACCGTATAGAAATCGTACGATTATCGCACGACACTTACCTACATTCGCAGTAGTATGCTTGGAAGAATGCAGATTTAGCATGGCACATGCAGCACAGAAACTTATACTCTTCCATCTCATATAAACAAATAAGCAGAGAATACCGTTTAACTAATCTACGCTAAACTAGTGCGAGCGAAGTCACGGATTAGTGTGGTGCTCCTCACATTTTCCAGTCGATTAAAAAGAATTATTATATAGATTTTACACAGTCACTTTCGTTTATCAAGTTTCAAAAACACTGATCCACTGGTGGAATTCACTGCTGATCCACTGCATTCGACAAGCTTCAATAAAACAAAAAAAACTAAGTTATATTATCCGTTGTCCTTGTTATTTGTTATTAACTAGTTAGCAACAAAGAAAGTTTCCACGACCGAACTAACCGAAATTAATATCCAAAATTTTTAAAGGACGACATCAAATCTACGACGTGACTTCAAAACTTTTACACTAATAATTTGTCGTCCATACTTCCTTGAAAGTCGTGTATTTTACTTGAGAACTAAATTAAAAATTAAGTAAGAGGCAGCAAATATATCATGTGTATATAAGTTTTTCAAAAATATAATATACATACATATTCAACTATCTTAGACTAAAATTAGGAATATTTTCAAAATATGGTTGTGTTCGTAAGAAATTTCTCGTACATTATAAGTCTACAAAATTACATTCATTACAGAAAAATCGTTTTTTCAGGTTTATAATGTGAGTCATGTGAGTGAGTGTGAGTCATTAGAGCATGAAGAAGGGCAGTGATAGGTAAAATTCAACAAAGTATTGAATTATTTCAAATAAGCTTTCAATAGAAGTATATACTCGTACTTCTACAGAGAGCACAACGCAACATTAAATTCGTATTTGACGTTGTTGAACAATACCGCCAAAACGACATTCCTATTTCTTTATGCAACGAAACACACACAGTTGTGCGAAGGCTGTTTGATCAACATAACGTTTGACCTATACATCTGTGACTTCCGTTGTACAATTTTCCCATTTACGATACAACAATTAAACCTCCATGACCGAACAACGAACGAGACCACATCTACATTAATTAGCATTCACACCACCACAACAAAAGTGCTTTAAAATATTTCGTATGAATGTAATTCATTTAAACCCCTCAGTGTTGTCAGCCGCGAAAATAGCAGAATGTAGAATTAAAGCGTGCCCTGCTCTTTAATAAAAGGAAGCCAACAAAGGCGCTCGTGACCAACGCCTTATGGCACGTAGGCATTGTGAAAGCCTATTAATATTTGTAACAACTCTTTTAAAGGTTCAAATCAAGGATAACGTTGAAATGGCAGACAAGTCGTAAACTTTATTAAGAAAGAACCACTGCATTTGACAGATAGTTTGGTGGATTTGTCGAATTCATATAACCACTCAGATATGACAAGAAGAGATAATAAGATCACTTTCATTAAGTATCACTTTTTCATCAGCAACATTTTTTATCCAGAGCAATTGGTAGAAGAGAATTTCTTAAATACGTCACTTGGAGCAAGAGAAGTAACTCCGAAATTAGAAAAAGCTCTCACAGAAATTCTACTTTTAGATTCCAATTTCCAATTAAACTGTGAAGAGATTTTGAATGCAGTCACATTTAAAAAAAATAAAATAAGAAATAGCTTCATTATCAACAAGACTAGGAACTTTGACAGTAAAAAAAAGTTGTTCTACAAGAAAGCGGTGTGTTAATTTCAAGAAACAGAAATTAAAAATTAAATTATTTTTTATAAAGATAAACACTACAAGTATGTATGATAATGTCTTTCCAAATATGGAATATTTTTTTCTGAAACACAACAAATGATATTCAACGGGACCAATGCTTTTCACTGAAATCAGCCGGTGCCGCGAGCTGGATTTGACGCATGAACGTCGTCACTCCGCGCTGAAATAATTAGTAAAATATAGTCACTACCAAATTGCGGGGAACCGAGGTATTAAAAATCCTCGTGGCCCCACATGGGACCCTACGTCCCATTGTGAGGACACGAGTGTGAAACGAAATAATCAATGAGCATTCTCCAATGACTTATAGATTCAATTTAACTTGCGCGAAACGATTACTCATTTCAGTACTGCAGTTTTTACTTACTTAAGTTTTTACTTTAGTACGCGAAACTATTACTCATGTATACGAAAACTACGAAAAGCGATGATGTCAAGAAACTGAGAAAATTAATAACAGTATTAATATATTACGGTGAAAGACGTATGTATAATAGAACTACATTCGCGAAGTTTATAAATTTAATACACCAAAGAGATGCTGATCAATTGGTGTCCTTTGAAGCGCCTCGTTAACGCGCACGCAAGCTGGGATAAAAGCAGTTAACTTGTTAATTTGAGTTGAAACGATGCCATATGTAACGTGACTAAAGACCGCGGTACATTAAAAGACTACGTGTTGAGTTCAAATCACAAGTAAAACTTCAGGAAGAAAAAGGACGAACTTTCTCTTACTTATGCCGCTGCCCCACTTTCTATAAAAAGAAGGCTTCACACAAACAGACTTCCCAGCTGGTGGTAAGAGGACGTTATACCTACCTACATCTACATCTGCTCGTGTGGTGTCGGCCGGCTTTCGAACAGCACAACCCTTCTCGCGGGTATCGTAAAAGGCGACTAAGGGATAAGAAAGCCGCTACCACTAACCAGAACTACCATACCATAACATCAGCCTGTGTCTCTACACTGCTGGATCCTTTCCTCTCCTCCTCCTCTCCTAAGGAACTCCTAAGGAACGCCACCACACACGGTCTTCCGCTCTTCTCATCCAGCCACTACAGGCGACTTTCTTCAAATCGTCAGTTCACCAGGGTGTCCCACGCCACGTTTCCCGGTACGTGGTCTACCATTCGAGGACTCGTCTCGCCCATCGGTTATCGATCCTGCAACATATATGGCCGGCCCACATCCACTTCAGCTCGCTGATCCTTTGAACTATGTCGGCAACCTTAAGAAACTACACCACCTCTTAAAGAGTGGACTCGCCACCCTGCATAGTCAGTGTTGCATTTAATGGCCCGGCATCCCGCATGCACAAGACGAGTGCATAAGGGGGCACATGTCCAGCAGTGGAAGTTAAAAGGGCTGGTTACATATACAAAGTAAGTACCTACTTCTAAAATACCTATTCCTTAAAGTTATTTATGTCACTGTTTCAAAATTGTTCACTGTAATAGCGGATTAGGTATTATTGTTGAGTCTATCTAGAAAAATACAGATGTCATTGCTCTACATAAACGAATAATAACAACTAATTTTAATAATTGTAGTCTTAAAGCCGCAAAGTCTCAGCGTGAATGGCGTCTTTATTCCTTAGCTACCTGCACACGTGTGATGCGTAGACGCTGTTAATATTTCAGTAAGAAGATGATATGAACGTGATCATTGTATACATACAATTTTGTTTCATCCCTTTCATTTCTTTATTATAGAATTTAAAAGCTAGGTGGCCTGGTAAAATGAAATATCACAAGACGTCTAACTATAGCTTATTGGCAATTTATAAATACAAAATGGTCAATTTCACATTCGTATCGACACAAGTGAATGTAAAACCTCTTACAAATGTATGGGAATACATACACTCACATTTTCCTAAGCATTTTTGAAGCGATGCCTAATGGGATCGCGCAATGCCCGCAAAATGTTAGACCGGCCAACATCAAATCGCTCTTCAGGGATATTGCTTACATAACTGACAACTAAGTAACTAAGGTTGGATATTAATTACATGCTTAGGTAATGCCTGACTTGCCTTGTGACAAAGGTCTTGATATCAGCGTATATCGTCGCAGTGTAGGGAAAAATGTCCCTTTGTAATGAGAGTTAGACCTATTAAACAATTCAGACCTATTGCGGATTGGTGAATATTCCATATAGTCCAGATTTTTTTTATTTCTCGGACACGTGGATTTCCTCGCGATGTTTCTCATCAGCGTTGAGCCAGTAATCATTGAAAATTCCATACTTAATAAAGAACTCCCTGGCATAGGCCGTGTTAAAATTCATGACGTCACGAATGTGAGTCAAGAATAGACACCCCCCTAGTCGCCCCTAGTGTTGATTGCAGGGAAAAGGCGTGACTGCGATCTGTTTCGCGTCACGAGAGATAGGTCAAAATACTTGGAGCTGATTGCAAATCTTCACTAGTTGGAGAGACACCACAAGAAGAAGTCACCACCAATGGTTAAATATAGATAAAATAATTATAATACACTTTATTGCGTACCCCACAAACAAAAAATACTTATACTTAACACATTTTTGGACAGACGCAATTGGCGGCCTTGTTGCTTAAGCCATCTCTATAATAAATAGATAAAATAACTTAAAAGTTTATTCTTAATTAATCATAATCACGCATTAGTAAAATAAATATTTTACTTGAACGGTCAAATCACTATAATATCCGCATCTGGTTACCAGACAAAAGGGACATTCATTGGACTTAGTAATAGAAACGTAAAAGGAAAATCACATAATAACTCGAGCATAAACACTCATAATGATCATGGAAACCAATGACAATCTGTCCGCTAACCCTCAAACGGAGGCAGGATTATTATTGCACATTCCATTGGGGTCGAAATGACCCTTATTTTGACGTTCCTCATAGTATATGACAAAGGGAACGGGTTTTGGCGGCCATTACATGAACATTAGCGGAACCGTTTTATTGGAGACCTAGTACTAAATATAACAAACACTGTCTTATTTCGTTGACATAGAGGCGAAAATTGAACAGTAGTGAACATATTGAACATAATGCTGTAGAAGGTGCGCTGTGGTAAAGAAAAGCTGAATGATAGGTTGAGGGGAAATGATTTGTTTGGATTGTGTTGTCGTGGAGTAAACATTATTTAAAATACATTATTGATTATTAAATGGGTATGAAGTTTTCCAAGTAATCGTTGTTGTATGTTGTACGAGTATGTAACTGTAATGATATTTTAACAATAATCGCTGTCTAGTTCATTTTATTAATTTACTCGTAATTTGTAGTTTGATTAATTTAATCGCGGTTTGACGCTATAAATACATTAATTAAATTAATTAATTAATAAAGAACGGTAATATAGTTTGATAGGCTGAGAAAAAACTTGGCATCAGTATTTTGGTGAGAATGCAGAATTCTGCACTGTGAGTTTACCGAATACTAGAAACCTTTGGTTATAAATCAAAGCCATCGTTTAAAAAACACATCCAACTGTAAGAAAATTGGCACATAAAACAAAACGACCTTACCTGACGAACCTGCTTATACTGTTCTTCGAAGCTCCACCCTGCTGCACTACCTTCTGATGACGAAGATGACGCTGAGCCGACAGGCTGAGCAGGTGGAGGTGGAGCGGGGGCCAGAAACGCCGGGGGAGCGTAAGGAAACCCCCCCGTAGGCCCGCCACCGGCGAGCGCGAACACATTAGCTGGTGTGGATAGCGGAGCGCCCTGGGCGAGAGACGCGAGTGACGATAGGTGTGGGTGCAGCGAAGACTTGAGAGATTCGAAGTCGTCTCGAACCTAAGGGCAAAGAACAAAATTATGTTAAAATTATTAGGACTTTTATAGCAGTATGATATGAAATGTGACTGCATTTTCACCGGTTGACTAACGAAACAATATATGAAATTCATGTATGACGGATACGATAAATGAAAATTTATCAACTTTCGCCTTCATGAGAAGGTTTTCAGTTATACATTAGACAGAAACAGCCATTAGCAACCTACTTTCATCGAGGGAATAGGGTAAAGTGGAAAATGCAGTATTTTTAGCGTAAGTAGTCTTCTGTCAGAGAGAGGTAAAGTAGCGTTTCTTTCTGAGCTTGAATTTCAGGTTATTTACGACAATATTGCATTTCAAACTGATTAATGAATGCCGCTGCTCCATTTGTACGGACAAATTTCACTAATTTGCCTAAAATTTATACATGTATGATGGTAGAGTACATGAAGACCAGTGACAAGTCTATCCATGCAGCCTTTAGTGTGACGTCACGCTACTTTTAATAAATGAAGAGATTAAAATCTTATAACTCTGCATTTATTATCTTTCTAACACTGCTACATTGTGGTTCAATCTACATAATAATATATTGGTCTACTCCATATGAAAATACACAAAAATCAGGGGGTGAGAAAAATTGCACCATCCCCATTGGAAATTGTTTAATTGAAATCACCTTCAACTCGTGGGGCCTCGGTGAATTTCTCTGATGCTGACTTATTTGGTGGTTATTAATCTGCTGGTGATTGACTGTCGGGTGAAGGCTCATATTGTGCTGTGGCTGGTGCTGCTGGTGGGGCTGGTGTGGCTGGTGGGGCTGATGTGGTTGGTGGGGCTGGTGTGGCTGGTGTGGCTGATGTGGCTGATGTGAGGCAGGGGCATCCCGGCCTACTCCTTCGTCAGACGACTCGCAAGATTGATCTCCGGAGGATTCGCCTTCAGACCGCGCGGACTGTGAAATGAAGCAACATTGATATTGATGTAGAAACATTGATAGGTATACCTACTAACTAAATGACGAATGGGTGGGACTGGTAGACATAAGCAGTGGGCCAACCGAGTGTTCGCACGATTACAATTTTTTTTGCGTTCGTAAACGTGTTATGACTTTATAGTTCATATTCGTTGCTCTAACCGAATGGATAGGTTTGTTTTACAAATTTATATTTGCGGTTGACGCTAGCTAACCGCTTATTAAATAAATTGAAAATGTAATGAGATATCTACAAAGGAGTCTCTATTTGTGTGAATGTTTAACTGGCCGATACTGTTAACGGGCCGAAGGGACTTCTTATATGTCCTTGCATTAAAAAAAACTAGTGACCCGCCCTCGCTTCGCTTTGGTTTATAAGTTTTTTTTATTTACAAAATTTTCTTACAAAATTTCAAAATAAAATATAGCCTATACGAGTATAACGTAGACGGATAACTACATGGATAATGTAGCTTCCCATTTGTGAAAGAATTTTTGAAATCGGTTCAGTAGTTCCAGAGATTACCCCCAACATACCTACAAACACCCAATTTTACCTCTTTATTATATTATAGTATGGAAAAACATGCAGAAAATAAAAGTTTATAAACACCATGTTATATTTAGAATTTTTTCGTACGACGAATTACTGCTAAACATTTTTCGTCAAGAATCAATACAAGCCTTGTTAATATCGAATTCAATAAATATATTTGTTATATTTCTTTTATTCATCACATAACTACATATAAGTACATATCTACGTACATTTCTTATTATTAAATTACACAAATCCTTTCTGTTTTGTGTGTGATTTACATGTTTATCTTTCACACTCACGTTTCGGTTCATTTGCCACCTTACCGTGGTATACCTATACTTATAAAGATAGTCTAACTGACTGACTTATCAACGCCGAGCCGATACCGCAAAACCTAGACATGAAATTTGGAGAATAAGGGATTTCTTAAAATTCAACCTCTAAATGGGTGAAACTGGGTGTCAAAGTTTGTATGGAAAAAGATAGGTATTTTGTGATCCTGTTATCTTGAAACTTGGTATAAATATTTTACAATACAAATAATTAAACATAATTTTTCAAAATTTTGTCTAGAGACTTCAATACAGCAGTCAAATTTTATATGGAATCATAATTGAAAGCAATTATACCACGGTCCAGAGCTAGTGTTTAATAAAACAAATTTAGTTGAAATTGAGTTTCACCTGAACTTTATTATATAAAGTAGCGATATTATCTTCACATCTAGATTTTAATCACAGCCATTAAGCCACACGTTCGAATCCTACGAAAATTGCTTTCCCGCTAAGGTGCAAATTACGCCTTTGAATTGTGAATCCTTATAATATGGGCCTTATTTTTGTAATTAAACTGCCATAGGCAGGTGTTTGTGGCGTGTAAAAACCATGGAGTAGGCAATTACACATAAATGTCACGAGGAGTCAGTCATAAAAACACAATACATGACAAATAATATGATGAAACATGGGAGTGTAGAATAGGCACGTTTGTATGTTCTTAGAATGCGAAACTCAATAAAATATCAATTCTGACAAACAAAGATATTATTAATTGAATCTTCCGGGCTACTTGGCCGAGGTCTTCTGGAATCTCTTCTCTTTCTTCCAAACGTTTCGTCAACAACTGCGGTTGACATCTTCAGTGGCGACTGCGTTCACTTTCCTGAGAGATGTAATCTCTTCGGATTCTCGAGCGCAACTGCGTTTGGAAGAAAGAAAAGAGATTCCAGAAGACCTCGGCCAAGTAGCCCGGAAGATTCAATTAATATGGACACCGGCCTAGAAAGCCTACACACCACTATAAACAAAGATATTACTCTAAAAACATTCTAAGTATCTCTGATTTTTAATTGGAAGTTTACTATAGAGGTGACATAGTAATTTAAGCGCTCGTCTCAGCAATAATCTAAGTGATTGGGAGGGGGAGAGTGTATCTCACAGCCGCTGAGCGCACTCAATTGTTCAAGATAGCTCTCTCTCACAGAAGACTACTGTAAATTGTATTGCATCCCACTTTATCCTATTTCCAAATGAACATACATTACGTTTTTTGAAAACGAGTGACATATGCCAGAGCCCTATTCTCCCTATTTTCCTAACTCTTTCTCCTAATCCATTTCTAATTCTCAGAGTTAGGCATGCATGCCAAAGTTTGTCATTCTGAACTGGACAGTACCCACTTACCACCAGGTATCGCCGTCCGCCTCGTCCGTCTGCTCGTCCACCATTATTTTTCTATAAAAAAAGTTTTATAAGACACGAAAGAATGTTCGGTAACTATGATACCAAGAAGTAATAAAATTATATTTTAATCTTTTTTTCAAACTAATAAAGAGAATGTTGCAAACCAAAAACCTATAAATAATGTACATACTTGTATCAGCCTATAACGTCCTACTGCAGGGCACAAGCCTCCCCTCAGTAATTCACTGGGGCGGGCTTCCGGACCGTAATCCACCACGTGTGGATTGGTGGATCACATATTCCAGATTTTTTATTTCTGGAGCATGCTGGTTTCCTCACGATATTTTCCCTCACCGCCGAGCTAGTGACAATTTTAAAAAATCCGTACTTTAGTAGAATCAGTAGTACGGACCAAGGATTTAAACTCCTACGAATGTGAGTAGAGTATAGATACACTATTATATATTAATTTACTATAAATATTACTTATACCTAAAATGTAAATAAGAAACTAGCAAAGCAGAAACATTAGTACCCGAATAGGAAGAACTATTTTCTCTTACTAAAGTACATCGCTCACCCAGAAATAATCACGTAGAATAGTTTATACAAATCTGGTTTGATTAATAGCTCAATAGCACACAATGTTGTGGTTCGCAATTAGCCGGAACAATCGTAAATCTATTATACAATCGATACCTCAAACTATATTGAGAGGAGAATGGAAAACAAAAATTCTGTTTGCGGTTTAGTAACATCTACTGCTATATCTACAGCTTGTCGCCTGGAGGCTTAAATTTGTCAAATAACAAAGCATATGCACGAAACAAGATAATGACGTCACTAACATATGGTGAGGAGTCCGCAATTTCTCCCTAAGGGCCTTGTTTTGCTTTTGAAAGTTGGCACTCATGCACAAAGCTGATTATTTTATATCATTCTAATATTCAGTCGCATGATCCACATGCAACCATCTCTCTCTCCATCCCCTCTTTTCTTCTTTTCCCTATTAACTCACTTTACAATGGCCAAGAAAAAGAAAAAGTACAATGTTCACTCAGCGGCCCATCCTTTAAGTTCCACATTTCAAGTGGACTTTTGCAACATCAGAGGGATGCATAGTAACATCGACGCCGTCCACTACCACCTTGAGATGGAAAAGCCGGCCTTACTTTTCTTGACGGAGATACAGATAGCCTACCCGGCCGATACCCATCATATCTTCATTACCCCAGTTACAAACTAGAGCACTGTTTTGTGCGAAGTGCTGGGTCCGAGTGCTGACTAGTGCTGTACGTCCGGGAGGATATTTGTTGCCGCTGCCTCAGCCATTTCGAAGACGGGGACCTGTCGATTCTCTGGACGCGTATTGACTATGGAGGTTCCACTAAAGTCTACGCTTGCCTTTACAGGTGCTACAGCGGTGATACGGAGACGACTCGCTTTTTTGAGCGTCTACAAAAGACGACTGATAGCGTGCTCGAGCAATTCCCCTGCGCGGAAGTGGTAGTCCTCGGTGATTTCAATGCTCACCACGAAAAGTGGTTGAGAGCACTTTGGCACGTTGGGAACTGCACAGGGAGAGCAGCCTATAACTTTACTCTGGCCTATGGTTTCTAGCAGTTGGTGTCCTCACCCACGAGGATACCTGATATCGAGAGCCATACTCTCTCCTTACTGGACCTCCTCCTGACTAAGCGGCCGAATGACTACAATGTTGTTGTTGATGCTCCGTTAGGATCATCCGACCATTGTATCGTTCGAACTGCTGTGCCAGCTAAGCAATCCGTGCCGACTCATTCACAGGGAATGCGCAACGTCTGGCACTACAAGTCTGCAGATTGGGATGTATTGCGCGAATTTTACGCTTCCTATCCCTGGGGGCAGCTCTGTTTCTCGTCGGGAGATCCGAATACTTGTGCAGACTCCGTTGCCGACGTAGTGTTGCAGGGAATGGAATCTTATATTCCTTGTTCCGTGATACCCGTAGGCAGACGGAGCCAACCTTGGTTTAATCAGTCCCGCAGAGAGGCCCGCCGTAATAAGCGGGCTGCATACAGGGCCTGAACCAAAGCACAGGTGTCTGAAGATCCGAATACCACCGACTTAAGGAATAAATTTAACGCTGCCTCGAGGTGCAGTAAGAGGATCACTGTCAGAGCAAGGAATGAGCACATCCTCAGAATTGGCGGTCGACTAGCAAGCTATCCTTCTCGAAGCCGGGCTTTCTGGTCGCTCGCTAAGGCTTCTGAGGGTAACTTCTGTCAGTCGTCACTCCCACCACTGCGGAAACTCGATGGCTCAATGGCTCATGGGGCGAAGGAGAAAGCCGATCTCCTGGGCTGTCTCTTCGCCGCAAACTCGACTCTGGACGATAGAGGTGCCTCAACACCGTCTACCTCGAGGTGCACAAGCTCCATGCCGGAAATCTGTTTCACCCAGCGTGAAGTCCGGCGAGCTCTAGCATCTCTTGGTATCCGAAAGTCGAGTGGGCCAGATGGTATTCCTGTAACGGTGCTCAAATTTTGCACTCCCGAGTTATCTCCGGTGCTTACGCGACTCTTTATTTAGCATCTCATATTCCACGAAAAGCTTCCGGTCAGCATGGAAGGTAGCTCATGTTCACCCTTTGCCTAAAAAGGGTGGCCGCACCGACCCGGCCAACTACAGGCCAATAGTGATCACCTCCCTCCTCTACAAGGTGATGGAGCGTGTTATAAACACACGGCTCCTTGGGTACCTAGAGGATCACCAACCGATTAGCGAACGTCAATATGGATTTCGTCATAATCGCTCGGCTGGTGACCTTTTAGCGTATTTAACACACCGCTGGGCTTACGCCATTGAGAGTAGACGCGAGGCTCTGGCTGTAGGCCTAGACATTGCGAAAGCTTTTGACCGGGTATGGCACAAATCGCTGCTTTCCAAGTTATCATTTTTCGGGATACCCGAGGGATTATGCGAATAGGTTGCTAGTTTCCTGACTGGACGGAGCATCAGAGTCGTTATCGATGGTAGCTGCTCCGACGCCATGTCTATTAACACTGGCGTCCCGAAAGGCTCCGTGCTGTCCTCAACTCTGTTCCTTTTGCATATCAACGACCTGTTGCAAATTGGCGACATACGTTGCTATGCAGATGACAGCACTGGAGACGCCTTGCACAGGGGCCGCGCCCACATCCCTCGGGTCGAAGTGGAAGAGAGTCCCGCTAGGCTTGTGTCTGAAATCGAAGACTCTTTAGATCTAGTCTCGATTTGGGGTTTTCTGAACCTAGTGGATTACAACCCCAGTAAGACGCAGTTTGTGCATTCACCGCTAAAAAAAACCCTTTTGTCGTAGCACCTCGCTTTCAGAGCATACCTCTTAAGATCTCGGAGAGTATTGGGATCCTTGGTGTCGACATTTCCAGCAAAGTCGAATTTAGGGGTCATCTGGAAAATAAGGCCAAAATGGCCTTCAAAAAGCTCGGTGTGCTGAACAGAGCGGAGCGGTACTTCACCCCTGGGCAACTCTACAAAGCTCAGGTGAGGCCCCATATGGAGTATTGTTCACATCTCTGGGCCGGCGCACCGAAATACCAATTAGACCCATTTGACTCCATCCAACGACGTGCTGTTCGTATTGTCGACGATCCCACTCTCACGGGCGGTTTAGAATCCCTCAGCATTCGGAGAGACGTTGCGTCTCTCAGTGTGTTCTACCGCCTGTACAATGGGGAATACTCTTAAGAATTGTTCAATATAATTCCCACCTCGGGTTTCTACAACCGCACCTCCCATCACAGAAGTGCGGTCCATCCGCATTTCCTCGATACGGAGGTGTCGCGTACTGTTCGGTCCAAAAATTATTTTATATCACGAACTCGTAGGCTGTGGAACGAACTGCCTCAAAAGGTCTTCCTATTAAGCTACGACATGGGGTTCTTCAAGAAAGCTGTGAATAGGATTTTGAAAGGTCGGCGGCGCGCCCGCATACCCCCTGGTGTTGCAGATGTCCATGGGCGGCGGTAACACTCACCATCACGTGGGACCGCTTGCTCGTCCGCCCTCTTATCTATAAAAAAAAAATATACTTTCAATCGTTATTGAGTGTAAATATCAAAGCAACAGTACAGAGATCCGGATTCGGGCGTCTTTATTACTCAGTTATTGTTGAATATTGCTTTTCTATGTCGTTTCTCTTTGACCACAAGGCACAAAGTCAAATTTAACGTAACGCAGAGATCTCTTTCTTGAGTGTTTATTACGAGTATATGTACAATGGGTCTGACAGTATCTACTAAAACATTACACATAAACCACTTTGTACAAACCCACAAACATGTGGGTTTATCGGGTCTTCGGGTCTTCTCGACTAGTTAAAAAAGTCTGCCATTTATCAGGTGGTTCAGACTCTTTCCCAGTTATTTTCGACGCGATATGTTCTGATTTCTTACTGTGACTTTTGCGTTAATTTTTGCAGTTAGCATTGAAAATCTAAAATGGTGGTCTTACCACTTAAAGATTAAAGAAATACGCGTATCAAGTTTATGTCGTAGAAAATACATAATTATCTTCAAATAGGCAGTCACCTAACTATAGGTAGGTACCTACTTAGTAAACATTACGTTTAATTCCATATGCAAGAAAGCGCGGGTGTAATGACGCTGAAAAACCAGTCTCGATATTAAAGTACTTAAAGTTCCATTGGAATCAATATAACAAAACTGTAGCGAAGGCGGCAATCAAATCGTTCGTCAAAATGAGCCCGTTCTGCGCCGCCGTCGGCCCCCGGCCCACAATTACGACATTAAAATTATTATTTTATTTCCATTTTTATTTATTATTCGCATTATTATATTGTGCCGAGTTATTATCGGTGAAATGTTTCGTTCGGATAAACGCTCGTCTCGGAACGACACGCAAGCCTCCCCTCAATGCTTCGTTTTTATTTTATTCAACTTTACTTTCTCATGGTTCCCCAGTGCTACTGAATTCCGTACCGTCTTTTTGTTATTAATCGCACCACAATTTTATTTTAAACTAATATCAATATGAGTTATCGCGAGCGTTTAGGGGTTCGTTTACCTAATACGCTTTTTGGAGTCTCCTAATTCAGTCGCCGGAGTAAACACGCGGCCCACCAAAATGTTATTATATTATTATCATGTGACAAACTGTAAAAACCAACAGTTGCACGTACCGATAAGTAGGATAACGTTAGCACAACTTGTGCTAACGCCAAAACAAACAGAATCGGTGCGACTCGGACGGTTTGTCGAAATCTCTCGCGTGATATTATAATATAACATTAACTGTAACCTGTCCAATGGGCCAATGAAAAGGTACAAGCTTCCTCTTATTGGATGAATCAATATAAACAGCCGGCGTTTTACTACAATCTAACACATCGCTGTACTAATTCAAATAATCACTTTAACGGTTATTTTGAAAATTGATGTTTTCTTTAAATTACGTTATATTACAAACAATACAAATTACACTTGCAAAGTTGCAATACGTTTCAAAAGGCAGCCTTAAGGCCACGTTGTTAACAATGAAAGGAAAAGTGAAAAAATTCGTGTACCATTAAAAGAGCGACTCGCTTATATTTTGGATAAACATGGTTTGAACTGACTTTCTCAGAAGAATCCCGAACCCGACCTGATATAAGCAGGGAGACACACTTTTGATTAACGCCTTTTACCAAATCATTATGCTGCATACTAAATTAATCCTTACACAGGCATAATAAAGTTCATATCTAAATAGATGTTAACATTATACTGCCTATATCAATGAAGATAAGACTCAAAAGACACTTAAACGAAATACCACTTTATGTCGATGACACAGAAGCGGTAGCTTCTGCTACTACACAATAAATAGCTGTGACGAACAATATAAAACTTTATGACACGGAAATAATGTTTAGTATTGTGGTTAAAGCCGCAAAAACTTTCAGTAATGTCGTTGTTCCTTTATGCGATGTAATATTTGTGATAGAAATCATAATCGTGTCTGCGCGAGTATCTTTTATGAGGCGAAACCAAATAGAAACTTGAAATGAAAGATGTCATGTACTTTACATGTTCGATATACAATGCAAATAGCTAAGGTAATAAAATATTGAACATTAAGTTGTTAATATCGATGAAGATATCGTAGGTGTGTGTAGACGTTGAGTGAAAACATGTCGATACGTTCGTAACTATGTATAACGCACGCGAATTAATCTCGACAAATATTTACATAATTGCTTTCAAAAGTCGTAGCGTACGAGCCACACTTGTTATTTTTTCATAGTTTTTTTTTTATAAAACAAATCTAATAAAATATTACTGCGAGAATGAATCTAGGAACAAAGGACTTAGAGGATGTTCCAGGGTTCTTGGGTTATGTTCGCGCATCCTTGCTGCCTGGAAATTTATTAGCAGGATCGGTCACGACGAGCTTTGTCCACACATTAGCGGAGTTAGCACCCCGGATGCCTACTACCTGCTTATTTACCTAGGTATACGCACCATGCAACAGGCTATGTGTTTTCCTAGATAACCACACATATCTGATGTTTCACGAAGCCTATTGCGACATTCATTTGTGCAACGTATTGTTGACTTCGAAGGGAAATCTGCCGGCGTGTTTGCGCAATACTCGATGGAATTGCTGATTTTACAAGATGCTTTACACTAACCCGCTATTAACGCGCATATTTGTGGCATTTAGCATATTGCATTCACGTTACATTGTTAGGAGTATTAATTTTATTGTGATTTCATCAAAGGGTTTATTCTGTGCAGTATAATTTAATGAAACACCAGTCAAGCGCCAAGCCGAATAAAAGCCAACAAAAGAATACAATGCCGTATATCTGAGACGAATAGTTGCACTATAGACTCACAATGTTGCAGCATTAACTGCAGCAGTAACATTAACATTAGCAGACGTAAAATAACCGCCAATAAGTCGAAGCACGCATCAAAACGTCGACAAAGCAACAGGTTCTCGCCTCGACAAACACACACTGTTTACATTACGATCCTGGGGCTTCATTTAATAATTCTCGGGAACTAAAAGCCTTTGAACATTTCATCAGATGACCCCTCGATGTTTGCACATACTCCTGCCTCGAGATGCTAATGTGGACACAAGGACCTGTATCGCCGATCGGCCTTCGATGGTTTTATTGTTAGCCCTTCCAATAGCTGCGGTTTCTATTTCACTCAATCGTCAGCGATTGGGCAAACATTTAAAATCTTTCTCTATTCTGATTACGTTTTCGTTTACAATCAACGCATAATGCACGTCAGTGGTGAAAAGAATAAACATATGAATATGGTAGTGACAGTGCGAGAATAGTATGTCAGGAAACTATAACTGCTCTTCGAACGAGCGAAGTATTTGAGCAAAACAAAAGGTGATAAGGAGAGGTAAATAACCTGACCCATTGACGGCGTGACGCGCCGGCGTACGTACACACATGACATGCCCGTGGACGCGGCGCTAAACTCACGTCCAACAGCTGTTTAACGCTTCAAATACTTCGCTGAAATATTTTAAGCACTAACTTACTGATCGATAATTTGTTCGTTCACTAGCGCAGAGAATTCAAATTCATATGGAGGAACTTTGAACGTTATTTGAAAAGTGTGTTGATGAACAGTCGTGAACTTACGTGTCATAAAATCCATGAAATTATTTTGAAACTAAGTTCAAAAATAACAACATAGCATTTGTTCCACTCACTTAAATAAATGCTCATTTCGATATTATGGACGCTGTAGAATTTAAAATCATTTGACCGCTTAATTTTATTCAAAATACCGCAACAGCGGTAAGTAAAAAGAGACCGTGTCGCTTATTGTAATGATAATTATTTTAGAAAACAAAAAGCTAGAAAGCGGTCTGTGGAAGATGTCTATCTGTTAATTATTGTCACCAAAATGGCGGCCATTATTGTGAATGACTCAAAATGGCCGAGTGACAAATCGCCGAGTTTCGTGTACGTTCCGTTTGATTGACGCGTGCCAGATTCCGCGTCGTCATACCTTTATACATATTTATTTATGTGTAGAAAGCGCAAATAAAAACGAGTTGAACATTGCGATTGAGATAATGAATCGATGTTTACGGAGAATTCTCACTGTGTGATGCAAGGTGGGCATCGGTGGGCAATTAATACTGCGACTCGAAGAATCGAATGTGATAATATTTGAGATTGGAAAATATCGAAATCGTTGAGACAATTTCGAAGCGTAGCAACGAGTTGGAGGTCAATATTGACATTTCTCACGAGCGACACCGACGCGGCTCGTGCTTGTAACACACCTTGCGGCTTCATAGACCTATTCCTTCCGCTTTTCACACAAATAAGTACTAATAATCGATCGTTTTTATAGTGTCGTATGTAGGCGCGCCGCTAGGTGATATTTCGAGGAAGCGTTTGAAACGTACGAGTGTCGTCCGCCGACGAAATTGGTAACGTTAAGTGGATCAACAAACCGTGGTCGTGATTTCATCAGCGGGTTTAAATGTTAGCGATCTGTTGTCTGTCCGAACAGGAACTACTAATTGTAAGTTATTTTTTTCTTGATTATCTTATTCAGTGTTGCCTTTTACAAATAAGCGATTACATTAAGTGCGTGTTGCTCAATCGATACACATAAAATTAAACAACAAATAAGTGAAATCGTCTAATGAGGAAAAGTTTCGTTAAGAACATTTAAAAGATTTTTCTAAAACATTCAATATTTTCGCAAACAAACATACAGTCGACTTTTATCTTTTTATTATACGTGTTAAATTGACGTTAACCGTCGATTATCCCGAGAACGTTCGCGGAAAAGCCTAAAAATGTGTCATGTAAACTGTGGTTTTTTGTTGGCGATCGCTTGTTCCGTACACTCGCAAACAACAATCATCGTGTGTATAAAAGCCTTTGTGAAGTTTTGTTTGGATTGAGTCACAGCATCAGGGAGGCGACGAGTTGCGAATGACGCCACGAGATCATAAGTATGAGAAGAGAGATTATTGTGATTATTTGTCTTAGGTATAAGTCATGTTTATTTATTTATTTTTACACTTCATTGCACAATATCGCACAAAAGGCGAACTTAATGCTTTAAGGCATTCCGTACCAGTCAAACTTTGGGTTGATCCGAGGTTCAATTTGGAGGTGCATAAAAGACACAATTTAGATGGTGTGGTTTAATAAATATAATACATTATTACATATAGGTACATACTGTATTATTACATGTACACATACATACAAACTTACACACATACATATATACATAAGAATAAGTATATAATAAGAGTAGAGAATAAGAATAATTAATTAGTTCACTGTGTTTTTGGATTTATATTTAAAAAAATCTTAAATGCGTAATTGGTTAACTCCTTTTCTTTGCCTTAAAATTTTTTACGCGATAATTCATATAAGATAAATAATAAGATGCAATAATTCATCCATTTATTTAAATGTGGGTATTGAATAGGTACACTTTGTCAATTTGGATCTACATGTTTAAATAAAGGCAAATTTAGTTCCCGGGACATTCGGTAGCGGCGCTACAAATCAGCACAAAAAATGGCTGTCATTTTGTAAGGTATAGCCAGTTCAGTGTACTAGTATAATAGAGGTCAGTTCAAATGACCAATAAGACAATATAGTTTTGTACCATTTACGATCTGTCACTGACATAAACGGTACGTTGCACCATAAAATATCAATATTAAGTACACGCGACATATATATTTTCAATTATAAATATCATAAAGTACGCCTTATTAATATAGGTTTAGAGTCCAAAAAGGCATTACTAGTTACAGTCTTATTGTAGTAATACTGTCAATATGTGCTGTCCATCTGTGTCCATCTTCGAAGGAATCCAAAACAAAGTTATTGACGCGACCGCATTGCTTCGTCAATGCATTTATTTATCACATTGTAAGGTTAAGACTTGACTGAAACGACTTTCACGACTACATTAATTAATTTTGTCTTAGTTTAACTTGTCTTTACTGTTGACTGTGAAATATCCGATCAATGAAGGCGCCAAACGGATGTGGCGCTCGTATTTGAATAAAAGATGGCGGACTTGTATCCATTTCCTTTGTGGAAAGCGTGGCTGTGTGGTCAAATCCAGCTCGTCATTGCTTGTGACAAATGAAAAACATAGACGTATAAATAAGCTGAGTTAAATAATAAAGAATTTGGTTTGAAATTACGATGATTTTTGTAAGATACATAGAGGTACGAGTATATGGTAGGTGCCATTGGTAGGTTTGGCGATATGGTCCTGACTGTGATGTAGGTATTGTCGCAACATTGGCGTGTTGAAAAAAAATGCCATGCTCAACATAGCAGTGTTTTATTTATAAACAATAATATATGTAACAATTAATTCTTGTAAATCGTTAAACTACATCAAAAAAAACATCCTTTTCACAAATCTAACATTTCAAAATGTTTCTATTCAATTCTTAAGATTTTGGAAACTGTTTTTAAATGAACATTTACCACGTATCATTCAAGTTGACGTCATAATTCGATGTCTGGGTTTGGTTTTTGTTAAATTTACAGCATAAATTTTAATTTTGTTTTATAAATAACCATTCTTAGAAAATTTTAAAACAATATTTGACCTAGCTGTACTCGTATCTAAGTACCAAATGTTCATCACAGTATTTTTTGTACTTCGCAGAAAATAACGAAATTTTATTTTTGTAAAGTTCTCTCTAATTTTCTCATTTATTTCCACAAATAAAGGTGCATTTCATATTTACACTGTCTCCACACTTCCACACTGAACTATTCACGCTGTTTGTTGCGTCTTCACGATTAACAAGGCGAGTGGACGCTGCATTTCCACAGCCGCATGGCGCGCTCGACTGGCCGTGTTACCCCTCTCTCACAGAAGCCTACCATTGAATTTATGTACTGCATTTCCCACTTTATCCTATTTCCCCAATGTACGTACGTGTTTCGGGTAGTGCGATATGCCAGAGTCCATTCCCATTCCATTCTATCCCTCCCCATTTCCCCAACCCTTTCGTCAAATCCATTCCTATATCTCCAAAGTTAGGCAGCGCATCCGGGGGCGTGCCTACGTTTGTCTTTCTGAACTGATGTTAGCATGTATCGCTATGGACATCCGTCTATAGACGACAGTATCCACTTACCATCAGGTGGACTGTATGTTCGTCTGCCGTCTATTATTCCATCGGATTTTAATGAAAACCGACAGAGTGGTAGTAGCCAAAATCCAGGGAAGTACATAGTATACTTTTTATCCCGGACAATAGATTTGTTTTTCCAGGTGAACTCAAATTCCCCGCGAGAGAAACGCGGACAAAAAAGCTAGTAAAATAAAAGCTTTAATTAGACAAACGTCGCTTAATTATAGAAGCAATCGACAGTTTTATATGCAGAGCAAGCATACCTACAGGTTAAAGAAATACCATCCTATCGGAATTCTAGACACACTTGCAGACGCCTACAGAAAACCAAACAACACTGAAAGAAATTCTGCTTTTCTGAAGGGAACTGGGACGACACTAAAATAGGCAAAAATTTTAGACCATACCATACTAAGAGTAGTAAGAACGCACACTCTATAGATTACTCTATAGATACGTAAAGCCGACCAGTATGAAGAAGGAGAATTTGACAGGGTAATTTTTCGACTCTAAAAATATGTCATTATATTAAATTGAAGTAAAAAGAGGGTAACGCTCGTGAAGCGGTCCACGAGTCTTCGCATCTGCAGTAACTTAGAATTAATAATAAACATTTCTATGTGATGGTTTTCACTAAACATTTACTCGACATTTACTTAAGTGTCGCCGTATTATATCCCAATTGTATATTCTTAAGATTAAATATGAAATCGCTCAAATCACTTTATCGCATTCAAACCATCGAGAGGAAGAACCTGAATACCTCTACTATTCTCCGTCCACTGTGTTATTTTCTCGACGACAGATCGGTTTAGTGATGTCCGAATTGCTTTATACCGATTACAGATTCGACACAATATTAGTACAATTTGCATTTGCTTTTATAAATTCGATCTACTAAAAATATTGGTCTTAGATAATTGATTTATTAATCGCAAAAATATATTTAATACGAAATCAATTTAATAAATCGATTGCACTATATGTAAACAATTAATAAAATCGTAATAAAACGCAGATTTCTTTATTCCAGCAACACTGGCGAATAATATGGCGAATAATAAATAACTTTAACACGTTACTTTAATTGTTTTATTTGCATATAAATACCTATCTAATAATTTTTCTTCTGAATATACTTTTATTTCAAAACTATTTTAGATTTATTTTACGTGTGATAGCTTATAGTCTGTGGTATGACTCTTAGAACTTCACTATTTCTTTGCCCTCAACAATAAAGTATGACATTGTTTCGAGTGGGTACACTTGACTTTTTTTATTGAAAAATGGCGGCTGACGAGCATACAGTCCACCTGATGGTAAGTGGATTCTGTCGTCCATAGACATCCGCAATACATGCCAACATCACTCCAGAATGACAAACGTTGGCAAGCCCCCGGATGCGCTGCCTACTTTTGCAGATTAAGGAATGGATTTGGAGAAAGGGTTGAGAAAATGGAGATGGATAGGATGGGATGAGAATGGGCTCACTCACTACCGAAAAACGTACGTGACTGTCAAGACATACGGAACTTGATAGACATGCAAACGTCAAATAGAAAATAACATAGTGGACGGAGTATAGCCACTGTCAGCGTCGATATCAAACACTCATGGAATCAATTAGTATTCCATGAGTGTTTTATATCGACTCGTTGTTTTTAATTAATGATAAAAATTTAGCAGATACTCAAGTAGTTAGTATTATAAATTTTGTAACGAATTCAGATGCAACTACCAGCGTAACAATAGCAGGTGTGGATGTAGTACCTACGAACAGCAAGAAGCGGTATCGTTAAACCGCTTAATTACCGAAGGTGCCCCTCGTAAACCTGGACCAGGAAACCGTCCTAACCGCAGATAAGTCAGCACCGCATTCATCCACACATTGTATTTTTATTGAACACTCAGTATCGGGCACGGGGTTGTCTGTTCTGCGAACTGCTACGTGTCATTCGTGAAATGGCACCGTGAAGTAACACGCAAGATATTGATGTTTGCCAAACAAATTCGAGTAAGCAAATCTTGATCAAAACTATACTCTATTTATTAAGATTATGTCTTTTTTATGTATTAAGTTGTAATGTAATGCTATTTATAAGTGGGTATATTAGTTGTTGTAAGGATTTGTATAAAATATCCACTAATCATCATTTAAGATTTCCCGATATTTAATATCATTTAAGATTCACTTTTCCAAGTACGTGATCTTCATTCGAAGACTCGTCTCCCTCACTGCCCACTGCCACTTCAATTTGCAGATTCTTTGAGCAATATTGGCAAATTCTTCGTCGAATTTCTTCGGTACTGATTTTGTCCAGCAAAGGATTTATATAACAATCTGGTTATAGAAAATAAGCGCAACTTTTCTTTGTTTATATATATTGAAAAAAAAAAACGTCAGACGAGCATACAGTCCGCCTGATGGTAAGTGGATACTCTCATCCATACACATCCGCGATACATGCCAACATCAGTCCAGAATGACAAACGTTGGCACGCCCCTTTGCCTACCTTTGCAGATTAAGGAATGGGAAAATGGGGAGGGATAGGATGAGAAGGGAATGGGCTCTGACATATCTCACTCACTACACGTACGTACATTGGGGAAATACGATAAAGTAGGAAATGCAGTACATTTCAAGGTAGTCTTCTGTGAGAGAGGGGTAACGTGGCCAGTCGAGTGCGCCCAGCGGCTGTGGGAAACCAGCATGCGCTCTGCTGGAAACTTGCAAATCGATAGACGTGATAATGGAAATATGACAGTTATGATCATTAAATAACGACTAAATTGCCAATTTTACAACTGAGTAAATAAGTATTAAGTTTTATCTATGTTCTATTCCAATCGCATCCAAATCTCCATAGGTAATTATTACGTCTTTACCTTCAGCAATAGTCAAACTGATTAAATTATCGTTAGATAAATTGTACCGCCTTTGACACGGCTAATGGTGTCGAAGACAGTAGAAGCAGTCAACAGGTAAGCCAAATAACGATAATTCACTCCACAATAAAAATGTTCGCCTTCACATAAAGTCTTCATGTTCACATTAATCAATGCGAGTATCGGCGGAGATCGAAACGATAATCGAAACGGTTATTAATCGATATGGAACTGGGTATTCTAGACGATGTCGCATATTGAGTGGCGGACATCATTAATTTATCGATATGAGTGCTCCTCTCACGGTGTATCGATGTCAATGACTGACATGTATGTCTATGTGCATTGTGCATACCTAACTTAGTGAATATCTTACGCATTTCTATTAAACTTCAATGAGCGATTAATCTTAAAAACTAAATAAACTAATTAATTATCAATTTAAAAAGCTACTATTAAACTATCGTCTTGTTAAGATATTGGAATATAGTTCAAAAATAATTTATTGAATTGGGTGAGCTATATCTGGAGTATTTTTGATAGATGACAGGAAATTATTTATAAAATATTTTCCAGCATCGATGTTGATTCATTTTTACACTGGTGTAATAATTAAGGATATTTAAGATCATTGCTATGGATAAGATAATTAAGTAACAAAGGATACAAAAGTATTTAAATGAACTTATTACGAAGAAATTTACTTTAATTTCTTATAAGAACCTATTATAAGTTGCTCTACATAACAACCTACCAATTATATTCTGGTTTTGAACTATTTACGCCGCGAAAACACATCGTAATGTCAGTAATATCGATCGAGCCTTGGAATAACGTCAAACGGTTATAACAGATAACGGGCAATTATATGCGACTTCCTTTTATCGATAACACGCTTTTAAAAAAGAACTCTAACAACTCCCAACCTTCTTTTATTTCTATTTTATTTTAACATTCCAAAAGAGTCGGCCATCAAAACAAACATTCGTCTCCAAAAATCAATATGAACCCTTCACGATAGCGTTCAAATAAACCACGTAGATTTAAATAAAACAAATCGACAAAAAACCAGTCCGAAATAGAAAAGTATTGTAATCGAAGGCAACCGATCTGTCAACCATCATTGTATTTTAATATTATATCCATTGACTCTGCCTACAATATGAATAAATCATAAAAATTCGATTGTTGATATCTAAGATATTGAGAATATTTTATTGGTTTATTGATATCTATTTTATGAGTAACAATTTATTAAAGATCTTCTTAGACCTCAAAGCAAACTTGATGCTTTTAACACCGCGGATCGGCGACTTAGTCGCTTATAAGTAGCTAGTTGTAACGATCGAACGCAATACCCCCGTACATTTAAAAGTGCGATCGGACGAATTCTGGTTGCGAAACGCTGCTACCGATACCAACGTTTCGCAAGTCGATAGTGATGAAGGGTCGATGCAATTGCAAGACATGTAGTTTATGAGATCGAGCACCACGAGTCGCCGAAAGCGATGCAACATCAATACAGTTGCAAAATTGTCCATCGCTGATGTTAAAAGTATCAAGTGGGCTTATAACAACTTTACATTTACATTTTTTATTTACTTTACAACATCAGTCTCATCCAAGAAATTAATTAGATAATATTTACCTATCCAAAATTGAGCCATACTGAAAATTTACTGATCACTAATTTTATGAAAGCAGCTAATCAGCAGTAAAGAGATGACCATGTCTAACTCTTTCGTGTCTAATTCCTCATAGCGCTGCCTCCCAATCCGTAGCTAATAACATTAAAACGATTTATGCAGTTGTTTCTTTCCTTTATTTGGCTTCTGAATTACGATTCATGTCAGCCCTATAATATCAAACCTTACATCTAAACTTAACTAATAAAACTACACTACACTACATTACACTATTTTTAATGAATGAAACTAGATTGAATTTTGGGTATATGTACACGCTTGTGCACATATACCCACAATTCAACACAAATTTGAAACACATTCAACACAGACACACATCAACACAAGTACTTTCACTTAAAACTACACAACATCCTGGCGTTTATTAATTCTGTAACTTGACTGAAATAAACACCTATTAACTAATTTTGAACACGTAAGCCAATTTGTTGTAGGTACTTAAATAAACATTTACAAATTTACTGAAAGCAACGATTGTGTGTTCATGGTGATTATTATAAACATTCAGTGAAGAGCTGATATCTTTTGTAACCCAACCAATAACCTAAAATTCACAACTGAACTCTTTAATAAGAGACAATCTATTCCTGTAATGTTATTCCTGTATGTGTAACTATATTTATATACGATATATACATGTGTGCATATATATACATATGTAATGTTAAATGTATGTATGTATATAAATATGTATCTATATATTTCATTAATTTTCACATTTATTTTAATAATACTTCCGTTATTATTTTCATTTATTTTTTATTTTCCTTTTCTCCTTCGTTGATTGCACCGCCGCTGCGCGCTGCTCGCTGCTCGCTGCCATTACTATCTTTCCTCTCCTGAAGGTTGGTTGGAAGACAATGCCATGTAGCATTAAGCCCGCCCATTGTACTTACTTTGTGCAATAACATGTTAAATAAATAAATCTCCAATAAAGAACTTATCAATGACTTTTGTCCCAGAGATGTTATCAATAATTTTATTCCCTTTAACAAGTCACTATCGTGTTTCGATTAAATATAATCAAACAAAAGTAACCTCCGTTGAGGTGACGAACAAAAAAAGTCATCTGTCGCTGGCTACACTTTCCTGTCATTTCCGAATGAAGGACCGCACCCTGCTGAGCGGGCGCTCCTTATTTACAAACAATAGGTACTCGACGTAACCACTCTCATTCGCATCCTATTAATCCTATCCTCTTGATATGCCCATTATAAAGAACTCAAATGTCTCTCTTTTATTTTTATCTCCGATATTAAAGAATAACTCCTACAAATCAGATACCAAATACGCATCGTTATAATTAATGATTAATCTCGAATGGAATGACATGAAAGTAAGATCGTGCTTCGAAAATACCACGCTCGCATGCCTAAAATAATTGATAAATCAATGCAGTTCTCAACGCGAGGGGCACTAAATCAAAAAGAGTAACCGAGCGCCTATCACAACGTTTTGACGTAGAGAAACGTGCCCGATATTAAACTGTTCTCGCTAGATGGCGCGATAAGTAGCCGTCAAACTCAGCTGTCATTAGCTTATTAATGGCCGCTGGACGCCATATTCATAGATTAAAAGGTTATGTGGGTTATATTAAGCCTTCCGCTCGGCTGCTTTCATTATTACTTTTTGCTAAAATTCGTTTAGTAAAAATTTACCTAATAATGTAGCCGTTATCAAGTGCCTAGTTTTACATACGTAGCTGTAAACAATGAAATGTTGAAGCGGCTTTTGTTTTCAAAAGATTTAAAATTGACATAAATAACACAGTTTTATTGCATTAAGCATGTTTTATATAGAAAGCAAATAAATGTTCTAATTAATGACAATGACACTGGCCACGTAATGGTATTGCGCACCAGTATTTTACAGAATACAATGGGTCGCCTACGCACTGTCTGGCGTGCAGTCTGCACATCCTTTTGCAATTTGAACCGATTTGCATATCCACATATAATTTTTTAAATCTATTTATATCCGTTATTGAAAAGTTATCAAAAACTAGCATTAACACTTTCACTACTATCCTTCGTTTTTTTAACAGCTTACACTGTCTTATTTAACCAAGCACAAAATCTGACCATCGAAACTAGTGTTCAACTCAATTCAAACCTTTTAACATGGGTTTTAAGATTATAATTACATTAAAACTTTTAAGTCGGTTGCGATGTTTTGTAACATGGCCGATGTGTCGATTGGACCACACACGGTCCCGCGTCAACATTGGTCCGTAAAACAACACTATAGCACTTAGTATACTTTACAGGTAAACTAGTAGCTTTTGAAGACACACGTCACTGGCTTTGATATGCGCTAACAAAACGAGAAGTGACAGGTTTATTTCCGTTTAGTTCTAACATGACCATAATTTACTCTGAACAATCTATGCTACCGTCCATGGCCGTAACTTTTCTATGTTACTTTTCCCTAAGTTTACTAAAACAATAACTAGTTTTTTTTTTTAAATAATAATAACAGGCAATCAAAACACGACAAAGCAGTGATATTTTTTTTATATTACAAAAGCAGTAAAAGCTCTGTTTGTTAAATATTTTTTATTTCAAAATTACATTATACTCCTAGCTTTTGCAATACCTGTGCAATGATTTTGATATTAGGTAATACAAAGAAAGAAGAAATAAATAGTTCACATTACATATGTATATTGACCTATATATCTTAGCTTATCTATTATTTAGTTATGTACCTATATTCATTTTTAGGAAAAAATAAATAGCTTGAATTTAAACGAACGGCAAATCATGGTCAAAAAACATGCTACTTATTTTTGAAAATAACTGAAATAAACAACTTTTAATTAGTAAGAGTGTCAACACAAAGTCGATGGAGGCCTATTTTATTATCACCAGACAACCTAAATCTATCCCATCTTTAAACTTTCAATATTTCCCAAAATAAATATATACTAAAATGCCAATTTATAGGTAGATATATGTTTATTATATTAAATTAGTTTATTTTAGTTTATTATGTACGTATGGCACAATGATAAACTCAAAGAATTGATAATGTAGTAGACACCAATTACTTATTTAAATATAAGCCACTTAATATTGATCTTTAATATTGAATTAATGCAAGCGAAGACGGGCCCCGAGTGGGCGAAGAAACGACAAGGCGACAATCGGACCGGTAGCCGGCCAGTGCCGTCGACGAGCCGTAACTCACGCACATTTACATTTTTATTACATATGCCGACTAATCAACGTGCACTGCGATGCAAAGCACCATTCTGTCGCAAATATGATAGTTATATTTCAGCATCTCAACAAGAGGACAGTGCACGCTACAATCCAACAGCCACTGGGCGCACTCGACTGACGCCGTTACCCCTCTCTCACAGAAGACTACCTTGAAATGTACTGCATTTCCCATTTTATCTTATTCCCCTAATGTACGTACGTGTTTCGGTAGTGAGTGAGATGTGCCAGAGCCCATTCTCATCCTCCCCCCCCCCCCCATTTCCCCAACCCTTTCCCCAAATCCATTCCTATATCTCCAAAGGTAGGCAGCGCATCCGGGGGCGTGCCAACGTTTGTCATTTGGCATGTATCACGGATGTCTATGGGCTACAGCATCCACTTACCATCAGGTGGACTGTATGCTCGTCTGCCGACATTCGTACATAAAAAAAAAAGAATAATCACAACATCGTACGTACACTTATTGCATCCTAAAATATGAAATGTGTTGTCAGAGCAAAGCAATAAGACATTTTTCCTATGAGTCGGTTCAGCTGATGTGGGACATCATGCGAATGGGACTTACTACGAATTAAACTTCGCGGGAATGGGGCTTTCTGCGAGAGAAAAAGTACCTATTGTCCTTTAGTATAGCGGTATTCAATAGTAGCACTAACTCAAGTGCGAGAAGTCTAGATCTGAAGCTCTGATCAAGTCCAAGGAAACCAAGATTTTACGAAATCTGAAATAAGATTTTTTATCACACACCACCAATGGGCTCGAATCTTTAAAGAACAGCTATATATAAATATTATTTAAACGGAGAACAGTCAATATTAGAACATCGGTAGTTAACTTAAATGCATTTCTGCATTGTGACAACTTCCAGTTTCATCTCAAAAATATGTATAACTATCTCATAAACAGTTGTATCTGATACTACTGCATCGCAAGTGAAACCCTCGGAGGTTGCTTGAAAGGAGAACTAATAACAAACGATATAATACATAATATACTTAAACATAGATACAATGATTATTTTACGAGACTGCAAGGATTGCAACGTATGCTAATGTGTCTCCGGGCGTGAGGCGACACAGGAAGGGGCGTGGCGCATTAGCGACTCTTCCACGAATTCACCACTTGCTACGAGGATAGGAAAAAAAAGCAAGTAGCTTAACTTCATAGTTGCACCAATCACTGCTTGCTTACACTTGCAGTACGTTTACCGTACCGCACAAAATCACACTTTGTTTTACAGTGCGATGCGAACCTACAGATGCGCGTACGAAAACGCAATCGCAAAAGTAAATAAGTATGACACATGGATTTCTATAAAGATAACTTACCTGTCTTTTTTTACTATGGAGGGACTCACTCTTTGAATTTTTTAAGATGTGTAAGTAACAGGAAAGATTACTACGACTATATAAATCAAGGGTTTTACGAGTGTTTTAATGATTTTAATGAAGGTTTATTAGTTGAATCAATGAGACTGGCAATAAGAGTTGAAATGGGTTTAGGATATACATACATGCAACGATTTCTATCTGCATCTACCTGAAGTAAATTGACGAAGAGTGATGATACTCGTACCTCAGTGTTGCTCTGATCAGGTAATTAGTGGAAACTCGAAAAACCAAATTATTTTCTTTATATTTTAGGGAAAAGAAGTGAAATAATATATATTTCAAAGACTTATATTATAGTTAATAGTTTTTACACACGTATTATATTTTTAAAACAATCGCCGAAATAGAGATCGTGGGGTTTATGGTTACGAAATTAGGGAAATTTAGGTATGTATTAGAAAAAGCAGATAATTAATTGAGCACCGTATAAAAAAAGAATGCATCTCACACCAGCTTGTATCTTGATTCACTTTCTTAAATAGTTCTACAGCATTTTTCAAATGTCCTTTAAATTTGTTAGCGAATTTAATTTTTCCTTTGTATAATGCCGATATTGTGTCATACAACTTGTGAATGCATGTAAGAACAGTATATGCTGCTTCCATACTGGCATCTTGTTGAAACCGGCTGACGAATAGACTTTGATTTAAAAAAATAAAAATCTTTATATTTGGTGTTAAAGCAATAAATATCACCAACACGTCAATTTTCTCAGCTACAACAATAACAGTAGAGGTTGAAGAATGTAGTGACGTAGTAATTTTTTTTTATATATAGAAGTGGGCGAACCAGCAAGCGGTCCCACGTGATGATAAATGTTACCGCCGCCCATGGACACCTGCAACACCAGGGGGCATGCGGGTGCACCGCGGACCTTGCAAAATCCTTTTCACAGCCTTCTTGAAGAACCCCATATCGTAGCTTAATACCTCTTGAGGCAGTTCGTTCCACAGTAGGCTGCGGAACGCCTACTGTGCCTACTGTGGGCCTACTGTGGGATCGCGGTATAAAATTATTTTTGGACCGAACATCATGCGATACCTTCGTATCGAGGAAATGCGGATGGACCACACTTTTGCGACGGGAGGTGCGGTTGTAGAAACCCGAAGTGGGAATTTTAATGAACAATTCTTCAGATCTTTCCCCATTGTACAGGCGGTAGAACACACAGAGAGACGCAACGCCTCTCCGAATGCTGAGGGGTTCTAAACCGCCCGTGATAGTGGGATCGTCGACAATACGGACAGACCCGAGGGATGTTGGCGCGGCCCCTGTGCAAGGCGTCCCTAGTGCTGTCATCTGCATAACAACGTATGTCACCAATTTACAACAAATCGTTGATATGCAGAAGGAACAGAGTTGAGGACAGCACGGGGCCTTGTGGATCGCCAGCATTAATAGACATGGTGTCGGAGCAGCTACCATCGATAACGACTCTGATGCTCCGTCCAATCAGGAAACTGGCAACCCATTCGCATAATCCCTCGGGTATCCCGAAAGATAGCAGATGAAAGATCATTCTATTTGCATCGCTATCTGCTGGTTTAGTTGTTATTACCCAACTGCGGAACGCGAGGTGTATGTCCATTTCTTTATTGCCTCCCAGAGCTTAAACGGAGTGACAGATTTTTATGAACGAGGTGTCGTTAGATTCGTCTTGCTTGATGTCACGAGTGCTACTGACTGACGTATCTAATACTGTGTCATGGATTATGACCCGAAACCCACGTATTTTCATGGGAAGGCCTGCAATGAAACGTTTAGGCTGACATTAAATATCTAAGGGATAAAGCACAAAGAGATACAAACATACATACTTCCAAAAATAGATTATCTTGAGAGATTTCAAACAGAAATTTCGTCGCTACTATAGGTAACTATAGGTACTATAAAGGGCCTCTTTTTCGTAATTTTGACTTCGTTTATTAAAATTAAGTATATTATATATAGGTTACATATGGATAATAGATTGCAAAAAAAAAGTTGAAAGCTGACAAAATTTTGGCAGAGGTAGATTGCAAGATGCGAGTCGCAGTTAAAAACACGAACAGGGAGATTCGTAGGCACTAATTCTACCGTGAAGAATAAATTCACGCCTATCTATATACTAATCACAGCACACATGAATAGCTTAATCGTGCCCACCTTCTCATTTTCAAACATTAGGAGGAATCTTTTTGAGAGACTGTACCATCAAATAAACTCCCGTCTTACGCAAGACCACACATACACACACTGGGCAATTATGTGACAACCTTAAACTAAGTGAAGAACGCAAACATGCGGGGGCGAAATAGTGATCTGCCACGAGTAGATCCAACCGTAACACAGAATGGCCCTCCAGTGGAGAGTGAGCTCGATGGGAGGGCACTTTGGGTGGTGGGATACCACTTTTGATTAAGTATACACATTATTTGTAACGGTAGATGAAGTAACGACATGGAAGATTTAACGCTATATACCGATTTCTGTGATATAAACAACAAAATTTGCAATTGCCGCTTTTGTCCATGTTATTCAAAACTTTTTCAATATAAACTGAAATAATATTAATGATGTAATATTTCGCGGTACTTTGTGTTTGCGTAATTAATTTTAAGTAAATATATAAAGCAAATACCTACTCTTTGAAAACGTAATTGTTGCTACTTGTTTGTCACAAGGAATTAACCGTTTACGTATTTTGGTTCATCGATGGTCAAAACCACTCGAGATGAAACCATCAAAACCTCAAAATTGTTAGTAGAAACTACAGTAGAAATACATCACTATTTAGGTAAATGATCGATGTAAAATGGAATCACTTCGATTTTCGATTCGACTGTTATTTTACTAAACAATTTTACTTACATTGTTACTTACTGATAAGCTACTAGAACTAGGAGTCATAGAGTACTTGAAGATTGTATAAGGTTGTGACCGTACCTGAAAAAAAACAATTTCTTATTGTATTTATTTAAAAAATGGGATATTAAAAGTATCTAATGCGATCTTCACTGTGATTATTCACAGTGAAAAGTTACTATCTCAGTTTTCAAAGGTTATGGTTACCTTACCGGAAAGCCTATTTTGATTAGCTACCAATTATCATAGACTAAGATAAATATCGAATTTGTGTTGATATATTTTATAGAACGAAAGCGCTCAGACAACCCATCTGGTGGTAAGTGGATACTGTCGCACGTGGATATTCGCGATACATACCAACATCAGTCCAGAATGACGAACGTTGGCATGCCTCCGGATGCGTTGCCTATCTTTGGAGATTTGAGAATGAATTTGGAGAAAGAGTTACGAAAATGGGAAGAGATAGGATACAAATGGGCTCCAACGTATCTCACTCACTACCCAAACACGTACTATATTGGGGGAAAAGAATATATGTGGAAAACATTTTACCGTATTTTTTTTGTGAGAGAGCGGTAACGTGGCACCTCCTACTCCCAAACATATTTTTTAATATTTAATAATACCAATTTTTGAGCAAATACAAGAATATTTTGTTCATTGAAATAAAAAAAATTTTAACAAAAAACAATTCAAAAAGCGGTCCATTAAAACGTTTAAGAAAGAGGTAATATCGGGCGATAGTATTAACATAATGAGATGCGCATATAGCCCTCGAAGGTTGTATAGTTGTGGGTGCTTATTAACAAATAGACGAGGTCGGATAGGCCCGGGTCCCGCGGGACCACCGGTGTTAGTATCAGCAAGTCAAATGGAGCACGGGTTGTGCATGTCATCGTACGGATTGTGTATACTGGAAGCGAATATAGCAGACTATAGCTTGTTGTCCTTAATTTTAATCTAATAATTCTGTTTAGTATTTCACTTCATTTTGTTTAATAGCTACAGTTCCAATACTCTACTACTATTAATTTAAAAATTTATTGGTTTTATTACGCTCATTGAAAATATAACTTGAAAGAAAAAATGCAACTCTTAGAGATATTTTGAAAAACTTGCTATGTGAAACTATTGACTGTATACTGTATATAGACTGTAAGAGTTAATGTACCTACCTATACAATTAATTGCGGAAGCATGAAACCGTTGATTCTGTTCATGATTTTGAGTTAATTACAAATTTATTATTAAATTAATATTTATTTAAATGCAAATTTTACATATATTTTCTGCAATTACTTCAAATATTTGAACTGTAGCTAGATTTTTCACACATTTTAGGGCATTGAATTCAATGCATTAAAATTGATATTTTCACATGTAAATACGTCACATTTTATGTCAATTAACTGAGAATCATGAGCATAACCAATGGTTTCAGTCTTCGGAAATTGATCGGTTATACCCTATATATATATATATATATATATATATATATATATATATATATATATATATATATATATTGTACAAGTTAGATGTACATTGGATACGTTCCCTAATTATCTACGGTTTTATGAGAATCGCATTGCATTTTACTAATATAAACTCTTGCTAGCTCTAGCTTCGCTTTGCGTTACAACTACAACGCTGACTTTACAGAGGCGCTAGTGCTCGACAGTGGAACGGCTACTGAATCTACACAATGCTGCGCAGTCAAAACATTAGGAACTACCTTTCTATCTTTATTATATCTACGTACTTATGTTACTTATGTACTTACATTACATTATCTACAAGAAAGGGGTAAAATGCGTAATAAACTAAACGTTTACTTAAATTAAAATAATAGATTTTTAATATATTATGTAGGCTGTAGGTACCTAATATGTTTGTGTACTTCTCTTGATTCTGTTTGAATACAGGTTGTCTGATAGAGAATGCCACAAGACAATAAGTCCACCTTAATAAACATTACCCAACAAAAATATTAAAATTTGAAATCTAGACTTTAGAGAAATTTAGAATAGAAAAGGATTTTATTCGAAACGAGTCACATTTTTTTTAATTTACGGTTAGGTATACATATACAATTCCTTTTGACAAAAAGTGTGTAATTAGAAATTAAGTATCACGAATACTATGTATTAATTGACGAACCTATACAATATATATGTAGGTACATACTATAAGATTCAGTGTAACCGAACACATGAATCTTTTCTTGTTTTTTCATTGTAATTTACCTAGAATAAAAATATAAGATACTTTTACTTACGTACTTAGATGCTAAGTATCTAAATACTTAGTACTTAGATAAAGAGCCTGGTCAATAACGAAAACAGTTCGAAAGAAATTGTGTAAGCCTGAACAACTATTAAATCGACTAGAAAAACAAATAAATACCAATGTCGTCTATTGAAATGCAAAAGCCGGGTCGCAATATCGCCACATTTAATACAGTGCGAAATATTCAAACAAATCAAAACGACTTGACGACTATTTTATGTCCCATTCGCACAATGTCGCACTGCTCAGAAATACCTTCACAACGAATATTACTAATTAGCATAGTGATAAAGGAACCAGTCAACATGGCATGATATATTAAAATCACGTCTCCGGAACAATTAGAGAAACGAGCCAGCGATCAAATAATAAAAAGTGTCTTTGTCATTACAAAAAGCTCGGCCGCAATGTTCTTAGAAACGATATAACGTTCGAGTATAATAATCCGATTGTAAAACCGTTTAAACTTTAAACCAATCGGAATGCTCGAACGCAAATCGCCAAAATGGCGGTTCTAATAATTATGTGCAGACTATTGACAAATATTTTAAAGATTAACATAAATCTTTTGATGTGTTGCTTTGACTCAACTGTTATGAAATCATTGGAGTAATTTTATTTTAACGTCTGGCTAATTATCGTCTCAACGTACGGCAACAGTGATGAGATAAGACGTCCGTAGATGCGCTATGGATTTTTGGGGATATAAGAATCAGAATTTTTAAAAATATGGGAAAGTGTAGGATATGGGAAGTATCATTCAATCCCATATAACCACAGCCCATCTCACCTATCCCACCGAACGAGAGAAACAACACAAGACGATACGTGAGCCACACTGAAAGTTTTGCGTCACTCATAAATAAAACTATTCATAACGAATCTAACACATTTATTGCTTTTCAAAATATTCTCCGTTATATTTTAAACACTTCTTCATTCGCTCAAACCATTTATCAAAGCAAGCCCACTCATCTGAAGGTATGTTTCCGACCTGTTGGTCGAAACATGCCTCTTTTGGCTCCGTAAATGTGAAACCTCTTATCAAATCTTTGATTTTAGGGAAAAGAAAGAAGTCACAGGGTGCGAGGTCTGGGCTATGAGCGGAATGGGTCACGAGCTCCACCTTCTTAGAACACAAAAATGCCTTTGTCTTGTTCGCGATGTGGGAGGAAACATAGTATTGCTGCAAAAGGATGCGGCTTCTCGGTCTCTTCTCGCGAACTTTTTCGAGAACACTGAGTCCTGTACCACTCAGCATTAACTGTTCTTTGTTTTTCTTTTCTAAAAACTCACGATCATTTTTTGTCCACACTTCTGCCTTGTCGCAATTTTGTTGGTCTGTTCTCACCTTCGAAGACCGTTTCACTGGACTGTTGTTTTTTTTTTTCGGATCGTAACGATAAATCCATGTTTCGTCTCTTGTTACAATGTCATAAACAGCATTTGAACATTCATGGTCAGTGCACCAATCAACAGGAGCTCATTTCTGGTCTGATGTGAGTTCGTGAGGAATCCAGCGGCAACAAAGTTTCCAAACTTTTAAGTGTTCGCGGAAAATCTTTTGAATTTATCTCGCACCGATCCCTAAATGTCCATGAATTTCGTCATAGGTGATCCGCCGGTTTTTTTTAATCAGTCGCCTGAAAGTAGCCACATTTTCCTCAGTGACCGCAGTTGACGGAAGACTTGAATCTTGTCATGGAGAGAAACACGACCACGATTGAATTCAGCATACCAACGCCTCACAGTGCTTAAATGTGGTGCTTCAACCCCAAAAATATTTTCAAGGCGAACACTGCACTCTTGCGGAGAAATAGAACTATTAAAAGCGTAAAAAATCATCGTTCTAAAACATTTCGCGTTGAATCCATTTTCAGTGCGAAAGGTGAATTTCGATTAGTCATAAAAAATAATTGACACGATTTCCCGTCAAAAACTATTGCATTCCATAAATGAAATTGTATATTTAAAAACAATATAACTTCGGATATTAAATATTTATGAGTGGCCAGGAGTGCAAAGAGCAAATCGTGGACTAGGTTGGATATTTTTTTTAATTATTTTAAGTTTATCTTTATCTTGTTATGAATAAGCAATCAGAACCTTAATGTGTAAATATAGAGAAAAGTTAAAATGAAAATAGCTGAAACTGTTATCAAAGAAAACTAACTATAATTCTAAGACGTGTTTCTATGATAAATTGTGGTTCTATTAAAGGTTCCATTAAGGCATTATGAATACATTAATAAGCGATAGGTATTGTTCAACGTGTATGAAAACTGAAAACATATTTCAGAACTTCGCCATTTTTTTATCTCATCCGAATAAAGCAGCAGGGTACGAGTATATATATGCTGGTTTATTGAATAAAATTAATGAGAATTACCGATTTCCTACTTGTCAATCAGTAGTCACGAATACAATGACATTAGACACTATAGAGAATTTGTCAAATGACGAAGCCAGTTAGGCAACATTACCACGTAGAAACTTACCTATTAGAACAAAATCGTGCATTTTAAAAACAATTTTCCTTAGAAATACGTTAGTCAACCTCAAAACATCAACGTGGACAAAGAGCCGAAACGAGGCACATCACCTCCAACCTCCGATTGAGAAACCCAATTTGAATAACAATCAATAAATTAATGTACAACTGTTATTTATTCATAAGTAAAGGCTGCGACACACCGGCGAGCGACGAGCGCTGAATCCAAATTAAATTTTATAAGAAACGCTTCTTTCGACGGGCCATTATACGCTGAATGTAATACTTTTCTTAACGAATCATCATTATAGACCATCACAATGCTCCTTTGAGCCGTCTGTCGTTAAAGTCGACTAATCTCTTTACAAGTAAAAACGCGCGGCGCCGAATGAGTTTCTCGTGTTAGAATAATTAGTGTGCAATTGAAAGCGTGCTTTATTTCAACTGGACTAAACGGACACGACACGGTTGGTCAACGGTACAACACTTTCACGAATACAATGATAATTATCTGAAAAGAGTGTGATTCCGAGACGAATAGACACATGCGGGCACGTAACTGTTTACAAAATACAATTGTTTTTCTCTGCAGATGTTTCGGTACCAATTCATCAAGGAAGCTTTTAAAATAATTTCTTAATTTGATATTTTTTCCTCAAACGAGGTAAGTGTTTTATCAACACATTACCGCGAACCCGAATATTGTGGAAAGCGAATTTTTTCCATTTAGTTATGACATAAGCTGTGAATAAGATCTGCAAGTTCGACAATGCAACCCCGCATCACCCTTGGTGTTGGCCAATTAGACAAGTAGGTACAAAAACGAGACCAGACTGTAAATGTCTTAATTTTTGACAGCTACTGGCTGCATCGAATTCGTATAGCTGTAACAAAACTTTGTTTATGACTATTTCAAAACTACCCATCAGCTGTAGGAATTAAAAACCAAAATTAATGTTCAATGTTACAGGAATGAATTGCATGCTACCAAACACAAAAATCTGTTCTTTTACAAAAGTAATTATACAAAAATTAAGTAATGTAGGGTGATGATTTTATGTAAATAGTCCGCGCCGCGTATTTGGGCGACGCTCGGGCGTCTCCGCTCTCTCCTCGGGACCCCTCGCCTCGCCATTTTCGTTGCACATGCGCGGAAGAACTTTTACACCCGAGAGGAAAAAGTTTATGCGCACGCTCGGATGCATTATATTCTTTTTGGAACCCTAAAACTAGACTAGGCGCTGTGATCGGCCGACATAATCTTGCCAGCTTTTTGGTTTCAATTTACCTTATCAAATTATGTATTTTTATTTATATCTACCAATAAAGATGTGTCAAAATTAGGAAGTAAATTATAAACGGACATAATAATTTTTATTTTGCAGAATGGCCGACCTGCCACATAATTTAGTTCCCTTAAATTATGTATGTGGGACTTCTTTGGTGGCGCGCACTCTACTAAAAAGTTTGTTTTAAGTAAATAAAGTCATTTACCAAACCAGCTTTACAGCAATAGGTATTTACTAAACTCCTGGTGAAGTTTAAAGGGGCTAAATTTGACTCTGCATCACCGTTTCTGTTTTTAGAATATGAAAGGAAAATATTTAAATTGTCACCGGGACATAAATAGCAGCTCGTTAATTACGTTCTGTAATCACATTTCGCCAAACGCGTTACGACACACATGTCCCATCCCTTCGCCGTTCTAAATTTGAATATATCATTTAGGCGGGAACCGGCACGCTCCCTTTCTCGATAGAATCGAAAATAATTTATGAAGCTTTGTTTGGATTTAGTAAATAATTAAGCGACCTAACGTAATGAATGTAATAAGTAGTTATTTAGAAATTATAAGAAGACATTTATGGTTTAATAAATCACTTATGCTATCCAAAGCTCTCCCAAGGCTCGCCACCACACATGATTTTCCGTTCTTCTCATCTTATGCTGCCTACTGATAACACTCCTAAGTGTTACCATTTTTGAACATTCATTCCATATATTAGCCAAAATAAAGAACGCGGTTCAGTTAATGATGAGAAAACTCCTTTAAACAATTAAATATCAACTAATGATTTATACTTTTAATGAACTACATGAATTAAAATAATTACTCTGATTTTAAACCAAATTGACAGCATTAACGGGTCTTACATCTCGAAGGTACAAATCAAGTAGATAATAACAGCTCAGTGTCTGCTACTGTTCCATATAGTATGTAATTACATAGCGGATTCACGCGCGGCCGGAACAAGGCATTTTATATCCTCCGTCATTTGACTAATAGGTATATTAGCTTCCAAATTGTTGTGTGTTATCCAAAAGTAATAAGGAAAAATAGATGAAAAGAATGAAAATGTTATAAGGTATTTGTTGCAGTAGGAATAATTGTTCGCAAATGAAGAAAATAATAATGAGAAAATGATACGAGATAAAAGTTAAACAAGATGAAGGTTTTATGTACCAAATCTTACTATATAACACCTAGGTTAACTAGAATTAACTAACATAAGTTTATATGTTAAATTTATAGAATATACTAAATATTTGTCTATTCTCGTCTAATATATAATCAAGATTCTGTTGGCAGTCAATGGGGTGATAAGCTGTCGATTGTAACGCCACTATTAACAGATTCGCCTATCTATCTACTCATGTAATGTTAAGTAATAAGCTAATTAAATGATAAGTGTAAAACGTAAACGAAAAATGTTAATATGGATGGACAACATTCATAGCGAATACAGATAAATTCTAATTCAATACATAATAATAACGGAGAGATGCTGCATGATACGTCGACAATAATGAAGAGGTAACCTTAAGCAAAGTCAAGAGTATAGTGTCCTTACAAAATTCCTCGAAAGGTACACTAAAAGATTTTAATACTTAAATTAGTGTTAAAATATCACTGAATAGTTGCGCAGAAGCATCGGGATAATTTCGATTCGCGTGCCGTCACGACCGCCCCGAGCGAAACTATAGGAATTTCTGTTGATTGATCTGCATTTTAGTAATCATAACGACATAATCATTTCACATAATAATATTCATAGTTCTTCACTTAAGTTTTTTACGTCCTCGAGACTTGACATTGACTCGAAAGTCAATTATTATTTGTTTCTTTTCCTCTCCTTTCTGTTTCACATTCTCCATCATAATATGTTGAAAATTCGCATTATTTTCCAATATAAATTGCGTAGTGGCTGTAACGCGATACAAACTGTTTGGAATATATAAACTGCCGTACTTGGAAATTTTGATCACAAGATGGGATATTCGAAGCCTGAGATTTATAACGAGCAGAATTAAAAGCGATTGTGGTAGATAACTCCTTCCAAACTACGTCTAAATTAGGAGCACGGTTCGATGTTAGTGTTGACTCTGCATTAAATGGCCAACGTATCTAAAAAGCTAGTCAAGTACAGAAGTGTGCATTGCCTCTGGATGTAATGGTTACCTGTGATGAAAAATGGATACCTGTTGTGAAAAATGTATCACAGTGCACACAAGTATCCAAGCAAAATAATGTAAAAAAAAGGAAGTTCATTAGTTTGAAGAAGCTCTTGTAGGGGGAGAGTGCATGCTGCATTCCCACAGCCCCTGGGCGCACTCGACTGGCCACGTTACCTCTCTCTCACAGAAGACTACCTCGAAATGTACTGCATTTCCTACTTTATCGTATGTCCCCAATGTACGTACGTGTTTCGGTAGTGAGTGGGATATGCCCGAGCCCATTCCCATCCCATCCTATCCCTCCCCATTTTCCCAATTCATTCCTTAATCTGCAAAGGTAAGCAGCGCATTCGCGGGCGTGTCAACGTTTGTCATTCTGGACTGATATTGGCATGTATCGCGGCTGTCTATGGACGACAGTATCCATTTATCATTATGTGGACTGTATGCTCGTCTGCCGCCTTTTTCTAAATAAAAAAAAAGCTCTGTGAGCCTTTGGCGATACTTCTTGCGATCTGACACAGCAGTTAATGAAGTAAAGAATTACAAACGATGATGGAGAAACATTCTATTAACCAACAAAGTCCGATCAATTGTTCGTCCCTACTATTTGCACCATATTAGATGTGCAAACTCTGGACCAGAGAGGCTTAAAGTTACTGGAACCGAATCTGTGGAGACTTTTCTTCACCCACTCTTCACGGGACACCCAGGACCCTGCACAGCACCTTACACTGTGCACTACACTTTTTCCCAATTTTTCGATAAATTGAACTCTTAAGATGCTTTCTAGGATTCCATTGATTCTCCGTCCAAGAAAGTTTTACAACAATGGCAGTACAGTAATCAAGTGTCATTAAAATGACAGAACTGCTTTGATAGTACGTATTTTACCTTAGGTCTTTATACTGTTGTATGGGTCAATACATTCTTCGAATATTACCTATATATTTTTACGTATATTGTACAATATATATTGCATTTAAAACGGAAATTTCATAGGTATAAACCTTCTAATTAATTATAATTCAAATACATAGTACCTACGTAAAATTTCAGTACAATCAATACATAGTAGATAGTACCTATGTATAGTACGTATAGTAGGGCGAAATTAAGAAATTGAAAATCTGTTTTATTGCCGGCTCTATACTCACGCCGTGAAGTCCGCGTGAAACAGCCGTGAAACGCAAGTGTGGATGGTTTTCATGGATTTGTCGCACACATAAAACACACTTCTTTGACAAATGAACGCTCAATTTCATTGCATAGACACATTAGACATAGACATGCATAGACAAAATTAAAAAGAAAAGACACAGCTGAATTGTGTGCGATATTTTAAATTGGGTTCTTTGTAATATCAACAGGAGTAATTCTTTTGCGTGTCTAAAACTGCGCCTCGGGGGAACAGTAGCAGTGATCGCAGCTCCAAATTGCAGGCTGTCAGCTTCACCTCAATCAGAATGCGTTGTGATCCACAGCTTGATCTGTCTTGATTCGTTTAATCGTGGGAAAGCGATTAAACGTGATTTGTGGTTAATAGTAGTTACGATAAAAAAAATAAGAGTAGATATAATCGTACTCCGTTCAATAATACTCTAGAAAGATTTTGTAGAATATTAGGTACCTGCATGTTTTAAGTTTTAAGATGTTATCATTAATTTGGATAGATGAAAAATAACCCCAATAAAAATCAGATTTTTCAATTACCAAATACTTATAAGATGTTTTCAGTTATCGTTAATAATCAAAAATATCATCAAAAGATTTAAACCTAATTCTGCACTATTTGTACTTACAAAAAATAAATAAAGCCTTAGAAAAAAAGATTCTCACGCCTCGCATATATGAAACACGAAAGCACGCTAAACTCTCTGTAGCGGGGCTATACTTAGTTCTACGTAAACGATCTCGATTCTTAGAACAATGATGTATCGAGGCCTTAATCATATACCTCGGATTATACACAGACAGACATAGGAATAAAATATTTAATGATGTTTGTTATGAATAAGGAACAGCTATACAGTTTATCGGTAAGTGCTCATACCTATCATGATTATCGACAGCAAATATTGACAACATTTCAAAGAATTCATTCCAACTTATATCCGTACGAGTATGTCACTAGTTGTAAATAAAACGAAAAATAAATACAAGTCTCAATTTTCTAGATGGGTGCTCTGGCGTAGGTGTAGGGCAAAGTACTGCAGTGCACTGGAGATCCAAATCTCAGAGGGCCCTTAGCCAACCCCAAAGCTCCTTCCATGTAATATGGTTCAGGTTCAGCCACATACTCGTAGTTCGTTAATTATTTTCACAAAACATAATAATTTTCAATAGTTCAATACAATACAGTCCATTCACAAGAGTGACCCAATTGATAAAATATGAAAAACTGGAATGTACATTTAAATAAAACACTTGAAAATTAACATGGTTATAACCACAAGTTTTAGTATTTTTTTTTAATTAGTTTTTATAAATCAATTTGAATTTGGGTTCAGGGGTCCAATTTTATTTATTTGCACTAGCATCGTCAGTTGCCTAGCTAAGCCACTGGATAAGTCACTCGTACTTTCAGTGTATGACAACTAATTATTTTATATGACCGACTACAGTGCTTATAGTTGTGTCATTTCCGTAGAATTCTGTATCCTATATAGCTAGCTGCCGTTTAATGATAGAGGATTTGATTATAAATTACAACAATTATGGATCTCGGCCGACACGCGCTGCGGAGGGAGTTGCGTTCGCGCACGCAAGTATCTGCCACAATTTTGTTTTAACTAATAACAAATAAGTAAAATATTAACATTATCAAAGAAAGAATGGTAATATTTTAGAAAAATGTTGATATATAGTGTTTGGCAATTTAATATCGCCGATGAATAAAATTGTAGCTATAACGGAGCCCAATGGTCCCGCATTACTGACCAACCAAAATAAACCGACAGATTCCTGAAAGAACTTCTTTCTTCTTCTTTGTTAGAAGAAAATGTAACTACAAGAAATTTGTTTATTATTGGGAAACGTATCACTAATTTGAAAGACAATACCTTGATTTGAAACACAAAAGATTGTACGAGTATGCTTTTCATGTACTCGTATGTATGTCAACGAATCAATCAAAATTAGGTATATGAGACGAATAACACTTGGAATAACGCAGCAACACTTAGAAAGTAATCATTTCCTAACTAAGTAGGTAGGTACTATCCACAACATCGAAATAGTAATTTATGTATCCCGTTTATAATATCCAAGATTACTAAAATATGCTGGGAGGAACGGTAGCGGGTAATTAGAGGATAGCGAGCAGGTCGCGCGATAACTACCAGTAAATACAGTAAAGGCAGTAATAACGAGAAATCGCGCGCAAACGACGCCATTTTAAATTGAAGCGATGGCGGGAAGGCTTTAGCGATGGCGAGCTACACTCATTACAATTATCATAACTGTCCACCAAACCGCATAAGTTCGAGCCTATATTGCAACCTACTATAACTGTTATCTCACCTGTTTCATAAGTAATTGTGTCATATTTTTTTATACAAGTGGTGTTGGATGGTCCACACGGCGATAAGTGGTCACTGACGACAACAGACACCTGCTTCACTAGGGGAGTTGCGTGTGCGCCGCCGATCTCGCAGTCCCATTCACTGCTCTCTTGAAGAACCCCATGTCGTAAGTCAGTAGAAAAACCTCAGTTGGCAGTTCAATAATACATAAAGTAAGTTATTTTAAAATGCGGAACCGATTTAAAAAATTTAGCGCTATTCAGTATACCCATTTCAGTGATCCCGATCAAGTGATCACTGATCGATCTGTGAAAATTCTTTCACACTTCTACTTACTAGAAGTGTAATGATGTTTTTGTTATGACCTAGAGCAAAGACAGGGCAAATTACTAGTACCAAATGAATAAACAATTTAATGACTGCATCATTATACAAAAAAATTTCAACAATGATTGGACGATTAATCACCTCGATTGCGCATGCGACATCACTGACGCCGCGCGTTTATAGAGACAGCTACTTGAAAAGAACTCTGCCATTCAGCCTTTTGTCGAGTTAATTTCTTAATGCGCCTTTATCCTGCGGACTTAATTAATTATATTTAATGTGGTCACAGCTTTTGAAGGCTTTGTTTAGTCTGTTGAAGATAATTTATTTGTCAAATAAACTGTATTCAAGACGGATAACAGTTATCTTACCGTTTATTCTGAGAAAAAAATAATTGCAAAGCAACTGGTACAGCCTGCCTAGAAGGTAGGTAGGTACTTAAAGTGTAGTATTTAATAAAGTTGAAGCTTGTACTTGATTGACTAACTCGTACTTGTGACGAACCTTACTTTTCTCACTCACAGATACTACTTTATAATTATTCATAGGCACTGTAACACGGATCGTGCGATAGATAAAAATAATAAATTAAATGCATAATGGGCAGAAGATGCATAAATATTTAGGTATCGGTACGGAATACTTTTCGTTCTTTTGGTGTCGAAACTGAGTTTGTAGGGATCCTAATGCACATCGTACCTACTGTGCATGAGGGATGTATGGAGTTAAAACGCCACCTGGACCTAGTGCTCAGTCTTTATTTAAGGCGGACAACGCTATTCTCGAGTGACGCCATATAATTTAAAAATAAGAACTATAGGTACCTAAAATGAAAAAAATAATTCCCATAATTTAGTCATTAAGATAAACATTATATTATACGAACTGTAGGTATTTTTTATTTCACAACCATCGCCTATTAATAACACTAATATAGATATCACGTGACAAAGTAATTGGCTTAATATGAAGGTAGTTCAATGATGAAGCGAGATAGACAAAAATATTTCCCATATGAGTGAGTAGGGGGAGACATCAAAGCCCGCATGCGCCGGTAAGCGGTTGATATGTTTGTAAACAACTTTATATCGGGCTGAGGACACCGAAGTAGCCGTGAATATAATTAATTGGGCAATATTGTGATGTATACAGATCATTAAGGTTTATTTTTCTTTAATCTACAGGACTTAGCTGTTAATTTGGTGGTTTTCTTTTATATAAAGAACGTGGAGACAAGACAGTAATTCCTTGTCATTTGGGACATCGATATTTCGACGATCTTACATTTGTCTTGTATATAAACATAGATGTATAAACAGATTCTTTGCTAACCGGAAAGACTAACACAGCGAGCGAGAATTCAAACCATAGCACATTCATCATAAGACAAAGTCAGTCAAATGACACACGTTTTCAAATAGTCGGAGAAGCCCGGTGTCCTGCCAAAACATGTTGTATTACAAAGAGAGTATTACTTGGTGTTTTAGTAGGCGCCAGTATACCTATACATTATGACGAATAACGCATACTGAAGTAAAAGAGTTTTGTGCCATGTCAAATTTGACATTGGCAGTCTTGTAGCTTGTCTATGTGTACTCGTATAAAAAAAATATTATGCTATCCTAAAATAAAAATATGCTATACCTAGCTACATATCTACAGTTAGCACGAATGGTAACTGATCGAATTACCTGTAAGATGATAATGCATTCTTAGGTGCCTACCTACGCTTAGGAAGTGCTATCTGGGATTGAGTATTTACAAACGAATAAGGCTCAAAGAAATAACAAGAACAGCTCTTGATAAGTATTGAAAAACAGCTAGGAAGGATCGAATAGCTTTGTGACTGTAACACAGGCGTGTGTCCTGCACTAAGTCGTTACTGCCTGACATTAAAAAAAATCGAAGGAGGGGCAAATATATACAAAATTAGTAATGTTGTTCACAATTGAAATTGAAAGTTCCGCAAACTTCATTGGAATTTTGTCCAATGACTGTTTAAAGCGTTTTAAATTGTCTGACAATTGATAACGGGACTTGCGCAGCAGGCACCGCCGAGTGACAAACAAATGGGCGCCGACTGCTACCTGCCCTGGCGACCGTTTGTAAGAACGATGTTTTCTGATCCTTAGTATAGTTCGTCTGAGAGCGGTGATATCCTAGACCAGGGGTGCTCAAACTTGAACTGCTGGCGATCTACCTCAATATTGTTAGACTACGATCGATCGACTCTGAGAGGCTGCAAGTATGTGTGATGCAGGATTGTCGTCTAGGTAGGGTGTATCGTGGCATAGATATTAGTTTTCCGCACAATATGCATTTTTTTAATCAAGGTAAGTGTAGGTCTGCTCTAAAATGTCAATGAAAATACTCATAATTATTCAAAATTGCGAGTTTATTGGTTCTTACAAAACAAACGAGTTCTACAGTCTAAACTTAACTAAAGAGTGACTTTGGATGATGAAGCGTGGCACTGCATGTCCTCAGCATACTTTTCATAAGATGGTACATAATTACCGAGTGCTAATCGCAAGCATGATGACATATGTTCGTCAGTTAGTCGATTGCGATAGTTAGACTTAATTATCTTCATTTCAGAAAATGCAGACTTACACAAGTAAGTTGACCCAAACATTGCTGTCAGCTGAAGGGCGATTTGCCTTAGATTCGGATATTTATCTTCAGATATAAAACACCAGAATTTTGTATCAGATGTTGTGGCTTTGAGGTGTATAACTGATATAATCTGCACTAACTCATTTTCAACAGAACATGAGTCCATGTTAAACTGACTTGCTATTTCAGTAGCTAATTCCTCAATGTTTTTACACGAAAAAGGATAACTCATAAATGATGCGATATTTGCCAATTTACTGAAATCATAAAAAGTATTTCGAATTGGCCCAAAATATTTGATAATTCTGCCTCATAAATATCATAATTCAATTGAGGAATCCTTGCTTTCAAAGACGGAAAATGTTTCAGATCCTTTCTTTTCAGTTGATCTATCATAAGTTGCAATTTACTTTTGAATGCGTTTATTGCGCTAATCATCTCAATAATAGTTTTTCCTTTACCTTGAAGCTCCAAGTTAATGGTGTTTAAATGCATTGTGATGTCTGTCAAAAATGCCAAATCAGTCAGCCATTTTCCGTTTTTCAGCATCTGAGTGTCATCGCCTCTTTCGTCCAGAAAAGCTGTTATTTCGGGCAATAATTCTTGAAACCTTTCTAGGAATTTTCCGCGAGTCAACCACCTGACGTCCGTGTGAAGAACTAAATCAGTGTGTTCAGCTGACTCACTATCTTCCAACTGCAATTTAAAGAGCCGTCGTTGCAAGCTACGTGCACGGATGGAATTCACAATTTTTATTGCAATGCCCATAATCTCCTCCATGTTTAGAACTTTTGAACACAAAACTTGTTGATGTATAATGCAATGGAAGGAGAAAAATGAAGGGAACCCGTCATTAGCTCGACACAATGCCACAAAACCGTTTTTGTTTCCAGTCATTGCTGGTGCTCCATCGGTTGTAATGGACACTAATTTATATATTGGTAGCTTGTAGTTTGTTACAAAATTGAAGAAAACGTCATATATATCTTCGCCACGGGTCTTTCCTTTCAGAGGAATCATTGTCAAAAACTCTTGCTTAGCCGACATGTCATTGAATACTATTCGAATAAAAATACACGGCTGGGCAGTGTCTGTCATATCGGTGGATTCATCGAACTGTAAAGAAAAGTATGTACATTTCATGATATCATGTTTTAGTTTATCTGCCATGTCCTGACTCATGACTTCAACACGCCTTGTGACAGTCGGACGAGATAACTGAAGTTCTCTAATAGCAGACAGCTTTTGATTGATCGTTGCAGCTTTTGATTGTTTGGCTGGTCTTGTGAACATGATTTGTTCTTTTTTCAAACAGGTTATCAAATCACGTACTTTTCGTTTTCTTAATTCACTCTGTGACGGAAAATCCTTTTCATAGTTTTATGAACCGTTTTATGATGCCTCTCTAAGTTCCCACGCTTAGGACGCAACTGACGCACAGCAAATGAGACAAATGCACTTATCCTTTACCATACAAAAGAAAAATTCTTCCTCCCAATCGTTATTAAAACGATACGTTTCACTTTTCTTCGCCGCACTCATTTTGTACTATTTATTAATAAATTTTGTATCGACGAATCGCCTTCAAGTTACAACTCAGACTGACTGACTCCTATTCCTGCAGGCGCAACATTTATATCGGCGCGAACGAAGTCTCGAATGTTCCCGCCAAACACGCCGCCCGAAGTTTCTAGAAAAATCGGCGGGAATCAAAAACGCGGCTTCTCTTTGACAAGTACCGCGCGTTCCTTTGGTAAAGCCGCCTTTTACCGCTAGTAGGGGGTTATTACGATAAAAGAAAGTGATGAAGGGGTTATTCTGGCCTAATTGTGGATCGAATAAAGGGGATTGCCCATGAGCAGTATCGTTTGAATTTAAGTTGTGCCACAAGTTCAGGATATGAATAATTCCTGTTTTTAATTATCATGATTTTATAAAGTAATCTGGAGTCTCACATTTGCCGGATAAAACAAAAAGTACCTTTAAAAGTCTTTCTATTGTGTATTTTTTACGGTATTAAAAATCGATTTGTGTATAATATTTTTGGCAACACTGAAATGTCACTTGTCGTTGGCCGGCGCAATTGACATTATTATTATTGTTACTCTGTCTGAGTTATTTCTCATGTGTGATATTGTGGTCGTTTATTAAACCTTATTAACTTATATAAAGTGATTATGAGAAAGAGACTCCATTAGCATTGTAAACGAGGATAGTAGTGTAGCTAATTGTGAAAAGTGATTGTGAGATAGAGACTCCATTAAATATGACTGCACTATGGAAAGTTCAGTTCGCCGGTTTATGAACTAACTGTTCACTTCGATTAGTTCACTTTATTCATGTGTATTTTGTTCTACGTATTTTTGTTCAATAAAGCTTATACTTTAACTGACTTCTTTGACCTATAATGCGCGATCCTAGTTAATAGGCGTCATCTTGATAATTATTACAGTAAAACATAAGGTAAGACAGTTATAGTCCACTAGTCCTTATGGAGTGAAGCAACACAAAGTGGTTGAGACTTTCCACATTTTATGTTGTATTTAATAAGCAATAGCATACTTAAGTGTTAATTTACCTATTTACTAAAAGGAAAACAAGGTGTTTTGATATTTAGACTTTGGAAGTTTACCCATCTATTTCTATGAAACCCGCCAAATTATGTAAATCCTGTTTATTTTTCTTGAAAGTATATATTAAATGCAACATAAGACAGCAGTTTCCATGTTAGCACAACAATATTTGCACCGATACTAAGTTCCATAGTCACTTGGGCATTCCCCTTTTAGTTGTTTATTCATTACATTTTGTTTTAATTACCTACCTACTAAAACAAAATCTGTGAATAGTTCTATATCGGATATTTTTTCTCTAGATCGACTCAAAAAGCACTCGCGATCGACTCGTCGATCGCAATCGACCGTTTGAGCACCCCTGTCCTAGACCCTAGGGGTTGGTATATTATTCTCGACTTTCGTTCGTAAGTTCAAATGTGTGGATTTTTTAAAATTATCACTAGCTCGGCAGTGAATGATGACATAGTGAGGAATAAGAATAAAAATAAGGTGGAGTATGTGTGTCCACCAATCCACACTGGGCCCGTGGGGTGAATTATGTTCCGAAATCTCATATTAATTTGCTAGGGCGAATTACTATGAGACTTTTGCTAGGTTTGTTACCTATACTCGAAAATTTAAAAAATCGACAATTTTTACTCAATTATTGTAGTGTAATTTATTTTCTCCCCCGGAAACGCTACTGCCGCCTTAAACGTCAAGTGTTTTTAAATTTCTCAAAATTTTAAGCTTCTCAAAATGCTTGCTAGAGGCGATGCTTATTTTTTATACCTAGTATTGTGTACAAAAGGGAAAACTTAACACTAGGATTTTACAAACGAGAAAATCTTAAACGTCTCCACGTAGGTAGGTACCTACCTACTATATATCGATTAGATAAGCATTCAGTGATTCGTGGTATTGAAATTGTAGCGTGTCTAACGAAAAGCGTAGATACCATATTGTGAAGTATTTCCGTCGACATCAATATTATTGTATCGTTACAGCTATGCAAAAACCTACCTTCTGCCTAATTTTGCATATTTTTATAAACATAAAATAACAGATTAACTGTATATGTTTTAAAGTAACGAATGTATATTGTTATAAATAAAAGTACCGTTAGTGACCGCGATGTAAAAAGAATCAAATTTACATCACGTGGATTGTCTTAACACGGTCATTTAGAGAATAACTAAATCTTAGAAAAACGGCATCATATCATTATCACGTGATGTTAACAATAGGTACATATAAACGTAAGTGCATATGTAAATAAACATTATTATTTAAATTATCATGAACATTCATAGAAATATTGTTATTATTATTATGTAGGTACCTACCTACAATAATTATTACTACACATTTATCTATTTAAACGGATCTTAGCGCGAATGTTTACCTTATTTCTTTCATTTTACTCGACGTTTCGGTTGGGTTGCACCGACCATGGTCACGAGCTGACTGACCATGGACTATTGAAGCTGTGAATAATCGCCAGACGAATAAATCGGCGACAGCGGATCATATACTCAACGCCGGGATCAATCACTGGATAGAACTCCATAGTCCAGAAATCCTCTCCACTGATCGCCACTATTTCTCCACGATTGTGCGTGAACCAATTGGAATCAAAAAACATAGAATTTCAATCGAGAAGGTCCTCGACATGGACTCCAGTAATTAATAAATTTAATAAAATTAAACCTCGCGATTTTTCGTCTGACACTACTTTTGATATTGTGAGTGTTGCCGCAACTTTCCGGAATATGAAAACCAAAAGCGGGTAGTTGATGAAACTGCTCGCAACTCTCGACGTGGACTACTTCTCTCTTCCGTCAGCTCATGACCACGGTTGGTGCAACCCAACCGAAATGTCGAGTAAAATGAAAGAAATAAGGTAAACATTTGCATTAAGACCCGTTTAGATAAATATGTGTGAAAATCGCGAAAATCTCAAATGTTATATTAGACCTATACATATCTGTGAAATGAGCAAGACCTCTTCGGGGAGACAAATAAAACCCCCGACGCGACGGTTAAAAAACGCATGACGACGGTGGTATATTGTATTAAACTATTGCATATTGTCAACAAGACTGCTGACTGGTTAACCGTCGGGGGTTTTATAAAAAAAAAATTATTTTCATTTCAGCTTTTTAGTTTTATTTTTAACTAGCTACCCGCCCTCGCTTCGCTTCGGTTGATAAGTTTTTTTTTTTTTCAAAATAAAATATAGCCTATATTAGACACGGATAATGTAGCGTCCTATTTGTGAAATAATTTTTGAAATCGGTTCAGTAGTTCCAGAGATTACCCCCAACATACCTACAAACACACAATTTTACCGCTTCATTATATTAGTATAGATATATACTAATGAGTAAATCTAGTTAATACTCGTTAATAATAAATAGGTACAAATTGTTTAATGATACATTATTGACGAACGGAAGCTATATAGTTAAACTGGACACCTTTAACTGACTAGTTTAACTAGTTAGATGTAAAAGATTACATCTAATCTTATCCTACCCATACCCATCCCACCCTATTTCATCTATCAGGTAATATACTGTGATGCAGACCACACCATATCTCATTATGCTAAATATTTTCCATGCGCCGCGGGCGTGATATTTATATTTCACTATTTATTTGCATTACATGTTAACATCAGTCAAAAATGACAAAAGTTGATACGTCTGCAGATGCGCTGTCTACATACCTTTCGGTATTAAGAATAAGGATTTGGAAAGACGATTGGCAAGAAAAGGGAATGGGATATCTCATATTACCCCGTCTTGCGACGAGGAAAATCGAGACGGGCTAGCATGATGTGGGAAAGGAAGAACTGTTCAGCGAACTAAACATCGCCAAAAAATTAGTCCAAACTACGATAGTTCTATTGTCAAATTTCAAGGAGTTCCCTTATTCATCTTAATCTCCAGCAACAAACGCTGAATACCTAGTAGGTATATATACAACACAAATACGCATTAGAACAAATGCATTCATTGCGAAATTATAATCACGTTTGTACTTTGTACATCTCAAATTTTCTGTTGAAATGGTTTAACACGACCACTCGGACGCACCCAGTCGGCTGCGGGATACAGTATCATTCTCTTCTCTGTAATACATATCTGTTTATTGGTTCGAACGACTCCAAAAAGTAAGTGCAAACACCATGGTTGTACTGTTACATTTCAAGGAGTCCCTTTACCCACCAGCTTCAGCATCAGATGCTGACGGTTATGTATAAAACATATACCTCTTGAACTATTCACTTTATAAAGACGCATTCGAATATAAACATTGGTTTATAAGTTACATAGGATTACAACTTTCAATTTGGATTACAGCAGCGCCCTCTGGTGAGTTAGTACCACAACACCCATCCTCAAACACGCTCCAAGGTACAATTAAACGTTTACAAAAACCGCTTCCCAATCGCTCCAGCCGTTTCAGAGAAAAGAGGTAACAAATTGGTACACAAACATACATTCTATTACCCCAAATGGATACACTCGTACCATCTCCGTTCCGTCGTGGATAAAAAAACAGCATCGAGGAAAATACCCAGTGCCACAACCACTGCTCTTCTGAGAAATAAACAAAAGAAGTAATGAAAGAGCATAATATTGCTGTGCTCTTTCATCCTATTACCGAAATTAGACAATCTTTATGCCGTTATTATGGCAGTACCTACTGTTTATTTGGCAATATATGAGAATATTTACAGTTTAATTTTGTTTATTCAGAGCTAGTAAAAGTATGCAGAAATTCAAAGAATTACTTCAAGAACTTTTTTTATACAATTCTAAATATAAAAATTAGGTAGCACAAAATTAGGTACCTACTATGTGCGAAGATTTTAAAATACAATACTGTTTTATTTTTTTATAAAGGTATTTTTATACTAGGTTACTTTCTGTCACCACCAAGAATGTATCAGTTTTTAGAGTATCGAAAAAGAAGTCAAGAAGAAAAATAGTTTCTTCTTTTAAAGAAACATTTAAAAATCTAGAGCCAATAACTATCTTCAAATTCAGAGAATTTGATTTCGTCGCCCATGGGTTGATAATCGTACGTACTATGGGGAATGCCAGAGTGCCCTGTCAGCTGTATTATATTAACGATTAACTATACTATTAACGTATATATTTAATCTATTGATGTAATTGCTTTTCAAAAGAGTCCAATGAATGGCGCACGCCAATCGAAAGGTGGAATTCTATATATACCGTGAGATTAATAAGGCCTGTCCAATAACATATCGTTTGCAATAATTGTAATATAATCGTTGTTATTATTGGCGTAGATGTTTTTTATGAATTTTTATGAACTTTGTAAAGTATACACTTTTGATCCGATTCGGCCCATCTAATATTAATTAATTATTATTATGAATTAATATTATCAATTAATTATTAATAACCGATGTCCGTGCAAGTTATAATGCGGTCAGTCAAAAGAAGTAGGCACAACAGCCAGTACAAATTCAATCTCACTTATTCGTAGACTGTATGAATAATCTTTCGAGAAAAGTCGCCGATACTAGCGGTTGTCGGGCCACATCCCTCCACGCGGATCCAGTACTCAATAACTCTGATATTACTTTAGATTTATACAAAAAAAAATACACCGAAAACGCTAATAACATCTAACAATAAATAATTGATTTATATACTACATACCTATAGTGTAGATTCCGCCTTGCACTAGTATTAGTGGGCGGCCCCTTTGTGGTGTCTATGTCAACACGATGGTATGATACCACAGTTTGCTAACACCATACTTGTGTATCATCGATGTCGGCAAATACTTCTATTATAATCGTAACTGTTTGTTGGAAATTACGCAAATGTTTTTTTGTAATATACGACAATCTAGGTAATCCTATAGTGTATTGTACCTAAAACAATGCTAAGATGCCACGGAAGTAAGTATGGTACCTAACCTTTAAACTTTATAAAAAAAAGGTTTGGGTAATTCTTCATGACTTGAGTTAGGTACTTGAAAATAGCTTTTAACTATTATTTTAGGCAAATTTATTCATTAATTTCTTACAATTATTGTTGTTACTTCTGAAAATATTATTAAGTACATAATTCTACAGCATTTTTAAATACAGTTCTCATATTTAAAAAAAATACATGTTCTCATTGATCGACACTGTTGATTTGATACTTTCTGAGGTCATTTTAAGGGGGTAAGGGGTCCCAACCTACATCTCTGGGACCCAAGCCAACCTCACCGGCTCGTGGTGCACCCTGCCGACCAACGAACGAGGCTCTGACGACCCGCCACCACGCACTGGACCAGCGCGGCGGGTTACGGTCCACCCCCCCCCCCCCCCCCCTATGGCAGAAAAAGTAAAACGGCCCCAAGTTCCCGGCGGCTCCAGTCGCAACACCGGCGTGGACGACGGGCGCTGGTCGAGCGCTGGAACCAGGGGTGCTAAGAATCTCCGGGCGGGATTCCACCGTCGAACGACCAGGGCTTTGAAAACGGATTACCGACGTAGGTTGTCACTGGTGACTTACAACACGCGCACTTTGAGGACAGACGAGAAGATCGCTGAGCTGGAAGAGGAGATAGGCAAGTTGCACTGGGATATATTGGGGTTATCAGAAATCCGAAGAGAGGGGGAGGACACGATAACCCTGAAGTCCGGCAACTTGTTCTATTACCGGGAGGGCGACCAGCAGTCCCAAGGTGGTGTCGGGTTTATCGTCCACAAGTCCCTCGTAAATAATGTTGTAGCCATCACGAGTGTGTCGAGCAGGGTCGCGTACCTTATACTCAGAATATCCAAGAGATATTCGTTGAAGGTCATACAGGTCTACGCACCGACCTCGGCACACCCGGATAACGAAGTGGAAGCAATGTATGAGGACATTAGTAGAGCCATACATGCTTCGAAAACACACTACAATATTGTTATGGGGGATTTCAACGCGAAACTGGGCAAAAGAGGCGACGATGAGTTGAGAGTGGGGCAATTTGGATGTGGGCACCGGAACCAGAGGGGCCAGAGGCTGGCCGACTTTCTTGAGAAAGAGGGACTCTTTATGATGAACTCTTTCTTCAAGAAGCCGCCTCATAGGAAGTGGACCTGGATGAGCCCCGACGGTTCCGTTAAAAATGAGATAGACTTCATTATGGCCACAAAGAGACAAATATTCAATGATGTCTCCGTGATCCACAGGGTGAAAACCGGTAGTGATCACCGAATGGTTAGAGGCACATTGAATATAAACGTCAAGTTGGAAAGGTCCCGCCTAATGAAGTCTACGCTCCGACCTACTGCTGCCCACATACAAAACCCCGAAAGCTTTCAGCTTGAATTGTCAAATCGCTTCGATTGCCTAGAGGATTGCGTTGCAGTGGACGATATCAACAACAGGTTGGTAGAAACTGTCCATACGGTGGGGTCTAAATTCTTCAGACACCGTCGAAGAGATGGACCCCAAAAGCTCACCGACCACACCCTCGACCTCTTGGCGGAACGACGTTCGATGGCACTGCAGACTCCTGATGACGCGGAAGCATATCGGCTGCTCAATAGACGGATTCACCAGTCCTTGCGACACGACATCCGTCTCTTTAATACTAATCGTATTAAGGAGACGATAGAGCGGAATAAAGGCTCCAAAGTGTTCGCAAGAGACTTATCTATTGGGCAGAGCCAGTTGACGAAGCTGAAGAGGGAGGACGGCAGTGTCACTTCCGACAAACAAGAGGTACTGAGGGAGATCGAGGAGTTCTATGGACAGCTGTATACCTCGGTCGCTAAACCTGTTGGCAACTTGGCCAAAGACCCAAGAGCCAAGTTGACCCGACACTATACCGAAGATATCCCGGACATCAGCCTGTACGAGATTAGGATGGCCCTCAAACAGCTTAGAAACAACAAGGCGCCGGGCGAAGACGGAATCACTTCAGAGCTTCTGAAAGCGGGTGGAACACCGGTACTGAAAGTCCTTCAGAAGCTCTTTAATTCCGTCTTGCTCGAAGGTATTACGCCGGAGGCATGGAACAGAAGCGTGGTGGTGCTCTTCTTCAAGAAAGGCGACAAGACCTTGTTGAAGAACTATAGGCCCATCTCGCTTCTGAGCCATGTTTATAAACTGTTTTCGAGGGTTATCACGAATCGTCTCGAGCGCAGGTTTGATGACTTCCAGCCTCCCGAACAAGCCGGTTTCCGAAAAGGCTATAGTACCATAGACCACATCCATACGCTGCGGCAAGTTATACAGAAGACCGAGGAGTATAACTTGCCATTATGCTTAGCGTTTGTGGACTATGAGAAAGCCTTTGATTCGATCGAGACTTGGGCAGTGCTACAGTCCCTCCAGCGGTGCCATATTGACTATCGGTATATCGAAGTGTTGAAGTGTTTGTATAACAACGCCACCATGTCAGTCCGAGTACAGGAAGGGAGCACGGAGCCGATTCCATTGCAGAGGGGTGTGAGACAAGGAGATGTTATCTCTCCGAAGCTCTTCACCAATGCGATGGAAGACGCTTTCAAGCTCCTGGAATGGAAAGGACTCGGCATCAACGTTGATGGCGAATACATCACTCACCTTCGATTTGCCGACGATATCGTGGTCATGGCAGAATCGCTGGAGGATCTTAGCACAATGCTCGGAGACCTCAATCGAGTTTCCCAACAGGTGGGCCTTAAAATGAACATGGACAAGACGAAAATCATGTCGAATGTCCATGTCGTGCCCACCCCAGTTTCAGTTGGGAGCTCGATTCTCGAAGTTGTTGACGAGTACGTCTACCTAGGCCAAACGGTCCAACTAGGTAGGTCCAACTTCGAGAAAGAGGTCAATCGACGAATCCAACTCGGCTGGGCAGCGTTCGGGAAGCTACGCAGCGTCTTCTCGTCCAAAATACCTCAGTGCTTGAAGACGAAGGTCTTCGACCAGTGTGTGTTGCCGGTGATGACCTACGGCACCGAGACGTGGTCTCTGACTATGGGCCTCATAAATAAGCTCACTGTCGCACAGCGAGCTATGGAGAGGGCTATGCTCGGGGTTTCCCTACGTGATCGAATCAGGAATGAGGAGATCCGTAGACGAACTAAAGTCACCGACATAGCCTCTCGGGTTAGCAAGCTGAAGTGGCAGTGGGCAGGGCACATAGCTCGAAGAACCGATGGCCGATGGGGCAGAAGGGTTCTCGAATGGAGACCACGTACCGGCGGACGAAGCCGAGGACGTCCATCTGCTAGATGGACAGACGACCTCATAAAGGTTGCGGGCACCCGCTGGATGCAGGCCGCTGCCGATAGGTCTAAATGGCGGACAATGGGGGAGGCCTATGTCCAGCAGTGGACGTCCAAGGGCTGAGAAGAAGAAGAAGAAGAAGAGGTCATTTTAATCGTTTACATAATAACTAACCGTGTGATCGATGAGAAATCTCATCGGTAACAGCTTAGGAACTTTTACACCTTTATTTTACACCCTTAGGGGATGACTTATCAAAAATCCTTTGTTAGTGCTCACCTACGTTATATAAGGAACTCCTGTGCAAAATCTCATGCTTCTAGACCCACCGGTTTAGGCTGTGCGTTGTCTGTCAGTTAGTCAGTGTTAGATTTTTATTAAGTAGATTTTCTACAGAATCAGTAAAAAATTCCCTATATATAAAAGCATGTACTGGACGAAGGCAATAAATGATTATTTTATTGAGCATAACCGGCTGTTATAAACGTAAGTTGTTATAAGCGCATGCCAATGGGAGACGCAGAGATCGTAAAGTTGTCAAAGATGAGTGGTCACCACTTCACTAGTCAATGTTGAATAGTCACAGGTCACAGTAAACTATTTTTATTATTTTAATATAATCATACATGGACCATTCGTGAGTTACAACTCCAAAGTACAAACTCCTTTGCACCTAATATCAACTTGTTCAATAGTTGCGCGAACCGCAAATACTCAGTACGCAAATTTTCAGTTAAAGTAACGAATATCAACGTTTAAAGTCACCTAATTCGTTTACGAACGCGAAGTAAAATTGTAATCGCGTAAGCACTCGATTGGCTAACGATTTACTTACGTATGACATATAGTACCTACTTACAATCTAGGATCAAATGACAACAACCGTAACATGTTGATAATAAATTTATTCGATCGTAAACTTTTACATAAAAATGTAAGATTTAATTTAATACTTATGCCTAATGTAATATTAAAAAATAAAAATAAATAAAATACATTAAATATAAACTGATTTAACACGATCAATATGAAAGATTTTTTTTTTTGAAGCGTTCTAATTCGCCAGGGATTTCGGTGATATTGGCCATTAAATGCGTTGTCATTGTCACATTCTTAATTTAAGATTACACACTTAAAATGCTCTTAAAATAGTTCTTACTTTGTTGCTATATTATTTTAGAAACAAGAAAATTGGAGCGAGAATTTATCCTTAATTCTGCCACCTTGCAGAAAAAATACACCTGCTCTGTCTGACAGTGCCTCGTCTCATCTGTTTTATTTCCTTCCACATTTAGTACCAGAAAGAAACCAGGATAATTTGATCTCGTGTTAACGCCACTTCCATTCCCTGCTATCCGCTTCATTAAGGAACCATGGGAGATCAGGTTACGCTGGATCTGTTAAACACTGCGTTTTACTACTAGAAAATAATTAAACCACCTAATTTGATGCGCCCGAGGTTGGTAACTGAGTAGGTACTTTATGTGGGGTAACCTCAATGTAACGGTGTACCTGCCGTCTGTAAATAATTAACAAAAAGTAACAGAGGAATAATAAGAATCAAGAGAATAAGAATCTCTCTTCAAAAGAGCTGTCAACTACATTGTGCAAGGTCGGCATCGCACTCGCAAGCTCCCAGGTGCTGCAGGTGTCCATGGGCGGCGGTGACCACTTACCGTCATGTGGCCCGCCCGCTCGTCTATTCAACATGTTGGGTCAGATTCTACAATAAAAAATCGCAACAGGCTTTTACTGCTACTTGTATCTTATTTTGTGGTCGTCATTCAATTATGAATCCTATCTTAAACAGGTTACATCAGATACATAAATATTGGTTACTTTTTCTAGTACCTACTTCTAAAATTAAAAATAAATCATTTTTCATTAGCCAAAAAATATACATTATGGAATTTAATTAAATACGTTTTTGATATAAAAAAATTTAATACTATAAATACAGACCTTTATTAGAAAATTTAATTAAGGAGGTTGCATTACTGCATAGCACCACAAAAATGTAGGCCACTAACATAAAAAATAAGTGACATTTGATGGAATTAAAAATAAACTGCGTTTTATTTTTTAACAAATTTAACAACGACATTTATTTTTTATCATACCTATGCCAACACATAAAAGGTCTTTTAATAATTAAAGTCAATCAGTTTAATTATTCAATATTTGATTGTCATAAAATACTCGCATTACTATTTTTGCCACTTTCCTATATTTGCAATGGATTTCTTAGATGTTCACTATGAAAATTACCATAGACATTGTATAAATTCAATGAGTGATAACATGATATCTGTATCACCCACAATTCAAAGCTATCGAATGTCGTGGCAAGAAGTCTCAAGGTGAGAAACCCGACTAATGCTAATACGATCTAATCATTACCACAGTATCAAAACCATAACGTTCTTGTACACACAACTAAGGAAACATTGAAGGCATTAAATATCAATATTTCTTTAATTAAGTAATCATTTTAAAATAATACTCGTATAATATTCATCATTGGTTACACATTAAATCATTTGAAGAATTAATTAAAATCCATATTGTATATATTACCTATATGGAATAAACTAAATAGGTCATAGGATAAATATATACTTAGATAAATATAAATTTAAAATTGTTTTACATATAAAAAATGTAGATAAAGTTGCTCTATAATGTATTTGTTTATACATATATATATACATACATATGTAGTTGTTAATACGCGTTAGAAGTGACAAATTGGAACTCGAAAGTTGTAGAATGAACTGCCAGCTGAGGTATTCCTGTTACGCTACGATATAGGGCTCTTCAAGAGAGCTGTGAACGGGATTCTGCAAGGTCGGCAGCGCACCCGCGAGCCCCCTAGTGTTACAGGTGTATATGGGCGGCGGTGACCACTTGCCATCATGTGGCCCGTCCGCTCGTCTGCCATCTATTATATTTATATATATATGTAGCGCCATCGGACGATAAAAATTCTGTATTTTATAGTTATGATTACCTACTCTGCTCGATGTTTTTGTTTCGGGTCAATATATACCTTCGGTATTGTTTACAATAATACCTCATGACATTGCAAGATTGTAAATATCAATCATTGTAAATTCAAGATTGTAAATAAAAATCAAGCGTTCGCACAAATACAAATTTCTTTGCAGCTGTTATCAACTTATTCAATAATATGTAAGGTAGCGCCAACCGCAAATGTAACGTCGTAGAACAAACATATTCGTTCAGTTAGAGCAACGAATATTAACTTTAAAATGACCGTAATAACTCGTTTACGAATACCTCTTTTTTTCTTTGAACGTGAAATTATTTGAACAAAACAAACGTTTGTCAAAGAATGCGGATATGAAATGTAACCTATCAATCGTAAAGACGATCACCCCATCGATTGTAAATAATATGTGTTGCGCCGAGAAATGGATTCTTTCACCTGCTAACACTGACATTGTAGAATTTATTTCTCTATTTGCAGTGTAATTACCTACTCATGTAAATACAGAGAACTGGAAGAACAAAATCATCTGCTATTATTGATTGAAGTAGGACTTTTTAAGTAAACCAATAAATTAATCTACTTACGAGTATACATGAGTAAATAAACGGATTTTAACTCATGTGGAAGAACTTCTTGATAAAGAATGCTGTCTTAGTCAAGAAGTGGAGAGGTACGTCCAAGAGTGGACAAAGATACGCTGAGAAGACAAGATATTACGCACATCGTTGTATCGAAGTCATTATATGAACATAGAATTACAATGACAATATATACATACCAAAATATACAATGACAATATTGCACGCACTTTTTAGCTGAGTCGTACCACCAGTGGTTCAGTCAGTGATACAGTGGATACATCACGAACAAACTCCCAGAATACCACAGTTGCTTCATGATCGGCCAGTGGGTACGCCTCCAAGCTTAATCTGTGCTTATAAGCAACTTTAGCAAGTCGCGCTAACGACCTTTTGTACTGCATCTTTTTCTTGCGAACAAATGGTTATTACGATCTGCGCTTTGTTTCTGCCCGTGGGCGGGGAGAAAGGATAATTAATACGAATGTACAGTCAACTCAAATTATAGGTACATTATGATTATATTTTATGTCAGTTGCGACTTTATTATTAAACTATTACGTATTATAACTATGTATTCTTATTACTATTTTATTGTACATAAACGATCTATCTGATTCAACCAGATACTGTTGTGTCCAATTTGCATACGATACAACGTTGATAATTAAATCTAAAAATAGGATTTTCATTACTTCAGAACTCAATAATGCTTTTCAATCAGTTATAAATTGGTTGATTATAAATAATTTACAGATTAACTAAGTAACGTCGAAGTTAAAGTCGAAGTTAGTAACATTTCAAACGGATAATACAATAGCAACCCTCTAAAACTTAATATTTTTGTATAATGATTATACACCGACAGAAGAAGTTCAATCAACCGCTTTTTTTGGAAATAACATTAGATAAGTTCTGCAATTGGAAGCCTCATGTTGAACGTACCTATGTGCCGCAAATTGGAGAGCTTTGTTTATGTTTTAAACAGATTAAGACATATACCGTCGAAAGGAACAGTTTTATCAGCATACCATGGATACCTACGTATCTTCGATATTAAGATATGGGATTGCTTTATAGCGAAATTCGATAAATGTTGACAAAGACTTTAGGGTTTAAAAGAAATGCATAAGATCCTTCAATAGTGTGGATTCATCCCAGTCTCATGTGCCATTCTTGCCTTGCTATACATCTACGAAACATGAATATTCGCAGAAAAACACCCCCACCTTTTTACGAAATAGGAATATAAGCATGAGAAAAGAAGAGGTAACAGAAATCTATAGATAGGTACATACATACCACAACAGAGAATCAAAATGTTTAGCCGAAACGCACATTTCATGTCTACCAAATCGTCTAATAAACTCCCTGACACTATATATAAAAGGCATTTATATTAATTTATTTAAAAGAAAACTATTCAAAGTGTTACTTAATAGATGATAATACAATATTGCGCGTTAAACGATAAAGATTTATATTATTAGTGCTTTCAATAATATGGACATTTAATTATTACTTGACATGGAACATAGGTTAAAAATAATTATTTTGACAATTTGACAAATTTCAATATACTAATTAATTAATAATTTTCAATTCATAAGTACACCTACATAATTGTAGAACATTTGCACTCCATTATCCTGAGAGAATGTGTATGGATATTTTTTTAGAATAAGACCGTTATTGTGTAGGTACCCACATTTCTATCATTATAGGTAGGTATAAGTTCTAAAAAGTAATCTGAGAGTATAACAGTTTATAGTACTTTTATTAGATATACTTACTTTATTGCATTATAGACTGAGCATATATATCTAAACAAAATAAGACAGTAACAAGCATTATATATACACATGTTATACAGAAACGGTGGGTCGTATCTCTATAAGCGATCTCTGCCACACGATCAATAATAGAAACAATTATAAAATTTACAAAAAAAATATACAATATGTATTTAACACATCACTAAAATCTAACATACTCGTATAATTTAACCCGTGCCGCTACCGCATTCGTCACCGCATATTGACGCGCTTAATTAAGGGCAAGCGTACACTGATCGCAATATAAGAACGCGATTATAATGTTCGTATGACTTCGCGAAGGCGTACAAATGCAGCTCTGATACCGCGGTGTCCATTTACATAACTTATTGTTGATACACATTGTCGACGTCGGCAATTATTGAATAAAATATTTGTATAGTGTTCAATTAAAGTAGCGTAGACATGTAAAGAAAAATATGCAATTACCTACGATTTTTTCTTAGTAACCTATTAACTGTATGTAGCTAAATCACTGGTCGGATTACCTACAGTACCCTGAAACCCTATAGAATTCAATTAAAAAAAAAACGGTAAATTATTTTTGATTTAAACAAACGGTAAATTAGTAGAATTTTTACCTTTGCCGATTTAAGTACTGATCAATTAATAACTCAACAGTCAAAGTCCGAAATACAAATCATATACAGCTATGGTTACAGTTAATACCTCCCAATTACCTAGTCTAATTTATGATGATGGAGAATCGGTCTTTACCTATAACATGACACTTGTATTTTTATATTGTAAATCGAGTCTGAACGCATAAAATTAAAAGATTTTGTTTACCTTTTATTTCTACTCGACGGTTCGGCACGCGTTACACCAGCCGTGGTCACCAGTTGACAAAACGCGAAAGTTTAAAAAGTTACATTGCTAACCGTTACTTGTACCTATTTTTGTTATTCATAGGCCCATTCCAGATTTACCTACTTACGTAGATGTTGTACGTGATGTTCAAATCAGAATGACTAATAAGAGGTATCGAATAAAAAATACCCAGTCATCGATTACTCAGCCGGGAAGAGAGACATTTTATTGTATCGAATAAACAATTAAATTTATGAATAACCATTGCGCGCATGATTCTATGATGATTAATTAGGTAGGTATGTTATTGCATTAAATGACGATGGAAATACTAAGTAGGTACCATTCTATCTTTTTTTTTTATGGACGAAGGCGGCAGACGAGCACACAGTCCACCTGATGGTAAGCCTATAGACATCCGCGATACATGCCAACATTAGTCCAAAATGACAAACGTTGGCACGCCCCCGGATGCGCTGCCTACCTTTGGAGATATAGGAATGGATTTGGAGAAAGGGTTGGGAAAATAGGGAGGGATAGTGTGGGAATGGGCTCTGGCACATCTCACTCACTACCGAAACACGTACGTACATTAGAGAAATAAGATAAAGTGGAAAGTACATTTCAAGGTAGTCTTCTGTGAGAGAGGGGTAACGTGATCAATCGAGCGCGCCCAGCGGCTGTTGGATTGCAGCGTACACTCTCTCCCTCAATGTGTCTAAATGTGAAGAGAACATATCTAAACAACGAAATACCGCATTCCATTCGTTTCCTTTACCCTATCCTATTTAACATCCCCTTCTCCTCTTCATCCTTCATCACAATCCTTTTTTCCAAATCCTAACGTCCAATGGTAGGTAAATCATCTGCGAATGACCAACGCCAATTACCATAGTAAAAATAAAATCAACTAAACTGTGATAATACAGCGTCATTACGCAAACTGTCTGCTGCTAATGGTGTGCTATCTTCGTTCTATATCTACCTTCCTTATAAAAAAACTATAATGAATTAAAGTACATACTGTGCCACATTTTCTGTGGTATCGCCTCACATAGTCACTTCGATTACACTTTGATAATTAATCATATAATATGTACTATGGCCTGTGTTTCTTCACTCCTGGATAAATTTGGATTCTGGATTTTCTTGTGTTTCTTCTGGCTTACATAAATAAGATTATATCAAGTACCTAGTCAACATCCCAATATCGAGAACATGAATCGTCCCGTTCAAACTGACGTAAGGTCTATTCTGAACATACTGAAACATGCACTGAGAGGTCTTGGGGGGTAATGACGACTCTTCCGCGCCTGCTCAGCGGCGTGTTTGGTCCTTTAGCGATACCTGCTCAATTATTTTTGCATGTCACTGGCGTTACAATTCGCACCAAATTGTATGAATTCTTCGATTTAAACACGATGACAAGTTTCTATTAAGTTCTATAGCACTTCAGTACATTGGTACTACGAGTAGGTACTAAGGTACAAAGGTTAGGGAATAATATAAAGGGTAAGGTATAAGCGATTCATTCCCGAAACATGAAACCATGGATTCTGAGTTTGATATTAAAACAAAAATTAGTTTCTACTAAAATTTTTACACAAATTTGCTATACCGTATACAAAGCCCAAAACATTTATAAGTGTTTTTACAAAGAAATATGTAACGTACATACAATTTACTCAGAATCATGGTCAGTAAATCTTTGATTAGATTACACTGTATATTATTCTGTATACACTGTATTGTATATTATTCCCTAACTTCACCCACATAGTAAACTCTCAAATAATAAGTGAATAACTGCATTTCTCCAGCGATTTGAATAATACAGGAGGTATTAATACAAAGGTGCCGCCGCCGACCTCTCATTTATTACAATATCCTACATAAACATGCAAATTGGTGTTGCGGCTAAGTTTCTAATTACAGAGAAACGCACGACACGGCCTGTGCCATATGGCAATTTAATTCCAATATGCCGAAGAAATCATTATTTATATATATAAAATCTACACCATAGAGCTCACTTGTTTAATTAAGCTTATTATTTTGAATTCCTTATTATTATTATCACTGTTTCCATCCAATGTAAATAATAGCTGAATATGAGTTTGTGTAATAACTGAATGTGAAGTTTACTATAAGAGGGAAAGAGACAACATTTTTTTACAACTATACACAAAGTTTAAAAATCAGGACGATATGGGCTTAAGTAAATATAACAAATATGCTCTATAGCAGGGGTGGCCAACAAGTCGATCGCGATCGACCGGTCGATCGCCAAAGACAGAGAGGTCGATCGCGAAAGGAAATTAAAATTTTTGACCGGTATCAAAATTTTCGTTAAGATTGTCAATATTATCGAATTATACTCCTGATTTTGTTAATTTGACAGAAGAAATGAAACACAAATGCACAACACAAACTTCTCATTATTTTTTGTTACCTATTGATATTAATTTTACCTATTAATAAATAATTTAAAAAAACTATCTCAATATTGTTTTCATCATGCCACTAAAGCACAATTACGTCGATCGCTAGACGTCAGATTTTTTTTAAGTAGAACACTGTTCTAAACAAGTTGGCCACCCCTGCTCTATAGTATCGTAATGGCCGATACTATAATATTTCAGTTTAGTTTTTATTGCAACACAATATAATTGTGACGTCATCTAAAAAAAGGGACCTTATTGTCGATATTGACTTATTTATTATTGGCTTTAACTTAAAATTTCGTTTTTCAAGATTATGTTTAATTAGAAACGCTCAAGCGTCACTAAGAGAAATTTACCTCGAGCCGAGTTGAGTTCATAACAAGCTAGACTTATTTAGCGGTTTTCTGTTTAAACTAAAAATATACTACAAGAAATAAATGCAGTTTTGATAATACATGTGTATTCAATGCAATTATTAATATGCAATTTGGAAAGAGCAAGACAAGTTGGAAATTTAACCAGTACAAGTTTTGATTGGAGTTTCTCTCGGTGATTTAATTTATAAGATTAAGCAAAAAATTTCTCTATATCTGGGAAACTGAAACCAACATTAAGATGCCCTTTTCTCAGATAATGTCACAACTATTGGAACAAAGATAACAGTTTGTTTCTCGTTTACCGACCAATTAATAACGAATTATTCCAATTATGTATAAAACCGTTAACCAACATGTCATTAATCAACACAAATTGTAATGAGAATGCTATATTAACCAATAGGAAAGGTATTATAGAATAAATTGTTTTCACTCGCATGCGGGCGCCCGCGCTGCAAACTATGATATCTGTAAATACATTTAAACTCAAAATGAATTACATTCTGACTAAAACACTGCAAAAATAAACCTTATTCAATTAGTGATTAGGTGTGTTGTCGAGTAATTAAAAAGTAGCGATGTGTAATTTAAACTTAAATGCAACAGCGAAATTGTATAATTTAATAGTTGATAGAAAAATGTCGATAAAACTAATAGCGATAAGAATTGCCCGGAATTGCTACGGGTTTCGCCCGATACAGAATTAAAATAAATTACGTTGCGATGAATATTAACACAATTTCTTCAAGTGGGTGTCTATTTGAAAAGTTGTGACAAACGAGTTGCCTACTTACCTATTGAAAAAAATAACTTTGGCCAATATTGAGATACAATTTTTAAAAATTTTCAAAATGGTTTTTGCTAATACCATCTGACGCAAATCGAAATAGTTAAATAATATTTTGTTATTGATTTATAGGTTTAAGCGATCTTAATAAATTAACCAGCGTCACCTAATGGTTCTTTTTTTATATAGGAAGAAGGTGGCAAACGAGCATACAGTCCACCTGGTGGTAAGTAGACATTGTCGCTTATAGACATCCGCGATACATGCCAACATTAGTCCAAAATGACAAACTTTGGCACGACCCCGGATGCGCTGCCTACCTTTGTTGATGAAATAAGAATTTCGGGGTTAAGAATATCAGAGCCAGTTTCTCTTCCTTCCCAAATCCATGCCATTCAGTATCATAACCATCCCTTCCCGTTTCTCTGATTCAATAGAATAAGGGAAGTCAGAATCTATCTGATAGTCAGCTTTGAAATACGGTGTTTAAGTGAAATAACGCTGTACAAAAATCATCTGTAATACGATCACAATACTAAATTGCAAAGCATTTCATTTCACACCGCTAAGTTACTATCAATAGATGGATAATAAGCCTCTAATCCTAATTCACAAAACGTAAGCAGCGCAATTGACAAAAACAAAATTTTTGACGTTGACGTGTTGACATGTAACACATATACCTATGAGCGACAGTAACCGCTTACCAGTAACCGTACTACAAAAACTTCTTGCCACTTCTTTCTACAAAAGAGAATTACTTTACAATTGCTAAGCCAATGGCAGATAACGCGACCGATAGGAGAATGCATTCAAATAGGGTGCATCAAAATGAGACGCGAACAATATTTGCTCTCAGTCGCATAACCATCAGATAGTAAATAAACGGATATCTTTTATAGGATGTTGTTATTGCACCGCCATTGTCACACAAGATAATAACGGGTAAAGGTCAACGGGGTGCCTATGAGACAGACACATTTATTACAATACAATATGTCACTGAAAAATACAAAACTCGAAACATGTCAACTAATTAAAAATATATTAAACTGTTCTAGCGAAAAATAAAATTGTTTTAAGTTTTTTTTTTTTTTTTATGTAGTTTTGTTGCTCTACCTAAAACGTTCGTAGCGCTCATTATAGTCGGAATTATAATTCGATTCCACATTTGACATTAGCTACTGTCATTTTGTAAAATAATGATACCACATATAATAGTGTAGTGATGAACACAAAAATCGATAAACAATCGCGATTTATGTTTATGTAATCATAATATTGGTGTGCCAATTAAAGACTAAATTATTGATTTTTATTTAAATAAATACATAATTATTCATAACAATTATTTATTAATTAGTAACCGCTGCTTTATTTTATAAAAAGTTAATATTTTTGTTTTTTTTTATATTAAAAACAAAACTTATAATAAAAGAGCCTAGATAGTTTTCTGTATTGGCAACCCGTGCGCGCTCGTGCAGCTATCGCCATTTTGTTTATCTTGTCATTCGGCTTCATTCTCCTAGTCTGACTGCACGAATATCTCGTTTCATTGCGAATCGATATTTTGTTATTTTGTTGGGTTTTTGTTAAAGTTTTGTTACGTTGTGTTTGTTGTTACGTTTATAGTTTTTTGTGAACTTTGAGTGAATCTATTTGTTTTGGTTTTCCATCAAAATGGATCCTCCGCCAAGTACATCACAAAAAGACGTGGATGTTTTCTTGTCTCCAAGAAAAAAACGTCCACGAAAAGCTTTCACTGTTACTGAAAAAGTAATGATCCGCAACGCATATAAGTACGTGAAAAATGAAACTTCTGCGCAATTGGAGGCCTTTGAAGTTGTGGAAGAAAATGAATGTATGAACAAAGTTGCTCACATATTGGGAATAACCTCACGCTCTGTTTGTAACGTTTTGAAGGAAGTAAATAAAGGTGCGCCGCCAACTCCCCCTAAAAAAACTGGACCAAAGCGAAGTTTCAAAGATAAAATTGATGAATTTACATTCTCCGCAATACGACGAATAGTTCATCAGTTCTTTTACCGAAATGAACCTCCAACCATTGCAAAGGTTAGTCAATCAGTCAGACAGTATTATTTTATACCTACATCTTTTATATATAAGTAATGATTCCAAACTATTATAAAATTTACTATTTCAGATTTTACAAGTGATGAACGATGATCCAGAAATGCCCAAGGTTTCCAAAGACACCCTCAGAAAAATTTTGAAGCATCTTAATTTTAAATTTGTTGCACGGTCACGCAAGAGCACACTTATTGATCGAAATGATATAATAACATGGCGCCAGCGTTACTTGCGATCTATATGTCAGTTTCGACGAGAAGGGAGACATATATATTATCAAGATGAAACTTGGGTTAACGCAGGTAAGGCTAACATTTTGAATTAATATACATTTACATTAAATTTAATAGTAATATTGAATGTTCATGTACTATATGTGATTTAAGGTCATACTGTAAAAAAAATTTGGGTGGACAAGCAAGTCACATCATCTCGGCAAGCGTTTTTGGAGGGACTGACCACTGGATTAAAAAACCCATCTGGAAAAGGCAAACGTCTCATAATTAGCCATATAGGTAGTGAAGAAGGCTTCCTGGAAGAGGGGCTCATGATTTTTGAAGCAAAGAAAAATTGTGAAGATTACCATGATGAGATGAATGCAGTTTGTTTTGAGGAGTGGTTCGCTGGAGTCTTACCAAAATTAAGACCAAACTCAATTGTGGTGATGGATAATGCACCTTACCACTCCCGAAAATTGGAAACGGCACCAAAAATGAGCTGGAAAAAAGCTGCCATTCAAGACTGGCTTTTAAATAAAAATATTCATTACGAACCAGATATGGTTAAAGCTACGCTTTTAGAACTGATTCCACATAACGAGTCTTTTAATAAGTACGCTGTAGAGGAAATGGCAGCACAACATGGGATCACGGTTTTAAGACTGCCCCCTTACCATTGCGAGTTGAACCCTATCGAATTGATATGGGCTCAGGTAAAATTGACAGGATTCAAATTGACAGACGTGAGAAATTTATTTGAGGAAGGCATTCAAAAAATTACGGCCACCGAATGGTCTAAATGCGTATCCCATGTTGTCAAAGAAGAGGAAAAAATGAGTAGGCTAGATATGTTAATTGACAATATCACAGACACATTTATAATAAATGTTACAGAAAGTGACAGCGATAGCGATAGCGATGACGGCGACGATTTATAAAATAAAATATTACCATAATACATCTATTTGTTTTATTTCTCATGTTCCTTCATGATCACATTTATTTATTTATTTCACACACAATTATTAAAGAAAACTCTCAGATCCGTAATAAAATTAATCGTCATAACTAAATTATCCGTTCACAAATATTTAATTTCCTGATATACTTAGTTTACGAGAATAAAATTATAAACGAGAAGAATCGATCCGGAAATATTCCATTTCCGTATCGAATAATTTCGCAACGTTACTATTTAGTACTTGTCATAACGTTGCAACACTGAAATTGTCAAATCTGGAATCGAATTAAAATTCCGACTATAGTTTTATACAGGCCGTTAAAGCGGCGGCGGGCGCGGGCCGGCGCGCGGGGGGGTGACGTGCGTATAATACAACTGCATGTAATACAACTGCATGTACAATAAAAGATGTATTAGAAATGAACAATAGGTTAAAAAAATATATAAAAACTAGTAGAATCTAGTTTACTCTCAATACTGAATATATTTTCAGCGTTTGCTTTATTTCCGTTTTCATCTAGGTATATCTAGAAAACTTCAGTGATTCAGTATAATAATCACACTTACTACTAAGATATCCTTTGTAGAAAAGATATATTAAATCAAAATATAACGTCTGCTATAACACGGTGTAACCCTCGGCCATAACTAACCCACGCAACCTTTTCTTTATAAATATTGAATGTCAATACGATTATTTACGACAGATATATTGAATTTAAATGAGAGATAAACGATCAAGTTCGATTCCTGTGTAAAGATGGGTGACAAAGGTGCTTTTGTCGAGTCAGCCATTTTATTTGTATGCAAATTATAAGTACAACAAAGGATCATTCGCGTCAAATCATAAATTTAATAAAAAATAATCGTGTAATGCTCAATATTGTTAATATTTGATTAGGTAATTTAAATATAATACAATGACGTTAAACAAACATTAACACTATATACGGACAAGTAGAAGATACATACTTACTTACATATAGTCTTTTATGGCATGTATTGAAACCAATAGTAAATTTATAACAATTTGGTCAGCTAAAAAATATACCTACCAATGGTAAAAAATAATAGATTGGCAGCAAATCGTTATCAACTGTTATTATTGTCAGCAGAATTTTACTATTTTAGGCAGCCATTATTTAGGGATGTCAGCTAAAAAATAAAACCATGTAGGAATTTATAATGTACCATCAGATTAAGGGGATCAATTTTACTAATAGTAATAATAATATTAAGGTCCTTATTTTTTAATTTGTCCAGCAAATAATATGAATTAGTAAATGCAAATTATGACCTAAGTATTCAGCTTCAACCGCACTTCTTAAAAACAATAAAATTATGTTAAAAAATACTAAATGAGCAACAAAATAATTATGATCAACAACCTATTTTTGAATAATTGAAATTGATTACTCTGCTACCCTACTCTACCAAATCGACCATTCTCTGTCGAACTCTACCCTACTCTAATTTATTCTATTTAATTTAATTTAATTTTAAATTACTAAGAATAACATCACATAGTGGACGGACTCCTATTTCTGTATAAGATCTTCTGTTTTCGTTTGTCCATTTAATTATTTTTCATCGGTGGCATATTCCGCCGCCCTACCATAATACACTTTTTCACGAAACCAGATGTCCGGAAATAAAAATTGATCTTTGTTTCATTTCAGCATCCTAAGAAAATTTTAGTCTCCTTATATTACAGAAACATACTTTTGTGCTGATAGCAAATAGTAGGCACAAATAGAAATAATGCAACTAAGTAATTGATGCCAAGTCATTTTTTTATAGAAAGGTTATTTTTATAGTCATGATTTTTCCTGGCAAGTTACATTTTTGAAAGCCTATAGCAATAGATTGTTTTTATAGACTAGATGGCAGACGAGCGGTCGGGCCACATGATGGTAATTAGTCACCGCCGTCTATGGACACCTGCAACACCATGGCTTGCCGACCTTGCAGAATCCTGTTCACAGTTCTCTTGAAAAAACCCGTAGCGTAACGGAAACAACTCATCTGGCAGTCCATTCATTAATCGTGGTAATACGGGGTATATGATATTTGGTATACATTTTTGCTTTTCTTTTCGGATTATTCTGTGGTTAACATTTTGCATACAGGATAAATTATTTGCTGTTATTAAATTTTCTTGCTGACTAACCATTTTAATTGAGTGTAGTATTTTATTAATCGTCCATTTATCTGCTGCTATAAAAATTATATCCCATGAAATAAAGTAATTGACTGAAGTCGAAATTGATATGGAAGAAAAATAATTAAATGAACGGCAGAAAATACTAAATAAACAGTAAATCAATTGCAGCAGATTTATAGATGGGTTAGATTTAGGTTCTCTGGTAAACAATAAAGATCCCAACAAAAATATTTCTGCAAAACAGTTGCCAATCCTCGCAACTGTTGGGCCGACAAAAGTGATGGGATCTAAAAGTTGCCAAGACTAGTTTAATGGAATTTTACTTCTTCTGTATTGGCCATTTCCATTCGTGCATCTCTACCATTAATGCGTTAAATTAACGGATCGCTTATGTGAAATGGTCAAGCCGCAAGAAATAAAATTCAATTAAACAAATCTTGACGACTTTCAGATATCATCATTTTTATCAGCCAAACAAACAGTCGCAAAGATTAGCAACATATTTACAGAAATGTTTTTGTTTGGATTTTACGTCTTAATGTAGATGAAGTTTTCAATTATCGCTACAACTTTGCAACCTTTACATACAAAGTTGAAAATCCATTACCCAACTGTGCGCTACCGTTCATGTAGTAAGCTCGTGGTATTAACCATTAACCAATACTTCAATTATTCGTAGCTTAGCAGTTTGTAAATTTCCAATGCATAAGTGTGGAGCCAGGTCATAATTATGTCATAATTATTTATTTGAATTATTATTAGTTGCTATGGAGATGACTGTGACAAGAGGAGAATGTTTTTGTCAATTTTAGTCAATTATGTATTGCTGGTTGGTTCAAATATTAGTATGGATTCGCAAATAGGTGACTTGCGTTCGAGCCTCTTCTGAATAACGTTTTTGTTTTACTTTTCTTTTTTTATTCTTTTTCTAATGTTTGATTTGTCGTTTGAATGATAATCCTACATATGATATAATATAGGTATTCAGAAATTACCATAGGTACTTAATTGAGTTTAACGTGATAGTAACATCTCCCTCTTAGTTTGGACGTAACACACTGGTAAATTACTCGATTTTTAGATTTTTCCATGACAATCTATCATCCATCCAAACGACTCCAAAAAGTAATCCCAAACACCATGGTTTTTCTGTTAGATTTCAAGGAGTTCCTTTACTCACCTTCGGCTTCAGCATCAGATGCTGACGGTTATGTGTAAAATATATAACTATTAACTTCAGAAAGATACATTGGAATAAGTACCTACATACGTTTACAAATTATAAAGCATTACAACTTTTAACGATGAGCCGCCGATGAGTTACAACCACAACACCCATTCACGAACACGCTCGTACTACGATAATTGCGGCTACACCAGCCATCCCAGCTCCCTCCAGAAATACAGAAGTTTTTTTGGCTGCCTGAAGGCCTCCGGGAGAATCTATAAAGCGCCGATGATATTCGCCCGATGTGACGCTACACCCATGCATCCTAGCAGCACATGGGCTGGTGTTTCCTCAGCCTCCATACATGCTCCGCATAGAGGACTGTCAGAGTAAGGTTAAACGTTTACCAGAAACCGTTTCAAAATCGGTCTATCAGTTACAGAGAAGTGGTAACAAAAGGGTACACAAACATAGGTACATCTTCTTAACCCAAACGCATATCCATCTCTATACCGTTGTGGGTAAAACCATTGAAAAAAAAAACAAAAATAAAATCAAATTGGACAGTATTATTTTTGTTCAAAGAGTGCACACAAAAACGTGTGAATAATACGAGGACGCGTTATGGTCTACCTTCACTTTTTGTCCCTCCAACTAACTGTTGTAAAATAGCACGTGACCAGGTAGCAACGTGTAACGAAATCCACCTGCCCAATTTTGAACAAAACAAGTTACAGTGAAATCAACGAGACATGAGCTTTGCGTTTGTGTGAGTGCACGCCGATAGTGTACAGTGCGAACCATTTCGACAATCGGGACAGAAGTAAAGCGCATGTCTCGCTGATTTCACTGTACGTAGGTATATCGCAGGCTCTACATCTCTGTTATAGCGGTGCTTCATAAGTAGGGTCTTTACTAGTCAAAATAAAAATATTTGTGACATTCGGACAAAGGAATCTTATGACAATAATGGGTACAGGCTTCTTTTTTTATAGCAGAGGTGGCAGACGTGAGGGTGGTCAATATGGTGGTAAGTGCATGGTCACCGCCGCCCAGACACCTGCATCGCCAAAGGGGTTGCAAGTGCGCTGCCGACCTTGCAGAATCCTATTAACACCTCTTTTGAAGAATTCCATGTTGAAGATTAGAGGAAAAACCTTAGTGCCAATTGAGGTTTGTCCTCTGATCTTCACAACCCGAAAGTTGTGAGGTTAATTGCCAAGTTAAACTCACAACTTTCGGGTTCGCGGTATAAAGTGTCTTAAAGACTGCACTGTACGCAACGGTTTCTTGTCAAGGAAATGGGAATATGCGGCCTTTCGATGACGAAATGTGCGATGGTAAAAATCCGAAACTGACAATAGATTGAACTGCTCTTCAGAAAATCCTCATTATACAAGCGGTAGCAGACTCAGAAAGAAGCAACAGCTCACCGGACTTTCGGCGATTCCTTATCCGCACGTGAGAGTGGGATTATTAAATTTTGGTTATTAATTCTGGTTAATTTAATATTCTAACTTAATTGCTTTACTAACATCTAATTTTTAAGATAACATAATAAAAACATATTTTACACTTCTTAAGTTTCCACGAAAGTCTCAATATTTAGGAAATTAGAACTACAATAATTCCCTTTTTCTCAGAGAATGTCATATCATATAACCGTCACCAACCCTTTTATCGTCCACTGCTGGACATGGGTCTCCCTATGCACATTGTCATGTGCATGAGGCACGTATGGCCTTAAAACGCCACACCTAGACAAGCGGGTTGGCGAGTTCAGTTCTTTAGAGATGGACCTTAGCGGTGGTGGTAGCAGCTTTCTTATCCCGTAGTTGCCTTTCACAACACCCAGGGGAAGAGATGGAGCTATTTGAAAGCCACCACGCGGCTTATCATAATCTTCTATCTATAGGTGCATATAATAAAATCGTAACATAGCCGAGTCTGTACATGAAATATTTCTTGAAAAAGTGATTGCAATATAAAGTATTTACTAATAATATATAATGCAAAACACCATTTTTTGGAATTTTCTGTCTGTCCGTCTGTCCCTCGGAGCGCGCATCACGCAAAAACTACGCAACGAGTTTTAAGGAAACTTGGCACTATTATAGCTTATTTAGCGGGTTAACATGTACTTTTATCCCAGTCTGTTATAAAGTTCCAGCGGGATACTAATAGTGAATCAACTACTTCACACTATCTTGAAATAGGTATTTCACTGTCACCTGTTTAAAAAAAAATACAGGATTTTTTACAAACAATTATTCTAAGAAACACTGTTACAAAAATAATTTGAATATAACAGATTGTCATAATTAAACTTAATCACGTCAACACGTCACCACCGAGTGTTGTCAGCGCGAAAAAATAAATTCAGAAAGCCGCCAATTATTTCAATTAATGATACGTCGCGGTGTCGACAGGAAAAGGAAGCCGGCGGTGTGCGTTCAGAATCTGAGCTAAGTTTAGGCCGCGATTGTACATGAGTGACAGCTAGGTTTGATTAATTAATTTGTGGCTCTCTATTCGCCGAGAGGGGATAATAAATCGTGCTCGATGGCCTCCCGTGAGATGTCGCCAGTGGACGCACCGCTGAATAAATAATTGAGGCTAACGCGAAAATTATCTGTCTAGACGGAAATAAGCGGCTAACGATGTCTTATACAGGTAATGATATAGTCGTCAGATCTAGTACATATAAGTAAATTATACATTTATTATATAGCAATATTTTAGTTATAATTTATAAATAACATTGCGCTTGCTCACTAATAGCCGACTTTCTTTATTTAAACATTAATATTTATTACTTTACTAAGCTACGATTGTCTGGGTTCGTTATGATTTAGGATAATAGAAAACAAAACAATGAAAATCCAAAAGTTTTTACAACTACCAAATTGACACAAAGAAAGAAACCTTTTTTGGAATCGCTGTGTTCCGCTAAATAAACAATGCATATTCAAATATTTCTGAGCCGACACAGATGTGGCGAAGGTTTGTCCTTTTATATTATGAATTAACTTGAAACCGAAGCTTCCATGGTATTTATTATTAATAATCATACCACCGCCATTTTCTAAAAGCCGTCGAATGTTGGCAACACCACATGTGTTGCTAAAATGATATCTTAGTTCGCCATATTAAATGTTCAGTTACTTATAGAATTTCACAAAATCCTTATGAGTAAAGCAGCAGGTTGAGAATGTGTAATAGTGTTTTGAAGAGGGAGAGAGCACGATGCAATCCAACAGCCGCTGGGCGTGCTCGACTGGCCACGTTACCCCTGTCTCACAGAAGACTACCTTGAAATGTACTGCATTTCCCACTTTATCCTATATCCCCAATGTACGTACGTGTTTCGGTAGTTAGTGAGATATGCCGGAGCTCATTCCCATCCCATTCTATCCCTCCCAATTTTTCCCAACCCTTTTTCAATTCCTACATCTCAAAAGGCAGGCAGCGAATCCGGGGGTGTTCTCAACCGCGGATATCCATGGGCTACAGTACCACTTACCATCAGGTGGACTGTATGCTCGTCTGCCGCCTTCGTACATAATAAATAAGTACTTTCTGAGAGTTAGCCAATTCTAATTTCCTGTAATAACAATTTTGTGCAGTTATAAAATACATTCGTTGTTTTGGAGTTCTGCAACTTAACAGGTTACAGCACAACATTTAAATATAGAACATCTAATAAACTTTCAGTCACATATACAACTTGTCATCGAATAACGCAAATTAGCCAATTCTACCAGTTTTTACAATAGGTTTTTTTTCATAACTTATTGTTCATTTCTAGCAAATTATTTTTATACCTACCACTTTTTCCTTTCAATTTCTTCGCTTCATGTGTAGGTATGTATTATGTATTATCAATAATTATCATGATAATTTGTCATGTAAGTATACCTAGTTACCTATATTTTATATTAATAAACAAAAAAAAACTAGGTATATTTTATTATTATTATATTGTATTATTGTTTTATTAGTATTATTTTGTACTATTTATTAGATACAACAACAAATTTACGAAGTTATCCAGTTACAGACACGTTCTAGAAAACATTTATACGTTTGTAAATTCACTTCACTTTTCAAGTTACACACAACTTTAGCAATAATCATGCAGAATATGTCAAACTCGACGTATTCTATAGAATGGATTACTGTAAGAAACATCATTTCGAACCCGTGGATTTGACTTGACGTGGATTTAAATATTTAACATATATTGCATAGCTGACCTCTTCCTCTAAGTCATTTCAATGTCTAGAAGAGTTCGTTTTTAGCGATAAGCTCACCTATTGCTTCTGTAATCGGTACCTATATGTCATTATAATTGCCACAGGAGTGTAATAAAGATTTTTCATTCATTCATTTTTAGTACCTACGCTTTAATATCTAATTATACCTACTATAGTGATTCTGGGCCAGATCTATAAACATTCTGTGTGTATTAAAAGAAAGCGTTTATTAAATTTTCAGATTTATTGTCCGATCAGATAATGAATACCTACCACTTAATGAACCCTAGATTTTCAAAAGGCAATAGTGTGGCCATATCACTTAATCAAGCCATTCATTTTACAATGATTTCGCGGAAATTTTGCAACTGTTTCGGACATAACTGTGCTGGGTTTTGATTAAATTCGTCAATTAGTTGTTTTGCGTGACGCGTGCACAAAAATACTGATAAACAGACAGAAAATAATGCATAAATTATAGTTTTGAGATGGGAATTACCTATTCACAATTCCATACAACCACACGACCTACTGCAACGGAGGGTTAAAACCATAGAGACGCCGTTCATACTGTAAGTAATACGTCATATGTCTAAAAAATTGTGTCTGTCGAGTTGTCAAATCGTCTGCCCAACGGCGTGTGTTCACTTCCTAGCGATCCCATATGCCCAGTTGTATGCCCCACGCCCAATAGATCAGAACTGTATAGAAATTGACAATTTACAAACAAAATAACATTTATTCTAATGAAATGTACCTACATATAAGACCACACTAACTATTCGACTCTATATGGCACATTAAATAAGTTACTTTTGGCTAGGGTAAATCCGGGAGAGATGCCCATAAGGGATAGATGCCTACTGAATTACAAAAAAGAAATAAAAGAATTGTGTGAACCGGAACGCATCCTAATTGCGTCAGTTGAAAGTCACATGTCATAGCGCAAGTTTCTACAAGGGATTAGATTATTTTAAATATATTATTTTGGTGTTTATTCGTAAAATACGGTAAGTACAGTTATATAAAATGTCAGAAAACTATTTCAGAGACGTTTTGTTCTAGTTTTTTTTCTTCAATTTCATGCAAATGATAATAACATTGTTTTATAACCTACAATATGGTTTCGTTTTGTTGACTCGAGGCCATTTTTTATTGTTTTAAGTTTTGTTCTGTGTTTAGGAACATTAGGCATCTCTTCCTGACAATCGGGAGAGACGCCCAATGATTTTTCAGGGTGAGATGCCCAATAAATAATTGTTGCTTTTATTATATTCAGATGCCGATTAAGTACACAAGGAAGCCATCGGGCTCTAATAGAGCTACATGGAGTGAAGCTGACTTACAAAAAGCAATCACCCTTGTAAAAAACAGAACATTAAATTTTAACCAAGCCAGTAAAGAATTCAATATTCCGTACAGGACCCTTCGCCGACGGTTTTCCTCGGGCAATACTAAAAAAGGACGTCTTAGACCCGATTCTCTGTTTGGAGACAATGAAAAAAAGATTGTCAAACATATTGAGAAATTGCAAAGTCGTGGATTTGCACCATCCATTAATGATTTACGCGTAATGGCCTTTAATTTAGCTGAGAGTATGAATCTTAAACATAATTTTAATAAGGACTCTGGTAAAGCAGGTTACGATTGGGTTAAATCTTTTATGAGAAGAAATCCGGAAATATCTTTAAGAAAATCAGAAGGAGTATCTCTACAAAGAGCTAAAGGAATGACGAAACAAGAAGTTGATGGTTTTTTTGATTTATTGGAGACACTATTTCAGGACAACGACTTCATTAATAATCCAAACAAAGTTTTTAATATATATGAAACGGGTCTCCATTTAAATAATAAACCCTCACACGTTGTCGCAATGCGGGGTTCTAAGACAATTCCACAGTTAACTTCTGCTGAAAAAGGAGAAAATATTTCTTTGATTTGCTGTTGCAGCGCAGAAGACAATTTTATTCCACCTGTTGCAATTTTTAAAGGAAAAAACAGAAAGCCCGAGTTTGCTGATGGAATGCCTCCGGGTAGTGAAGTTTACATGAATGAGAAATCAAGTTATGTCAAGACTGATCTTTTCTACAAATGGTTGAAAGAACATTTTTTTCCTAGAAAACCTCCCGGGGCAGTGATTCTGTTATTGGACGGACATACTTCACACTGCACTTCCATAGAGATGTTGGAATTTTGCGAGACCAATGAGATCATTCTACTCTGTTTTCCTAGTCACACTACTCATTATTTACAACCCTTAGATAGGGCATTTTTTAAGTCCTTAAAATCTTATTTTAATAATGAAACCAACGTATGGATTCGAAATAACCACAGCAGAAAATTAGGACGACTGCAGTTTGGAGATTTGTTAGGCAAAGCGTGGGGAAAATCAGCAAACCAAAATAATGGTGCATCAGGATTTCGTGCTTCTGGAATATTTCCACCCAACAGAAACGCAATTCCTGAGTACGCGTTTATATCCGACATTTCTTCTGAAGGCCAAGCAGATGATCCCTCAAATAATAATACCTCTGTCAGAAACATAGTTCCCTCAACTAGCGGGGTGAATAAGGAAAATTTGGCGCCTGTAGCCAACCCATCTACTCCTTTAAAATCCCACAACCTATCGGAAATCCAATCTGGTAAAGAAGAAACGCCGTCAAAGATCTTGAATAAAGTTCATCCTGTTCCTTCGTATGGTCTTCAGGTTGTATCAAAGAGAAAACAGCATGCTGAGGTTTTGACGTCTCCGGAAAACTTAGAAAAAATCAGGAACAAGACTAATATAAAACAGTTTAAAACACGAAGTAAAAAAGAACCAACAACAACAGAATCAAAGATGAAAGAACCAATGAAAAGATCATTATCGAATAGAAATTATAGAAAGAGAATTAAAATAGAACAAACTACAAGTAACCGAAAACAGGAATCGAACGATTCCTGCGATGAAGAGTCTCATATTTCGCTTCACGATAGTTCTTCGGACGTAGACATAGAACACGAAATTCTCTGGGACATGTGCAATGTTTGTGGAGAATATTATCATGCCACTAAAAAGAAATGCGACTGGATACAGTGCATTCAGTGTCAACAATGGTTCCATGAGGATTGTAGTGACGATCCAGCGAAATGCTTGATGTGTGACGACTGATTTTGTTTTAAGTACGCATGGGCATCTATCCCTGGTATCTATAGGCAACTCACCCATAGGCCTGGGAGAGATGCCCATTTTCTATATTTTTTTCTAGCTGTGTTATATCCTAAAATATGCGTTTAATATTTGTTAATTTTATGTAAGACAGATTAATAAAGTTTAATTTAAGTAAAATGGCGTTTTTTTTCTTCTGTGTCATAAATGTATAATTAAATATGATGTTTTTTTAAAACTATAGGCATCTCTCCCTGACTTACCCTATATGACATGACGTTCTTACATGACTCTAATAAGAAAACAATTTAAAATAAAAACATGTAAAGCAAAGCGAAACTTAATTAATCATTAAAATTCTTATATCCCTAGTTAGAGTTAAGTATCAAAATTATTAACATATCGAAGTGTAATTGACACATGCTCTGTAGAATCACAATAACCTTCTCAATTAAGAAATAATAGTAATCATTTAAATTACCGAGGAGCCGACAACGATTTTATATTGAGATTTATTCGCTTATCCCTGAAATGTCCTTAACACCCTTCAAACTTAAATATTATCCTTTGCTAATACATATGTGAATGTTAGGAATGCAAATGTAGGTAGGTACCTATATCATATTTTAATAATTTGAAAGTAATTACCTACGTCATAATCGGGTGCTCAAATCGATGTTGACTTTTTATTATAGGTACCTTATACCTACATCACGAATAGAAAATACTAAGTATACCTACGTCAATGTAAATTATAATTTTGTTAATTAAATTACGATATTTGTTAAGTATTTGGTCACCGGCAGCCGAAAACAAGGTGATGGAAAACAAGGTGATGGCAAGCCGAAGGGGGCACACCCAATAGCTTCTGTTATATTAAAGTAGCTACTTAGTTATCATAGTCAATTATCCCTGATCGTTCATATATATTTAAGCAGATTATTATCAGTACCTACTCATAATGTTAAAAGTCCAGACAGGTTCAAGCTTCATTACTTATCAGGCTAAACAAGAAAAGTTTAAGCAAACAAAACAAGTATAATACTTCCACTACATATCATGCTTCTTATTAAATTGATTGATCGATTTATAAAAAATGGACAAAAAGGTAAAAATGTGCAAAACTCGCTCGTCGACAATTTAATTCACGCTAAGTATGACTTTTACTGTTTTACAAAGAAGATGGAAAAAAGATACCAACATCTTATTTAGATTGTCAAAGAGCGATTTTCGCATATTTTAGAATCGTTAAAATAGACACATTAAATGTTGTAAGGAATACTGTTAACAATCCTTTATTATATTTATTATTGTGATTTTTAACAGCTTAGGATATTTGCCCTTTTACCTTTCCTCGCTAAAAGGCGTATTGCCTTTTTAAGACCGCTTTTTAACCTTTGATATATAATTCCTTATAGGTATAGGCCGCTAAACTGCGTCGTTAAACATTAAACATGGGTAATTAGACAATACGTCTATTTATATCCAATTGATTATCTACCTATAATTAACAAAAACTTCTAGGTATTAAGTACATTCTTAGAAATGGAAGATTTTATCTTAAGATGACAATTTCGTATCATAAAAACACAAAAGTTTATGATTATGAATCACTACTTATCAATTATTTTATTATCCAACACTTTGCCGAGATTACATACTTATTAATTAGTTATCTATTGTATAAATAAGTTGGTTACACAATTATAAAACACAACCATGTGTTCCGTATCATGCAAATCTACTTGTTTAGATGCAACTTATGATATGATAGTACTCACCACCGGGCTATCATCACCAAGGTCCGAGTCACGGTCGGCGTCGGCCATGGCGTACGCCGGCACCGGCTCACGGTTCTTCACCCGAATCTTGGCGGTTTTACAGAAGCACGACAACGATAATACGCCACACTAGGGGCACGCGCTCCACACGGTCACACACGCACAGGACATAAAAACAAAGCGGGACTGTTTCGGGACACAGCGAAATTGACCGAACGTGTGCAATACGTAATCGGGACAAGCGACACGGCAGGTCGCACGGAGTGGTATGGCGAGATCACCCGGCCGCTTGCCCCCTCTCTATCGAGGCTCCGCCTTAAGGCGTCCCGCGTCACGGCGAATCAAACCGCGCGATATCAAACTGATATTTCTGTTATTACGCTCCGCCCGCTTCGCCTTTATAGTTTTTATTCAAGCTATAAAATAATCGCACTGCATCGATCACGCCTTATCATTAATAGCGATAATGGAACGTGATTTAATTGCATTCAACGCTTATAATGGATTTCGTTTGCACGGTTTAATGGGTTCGATAATGTGAGTAAGTATAGTTTTTCAAGTCCGCTGGGACAAATAAAATAATCGAACAAACAAAGAGCCGTATTTTATGAACTTAATTTTTATGGAAAAATATAAGTAGTTTAATTTACATGGCGAATATATATACTTACCTACATTTACTAATGTCTAAGTAGGTAATATTGGTAGAGCTCCCTAATAAAATTTACTAAATGGACAGTAGGTATATAAATATGAAGGTAATGAGGTCGCTGTTTCCATTTTTAAACATGGTAGTGTTATAATTAGATATAATTTATTTATGGGTTAGTGTTTTCATTATATAAGTAAAAGTCGACGTGACTAGATATATCTACCTCGTTCCAATCCAATTTGTCCAAAATGTAAACAAACATGGTGGCCCGAGGTAGCCGTTAAATCACCTCACTATTTAGGTAAATTTAAGGTCATATACCTTAAATTTACCTAAATAAATCACCTCACTATTTAGGTAAATTTAAGGTCATATAGGTACCTTAAATTTACCTAAATAGTGAGGTGATACTGATAGATAATGGTTTAAGTAGGTACATAGCCATAATTAGCCCTCGATTAAAAAGCTAAATGTTGAAATATTTCATTTACCTATTTAATTTTGTTTTCTACAAATTGTGTCCAAAACCGAACCTATCCCGAACCCCGAACGGAGTACTTAGGTCATGACTGAGTTCATTGACATGAAAATTTTTCCGTATCTTTTTTACAAAAAAAAAAAATCAGCTTCTAGCCTAAAAAGAAAGTCTAAGAAATTGTAATTAGGAACCATTTGGAAACATTATAGATATATCACCAACTCAGAATCATGAGCAGAAACCATGGTTTCATCAGGTTTTAGGAAAAATTGGACACACTGTAGGTGTTATTAGTCTGACAAATGAAAGTTCACACTGGAAAAGCGCGACAAATTCAAAATGATTTTCAAAAATAGGTTACCTAGTTGATAATTTTTTTCATATTTGAACTCAATAATAAACTAGCCTGGGATTGAATTCAAGTATCAAAATTATTTTGAACTTCCTCAGTGGCCTAAACCTCATTCCTCAGCATACATCAATAGTTATAGGTACCTACTTACCTGTATAAAAAAATGTATAAAATTGCTCACCATAAGAGGGCCTCTACTCTCAAATAGCTCCGGGCCCCCAATAACCTTAATCCGACACTGCCTATACCCAGGGCTGCATAATGGTGCCTAAAATAACCTTCTTAGGGCTATTTAGTAACAAGCGGCTTATTGGCAAAGTCGCCTGGCATTTGCAGCCCTCCGAAGTACCTACGCAACCCTAGAGGACTCCGATAAACACGATGAAAGCTGTGAATAGGATTTTGCAAGGTCGGCGGCGCGTGCGCATACCCCCTGGTATTGCAGGTGTCCATGGACGGCGGTAACACTTACCATCACGTGGGACCGCTTGCTCGTCCGCTCTCTTCTCTATAAAAAAAAAAAACAATAATAGAGGAGCTCGCTATTAAAATAACTGGACTAGTCAATAATTCTTTCATAGGTATTGATTCTACACGACAATATGCGACCACATACGACACATTGGAGGGGGCAAAGAGTGCACGCTGCAATCCAACAGCCTCGCCGGCGCACTCGACTAGCTAGCCTCGTTACCTCTCTCTCACAGAATACTACCTTGAAATGTACTACTGCATTTCTCATTTTATCATATTTCCCAATATATGTAAGTAGATACCTACGTGTTTCGATAGTGAATGAGGTATGCCAGAGCCCATTACCATCCTATCCCTTCCCACGTCCCCAATCCTTTCTTTCATCAACAAAGGTAGGCGCGCATCCGGTGGCGTGCCAAAGTTTGTCATTTTGGACTAATGTTGGCATGTATCGCAGATGTCTATAAGCGACTGTGTCCACTTACCACCAGGTGCACTGTATGCTCGTTTGCCACCTTCTTTCTATAAAAAAAACACATCTAGGTAATACCTAGTCTTGACACAATGCTGGGCAATCCTGTTTGAGCCGAAAGGATTGTGTACGGGGTGATTTCTTGTTAGGGAATAAATAACGAAACATACAACCTCGTAGGTACTGGCCATATAGGCGTCGCCAAAATAAAGAAAAAAATAAAAAGAAAATCGTCTGTCACGAAACGTCGTCTAGAGCGGAAGTGCAGTCTTACAATTAAGTGCTACAAAATACTACAATTTAATAGATATCGCAGCCTCCGTAGACGTTGGATTCCGGCGCTACGAAATTCAGTGGCTCAGCTGCCTAGTATAAAGCCAGGCGCCTGAGCAGTGGGGTGCCACTACCGGAGTTCTGGTGTCAGCCTCTGGATGCTGGAGAGCCGACGGAGCACTCTAAGGACTTCGCTGTTAACGAGATGAGCGTTCCTTATTCATCCGCTACCAAGAAGTCGCTCCCAGACATAGTAGGCTCGAGCTATCGGGTTTCGAAATCCTACCGGACCCAGGTCTAGGGATTCACACGGCCGCTACACTTCCGAAGAAGAAAAGGCTGAAGAGAATGAACAATGGATATTCATTTTGTTTTCTTCGAAATTCTAAGCTTCTAGCTTGATTTTAAAGCAATGATAATTTTGCCAATTTTTTTTGCATTTTTATTCGAATGGCATAAAAATTCATTTGTGCCTAGTTTTCTAAAAAGGGCAGAATTGTACGTGACAACTCTTCGCTAGCAGCTCTATTGGCTTAGAAATCTGGATAGGTAAGACGGTATTGTAACAGTTCAGTTGGGCCAGACCGTCCCACCAAATAGGTGCGTGCCTCCTTGGTTTACAAATTCAAGAAATTACAAGTTTACAAATTTATTCAGTTTTACAATATCTTACTAAATCCTAGTCTTTCCTTTTGCTCGATTTTCCGATAGATCCCTCGGTCCAGATGGTATCCACTTTTGCACTCTTTACCTACTTCGGTAATTCACACCACAGTGGGTAGGACATTTCCCGCTTTTCCTGTACCTATCTGTTTTTAAAAGACAGATCAATTCCGAGTTAACGTATGACAGCAATAACAATAATTAGGTACCTATTGCCTCATATTAGTTTAAGAATAGAATCGATATCAGCCTAAAATCGTCCCACTGTAGGACGCAGGCCTTCCCTGGTAAATCTCTGGGGGATACGGGCCATAATCCATGACGTGGGCCCAGTGTATAATGCGTAAATATATAAGTAGGTAGATACCTATGTCCCAGATTTCATTATAGAGCAAGCGGATTTCCACACAAAGCTTTTCATCACCTCCAAGCTAGTGATAATCTAAAAACTTCGTACCTAATTAAGTAGAAACCATATCTATTTTCAACTCATGAGAATGGTCTGATGAGTTGAAAATATGGAATATATGGATATGGAAGTATATGGATATAATATTCGGGGAGCAAGAGTAGGTACAAAATAAGGTTAGGGTAACACAAAATCTCATTGGGTCCAAGTGTTATTTATCCCTATCCAAGTTTATGGCCACGCCTGATAAGATAAGATACCACCGAGAGAACTGTTTACTCATCTAGCACCTTCTTTCTACCTATACTTCAACAGTAGGTAACCGTTGTGCTAGATTACAACAGAAATCATGAGCTTCAAATTGTTATTCAGATTTATTACTTCTCCTAACTAATGTTTTATTTCGGAAACGTTGGATCCAACCTCTGTAACAACATAACACCTTTGGTAGGTAGTTAGGTAAGCATTTTGTATATTGTTATATATTGTCTAAACATAAATGCCTACATTCGGCCTAGACAGTAGGTATTGTTTATGTAGGTACAGACAGCAACAATTAATGCGGCCGGCAGATCCATCTGCTGTCGAACAGTGCACACTGAACATTTACCGTGTAGTCCAAGGTGTAAAAGATTTGATCTGCTCCTGAGTAACTAACACAGCGCGTAGCTAAAAGGCATAGTTTTTATCACTACTGTAGTAAATTACTATACGTAAATATTAGGTTTTTAAACTGTGCTAGTTACCTTACACTGTTAGCACATAATAGAACAGGACTTCTCAACCAGTGGGGCGCGCCTCCCCAGGGGGGCGTAAAGAGATCATAAGGATATTCTAAAGTATATGTATCACTACTGTAGTAAATTACTATACGTAAATATTAGGTTTTTAAACTGTGCTAGTTACCTTACACTGTTAGCACATAATAGAACAGGACTTCTGAACCAGTGGGGCGCGCCTCCCCAGGGGGGCGTAAAGAGATCATAAGGATATTCTAAAGTAGGATATGTATTTGGATATTCTAAAGAAAAATCTATTTGAACTCTTAAATCCACTCATTAATTCATTGGGTCGTCGGTCAAGTTTGGACAAGTCTCAACCTGATTACCAGATGCCTTACAATTACTAGAAGATATCCAGGAAGAATTTATAGAAATGAAGGCCGATTCCACCATGAAAAATGACTTCCACCTCTTGACAATGGAGAAGTTTTGGATTAAACGTTTCCTCCTTAATCTAAAAGTTGCTTCTCATGCTTTGGGAATAATTGTGCCGTTTTCCTCGACTTATTTATGTCTCTCAGCATTGGTTCAAATCAAAACTAAGCAGCGAAATCGTCTTGTCTTCCATAGCGACTTGACGATTGCCCTGGCAAAAACTGATACCTGACATCGACCAACTGGTTCAGAACACGCAGCCACAAACATCGCATTAACACAATTTTATTATTTAATTAGAAATACGTAATTAGTTTTAGGAATGAACACCAAAGTTTTAATTTATTTGATTATGCTTATTATTGAAAAATATATATCGTGAAAATGATGTTTTTTTATTATAGCAATGAAAAAAATTATAAGGGGGGCATGAATATACTTTTATAATCGGGGGGGGGGGGGGGGGGCGCAACGCAAAAAAGGTTGGGAACCCCTGTAATAGAAAATAGATACTTGTAACTGTTGGTACCACATGCCAACCACTTATAAGTTGTTACTACGTTTACGTCACTAGCAGTACCTACGTACCTATCCCATTGCTCTGAGAGCGGTATGCAAAAAATAAATAAAATGTTATGTCAATGAACTCTTATGTAGTCTTTTATGTACGTACAGAAATACGTACCTACCTACCTATGATTTACTGTATTCTGTGACACATTAGAAATTATTTCCTAGCGTTTGTGCTAGGGTGCGTTTGTGCAAAGTTATTGCTGCATTTGTGTCACTAACAGTATCCCATTACGCTGACAGCGATCTGCAGCATCACAAACCGTGGTTACAAAGAAACTCTATTAAAGAAGATAAACTCGCAGAGATACGTAACGTATCAGTGTGAACTGTGAATATTCTTAAATTTTATAACCAGTGAACAAAAAAGGTCTAGATATGAAAATTAATATTGATTGAAAACTAAAATAGATGTCTGACCACATAAAGTTAAGAAAACGACAGATTGCATAAGAATAATTCAGAAAAAATCCAAAGTTAGAAGTGAAAATAGAACATTTTGAGAATAACATGAAAGTTTGATTTAAAGAAAAACACAGTTCCATTGGTAATTACATAGGCGATGATTTAGTATGAACTTTAACATAGGTAGTCCTCTCAAGGAAGTCCGAAGGTCACAAAGGTAGTTCTCGTCTCGCCCGGAGGTTGGACGAGTTCCAGCCGCCAGAGCAGGCTGGGTTTCGAAAAGATTACAGCACCGTAGACCACATTCACATGCGGCACATTATATAGAATACCGAAGAGTATAATGAGCCTTTATGTCTTGCCTTTGTGGACTACGAGTAAGCCTTCGTCTCTATCGAGACCTGGGCTGTTCTGGAATCTCTACAGCGGCCAAGTGGATTGGTGATATATCGAGGTGCTGAGATGTCTGTATAACACTGCAAACATGAGGGTCCGAATTCATGACCAGCAGACAGGGAGATGTAATATCACCAAAACTGTTCACAAACGCGTTGGAGAATGCATTTAGGATGCTGGACTGGAAAGGACGTAGAATTAATGTAAATAGTGAGTACATCTCGCATCTTCGTTTCGCCGATGACTATAGTCAACATGGTAGAATCGCTGGAAGATTTAAGTTGGATGCTAAACGACCTTAACATGTTGGTCTCGGAATGAACTTAGACAAAACAAAACCAATGTTCAATGACCATGTTTTTCCGGGATTGATAGACGTCGAAGGCGTGGTACTCAAAGTTGTTGACCATTATGTATACCTTGGGCAAACAATCCAGCTAGGCACGTCCGACTTCGGCAAAGAGATTCTATAGACGCATTCAACCATGCGACGCATGCCCAGCCAGGGCAGCAATTGGGAAAATGTGTCGGCTCTCTTGTCACCTATATCACAACGCTCGAAGAAGAAAGTATTCAATCAGTACATCCTGGCGGTTATGACGTATGGTGTCGAAATGTGGCGTCTAACGGTAGGCCTGATCCATAAGTTCAAAGTCACTCAGCGATCTATGGAGAGGGCTTTGCTCGGAGTTTCTTTGCGGGATAAGATCCGAAATGAAAACATTTGCCAAAGAACCAAAGTCACCGACATAGCTCGTAGAATCGGTATGTTGCAGTAGCATTGAGCTGGTCATACCTATTTGTCGCAGGACCGATAACCCATGGGCTGGACGAGTCCTCGAATGGAGGCCATATACCGGATAAAGCAGTGTAGGACGCCCTCTGGCCAGGTGGACCGACCACTTAAAGAAGTTAGCCGGTGGTGGTTAGATGAAAAGAGTCGAGGATCGTGTGCGGTGGCGAGCTGCGGGAGAGGTCTATATCCAGCAGTGGAGAGACATAGGTTGATGGTATGGTACGGTAGTCCTCACAAATTTACAAATGACTTATTTATTAATTATTATAATACAATCAAATAAAAATTTGGAGTTATAAGTTTAGTAAAAAAAGGGCCCACATTTCGATGTTTGAGGTGTTTAATCACATCAGAAAACATTTATTAATTACACTGTCTAAAATATGTGACTTAGAAACGTCATGTAAAAAGATATTTTTGGCATGAAATTGTACGTGACTATAAAATAATCTAAAATTCAAACCAAGAAAAATATTTTTTTCCTCCAAGTTCAGAAAAATGACAATGATACGCAAATATTTCGGACCCTTTTTAGTTGGACGCCCATATTTATTCTACTATGTTTCTTATAACTTGGACTGACACCTGAGTAATCGCTCCCGGCTGATTGATGAACCCCTCTCCCCACCCAACCGCCCGCACTCCCGCCTGGACTCAACCGCCGTTTAGAGCTGAGTGATCCATGGCTATGAGATCTATTACCCAGAGCGTATTACCACCACATTACCGACCCAACTTATTGCGAGTTGATATGAAAAAAAATAACATTTAGACTAATATCTAATGTAGGTACTCGTAAGTATTGAAAATTAGCAAACGTACCATGCTAATTTTTATTCTACTTATGTCAATTCAGCTTGTCTTGCTTGTAAGTACACTTCAATTTTTCTTTGTGATACCTTTATAGGTAGAATTTAATTCCAAATCGTAACTAATATTATAAATGTGAAAATTTATTATTTTTGATATCTAAAATAACTCTGCAAATAATTAATCAATGAATCGCTACCACATTTGCCTTGTAGTTCGTGGAACGAATTAACACATTGATTATAATTTATCCCGATCAATGCAGGCAAAGTATTTTATAATGTTAATCTTTTCACAGGTTGAAGTTAAGTAGTAACGAACTGTCAATATCGTAACGATACAAATTGTTATCGCGCGGCCATTACATTCACATAGGGACGTCCATCTCATCTAAGCAATAAGCAGAGCTTTACAGTTTACAGTATCGTGGGTGAAGTCAAGGGCTATCGCTAGTACCTATTGTTAGTGCTCCTCACACTTTCCAGTCAATAAAAAGGTAATTTTTAGGTAGATACCTGCTTGAGGCCACTACCCTTTATCAAGTTTCAAAATCAATGCACGCCACTGCCTTATATGATACCATCGACATACCTATCTATACAACTGGACGTGCTCTAGCGGTATATCGTTGTAGTAAATTTTAGGCGTGTAGTAAAATGAGAGTGAGAGACAGCGTATGGTTTTGGCTATTGCAGTCTCTTTCGTTGCAGGCGATTGGCATTATATTGAGAGAGATAGAGATTGACCAAACTATCCCTTCATTCTATCTCTTTCTTTCGAAGGGACACTTTTTCCACTGCTAGGGCATGTCCAGTTGTACGATTATATGTCGATGTTTGATACCATGTGGACCACTATATGGATGACAGTAGATGGAGGAACTTTCTATAGCGGCCACGTTAACATTCTTCGAGCTGAGATGTAGAAAAGTAGCGTCAGGCAAGTCCAAAATCGAGGAGAATTTTGAATCTAATTTTGACTTCGGATAGACTGAATTTGATCCAATCCAAACCCAGTGTAATACATGTCTTTACATTCACAGTCAAAGAACTCCATTTTTGTGAAACCTGGGTTTCAAAACACCCATCTTATGATTTTGGAGAGTAATGGGTTTCTCAGCGTTAATATTGTTGATAAACTCGAATTTAATAATCATCTGGAGAACTAGGCGTCAAAAAAGCTCTATTTTCAGAACAGAGTATTCCACTCCTGTTTCTTGGTTAGGCCTTATATGGACTGCTAATACCTACTACTGAGCTGGTTCACCGAAATGTCAGCTCCTTTGACTTAGGTTACTATCCAGCGCGCAGTCAGGTGATTTAAAATACATCAGCATCTGGAAATATAATAGGGGTTAAAGTATGAAATTGCCGTTTTATAGTAATAGATATTTTGAATTGACATAAAACCTTCATGGTGTGAGATTTTCGAGTGAAACTTTTTTCACATGATACCTATGAGGTTCTTGTTTTAAAAAATGTGCAACATTCTATTTTCGACTTTCAATTGTTTTTTTTATTCAGCTTAGACGGGAAAGATGGATACTTCGAAAATCCGAGTAATCTTTGAATACGAGTTCCGACGCGGAACTAACGCGGCAGAAACGGTTCGCAATATCAATGCTGCGTTTGGAGAGGAGACTGCTAATGAACGAACCGTGCGTTTTCGGTTTAAACGCTTTCGTAATGGAAACTTCGACTTGAAGAACGAACCACGTGGAAGACCGCCCACACAGGTGAATAACGCTAAATTGAAGGAGATGGTGGAAGCCGATCCGAGTCAAACTACCCAGGAATTAGCGGCATGGTTTAACGTTACCTTACCTACAATATTGACTCATTTGCATCAAATCAATAAGATAAAAAAATATGAAAAAAGGGTGCCTCATGATTTGACTGATCTGCAGAAAGAAACGCGTGTTGAAACTTGCGTTGCCTTGTTGAATCGGTACAGAAATGAAGGAATATTGGATCGAATTGTGATATGTGACGAAAAGTGGATTCTTTACGATAACCGAACGCGAAAAATGCAATGGCTGACCCCAGGTCAAACGCCGCAACAGTGCCCTAGGGCAAAGCTTACCAATAAAAAGGTAATGGTAACTGTTTGGTGGTCTATTCATGGTGTTATTCACTATAGCTTTCGCAGGTCTGGTCAAGCAATAACAGCAGATGTTTACTGTGCCGAACTTCGAACAATGATGGGGAAACTAGCAGTGAAACAGCCCCGACTCGTGAATCGATCTTCACCATTATTGCTCCATGATAACGCAAGACCTCACACTGCACGAGAAACCGTTGTAACTCTACAGGAGCTGCAGTTAGAAACCATACGTCATCCTCCGTACTCGCCAGACCTTGCTCCAACGGACTACCATTTTTTTCGTGATTTGGACAATTTTCTACGTGGTAAAAAATTTTCTTCCCAAGAGGCAGTACAAAATGCTTTCACACAGTTTGTCGAATCTACATCCCCAGAGTTCTATCGCAAAGGCATAAATGAACTTCCGATTAGATGGCAACAATGCATAGATAATGAGGGTAAATATTTTGATTAAATAAATATGTCACATTTTAGAAAAAAACGACTTTCAATTTTTCAGCACAAATCGGCAATTTCATACTTTAACCCCTAATATTACCTATCTACATTTTTGTTTTACACCTTTTTTAAACGTAAACTACATTGAAAATGTATTTAGTTCTCTCGCACCTCTTGACACGGCAATGCAACCTTGAATTTTTGGAATATGCTGCCTTCAGAGGCTTTTAAAATGTTTTACGATGTGGGCTTCTCTAAGAAGGACCTTTGAAGAAGAAAACAAACAGAAACAGGAGATAGGAAACCAAAGATTCATGAAATCTGGAATGGTGTTCTCAGACCGACCATTCTGACTTTGCAAGTGTCCATGGAAATCTAAGAAAAATGGTACCTAAGTATACATTTATAGTATCTACCTATGTTTTGATTCTTGATTGTTTTGATGTTTTGACCTATGATACCTATGAGATTCCAAAGAATACAAATATGCATTAAAGAAATACTTTCATTAAAAATAATTCACAAGAATTGATTCGAATATTCTCGTAAATAGGTATCATACAAAGTCATGCCGCACGCCGTCTAAATGTTTATTTTGATGTTTGTACCCAAACTAAATAACTAACAAACTAAAATACTCTTTAAAAACCTATTTACTTATATGTAGTAGTTGGGATTATTTAATCTGTGGTAGATCCTAGTTAACATAATGTTGAAACGTCTGTTGATGTAATAAGGATCTATGTCAATAGATGGAGCTAATAAATGTTTTCTATAATGTCACTAGATGACACTAGCAGTTTCATTTCAAGTCGAAAACACATACCTATCAATGGTTCAAAACTATTTATAGTTCATAGGAGTTATTATTTATGTTTATTCTTATGCCTATACATTCAGTTAGAGCAACAAATATGACAGTTAAAGTCAGTAGGTACGAAAGAACTCTAAAAACTCGTTTACGGAAGCAAAAAGTTTGTAATAGTGCAAATGCTCGCTCGGTTGGCCAATGCTTCACATCAGGGACGTAACTAGGGGGGGGCTGACGGGGCTTGTGCCCCGGGCGCCGGCTTTTCAGGGGCGCCAAAATAGCAATTGTTGTTTTCCAAAAAATACAAGTGGAAGATAAAAATAATAAAATAAATAAATAATATTAATAAAATTTTAAACTGGCGCTCCAAAGATTTGAGTTATTGCGTCATAAGGATATCTCCAGAGTCCAGAAAAGTCTGGAAATGTGAAGAAAGATTTAGAGCGCGGTGCGCGCCAGGCGGCGCGCGGGAAGGTACTCGATTTTGATTGGTCTATAGTCTATAGATATCGTGCAAGTTGGCGATAATTTAAATGTGATTTATTTCTTATATTAGCATGTAAGTAATCTATGGATGCTTAGTTTAAACATTATCTATTATATATTGCACTGGCTTCATCACACGATTTCATTATTTAAACACTACTAGCTAGTGTTTTAACTTATTTAAACGCACAAGAACCATCTAGTGTTACACTAGATAGTTCCTGTGCGATCCCTGTTAAGCGGGGCACAGACCCACCAGCGGCAATTAGAGCAAAATTGTCGATGTAGTGCTATCCATGTGTGTAGGTGATACTGTTGTTGTGTGTCTTAAGAGCCATTTCATGTTTTAAGCGAATAATACAAGTTTTTGAGGTCTTCTATAGGTGAAATGAAAGTTGCTTTACATTTCTGAGTAAATATTTTAAATAGCTCATTTTTTGTATTGACATTTAATGTAGGTAATACATTTCGAAATATTTCTTTATTTATCTACCCAAGTTAATTATGAAAAGTATAGTAAATGTTTGGTAACAATCTCAGGAGTGTTGTTTAGGAGAGTTTTCGTTTCATTGGTCATGGTTGGCCATTCTTCGTTTAAGTGGGTGAAAGGGGGGGGGGGGGGGGGGGCGCCAAAGTGAGGTATTGCCCCGGGTGATATTTAGCCTAGTTACGTCCCTGCTTCACATTGTAATGATCTTATTAAAATAAACCTACATTCATCTATCATAGAAAATAAAATTGAGTTATAGTCAAGTGGTTCTCTTCGCCCTTACCCTCTGTGCCAGGCACAGTGATAAATTAACAAACAATATTGAGGAGCGCGCCTCAGCGTGTAAATTAAATTAGCCAGGGCCGTCTTTACCAGGGGGTGCAAGGGGTGCGGTGCACCACGGGCGCTCACCTTTTAAAGGTAATGAAAAAATACAACGCTATAGTAAACAATTACACAATAGGATATTTGACTGTCATAGGATACACAATAGGATATTTGACTGTCATAGGATACACAATAGGATATTTGACTGTCATAGGATACACAATAAGATGTTTGACTGTCTTAGGATACACTCCCGCACCCCGGCGCAGAATAGACTTAAGACGGCCCTGAAATTAGCGAAACATCCCGTTTATTGCTCGCTGCGACCATTTGCACGTTGAATAGGTATAGTTCATCTTTGACATTTTTACTCGTTACTCGTTCAACTAGCAAAGGAATTATTGTTCACTAGACTTGAGCCTGCGGTTCTGTTTGGTAAAATTGCTATGTTTTTGACGTATGAAAAATTTCTCACCTTGATTGATTGATACGTGATTAATTACTGACTAGTAGTGGTTAATAGGTTAATAGATTAATGTCCAGCTTTGTAAGGTAAATTGTAGCTGGTAGTTGTGGCTGTAGGTAAATGTAAGGTAAGCTTTGTAATGTGCAACTTGGCAGTTTGTTCTGACTATTACGTGATTATTTTGAACTCGTTATGGTTTGAATTCTCCCCTGCCTACATTATTGACCATTTCAGTACTAAAAAAATTTATCTATGATTGAAATCAATTTAGTGGCGATTCATATAATCCGACAGAGGATTAGGCAATTTGTTCCGACTCTTATAGGTACCTACTTACTTACGTATACCATAGACCAATAAGTAATATCAAACAAAATACATACATATATCAATAATATGCTTAACCAATATTAAATTACTTTTTAGTAAATATAAGTATTAAATACACAGTCTCCGTAAGATTTTATATTAGCATAGATTTATTTGTTGTGCATGCGAAATACATTCTCTTATTGCTTTTCTGCGGCATTTCGCATTTGCTTGTCGACTGTCGTGGTTTTCCCTCACTCGCTTGGTAAGTATTTCTTAGCTATAGTAAGTACGTAATGTGCATTGTCTAAAGTTGTTCGACACAGCACTTTCAATATTACTGAACAGTTTGTTCACACTCGAAATATTGCTGCGCGCAGTACCTACTTAACCAAATTTAGAAATGTGCTGAGTTGAACAAGCATGTAAACGTGATCAAAAACATATCAATTATAGGAAAGTGCATATCAACCCTATAGTTGATATGCACAAAAGGTCTCCTAAGGGTCTTTTCTCTCCTCATCAGAGCACTGAAACATTCTACTGCCTGTTGTAACTCAAAATTGTTAGCGAAATGTAAATCAAAACCCGTTCCCTATTTAGTTACTACAGAGATGCCTTCTTGAGGTGCGCTGCGGCAGACATTACTTAGGTAGATAGGTAGGCAGATAGGTATAAATAATCACTTATTAAAAGAACAGAATCAGGTGTACAATCGTTTATTATTATTGATAATGATCTTCGCATTCCTCTTTTATATTTTATTAAACCTTGTCGTACTTTCGAATTATCTCGTTGTTGGCCACCAACGAAATAATAGATAAATGCTATTTATATTTCGGTCGTCGTACTCGTCGTCCATCGACATTTATCCATCGATGGGTCTCGTGGCACGGGAAGAAAGGGGAGTTAAGGGGAGGTGACGATGGGGACAGTCTGTTCCCTAGGCTGTTCGAATTGCTTAGGGGGTTCAGGCTGTTTGGCAGGACCAGTCTTCGTTATGGGAACGATTCTTTCACCAGCATTAGGTGGAGCACGTTTGGGCGCGGTGATGGTTAACACGCCGTCGGAAGACAGGGTGCTGACTAAGTCTGCGACCTCATAGCCAGAGGGTAGGATGTATCTGCGGGTGAATTGCCGGGAGATGAACCCGTGCTCGTCCTGTTTCTCCTCGTGCTTGCCTTCGATGACAATACTGTTGTTTGACGCCTTCACTGTGATGTCTTCGGGCGCGAACTGCTGGACGTCAAGGATAACCTGGAAGAAGGTTGTAGATACTGGGTTTATTAAGTACAACGATGCAGCTTACATCTGTATTGTGAAGTGAAAATAAAAGGGTTAATTGATGTTTTGTGAAAATATGAACAGAAACGCACGACAGAATCATCGTACCTAAGTCTGTACTGCACAGTTGTGGTAGCCCAAGTACTCAGTAATATCGTTATCCATAAACGAAAATGTTGTTAATCATTTTATTTCTTAGCGACATTAGTTAATACTAAATGTAGATAGATAGTACCTATCGTTAAATCTGTGGATAAAATTACCGTAAATGAACTTTTTCCACGTTTACACAGCAGTTAACGACGGCAGAGGCCGTCTGTTTATCGCATTAAATGGCATTAAATCGCATTAGATAGCAGTATCTATCTATGAACATCTGAAGCTTTTTAATTTTCAACCGCCAATACACGATGAGGTGATAAACAAATGTGTTAATAATGAACCCACCTCAAACTTATCCTTAGTAAGGTTGATAGTAGAAGCAGACTCCTGACGCGCCAAGGTGGTCCTCCATGGCCTGAAGTAGGAGTTTCTGAAGAGCGAGTTAGAAGGGAAGGAGGAGAGCGAAGAGAGGAGGTCGTCTCTCCTCAGGCCCATACCGAAGTGCTGGTCGAGCAGCCGAGAGGGGCGATCCCACTCGTCCCACCAGTCGCGGAACATCATTGGCACTATAGACATCTGGAAAAAAGGAATAATGCTTAGTGGAGTAAGTTGAATTGTAAGTAAATATAACAAATTGCCGCAAAAATAACAAAAATCAGAACGGACTTAGCTCAATGTGTGTATTATTTAAATTAGCAAACGTTACTTATTTCAATTTTTTTTGGATGAATTGATAGAATGGTTTACATGAATGAATGGATAACAAAGTTGATTACATTCGCAGATTTTTTGAATTTAAATTATCTCTTAGTACCTACTTAATTGAAATTACCTATTGCTAAAAAACTCTAACACATAAGAGATAAGGTATTACCTATTCAAAGAAATTAGTAGATAGCGTTTATTAGTATAAACGCTACTAATTTCTTTGAATAATACCTATTTTACGTTTTCCTACCTATGTTTTCCTTCATAATAGAAAGAAACGCAGACGATTCATGTAGTTAAGTAGCTACTAGCTACTACTTACTGACAACCATACAATCAGCCTGTGTCCACTGCTGGATATAGGCCTCTCCTAAGGACCGCCACTACATACGATCCTCTGTTCATCTCATCCAGCCGTTACCGGTTACTTTCTTCAAGTCGTCAATATACCTAGCCGGACAAAAGACCCGCGCTACATTCTACTTCTATTTTACGTTCTATATAAAAATTTATACGGCTGCCTTTTGTACATTTCATGTATTACAACGTCTGTTACTGTCTTGTTTTGTTTTGGTGCTACAATAAAGTATTTTATCTATCTATCTAAATTAACAACAATATCCCATAAAGTACTTTAATCTAGATTGGTGTATTTAATCGCTTCTTGATGAAATGTAGAGCACACCCACATTCAATTATCTTAACATTGGTATACCATGACAAGACAAATTCTCACATCGAGCATCTGTTAGTGCTCTGTGCCAAACATGCAAGGCATCTATAAAACCCCGCAAATAACATGCGCGAACATTAATCATCTACACTGTCTAGTAGGTATCCTAGTTAGCAGATAAACATGTAAATACCGCGTAAGCACGTATACCCGAACGCGTATATTTTTGGCAGTCGTTTGTAAGTAAACAAAACACTAAATAGCCAAGGTAAGTAAATATATTGTTCTGGAAGGATTCCATAAATTTATGATTCACCTGGTTGGTAACAGTTAAATGTAGATGTGATGCAACTAATCTAAATTTCACTCTATTGTACGACATTATCTGATTTTGTTTGCTGCTAAATATAAATGCACCTCTTCAATGAGATAATCAGAAACACACAAAAATAACACAGAACTCTCAGATAACAACATTCCGAACATTGCGATGAAATAATGGGAATAAATATTTAATTTTAGTATTTAGTATTTAATTTTTATTATCTAGATCTAGTAGAATTGATAATAATTGTTGAATATTGAAACACTTTAACAAAACGGACAATAAAAAGCTATTTAAGATTAAATAGGTGTACATAAAAATTATTTTATAACTATTGTGTTTGAAAGGTAAACTTATATGTTATGTTTATATACCTATTTACAATAAAATCTACCTCATTTACCTAAAACGAATTTTCTACGAATTATTTTAATTATTTAAATATTGGAATATTTATTGAAATTTAATATAACTTAGATAAGAATACATTTATTTACCTTAGAGGAAGAGTTAGAAGTTCGTTGCAAGCGCGCGCTGCTGTGCTCGCGAGACTACGATGTCCACACTTCAGCACAAAGATTTAAATAGAACTTTCAGTCGCCCACGCTCAGCTGACTCAACGGGAACACACCTTGAACCTGACGATAGTACGGTGTCTATAATTCATGAATTATTTAGTCATTCGTCATAATTTTTTAAACCCTCCAATAATTTTACTAGGATAGTCTGTGCCTTACAGTGGGACGTTATAAGCTGATATCAATCAATCATAACTTTTATCGAATAATCATCATAGTTGTACCCGTAACGGGAAATTCATATTTTTGTGATAAATTCAAAAACTGCAACCAAAAATATGGTTTTCAATTTGTATTGCAGAAAATATTTATATTGTAAATGTAGGATTTCCAAGGGTGTCGCCAGTGGGGGGTGGGGGGAGAGAAGTCAGTTGCCCCCCTCTAGAGATTCGAAATTATGTTTCTTTAATTTATAATTATGTAGGTAGGGGAAGGGTGGCATGAAAGGGACACGTATTGAAAGGGACAAGTCAAATAATCGGTAAAATAAAAAACGTCTCGAGACGACAATATTTTTGTTCTGTGGCAACCCCGAAGCACAACCATTCGCACCTAATGTCACACTCCGGTCATTTTAAAGATGGCGACGACGTGCAAGTGTTCGTAATCGTACACAAAAGTAATTTTTCGTTGTTTTAGAAATGCTTTGTGAAATGCTGTAAATTGATAAGTAGGTTTTTTTTTTTACCAGTGTTTGTGATCGATTAGTTATAGACAGATACGAGAACAAAAGGTGAGTAAACTTTTATTTATTGGTAGTCGGTTTTATGGTTATGTTTTAATTTTTGTGTGATATTTATGAAGGGGACACTACAAACGGTTATGAATGGGACGTCCCTTTCATGACCAGTATTTTGTTGATTGTACAGTAATATATTTTTTTCATCTTTGCAGTTTAAATATGCCACCTAAAAAAAAGCCAAAGCAACTGAATCAACGTCTTTTGTTTATGAACCAAATATCGGTAATAAGAAAGTATTTTCTGCTGAACAAGAATGTTCTCTGGTAGATTACTTGAAAAACCTCCGCAAAAATGTGCCATGACTTGACAACTAAACAAGTCAGAGAACTAGCATATCAATATGTTATTCGTCTAGAGATTACTATACCACCTGCTTGGGAAAAAAATAATACAGCTAGCCCAGACTGGCTGAAAGGCTTTTTAAAAAGGCATGACTCTCTGAGCGTAAGAAAACCTGAGAATACTTCATTAGCAAGAACTACAAGCTTCAATAGACACAATGTTCAAAACTTTTTCAATAATTTAGATAAATGTTACCTTAACCCTGGAACGCTAGCGTACGTCAGACTGACGCATCGTGCGCGCGCCGATCGCTTCCCCTTCGGTCCCTTCCCTCCTGCACCTCTGTACCCCCACTCTATCTCTCAGCGACTCAGTTGCCTCGCAGCCGCCGCGGGAGAAACATCACAGCATAGGAAGCGTCGCGCTCTGTGAGGTTAGTTCTGCAACACTGTACGTCAAATTGACGCATCGCTAGTACAGCGAGCATATTTTCCTGGGAGTCATTTTGACGTACGCCACTAACCCATGTATTTCTTATGGACTACTTTTATCTGTTCGCACGCTGTTGTTAACTGGTATGTTTACTTTTGTTTTAGTGCAATGGCGGCAAAAAAAATTTACACCGACCCTGACGAGATCTTGGCCCTGCTGAGTGACGTGGAAATCGAGTCAGAAGAAGAAGAGGACTGTACTGAAGTGGAAGAAAATGACTCTGACTCAGGCGACGATTCGGATTATATCCCCGTTGATCACAGAGAGCCCTCCAATGATGAACTGGTAATCGAAGATGATATTCGGCGCATCGAGAAGGAACTTAGACCTACTGCTGGAACATCCAAAAAATTACCAGCTAAGAGGCCTGCTCCAGCTAAGAGGCCTGCTCCAGCTAAGAGGCCTGCTCCAGCCAAGAGGCCTGATCCTGTAAAGAAAAAAACTACTTTGGTTAGGAAGTCCAAAGAAAGTTCATTGCCTGCTGAAGATGGCAATTACATTCTCGCAACCGACTCAACTGAGTTTGAAGCTAAAAACGGGGATAAGTGGAGCACAATTCCAAACAGTAATCCCTCTGATCCTACAAAAACATCAAAGAAAAACGTTATCCATATTCGTCCTGGCCCTGTTGGCGACGCAAAACAAGCTAACGAGCCAATTGAATGTTTTCGACTCTATTTTACCGAAAATATTATGGCTAAAATTTTGAAGCACACCAATGAAAAGATAGAAGAAACAGCAAAAAGGTACAAGCGTCAGGAGGGATCCTTGCAGCCCGTTACCATGGAAGAACTGGAAGCCCTCTTTGGAATACTGTACTTGGCTGCTGCTCTGAAATCCAACCACCTTACCGCGGAGATGTTGTTTCAGACTGAATTTTGTGGCTATAAATTTGTGGCAACCATGTCCCGGAGAAGATTTGAATTTTTAATTTCTTGTCTAAGATTCGACGACGGCAGTACTAGAGAAGAACGAAAATCTGAGACCAAGTTTGCGGCTATCAGCGAAATCTGGGAAATGCTGATCGAAAATTGTAAAACTAAGTACAAGCCCGGCAGTTACGTTACAATTGATGAGCAGTTACTTGCATTTCGGGGAAGGTGTCCTTTCAAAATGTACATACCCTCGAAGCCTTGTAAATATGGAATCAAGACTGTAATGATGTGTGATAATGCTAATAAGTATTTGATAGATGCTTTGCCGTACTGGGGTAAAGGGAGTATTCCAAAAGATGTTCCCGCGGGCGAATACTATGTCAAAATCCTTGTGGCATCCATAAAGGGTTCTAATCGAAACGTGACAATGGATAACTGGTTTACTAGTGTCCCTTTATTCTCAGATTTGTTGAAAGACTACAATCTTACCGCTATTGGCACGGTGAAAAAAAACAAATCAGAGTTGCCTAGCTCTTTTGTTGACGTAAAATTTAACAATAGGAGGATTGAAACAAGTTTTTTCCTTTTCAATCACGACATGACTGCCGTGTCATACAAACCAAAGAAAGATAAGGTAGTGTGTCTGTTGTCTACCATGCACGATGACAATGATCTTAGTAAAGAGGTAGGCCACAAACCCGAAATCGTGTTAGCCTACAATGAAACGAAAGGAGCTGTGGACACGTTTGACGAATTGTGCCGTGGTATTAATACTGGTAGGAAAACGCGTCGCTGGCCTATGTGTGTGATGTACAATATGCTGAACATTGCTGCGATCAATAGCTACGTTATTTACTTACATAACTTTTTCCGTAATCCTGTAAATGATGACGCGAAGCCTATGCCTAGACTACAGTTTATGATCAAACTTCATGAGCAAATGGCTCGCCCTTGGCAAAAATTTAGGTTGGATAATAATCCACGGTTTAGTAAAGAACTACAGCATCAAATACGGTCCGTTCTAGGAGAAAAAGATGTTGCAGAATGCGTAGCAGGTGAACAAACTGGCCCCCGAAAGTATTGCAGTCGTTGCCCTTCCCAAATAAGGCGCAGGACATCTGTTTATTGTTTTTCATGCTCAAAGCCAATATGCGGAGAGCACCAGAAAAAATTTTGCCTTGATTGTTAAAAATCTTGAACTACTCTAAGCCAATTCTTGTGTTACGCGGTTGATACGCCGCACTGTATTTTTTCTAATTCTAGAGATACTTTTGAAACTTTTTTGTACAAGTATTTTTATAAGAACTTTTTCGTCCAAAGGACCAAAGTACAAGCTCTGTTGAGCGCCATATTTCTCTGTGTTCTTAGGTAGTCTCCGGTGAGCGCCATTTTTCTCTGTGTTCTTAGGTTGTAAGTTTGATTTTCATTCAAAAGACACTGTACAGTACGAAAAATTCCTATTTGCACTAGTCTCAAGTTGATCTTATGTAAAGGGTCCACCCTTTACTCTTTGTTTTTTTTTACGTGATTTGAATAAAGACTCTTTTAAAAATGATTATAGCTCGTTTTTATCGCAACTCACCCTATGCTCACACCGTTAACAATTAAAACTATCAAAGGAGTCAAATTGACGCATCGCTAGTAAAATGCGCCTATAAGATATCGCTAGCGTTCCAGGGTTAAGCATGATTTTTCTCCAAATATGGTGTGGGATTTAGACGAAACTGGATGCACCACAGTAATAAGTGCACCAAAGATAGTTGCGCAAGCAGGTGTTAAAAGAGTTGGTCAATTAGCTCAACAGAACGTGGATCACTTGTAACCATGCTGGCTTTTGCAAATGCTTCTGGTGGGAGTATTCCTCCTGTTTTTATATTTCCGCGTGTTCATTTTAAAGATCATATGCTCGAGAATGGTTCTACTGGTGCTTTGGGGCTTGCAAATGTATCTGGTTGGATAACAGAAGATTGTTTTTTGAAAGCTTTGAAACATTTTGTTCAGGTCACCAAACCCACTGCTGAATCACCGGCTTTAATAGTCCCCGACAATCATAAAACTCATATAACCATTAACGTCATTCTTTATGCTAGAGCAAATAACATAATGATTCTCACCTTTCCACCTCACTGCAGTCATCGCTTACAACCCCTCGATGTGACCGTTTTTGGACCGTTTAAAGCTCGGTTTAGAGCTAGCATGAATGACTGGATGACATCAAATCCTGGCAAAACTGTCACAATTTATAATGTTGCTCAATTTGCTAAAGACGCTTTCTATGCTGCTTTTAACATTAAAAATATAACGTCTGGTTTTAAGACCACTGGCATATGGCGTATTAATAAAAATATTTTCACTGATGAAGACTTTCTACCTTCCTTCGTCACAGATCGATCGCAGTCACCTCAAAACCCGACTGCTACTGTTGACAGCTCTAACGAATCTTCTTCAACTGAAGAAAAACCGCAGGATAGACCTTGTTCTATTGAACCACGGCATGTTTCAAAAACACCTTCACTTTACCTTTTAGAAGGCACAGAATTTCGACCTTCTATTTTAAACGAGACACAACAAGATTAATCTACTTTGAATGAGCCACAACCTGGATGTTCTAACTCTCAAGCGTCCCATTCTAAAACCTCTAATTCTTCTCACCTTTCAATAACTCCGGAACTTATTTGACCCTATCCAAAAGCGCCGCCACGAAAAGCTACTGGAAGGCAACGTAAAGGCAAAAGCACAATTATAACTGAAACTCCTGAAAAAGATAGATTGCTTATGGAAAATATGATGGATATCTTCAAAAAGAATACCACCAAAGCTAACAAACAAAATTTAAAACATGTAAAACATTTTTTTAAATACTCTTTAACAGATATGGGATCAAACAAAAGTAAAGTGAAGGGTAAAAAGAACACAACAGAATCGAAGAAATGTGTCACTCAAAAAAAGAAGAAGACTACCCAGAAATTGGCAAGCAGTAGCAGCGATGATTCTTTCTCAAATACAGTTACTGATTCTGACTCAATAAATGATATTTCAGAGAATGAAGAGTTCACTCCGAAATTGAGATATCGTAGCCAGACAAAAAATAAAAAAGATGATGAGATGTGTACTGTTTGTAAGAAGACATATTCAGAAAGCGTGGAAGATTAGTACCAATGTAAAATTTGTACAAAGTGGACGCATGAAAATTGTGGCTTTAAAGGTGTCTTTAATATTTTTTGCTCCTTGTGTCACTAATAATATAATCACTATTATTGTCTAAGTCAATTAGCTTAAAGATGGCCAAGAAACCAAATATATTAAGATTATTGATTATTACTCTTATAAAAAATGATAAATACTTAATTTACATTAAGAAGATAATTATAAAACTATTAATTACTGTTTAATTTATGTTTCAGTGTTTTCTCTAAATATTTTTATTAAAGGTATCTTTATTTTATTTTTTTGCTGGTTGTGTCACTATTAATCATTTCACAATTAGTACCTACCTACCTAAGTGGATTTATTTTAAGATAGCCAGATAACCAAACTTTAAAACTGTTGATTGTTTGTTACTTAAAAATTTGATTTTTAAACATTACTGAACTAGTATTAATATGTTATAAAGTGATTTTATATTGATATTACGTACTGTCCCTTTCAATACAGTTCATTTATGAAAGGGACACAATGTAAGTACCTATATTTTAAAAAATTGTGAAAATTTGTACCTAAGAATAAAGAAATATTAATTATATAGTTTTATTTCAATAGAAGATTAATGTAGGCTTCTCATTAAGGTTCAACCTATTTAAAATATTATATCGAGCATTTACGACAAAAATGTCCCCTTCATGCCACCTCTCCCCTACTTATATTTTTTTTCTTGTAATAAAAAGGTTTTAATAGAAATACTTCTACAAAAATTTAAATCATTGTACCTATTTGTACCTACAATTCATATTTCTCCCATCCTCTCTCTTATCTCCCCCCCCCCCCCCCCCCCCCCATCCCTGGCCCATTGGCTGGCGACAGCCTAACGTGTAACCATAAATTACAGAATGAAATGAAATCAAAGAAACAATGGATGCTGCTCATGACATAATATTATGTTGAATATAATATGTATTTATTTAAAAATGTCAATTTCTGAGTTTTGTATAGGTATAGGTAAATATTTAACAAAAACTATTTTTCTTTTGCTATAGAAGATTCGTATCATGTCAATAACTATGAACGGAATCCATGGTTTCTGGCTTCGGAAATTAATCTGTTACACGCGGTAGGTATGTCTATTTATTTTTATTATTATTATTTTAATTAAAATTGGTCTAGTCACGGATCAATATTTACTCTATATTCAGTACTCAATGTAATTTGGGTTGGTGCATTAGTGCGAGATTATTTTTTTATAGAATAGATGGCCAATGAGCCGGCGGGCTACGTGATGGTAAGTGGTCACCACCGCCCACGGATTCCTACAACAATCCTATGCGCGTGGGTTGCCGACCTTGCAAAGTCCTGTTCACAGCTCTAATGAAGAGCCCCATGTCGTAGCGTAACGGAACACCTTAGCTAACAGTAGGTAATTACTCGTACATTCCACAACTTTCAGACTCGCGGTATAGTGTCTTTTTGACAGCACTGTACGCATGGACTTTATGTCAAGGAAGTGTGGACGACGATGACGAGCGGTGCGATGATGAAAATGCGTGTGTGAAGCGAAAATGCGTGAAAAATGAAAGTGCGATACGTGCATTTCGGTGCTCAGGCGCAGAGCTGTGAGCAGTATACTCCATGTGGGGTCCAACTTGAGCTTTACGAGTATAAAGCGTTGCCCCAGAGTGAAGTACTGTTTCGCTCTATTCAATAAACCGACATATTTAGTAGCAAGTTTCGTCTTGCTCTCCAGATGACTCCAAAACTTTATCTGTCTCAAATTAATTTTAATTTTATTATTTTGACTAGGTAGGTACTTTAAGAGATTTGTAGGGTCAGGGAAGTCAGTCTACCCTCGGCTGAGGAAAAGAACAAACTGTATACTAACCTATATATATATATTGTTATACGTACCCTCAGATTGAGGGTTAAATGTGGGAAGACAGGATTATAGGACATGAGATTAGGGACCACCCTATGAGGCTGGCATAGTCGGGTAAACAGACTAAACCAATAAACAGATGTAGCTTTATTTTAATTCGAAATCGTATGAGGTAAGTATTGAAAAAAGAAACAATAATGGGTAATACCTAGAGTAGTACATATATTATATATAGGTCCATACCTACATAGGTAGGTAAAATTATTTATCTACAGCGATCATTAGAAAATAAAAAATATTGTAGCTGTATACGAAGAAATCATAGACACCATATCAGATGAATCTGCTGAAGTGACTGAAGTATTAATTCACCCATTGTAAATCCGAATGTGTGATCTTCGCTCATTTTACTGTAGGTGTGTCGTTCGAGAACAATATTACCAAACGTAGGTAGAATGTGATACATTGTCCAACTTTAGAGATAGATATGTATAACATTTTACACGTACTTATAATTAACATTAAGCGTAACACTAATAGATCTTGTTGCATCGATATAAAGATAAAAATGGAATAAAAATATTACGAATGTGGTTCTGTACTTCCTATGCAAGTAGGTACCTATTTTAAATATTGACGTAGCGCCTACGCATTCACTGTGATACGTCATGGAGTGTCACGTTGATAAAAATAAAAACGTCAACTGTACCTAATCATTAATATGTACCTACCCACTGTTCTCAGTAACTCCACTCTCCCCTATTTAGTGGAAAGAAATGAAAACCAACTGTGTAAAAAGACTCTACAATAACTTCAGATATAATAACTGTAATTCTACAAAGACAGAACTGCGAATTTAAGGCGAAGATTTACAAAGAACAGAAATGTTGCATTTAATTATTATCTATACCAGGGATGCTCAAACTTGAACTGCTGACGATCTACCTCAATATTGTTAGACTACGATCGATCGACTCTGAGAGGCTGTAAGTATGTGTGATGCAGGATTGTCGTCTAGGTAGGGTGTATCGGGCATAGATATTAGTTTTCCGCACAATATGCATTTTTTTAGTCAAGGTAAGTGTAGGTCTGCTCTAAAATGTCAATGAAAAAACTCATAATTATTCAAAATTGCGAGTTTATTGGTTCTTACAAAACAAACGAGTTCTAGTGTTTAAACTTAACTAAAGAATGACTTTGGATGATGATGCGTGGCACTGCATGTCCTCAGCATACTTTTCATAAGATAGTACGTAATTACCGAGTGCTAATCGCAAGCATGATGACATATGTTCGTCAGTTAGTCGATTGCGATATTTTGACTTAATTATCTTCATTTCAGAAAATGCAGACTCGCACAAGTAAGTTGACCCAAACATTTCCGTCAGCTGAAGGGCGATTTGCCTTAGATTCGGATATTTATCTTCAGATATAAAACACCAGAATTTTGTATCAGATGTTGTGGCTTTGAGATGTATATCTGATATAATCTGCACTAACTCATTTTCAACAGAACATGAGTCCATGTTAAACTGACTTGCTATTTCAGTAGCTAATTCCTCAACGTTTTTACACGAAAAAGGATAACTAATAAATGATGCGATATTTGCCAATTTACTGAAATCATAAAAACGTATTTCGAATTGGCCCAAAATATTTGATAATTCTGCCTCATAAATATCATAATTCAATTGAGGAATCCTTGCTTTCAAAGACGGAAAATGTTTCAGATCCTTTCTTGTCAGTTGATCTATCATAAGTTGCATTTTACATTTGAATGCGTTTATTGCGCTAATCATCTCAATAATAGTTTTGATAATATTTCAATAATAAATTGAAGAAAACGTCATACAGGTATATATCTTCGCCACGGGTCTTTCCTTTCAGAGGAATCATTGTCAAAAACTCTTCCTTAGCCGACATGTCATTGAATACCATTCGAATAAAAATACACAGCTGGGCAGTGTCTGTCATATCGGTGGATTCATCGAACTGTAAAGAAAAGTATGTACATTTCATGATATCATGTTTTAATTTATCTGCCATGTCCTGACTCATGACTTCAACACGCCTTGTGACAGTCGGACGAGATAACTGAAGTTCTCTAATAGCAGACAGCTTTTGATTGATCGTTGCAGCTTTTGATTGTTTGGCTGGTCTTGTGAACATGGGTTGTTTTTTTTTTTCAAACAAGTTATCAAATCACGTACTTTTCGTTTTCTTAATTCACTCTGTGACGGATAATCCTTTTCATAGTTTTTATGAACCGTTTTATAATGCCTCTCTAAGTTCCCACGCTTAGGTATTGCAACTGACGCACGGCAAATGTGACAAATGCACTTATCCTTTACCATACAAAAGAAAAATTCTTCCTCCCAATCGTTATTAAGGGTGTAGATTGTTGGCCTGAGATCTCGATTTCGAGCGACCGCAGCGCCAAAGTTTAATGTAACATCCGACGGGGCGGATGAATGACCTAGAGAGCGCGATTTTCAAAATGTTTTGCAACAAACGTTCCACGTTGAGAAATTGTTATTGAACTTGAATATTTACAGCATAACAATAACGTTGAATTTTTGGAAACTAGCTGTTGATTCTTTTTAATAGATTAATAAGAGTAGTTGAGACACAATTTTTATGTTTTTCTATCATTTGACATCTGACATTTTTGTATTCTACTTACCTAAAATTCCAACTATTTATTTATTTGTAATTTCACTACCAAAATTTATTCTAATTCGTAAAATATTCATTCAATAAAATAATTGCAAATTCAGTAGGAAGTGTGTTTATCTCTACGCAAGGAAATGTGCCTATTGCGTAAACTCAAATACTTACTTTTTGTTTACGATCACCTCGTCGATATCTAAAAAAAATCCTAGGGTTTTAAAAAAAATGTCAATAAATGAAACACAAGTATAAAAATGATTTATTTACTACACAATAACAAATATGAGTCGCCATTACTCGCTATCTCAAAAGCGTGCTAGGGTTGTACAAAAATTAGTAAATAATTCATTTATTTACTAATTTTAACAGAAGTTTGTAAATTATTAATATACTAATTAAAAGTATGTAATTAAACAATAACGAAATATGAGTTCAAAATTCTAATGGTTTTTCATTCGATTACGGATCAAGTTCTGATTTCTGCTAATTTGATGATAAAATCAATGGCTATCACAAAACCTATCAGAATGAAAACGTTACCAGCTGCCCGATTCACGTAAGTAATAAAAACCGTAGCGCAGTGACGTCACTTCGTTTTTTGCAAATTTAGCCCTTTTAACCGACTTAAAAAAAGGAGAATTCTCAATTCGCTGTATTTTTGAACCAATTTTTATGATTCTTTACACCAGGTAACTCAGAAATTGTATAGTAATTGAGCTATTGGAAGATTTATGACAATCCAAGACTAGATAAGTAAGTGCGTTTAAAACAGAAAACCAAAAGGCGATTTCTAAGTTCCTAAGTTAAAACGACTTTTGGACTGGCGTGTTTACGTGAATCGACTGGCTGGGTAGTTAAGTTACCTGTATCTTTCAAAATCATTAGGCGTTCTTCTCTTTCATAACACGTAAAGCTCTTTCTTTCCTCTCTTTCATAGCCTCTATGATACTGGGCGCGTCACGAATGGGCATGCTTCGTGACTGCCGAGGATCAACTAATTCTGGAAGTAGGCAATCGTAATAAAACCTAACTAATTTCATCTCCATTTTCTCCTCCCAAAATTTGTCGTCCTTTTCTATAATATAAACTTTCATAGGTACAGTAGCACCAAACCAGATGCCAAGCATGCAAACGTTTCTTTTAGTAATATGTACCTGTCCCTGAATTTGGAAATACCAGTTATGATTTTTATTTATGACATAACCCTTGGAAGCCTTGTCCTTAACCCAAAAGGTATGTTTGGCCATTGCTTCATCAAGAGTCATGCCAGCTAAAGAATGTGGGCACTTAATTTCAATTAAACCGTTTGCATAAATGCCATCTGGTGTAGTACCAAGAAATTCATATTGATCGTCGACGAACAAACCGCAACCTTGTATACTAATATTCTCTTGAATTTCTAACTGTTTAATTGCGGTTTCTTCGTTTTCGATACCGTACCGTACAGCAGGCAAACTGGAGATATTACTACCATAAACGATTTTACGAACAAGAACAGCACAACTTGTGCTCTCTCGTTTTTTACAAACTTCCCCGAACGATGATGAGGTTAGTAATTTTCTCCTTGTACTCATCCACTCAGAACTACTTCTTTGCAAATGGGTCGACCTTTCAAGCTCCTCTCTTTCAGCACAAGACAACTTTAAATCGGCTAAAAAAGATGACTTGGCTTTCTCATATAATTCTGGACTCAGATCAGGTTTTTCGCAGTTTGGTCCATAGTGAGCGTCTTTCGATACAGCGCTGTGGCTCTTTTTCAATCTTAATTTAGGTTTAGCAATTAAACGGATTCTACGATTACAATTTTCCACTTTCGCGATCAAAGGATTAGGACTAGATTTAAATATTACTTCATGAGTTTTACTATGAATCGATCCTGTATTAAAAGACACAACAGCAGCTGCGCATCGGCCCGCATAAGAACCACGGGAAGAATAATTTACACGCTTACCCCCTACTAATTTGGCAATCACTGCGTTAAAACTTTCAACTATATTACTTGTACAATTATGAATTAAACTTCTAGAATGATATGACAGTCTTTTACTTAAAATGTGTACCGCGTCCATTAATCCGCATCCAACAATTGCTGGAAGCAACCCAACAGGTTCTATTCGACGAGTATCAGGTCTACAGAAATACTCCTTGCAATATTGGTGATTACCAAATACGTGTTGTGGACCATTTAGGATATCTTCACTAAGATTTTTTATTTTTTCTTCGAGTGACTGATTTTGATCGCCCCAATATTTAATAGCGCATTTTACACCCGTTCTTAAACGCAAATACCTTTCTTTTAGGAATTTCCGCAATTCGCAAGGATACTTAGTGTCTTTCGACAGTTTCTCCAAGCTATTGCAGTAGTTTCGTAAAAGATGATTTTTGCATTCAATTTTCTCTACTGTTAAATTACCGTACGGTCGCGAATCTAATATTTTTTTATAAGTACTGGAATCGCCGTCTGCTACAAATTTATTATAAATTACACCGTGATCAACAATGGAACGTTTAAACCCCTCAACTATTATGGTCGATTCCATACCGGTAGATGATCCCGAATAATTCTTGAAACAACGGTGTTCCGAGGGCTGACTGTCGTTCTTTGCGGCTCGTGCACAAACTACGCAGTATTTATTTTTAACTCCAAAAAACAATACTTTATTAGTTTTAATGCCAATTATCGCAGCTGCGCCGGACAAGGCGGAAAAATTCTTACCATAAGATCTCTTGCTCCAACAACCGTCAACAGCAACAGATATTAATGGTGTACCATTTTTATCAACACTACCTATAGACACTGCGTACTCCGCTTCTTCCTTGACAGCTTCTGCCATGGAATGTGCTGCTGTCTTTTCCCACCAATCGCAAACCGTATTATTAATTTCATTGTATAATGAAGGTGACATGATTGGTAGGGCTACTGCGGCAGTTAATGTTTTTAACTGATAGTAGCTCCCACCAGATGATATGATACCAGATACAATTTGATGATTCACTTCCATTCTATCTTCTTTCTTTTCAATCAAACACACAGTAAATTTCATACTACACATACTACATTTCATGATGAGTTTTGAGTCCAGACCAACTTTTACTTCACCTATTATACTGAGGTAACTTAACTTACAATCCATTGGACCGTGGTCCCCTATGGCCTGAAGAGCTTTAAAAAAAAAAGAAACGTCTACAACTCTACGCCCAACTTCCATTTCATCCACCTTTCCCTCTTGGTCGTTTTCAATAACTAGTTCCTGTAAAGAAAGATAATGGCTTGATTTTTTTTATAAAAAATAATTAAAAATTTAAAAAAATGCAAAAGAATTAATACAATATTAGGTTCCTGATGAATAGAAATTATAATTTCTTTACGCATTAGGTATTGTTTTTTTATGACGTCACCTATTTGAACGTAAATTTTCTTTTGAGAAAGTAATTGAGAAGTATTTCGGTACTAAGGTGTTTGTCTCTCGATGAAAATAATAAATATTGCAAGAAAAATCTATAGGTAGGTATTGAGATTTTGTCTTCGCCCATCACTAACTAAGTAGTTTGTTTATTTATGTAACAAGTCTACAAGAATTACGTATAACAACTTACCTCTATACAGCGCGTAGCATTGTTGCTCAGAGTCTCGGCCCCAAGGTTTTCTTTATTTTCAATACTGGAAATATTATTCATCAATATTATCCACTTTTTATTTATTTTGTACAACCCTAAGCCAGACGCTAGGCGCCTCGCGTCTGTTTGGCGGTATAGGTATGTCGACAAAGTTGCGCTGTCGCCTACCTACTTCCACAATTTGATATTTAGACAATACTAGCCGACCCGGCGAACTCCGTATCGCCTTTTTTTTTTTTAAAAATCCTATTATTTTGATATTACATACAGATACTTCAATTTTATTTATCAGTATAGATATAGATAATACAAACCAATATTTACATGTTATTGTAGGTATATGTCTGAATCGGGCGATCTAAATCATATGACATATTGTATTAGCTTTGTAATGTACCCTGTTCAAATGCGATAATAAATAAGTAGGGAGGAACTTACATTTTAATCCGAGATCTTTTGGCTTTCATATTTTTATAATGCGTACAAAACTTTCTTTTCCCTGGCATGCCACTCAAATTCAATCAGTCCTGCGAAAAAAATAGCCTATGTTACTCAGTGATAATGTAGCTTTCGAATGATAAAAGAATTATTAAAATCAGTCCAGTACTTTTTGAGTTTATTCGTTACATACAAAAATCCAAATCTTTCCTCTTTATAATACCTATTAGTATAGATATTGTATTTTTTACGATTTATATCTAGTTCCATCATGGTTTTCTTTCAGACATTCATTATATCGATACTTTCTACTAACTGAAAATAAATTAATTATAAAAATGTTATACTTACAGTTTTTTACAAAAAACACAAATTCACAATACGTAATTCTGCTGTCTGCAGCCGACAAGCGTGGTGTCGCGTTCACTTACAGAAAGGAACTGCCGCTGCAGACCACCGAGATTGCGCGAATGAAACGAACGTTTTATCCCATACATTTGTGTATGAAAAATTTACCTTAAAATATATCTAGATTTTAGGGCTTTAAAAGAGGAAGTCTTTGTTTGTAAAGGTATAAAAAGAAGTATACAGCTATACTTATTGGTTTCTTCAGTGTTCAAAAAGTGTTTCTTTTTATCAATTTGTGTTGATTTATGGGGTTAAATCTGAAAAATACGAAGTCATGTTTTTGCATTTTTACTCAATTTTGTGCGTTTGTTGACGTTTATTATATAACAACTATTAGGTTTAAGAGTTTAATATAAGCATGAACATACTTATTGGTCTTTGATTGTAATATATACAAATTATCATTGATATCAATCATATGAAAATAGGTTAAATATGAAAAATCGTAACACTCTTTTCGGTGATTTTCACGATCTACACCCTTAAAATGATACGTTTTACTTTTCTTCGCCGCACTCATTTTGTACTATTTATTAATAAACTTTGTATCGACGAATCGCCTTCAAGTTACAACTCAGACTGACTCCTATTCCTGCAGGCACAACATTTATATCGGCGCGAACGAAGTCTCGAATGTTCCCGCCAAACACGCCGCCCGAAGTTTCTAGAAAAATCGGCGGGAATCAAAAACGCGGCTTCTCTTTGACAAGTACCGCGCGTTCCTTTGGTAAAGCCGCCTTTTGCCGCTAGTAGGGGGTTATTACGATAAAAGAAAGTGATGAAGGGGTTATTCTGGCCTAATTGTGGATCGAATAAATTTTAGTTGTTTATTCATTACATTGTGTTTTAATTATCTACCTACTAAAACAAAATCTGTGAATAGTTCTATATCGGATATTTTTTCTCTAGATCGACTCAAAAAGCAGTCGCGATCGACCGTTTGAGCACCCCTGGTCTATACCATTGCGATCACTCTATGTTACCCCACTGCTAAATATAGGTAGGTAAGCTTCTCCTATTGGGTTCTTCATCACATAATAAACAGTTTCAAAGTTTAAAATGTATTCTCTAAATGTCCAGTTTCTCCGAAGTAAGTCAGGAGTCTTCTAGTAAAGTAATAAAAGATTTACTAAGGACAGAAGAGGACTCGTGTGCTTCCAATGGGAAGCACACGAAAAACGCAGTCTATACTTTTATTTGATAATCACAAACATTACGCTCAAAAACACTTTGAAGTTTAATAAAATATAGTATAGATAGTAAACGTAATAAAAGTAAAATAAAATAGTAAACCACAAAACACACAATACATAAGATTTTATAATATACCGGAAGAATATTTGATACTGGCAGAATATGATATGATAACCATTGCTGTATATGAAAAGAAAAAAAAAATGATGATTGGTGAGCGCTTTTTAACTTTTTACTTTTTAAACGCCTCCTTTGTCTGTGATTATTACTTACTTACTGTCATTGTCCATTTGACAATGTCAGTCAAAGTCCTATTGGCCGGCTGTTGTGGAATTTGTGAACTGTTGATAATTATCTTTATTTTCTAACTATCAACTACTAAATATCATTTAAAAAGATATTGATAATAATTATCTATCCTCTTATCTGAAAGACATAAAACTAATACTATAAGGAAATCCTTTTCAGTCTGCAAATGTTTTTTGTTATAGGAATTTATCAACTTGCACTTGCACTATTAAAGTACGTTAGGTTAGCTAGCAATGGAAAATCAATGAATGGATATTACACAATGTCCGTTCCACTACACACATGATCGACGCAAGAAGTGAACTGAATTAGCAAGTGCATTAAGCGTTGTGATATCGACGCTTGTGAAGGAATTTTGTGAATAAGTTTTTAGTTTGTCGTCATGTTGTCCTGGGTGCAACATCGATGGACGAACCTGTGCCTTTTGATTATGGCTTTAGGAGCCTTAATGCTGTTCCTGTATGGATTTTTCCCATTAAAATACCATTCGGGGAAGTTAGCCCATATGGACGACTTACCAAACTTTATAGGGAATGTTAGGTAAGATTTTAGTTACTTCCTTTGATGATCTAACATTAATTCAGTAATTCATAGGAAAATTAAACAAAAATATTTTCTATGTACCTACCTTATTTAAAGTATTTAATTATCGAAAACAATAGTTTCAAATACAGTAATCCCCCCCTATAACACGTACTCTTATAACGCATTTTCATATTACGCGATTTCAATCCCTCAATCCCCCGTATAACACGGGCATTCCCCCCCATATAACGCGGGGTTTTCCCACATTATATTTCTGTACTGTGAAATTTATAATGATTTGTACAGTTCATAATGTAATAAAACTGTTAATTTATTTGAAATTAACTGTTTTTTTAGTTCATATGCATAAGTTTTTTATTTAAAATGTTCTTAGTTTGGTTTGATTTTAATAAAACATACATATTTCGTTCATAATATAGTTTTTTCTTAATATTCGATTTAAGCCCCCTTTAGCGAGAAAAGTTAAACGTGAATAATTTATACATAATGCGTTATACGGGGTCGTAAAAACGCGTTATACGGGAATACTCCTACAACACGTTTTCCTATAATGCGGAACCAATCTACCGTGTTATAGGGGGGATTACTGTAATCTTAGGGCATTTTCACATAAAATACAAATACTAGATTTCGATCCTTTAGGTAAAAATGGAAATTGCCTTAGGAAAAAGCATTCAGTCTCTTCTTTTCCACTTTTCTATATTGACTGACAATATTTGTGGTAATTTATTATAAATGACATATTCATACAGTGAAACTGTGAAACTTGTAATGCTCTCAATATTCATGTAATTGTAACTAATTAGGTATGTTACAATACTAAACTGTAACACCAGTTTTTCTATAAAATAAAATAAATCTGGCAGGGTGTAATATTTCTTTTGTAAATACGTTGTATTTATGTGGAAAATAATGACTTTTCCTAAAAAAAAAAAACTATTTTCAGCATTGATGGTCATGAAGTGTATGACAATGGTGAGAACACTGTTGTCCTGATGGTGATAGATGGCCTGCGGTATGACTTTGTGTCTGAAGAGTACATGCCATTCACTGGAGAGTTGTTGAAGAATAAATCTGCTTGTATTTATGTTTCTGTGGCTGAACCTCCCACTGTCACCATGCCAAGGATAAAAGTAAGAATTCAATATTTTTATTGCATCAAAATATTATTGACATTATTGACATAAATAGTTATTTTATATAGAGTTCCAAAACTTATGATAATCAACTCCTTAACAATCTAAATTTTAGGTGCATCCTTATCTATTTTTTTATATGATGAAGGTGGCAGATGAGTTTACAATCCACCTGATGGTAACTAAATACTTTCGCTCATAGACATCAGCGGTACATGCCAAGTTCAATCCAGAATTACAAACATTGTCACACCCCTGGATACTCTGCCTATCTATTTTCATAATACAAAAAAGATGAAGCATGATTTGAATTGTCAAAGAATGATTTTTGCACATTTTGAAACACATCCTTAATTACAAGAGGATTCTCTATCAACATTTGTAATACTCAAAGGCTTTTAATATGCTATATACCTACTTTCCAACAGATTTTTATTGATCTTGTACATTGTAAAGTATGTATGACAACAACACTACGATAGGTATTTTGAATACAAACATGTCTTGGCATGATCATTGTTTCTCCTTTTAGTATTGATTTACATGTTTTGTCTCCCTCTTTATAAAACTTAATCACAGTACCAAAGAAAATACAACAAAACTTTTTTTATTTATAAGAATTAAGCAAAAAAGCATATACTTAAATATATAACAAATGAATTTATGATATGAACTGGAATTAAATTTATAAGTTATGTAAAATTTATGGGAGTTCATAATGCAGGATATGATAAACAGTGATTGGAATTGGATGTGTCATTTTCTGAATTAGTCATGAAAAATTTTTCTGTATATAACACCCTTCTGAGACTGCTGAAATTATATTTTTTTATGAATAATCTCCGAAATCCCATAAATTAATTATTTACTATTATGTATACCTATAAAATATTTATTTATTATATATTTAACTTTCACTCATTATAGATACTAAAATAATAAAATCTCTATTCACTAGGAATCTCGAAATTTTAGATTTTCTGAAAAAATAATCCTCAGAATATCCACATTGACATCCCTTATTATTGAAGAACTATCATATTGTATCTGTTTCTTACTGGGGGCATATTGTGAACTTTTGATAAGACTCGTTAGCTCAGTAGGTTAGAGCGCCGATATAAACAAAACATTCCAATTTCCAAACAAGTCAATTTACACCTTCTAAACTGTCTGGTCTTGTTTCATATTATAAGACTCAACTAACTGGGCAACTTCTGCTTGGTTTAATTTTGTTATTCATAGTCAAGAATTTTTGGAATCCATTGTATAAATAGGATGAAGTTGTACAAAGGTCATCTGTAATGCATCTATAACATGAATTGCAATGCAGTTTATTTCACGGCGTAAAGTGGCTGACAGTAACAGCTTTATTCAAATGTTACCCCCCTATTCAATTGACTATCTACTGTAGAATGTAAGTGACACTACCTTTTCCGATCCCTGGTTATAATATCTCGTACAAATATTTTATTATGTTGTGTACAGTCACCAGAACGAAAAAAGGAGAAAGCACAGTGGAGGCGCACAATAAACTTCTGGCGGGATGTATTCGCAAGTGTCACCCTTTGTATTTATTACACTGCTTGCATTTAGCTTGGTGGTGGTTGGCACCAAAGAAACAACATTTGTGTAACTTCTATTATTAAATAAATACACTATAGATGATATTTTTATTCTCCATAATTATATTTTTAATTTTTTAGAATTGTCTTGATCAAAATTTAGTTTTTTCTTTGGTGTTGTGTTTGAGTTTGTCGTTCCACTGAATGTATGCAGCAATGAATTCACTGCATGAATGTTTTCATTTTATTTTAAGATTAATATCATGTTGTTATTTTGCATTTGGGAAATATGCAAAATAAAGGTATAGTTCTTGCAACTATCAAGCACGCATCATTAAAAATCATTAAAGTGGTAAATGTCCAGCTGTAAAAGTAACTTTCGGATTAATGTATTAAATGGTATATATTGTAGGATACCAGATCTCTTTTTATGCACACCACTACAGACAAGGCAAACTCGCACTTGTTAGTCACAAGAACTGTAGATTGCATAATTTTGTACCTATATTTCTTTTAATTTTTTCCATATTTTTTTCCAATCTAGACCATAATTTTGCAAATACATAGTAAATAGATTTTATTTACTTTATTCATTCATTCGCCTGTATTTTTGAATTTCTTAGATTTTTAACAAATAAATCTGGACTATAAAAATAAATGCAATTCTCTGCATTGCACGCGACCTAGTTCCGTTCCACCAGTTATTAGCGCAACATGGCCTGCTTGCAGCATATCGCCCGCGCATGCGTGACTATGGCTATGTAACGCATAAACATGAATAGTTGTACTTATCCATAATCTATAATACATATCAATTTGTTAATAAGGTATTAAGATTGAGAAGAAAGTGCCTAACATCATGGAAAATCAAAAAAGATATCAAAGTTTAATAATAGTTATGTATCCCACCTTTAATAGCCCATCCCATATTTTATTTTTTAATAATTTTTTTTTATTAAAGTATTAAATTACATATTTAATCCCATTTTTTTATCTAAAAGGCGGTAGAGACGGGCATACAGTCCACACGGTGGTAAATGGATACTGTCGTCCATGGACATCCACAGTACATGCCAACTTCAGTCGAGAATGACAAACGTTGGCGCGCCCTCGATGTGATGTCTACCTTTCGAGATGAAGGAATGAATTTGGAAAAAGATTGGGAAATTTGGAGGGATAGGACACAATGGGTTGGAAATGAGGTCTGGCATATCTCACTCACTACCGAAACACGTACGTAACGGGAACATTGGGCTTGTGAATTTTTGGCAAGCCATACAGTTTAGGTGGTTGAACTGCTTTTGGTTTGTGAAGATAGTTGAATCCAAAGTAGCGGAAAACCTACGCACACCAAAGGATGTAATACCCTATCAGATGCCAGGTGTCTATAAGATAGACTGCAGCTGTAGTAGTTCCTACATAAGCCAAACAAACAAACATAGAAATTTCAATCGAGAAGATGGATACAAATTGTCCCCGACATGAAATCCAGTGATTAATAAAATTAAACATCGCGATTATTCGTTTGACGTCTGATATGACAATATCAGTCAAACGTGTTGTGTACGTCAAACGTCGTACGTCAACGTATCAGACGTGTTGTGTGCCTCAACTTTCCGGAATATGAAGACTAAATGCGAGTAGTTGATGAAACTGGTCGCAACTCTTGACATGGACTACCCGCCTCTTCAGTCAGCTTCAGTTGACCATGGTTGGTGCAACCCAACTGAAACGTCGAGTAAAATAAATAAGGTAAACATTCGCGTTCAGACCCACTTAAATAGATAAATATGTGTGAAAAACGCGAAAATCTGAAACATTAAAAAGAAATCATATTCATATACCATTCACGTCCATAGTCTTTGTGCAAGACTCGGATCAAGCAAATGTATTTTGATTAATCGATGGCAAAGCTGGCTTGTAAATCTTTATTTATTTCTCAGGCTATGATGACTGGCAGCGTGTCGACGTTCGCCGACGTCGCCTTAAACTTCGGTGCGCCCGCCGTGCGGGGTGATAGTGTGTTACGTGTTGCCTCTTCTAGAGGCCGACGATCCATCATGTATGGGGACGACACGTGGCTGCGATTGTTCCCAGGGTTGTGGGCCGAGACTGAAGGCACGACGTCGTTTTACGTTACTGATTATACTGAGGTATGTTTCTGATGCAGTTAAATAATAAACTTGACTTATAGTTAAATAATAAAATATAGCAAAAAATTAAATGGAAGCAACTTGTGTAAAGCCAGATAATTTACGTAGCATACAAAGTGCAACCGGACCTTTCTCAAAGCCTGAATCGGAAGAGATATATGGCCATTTGTATTTGTTTTCGTTTCACAATAGAAAAGACTTCTTTGAAAGGATCTTCACTTTACTCTCTGCACTGCCTGTTATTCCCTGCTTACTGACGCCTGTATAAATTGTTTTACTCTTTACTAAACATAAAATTGACAAGATATCAGCTTATAAAGGCAAATGCCCTGTATTGAGACTACAGGGCACTTGCCTTCCCTTGTAATCGTAAGGGAGCTTCCTGCCTTCGTCCACTTCGTGGGCTCATCAATATGTGACAAATTATCCGTACCATCAGCCTGTGTCGTTCCACTACTGGAATAGGCCTTCCCCAAGTCCGCTACCACGCACAGTCTTCCGCTTTTCCTGTCCAACCATTACCGACGACCGTCTTCAGTCATTAGTCCACCTAAACGAGGGTGTCCCATACTACATTATATGTAAACGCTTTCTGCAGGTAGATAACAACGTGACAAGACACCTCGATAAAGTTTTGACACCGGATGAAAAGAACAAACCCACCTTCGACTTCCTTGTCCTTCACTATTTAGGTTTAGACCACATTGGGCATTTGGAAGGTGCTCGCAGCCCTAAGATCAAACCTAAGCTCATAGAGATGGATGAAGTCGTCAAGAAAATATTCACTACTATGCAGAAATGGGTAAGTTATTTCTTTTCATTTTTAATGCCACGCTCAGCCCTACACAGAGATGTACATACCATCAATATGGGAATAGACTAAATGACACACCTTATACGTTCTTATCAAAGAAACCTGGCTGACAATTTGGGGCTAATCTGGGTGGGGGGGGTTATGTATTGAAAGAGATGAGTAGGAGTTCATTAAAAAGTGTTAATTGAAACTTAAGGACTACGTAATGAGAATGTTTCATTATTAAAGAATTCGAGAGCTACTGAATACAGAACACATTAGACTAACGTGCTTGCTCTTGAGTGCTTGTATAACATATCTAGTATATATTCTCAAATCGATGGTAAATACATACCAAGTTGAATACAAAACTAAGATTCAAATTAAGTTCTCTTTATCCAAGACAAACATTTGTATTTGTTTGTCCGACTTGAAATCGAACCCTAAACCTTTCACACAGTCAAAGATACTACTATTACCGACTAGTTTGCCAATTCCTAAGAACGGTTCAGAGAACCTACAAAAACATTCCCACAAAATAAAACATCGTTCAACGCGAGCCAAATTAAATCCTACGCGCATTGGAGAAAAGGGATATTACACATTAACCCGCTGAAGGTCACGTGAGCACGCGGCTAAATTCATTTGATATTTGTTATGTTTTTATTGTTTTTTTATTTCTTTTTGTTTTAATCTTAATTTCCGCAAAGACTATGGACAAATATGACATGAAATAATTATTTCATGAACTAATAATTCATCTCATAATTTTGACGATTGTATTCAAATTCACCCAGCTACTTACAGCTCTTTACAATTTTCTCATATTTCATGAATAAAGTCTCGACCGTTTTCAAAGGACAATGACACGAAAAGTCATACCATAAACAATTTATACTGTTTTTAGGCTAGTATTTAAATGAGCACCAAAAAATACTAAATGAGCGGCAAATCATGATCAACAAAACAACCTATTTTTGAATAACAAAATTAAATAATTTTAAAATACTAAGATTATCGTTACCTATTGTTTAGTCTCACCAGAGAGCCTAAACCCACTTAAAATTTTCTATCATTGATTTACTTCCTATTTAGTATTGTCTGCTGTGCATTTATTTATCGTTTTTTCATCAGACAGGTCTCTTGCAGTCTCTTGCATAAAAATTTAACACAATATCTGTATTGAATTTTTATTTTCCATTAATCGCATTAAGTGCTGTTTTCCATTACTGTGCTGACCGTACAAGAATAGAACGTAAGGTGATTGTTTCCAGGACCGTACAGGCATATTACTGGTATGTGGTGACCACGGGATGCGGGACGCAGGTGGGCACGGCGGAGCCACCCCCGCGGAGGTGTTGGTGCCACTCGTGGTTGCCAGGAGCGTCAACTTCCAATGTCCACATCCGTATGTCTGCTTTTAATTTAATGCCTATTTGAAAAAATTCAGTAACTTCAAAGTTATGATAGTCTAAACTTTTTAAAAGTTTTCAAAAAAAATCAATTCTAATGTAGCTATATAAACGATTACGTTATTGGATAGAACTCATCAAGCTCTACAACTTTTGTGTATAAACATTTATTTACGAAAAAATGTTGAATTGGAGCCCATTTCCCCTCCGTCCACTAAAATCCATTGAAAAGATCCACAATGGATTTTTAGAGGTTTATATCCACTTTGATCCTAAGTTGAGACTGACAGTACAAAATGTATTTTAATGAACTCACGGGTGTCACGGGTGTACAGTAATTGTACAGACGGTGGACTATTGACATTCTTTGCCAGTCAAACAGAAATGCTTGAGGATGATGTAATACAAAGTCCTTGCTTAACTGAATACTTAGTACATATATGTTCGCGCCAAGTCAATGTTACGCACATCACTATTTATTCATCCTGCTCGCCCAAGTTAAAAGTGTGTTACCGCTAGTCGATGAAACGCTCGTGACGGTCGTGTACCGCTTCGCGAGAAAGCCGAGTGGTCGTAGGCCCAACCACGGCTGTAAACCCGCTAGCCTTTGTAACGAAGTCTCGTATCTGCTGGTCGTGTAATAGTTTGAAGGGAAACCGCGTGGTGGCAGACCTTGTCTGCTGCTGTAGTGCCTCATGTGAAATAGTGATTCCGAAGCGTGTGCCTCCTGCCCATCCCCCTCAACCCCACCCACTCCCCACGTACGTAGAGGAAGAGAAGTACCCGTCCCACAACGACCGTGGAAGGTGCCTCCTGCTGGTGCACACTGGAGGCGGACAACTACCGTTACACACTGCTATTCCTTAATACATTACATATAAGTATATAAAAATACAGTCCACAGCTCTTGGCATCCTTCGAATGTCATTGGTCATCTGCGCCATCAATATATATGACAAATATATGTATATATAGGACAATGTGCATACCAACATAGAAATACATACGTATATCTACATATATAAATAAAATACAAAGAAAAAGTATATATTATTATATTGGATAGTTTGGCTCATTTCCACATTGTATAACTAACATCAAAATTACCTATCCTTAGGGCGGGCCCCGGGCCCACAGTGGCTCAAGTAGACGTGGCACCGACGATAGCCTGGCTACTCAACGCTCCCCTGCCCGGAGACAGCACGGGGCGAGTGTTACCAGCCTTACAGCCTACGGACATGAGGCAACACTTGTACCTACTACACGTCATCGCATCACACAACGCCAAGGAGCCCTCCCTGCCTAAAGATAAAGGTATACAACATTGTTACTACTTTGTAAATGGAAAGTAATACATTGTAATGTATACATTGTAAATAATAATTGAAAATGCGTTTGCATTACGGGCTCTTTGCCTATTTTGATGACTATGGTTTGAACCATTTATGTATGTTAATGTATGCTTGTCTTTAAAATTGAGGTGTAAATTGGTCCGTAAGTTGTTGTTGAAATGACAAAAATAAATATATAAAATTATAAAAAAAACTATGGTTAAGCTCGCAATGCCCACAACTTCGTACTCTATAATTGATCTGGATAAAAAAGTACCCTAAATGTTGACCCGCCACATAAGTTATATCTAGAGGTATCCAAATTTTCAACCAAATCCGTTTAATAGCTTTTGTGTGACGCGCGTTCAGAAAGACAAAAAATCCAGTAATTGTATTCAGGGCTCTGTATCACTCTTACTTTACACTTCAATGATTTTTTACAAAAAATGCTTAAATGTAGAGACATGGCTTTGTTACGATATACGATATTAGTATGTTATATGACGACCGATTGGTACGGTTCGTAGTGAACCTGCCTGCTGTGCAAAAGGTCCCGGGTTCGATTCCCGGTCGGACATTCCTTTATTTAAAGACAAATGTTTGTTTGAGTCTGGGCGTGTGTTTGTCTTTTGTACTCCAGTGTCTGTGAACCCACGACACAGGGAATCCTAGTATAAGCTATTGAATGTGGCTTTATTATTATTAATTATGCTTTATTATGTTGCAATGATGATATTGATAATTATGTAATTTAATCGTAATGAAATAATGAATTACATAATTCAACCACTTTCTAATGATGAATTCTCACAATATCTAGCAGTAGGGCAATAGCCAAATAGGCTGTTTTTTGAGGCCTACAACTTGTTCCACAGAGTTCTACAAGCAATTCAAACGCGCCGAAGCCCAATTTGCCCAGTACTTAGCCACCGGACACCAGAGCGCCGCTAAAATAGCCAAAGAGTTTTACGACGAGTCGCTCGATGAGATGGCCAAGTACTTGTCCGAGTCCACCGTGGACTTCGATCTGTTCGCTATGGCGATAGCCATCTGGATGCTTTACTGCGTAAGTACTCGTACTCATTTATTACATAATTAATCATTACAAGTAATTTATTTTTTAAACATTGCAATTAAAATAAACTTGATATACAATACAAAAATGTCTAATTAAAGTTAATTTTTACATACAAGTCACGTTATTTACTCAAATTGGTAAATACGTCGACGCTATAGAAGGTCTGTGCGACAAGCCATCGCCTCAAATTCGGATTAAACACTGGCAGGCTTGAAGTGTCGCGTCGGTATAAGTATTAGTGATGTTCCGAATATTCGTATTTGTTTTGACGAATACTTGCCAATTTTCAAGTATGTATTTGTATTCATACTCATATTCGCCATTTTCTAAACGAATACTCGAATACTGATCCAATAGTAAAAACCAAACGTAAATAGTAGCTTGAGTAAGCGCCACGAAAGAAGTCCCTGATAAGGTAAGGTAATCACGAAAATAATCTTACCAGGTTATTGGTTTCAATTCATCTTATCAAATTATGTGTTTTTATTTACACCTACCAATAAAGATTTGTCAAAATTAGCAAGTAAATTATAAACAGACATAATAAATACTTATTCTGCAGAATGATCGACCTGTCATATTTAGTTCCCTTAAATTCCGCGATACTTCTTTGGTGGCGCGCACTCTGAAAGGGATTTCCTATAAAAAGAAAAAGAAAATACTTTTATGAATCAAAGTTTATTTGAAAATCAATTACGTACCTAACTTTAAATTGAACTAAAAATTACTTAGGTACTAATGTTAAAGTTCGTGTCTAGTAGGTTAGGCACTATTAGTATTCGCGAATAGTGAGTGAAATTATTCTCATTCGTATTTTTAATCACGAATAGTGTTCTTTACTATTCGTAACAAGTATGGTGCATTCCACAGCCGACTGATCGAGCTCTACTATTGAAATTATTCTTCTCTTATAGCAGTTAAGTGTACTAGCGTGTCCAAGGAGTGGAGTGGAGTGCTTCCTATTCCATCCAATTCCATCTCGCCTCATTAAGTAGAACGTATAAGGGAATAAAGGAAACTTCCTACAGTCCACTGTTTAACTATGGGCTGAACGGTTAATAGTATTTTCAAGCCTTTAAAACCAAAATATTATTAATCTATGTATTTAAACTTAATTGCACAGACCAAATGTACAAATGGCGGATTTAATGCCTTATGGCATTCTCTACCTGTCAACCTTTAGGTAAACAGAGTATTAAGAGGTGCATGTAAAGATGGTATTATGTCTTAACGAATTACAAGTACTTAGGCCAATGGTCATCAAATGTTTTTGGTCAACGACCAATATGGGGGATGACGCCTCCGACCGCATACTTCCTTATGCTTACTAATATGTATATAAAAATGATACGATGTCTGTTTGTTTGGAATGCGTGTAGAAGACATCACAAACAGAAAAGGAATCCACCTGATAAGTAGCTTACAATGCTTATTCCTTCCACAATGCTGTAAGATAGTGTTAGCATGTGGAATTTCCGCTAATTCGTGGATATATTGTATTTATAAGCGAACGTTTTGATACAGTCAACCAGGTTGACTGTCTGCTCGTTGCAACTTAAGTTAATGAATAACAGCCAATTCTCACTTCAGGAATTGACTTAAATGTAGACGATATAAAAATTGAGACAGCTGAAACAATAAATAGCACTTAATGAGACTAATTATTGAAAAAGGTAAATATATGTAAAAACCGGTCTATACATAAGCTATAGTATATAAAAACCTACTAAGGGTTTTTTTTATATACTATAGTTGTGCAGACAATTGTTGTATTGTTGAGTGCCATTTACAAGCAAGCGATCTATGAGATATTCACAAACATGTGCCAGTATTGATACAGAAAGCTTTATTGGAGTGCAGTAGGCATGTCCTTACGAATCAAAAAACAAATAGCAGAATGAGTGAAAGCGTGGCTATTTATTTAACATTTGCAGTGAATTTGAATTTAGATTTACATTCGTAGCAAGAAGTTCGGTAAAGGTTAATACTCAAACGAGTATTGTTACATGTTCCGCCATCTTCTTTCTGTAAAAGTTCCATTTCACTTTCAGATCGCAGTAGCGCTTCTAAGCGTAACTTTATACTCCCTTCAACCAGATCACAGAAGAAAACACAGTGTTACTCGTCACAGCCAACGTTCCACCGCTGGAACTATACTTGCTTTCCTCATAGTACTCGCTATTTGCACCGCAGTACTAGTCATAGCCTGCTTCATCACAGAAACGAAAAGCCAATTATGCTCTTTCGACTCCATCTGGCTTTTAGCCTTCATATCTATAGCCTGCGTGGCCACTACAGCATATTTCATTATAAAAACCAGTATAGAAATGACTAAAGACATGACACCGTTAAAGGAACTCAACGCAATTGACTACTTATTGATCACCGGAACGTTGTTCCACGCTTGGTCGTTCTTGGGCACAAGTTTCATAGAAGAGGAGCATATGACGTGGTACTTCTTCTGGAATACACTGATGTTCTTCGTGTTAATAAGAACTATTGTGATGGTGATGATGTATTTGAGCAAGAGGTTGATTGGAGCGACTGAAGTGCAAGAGAAGCCGGAGTTAGCACAAAAGATGGTTGCGGGCATCGACATTATGTTCAAATGGGTGTTGCTCATAGCATTACATAGGTGAGTTCATATGTGACACTAGACTTCCCAATACCAATGTCATTGTTTAAACATTTCATTTCCCAAAAATTCTATGACCAAATGGGTCTAGTCTCTTTATTTTTATGTTCGCTTCACATATTTTTTACTTAGCTGTATTCTACCGTATTTAATTTTGTTAAAATTAACTCAGTTTGTTAATTTTTGTAACTTATCCCCTTTGACATTTGACGCCAAACTAAATCATAATAATTTAGCACCAAAATACAGCACTACTAATTAATTCGTCCGTCAATTTGTAACCATAGTGAAAAATTAAACAAAAGAAAACAATAAAAGGTCAAAGATCAATTGTCTCAGTGGTCCAATAAGGCATGTATTTAAACGAGTACCAGAAAAATACGAAATGAACAGCAAATCATGATCAACAGAACTACCCACTTTTGAATAAATGAAGTAAATAATTTCCACTGTATTTTATATAGATATCAGTTTTCGGTGGGAAATACGAAGATGACTGACCGCCATTATTTAATCAGTAGTACTGTATAAAATGTGTGTGGTGTGGGCCGGCTTTGGAATATCGCTAAGCCGCCTTCTGCCGGCCAGCGTGCCGTTTTAAGGCCATTCATCCCTCATACACAAGACAGTGTGCATGGGGAGCAGTGTGTGTAGCAGTGTAAAAGGGCTGGTTACGGTGACTGTATAAAGTATTATTTTTCATAAAGTACAATGTGTATTCCAGATACCTGAGGACAATGAATCAAACGGGGGACAGGTGGCTGTTCCTGCCCGACACGGCGGACTGGCTGAACGCATCAGAAAATAAATTTTATTTACAAGCTCACCTTCTTACAGGTACGTCTTGTTTCAAACAAGATATTGGCCGCGGTTTTCAAAGAAAGAAAAAAAAACAGTTTATACTCGTACAGTGACAAATCTGAAGTGAAATTACGAAAGTTAGCATGCAAGAACACACGTACCTACATCAAGAGCGCATACCAACTCATCCGAGCAATTGATTCTAATTAAGCTCACTAAAACTTACTAAATCGCACTCACTGCAACCAGAACTCCAACATTCGTAAACTCTAAGCGTGCAAAATCGCATCGCATCGCGCGATCGATGATTTATGAATGCGCGAGCGCGTCACATCGCGCGTTTACGAGCGGGATGAACGCGGCCGGATTTAGCACAGCCCGTGTGGCCACGGCATCCATCCGACAAGTTGCAAGCTCTCAGTGCACTAATAAGTCGAAACACCCCTAGATTTGTTCACGATGTTCTCTGGTATAAGGTATAACAAGGTGAAGAAGCCACGAAACATCCGAATGAGAGTACAGGAATTATTGATCTTACTCATATGTAGTAAAAGGTTAACTGAGATTTTAATAAGATTTAGTGAGCGGTGATAGCCTAGGGGGTATCTATTCTCGATTAACATTTCTGTGATCGCGAGTTCAAATCCTCGACCCCTACCAGTGATTTTTACTTGACTACGGATTTTGAAACATTTTGAAATATTGTGAAAAAACCCTCATGCTCCAGAAATATAAAAAAAAAAACTGGAATATATGTATATCCACCAATCCGCACCGGACCCGCGTAATGGATTACGGCCCGAACCCCCCCCCCCCCCCCCCCCCCCCAAGTGATTTACTAGGCCCTGTTTACCGTGCCCTGCAGTGGGACATTAAAGGCTGGTACAATACCGCGTTGGCTTTGACCGCGTGGTTTATATTTTAAAATAATTTGCCCCCTTGGAAGAACTAATTAACTTTCCTAGATTAAAAGTATCTTACATCCTTCTCTGGACTTCAGGCTACCTTTCTGCCAAATGTCATTGAAATCGGGTCAATTGTTTCGTCGTGAAGACATAAGAAACAGACAAACCCAGTTTCCGGTTAATAATATTAGTGTGGCTGTGTGTGTAGTCTCAGTGCATGAGTGACATTTTCCTGAACATATTGTGTCCCATCCAATCTAGGATCGGTCCCATCCAATGTCCACTCGATGACTCGAGTAATGGAGCAAAGTTCTTGTCCCGTTATACCCTTTACAAACCTGTCCGATCCTATCCTTCACCAGGGAATAATGGAACAATGCGATAAGAAAAAGGGCAGACCATTTTCCCTATCCATACCCATCCTTTTTTAATCCACTCTTAAATATCTAAAGGTAGAGGGCATGTTTTACTGATGTTGGTATGTATTGTGAATGTCCATGGACAACAATATCCACTAACCACCAGGTAGATGGACTATTTGCTCGTCTGATACCTTTCAATAAAAAAAGTAGTTATACGTTGTTTTTACAAGGGTTTAGATATTTTAAATACATAGTACTAAAGCTAACAAAGATAACATGTTATCACAAATGTTATCACAGCAAAAAAATGTTATCACAAGATGATTTTTAATGGGAAATAATTAAATGAGCAGAGGAAATGATCTGCAGTCAACACTTTTACCAGGTATCGGCACGTGCCTGGGCGCTTCTCACCGACTCGCGATCCCGCGGTATCCTTCCAAAGTAACGCCCTAAGCCGAGGCCCGTTCCTTCCGCCGGTCTACCGGCGGGGGAGCCCTTAGACTCGTTGCTGCACACACTCAGCTCCTGGGTAAGCGCCTTCTGCGCTCGCCCTAAACTATACATGTCCGGTGACTCTTGAAAGGCCATTACGGCCACAAGAATTTAGACATTCCGAAAAGAAAAAGCAGAAAAAATACTGAAAATGGCAGCATATTTAAATGTGGGTTAGGTTTAGGTTGTCTGGTGTCAATAGAGATATCGAACTCCATCGACTTTGTGTTGACATTTTTAGTAATTAAAAACTGTTTATTTCAGTTTTTTTTAAATAATTTGTTTTGCTCACCACGATTTACTGACTGTTCAAATACAAGCCATTTTTAATTCTTCTGCAAAGAACCATATTATAAACTGACCTATTGAACAATTTATACCCTCGTTTCGAAAGGACGACAATCGACCTTGAATATTTTATTGTACCTTTTTCAGGGACTCTTCTAACCGCAGGAATATGTGTATACAACCTCAGTTACACAAACAACCTTATGCACATACAGACAATACTGACAATAATGGCTACAATTTGCATCATTTTCTACCGAATCGCCACACGAGCTTTAGACTCGCCATTGCAATACATCGAATCTTGGGACCCTGTAAATATAGTAGATATGTTCTGGATAATAATTACAATTCAAGTGATAATAGAAGTGTTGACATATACCGGTGTGTTTAAAAGTTGCGGAGTGAAACTGAACCCTTCAAGCAGTAAGAAGTTCGTTTATAACAAGCCTAAAGCAAAAACTGAAGATATATTTTATGATGAAGCAATGGACGAACCGTGGAATTTAGAGGAAGTGAAACTAAACTTGGCTCGTTCGTTATCCCATTTAATGTTGAACGAGATGATGTTAATCATAATTTTGTTGATGAGGCCTCATAATGTTATAATGGTGCCCAGTGTGTATATAACGTGTGTGCTGACGTCGAAATGTATGGATCATAAACTGTTGGATGCGAGACAAGGGAGAAAGACTGAGGTGGCAGACATTGTGAGCCAAACTTTAGTGCACCTTTGGATTGGTGTATTATTTTATTTTTACCAGGTAAGTATTTATTTATTTACTCTTTCTGCACTATATTGTACAGAGACGGACTTAATGCCTTAAGGCATTCTCTATCACTCGACCGTTGTTGGTTAAATGTGAAAAATTAAAGCGGGTGCAGGAAAAATTAAACAGTAAAGCTTAATTCATGTTTATAAATACCAATAATAATACATTGATAATTTACTTATACGACAATATATATAAATATGCAAAATCCCCATCTGTGGTGAAGCCACAGATGGGGATTTTGATTTCAAGTCTAATCTGAATATAGCTTCATGCTCCAATCCCGCAACTCTTAAGTTAGCTATTTATATGTATGTATGTGTATGTATTATATATAATGTTTGTATGTATGTATGCTTGTATGTATTTGTACGAGTATATGTTTATACTCGAGTATATGTTTCTTTATGTAGAATCCGCTTATAATGACATTGAAGGGAAATGACAAATTCGTCATACTAAGCGAACGTCATACAAAGCATAATCTTAGAAAATAAAAAACTTCCTATCATTGTTAGGTATGTATTTAGTTTAATACTACAAAATGTATGTATCTATAGAACATGTAACATTTTTTAACTTAATCAAAAATAGAAACATATGAGCTGGCTAAACATAAAATTATGTATTGTAATGTATGCACATTACATATTTCTTTACTTTTTATATACATAAGAAATCAATAAGTTTTGTCTGCTTCTGCTTTTTCTATATATTGTAATAACAGTCTCTAACACTATTGTGCAAAGAAGACATTGCCCTTTTCATTGGTCACTATAACCGGACATAATTTCTTATAAATAGGTCATAATAAGTGATATGTCACTATAAACGTAGTCATAATATCCGAACTTTGTTTCATAGAAATTTATATGAAAACCAAAACTTCGCACTGCAATACGTCATATTAATCGGTTGGTCAATATAGCCGTAGTCATACTAAACGGGTGTGTATATATATATATATAATTTTTTTATATATATATGTATATATATTTGTATACAAAAATATATTTCAGATATACATGCTTTGTATATCTTGTATATATATGTTGTGTATATATTGTTGTGCTCTTTTTTGTTATATGTTGTAGTCTGCTTTGTAAGGACACTACTCTCGGTTATTGTAAGGTTGACTGGAAGATCGACTCGGATGTCCGCGTGGACACCTGATTGTAAAGCAGTTTATTTCCATAACATTATTTTATTTGAATTTAATAGTTAACTATTGACACTTTAAATTGTCGTTGGCGTCTTGAGCATTTTATTGCATGACAAGGAAAGGTGTCCATGGCGTTCAAAGGGTACAAGCCATTATAATTATATGTCAATTATAATCGATTCAATCACCGTATATACGAAACAATTTCACCATTCTCCAGGGTAATTCCAACAGCCTCGCGTCAGTAGACCTCGGGGCGGGGTACGTGGGCCTCCGGGAGTACAACCCCGTGCGAGTGGCCATGCGCATGGGGCTGCACGCATATGCGGCGCCCGCGCTCGCCGGCGCCACACTTTACTGCCAGATAGCTTCGCAGGCGAACTCCTGGCCACAGTGAGTATATTGCAGTACACGATAATCCCGTACAGGTTGCAATGGGATTGAGACTGCACAGATATGAGATGCGAGTGCGACTGCAGATATACCTATATATTAGGGCCTTACCTATGAAATTTCTATTTTATCATAGTAGCAGCAGCCTTCGGCGTAAGTGACAAAATGATATTGATTCATTTGCGTCAAGTCGGGAAAGTGAAGAAGCTCGGAAAGTGGGTACCGTATGAGCTTAATGAAAGTAAGCCCCAAACACGCGTCGAAGCTTGCCTTACTTTTCTGAGCCGACACAAAAATGAGAGGATTCTGAATCGTATTGTCACTCGTGATCCTGTATGATAATCGTAAACGTTCGTCACAATGGTTAAAGCCAGGAGACACAGCCAAACAATGTCCCAAACGTAAATTGAGTCAAAATCAAGCCCACTAATTTCCATCCGCTCCGATAACTACTTTGTCCCTTGTATTCTTTATAATTGTGGTGTCATGAAACGAGGGATGAGACACGGGAATTAACAAAAACTAAACGATAAAATGGAGATGAATCGAAAATATGCAAATCTAGCCATAAAAATTTATAATTCAAATATACTCGAATGTAAAATTATAGACATATTTTCTGACATGATTGAATTATTATAAGGTTAAAATTGTGTAAATAAATGGTATTGTTAACTTTCGTGAGTGCCGTCACAGTTCGTTGCTCAAAATCTAGATTTCATGACCATTTTTCTTTTCCTTTTCAGATATTTGCGGTCCGTGTGGCGCGCCAGCAATATTTTCGCTCTCCAACGAGTTTACTGTTTAGTCATATATTGCTTAGTCGCAGCAATTTTCAGACACCATCTGTTTGTATGGACGGTTTTCTCACCCAAACTGTTATATGACTTCGTAGCAACAGTTTTCACCGTACAAGCCTTGATAACTATTGGAGAGATAGTGTTAGTAACACACATCGCGAGTTGGTTAGCGCGAATATTCATTTACAAAACTACACTGTGATAAATGTTGATAATATTTAGGCTGATAAACCGTATACATAATATGAAATCATAGTAAGAAAGCAAACTGTGAAAACATTCGCTGGTTCTGCGATGGAACAACTAGTTGCCTACTTCTGAGTGACGATGAACTCTTAAAAACCATCCAAGTTCCGAGCAAGTCAGTTTACAGATTTAAACTTGCCTTGTTATATTCCAATAACTCAGTGATGTCTGCTTGGTTTAACTGTCTACTGTTATATTCGAGTTTTGGAAATCTGAGTATAATAAGTAAGATGCTTTACAAAAATCGTCTGTAATAGCCAGAACAAATCATTCCCCACATCTGCCGACAATTTGCTACTAATGGACTTTCTCAGTCATTTTTTAGTTATTTTTTTGCAAAATAGGATTAACTTGTGAGCGTATGAAATGTGCGCTGTTGTATTTGTATCAGCCTATAACGTCCCACTGCAGAGCACAGGCCGTTTTTAGTAAATCACTGTGATATTCATAATAATAGTTTCATTACACTACTATGCACATAAAGTTAAGTAATCTATTTTATTTAAAAAAAAAACCTATCGTAGTGACCGTGTACAACACTAGCTCAAATGCGGGGAAGTGCGGCGCGGGACCACGTGCTCGACCCGCAGCGCGCCTCCCGCGTCCACCTTCGACTCCATGGTTAATATTGTTTAAATCAGTGATTTATTATTAAAATAGTACTATCCGACGAAAAGACATATTATTTTTTTTCGTTTGTCTCCGGGACTCGTTTTTGCAACACGGTACTGCACATTTTCACTTAAATGCAAATAAATTTGGATGGGACAATCGGCACGTTTCGTTTCGTGACTACGCGCGCACGCTTATTCATACTCGCTTGCGTGCGCTCTATAGCTCGCTTATGTATACTGTAAAGTTCCCGAAGCCCGAAATCAGAGATACGAGTAAATACTGATAATTTTTCTTTATTTTTTTGTAAAAACATTAAATTTTTCGGGCTTTTTATTTACCAAATTTATATGAAAAATTTACTAATTAACTCAATAATGCTATTTTCTGCAAAATAAAACGATCGTAAAACTTTACATGTCAGCATAATGAACGGAATGCTCTATTTTCATAGAATTATGTGAACAGGTTTCTACAAGGTCGGCTGAGCAAGCCGCAAGCCCTTTGATGTTGCAGGTGCCCATGGGCGGCGGTGACCACTTATCAGGCCTAGGGAAAGTTTTGAACACACTGTATAACATTCCAGAACAAGTAGTTCTTTTTAAATTCATGTGCATTTTCATGGAATTAAAATCGGTGTTAAATGGCACAAAAATAAAAAAAAAGTATTATATTAAAAGTATTTGTATTAAAAGTAAAAAAAAATAAAAAATATATAAATAAAAATCTAAAATAAATTAAGATTTTTTAAACAGTAGTTTTATGTGTTTACAAATGTATTATTTATATTGAATTGCTTTCCGTTGTACAATACTTAGGGCCTTTCTCACTACCTTCTGATAAGGTATGAGGTACCTATTAAGACAGGCCCTGAGGACCTGATAAAGTAACTGTTAACAATCTGATAGATAAATTATATACCGATTAAATCTAGCTGATACTGACTTTCTGATAAAGTATACCTGACTTTCTGATACCTACTGATAAAGTATCGGGAGGTGGTATAATAAAAAGGCCCTTAGTATCCGTATACACACTGTGTTAATTTATGATTATGACAGAAATAAAACAAATTCTTTCAACAAATAGTCTTTATTTAGTACCTCAATGTACACTGTAACCACCATTTTTATATATTTTTTTATTATTACAGGGATAATAGAACCCCATACCGAACCAATGATCTACTTACAATTAACTAATTTTACGATAATAGCTGTTATTATATAATAATATTATAATAATTATTTGCAAATTTTGTGTCGCAAAAACCCGAAACAGCTGCTGCTACTACACACGTTTGTTTTGCACAATCTACATTTTTTACCAAAATTACACTACCGATATACTTTTATTATTATCAACAGATTTTACAAAGTTACAGAATCTTTGCATATTTTTTACATTCTTGTAAAATTTCAAAATATATATCGTGTTTTTCTTGGAATGCAAAATATTTTAAAAATTATTGTTTCTGTTCTTAAGCTAAATAAATTATCCAAAAATAGTTTAAGTTTTTATTACAATGTTTGATCTAATAAAAATACTAATATCTGGATAGTTTGGAGCTAAAATGTTGAGATTAAATAAAAGTTTGCGTGGATCATCCACGGGCCGATATCGCGTGGAATCGTTTTGATTTCTAGTTTATTTTCATCTTTACTTGGACTTATATAAACATATAAAATTTGCAATATTCGTTCTTATAAAAAATGTTATATTAATTTTAGCTCCAAACTGCATACTGTGGTTTTTTGACAAATATTTTACGGCTGTCTTTAAACTTTTTGGCACTAAAATAACAAAAATAAAATAAAGACGAATTTTGAAGTAAATGCACATTGTGGTCAGGAAATATTCGCGAAACGGTAGATCACAATAAAGTCTTTACACGCACGTGCTTCCTCCCCTCCCACGAGATCGTGCACGTGAACCGAAAATATTTTATCATAATTATACACAACAGATTGTATTATTACGCACGTGATATACGTTACAAACGTGATTCCTCAGCACGATATCTATTTCCCAACACGAAACCATGTTACGTGTAAAGACGTTTCATTAACCTATATTAAACCTAACCTACCCCCTTTTTACAATTAAATACAATATCTATTAATAGCGAGTTATATCTGGTGATCGCTTGTTCAGAGTTCCAACCAAAGCAAATGGATCCCTAATATATTCTAAACCCAATATTAATATATGTTCTAAATCGTATTAGCCATAGTCATAAAATCTCAAAAAAAAAAAACCATGATAGTTATTGAAAATTCTCCAAAGATACTTCTGGGCGTAACGTTTATTTGACGATAAGGTAAATAGCTTACATGTGTATGGGGCAATTGATAGCTAAATAAAAACGTGCGATGAATCAGTAACTATCGATAAACTGCCTACGGATTTTCTGTTAAATACTCGTAATCGTAATTAAATCTTCTTTTCGCCTTGAGGCTATTCTGCCTCAAATAATTCCCCGTTACGTTTCAGTCACTAAAATACAATGACGTATAGTTCGAAAATATGGCAACATTCGTCCTAACATTAAAAACATATGAATGCAATGTTAGCATAATGAGCACGAGTGCTACAATTTGAGATTTAAAAATTAAGATTCCTCCCTATAATCCGTAGGCACCTACAGTAAAGTCAAAAATTCTAAAAACTCATTATAAATAATGCAACATCCAATTTGCAATACTATTTCGGCAATGAGGTAGGTACTGAAAGATCACAATGGTTTTCACTTTCCGAGGTTAACTTTGTAAAAAGGTAGAGACTAGTACGCATGCCCACTGGCGAAGATAGTGGAGAAATAAGTAAGGGATGTTACGGAAATACAGATTCGGATGCAAAACTATGGATATTTCGATATTTTTCACATCGTTTTATAGGAAAGAATTTTATTACGAATGCAAAATGTACTTTTGCATCTTACGCTGCGTTGCAAAACGTATGATTATACTGTTAATCCACATTATGTCGAGACTTTGTTATGAAAATGATTTACCAATGTCAGATTGTCAAAAAGCAGTTTTACTCACGTTTTGAAACGCAGCCTATCACTAAATAAATCTACCGTAGACGATTTACTTAGGTAAATCCCCGACAACCTATTGTTTGAAATTCAAAATATTAATTAAAACAAATCACTATTTGAAATAAATTATTAATTTGAATTGTAAACATGAACATTTACTAATAAATTACTAAATTTGATTCTAATATTCAAATTAACAATTTACTCTTATTTTAATTAGCTGCAGTAAACGGTGTATGAAGAGATAAACAATGACACTGTTCAACATCAAAATTTACATGGAAATATTGTATTCCTAGTTTTCAACGCGCTAAATCCGAATATGCCATTTAAAAGTAACAGTTAGCTTTTATAATTAATGTACACCATATTTAAGATCTGTTGTGGCTCTTACTTTTCCGTGTTGCATTTGTTATTAAATTTTTATTTAGTTTGAGTTTTAGAAGTTTTTGATAATATTTAAAGTATTTTCTCTTCGTAAAAACAACATAACTGTGTTATTAGTGCTGACGATTGTTGCTAATCATCTTTGTGGTAAAGTAACACTAAATCATCTAAGATGCTCAAGTTTTGCATTACAAAGTTTACTGACATGATGAGCTGTTTTCAGAATTCCATTCGGTATTCTATTTCGGCTTTTGGCATTCTTCCGTGGAGGGAGCGCCAGCCCCCCCCCCCCCCCCCCCTCCACAGAGGTAAAGTAAAAGAAGACACCATCATGGGTAGTTTCGGGAGATTCAACAGTTATTCATTGATTTTTGAGTAAAAGGATCTAAAAATTATGACGAGCTTGTAAACAAGCTCCTCCAAAAATATCCGCAGATGAATTGCAATATATCACTCAAAATTCATTTTCTCCACTCGCATCTCAATGTTTTCCATCAAATTGCGGTGATGTCAGCGACATGCAATGGAAAATAGATACTAGGGTCGATAGAATATTCCAATGCTAGCGAACTACTTATGTAGAGATGCTCCTGAAATAAAACTTGGGCGACAAGCGAAAAAAAGATATACTTGAAAAATTTCAAAATTATTGTTGGAATATTCCCTAGAGATTGTAATCTTATGAATTTTATAAAAAATGTATAATTTTATAAAAAAAAATTATAAAGAACTCAATGATTTAATTATTTAAAATTTTTACTGTATATTCAGTTTTTTTTTTCACAAAAAAAATTGTTTTGATTGTTGGGCATATCTTAAAAATGAGAGCATATTAATATTATTTGCATATTCGTATTCAGCGGCCCCAAATTAGTGAAAAATATGACATTTACTAAAAAAAAAAAGGCAGATAAAAGTTTTATTGAATAAGTTGACCAGTGTAATAAGTACATAAGCCTGCTATGAACTCTATACCTATATACAGAATGTGTACCAAGAATTCCTGGATACTAAAATCAATAATTTTGTTTATGATTCTGAATTAATAATTTACATGAAAATTTTCTAACAAAAAGTTAAATATTCGTACAAAAATAATAACATTTCATGTCAATTAACTCAGTATCGCGGGTGGGATCCACGGTTTGTTTTCGGAAATATGTTTGACGCTTTTCTGTTTATATTTTATTGAAAATCTCTGATTCGGACTCTGGCTCCGATATAAGACACCCGCAACATCCCTCCTATAAATAAGTATATACAACCGTAAAGCAGCGGAAGTTGTATCGCTCCGCGCATTAACACCGCTGGAATCTCGTATTCCTGTAGAATAATTAAAAAATAATAATATAGGTACGTACATACTTTTATATATTACGTATATACTTACATTTATTGTGATTTACTTTAGTCTTCTTCAGAGAAGAAAGCGTTAATCAATTAATTATTATGGATATGTTGTTTAAAGAGATTGGACTCATTCAAAATAACAGTATGTGAGGGGATCGATTACGGATATTTTAAGGGAGTTGTTGTCGATAAAAGTAATATTATTTTTATCGACAAAAACACCCTCCTACCTAATCCTCTTCCCTCTGACATGACATACTGTATAATAGGTGAATAATCAATCCGGTTTGGGTCCGCGTGAGGTGAATTATGGCCCAAACCTATCGACAATTAAAATACATAGATGAATAATTCCTTATGACAAAACTGTGTACAGGAGTGATGTCAGTAGTATAAATAAAATATTACTATCACGATAAACGAGTACTAATATAAACCATTTGGTCTGTGTATAAACCATCGCACACTTGCGGCGAGCCGCATCGCGCAGCGCAGCGCACTGCCGGATCGCTAGCCAGTCGTTTCTTTTTTTATGGACGAAAGCGGCAGACGAGCATACAGTCCACCTAATGGTACCTAAGTGGATACTGTCGCCCATAAACATCAGCGATACATGCCAACATTAGTCCAAAATGACACGGTGTCACGCCCCCGGATGCGCTGTCTACCTTTAGACATAGGAAAGAGTTGGGAAAATGGGGAGAGATAAGATGGGAATGGGCTCTGGCACATCTCACTCACTACCGAAACACGTACGTACATTAGGGAAATAAGATAAAGTGGAAAATGCAATACATTTCAACGTAGTCTTCTGTGAGAGGGGGGTAACGTGGCCAGTCGAGAGCACCCAACAACTGTTGGATTGCAGCGTGCATGGATGTTATTATAAATAATAATTTTGTTTTTATGATAGCAGTAAATGTGATTGTTAATATAATTCCTTAAAAGGTGAGATGAGATATAGTTAACGTGAAATTTGACGTTCGATCCGCAACTACCATATCTCTTGTCAAAATCTATATTTCGATTGTTGTCTCGTGCGATTGGAGTAGTTTCAAATATCAAATGAACTTCGTTTTGGCCGATATATCGTTTTATCTACCGAAATATCGGTCGAAACTTCGTTTTTCGTTCGGAGTAGACTCCCAGGATATTATCGTTATAGGCACTCACTATGTGTCCACAAGCTTTTGTGTTGTGTGTCAGTGCGCCTGTATCTTGTAACGGTAGACTAGCACGCTGGCGACGCCCACCAGCAGGCTCAGGATCAACGAGCCCCACATCAACATCTGCACACAACAACAACATACAACACATTTATAAAATATTGTAAATCTGGTCTAAAAGCGTAAAATTGTAAAACTTTCGTTTACTTTTTATTTCTACTCGAAGTTTCTACCACCCTGGACTACCCGCCTCTTCAGTCAACTTATGACCACGACTGGTGTAACCCGCGGCGAAACGTCGAGTACAAATAAAAGGTATAAACAAAAGCCTTTAATTTTTAAAAACAAATGTCTTAAAGGAATATTGAAAGGTCTTTAGTAGCGATAAGTTTCGGCTCAAATGATAAGACAGCGTATTAAATTGGCACCTAAGACTAATTACATTTTAAGGATACCTCTATGACTCCGCTTTACGATTCTTGATTAGATGTGTGACTTAAAGTAGCTACCTACATACCTTACCTCTCGAAGGCTTCTTATCAAGAGAAGGTGCAGGTTGAGGCTGAGCTGAATCCCCAAAATACGTTATGACTGTCTCCTCTAAACCGATCTATCTCTAGTAGCTTTTTCTTCACACCGCTGTAACTGTTACTCGTTGCGAGCCCCGGAGTCCAGCAATGAATTGGTTAATGATCAATACATACCTTAGCTCTAGAAGGCTTCTTATCAGGGGACGGTGCGGGTTGAGGCTGGGCTGCAGTCCCCAACATACGTTTAGCCAGTCTTCGCTCTACCGATCTGTCTCTGGTAGCTTTTTCTTCGCATCGTTGTAACTCTTTGCGAGCGCCGGAGTCCTTGGGGGCGGCGGTCGCCGCAGCCTTAGCCGCTTCAAGGGCTTCCGATGTGCGCCCCATAGAGGAAAGGATCTTAGATTTACGGTATAACGCTTTGGCGTTCATCGGCTGACATGTAAGTACACGGGTTACTGCCTGCAAATGACATTATCATGCTTAGTGGAGCAATGACGGGCATCTCAAACAAATAGTTTACCATTTAATTATTACTGTGCCGTGTGGTGTCGGCCGTCTACAGAATAGCAGAATAGCTCTTCCCGCAGGTGTCATAAGATAACTAATGGAAAAACAACAACAGACATACAAATAACAAATAACAGATAAGAACTACACCACCTGTGAAAGAGTGGTCTCGCCAACCGGTTTGGCCAGCGTGGCATTCTAAGGCCATATATCCCTTGTGGACATGACAATTTGCATGAGGAGACCTAGGTCCTGCAGTGGATACTGAAAGGGCTGATTGCATTGCATATACTAATATAATATTGCACTCGTGTAACCATTATAGTCTTCACTCCCCATCCCTTCAATTAAGAATGTATAACGGAATGAGGAAATCTCATTATACTTCCTATAGGCAAATTTCCTGAAGCCTTTTCCTAAATACATTCCTAATTTTCCGAAGTTTTGTTTGTTATAGGAAAGAAGGCGGACGAGCAAGTGGCCCAATTGATGGCCGCCGCCTGTGGACATCTGCAACACCAGGAGTTATACGGATGCGCCGCCGATCTTGCAAAATCATATTTACAGCTTTCTTGAAGAACCTCATATCTTAGCGTAATGGAAATACCACGAGGTAGTGCGTTCCATAGCCTACAGTTCCACTGTATAAAATGGTTTTTGAACCGAACAGTATGCAACACCTCAGTATCGAGGAAATGCGCACATACATCGCAGTTCTGCAACGGGAGGTGCGGTTGTAGAAATTATGGTCGTAGGTATACGGCGGTAGAACACGCAGAGAGACGTAACGTCTCTCCGGATGCTGAGGGTGTCTAGAGCGGCTGTGAGTTAGAAGCGCATCCTCCTGGATGCCAACGTGCCAACATTCCTCATTCTGGACTGATGTGGACATGTAGGCGTTCATGCTAGCCACTTATTATTGGGTGGGACTGTCTACTCATCTAATTCCAATAAAGAGAAATATTTTACGATAAATCTATAATAATAATTTTAGCTTAGTGGAATGCGGATTGGTGTTCTTATTGCTTATGTTATTTTTCAGTCTATTAAAAACAATTTTTATGCAGGTACCTGCCTGCATAAAACAGTTTATCTTGTTTCATAATATACACGCTACTGTAATGGGGTACATTAAAATGCTTAGCTTCGTCTATTATTTATTATACATACGTCTATAAAAATTTTCGCAGTTCTCAGTGGTGTCACTTGTGAAGAAGTCTCATAAGCGCCAGCTTTTAACTGTGCAGCGACCAGCGTTTCTCCAGTAACGCTTCCAAGGCATCTACAAAACTAGTATTCTAACTAATTTACATAAATCAATCAGTCAGTGGTATCACCAGTAAATCAGCCTGTAAGCAGGTTATGATGAGCTCTATAAGAGTTCCTCCAGTAACGGTTTCAAGGCATCTGCAAGACTGATGTTCTAACTGGAATTAATTAGTGTCATCACCTGTAAAGCAGCCTCATAAGCTCCTGCCTTCAACTGCGCAGCGGCCATGTTGTTGTGGACTCTTAAGCGTTCCTCTAGCAATGCTTCCAAGGAATCTGATGTGGATGCTAGTTCACCAGAGGGCGTAGGGTCGGAAATGCCGCCTTCGCTCTCGTCGAGGACGTCTAAAGCGCGTCTATACAGCTGGACGGCTAATTGCGCCTCGCCCCGCCCGTACCACCAGTTGCCGCGGGCGCGACGGCGAACACTGTAAATAAATAAAAAACTTAAATTTATTTATTTACAACGTACATACAGAAAATCAACAAATTACAGAAATAAATTATTAAATACTTTACAAACATTACAAATTTGAATATGTATAAATAATTTAATGCATAATATGTACAGTCTGGTTTCACTGCTATACAATTAAAGACGATCCTCACACTAAGCAGACCTTGTCACGTGAAAATCTTCAGCACTGTTAACAGACACTACAGTATTAAATTTACGCATGACAAAAGAAAGTTAGTAAATAGTATATGATAAAATTTGATATTTATCCACTAAACGTGTCTTAACGAGTATGTTTACTTTATGTACCATATGTCCTTTATGTACCTTTATGTCTGGCCACAAATACCGTTACAATAAGGAAAAAATAAATTACATTTGATTTTGGAATCTGTTATTCTTACGTGAAAAATAAATGTTTTTTTTTTTTTTCATTTTGGCGCTAATCATTATTAAATATTGTACTAATATTAAAATAAGAGTGGGGTGATAACGATAACCGTATTGCTGTAATTAATTACATTACACGTGTAAGTAGGCATGGAGTCGAATGCAATTTTTAAAACTATCCATCCGCTTGGTATTGGCCGAATGTTTGTGTATTAGGGGCGCTATTGGTAGGTACGCGTACATTGAAACGTACTCTTTTTGTAACAGAAGGTCTGGCCATCCGCGCACTATTAGTACTAAAGAGACTATTAAAGCTGTGAAGGAGAAAATCCGAAGAAATCCTGTCCGGAAGTAAAAGATTTTATCCAGAGATGAATATAGCAACCAAAATCATGTCACGGAATTTAAAAGATGATTTAGGACTTGCTGGTTGCTAACGACGTATTGGTCATTTCTTAACTGATAATTTTTAAAAATTTCTTCGCCGGTACGCAAAGGGAGCACACAGACAAATCTTATTTACGGACGACAAAATATTCACCATTCAGGAACATTTTAACAAGCAGAATGATCGCAGCCACGCTGGCCCCGTTTAATTCTAGAGCATGCTGAATTCCTGACAATGTTTTCTGTCACCGCCGAGATAGTGAGAATTTTTAGTGAACTCACAAGTTTACAAATGCAATTTGAGAATAGATACCAACTATTATTTACTCCATTCCATTATTACAAAACCATCAACAAGTAATTTTCTCTTACATATTCCAAATTGTCAATCTCACAGTCTCAGGATATGCTTAGAGCATAGGCAGGACTGCATTGCGTCACCCGTTATATAAACAATAGTTTGCGATTACATCGATGCTAACGCGCGACAGTAGAGATACTGTAGCGCGTTTATATTTTTGAATCGATTTATCAGCGCGATAGCATCGATACAAACTTTGCAGTATCGATAATTTTGCAGTATACCAAACATGTGTTCGGGAGTCATGACACTATAAACAATAGATTTCAGAATTATTGTTTATTAATCATTTGTTAATCAACATTATATATCAGGGAAAGGTAAAACTTTATGATGTAATAAACTGATAACAAACAGTGTGTGCTTGGGTGCACACTTGTAGCCAACCTAGAGAAACCGAATCACTGTATCCAAAAATATTCTGAACTTGATTACCAAACCATCTTGTTTGACATCATGAAATATGACATCACACTAGCCTTATCAAAGCAATAATTCACTATATATATTTTAAATTTTTTGATAACAATTGATAAAATTTTTATCATATTTTTATTATATATGACATGTTATATCATCACTGTTGTGTTTGCTGATGCAAGTATTTCACTAAGAAATTGAATCCAATGCAACAAACATTGAAAAGGACAATTCGTGAGGAAAGATTAGTTTGCTTCTTACATACGAGTACATTCCCGGACACCTGAATCGAGAACTTGAAAGTTCTTAAAAAAAATTTTTGATTGAACAAAGTTTTTATGCAGTTTTGAAGCTGGCATATTACCCATCACTTCAGTATGTCATTGTTCATTGCTAAAAAAATTGAGTTTAAGTGTAACAAGTTGTGTGTCCATGGGGAAGACTTGCATTGGATTTTTGAAGAAAACAATGGTATACCTAAAAAAATCGTTTATTCAGTAACTTGTATTGCCTGTGAGAACGTTTACGACGGGCGTCATGCGGTTTGGCATGGAATCAATCAACGTCACTATGACGTGTTGTGGAATGTTCTCCCATTCTTCCTCGATGGCAGTTTTCAGCTCCTGCAAGGTAGGTCTGCGTAGCTGGATGAGCTCGAACAAGCCTCTTTAGCTCATCCCATAAATGCACTAGAGGATTCATATCTGGGCTTCTTGTTGGCCATTCCATGACTGTGATACCGACGTTATGAAAGTATTCACCGACGATTCCTACAGTGTGCGCTCTTGCATTATCATGCACAAAAATGAAATCTTGGCCAACAAAACCAGCATATGGCATCACATGAATCTCTAGGCATTGATGAATGTAACGGTCGCCATTTAGTGGTGGCAGCCGTGGTGGCGTCACAACCTGAACAACCGTCCAGTTTTGCCTTCCGCGGAAATTCCTCGCCATACTGTCCATGACCCCTCGCCATAACTCTCTATCTCTACAATGCAGCACTGCACAAAACGCTCTGTCTTCAGTACACGTTCCTCCTTCCATCATTACCATACTGCACAATCTTGGATTCATCAGTGAAGAGCACCGGGCTCCATTGACGTTGGGCTCCATTGACGTTGAGTCCAATGTAAATATTGGTGCGCAAACTGAAGGGGGAGAGGGAGAGTGCATGCTGCAATCCAACAGCAGCTGGGCGCACTCGACTGGCCTCGTTACCCCTCTCTCACAGAATACTACCTTGAAATGTACTGCATTTCCCATTTCATCATATTCCCCAATGTACGTACGTGTTTCGGTAGTGAGTGAGATATGCCAGAGCCTATTCCCATCCTATCCCTTTCGTAAGCTGGTCGTATCGTTCTTAACCGATGTTGTCTTACCGTCGTCATCCGGAATCGTGGTCCTCCTGGCCGGCGAATGAAGCAGTCAGTATCTAGGTATCGATGGTACACTCTTTGAACAGCAGAACGGCTTAAATGAAGTTGTGCACTCACATTTCGCTGACTAAGCCCAGGCCTAAGAACTGCCGGACTGCCACAGCTTGCGCGGGTACTTCAGGCGCAGTATCCATAATATTAAAGTCAAAATCGGTTCAAATCTCAGGAAAAACAACTTAAACGAAACTTTTATTGAAAAACAACACCATTAAATCTAAAAGACTACTCTAATTCAAACTTTCTGTTTTCTTATTTTTTTTCAAAACAAAGTACTGACTCGGCTTCTCTTCTGTGGTTCAAATTCGTGAATACAAATTTCGAACAAAAGCATACCAAATGATGGTGAATATGCCAGCTTCAAAACTGCATAAAAACTTGTTCTTTTACCTAACATTTTTATGTTTCAGGCCTTTTCACATAGAAATGCAGGGTGGCTACATGTACATAAAGTGTATTTCATCATTCCGTGTATTCATTAATGTCTTTTTCATTGGTTAATATTTTTTATAATGTAATAATATTTTTATATAGCTGACATTGTAGAATTGCTAATTACATATATTACTTCCTCGAAAATATCTCACGGTCAACATGGCAGGCAAATAAAATTGTGATAAGGAATAGAACCTTGACATAAAATATTCAATATAAAATGTATATATTGAACTATCCGTTTTATATTTCCAAATGAAAACTTGTATCAAACAGAGTTAAATTTATTACTTTATTTAAAATAACTTTATTGCACATTATGGTACAATAGGCAAACTTAAAGTCTTATGACATTATGACTTATAACTTATGACATTCTCTACCAACTAACTTTTTGGTTAAACAGAGAAATACATTGGGAAGTGCGATGAGAGGTATAAATATATAACTTAAATGACAGTTTCTTTTCAAATTTGTTTTTGTTTAAATTTCTACTTTTTATAATAAACTCCTTTTATTTTCCAAACATTATTATCTTTGGAAAATCTTTTGAATTATTATGTTTGGAATTTTTGAATAAGCATAATATTTAAAAAAAATCGTAATAATTAATGAATTTTATCATTAGTAATTATGAGTATTTTGTTTTGTCATCAAACATTATTTATTTTATTATTAATAAAATTTATTTTATATTTATTATATTTTATTTATTAAACATTATTATTATTTTTGTTAGGGTTTTGATAAAATTAATTGTATCTGCTTGATAAAATCTGCTTAGTCTTAAGCCCCCTTCTTAACGACACGGTTTTCCTACGGTACGGCGAGTTCGCCGCGCCGCAGTAGTTAAACATGTTCACGCATTTATGTTCACGACATTATGCATGTTCACGACACGGTTTTCCATCGGTGGCGGGACCGTATTTTAAGTGCGGACTTCCTGTATCATTTTTATTTATTTATTTAGACACGGAAACGTTGTACATACAAAACATTATTAGGAATATACAATTATAATATTCAGTATGTATCCCAATTAAAGACGTGCACAAAATGGATACAAACTTATATAGGCTAAATTGCGACTTTATGACACAAAATCTTTAAATCGAAAATTTACAAATGATAAATTTTGAAAGCTAAGAAGAAAATTATAAATTTAATTAGTTGGTATGAAAAATAATTAAGTCAAGGAAAAATAATTAAAATAATACAAAACTCCAATGAGCACAGGTAAGCGGTCACGAAACTGTGAAAACGTCCGTTAACAAACTCATATAACACTGCTGGATATCTGGCCGTCAGTATCCACCGTTTTCTGCCACGCCGTGGCATTGCCGTGTGTGTTAAGAAGCTCCCATAGTGGCCCACGCAATTCTGACGATCATAAGTTTTCACGGCTTTCATGGTAGAAAACCGTGTCATTAACAAGCGGCCTAAAACTGTTAACAATTAACCAAACAAACAAAAAATTGAATGCGCAACTAGTTACACGTTAACATTATGTTTATTATTTAACTTACCCAATCTCCATCCGTTCAGCAACTGGTAAAGTCTCATGTTCTGGTTCCTCCGTCCAATCATGGAGTTCGAGCTGGGCTTCAAGCCATGTGTCTGGTCCAATCGCTGGACCTTCATATTTTGGACTATCCAGTTCTCCAACCAAACCCAGGCTTTCTCCAGGCTTCAAACCATGGTCTCCATATCCAAAACGAGGTTCTATTTGTAGAAGACATTGTTCTCCTTTGAACATTAATGTTAGTGCTAAATCCAGGCTTTGTAATACCTGAAATGAAAATGTTTAAGAGTAGTGTTCAATAACGAACTCTGTACTTTCCCTTAAAACTATCTACCAAATCTCAGGAGAGATATTTGTAACCAGCCCTTTTTCCATCCAGTACTGGATATAGGTCTCCGCATGCACATAGCGGGTGAGGGGTGATATAAAGGTCTAAAGCCTTAATATATTAAGGTCTAAAGCACCGAAAAAAATGTTCCCAAACCTTTTTCGGTCACAGACCGCTGTTGCAAAAACTATACGAGCCCGCCCGTATAACCCGCCCAGTAATTTACTTTACTTAATCAAAATAATTAATTTGTACAGCACTCGAAATAAATATGTCACTAGATATCGTTTTTTCACTTGTTATTAATGAGTGAGAAAGGTAAGAAGTGTATTGAAAATGGCATTATCATGTGCAACATTTAATATCGAAACTTGCACTATGAATCAGTGTGAAACAAAGCTTCGTACAGATTATAAGTGGTGTTTGGGAAGCATTAAACAAATTACGTGTAATACTCGAAAAAGGAATGGCGTTTTTTAATCCTTTGTTATAAAGGTGTGCACGACAGAATAAGTGAATAGTGAAAGTGCGGTGCCTATATACCTATGTGTACAATATAGAATCAGTGCGCGAAATATGCATGTGCTAACATCACACATTTCGGAGGAAAAGAGGGCCGTCTAAACAGAGTTCCGCAAGTAGTAAAATTTAAGCGGCACGATTTTGGTCAAGAATGAAATTCACGTGCCCTTCCTCCGGAATAATAAAATGTTAACACATACATAACACGTTATCATAAGATGTCGATACTATGTATAAAATAAATAACATTGATATGTAAGATGTAAAATGTTTAGTTAAGGTTAAATATGTGTTATATTATTGTTCCTTTACCTTTACATTTTATAATATTTTATGTACGATTTGCTTGTGTTTATATGTCTTATTCTCGCTCTCCAATGTACTAGGATACCTAGGTTATAAGTCAGGGTGCTAGAATAAGGTTTAAAATAAAGACTACCGCCCGCAGTGTGTTTCATTTAGGATAAGTTCTAGAACAAAAAGTTGCGGGCTAGGTGGCGTAGTTCCGGTATCGGCGCCACTGAAAAGCCGTGCACCCCCGGTCCTCCCACACCTCTTGCTACTCACAGAGGGGGGAGGGACAATAAGGAAAAAGGGAAATTAAAAGGAAAATACCTAAACTTCGCCACCGAAAATAGTCTTTATCCTCTGTGCAATAAGAGGACCAGCCCAGATAAATAAGACTTGTAACCTAGATATTATGTACAAAAGTGGAGAGCTAATAGCATTAAAATTTCCTCAGGGAACGGGGGGATCGCTAGGGCAGCAAACCCCTATAAAAAGACAAAGGCCTAACAGCCAGCAAGCCAGTTCGTCCTCAGCACTTGAATAGTAATTAACATATAGAAGAAAAGTGAGCTTGCTGCCCGTCGCCGCTCCCTCCACACCCCTGTGTTTATGTAAACCAAAGCGGCGTTTTATTTCCGTATTCACCCCAACACCTGATCTGCCGAGATCCCTGTAACATCAAGACCGGCAAGCCTGAATCCTTACACCCCCCCGTTAAAGCTAAGGCGTGTGGCCTGCAACATTGGCCTTCGACCGCGATCGACGTGCAACTCTAACGTCTGGTTCTCAGAGCCAGATTGCTGAGCCAACACCCGATCGCCAAATCGGCGTACATCTTTAACAATTGGTCCTTCGAGTCGGGATAAGCGCAACCATCGTCCAGTCTTCAAACTACGATCTCCAAGCCGTCATCATCACCAAAAAGATCTCCTAGAATACGGAAAATCAAGAAGATGCCGACCACAAGAAGCAAAAGTGACAAGGAGGGAGCAGAGGCTTCGTCAAGCTCACGAACAGAAACTACGGCCACCACGGGCGCAACATCAAACACGGAGTCACGCACCACAACGACCCGGACGACGCCTACGGAGACTACAATCACAAGTAAGTCCTCCAGTGATAACAAACCAGTCGAGGACGGCGTCGCCCTCGCCGTACGGTCCAGGGAACCATCACCTGTGCCAGAGTGCTCCGGACACACGATACGCCCACACTCGAGCCACACTCGGTCGCGCCGCTCCGAACCCTCTCGCAAGAGACTCCTCGCGGAGTTAGAGGCGAAAGAGCGACTCGCCGAGTTGTACTTAAGAGAGGCCGAGTTAAAAACTAAAGAAATTCAAGCCGCAGCCGCGCTTGAAAAGGCCAAATTAGAACGACTAAAGCTAGATTCACCATCATCATCGTCTAGTGAAGAGGACGAACCGGGTTCAGATCCACAGCGTGTCCAGCAATGGCTACATAATCAAAAACAGATATTAGCCATCACAAATACCGAGGGGGAAAAGAGTCCCAAAACCATGGAGGCAGCCGAACACAGAGAGGGCAGTATAAAGAGATCGGCCGGGTACGCAAAAGACCCGGGTGAGGCGGGAACCCGTTTGAATAATCACGGGTATGAGAATAAGGTCCCGTCTTCACACCAATCTTCACCGGCGATCGACGTGACTACACTAGCCACGGCCTTCTCACAGGCTATGCGCCAGAACAGGGACTCACCTCGGTATGTACAGGAGTTACCCGTGTACAGTGGACACGCCCACGGCTGGCTCGCCTTTCGAGCAGCGTATAGGGAAACAGAAGAACGCTTCACTAAAACCGAGAATGTGGCCCGACTACGAAGATGTTTAAAAGGGCCCGCCTTGGAAGCCGTGAGTTGCCTATTAATAAGCGAGCCTAACCCGTCAGTGATACTACAAACACTGGAGAGAAGATTCGGGCGGCCCGAGGCACTCATTCGGCTAGAATTAGAAAGAGTGAAGCGTTTACCTAAGGTCAGTGAAAACCCACGTGACCTTTGTATATTCGCAAGTAAGTTAGCGAATATTGTGGCTGCAATAGAAGCATTAAAGAAACCACATTACCTCCACCATCCCGAAATGTTATACAACGTGATGGAAAAACTCACTCCCACCCTAAAAAGCAAATGGGTAGACTACGCGGCGAGAGAGCTTTCTGAAGAATCCGAATTTAAGAAAATGTCTACATACTTAAATGAAGAAGCGGATAAGTTTGGCGCATACGCCCTTCCAGAATACATCGCCGACGAGTCGACGGGGAGAGAGCGACCTATACGAAAAAAGGTCGAACGCGCTTACACGATGAAAGAAAAGCGCAAGCCGCAAGAAAAGTGTTGGCAATGCAAGCAACCTCATCAATTGTTGCACTGCCCACAGTTTCTCAACGCTAACATTCACGAGCGTTGGGAAATGGCAAAGAAGAGCCATACCTGCTTCCGGTGTTTAAAAGACACGCACCAACGAAGCATGTGTCGCGCCAAACCATGCGGCCGCGACGGATGTACCATGAGACACCACGTCCTACTCCACCACCAAAAGGTGGATAAACCGTCAAACATCCCAGAGAAAAAAGAAGAGGTACTGACTTCAACAGTAGCTACCAACCTAGATACGCAACGTCGGGCCTACCTGAAAATAGCACCTGTCACGCTATCGGGCCCTCAGAATAAGGTAAAGACGTACGCGTTGTTGGACGAGGGGAGTACAGTGACCATTATCGACGCATCTTTGGCCGATATATTGGGAATAGACGGGCCCAAACAACCAATGTGGGTACAAGGGGTGAGTGGGACAGAGATAAGACATGAAGAAAGTCGAAGTGTCAACTTGGGCATCCAAGGAGAGTTCAGCGGCAAGGAATTCCGAATCCAAAATGCCAGAACAGTAGAAAGGCTGAACTTTACGTCGCAATCAGTAAAAAGAGAAAATGTAAAAGGCTGCACTCATCTACAAAAGATAATGAAAGAACTCACGTACGACTACGCGTCCCCGAAAATACTTATCGGCCAAGATAACTGGGACCTAATAGTGTCACGTGACCTCCGTGAAGGTCGGCGCGACCAACCAGTGGCATCCCTCACTAGACTGGGATGGGTACTCCACGGATGCCACACATCAAAAAGTAAGCCCGTAACCTTTTGCGGTCACCTCTCCACTACACGGGGTGACGCAATGGAAGATATAATGAAAAAGTATTTCGAACTGGAGTCATTAGGGATCGAACCTAGAAAACCTAAAAACGATCCCGAGCAGCGAGCACTAGAAATCCTAGAGAATACGACTCGCCGACTCCCCGATGGCAGATTCGAAACTGGGTTACTGTGGCGAAAAAAGGAACTAAAGATACCCAATAACTATCAAAACGCACTGAAGCGCCTCTACAGTTTAGAAAAGAAACTAGATCGCGACGAACAATTAAAAACACAATATCAAGAACGGGTCAACAACCTCTTCAAAAGCGGATACGCTGAGAGAGCCCCCGCCCCGCCGACCGGCGATAGAACATGGTACCTCCCGCACTTTGCTGTTATCAATCCAGCAAAACCAAAGATCAGGATGGTACACGACGCGGCGGCTCAAGCACACGGACTGTGTCTTAACGACATGTTGTTAGCGGGGCCCGACTTACTACAGTCCCTCCCAGGCGTCATTATGCGATTCCGACAACATCCGTATGCCGTATCCGCCGATATAAAAGAAATGTTTATGCAAATAAGCATCCGAGAAGAGGATAGAGATGCCCTGCGTTTTTTATGGAGAGATCACCGGCGGGAGGGTCCGCCGGAAGAATATAGAATGACCTCTGTGATATTCGGCGCATGCTCATCACCATGCACCGCCATACACATAAAAAACAAAAACGCAAAAGAGTTCGTCGACATCTACCCAGAGGCGGCGTGCGCAATAGAAAGAAACCACTACATGGACGATTACTTACAAAGTTTCCCTACACCTAAAAAGGCAATTAAAATAATAAAGGAAGTCGACTTTATACACAAACAAGCCGGCTTCGAGTTGACAGCGTGGACATCCAACGACACATATGTCATAAAAGATTTCAGTACGGGCCCGGAAACGAACCCAAAACCCATAGGTGCGAGCGAGACAGAAAAAACGCTCGGTCTCCTATGGAGCACTAAAGATGATTGTATAAGTTTCCGCCTAAACAAGATAAAAATACCACCTGAAGTACTTGAAAACGCCCGTCCACCGACTAAAAGGGAAGCTTTAAGTATCATCATGTCCCTGTTCGATCCACTAGGCCTACTGTCACCTATGACAACGCCCGCTAAAAGAATTATGCAGGACACATGGAGCTATGGTACCAAATGGGACGAGCCCATCCCAGAGCAATTAAGGCAAAGATGGGACGCATGGCTATCATTACTAAGAGACATAGAAAGTCTACGCATTCCCCGATGTTACAACTACGAATCGGCAAACACCTACGAACTACACACGTTTGTCGACGCCAGCGAAGAGGCCTACGCTACAGCTATCTACTGGCGAATCGTACGTAGCGACGGAAGCGTACACGTCACACTAGCGGCGGCAAAGAGTCGCGTGACGCCACTAAAGCCTGTCTCCATCCCCAGATTAGAGCTACAGGCCGCCTTATTAGGAGCTCGCCTAGCCGACACAGTACTGAGAGAACATGACTTTGAAGTAGCACAAAAGGTATATTGGAGCGACTCGCGTACGGCCCTAGCGTGGATAAGGTCCGAACCACGCACCTACAAAACCTTCGTAGCACACAGACTCGCAGAATTAGAGACACTCACCAAAAAGGGTGAGTGGCGATGGGTGCCTACAACGGATAACGTAGCGGACGACGCGACGAGAGCAACACCTCGCGACTTCAATGTAAAACATCGATGGTTCAGTGGCCCATCCTACTTACAACTACCTAGAGAGGAATGGCCTACAGAAGTCGAAATCAAAATAAATAGCTCTGGGGAAGAGAGAGAAAAGTGTTTTGTAATAAATAATAAGCCGACCCACGAGCACCTACCAGATGTCCAGCGATTCTCCAAGTGGATCAAACTAATAAGAACGACAGCCAGAGTGCTGCAATTCGTCGAGATAAGTCGGGAAAACAAATTCCTAATCACCGCTACACGTCATAAACGAACGCGTGAAAACAAATTATGTGACCCCGACTGGAAGAAAAATAAACAAACTCGACCTACATCGACCGACCTAGTTCCCACGAGTTCATCGACCCGCCGCTACATTGACCTACAAACGCGTCATATTGTAAAGGCCGAAAAGTTATGGATTCGAGCGGCGCAGCAAGATAGCTATTATAGAGAAAAGCTACGCATACAAGCGAACCAAGCGCCACCTGTCGGCGATTTATTGTCGTCACTTAGCCTTATCATTGATAGTGACGACATAATACGAATAAAGGGTCGTATAAACGCGGCCGAAGGGGTCCACACAGAATCTGCGAGTCCAGCCGTATTAAATGGAAAACACCCTTATACGAAATTATATATTCAACGCGTCCACGAGAAACTTCATCACGGAGGCATAGAAATGGTCGTAAATGAATTACGCCAACGACTATGGGTGATGAAAATCCGACCGGCCGTGAGAAATGTAATCAAGAGCTGCATGGCGTGCAGAATAAGAAGGACAAAGCCGACGAGTCCGGCCACAGGAGACTTACCTCCAGCTCGCCTGGCCCATCACGCACGCCCCTTCACATTCACCGGGTTGGACTATTTCGGTCCAATAGAAGTCACCGTCGCGCGCCACCGCGAGAAAAGATACGTGGCGCTATTTACGTGTATGACGTCACGGGCCATACACCTAGAGGTCGTGACCTCCCTAAGCGCTGACTCCGCTATATCAGCACTAAGGAGATTCATAGCCAGAAGAGGATGCCCAACAGAGCTGTGGAGTGACAACGCAACTTGCTTCAAGGCGGCTGACAAAGAGCTCGCCCAATCCATCGCTGAAGCTACTCAGCACGAGGCCACGAACCGCATGATTAGATGGCGGTTCATCCCACCGGCAGCACCGTTTATGGGCGGTGCATGGGAGCGCATGGTGCGCTCCGTCAAAGAAGCCCTGCGAGTCACCCTACACGAACAACATCCAAGTGACGAAACACTCAGCACACTACTAGCTGAGGCGGAGATGACAATAAACTCCCGCCCACTCACTCACGTGGCAGTGACCCCCGATGAACCCACAGCACTCACGCCGAATCTTATATTACTCGGCCCAAACTGTCACATGCCGGTTCCCGGAGAATTCACGGAGGACGACCTGAGCGCGCGCCATCACTGGAGGCGCGCTCAGAGGCTCGCAGACATCTTCTGGCACCGCTGGGTACGGGAGTACATGCCCTTACTCCAGTACCGGCGGGAGCCCCGCAGCACCGGCGAACAACCAAAGGTCAACGACCTAGTCATCGTGTGCAACCCAAACTTGCCCCGCAACACTTGGCCACGAGGCCGGGTCACCAGTGTCTACCCGGGCAAGGACAACGAGGTTCGAGTCATCGACATCACCATGGGCAACGGCACCGTGCTACGCAGGCCTACGAAGAAGGTCGTCGTGCTACCAGTCGGTTCGCAGCGTTGCGACGGCGGGAGAATGTGCACGACAGAATAAGTGAATAGTGAAAGTGCGGTGCCTATATACCTATGTGTACAATATAGAATCAGTGCGCGAAATATGCATGTGCTAACATCACACATTTCGGAGGAAAAGAGGGCCGTCTAAACAGAGTTCCGCAAGTAGTAAAATTTAAGCGGCACGATTTTGGTCAAGAATGAAATTCACGTGCCCTTCCTCCGGAATAATAAAATGTTAACACATACATAACACGTTATCATAAGATGTCGATACTATGTATAAAATAAATAACATTGATATGTAAGATGTAAAATGTTTAGTTAAGGTTAAATATGTGTTATATTATTGTTCCTTTACCTTTACATTTTATAATATTTTATGTACGATTTGCTTGTGTTTATATGTCTTATTCTCGCTCTCCAATGTACTAGGATACCTAGGTTATAAGTCAGGGTGCTAGAATAAGGTTTAAAATAAAGACTACCGCCCGCAGTGTGTTTCATTTAGGATAAGTTCTAGAACAAAAAGTTGCGGGCTAGGTGGCGTAGTTCCGGTATCGGCGCCACTGAAAAGCCGTGCACCCCCGGTCCTCCCACACCTCTTGCTACTCACAGAGGGGGGAGGGACAATAAGGAAAAAGGGAAATTAAAAGGAAAATACCTAAACTTCGCCACCGAAAATAGTCTTTATCCTCTGTGCAATAAGAGGACCAGCCCAGATAAATAAGACTTGTAACCTAGATATTATGTACAAAAGTGGAGAGCTAATAGCATTAAAATTTCCTCAGGGAACGGGGGGATCGCTAGGGCAGCAAACCCCTATAAAAAGACAAAGGCCTAACAGCCAGCAAGCCAGTTCGTCCTCAGCACTTGAATAGTAATTAACATATAGAAGAAAAGTGAGCTTGCTGCCCGTCGCCGCTCCCTCCACACCCCTGTGTTTATGTAAACCAAAGCGGCGTTTTATTTCCGTATTCACCCCAACACCTGATCTGCCGAGATCCCTGTAACATCAAGACCGGCAAGCCTGAATCCCTACACCCCCCCGTTAAAGCTAAGGCGTGTGGCCTGCAACATTGGCCTTCGACCGCGATCGACGTGCAACTCTAACGTCTGGTTCTCAGAGCCAGATTGCTGAGCCAACACCCGATCGCCAAATCGGCGTACATCTTTAACAAAAGGGTATTTATGTTTCAGTTCAACGAACATATCCCAATTTATTGTTCTGTTTTTTTTGTTTACCCCTAAATGATTATAGACATCATAACTTTTGTAACTTTAAATGATCTGAGATTTTGAATTTTGTATGAAATTTTTGCACTGAAAAATGTTTGAGAAATATTTTTGTGTATTGTAGTTTTTGTGAATGTTCCTTTACATAGCGTTATTTTTCTTTATTATTATAACTATGTTTAGGCCTTGTATATATACTTAAATGCATATATATATACTTTGTGGAGACATTAAATGGCTTGTTTACTAATTTCTTTTTTTGTTACCCTGGCAATCTTACGCACACACTGACATAATTGTTTTTACATCGCGGACACGCACATAGCTGAATACGGGCCTCACCCTTCCTTACGCGCACGGCGCAAAGAACACCATACTTAATACAAAGTATCAATTAGCCTTATATACCTAATATGTATTTACAATCCAGTAATAGTATCAAATATTCTCCGTCCAGTGTTATTTTCTCGATGACAGATGGGTTTAGTGATGTCCAAATTGCTTCATACCGATTACTGATACAATTCTATATTAGTACAATTTGCATTTGCTTTTTTTATAGATTTGGATTATTAAAATTATTTGTCTTCAATAATTGATTTATTAATCGCAAAAGTATATTTAATGCGAAATCAAGTTATTAAATCAATTGTATGCATACATACAATTGATTTAATAAATTGACAATAAAATCATAAGTAATAAAATTGTAATAAAATGCAGATTTTTTTATTCTAGCTACACTGGCTATGGCGAATAATAATAAATAAATAACTACACTCTACCACATTACTTTAGTTGTTTTATTTACAAATAAGTACATACTTACCTAATATCCTTTCTTCTAAATATACTGTTATTTCAAAACTATTATTTTCGATTAATTTTACATGCTTATACTATACATACTGAATTCTCTTCTTCATCTCCACAGTAGTGTAGTTTTCCTTTCGATCCTAAAGTACAGTGTAACAAATGCAGAATCGATATTGTATGCAACACAAAGACATATTATAAAACTGCTTTTATCCGGTGACAGCGATGTTTCCTTGTACCCTTCTTATACAATAAAATTAATGGACAGTTGCAGATTCATCACCTGACTAGATATCAAACTAAAACCAAAATCAAGAACTGGCTATTAAACCATGATTATAATGACACTGAATCCTTATACCAATGTACTAAATTATTCTTAACAACCTGTACTTAGCATCTGTAACTCTTATTCACACACACCCATACATCAACTCACACTCAATTACATTATTGACTCTATGCTAAATTTTTATAAAATCAGATATCTAAAACCACACTCCCACACTTTTATATACAGTCATACATAAAACACACACAATGTACATATTATACACAATAATTAGCACCTGAATAAACTGTTTTCTTAAATAACTGTAACTTATAATATAATGTAACCTATAGTACTAAGAATAGACTTAAGGGAAGGAGCTGTAAAACAGATTATTCTAGTACAGATGTCGGCACACATTGTCCTTATGAATACCACTTGTAAATTTGATGGTTTTTATAAACTACAGTAGAATCCGCTTATAATGACATAGAGGGGACATCAATACGTCATAAGTACATATTTTATTTTATTAGGTACTCTTTAATATTTATTTTAATAGATTTTTTAATACTCTTTTTAATAGATCATTCCCTTATTATCGCTATTTGGTGTCAAGCAACTTTTTTAACTTTGCCCTATGTCAAGCAAGCCAATGATACATATTTGCAATGTCAACGTGCAACAGTTTGGGTTTAATTTAGCTTGCACAGCATGCTAGGAACGTATCTAGGCGTCATTGCATTTTTATTGTCTGTGTATGTGGTAGTAGTAGCGAGCTTGTGTTCCCGAGGTGGTAGATATCATTTCTATTCTCTTATTATTTAGATTTCTATGATTATTGTAGTTTTTGGTTGCCATGCAGTAACCTTGTTTTACATTTATGTCTCTTAATTTTTTAGATTTAATAAATTATTAATGCATATTGGTTATTTACACAACTACTGTAGTACAGACAAAGAACCCATTGAGTTCACTGTAATAATCAATGATACACAGATAAGATAGCATTGTCTACATAAATGCATACATTATCTAACATCTAGTCACTTTGTCTACTTCCCATCCACTTGAATCAACATTATATTATGCACAATTAGATTACAATATTACAATTAGACAAAATGCAATTCTGTTACTTAACAGAATAGCAATATCGAAATAATGGAGAAATACAAACTGCATTTATGTTACTTGCAATAAATAGAGCACAAAATATAACAAATACCTATATTTAAAAATAATTCCCTCAAATTTCATCCTTATTTAAATTGTAAAACAATGTCATTGACATTTGACAAATATTGTGCAAACATTGAATGACAAAGATCCATTGTTTACTTACTTCATTGTCACCCAAGTATATCTTGACATGGTCCCTCTTCTCCACTATATCTCCACTGTCCTTTATTTTGACTTCATAACTAATCCTGCATATGTCACTTCTATGAGGTCGCAGGCCTTCAGAATCATCGCCTTCTTTTATTATCTGCAAACATACAGGTAAGCTGTACACATGATGGTAAATGGCTACCGCCGTCCATGGACACCTACAAAAGTAGGGAATATTCAGCCTCGCAGGATCCTATTCAGTTTTCTTGAAGAACCTCATGTTGTAGCATTAACAGAGAAACCTCTTCAAGCAGTTGATTCCAAAACCTACAGATTTGATACCTATATAGAGGGATTTTTATAGTGTACAGTGCGAAATCCCCTTATTGAGGAAATATGGATGTAATACACTTGTCTTATAGGAAAGCCGAATGTAGAAACTAGAGGTATAAAATGAAACCATCTAACACAAACCTTTTTTAAAAGAGCACCTGTCCCGAGTACGTCTTGCCATTCGTCAGTTTTTGTATCAGTTGATGTACCTTTGTCCGCGGCCGCTGCCGCAGCTAATTTTGCCTCCTCAATCTCATGCGCAGCGGCCGAAGCCAAGTCCTCAAAGGAACTGCTCTCCGACTTGTCCACCAAGGTTTTCTCGTTCTCGCTCATCTGGAATTATGCATAATTTACGCACTTGATAAGCTTAGCTAACGATGTTTATCAATACGCATCAGGAACTAAATATCAATAAATACACAAAAACATCCTTACCTTCTATTATTATTTCATAAATAAGTCACAGTAGAAATAGTATCTTCTTTTAAAACTATATGACAAATCAAGTTTTTAGATTCAACTTTTTTTGTGAATGAAAATGAAATGAACCATGATCACCGATTTAGGAATGATTTTTCAGATTTTTGCGTATAAAAGTTTGTTCAAAACATGCGATTCTACAGATATACTTACGCATTTTGAAATATCGATATATTTGCAATTAATATATTATGAGAAAAAAAGCATTATATAATATGAGTAAATGTTATAGAAAAGAAGATCTTTACTTTTTGATTATTTTTATATGAAAATAATTGTTTTATACCTATTTTCATTATTTCTTGGTTGTAGGTTTTCGAACGATTCAAGACATATAACGAAATACTTTCTTAGCGAAAAAAAAAAAACATTTATTTTTTCAGAGTGTAGTCGTCACTGGATAATTATTGGACAATTATTGCACAATTTTGTTGATTCATAGCTACCTATCCATTTTCATTAATCTTCCTTTCACAAACTTGAACTTGGTCATATGACAAGTATGACAACTGTCAATTGACATTGAATCTGTCTGTTCATGGACATTTTAGGTTTATCGATAGTGTGGCGCTTAATTTTTAACTATATAATATAATAATAAACGCCATCGATAGTAACATCTTAAAACAAACGGCGTTTAATAATTTTGTAAATTTTAAATTAGCTATAATTATGCAGAAGTATGAGAAACTCGAAAAAATTGGCGAAGGCACCTATGGTACTGTTTTCAAAGCAAAGAATAAAGAAACTCATGAAATTGTCGCACTCAAACGTGTGAGATTAGACGATGATGACGAAGGTGTACCCTCTTCAGCTTTGCGCGAAATATGTCTTCTGAAAGAACTTAAACATAAGAATATAGTCCGACTGTACGACGTATTACATAGCGAAAAGAAATTAACGTTGGTGTTTGAACATTGCGACCAAGATTTGAAGAAATACTTTGATAGTCTCAATGGTGAGATAGACCTAGATGTTGTAAAATCATTTATGTATCAACTTCTCCGGGGCCTTGCATTTTGTCATAGTCATAACGTTCTACACAGAGACTTGAAGCCCCAGAACCTATTGATCAATAAGAATGGAGAATTAAAATTAGCCGATTTCGGCTTAGCTAGAGCATTTGGTATACCAGTTAAATGTTACTCTGCGGAAGTAGTTACTCTCTGGTACAGACCTCCAGATGTATTATTTGGTGCTAAATTGTATACAACAAGCATAGACATGTGGTCTGCAGGGTGTATATTTGCTGAATTAGCAAATTCTGGTCGCCCTTTATTTCCAGGCTCAGATGTAGACGATCAGTTGAAAAGGATTTTCAAACTGCTTGGTAAGTTTTATTTATACACAACCTCCATGACAGTCTATATCTATAAACAATCTTTTTTAAATTGTTTTAAATGGTTTATTTCTATAATTATAAATATGAAGTACCTAGTTATTGTATTCAAATTGTTTTTGTATATTTTACCTATCTTAGCCCTTATTTAATGACTTTATAAAACATGCACAATGTAAAATTCTATCAGACATCTGTGTCACTATCCTGATAGGTTTGTATCTCAACAAAGGCCTCCTCCAATGTCTGCCACAAGTTTCTATCTCAAGTATTTCTTGGGACTATATAGTCCCCATTACCTTCAGATTCAATTGTTCTGCCATTTAGCTTTGTTCCTTTTACCAAGGACATGGAGAAGTACCAAAGGTAAAAGACACCTTTTTTCAACTTTTACGTCCTTTTTCCTTTTACTCTAGAGATGGTAAAAGAAACAAATGGAATCTTAAAAAAAATAAGCAAAAACAAACTACATATTTACATGTAGTGTCATGTAATAGTAATAGAATGTAATAGAAATGTACAATTTGTCATTAAAATTAATAAATTTTTCAAACTCCAATATTAAATTTTATAGGTACACCAAGTGAAGATACATGGCCTGGAGTAACGCAGTTGCCAGACTACAAGCCCTTGCCAGTCTACCAACCCAGTTTGGGTCTCGCCCAAGTAGTCCTACGACTCCCTGCTCGGGGCAGAGACCTCCTAGCTCGCCTTCTCACCTGCAATCCAGCACTAAGACTAGCAGCAGATGAAGCTATGGCACATGCCTACTTCCATGACCTAAATCCATCAGTGAAGAATGACAGGTGTTAACAATCAATACACCCTTACAAGTGTACTGCAGAACTGCTTGCTAGGGATAAAAACACTGAAGAGGTACAGGAGGACAGTGATAAAGAGACTTAATCATATGAGGGCAGGTGATTGATGTGAGAATTCAACTGATTCCACATTTGATACAAGTGATAAATTAGTATGACAAACCAGGGGACCGACAAGTTTCAGGGATCATGTGGCTTGGGGCCAAATAAATAATCAAAATGATGTATTCGGAACCTTGAAGTTCTTATAATAAATTTAGTATAAACGTTAGGGGGAATCATGACTTCCACTATTCCCCCACCCCTAGGTCTGCACCTGGATGACTTTGAATATAATAATACCAGATATAATAATTAAAATTCACGATATTTGAATGAATATGTTATTTTCCAAGGCAATAACGTAATTCAGAAGCAATTTATTTATTCAACAAAGAATGTTATGTAAGAAGTAATAGTTGCAAGTCATTAAAAAATATTTATTACTTAATTACTAAGTTTTTTGTTTATAAGGAATAGCATACAGTCCACCAGATGGTAAGTGGATACTATTACAATGTGTAAACACTCTATTAATGTCAACTGTGAATAGCTGTCACCTGTCAACCTTAAACTGTCTCTCTGTTATAACTGCTTGTGCTGAGCTGGTAAATGTGAGATTATAAATCAAGTCTATAATCAGTTATCCTAGTCCGTATTACAAATATTCCAACAGATACTGTCATCCATAGTCATCCACGATACATGCCAACATCAGTACAGAATGACAAACATTGGCATGGGCCCCACCAATGCAATGTCTACCTTCGCAGATTAAATGGGGAGGGATGGGATAGGAATGGGCTCTGTTCTATGAACTATAAAATTCTAATATACAAAGATTAATAGTATAAAGTATGTACAGTTTTTAAATTATGAATGATTTATTACCAGTGATTGGTGTAGAGTGATACAACTAAAAAATCCCGCGGTTCCTGGGATTGAAGAAATATATTATTTAGGTTGTGATTGTATAATACTTGAGTCTCATTGTTATCGTTGTATGTATATTAGACAGTTTCACGTGTTTATTGTAATGATCCATATTAGTGGAAAATTTTAAAATATAAATAAAATGCAGTAGTTAAATTATATTTTACAACATTATGAACGAGTACAAAATCTTTTAACATTTTTCTGAAATAAATAATAAAATAAACATTTTAGACTAACGAAATGTAAAGAATATAATATAAAACCGCCTTACCAGTTTACAGTATTTTTAATACCGGCCTGATATTGACGCCACACATAATAAAAACAGTTAAGAATACATGGACAAAAAAAATTGCAGTTTATAAACAGTTTACCTACTATTTATAAATTTACTAGCTTTTGCCCTCAACTCCATACTCGTGAACTTTACCTTAAAAAGTAACTTAAAGTCAGTACCTAAGTAACTTTTCCAGGCCATAATCTATTTCTATACGAATTTTCATACAAATTCATTCAGCCATTTCGACGTGACTGAACAATAAACATCCAAAAAAGCAAACGAATAACTTACGCATTTACGATTTTGTTAAAATTAGTAGGATTCTAAATTTCGTCGCCATCGTCTTAGTTTAAATCAAAAAAAGGAAGATATGTTATTCACTTATCGCGCGCGGTCCTACAAAACCGAGTCCAATAGACCCGCTTCGTTTAGTCACCGACAGAACAGCGACTTGCTTGCACGTGATACCCTCACACGGTGATGTAGTGGAAAATACATTTAAAAATGCCTTCCTATGCATTTATTTAGTGCACAAATCACCCAAGGAGCAAAAGCAAAAACAAGACACGTGGAAACACTTTACACGCGTAAGTACAACAAAAAGTACTCGTTTGTAGGTTTTAAAAATTATTATTTTACATTCGGCCATTAGGTGAGTGAACGAGATAAAACTATACGAAACATGTGCGAGCGACACTTTTAGCGTGTCTCACTCTTGCTTCCAGTCCAAGCTCATCGCTCTAATATCTGTCTTCCAGTGTCGTACAACGTGACTTCAATTATAGCTGTACGAGATTGTGTGCATGTGCATGTAGTTGTGCACGCGAGCCTATTTTCAGTCGACGCAATGTAAGAACGTAACGTATCCTCCCCCTTTGGTTTGATCTAAGGCCATCGTCTACAATTTCTTCACTAAAAAACTGGTCGTGGTCTAAGAAATTGAAATAAATGACCATAAGTTTCTCTATATTTTCTAGTTTTAACCTATTTCTTTTTACGTCTAAAATCTGTTTATATGTGGAAAATGATCGTTAGACATCTGTAGATGCCAGTGGAGCAAATATATTTAAGTCATTCTGTAAATTTTCCTTTTTTACATGTTTTTCACATTTCGGATAGCCATTGCATCAGAACTGTTTAAATGAGACAAAACATCTTTTATCGCATCTAAGTGTTTTTGCATAATAAAATGCTGCACCCAGTCAAGTTCCTCATCTTGTGAGGACTGGCTGTAGAGGCAGTGGTAAGTTAAGATATTTTTCTTTCAAAATTAGAACTGCTCGGAACTATATATTTTTTTAACATTTGAAATTAAAAATACATAGTGGTACATATTGTAACCTTATTTGCTCCGATACACGGTGAAGAGCGTGCGCCAAACAGCTTTCATATTTCGCCCCACAGATGCATGTAGGATACACTACATACGTTACTACTCAGTACATACAAGTAGTATTAAAACATTATTAAGTTTAGTTTGATAAGAGTTTTACCATAGATTTTCCAAACATTCTAACACAAATTGAGTGTTTGTCCATTAATATCTAGCATTTTACAAGCAATCAAATAGGGTCGACTTAAAATGTTCTCATTCAATAAAAAAATGACTATATAACGTCCTAAAAAGTCTGTTGTTTCGTCGAACGATGTTGCACAGTTTCGCAAGTTCTGCTGAATTCGCGGCTCTCATGGGGCATGTCCATATTTTTGATAATGCTCTGTAAGTAAACGTAACTCTACCTACTCCGATCACAGGAATATTGTATATTTTTTTCATATAAGTACTAAAGTTGTTAATTTTAAAATACCGGTTCACAGAGGCATGTCCATGTTCACATATACGTTTGAGATCATTGACCCCAAATCGCTCTGTCTACTCCGATCACTTTATTAGAATAAAGCTGCCCCTTTAGGCGCCAACTACACGAGCGCTCGCGTAATTGGCGCCTTAGACTTGCTCGATTAGTCAAACCAATTAATGCACTCAATCAAATTCTATGAATAATGCTGCTAAATTGATCATCATCTTTATAAAATTTCCTTAATCACCAATGATCGGAATTAAGTGAGCTATATACTCGTATTTAGGGTCAATGAACTCAAATGTAGATGTTAATGTGAATATGCCTCTGGCATTTTGAAATAATGTACAGTGATGGGATTTTTAAGCGTTCTGTGTTATGAACTCATAACAGAAGATTAATAACGTTATGGATGTCAGATAATTTAAATTTCCAAAATTTCATAAGTATTTGCAACTAAGGTTATTTCTGAGAGACAAACTGCTACAAAATATCTGCTAAATTAGATAAAATGGGCAAAATACTGGCGATCTGTTTAACTCAGTGGTCAGCATAGCTGACTCCTGCATCAAATGTCCTGAATTCAATTTCCAGTTAGGCAAATGTTTGTAACCAAAGATTATTTTTATTTATAAATAATGTAGCCATTATTTTTATTTTACAATCCCAGGAATCCCGGTAACATGTTATTTTATTGGACATATGCACAACCTACGAAATGTACCTACATAAAATTGCTCACCTAATTCCGATAATTGCTAATCAGCTTCCGCCATAACATAATACTTTGTTTAGATCAATATCTGTTAAGTTAAATCACTGCTGTATCAAAATATCAATATATTTATATCAAAGAATTTAAACTGATTTCAGTTTAAATTCTTCAGAAGAACGAATTTAGCAGGTGGTTAGGCAAACTAAGATTGTTAGCAGGACTATTTTGCTGATTTTTAATTGTAATATATTACATTGATCTCAGAGTAATTAGTTAGATATAAATAGACATACTTGGTGAAATTGTCGCCACCAGTGGTTTGGCCTAGCAGAGTTTGTTATTAGTACTATCAAGTCCTTGCCTGACATCCTCCTGAAGGTGCCATTTATTCCTCCCTGGGATTCATTCACCTATGTTAGAAACACCATTGGTTTGTACAGGCGGAGATAAATTTCTTGTCACAATTCGAGTTCTTTTTGAGAGTAGTTATTCTTTTAAATACTGAAGTCCATATGGGCTTTAGTATTTAACTTCCACTTTTCGCCAGTCATATGGCTGGCGAAAAGTGGAAAGAGGTCAAGTACAGCCTTTCCCAGTTACGTTTAGGGGAGACAGGGGCACATTTGAACATTTTTTTTTATTTGACTCTTTTTAAAAATGATTGAAATCAATTTGAAAGCTTTTAATTAGAATTAAGAAATACTGTTAAAGATGTACGCCGATTTGGCGATCGGGTGTTGGCTCAGCAATCTGGCTCTGAGAACCAGACGTTAGAGTTGCACGTCGATCGCGGTCGAAGGCCAATGTTGCAGGCCACACGCCTTAGCTTTAACGGGGGGGTGTAGGGATTCAGGCTTGCCGGTCTTGATGTTACAGGGATCTCGGCAGATCAGGTGTTGGGGTGAATACGGAAATAAAACGCCGCTTTGGTTTACATAAACACAGGGGTGCGGAGGGAGCGGCGACGGGCAGCAAGCTCACTTTTCTTCTATATGTTAATTACTACTCAAGTGCTGAGGACGAACTGGCTTGCTGGCTGTTAGGCCTTTGTCTTTTTATAGGGGTTTGCTGCCCTAGCGATCCCCCCGTTCCCTGAGGAAATTTTAATGCTATTAGCTCTCCACTTTTGTACATAATATCTAGGTTACAAGTCTTATTTATCTGGGCTGGTCCTCTTATTGCACAGAGGATAAAGACTATTTTCGGTGGCGAAGTTTAGGTATTTTCCTTTTAATTTCCCTTTTTCCTTATTGTCCCTCCCCCCCTCTGTGAGTAGCAAGAGGTGTGGGAGGACCGGGGGTGCACGGCTTTTCAGTGGCGCCGATACCGGAACTACGCCACCTAGCCCGCAACTTTTTGTTCTAGAACTTATCCTAAGTGAAACACACTGCGGGCGGTAGTCTTTATTTTAAACCTTATTCTAGCACCCTGACTTATAACCTAGGTATCCTAGCACATTGGAGAGCGAGAATAAGACATATAAAAACACAAGCAAATCGTACATAAAATATTATAAAATGTAAAGGTAAAGGAACAATAATATAACACATATTTAACCTTAACTAAACATTTTACATCTTACACATCAATGTTATTCATTTTATACATAGTATCGACATCTTATGATAACGTGTTATGTATGTGTTAACATTTTATTATTCCGGAGGAAGGGCACGTGAATTTCATTCTTGACCAAAATCGTGCCGCTTAAATTTTACTACTTGCGGAACTCTGTTTAGACGGCCCTCTTTTCCTCCGAAATGTGTGATGTTAGCACATGCATATTTCGCGCACTGATTCTATATTGTACACATAGGTATATAGGCACCGCACTTTCACTATTCACTTATTCTGTCGTGCACATTCTCCCGCCGTCGCAACGCTGCGAACCGACTGGTAGCACGACGACCTTCTTCGTAGGCCTGCGTAGCACGGTGCCGTTGCCCATGGTGATGTCGATGACTCGAACCTCGTTGTCCTTGCCCGGGTAGACACTGGTGACCCGGCCTCGTGGCCAAGTGTTGCGGGGCAAGTTTGGGTCGCACACGATGACTAGGTCGTTGACCTTTGGTTGTTCGCCGGTGCTGCGGGGCTCCCGCCGGTACTGGAGTAAGGGCATGTACTCCCGTACCCAGCGGTGCCAGAAGATGTCTGCGAGCCTCTGAGCGCGCCTCCAGTGGTGGCGCGCGCTCAGGTCGTCCTCCGTGAATTCTCCGGGAACCGGCATGTGACAGTTTGGGCCGAGTAATATAAGATTCGGCGTGAGTGCTGTGGGTTCATCGGGGGTCACTGCCACGTGAGTGAGTGGGCGGGAGTTTATTGCCATCTCCGCCTCAGCTAGTAGTGTGCTGAGTGTTTCGTCACTTGGATGTTGTTCGTGTAGGGTGACTCGCAGGGCTTCTTTGACGGAGCGCACCATGCGCTCCCATGCACCGCCCATAAACGGTGCTGCCGGTGGGATGAACCGCCATCTAATCATGCGGTTCGTGGCCTCGTGCTGAGTAGCTTCAGCGATGGATTGGGCGAGCTCTTTGTCAGCCGCCTTGAAGCAAGTTGCGTTGTCACTCCACAGCTCTGTTGGGCATCCTCTTCTGGCTATGAATCTCCTTAGTGCTGATATAGCGGAGTCAGCGCTTAGGGAGGTCACGACCTCTAGGTGTATGGCCCGTGACGTCATACACGTAAATAGCGCCGCGTATCTTTTCTCGCGGTGGCGCGCGACGGTGACTTCTATTGGACCGAAATAGTCCAACCCGGTGAATGTGAAGGGGCGTGCGTGATGGGCCAGGCGAGCTGGAGGTAAGTCTCCTGTGGCCGGACTCGTCGGCTTTGTCCTTCTTATTCTGCACGCCATGCAGCTCTTGATTACATTTCTCACGGCCGGTCGGATTTTCATCACCCATAGTCGTTGGCGTAATTCATTTACGACCATTTCTATGCCTCCGTGATGAAGTTTCTCGTGGACGCGTTGAATATATAATTTCGTATAAGGGTGTTTTCCATTTAATACGGCTGGACTCGCAGATTCTGTGTGGACCCCTTCGGCCGCGTTTATACGACCCTTTATTCGTATTATGTCGTCACTATCAATGATAAGGCTAAGTGACGACAATAAATCGCCGACAGGTGGCGCTTGGTTCGCTTGTATGCGTAGCTTTTCTCTATAATAGCTATCTTGCTGCGCCGCTCGAATCCATAACTTTTCGGCCTTTACAATATGACGCGTTTGTAGGTCAATGTAGCGGCGGGTCGATGAACTCGTGGGAACTAGGTCGGTCGATGTAGGTCGAGTTTGTTTATTTTTCTTCCAGTCGGGGTCACATAATTTGTTTTCACGCGTTCGTTTATGACGTGTAGCGGTGATTAGGAATTTGTTTTCCCGACTTATCTCGACGAATTGCAGCACTCTGGCTGTCGTTCTTATTAGTTTGATCCACTTGGAGAATCGCTGGACATCTGGTAGGTGCTCGTGGGTCGGCTTATTATTTATTACAAAACACTTTTCTCTCTCTTCCCCAGAGCTATTTATTTTGATTTCGACTTCTGTAGGCCATTCCTCTCTAGGTAGTTGTAAGTAGGATGGGCCATTGAACCATCGATGTTTTACATTGAAGTCGCGAGGTGTCGCTCTCGTCGCGTCGTCCGCTACGTTATCCGTTGTAGGCACCCATCGCCACTCACCCTTTTTGGTGAGTGTCTCTAATTCTGCGAGTCTGTGTGCTACGAAGGTTTTGTAGGTGCGTGGTTCGGACCTTATCCACGCTAGGGCCGTACGCGAGTCGCTCCAATATACCTTTTGTGCTACTTTAAAGTCATGTTCTCTCAGTACTGTGTCGGCTAGGCGAGCTCCTAATAAGGCGGCCTGTAGCTCTAATCTGGGGATGGAGACAGGCTTTAGTGGCGTCACGCGACTCTTTGCCGCCGCTAGTGTGACGTGTACGCTTCCGTCGCTACGTACGATTCGCCAGTAGATAGCTGTAGCGTAGGCCTCTTCGCTGGCGTCGACAAACGTGTGTAGTTCGTAGGTGTTTGCCGATTCGTAGTTGTAACATCGGGGAATGCGTAGACTTTCTATGTCTCTTAGTAATGATAGCCATGCGTCCCATCTTTGCCTTAATTGCTCTGGGATGGGCTCGTCCCATTTGGTACCATAGCTCCATGTGTCCTGCATAATTCTTTTAGCGGGCGTTGTCATAGGTGACAGTAGGCCTAGTGGATCGAACAGGGACATGATGATACTTAAAGCTTCCCTTTTAGTCGGTGGACGGGCGTTTTCAAGTACTTCAGGCGGTATTCTTATCTTGTTTAGGCGGAAACTTATACAATCATCTTTAGTGCTCCATAGGAGACCGAGCGTTTTTTCTGTCTCGCTCGCACCTATGGGTTTTGGGTTCGTTTCCGGGCCCGTACTGAAATCTTTTACGACATATGTGTCGTTGGATGTCCACGCTGTCAACTCGAAGCCGGCTTGTTTGTGTATAAAGTCGACTTCCTTTATTATTTTAATTGCCTTTTCAGGTGTAGGGAAACTTTGTAAGTAATCGTCCATGTAGTGGTTTCTTTCTATTGCGCACGCCGCCTCTGGGTAGATGTCGACGAACTCTTTTGCGTTTTTGTTTTTTATGTGTATGGCGGTGCATGGTGATGAGCATGCGCCGAATATCACAGAGGTCATTCTATATTCTTCCGGCGGACCCTCCCGCCGGTGATCTCTCCATAAAAAACGCAGGGCATCTCTATCCTCTTCTCGGATGCTTATTTGCATAAACATTTCTTTTATATCGGCGGATACGGCATACGGATGTTGTCGGAATCGCATAATGACGCCTGGGAGGGACTGTAGTAAGTCGGGCCCCGCTAACAACATGTCGTTAAGACACAGTCCGTGTGCTTGAGCCGCCGCGTCGTGTACCATCCTGATCTTTGGTTTTGCTGGATTGATAACAGCAAAGTGCGGGAGGTACCATGTTCTATCGCCGGTCGGCGGGGCGGGGGCTCTCTCAGCGTATCCGCTTTTGAAGAGGTTGTTGACCCGTTCTTGATATTGTGTTTTTAATTGTTCGTCGCGATCTAGTTTCTTTTCTAAACTGTAGAGGCGCTTCAGTGCGTTTTGATAGTTATTGGGTATCTTTAGTTCCTTTTTTCGCCACAGTAACCCAGTTTCGAATCTGCCATCGGGGAGTCGGCGAGTCGTATTCTCTAGGATTTCTAGTGCTCGCTGCTCGGGATCGTTTTTAGGTTTTCTAGGTTCGATCCCTAATGACTCCAGTTCGAAATACTTTATCATTATATCTTCCATTGCGTCACCCCGTGTAGTGGAGAGGTGACCGCAAAAGGTTACGGGCTTACTTTTTGATGTGTGGCATCCGTGGAGTACCCATCCCAGTCTAGTGAGGGATGCCACTGGTTGGTCGCGCCGACCTTCACGGAGGTCACGTGACACTATTAGGTCCCAGTTATCTTGACCGATAAGTATTTTCGGGGACGCGTAGTCGTACGTGAGTTCTTTCATTATCTTTTGTAGATGAGTGCAGCCTTTTACATTTTCTCTTTTTACTGATTGCGACGTAAAGTTCAGCCTTTCTACTGTTCTGGCATTTTGGATTCGGAATTCCTTGCCGCTGAACTCTCCTTGGATGCCCAAGTTGACACTTCGACTTTCTTCATGTCTTATCTCTGTCCCACTCACCCCTTGTACCCACATTGGTTGTTTGGGCCCGTCTATTCCCAATATATCGGCCAAAGATGCGTCGATAATGGTTACTGTACTCCCCTCGTCCAACAACGCGTACGTCTTTACCTTATTCTGAGGGCCCGATAGCGTGACAGGTGCTATTTTCAGGTAGGCCCGACGTTGCGTATCTAGGTTGGTAGCTACTGTTGAAGTCAGTACCTCTTCTTTTTTCTCTGGGATGTTTGACGGTTTATCCACCTTTTGGTGGTGGAGTAGGACGTGGTGTCTCATGGTACATCCGTCGCGGCCGCATGGTTTGGCGCGACACATGCTTCGTTGGTGCGTGTCTTTTAAACACCGGAAGCAGGTATGGCTCTTCTTTGCCATTTCCCAACGCTCGTGAATGTTAGCGTTGAGAAACTGTGGGCAGTGCAACAATTGATGAGGTTGCTTGCATTGCCAACACTTTTCTTGCGGCTTGCGCTTTTCTTTCATCGTGTAAGCGCGTTCGACCTTTTTTCGTATAGGTCGCTCTCTCCCCGTCGACTCGTCGGCGATGTATTCTGGAAGGGCGTATGCGCCAAACTTATCCGCTTCTTCATTTAAGTATGTAGACATTTTCTTAAATTCGGATTCTTCAGAAAGCTCTCTCGCCGCGTAGTCTACCCATTTGCTTTTTAGGGTGGGAGTGAGTTTTTCCATCACGTTGTATAACATTTCGGGATGGTGGAGGTAATGTGGTTTCTTTAATGCTTCTATTGCAGCCACAATATTCGCTAACTTACTTGCGAATATACAAAGGTCACGTGGGTTTTCACTGACCTTAGGTAAACGCTTCACTCTTTCTAATTCTAGCCGAATGAGTGCCTCGGGCCGCCCGAATCTTCTCTCCAGTGTTTGTAGTATCACTGACGGGTTAGGCTCGCTTATTAATAGGCAACTCACGGCTTCCAAGGCGGGCCCTTTTAAACATCTTCGTAGTCGGGCCACATTCTCGGTTTTAGTGAAGCGTTCTTCTGTTTCCCTATACGCTGCTCGAAAGGCGAGCCAGCCGTGGGCGTGTCCACTGTACACGGGTAACTCCTGTACATACCGAGGTGAGTCCCTGTTCTGGCGCATAGCCTGTGAGAAGGCCGTGGCTAGTGTAGTCACGTCGATCGCCGGTGAAGATTGGTGTGAAGACGGGACCTTATTCTCATACCCGTGATTATTCAAACGGGTTCCCGCCTCACCCGGGTCTTTTGCGTACCCGGCCGATCTCTTTATACTGCCCTCTCTGTGTTCGGCTGCCTCCATGGTTTTGGGACTCTTTTCCCCCTCGGTATTTGTGATGGCTAATATCTGTTTTTGATTATGTAGCCACTGCTGGACACGCTGTGGATCTGAACCCGGTTCGTCCTCTTCACTAGACGATGATGATGGTGAATCTAGCTTTAGTCGTTCTAATTTGGCCTTTTCAAGCGCGGCTGCGGCTTGAATTTCTTTAGTTTTTAACTCGGCCTCTCTTAAGTACAACTCGGCGAGTCGCTCTTTCGCCTCTAACTCCGCGAGGAGTCTCTTGCGAGAGGGTTCGGAGCGGCGCGACCGAGTGTGGCTCGAGTGTGGGCGTATCGTGTGTCCGGAGCACTCTGGCACAGGTGATGGTTCCCTGGACCGTACGGCGAGGGCGACGCCGTCCTCGACTGGTTTGTTATCACTGGAGGACTTACTTGTGATTGTAGTCTCCGTAGGCGTCGTCCGGGTCGTCGTGGTGCGTGACTCCGTGCTTGATGTTGCGCCCGTGGTGGCCGTAGTTTCTGTTCGTGAGCTTGACGAAGCCTCTGCTCCCTCCTTGTCACTTTTGCTTCTTGTGGTCGGCATCTTCTTGATTTTCCGTATTCTAGGAGATCTTCTTGGTGATGATGACGGCTTGGAGATCGTAGTTTGAAGACTGGACGATGGTTGCGCTTATCCCGACTCGAAGGACCAATTGTTAAAGGGTCCTGACGCCGGTAGCGAAATCCGAACTCGAAGGACCAATTGTTAAAGATGACGCCGAGGGAGCGAAACGGGCAGCAAGCTCACTTGAGCTTTGTTAGCGCTTGACTGTTGAGGACGAACTGGCTTGCTGGCTGTTAGGCCTTTGTCTTTTTATAGGGGTTTGCTGCCCTAGCGATCCCCCCGTTCCCTGAGGAAATTTTAATGCTATTAGCTCTCCACTTTTGTACATAATATCTAGGTTACAAGTCTTATTTATCTGGGCTGGTCCTCTTATTGCACAGAGGATAAAGACTATTTTCGGTGGCGAAGTTTAGGTATTTTCCTTTTAATTTCCCTTTTTCCTTATTGTCCCTCCCCCCCTCTGTGAGTAGCAAGAGGTGTGGGAGGACCGGGGGTGCACGGCTTTTCAGTGGCGCCGATACCGGAACTACGCCACCTAGCCCGCAACTTTTTGTTCTATAACTTATCCTAAGTGAAACACACTGCGGGCGGTAGTCTTTATTTTAAACCTTATTCTAGCACCCTGACTTATAACCTAGGTATCCTAGCACATTGGAGAGCGAGAATAAGACATATAAAAACACAAGCAAATCGTACATAAAATATTATAAAATGTAAAGGTAAAGGAACAATAATATAACACATATTTAACCTTAACTAAACATTTTACATCTTACACATCAATGTTATTCATTTTATACATAGTATCGACATCTTATGATAACGTGTTATGTATGTGTTAACATTTTATTATTCCGGAGGAAGGGCACGTGAATTTCATTCTTGACCAAAATCGTGCCGCTTAAATTTTACTACTTGCGGAACTCTGTTTAGACGGCCCTCTTTTCCTCCGAAATGTGTGATGTTAGCACATGCATATTTCGCGCACTGATTCTATATTGTACACATAGGTATATAGGCACCGCACTTTCACTATTCACTTATTCTGTCGTGCACAAATACTATAATTGCACATTAATTTAAAAACGCAAATGTAAATATGTATGTAATCAGAAAGAATAAAAAAAATGTTTTTTAAAATAATGCCAGTGTTCCAAAACTATATCCTCCACCTGGGGAAGGTTTGAATATGCTTGGGGCAGTTTTGAAAACTAACTATAAATGAAGGAATTTAGATGTATTTTTGTATTCATATATTTATTTGGCATGTAACGTAACTTACAACAATATTTTACATAGATACTTGACAAAATATCTTTTCTGCTTAAAATTTGACCAAATATTTTTAATCTTCTTAAAAACAAAAAATGAAATAATTTAAATACAAAACATGTAAATTTTAGCAATAGAGTTTCAACTAATATTTTCTGCTTCCTGCAGTGTTAGTTGCTTGTGTAGTTTCATAAAACATTTGAGCCACTCAATACCTGCTGTTTGTTGGATTCTCCATTTATCAGGACATTTAATTAATGCCAAGGAATATTCGTAGGCCTAGGTTTGTGCTTGAGAGTAAGTCAACCCATAATTCATTTTTGAACGCAACGCATTTCTTCACCATTGGTAAAAACTTGATTGACAGAAAATTTCAATGAATAATTTTTATTTTTTTGCAAAATCTCGTTTTTGTGGTTTTATATGTGATAAAATAGATATTGTGTTTTATTCCATAGACAGCCGCAGCTCTCCTTAACGTCATAGTTTTATTTATAACATGGGCTAAGGCTTTTTCTACATCTTCATTTATATCTGTAGTTTTCCTTCTTTTACAATTACGCACCATTCTGTAATAGAAAAAATATCTACTTCATTTATTACAATTAAAGTCATTACTTTATTACTCCTTACTCCTAGCGGGACACTAAACCATAATAAAGGCAGTTTGGAACATGTTCAAAATTGCCCCCTTTATTCTGTTCAAAGCCCATGGGATATCCAACACTAATAATAATAACAATTTGTATGAAAATTATTTGAAACGACCAAATGTACTGAGCCTATTATGTGGCTAAAAACACGCTCATTCACATACACTATAAACAAAAATGAAGTATTACTTAAAAAAATATATAATTTACTTACGCGTCTGAGAATAAAACTTGAGCAGTGCTATTCTAAATCACAAAACGACCAAAATGTTTAGAGGTTAGGTTTCGTGTGATAAAATGACCAACTGACATTTGACGGTTGACACTCTGTGTTGTCACATTAAAAACAATTCCTGCCGGTATTATATTGATACATTTTTTTATTTCCTCAATGTTCAAAGCTGCCTCTGTATAAAACTACCCCCCTCTCCCTACTCTTATAATAACATACTGATAAACAGCGCGTTAATATATGTTTTAGAATGTGTTGTTATCTCATATGATAGCAGCATAAGCTACGATATTGCGGCGAGGAGTGCCCCCCGCATTTGTAAAGTTAATTGATATCAGTCTAAATTGAATACATCTAGAGGTACAGACCTACACATTTAGCTTTGCCGATGAAGGATGTCGTTGCTATCGAAGACAGTATTACTATTATAAACATTTTACTCAATTTATGGGTAAAGATCATTTATATTTTAAGCAAGATGTTACGTTGAATACTTTATGGATTCCTAAATTTAATTATATTATTTCCAAATTTTAATGTGAAATTTAGTTCCTAAATTGACCACCGGCAAAGTCACGTGTGTAGGTATATAAAGGTTTATACGATTACATTGCTACTAGAATATTAAAGTAATAATATAAAGTATGTAAGTAGTAATATGAGTAGGTAATAATATTAAAGGTCCTTGTAAGAAACCTTTTACTGATTAAGTATTTAAATTAAATAAAAATTTGTATTTTGGCAATTATAAAGTCATTTCTGCCTGTTAAATATTTTCTGCAGCCTCTTTCAATTCAGCACTTATGATGTCACTTAAAAATTCACTTGTTTCACTTGAAACTTTCATACTTGATGACATTGAAGATTTGTATGATGAGATTGCTGTTTCAGATGCTTCACAAGATGTACTTTTGATGCTGGACATTTCAGATGTGGTAGCCATACTTGACAGGCCAAATTTTTCTGTCATCTCAGCAGCCATTGCTAAACTTGATTTTTCCATCTCTTCTCCCGCTTTTGATGAAGCAGCCATGCAAGACTTGTTATTTTTTTCTGACAACGCAGACATTGCAATTTTCGATTTCTCTAATGTTTCCTTCATATCTGATGCAGCCAAAGTTTCTCCAATCTTATCTGAAGTAATTTTTACCTTTTCTTCTGATTCCACTTCAGTTGCTGTCCATTCGGCAATTCCCTTCACCGGTTTTTCTAACAGTTCTGGTTTCAACAAGCAACAATGCTCTTCTTTTAACATCATTTGCGATGTGTTTTTCGTTATATCATCTTCAGTTATCTTTTTCATGACCGATATAGTTTTTTGTTCTATCTGAGAAGCAGATGGATATTGCCTCTGTGCCAAATATGGACATGATCCACAATATTGAATAGGCACTACACTTTCATCATTTTTATCTTTAATTAATTTCTTAATCACAATAACGGTAAGAACACCGTCAGATGACCATGTTGAGATCACATCTTCCGAAGAGCAATCACTAGGTAGAGAGTACCGCCTTGCAAATCGTCTGGAAATAAATCCATGTGCATCTTGCCGTTCCTCGTGATTCCCTTCTATAACGATTTCTCTGTCTTTTACCTTTACAGTAATTTCGTTCGGTCGAAATTGCTGAACGTCTAGCATAATTTTCAGTTTTTCCTTTTCATTTTCTATTGTGGAACCAAAATCCTTTCTGTTTTGTATGTCCCACTTCCATGGTCTGTAATAGTTACTACCATAAGTGTTGTAACAAGGCATAATAAAATCGTGAGGTGTGATGCACATTCCGAAGTCTGGATCTAATAAACTAACCGGCCAAAAGGTTGGTGAAAAAGACATATTTTTCTACGCGATGAGTCAACAAGCTCAACGTTCTTTAGTGAACTGACTGAGGGACTTGCTCGGCGCTAAATGCTTTTATATTCAGCTACTTCCTGTTTGCTCCTAATTAGCATAGGGATGAACAAACTAGTATAAATATAATCTTAGGTTATACATACAGGTGCTATATGAAGCGTTAGAATGATAACTGGCTTTGATGTCCCCATTAAAAAGTAATGTTTATTCTGCAGTCACGAGTTAAATTTCACTTTTTTTTAAATATGTCACATTTACAAAATTTCATACTTGGTTAAGTAAAATACTAGGTTAAATACTCATCAAAATCGGTTGATTTTGATGAGTCGCAATAAGATCGAACCCATAGTTTCGACCGCCCCGGTGCTTTTCAATGAACTAGACTAGAATTTGTTCTCGTCTTCACCCTCATTGAATTCCATTTCACTAGGGCAATTTTAAGTTTGTACACTTTCTTTTCTAAAATTCGCTATTATATTTAAAACTACTCTAATTTAGTAAAAAAATATAGGTACTAATAATCACGTTATCAGTATAACATCTCACTATAGGGCACAGGGCTACCCTAGTAATTATGAAAGGATTTCGGACCATAGTTCACCCACCACGCGTGCCCAGTGCGAATTAGCCCCAAGAAATCCTTTATTTTTATTGAATTCTCGGGCATAAGGGTTTCCTACGATGCCTTCCGCATTGCTAAGCACGTTATTTATAAATCCGTATTTAAGTAGAAACTCAGTGATGTTTATAGGCACGGGTTTGAACACGCGACCTCATGAATTAAGACCCTCGAGATACCGCTCCTCTTATGCAGTAAATTATATTTTGAATTAATTATTTAGTGAGGTACTTAAATACCAGTAAAAAATTCTTAATCTAAGGATGAGATATAATACCTTGCACGTTTCTGAAAACTGCAAGGAATAGTAGATCCCGAGATTAGGGTGAACAAACAGATATATGTAATTAGCTTTTTATATTATGTGGATTTTTTATTTGACTTCAAAAATAAACTATGGTTCAACCCTACTGAACATCAATACTGATAAATGCTTGAACTTTTCAGATGCAATAATAGCATGACATTATCTTGAGATACATAATTGGGTACCTATTATAGCAACACTATAAATAAATTGACTCACGATCGTATTTCTCTTTCGACTTGTTGGTACAAGTCACTCACCACGCGGTAAGGCCAGTGAGAAAAACCGCACTCAAAGTAACGACAGATTAATGTATGAGATTGTAATTTAATAAAGACTAGTGACCACCCGGCGCGGACAGGGCGCGTATACGTGGGATCGTATGTCAAATTGTGGAGACTGATCTACAAGGAACCTATTCATCATCATCATCATCTCAGCCCTTGGACGTCCACTGCTGGACATAGGCCTCCCCAGAGATGTAACTTATCTTAGATACAAGTATTTGAAATACAGATACAAGATACAAAATACGTATTTTCATCTTGTATCTGAAATACTTTTTTAAATATTCATTTTGTATCTTGTATTTAGATACATTCTTTTGGTATCTTAGTATTTTGTAAATACTAAGTTTGCTAAAATACTTTTATTAGTTACCTAAGCATTTTTTACGGCATCATAAAGACTTTTAATTATCAAAACCTATTAACTATCAATTAACCTATCAAAAGACTGTATGGTCTATAAGTAGAAGTACCTACTATTAGGGGTTAAAGTATGAAATTGCCGATTTGTACTGAAAAATTAAAACTCGTTTTTTTCTAAAATGTAACATATTTATTTAATCAAAATATTTACCCTCATTATCTATACATTGTTGCCATGTAATCGGAACTTCATTTATGCCTTTGCGATAGAACTCTGGGGATGTAGATTCGACAAACTGTGTGAAAGCATTTTGTACTGCCTCTTGGGAAGAAAATTTTTTACCACGTAGAAAATTGTCCAAATCACGAAAAAAATGGTAGTCCGTTGGTGCAAGGTCTGGCGAGTACGGAGGATGACGTATGGTTTCTAACTGCAGCTCCTGTAGAGTTACAACGGTTTCTCGTGCAGTGTGAGGTCTTGCGTTATCATGGAGCAATAATGGTGAAGATCGATTCAAGAGTCGGGGCTGTTTCACTGCTAGTTTCGCCATCATTGTTCGAAATTCGGCACAGTAAACATCTGCTGTTATTGCTTGACCAGACCTGAGAAAGCTATAGTGAATAACACCATGAATAGACCACCAAACAGTTACCATTACCTTTTTATTGGTAAGCTTTGCCTTAGGGCACTGTTGCGGCGTTTGACCTGGGGTCAGCCATTGCATTTTTCGCTTTCGGTTATCCTAAAGAATCCACTTTTCGTCACTGTCACAATTCGATCCAATATTCCTTCATTTCTGTACCGATTCAACAAGGCAACGCAAGTTTCAACATGCATTTCTTTCTGCAGATCAGTCAAATCATGAGGCACCCATTTTTCATATTTTTTTATCTTATTGATTTGATGCAAATGAGTCAATATTGTAGGTAAGGTAACGTTAAAGCATGCCGCTAATTCCTGGGTAGTTTGACTCGGATCGGCTTCCACCATCTCCTTCAATACAGCGTTATTCATCTGTGTGGGCGGTCTTCCACGTGGTTCGTTCTTCAAATCGAAGTTTCCATTACGAAAGCGTTTAAACCAAAAACGCACGGTTCGTTCATTAGCAGTCTCCTCTCCAAACGCAGCATTGATATTGCGAGCCGTTTCTGCGGCGTTAGTTCCGCGTCGGAACTCGTATTCAAAGATTACTCGGATTTTCGAAGTATCCATCTTTCCCGTCTAAGCTGAATAAAAAAAAACAATTGAAAGTCGAAAATCGAATGTTGTACATTTTTTAAAACAAGAACCTCATAGGTATCATGTGAAAAAAGTTTCACTCGAAAATCTCACACCCACCATGAAGGTTTTATGTCAATTCAAAGTATCTATTACTAGAAAACGGCAATTTCATACTTTAACCCCTATTATTTAATCCCAAAATTACTTTTACGGCTATTTGTCGCGGTTTATTTAAGAATTTTCATTCTTGAAAACGGTCGCCGAAATGAGGCCGAAACGTTGAATTAAAAATGTATGTAATTAGCTAAATAAACCTTAAGTTTTACCTAAGAATAATAAAAATATGTTTTCAAAAAGTATTTTATTTGAAAAACGTATTTAGAAAATACGTATTTTGTATCTAGTATTTCAAATACCATTTCCAAAAGTATCTTCTATCTGATATCTCAAATACTTTACTTAAAAGTATCTTGTAACTTGTATTCAGATACTTTTTAGGAGGTATCTTTTACATCTCTGGGCCTCCCCCATTGTCCGCCATTTAGACCTATCGGCAGCTACCTGCACCCAGCGGGTGCCCGCAACCTTTATGAGGTCGTCTGTCCATCTAGCAGATGGACGTCCTCGGCTTCGTCCGCCGGTACGTGGTCTCCATTCGAGAACCCTTCTGCCCCATCGGCCATCGGTTCTTCGAGCTATGTGCCCTGCCCACTGCCACTTCAGCTTGCTAACCCGAGAGGCTATGTCGGTGACTTTAGTTCGTCTACGGATCTCCTCATTCCTGATTCGATCACGTAGGGAAACCTCGAGCATAGCCCTCTCCATAGCTCGCTGTGCAACAGTGAGCTTATTTATGAGGCCCATAGTCAGAGACCACGTCTCGGTGCCGTAGGTCATCACTGGCAACACACACTGGTCGAAGACCTTCGTCTTCAAGCACTGAGGTATTTTGGACGAGAAGACGCTGCGTAGCTTCCCGAACGCTGCCCAGCCGAGTTGGATTCGTCGATTGACCTCTTTCTCGAAGTTGGACCTACCTAGTTGGACCGTTTGGCCTAGGTAGACGTACTCGTCAACAACTTCGAGAATCGAGCTCCCAACTGAAACTGGGGTGGGCACGACATGGACATTCGACATGATTTTCGTCTTGTCCATGTTCATTTTAAGGCCCACCTGTAGGGAAACTCGATTGAGGTCTCCGAGCATTGTGCTAAGATAAGATCCTCCAGCGATTCTGCCATGACCACGATATCGTCGGCAAATCGAAGGTGAGTGATGCATTCGCCATCAACGTTGATGCCGAGTCCTTTCCATTCCAGGAGCTTGAAAGCGTCTTCCATCGCATTGGTGAAGAGCTTCGGAGAGATGACATCTCCTTGTCTCACACCCCTCTGCAATGGAATCGGCTCCGTGCTCCCTTCCTGTACTCGGACTGACATGGTGGCGTTGTTATACAAACACTTCAACACTTCGATATACCGATAGTCAATATGGCACCGCTGGAGGGACTGTAGCACTGCCCAAGTCTCGATCGAATCAAAGGCTTTCTCATAGTCCACAAACGCTAAGCATAATGGCAAGTTATACTCCTCGGTCTTCTGTATAACTTGCCGCAGCGTATGGATGTGGTCTATGGTACTATAGCCTTTTCAGAAACCGGCTTGTTCGGGAGGCTGGAAGTCATCAAACCTGCGCTCGAGACGATTCGTGATAACCCTCGAAAACAGCTTATAAACATGGCTCAGAAGCGAGATGGGCCTATAGTTCTTCAACAAGGTCTTGTCGCCTTTCTTGTAGAAGAGCACCACCACGCTTCCGTTCCATGCCTCCGGCGTGATACCTTCGAGCAAGACGGAATTAAAGAGCTTCTGAAGGACTTTCAGTACCAGTGTTCCACCCGCTTTCAGAAGCTCTGAAGTGATTCCGTCCTCACCCGGCGCCTTGTTGTTTCTAAGCTGTTTGAGGGCCATCCTAATCTCGTACAGGCTGATGTCCGGGATGTCTTCGGTATAGTGTCGGGTCAACTTAGCTCTTGGGTCTTTGGCCAAGTTGCCAACAGGTTTAGCGACCGAGGTATACAACTGTCCATAGAACTTCTCGATCTCCCTCAGTACCTCTTGTTTGTCGGAAGTGACACTGCCGTCCTCCCTCTTCAGCTTGGTCAACTGGCTCTGCCCAATAGATAAGTCTCTTGCGAACACTTTGAAGCCTTTATTCCGCTCTATCGTCTCCTTAATACGATTAGTATTAAAGAGACGGATGTCGTGTCGCAAGGACTGGTGAATCCGTCTATTGAGCTGCCGATATGCTTCCGCGTCATCAGGAGTCTGCAGTGTCATCGAACGTCGTTCCGCCAAGAGGTCAAGGGTGTGGTCGGTTAGCTTTTGGGGTCCATCTCTTCGACGATGTCTGAAGAATTTAGACCCCACCGTATGGACAGTTTCTACCAACCTGTTGTTGATATCGTCCACTGCAACGCAATCCTCTAGGCAATCGAAGCGATTTGACAATTCAAGCTGAAAGCTTTCGGGGTTTTGTATGTGGGCAGCAGTAGGTCGGAGCGTAGACTTCATCAGGCGGGACCTTTCCAACTTGACGTTTATATTCAATGTGCCTCTAACCATTCGGTGATCACTACCGGTTTTCACCCTGTGGATCACGGAGACATCATTGAATATTTGTCTCTTTGTGGCCATAATGAAGTCTATCTCATTTTTAACGGAACCGTCGGGGCTCATCCAGGTCCACTTCCTATGAGGCGGCTTCTTGAAGAAAGAGTTCATCATAAAGAGTCCCTCTTTCTCAAGAAAGTCGGCCAGCCTCTGGCCCCTCTGGTTCCGGTGCCCACATCCAAATTGCCCCACTCTCAACTCATCGTCGCCTCTTTTGCCCAGTTTCGCGTTGAAATCCCCCATAACAACCCCCGTTGAATCCCCAGGACCGTAACTCGCCGCGCTGGTCCAGTGCGTGGTGGCGGGTCGCCAGAGCCTCGTTCGTTGGTCGGCAGGGTGCACCACGAGCCGGTGAGGTTGGCTTGGGTCCCAGAGATGTAGGTTGGGACCCCTTACACCCCTATTTACACCCCTATGAGGAACCTATTGATCTACAGATATGGCGTGGCAGATGGAACTGGACATATTTTGCGCAGTGACCAGAACCACATTGACATCATAGAAGTGCAGAAAATTGGTCCTACCTGAAAAAGGGACGCGTGCATACTCCAACAGAGCACGATGGAGAAGCATTGTCTGCTCTCTATACGGACATGGGAAGAGAGACCCACATATGGTTGCGGTGGTGCAGGGCGGGACAATGTGGAGAGAGGATAACAGATGCGCGTTGTCCCGCCCCGCACCCCTGAAACCGTACGGGCGAGGTCTCGCTTATTTTGTTTGTCTATAACTTTAATTCGGGCCATATCTGTTTTCACTCGACAAAGTGAGCTTGATGGGATGTTGTCACCTCAGTAGCTAGGCCTGTGTTGGGTGGTACAGGGCATTAATTCTAATTTATGGAATACTAATGAACTAATGAGTATACAATTATTTTTTCCAATATGATACTACATGGTCAGTTTCGAGTGTACGAGGGTAGGCTGAAAACTAATGCACACATGCTTGTAGAATGCGAACGAAATGACGTTCAGAAACACGCCAGGTGGCATGTAGATGTAACATTCCTCCTCTATACACGTGCGCAGTTTGAATTCGTTGCGTTCGTCCAGTGTATTTTGAGTAACGGAAGTATGGAGACGTGTTCTAGTGCTATGTCAACGCGAGTTAAACAGCGCGCTGTTATCGAAATTTTAACTGCTGCAAAAGTTACTCCTACTGAGATTCATCGTCGTTTAAAGGTTGTTTATGGTGACGATGCTGTTGATAGGTCTACTGTAAATCGATGAGTAAAAAAATTTCGTGGTTACGATCCTGGAAAAGCCATAATTGTTGATGAAACACGCAGCGGACGTCCGATCACTGTCACAGACGATAAACATCGCAAACTCGTCGACGATTTGATTCAAAATGACCGGTGAATGACTCAAAAGCGTATCGCAAACCATATCGGAATATCCAAGGAACGCGTCGGCTTCATTATTGAACAATTACGATACGCTCGTCCACACACCTCGCGCGCAACTGAAGAGGCTCTGCGAAACCTGAAGTTTGAACCGATTCCACACACTCCTTACTCCCCCGATCTTGCGCCTTGCGATTTTTATTTTTTTCCTCTACTCAAGAGAGACCTCAAGGGTAATCATTACACCTCGGACGATGAGGTGAAGGCAGCTATCAAGTCCTGGATTCGAGAAAAGTCGAAAGAATTTTTCAGTGACGGAATGAAAAAACTTCTTACACGCTGGGAGAAATGTGTTAGTCTTAATGGTGACTATGTTGAAAAATGAATATATGATTTTGAAGCTAAGGAATTGTACTTTAATGTACTTTTGCCCGATTTTCCTATTTGTTTTTGTTCGTGTTCTACAAGCATGTGTGCATTACTTTTCAGCCTACCCTCGTAGATCTGCTAAAGTGAAACGGGTTTTCTAATATTATAAAAATGTAATAATAATTTAACTAATGTAGTAACTTTTAATAATTGCACAAATTATAATACAAACAAGCCTATTTTAAGATTGTATCCTTTGTTGTTTAATGAACGCAAATATCATTTTCTGCCTCTATGATCTAAGCAGCCTATGTATTACACTTTGTATTACTATAGCTTATTTTAGTAATTATTATTTTTGTAGAGAAAAAGCAATATGTTTTTGCAATATGTATTTCTATATTGATTTTTACTTATTACAATTACAAAAACACTTATTTTATTTGCAAAACATTACACAGTAGGTAATTAGTGTTTTCTGTAATTGGTGATGTAACTGTAATTATCTACTGCTACATCTACTATTAGGGGTTAAAGTATGAAATTGCCGATTTATACTGAAAAATTAAAACTCGTTTTTTTCTAAAATGTAACATATTTATTTAATCAAAATATTTACCCTCATTATCTATACATTGTTGCCATCTAATCGGAAGATCATTTATGCCTTTGTGATAGAACTCTGGGGGATGTAGATTCGACAAACTGTGTGAAAGCATTTTGTACTGCCTCTTGGGAAGAAAATTTTTTACCACGTAGAAAATTGTCCAAATCACGAAAAAAATGGTAGTCCGTTGGAGCAAGGTCTGGCGAGTACGGAGGATGACGTATGGTTTCTATCTGCGGCTCCTGTAGAGTTACAACGGTTTCTCGTGCAGTGTGAGGTCTTGCGTTATCTATCATGGAGCAATAATGGTGAAGATCGATTCACGAGTCGGGGCTGTTTCACTGCTAGTTTCGCCATCATTGTTCGAAGTTCGGCACAGTAAACATCTGCTGTTATTGCTTGACCAGACCTGAGAAAGCTATAGTGAATAACACCATGAATAGACCACCAAACAGTTACCATTACCTTTTTATTGGTAAGCTTTGCCTTAGGGCACTGTTGCGGCGTTTGACCTGGGGTCAGCCATTGCATTTTTCGCTTTCGGTTATCCTAAAGAATCCACTTTTCGTCACTGTCACAATTCGATCCAATATTCCTTCATTTCTGTACCGATTCAACAAGGCAACGCAAGTTTCAACACGCATTTCTTTCTGCAGATCAGTCAAATCATGAGGCACCCATTTTTCATATTTTTTTATCTTATTGATTTGATGCAAATGAGTCAATATTGTAGGTAAGGTAACGTTAAAGCATGCCGCTAATTCCTGGGTAGTTTGACTCGGATCGGCTTCCACCATCTCCTTCAATACAGCGTTATTCATCTGTGTGGGCGGTCTTCCACGTGGTTCGTTCTTCAAGTCGAAGTTTCCATTACGAAAGCTCCAAACGCAGCATTGATATTGCGAGCCGTTTCTGCCGCGTTAGTTCCGCGTCGGAACTCGTATTCAAAGATTACTCGGATTTGCGAAGTATCCATCTTTCCCGTCTAAGCTGAATAAAAAAAACAATTGAAAGTCGAAAATCGAATGTTGCAAATTTTTTAAAACAGGAACCTCATAGGTATAATGTGAAAAAAGTTTCACTCGAAAATCTCACATCATGAAGGTTTTATGTCAATTCAAAGTATCTATTACTATAAAACGGCAATTTCATACTTTAACCCCTATTATATCTAGTGCTTTGCTATATCTACTAGCCTCTGAAATAATCTAAACTTGCAGCCCACTCAAATGCATGAATGTCAATGTATGTTATAATTTATAACATACTTACATTAACATTTGAGCATACATTTGTTTTTTTTTTTTTTTTGTGGAATGTCTAAATTCTTGTGGCCCTAGTGGCCTTTCAAGAGTCACCAGTCGTTTGCATTTGAGTGGCATGCATTCATGCATCTAGATTTCCTTTTCAGCTTGAAGAGTTACTGATATATAGGAAGTAATTCATCAATTCCTGAAGTATAAAGCCCTGGATTCTATTCACAATTCTGTGTTAATTGGCATGAAATATTTTACTGATTTCTTTTGCAAAAAATTTGAAATATGTTACCAATTTTACAAAGAAATACACAATATTCCATGTACAATTAACTTTGAATCATGAGCAGAATCCATGGCTTTGGAAATTGAATGGTTACACTCTGTGTGAAAGTAGAAAAACTGAAAATTGTTATATACTTGGAGGACCATATATCAAACGGCCCAAAATATGCAGAGAAAAAAGTTAGCTCTATCAACTCACAAGCACACATCAACTTTGCTTATTCACTTTGTCCATATATGTATTTGAAAAGCAATTTTCGCATCTAATGTATTTAAAGGTATATTGTTAAGGATATAAGGCAAGTGCTTGTGTTGCAAAAACTAACGTAAAGCTACCTAATATTCAACCTACCATAATTCAACCACTGAGTTTTTTTTAATTAATATTATTGTATTATTAAATAGGCATTTTTCAAATTGAAAGAATTTGCATAAGCTTTACAAGTAAATAAAGCTACATATTTATTATTTATCAATAATGGGATTACTAATATATATAACTTATAACATCTCCATCTCAGCTCTTTTCCGCTTTCTATGATTAGCCACCATATTGGCTGTAGTGAGAAGACACTCTCCTCTTAGTAACCAGCTGGACAATGCTCGCTCTGTGTCCATAGCAGCAGAAGCTTGTGAGCGCTCACTGACCGATAGAGGTTGCAGTGTTCCTATTGAGTCTGATGATACACTTGCAGATAACAGCATCCTGAATCTTTGGCGGAATGTCTGTCAAAAGAAAAATCCATATTTTATAAATCTGAAAGTGAGTTTGTCCATCTTTCTGTTTGTCAAGTCTTCGGGAATAAATGACTGAAACAATTTTTGAAAGGATTTGAAAGGATTTTTGAAAAAGGACTTAGGATATTTTTGAACCTGGAAAATTGATTTGTTTTACAACAAAATTGGTACAACAATTTGGTAACTTTTAAAACAAAATCCATGCAGGCAAATTAGTAAAAGCGAATGTATTATAGTGGCACTGAATTATGTACATAGTCATTATATTCACTAGCTTTATATATAAATTTTAGGTTTCAGAGTAATTTTAATGATATTTTATAAGTCAAAGACATTTTTAAACAAAGAAGTCAGCTCATAACCATGCCTGATGTAGCCCAGCCAAAACATTGAGTTTAAGACCAGTCTAAACTTTGTAATATAATAATTATGTGATATATTTGCATGCCTTACAGCAGAACTAATAATCCATTCACAATTACACGGATTCTAATACACGTATTATAGTGTAATATAGTATTAATGTAATATAGTAGTAATTATAGTATTCTAATACACGGATGCTAATACTAAATACACATAAACAAGAGTGAAGATAGAGAAAATCTTTTAAAAGTTATAAAGAAGCATAATAATTTAGTTACTAAAAATACCTACATTTACGAGTGTAGACGCAACTTCTCCTTTGATGTCATGCTTAGCGACATAACATCCAAGCTCATAGAAATACAGTCCTAATTTATACATATCAACAGTACAGGCATCTGCGTTAAAAATTTCTCTATATGAGTCTTTATAAATTTTTGGCAAATCCACACTAACTAATGGAGGTCTTCTAGTATAAAGTGATTCTGCTAACCACAATGGTATTTCAACATTCGAGCCTGCCTGTAAATCTTCCTCTGCAACGGATGGGTCCAAAAATCCTAGAACAACGTAATAATTATGCAATATTATTACGTTTATTTTATTTTATTTAATCTATGCATTATTTTGCTCGATCTGAAGTTACATGTGGATTACTTTCCTAAAAACGATCTTTATATTTATTAACTTACCCATTTTAGGCAAATCATGTAAAAATTTACAAGGTACTCTCTCGTTAGTGACTAAAATATCTGTTATGGACAAATAACTATTATTTTCCATAATAAATGTCGTGAATTTTAAGTGTTAATTTATTACGAACTAAAAACTAAGTACTTTTCGATCAGTAATCGTAAGGTAAATTAAAATTGTCAATATGTAAAAGGTTGCTGGTTGGTTTTAAACTATTTGACACAAGAATACTGTCATATATGGTATTTAGTATTTACTCACTTGGATACACGGATTTTGAGAGATGCGTACTGCCTTGATATCGAAGAAGGCAAATAGGATTGTATTGAAACATTTAAAACTTTTATTATAGAAAACGAAGTGCAACCTATCAATGTAATATAAAGATATCAATGTAATATTTGCAATTACTAGGTATTCATTTATCAGAATTGAAAAATAAATTGACGTCTACTTCCGGGAAGAGATGAGAACAACACAATAAACTGGATTTGTAATCCATTTCAAGACAACATACTCGTACCAACTGAACAAAGCATTTATAGAACTTATTGATTTGTCTGAAAATACGTCGCTGAAAAACACTTTTAATCGCAAGAAATGAATGACATGAATGGTTTTCAGTTGCTGACATTTATCTCAATCTATTTGATGAAGCCATGAAAGTTCTCCTTACCTTCACCACCTCATACTTAGGTGAAGTGTGATTTTCGGCCATGGTTTATATTAAAACTAAATACCGAAATAAAATGGACGTGTCAAATTTATTGTGGTTAAAAGTAACTAAAATTGAAGTCAACGCTAAAGCTGTAATGGCAAGAAATAGAAAACGAATACAACCTTCTCACTGAAATATTTCATTTTGATATACCTACCCACTTATAAAAAAAAACTGAAATTACCTTGAATTTAAAAGCTGTGCATGATTTATCTTATTTTTACTTAATAAAAATACGATACGTGATACGGATCGTACGTGATCCGTGATGTACGTGATGCGTTTTGGATTTTGAAATTGTTAATTATGTAGAAAATTTAACGTTGGCAGGATGTGCTAATTTTACCTTTGCCATATATAAATAGAAAAAAAAACCGATTTCATGGAGAAAATAAAATTGTTAACTTGTGTCACCAGTCACCACAACTTCTCAAAAAAGCGCTAAAAGTATGGTTGGAATTAATAAAAATGGTGTTATTCACTTTTGAAACACTTCTTTGAGGTAAATCTTTGAGTGCGGTTCATAGTGCCCAATACTGAAAGCACCGCACAATACAACTGATGAACGATTCAAACTAGTTTCCCTCCAAAATGTCGTAAGTTTACATGTAATATTTTTCTATTTCCAATACCTACCTTCCGCAAACAACGACTCGAAATGATGATACCATTCTCAAATAACCTACCAATTCCTTGACCTTTACAATTGTATAGTTTCATTTGCTATATGTACTAAACTTGTTTGCATATCGTCCATTAAAGCTCCAATATCTTTTGTTACATATTTATTCACGGTTTTGTACTTAAAATTTAATTTCGCTCGCTTAGGAATTATCAAAAACTGACATTTATAAAAAGCATGCTAAAACTAATTAATTTACACAAGCCTTTTGCCTATGGCTCTGCTTGCGTTGAGTGGTACAATATATTGATATCTTGTTAAAACCTATCGGAAGAAATAAACTTACACGACTGTGAAAACTACATCTAGATCTGACCAATATGGCTCTATTGGGCATATTTAGATGTAGTTGAAAGCAACCTTATAGAAGGACAAAAAGTAATTTATGAAATCATAAAAAAATATAATATCATCCCATTAACAATAATAAATTAAGGGTTAATCCTGATCAGCCTCGAGACCAATGTGAGGTAGTTCAGTTTCTTTGATGGCTGGCTTCCGCCGAAGATGCTGAAGGCAGTGTTGCTTGATACCACACATATTGTCAGCTGGATTCTCTATGTGGGGCCCTGATCCCTGCCCGAATGTGCTTCTGCTGGGGATGTACCATATATCCCTCATTTCGGCTCATATCTTATCATATCTTAAGTAATAATCAATAAATCAAAGGAATTCATCATATTGCATTTAAGATATATTGTTGATCACATTGTAAATGGTTAATGACATTATTATTACCCTAATTATACTAATTATTACTCTAATCTAGACAAATGGATGTTGGAGCAAGATTAATGCATACACCAGCATTCTTATGCTATATCTTTATAGGCACATCAACTGCTTGCCTATTATATCATAATTATAACATTTTTTTTTTTCAGGAAAGCTTACACAATGAGGGAGATGAAGGGTATAGTGGAGTATCTGGTGGGGCACAATGCTTATGGGGAGATAAAGGGGAGAAAAATGTGGATGGATTTTTCAAACTCCCGGGTATGATCTAAATAATTTTTGTTATGCAAAATCATATTGTGCATAAATGTTGTACAATTTTTTTGTTTGTTTTTTAGTTAAAGATAATAAAATTAACATTATATATTCTAATATTGGGTCCCAGCAAAATATAATGTACATGTCTATGCTCCTAATAAACTCGAAAACTAAGAAACAGATGTTAATCCAATTTTCTGTGTAAGTTAGTGTTAATTTTAGATTTCTTTTATTAAACATGATCAGTAGTATTGAAAATATTGTCTGTCATCCCTTTTTACTAAAAGTTACTGTTCGCGCCAATAACATTGGAGCTTTTATTTTGTAGGGTAAGATTATATTTTATTACCCACATTTTCAAATAATCACTCCGCCGATCCTATCCTTTTTGTATCGCTGCACCTTTGCATGCCCAAACAGTCTATGGCTCGACCTTGTCGCAGCTGGATCCATTCCCAATCGCGAGGAAACCGCGTGGTCGTGGGCTCTGTCCACGACTGTAATTCCGCTGATAAAACAGTCTATGGCTCGACCTCGTCGCAGCTGGGTCCGTTTCCACTCGCGAGTAAACCGCGTGGTCGTGGGCTCTGCACGACTGTAATTCCGCCGATAAAACAGTCTATGGCTCGACCTCGTTGCAGCTGGGTCCATTCCCAACTCGCGACGAAACTGCGTGGTCGTGCGTTCTGTCCACAACTGTAATTCCGCTGATAAAACAGTCCAGCGATCGACCCCTCCAGTAGCCGGTCGATAGTGAAACTCGCGAATTTGGGTGGTCTCCTGGACCCCAGAATTGGCACACGCTGTGCCCTTTCTATACCGCTAGTATAGCCGCTTAGTGCCGAAGGACGCTTAAACCAAGTGGAAGGTCAAGAAGCCGAGAAGAAGCGCTACCAGGCTGGAAACCACACAAGGAAACCGTAAGCTTGGTCGAAAGACAGCAATTCTCGGCATATAAGGTCAGGCGCTCCATTTTGGCTATTTTATCAGAAAACCTATTGTCACATATTTGCTAGATATGTGCAGGGCTGCTGGGTTAATTGTTTAAATAAAACTCGGTGTTACATTGCACGTGAGACATTTATTGGGAGAACCCATAGACTAATTAATCACAACCATAGACAATCATTCTAGAGCACAGATTATAATTTATGCAACACCTATGGATCCACACGGGGATTAGCATACGGCTATATCGCTTAGCTGTCACGTTCTCAGTTACAAATACAAGTAGAGTGTGCAATACAAAAGGTTCCTAATCAATCAGATTTGTTAGATGCTTCTTAAAATGCTGTTTTAAAACATGTCTACCGTTTGTGGTTAACAGATACTTGTAAGATGGTGATAAATTTGACAATGTTTTTTAGCATACATATCACACGAGTTCTAAGTAGGCGAACCAATATCCAAAAATTGTTAATTGCTAAATTTGAAAACACTAATTAAATCAATTTTAAGGGGCAAGTTGTGGAGCTATTGATTACAATTTACAGCGTCAATGATGTGAATTCTACTAATATTATGAATCATCTAGTACAATATAATATCCATAGTTCACTTACATTTATATCTTTACAAATACACTTTTAAAACAGTACAAATGACTATTAGTAATTACATTAATGTTAATTAGGGTGCTTTTCCTGTCATATGGGTTTAGCCCGCGTGCGGACCTGTTACCCATGCGTACCGAACACATTTTAAGTTTTCCTATATATTTTCACGAGTGATGGTCAGATGCAGGCGGACTATTCCGAATTGCTTTTCCTGTCATGCAGGTGTAGCCTCGCGTGTGGATCTGCTCCGCAGAATAGGAAGGGCACCCTTAGAATGTAATTATTAGCATTATAATCAAAAAATAAAATTACAGTACTGCAATAGTGTTATTGATAACAAATTGTTAGTATTAATTTGAAATCAACATTTTTAGTTAGTATTATATAAGTGAGATTGCTCACACAGTCTTCTAAAGTAATAAAAATATTTTTACAGTTCACACAAAGAACTTGGCAAAGTTTAAAAGAAACCTTTTTGAAACGCATCTTACCAGACATTCATAATCCATATTACAAATTAACTATGGATCAAATACGCAGTTTTAGACAAGGGTGAGTATATTTTTTTTTAACTTAAGTTCGCGGCCTTTTTATAGTAAAAATAATAAACACTTTTTTTGTATTACATAAATATTTATTGATCCTAATATTGTCCATATAATTCCACTATCTTTCGCCATTTTTCTGGCAGAGCCATTATCCCATCTCTATAAAATTTTTGGGGTTTCTGAGCGAAAAACTGATTTAAATGATTGATTCAAACTTCCCAGCCAAGGTCCATCAATTTTTGTTAAGTCATCAATGATATATGCAGTGATGCAGTCGAGCATTATCGTGATCGAAAATTACATCTTTTCTATTCATTAATTCTGGGTGTTTTTCTTCAAGTGCTTATTTCAATTTTACTAATTGCTGACAGTAGACATCAGAATTAATCGTTTGGCCATATGGGAAAAACTCGTAATACTCGATACCTTTCCAGTCCCCCCACCTTACACATAAAATGACTTTGTTCGGAGTGAGGCCTGGCTATGGGGCTATTTGTGATGGCTCACCTCGCTTAGACCAAGATCATTTTCAAATATTGTTATTGTAGGTGATGCACTTCTCATCGACTTTTACCAATCTCTTCAGAAATGGATTGATTTAATTTCGTTTTACCAACATCTTGCATATGGAAATTCTATTTACCAAGTTTCTTTCATTTAAATCATGCAACACCCAAACATCTAGCTTTTCAAAAAAATCAGTTTATGCAGGTGATCCAAAACTGTTCGAGTGGTGAATGCTAAGCTCTTCCGCAATTTGATGACTGCATATGTGTGTTGATTTGATTCAATTTTTTCCATGATAATATTAACATTTACCATAATAGGACGACCACAACGAGGAACATCATTCACTTCAAAATTACCAGAGCTAAATCGACTGAACCATTTTTATGCAGTAGTTTTAGATAAAGCATCTCTGTAAACATCACAGATCTCTTTTCGAGCACTAGAAGCATTCATACCCTTGTCGAAAAAAATTGTAAAACATCTAATTTTCTCTTTATTAACTTCCACTTTAAAATTGTTAAAAAATATGAACCTTTTAACTTGTAATTTAAATTTCCCGCCATTACAAAATAGTCAGCTGTGAAACTGTATATTACTTTCCCGCCAGTGATGCCAGAAATATAGCACACTAAAGTCACGCGTTCAAAAAGGTCGCGAACTTTTCCGACTACCTGTTATTATAGACGTAACGTTTAAATCAGTCCGCTCATAAGGAATCGGCGCGGTGTGGACCGTATATCACTTTCCCGCCAGTGATCAGTGCTGTCAGAAATATAGCATGCTGAAGTCATACATTCAAAAAGGCCGCGAATTTGTCTCACTAAATTTGTAAAAAAACCTATGTGCTTGTGTTTTATTTTTTACCAGCTGTGTCCGCGACTTCGTACGCGTGGAAAGTTTTGTATACAGCATCTTTTCTTCCCGTCAACCGACTTCGATGAAACAAAGCCTATTCGAAGTGCCAAGCTAAGCTTAATTAACCTGTGGAAACTCCATGAAAATCCGTTCAATAGTTTTAGAGATTAGCGTGTTCGAACAGATAGACAGACAAAAATTTTCAAAATCGTCTTTTTGTGTCTGATACTCTTCTTTCATCGCCCCCAATCAGTTTTTTTGTAAATATATTCAATGTAACAGACACGTTGGTTCTACAGTTTTATTATATAAGGTTGGGGAAAAAGTTTCTTCGTATTTTATATACAAATTGAAGACATTTTTTTAAAAGTTTAATTTAATTTAATTATAATATATATGTGCCGTTTTGTTCTATAACCTGTTGCCATCTTGTAGGTATGTTGATCCCGTTGCTGTAGAAATTTTGTGATTTTTGGTCAAAAAATTGCAACATGTAGTTTTGACAGTCCTCTCTTGATGTTAACCTTACACTACCTAAAGAATTCTGAAGAGACCGAAATAAGTGGGTGGGTGCATCAACACTCGCCATTTTTCTGGCAGAGCCGTTATCCCATCGCTGTAAAATTTTTGGGGTTTCTGAGCGAAAAACTGATTTAAATGATTGATTCAAACTTCCCAACCAAGCTCTCTCAATTTTTGCTGAGTGGCCAAACGTGTGTGGTCTGGCGTTATCATGATGAAAGACTACACCCTTTCTGTTGATTAATTCCGGGCGTTTTTCTCAATTTCTTGCTTTAGTCTTATCAGCTGTTGGCAGTAGAGATCCGAATCGATGGTTTTGCCCGGTAAAGCTCATAATGAACGATGCTCTTCCAATCCCACCATGCACACACCATCACCTTATTGCGCATTATTCCGGGTTTCGCCACAGTCTGTGGAGCTTGGCCGCACTTAGACCATGATCTTTTCCGCACGTTCTTGTCGTAAGTGATCCACTTCTCATCACCAGTCATCAATCTTTTCAAAAATGGTTCGATTTCATTGCGTTTTAATAGAGAATCGCAAAGGAGTACACGGTTCATTAGGTTTCTTTCAGTGAGCTCGTGTGGTACCCAAATATCGAGCTTTTTTTTGAATCCAGACTTTTTCAAATGAGTCTAAACTGTTTTGTGGTCAATGCCCAGTTCATCAGCAATGTCGTAACTACTTATATGCCGATCTTGCTGTACTTTTTCACAAATGGCATCAACTTTATCGGTAACAGGGCGACCGGAACGAACTGCATATTTAACATTAAAATTTCCTGACTGAAAACGCTTCAACCAACTTTGTGCTACTCTTACTGACACTGCAGAATAGGTCCATAAACGGCACAAATTTTTTTGGCGGCTTGTGTCGCATTTTTCTCTTTTTTGTGATAAAACTTTAAAATGTATCGAATTTCTTCGTTAGATTCACTCATTTTCTTGGACAGAAAAACAATTGAAAAATGGCGGGAAAGTTTTTTTTTTTAAAATGTTACCTTTTCAATGGTATCATAACTAGACTAGATATTGTATCACAACTTCATACATACAAAATACGAAAAGACTTTCTCCCCGACCTATTATGTATAGATAGATAGATTCTGAATATCCAAACTTAAAATACATTTCATTGCTTTATTTTTAATTACTTTGTATAATTTTTATTCATAGAAGACTTTTATATTTAGGTGTGATGTCACCCTTAAAGACAAAAACAAATTGGATTTCCACCCAGTGGGTGAAGAGAGCAACAAAGGTATATTATTCCCAAATTTTAACAATGAATTAATTGCTTTACAATAGTACTATTTTTTTCATAGAAAGTGGTGGCAAACGAGCATACAGTCCATCTGGTGATGAATGTCAACATTAATCCAGAATGGCAAATTTTGGCACACCCTTGCAGACACTGCATATCTTTGTTAATGTAAGAATGGATTTGGAGTAAGGATTGGAGAAATGGGAAGAGATAGGATGGGATGGAAATGGGCTCTGACATATCTCACTCACTACAGAAACATGTACATACATTGGGAATATGATAAAGTGGGAAATGCAGTACATTTGAAGGTAGTCTTCTGTGAGAGAGGGGCAATGAGGCCAGTCGAGTGCGGCCAGCGGCTGTAGGATTGCAGCATGTACCCTCTTCCTCTAAAATTATATATTATTTTTAATATGTATTTAAAAAGATACACATTTTTTTTTTTAAATAATATTTTGTATTTAATATTTTCAAATATTTAATATTTTGAATCGAGCGGACTTTATTTTTTTATCTTTATATGCGGACATTATTTATCTTTTTTTAGCAGAAGTACAAAGAAATAGTCTGACGCCAATGACTAATGATGAAAGTAATAAGACAGATAAATGTTCAAAGGTTCAAAGGTCACACACTAGAGCTTCTGTTGAAACACTGATAGTTGATCACTATGAACAAAATGACGTCGAAGCTAGTGATGAAGCAAGGAAAAATGATGAAATTGGAGAAAATATCAATCATCCTGAACTACCTACGTTCCAAGCACTTATCAACGAAGCTTCAACAATGATAATAGAACCAGAAATTGAAATACTAGATGATATTTCTAAAACACACACATCATCGTCAAATAAAAAATTTCATTCTTTGAGTACAAATAAAATTCCAAAAAGAATTGAAAAGGGTAGAAAATCTTTGCTTTCTCAGAAATCGTTATCGTTTAACCATACGGCTAAAATCAGTAACCCCTATAAATCTGTTGAAAATATTAATGACAGTCAAGTAACAGATAATAGAGAAATTGCACATAAGAATGATGGAGACCATATATCTCGTAGTAAGGAATCTAATGAATTTATTTCTAACTCAGCTGCTGATTCTAGTCTCCCAAATAATCAAGAGGCACTCAGAAACAAAGTGAAGCATAGAAACACGCCAACTGAAGAACAAACAATAAATTCATCTTTAAAGACGAAGGAATTGAATAAAAGTGTATCAAAGAAAAGGTCCATCTCTGTAGATTTTGTGAGAAAAAAAGAAAAACGAATGAAAACATGGGAAAATAGAGGAAGGTCTGTTGAAAATAATTTGCTTCATGACACCAACATGGCTACAATTGATACAAATTCCGAAGATAAACAGAATCTTTTACATGATGATGAAGAACGGAATGAGAGTAGAAATCAGGAAATGGTCAAAAATAATAATGAATCTGTAAACACTAAAAAACAACCAGATGAGAATGTGTCTTCTACTGTAATCGAGCCTGAAACCACAAACAAAACTGTTATTCACACTGATTGTTCGCAATCAATCCTAAACCCGTGTTTGAGGAGTGTAAGTCTATATGAGGAGCAGTTCTCTACACAAAAATATAGTGATTCGGAGACAAGTAACAATGACAATGCTGCAACAAGTAATCAAAATAAATTGGATAACGACACTAAAGGAAATACAATCAATAAAGTTATCGTATCGAATTCGGAATTGGATAATGATATCATTGAAGTTACACCAAGAAATAAACACCTTAATGATGTACCTTCAAAAATAAATAGAGATACAGCTTTAACTAATTTGTTTGGATTTGCCAGTGGTAAGTTTAAAGAGGACCACACATTCAAAACATATGGTATATGACACATTGTGGGTATATGATTGTAAAAAGTATGCATGCTTCGTGTTTATTTGACTTGAATTATGAGTATAATGTTATTTTATATAACAAGAAAAAACTAATTTTAATGAGCATTAAATTATTTAAAAATTTATTATTTATGATCAAAACGAAAGTCATTTTAACGTAGTTTTTTTTAAACATTTGATTTGTTATTTTTAGGCGCAGTAAGTTCGACACGCAAAAAAACAGTGAGCGTACGAAAATGTTCGTCTTCGAAAAAATGTCCACAGTATGTATCATATTAGTCTATTTTACATCTATAGCAATAATAAAATCATGCAATCACCATACATGTTTCTACATCGAAGATATTCTTGATAAAATGCTTGCTATCAACTATGTACTCGTATGAACCAAACATAGAACTCAGAAAAAAGAAATAATTTTTCGCAATTTATTTCGAATGCAGAGTGAAAATACAGAACTGATTTGGAAATTGGACTGTTACTTGTTACTGGCTTGACTTGTATATCTTGCTGTGTGGACTGAAATATCCTGCAGAATGCCTTGTTATAAAAACAGATATACCGGATATGGACGTATTGGTTAATAGACATTTTGAGATATGGACATTATGTACCCAAAGGGTTTAGTGGTGTAGTTGACTATACTTGAAATTGACAGGTTTTTTAACTAATAATTCGAATACGACAATTAACAGAAAAAACTGGTAAAAATAAAACAGTTTTTTTTTTGCAAAAAAGTTTGGAAAATTTTAATGGTAATGAACTCAAAATCATGAACGAATCCACGGTTTCAAACTTAGGAATACATCAGACACGTTCTGTATTATTTATTATCACCGTGATCGGGATTAGGTAATGTGAATTTGGTACTTGTGACAAATTATCTAATGTGAATTAGAACAAACAAAAGTTATCACTACTATATGTAGTTCGATTTTGAATTTTTCGGTTACTATTATTAATTATCATTATCGACTAAAGAAAAGAACATTATATAATTAAATCGATCGCATCATATGGCCGGTTTGGAACCCCTCAGCATTCGGAGAGACGTTGAGTCTCTGTGTGTTCTACCGCCTGTGCAATGGGGAATGCTCTGAAGAATTGTTCAATATAATTCCCACCTCGGGTTTCTACAAGCGCACCTCCCGTCACAGAAGTGCGGTCCATCCGCATTTCCTCGATACGGAGGTGTTCAGTACTGTTCGGCCCAAAAAATATTTTATACCGCGAACCCGTAGGCTGTGGAACGAACTGCCTCAAGAGGTCTTTCCATTAAGCTACGATATGGGGTTCTTCAAGAAAGCTGTGAATAGGATTTTGCAAGGTCGGCGGCGCACCCGCATGCCCCCTGGTGTTGCAGGTGTCCATGGGCGGCGGTAACACTTATCATCACGTGGGACCGCTTGCTCGTCCGCCCACTTCTATATATAAAAAAACATCAATTATATTTTTCTTAAACATGACATTTACAACAAATTTTCCTACGAAACCCTAATTCTATTAATTTTTCCCTCGAATCCCGGAATGAGTAAGTTCACACTAACATTTCGTGGAAAATTTAGATATAGCGACGCCCGAATTTCCATTAATTATGTAATTATTAATTAAATTACCTAAAAAGAGTCAATTCCCTATTATTTCTGATCAAGAATGTATATTTCAGCAACCATGTGAGTTCAGAGTCAATTGATTGCACCTCGGAAAGTGAAGATCAATACATATCGCCGGCTTGCGGTTGCCAGTCCAAGACAGGGTATATGTAAGTGTTCGGAATTGACCTCTTTGGTAGTCAAAATTTAAAAATTAGTGTTGACATTTGTCGGTGGCAACACTACACGCTCCCTTGCGCTTCGGCTCTCGCTTGAGACGGCCGCTCGGCGGTTAGACGCATTGAATAATAACGTATAAAATAATTTAAAGTGAAAAGTATAGTTTTGCCATCGGCTTCGCAACCTGTGAACTTGATTTGTTAGCGAGGATCTCCACGTCTCTACGGACTTCGGACACGGGGGCCCCTTCGCCGTTTTCGACACAGCCGCCGTTATCCATAAATATCCGTAAATTTATACAGTAACCTAACAGTAGTGGATATCAAGAACACTGAAATAGGTATAAAAAGAAATATTTGTTACAGAAAAACTCAGTTACATAGCGAATGAAACTTATATACGTAGCAAAAATAGATTTTCAATCTGTGCTACTCTACCAAATGGGAAAATATAAATATAATAAAAGTACACAGTGTAGCAACATTTTCAGTATGGTTTTGAGCATTCTCTTTTCAATTGATATGTTTCTATATCTGAAATATTTATGTTATTCATTCTCGCCCACTTTAGGTAAATTAGCCCTCCCTATTCCGATCACTGGTTATAACTATATTGCCGCCTGAATAACCAAGGTTTATATCTTTACAGGAAACCGAAATCGCACCGTACTTACACTTTTAAAAAAGATGGGGCGTCGTTCGGATGTATCGGCCATAAACTGTATCCACTGATAGACACAAGTACGATTAAAAACTACGACTGGATATCAGGTAATATTTTTATATAACATTTATAATACCACAACTAGAACGGTTTGGAGATACGTCTTCGAAAACAAAGTCTTCATAAAAAGCAATAACTTTGTACGATAGACGCCTGCAACCCTAAACCTCCCCTTGGCGTTACGAGAGTTTCAGATTATAATCCACCACTTGAACCCATTGATGGATGTTTTTATTATAGGGGCGATGGTCAAGAGCCTAATCAGAAACAAATCACAACAAACAACAAAATATACACATACCTACTTAACACACATACTAAAGACACAATTAAGCTATTCGCTTAAGCGATAAGGCCGATTTTATGGAGTCCGGACTTTCTTACTTTCTACTGCGCTTGCTCGGCAGTTCGCCGTATTCCGTATGCCGTTTGCTCAACTCCATTTGGACGACTCCTTCCCTTCCAAAATACGCGATGCCAGTACACACATACTACGCACACTGACTATTTACACACAATGAACACTACACTTTCACTTCCTTACGCACTAATTGTTCTGTCGTGCACAGTAAGAGCATTTGATGTGAGTGGTGATGACGTTAATAAAAACAGAAAACATTAAAGGTGATAGTATACCTCCTTATAGGACTCTCACAGACATATCTCACTAGTCAGAAAGAGTCTGATCAGCACGAACAGCCTGCTGGCGCCCACGAAGATAAGACTAAAACCAGTCCCGGGCAGACGAAGAAAACCCTAATCGTGAGAGGATGGCAAGGAGAATGTATTAAAAGCGTTAGAGAAATCTGTTTTTTTCTAAATCTGAACCCCACATCTCGAATGATAATTTCGAAGAGTCGAAATTAATGTCATCTATTAACTTTTTGCGTAGCGAGTTCAGAGTAGGGAGTTCTTTAAATCTCAAATAGAAATCATATATCATTCGCCGTATTACACTGTAATCGAAATCATCTAGCTTCAAATGATATTTCTTGCTTGGTGTTCCTTGGGTTCTTGTTTTTGCCGGCTCATCAATGCACTTTTCGTCATTTTCTTTTAAAATTCTCATTACACTTTTTCTTGAAATCCCCGTTGGTTCAGCTCTTTGTGTAACACAAAGAGCTGATTATTATCAGAATTATTATCAGAAGGTAACACCTTCTGATAATAATTATTAACAGTTTTTTTAAATAAAGCAGCTTCTTCATAAAAGTATTTATACACGTTAATTACAATTTCACGAGACTGCAACAAGCGGTTTCGGTAAACCTTATTAATATTGGTTCTTTTTATATTGGTTTTAGTTGAAGCCATGATAATGTAGGTACCTATTGTCATTCTTTTTATTTATTATACAACAGAACGAACAGAACAATCTTCTATTATTCGTCTTTATTGGGATATAAAGTTCTCGTCAATTTTATTATATTATAATAGGAAAACAAAGTAAAATAGATAACAAACTGCAGCATTAATAAAGGAAGTGAGGTCGATAAGGAAATCTATTATTAAATACATTTTATTAATAGAAAATTGATAACCGATAACTACAAACAGACAACAAGACAAGACATGTCAACAAACATTGTTCTATTTTTAGATAATTATTTTTTGTTACTGCCCACGCTTTTATTGAATGCAAAGAGATTTAATATTATTTTTCTGCCACATTCAACACGCGAAGTTTGACCAATTACGTCACACAATATTTAAAAATGCATCTTGATATAAGTGAAGTCTAGTAGTTTTAATAGCTTCGTTCGCGGTAAGGATTCAGAACTGATTCGGAACTATACGCATGCGCAGTTCAAATAATGCCGTTCGCGGAACACACAGTTCAGAATTTCTAGTTACAGTTCTGTGTTCGCGGAACCGTCGAACTCGATTCAGGATCGGTTCAGAATCAGTTCTATCAGTTCTATAACTTTGGCAAGAATCCGTAGTTCCAGACATGCGCAGTTTTTACCTAACGACATTTGACATACATGCTGCGGCTATATTCAGTTGGTTAGAAACTAATAAACTGGTTAAATAGTTAAATAAAATATAAATTTTATTAATTTATTAAGGGTTAAATAAAATATGGTTAGTTTTGTTTGTTGTTTATATAAATAAGTTTATACGAGTATAATACTCTAATAAGAGTAATCTGTTTTGGTGGGTCCACTTAAATACTTGCCAACTTAGGGGTTTTCCCCCCAAATTTAGGGGGTAAATAAGTGGGATGGTTTTTTTTAGAGGTTTTATATTTTTAGGGGTATTTTTAGGGATTTTTTGACTCTTCATATATTTTTTTGAATATATAATTTTCATCTATTATGTGAAAGTATAGGCCCTGGGACAATCCAAACTATAATAGCTAATCATATTTATTTGTTGACCTAGCGACTTAACGACATCTAGTACAAATATATTACAACTACTCTGTGGTGACTGGTGGTTATTGTGCCTATGCTTACTGGAAATACATATGTACGTTGATTATTGTTTACTTGTTTAATTCGATTTTGTTGTTGTACTGCTGTGCCGACAAGCAATTTGTTAATGATGCCTAAAGAAACTAAAAATAAAAAAATGTACAGTCAGAAGTACATGTAGATTTGGGAAACAGATCCAGATTTAAAAGATAAAGAAATTTCATTGCATTTTTGTAATTTATATTTTTTCTTTTATTATATATTTTTTTAGGGGGATTTCTAAGTAATTGGGGCGATTTTGGGGGTTTTTGACTTAAGCTTTAGGGATAAATATTTTTGAGAGTTGGTAACACTGCCGATGACAGTAGATCGTACGCAGTTTGGTTCCGAAATCGTTCGCGGAAATAAAAATCACGAATCGGTTTATAACCGAGCATGCGCTCTACTACGATTCCAAATTAGTTCAGTACTAGTCCAGAATCAGTTCCGAATCCTTACCGCGAACAAAGCTTATAACTCTATGTGTAAAAACAAGCTTTGTCGACTAAAACCGAGATATGCCGATGAGACTTCTTTAGATAATTTTGTAGTGTACCTGACATTATTTCTTCTCTTTACTTTTTATTTGTTCAATAATTTGTTTCTCATTAATATTTTTTTAACTCCAGTTTTATAAGGCTACAAGTGTCGTTCCCGAATGAAATATTGCCTCGCTCTATTTAGTACACTGAGCTTATTTTAAGCTTTTTTTAGGAAGCTTAAACAACAATAATTTCTTAATGGATTGAAATGAAATTTGCTACAAATATGACAATATATTCTTCTAAGCTAAAATCTTAATTACATAAATGTAATTCTAGTTGCTGTTTCAGACGAATCAGAGACTAGAGAAAATAGCAGGAACACAGAGAAAAACGATTTAAAATTTTGGAGGGCAAAATATTTAGATGAGAAGAAGAAAGCTGATGAAGCTATTAGGTAAATAAATCTGGGATTTACTAAAAGAATTATTCGAACGGGTGTAAATCAAAATTTAAAATTATTTACATAGAAACAGAGGAATAAAAGTCAATAACATTCACATAAAATAGTCTTGTGTTTTGGGAATACTTAGTAATTTTATTTAATCGCTTTTTTATAGAAAAAGGCGACAAACGAGCAAACAGTTCACCTGACTGTAGGTCGTCGATACCGTTCTGCGACATGTCCAATTCATGCCAACGTCAGTCAAGAATGACAAACGTTTTCGAACGCACTGGCTACTTTTGAAGATTTGTGAGTGGATTTTGGGGAAAATATAATAAAAAAGTTGCGTGTAGGTAACACGCAACTTTTTTATGTTTGATGGACTGCGAAATAATAATAAAACATATTTCTGATCATAATAAGTATTATTTGTTTTACAGAGAATTACAAGAAATTCAGAAGAAAAATAACCAACAAAACAAAATGTTATTGGCAAAGTAAGTAGTGTTGTGACCAACCGGAAATCGGCACAATTACAACATTTTTTTATATTTAAATAGGCTATTGAAGTGACATTGTTCGTTGCTTTAACTGTAAACAAACAGTTTGTTCTACATTATTTTTGCGGCTGTTGTTTATTGAATTAGTTGATAATGAACTGTATTGAAGTTTGTAATTGTTAGAACCATATAAAAACATTCTATTGATCAACGCCATATAAGTTTTTATGACTTATTATTAAAATTAATATTCATTTCATATTCGGAACAATTAAAAAATAATTCATTAATAACGACACAATAGTTCACACTAAGTTTGCCTGTATTTTGGACCCAAAAACACACGGATGAAATTAAACCACTTAGATCCTAGACCACACCTGGAATCGAATTGTGAACCTTTTGGACAGCATGCAAGCTCACTATAAACTAGACAATGTTGATGCTGTTTGATAATCCCTTTTAAAATTATATTCTTAAGGCCTTTTTTTTAAAATGGCATTCTCACTGGCAGGCATCATCCTTCAAACCAAGAACGTGCACCAAAAAAAGGCCACGACTGTTAAATATACGCGATTTAAACCGTTAAAAGTTGTTTAATTGTTAAGGCCACGACTATTTTGTCGGTTGAGAAGGTGATGGAGACAATTTTCTGGGATGGCGAAGGAGTTATAGTAGCCGGCAAACTTCTTGAGCATTAGTTGACGTAGTGGGGGAATGTTCGCGCATTGTACACTTACGTGCAAAAAAAGTATTTACTCTTATTTAATTGTACTCATATTAATTAGGGTATTAAAAAGCTTATACGTATTTATTTATATATTTATTAGAAAATCAACATAAAATACAGGATAATAATTGTAAAAAAATAATCTTGGTGTAAAATAGATATTCCTTCCATTAGGTCAAAACTAGAGCTGGTGCCAGGTCTTGGTTCAGTTGAAGCGAAGCTGGTACTAGTCATTGCTTCTTCGTTATCATGTTCTTGATCATCATCATCACTGTTATCATCATCAGAGTCCCTATCATCATCAGCAAAAATGACAAACTCGTCAGTAACTAAATCTACCACGTGATCACTTTTTATATACTCTGCCTCAATTTCTTTGACCTTTTGACATAATTTTACCCATTCGCTAGCGCCCATCATCGCAACCTTTTCCTTTACGAGCTCTCTTATTTTGCCAGTATTCCAGCTGACATTTTTGCTACCGACATACCCTTTAATAGCTGCCCAAGCCATCTCAATGGGGTTGAGATCTGGATGATATGGAGGTAAGCGAAGCACTGAGTGGTTGTGGTCTGATAAAATTTTATCAATGCTGTATGTTTTGTATTGTTCCTTATGTGCTTTTATCAAGTTAAACAGCTGGGGTTTCTACATATTTTCATTGTATTGAATGCCCTTTTCTTGTAACCATTTCTCCAGAACTGCTTTTTTAGAATTAGTAGCTGGCGCGTGATCAGACTGTTTGTTGTGATATGATGCATTATCAACTACTACAACGGAATTCGGTGGCAGATTTGGTAGCAATTGACAACGCAGCCATTTTTCGTAGTTTACGAAGTTCATGTTGTCGTGGTAGTCACCAGATTTTGTGCCAGCTTTAAACAAAAGAAGGGCATTGGACCAAATCCAACTTCGGAGCTAGCGTGAACGATTACTGCACGCTGCCCTTTTGAAATTGGTCTTTTTAAACCCCTAGTTGACCCATCTGACCACGAGTTACCACTGGCATGTGATGAGTCGACATAGGACTCCCGACTCATCGGTGTATACTATCGGTCTTTCTTCTTGCCTATATTTAATTATTTTTTGGAGATATTCGATCCGTAGTAATCGAATGTTGCTTTTTTCAAATAACAGCTTTCGATTATTTTCTGTTTATTTCCATCTGAAGCCTAACTCTCAAAATTCGTCGTAAACTTCGTTCCGAGCCATTAAAATTTATATCTTCTTTTAATTTTTTACGAAGCCTTTCCACGGTAGGGAGTTCATTGTTTGTATTATGGTAATTATGAATACATCTTTTTATAACAGATTGGTCGAAACTATCAATTTCGGTGACTTTCTTTTTCCCAGATGTTTTGACGGATGTTTTGACGGATGGATTGAAGTCTGTTTCACGGTTTCAATATCATTCTTGCGCTGTTTCTTCATGAATCAATATACATCGTAGACCATTTTTCTGGCTTGTCTTTTTAATACTACGCTAGTTTGTCGTGGCATAGTGTATTTTTTATAAAACAATCAACATAAACTCAACAAATCACAATAACAACAAAGTCAACAAACAATTATAACAAAAAACGTCAACAAACAATAACGACGGACTTTTTCACTGCACGCAAGTGTATTCGGGAGCAAGCGGAACGTGGACGCAGTGCGGGAGGCAGGGGTCGACTGATCTACCAATAACGCGCTCGATACGATACTCCCCCGCCATCGCGCCCCGCACTCATCACCAAAGAGACCTAAAATTTGGTTCTGCGCAGTCAAGGTCATTTGCTCAAGAAGTTTGCCGACTACTGTATCATGATTGATTATTTAGAAAATGGGAAGACTATCACTGGTAGTTGGCTATAATTAAAATTTATGTTGTTTGGCTTATACGATAATTAAAGATAAAAACAAACACATTAAAAAGATTTTTAAATTCATTAGAAAATTCGATAAATGTAAGCTTGCGAACATTTGAAGTGGGAAGCTGTCGCCATCTCTGTTACTTGGTCGTGGTTGTACTATGTTAGTGACGTCATTATCACAGTACGGTCCTTTTCTAATTTGTGACTTTTGCTACTCAGTAATTTTTCAAGTGACTGTGATTTCACGGGTCTATTTCTAATGTCTTAATTTTAATTAATTTGAAATTGATAATAATTATGAATTTGATAATTTAATCGTGTTGCAACGATCAAATTAATCGCGTTATTGATGCTACCATAAATATTTTTCAGACAGCAACAAGAACAGCCAAGGGAAAGTATTAACAGTAAGTAATATTTTCATTATTACGATAGAATAGGTGGTGAACAGGCTATATTGGTAAGTGGCTTACCACTATTTATACCAGAAAGCTTTGGATATGATAATCTTATTTACACTGAGACAAGGATTTAAATGAATTTGACCAAAAAGGAACTCATGGTGGAAATCTTAAAGTATCATACCTAGCTTCTTTTGAACACATTGGAACCACTGCACAATCGATAAAATGATATACAACTGATAAACGTGGACTCACTAATATATTTTTTTACCAAAATGCATACTGCTCAAACGAAAGCTTTTATTTCATAGATATTTTAATGTTAAGGCGTATATTCTACCAAAATCGTGGGCGAACCGTAATATAAAACGCTTTTCTATTATTTTTGATTTATTAAAATCTTTTTCATATATTTTTAGTAAAAAATAAACACCACCGCTTTAGCAGTTACTATTGCTTATAACGATTATGGTAGATCATAACATATACATTGTCACTAATTTTATGTTTGTTTGTGGGTTGTGATGACATACATTTTTCCCATCATCCTATAATTGAATTGATCAATTGAACTAGTGTGAATGTAGGATCCTTTCTTCAAGTGGTCTGTCCACTTTACCCAGAGGCGACTCACAATACACTTCCTTACACGTGTAAACCATTCGATAACTCGTCTACCTTGTGGGCAAATATGGCTTACCGTTTTTAATTCTGTAACTTATCACACTTGCAGTCTTGCAGTTTCACTTCATTGACCAATCTCTTCGTTTTGAATTTTATCTCGCTAAGAAACAGCATAGATCTCTCAAAAGAGTGTTCAGTGACTTCCTGCATACTCTTATCACTGAATGTCTTTTTTGTTCTTCGACTTTTTTCTGAACTGGAAATTTTCCAATAAAAAAATTTTTTTAAACGAAGTCTCTGAATATGTAAGTGTACCACTATACGCTGTTACTGGTGGTAACGCCGCACGGTCCACATTCATAAACACTGTTAATTGAACCGCTACTATTACATACTTTACATGTATGTAAATCAGTGCTAGTGTACGTATGCGGTGCGAGTGATTTGTATGAAAAAAAAATGCTAAATTTTAAAAGTTGTCATGAGAGAAATTCATTCGTAAGAGGATCCAGATATTTTTAGCTGACAGTATATCAAGCCAACCGTTATCGAGTCCGCGCTTTGACACCGCATGTCATAACTAGCAAGACGCACTGATTGACGTGTTTCGACTTCCAACTACTGTGGTATAGTCTATGAAAAGAACTGTTGCATCTATCAAATTCCATCATTATAGCATACGTATATACGACATCTTAACGACAGGAACATCAGTATGGAGTGGGCTGTTCAGAAAGTTTTTAGCTAATTTGTTACTATCAATCAATTTGTCCTATATTTATAACAGATTGGAGGGTAATTTCAATGTAAACCTCTATGGTAAAAATCACTGGCCACCTTCATTTAGTTCTTATTTAATTATTTTTTACGACAAGATGTCAGTCAATAATTGATTGCAACAATGAACGTGTCGCGTGAAGCATTTCGTGCAATGATTTTGTATGAATACTAACGAGGTTTAACGTTTAAGGAATCTCACGAAAATTTATAAACTGCTTTGGGTGAATCTTCTCCTTCGGTAGCAATCGTGACCTATTGGTACCGTGAATTTAAACGTGGCCGGGAAAGCTTCGAAGATGATCCTAGGCCGGGACGACCGCCGATTACGGTTGCCCTCGAAAACGTCATCAGGGTGGAGTGGTTAATAAAGGATCATCGGAACCTTACACTTCGAGAGATTCAGGCTGAACTGGAGATTGAATCACGGGCGGTTTCCACTATCCTTCATGAACATCTTAAAGTCAAGAAGGTTGCCTCGCGATGGATACCTCATTCTCTCGCAGAAGAGCAAAAATCTCGACATGTAAATTGGTGCAAGTTTATGCTGGAAAAGTCCGATGGAGGGAGTTCACGACAAGTATCCTACATCTTAACTACTGATGAATCTTGGATCTACAGCTACGACCCGTTTACAAAGCAACAATCCACACAATGGGTGTTCGAAGAGGACAATTTATCCACCAAAGTTGTTCACGGCCGAAGTGTAAATAAAAAAATGATTGCTGTTATTTACCGACGTAGTGGTCCAGTAGCGACGTAGTGGTCCAGTAGCGACGTAGTGATAATTCCACTAGAAGATCGTAAAACGGTTACTAGTGAATGGTATTGCGAAGTTTGCCTGCCCCAAGCCTTAAGGGTGTAGATTGTTGGCCTGAGATCTCGATTTCGAGCGACCGCAGCGCCAAAGTTTAATGTAACATCCGACGGGGCGGATGAATGACCTAGAGAGCGCGATTTTCAAAATGTTTTGCAACAAACGTTCCACGTTGAGAAATTGTTATTGAACTTGAATATTTACAGCATAACAATAACGTTGAATTTTTGGAAACTAGCTGTTGATTCTTTTTAATAGATTAATAAGAGTAGTTGAGACACAATTTTTATGTTTTTCTATCATTTGACATCTGACATTTTTGTATTCTACTTACCTAAAATTCCAACTATTTATTTATTTGTAATTTCACTACCAAAATTTATTCTAATTCGTAAAATATTCATTCAATAAAATAATTGCAAATTCAGTAGGAAGTGTGTTTATCTCTACGCAAGGAAATGTGCCTATTGCGTAAACTCAAATACTTACTTTTTGTTTACGATCACCTCGTCGATATCTAAAAAAAATCCTAGGGTTTTAAAAAAAATGTCAATAAATGAAACACAAGTATAAAAATGATTTATTTACTACACAATAACAAATATGAGTCGCCATTACTCGCTATCTCAAAAGCGTGCTAGGGTTGTACAAAAATTAGTAAATAATTCATTTATTTACTAATTTTAACAGAAGTTTGTAAATTATTAATATACTAATTAAAAGTATGTAATTAAACAATAACGAAATATGAGTTCAAAATTCTAATGGTTTTTCATTCGATTACGGATCAAGTTCTGATTTCTGCTAATTTGATGATAAAATCAATGGCTATCACAAAACCTATCAGAATGAAAACGTTACCAGCTGCCCGATTCACGTAAGTAATAAAAACCGTAGCGCAGTGACGTCACTTCGTTTTTTGCAAATTTAGCCCTTTTAACCGACTTAAAAAAAGGAGAATTCTCAATTCGCTGTATTTTTGAACCAATTTTTATGATTCTTTACACCAGGTAACTCAGAAATTGTATAGTAATTGAGCTATTGGAAGATTTATGACAATCCAAGACTAGATAAGTAAGTGCGTTTAAAACAGAAAACCAAAAGGCGATTTCTAAGTTCCTAAGTTAAAACGACTTTTGGACTGGCGTGTTTACGTGAATCGACTGGCTGGGTAGTTAAGTTACCTGTATCTTTCAAAATCATTAGGCGTTCTTCTCTTTCATAACACGTAAAGCTCTTTCTTTCCTCTCTTTCATAGCCTCTATGATACTGGGCGCGTCACGAATGGGCATGCTTCGTGACTGCCGAGGATCAACTAATTCTGGAAGTAGGCAATCGTAATAAAACCTAACTAATTTCATCTCCATTTTCTCCTCCCAAAATTTGTCGTCCTTTTCTATAATATAAACTTTCATAGGTACAGTAGCACCAAACCAGATGCCAAGCATGCAAACGTTTCTTTTAGTAATATGTACCTGTCCCTGAATTTGGAAATACCAGTTATGATTTTTATTTATGACATAACCCTTGGAAGCCTTGTCCTTAACCCAAAAGGTATGTTTGGCCATTGCTTCATCAAGAGTCATGCCAGCTAAAGAATGTGGGCACTTAATTTCAATTAAACCGTTTGCATAAATGCCATCTGGTGTAGTACCAAGAAATTCATATTGATCGTCGACGAACAAACCGCAACCTTGTATACTAATATTCTCTTGAATTTCTAACTGTTTAATTGCGGTTTCTTCGTTTTCGATACCGTACCGTACAGCAGGCAAACTGGAGATATTACTACCATAAACGATTTTACGAACAAGAACAGCACAACTTGTGCTCTCTCGTTTTTTACAAACTTCCCCGAACGATGATGAGGTTAGTAATTTTCTCCTTGTACTCATCCACTCAGAACTACTTCTTTGCAAATGGGTCGACCTTTCAAGCTCCTCTCTTTCAGCACAAGACAACTTTAAATCGGCTAAAAAAGATGACTTGGCTTTCTCATATAATTCTGGACTCAGATCAGGTTTTTCGCAGTTTGGTCCATAGTGAGCGTCTTTCGATACAGCGCTGTGGCTCTTTTTCAATCTTAATTTAGGTTTAGCAATTAAACGGATTCTACGATTACAATTTTCCACTTTCGCGATCAAAGGATTAGGACTAGATTTAAATATTACTTCATGAGTTTTACTATGAATCGATCCTGTATTAAAAGACACAACAGCAGCTGCGCATCGGCCCGCATAAGAACCACGGGAAGAATAATTTACACGCTTACCCCCTACTAATTTGGCAATCACTGCGTTAAAACTTTCAACTATATTACTTGTACAATTATGAATTAAACTTCTAGAATGATATGACAGTCTTTTACTTAAAATGTGTACCGCGTCCATTAATCCGCATCCAACAATTGCTGGAAGCAACCCAACAGGTTCTATTCGACGAGTATCAGGTCTACAGAAATACTCCTTGCAATATTGGTGATTACCAAATACGTGTTGTGGACCATTTAGGATATCTTCACTAAGATTTTTTATTTTTTCTTCGAGTGACTGATTTTGATCGCCCCAATATTTAATAGCGCATTTTACACCCGTTCTTAAACGCAAATACCTTTCTTTTAGGAATTTCCGCAATTCGCAAGGATACTTAGTGTCTTTCGACAGTTTCTCCAAGCTATTGCAGTAGTTTCGTAAAAGATGATTTTTGCATTCAATTTTCTCTACTGTTAAATTACCGTACGGTCGCGAATCTAATATTTTTTTATAAGTACTGGAATCGCCGTCTGCTACAAATTTATTATAAATTACACCGTGATCAACAATGGAACGTTTAAACCCCTCAACTATTATGGTCGATTCCATACCGGTAGATGATCCCGAATAATTCTTGAAACAACGGTGTTCCGAGGGCTGACTGTCGTTCTTTGCGGCTCGTGCACAAACTACGCAGTATTTATTTTTAACTCCAAAAAACAATACTTTATTAGTTTTAATGCCAATTATCGCAGCTGCGCCGGACAAGGCGGAAAAATTCTTACCATAAGATCTCTTGCTCCAACAACCGTCAACAGCAACAGATATTAATGGTGTACCATTTTTATCAACACTACCTATAGACACTGCGTACTCCGCTTCTTCCTTGACAGCTTCTGCCATGGAATGTGCTGCTGTCTTTTCCCACCAATCGCAAACCGTATTATTAATTTCATTGTATAATGAAGGTGACATGATTGGTAGGGCTACTGCGGCAGTTAATGTTTTTAACTGATAGTAGCTCCCACCAGATGATATGATACCAGATACAATTTGATGATTCACTTCCATTCTATCTTCTTTCTTTTCAATCAAACACACAGTAAATTTCATACTACACATACTACATTTCATGATGAGTTTTGAGTCCAGACCAACTTTTACTTCACCTATTATACTGAGGTAACTTAACTTACAATCCATTGGACCGTGGTCCCCTATGGCCTGAAGAGCTTTAAAAAAAAAAGAAACGTCTACAACTCTACGCCCAACTTCCATTTCATCCACCTTTCCCTCTTGGTCGTTTTCAATAACTAGTTCCTGTAAAGAAAGATAATGGCTTGATTTTTTTTATAAAAAATAATTAAAAATTTAAAAAAATGCAAAAGAATTAATACAATATTAGGTTCCTGATGAATAGAAATTATAATTTCTTTACGCATTAGGTATTGTTTTTTTTATGACGTCACCTATTTGAACGTAAATTTTCTTTTGAGAAAGTAATTGAGAAGTATTTCGGTACTAAGGTGTTTGTCTCTCGATGAAAATAATAAATATTGCAAGAAAAATCTATAGGTAGGTATTGAGATTTTGTCTTCGCCCATCACTAACTAAGTAGTTTGTTTATTTATGTAACAAGTCTACAAGAATTACGTATAACAACTTACCTCTATACAGCGCGTAGCATTGTTGCTCAGAGTCTCGGCCCCAAGGTTTTCTTTATTTTCAATACTGGAAATATTATTCATCAATATTATCCACTTTTTATTTATTTTGTACAACCCTAAGCCAGACGCTAGGCGCCTCGCGTCTGTTTGGCGGTATAGGTATGTCGACAAAGTTGCGCTGTCGCCTACCTACTTCCACAATTTGATATTTAGACAATACTAGCCGACCCGGCGAACTCCGTATCGCCTTTTTTTTTTTTAAAAATCCTATTATTTTGATATTACATACAGATACTTCAATTTTATTTATCAGTATAGATATAGATAATACAAACCAATATTTACATGTTATTGTAGGTATATGTCTGAATCGGGCGATCTAAATCATATGACATATTGTATTAGCTTTGTAATGTACCCTGTTCAAATGCGATAATAAATAAGTAGGGAGGAACTTACATTTTATTCCGAGATCTTTTGGCTTTCATATTTTTATAATGCGTACAAAACTTTCTTTTCCCTGGCATGCCACTCAAATTCAATCAGTCCTGCGAAAAAAATAGCCTATGTTACTCAGTGATAATGTAGCTTTCGAATGATAAAAGAATTATTAAAATCAGTCCAGTACTTTTTGAGTTTATTCGTTACATACAAAAATCCAAATCTTTCCTCTTTATAATACCTATTAGTGTAGATATTGTATTTTTTACGATTTATATCTAGTTCCATCATGGTTTTCTTTCAGACATTCATTATATCGATACTTTCTACTAACTGAAAATAAATTAATTATAAAAATGTTATACTTACAGTTTTTTACAAAAAACACAAATTCACAATACGTAATTCTGCTGTCTGCAGCCGACAAGCGTGGTGTCGCGTTCACTTACAGAAAGGAACTGCCGCTGCAGACCACCGAGATTGCACGAATGAAACGAACGTTTTATCCCATACATTTGTGTATGAAAAATTTACCTTAAAATATATCTAGATTTTAGGGCTTTAAAAGAGGAAGTCTTTGTTTGTAAAGGTATAAAAAGAAGTATACAGCTATACTTATTGGTTTCTTCAGTGTTCAAAAAGTGTTTCTTTTTATCAATTTGTGTTGATTTATGGGGTTAAATCTGAAAAATACGAAGTCATGTTTTTGCATTTTTACTCAATTTTGTGCGTTTGTTGACGTTTATTATATAACAACTATTAGGTTTAAGAGTTTAATATAAGCATGAACATACTTATTGGTCTTTGATTGTAATATATACAAATTATCATTGATATCAATCATATGTAAATAGGTTAAATATGAAAAATCGTAACACTCTTTTCGGTGATTTTCACGATCTACACCCTTAAAGGAGTTGAATAATGACCGCCCAAGGAGCGGCGCTCGTGGTATTCTTTTTCACCAAGACAATGCTCCTGCTCACATGGCCGCTAAAACCATCGACTTTCTACCCACTGCGGGCGTTCAGTTTTAACCCCATCCACCCTACAGCCCAGATTTGGCCCCGTGTGACTTTTTTTATTTCCCACCATTACAAAATGCTACGTGGATGGAAATTTAAGACTTCGGATGAGCTGTCGATGAATTTAGACGACTCTTTATCTTTTTCAATGAATTTAGCAAGAATCTTTTTCAAAATGTTTCGAAAGCTGGTTCAGTCGAATGAGGCTGTGCATAGAGGCTGAAGGGGAGTATTTTAAAACTGTGATTATTTATTTTTGATACACCTATTATTTTTGGTTTCACTTATATTTTACGGAACAGCCCAGGTGCATATGGATGTTCATGTCGTTTACGTCCGTATGCATTTTCATAAAACTTTCACTAAGTGAATTTGGTTTAATAAAAAAAAAAATATCTATAGGTACAGAGGCAACTTCAGCTAAACAGGAACCAACCAAGAACTGCGTGAAGATTAAATTAACAGCAAATAATCAGGTGAGTAAAACTGAAGCATGTTGTATGTGTTGTACAGAATCTTGAGAGAGTCTTGTCAATGTCCAGTCACGCAAGTTAGGAGCCGCTCAGTAAAGTGATAGTAGGTTTACTGAGTGAGGCCTTGGAAGCACACGAAAAATGCCGTCTTAAAATATACCTTTTAGAAACGACAAACCTGAAAATTTTGAATTATAATACCATACTGAATGCAAGTACTTTTTGGCGGGAACCCGAGAAGTAAAGCTTTGTTTGATTATTGTAAAAAATGTGTATTTCAGGATTTGTGGTTTAATAGTGATAGTTTATTGAATTACAATGCCAGTCGTATGCCAGTTGGACACTGGCATAGCCAAACGGTACCACGTCATGATAAATGTTACCGGCGCCCATGAACACCTCCAACACCAGAGGGTATGAGGGCGCGCCGCCGACCTTGCAAAATCCTATTCACAGCTCTTTTGAAGAACCCCATATCGTAGCATAATGGAAAGACCTCTTGAGGCAGTTCGTTCCACAGCCTACGTGTTCGCGGTATAAAACGATTTTTGGACCGAAAAGTGCGCGACACCTCCGTATCGAGGAAATGCGGATGGACCGCACTTCTGTGACGGGAGGTGCGGTTGTAGAAACCCAAGGTGGGAATTATATTAAACAATTCTTCAGAGCATTCCCCATTGTACAGGCAGTAAAACACACAGAGAGACGCAACGTCTCTCCGAATGCTGAGGGATTCCAAACCGCCCGTGAGAGTGGGATCGTCGACAATACGAACAGCACGTCGTTGGATGGACTCAAATGGGTCCAATTGGTATTTCGGTGCGCCGGCCCAGAGATGACAGCAATACTTCATATGGGGCCTCACCTGAGCTTTGTAAAGCATAAGGAGTTGTCCAGGGATGAAGTACCGCTTCGCTCTGTTCAGCACACCGAGCTATTTGGAAGCCATTTTGGCCTTATTTTCCAGATGACCCCTAAATTCGACTTTCCTGGATATGTCCAAATGTCGATGCCCTTGAAAAAACAGTTGATTTTGACATGCATGGAAATATACTATTATAGAATTCACCCAAGTGAAATCAAAACAACGCGTTCCAATTTATTTAGACCGACTCGACCGGTTTCAAGATTTAGGACCATCGACTGGCTTTAGAGTACCCACCACCCCGTCTCTTCTTGTGGGTGCCGTAAACGGCGTCTAAGAGATAACAAGTCCGCTACCACAAGCCCTGAGGAACTACATACACCACCTCTACAAAAGTGGTCTCTACCACTCGCCACCCGCTTACCGGGTGATGACTTACCGCTTACCACCCGCGTATCGTTTTAAAGCCATCCCTCATGCACGAGGCCCGTGTGGCGCAGAAAGCAATAAAAGGACTGATTACAGTTTGAAAATTTACCGCTATTTCATTGTTTTCTTCAGGAAATACAACTGGAAGGCGAGTGGCCTCAAATCGATCCGGTGCTCTCCAAAGTGGTGGAGATGATCCGTGGTCCACCGATCTTGGTGCAAGAGAAACCACCACCAAAAGAACCAGAAGTAACAGATAACTCTCGGAAAAGTTCCGATAACGTTGTCATTATCCCCAGCAAGTCGTCATCTGAGGAGACGTCAGAGGAAGGAGGTAAGAAAACAAAAAAAAATATATTAAAAACAATGTTTTTTTTATCTATCTTACGCATCACGTGGCAGTATTTGTTGCTACGCGTATCGTCACATAAAAAGAGCGCTGCGCGTCTGTGGAAGGGACGAGTCCGTGCATCGTTACACTTGCGCACGAAATTACTTATTGTTTTATATATATATATATATATTATAATATTTCAATACTTTAGAATAAAGGTTTGTTTGAAACTAAAAAAATAAGTTTAGTAATATATTTTTTAATATGGTTTAACAGTTTTAATTATAAATAAACTTAAAATAAGGGTGACACACCTTCCATTAGATTGTCGTGGTCGTGATCATATGGAAGCCAGATGAGGCCGCTGTGCTCGTGCTAGTGGTGACCACATCATCATCATCGTTGTCATCACTTGAGCTGCTATCACCATTGCAATCATCATTCGAATCAGTATCACAATCATTATCATTAACGCGATTGACAAATGTTTCTGTCATCATGTCCACCACATGATCATTTTTACTGTACTTACTTTCCTACACATATTTTCCCATTCCCTCCGTCCTATTAAATTCACCTTCTCATTAACTAGTTCTGTTACACGGTTAATATTCCAATTAACATTACTGGCCACATACTTATTTTTACTGGCCACATATCCTTTGATTTCCGACCATGCCATTTCTATGGGATTGAAATCTGGATGGTAAGGGGGTAAGCGGAGGGCAGTATGACCTTTTCCGGCTAAAATATTGTAAATTTATACTTTTTAAATTGATCTTCATGCCATTTTATCAAATTGTACAACTCAGGTGTCAATATTCTTTCATCGAATTATATCCCTTTTTGTGTCAACCAGGTTTCCATAACTGCTTTTTTTGTAGAAATATGACTCTGCACCAACATCCAAATGTTGGTGCAGAGTCATATTGCTTATTATGGTATGACGCGTTATTGAGAATCACGACTGAATTGGGCGGTAAGTTCGGTATCAATTTAGTAGTTATTTTCGTAGTTCATGTTGTCATGATAATCTCCAGACTTTGTACCAGCTTTGAACGTACTCGTAAGTAGAGCAGTTGGCACTGCTCACCTCGTAGTCCATGTATCGTATTAGTAACTATCTTTATTTATTATTTATGTGGTAGTTTGGACCATTGAGAATGTGTTGTCCTTTTCTTATAGCACAATTTGCACATTGTGCCAGCGTCAACTTTTCTTTGTAATTAACAATTCCAATGTCCTATTCCGTCGATGTCACAGTAAAATGATAGTCGATTTACTTAGGAGAGAAGTGGATTCCCTTTGAAGCACACGAATAACGCAGTCTTATCCTTTTATTTGATTATCAGAAACATTAGACACTTTGAAGTGTCAATAAAATAGTTGCCGCCAACAGGTACTCATTGAGAATGTTGTTATAAATTTTAATTAATCTTTTTGTAGTCATTTAAAATATTTATTTATTTACAATCTTTTTTCAGACGTTCGCAAGAAAACACTTCAACTTGAAAAAGAAATCTTCAAGGAAATCGAGGAGAGAGAAAAGGTTGAACAGAAAGGACAACAGCTTGTGGAGAAATCAACTGATGCACAAGACTCTAATGTAACTACAAGGTAACTGTGTTATCTAATGTAACTACAAGGTGACTGTGTTATCTAATGTAACTACAAGGTAACTGTGTTATCTAATGTAACTACAAGGTAACTGTGTTATTTAATGTAACTACAAGGTAACTGTGTTATCTAATGTAACTACAAGGTAACTGTGTTATCTAATGTAACTACAAGGTAACTGTTTAATACTGACCATATTTCATGACTTTTAAGGACGAATTCCAAAACATGCTATAAGATTTTCTTGTATCATTCATGATGTCATGTTATCTCTTTTATATAGTAATCCATTCAAGAATATACCTGTTCACATAGGAAATTATACCTGTCCCTTTTCTATATTATAAATTACTAAATTTTCAGAATGATATTTTTTCTAGTGATATTCTCCATATAAGAAATACATTTTAAAAACTGTTATATCAATATCGACTTCGTCATTTCATATAGCAAATGCCATCGACAGAAGTGCAATGATTGTTGAAGATACATATTATGTGATTGTCTATGTTATTTCGTTACTTAATATCGATTTAACACCATTCATGATGACCACTTCTCATAATACTCATTTAGCAAATGTTTAAAGCTCTCTACATATTACTGAGCTGAACACAAATACTGAACTAGCTGCTCAATAATGGCTTGTATTAGCAAATGTGTATGAAAAATTTAGCAAGGACTCGAAAAAATTTTAGTTTTATGCAAAAAATATTCATAGAATTCATAACTCCGAATCATGAACGGAATCTATAGTGTGGGGAATTGGGCGCCTACAGCCTGTATATTAACCATTTTTTACTTGAAATTATATATACATATGAGTAGTTCACTTGCAAACACCACTATCTGACTTTTTTTATCGGATTAAGCTTACGCGAGAATTTCAGTTCATAAAAAGATGCTTAGAAAATGAATAATTTTTATTTAATTCTTGAACTACTAACCATATACTACTCTTCAATTGATATTTTATTTTTAACACTCAATCAATACATTTTCTTCCATTTTATGTACAGTTAATTTTGACAAACTAGTCTTCTGTAACTGGACTACTCAATGTCCAGAGCTTTTTTGTCAATGTTTTATAACAAATCGTTTAAATATTTATATTTTATCGTAGAAGGAAGCCGATAACAGCTAAAAGCCAACCTAAATCGGTAACTCCTACAAAAGCCGACGTCTCAATTCGACCAAAAAGAACGCCCAAAGTTCCGAAACGAATTGGAGAGGGTATGTATTACCTACAATTAAACAGACTTTTATATTTTTCCTCTTTTTTATTTATTTTATTTGAGTGTACAAAAGTGGTACCCTGAGAGGTACAAAAGTGGACTTAAAGCCTTATGTCATCATCTACTAGCCATCCACTTAAAGCAGAGAATAAAGACCGGTTTTAAAAATCTTTTACTTTTAGAAAGCCAAGTTCATACAGATGGACTTAAATTATGTTTTGATTTCCTAGGATATCGTAGTAATGGTAAATCAGTAATTATTCGAAAAAAGGCAACGGAAGTACAATTGATTGTTTGTAGTTGACAAACAGCAGGGCGCATTCCTTGACGAATTGAAATTCAATTTGTCAGAAAATACCTCTTATCTCGGTTTTATCTCGTCGATGGAATTTATTAGCATGAGCCCAACTTTATTACGATTTCAACATTTTTTTCACTTTTCGATCATTTTTATGTTAGCATACAGTCATATAAAAAACATTAAAAATATTCTACTAATTTGTATATGAACTGTTTTTTTAGAAGTTGAAGGGGGTAAACAATGTGATTTGTTATATATGATTAGATAATTATATTAGCATAAAATATATTAGGAGCATTTATTCCGATTGCTCTAAGATATATCGAAAAGATATCAAATCGTAAGTTTTTAACGTGCAAAGGTTTTATTGTACCTAATAAAAGAAACCTGTAAGAGAAATAAATATAATTTATATTTCAAAATTGATAATAGGTCAAAATCTGAATACTCGGCGCCGCCAGGAATGCTTTCTTCAATTGGCTCAGGCACAATCTTTTTTGCGTAATTTGTTTGGTAGTTACTGGATGTATAATATCTAAAATGGTTTTCTATGATAAATTGCATTTCTGTTTTCTTGTGCATTGGTAAGATGTTACAATATCTAAAGAGTTCTTTCATATTATTGTTATGTATTTGCATAATTTTGAGCTGTAATATATTTTTTATAATTCTTTTCTATATCTTGTATATATTATTGATATAACTTTTGAATATTCGTCCATAACTACTTATACCGTATGATATAATACTATCTATTAAAGTATGTATAATGGTGAATGTTTAACTTTATTTTTAATTATTAAAAATATAGCCAAAATCGCTCTTTGTTTTTCACAACCCATCTTAATATGTCTATCTCAATTAAATTTGCTATCAATTACCAAACCCAAGTGCGTATTTTCCTCGACCAATTCAATATTTCCACAATCACAGTTCTGCTAAGATTGTGTAAACAGATGTGGCTATAAGCTATAAGTTTAATTTCGTCATTAGTGCGGTTATGGCTAGAGCATACATAATCATTTTTGTTTTTTTTATGGTTAAGAACCAAGCCAGTGTCATGCGACTATTTTATGATAGGAGTGAAATCTTGTAGGTGTGTTACCGCTGTATCGATGCTACGATTTGCTGCAATCAAACATATGTCGTCTGCATATTGGAAGATAGCACATTTTTTTGGAATATTATTTATATATCATTCACATAAGCTAGGTAGTGTAATGGCCCCATTATAGATCCTTGTGCCCATCTGTGACAAATATTTCATCACTGTACTCATTACCAACTTTTACTCCGTTGGCACGCTCTTGTGGGTAGTTATCACATCATTTAAGATGGGGTCCTCTAACCCCGCTGTTGTCGAGTACGTCAGCTAATTACTTTGTTATTTTACGACATAGTTGATTCAGTAATTGCCACATTTTTTTGGGTCTGCCTTATATTCCTCTATTTTCTGGTTATAATAATTATTTCGTGTTTTTTTTCTGCAAGTTTGTTAGTTTGATTACGTAGTCTATTGTATTTCATTCTTATTATTTTGGTGGTGGGATCTTTTCTGAACTCTATTAATCTTCTGTCTTTTTTAGTGCACATGTTAATAATATTTTTATTAATTCATCGATGATTGTTGCTAGTAGAATTTTTACATTTTATCTCGTATTTTGATTTGTTGTAGCAGCTCGTAATATTGTTTTTGATATAGTCGTATATATCGTCTGCATGTTCCATATTATCAACCGTTGTCCAATCAATTGTATCTTGGCTGAGAATTTTGTTATTATACTTTATAATGTAATTTGGAACAACCTGTTTGTTGCCAGTCGATGGTCCGCCAGTACAGTGTCGAGTGCCGCCGAGTGCACATCTAGTGTGCGCGATCTTATAAATATGTGATCTATGCATGTTTTTGTAATTATATCTTATCTAGATTCGATTCTCGTGTAGTCAGTCGCTGATGTCGCACACTAAACCGCACTCATACAATACATTTATATACCGATTGTGTATATAGCTATCAGTTTTTAAATCTATATTTACGTCACCCATAAAAATAAAATCGTGTTGTGAATAATTAGCAAGTATACATCTTAATTCTTCAACCAAACGGTGCTTGTTAGTGTGTATTTGTATGAAGAGTGGATGTAGCTCTCGTCTAAATAAATAATATCCTTTTGGATTTCTTGGGGTATGTTTCTGTTCGCCATGATACTTTTAAATAATACTCCCTTTTAGTTGCTATATTTGGTCTCTCCAAAAGAACTTGTCTATTTGAACGGCATATCTTATATCTAAATCCAATTGAAATTAATAGTTTTCTTAAATATTTATCTATTTAAACGGGTCTAAACGCAAATTTTTTCCTTATTTATTTTACATTCGCGTTTAGACCCGCTTAACTAGATAAATATATATGAAAAATGCGAAACTCTCAAAAGTTTTCTTCAATGCTCCCGACTTCCATCATAGGCAATATCTTCTTTTAACACTGCTAATAATTTCGACAACGTCGTCACTTCTTTTCTGCACAGCATAAAATAGTGAACTTTCTGTCGCATTGCAGAAATATCAAATTCGTCCAATTCTTTCCTAGGACGACCTTTCCAATGTTTAGCAAGCGTGTCAAACTTTCCTTTATTTTTCTTTCCTTCCGAAACAATTCTTCGAACTGTACTAACAGATTTACCTAGAACAAAATATACATGGCCTAATAAGTATCAAAATCATGTTAATCGCGCTTTAATTAGCTTTAGTTCTGCAATAATTAATTTCTTCCCTTTTTTGACGCTATGTACATAACACATATCGAAATATAACACTTACAGACTTACAAGGACCTACAAAAATTGTGTGAAATATTTTAATAATAGGGGTTAAAGTATGAAATTGCCGTTTTATAGTAATAGATACTTAGAATTGACATAAAACCTTCATGGTGTGAGATTTTCGAGTGAAACTTTTTTCACATGATACCTATGAGGTTCTTGTTTTAAAAAATGTGCAACATTCGATTTTCGACTTTCAATTGTTCTTTTTATTCAGCTTAGACGGGAAAGATGGATGCTTCGGAAATCCGAGTAATCTTTGAATACGAGTTCCGACGCGGAACTAACGCGGCAGAAACGGCTCGCAATATCAATGCTGCGTTTGGAGAGGAGACTGCTAATGAACGAACCGTGCGTTATTGGTTTAAACGCTTTCGTAATGGAAACTTCGACTTGAAGAATGAACCACGTGGAAGACCGCCCACACAGGTGAATAACGCTGAATTGAAGGAGATGGTGGAAGCCGATCCGAGTCAAACTACCCAGGAATTAGCGGCATGGTTTAACGTTACCTTACCTACAATATTGACTCATTTGCATCAAATCAATAAGATAAAAAAATATGAAAAATGGGTGCCTCATGATTTGACTGATCTGCAGAAAGAAACGCGTCTTGAAACTTGCGTTGCCTTGTTGAATCGGTACAGAAATGAAGGAATATTGGATCGAATTGTGACATGTGACGAAAAGTGGATTCTTTACGATAACCGAAAGTGAAAAATGCAATGGCTGACCCCAGGTCAAACGCCGCAACAGTGCCCTAAGGCAAAGCTTACCAATAAAAAGGTAATGGTAACTGTTTGGTGGTCTATTAATGGTGTTATTCACTATAGCTTTCTCAAGTCTGGTCAAGCAATAACAGCAGATGTTTACTGTGCCGAACTTCGAACAATGATGGCGAAACTAGCAGTGAAACAGCCCCGACTCGTGAATCGATCTTCACCATTATTTCTCCATGATAACGCAAGACCTCACACTGCACGAGAAACGTTGTAACTCTACAGGAGCTGCAGTTAGAAACCATACGTCATCCTCCGTACTCGCCAGACCTTGCTCCAACGGACTACCATTTTTTTCGTGATTTGGACAATTTTCTACGTGGTAAAAAATTTTCTTCCCAAGAGGCAGTACAAAATGCTTTCACACAGTTTGTCGAATCTACATCCCCAGAGTTCTATCGCAAAGGCATAAATTAACTTCCGATTAGATGGCAACAATGTATAGATAATGGGGGTAAATATTTTGATTAAATAAATATGTTACATTTTAGAAAAAAACGAGTTTTAATTTTTCAGTACAAATCGGCAATTTCATACTTTAACCCCTAATATGTCTATCAGTACTCTAAAACTCAACTATATTCTATATATACACGGTAATTTATATCTAACTATAAATCAAAGGCCCTTTATGATTGTTGTATTACAGTAAATATAAATAATTAGTGATACTCGGTATGTGCATAACACTATCCACTCGCTCGCACAAGACGTGAGTCTTTGACCTTTGAACGCCGCCGCTTCTTCCACTAAATACGCGTATCAATTACGTAACGTGTTATGCAAACACGAGTAAATTAATCTCCAATTATATCCGATATTGTATAATATTATCCAATTATTTTCGTTTTTAATGTAATAAAAAATATCATAAAATACATGTTAATTTTTAGTTACATATACATAATAGTTTTAGTGTACAGATTACCATATCAAAAAATTGCACATTATTTTTGTAGGATCTTATACACACGCATACGTATAACATACATGTGTACAAACAGAAAGATGTAAGAAACTAGAAAAGATAAAGGATAATAATTTGGGCGTAAGAGAACTCTTAATCTGGCAGATAGGGTTCCTTCACGAGTTCTTATGATCTACTAATTGTTCGCAGAAACACCAAAGAAGCTTTCGAAAGAAAAGAAGTCTCCAAAAGTAAATTTGCTGAAAAGACAGGTCCCTTCAGACACGGAACAAGAAAATGAGGATGTTAGGTATAAGCTAGCACCCGCGAGGGTCACGAGGCGCTGCAAACAAACACATACCGACACATAGTAAGTACATTTATACGTAAACAAAAACCCTTTCAGTATTACTAATTAAATATTGCGGATGAGCCATCTTCGTATCCCGAACAAACACGAAGGGATGATAAGTAAAAAAAAAACTGACATCCAAACACATTTTCAGTATACCACGTAGAGTAGTTAGGTACGTTGTAACCACTCTATGCCATATAGAGTGGTTACATTGTAACCATTCTGCCATATGACATATTTCAGTATGTGACATTGAGTAGTTACGTTGCAACCGCTCTGTGTCATATGACATACACATATGCCATATTTCAATATGTGACATAGAGTAGAGTAGTCTGCTGTAACCACTCATATTTTTGGAGGGGGAGGGTGCTCGCTGCAATCCAACAGCCACTGGGCTTCGACTGGCCTCGTTACCCCTCTCACAGAAGACTACCTTGAAATGTATTGCATTTCCCACTTTATCCCCAATGTACATACATGTTTCGGTAGTGAGTGAAATATGCTATAGCCCATTCCCATCCCATACTATCCCACCTTATTTTCCCAACTCTTTCTCCAAATCCATTCCTACATCTCCAAAGGTGGGTAGCGCTTCCGAGGTCGTGCCCACGTTTATCATTCTGAACTGATGTTGGCATGTATCGCGGTTGTCTATCGACGGCAGTATCCACTTCCCACCAGGCGCATTGTAAGCTCATCTACTGCCTTCTTCCTATAAGAAAAAAAAATACTGTCTCAACGTTCGGTGACGGTCGGAAATACTAAGATGGCCGATCGGCATTATTTAATTAGTGCTGTTCACATTTGACAAATAAAAGTTCTTATATCATCGTTGATATTCTAATACGTTATATGTTAAGACGCACTCAGATTGCAATCGATCGATGACATCGATCGTTCAAAGAGATTTAGTTTGGCGCCTGGTATCGAACGATGTCCTCGATCGATATTTACAACTCAGTTATTTTCAATCGATGCCGATCGCTAATGTGGAATGGATTGCTCATCCATCGATCGTTAGTCGATCTACAATCGATCATCCATTGAACTTCTCGATCAACTAATATAGTCGATTGTGTGTTTGAGGCGCTTAATATCGACTGGTCCACGTCAGAAAACCGATCTTTCCTACCGATTTCTGGTAGCAGAAAACATTATACCAGTAAAAAAGCTCAATATCTCAATCTTATAGTATAATTGACTCATTTTGGCCCCAAAAAGACCAAATACAATGTGTCGCTTAATAACGCATAAACTGAAAATAGATTGTTCGAGATTCTACCAGTTTTTACAATAGATTTTTTTTCTATAATTAATAGATCAATTCTCGTTTATCCTTTATTCTACACGCTTTGCGCGCCGCCTGCGCCCTCGGTCTGCATAATGAGTGCTACTAACGTTTTAGACAGGACAACAAAACCATAAGGTTTTATCAAAAATCAAAAATGAATCTTTCATCAACAAAAACTAAGGTTTACAAAATCGTAATCAAAAGTGAAAACTAATGTTTGCAACTTTTGATTTATTATTATTACTAAAAGTAATTTTATTTTAAGGTTTTATATATTATAAATTGGTTTGTTTTATATCTTTAAGCTTCTGTTTTGGTGTCACGTTGTATAACATTATTGCAGGATCTGGTAAAATGTTAACGCGAGAAGTTTTCAGCGACTTATTTCTAAATAAGAGAACCACAAAAACGTAACAATGTTCTACAAACTTGTTACGTATTATATGACACGTGTATGACAATGTTACAATCATGTCTAGAATTACGAAATGTGACTTAATGTGGAAACTCGTTAATTATAAACACTTCCAATATGATCAAATTGTTTGCATCAACACGTAGATTTTAGTTTAAATCAAACGTGTCATTAACAATATTAGTTTGCAACATAGCTGGGCATCGTTAATCAAATAGTTAACTTCGTTAATCGTTAGTCCGTTAATAAAAAGTTAACTTCGTTAATCGTTAAAGCGTTATTTTACGGATGATTTAACGGAAGTTAAAGTTAATCGTTAACTCGTAATAGTAATATTACAACTTATGTTGTTGTATATGTGAAATGAGATGTTTAGGTAGGACATGGATCACATGAAAGATACAGAAAAAAAAAACAGGATTTAAATCTTTGCTTGTTTATTATTTATTTATTTATTAAAACCAACAAGAGAAATATGAATCTCAAGTCAGATAGCGAAGCATAATGGTACCTGACATAATACCATATTCAGGTTGATTAAATAATTAATGGGATAATTATTATAAGGGTGATCAAAATTGACAATCTTGCTGAAAATAAAAACCCGTAACATTCATTATTCATCACTGTCTGACACGAGATGCATATTTCCCTTCATGAACATTAACATATTGAAATTTTCATCTGACAGCGATGATCGTTTTGGGGTCAAAATATTCCTATATATACCCATGGAAAAAAGTCGCTCAAGCAGCCCTGGAAAGTATAGCGGTATTATATTTAATAAGATTCTCCGAGGAATGCCGCATCGTTGAATGAGTCTTTTGATTTCATGTCCAGCCACATTTTTACTAAACATTTGGGCTTTATTTTTTAAAGATCGGTGTCCGCTAGTCTTCTCTTTAGATTGCGTGACAGAAATAAAAAAATCATCATCTTCTTCTCCATTGCTACTTCCGCCACCACCGCTTAAACTATCTCTGTCCTTCGAACATTCGGCGGCTTCGTCTCTTAATGCCTTCTCTACAATATTTTCCATACGTTTTTTCACTACTTCCACTCGACTGCTGTCATACATTTCCAGCCATATCAAGCGGAACTTTGGGTGAAAAGCCGCAGCAAGTTGGCATTCTACATCGTCCATAAGAGGTCCAAACCTTTTGTCTATTCCACTTAATAAGGCATTGGCTAAAGCTGTGCAGTTCAGAAGACCTTTAGCCTTGAAATTCTACAATTTAAATACAGTTGCTGCAATTGTCGGCAGAAGTGACCCAAGATATGCTTGAGCTTCTTGAATTTGATCTAGAGCGCCAGCAACCGGTGCCATAACCTGTGAACGAGTTTAGTATTAATATGTTTGTAGCCAAAAAAGTGTACACTACTTATTTCATCAAATTTACCTTCACATACTCCTTCATTAAAGTCACATCTTGATCATTGAAGGTTTGTACCGTTAACTGAGTCCTTACTCTGTGGAGGGCAGGTCTTTGTGTTCCTAATATTGCGTTGAGAACAACAATTGCGTCGTAAGTGGAGTTCCACCTTGTTGTATTTGGAAGAACCAGCCTCCTACCTAACTCAGTATGAATTGTGTCTGCTGCCACCGTACTACGCGATTGCTGATTCCAAAGAGCACGTGCCTTGGCATTTCTGTAGGGAGTTTTGAAAACACTTATTTGTAGAGCAGCATCTGCATCCTTGCTTGCGATCAAGTTAAATGTATGGGCAGCACATCTCATGTGAGTTGGTAAAGAATTGAAAATTTCCAATGTATTGTCATCGTCTATGCTGTGCCGGCTACGGTCAGGCGCGGTAAGCAGATTTTCTACTGAAATAAACTAAATCATCATCTCAGAGGATTGGTTTAAAAGACTGGCAACCGCAACATCAGATTCCAAGTCATGATCAGATGATGGTAGGTCTGGTAGTATATCGGACTCCGCACAAAACTGGACAAATGCCTTCACAAAGTTAGTGCCATTATCGGTGGTAGTTCTAAACGAAAAAAGAAAAGTTGAATTTCAGGTGTAATAAGAATAACAAGATAAAACAAACAGGTAAAATATGTTTATTAAATAGAAAAAACTAATACTCAAATGAAATTTAGTAAATGCTTTTTATTATTATTTATATTTCCAACTAACTTGGTTATTTTTTTATCGATAAGAAATTCGTAGTGAATATCGATCATTGCCTGTGCCAGAACATCATATGAATGGCGTCCTTTTAATCGCATGCACGCCAGCACAGCCTGCATTCTGGCTCTTGTGACAAGATCTAACCAGTGAACAGTTATGCCTAGATAACTTTTGTTGTGAGCTGACCAGCTATCGGCTGTCGTTGCCAGCCAATCTATTTTGCCAAATACACTGAAAATATCATAAAAATTAATAACGGTATATTTGTTATATTTTATCGTTTGAACTGCCAATAAAACTATATAAAAATCTTGATTAGCGGCTATTTTAGGAATTCCTTGCCTTGATAGAGTATAAAAAATACTTTTCAAAGTTTTTATTTTTTTAATAAAATTCCTCATTGACTTTTTCTGTCGGTCGCGCCGGCGACAAATAGTAACGCATCTCCGCAATCGCGACTCGTAGGTACGTATGATGTGCTAATAAATAACGACTTCGAGTCACTTGTCTTCGACTGTAGTTCAATTAAATTAAAAGCACATATTTGTTGACATTTTAAAATTTAAAGTAATAATAATAAAATAATTTTAATTTTAGTCTCTTTATTATTTTCTTTTTAATGTATCAATTGACTTTGAATTTCTGTAATTTTATTTCAATTAATTTTATTATATGTATTTTTTAAATTATGAACCATACAGTCTGAAATAAATGCAATTTTAATTATTTTTTAAAATTATGTAACTGTTAATTTGGTGTTTAAAGAAGAAGTACTTACTTGATCATGTGCTGCTTTAATCGAATATGCTCATCAACGATGCGTCTACCCAATGTTCTCGATATTGAACTTTTGCTGGGGTTTAAAGTTTTTATCAACTTTCCAAACGACTTCGTTTCGACGACATGTAAAGGAATCATGTTAGCAATAAAAAAGTTTGCTATACATTGGTCCACACTAGCTTGGGATACACCGACTCCAGTTGCTGCGACGGCAAATGACTCGGCAATGTTTCTCTGTCGTTTTTTTTTATAGCTAGATTACTAGTACTGGCATCGCTGTCGATGTCGGATTGCACAAGATTAGTTTTCCTTTTAGGCTTTCCTCGACTGTTTCTTCGAACTGTACACACTGCGATTCATGTGCTCTCCGCATGTGTTGTTTTATGTTATTAAGACTGGAAGTGTGAGCTTTAATTGTCGATTTTCTAGGCAAACATATTTTACAATCGAACATTATTTTACAATCGAACATCGAACATTAAAGTAATCGCTTAAGCGGCCACGGATTTTCATCACTTGTAGACTACGATTCCATGATGTAGTTAAAATACCTACACTGTTCACAATAGGTATACAGAGTTAAAACAATCAAGTAACTTCCACTATCAAAAAGTAGCAATTAACGTGAACTTCGTACTCGAACAATAACATTTAAAAAACTGTCACTGTATTTTCACCGGGCGAAAACGGAACACTAAAACTGTTCCAGTTCTTTACTTTCTCGATGACAGCTGACACAGAGCGGTCGATATAACTTTGTTCTAGCGTCAACGCCTAAAACTCCGAACAAAAATTAGGCACCAAGGCGTCATATTTCATTAACAAGGTCACGTCAGACAGAAAGCAATTTTAGGGATGTAGTTATCGATAAACGTAACACGATAACAGATCCGATATTTTTTTACAAAATGTAAGAAACTAAACTACTGCCGGATACTTTTGTACAAATTTATTAACTAATATTATATTTCATTACAAGATGTTACACGTGTTAATTCTTGATTGATAATGCCAACTTCTTTAAAATTTTCGAAGCTGTTGTAAAATAAGTAGGTATAGGTAGGTACTTGACAATGAAACGAAATAATTATAATGACAGGTAATCTTTATTTATTTATTTTAATCAAAATCTGATAAATCGTCACTGTCACTCGATGAGCTCTCCCCAACATTTATTATAAGTTCCTGTACTTCTATATTATCGAATGCCACATGAATTTCCCAATCCGACGCTATAATGTTTTGGGTTCTTCTCACAATTTTTTCCCAGTTTTCGGCAGTTACTTCCGCACATGCATTTTTTAATAAATCTAACATCTTGTTTGCCGTAAAAGGGGGATGGGTATTGTTTCGAGCGGCGTGTCCTTTGATTTGTGCCCATATTAGTTCTATAGCATTGTACTGGCAATGATACGGCGGAAGTCGAAGAACCCAATGACCACATTCGGCAGCTATTTCGTCGATAACATATCTTTTAGGGAGGCTTTTTTTCGATTTTAAAATATTCACTAATTGTACTTTTAATAAACTATTATCCACATTTTCGCCATGACGTTGGAGCCAGTCAATTATCTCTTGTTTTTTATTGGCCTGCGTCGGCATTTTATCAATTTGTCTGGAGTGATATGTAGCGTTGTCCATAATAATTATCGACGGTTCTTCCAGAGATTGCACCATTTCTTTAAACCATCCTTCGTAAATCTCCGCGTTCATTTCTTCGTGGTAGTCCACTGTTTTCTTGGATTTAAAGGCCAGTAAAGCATCTGACATGAATCCTTTCGTAGACCCTGCATGGCATATGATGAATCGTTCACCTTTTCCCATTGGCACTGAACTAGTGGAAGCGACGGTGTCGTCAGTCCAGTTCTTAGATACTGTGTGGTTTGCATTTAACCAAGTCTCGTCAGTGAAAATAACATTTGACCAATCTGATATCTTTTTGGCTTCGCTCAAAAATTCGCAGCGAGCCATAGCAACGTCGTGACGCTCCATCAATATTTTACGTTTGTCCGGTTTTTTATAACAAAATCCAATTTCTTTCAAAACCAAGCTTAATGACGATTATTGGCCATGGAACAAACCACATTCACGTAAAGAAACAACAAGTTTTTTAAGTGTTGTAATTTCTTTGCGCAAGTAATAGTCATATATATGACGGCGAATAGCGTCAGCGTCGAAGTTGTCAACCGATGTCACACGACGTGGTTGGCGTTTTTTCTTCGGCGTACGAAGCTTATTTTCCTGCATGCCGCTTGTACCGTAAGCTTCGGTAGTAATTTTTGAAACAGTAGGTCCACTAATTCCTAATGCGGCCGCAACACGCTCTCGCACTTGCGACAGTGGTAATAGCGGGCCACCATTTCGATACTCTGCTTCAAAGTAATTACGAACCTTGATCACCAGTTCTCTCGCCTGCCTTTTCAGAACAGATTCTTTCGGCATTTTGATATTTGACAGCTGGGCAGCAATCAACACGGAGGAACACAAAATACACAACGTAACGTATGGATAATGTGAAAAAACTCAGCGAACAGAAATGTAGTGACTAGCACGACCGTCTTGTTGCGAGTGACAGATTAAAACAAACACAAAATGGCGGTGGGCCATTGAGTGTTCCCACCTTGAAAAAATATATTTGAATGTGTTTGTTGTATTTGTCTTTGTTCAAAATATAATAAATATATGCGATCGATATCATTACTTATTTGGTCACAACACTACAACTATCAAATTAGAACTGTCATCGAGAAAATAAAGTTCTGGAACAGATATAACGCAACGAACGAGTATAGGTAAACAAATAATTTCGTCCGTCTCGTTCATTCTTTCGCTCCCTTGCATCAACAGTCCGCGCCTGCGCGATTCCGACGGAACCTACGCCGCCTACGCGCACACGACCGAACAAGTAAGAACATGTTTTTCGCGGCGAACTTTAACGATTTAAAGACTTTAACTTTAACGGAAGTTAAAGAGTCCGTTAACATTTTTAAAACTTAACTTAGAAGTTAATCCGTTACACGAAAAGTTAACTTCGCTAATTAACGGATTAACGGTCTTATGCCCAGCTATGGTTTGCAAATTTATCAAATTAAAACATGATAGAATAATGTTTGAAGGATATTTTAATTATTATTGTTAATTTTATAACGCTATCTTTGACAGTGCATACCGCGGCTTTCATCAAACATCGTTATAGACAATATAATCATTGATATTGCAATATTATTTATCTTATAGCTACCATAAAATATGTATATTTTTATAGAAGCGAGACTAAATATGTCAAAACAATTTGAGCACTATGACAATTTGTGTAAATCTGTGGCGTAAAGTTGGGCGTAAACAACAAGGGTTAATTGAGTCAAACATGGTTTGAATTCCTTCGCCTCCATTTTATTTAGATATTTGAATCAATCAATTATAAAAATAAATAAATAATACCAGTCGACCATCTTCGTATTTCCGACTGTGACCTTTCGGTCACAGTCGGAATAATTCCTTGTGGAAAAGGTGATTCACATTAGTGATATAAGTGAAATACAGTAATCCTCCCTATAACACGGTAGATTGGTTCCGTGTTATAGGAAAATGTGTTGTAGGAGTATTCCCGTATAACGCGTTTTTACGACCCCGTATAACGCGTTACGTATAAATTATTCACGTTTAACTTTTCTCGCTAAAGGGGGTTTAAATCGAATATTAAGAATAAACTATATTATGAACGAAATATGTCCGTTTTATTAAAATCAAACTAAAATAAGAACATTTTAAATAAAAAACTAATGCATATGCATATGAACTAAAAAAACAGTTAATTTCAAATAAATTACACTATCATTATAAATTTCACAGTACATACAGAAATATAATGTGGGAAATCCCCGCGTTATATGGGGGAATGCCCGTGTTATACGGGGGATTGAAATCGCGTAATATGAAAATGCGTTATAAGAGTACCGTGTTATAGGGGGGATTACTGTATTACTATTACGAAAAGCGAGTAATAAAATCTTCGTTTTAAGAGCTTTTGCTTTAATTATTTGATTGATATCAATTACGTAAACAAATTTATCACAAATTATTGTATTATTAAAATTGTTTAATATTCTGTTTAGTTAAGTAATGTTAAGTTTAATAAATAGTTCTATACCAGGGAGATTTTTTTATTCCGATAACACTATTTTCCTAATAATAAAGAATATTGCAGTACAAAAAAATATCCCTAAAATCGGGGTAATTTTTGACAACTAAAAATAAAACAAACTAAATATGTAGTTTTTGATTACTTACTTACTTACTTTTTCAATAAAGTTATGTCGACATGTTTTGTGTTAATTTATGTAATACTCACAAAAAATGTTCCTTAAATTGTATTATGTAGGCGTTTCGGTAGTGAGTGAGATATGCCTTTCTAAAGGACCGTAAATAATAGGAGAGTAGAATTAATTCCATTATACTCTGCTGTCCATTATACAAGTGTCGTGGGATAAGGGAAACTTCTCGTTTTATTTTACTTCCGTGTTCCTATCTTTCCAACTCCTTTTTCAAATCCACATTTAAATCTACAAAAGTAGGCAGCACTAGGGATGCCAGGGATATGATGTTTCGGATCCGGATACAAATATATTGCATACTGTTTTAACGGTTTCGGTTACAGACATGATATGATAGGATATGAAATTTTTTCGAATATGGTTTCGGTCACGGATATGTTTTAATGAACTTTTTAAGAAATATGTTACTAACTGAAAGCAAAGAAAAATAAAACCAAATAGGCAATAATTGCAACTTTATTTTCATAAAGAACGAACGAAAATCTATCAAATCAAAAGCAAGCAGCAAGAACATGTCAAAACTCGCCTCGTTTAAATTCCGCCTCTAACAGCAATGGATAAAAATATTTGTAATAACATCCGAATCTTTTATTTCGGTTTTGGTTTCGAATGTTTTTTTAATTCGAATATCCGATAGTTTTGGTTACGGTTACAGAACTCCAGAACTTCCCGCTAAGTGGACTGACTGCTCGCTTGCCACCGTTTTTGTACTATATAAAAAAATGTAGGTATACTAAATGTACTTACCATCACGTGGGACCGCTTGTTCGTCCGCCCACTAGTCTATAAAAAATAAAAAAATAGAGTTGGGTAGAAAAATTATAGAATTGTGACAAAATATTATCAAGATATTGTTTTCCATCACTAAATTACTTTTCACTTTCAATTTCTTCAACATTTAAATACTATACATGTTTATATTAAATCCATTTTTCATATAAAAAATGGTAGGTATGTTAACACTGAATATAAATCCCTGTGAATATAAATTTAACTCAATTATTTTGTTAATTAAAGATTTCCTGTTCCTTTTTTTGTTTTAAAGCTTAGTTGAGTATTGGAATGAACTGATACGAAAGTAAATTATCTCTAAGAACTAATAATAATGAGGGACACTGAAACTAAAAAAGAAAATACAATAAATAATAAGCATAGTTTGTCAGCTAACCTACGAGATACAAACATGAAAGAATTTCCGACAATTCCAGGAGACACAGCCGTTTCAAGTACTGCCGGTCCAGTCCAACAACTTACCAGGAAACTTTTTTAAGGGGGATTAAAAATATTATTTTTACTGATAAGCCAGTCTGTTTCGACCATTCGTTGCTCCTGCACGCGTTTGTCACTGACTTCCGCAAAATCTTATCTCATATCCGCTGAGTCGTAGCTGCCCTTGGTTCCTCAATGTTGAGTTTTGACGATCTCCTATTTTATCGAAGAACTGTTCTCTATACCAGAAACCCTGTATAATTATAATCTTAGTTATTTCTATCTGTAACTTAAGGGTGTAGATTGTTGGCCTGAGATCTCGATTTCGAGCGACCGCAGCGCCAAAGTTTAATGTAACATCCGACGGGGCGGATGAATGACCTAGAGAGCGCGATTTTCAAAATGTTTTGCAACAAACGTTCCACGTTGAGAAATTGTTATTGAACTTGAATATTTACAGCATAACAATAACGTTGAATTTTTGGAAACTAGCTGTTGATTCTTTTTAATAGATTAATAAGAGTAGTTGAGACACAATTTTTATGTTTTTCTATCATTTGACATCTGACATTTTTGTATTCTACTTACCTAAAATTCCAACTATTTATTTATTTGTAATTTCACTACCAAAATTTATTCTAATTCGTAAAATATTCATTCAATATGCTGCAAGTTTATGCTGGAAAAGTCCGATGGAGGGAGTTCACGACAAGTATCCTACATCTTAACTACTGATGAATCTTGGATCTACAGCTACGACCCGTTTACAAAGCAACAATCCACACAATGGGTGTTCGAAGAGGACAATTTATCCACCAAAGTTGTTCACGGCCGAAGTGTAAATAAAAAAATGATTGCTGTTATTTACCGACGTAGTGGTCCAGTAGCGACGTAGTGGTCCAGTAGCGACGTAGTGATAATTCCACTAGAAGATCGTAAAACGGTTACTAGTGAATGGTATTGCGAAGTTTGCCTGCCCCAAGCCTTAAGGGTGTAGATTGTTGGCCTGAGATCTCGATTTCGAGCGACCGCAGCGCCAAAGTTTAATGTAACATCCGACGGGGCGGATGAATGACCTAGAGAGCGCGATTTTCAAAATGTTTTGCAACAAACGTTCCACGTTGAGAAATTGTTATTGAACTTGAATATTTACAGCATAACAATAACGTTGAATTTTTGGAAACTAGCTGTTGATTCTTTTTAATAGATTAATAAGAGTAGTTGAGACACAATTTTTATGTTTTTCTATCATTTGACATCTGACATTTTTGTATTCTACTTACCTAAAATTCCAACTATTTATTTATTTGTAATTTCACTACCAAAATTTATTCTAATTCGTAAAATATTCATTCAATAAAATAATTGCAAATTCAGTAGGAAGTGTGTTTATCTCTACGCAAGGAAATGTGCCTATTGCGTAAACTCAAATACTTACTTTTTGTTTACGATCACCTCGTCGATATCTAAAAAAAATCCTAGGGTTTTAAAAAAAATGTCAATAAATGAAACACAAGTATAAAAATGATTTATTTACTACACAATAACAAATATGAGTCGCCATTACTCGCTATCTCAAAAGCGTGCTAGGGTTGTACAAAAATTAGTAAATAATTCATTTATTTACTAATTTTAACAGAAGTTTGTAAATTATTAATATACTAATTAAAAGTATGTAATTAAACAATAACGAAATATGAGTTCAAAATTCTAATGGTTTTTCATTCGATTACGGATCAAGTTCTGATTTCTGCTAATTTGATGATAAAATCAATGGCTATCACAAAACCTATCAGAATGAAAACGTTACCAGCTGCCCGATTCACGTAAGTAATAAAAACCGTAGCGCAGTGACGTCACTTCGTTTTTTGCAAATTCAGCCCTTTTAACCGACTTAAAAAAAGGAGAATTCTCAATTCGCTGTATTTTTGAACCAATTTTTATGATTCTTTACACCAGGTAACTCAGAAATTGTATAGTAATTGAGCTATTGGAAGATTTATGACAATCCAAGACTAGATAAGTAAGTGCGTTTAAAACAGAAAACCAAAAGGCGATTTCTAAGTTCCTAAGTTAAAACGACTTTTGGACTGGCGTGTTTACGTGAATCGACTGGCTGGGTAGTTAAGTTACCTGTATCTTTCAAAATCATTAGGCGTTCTTCTCTTTCATAACACGTAAAGCTCTTTCTTTCCTCTCTTTCATAGCCTCTATGATACTGGGCGCGTCACGAATGGGCATGCTTCGTGACTGCCGAGGATCAACTAATTCTGGAAGTAGGCAATCGTAATAAAACCTAACTAATTTCATCTCCATTTTCTCCTCCCAAAATTTGTCGTCCTTTTCTATAATATAAACTTTCATAGGTACAGTAGCACCAAACCAGATGCCAAGCATGCAAACGTTTCTTTTAGTAATATGTACCTGTCCCTGAATTTGGAAATACCAGTTATGATTTTTATTTATGACATAACCCTTGGAAGCCTTGTCCTTAACCCAAAAGGTATGTTTGGCCATTGCTTCATCAAGAGTCATGCCAGCTAAAGAATGTGGGCACTTAATTTCAATTAAACCGTTTGCATAAATGCCATCTGGTGTAGTACCAAGAAATTCATATTGATCGTCGACGAACAAACCGCAACCTTGTATACTAATATTCTCTTGAATTTCTAACTGTTTAATTGCGGTTTCTTCGTTTTCGATACCGTACCGTACAGCAGGCAAACTGGAGATATTACTACCATAAACGATTTTACGAACAAGAACAGCACAACTTGTGCTCTCTCGTTTTTTACAAACTTCCCCGAACGATGATGAGGTTAGTAATTTTCTCCTTGTACTCATCCACTCAGAACTACTTCTTTGCAAATGGGTCGACCTTTCAAGCTCCTCTCTTTCAGCACAAGACAACTTTAAATCGGCTATAAAAGATGACTTGGCTTTCTCATATAATTCTGGACTCAGATCAGGTTTTTCGCAGTTTGGTCCATAGTGAGCGTCTTTCGATACAGCGCTGTGGCTCTTTTTCAATCTTAATTTAGGTTTAGCAATTAAACGGATTCTACGATTACAATTTTCCACTTTCGCGATCAAAGGATTAGGACTAGATTTAAATATTACAATACTTCATGAGTTTTACTATGAATCGATCCTGTATTAAAAGACACAACAGCAGCTGCGCATCGGCCCGCATAAGAACCACGGGAAGAATAATTTACACGCTTACCCCCTACTAATTTGGCAATCACTGCTTTAAAACTTTCAACTATATTACTTGTACAATTATGAATTAAACTTCTAGAATGATATGACAGTCTTTTACTTAAAATGTGTACCGCGTCCATTAATCCGCATCCAACAATTGCTGGAAGCAACCCAACAGGTTCTATTCGACGAGTATCAGGTCTACAGAAATACTCCTTGCAATATTGGTGATTACCAAATACGTGTTGTGGACCATTTAGGATATCTTCACTAAGATTTTTTATTTTTTCTTCGAGTGACTGATTTTGATCGCCCCAATATTTAATAGCGCATTTTACACCCGTTCTTAAACGCAAATACCTTTCTTTTAGGAATTTCCGCAATTCGCAAGGATACTTAGTGTCTTTCGACAGTTTCTCCAAGCTATTGCAGTAGTTTCGTAAAAGATGATTTTTGCATTCAATTTTCTCTACTGTTAAATTACCGTACGGTCGCGAATCTAATATTTTTTTATAAGTACTGGAATCGCCGTCTGCTACAAATTTATTATAAATTACACCGTGATCAACAATGGAACGTTTAAACCCCTCAACTATTATGGTCGATTCCATACCGGTAGATGATCCCGAATAATTCTTGAAACAACGGTGTTCCGAGGGCTGACTGTCGTTCTTTGCGGCTCGTGCACAAACTACGCAGTATTTATTTTTAACTCCAAAAAACAATACTTTATTAGTTTTAATGCCAATTATCGCAGCTGCGCCGGACAAGGCGGAAAAATTCTTACCATAAGATCTCTTGCTCCAACAACCGTCAACAGCAACAGATATTAATGGTGTACCATTTTTATCAACACTACCTATAGACACTGCGTACTCCGCTTCTTCCTTGACAGCTTCTGCCATGGAATGTGCTGCTGTCTTTTCCCACCAATCGCAAACCGTATTATTAATTTCATTGTATAATGAAGGTGACATGATTGGTAGGGCTACTGCGGCAGTTAATGTTTTTAACTGATAGTAGCTCCCACCAGATGATATGATACCAGATACAATTTGATGATTCACTTCCATTCTATCTTCTTTCTTTTCAATCAAACACACAGTAAATTTCATACTACACATACTACATTTCATGATGAGTTTTGAGTCCAGACCAACTTTTACTTCACCTATTATACTGAGGTAACTTAACTTACAATCCATTGGACCGTGGTCCCCTATGGCCTGAAGAGCTTTAAAAAAAAAAGAAACGTCTACAACTCTACGCCCAACTTCCATTTCATCCACCTTTCCCTCTTGGTCGTTTTCAATAACTAGTTCCTGTAAAGAAAGATAATGGCTTGATTTTTTTTATAAAAAATAATTAAAAATTTAAAAAAATGCAAAAGAATTAATACAATATTAGGTTCCTGATGAATAGAAATTATAATTTCTTTACGCATTAGGTATTGTTTTTTTATGACGTCACCTATTTGAACGTAAATTTTCTTTTGAGAAAGTAATTGAGAAGTATTTCGGTACTAAGGTGTTTGTCTCTCGATGAAAATAATAAATATTGCAAGAAAAATCTATAGGTAGGTATTGAGATTTTGTCTTCGCCCATCACTAACTAAGTAGTTTGTTTATTTATGTAACAAGTCTACAAGAATTACGTATAACAACTTACCTCTATACAGCGCGTAGCATTGTTGCTCAGAGTCTCGGCCCCAAGGTTTTCTTTATTTTCAATACTGGAAATATTATTCATCAATATTATCCACTTTTTATTTATTTTGTACAACCCTAAGCCAGACGCTAGGCGCCTCGCGTCTGTTTGGCGGTATAGGTATGTCGACAAAGTTGCGCTGTCGCCTACCTACTTCCACAATTTGATATTTAGACAATACTAGCCGACCCGGCGAACTCCGTATCGCCTTTTTTTTTTTAAAAATCCTATTATTTTGATATTACATACAGATACTTCAATTTTATTTATCAGTATAGATATAGATAATACAAACCAATATTTACATGTTATTGTAGGTATATGTCTGAATCGGGCGATCTAAATCATATGACATATTGTATTAGCTTTGTAATGTACCCTGTTCAAATGCGATAATAAATAAGTAGGGAGGAACTTACATTTTATTCCGAGATCTTTTGGCTTTCATATTTTTATAATGCGTACAAAACTTTCTTTTCCCTGGCATGCCACTCAAATTCAATCAGTCCTGCGAAAAAAATAGCCTATGTTACTCAGTGATAATGTAGCTTTCGAATGATAAAAGAATTATTAAAATCAGTCCAGTACTTTTTGAGTTTATTCGTTACATACAAAAATCCAAATCTTTCCTCTTTATAATACCTATTAGTGTAGATATTGTATTTTTTACGATTTATATCTAGTTCCATCATGGTTTTCTTTCAGACATTCATTATATCGATACTTTCTACTAACTGAAAATAAATTAATTATAAAAATGTTATACTTACAGTTTTTTACAAAAAACACAAATTCACAATACGTAATTCTGCTGTCTGCAGCCGACAAGCGTGGTGTCGCGTTCACTTACAGAAAGGAACTGCCGCTGCAGACCACCGAGATTGCACGAATGAAACGAACGTTTTATCCCATACATTTGTGTATGAAAAATTTACCTTAAAATATATCTAGATTTTAGGGCTTTAAAAGAGGAAGTCTTTGTTTGTAAAGGTATAAAAAGAAGTATACAGCTATACTTATTGGTTTCTTCAGTGTTCAAAAAGTGTTTCTTTTTATCAATTTGTGTTGATTTATGGGGTTAAATCTGAAAAATACGAAGTCATGTTTTTGCATTTTTACTCAATTTTGTGCGTTTGTTGACGTTTATTATATAACAACTATTAGGTTTAAGAGTTTAATATAAGCATGAACATACTTATTGGTCTTTGATTGTAATATATACAAATTATCATTGATATCAATCATATGTAAATAGGTTAAATATGAAAAATCGTAACACTCTTTTCGGTGATTTTCACGATCTACACCCTTAAAATCACTTCTGGGTTTCTTATGTATTTTAAACATTTGATGTATCAGTGTACCATAGTAACGTCATGATTATTTGATATATTTTTATGAAAGCCATTAACCTATTCACTTGATGTATCAGTGTACCATAGTAACATCATGATTATTTTATATATTTTTATGAAAATCATAAACCTATTTAAGTGAACAAATCGAGGAAAAGAATGTTACTTTAAATATTTTTCATTATACTTCTCTATAGTATCATTCCTGTATTCTTTCCTGTTCCCATATATTTAAGTATGTATTTAATCAATAATTCGTTTTTTTTATAGGCAGAAGGCGGCGTCGAGCATACAGTCCACCTGGTGGTAAGTGACATCCGCTCACATGTCGCTGATGGACATCCGCTATACATGCCAATGTGGTATTGTTTGTTAAATATTGGGCAAGAAAAGGTTGAACATTCTAATTAACTTTTAAGTTATTATATAAGGATATATGTATCGTATTGACTATTCTAATGAAGTTGTACTTCAGCTAATGACAACAAATTTAATAAAATCAGGTATCAAATTATAAAATCACACGAGTACATAATACATTACATATTAGTATATGTTACAAAATTTACTGTTGATAAATTTCAACTTAAATGTTTACAAGAAATCATAGAAAATTGATATTTTGAACTTAAATTTTTGTATTTGATAATGGGAGCAGGTGTTATCTCAATAAAATTTTGAAAACTAACTGTGTTATTATTTCAGTAACTTTGGATTATTTCAGTTTAATTTATAACCCTTTTCTATTAATCCCTTCCTTTATTTTTTAATCTGTAATTCACTAGTGATATTTTATGCTTACAAACCTGCTTCCATCAAATACACCTTAGCGTGTCCTCGTTCAGTCTGCGTGACCGCCAGTCATTCGTTACGTACTAGCTTTGGTTCTTCGCCTGCTTGACATTTCTTAGTTAAATCGTCACATTTCTCTTTACACAGTTTCACCAAGGATCCAAAAATATTTTCGTCGCCAGACAATATATCCCCACATTCTGAGAGCACTCAAGGCTACCAAGATTCCGATATCAGTCTCAGTAAAATATGCATCAGGAAGAAGAAGAGATTTACCTTCCCTGTTCTACATAAACAAAGAAACAAATTTAAACGTATCTTTAGAAAGAAACCTGATCCTTATTTAATGAACGACGCTTCAAGCGAATCTAGCAATACTTCATTTCCAGCTGCTTCCTATTCAAATATAACTGGAAGTCCCACATTTAACAGTGAGGTTTATAGAACCGACTCTTATTTGTTACTGATGCCTCATGCCAAAAAATCCTTGATGTTACTGGAAAAAATTGACGAAATCAACCCCATTCTAAATGAAAATAATCCATCGAGTAAAAGTTTAAATGCTCTGACACTAGAAATCAAAAACAATTCTGACAATACTCACACAAATACCGGTAATTCTAGCGATATCTCGTCACCACTTTCTCCTGAACTGTCTATTGTAGAAAATTTGTCTGTCAATAAAAACGTATTAAACATTGCCGACGATAATCCTTCTTGTAATGAAATCCAAGCAGTAGATGATATTAAAAGGACGTTTCATAACAAATACACGATGTCCAAAGTTGATGTGTCCATGCCATTAATGGGACAAGATTGTCAACTCCATAAACACAGGAATCCTAAAGATTTGACATCAGAACTGTATTCATTAAGTGAAACAAAAGTTCCCGCTGATTCTGCAATTTGCACACTAACTAATTATAACACAGATATACCAAAAATTGATACAGTGTCAGAGTCACTGTTAACTAAGATTTGTACTGTAAATATTGAGGAGAATCCTTCTTTATTAGATTCATTAGATCAAAAGTTGAAGGAGTTATTATTAGAGAGTGCTAAAAAGATGGCGAAACCAAACCACTACATAAACATAGCAGAAACAATACCAAACAGAGAGAACATAATGGAGATAGATAACAACAATAAAAAAATACAGAAAAAAAATAGATCAAGGAAAGTAAGTTCCACTCCTCGCAAAAAAAAGAATATTCGAAAATCGAAGGCTCCTAACGTTGAACCCGTTGTAGAAGAAGAACGCATGGAATACTGCTCTTATAAAGGCAGAGATTCATGTCCACCATCAGTTAACATATATTCTTCTATAGAAAATGTTTTAAATAACAAAAGAACTTCTATGACGCTAGCTGCTAATGGCGCTAGTACTGGCACATCTACAAAACAACCTAAAAAGAAAAACATTATCAAAGTTAAAATACAGAGGCCTAAACGCAAAAATAAAAGTAACTCGGGAAATTTGACTAAAACAGCTCTGAATGTCAGTAAAGACTCTATATGTACCGATAGTGGCATTATTGACACGCAATATGAAGTCCTACAAGATTGCAATCGTAGTATAGATCTTATACATAACCACTCTGAAACATGTCTTCACGCCAACGAATGTATAGAAAACAGCGTCGAACACGTAGATAGTACAAAGCAGTCGATTATATCTTTGAGTTCAGCGGAGTCAGATAATCAAACTTATGACTCATTAGAAGAAGCAAACATGGAAATTCCCACGTCCAAGATGCTTATTAATAATGCTCAATATATTACGTTGAGTGATGGTGAGTTCCTCCTAATTGATTTATTCATGTGTTTAGAAATACATTTCTTTTATTTTATTTTTTTTTCATATTCAGTCCTTGTAATAAAAAAATGGTTTAAATTTTTTAATGAAACGTTTACCCAACAGGAACTGAAATACAAAATAAGGCAATCAAAGATCATATTAATGTTGTGAAAGGTACTTACGCGTTCAGACCCGATTTACAATATAAAAAGTGTATTTCTCTGTTTATTACGTCTTCACGACAACTACTGAACTGATTTCAATTAAATTTGGCCAGCGAGATAGCTTGAAATCTAGAGAAGAATATAAGATACTATCCCAGAAAATTAATTAGTTTTCCAGTGGGAGCCAATCAATGGCGGACTAACCTAGGGCTAGGGTGGGCTGCAGCTCCGGGTCCCTCCATCGAGGGTGTCCCGCCCCATATATATATACTATTTTGTATATAAATATACAAAAAAATAGCTCTTTCCAAATATTTTTATATGTTAAAAGGAGACCCTTTGTTAAGATAGGTACTTAAAAAAAAATTGGATTTTTTATATTACTATTGAATTATTTATATTAATTACAGCAATTAAACCTACAGAAGCAGAAAATGAGAAGTTAATTGCATCGCACCCAGCTCCAATTAACATCGAGGAATCTTTTGACAGCCTGATGACCGATGACCTGTCAGATGAAATTCCTACTCGATCTCAAATAAATGCTTCCAAATGGTATCTGTTAAGTGAAGACGAGACAACCAATACGAATTTCATTGATGCGGTCCCTCAAGATAATAACCCAAGACCTACAACTTATGGCGCCAATCTTATGCAATTGTTCCCTATAATGTGTGCGGTGCCAAACCTATGTACTATCACGGAATGTTCCAGAGAAACTGACGATAATAACAGTAGACCTGAACAAGATAATAATAACGAAGCAAAAAACAAATTTGATTAAAAATATGATTTTGATATAATACATTTAGCACACTCTATAATATTAAAATAATTATTTTTTTCTAATATATATAATTGTTTAATGTTTTAAATTCTATTAATAATATAAAATAAAAAAGATAACCAGAATATATCCACTTTTATTTGTTCTGTTTACACATAAGTTATGTGCGGCTACAGCAGAGGATTTAATAAAAATCAATTTTAGATTTTATTTATTAACTAAGAGTACAATTTATAATATTACTAACTAAAATATTATTCTAAAAATACCCGTCTTGACGGATGCTAGGTCTAAGACGAAGTGTCCAGAAATCCGAGCTGCTAGCAGGACCTACGTCATTGCAAACAGTGCCGTTATTGTCCGATTATTTATTGAGAGCGATGTTTATGCATCAATCTTCATAAGTTTACATAACATGCAAAGCACAGTGCCGTTATTGTTCTGAGGGCGATTACATAACACATAAATACCTATTGTTCTTCAAACTCAATCTAATGGTGCCTGCCTGAACTTATGTTTTATCTGCTTTTATAGTTTCAGAACTCATGCCAACCAAATGTGAGGAGTATAAACGTACGTTACATAACAATTAATCAGGCAGGAGGCAGAGTGTGTGTATTGGCGTCCAATCTCACACTATACAATGATCAGGGTGGAACATATTACTGATATGCGGACTAAACTACACAAATTAATGAGTCAAATAATCCTCTGTTGAAGATTATAAATATATATATATTGTACGCAACGCTACATGTAGATCGTTGGGAGTGGCATATATCTAGCAGTAGAGATACATACATGAGAAACTCAGTGCTTTGCGAAAAAGAATGTTTTACGGGTTCCAATTTTTTTTTAATACAAAGTACTCTACTTGTATCTATACTTACAAAACTTCTTGTGTCTGAGCCAGGGATGGAAAAAAAAGGTTTTTTTTATTTCAAACAAACAGTTTTTTTTGTTTCAAAAAAAACTAAGTTTTTTGTTTAATAAGAGAAACATGTTTGAAATCCACGTAAGTTACAAGCAAAGTTTATGTAGGTAACAAGTACTACCTACTTACATTATAATCTAATACATAGGTACATGGTGACGTAGGTATTTACCTGTCGGACGATACTCTATTGCGCCATTGATTGGTCTTTGAAAGTACCGAGTACTGATGCCTACTTTACCTGTTTATAAAACAACATTAGAATTGAACCTTATTTTCAGAAGATAAGTTTTTATTTCAATCATTACTTCACAAATTCACAAAGGACTTTATGGTTTGTATGTAGCCGTCCTCCGTACAAGAACAGCACTAACTGCACGTTGGTCGCTCAGTTTTTGTGTAGTTGGGTGGCTGAGTAGTCCCCACTTCCCTAATCCTAGAGCCCTATAAAGCCTACTTAACCAATAAGATATATACTTTTATGTTATAAAGTACTGCATTGCATTAGGTCCAATAAATTCGCTACAAAATGTGCTGGTGTCATTGCCATTTCATACCGTGAATCGAATTTTTGTAAGTCGCTTAGGGTATATTCATAACCCACATCAGCATCATCTTTGGATTGATTTATTGGATAAGTTGGATTGGAGAAGATAAGTTTTTATTTCAATCATTACTTCACAACCTGGATAAAGTACGAGATTCCTGCTGCTGCGAGACCTAGGGCAACAGAATGAAATGGATAGGATACAGGTATGTTGGTATTGTAGTTTTCTCATGTACAGTCAAGCAGACTCACAAGACTACGGATAAAGGTGTCCTGTCCGCATAAGTTGTTATTGATCCGCATAAGTACGTAGTTGATGATTTTGTTGGTTGGTAGTGAATAAGAGTAGTTCTGAACGAGTACGTGGGATTAGGTGGTGGTGGAGTAGGTATCTAAATGAAGCGACAATATAATTGCGTCTGATTTATTTTACATATATTATTCTAATAAATACAAAATTATTAACTAACACACATGTACCTACAACTTAGTCTCTACACTCGGTCTGTTGTGTGCGTTTCCGTGCATTGCAAATTAGTTTTCTAGATCACTGCTGACTGTACTGATGATCACTTCGCTGACTTGTAATTGGGCAACCCGTTAAACGGGTTAAACATCCTGGCGTGTCTCAGGGCGAGCACAGGGGCTCGTAACGATCGCAGCTCAACAGTCTTGTCCTGCAGCTTTCGTGCCGCTGGGACGTGTGCCGCAATCATCGAGTGACCTCGTGGTTTGTAGCTGATTTCTTGTCGCTGGCTGGTAGTGCCAGCACAGGTGGCAAGCACGGAGACGTTGACGGCTCACCGGCCAATGTTCTGTGGGTTCTGGGCCACTCCGGCCGACCGGAGTGGCGGTAGCACTGGGCTGTCAGGTTCCGTTGAGGGCGCTGCTCTTCAGCATGCAAACCCTGTACGGAAATAAAATAATATTATTAATAAGATAACGATGATAATGCCAGTTCCGAAACCACTGATATAAGAATCCTATTTTCTCATTATAATGCAGGCTAAAATCGGTCTCCAGGAAGATGTATCGATTTTCTGATTCTTCAATGCTTCTAAACATTTTTATTATTGTTGAATTTCATTTTTCTATTTATGGAAAATCTAAAAGTTTTCTATAAATCGTGTTACTATTAAACGCTGATTTTATTTAAGAATGTCCCGTCTGTTTCGTTATTGTTTCGTCTGTTTCCGTCATAATTTGAGTCGCTGATGTCTATAGTCCCGGAACGAGTTGAATGCGCGCGGAATGAATGTGACCGTTTTATGTCACTTGTTTTTAGTGTTGTACTACAATGATCTTAGTGAAAGATAGGTATATCGATATTGGTAAAAGTCGATATTTTTAATTTAAATATCGCGGTCAAAAATAAAACACACGACTATGTAATTATAAAAAAACACTTATTTTTTACTATTTTTATTTACTTTCATTATTTATTTATTTATTATTTATCACACATTAGATAATATAGTAAGTAGGTAGGTATACATAATTTTTAGTTTTAAATAGGTATGTATTTAATACAAAAATTGTACCTGTTGTACCTTGACACCCTTTGTACCTAGAGCCACTTATTTTTTTGAAATGTTCGCGCCTTTTTTCCGTCTCTTTGTCTATGGTATAGTGAACTTTGACAAGACTAATCAACATGAAGTTAGTTGCAGGCGGCCATTGCATCGAGTTTGCATGGGAGATCACTTTAACGTTTTCGCTGCAAAAAAGTAAGATATTCAATATTTTTCATTTCTTTCATTACTTCTGTTATTTACTACATAAATTTTTAAAACCATTTGATTTAAACAAGTACTTTAGCCAAGTTTAGAATGTAGTATGCTTATTTGAGTTAATCATAACCTCCATATTTACATGTGCGAATAAACATAAAAGGGTAGGGGTGTTGTACTTTGACCATAGTAAAACAGTTGTACCTTGGTCATATGGTCAAGGTACCTACATTCAAATGTATTCTTGTTAATTCTGTTTAGGAACGCACATACTTATTATTTTGTTGTTTTTTATACAGGTAAAATGCCTCGTTGCAAAAACAACATCAAACGGACTCCTATTGCTAAAACAGCACTTTCTAGTGCTATTAAACTAGTTAAAGAAAAAAAATTCTCATTAAGAGGGGCTGCCAAACATTTTAACTCGTCAAGATGTACTTTAAAGAGGCATTATGAACACTTCTTGAAGACTGGTAAAGATGCGAGCGACCTTCATGATAATTTAGCCGTGAAAAAAGTTTTTACAGGTGACGAAGAGCTCTTGCTTGTGGATTACATACAAGAAGCAGCAGATGGACTCACTTTAAAGGACGTTAAGAGGTTGGCATATGAGTTCGCGACGAAAAACAATAAAAAATATCCAGCTCAATGGGACAAAGACCAAATGGCTGGGGAGTACTGGTTACGTCTTTTCCGTAAACGAAATCAAAAGCAATTAGCTTTACGCAAGCCTGAAGCCACTAGCCTTGCCCGTTCTACAGCATTTAATAAACAAAATGTGCAATTGACTTTAGAAAATTACAACAAAGCTTTGTCCAAATGCCCACAATTAAGAGCGATTGATATTTGGAATGTGGATGAAAGTGGCATTTCAACAGTCCATGTTCCACCAAAAATATTAGCACCCAAAGGTGTCAAACAAGTTGGTGCAATGACGAGCGGAGAAAAAGGAAATACAGTCACAATGATAGCTGCAATAAATGCAGGAGGTGGATTCATTCCTCCTATGCTCATATTTCCGCGTGTAAATTTCAAGGATTTTATGCTTGTTGGAGCTCCTGATGGAACTATTGGTGGAGCTAATCCTTCTGGATGGTCTAATGAAGCGTTGTTTCTACAATTTTTCAAACACTTTATTCAATATGTAAAACCATCAAAGGATTATCCAACCATTTTACTACTTGACAATCATGAAAGTCACATTCAAATACCAGTTATAGAATTGGCCAGAGAAAATAGCGTCATCCTTGTAACTTTCCATCCACACACGAGTCATAAATTTCAACCTTTGGATAAGACTGTATTCGGTCCTTTTAAGAAATACTATAACACTGCAGCAAATGAATTAATGTTGACACCCGGTCATGTGGGTAAACCACTGACAATTTATGATATTGCCGGTCTTGTTGGAAAAGCTTTTCCACAATCTTTTACTCCCTCAAATATTATTCAGGGTTTTAGGAGTACAGGATTACACCCACTAAATGAAAATATATTTGGAGAACATGAGTTTATGCCATCAAACGTAACTGACCGACCCTTCCCTGTATGTGAAAACGAGCCTCATGCTGGGACCTCATCTGAAGAAACGAATGAAATTCTTGAACAGCCAGATTGTAACGAACAGCATCTTCCTGGAGAATCCACTCAAAAATGCAAAGAAGTTCTTGAAACCTCGTTGCAAGAAAACACACCAGGATGTTCCAATGTTGTAACGCCATCTATGATTAGACCGCACCCAAAAGCTGAACCAAGAAAAGAAGTTCGAAAAGGCAGACAGAAAGGAAAGTCAAGGATACTAACTGACACTCCGGAAAAAAATGAAATAGAAAGAATAAAGGCAGCAAGACAAAATAAAAAACTTAAAATAGATAAGAAGGTAAAAGTACAGAAACTAAAAGAAGTTAAGAAAAAAATTTTAAAAGAAGAATCAGAAACATCAGAAGATGAAAACGAAAACTTTTCTGTGCGAGATTCAGATGCTTCAGAAGGGTTTTTATCTTCTGAGAAAGAACCATTAAGCAATTATTTTGAGGGAAATAAAGAGAATAGACACGCAAACAATTTTGAAGATGGTGATTACGTTATCTTTATATACGAAGGTGAATACTTTGTTGGCCAAATAGTGTCTGTCAGTGAAGAGGATGCTCTTATAAAATCCATGAAGAAGTCGCTAAAAAACTGGAAATGGCCAGAAAAAGAAGATCTCAACTTATACCAATGGTTAGATATTAAGGAAAAAATAAAAAGTCCAAAAAAAACTAATTCCAAGAGGGAATATTACTCAGTTCCTGAAATGAATAAATACTCGGAGTTTATTGATTAATTAAGAAACGCTTAGTCCAAATATTAGTCAGTACGAAGTGAATAAAGACTTGTTGCTAATGTGATTAAAATGTTTAAGTTAGGTGTTACGAAAAATACTGATTTTATTCATATAAATTCTGTTAATTGATATGTCATAGATATTAGATAAGCTTATAAAGATATTTATAGACGTGTTGAAGCTGGAAATAATAAAAATATTTGCTATTTGTCGAGAAATATGGATTTTATTTGATGAGTTCTAACTATGACCAAGGTACAACATAGGCGGATCTAGGTACATCACCACTGTTGTACCTTGATCAACATTCCAAACTTTTTTTAGTTTATGTAAAACCTATAAAAAGGATGATCTATGCTTTTGTATAATTTATATTATGAACCACATTAGTTCGTCTAACAGCTAAAATTTGTTTAATCGCAATAGTTATGACCGCTTTTTTTCAAAAAATCGTTGAATGAAAAAGTGACCAAGGTACAACAAAAAAAAAATATGAAAATTACTAATTGAGAGAAATATAAAAAAAACATTTTATAACAACAAAAATCTACTACGCATTACATTATTAATAATAATAAAAAATAACTTAAAAGTACTAAAAGACTATCATATTGTTTTGAATGAATATCAGTCACTACAATCATCACTTGTAACACCTGATGCAGACAAGTCAGAATCAGGTTTGGTCGCTCATTTTAACAAGTAAGTATAGTAAAAAACTACCCAACACGTGTTATATCGATGACGCAAGAGAAACAATAGAAAGAAAGCGAGCAAGCGCATCACTTAACTAGCCGGCACAAGTGCGGCGAGACGGCTGAGAGGGGGGTGTCCTCGTGTCCCCACACACCGCGCGCGCATTTAGCTCATTCCGGGACAGTGAATGATGGTATCATTCTTTCCGGTTCACCTTGTAAATAGGTTTTTAAATTATTTAAATTAAGGTTGTTTGGGTCAGCAATCTGTAGTCGTGTATGAGTTTTTCAAATAGATTTTGGAACGATGACCATGATTGATAGTTGCCAGTGAAATAAGAAATGCTTATCCTGGGTAGCTTGACGCCTAATTTTACTTGTTCGGGAATGACATTTTAAGCATTTAATGACTGCAACCTTTCTTTTTGGAATTCATATTCACCTGTAAGTTCTAAAATTACATTTAGTGTAAAATATTCATTTTCGTAGGTTCTCTTTATTTGTCATGATTTCTATGTGTCTCTTCTAATAAACATGTCAACAGTGTAAGACGATTAAATTAAAAATTACAGTATGATGAAACATTTTATTATTTTTAAGGGTACCTTTCTTTAATTTGTTGTTATGGTTATAACTGTGTAATAACTAAAAAGATCGATAAATCTGATTTATTACCATTTAACTCTTAGGGTTGAAATATCAATTTTGTAATGTTGAGAATAAATAAGGTATACTTTGCTATGACTGGACATTGACAGGATGCGTTTTAGACTTTAATATTGTTTGTTACGAAGAAAAACTTGACAATGGCAGAATGTGCTAATTGCACCATTGCCATATGAAAAAAATAACCACCTTCTGAGTAGAGGTGGGCGTTAACGCTAATCTACAAAAACGTCAACACCTGTTGACGCTAACTACTGTTAACTGTTGATGTAAACTGTTAACCACTGTTAATCTGATAACAGTTGCTAGTGTCAACTGCATAACACGGAGTACATTGATATAGGAAAGTTAACCGAATAAAAAATATTAGGAAACTTGTCCGTGTTATCAACGAACAAACTAAAAATATTTTAATTGAATGAATTTTCCGTCATACTTTTAAACAGCATTTTTTTCAGACATACATATTTTGCCTTCCGTTGTACATATTGCCTGACTTTATTCAAGTAATCATCAAACATATTAGGGATCATTTTATTTGAAATCACTTTACGGGATGGCAATTGATACGAAGAGTTTAAATTCTGGACAAATTCTTTAAAACCTTTATCTTCGACAACACTAAAAGGCTGGAAATCTTTAACAAATATTTTCACGAAAGATTGATCAATTTTTTTTTTGCTCTTCAGTTGTCATCTTTCCGGGAATATAACTGGAAATATATCTTTGCTTCCTTTTTATGGCAAATCTTTCTAGCTGTACCTGTTTTATTGCTAGATCGAGCTCTGTAAAAGATGTTGAAGCCGTAGGCTGCTCAATACTGGATTGTAAAGGCTGAGGTGTTGAAGCTCTAGGTTGCTCAATGTTAGGTTGTTGAGACTGGTCATTTGTGGAACGAGAATATAATATTAATGGCGCTGATAATTGTATGGAATGTAATCGTTTCAAATGTGATTTAAGATTAGTTATAGCAGTTTTATATGAAATCGACCGTTTACATATATTGCAAGTGGCACATTTTATATTATCGTCAGCACAAAAATAATTCCAAATTTCACTTTGTTTGCGTCCAGACATTACTCTAAACTAGTTAAATTAATTAGTGGCGTGAAATAAAAATAATACTATTAAATAAACTATAAGTATTCCTACTTAATTATAATACTCGGTACATAACTTTACTATAAGAAAGAAACCTATTGTCCAAAGAAAGTCACAGAAAATGAACTAAACACTTATACCTACGAAATCAAAACTAAAATAAAAGTACATATAAAAACTATAACAAAATCGTCCTTTACGGCGAGTTCAACAATAACACTAAAACATACAAAGAACACATTGTTATTCATTAATATTGTTTATCATCAGTCACAAAATACTTCGCGTCTCAAATGTATACAAAATTAAAACGCAGCAGAATGCGTACGTTATGGTCAGCAGGCGTCAACAGGTCAACTGAGTAACTAAATATGTTTTTCTTCGTATACTATTTACGTTTGCTTTAAACTGTTGACGTCGTAAACGATCAACAGTTCTACAATCAACACCGTAGACGAAAAAACTGTCAACAGATCACAGTTTATATAACGCAAATATCAACAGATAGCAAATTAACAGTCGCTTGGTCGTTGATGTTTCGTTCGTTTTTCCTCAACTGTTAATGAATTTTTTCGTCAACAGTTTTGATCGTTGACGAAGAAAAACGTTGACGCTTAACTGTTAACCGCTTTTTAACTCACCACTACTTCTGAGTAACATTGACAGTTGTGAAAAAGGTTACACAGACCACTACGATCAATGAACTACAATTTTAATAACTAAAAACAAATAATGTAAATCCATTGAATTTCTATAATGCCGAGACTAGTGCCTTCGAGGATATCTATTAGGGACTGTTTTATTTTATTTCTTTTAGTTATATTTAACACAATTCACATAACAGATATGGGTAAGAAGTGATTTTACTTTATTCGAAATGATGTTCTAAAGTTTTCTTCCGCAAATTTTCTTAATGATTCTTGCTTTGCAGCGAATAATAACATGGACGTTCCAAACAAAGAGAATAAAAACAAAGAAGATTCAAGTGGCAAAGGCGTAAATCGCAATAACAATGATCTTGATGACTACTTGAAAAGTTGTCCAACTGTTAATCAAGAGAACATTTCTAGTTGTGCTTCACTGCAATACCCTTGCATAACTTGTAATAGGAGCATAGATTGTCGTTACGGAGATCCCTCAAACTACGAATGTGCTGTCAAATCTAAGGTTGTATGTAAAGTAAGCATCAAATTAATAATTTATGTTGTATTATGATATGTTTTACAATTAATAGAACCCTTTTGAACCTACGCCACGTCGCATATGATCTATCGCAGCCACGACTTTCCATTGGCGATATGCTACAATAAAAAAATTAATGAAATGTAAGCAAGTTGTGGTACACCTAATTGACAAATAGCATGCACTATAATGTGACAAACTTTACTGTTTTAAGAACAGAGTTTATTTTATAGACATGCCACTAGTGCAAGAGCTATTCAATAAATTAAATTAATTTCAGGGTCCAAAAACTTTTAATAGGACAGCTATATGCCGATTTTGTTATCAGACTGAAAAATGGGAACATCGTTGTGAGCAGAAAGCTAATTGTAATTCTTTAGCTTCACCTCTGAAGTATTATGCGTGAGTATTGTTTTATATTATCCTTAAAAATTAATAACATCTAAATCAATACACAACTTTAAGTGAATTCTTGCGATAACTATAGGAATCTAAATGTTAATATTAAAAACAATTACATGGTTGGGAATATTAACACAAAATCTTCTTTCCAGGACAAACTGTACAGTCTCAGATGATGTTATATGTTTAGGAAAGCGAAGATTTCCAAAGAAAGTGCAGTGTTCATGGACAGCGGGCACTCGTTGGGGAACTGCTCTTATTCTAGCATTGACACTCGGAGGTTTCGGTGCTGACCGATTTTACCTGGGTCACTGGCAAGAGGGCATTGGAAAACTTTTCAGTTTTGGTGGACTTGGTGTTTGGACATTAGTGGATGCTCTCTTAATAGGAATTCACCACCTAGGTCCTGCTGATGGATCTCTGTATATCTGATGCTGTATATTATGAATGTTTGTGAAAGTGTCTGTGTTGGTATAAATTACTAATAAATTAGGTACCTGTATTTTTGTCCTGTTTTACAAAAACCAAAACAAATTAGATCAAAATTGTGTGATCTAATTAAGATGATTAGTTTTAGAAGTAAAATACAAAACAATGTTTGTTTAATAATAGTTGGTATTAATATCTTAGTATGTATTAATAACAGATTATGATAACAATTATTCCTAACATACAATTTATCAAAAATAATTATTAACTTATGCACAGAATCGATAAACCAAATCAACAAGATCCTTTTTCTTTAGTCCAGTTAGCGGTGGCAACTTCTCTGTACATTTTTCCTTTAATATTTGTTTCAATTGTTCCACAGTGTACATACCTACTTGTTGATTATCAATTCGAGATTTGAACAAATCATTATCAATATCATTGACCTTAGCTTTCTTACTTGTACTGGGTTGTTGAGCTGCCCTTTTGAGAGCAACTACTCCAAATGGTCCAAACAGCTCTTTGAATAAGTCCTCCTGAATTCCTTCGAACCTCCTAGAATCGGGTTTTGTTGTATCAACATATGGTTCGAGCTCCTCCTCATCTAAAGCAATTGCCTCAACAGCTCTGTACTCTGATTGTAATTTGGGATTCTCAAACAGATCAGATCTGTAATCAAACGTGATACTTGTCAGCAACTCTCTCATAAATGATTTTTGTGCATCATTAATTTCCATGTCATCCTCTTCGGTTTCTGGAATATCTCTTACATTTTCCACAAAGGGGATGTAGATTACATCAAAACCTATTTCAACATCTAGATCAAGAGGATGGGTACTTGGAGAGAGTGCTACAATCTTAGTTCTTGCATTAGTTCTTGTACGTAATACACATATGGCAACCATAGACATGTCTATACAAGCCTGGTGTAAAGCTTTAAATGCTATAGTAGATCCCTCTATAATGCTCTCATTTGGAAATATGAAGTAACCTCGTTTCAGAAACCACTTCTCCTTGCACATTATATTAGCCGGTTTAAAACCAAGTAGTTTCAATGTAGCTGCGCCAAAGGGGTTATCAAGATGTTTCTTTTCACTGCTAGTGAATGCTACCTTTTCACCGCCATATATTTCATAAAACAGCAACTCAGATTTCAATATAGGCATTTGCTTTGGTTCATTCTCACCATCAACATCCATAGTGTCTGTTGCTTCAGTAGATATTTTCATTGTTTTGTTCACAACTGTAACTATTGCATTAGTTTCTTTATCCACTTTACATCTTTTTAGTGAATCTTGGCCAGTTTTTTTCACAAGACTGTATATGCCCACACCAATAGACAAATTGTTTCCAATTTCAAATGTTAATTTAGCCAAAGCTAAGTGACGGTGAGTTTGCTGATGCATTATTTTCTCAATCTCATCAAAATCCCAGACTGGCTTAGGCATGACAATGCCTGTTCCCTTGGCTTCAATAAGAAATTTCTCATAAAATTCATCCACTTCATAGCTACTGTTAGATATGTTAACTAATTTTATGTCTATACCTAAGGAAACCAAATCTACAACTCTATTAAGTGTTGGTTTCTGATCAGACAAAACAGGTGGAACATCTAATCGTGACAATATGATCACAGATCTTGTTGAAAGCTGCTTCTTGAAATTAGTAAACATTTTACTGGCATGCCACAGAACTTCGGACATGTTTAATTCATCTGCTTTGCTGTATGAGGTGACATTAGCACTTTGAAGTTTTTTAAAATCATCTAAAGTGGGTGAAGTTAACGGAAATATATCGATAACGCTTTTTAAACTCAAATTTGAAGAGCTGACATTCTTTGTTCCGTAGACGCTTACGCCTACGATTTCGGGACCAGATAAACGTAAATAATGCTTTATCACTCGACAAGTCGCAGTATGAGCTACCGATATTGTATTATATCTTGAATCAAAAGCATTAATAAGTATAATAGTAGCTGGTACACCTTTCCACGAAGAAATTTCTCCTGTTTCATCGTCTGAATGCATCGCAATAAATAAATAGAAAAGTAGAACGTTAGAAAATTATTTACCGCCAACTTTACGATACCTCTACAATGGTCGATTTAGACTGACATCAGACGTGACAGTGACGTTTGAGACCAGTCACATTTTAATGGCAGAATGATGGCAATTATGGATGATTCACGTTATACCGTACCGGGGGCGGGCCGTGCCCGTGTCGTGACTTTTCCACCGTGCGCCGGCAGGGCCAGTCATGCTACACCGTGCACGACCGTGTCCGCGTATGTACCGAGTGTTGTCAAATGTTGATCTATTCGATGTCCATTGGATAATAACCGCTCATTTGCGATGACAGATGACGTACCAACCTATTTGAGCTTCGTTTTAGGCAGAGACGTTCGAAATTTAAAATTTCACTAATCGTGAACTTTGCGTTCAAACAAATAATGATTGTGATTGAACTACATCACCCAATACTGAAATATAGGTATTATTAGAAGCAATGAAATGTAAGCAAGGTATTATTAAATGTACATTTGATGGATGTAAATAAAATTGGTACATTATGCAAGATGTTCGAAAAATACTTAAATTTCCGAGAAATGATAACGTACGAGAAAAGAAATATTCATTTACAATTGGTTTTTATCGTGGTGATTATTTTTTTTTCCTTTTTATTTTTAATATCATCAATTAGGAAATTTTATTCCCTTTCAAATGAAGTATAATACAAATTCTTACGTTGCCAACAAAAAATGCTGTGACGAAATGTAAACAAAGAGTCGAGTTTGTCGTTATTGCTTCCAAGGAAAAGCGAGGAATTACTTCTGGTGCACACCGATGCGGTGCGGTACGGTATGGTATCGGTAAGGTCGCGTTAGCATTAAATTATGGTATGATTTATTAAATTAATTGTTGTCACATTAATTAATCCTAATAATATTATAAATGCGAATGTGATTTAGCCGAGGACTGCGGGTGGGGTATATATAGCCCAATGAGTACGGAGTTGAAAAACACGTCTGTCTCTCTTTATTAAATGCTCTAACCCATACGAAACGTTGTTTATTTCATTCTAAGATAAATATTTACACAAGTTTGCCGTTAAAGCACCAGTTCTTGATCCTAACTGATACAATACAAACAAAAATAAAAAGAGAATTTTCGGTTAAAACTACTTTGTTGATAATTGCAAGCAAAATTCCCATGTGTCATGTTTACGACTTATTAAAATAAAAACAGTACCACTACAAACTTGTTTGGTTATACGAGGCGTATTCGAAAAGTAAGGGCCGTTCGCTTATATTTCAAAATCGACAAGTCGTAACACGTTTAAACTTGTGCATATCTGTACGTGCACTACTTGTGCAGCTATTTCAGGTGTTGTTTTGATTCAGTAGTCATTTGCCTATCTGTGCGTACAGTAAACAATGTCCGCGATAATCGTTGCTCCCGCCAGCTGTGAAGTTCGCGCTGTAATAAGATTTTTTGTGTGCAAAAGGATCTTCAGCTGCTGAAATTCATCGAGAGTTATGCCTAGTTTATGGACCTACTGTAATGAATGAAGGAAAGGTTAGAGAAGGGTGTCGTGATTTCAAAACTGGACGAACAAATCTTCATGACGAAGAGCGGAGTGGTAGGCGTATGCAAACCGATGAAGTTGTTTCTCTGGTGGACCAAAAACCAAAAACTGGGAAGTTTTTAATCACCCACCGTACAGTCCCGACCTTGCACCCAGTGACTACTTCCTTTTCTTACATTTCAAAAAATGGCTCGGTGGACAACGCTTTGAAAACGACAAGGAAATTAAGAACGCCGTTGAAAACTGGTTCAACTCGCAGGCGGTGAGCTTCTATGCAGAGGGGTTAAGGAAGCTGGTGCAGCGGTACGAAAAATGCTTGGAAGTGAACGGCGATTATGTGTAAAAGTGAAGTAGATTTGTAGTAAACTAAATGTGCTAATAAAACCTATTTCATATGATTATAATTTTTTTTATGACGAAACGGCCCTTACTTTTCGAATACGCCTCGTACAATCGTAAAGCCCCTTTCAAACACTATACAAAGAACACAACTGAATGCACTTAAAAGGGTACGGGTGTCGTAAAATAGATGTTTTATTATAGATATATTATAAAGATTATAGATGAAGCAGCGGGCATTCTCCAGTTAATAAATAAAACCACAATATGAATAAAAAAATATATTCTTAAAATAAAATTAAACAAAAAAAAAACTACATATTTTACTAAACCTTAACTAAATTAAAATGTACAAAATCAGAAAATCTTTATTTATCCAAACTAATATTATCCGAAGGTGTGTCTGTTTGTTACTCCGTCACGACTAAACTACTAAACCGATTTTAATGAAATTTGGCAAAATTAAATACGAATAATTGTAAATACTATCTGATGTAATGTACCTAGCACATTACTGAACAAAGTAATATTCCTAAAGATCGTTATTATTCGATCGTTATTAATTGACATTCATTACCTAATTGAAGTGAAACCACTAAGTATGTTGTTAATTGTCTCTAAACTGAAAGTTGTAATGTAATAACGCAAATGACTTACTTTCCTAAGATATTAAGAACACTGAAATCCAATATTAGTCACTTAATATTTCACATTTAACGTTGTAAGATTTAGCCGCTCATTTGCGGGCTGGGACAAAATCGTCCTAAGTGACAGCAGACCAATGACATCTGGCGAAAAATCCCCCCCGATGTCTACGGAGTTGAAATACACGTCGATCTCTTTTTAAAAAACGCTGAAATGTTGTGTGTGAAATTTTCGATAGTTATGGCACAAGTCTATGTTGAAGCATCAGCTGTTTGATAATAATCGTGCTAATTATATAAATTAATGAAAGTTCTTGTGTTTTCGACGTCACAGTGTTTATTTTGGTACTGATATTTTTATTTTTGTCCCTTAACACCAGGGGGTATGCGGGCGCGCCGCCGACCTTGCAAAATCCTATTCACAGCTCTCTTGAAGAACCCCATATCATAGCTCAATGGAGAGACTTGCTACGAAACGTCTCAAAAACAGTTACGTTCTGTCCTTTTCTTTTTAAACAATAGTGCTGTAACTAATTTGATCACTGATTTTCACCGGCTATATTCGATTCCATATAAAAATATTAAAATAAATAATAATGTTTTATGTACCCTAATATTTTAATGTATAATATAATAAATAATGAAATAATTTTAATGTTTTATGTACGCTTAAAAAGAGGAAGAAAAGCAAGCCTCTAACAGGTATGGACACATTCGACGCAGACGCTATTCGGAACCACGTTTATGCTTATTATACAAGAAACGAATACCCTACTGTGAGTAAACTGTTAATATCGCTTCAAGAAGCTGGTTTGTTTACTGGCAGTTCTTCGTCGCTAATCATAATTATGAAGCAAATTGGTTTCAAAAATACAAGAAGACCGACAAAAGAAAGATTATGATGGAAAGATATGATTTAATATTGCAGGGTTTCATTTTTGAGAGAAATGAATAAAATTACTGATTGGGATAACGTCATATTTATCGACGAGACATGGTTGAACTCCAATCATACAATGCCGCAGTTCTGGACAGACGATATGAAAGCATCCTGCTCTAAAGTACCAATGGAAAGGTGGACGCCTAATAATTTGTCAAGCTGGATTGTTTCGTGAACAATGCTTTACTTGCATTCGAATTGAAGAGTACGAAGGAATACCATGAAGAAATGGACGCTGATAAATTTAAAGAGTGGTTTACAACAACATGTTTACTTCCGAACCTCCCCGAACAATGTACAATTATTATAGACAATGCATCTTATCATTCAGTGCAAGTTGATAAAGCGCTCAGGCAATTAAAAAGGCTGATTTGGTGGCATGGTTGTAAAGAAATGGTATTGAAGCCGACATAAAGGTATTGAAAGCGGAGTTGTTGAAATTGGTAAGATGAAATGTGGCACTTGAGCACGGACACTAAATTATAAGAACACCGCCGTACCATTGCCAATACAATGCTATTGAGTTGATATGGGCTCAAGTTAAAGGTTAAATTCCAATTAAAGTTAAATTACAGTAATACTAATATGTCAATTGTTTATTCATGTGAATGTATGATTATTTTATACCCGCTGATCTAATTAGTATAACTTTGTAAAGAGGTGTAGATATAGGAGATGTACCTAATTTATTTTTTGTTAACGACGGAATAAATGACAATGTAAAAAGCTAGGGTACTTGTATATGTATAGATAATAGTTTCGCTTATATAGTTGTTTTCTCTTTAATGTCTTATGAATAATGTCTCTTAATATCGTTATGTTTACACAATGTCTGTTTAATGACCTATATGTCCGTTTTATGATTATTTGTTGTGTAATTGATATTAAAATGATCCCTAGTGTGTCTTTTATTACCCTATTAGGATAATTGTTGGTGAATAGGGTAAGTAGGGCATGCTAGGGATAAGTTGTGGGCGCTATGGCGTTCGGGGAACAACTGAGCGCTCCGCCACCTGGCGGGCGAATATAATATTTATAGTCCTGAAGCGGGGGACGGGGTTACGTAAATATGTCGCGCAAACCGCGCACCCCGTCCACTCGAAACCGAACGTTATAGCGTCATGATCTTATTAGATCCATCTTAGGTTAAGTTTTATCTAATAAGTATCTTGTAAGAATATTGTAAATGTATAAATATATGTAAAATGTGTATAATATGAATAAATGATCCCCCGCGGGTAGCGGGAGGGGTATACATGTAGACAAGTAGTGGGGGAAGCCCATTTGGAATAAAAGACGGACCATTTTGGGCTTCCCGGCATTCCGATCAGCGGCACCACTCCGAACACTACTAATAGTCAAGCAAGTGACTACTACAACAAGCTAGTACCTCTGCCCCCTGCCCCGGCTCTGCTGATTATCAACACGGAAATAAGGCGTTATTATTGTTTCTACTGAACCGTAGAAAACCATCCTATATATACAGTCCACATCCCCCGGCGACCTATAAGGTTGTAGGACAATACTGTCCTCGATCTGTTGAAGAGAGCGCAGTCGACAAAAGTGTCCTCAACATTTTTTAATATGAGAGAAAGATTACAATTTTTTTACAGGCTACGCAGCACGCAAAAATACTCAGCCACCGTTCTCTACTAAGAAAATGAGGACGTTATTGAAGGAAGTGCAAAAGACTGGGCAAAAGTAGTGCAAAAAATAATAAAAGAAGATTTTGACAGAACGTCAATATTGATAATTTATTGAAAATGAAATATTTATCTATACAGGCGACGATGGCTCAACTGACAATTTTGGCTCTTATTCTGGCGAAAGTAAATAAAGAGTATAATCAATAATAATTATGAAGCAATTTGTTTTATTTTTGCTACCGAACTCAGGTTTTCTTGTGTTCCATTGTATCCTATTACTTTCTAGAACTTAAAACTAAAAATCCAAAAAAAAACAAAACGATTAAAACCTCATAACTTAGAATCGATTTTTTGTGATAATCGGATATTCAGGGTACCGATTTCTTTGGTTCGCATCCCTAATTACGTCATAATGACAGGTGTCGAAACAGGCCTATTATATCGCGACGATTATAATACAATTTACGTATACAACATACGTATATAATTTTGTAGGGTGTACGCTGCATTCTATAGCCGCTGGGTGCACTCGACTGAGTACGCTCTACCCCTCTTTCATAGAACACTACCTGGAAATGTACCACATTTCCTACTTTATCGTATGTCCCCAATGTACGTAGTACGTGTTTCGGTAGCGAGTGAGATATGCTAGTAGAACACAGGATTTTTGTTGTAAGACTATGAACATAAACGATAAGCTATAGAGGGGATATTTTTTACAAATTCCCGGATTTTTATATGTTAAGGGGGGAAAATATGGTAAAAAATATGATTTCTTGTTTATTTGATATTTAAGAAAAAAATAGTCATGAGGTTTTATAAAAGAACATACTTTACGTTACTTTAACGAAATTGTATTAAGAGTATAAACGAACTTACTTTACGTGACAGTGTCGCCTTCTATACGTCAGTTACATTTTATTGAAAGGAAGAGGAACATTGGGACTGTAAAAAATGGGCCAGCAAATAAAACAAACAAAATTATTTGAACATAAAAATTAGAATATAATCATTTTCAGTAATTATTTAAAATTATACACTTAAAGTACATTTATAGTAAATTCAATAAAAAATACCAGTGCAGACGAGATACAGAAAAGAGAAGATATTGTTTAATTACATTGTTGGTTAAATACATCGCTTTCAGTATTTGTATTACAAAATAATGTATACTGGAAGATAAACAAATAAAAAGTTACAGAATATTATGTCACTTGATATAGAAAAATAAAGATAAGATTGAATCACATTCAAAAATTACCTACTAGTGACTAAAAATTTTACTTTATTAAACATTTGTTCAATAGAAGGGACTGCTCGTCGTAACTTCGGTTGGGCCGCGATCTATGCGCGCTCTTGTCGACTGATCAATTCGTATAAGTAAGGGTGCAAGTGGAATGAATGGCTCTCACATAGTCGCACATCTAATACCGCGCCGGCCGTCCACGCGCACACCGAGCGGTCCCCCACACACTAGAAATAAATGTTTACATGTCAATTCTAAATAAGATATTTCAACATTGTACTCTGATCAGTACGATACGACTATATTCCACGCTAGCGGTGACGCGCGCGCCCCAACGCCAATTTGACATAATTTTTAGTCATCAAAGAACATACAGTAGGTATAAATAGTGAGGTTAGTATTAACTTTGGCAAATATGATGAAGCATGGTGATATTGTTTTTAAATCGACAACATTGTGACAAAGACTCAGCGTTTAATATTAGAATTACAACTGAATGTCGCTCAATTCGCTAATTATTTATTATTTCATAGATGTTGGATCCAGGCGTAGTCTTCGAATTGTCTCATGCATGCCACATTACATTAAGAGATCCCTCTCGAACCCGATTACTAAATGCTAACTCTCTTCAAAAAACTTTGCAATAATCTCTCCAATCGTGGATCTAATAAAGCGCGAGAATATTTTGAGCGGCATCATTTCAGTCTTCAAATAAGAAGCCTACGCACATAGCACGCGCCGCCGTGACGTTTGTCGGGGCGGACACTTTGAGCTTCGGGACGCTGCCGGTGTTTGTGCGAGCGCCTGGCGTCCGACAAACGCGGGTGTGGCGTGTGTGGCGTGTGCGCCTCGGTTACTGTCTCAAATCTTATAAACTAAATGTGATTCGAATGAATAAACAATGCGGCAGTGTAAAAAATTTACATCACATTCACTCGAAATATTAAAGCATATAAGTTAACGTTCAGCGGTGGCGGAACACATTGAAATGCAAAACTGACGACTAACTCATAGCCTGTTACACCTGCCAGCCCGCGGGCGCTCCGGGCCCACCGCACAAGTGAGGCCCGCTCAGATAGCGAAGACATTACTCATTACATTACATCCACCAACACTCATTCTTTAAAAAACTTGTAATGTAGTGTGAAGCTTACTTAAATGTAGATTTGGGTTGAATGTAGAACTGCGCTAATATTATTTTTATTAATTTTACGTACATATATTGTTACATAACAGTAAAAAACCTACCTAGCAACAAGCGAGCGCGGGCGCTCGGGCGCGAGCCGCCCCCCGCTGCCCCGCGGCAGACACTCATCTGTAGCTCTGTACTGCTCCTCGATATACAACCAGTTGATGTGCTATCGAATACTGCGTTTACTACGACAAATTGTCTGCACAGTGGCGATCTGTGCCTTAACTTCACACAATCGTTTCCAGGTTTTCAACATGAACTCCTTATATTATTAATGAATATTAAAAATCTTTGGTTTCCAGCAACCCCCGAGATGATAGAAGCCGTGCCGGCATCGCGGGCGCGTGTGGGAGCGGCCCGCGCGTCACAGTGTAGGCGATACAATTTCATTTATTCACTTTTTACATACTCATAAACATAAATGACAAAATAAATCACCTAACTATGACAATAGTAAAGGTTACTGTCTAATTGCATTATTAATTAATGTTTATTGATACAGTTACCGTCCTAACGCTTACAGGTAAGATTTTTATTTTTATTATTAATAATAAATTATGTAATATAGTATATATGTATAGTGTTGATTACGCCAATTCGCGAGTGTATACAAAGTTTATATACTCACATATCTTACACGTGAAGCGTACTGCAGGCGACTGGTCGGCAGCCGAGCGCTCACGCCCTGACCACAGTCGCCAGCACGCGACATCCACGTTAGATACCACCCACCATACCATCACAAACTAATCAAGTATAAGCATTGGTTAATCACTTAATCATAAAAATAAACATGACAAGTTTACAATTACGCACTTTAATACAAAAACACTAGACAAAATAAATACCATGATTTTTATAGGATATAAGAATAAACGTAAATGGCTACATTGTAAAGTGATACAAGAACAATATGAACACAAAATATATTTAAGAGTTGTATATGGCGTAACAAAGTAATGCTCTTATAGGAATAACTAATTTGTGCGCGACACCGCGACAGCCCGCGTCACGAGGTTCCCCTCACTTAGCGATCCGAGCTGTGGGAAATAAACGATAATTATCCTTAATCCAAACGGTTACAGTTGTGCATTCAAAAGTTTATAAAAATAATTGCTTTCTCATTGTACAGTGATAATACTTAATGGAATGATGCTTTGTAGTAGATAAAAGTAGGCCTGTGAACGTGTTCATGCGTCCCACTACTGGTTGATCAGTTAAAATATTGGTTCCGTTCTGTTTGGTCCGTAAGAGAGTGAGTATATAAGCGCATGCTTCCGGAGCCCCGACCGACCGCGTTCGCGACACGCCACTGCTGCACTGCAAACGACTTCCGGGACGGGCCCACAACGTACTGCGGATAAAAACCACACGACCGCGGCAAACACGCACCGTCACATTCATTAAGCACAGACGAATTCCGCAAACCACACAACTGGGATTTAATCGTAGGGGAAGCATTCCGCGAACCAGAGAATCGTGTCAAAAACACGCACTCCGAATCTTATCCGCCGCGGTCAAATCCGCGAACCGCGACAGAAACATTCATCAGGCGCAAACGAATTCCGAAATCCACACAACTGGGATATATTTGCAGTGGAAGCATTCCCGCAAACCAAATAATCGCATCGAAAACTGGGAATTTCATTCGCCGCAGAATTCCTCGAACTGCACAACCACATCTATAACACGTGCGCTATACCATAAATATTAAAGGATAACAAAACTTTTCGCAGTTTTAATCTGGATCTAAGACTAATCTCAGTAACATTACCTGCTGTAAAAGACGTTGTAGGCTTCGTTTATGTTTAGATAATCGTTTATTTAAAATGTTTGTTCTGGATCTATATACCCACTGTCCTACGACAAACGGAAACTAAATGTGGGCTATTTATTGTGGTTTTATTATCAAATATATTTCCGCTACTTTTTCCGCTACCCATTATCAAAACCCAGTTGGGTTTTGATAATCCGTAGCGGAAAAAGTTCGCACTGCGATTTGATTAACAAACAATACAGAAAATTATTTGTCACATTAAATAAAGTTGGGCATTTATCCGCAGTGCATTGTTAGCACACAACTAAAACTAATACAATCTAGCACCAAAATTTAGGATTGAACACTAGATCACTAAAAGACAGATTTCGGAATCGGAGTAGACAATCAAATTAGGCGTGTTACCGGTATTGGTTTGGACTGAGGCGGGTCTAGTCGCGAACGGTCGCCGGAGCTAAAAACATACATAATGCCCCAAGCCATGTGACACATGATATTTGCACATCGCCGGTATATCCAGTAAGCTTACTTCCCATTAAAATACATAATATTACGCGTAGCTGCAGAGCAGGGCTCGCGGCGGAGGCCTCCGTCTCTGCATCAGATCATGATATGCTTACGGGGGTATATCAAATTTAGCAGAGTACGGAAACGGTGCGGAGGAAACAAGGCAACTTCATGAGCGTAGCTACCCTCCCCTTGGCATAGGGTCTTCCCTTATACGAAAATTGTTTGGTTTGCCCCCTACCCGTATAAAATCCTGACTACGCCCTTGGGCAACTCTATACACTCCAATTACAGATGGAGTTTACCCAAAACCGTGCCATAGACCGTATGTCTATTATCCCAGAATAAGCGAATAAAGTTCCGTTGGTAGAACTGACAGTAGAACTAATGGGTACAGATCAAAAATACGACAGATTTACATTACGTCTCAACTTGTCGCTCTACCGTGCTACTCGTACCGTGTTAACTGTAACTATTCATTATTAAACCACATGCTCGCTAAATCTTGGTCTTCTGTCCAAATCTGCCATTCAAAACGTGTGAAAATCGTTTCATGACAATTCAAATAATGCTACATCTGTTTCTGTATTATGAAGATTGTATGGATTGTATTCACTGGTGGACATGGGCCTCCTCATGCACATTGTTTTGTGCGTGAGAGATGTGCCGGGTGGTGTCGGCCAGCTATAGAATAACACCACCCCATTTCCTCTTGCGGGTGTCGTAAAAGGTGACTAATGGATAACAAAGTCGCTATCACGAGTGCTGAGGTACTACACCACCTCTAAAAGAGTGGACTCGCCAATTAGGTTGACCAGTGTGGCGTTTTAAGACCATTCATCCATCATGCACAAGGATTTTTTATTGGTAAACAATCAAGTGATTTACGAACTTGCAATCAAGTGCCAAATAAAAATAAATAAGGATGGAACATAAGATTGTCAAAGAACGAAATTTAGCACGTTATGAAACGGAGCCTTAATGTGTCACTGTCTCAACAAGTGTGAGAGCCCTCATTGTATAATTAGCCTCAACACTTTTTTAGAGATTTCTAACTGTTTCAAATATGACACCATAACAAACCAAATCATTTTTAGTGTGGCAACACTGCATCGCAAATACTCTCATATTGGTTCAAAAAGACTAGTACTCAGAACCGTAAGTAAGCCTTAATAAAATACTCGATGGCCACTTACCCAACCTCTTGGGCGAGAGAAATATAGTTTCTTAGATTGCTCTTGGCTTAGACTTGAATGGTTGAAAACTGACCTTTATGCACACTGCATAAAGGCACGACTAATAATTAATTCTAAGACCGACAATTATCTATTTTTCGAGTCCTAATTTTTACTTCCAACTCGACGCATATAGTGTATCTATTGAGCGGATAAGAAACTACTACTTTAAACAGCTTCAGCAAACCTGCCCTGAATATTCGAGCGGATAATGATTATAGCGTATAATACACAGTAAAACAAAACTAGTGACCCAGGCGCCAAGAGCAAACATAACGTTGCAAAACAAACCTATACTTTCAGTTTGAGCAACGAATATGAAGTTTAACATCACCATAATAATTAGTTTATAGACCACAAAACGTTTCTAATCACGTGCTTTTTAACACTAACTTCGATAACTGCTAATTTCCCTTTGTTTCCTCCCTACACCAAGATTTAACATGAATGTTTTGTTTTGGTTACACTCATATAAAACGGTTTTGTCAAACAGCCCTCAAGTTTTTACATCAAAAATTCAAGTCTTACTTTGAATGCCACTTGTCTAGAATAAACAGATTGAATGAGGCTTATGAGCTGGATAAATAAACGTTATTAAGTCGTTACTTTGTTAACATTTAAATAGTTGGCCAAAAACAGCCCTGAAACTTTATTGCAAACTCTCTAAGGTCTCGGACTAATGCTAAGGGCCAGATAAATAGAATTTCCTTAACCCATTCTTACCAATTTGTTAAAAACTAGCCGTTGTGCAGACTGCATAAGGTGGTACAAAACACGACTGGAACTAATTCTAAGACTTGTATATTTATCTGGACTTAAGACAGAGAATTGTTTAAGTATTCGATTTTAACAGAAAGAATCATCTATTTATCCAGGCCAAATGACAGAGAGTCGTCCATTTATCGGAGCCTTAGACAGAGAATCGACTATTTATCCAGACCTAAGACAAAAAAAATCGTCTATTTAGCGGGAAGTAAGACAGTGAATCAATCGTCTTTAGTTTGCAATCTGTTCTGTTTGTTAAGGTAACCGTTGTGGGTGGGGCACTCCGCCGCTTGCCCGGTGCCAGTCGAGCCGGTGCCGGCCTAGTAGAGTCCGCAGCCGCGCAGGTTGTTGGCGATGATGACGTCGGTGACGGCGTCGAACACGAACTGGATGTTGTTGGTGTCGGTGGCACACGTCATGTGGCAGTAGATCTCCTTCGTGGTCGACTTGTTCTTCGCCTCGAACTGCGCCTGGATGTACGCCGCCGCCTCGCCATACTCCTGTGCGCCTGCAATGTTTGTATTCTTTGCATATAAGGTCCTACAAAAATAATGCGAAATATTTTAATATGTCAATCAGTAATCGGTAGTGCCAATCAGTAGTGGTGTGTGCCGGCAATAGAATAGCACCACCCCGTCTCCTCCCGCGGGTGTCGTGACAGTCGTAAAGAAACAACAAAGCGGCCACCATAAGCCCTGAGGAACCTCCAAACCTCCACCTCCTCCAATTCCAAATACCACCTCCAAAACAGCTTCACGTTTTCAGGCATTACATCCTCTATGTACGAGTCAATGATGAGTCGTACATAAAGTGCATGAGCAGGCCCATATCGAGCAGTGGATACTGTAAATACCACCAAGGGCCTTTCTCACCACCTCCTGATAAAGTAATGTTAACAATCTGATAGATAATTAGGTTCAGGTTTCAGGAGGCCAGTTATTTTTTCTTTATGGAAAAAAAAAGGTGGCAGATAAACATACAGTCCATCTAATGGTACTGTACCCAACGGTAATGGTACTGGATACTGTCGTCCATAGACATCTGTAATATATGTCAACATCAGTCCAGAATGACAAATATTAGCATGCATCTGGATGCGCTGCCTACCTTTGGAGATATAGGAATGGATTTGAAGAATGAGTTGGGAAAATAGGATGGGATGGGAATAGGCTCTGGCATATCCTCACTCACTACCGAAACACGTACGTACATTGGGGAAAGAGGATAAAGTGGGAAATGCAGTACATTTCAAGTACATTACATTCTATGAGAGAGGGGGTAACACAGCCAGTTGAGTGCACCCAGCGGCTGTGGGGAAGCAGCGTGCACCCTCCAAAAGTTACGCCCATTAATAATAATTAATATTCCTTTTAATAAAAGGAGTTTGATAGGGTTTATGAAGCTGTTAATAAGTTTAAACAAATTTTATTTAAACATAATGTACAATTTTTGTGTAATGTACGGAGAATAGCAAAATCTCGTTTCCGACAGACATGTGTCATCGGCATTTTACTTTTTATAAGGACAAAAAAACTGCTAAACAAAACGTGCTAAATATTTCGACCATAGACACAAATAGACAACTGAAATTGTATGGAAACCAAGTAGGTCACGTCAGGAGTAGTGATGGGAAACCACTTACCGATGAAATGAGACATCGCCCTTGACTATGTTCACTTTGACGAATTTTTACTATTTATTATGGCGCAGTGAAACATTTTTGTATCTTGAAACAACGATATGCTAGTAACGGGTCGGAACAGACTGAAGAGCAGCGCAAGACGTAGGAGATTAGCGCCAACTTCGGGAACGTAGCGTATATAACCTACAGCTTGTTATATATTGCTCTATATCTGTGTATTGAATAGTTCAATTACCAGTGTATTCTGGGAAGCAAATTGTGAGCGGCGACTTGCGGATCTTCTCCTCGAAGAGATCTTTTTTGTTGAGGAACAGGATGATGCTGGTGTCCGTGAACCACTTGTTGTTGCAGATTGAGTCGAACAACTTGAGACTCTCCTGCATGCGGTTCTGAAATGTCATTTTAAATGGTATTATAACATAGAACATTGTTTCTCAACGTTTTTAGTGTTGCGACCCTTTGGAAAAGATTTCGTAGCAAAATGCCTACACTATCACACTGTCAAATTTTATGTAATTATGTAAGTATTTTTTATTTCGTAACCGCTAGTAATAATTCATCCTAAAAGAGTGTTGTATAATAATAATTAAACAAGCTTAGTATATAATAATAAATAATTATAGCTTGTATAATATGTACATAGTACCTACTTATTTTTGTTTCTTTCCACCAACAACGATGTCGACGACAAATAACGACAATATCGTTTCGTCTATGACCCACCGGTAGGCCCTTAAAGGGTGGGTGAAGTCTCCAGCTACGGTTCTTGCAACTGTTTTCTCTGAAGTGTGTAGTTGTGCATTGTCATGCAGAAGCAGTGACGACCAACCTTGGTTGCTTGATCGCGAACTTCTCCCTTATGGTTTGCAGTTCTTCAGAGTACACATCTGCGTTAACTGTTGTGCCAGACCATAAGAAGCTATAGTGGATTATACCGGCATACCGACAGCCCACGGGACCAGCAGACTGTCAACATCTCTTTTTGATTTATCTTTCGTTTTGGACATTGTTTAGCTGCAGTTTCCAACCACTGCACTGTGACAACGTTTACGATTATCATACAAGATCCATTTGTCATTGCAAGTAACAATCCAATTCAGAATCCCCTCATTTTGATGTTGATTCAGCAAAGTAATGCAAGCGACAACGCGTTCATTTAGTTCATACTGTTACTTACAAGCTGCTTTATTTTACCGAGTTTACACAAATGACCCAATATTGTTTTCTCACTTACATTGAAAGCTGTTGCCAGCTCAGTTGTACTTTGAGACAGATCCGTTTCCACTATAACCTTCAATTCATCATAATCAACTTGTAGTCTCCAGTTGCACTTGGGCCTCGTTCTTAAAGCCGAAATTTCCAGAAAGGAAGCGATTAAATTAATGTCATTAGTGACGTCCTATTTTATTTTAAGATAATAATAAACCTCCATGTATTTACAAACATATAAAAATAAAATACATATTGTGAACCAAAACTGTACGAAAGTAGGCATAATGCGATCTGTAGACGAATTAAAAACCTTGCCATTGTGCTATCGAATGTACATGTATGTAAACATTGAAAATTCGACAAAGTGCAATAGTAGGTACTTCGCTACGAAATCTCGGAATAAAATGACCTTGACACCTTACTATTAATTAAGGTCCTAATTAAGTTTTTTGTCGTTTAACATTTGATTATAATTCATTAATTTTATTTAATAAAAAGTTTTTTCCTACACAAGTACTTAATTTTTCCTGAACAATTGCGGCCCCGTGTAAACGCGGTCGAGACCCTCGTTGAGAATCGATCACATAGAATAATACAGAGGCAGAGATAAAGACGGCTATTTAACTGGACAACTAAATAATTAATTAATTGAACCAAGACATATAGTAAAATCGAATCAAAATCGTATCTGTACATATAATGTTTATAAAAAAAATCGTTGCAGTGTAAAGTATGAATGATACAGAGCCCAAAGTATTTTTTTTTAGAATTTTCGTCTGTTTGTCTGAACGCGCATCACGCAAAAACCACTGCTGATTTTAATGAAACTTGACATAGTTATAACATTATAATAACCTGGAGTTATAACATTTCGGGTACTTTTTATCCAAATCAATTATAAAGTTCCCACGGGACAAGCTAAGCATGTGTGCTTGTCCAGAATATGTGTATTCTAACGTCTACTTAATAAATATATATCAGTCAATAAATTTATCTCAGTGAAAACGGTTGTTTTTCCTCTGCCCCATAATTTCTCCTGTTGTCTGAATATAAATCCTGGTTGTTTTCCAAATAATAAAATAAGATAAAAAAATATATATATCTTATATACTCTAGGAAGCTCGTTTGCTCGAAAATAAACTAAAGTTTAATATGGTTCTTGGCTGGGGTACGCAGCCATATCTACAAATCATACTTGACTACAAATGTTTTTACTGTTTTTACAAAACTAGTATTATTTTACGAAAAACGCTCCTGAGCTATGAAAGCTATGAAACTTGTGCTATGAACATGTGCAGAAGTTTCCCAGTGTAGTTTTTAACCAAGGGCGTAAACTATCACTCATTTATTCACTCTAAATTACCGAATGTATCAATGACTTATTAGAGAATGAATCAATGTATCAAGTCGATGACAACAGTGATAACAGTTGTTTATTTTAGATATTACCAATTTTTCTCTCCTGCACGCGTTTAAGAAACTCTCCTTGTGGAAATGAGCCTTAATTTCACTCACCGTTGTCTCGTCCTCGTGCAACACCTGGTCGTACTCGGACATGGCCACGCAGAAGATAATTGCTGTCACGTCTTCGAAGCAGTGGATCCATTTCTTTCTTTCGGACCGCTGCCCGCCCACGTCGAACAATCTGGAAGCAATAGTCACATTGTTAAAATAACAGCCTTTGTATGTGATTGATTTTAACCAGTATTTAATTATTCAGGTAATAAGTATGAGTTTATAATCAAAAATCGTAATTTACGTTATTTTGGTATTCAGTATAAAGAGATCTCCAGCCTCTACTTTATGACACTAGTGTGGCATAAGTCATAGAAGTTACCTGTCATCCTGACTATTACTCTAGAATTTATCCTAGACTACTATCATCATGTGGATACAGCTTAATATGAGTAATGTCCTTGGGGTACGCATAACTGAATAAACTAAAAACTATCTTTTTTATAGAAATAAATTGGCGGATTGACAGTCCACCGTGGCTATTAGAGTGGTTACAGTAAGTGGATATTGGCTCCCATTGACATTTGCGACACATACATACCAATACATAACAGTCAGGGAAATAAAGTTTACAAAAAAAGCCCTTTTATACAAAAAAAAGATAGCAGACATCCGTGTTATGGTAATGGTTATTGTCGGCCATGAAAGTCGGTCAAAAGTGGCGAAACTGGGCATATATACGTATCTATGTATTCCATAAGTTATATGTAAATTTCTAAACTAAGTTTAGAGTCACTGATATGTACAGGAATTTTTCTAAAATTCGTAATCCTGCAACAGATAATGTAATATCTGGTATCCGATAGACATCCATTTAGAGTCTCGTTCTAATAACTCTCTCTGTCTTTAAGCACAGCCATATCCGGAGCAGTTTATTAATAATTTATTCCATAATAAAAATAAATATCTTATTAATAAATTAAGAGTTTAAATTCAGATATAACATTTTAAAACTACCTAAAATATTTTGTTAAAATCCTGACATTAAGTAAGCTACACCGTACAATGTTTTTAATTATAAGATGATGTCCATAAATGAAGCAATCAATTAATCATACTTACTTAAAATTGAGGTTTTTGAAGGAGAAGTGCACTTCGACAATGCCCGTTGTTTTCACCCTAGTTCTTAATATATCCTGTTCAGTGGGCTGGTAATCTCTAGCCCCTAACCGGTCCAAGTCGTCCAAGAAACTGGAAAGGAAGACAAAATAGGAAGTTAGTATTATGAAATTAACAATATATAATTTTGATGTCATCAATTACGTGATTCCAGGAAAAAAATACTTTTATTGCAATCAAGAGTACACTTATCCTATACACTATACCTAAGAGTACACACTTTCTATTAAATTCAATTATTTATTGAATCGGATTATAAAAATAACGAGTCTAAAATTTCTGTCTCTATCCTTATTTAAAACTGTTCTGCTTTGGCCGATAATATTTTAAAAATAATTCATTTAGTTTATTTTGAAGAATGAAAGAAACAAATGCAAGGCAAGTAGTTTTTTATCACTTTAAAAAAATCCCTAGAAGTGATAATTATGATTATTGTTGAACACATTATTCAATATGTAAATTTTATTATTGATATTTAAGAATTTTATCATAACAACCACATAGTAAAATAACGTTCGTACGTTATAATTATGATATATCTCATCGTAATATTTATAATCTCATGTCTACTCATTCAGTTACATGTACAAATACATCAATGTGTTTTGAACAGCTATTCTTCCTATCTCAGAACACTTCGGTCAGAATAATGTAAAATCCGTGGGACATATCGCATATGACTTAAAGCGCTAAATTATCATTTAGCTCAATAACATCCTGCATTTATTCATAATTACTCATTAGCATAGCTCATACTCTCGGGTACCTTCTACCCACCCCACGTTACGTAACCCAACGTCACGTCACCGCTAAACGGTTGTATGTGGCGATGTTTTGAATATAAAATCTGTCTTCAGTTTTGGCAAGTATTGAACGTGGTGTAAGCATCCGGTCGCATATTTGGTTTAGTTTTTGCGACAAGTATTTGTATGCGTTTGAATATTATTTGTATATGTTTGAATTTTTAAACTTAAGTTTTTTGTTAGGCCACGCGTAAGCCGCTCATTGCCAGATCGGTTTGCGATAATTAAAGTTCCTATAGATATATCTTTATCAAGATATACCAAATTTTCTACTATCTTGTCGATGACTGATGACTTTATTCGACGATCAATTAGTCCAATCGGTGTTTCTGCTTGGGTGAAAGATTCTGGGGATGATCCCAGCCGTCCAAACGTTTAAAGGAAAATCTGTGTTCGTGATTATACTAGGTTGATCAATATATTTTTGGAAAAGTATTGAAACTTTAGGAAACGTATATCTAAATTGTATTTATTTTACAACGTAATCACCTTCTAATCTAATACACCTTGAATAATGTTTTGAAAGTTGCTCAATTCCCTAGGAAAAAAGGCTTGATCTCGGGTATCGAAAAAAGACTTTACAGCGCATATGACCTCATCATCTTCGTGAAATTTTATACCACGCAAGTGTTTTTTCAAATTGATAAAAAGGTGAAAATCACCAGGAGCTAGGTCCGGAGAATATGGCGGATGCTGCATCAACTATAAGCCAGCCGTTCGGATGGCAGCACCTGCAACATCAGACCGATGCGTAGGTGCATTGTCATGATGAAAAAGCACTCCGGCACGCAATTTTCCACGTCGTTTATTTTTTTATTTCCTCGCGTAGTTTTTTGATCAATGTTGCGTAATACTCTCCAGTTATTATCTGTGCTTTAGTTAAATAATCGATCATAATGATACCTTCCGCCATCCTAGAAGACCGAGGCCATAATCTTGCCAGCGGACGCAGAGACCTTGAATCTCTTGGCTGGCGGGGAGGACGATCTTTATCACACCTTACTTTGGTTCTTCGTCCCCGGGTCAAAATGGTGAAGCCACGGTTGATCAATCAACGGTCACAAAACGTAGTCGAAAAGATTGTGGGTCTCAGACCATAATTGCCAAATTTTGCTTTGAAATGTCTACTCTTGCTTTATTTTGTGCGTCTGTTAACATTCGAGGAACCCAACGAGCGCCCACCTATTTCAATTTTTAGGTATGAGTTAAAATGAACTGAATTGTTCCGAACGAAAGCTTCATAATCTCAGCTAAATGACGAATAGTCACACGTCGATCTGTCTTAACAATTTCTTCAATTTTTTGACGTTGCCTTCAGTAGCAGCGGTTGTTGGGCGCCCAGAGCGAGTCTCGTCGTTACAGACGGTTCTGCCGCGTTTAAATTCCGCGCAATAGTATGCGCAACTGTAGAATAAGACAGAACATTGTCTCCCAAAGTAGACTGCAATTCTTCAAAAACACATTTCGTAGAAAAAAATTCAGGCAGAAATATTTAATAACCGCAAGGACTTCGATTTTCTCCATTTTGCACACTAATAAAATTCCCGCCAAATGTAAACAACGAAAAAAAATATTGGTGACAGTTTTTTGGCACTGTCTACTACTGAATTTGAGATTCGAATGAAAGAGAATGCATTTCCTATAATTTAAAGTATCCGATTCCAGAAACTTATTGATCAACCTAGTATATTATTATACTAAACATTATATTGATAATGTTTATTAACAAATGTACGTATTCACAGGCATTCATTCTGGTAGAGTACAATGGTCGCCAAGGTACGGGCTACTCATAGTTAGAGCACCACTTGTAATTTAGTTTGAAGCAATAATCTTGAGATACATACTCGTACATTCTACATTTCTGTAAAATAAATTGTTTGTATGGATATACAGATGATAAGGAACAATATTGAAGCGTAAAGTAAGGCTTGATGACGTTTTCAATCTGATTTGTGTGAATGTATGAATTAAAAAGTAGCAATAATTCCAGTATAAAGATCACTTATGGTCTAGTGTAAGTAGGAGTATGCTAACAGTCCAAACGAGCATAGTAAATGTAAAGTAGGTCATCGTGAGTAGGTTTCACATGTTCACAGTTGCTGAGGTCAAGTGGTCTGGAGAACCGTCTGAAGATGGCGATCGCCTAGGTCTTGGCCAAAACGATTGGCTAGTACACGTTCTCAGTACAAAATGCTTAATCGCGCTGCACGCTTTACGTCACTCTATGGTCCGGTTATTATAGTAAGAGCTCTGACAGACGACATAAATCTTTAACATGTAGTAAAAATCATTTTACAACTCGATAGTCTATTTAGTCCCTTAAGATAGTCTTCGATAGTACTTTAAGATTTTTTTTCTTATTTATTATGTTATGTTAGACTTAAGAAAGAAACGGTATTTACATAAAATGAATTAAATACAGAACTGGGAGCACTCTTCCCATGATAACTGGACCATATTTTTTATGTGGACAGCCAGGTCATTAGTATGTCTACAGTCAAGTATTGTACTTTAGTCAACACAACAAAACCTATTTTCGACTTTAGAATAAGGTTAATGGGGTAGATATTAGCTTGTATTTGTATTATGGGTGTAACCGGTGCACCCGCAAGGGCACAACCAACAGCGTACATATTAACGGGCTGGCAATGCAGACAGGCACGCGATGGTTTAATGACGCAGGAATTGGAAATTATTGGTACCATTCTTAATATTTTGCAGTGCACTGCTGTTTACTCACTAGTTAATTGATACGGGTATGATCACTTATATCAGTTGTCATTGTCACAGTGAGTTTGTTTTTAACATATGGGCTCTTTTTTTGAAACGGATCAGTATGGAAATGTCTGAAACTATTAGAGATAGAAATTTGTACTAAGGAACTATGGCGTCGATTTTAGGTTATGAAAAACTGCATTCAAAGATTTCAAAAAATTCATACACAATTGAGAATCGTACCCATTCATTTTCGTTGATAAAATCGAAGTTATTTTATTGCTCTAATCGATAATGTACGTACGCTAAGTTGCTAATCTTGCTAAGGAACCTTGCGTCTAGAATAAAAAATCTAGATATTACGATTTTCTACAATTCGGGAAATTTAGTATCTGTTGCTTGGTGGTCTACCTACTTATCTAACTGTTATCTATCATTAAAAATCATGTGTAGAGGCCTGTGTCAACAATTTTATACATTTGAAAAAAAAAAAACTTTTAAAAATGGAATACTCATTGTTTTGCCAGGTGGAATTGCAATTTTGTTATCTTTTTATACCCATTACTAGCACTTTGAACACTTGTTAAAACGAATTCATTATTTGAAATGTATTATATTTTTATTCTAGACACAAGGGTCTAGAATAAATCTTGCAAAAGGAACCTTGTTCCTGAGCAAGGTTTATTTATTGCAACCTACACTATCAATTAACGGAATAAAATAGCTTCGATATTCTAAAGGAAAATGAAACGCAGTTTTTCATAACTCTAAAATCGACGCCTTTGGTTCCTTACAACAAATTTCTCTATTTATAATAGTTTCAGACTTCTCCATACTGGTCCGCCTCAAAAAAGATCTTGTGTAACATTTATTGCAATAACAGAGCTTAGTTTAAAAAAAATGTCCAACTACCTACCCGCTGGCCTACCATAGCATAAAATAATATATTTGGGTACAATTGTTAACGAGAAATAACATTTTGTTTCACCTCGTAATCGATACTGTTTAGGTCTTTCAATGAGTTTTCATTACTTACTGCTCACTGAATGACGGTGGGCAAGGAGACTGATGAACACCTTGCTAGACAAAGTGATTGAGTATGATTTAGATATGCAAATGTTTCATCATTTTGAAACACAATGTAGTTGTAAATACTTATAATTTAATAAACGAAACTATTCTAAACGTTTATTTAATATACGACATTCCAAAAATTCGATTTAGATTTAAATCAGTAAACTTTATTTCATTCAAAGAAATAAAGACTTATCGAATAAAAAATAAAGCTATTATTAGTATCAGTACCTAATAGTCTGTAATATACGCCTTGATTGGTGTCTGTAAATATCGGATTTCAAGGCCAATCCAACCCAGGCTACAACAGATCGAAGAAGCTGGCACTATTGGCGTGTTGCCAGCATGCAAAAGTAAGTACACAAGTTAGTGCTTGGCCAAATAAGGGCTCCTGTGTGAGAGCCCTTTATGTACCTACTTTCTTTATCGTATGAACTCCTTTGTTGTTCGATATCTGAAATCGGTAAAGACCAAATTCAATCTATGTTCAGGCTACCGTAGACTGTAAACTGTAACTGTCAAATTCCGAATATTTTTTTTTTCATGAACTAATTTCTTAAAAAATCTTATGAGTCTACAAAGCAATTTCAAAGAACACAAAATATCAAAAGAACAAATAGAAGAAGACAATAGAGAATAACAAGAAGAATTACAATCTTGATATGCGAGCAAAAGCGAAAACTAAAGACATGCCAAAAAAATAGGTCGCATGTATTTACAATTTAAAAGATATGGGAATGGTATATAAGAAACCATAAATAAATAGACAGCAAATAAAGAAAATGTGTATAAGGGGTGTAGATGACGAACTACGAAAAGTTGATATAACCACAGAACAGTGAATAGAGTAGAAGGAGCAAGGGGGCGGTACCCGCGTGACACGAATAAGCGTAGCTCCGCACGCTTGATCTCCGCGCTCTTCAGTTGCCTTTTAGTACTGTTACGTAAATAATCTAAATAAAAAAATACAAAAATGCCATATTGTGCTATATCGAAGTGCAAGCACGATGGCCGCACAAAAAATGTGACTAATAGTGGCATATCATACCATCGGTAAGTAGAGTTTCACAGAATTTTCATTAAAATAATAAATGTGAATTCAGAAAAATTAAAAAAAATACCATCAGAAAGCAATTTTATTCCTGTGACATTAAGGTTGACTTTCCAACGAACACAACAAACTTTTCTCTTAATTTTCGGCTGTTGTACAACCGCTACTCAATTAGGTAGTGACTAGTGATGTGTCACATTAATTCAGTAATGTTATCGATAAGTATATATAATATGAGGTCGGATTTTTATAATGAAAATAAAAAATCGGATTATTTGATATTATTCGATATACTATTATAAATTTGAAATATTATATGCTTTGTTTTTCAATTTATCATATCTTTTTAAATATTTAACGGTGGTTTAGTAGGTAAGTACTGGTAAATTTTATAAAATAACGTACTGTAATTACGAATATTCAAATTCTCAAGAAAATATATTTATATTAATGAATAAATAACGGTATAAAGAATTAAAACTTTTATAATTAAAAAATAACTAGTAGTATTCGAACTTTTAGTCTGGAATTATCTAATTTATGGCCCAGCTATGAATAATAACAGTAAATAGCGATTTTTATTTATTAAAACTTATACCTTACACACCTACATGAATGCCACTTTCCTAATAAAAAGTCATTAAACTTTTTAGTCTTGATCTTTGAAATCGAGGTAACATTGGACATAAATATAATAAATTAAGATTTAACTAAGTAAAAAGGAGACGAAGAATTGTCTAGCTAGAGTCTACAATTTTATTCATTCATTTGTGAATTTCGTTAAAAATATTGATTAAAATATTTTAGATCAAGCATTAAAAATCATGATATTTTATATCAGCCGTTATTAGTATATCCTCGAACCTTGCTACGTACACAAAAGAAATAAGCTTTATTATAAAGCATGAAAAACTTGATTTAGACTTAAATATCATTATTTTAGGTTTCTTAAACACCTAGATTTGAAAATGAAGCGGATTGAAGCGCTACATTAATATACGAACGAATACATCATTTACAACGTGAAACTTTCCAAACGACAACTTTTAAATAAATATGTGCTCTTTCAAGGTCAATGAAAATATTCAATTGGTACGCTAAAATAAAAATATCACGATCGATAATAAAAATATCGAAACTTGAATTGTGTAGTGCCTCAGCTCTAATGGAGTAGCGATATGTATCGAGTAGCGAAAGCCACCTTGTGTGCGATAGCAGTACTACTTGCAAACGAATAAGGGTTAGCACTTTTTCGTTTTCAAGTAGTACACGAGATGACGTTTACGGATTAAATGATTTGTTGGATCGTGTTTAAATTTAAAAAGGTTAGATTTCGATTAATAAATTTTGTATTATAACTTTATAAGTTCTTTCTCAATTGTCCCTTTGACCAATTATAATTTCTTGTTCTTAGTGTGTGTTAGGTTAGATGTGTGTGAATGTGTTACTTTGGTTACACTGGTTTTCATACAAAATATGTCTCTCTATTCACTCTATTCACTGTTCTGTGGATATAACTCGCCCAAACCCATTTTAAATGTATATGGCAGCATACATTTAATGCAGGTATTATTATTTAATTTATTTATTTTATTATTGCAGGGATGTAAGGGGTCCCAACCTATATCTCTGGGACCCAAGCCAACCTCACCGGCTCGTGGTGCACCCTGCCGACCAACGAACGAGGCTCTGGCGACCCGCCACCACGCACTGGACCAGCGCGGCGGGTTACGGTCCACCCCCCCCCCCCCCTCCCCCCTATGGCAGAAAAAGTAAAACGGCCCCAAGTTCCCGGCGGCTCCAGTCGCAACACCGGCGTGGACGACGGACGCTGGTCGAGCGCTGGAGCCAGGGGTGCTAAGAATCTCCGGGCGGGATTCCACCGTCGAACGACCAGGGCTCTTAAAACGGATTACCGACGTAGGTTGTCACTGGTGACTTACAACACGCGCACTTTGAGGACAGACGAGAAGATCGCTGAGCTGGAAGAGGAGATAGGCAAGTTGCACTGGGATATATTGGGGTTATCAGAAATCCGAAGAGAGGGGGAGGACACGATAACCCTGAAGTCCGGCAACTTGTTCTATTACCGGGAGGGCGACCAGCAGTCCCAAGGTGGTGTCGGGTTTATCGTCCACAAGTCCCTCGTAAATAATGTTGTAGCCATCACGAGTGTGTCGAGCAGGGTCGCGTACCTTATACTCAGAATATCCAAGAGATATTCGTTGAAGGTCATACAGGTCTACGCACCGACCTCGGCACACCCGGATAACGAAGTGGAAGCAATGTATGAGGACATTAGTAGAGCCATACATGCTTCGAAAACACACTACAATATTGTTATGGGGGATTTCAACGCGAAACTGGGCAAAAGAGGCGACGATGAGTTGAGAGTGGGGCAATTTGGATGTGGGCACCGGAACCAGAGGGGCCAGAGGCTGGCCGACTTTCTTGAGAAAGAGGGACTCTTTATGATGAACTCTTTCTTCAAGAAGCCGCCTCATAGGAAGTGGACCTGGATGAGCCCCGACGGTTCCGTTAAAAATGAGATAGACTTCATTATGGCCACAAAGAGACAAATATTCAATGATGTCTCCGTGATCCACAGGGTGAAAACCGGTAGTGATCACCGAATGGTTAGAGGCACATTGAATATAAACGTCAAGTTGGAAAGGTCCCGCCTGATGAAGTCTACGCTCCGACCTACTGCTGCCCACATACAAAACCCCGAAAGCTTTCAGCTTGAATTGTCAAATCGCTTCGATTGCCTAGAGGATTGCGTTGCAGTGGACGATATCAACAACAGGTTGGTAGAAACTGTCCATACGGTGGGGTCTAAATTCTTCAGACATCGTCGAAGAGATGGACCCCAAAAGCTCACCGACCACACCCTCGACCTCTTGGCGGAACGACGTTCGATGGCACTGCAGACTCCTGATGACGCGGAAGCATATCGGCAGCTCAATAGACGGATTCACCAGTCCTTGCGACACGACATCCGTCTCTTTAATACTAATCGTATTAAGGAGACGATAGAGCGGAATAAAGGCTCCAAAGTGTTCGCAAGAGACTTATCTATTGGGCAGAGCCAGTTGACGAAGCTGAAGAGGGAGGACGGCAGTGTCACTTCCGACAAACAAGAGGTACTGAGGGAGATCGAGAGGTTCTATGGACAGTTGTATACCTCGGTCGCTAAACCTGTTGGCAACTTGGCCAAAGACCCAAGAGCCAAGTTGACCCGACACTATACCGAAGACATCCCGGACATCAGCCTGTACGAGATTAGGATGGCCCTCAAACAGCTTAGAAACAACAAGGCGCCGGGTGAAGACGGAATCACTTCAGAGCTTCTGAAAGCGGGTGGAACACCGGTACTGAAAGTCCTTCAGAAGCTCTTTAATTCCGTCTTGCTCGAAGGTATTACGCCGGAGGCATGGAACAGAAGCGTGGTGGTGCTCTTCTTCAAGAAAGGCGACAAGACCTTGTTGAAGAACTATAGGCCCATCTCGCTTCTGAGCCATGTTTATAAGCTGTTTTCGAGGGTTATCACGAATCGTCTCGAGCGCAGGTTTGATGACTTCCAGCCTCCCGAACAAGCCGGTTTCCGAAAAGGGTATAGTACCATAGACCACATCCATACGCTGCGGCAAGTTATACAGAAGACCGAGGAGTATAACTTGCCATTATGCTTAGCGTTTGTGGACTATGAGAAAGCCTTTGATTCGATCGAGACTTGGGCAGTGCTACAGTCCCTCCAGCGGTGCCATATTGACTATCGGTATATCGAAGTGTTGAAGTGTTTGTATAACAACGCCACCATGTCAGTCCGAGTACAGGAAGGGAGCACGGAGCCGATTCCATTGCAGAGGGGTGTGAGACAAGGAGATGTAATCTCTCCGAAGCTCTTCACCAATGCGATGGAAGACGCTTTCAAGCTCCTGGAATGGAAAGGACTCGGCATCAACGTTGATGGCGAATGCATCACTCACCTTCGATTTGCCGACGATATCGTGGTCATGGCAGAATCGCTGGAGGATCTTAGCACAATGCTCGGAGACCTCAATCGAGTTTCCCAACAGGTGGGCCTTAAAATGAACATGGACAAGACTAAAATCATGTCGAATGTCCATGTCGTGCCCACCCCAGTTTCAGTCGGGAGCTCGATTCTCGAAGTTGTTGACGAGTACGTCTACCTAGGCCAAACGGTCCAACTAGGTAGGTCCAACTTCGAGAAAGAGGTCAATCGACGAATCCAACTCGGCTGGGCAGCGTTCGGGAAGCTACGCAGCGTCTTCTCGTCCAATATACCTCAGTGCTTGAAGACGAAGGTCTTCGACCAGTGTGTGTTGCCAGTGATGACCTACGGCACCGAGACGTGGTCTCTGACTATGGGCCTCATAAATAAGCTCACTGTCGCACAGCGAGCTATGGAGAGGGCTATGCTCGGGGTTTCCCTACGTGATCGAATCAGGAATGAGGAGATCCGTAGACGAACTAAAGTCACCGACATAGCCTCTCGGGTTAGCAAGCTGAAGTGGCAGTGGGCAGGGCACATAGCTCGAAGAACCGATGGCCGATGGGGCAGAAGGGTTCTCGAATGGAGACCACGTACCGGCGGACGAAGCCGAGGACGTCCATCTGCTAGATGGACAGACGACCTCATAAAGGTTGCGGGCACCCGCTGGATGCAGGTCGCTGCCGATAGGTCTAAATGGCGGACAATGGGGGAGGCCTATGTCCAGCAGTGGACGTCCAAGGGCTGAGAAGAAGATTATTGCAGATGTATTTATTGGAGGTGTCCATGGGCGGCGGTGGCCGCCGTACCATTATGTGGCCCGCCCGCTCGTCTACCATCTCTTCCATAATTAATAAAGTCCATAAAGTCTAATTATACAGAGAGGAAAAAGAAACAAACTAATATTCAAGAAATTGATTTAAAAATAAATATAAGAGGGTAGATCAATTATAAATCGACCTGATATTGTTATGAGTAGCAAAAGTCTGTGAGGAGAGCAAGACTGTCTGTGGTAGTGGGGGGACATGTGACGTTACACACCGCGGCACCACCTCCAGCGCAGCTCTCTCCGGTTAGTTATTGTCATAATGAGAGAGAGTGAGGTACAACGTGATCGTGATCTTATTTATGGTAACCGTCGCTTGACACTGGCTGAAATTCAACATAGAGTGGGGATTAGCTATGGTAGTGTCAAATCCATCATCAAAAACAAACTACATTTGCGAAAAATTTCTGCAACGGCGTACAAGTGAAGTAGTTCGTGTGCAACTGGTTAACGATACGTCTTCCTTCTTTCTTAGATAAAGGGATAACAAAACTTCCGATCCGCTGGCAGAAAGAGAAGGAATATATGTAGAAAAATCAAATATTGTTTGTATTGTACATATAATAGGTATTTAATACAAAAATATTAAGGAAGGTCGGTTCATATTTGATCCACCGCAGTGGTATGCTATAATAAACGATACAAATCGATAGAAAGCAATGAAACGCAATCGGTCTAATTCTATCTCGTCTAAATGCACGTCGTTCCCGAGTACACAATGATATGTCACCCGAGGGAGGGCTGCGGAGGGCGGTGACTGACAGCTTCAATGTCGACGGGGTAGATTTTGGACCACTGCCAACCTATCGCCTTTGTATCTTTGCGCCAACAGTGTAAGTGCAAACATTATGCCTTAATTGGTTTAAACAAATCAACTTGCATTAAAAACTACAATGTTGCCTTTTTGAATGAGGCAACATAGTCAACAAAAGGTGTTAGTTTATCATATCACAGTGGTCTGACGTATATTAACTTTTTAATGCAATAGGTGATATTATAGCAATGCAGTTAGTACATTATTTCTATGTATTAACCATTCTTAGATTAACGTGACAATGCTACCTTTGCAATATAGTTTGCCTTTGAAGATTGGTCGAAGGAATACAATGCGTAATGAATTACTAACTATTAGCATACTAAAGGCCATCTTGCTACACTTCTAAAGGTTTGTCAAAAGAATACAGTACAGCTTATAATTATGACTAAACCGGGGATGATAAATCAACATTTCCTGTTGTAAGTCCCATCTTCCCTATTTTTTCTAATATTAGCGCCGACACATTACAAGATTACACGTTTATTAGTATTATAAACATAAGTGATTAATGATTCCAAATCATATACAAATATTTGGTTAAAGCGTTAAATGTTTTTGAAACGGTGTTGTGTATCGCAGGGCGCGTCTCGACCGTAGGCGCTATGACGTCAAGACTCCGTCAACAATAACTGGGTCACTATACAAGGATGAATTACATTTGGATCAGCCGAAATCATTACGCTATTGAACGGTAATGTCAACCCGTGACGCTCACAGTCGTATATCGATGATGCGATGCGACCGACAATTGATAAAACTGAAGATAAAAGCGACCTTTATTTAACGTTGTGATATAACATTGTTGTACCATATATTATTGAACTTATTGCAATAATACTATCATTTACTGGTTATCACAAGATAACATTTTGCCTGAAAGTACTGACTGATTTCCAAAAGTGCTCAGTATGAATGGCTGCATTCATAAAAGGTCCGGACGAAGCTATACGCGTTATATTAAGTGTTGAAGTTATAGCTTGATCGCATGACGCTTAGCGGCGTCCGCCATTGCTCGAACTGAACCAGGCCTGCGACCTGTTCCGCGTGCTATGTCGTTGCAGTTGTCGCATTTATTATTTATTAGTGTAGAAATGCACATAATTGTTCTGAGTGTATGTCCGCTAGGGTCGCAGCCATAGCCACCGCCCGGCAACAGGTCGGCGGTGCCCGGCCGCGATCAATACGCCATGCCGCGCGCCGCCGCACCAGACTTGATACCGCCCGCTCGAATACAAGCTCGCTCACTGGCGCGATCTCTTGCACACGCATTAAACATTCGTATTTATATTGCTCACTTGTGTCGAAATTTTTTCCCTACATTTAGCCTGAGTATTGTTAATTGTTCAAATTCAACGCTAAATAAAAGTAATTTGTTCTTTTTGCTTATTTCAAGCACATAGTTGTTGCCTTAGTTATATTTTATGTACTTAATGCCTCTTCGGTCACGTTTAGTCGCTTCTCCTTATATTTAAGGCTTATATTTACACCGATTACCCCTTGCGAGGTGTCTCCGACCCTTAAGCATTTGCATACAAAATAGAAATAATTTAGAGGTCTAAATAAAGCGTTTTTTGTGACACCGTTTTACTTGACGTTGTTTATGAACATATGTACTTTGTATTTTAGCCAGACAAAAAGCTATACGCATCAATTACTTGGATGTTATATTTGTTTACGGATGCTACATACGAAGTGACGCAGTGCGGCATATAAATCGTGCATTTTATAATGAACTTCCATGGTTAATAGGGTTTAAATTGGCAGTTTAATTTTTCATTTTTTTAATTTGACGTGTGCCGTCGGAAATCGCACGGTGCCGTATATATGCGTCGGACGGCTGCTGATTATAAAGGCAGCGTCATGTAAATTTAACCATAGATGTTGGAAATAAAATTCACGATTAAAATATAGGCAATAACACCCGTCGCACTGCGTCGATTCCGTTCCATGATATCGATGTGATGTGGGCCTAATATACCGAATCGAATGCGTGCAACACTCCCTATGAAGCAAAATGTAATTTGGATAACTCGAATACTTTTCTTTTCTTCGATCTAATACAATATGAACTAGACAATGAAAATATGGAAATCTAAAGAAAGAAGACTAAAAAATAGTCCTCGCAGATGATTTTAAATTCAAATGTAGTGTTAAAGATTTAGTTCACTTCACATCATGTTGTATGTTTTTAAACGCATCTAAATAAAACTCGGTCGTAAATGTAACGAGCGGAAATAGACCATCATTCATGGTAACGAGAATCTTTACTAACTCAAATTTTGTCTATGATAGATAGAGATCCAAGCGTAGTGGCATTTGAAGAGTAAATCTGTGTTTGTAGATGAATATACAGATCTGTTTTTTTATCTATTATTATCAGTAAGGCCTCCAATAGTACCTTCTATATAGGTAAAAATTATTGGAGGCCTTATTTATTATCTTTATATGGCATATTTTTTTTTAAATATATAGAGAGTTTATTCCACATAAAGATATCTATTTTAAATAGTTAAATATGTGTAAAAAACGCGAATATCTCAAATGTCATACTTTTTATACAGATCAATTATAAAATTCCCATGGGAACAAGTTAAACACGCATACTCTAACGTTTACGCGTATGAAGTCGCGAGCACTGCTAATGTATTTCACTCCACTATTATTAATAAAGGTAGTTTCGCCAGCCTTGGTAAAGAAGGTTGGCGAATATTTAAAGGTCTTTGTTACGGTTTTTATCCTTTTTTTTGAGAGAATGTATCAATTTCGAGTGTTCGAATGTCATTCGTCTTTCGTGTGCCGCCAAAAACACAAAATTTATTATAAAATAATATTTTACTGTTTTATTATAAAATTATAAGATAATACTATGACGGAAAATGTCGAAAATAAAGAGTCAGTTGTGAAAAAGATTCAATTTCTGAATCAAACTGCGATCTCCTGGTAGTGGTAAGTAATCCATTAAAGGATGGGATCTACCATATGGAGACAAGACAATACTTTTAAAAGAAATTTGGCAAGTATTTACAGTAAATAGTGCAGCAACAGAAGTTATATACAGTATACAGTTCGGGTACAATCTGTAATAACTTTCTATACCTGGCTTAATTTTGGAAATAAGTGAAAATCACTAGGGGCTAAGTGCGGTGAATATTATATGGGTGATTAAGAATTTCGAAGCCACCTTTGCGGATTGCCGTGAGTGCAATTATTATCATAATTATGCTGAAAGATTTCGAGATTCCATTTTTAAACTTTCAAACGTGGGTTTTTGTTTTTTTCAGTTAACATTCGCGGAACCCATCATGACGATACTTTTTTTAATCCTAAGGTGTCCGTTAAAATGGAATCCTCTGTCTTCTAAAACAAATTTCAGTGTAAGGTGGAAAGCCGACCAGAACGGAGATAATCTTCACAGCTCGATCTGCCCCTTTTAAATTCATGTCCAAAAATTACCTTCATGGACATTTTTTTCAGACACAAAGATACTTTATTACTGCACGTAACTCGCTTTTTTCCTTAATTGGATGTTTTTAACAACTCGTTACACAAAATAATTAATTGCTAAAGAGTACTGCGATCGGATTAAGTGTCACTTGATAAAAACATTGTGTAATACGCTTTTAAAATAAAAAAATAAACTACCCTCAAAAAGGCAATGTGTATGAGGAGGCCTGTGTCTGGACACTAACAGTGGATGATAAAAGGAGTGGTGACGGAAATGGCTATAGGTACCTATTAACAATGATTCAATTTTTATACATATCTGTAAATAAATTAACTAGCTATATAGTACTTAACAATATTACAAGACATCAATAGCCTTATTTTCAAATTATAGACTTGCAATCAAATTAAGATTGTATTAACAAGGTTTTTTAGGCTTTATACACAAAAGCCAAAATAGAATACATAATTATGTATCTCAGTTATATTGTAACGAGTGCATTCTTTGGAATAAATTAAAAACAGAATAATATATTTAAAAATGCTAATTTAATCAGATTAAATTTTCCTAACTGCTACATGGATTGGCACGGTATTGGCCGTACAAACAGGATATTGGACAAACTGTGCCTATTAAAATTTCTAACGTTCTCTATGCATATAATTCAATGTAATTTAGGAGTACTTACCTATTTGATAAAGATAACTTCTGGGCTGATTTAATATTAATCTATTTTACAAATAAAAATAGTAGAGTGTAGTTAGAATTTTGATAAATTATTGTATTATCATAATAATTAGGGAATAAAGTATACGTGAAGTGGATAATGGAGATCTAATTTATAAATAAAGCATAGGTAAACTATGAGTAAACTATATATATATATATTAAAGCTACAAGTTAATAGACTGACATATTAAATAAATAAATAAAAACAATTTGTAGAGCCTTTATGTACCCATAGTACTCGACAATCCTCCACATCTGCCGTCAGGGGATTAAGTGTACGCATAGTTACAATTTAAGGTGACGATCGGACTTAAACTGTCTACACTCTACATTTTTAATATACATTACATGTTGTTTTTATAAGAAGCCTGTGCAATGATGTGTAGAGTTTTATGTTCATAACTATTTAACATTTATAAATTACAAGCTTCTACCCGCGGCTTCGCTCGCGTGGACTAAGCAGCTGTAAAAGATTTTTAACACCTGTAAAAGCACCGACATGATGGATTTCACGGTTGAAAATCCATTCAGTAGTTTTTGAGTAATCTTATTAGGTCATTTTTTATTTTCCTCTATAACTCGACTTCCTCGAGTCATATGAAGATGACACATATATAACAGTTTTCCTTCTGGATAGTTAGCTATACATTCGTGAAAACCCGATCAAAATCTGTTCAGTAGTTTTTACGTGATACTCAAACAAACAGACATACAGACAAAAATTTAAAAAAACTACTGTTTTGGGTTTCGTAGTTTCTAAAGAGACGTCCCATTTTTTTTAAATTCAGTCAATGTACAGACTAGACTCTAGAGTCTAGACCCTTTTACTGTTTTATTATATGTATAAATTATAATATTATTTATAACTAATTATTTATAAATTTAACATTTTTGTGTTGAAAATAGAATGAATAGGTGACATTTAGAATATTAGTTTATTTAAAAGTCACCTATTTATTCGTTTCTGGCTTTTCAGCAAACCTTCTCCTACTTTAAACATCAACCTTTGTTAATTATAAGAAGAGGAATCGTCGAAGTACTATGAAGTGAAATAAAAGTGAAAATCAAACGAACTGACTCGTAAGTGAAATTCGATGGGAATTGTATGAACTTCGTAGTACTGCGATGATTATGTATGGTCCAACCCACCCACCACCAACCAGTGCATATCCAATTCTTTCAGGTTTGCAGGAATACCTCGAAAGCTTTAAGCAAGATGGCATTAGACGTTCCAAAATGCGAGGAAATGGATAACCGGTTGTCTAAAAAAATGATAAAAATTATAACAAAGATCTTTAAATATACCTGTGCTGGTGGCCAAGGCTAACGAAACTACCTTACTAAGTTATTAATAAGAAGAGAAATCGTCGAAGTACTATAAAGTTCCAATTGCTGGTTTAAGAATCATTTATTTCTAATAAGAATTATATTCACTTACATGAGAAAAGAAAGTCTTATGTAATACAATTTTTAGGCCTAAGTAGTGTGCAGGTAGGTACGCGACAATAAATAAATCGGAAGGTAGTAAGAAATAAACATTATAGTATCACAATAAACAACACGATAGATGTACACAGAATAGTAACAACTGGAAGAGACAGTGTAACGTGCTAGTCTAACAAAGAGAGGTTTTAATATGTGGTTTCTTAGTGATATTTAGAAAGCACTTAAAGTTTTAGTATTTTTGACATTTGTAGGAAGTTTATTTATTATAGAACTGTGCTCCTTCATACATTATATTCTTCCTGCCGTAGTTGGTTCGAAATGATTGTAAATGTATATATATTATCAGCATTTCTTAATTGCACATGTTTTTGTATTTCTGCCTTTTTGGTGCAAGTTATTTGCGAATTATTAACTTGCGAGTTACTTGCAGTTATTTGCTTTTAGTAAGTTAGTCAATAACGACAGCAATTTGACTTCGAAGAAACAGGGGCAAGTGCAATAAAAAGCGAATTATTCACGGTTTTGAGTGTCGCATTAGGTGGAGGGCAGAATTCAGGGCCTAGTGGTGTAAAGTGTAGCCAGAATTAGCGCGGCGCCATGCGATCGACTCATAAATCTGTCGCCACCCTTCCCGTCCCGTTTCCGAACACCCGCGACGCCAACGTGGACGGCCGCTGCAACCGCCTCGTAGATACACAATCTCAATTGCTTGATTGATAAATAACTTATGATAACACTTAACTGATTATAACTGAAATACTAAGAAACATGTCTGCACAGTAATTAGATCAAAACTTGATCACGGTAATGTCAATATCTTTAATACTATATAATTAAAAATGAGATTTGTGGAATCGTTCATCATGTTTAGTGCCATTCCAAAATTAGCAATATTATTTAGCATAGCCTGCCTAGCCTATTATGAATTATAAAGGACTTATCTATTCACCGTACGCTATTAGCGATCAGGGAGGAAAAATGCTGAAAACTCACTAACGCTTGTGGCCTAAATTATCATTACAGCGCGTACCACAAACAGGAAGAATTTCGGTCATTGACATGAGGCCAAGATTTGTACACAGAGAGATTTGTATAGAATGGGGAATTCATCAGTGATTTACTAAATAACTTATTGTTAATCTTAGGCTGTAACAAGCCCCGCCCCACAAGATTTGTGGGTCTAACGTTCTAACACATTTTTGTTAAAATTTAATTATATTTTATTTAAATAAATTACTTAATGATTCATTGAAATGTTGTGATTATACATTTGATGAGTGAACAGTCAAACACACTACGTACTTGTTGGATATGTAAATTGTTCCACATATTCCAAATTCTAATTTTTTAACCAGACTCTTAATCATTAGCGAAACCAGCGATGGCTAGGCGATGGCCATCGCTGATGGCTGGCGATGACGATGGCAGCGTTAATAAACGGCACAATGAATAAAACATTGGGACTAATAAAGAAAGGCTTAACAAAGTACACTCCGCTATCGTCCGTTTGTCGTACATTTATTTTTAAATTATAGACCTGCCGACTACTGAGTTGAATACGCACACACTTAGCGTGCCTATGAATGTATAATGAGACAAAAACAGTGAAAATATAGCAGGTAATAGGTATAGAAACAGGAATTAGACGTCGGTTTATAAATAAATCAACGTATTATTGGAAATAATAGCTTAATTTACATTTTTTAACAAGACGTTTAGGTAAGTATTTGTGTAATTTAGGTGGATACAAAGAACAATTACCTTATATCTGTATAAATATAATTTATAAAACAACGTTCAAGGAATACATTATAATGAAAAGTTTTTAGAACTGTTTCCAGGTACTTCCGTAGTGACAATAGCAAAGCAAGCGACGTTTGAATCCTCAAAACCGTGATCATTAAATCATCACGTAGGTTACGTGTAAGGGTTTTTAGTTAGATTTCGAGAATCATAAAATTATCGCATATGTTACCTAAAATGACTACCGCTTCAAAGGACGATGCAAGGGCGTTGGATCATATTATATTATGGAAAAACAGCTAAGTGAGAAAATCAATAGCAACACCTGAAATGTGTTAAGAAAGAAGATAGTCAATAATCAAAGAGACCTTAGGTTACAAGTTAGAAAACCACTTAGGAAGTATTAGGTAAACAGTAGACTGGACCCACGACAAAGACTGGCAATTTTCCGAGCGTTTGAGCAAGTAGCCCGATGACTGGTTATGCATGAGAGCATACGCAGAAACATTCAGGATTACGCAAATATGAAATGAAATTGCCTATATGGATAATCCGGGACTGCATCTACCGCTCTATTCTTCTTCACATTTCTACATTATTCTTCAAAAATTTTACATTAATTTCTCCAAAAACTATGATTTAAGTACAACTTAATATACCTGAGTATCATGTAATTTGTGCCTCCTTCAAATTTTAATCATTTTGAAACCATCATTCTGTACTGGTTTCAAATGGAATTTCGCTCCGCTTACATTACGCGGCGTCCCGGAGCGGACACGGGTGTAAACGATCCGCGCACAATGAGTCCCTTGTTTCGCACAATGATGGTTGCAACAGCATCCGCTGACGGTGGACTGTGTTGCAATGCAAATCAAACAAAACTGTGCTCATCATGTTACTGCTCTTCTATTACTTTTATAATTTATTATTATATTATTACTAAAAAATAGAAATTGTTATCGATAACGGCAGTAGGTAAAACATGGAACCTCAACATATCCAGAGAAAATACAGATCGATGTTATAATTAGAGAATACAATCCGGATTATCAGAATAATCCGGATTTTTGTGTTTTGCACAGTTTCAAATTGGGATTTCAAAGTCAAAACCAGGATATTTCGGATATTTTTGATACAGCAACTAGATGTAGATTTTCTTGTACTCCAAATTTGGCGTCGAAATCTCCAATAACAATACTGAAATGAGTCTGGACAGTCTAATTCAGGGCTCTATTTATGTCATCATAAAAGGCCTCGACTTCATTGTCCATGTGCGTTGACGTGGGAGCATATATATTGCGTTCCAATCCAACTTATTCAAAATGTAAACAAACATGGCGGCCTGAGATAACTGTCACGGCCTAAAATTAAATAAATATCTTAACATTTAAAACTAGAACAAAATGAGCTTTAAATCTGAGGCATTGCATTCTCGATAAATAAATTTATGGGTATTTAATTAGGTATCACCTCACTATTTAATTTATGGCCGTGTCCACAACGTAGTTGACGAGGAGCTTGTTAACGAAAAAACTGACCACGCCTTGGGATGGTTGGTCACCTTTCAAATTCAATTTAAGGTTCATCGTGTTCTCTCCATCTCTTCGAACTTTAGATAACTCAGGAATATCCATTTGGTTCTACGTAGCTCGGTTTCCAAGTCTACTATATTACATTCTCGTCATGCCTCAAAGTATATTTGCTATAGACTTCGGTTTTGGCAGCCTAACAGAACCCGGGGACTAGCACAAATAGACTTAGCACCCCCTGCCCTACCGTGACCGTAGCTGCTGCCATGGCTAGGAATAGTAGGGCCGCCGGGGACTGGGGACCATCGTGCTTCATCGTGGGATGTTTGTAGGCCCTTAAAATGCCGCGCTGACCATTGGCGAGTCCACTCTTTTTTGGAGTTATTTAGCCTGGCTTGTGGTAGGCGCTCTGGCAAGCAAGAGTGTCGTGTTATCGCCGTCCGATATTCGGTATTATGGTGTTGCTGTCCATTTAGCACTCCCGGGGGATACGTGTAAAGTTTTGCAATGATACGTTCCAAGTTCAGTTATTTGACAAGTTAGCTAATCGTATGCGACATAGTTTCGTCGTTATTAACACATACCATAACTAATGAGCTTAAATTCATTCGCAAACAGATTGCTGAAAACTCTTGTGAAAGAAATTCACACGAGGAACAGATGGATTTGATGTGTGAATTCTTTTTTACAAAATCCTTATTTACAAACTTTTCTTTACTTGCGATAATTATGTATATCCTTATGTATTTGACTTAAATGACTTTATTAGATGAAATGGTTAAAAAAACTACCATGATTATTCTAAGTTAGGTTAGATTTTCAAATACCACTTCATTGGTCTAATTAGATGGTCAGTGATGCATGCATTTTCATTGCTTACGGTTTGGAAATTATGTCAGCTGTGCAGATTGCGGAAGGTACACAAACGGACAAACGTGTGATTTCGCAGAGACCGGACGAGGCAATCGGCGTGCGCCCGCAACGCTCCCGGCTTCCATTGAGGGAGACTGTGGAGCGTTGGACGTAATGATGATTGAATCACCGAGTGACGTCATAGCTTGATAGACGAATAGTTATATGTGGTAGAAATATAACTAAATAGAATACTAAATTCACTATAAAAATTAGTAATTATATACGAATGAAAAAAAAAAAAAAACAAAATAAACATATAAAAAACAATTTTAAGAAAAAAATGTGTAGCAAAGAAAAATCTTGACATAATCGGGACTTCCTTGTTATATTATACAGCAAAGCCGAAGGGAATCCATTTTGCATAAGCATACGTATTTTTAGAAAATTTAAAATAAAAATATTGTTGAATCAAACAATACTTTCATTAATATATTAAAGGTAGGTAAACATAAATTCCCATATAACAGGGAAGTACAATGTTGACAATATTTTGTTTTGCGATAATAATAATGAGACTAATGATCGACAAGCGTTGTTATGAATTATCGCCCTCGTCACGCTACAAATACTCTTCGTACAATACCTCAAAACGGGGGAATTCCAGTTCAATATAAATAAGTTAAACTTAGAGGAAAAATAACATTTTCGGAAGAATATGTTTTCATAGAAAATACCAGGCAATATAAATAATTATAACATAGTTAAAAATGAAACCATTTAGCGAATATAAGCCCTAACGATTGTGAACAAGCGCGAATTTCTCAAAGATCGATAGTTTCACCAGCATTAACATGTGCTTGCTAAGAGATGTCGTCACACTGTTCACTAGACACGGGATGAATGTGTACAGATTCTACGCATGCGTGGTTCGTCAACTCGGTCGGGCGGGACGGGTTACGACACCGACGCTGAAAACGTAACGTCGCCCCCACTGCTTAAGTCCGAGGCTTTAGGGGCTGAAAGCATCACTGATGCATCATACGCGATGAGTACGCGGTGCTATGCGTTCATGCCAGGGCCCAGGCCCTTACCCATCCTGGGAAACTCTTGGCGGTTTGCTATAGGACAAAAACCATGGCGTACACACGCTTTAGATATAACTTTGTGGACGTTAAGAGCGCTGGCCGGTGCTGGTGGCGCGGCCAAAGTGGCTAAGTTGTTTGGTCATCCAGATTTAGTGTTCCCTTTCTGTGCCGAGGAGACTGCGCGCATATACAGACGGGAAGATACCATGCCACACCGAGCATTGGCGCCGTGCCTCAAGCATTACAAGCAAGAATTAAGGAAGGAGTTCTTTGGTGATGAACCGGGTCTGATTGGAGTGTAAGTAACCAAAATTTGAAATGTTTTTTGCATTCTATTTACTTTTAGATATCTAATGAGTGATACGATGTCCTATTTAACAGACATGGTGAGCCATGGTCGAAGTTCAGATCTAAAGTGTCAAAAGCTCTGGCGGCTCCAGAAGCAGCTAGAGCCGCCGTGCCAGCTTTAGACGCTGTAGTTGATGATTTTCTAAACAGGTACGTACATGAGTGTTTATAAACGAACAGCTTGATCTATTTTTTTTCGAATCTACGTAGTTTCTCTAAACATTAAATTAATCTAATGTTCAAAGTTCAATTCCTTTTATGAAGACCTGTAATTATTTATCTTTCAATATGCTACGATCTAACAAATGGATATTGACTTTACACACCAGCACTATCATACTATTTAAAAGTATATAAAGGAATAAAACAAAAGAAAATCAAACGCCTTTATTTTTGTAATAATTTTGAAGTAAAAATATAGCGACAATTCAAATAAAATTGGTTCATAATAAAAATACTTGTCACGTTACGTAGCATACAAATAATAATAGAACATTATTTAATCCGTTTCAGAATATTAAAGAACAGAACATGTGTAAAGCGTTAAATTTCTTTACATAACAGTTTGATAACGAGTTATTGAAACTTGTCGAGCATCAAGTAGCCTCATAGTTTGTAAAAAAACAATTGGTTCAACTGCTTTGCGGTATGCATACTTAGAGTACGTGCTGACACTGCGTTAGTAATGTACAGGACAGTATTTTAAGACCAAGGATTAAGGCTTAAAATTGCATTAGCAACGATAAGAATTAGAGGTAGCGTGTTCACAGAGTTCTGATTGTAGAATCTCGGTGTAATAACCACATCCCGTTCTTAACCGCGGCGTCTGCATTTGTTTTGAAGCACTTCGCAAATGAGTCATTGCTAGGAACGACATGCATTCAACGCAAAATGACGTCTCGTTGTCGTGTGTCTTTCATGTGCAAATCTCAGATTTTAAATAGAGCAAGTATATTTTTATATACTTTCAAATGATTTATTGCATAGTTATAGCTTTGAAAAGATGTTAAGAAAGCATAGGTACATCAATATAACTTGTCATATATATAAAGATACATTACCTAGCAACATTATTAAAAAGAAACTATTACATTCTACTTTTAACATAACACAATTTTATAGATTAAATTTAGTCCCAGTTTAATATTCTAGAAATTCATTGATATTATAATAAGATGTTACCTTGATATTATTACAAGCATTTTAAACAGTTTCTTTTTAAATAGTGAGTATTTTAAAATCTCGTATGACATTTGATAAGTGATACTGATATGCTAACTTATTGTATAATTAAGTAGCTGTTTACTATAATGAACAGTTTTGTAGGGGGAGAGTGCACGGTGCATTCCCACAGCCGCTGGGCGCATTCGACTGGCCACGTTACCCCTCTACTACTTTGAACTTTGAAGACTACTTTGAAATGTACTGGCTTTTCCTACTTTATCGTATTTCCCCTAATGCACGTACGTGTTTCGGTAGTGAGTGAAATATGCCAGAGCCCATTCCCATCGCATCCTATGCCTCCCCATTTTCCCAATCCATTCCTTAAACTGCATAGATAGGCAGCGCATACGGGGGCGTGCCAACGTTTGTCATTGTGGACTGATGTTGGCAGTATCGTGGATGTCTATGGACGACAGTATCCACTTACCATCAGGTGGACTGTATGCTCAACCTCCGCTTTTCCGTAAAAAAAAAGTTTTCGAGGTATATTTAATCTTATTCATTCTGGGATAATTATTTTACTAACATTAGTATGGATCTGTGTTGTCCGAATGAATGAATAAATAAATTATTATTAATAATTTCATGTATTTTAAAACTACAAAAATACAAGTCTCATAATATAAAGAGCTGAAAGAGTAAGTATACGAAATTTTTAAAATGTTCTCTACAGCTGTCCATCTGCTTCAATCCTAAAATTGGCGGATAACCCTTTGTAAAATTAATTTCTAGGGGCAATTAACTGAATTTCCCCAGCGCAGTATACCATGGCGTAAATTAGAAGCCACAAATCCACGGTATGCGCATATTACTGCTTCCCTTGATACGTACTGTGAAAGTTTTCTTCATAGGATACTTCCTTGTGGCACTCCAAATTCTATGATGCGTAGCATTGATTTCATTTTTAGTTTCATTATTAATATAAGTTATTTCAGTAAACTGTTTTCTGTCATTTAGGTATGACCTTATAAAATCTTGAGCAAGTCCCCTTATCCCATAATTTGTTTAGTAGTCTTGTGTGGCAGACAAAGGCAAATGCCTTTATCGTGTCCATAAAAATAGATATGACAGGTTGTCTATTATTTTAACACATACAGATTGTATTCATCATTTGTATTGTATTCTCAAAGGCAGCTATGGATGTCAACTTATTTTTCCTGAATCCATTTTATTCTTCAGCTATTAATTAATTTTTTACTAGAAATTTATATAGTCGACTATAATATATAAACCTTTCAAACATCTTAGCAATTATAGGTATAAGCGCAATAGGACGATAATTTTCGCATTTATCTCTATCACCCTTCTTATAAAGCTGTTTTATTTTGATTAACTAAGTTTATCTTGGAAAACTCCTTGTGCAATCGATAAATTATGTTATAGATATAGATGTTAAGTTATAGATGATATGCGAAAGAGGTTCGGTAAGAACTGTTGAACAATGCTTAATTGCTTTGGTGCAAACGCCACCATAGCCTTCCTTTACTGTTCGTGTTTCTTAGATTTCAAATTACTTTATTTATTTCTTCGGATGTGGTCGGGATTAAGAAAATAGATTCCAATGTCACATCGACATTATTTATCGCTGGGTCTATTTGTCTATGAAAATTACTATGGGTTTTTACCATGTCAATATATGTATTATAAGTGAATTTTCTATGTAAATTGAATTTTTCAGAATGTTTTTGTTATATTTAATTTGAGATATGGTATATATTCTTTCGGTTGGTTATATTTACTTTTGTTAATAATTTGCCATGTTGCTTTGCTTTTGTTAATAGATTTGTGTAAACGTTTCGTGTAAATGCGTCAGTATATAAAACTGTAAGGTGACTGACTGACACGCCCAACGTCAACCCTAGAAACATATATATATAAGTACTTTGCTTAATACGTACGCATCCAAGATGGATTTTTCAGAAATCCTCCAAAAAAGGGTGTGGAATCGGGCGGTAAAAGACTTATTAAAATATCACAGAATACTTAATATTAGATATTAGCCATATTCACCAGAACTTGAGTGAAAAATATTTATTTTTATATATTTTTTGGTAATATTGATAATATGAAAGAGCCATTTCATATTTTTAAACCTCTAACAGAGAAAATTATAACTCGAAACAACAAGGTACTAAACAATTTTTATAACAAGTCACAAGTCAAAAATTAAAACAAACAAAAAGAATTATAAAGAAGTTGTAGTCGTGTATCAGCTACACGATGCACCAACTATTAAAAGACAGTGGTTATTTAACTTTTTAGCCCGGTTTAGAGACCGTTTTTGTTTTTTAAGCAGTTTATTTAAAGTTAAATAACCCATCTGATTATGGTGAAATTTTAATACATTCCCAAAACCTAATAATATCATTTAACAATTGCTTTCAAAAAGTTGATAGATATTGTTATGGAAGTAAAAAGATTCAGGTGGATTCCTGAAGCTTGAAACCTTGCTATAAATAAATACCAATGCAAAATTTTTGATATTTTCATAAAGTTTCTAAAAAGAAAGTTCTTTTCATTTCAATTCACACAATTCACTCAATTTACAAAATTATGAATGAAATTCATGGTTTTATCAGTTTTTCGTAACAATTTTAAAGCAGTTGTTAAAAGCTAGTTATTTTTTCTCTAGAATGGAGCATGTCGTGGATGACAATCGAGAACTACCTAAAGACTTTCTCACAGAGCTCTACAAGTGGGCGCTCGAGTGTAAGTACCTACTCACTCACTAAGATGCTGCTTGTAGTTGGTTTCTTTCGTGATTTTCGTACAGATACCGTTTATTCAGCGTTTACCGTTTATTATACCGTTTATTATAAGGAAATTATGAGGCATAGCTGCCATTCAAGTTTTATTATCGCTGCTTGTAATGCAATGGTCGTTTTCCAGATTTAGTAACTTAAATCTGAAATTAAAGCTGTCTTACTGTATATTATTATTGGTTGATTATTGACTTACTTTATTGATAGGCATTATTATAGTCATAATAGTTTAGCTAGACTTGTAAAAATGCTTAAAGATATATGTTTTTCAGCGGTCGGAGCATGGGCGTTAGGTACACGATTGGGATGCCTAAGCGACAACGACGCTGACGCCAGAGACATCATAAGATGCATCCACGACTTCTTCCACAGCGTTCCTAAATTAGAACTCTCCGCCCCTTTGTGGCGAATATACCCCACCGCTGCCTACAAAACATACGTACAAGCACTTGACACTTTCACATCACTTTCTTTAAAGAGACTGACTGACAAAGGCATCTGTGCTCAAATAGCTAATAGCTTTGGAGAGAAGGTTGGAACAATATTAGCTCTTGATTTGTTTTTGGTTGGCGTGGACACCACAGCCGCCGCCGCGGCCAGCACCATGTATTTATTGGCTAATAACGAAAGAGCTCAGAGACGATTACAGAGTGAATTGGACAATAAACTTCCTGTGGACAGACTTCTCACTAGCAAGGACTTGGATAAGTTGCCCTATCTGAAAGCGTGCATAAAAGAGGCTTTGCGGTAAGTACCCTGATTTATTTTTTGAAATTCACCCAGTCATGACAAAGAACTTGACGAATAGATAAAATATGCATTGTTCTTATCGTATAATATTCAGCTATATTCAATAAACATTACACAGCACCCTTAACATGGCCGTGTTATCGCAGCACACAAGATTATCTACAGTAGCAGTTTGCATAATATTTACATTACGGCCAGTGCCCGCGGGGATGTGATCAATTTAGTTATCTATAATAGGTGCCGATGAACTAACCAGTCACAGTTGGTTGTATGTAAACTCCTATGCTTAGTCAGTTATTTCGATTTTCCTCGAAGCGGCAAACAGAACTCATTTATATTCCTTACCTACCCATATACTAGTCTGAAAATAAAATTCAAGAATTTCATGGACAGATGTTTCAAGCATTTTGGATGCATCATAACAACAAATTAGTCAACACATTTAACGATTTATTAATTATCACATTATTTTGCGTCGGATTCTCCAAAAATAACAGTAGTGACTAAATATTACACTATATCCACAAGAAGAAATGTGCTATAGTGATTGAAGAATTCTCAGAATCGGTGCAGTATCTCCCGGGATTCACTCTTACTAACAACAAAATGACGATTAGTGTAAAGTAAAATGCAACAAAATAGATGATTTTATTGTCACACTAGTAGATAGTCTAAGGACATTGTTTTGTAAATAATCCGTCTATCATTTCTGAATACTACTCATACTGACGGTTCCTGTCGTTTTGTGGTTTCGTTGACCTACTTAGCGCATTTACGTACGCGCCCGAATCATTTTGTAGAATAAAAGTGCCAATGCAGAGTGATGAGGAAACATGGAAAAATTTGTTTCGACTCTCATTTTAAATACTATTTTCACACGGCTTCAAAGCGGTTTTACCGTTATATGTACAATTAACTTCATTGTGAACTATGTAACAGTACTAGCATATTTTACTTTGCTAATAATACCTTATTTACTTCTCAATTGATTTATTTTTTGATAGTTAATAAATCTTTACTTTTCAGGAAAGTTCATAATTCTATTATGTAGTATTTATTATCGATTGTATTTTTTTATCAATTAAAATAATAGTATAGGTAAATGTTCAAATTAGTCTGCCTGCAATAGCTTGTGTTTTTTGTTAAATGCCGCTAATGCTTAGTTAGCAACTTGATAAAATAAATTCTAGATATTTTCTTATAAGAACTAGTATATCGAGTACTCTTTAATATGTTGGTGTAATTTGACCGGTGATAAACAGCATCGCGTTACACCGCACCTGATCGCGTGCGGGTTGGGTATTATTATAACTATACAATTCCACATTATGCTCAATCCACAGTGCTCAATGCACTCAAGTACGCAATAAATAATTTACTGCATCCTTGCAAGCTATTAATACGTCATTATTTGCAACTACGACAAGTGTCTATACCAATATATATTTCCTCTAAAACGAACTTAGTATACTAGGTTGTATAAATTGGCACTGATTTTACAAACTAGGTTTTTTAAAATTAATTATTGGTGCTAATCTTTGTTTCAGTATCAAACCAGTGATTTTGGGTAACGGGCGGTGCATTCAATCGGACGCTGTGATATCTGGTTACGAAGTTCCAAAAGGGGTACAAATTTGAAAATAATTTTTCGTAAATAAAACATGTACCCAGTATTTTTAATTACAGAATGATTCATGTTTGTTCTGTCTGTTTTCAGTCCCACATAGTTTTCCCACACTACATTCTATCAAACGAAGAGCGCTACTTTCCATCACCACACGAGTACGTACCGGAGCGATGGTTAAGAGATAGTGACATTTCTGAAGAACACTGTTCAACAGATGTGGGTACAAATGATCAGAAAATCGACAACTGTGATCAAGAGCGAGCGTTAGATGTGTATCGCAAGCAGAAGGAAGTCGGGATACATCCGTTCGCTTCCCTTCCATTCGGTTTCGGTCGACGCATGTGTGTGGGGAAGAGATTCGCTGAGGCCGAGTTACAGTTGCTACTTGCTAAGGTATTGCTAAATATGTATATGCAATAAATTACATAAAAAGTAGATTGAATATAAGAATTAATAATTTAAAGAACTGTATTATTTCAGACGTTCCACAAATACGACGTATCATGGCGCTATGGAGAACTTACATACAGTGTGACTCCGACTTATGTACCAAATGAATCACTACAATTTACAGTGATGCCAAGAAAATCATAAGTCTAGTCAATCGCGAGTTCTGTTATGTCAAAGCTGAATGCTCTGGGTGAGGAAATTGTAATTGTGATTGACTCAAGTAATCACCCACTGTTTAAAATAACATAGGTAGATTAAAAATGTATAATTCTATGTATACTATTAATGTAGTTATAAATTCTTAAAAAGCGATGACTTCGTTGCCACGTCTGGTAGAAGTTTTAGCAATTCAATTTGATATGTAGTGTTTTGTAGTGTATATGTAGTTTGATACACATCCTACAATAGATAATGTGTGAAAGCAAGGTTTGTCTAAGATTGCCAAAGTCATAATTATTAAGAATAGAACATAATATTTGTTTTAAAAAGAAACTTTTTACTCACTTGATGTTTGGAAGAATTTTTTATAAGAAAATTTGAAATAAGACAATTACTATAATAAATAAACGTGCAATAAAACTTGTTTTGTTTCATTCCTCAAATTGTAATGAATTTTTAATCAGAGAAAATCTGTAAGATTTTGAAATCTCAAACATATATTATTTCGTATTTACTTTAATACGTTTCAATTTAAGAATATCGACGAGGGATTCCGATATCAGTCACTATAAGTTCTGAATCAGTTCTGTTGTACACACAAGAATCAAAGCAAAAGTCAATTCTCTAAATGAATATCTAGTTAGAAAGTGCTGTTACAATTAATTAAATTATCTATTAAGAATTTTAAATATGCCTGTGTACTCACTATTTGGCGGAATCGTTGAGCTGGTATTCGTTGGAGCGACCGAAACATTCTTGTACGCCGGAGTCCGCCCAGAGCCTCTTCATCGCGGCCAAAAGCTCCTCGCTGAACGGCTCCGTGTCCTCCATCCGTTGGATCACGTCAAACACCATCTTACCGTCACTCTACAACAAACAGATTAATATTATTATTGGTGTCATTTTGCAATGTTCATCTGTAAGACTTATTTCAGTGTCGGCCTATAACGTCCCCCTGCCAATCACAGTCCTCGGGTGTTTCGGATTATAATCCGTAACGCGGGCACAATGTGGATTGATAGAATGTTTTATTTTTTATTTTTCAAACACTTGGATTTTGTTGTTTTTTTTTTTTTTTTTCATAACAGATCTAGTGATATTTAGGGAGAAATTAGTAATAATTCAATAGAAAAAGGTCAGCCTAATCCCATAGGTAATTTAATGCCTTAGAATAAAGGGCCAGGTTTTAGTTATGCTCACGTGATGGCGACTGTACGGGCCGGCAGGGGTGGAACTCACAAAGAGTGTCGCTGTTATCATAGTGATTCGCTATTATAATTTTGTTAGAATACAGGAAGCTTCACAAGACGCAATCCAAGCATGGTGATTTGGTTTTACATTATCATCATCATCATTTTGATCATTATAATAAGGAGTTATCACATCTAAATGAAGTTACAGTTATTTTTTCCTAACAACAGTTTCATGAGTCTGTCGGTAGTCACAAAACTGATGTGTAGTAAAATTTAAGTCAATTAGGATTCCTACAAACTATTTAGTATAATTATTTTAGCGAATGTACAAATTGATGCTAAACATCCGTTTCGCAAATAGGTTATACTGAATTAGGACTCAGTGAAACTAATGGGACACTTTTCTTAAAGAGTACTTTAAATACCTACAGATATTTAATTTGGAAATCTAAATTAACATTATAGTTCAGAGCAGTTTTATATACTTGCATAACGTTCAAACACGCTTATTTTCATAAAGTTACTCAACGAATTAATAGCACGGCAATGCGGCAAACGCTCTGTACTTTAGAGTACCTAGTGCTAAAAAATAAATAAAATTAATATGAACAGAGTAGGTATTAGTGAAGTATGCTCGAATTATTCAGTTTGGCGGATCACGCATGCGCGACGAGGCTGTTCCTGGCCCCAGCAGCATTCGCAACCCCACTTCGCTCTCCCCTACTCCCTGATTCAATACACACTGTGCATACATACAGTAAAATTTGCATTTAACATTACAGATTTTTTCGCGTATTAACGCTGCACTTTTAACGTCACTGGTTAATAACACATAATGACAGAAAATATGTTTCCTAGTATGAGTATGTTTTATAATAAAGATAAACGCTATCGGTTATTCCCATTACAAATAATTAAAGACCTGTCTTTAACAAGAGCTCATCATGAATAAGCAGAACATCGAAGGTTAATGTGGGTTTATTAAATTGCCCATTGCTAGCTTGATATTATCGTGGAAAATATCTTTATTCCCAAATGTAATTCATTTTTTGTCATGAAATGTAGAAGTGCATATTTGTTTAGCTGGACCTGTCACACCGGCCGGCAGCGATCACTGCTTTTATCGCGTCCCTCACAGATAAGGGCGTACGTTTTCAAGGGTTAGGTGCCATTCACTGCGACAACACATCGGCACACAGCCGTGACTCACTCGCAGATAATGTGCAGAAACAGAGGGGGAGACATTATGTACTTAATGTACATTCATGATATGTTATAGCTATAAAAACAGCCGCTCCGCGTGCTATAGCAAATGAACATATCGATTTTATGGAAGACCAAGGGGTGGCTACTTTTAATTATGTAGAATTTTAACACAATACCACAGCTTAGATAAGCTGTAACAATACAGATATAATACGTAAATCTCCCTAAATTCAAATCATAATGTTTTGAATGTTAGTCATATTTCTTTAGTAGCGATTTCTAAAAATATTTTTAAAATTCTAGTTCAATTGTATTGGGCATAGTTTTTAAAAAACATTAGTTTGTTTATATAAACTTCACACTAGATTTTATCTGATCTAACTTCTCCCACTTCTCTGTCGAGATATACCTAACTATATTGAATATGAGATATATATATTGAATTGATACAATAACACTATGTAGGTACATTGTGAATCGTAAACTATGAGTACTAAAAGGACACATTTTTTCCAGGTGAGATAGGTTGCGTCACACTTCGTTTCGAAGTAATTATCACGTGGCTTCGTGAAAACTGCATGCAATTGCGTAATGCGTGACGCACCACATACCTTCTTTATACAGATGAGTGAGTGAGAACAAAACAATCACTGTAAAAGTGCGATAACATTACGAGTAACTATCCGCTACTACTTGTGTTACCTGTTAAGATAACAGCGTAGACGTAGCAAGTAACATGTTACAGATAGAACTTTGATTTAAGATATTTATAGTATACGCCACCACCTACCCACATGGAAGCAAAATTATGAAACTGAGGATCAACATTTTTAAGTGAAAGGATAGAATTCCTTAGTCTTCTTTCTGAGCTAATGTTAAAGATTAGCCAGCCTCCTCACCACAAAAAACAAACACATCTATAAAACAGTATTCAATGAAGGGTCTATCTATCCGATTTTCGGCCAATAAAATTCTTTACAGGCTTCCTAAAAAAACTGTTTTAAAGAGTTTCTATTTTTTGTGGTAAGGAGATAGATGTACGAGTATATTGCCTGGGATAGTAGTGTATACCCACAAAGAAGGTATTCTCGTATTAAAAAATCTAAAATCGTTTCCCACGAGCACATACTCTCTTTACAATATTATTGCCAAAAGATTCTGGTGCAGATATCACCGTATCACCATTTGCAGTGCATAGGTTCGTTCGCACCATGTGCGTTCAATGAATCCTTTTTAAATACAACTATCGATAAAGATTAAAGGTTGACATAGTAATGTCCAATCACGAGGGCTATGCATAACCAATGCCATACGGAATAATGCAGTAGGTTGCAATGCACTCCGCTACTGGAATAACCAAGGCAATCTTATGAATAAATACTCAGTATTGATCTTTTTTACATAGTGGACGTTCATCGAGTCGATTCCAGTTATCGAATGATCGTATTAATGCAAGTTAATATGATCATTAGATTAGTGCACACCCAGGTATAAACATGCGCATAGATTAATGGTGGTGATCGCAAAAGTCAATAAAACAGAAAGTGTGCTGTCTCCATCCAAGAATAAAATTCATGAGGCACGTCGCAAAACAATCCCAAGGCTGGTCTACCACCTTGTTACAAGATGTTAACACATTTCATCTTTATTGTACACACAAAACAATATTTCTATATATGATTTAATGAGATGTACAAACGGCAACCTTAACTCCTGCGGAGATCTCTTCCAGCAGACCCGTGCAATAGAGACATTGGTCGGGACAGAAAGAGGTCTTGTAAAAGGTCTTTTTACAAGACATCTCCGAACATATTTCTACAGAACTGGCCTAAGTGCTTTTTGCATTACCTCTCCTGGGACTATTTCTTGAACCTCTTTCGATATGTTTTTAGAGGTGGTAAACTGGTACTATTGATAATGCTCTTTCTTACCTCGCGGTCTTTATTGCCATAAGTGATGCCTAGGTTGGGCATGGCACGCAAGATGGCGACGAGCGACTGGATCGTGTTACTATACACCACAGGCCGGTACTGTTTGAAGTCTTCATTCGTGAAGCCACTTTCGTGGATAATTCTGTAAGCAACGCATATTATTCCTTAATATAATTTGATTGCAGGAAGAGTTCAAGTATTACAATACAAGTAATTTTAATCGATGATAATTGATGATGGTGGTGTATTTGTGAAATTCGATTGGTTGTTGATTATGGGAATTAAATATGCATAGTTACACTAAAATTAAAACTATTAAATATAATGACGCAATTACAATACGTACCTACTCGCTCCCTAAGATATGTACAATATAAATTAGAAACTATTATTAATTGCAATGTGCTTAGATATTGGCCAATGCCCTGCCTATATCTGACTAACTTGATGACGTGCTACGGATACAGGAAAACAGAATCATATCATTCTGTACCAATTTGTGAGTCATAAGCCTAACCAAAAACGACGTAGACATGGTTAATCTCAGTCAATGCATATTAATCAATACAAAGAACCCACTATTAATCATTTTTAAATGTATTTAATTATTATGCTATGAATGGACGAGTTATAATTTACATTGATAGTTACACTAGAAAGTATAGCGTAGAGCTTCTTTGTTTACATTTTTGACAACTCAATACCTTATGGTAAACGCCAACATTACTCACCGACCAGGTTCTACGTGATTCACTACCAACTGGTCGCTACTGTTACCTTACTGTGATCTGTGTCCCTGACTCCATGACGTATCTTTCTGAGAATATCTATTAGTTTCAATTGACTCTCGTGAATTTATTAAGAAGGGCAACCATTGTTTAGTTATAGTTAAAATGATTTGTTAGGGTTATTCCAGATGAGACGTCGACTGTTTAGGTACATGAAAGCCCTTAATTCATTATGATGTAGGTGACAGACATTATCAACACTTTTGTCGACGCAACTTAGGGCTGATTAGTATTCAATAGCGTTACGTCGTTACGTAGTTATGTAGTTATGGCTGCTTCCCAGTACTGTTTAAGTTTACAAAGATATGCACATTGGATGTAATAATCTTATTCCTGCAGCACTCCAAAAACAATTCTGAAACCGACATATAAAGGAGTTTGCGACAATCAAGTCACGTATTAGTGACAACCAGAAGACACAAGAAACAAATGTCGCAGACAGATGTCGTAAATCAGAATCTTAAGAGTATGTACAACTATATCTACTCCCTAACACCAAATACATGTCGCACGCAATCCACCTTCACCGTACAATACAACAAAGAGAACGTCGGGAAAAATAAGCTTCATCGCTACCGCGGTATTCTATTAAGTTTGGGTTGGATATGAAGAGATCATTGACCTTATTTTTGCCAGTCACCATCTAGAATGAGGTGAAATATCCCCGAATCACGCCAGCACATTTGTCATTTATTTTATTGTTCGGCATTTATTATGCTCGATTAACACTAAAATAAATCAGTAAGTGGCAGATATTTAATAACAAATTTATGTATAAGAGATGCATAAAATATATTCTGAAAACAGTAAGAAATAAACGTTTAGTGTGATTTAAAAACCACGAAAATGTAGGTACTATTTATTTACATTATACATATATATTAGCACAAACATTTTCCACTGAAAATGTATAAAGATTATTTCTTTTATAGAAAAAAAAGACGGCAGACGAGCATACAGTCCACCTGGTGGTAAGTGGATACTGTCGTCCATAGACATCCGCGACACGTTGGGAATGGACTGATGTCAACGTCAACAAACGTTGGCACTTTGCAGATTAAGGGATGGATTGGGAAAATGGGAAGGGAAAGAATGGGATGGGAATGGGCTCTGGCATAACTCACTACATACAGTACATTTAAAGGTAGTCTTCTGTGAGAGAGGGGTAACGTGGCCAGTCGAGTGTCCCACAGCCGCTGGGCGCACTCGATTGGCCACGTTACCCCTCTCTCACAGAAGACAATCTTGAATTGTACTGCATTTCCCGCATTATCGTATTTCCCCAATGTGCGTGTACATGTTTCGGTAGTGAGTGAGATATGCCAGAGCCCATTCCCATCGCATCGTATCCCTCCCCATTTTCCCAAACCTTTCTCCCAATCCATTCCTTGATCTGCAAATTAAGTGGGAATGTTTTACCTGCGTATCAAAGTATCAAATCTGTGTGACAAAATTTTGTGGGACGAGGTGTAGAATTAGCCAAACAATGCACATGTACGAGCACAACCGTACAAATTACTAATTACTAAGCGTAACCCGCCTTAGTGAGATGAAAGAACTATACCTAATATCCTGGCTTGGCGCCACAGTCGTGACACTTTACATTGTACCAAGTCATGTCATCATCAAGCCGTCAAGATATATGACATGTCAATTTGTAATGACAAAATCATCTGTTTATATTTATAGATAAAAGATTACTTATTACGTTAATATTAAATAAACATATTGACTATTATTACCAATATGCTTATATTCGTAAGAGTAGAGCGAATAGAAATAGAGTGAAGACAATTCTCAGAGTGGGCTTTGTTAATGTAATTTATGTTAAGCATTCCTTCGTACATCTTAGGGGCATGGTACGTATTAGTGATGTAACGAATGTCGTTTTTAAACATTCGCGAATGCTAATGCGGATGCGAATATATATTACCAATATTCGCGAATACGAATGCGAATATCGCTTAAAAACTGACAACCATGCACGCATGCACATATTTACATTACGGCTTATTTATGCTAAACTATCCTTAAATTATCGACAATTTATTTCCTATTATTTAAATTCAAACTTTCCCCAAGGATTAATATTTTCACATTTTGTTTATTTATCTTTCGTTTTGAAAAACTAATTGGAAAAATATAGTTATATACAAATAAGTTAAAGAATGATGGGCACTTTTGTATGAAACCTGGCCCGACCGCCAAATACAATTGTAATGTATACAACCTATAACCTATAGTTACCATAAAGATTTTTTATATCCCATATTAATGGGGTATCTATACAAATAGTGCTTGGTAAATAAGTCTTTTAATCGAAAATTTTGCTGTACACATATTTGCAATATATCCGCATTATTTTTTGCGAATACAAATATTGAAAAATATACGAATATTCGTTACATCACTAGTACGTATCTCATGGTCTGGCGCCGCGGTCGGGACGTCTTACGTCATCGACACAACCAATAAGAACGCTCATCTAATATGCCTATTGGCAGTGTAATCCGTTCACATCACCGTAATCCCGAGCTATCGTGGTTGTTGACACGGTTGATTAGATTAGGAAAATAACAAAATTGTATGTGTATGTAGATTACTTATGACATATTTGAATGTTCGGTACAATAAAGCGTCGCACACACGGTATCGCTGGTCGCGGACGATTGCGTGGTCGCGCTGCTGCTTACTAAAGTTATGATTCCAAAGGCGGTGACAGGGAGTGGCAATATCGGCCGACGACAGAGATACCTGTCGCCGAAGTTCGGCGACAGTACTTTTCCTATGGAGTTCTATGAGGTTGTGTAAGAATGCAGCCATTCATGTTCGAACTGGTCGCCTGTCGCTGCAATCTGACGTCTGACGTCCCATTGAAAGTCACAAGTATCGTTTGTCATTAATTCTTTATAAAGAGTGTCGAGCGACAGTTCACTACATTAACCTATTACAGATAGGTGGATTTACACATCTACGTATAAAAAATAAGATCGCCCATGAACCTACTCAAATTACTAGGCTTGATTAATTTTCTCACATTTACCTTCAATACCGAGCCTAGCGTTAATTGAAAGAAAATATTTACATAAATAATAAGTTTATAACTAAAACTTTGATACAAATTTACAATCTCACGCGTAGAATGAGAGGAATCCAACCTCTAATCTACCGCCATCTTCAAAGGTAAAAATCTTCAGTAAAAATACGATAAATTCCTAGCCATGATACGATTTGATACTTTGATATGCAGATAAAACATTCCTCCTCATATTTACTAACCACGAACAATGATTTAGCGCGAAACGAAGAGGGCGTTAAATGTCACCATATTGACGTCACAGACTTTGTTTGCATGCGTCATTTTAGTCGTTAGATATATGTAGATATATTTTATCCCAAATGTACTTATCCCCTTTAAATGTATTTCTCCCAAAATTTACCTACGTAAAATACACGACATGAAGCCTTAATACTTTAAAATGCATTTAAACTTCATTTTTGTTCTGTAAATCCAGGAACTCCTCTTGTAACACGTCTAAGCCATTGTAATTTATTTTCACGTAATTTATATCACGTTACGTACACGAAAGCTACCTTGCACGTAGTCAGTCAGTATACCTACTTTAAAATTAACACCTATCTCTACTACCACAATAGAGATATGAAATTTAGATTATGACTACGAGTACATTAAAATTTTTGACACCCATTCCCATTGTAATCAATCAATTTAATCTGAAATATTACATATATCGATTCTGATATATTACAATTAAATGCTATATCAAACTCAATCTTTATCATCAAAATGTTAAAATGTTTGACATGTTGACTAACTCAATAGAAAATGAAGATAGCGATCGATTTATCAATCGCAGTCGTATTATACTCGTGTGGTCTACCGGTAAAGACCATCACGAAAACAATGGTTTGTATACACGTATTATTGAAGTTCAACTGTTATGAGAACAGGAGAGGCCTATAACATAGTGGACCTGAATTTTAACTTATACTATATGGAAATAGTTTAACATTAAATAATAACTATTATGAAACTGTGCAAATGCAAATATAATACGGAAAGCAGTCTATATTAGAGCATTCTCGTATAAATAAACACTTTTGACCGTTTAGTTGAACGAAATGAGATTTAGACGTATGATAAATGAAACGCTACCAAAACTTCGTTCAAATCAAACAGTCCAGTCATTTGTGTCTCGATAACACAATAAAACGATAATAGGGACTAGTTTATTACAATAAGATAATGTTACGTGAAAACGGTAAAGATACCGTTTAGAAAGAACGTACAAGATACTCACTTCATTTGTTTAACTATAGTACTCTTGCCCGACTCGCCGGCACCTGTAACAGAAAGAATCAGTTCAAAAATCATGAAATGAAGAATGTTTTAATAAAAATGGAATAGGAGATATAAATAAATTGAAATATATAAATGGAAGAAGAGGCAAACGAGTAGTTGGCTCCTAATGTGATGTTATTATCGCTTATAGGGAATCACTAGATGAATGCGGGTAAGCTGCAGACTTTGTAGATACCTCTTCACAGCTCTCTTGATTGTCCAAGAGTGCATGGGGTTTTCCCCATATCGTAAGTCCATGTAAAAACAACCTCGGGTAATAACTGATAACTCATTGAAAAACTTTCGAATTCTCAATATAGGTATGAATAATACTAGAGCATATCAAGACTATCACTGTTTTCTACCCAAGTAGCATGGCATGATGTATTTTGATGTTAAGACTTTCGGGAGCTATATGTACAATGATGAATGAGCTATGGCATGCTATTTTAATGCGTTGGCGTCGTCGTCCTCGGCACGTCTTGAACGACCCCGACGACCCAATTACTCTGCTGCCAATGCGGTTCTTACACTACACTCACAGGCTACACATATACACCGTCCTCGCCGGCGGAGACGAGGACGTCACCGTGAACACACACCGGCCTTCAACCAACACTTTTACCAGGTATTGGCACGTGTCTGGGCGCTTCTCATCGACTCGCGATCCCGCGGTACCCTCCCAAAGCAACGCCCTAAGCCGAGGTCCGTTCCTTCCGTCGGTCTACCGGCGTGGGAGCCTTTAAGCTCGTTGCTGCACACACTCTTTACTCCTGGCTGAACGTCTTCTGCGCTCGCCCTAAACTATACATGTATGTCCGGTGACTCTTGAAAGGCCATTAGGGCCACTAGAATTTAGCCATACCGAAAATAAAGCTATATGATTGAATTCAATGTAGATTATCTTCATCTAGATCGCGTGCCTATCCATTGTTATATTCTTTAAAAAAATATTGTCAATTTTTAGTTCACAAAAAAAAAATACTAAATACAGAGGTATGTAACTAATATTTTTATTCAAGGGTTTGGCGCACTCAAACTGGCACACATTCTGTACGGATATGCAGTGGCGTGCATTGCTTTTAACTTACTGGGAAATTTCAAGAGCAATAACAATACTAGCGATCGCCCGCGTTGGCCCAAGTTATTATAGGTACCTTACTTCTGGTCATATAAGGTCCCAATCTGTACATTTTCAAATAGAATTAATTATTTAATTTTTGAAGGAAAACGAGCACGTTTAATTAATCACGGATAAGTTTAGTAACAGTTATTGATTAAGACATATATTCCCAACCTTATTTGGCTTTATTTAGACTACATTCTTTAAATTAATTAAGGGAAAGGTGAAGGGAAAAACGTAGTGTCCATTGCCGCCTTGGATTTCAATGCTTCAGGGTTAGCCGGTACCACCGTTGGGGATCTCCGGATTTATTTTTTATAGAGGCTAACTAAAATATTACTCTACAATACAATTACCCTAGTACTATTAATAATGCGCCTAAAACGTATTTTAGAACGCGCTCTCGCCGTTTCACGGCAATAAAAAACGCAATGATATAAAAGCAGTTAATTACAGTCAAAATGTAAACTGTAACGTTCCACATTATGCATGTCTCGGTGTGGGTAAATTTAACGTGGGAAAATAAACGCATCGCTCAGAGATCCGAGACCCGAGGCCATAACGCTGCCATATTTTTAACATAACATCAGTAATTTTTACACAAAATGTGTTCTTTTAATGCATAATAGTTAGTTGTCTATAAATAGACTCGTATGCCATAACAACACATGTAACCCATCTGTAATATTGTGATAAAATTAACCATGGAGTGGTATTGTCTACAAACACCCACTGATGTATGGGTAAGCCTTTGAACTTCACGTTAACCAATAACAATAGTCATTAAATCCGGTGAAAAATACAAATGACGGCAAACATTTTTTTCGAACAAAAAGCGTGATACAAATGATACGATACATACGTTCCAGTATCAGCTTTTTCGTAAGGTAAGTTGCATTATGGTAGGTCTATATGTTGTGTAAGCCTTTTTGGCTAACAGCTAAGGGGAATGGGGAGAACCAGTTCGTTAAGGATCAGTATATTCGTGTTATGAAACATTACCCGGATCAAGTGATATAATTTCTGTCTTGTTCATTACAACTTTCTTTCTTATTCACTATGAGTCTTTTCTATCGACCGATATCGGTCCATTGTAGACCGCAGGCTTCTCCTTTTAGTCACGGGGTTGGCTTCGGGTCACAATTTACCACGCCAGCCCAACTACCGTCTTTAATTCTCAGGCACGTGTGTTTTGACACGTTTTCAGTTTTAAGGTTTAGACAATTGAAATTCTAGGAAAACACTTAGCTGACGTTGGCGGCGTGGTTAGTTATGATTATGAGAGAGTGAAGTTAACTAGTTGAATCCCACTACAAAAAACGAAAAATAAATTCAGCTGTTTTATAATAAAAAAAAACAGTCAAAGATACGCGAAAAAGTTTAAAATAACCATGCTCTTTTATTGACAACGGCTTCAAGAAGTAATGTGCAAACAATGTATCAAGGCAGAAAGAGCATGGTTATTTTTAGGCCGTCTATGAAGGTTTTATTTGATTTTTATTAAAACAATTTGAAGTCAGTTAAAAATTAAAAATATAACCATTCATGGATGTATACTACTATTATCTTACGTGATTAATTACAGTCCTTAAAATATTCGGGAGCGATAGAGAATGCAAAATGTTCAAAATTAGGGCGTGCAACAAAATTACGTGGGAGTATCGAGACTAATTCAGTCAATTCCAGGTCCCAAGCATGACCCTAGTGACCGCAACGAGATCTCTAATTGGCTCGCCAGCGGGAATGGCCGATCTCTGACCTACCGATACACATATCACCTACGTGCTTCTGATGCAAGCAATTCTACTGATTTAATTCTACCAATTGCAATCAAAATGATCTCGTTTATCTAATTGATGAATTGGGAACAAAATACGTATATTGTATAGATATACAATATACGTATTTTGTTCCCAATTCATCAATATTACAAAATATTTATATTTTACACAATTATTAATACTGTACTACCTATCTAGGTAGTACAGTATTAATAATTGCGTAAAATATTTTATATCATACGGAATTGAACATATTACATTCCGAAAATCCTATTACGATTTCTATGATGAATTAAGTAACAGCTATTTGAAAATTAAATTTAAAATTAGCTGGGCCGCTCATGTACATGCTCATGTCTTGTGCATGGGCCTTGTGCTTGTGTAAGGCCATAAAACGCGACTGGCCAAGCGGGTTCGCAAGTTAGCGGGTTAGAGGTGGTGTAGTGCCTCAAGGCTTTCTTATCCCTTAGTCGGCTTTTACGACAACCACGGGGAGAGACGCGGTGGTTGTATTGTAAAGCCGGCGAACAACACACGGTTATAATATCGTGGTTTACATACGTTTAATAGGTATTCAAAATTGATCGTTAATAAAATATAATATAACGATACAAATACAAGGCTAATTTTCTTATTACCGATGAAAAATAATTCTCGTTATGATCGGAAAAGCATTACCGAAATGTTAGCTCAGTTAAACTATATGAGATAACATTTGTCTCAGTTTAAAGATGACGTATTTATTTAAAAATAAGCATAGTATGAAAAAAGCCTCTTACTCCTCATAAAATCCATGTAAACTTTCATAATAAACTGGGTGGTAATCGCGTGACCAGTGACTATTTCCACCAGCTCATCTAAAATTTGAAATCCTCGGTGTCACGACTCACGACAGCAACAACACGTAATTAATGGCGAAGTAATAGTTTCCATGTTATGATGATGCAATAAATGGTTCATCTCTTCTATACATCCAAGCAGTAAGATAGATAATACTTGTTATGTAAACGGGTTACTCAAGATTTATTATTTCTTTATTGAGTGTGGCAGCGACCACTGCTCATGTACTGCACTGAACCGAAATATCGGCTTTAATAAATAAATAATAAATCATGACTATCCCGTTTACATAACAATTATTACGTTCAACCACGATAATGAAAGCTTAAAATCTTAAGTAAGATAGATACAACTATTTTACACCTACAACAGTTTCAACAAGACAATTTAAGTACCTAACACGAAAAGTACAACAGGGGCCAAATCCAAAGCTTATCGCCAGAGCGTACTCTTCATGGCAACCTTTGGGTGGTAAGGGGAAAATAGATAACAACATAAGATAAATGAAGACGGGAAAATGTTTATCTACGAGTAATGTCAAAATATAACTGAAATAAATTATACATATTACTCGAGAAGCATATAATACCTACATGTACTTGTATCAGCCTATAACGTCCCACTGCAGGGCACAGGCCTCCCCTAGTAAATCACTGGGGGTTTCGGGCCGTAATCCACTACGCGGGCCCAATGCGTATTGGTGGATAACATTACTCCAGATTTTTTACTTCTGGAGCATAACCGCCGAGCTAGTGTCAATTAAAAAAATTGTACTTAAGTGGACACTCAATGGTACGGATCGAGGATTTGAACTCACGATCACACGAATGTGAGTCGAGTATAGATACCCCTAGGCTATCACCGCTCTTACAAAGGTACATACATAAATAACATGAATAGAAAAATAATAAAAATTTAAACAAAGTGAGTCCAGAGCACAGTAAGGAACTAAGTAGAGAAACAAATAGTGGGAGAGAGACTGGGCATGCGAAAATTACTGAGACAGATAACCTTAACCAGGTTTTTAAAACTAACTAATGTTAAAGAAACTATATTATGCAACTCTTTCAATGAAAAAAGCGCCCATTTACTTAAATAGATATTACTTGAAACAAACTAACTGATTGGATTAAGGAGTAGGTCGTTATTAAGTACCGTAACTAGCCTTTTTATCTTCCACTGCTGGACACCCGTGGGCCTCCTCATGCACATGGTCTTGTGCATGAGGGATGTATGGCCTTAAAACGTCACGCTTGCGACGGGTTGACGAGTCCATTCATTTAATAGAAGTTATTTATGAGGAGACTGAGATGTTTACTACATATTACGAACATAGCAACATTTTTAGGCTGAAATCACATTTGTCAGCATCTATAGAATTATCTATAGCTATTATCTAAAATGGCTATTTTGTATGGAGACGGGTACGCATCATTTCGCCTGTCAGCATCCGCTTCCGCATTTTTGTATTTAAAATTGCGTATAAGTGTAGTACTCGATTTTACATGTTAAAGGATGCTTACGCACACCAACGTATAAGAAAGGATGCTTAATCAAGCGAACGCATGGGATCAGATGCTTAAGCATTTGAGTGCAAGGATGCTTACGGACGTCAAAGCTAAAAAAGGATGCTTATTGAAACTAACGCATGAGATCAGATGCTTAAGCATGCGAAGGCATGTCAACTCATCTAATTGCAGCTGATCGGCTGTGAGCGCAGATAGGCAAACGGATGGAAAACTGATGAAGCTGAAAACATGCTATAGCCACCTATCACAGCCTTTGACTTACGATGCGTATAAGTGTGACCAATATCACCCAGTTAAATGCGAATCGATGCTGACAAATGTGATTTCAGCCTTAACCTTGAATTCTTTGTTACGTCTACCTATAGTCTATACCAAAGACTGCGAAAAATAGTAATCTATTAAACATATCAATACCACTCCTAATTTTAATTAAGTAACATGTAAGATAAACTTTATTGACCTTTTAATTTTTTTTAATAGAAAACCATTGGCGAAAATGTTTTAAGCTCGAATATAATCATCAAATTTCTATGGAACAGTGTAGTGCAACTGATTTTTTATTCTATAAATCTCGTATTTTGTAGCAGATTCTCACGGCATACCGGGTCTCTAGCGGGTCGGATGCGTCGCGTTGTCACTAACGCCGTTTCACCCTATCATCGAGATTATATCGGTGGTCGCGTGCTGAATAACCGGTTGCCAGATAATAGACGTGTCTATAACGTCCGACGAACCTATCCTTCAATGTTATCGTCGCTAAACCACTGCTTTATTCATGTCAGTTAACCGTATATCCATGGAGGGGTGCAATATACTCACTCTAATGATCTCGGCCATGTTCTTGCATATTTTACAATGTTTTACGGAGAATATTGGTTACCTGCATTAATAATAATGCACAGCAAGTACCTACAAACTGCGCTTAATAAATGCATCCAAATAAATAGGTATTTTTTGGAAGATTTTAAAAGTTTGATTTTGTTTTAAGTTTTGATTTTTTTCTGCAACATCAAGGGGATGCATAGTAACATTGACGCCATCCACTACCATCTTGAGACGGCAAAGCCGGTCTGGGCCTAGTTTTCTTGTCGGAGACACAGATATCGTGCCCGGTGGATACATTATATTCCGCTGGATTCCGCTGGTGATCCTTAGCTGAGCAGTAGTGAAATTGTTTCGGATTCCGCTGGTGATCCTTAGCTGAGAAGTAGCGAAATTTTTGGATATTCGAAAATCGTAATTGGTGTTGTAGTGGTGCGAAAATCGTAACTTACGTAAGTAAGTTGGATTCCAAAGGCATGTTCCACATTCACATTACATTTGAATTAGTTGACTCAAAATAGCACTACCTATTGAAATTATTGCTCATTAGTCATTATTCATACGAGGTTCCCTATTTAAGCCAACAAAAGTAAATAAAAATATTATAAAAGAGAATTAATGTTTAAGTTAGTTTAATCACAACATTACATTAGTGGTCACTAAGCTCCAATAAGCAGATACAAACCTATTAGTAAAATAGAGTGAGTCATATACTATTACGAATGACTAACTGAGTACAAGTTGAGTGGTTATACTAATGCTTTGTTTGAGCTGATTTTATTAAAAACAAACTAAAAGGGCACCTCACTAGATTTTCAAATATGCCAAAGAATGGCATGACAAAGATAAGCCAAGTCATTGGGAAAGAAAAGAAAATGGCAATGAGTCAGCCTTTGGAACCTAACGTATACATAAAATTTAGCTTATAAATACATACATAAAAATTGAGATTATAAAATTGTATTAATTATTTTCATATATTACCTATGAAATTGCCGTTTTACATGGAAAAATTCCAATATATTTTTTTGTATGAGTATTATATACATATTTAATTAATCGAAGTATTGTCCCATTATTATTATCGATGCACTTTTGCAATTTTGGTAGTTGATTGATGCTTCTGCTATAGAACTCCTGGGGACGGGAATCAATGAATTCTCAGAAGGCGTTTTTCACTGCCTCTTCGGAGTTGAATTTTTTCCCTGTATACGTTATCAAAATTCCAAAAAAAAAAAGGAAATCGGTAGGGGCAAGATCTGACGAGTACAGTGGGTGACGGAGTTTCTAGTCGAAGCTCCTGTAACTATAAGGCTGTTTGTCGTGCAGAGTATGTATGTATGTGGACTGGAGCGATTGACCAGACTCGGTTGTTTGATAGCGAGCTTGTCCATTATCGTTTGCAGTTCTTAACAGTACACATCTGATTAATTGTTGTTCCAGATCTCAAGAAGCTGTAGTGGATAATACCGGCACAGGACCACCATACAGTCACCATGAGCTTCTTATGACTCGTTTTCGTTTGGGACATTGTTTGGCTGTGTCTCCTGGGTTCAACCATTGTGATGAACGTTTACGATTATCATACGGGATCCATTTCTCATCACAAGTGACAATACGATTCAAAATTCCTTTATTTTTGTGCCGGTTCAGCAAAGTAGGGCAAGCTTTGACGTGTGTGTTTGCAGCTGACTTTCATTAGGCTCATATGGTACCCACTTTCCGAGCTTCTTCACTTTGCCGATTTGACGCAAATGAATCAATATCGTGTTGTCAGTTACGACGAATGCTGCTGCTAACTCAGACGTGGTAAATGATTCCACTTCCACTATTGCTTTTATTAGTCATTATCGACTTTAGTCTCCGGTCGTCCACGGGGGTTGTTCTTGCGGTCGAAATTACCAAAACGGAAACGATCAAACCAAAAACACCGCCGTGCGTTTGTTTGATGTGTTTGGTACACATTGTTGACGTTGTGTGCGTCTGTGGTGGGTTACTGCCACGACGGAACTCATACTCGAAAATAACGCGAATTTTTAACTTTTCTATGGTCGCAAACAACGATATCTAAGGGAAAAGTAGTTTGACGAAAAAACAAATTAATAAATGATGTTGAAAAAGAATGTCATTGCCTTAAATTGAAATTAATTTTAATTTGGAATTCCAAGCCAAATGCAAGATAACTAAGTTAAAATTGTCACTAGTTCGGCGCAAAAATAAATAACTCCTATCATAATGGCTCAGTTGAAGGTTTATGGTTGGATGTACAATACAAAGACCTGGTATTTCTTTTGGCCTGCATCTATAGACCAACAGACTATATCCTGACCTAGAGGAATCAGATATTAACCTTTTCGACACAATTGCCAAAGCTTCAGAAAGTAGAAAATAATAAATAACACTGCTAATAATGAGAGACTAATGTGTCAGATATGGCCAATTGAAAAAACTACAAGGTTTAAGACAACCTACACCAAAAATTTGTGGATATGTTCACTGATAGTAACTTATTTGAACTTGGTACAAAATTCTCAATAATACGAGTGTTGATGAACCACCCTTTTGATACCCCTTTAAGCACAGTCACCCTTTTGATACCTTTATTTTTAAATGTTTTTATAGTTTTGTTTTAGCCAGGAATCCTTGCTTGATCTAGTGTTGTGTAATGAATTAATGATGAATCTTTAATCAGTGAAATTCAGTACTCACCACCCATTGGTAAAAGTGATCACTTAGTTCTTATGGCAACAATACAAGTACTCATCTATGGAGAATGTAAAGTTAAGGCGAAGCTTAAAAAACTTTTTTGGAGCAAACTGATAAAATCAGCAAACATCTGCACAAAGCGTTAAATACTGACCAAATGCAAAACACTTCCTCTGTAAGTTCTGGACCACAATTAAAACACAAATACATTGATAAAATAGTACCCACACAATACAATAGATGTAAAAATATGAGTACAATGAAACGATGGATTGATCATGAAACGATGGATTGATCGAGATACGGGAGCTGGTTCAAAAGACACTTTTAATAATAATTTTTGATTAACTATCAACTACTCGATCAATCAATCATCACTTCAGTGTATCAACTAATTCAATCAGACAGTTCATGCCGAACTTATAATATAAAACCCTTAATAACAGAATAGTTCCAATTGAGTCACGAAAAACGAGCAAAGTTTGAGTCAAATATTTACAGATCCCGGGCCAAAGCCATTCTATGCACATATTCAAAAACAACTAAAAAAAGAATAGACTTCAATGAATAGTAAATGATATAGCTAATGTCTATGCAGCAATTCGAGAAATCATTTGTACAGCAACCTCTCAGTCTATTGCCAGCAAACAAAGTACCCCATATTCAAGGAACACTAGAAGAAATAGACTTCACTCCGGAAAGTTTTTCTTTTTTCATAAAAAGGGCGGCAGGCGAGTATACAGTCCACCTGATGGTAAGTGGATACTGTAGTCCATAGACATCCACAATACATGCCAACATCAGTCCAAAATAGCAAACATTGGCATGCCCCTTTGCAGTGGGAAAATGGGAAGGGATAGGATGGGATGGGAATGGGCACTGGCATATCTCACTCACTACCGAAATACGTACGTCTATTGGGAAAATACGATAAAGTAGGAAATGCAGTAGACTTCAAGGTAGTCTTGTGAGGGAGGGGTAATTTGGCCTGCTGAGTGTGCCAAGATAGCTAACAGACTTGGATGCCGTACTGCATGTTCCATTTTTCCTGTTTGCTGATGACACGAAGTTCTTTGGGGACTCATGTGACCAGTATGAGGCAATACAAAAGGATCTTAAAAATATAATATGAGGCAATACAGAAACATCTTAATAATATAATGCAGTGGTCTAAAGTATGGCCATTATCTCTTCCATTGGTAAAAAGACTAAGCGACCTAAAATGGGATACTTGGAGCCAACTCAGTGATTTTTCCAAATAAAAAAGGTGTTCTCCTGTATTACAGTTCCATCCTTTGTAATTTTACAAAACCTACATATGACCAACACTTGAGTATGCATACCAAGTCTGGAGTCTTTATTTCATAAAGGAGATCGATGTACTGGAGAGTCTCGAGATGGGCTACCAAGATGCCACATGAACTAAGAACAAGTCATATACTGATAGACAATCTTGGGACTGCCTACATTACAGGAGAGACACATTCAAGGAAGACCTTCAAAATACTGACGGAATACTACAATGTACCACAATTAGGCTCAGTCTATTTACAAAACAACAACCATAGAGTATGCAGGCATGAGTTAAAGCTACAAAGAATTTGTGCGGCATCAAAGCCTCAACTATCACTTCATTACAAATAGAGTGGTCAATCAATGGAATAGATTATCTAAGAAAGACTCGACGAATATCTTAGCCCACAAAAACAGGTAACAAGTGCTTCTCTATCAAATAATAATAATATGTAGTGATGATGATGATATTGATGATTGATGGATGTTTAGAATAATGGTTTGCATATTTAAATTAGTCATTAACAAAATTAATATCAGGTTATGTATTATATGAAAATTCATAATAGCTACAAATGAAATGTTTGACTGTGAGCTAACATTATTTACACTATTTTTGCTAAGAAATATATGGACAAGAGCTATTAAATATATACTTTTTTATTTTCAACTTTTGAAAAATGCATAATAATATATCTAATGTAAACTCATTAAAAGATGTATAATAGTAAACCAAGCTCTGCCAGACGCGCGGCCGCAAATAGCATAGTAGCATAGCTTTGTGTCAAGGAACATACTCAAAAGTCAAGATCAAGGCAGTCCACACAGTTTTGCTGTTACACATCACCTATAAATGTACAGTTGTATAATTTGCTACTTTGCAAGTAAGAAACAATAATAATTAATAGTTGCCATGATTGTTTATAAACGTAGTAGGGTGAAACACTGAATGTAAATTTTTGACCCTTGTGTTTTATATTCTATTTGTATGTGAATGTTGAAGAACTTTTATAGCCCGATTTTTAAGTGGCATATATATTATTTAACTGAGTGTGGTGTCGGCCGGTTTTAGAAAAGCACCCCTTCATATTTTCCCTTGTGTGTCACAAAAGAAGACTAAGGGATAACAAAACCACTACCACAAGCCCCGGGGAACTACATGACCTCTAAAAGTGGACTCACCAACCCCCACCAGTGTAGGCACCTACTGCAAAAAGTAAGAGACTCAAAATCTAACATTCCCTTTTTATTACATTAATTGACCAGCTTACTATTTCAAAATAATAAAACCCATAGGCCAATTTCTTGTAATTTTATTTTAGAGGAAAACTTCAGTACCTATCTAAAAGAAACAATTAATATAATTGTTAGTGTATTAGCATTTTCAGATGTATAGATTCATAGATAAATAACTATATATTTCTTTACTTTATTGCATAAGATGACAATAAGTATTGAGAAATTTTGTTTTTAGTAGCAGTTTTTGTTTTTTTTCCACTACCTACATATCCTACTACATTCACAGCCAATTTTTATTTACACATAATTACAGTTGAACTCACCAATTGTTTTTTTTTTAAATCATAGGTATCTGATACGTATACAAAAAAAAATATCAGTTTCTGTCCCAATCACCCATGGGCGTAATTTCAGCTTTTTACCTGGGGTGACAAGGCGTACCATATTGGGCATACTGAGCAAAATATTGGGTTGGACAATTCTGGGGTGGCAACTGCCACCCCTTGCCACCTCTGAATTACGCCACTGTCAAAGGTGATGTTTTTTTTGTTGATGATCAAAAAAAAAAAAAAAAAAACTTACTTTCTTAATAACACTAAACCGGTATCAGTCTATACACAACTAGGGATCTAGGCATCACTAGAAGTAAGGACCTAAAGCGGGAGGCTCACATTATTTCCATTGTGAAGAAGACAAACTCTGTTATATATATCAATAGAGGGCTTCATAGATTATGACAAGACTTACATATGACCTCTACTAGAACATGCATACCAAATATACCAATAAGGAAATAGAATTACTGGAGAGAATCCAAAGACGTGCGACAAAGCTGCAGAGACAGCTCAAAAACAAGACCCATGAAGATTCTTCACTTATCTACACTCAAGGAGAGGAGGATGAGAGGGGACCTCATTGAAACATTCAAGATCCTAAACTTTCCAACCTATATAATGTACCAAAGTTGGAAGCAATGTATAAGAAAAATAAAAACAACTATCAAAGAGGACATCAAATGAAGTATCAAAGTTGCCAGTAAACATTATAGATGCAGATTTGGTGATCCAGTTCAAGAACTGACTAGACAGATACTATGCTAAACGGATGCACAAGTGACAAAAACTAGTTTGGCCACATCGGCATAAGCTGCTTAGCCTATTACAGTCATAATAATAATCTTTTTTATATAGAAAGAAGGCAGCATCTGGTGGTAAGTGGTAGTGGTAGTGGTAGTGGTCGAACATCACTTCAGAATGACAAACATTGGTATGTCACTGAATGCATTGCCTACTTTTGGAGATTTAGGAATGGATTTGGAGTTGGGAAAGTGGAGGGATGGGAGTGGGCTTCGGGCATATCTCACTCACTATTGTGACACATATGTTCATTAGGGGAATAGGATAAAGTGGGAAATGCACTACATCTTACAGTAGTCTTCTGCGATACAATGTTAACAGTAGGTCACTGTGTGAGTCACACCCAGTGGCTATGAGATTGCAGCATGAATGCATAGCCACTCTCGCATCTCTTTCTGTGTTAAAGAATGCAGATGCATCTTCATAACAGAAAGACGAAGCAATATTGCAAATAGTGAAAGGATTTGATTCAGTGATCAGTGACCACTTCTGAATATGTCCACTTCTTGTAAGAACACTTGTGGATTTGACCACTACTTATTATTTAGATAGAGGGATTTTCACATTTTGTAACTCAGCCTTATGATAAATACCTACATAGCCCCCAAATAGGAAGTTAATCATCAACTACAAACTAAGAGTTTGTAGTTTTATCTTTAATAGAATATTTGATTTGCATTGATTTGCCTGTCGGCATTGTGGTGTACTTTAAAATGTCATAGTATTATCATTCAAAACATGAATGGCATTGTTGCTCCGGAAATATTGGCAGTAGTTCAAGACAATGCGGGAGGTATGGACTGGATTGTTATTGTTTGGTTTTTTGGAATAAGCTGATTTGTATCTATAGAAATTCTGTAGTTGTTACTATGTATTTACATAAATTGCAATGTATATGTTTCCTGTAATATTAATAGGCAATGCAATGACTGTAATTTAAATTCATAGCTATAAAACAAACTTTTACTACAAGTCTTTTTTGGCTAATGAAATTGTATGTTTTTTAATGATGATACAAACTACAAGATTATTGAGATGCAACTTATTACATACCAACACCTACAAGAAAGTTACATTACATTATCAGAAAAATACATTACCAAACATTTAAAAAATGGGTTTCATTATTATTATTATTATTAATTATTTTGATACCAAATTTATGTGTTGATACTTTTACTTATCATGAAAGGGGCACTTTCATTCGTACGCGGAACATTAGCGACATACCAGCATATTGATGAGTTATAAGAGAAAGCTGTTGCTGTAACGACTTCTCTCTAATTTGCTAAAATGTTTGGCAATATCTAATTTAAATAAGCAAGTAGATCAATTTACAGCGGTTTCATAATGCTGAGTGAAATCTAATTACACAGAATGTAACGCTCGAAAAACGCGTCACGATCATCCTGCTAGGTGGGTGCGGTCATGTGCCTGAGCGGCGATACAAGTCATACGGTACCTAACAACAATAGCTTGATATCCTTGGAGGCCTGGATCCCGTCTTCTTTCAAGTTTTTTTCGATTTGACGGCTACGAGCAGCCGCCGCCCGCTCCTCGGCCGACTGGGCGCACCCCATGTCGGTAGACGTCTCTGTGCCTCGGCCGCCGGCCGCCCCGAGCCGGGCGCGCTTTCACCGCTCCCTCTGCATGCGCTCCACACGCGTCCTGCCGCCCCGGCCCAACCGGAGCCACCCTATACACAACGTTAGCACCGAACACAGTAACCTAACCGTACCACTTATCACTGTTCCGAAAGTAACAAAAACCACACTTGTCGAAAAATCGACCACAGTTTCGTCAATATCTCCAATGAACAATACACCGGGCGATAGAAACGTGTAACGGCAGCGCGAACTTAATTGATTTTATGAATCCGTTTAAATACGAGATAATGGCGGCCGGATGACAAGCTACTCAACTCCGTGACGGCGACCGCGCCCCGCTCGACTGACGTTCGGATATGTTCGGTACTATTCGTTCGAACTCGCTCACACATGCGTGAAAGTAAATTCACACACGAAAAAGAGAACAAAAGCAATGGCCAATGAGCTCCACCGGCGTTTTCAGTTTTCGAGCTAAAGTTGCAGTCCACTGACAAATTTATTTCCCAAATTTAGCTAAAAAATAATATCATACCATTTAATAAAAATAAAATAGTGCAATAGTATATACCGACTTGGAATTTTTATTAGAATAATTTCTAGAAACCAAAAACAAAAACCAATAACTAGATATATCTATTGAAACCTTTAAAAGCTACCTAAAGTCTAAACCACCATGGGTATGGATAGCTTTCATGTATATAGGTAATTGTAAGTATTTTATTGTTTTTTTCCATGATTTTACCTAGTCAATTTAAATCTCTGCTTCTCCCCACTTAAATGAAATTCTCCATAAATCTAGTTGTCAATATTTATGAATCGCTCGAACAGTAAGTATCTCCATACGTACGAGTAATTTGATGTCTAAACACATACACATATATACATCACACATACTGAATGAAGTATTACTAAAGTGGTAGAAGACTCTGGTTTTTGACTGAATTATCTATTTGGTAGCACTACCATTCTCCCTAGCAAAATGCCAAAGTTTTCCATTTCGTTTAGAATCCGATCTGCCGTTCTAATTAGGCATCACAGACAGATGCACGTCCATCCACTAAGCATTGCAGTGTAGGTAGGAGAGTGCGGGGCTGAAAGTGCCGATTTTGAGAAATCGCTTAAATTAACTATTAAAATGAAATGTATTCTCATTTTGTGACATTAGTATTCTCAATTTGTAGACCATTTAGTGTCAAATTTAATATAGTTTTTGAATATATATTTATATTTTGCAATGTTCTAATAGTTTATAGCTGAGACTCAAATTAGTGGAACGAGTCTACGAGGCACAATTGACCCCGCCGTGGGGCGTTGTGCCGATGCTGAGGTTGGTTGTGCCGTTCAGAAACTAAGACATTTTAAATGAAAATAAATGGTGTTTGAGTAAAAAATAACAAAAGCATTATAATTTTATGCAATATTTCTATTAATAAAATAACAACTACAAACTTTTTTCTAATTATAACTTTTATTAAACTACGTGAGAAAAAAAAAACAAAAAATAATCAACATTTCTTCTTGCTTAAACTAAATAAAATTAACTCTACTTCGTAATTAGCTCTTAGGAAAAAATCTGTTGCACCTTCTTGGTCTTATAATTAAACATTTGGTAACATTATCTAAAAATAATCAACTTTTTTAATTTTTTGATTAGCGTTTCTTAGGTAATAGTAGTAAATACTTTGGTGCGATATTTATTATGAGACTTACTTAAATCAGTCTTAAATTAGAGAGAGAGAGAAAGATAGAGAGAGTTCAGTCTTTGCTCTAATTATAATATCTAATCGGAAAACGACTCATCGGAGCAGAAATTAGGACAGAGAAACGTGACATGTTTTTCGTCTTTTATACATTTCAAGTGAGCCCAGTTTTTACGCATAACACACTCAATCCATTTCTCGTTTGATTTTGAGTTGGAATACGAATCACAACAAATGATACAGTACCATTCTAATTCATCTTCCTCATCCTCGTTCTCAGTATCTTCTATTTCTTGTAAAATTTTCCCTTTAATTTGGTTCTTGTTATCTTTGCCATCGTTGATTTTCTTTTTACGCTGCACCTTTCCTTTACTTTTATTCTCCTTCATGTTCCTATTTAATTTGGTATTACTTCCTTCTATTTTCTTCTTCTTAGCATGTTCCTCAGCAAGTGCATTTTTCTCAGGGGTGTCAGTGAGAACAGCTGCTTTTCTAATGCGTCGTTTGTTTCCTGCTGATAATCGAGGAGGTGCTTTAGTGAGTGGCCTGATAATCTCCGGTGAGAAAGTTGCTGTATCGTTAGAATGTCCTGGCTGAGCAATATTTTAAAAAACAAGCTCAGCGCTGTTCGCACGAACTGTTTCCTGCTGGTCATTGTTTTGCGAGATCTGCAGAGAAGGCTCTTGAGAATTTATGAGGTTTTTTTATTGAGCTATTTCTCCACTTGTAGCTTGGTTAGGATTTGTAATTTCTGGAGGCCAGTACATTTGTTGAATGTGCGATGGACCGGGTTCATTGCTTAGATCCACTAACACAGGTTGACTTTCTGGTTGCAGCCGGTCGGTGACGAAAGATGGTGCAAAGTCTTCATCAGTAAAAACATTAGGATCAAAGGGCCATATACCAGCCTTTTTGAATGCACTGCAGATGTTGGTTGGTGTAGACGCTAATGGCCAAGCATATTTTACAATACCCAGTATTTTATAAATCGTCATTGTCTTTCCAGGATTATTCCGTAACCAGTTCTGTTGGGCTTTTGTGCAGTATGTCTTGAACGGACCATTGATGCCAACGTCCAGAGGTTGAAGACGGTGAGTGCAATGTGGAGGAAAGGAAAGCATGATAAAAGAATTTTCTTTTGCCTTTTCAACCACCTTGATATCAATGTGCGATGAGTGATTATCTAGCAGTAAAAGGACTGGTTCAGAAGGGCTGGGTTTGGTATATTTTATGAAATGATCCATAAAAACCAAAAACTCGTTACTTGTCATCCATCTTGAGCTATTACCAGCACCAATACATTTAGGAGGGCCGTTGCGTATAAATAGGTCTTTATACTTCAGTCGAGAAAACACAAACATTGGTGGAATTGTATTTCCAATAGCATTTAACGCAAACTCTACAGTGACCAAAGTTCCACGTTCTGCAGACACGATCGCTCCCACTTGCTTAATACCCTTGGCTGCAACAATTTTCTTTGGCTTTAGTACGGTTGTGACTCCAGTCTCATCGAAGTTCCATATGCGGGAGGGAGTCAACTTGTGTTTTAAAATCACATCTCCAAGCTTGTCGAAAAATTGTGTTACATTATGTCTGTTAAACGATGTCGCGCGACCCGCGCTTGTCGCTTCTGGTGTTCTAATAGAAAGCGAAGGGTTCCTTTTCAAAAAGTTAGTGAACCAATCTTTGCATGCCACGAGTCAGGAATATTTTGCACATTAAATCTAATCGCACATTCATATGCAAGTTTCTTTACTTCTTCTGGCAAGAGACCGAAGTAAATAGAGGAACACGTTAAAATGTATGACGCCAGTGCTTCCTCTTGTTCAACATTAAATATCACCCTAGGTTTGTATCCAACTGTAGGAGTTTGTCCTTCTTTTATTTTTTTTACGAACCGTTGCAATGTCGTATGGTATATCTCTAATTCACGTGCTACAGTTTTCAATTTACGGCCCTCTTTTATAACCGCGTCAGCAGCTCTTTGTAGAAGCTCCTTCGAAGTGGTCCCCCTCTCTGTCTTCCGTCTGTAGGTCCTCATCCTATTAAAAAAAAGTAGTAAATAATGGATCACTTGAGGCTTGAAAGTGCCTTTGGTTGGGGACTGGCCGCGGCACAACCAGCCCCCAACCAAAGGCACTTTTAACCCCGTTACAAGGACACACACTTTCTATCAAATAAAAAAATATGTATTTAACAGAACTCAGATTTCAATACGACAGGCAATTTGTAAATAAACTACCATTATTTCAGTGAAACACCAACATTAATAGCTTAAAAAACGAAGATTATTGACCAAAAAATATAAATACAAAAATATTTACTCACGTGTCGACAGAGCACCCGACTACACACCGGCACCTCAGTCAGTGTCGTCACCGAAACTAAAATGTCTGCCGCCGAAGAGCGAAGGTTAGACATTCTGCGACGCAGTATGAAAATGCTGATATCTCTTTTTGTCTTTAAGAAATTCCCATCGGCACTACTTACCCCCGGCACTTCCAATCTCGCGCTCCCCTACTACTGCAGACTGCAGGTGACAACCACAAGGGTATTTCGTTATTTTCTATACACCTACCTATTTATATTTAAAAAATGTGTAAAGCTTTACGAACCTTATTCAAAGAATATATCGTTTATATACATGGGCGCTGAATTTTTATTTAGGATATTGTGAAAAGATCTTATTTTTGCAACTAAAGAATTAATTTGGCTCATCTATGAATTTGACCTAATATTGACACAAACTACAATTAATATTGTAATAAATCAATCGGTTCTTTGCAATTTTCTTAAAATTCGCGGTTATTATAAGTATGTTCCGCGAGTTGAGTAGTTTATGCAGTCAACAAACAAGGTTATTGGAAATACGGATAACAGAGCATCTTTGCATATGAATTATTAGATTAATGTAGAAAGTATTAATTGTATTGGAAAGTGTTGTCAGAAAAGTCATAAAATTCATTATTTGAGGCTGAAAAGAGGAATATGGACATTAAATTTTACTCGTTCCAAGATTGTGATGGATTATATAGATATAGGCTGTATATAGACACTGTTTTGTATAAAGCATTAAAACATTTTATATGTGCAGCATATCCGAAAAATTGTGGCCAACCAACCTTGAATATATCGATAAGTCAGCTTAGAAGTAGGTACGGTACCTATAACTATTTTTTTTTGTTATCGGATAACCACAATTCAGAAGTTTTTGGCGAGAACTCGAGAAGTGAAGTTGAGTATGTGTTTGATTATTGTAAAAATAGTGTATAAGGCGTTTTATGGTTTAATGGTAATAGTTTATTAAACTTCAAAGTGTTTTTCATGTGTAGTATTTGTGATAATCAAATACAAGCGTGGGACTGCGTTTTTCGTGTGCTTCCAAGGAGTCTTCTTTTGTCCTCGGTGAACCTACTGTCGCTTTAGGAGCGACTCCTGACTTACTTTGATGTTGACAGGACACGTTTTGAAATTGTTTAATAAGAACAAAACTTGACACTGGCAGAATGTGCTAATTGCACCATTGCCGTATATAAAGAAAAAATAATCACAATTTGACCTATTACAGTGAAAAAACGGTTTTCGAAATTTGCCGCTTTTTGATTTTTTGATAAATTGACACCTTTGCTCAGAAATTTGCGTGCTGTAGCTACAAATGAAAGAAAAATCACACTACGCTTTGTACTTATTATTCTCGAAGAGTTGTTCTGTTAGACATTGCGATGAGTATGAAGTTTACGCTTTTCTCTAGTGCTACTGTCTTCTACTTAGTTTGTTTGATTATGACCTTCAATTACCACATAAAATAAATATGTAGTAATCCTAGAGCGGCCAACTATTTAAAAAAAGCCTAATTGATATAAATTTTAAAATGATACAACATATGAGATTTCCTTTTAAAGCAAAGATATTGCTTTTTTTGTTTATAGCTATGTAGACGGACGAGCAAGCGGTCCCATGTGATGGTGTTACCGCCGCCCATGGACACCTGCAACACCAGGGGGTATGTGGGCGTGCCGCCGACCTTGCAAAATCCTATTCACAGCTTTCTTGAAAACCCAATATCGTAGCTTAATGGAAAGACCTATTGAGGCAGTTCGTTCCACAGCCTACGGGTTCGCGGTATAAAATAATTTTTGGACCGAACAGTGCGCGACACCTCCGTATGGAGGAAATGCGGATGGATGGACCGCACTTCTGCACTTCAGAGGTGCGGTTGTAGAAACCCGAGGTGGGAATTATATTAAATAATTCTTCAGAGCATTCCCCATTGCACAGGCGGTACAGACGGTCGACCACTCGGCTCGGCCAAAACCAAAACCAAAGGAGCTCGTTTAAGTAAATTAAAATGTTGACCATAATAAGCTTAAGTCCGTATTATGATTTAAATACTCCTCAACTAACTAGAAATACTTCACAAATTTTCAAAAATCAAAAAAGTGTCATCTATCTTGACTTTCGCTAAGATCATATTACGGTCATGCGATATGTAACGAGCTGGACTATGGACAGTTTCAAGGTTGATTTTGTAAATAAATAGGACACGACCGAAAGACCTAGCAGCATCCAGGCCAAAACTAGTGCTGCAATTTTTTTAAGAGATTAAAAATATCCCTCGGGACGCGAGGGACCAATTTATAATAATTGTATATATAGCACATTCATATTACACATACATATACAGATATCTACCCCATAACGCATATTAAAATTTATATAAATAATTTATAATAATTATATGATTATAACAGAAAATTATTATTATTACTACAAAATATAACTTTGCACACTGTTGAAGCCTTGTGTAAAAATATCATCTACAAATCCATATATCTATTACATGAAATATTATTTGAAAAAAGGCGATTGCAATAGAAATTATGAACGAAATAAAGTTGGCATGTACCGCGGGTGTCCACGGGCGACAGTGTCCACTTACCACCAGGTGGACTGTATGCTCGTTTGCCACCTTTTTTCTATGAAAAAGATATAAGTACAATGCTTCGTTCATAACTAAAATTGTAAAAGAAAAGTTATATTGCAAAGGGGCGGATTTTAACAATTAGTAATTAGCAATTAAACAACTTTGAACGGTTTAAATCGCGTATATTTGACATTATTTATATAATGACATTATTTGCGTATTACTTTGCAGTGGACGTGGTCACGGGGTGACTCCCCGTGACCACGTCCACTGCAAAGTGTTCGAAACGTCGGGATATAAATAATGTCAAATATACGCGATTTAAACCGTTCAAAGTTGTTTAATTGCTATGTATAGTAATCGCGAAAACCTAAGAAAATTAGTAATTATACAAATATTAGTATAATTATAATAAATAATAATAAAAAAGTTCTAACTCTTAAATGAATGATTATGAGTGCCGGTTGTTGACGTTGAAATGACTTCTTTGAACTGATGAAGGTGATTTAGGTTTGTTATAGGAGTTTGTGGGTAGTTTCAGCACTTTTAATCCTAATTTTGCTATATTTCTCAAGCCCTCATCTGATATTATATTATTGATATTTAAACTCGGGCCTAAATGTTCTAAATGTTTGACAGATTGGTCTTGACGCTGTTTTCTCATACACAAGACAATATGTATCTCCTCATGCTGCTGGACGCAGACCTCCTACCATGTCCAGCAGTGGACGATAAAAAGGCTTGGTCACGGTTACAGTTACTAGGGGAATGCATTGTGAAATAGCCTTCGGTCAGGTGGATTGCCGATTTGCAGAGATTTGCTGGAAGCGGGAAGGATCAGTAAATCAAAATATTGGCGGACCAATATTTTTGACCGGTATGTATCCTAGTGGAGAGACGTAGGCTGACGGTATAGTATGGATCTAACGTTACAAATGAACGTCAGTGTATGTGTTATTGGTTTAAGAACACGTTCTAAGGACAGCCGAAGGCTTAGGTTAATAGCGAAGAATCGAAAACGACTGCAGAAGAGCATCCTTATCAAATTACGACGGAGTTAGCAGTAATTTTTGATGTTATCAAATCTATAAATTAGCATCAAATCTATAAAATGAAGCTCGGTACATAGATACCACACGAACTATAAAAAAAGGCCTGTAGTACGTACCTGTAACCAAAATCCACTAGTTTGTAGCACCGATCGTGATAGTACCATCGGTAGTCACTACAAAACCTATACTAACGATGTGACTATCACTACAAATTTCTCCGTAGACACATTGCACCGATTTAACAACGTAATAACCCGTTAAAAATAATAATAAGGAAATAAATAATATCCCGCTCACATGTTAAAACACTATAACAATCGTTTAAAATCTAATAATGTTCTTCAGAGTGAGACGAGAGACGGCGGATGTTCTTCATTATTAGATAACGAATAACGAAATCTGGTTGACCGTTTTTCCCCACTGCCTTTACTCCATAATTCACGATCATACATACACTGCACAAACTTATAGTTACTGGCCAAACTGCACAGTCTTAAAGTTATAAGTCTTAAAATTACCAGAGGTGCAGCTGGAGAATTTTCGTCACCCACCGTACCTATTGAATCTTACACCAACTGACTTTCATTTCTTTCATCTTTCCTTTTTTTATATTATACGAATAAAACAACATTTTGTAATAAAATTGTTGTAAACAGCTATTCACCAATCTGCATTGGGTCCCCTTTGGATTATAATTCAAAAACACCCTCGTAATTAAAAGTGGAAGACAGTGTGCTATAGTGAGATGTTATATGTATGTTAAATATATATGTATGGTGTATATCAAGATAAGTAAAAAACCTTAATATAACTCATTTTTAAAAAAGAGGGTAAAACTAATATGATCTTTAACATACCAGTGGCTCTGATACCTATTTTTTCAAAAATATATAAAAAAGTTATGAAGGTAGGTATAGCTGCCTCTATTCGTTCTTTGAAACTAATAATAATTTAGTACAAGAAGAACATGGGTTCAGAAAAAATAAAAATATAGATAAATAAAACCATATATGACTTTCTTTACAAGGTGTATGTCAATATAGACAACAAAACTCCTACAATAGGTCTAGTCATGAAAACAACTAAAGCATTTACCCACGTTAATCAGGAAATTCCATTTTATAAATTGTATATCTATGGAGTAAATAGAAATGTGTACAAATTCATTATTCCGTAAGTAATAGACAGCAAGCGATGCAAATAGAAATAATTTCTCCAAAAACTAAAATTGAGATAGTCTATCTATCAAACAAAATACACATGGCGTTCCACAAGGTAGCGTTTCGGGAGCCCTCCTGTTTCATGTTTATTAACGACTTGCCAAAATCAACGACACACAACATTATTTGCTGAGATTACAGCACGGTCCTATTTAGTGGTAAGGAAATAATTATTGTGGAAGATGACATTAACTATTCTTTAACATCAATTATAAAATGGCTTAATTTTTACAATTTTTTCAATTTTTTACATTTTATCTCGATAAAACTAAAACGACGAACTTCAAATAAAGAAATAATCAATCACTAAAATTTGACATTAACTATTTAGGCAAGAAAATTGGAGAAAGTGATGTAACTAAATTGCTAGGATTACATATAAATAATTGGGAAAAATACTTAAAAAATATACGCAGAAAAGTTAATCAATACTTTTATGCACTTTTGAAATTAAATAAAATAGTTAATCGATCTGCAGTGCTTATAACATAGTACCATAGATATGTCTCTTCAATTTTAAGGTATGGAATATTCTTTTGTGTAATTCTAAAAATAAAGAGTCCGTAGTTAAAGCCCAAAAGAGGTATGTTAGAGCAATATACTATTCTGTCAAATAAATTTCGGGATTTTTTTAATAAAACAGAAAATATTGCTTCAACCGTTTCAGGCACTTTCCGGTGTGGCCTTTAGCTCTTTTAGCGAATATTGTTTTATTACGTCAACGGTCTCAAAATGTCTGCCACGAAGTGGTAATTTGAGTCTGGATAATAAGAAAAAGTCACACGGGGTCATATCTGGTGAATATGGTGCTTGGCATTTGTACGATGACAGGTGTGAGACGGCGGATTGTCGTGGTGCAGTATCCAAGAATTGTTGTTCCACAAATCTGGTCTTTTCCGACGAATATTCTCTCGTAATCACCTCAATACGCACAGATAATAATGTTTATTGACCGTTTGACCCTCCGGAAGGAATTCTGAGTGGACAACACCATGATAATCAAAGAAAACAATCAACATAGCTTTGATTTTTGAGTGGCATTGACGTGGTTTTTTCGGTTTCAGTTTGCTATCGAAGCGCCATTCCGAAGCTTGTTGATTGATTTGCATGTCAAACTCATCATAAACCCACGTTTCGTCACCCGTTAAGATGCGTTTCATGAATGTGGGATCCGCATTGGCTCATTCAGGCTTGTCTGTAGCAACCTGTTGGCGGGTATCTTTTTGAATAAAACTCAGTTCCTTCGGAACAAGCCGTGCCGCGACGGATTTCATACTTAAAACATCAACTAAAGTGGTGCGAACGTATTCGTGAAACTTATCAACTTCCTGAACTATCTCTCTTAAGCTAGCGCAAAGATTTACCATCATCATGCACTTCACCTTGTTGATATTATTTTTCAGTCGAAGACGTTGAAGATCGACCAGAACGCGGCAAATCTTCAAACACTTCTCGGCCTTCTTTAAATGGTTTGTACCACTCATATGCTCTTGTTTTTGATAAAATCGACTCACCGCGGGCCTTCGTTCACATTTTCAATGACTCCGCACAAGAAATATTGTTGTCAACACAAAATTTGAGACACATCCTTTGTTCGATATTTATATCAATTGTAAAATTTGAGTACACTCGAGCAAATATGAAAATTTTCAATCAACTTTCGGAAGGATATTCTCTTTTCGGCTTCTCGAGCGCAACTGAACCGAAGATGTAGCCGAAAAGATAACATCCCTCCGAAAGTGAACGCAGTCGCCACAGAAGATGTCAACCGCAGTTGTTGACGAAACGTTTGGAAGAAAGAGAAGAGATTCCAGAAGACCTCGGTCAAGTAGCCCGGAAGATTCAATTAATATGGACACCGGCCGAGAAAGCCTACACTCCACTATCACTGTATATACTTGTATATGAATGCGCAATATTCGTTAAAACAAATTTAAATCTTTTTCGGTTTTTGACAATCCCACGGGTATCTTTATGACATCTTAAAAACTTTAGTATTTTAACATTAGCATCACTGTAGGTACCTATAATAAACGAATGCGCAATATTCGTTAAAACAAATTTAATCTTTTGCCAGTCCCACTTCACGACCATAAACTATGCTCGGTATCTGGGAAATCAAAATTAATGTGAGCGTCTTAAGCAAGACGCCACAATTATAAGTAGGATATAATAAAATACCTATTTCGGATACATTTGTATCCGAGATGCTAATAACGTGGAAGTATTTATGAAAAAAATGTACGCATTTCTTGTTGATAAATGTTTTTATAACCTAAATGAATATTTGAGTGACAATATATCTAATAAATAGATAGTGATGAATAATAATAAATCTTATATAATATACACATGTGTAAATATAAAACATATGGAATAATAAACATATAAAATAGTCATATAAAATATAAATAGGTATAATAAAGTATAAATTGTTGACTTAATGGAACATTTATGTAAATCTTTGTATGTAAGATTGTTTGTTTACTTTTATAATTATAAAAATAAACAATAAATAAATTATTATAATTATATAATAATTATAAAAGGGAAATGGCTGTGCTGTATAAATTTTAAACGTAACAACTTTGTAACCTGTGGACCCACAATAAAATGAAATAATATAAGGTGATAAATATAATAAGGTGAAATCTATCATGATTACATTATTTCAATGTTATTATTATGACATTATTACATAGCTAATAAAATTAGTACATTTGGCACATTAATTTGCTAGGTATCTGCTACCCACCGCTATAGTAAAATCTCTGTATCATTCTGTTATCTCGCAACTGTACAGTATTGTCTTATTTAATTAATATATGATTATTAAAGAAAAATAGATGGGAAGTATTTGTCATTTATATGTACAGAATTGAAAAATCGTACTTCTGTTTAAAGTAAATAAAACCTGTTAACACCCGGTGTGTGATATATATAGGTATTTGTTGTAAGTATTTACCATTATTTTCATATCATTGGATTGTCTGTAGGAGGAAGTACCTATACGTATGCAACAGTGGCGGCTTAGTATAACTGATAAGATAAATGAGACTTATTACAGCAACAATTATGTACGACAGTTGACTTTGCAGTCAATAGAGTTCATGAGAGAGTGCGCGCGCAACCTGTTTTTTACTGCTTGACTAGAAAAGGAGAAGGCTCCATTACCAAGGAGCAGAAGCTTGATGTCCTTGGCGGCCTGGATGCCATCCTCCTTAAGGTTTTTCTCGATCTGCTTGCTGCGCGCTAAGGCAGCGCGCTCTTCTGCGGATGAGGCACAGCCCATGGCGATGGCGCGCACGGCGTGGCTCGCTACGCGCGGCAGCGCCGTGCCTCTTGCATGCTCGCGGCCCGTCGTCGCGCGCAAATACCGCCGCGCACGCGCTCACTCGCGCACGCGTGCTTCGGATCGAGTCGTTCGCGCTGGAGCGCCACGCTACCGCTAAGCAGCCGCCCGATGCTCAACAACACACGCGGACTTTGGGAGTGACCCCTTGCGGCGGAGACCAAGACAGAGACGAAAAGTGGACGAAGTGACGCGTCGCGGCGTAGGCCCGCGAACGAATGACGATTCGCGCAGGCTTGGTGCGTCGCATGCACTGCGCACACTCGGCCGCCGTCTCCGTCCGCCGACGACAGCCACCCGGTGCCTCCCTGACATACTAATTACACCCTACGTCAACCTTGTCCGATTAGTCGCCTTTTCTCGATCCTTGCTATCAAGAAAATAAAGAATACATGCAACTGTAGATAACGTATGGAGTCAGATTGAAAGAATAAATCAATTTGAGTTTTATAACTTATAACATAATATATGAACATTTAGTATAAATATAAACAGATACCTGTCTATTATGGTCTCAAACTCTTTGTTTCAACGTGTGATTGCAACAAAGAGTTTGGGATGTTTATATGGTACATATGAGTATATGGAGGTTATGGATGGATTATAATAAGTACCTATATAACTAATTATGAATTCATATAACGCAGATACACGTATGAGACACAACATTATCAATGTATAAGTAGTTATGTATCTATTATTTACGTATTATTAATATTATTATCAATGAATGTCCATTTCATTACTCATCTCACCTATCGCTCTCCCAAGTTTCCTGGTAGAAATCTAAGAGGATAAGCACGCCTTTTGTATATATTTTTATCATTTTGAATAAAGTAGGTATATAAATAAATAAATAATATTCTACTTCACACATATAAGTGTCAATGTATGCCTGTCTAATTATTTGTTTGGGCTAACCTCGGAATCTATTGGTCCAATGTTACGGTGAATTACCTATTATAGTGTAAATTAAAAAGTAAAGTTATAGGTTTGTGAAGCTGAAAATATAAAAAATAAGTACCTATGCTACCTTTTCCAACACTACCCATAGAATAGATTTTATATGTATAATAATTTTATTGTTACTATTGATTTTCTCCTATAATAAGTAGGTACCTTATTGAACTACTTCAAATCCGCCTCTGTATAATATTGGACAACAATATTAACTATTAAACCTGACATTTACCCATCTTTTAGGCGGGAACTCGAGAAGTGATGTTGAATTTTTGTTTGATTTTATTGAAAAAATTGTGTATTAGGCGTTTTGTGGTTTAATAGTGATAGTATATTAAACTTAAAAGTGTTATTCGTGCGAGATGTTTGTGGTAATCAAATAAAAGCATAGGACTGCGTTTTTCGTGTGCTTCGAAGGAGTCCTATTCTGTCCTCAGTAAACCTACTATCGCTTTACTGAGCGACTTTTGACTTACTTCGAGGGGACTGGACATTGACAGGATACGTTTTAGACTTTGAAATTGTTTATTACGAAGAAAACTTGACACTGGCAGAATGTATCATTCTTTGCAAATTTATTTTTTTAATAACAGCTATAAATACTTATAGATGGCAATATGCCTCAAATTGATAAAAAATAGTGACCCAGCCATTATTTTGGTACTTACGTTTGTTTTCAACAAAGAGTGGAATTCGAGGCGCTTTAAAATTGAGATGAAAACTTATATACCTACCTACCTTACATTATATTAGGTGCTTACCTATGAAATGACCGATTTTATTACTGGCCACTTTGAGTTTTGATATCTTATTCTAATTCGAATTTCAAAATAAAACAAAATGCATCTAATAGTTACGGTGTTCTTATTTCAAAATCAGTATTTCATTTGTTTTTCTGAACCTAAACTTTGTTCATGTGATTGTCTTGAAAATAAAATGGATAAATTGAAAATTCCTCCTATTTTTGAATATGAGTTTCGTCGCGGCAACAACGCAAGGCAGACAGCTCACAATATCAGTAGTGTGTATGGGCCAAACACCACAAACGATTGTACTGATCGCGTCGAGGGTTTGAACGCTTCCGTTCCGAAAATCTCCATCCTAAGGATGAGCCCCACGGAACCTACGACCAAGGTTAATAACGATGAATTAAAGGCTATAGTGGAAGCAGATCCATCTCAAAGTACAGCTGAGTTAGCAGCAGGGTTTGGTGTTAGTGATAAAACAATGTTGGTTCATCTGCGTCAAATCGGAAACATAAAGAAGCTCTAAAAATGAGTACCGTATGAACTGAACGAACGTCAGCGAAAAACGCGTCGAGGTGTGCACTGAACACAGCAATAACAATTGAACCGTCGTCACCTAAAAACGAAGGAATTCTGAATCGCATTGTGACTTGTGATGAGAAATGAATCCTATACGATAACCGCAAACGTTCGTACAGTGGCTGGATACAGGAATTGCAGCCCAACAATGTCCAAAACGCAAGATAACTAAGAAAAAGCTTAATTATCTTGGTGGTCCTGTGCCGGTATTGTCCACTACAGTTTCTTGCGAGCCGGTCAAACGATTGATGCACATGTGTACTGTAAGGAGCTGCAGACGATGATGGTAAAGCCGACAATAAAGCAACCAAGTTTGGTCAATCACTCATCTCCACTTCTTTATGACAATTCCCGCCCTCACACTTCTCATACAACAGTTTTAAAACTCTGACTTTCCCTCACCCATACTATACCATATATCCCTCAGACTATACTCACCGGACTTTGCCTCGACAAATTTCCATTTCTTTCGAAATTTGGACGACTTTTTGCAAGAAAAAAAATTTGTTTGTGAAGTAGCTATGATTAGGACTTTTGAAGAATTCATCCACCATAATAGCATTTAACCCCCTAACTTCATGAAACCAACTCCAATAATTACTCCAACTCTACTTCGCCATTTTTACAGTCATTCCTATGACGTTACCGTGATGTGTTTTCCTTACACATGTAACCAAGAATCGTCAAACGGAGTCATAGAGGTATCCCTAAAATGTATTTTAGGTGTCAATCTAATAGCGCTGTAGTATCATTTTTGTCGAAATTTATCGCCATTGAGACCCTTCAACATGCCTTTAAGACATTTGTTTTACTACAAAAGCACTCGTATAGCGCTCAAAGAGTTATAACAGGCGTTCGCATAACCTTTTTACCGCCTTAGGTTTTGACTGCAGCTTATATACTCGTACAGTTTGTAAATCACTCAGAGTGTTAAACAGTGTTTTACATAGTCATTGTATTATTATTAAGAAACGTCGAGCTATACCTATCGCCAATTGTTAGCGTCTTTATACGACTTCAGTAAAGAACTCAGTTTCACAAAAGAACTCTTAATCAGCTCTAATAATGCTTTTTTTAACGCCAAAATGTTAGTTGGGATGCGGTTTCCTCATTCAAAAAGGAAGATTTTGCTATTAAAATTCAATGGCGCTATTTTTACCAAACTAGAATTTTCAACTACCTATTTTAAATAAAAAAATTATTTTTCATTAATGATGTGCACTAAAATTATTTGAAGTCATAATTTATTCAAGTCATGTGAGGGAGTAAAGAAAGACTGAGAAACATAACAAAATATAACACATTTAATTTATTATAAAAATATACAGAAAATGCTCAATTTGTCTGCCACCTGCCCTGATGCAGGCTCTACATATTTTTATGAACGCCCTCTTGAGCTGGCCAACGTAGGTATCTTAGCAGCTGCAGCGGCAAACTCGCGTCACCCATTGGAATTTTTACTGGGACTGCCTCAGGATAAAAGTATACAGCAAGGCATTATTTATTATAGCCAATACCAAAAATTCCAGAGAAAAAATAATTTAAACTATTAGAAAGGCTTCAAACACGAATACTTTTAAGTGGAAGCTTTGGGCACATTATCTTGCGTCATGACTAGTCAGTCATCCATCAGTCATCATAGTACTAGTGGTTGTGTATGTTTTTTCTTCTTATGGAATGGATGGCAGACGAGTGGGCGGGCCACATGATGGTAAGTGGTCGCCGCCGCCCATGGACACCTTCAACACCAGGGGGCTTGCGGGTGCGCTGATGACCTTGCAGAATCTTGTTCACAGCTCTTTTGACGAGCCCCATATCGTAGCGTAACGGAAATACCTCAGTATAAAGTATAAATCGCGTATAAAGTGTCTTTTCGACCGCACTGTACGCAGCGACTCCATGTCAAGGAAGTGCGGATGAACCGCACGACGATGACGATTTAATCAATCAAAATTACAATAGTAATTGTTATTGATAAAATTACGTAAAATAACGAGAGTTACTAAATTCTCTGAAAAACAATTCGTTCAAATTAAAAAAACTTTGTACCCTAAAAGAAAAAAATCAAAATATTAACAAAACACAAGTCTTTGGACATAGAACTTATCGTATATGAATCGTAGATGCAACACGGACAAGGAAATTATAAATGGAATTTGCGGTTTTTATTCCCATTTATTTTAGGAGCAGGTAAGATCATTTTGATGTCTTGTAATGTTATTTCCCTTAAATCAGGTTCTAATGGCACGTAGAACTTAATATTTTCTTCATTCTTCATCCTCATGTACGAAATTTCATATTTATGTATTTGTATTGATGTCCTCGATAAGTTTGGCCATATAATTAATTTTAATTTTGGTTACAGAAAGAACCAATACATAATCTCGTTTTATTGTTAGTTTTCAATGTTTTTTTTTAGACAAGTGGGCGGACGAGCAAGCGGTCCCACGTGATGGTAAGTGTTACCGCCGCCCATGGACACCTGCAACAGCAGGGGGTATGTAGGCGCGCCGCCGACCTTGTAAAATCCTATTCATGGCTTTCTTGAAAACCCAATATCGTAGCTTAATGGAAAGACCTCTTGAGGCAGTTCGTTCCACAGCCTACGGATTCGCGGTATAAAATAATTTTTGGACCGAACAGTCCGCGACACCTCCGTATGGAGGAAATGCGGATGGATGGACCGCACTTCTGCACTTCAGAGGTGCGGTTGTAGAAACCCGAGGTGGGAATTATATTAAACAATTCTTCAGAGCATTCCTCATTGTACAGGCGGTAGAACACACAGAGAGATGCAACGTCTTTCCGAATGCTGAGGGATTCTAAACCGCCCGTGAGAGTGGGATCGTCGACAATACGAACAGCACGTCTTTGGATGGAGTCAAATGGGTCCAATTGGTATTTCTGTGCGCCTACCCAGAGATGAGAGCAATACTCCATATGGGGCCTCACCTGACCTTTGTAAAGCATAAGAAGTTGTCCAGGGGTGAAGTTCCGCTTCGCTCTGTTCAGCACCCCGAGCTTTTTGGAGGCCATTTTGGCTTTATTTTCCAGATGACCTCTAAATTCGACTTTGCTGGAGATGTCGACACCTAGGATCCCGATACTCTCCGAGATCTTAAGAGGTATGCTCTGAAAGCGAGGTGCTACGACAAAAGGGTTTTTTTTAGCGGTGAATGCACAGACTTGCGTCTTACTGGGGTTGAAATCCACTAGGTTCAGAGAACCCCAAATCGAGACTAGATCTAAAGAGTCTTCGATTTCAGACACAAGTCTGGCGCGACTCTCTTCCACTTCGACCCGAAGGATGTTGGCGCGGCCCCTTTACAAGGCGTCTCCAGTACTGTCATCTGCATAGCAACGTATGTCACCAATTTGCAACAGGTCGTTGATATGCAGAAGGGACAGAGTTGGGGACAGCACGGAGCCTTACGGAACGCCAGCGTTAATAGACATGGTGTCGGAGCAGCTACCATCGATAACGACTCTGATGCTCCATCCAGTCAGGAAACTGGCAACCCATTCGCATAATCCCTCGGGTATCCCGAAAGATGGTAACTTGGAAAGCAGCGATTTGTGTCATACCCGGTCAAAAGCTTTCGCAATGTCTAGGCCTACAGACAGAGCCTCGCCTCTACTCTCAATGGCGTAAGCCCAGCGGTGTGTTAAATACGCTAAAAGATCTCCAGCCGAGCGATTATGGCGAAATCCATATTGACGGTCGCTCATCAGCTGGTGATCCTCTAGGTACCTAAGGAGCTGTGTGTTTATGACACGCTCCATCACCTTGGAGAGGAGGGAGGTGATCGCTATGGGCCTGTAGTTGGCCGGGTTTGTGCAGTCACCCCTTTAATTCACCTCATGTTTATTCGTCACCCTTTATGTTATATTCGTTCAATGCTTCCTCTTGATGGGATGCGAATATTTTATGGTTGTCGTAATTTATACAAATAAATTGATCTGATTTAATTTGGTATCAGTCTCGTATTCCCCAGATGATCTGGGGAATCTGGGCCAGATCTCCGGTGGGGATATTTAAATTTTTAAATGTAACGCCGCAACGCCGCAATTACATTCCTTTACGAATTTTCTGATACTAACGCCTTTCCGGTATAAATGCAGACCTCTCCAGCTGAATGGTTGCCCTTTTTTCTTGAATTGCTTTAAAGTCTCGTTTAAAAACAGAAAAAAAACAGTGAACGAGTACACAACGTACACAAAAAAAGTACACAACGAGTCACGAGTAGTACACAATGAACCATGGTTCAATGTGCGACAATTTGAATAGGTTCAATGTAGGACACACCTCTTTTTTAATCCATCCTCAAAATTCTAACGGTCTAAATGAAGATTTGATTGATTGAAATATGGTGCATTAGAAAACGATATACATTTTAAATGTAGTACAATGACAAAAATAATATTATCTCCCACCAGGAAATAACAAAACAAAAAAGAAATCCAGAAAAAAAAAACCACTTTTTGGGTCTGTTTTTTACAAGTCGTCTTCAGACATGCCTCTTTGGCGGGATCTTGGCGTAAACCAAGCTAGTGAGTAGTGAGCGAGGGAGAGGATTAAACACACTTCTTTCGTCGTTATTGGTACTAAGTATTAACGTCGCTATATCGAACTAACGTGGTGACTCATTCTTTCTGCCCAGTTATAGTAGAACATCTGATCCTATGCACATACCATAATACAAAAGTGCTAAGTCTGTAACGAAAAGTAATGTTACCGAAGCTTCCGTTTAAAAGTATTCTTGTTTGAAACCTATCTAATGTCAGTGGGGATCGCGTTCCAAAGTTTGACTGCTTACGCTGCGAAAGAGTTAGATAGGAACCCGGTATGGTAAGAAGAGACTTGGAGAACAGAATTGTCGGCAGAGCAAAGAAAACGGTCATGCATGAGTATCATCCAGAAAATGAATTAGATTTCAAATAATCTGGGCGACTTGGATCGTTTACATTGCAGTTTCAATCTGTCGATACCTTATTGGCACACTACAACAAATGGACTGAATTTCCTATCTTGGATAGGAAAATATGGATTGAGATTGGGTACTGGGATCCACTATTAATTGAAATAGTTTTTACGAAAAAAACGACACTGGCAGAATGAGCTAATTGTAGCATTGCCATATATGAAAAAAAATACCATAATGTCATAATGGTAGGTGGCTTCTGTTGTTTGGAAGTTTCAAAATAACCTTTGTTTTTGTAAATTTTATTTTTCAAACATGAAAGACGTAATAGATGTAATGGCTTTACAGACTAATAGGCGTGAAAGACGTTTACCAGACTACCGCAGTGTGCCCGACCATAAATTAGCTACAAATTTTATTTTTGAATGCGGTGTAAAGTTGGGCCTACAACCAGCCACAGTTGCTGCTGCTGCGATATTCTACCACAAATTTTTCAAAGAAGCAGATAAAAATGATTACGATTGCTACGTGATATGTACTGCATGTCTTTGTGCTGCCGGCAAGTCTCGAGATGAACCCGTGAGATTACGGGACGCGGTCAATGTTGCCCATAATTCTATCAATCGTGGAGCCGGACCACTGGAACTGGGAGAAGAATACTGGTCCTGGCGAGGTGCAGTGGCTCAAGCGGAACTGCTAGTGTTGAGAGTTTTGGGTTTTAACTTGGACGCTCCCTCTCCACATCGATACTTACTACATTACCTGCGCTCCTTACAAGAGTGGTTTCCTGCATCTCAGTGGCGTTCGGCTCCGATACCTCGCACTGCGATGGCATTCCTGCAAGACTTCCACCATTCCCCACTAATATTGGACTACCGAGCACCTCATGTAGCGGTGGCATGTCTTACATTGGCTTTGCATGTCTTAGGAGTCGCAGTCCCATTAGCATCTACTTTAGATGACGATGCAGCCTGGTATTCTGTGAGTATTTAAATAAATTATATGTGACATTAATGGCACAAATATTGGTAAAGATGTAACTTATTTTTTTGACAGATTTGTGCTCTTACATCTGATTCTTAAGATAAATTAAGATTCTTTTATGATTTCTCTAGTTTCAATATGTCAATAATGAAACAATAATTGGTCAGCCTTTAACACCTCACTACCTTTTGTTGTAGCACCTCGCTTTCAGAGCATACCTCTTAAGATCTTGGAGAGTATCGGGATCCTTGGTATCGACATCTCCAGCAAAGTCGAATTTAGGGGTCATCTGGAAAATAAGGCCAAAATGGCCTCCAAAAAGCACGGTGTGCTGAACAGAGCGAAGTGGTACTTCGAACCTGGGCAACTCCTTATTATTATTATTATTTCCGATACACTAGCAGCTTTAAGCTGATGTGTGTACATTGTTTTGTTGCACTTTTTTTAAATGATTGTCCAGTCTATTTTTGAAACAGTTCACCGAAGGGGCACTAATAACAGTTTCCGGCAATTTGTTCCAGTCTTTCACTACACGGTTGGGCAAAAAGTGTTTCCTAGGATTGCTTGTAGTCGGCACAGTTGCGAATTTAAGTGAGTGTCCTCTCAGATTTTTGTTTTCGTTCATAGTATAAATGGTTGCAATGTTTGGTGTGTTGTAATATCCATTTAGTATTTTATATGTCTCTATTAAGTCTCCTCTTTGTCTTCGTTGTTCTAGGGTGGTTAGACCTAGTTTTTGGAGTCGAACTTCATATGTACAGTTTTTCAGAGATGGGACAATTTTGGTAGCTCTGCGTTGTACTCTTTCAAAAAGATCAATATCCTTCTTGAAGTAAGGATTCCAAATCTGGAATGCATATTCTAGTAGTGGACGTATGTAAGTTTTGTAGATCTTTAGGAAGAGATTTTCGTCTATGTAGGAGAAAGCTTTTCTTATTGTGTATAGAATGTAGTTTGTTTTTTTAGTTATTTTAATAATATGGGTTTCCCATTTTAGATTCGATGTGATGTGTACTCCAAGATCTTTCTGGCACTCCACAACTTCTAGTTGGTTTTTGTTAATGTAGTATTTCATTTTGGGATTTTTATTGCCAATGTGTAGTACTGTGCATTTATTTTCATTTAGGGTTATTAACCAGTCTTGGGTCCATTGGTAAATACTGTCAAGGTCGTTTTGGATAACATCGTGGACTATGTGCGGGTTGCCCATTATTTTTGTATCGTCTGCAAAAAGCGATAGTTGAGACTGTACACATTGCCTCAGGTCGGTCAGAAAAATTCCAAAGAGGATAGGTCCGAGCACAGATCCTTGTGGAACTCCACTGTGGACCTTGTGGGGTTTGGAATATGCTTCTCCCACCCGTACTTTATAAGTCCTGTTTGATAGGAAGTCTTCTATCCACTTCAGAAGTTGGCCACGGATTCCAAAGTGTTCTAATTTAGAAACAAGTCTTCTTATAGGCACTCGGTCGAAGGCTTTTTCATAGTCTAGATAGATGACGTCTGTTGGTTGTCGTATGTCCCAGTTTTTAGTCCACATATCAACACATTCAAGTAAATTTGTTACTGTTGACCGTCCTGGAATGAAACCATGTTGTTCATTCATTATTATATTTTCTTTTGTTAGAAATGTTCTTAGTTCGTTAGCTATTATCTTTTCCATTGTTTTGCATACTATGCTTGTAAGGCTTATTAGACGATAGTTGGCCGCAATCCGTTTGTTACCTTTCTTGTAGATTGGTGTTACCACTGCTTCTTTCCAATCCACTGGGAGTGTAGCTTGATCCAGGGAGAGTGTCATCATAAAAGCTAACTGTGGACTTATAACTTTACCACATCTCTTTAACAAAATGGCAGGTATGCCGTCAGGACCCATAGCTGAATCGTCCTTGAAGGTCATTAGAGCTTTCTGTACCAGGTCTGGTGAAAACACCACATTATCTATGGAGTCATGGATTCTTTCGGATTTTATCGGTGAAATTGGTATATCCGTTGGCTCTCTTACATATGATTGTTCAAATTGTTTGGCAAATATGTTCGCTACTTGTTCATGATCATAAACTATTGTGTCTGTAATATTGTCTTTTAATGAGGGAGGTACTGATACTTTTGATGAAATTTGCTGACGCATATAACTGTAAAAGGATTTAGGCCCACTGTTTACGATTCCAGATTCAAATTTAATTCTTGATTGTCTAACTTCTGCAGTTAGTTTATTGTTTACTTTCCTGTACTTGTCATAGGTGGTTTTAGTGTTTTGGAGACGGTATGCTTTCCATAGTAACGCTTTTTCTTGTGACATTTTAATTATTTCCTGCCCAATCCATGGCTTGTTGCAATTGTATTTCCGTCCTTTGCGTTGAAGGGGAATTTTGGTTTCAATTACATGGCGTGTTTTGTTTATGTATGTATCCCACACATCAGTGACAGGGGTAGTCAGGTCAGTCAACGAGTTTACATCCTCTAAGGCTGATGACACTATGTTATAGTTAGCATGAAAGTAGTTACGTCTTGGGGTTTGTCTTACTGTCTTATGTGGATTTTGTGATGGTATTTGCATTGTTGCATAAAGCACCCTGTGGTCACTTTTTCCGATGTTTGGGTAATGCTCTATGTTTGTACACAGGTTCTCTTCATTACACATAATTAAATCTAGAAGTGATTCTTCTTCATTTCTTTTACGGGTTATTCCTCTAACTAACTGTTGGAGATTACTGTCAGTAAACATCTCAAAGAATTTATAATGCAACAAGTTCAAACCTTCAGGTGTACACAATGGCCATTTTATATCTGGTAAGTTAAAGTCACCCATAATGAAGACCGTCTCATTACTATCTGCTTCTTTTATTGTATTAAATAATATAGCATCAGTGCTTTCAAGGTTATAATGAGTAGGGCGATAAACTCCGGCGATAAGAAGTTTGAAGTTGCCGTAGGATATGTTCAACCATAGTGCTTCGACATTTACGTTGTTGTTGTAACAATCATGCGGTGTAACATGGATGGGAGTTGCTAAGTGTTCATGCGCAGCATAAATAACAACACCTCCCCACCCCACGCCGCCATCTCTGTCTCTTCTAAAGAGGCTGTAGCCTTTAATGTTTATAGTACTGTCACTTATACTGGGTTTCAAGTGAGTTTCTGTTAGAATAATGAAAGTGGGTCTTAATTTGTTTATTTCAATTAGTAGTAGGTCTCGTTTAGCCATTAGGGAAGCCAGGTTCGTATAAAAGAAGGTAAGTTCTATGATGTCATTGCTAGTTACTGCTTTGAAATGACTTTGGATTTATTATTTTTGGTTCATTGTTTATGTATTTAATGGTCAAATTGGACTCACCATTCTGGATTCTCTCATTAAGTTCCTCGCGTAATTTTCTTAGGTACTCACGCTGGTATCGTGTTAAATCATTTTTTACGTTCACTCCACTACGCAGCTTCTTCCCATTCTTGAGTACGCAGACCGCCAATGCCTTTTTAGAGAATACTAACTTGATGGGACGTGGAGTAGTACGACCCGATTGCGGTTTGCCCAGTCGAAAGATAGCGACCGGTGCCTCCGACTCGGGAATACCCGCACAGGCTTTCTTGACCTCGTCTTGGTCATGTTGTTTTCGAATGTCAACATCGGCGCTCGACGGGGCCTCCGGAATTCCAAACATGACAACATTTTTACTTCTCTTTTTACGATCATTTATTTTCGAAAGGATAGTTTCTAAGTTGGTGCCATGGCTTTGCTGGGTTCTCAAGGCCTCGATTTGGTGATTCATCTCCGACACTTGCCGCCTCAGAGCCGGCAATTGACGCACACCCAGTGTGCAGTCTGGGCATAAGTATTTTAATGTCGATGATTGTAGTATAATGACTCTTAACTCAGTGGCGCACAATCCACTACACTTAACACAAATTTGCCTTTCACAACCGTGGCACGTAATTTTTGGGTTTTTATCGTCCACTTTAGGTACAGCCCTCTCACACTTCAAACAATGGGCCATCTTGGATCACTTTAACACACGCGAAAAACGTCGATTTCGTATTTCACTAACACCCCACTTTGAAATTGAAACAATATTCTAGCCGGCAGATAGGTCACTTCGTTAAGCCATAAAAGTAAGTTTTAGATGATAATAGGCACTTTATTAATCAAAAAAACAAATTCAAAAGACAGAGCAAATAAAAGTCGTGTTGTTCCTGCAACTACCTGCAATAATGCTTTACAAAGCTCAGGTGAGGCCCCATATGGAGTACTGCTCTCATCTCTGGGCCGGTGCACCGAAATACCAATTGGACTCCATCCAACGACGTGCTGTTTGTATTGTCGACGATCCCACTCTCACGGGCGGTTTAGAATCCCTCAACATTCGGCGAGACGTTGCGTCTCTCTGTGTGTTCTACTGCCTGTACAATGGGGAATGCTCTGAAAAATTGTTTAATATAATTCCTACCTCGGGTTTCTACAACCGCACCTCCCGTCACAGAAGTGCGGTCCATCCGCATTTCCTCGATACGGAGGTGTCGCGCACTGTTCGGTCCAAAAATTATTTTATACCGTGAACCCGTAGGCTGTGGAACGAACTGCCTCAAGAGGTCTTTCCATTGAGCTACGATATGGGGTTCTTCAAGAGAGCATTAGGATTTTGCATTCAATAGGATTTTGCAAGGTCGGCGGCGCGCCCGCATACCCCCTGGTGTTGCAGGTGCCCATGGGCGGCGGTAACACTTACCATCACGTGGGACCGCTTGCTAGTCTGCCCACTAATCTATAAAAAAAAAATAAAAAAAATACCTGCCATAGTAGTGCTGTGCCATTGCCACTATTTGCTGTTTAACACCTGGCACCTGCCTCTCATAGTATATAACCAGAGGCTCAGTGCAGATTGGTGGATAAACAAACTAGATTCTTTTTTTTATTTGAGTACATGCAGTTTTCCTCACAATATTTTCCTACACTACTGTGCTATAGATATTTTTTTTTAACTTGTACTTTTGTTGGAACAAAGTGGTACATGCTGACGATTTAATCTCATGAGATCATGAATGAGAGACTTCAAGGCTTACATCACTGCTTTTAAAAATAGTTCCTTTAAAATCAACAAATAGAATTATTTTTATCATGTTTTTATTTTCTTAGTTAATAGTCACATACTTTGTAGTATACAGTGGAGCAATGTCAAATCATTTACGATTTTCAGATGAGCTTAGAGTTGGTAGAAAAAATGTTATAAATTCTAATAAAAGACAATAACTACTGAAGCTCCATCTACTTGAATGAAACTACTTTTAATAAAATTATCTATGTGTCCTTTTTGTTTGGTATTGTAGTACAGACAAAAAAATTAAACTTGTATATACTTTGAATGTAGGTATCATATTTTTCTTTTTTTCAGGTGTTCACTAAAGATTTGCAGAAGGAAAAAAACTGGGAAATAATGGAGAAGATTATGCAAGTGTACAGCCAAGAACCTGACCCAATATAAGCAGTTATAAGAGTTTATGCTATTGGCAGATAAGTGTTCAAGTAAAGATATGAAATAAATGACAACTAATTGTATTTTTTCTTTACATTAATGCATCCAAATTGAATACATACGTAAGACATAATTAACAATAAACCTTAGGGTCGAGTACTCAGTAGTATAGGTAAGTGTAGCCATTATCTCTGAAATATAGAATGTAAAAAATCAATTTACTTTTCAATATACAAAACAGAAGGCATGAATGAACCAGTCATGAATTTGTTTGTAATTATTCTCTTTCCAATGTCTACTCTAGCTCAATGGCCCATTTATAATTGCCTATACTTATTTATTTAAACTTCAGTGCACAAGTAATAGTACGATGGCAGACTTTTATACACATTTTCTACCAGTCAACCACCAGATCAAACAGAAAAAACACAACTATATCAGCTAAGATGAATACAACCCAGATCATGAACAAATGGAAATTTTTGCCTTAGTGGAACAGTATAACTAACAGAGGGGGTCTGCATACTGCAATCCCAGTCACTGGGCGTACTGGACTGGCCAAGTTACTCCTCTCTTACAGAAAATTGTCATAAAACATATTAAGTTTAGTTCTGAAGCACAACGATTTCTTCCCAGAAAGTCTCATACGTAAAATGACCCTCACACTAAGTCTATGTACACATGACGCTCTTTGTGATATCGCGCCTTTAGAAAACACTGACTTCTAGGGGTGATTTTATTTGATCGTAGTAGCCTAAATGGATTTGTTCCATACTTTAATTTTAGTTAAAGTGAATACTTTTTTCTCATTTTTAATGAAAATCGTCATCCAAAGATAAATAAAGTTAAAGCTATTTACTATTTATTAAATGAAAACGCAAATATAAACGTGATCTACATAAAAGTCGAATGTCACAAGGGAAAAAATCATTCTGACGTATAATCGTCTAATGACATTTTACATAGGGGACATATTGCTTATAGGGCTTTTTGCAAAGAGGCAGAGACTTTTTTCTGGCGAGGTCGTTATGCGTCAAAACGTTAAGTAAATTACCCAGCTCTAGACATAAATATACGTTTCGAACATTAGTGTTTCACCTCACGTCGTCCTATTTTATCCCGAGATTATAATGGATTAAAAATCTCCTTATTCTATATTACATTATCGACTCTCCAACCTTCCCAAGAAGAATTTGTAGGTGTAATTTGATGATGCTAACGTTCGTCGTTCAGACGTTGGCATGTATCGCGGACGCCGTGTGATCAATAGGTGCTGTCCAGGGACGTAACTAGGGGGGGGGGCTGACGGGGCTTGTGCCCCGGGCGCCGGATTTTCAGGGGCGCCAAAATACAAGTGGAAGATAAAAATAATAAAATAAATAAATAATATTAATAAAATTTTAAACTGGCGCTCCAAAGATTTGAGTTATTGCGTCATAAGGATATCTCCAGAGTTCAGAAAAGTCTGGAAATGTGAAGAAAGATTTAGAGCGCGGTGCGCGCCAGCGCGCGGGAAGGTACTCGATTTTGATTGGTCTATAGTCTATAGAGATCGTGCAAGTTGGCGATAATTTAAATGTGATTTATTTCTTATCTTAGCAAGTAAGTAATCTATGGATGCTTAGTTTAAACATTATCTATTATATATTGCACTGGCTTCATCACACGATTTCATTATTTAAACACTACTAGCTAGTGTTTTAACTTATTTAAAGGCACAGAAACCATCTAGTGTTACACTAGATAGTTCCTATGCACTAGGGTATTATTGTACCAACTGCTGAAACAAAAGCAGAAGCAAATTCTCTTCTGAAAAATGTAAAAACATTTGAATTTATTATCCTCTCCTGTTTTTGGTACAAGCAGTTAAGCCGTATCGACATTGTGAATAAGCTTTTACAAAGAGAGGACATCACTATTGAAAGATCAGCAAAACATATTAGTCGACTGATTTCTGAATTTGAATCAGAAAGGTCAAATTGTTCAAGTAACGCAGTAAAAGAAGCCAAAGAAATAGCAACACAGCTTAACATAGATCCACATTTTAAAGAAGTACGAAAGAGGAAGAAAAAGCGCATGTTTGATGAGAAGGGTGATGATGTAAGCCATGAATTCTCAGAGAAGAAGTTCAAATTGTTAATGACGCAAATAGTTGATCGGATTCTAACTGAACTGAGGCAAAGGTTTCAATCTATTCAAAACATGAATGACTTATTTGGTTTCCTCAATGGAGCGGGATTTGAAACATTGAATGGAGAGGAATTGAAGAATCGGGCTATTGAGTTAGCAGCCACGTATAAAGATGATTTAGATAAAGACGAACTGGCTATAGAAGTGGAGAGTTTCAAGTACCACGCATTGGATTTAGGCCCTAACATGAAAACGGCCACTTCGTCTGATCTTCTTACATTAATATACCAAAACGGACTTGAGGATGCCTACCTCAACATTACTACTGCACTAAGAATTTTCCTAGCAATACCAGTTTCAGTTGCCTCAAACGAAAGAAGTTTCAGTAAATTAAAAATAATAAAAAAATATATCAGAAACTTGACAGGACAGCAACGACCTACCAACCTTGGCATCATTTCCATAGAGCACCAAATAGCTTCTAAACTATCTTTTGACGAAATTGTAAGGACTTTTGCAGCTACAAAAACTCGTAAAGTAAAATTTTAGTTCATATTCAGGTTTTAAGTTTCACCAAAGTTTTTCACTATTTTTCAGAATCTTTTAGATATACATAAATATACGTGTAAACTGTATAGGCCTAATACACTATGTAACTATTGATTGCGTGATTTCAATAACTATTAAATTAACTTTTTACCTTTGGAATCGAGCATTTACTTACCACCGACCCAAGTTAATTATGAAAAGTATAGTAAATGTTTGGTAACAATCTAAGGAGTGTTGTTTGGGAGAGTTTTCGTTTCATTGGTCATGGTTGGACATTCTTCGTTTAAGTGGGTGAAAGGGGGGGGGGGGGGGGGGGGGGCGCCAAAGTGAGGTATTGCCCCGGGTGATATTTAGCCTAGTTACGTCCCTGGTGCTGTCTGCTACTCTGGTCACTTTATATAGAAAGTCCTCAGTAAACACTACCATATATCGATATATGGTAATTTCTAGATATATTTCATTGTACAAAAACTTCTTTATAATAACAACAAAACACTTGACCATAGGATTAATATGTAAACTGATACTTATACTCTCTGTTACAATAGTGACATCATCCGTACACCTCCCTTTTTTTTTAACTTGAACAGAGTAGATATAGTTGTTTGGTCAATATTTAACACATTGACAGTCCCCATACAAATTAAGAATAATTATATAATATCGTTAAATATATAATGAAGTAATATCGTTCAGAGATGAACAAATGGTGCCCGCAGACACCTGCCAGGAATGTGTGAATCACTATTATTCAGGGTTCGCTGATATATATCAGCGGAAGTATATCTTCTTCTTCTGATGGTGCCGTCCGCTCGCGCAGTTTGGCAATCATTATAGCGATTTTAACCTTCAATACAGCAGATCTGAATAGTGATCGAGTGCTGGTGTTGAACCATTGGCGTAGGTTTTTCAGCCACGATATCCTTCGTCTTCCCACACTTCTTTTGCCTTGAATCTTTCCTTGGATGATTAGCTGTAGTAGCTCATATTTAGGACTTCGCATGATATGGCCGAGATATTCGAGCTTTCTCTTTTTTATCGTGGTGAGAATTTCAAGCGATTTTACCCATTCGTTGTAACACAATTTCGTTCCTTACTTTGTCTCTCCAAGATATAAGTAGCATTCGCCTATACACCCACATCTCGAACGCCTCTACCTTTTTACACAATATGGCTTCCGTGAGTGTCCACGATTCCACGCCGTATAGTAGTATGGAAAAGATAAAGCAGTGGGCAAGACGGGTACGAAGTTTGATGTTCAGCTTCTTGTTACAAAGAACATTTTTGAGCTTTGAGAATGCACTACGTGCTTGCTCGATCCGGCAACGTATCTCCAAGCTATGGCTACCCTGGTCATCGACGTAGCAACCCAGGTTGTAGCATACTTAGCACTACTGTAGCAACGTAGCATACTTGTGGACCCTCTCCAGTTTTTGACCATTGCAGTATAGATCGCTTGAAAGTGATGGATTTTTCGTAATAATAATTGATTTGGTCTTCTTGATGTTGATATCAAGGCCGTGAGCGGCACTCACACGTTGTACTACACTCAACATCTCCTACAGATCCTCCATGGAGGTCGCCAACAAGACTGTATCGTCAGCATAGCGGATGTTATTTATTACCTTCCCGTTTACTATTACACCACTCTCTATATCAGCTAGAGCTTCCAAAAAGATATTTTCAGAGTATAAGTTGAACAGCAACGGAGATAATACACAGCCTTGGCGAACACCTCTTAAAATTTCCACTTCTTTGGTGAGCGCATCATCCACACGTACACTGGCAGTCTGGTTCCAGTACAAGTTTCTTATGAACCGAATGTCTTTGGCGTCCAGCCCTACATCCTGTAGCATGCCTATCAATTTCGTATGTTGGACTCTGTCGAACGCCTTCTCGTAATCAATAAAGCACGCAAACACATCCTGATTCACATCCCAACATCTTTGTATTAGCACCTGATAAGCAAATAAAGCATCTCTGGTATCAAGACCACTTCTAAAACCGAATTGTGAACTCGAAATATGCTCTTCACATTTGTGGTATAACCTTTTGTGAAGAACTTTCAAAAAGATCTTTAATACATGGCTCATTAGAGAAATGGTACGGTATTCGTTGCAATTCTTTGCGGCGGCTATCTTGGGCAATGTGACAAAAACGGATCTTAGCCAGTCTGATGGAATGTGGCCGGAAGAGTAAATATCGTTAAAGAGATCGGTAAGCAGATCCAGATTTTCATATTCTAGTAGTTTGAGCAACTCCACAGGTATTTCGTCGGGACCAACAGATTTGCCCGTTTTGGCTAGTTTAATGACACAAGCTACTTTATCTTTGGTGATAGGTGGACCACCGCATTCTGGATCATCAGCTTTTCTGCCAATGCTGGCCGATCGTCGTCGAATAGAGAGGCTATGTAACGTTGCCAAATTTCCAGTTTATCCTCAATTGACATAGCCAGGTTACTACTGCCATCGAGAAGTGTGTAGGAGTTGTTTGATTTTGTCTCCCCAGTCATCTGTTTGATCTTTTTGTGCATGTGTGCATGCAAGTATATCAATTGATATTTATATATATCCATTGATATTTATCGCCAAAACTAGAATTTTGGCAGATCCCACGCTTTTAAATTGTTATACTGACATAAAATATGATCACTGCCACTGATCCAGATTTATGTGGCACTGTAAACAAAAAAAGAGGTTTGCGTAGATATTACAAAGGCCAATTTACAAACGGGAGAAATAGCTACAATACAAAAAGACGAGAATATAACTGTTTTAAAATAGAGTCAGTAAACATGTTACTATGTTGTCAACCTGTCACGGCAAAGATGTCTCTTTCCAAAGGATGAGTGCCAAAATTTAAACCAAAATTGATATGACTATAATGTTGGGGAAAAAGATATTGACGTGGCCGACCAACTGGCATCTTACAATAGTATATTCGGACTATAAGGTAGTACAACAAAATGGGTATAGACCTCATTTCGATTGCCGTAGTAAATTCCACAATCATTTAAAATTAATTTCATCGGAACAAAAATTAGACCATGAAAATGTTATCAGTTCGGGAATTAATGACAATGTTATCTGTGAAGGCTTTTTATACACTGTTGTACCCACGATAATCCAGAAACCTCAGATAGTCTCTTACGTTTGCCGTACAAACACGCCATAAACCTATAGGTAAAAAGAAAGTGATATTCGACGTTGTGTTGTGCTACAAAATATATTGAAACTGGCATAACAATACAATTGATTTTGCCAGAAAAAAAGGGAAAAGAGTGTAAGTAAAAACACAGAGTGCAAGAAATGCGCGAAAAGACTGCAATGTTTTTACTCGTTAAATGAACGTTTTTTAGTATTACGATAGTTCTATACCTTAGTCACAAGTCCCGTTCTATAATAGAAAGAATACCCCCTAGTGGCAAGATAAACACCCTAACATAAAAGCATATCAGTGCAATAAAGTGTACACTGGACTGTAAACGTGCTATGTTAATGCTAAGCGCTTATCGCAACTATTTTATATACATGGAAACAGTGGACGAGGGAAGCTAGGGATAGGGTGTTGCCTAGTACAAAATAAACAACACTTTAGATCTACAAACAAATATAATTCTGTTTTCTAACATTTTACGATACATTATTTTTATAAATGTACAGGGTAAGCTCATGACGTGAGAAAAGCGGTACTAGTTTTGAACTGGCTACCGTATGTATGTAGTGCGAGTAATGTAGGACCATGGGGACGACGCGCGGTGGCGGCCGTCGCGCTGATATGCTTCATCGTTTGGAACGGAACTTACAGCTAATGTGAATAAGGATAAGGTCCAATTTTCAATGTGCTGTCAGGTTAAAATCTACATTAGACACCAATGACTAGTAATTTATAAAAGTGTACGCTAGGGTTAAGCGTATTGAATTTTAACTTTACATCAGAATGCCAGTGTTTGTAGCGTCGGGAGCGATAGAGCGTTACTTCTGTGCGTCACATGGAAGACAACAGAATTATTAACATGTCCCCACTGATCACGTGACCGTTTGTGCACTCAATATTACGCTTCAATACAATCGATATTACATATAAATAAAACTGACATACACATGTAGCCTAAGCCTTTCCTAGTACACTGATGCAGTAATATAATAAGAATACTCAAGTTCCGTAGACATCAGTATAAAGAGAAAGATCTATATCTTACACTATGATTTTTATTTAATTAAAATCTATAAACAAATTCCACACTGACATAAAATTTAACACATGATATTGATGTAACGACATTAATAGTGACAGTAATAAATTATTGCACGATACCATTAACGACTACGGGGTGGGTATGGGAGGGACACCGGGACACGGACACGTGACGCACCTTACCTGTACAACGTAACAAACACAACGTTACACACACTCCGATATATTTCAATTATATTCATACAAGGTAATTGATATCCACACATTTAAAGCGAACAATATGATAATACCGGACAAATGGAAGTTAAAAATTTGTTCAATATTTATAAAATACTTATTACTTAGTACTATGCAAGACATTGTTATCTGATAATTATACGAGTAATGAAACCGCAGTCGTGCTGATTAATTTACATCAAATATTACATTAAAAACGGGTACTGAGCTTTGTCAAATATGGCGATTAGTTGAAGCAACGTTACAATACGACATTGATTGATTGTTGTACTAAAACAATTGATCAACCGTTTCCCTCCGATGGCACTAAATACACATACCTCACAACACATTTCACATAGAAAAAGGCAGTTTAAGATAAAAACACGAGTTTAAAATTTATTAGGGTAGTTAGTGAGACACACTTGTGGTTGTGTTTACTGTTTGTTCTTTCATGAAATATAGGCACTTGGAAGTGTCGCCGTCGGCATTCACCAAAACGAGAAAATAATTATATTTATACAACAACAAAAATAAAATCTTTAACATTTCGCGTTTTTCACACATATTTATCTATTTAAGGTCTCAACGCATATGTTTACCTTATTTATTTTACTGTCCAGTTAGCTCGTGAGCACGGCTGGTAAGATCCAACCGAAACGTCGAGTAGAATAAATAAGGTAAGCATAGCTTTGAGACCCGTTTAAATAGATAAAAATAAAATCATCAAAAAAATATATGACAACCAGCAACAAGGGAATGTATTAGCTACATACACCAAACTCATCACTATTGTATGTAAAGATAAATTAAATAAAGCGGCAAAGCGTGGGACGATTGAAGATTTAACATTTTACCGGCAATTTGAAGAGTTTTGCGTTAGAAAATCAAAGTTAAATTATTTATAAACATTAAATTCATTAATATTTAATAACATAAATAATAAAAATCTATGGCAGCTGAAAATAAATTTGTACATTTCTTTTGAACATGTCAAAAACAACAACCATAGCCCCTCAGGATTTGATTACGCCCCATTAAAAATCTCCTAATCTACAAATATTTAAATTACAATAAGAGGTTAAAAAAAACTAACCGCTACACAGTAAATGTTATATGACTTAAATACATATTTAGCACTACACATGATCATTGTTCTACTTTGGCTGATTTTTTCTAAAAAAATGATGTTTTTCTTTAATTTAAATAATACTGGAAATTTATTACACCTGAGGGTTAAAGGTAAGTTGGTGTTTGAGAAATCGGTGATGAAATACCGCACACGAACAAACATACACACGTCACAAGCAGGGTGCCATATGCGCAATTGTACAAAATAATGTGTTCAGTGGGTAAAACTATAATTAAATATATATTACTAAACGGGCTCTATGTGACCGAGAGTACGTCCCTGTTGCAACAAGGTTCGCTACGGACACGGTCACACACCTCAGATCTCTTACGTAAGGTTAAAGAGCAAACAAAACAATAGGAACTCACCCAACAGAAGCTTTCAAACATAAACTAATTAAAAAGGTAACACAATAACATGTTCTTTAACAAAATACTACGAAAATATATTTCAATAATTTAAATAATAAGCTTTAGTAAAATTGTTTAGCGAAGACAAAATATGAAACATGCCCAACGGACACTTGTAAATTCGCAACGTCCTGTAACAATTACATTTGTGTAACTTATATAATTTGGCATTCCACATCTGATCCAGGCACTAACTCCATATAAATACATAATAACTGATACATTTAATCAACGGCGTAAAATTAAATTAATAAATATAGAAAGTGAGTAGATTTAATCTAATCACAAATTAAATAAGATCACGTACTTCGTCTACAAGGTATATAGATTTGTATAGTTCAGAAAAGCCCGTGTCGGTGAAAATATCTTAAAGTTAATAGAAGTAATCGCGACATAAGATAGACGTCGCGCCGCACCGACGAGCGCCCTATACTACTGCATTGTCACCTCATTGTACACTGTCACCTCCTTGGTGCATTGTTACGTCATTGGTGCACTGTCAACTCATTGGTGCACTGTCACCTCATTGGTGCACTGTCACCTCATTGGTGCACTGTCAACTCATTGGTGCACTGTCACCTCATTGGTGCACTGTCACCTCATTGGTGCACTGTCACCTCATTGGTGCACTGTCACCTCACTACAAACGTTTAAGACTAATGCCTTTCACCTCAAAAGATAATAATATATTCATCAAATCGATGGCGTAAATCCCAATTAACGTGAGGAGTAAATCACTACTTTTAAGGACGACAAAAAACATTTTATATAGAAAATTCTCTGTAATTTTATTTACCATTATTATTTTGGTCTCAAAGCCCTAGGAGACGATCCAAAAATTTTAAGATCTTAATGATCTAAAGGTCATAAAAGTTGCTGTAACACCAATAAAGTTAGAGGATTTTCTACAAAAATGTTTTTTTTTTGCTCATTTTGTCTTTGTCCCCCTCACGTCAGTTGAGAATGTTGAGACTTACTTCATCATTCTGTTCAATTAGTTTCTGATGGCACCGAAAACAAAAATGTGTACGTATTTTGTTTTGTTATAAATCTCTAAAATATTGGTATTAGTTATGGCACATCGCGTGAGCTTTATAAAAAATCAGTACATTTCACTGTTTTCTACGGCTATCTAGATTTCATAATTGGCTCCTTTGCCGCTGTATCTTAAATTTACATAGCTTACTAAGGCATTTCTCTATCTAAAATAAGCGTATTTCTGTATTAATGCAATAATGTTGAGCGCTCGTCAGTATATAAACTTTTATAAATTTTGCCTTCCTTCCTACTCGTAATCATTTATAATTCAACATAAAGTTATGTAAACATGGCACTGCCTTGTTCTAGATAAAAATAATAAATAATAATCCTACTACAAATCGAGTTGATCCCAGTAAAATTAGTTGCTTGTAAGTAAAGCATGATTAAACACTAAAAGATTTAGTAAAGCTATGACTGACACTTGAGATTATGCTGACTGAATTGTAGTAAATCAAATATTATTACGTCATAATTTTGCTAATGTGATAAAATAAAAATGGTATCAAATCTAGAATTTTGGTGTAATAATAGAAGAAGAATGACACTAGATTATGCCTGGACGTACGCAATATGAGATAGCGATAGAAGCGAACAAGTTTATTTTTGTTTGTTTAATAGAACTTTATACACATTACAAAATTCAGTGTTACAAATTACAAAAAAAAAATGAAAAATGTATTATTTTTCTTCATAAAAACGCGAACATATCTAACTGTTCGCATTGTTTGCCATCAAACGAACAAAAAAACTATATCAATTGCTGACTCGCTTTCTCATATAACTACTGTCCATTTTACGTTTCTGGTAATTATTTATTAATATAGAGCCAGGTCTAGTGTTGATTCTTCGTTTAAAACAAAAGCAGAAAATGCAGAATAGCAAATACGAATTCTGCAATGAAACGTGTTAACGAAATGAAACAGCGGCAAATTTCATTATAGTCAGGACAGTGTCGCAAACAATATATATAAAGGACAAGTAAATCGAAAGAATGAAAAGATGTATAAACGTAAATTGAATAATTGTATAAACTTTCAAAAAATGTTGCCGTGTTAAAGAATTCTGAATACACCGTTGTGCCACGTTTCATTGTTTTGAACACAGATATTAAATATTTTTTGAAAAATATGTGTTCACAAAGAGACGAATATTCTGTGACAGTCGAGCCAAATTAGAGGGAACTAAATGCTACGATGCTACGTTGCTACGCTACTATGAACATGCAACGGTTACGCTTTACGGTAGAAGTCTGGCAACGTCGCAAAATACTCCTTTCCTTATGAATACGTGATTTGAAACAGCATAATCTCAATCGAAACGAAACACGGAGAAATATGTGCGTGTTCACTGGTAAACATTTTTACATGTCAAGATCAGATGAATATAGATTTCTTATTTAAAGTGATGGTGGTTACTAATAAAATATATTGATGGGTAGAGAATCCCGATAAATGTAAATTTTAAAATAATCACTATTTCGCCCCGAGTCAGTAAAGAAGTGCGATATTCATATTTGCTGAAATTTGTGCGCTGGATTGTCCAAACGCATTATTTTCATTTTCAGATATTTGTCTAGTGTGTTTCAAACTTGGACGACACCTTTTGGGCGATAGAAAGAAACTTCAGATGCACATTTGCCACTTCATTTTTTCATCTTCATTAAGAATATGTATGTGTGGGGCATTGCATTGTTCTGAAAAGGGAGCATTATAATTTAAACCTCCAGTTCTTTATCAACAAAATTAATGAGCAAATATAAAACTGATTTATGCAAGCTTTTTGAGACAGAACATAATCGATATCAATCTAGAACATGGGTTCCGAACCTGGGGGTAATTACCCCCGTGGGGGTAAAACAGCTATTTTGCGGGGGTAACAAAGCTGGTAATAGATAAGAAATTAGATTACACCAATAAGATCGAATCTAGCTCGCCCGCGCGTTACATGCCTAACTGTATAATTAAATGACCTACAAGTCGGAGCCGCGCATGATAAAAACGAGAATTGTAGTGTGGATACGTAATATACGGAAGTAACTAGTCAAAGAAAGCGCGCGAAAAGTACGATGAACGCCGAGAGCGCGATAGCCCGCCGGACTTATTTTGTACCTTCGCGGTTCGTCCAGCTCATGCCTAGTACGCATTGAGTGACCGTGACGTCTGGTTCTATCTATCTATCACTTTCTAGCAGCCGCCGTCATCCGGGCGGTGATGGACCAGGACAACTCAGTTTGAGTTAACTCGAGCACTGATTCCCATGTTTCGTTTGTTTTACTGTTCTACAATACCAACCTTCACACTGAAAATCATTAATGTGATTGTAAGAACGTATATTTTTGTGCAATTTATTATGATTAAAAAGTCTATTTGTATTTACATGTACTGTATTCATTGATAACATTTTAATGGGGGTAAAACCAGTTTCCCTGATAGGTCATAGGGGTAACAAGATTGAAAAGGTTAGGAACTGCTGATCTAGAATTTGGACTTATGCTTAGGTAAAGGTGACAGAGGACTTATAATTTGCAAAATAAGGAATGTCGTAACGAGTATAATGAATTGTTTACGGTACGGCCTGTTACCTAAGTATTGTTATTTGTTACCTAAGTTCCTGTTGTGACTAGGTTTGAAAGAAGCTTAGGTGGCAGAGGACTCATGCTGAGTGAAGGTGACAGAGAACGCATAATAAGAAATGTTGTACTTATAATTTGCATAATAAGAATATCGCGTCAATGCACCGTAATGCGTCGGACATATTAGACGGAGATGCCTGATTTTTTCGCTATAATTAGAAACACAATACATACTTTATTTCTGGGAAAGAACACGTAATTTTAGTAAAGTTATTCTTAAGGTCATCGGTGAAGACTACTCTAGTCATTTTCAAAAGTACTGGTGTTTTTACTTTCTATTATTATTTTCATTCTAATTGTATGGACTAATGTCTGAAATAAAGATATATTATGAATGTCGACCAGTGTACACGCGGGCGGTTATGAACAGTATAGTAAGATTACGGTGTGTTTGGAAGGCGCGTGCGAGCGGTGAGCGGCGGGCGCTCATCGCACGTCGGTCAGGTTGCTCTTATCGCCAAACAGCTTCACGAGCTGTTCCTCGTAGTCGTCGATGTTGCGCTTCATTATCTCCATGCACGGGCCGAGCAGCCGCTCGAATGTTTCCACGTCCAGGACTATACATACAGTATAATTCACATTTAAGCGCCAATGACAGATATATATTCCGTTGCAATCCGATTTGTCAAAAATGTAAACAAATGTGGCGGCTAGGATATTAACTTTAAAATCTAGGGCAAATTGAGGTCTCAATGAATTAATTATGGATATGTAAAGAATGATCACCTCACTAGTTAATTTAAGGCCGTGTCAGTTACCCACGGCCGCCATGTTTGTTTACATTTTGAACAAATTGGAATGAAATGTACTAGTACAATTTTTAACAGGAAGTTTTTATTTAACCCGAGCACAAGATCTGCCACCTGCGCCGACTCACAGGATACTTCCTTAATGTTGTTGATGAGGACCTTGTTAACGCCAACGTTAATGTTGAACGCCAATCATAGACTAGGGCCAGGCCAATAAAAATAACGTGCGAACACACAAAATGGCCGTTCCACCGCACGGATGGCTTTAGAATACCTTCACCCCATCTCTTCCCGTGGGTGTCGTAAAAGGAGACTAGTCCGCCGCCGCTACCTCAAGTCCAGAGGAACTATACCACCTCGGAAAGAGTAACCTCATCATTCCGCTTGGCCAGCGTAACTTTTTGAGGCTATACACATATCATGCTCCAGACAATGTGAATGGGGAGGCCCATATCCAGCAATGGATAATAAAAGGGCTGGCACAAAATGGCGGCAATTTGCAATATTTGGGCTACATTAAAAGTGTGATTATCCGTGAAATTGAATGGTATGTTTTGATATATGGTATGTTTTTTCTGAAAACTTATTAGTCAAGTCATAAGCAAACGTCATAAAATGTTATTCCTGTTCCCAACGTCGTCAAAATTTCCGCTACGATAACGTAAGTGGCAAAACACGTAGGGGAAACTAGATATAAAGAGTTTTTTAATAATATCCAGAGGATAATTTTAATAATACGAGTACCTGTTAGACTTTATTCAGTGAGAAACAAAAGTAGATAACAGAACAAAAAAATACAATGCATGTCTGTTTAGTTCCTCAAATTAAAAAAAAACAAAGGGCATGTTTGGCAGTGGCTATAAATTAGTGATAGTTAAGATTTAGTCTTGTAATGAGCATTGAGAAACGTAAGGATAGGTAAGGAAACCAGTATGCTCCAGAAATAAAAAAGAAATCTGGAGTATGCAATCCACTAATCCGCACTGGGCCCGCGTGTGGATTACAGCCCGAAACCCCCCAGTGATTGACTAGGGGAGGCCTCTCGCCTGCAGTGGGACGTTATAGGCTGATAGATACAATTGAAAAAAAAGTCCTTACGAAATTTTACTTTAATATGTCTTTTTTCAACTGGTAATCTAATTAACGTTAGCGACTCGTCGTTTCGTAATGAACAACGCTTGATAAAACACGATTAAACATTTAACTGTTAACTTTTAGCAAATGGTTTGATGTAACCTGCCCTTATTGCAGATAGCCGCCATGGTATGCGCTCGCGTTGGCACCTTACTTTCATAGATATGGTATATCTCATATCTCTAGTCTATGGTGGTAAGCAATAAAGGACAATGCACTCACATGCCACCTTGGTGGGTCCAACAGCGTATGCTGAAGCGGCGCGAGGCTTGTGGGTGACCAGCGCCAGTTCTCCGAAGTATTCTCCTTTGCCTACGCACAAAAACACATGATTTATTCCTATCTGTCCCACCAGTGGGGCTTAGTGGGTTTTTTTAAACAAAGCGAAAATTCTTCCTACCCAAACTATGGAACAATGAAATACGTGCTGTGATTTATATTGAGTACTATACACGATGATGGTATGGTATGGAATGGACTATCCGTCGTCTGCGTCTGTCGTCGTTGCCTCTCTTACTGCGAAATCCATTACACATACCTATACGTAACACATACAAAACAATATGTGAGTATGTAGAGGGCCTTTCTGACTACCTGCTGATAAAGTTGTTAATTGTTGACCTGCTGATTGTTAACGGATGTTAACAATCTGATAGATAAATTATCTGCCAACTAAATCTAGTTGATACTGACTTTCTGATTTGTGGGTGACTAGGTAAATTTTGAGATACAAAAAGAATATTTGGGTTACATACAACATATTTTTTTATTACAGCTTCATCAGTCTAAACCAAGATTTAAAGCACTGGCATAATCTCAATTCTTTAGCGAGGTCCTCAACAGTTACCATAAAAACATTCCGAGCGTCCTAAGGGCTGTCGAAAAGAATGCCACGGAGTCCAAGGTTCACTTTTGGAAAAAGAAAGAAGTCGCTTGGAACGAAATCAGAGCTATAAGGAGGGTGGCTCAATTCTTGGATATCTGTGGTCTTCAAAAACTCTTGGGTAAGTTTTGCTTTGTGAGATGATGTATTGTCATGATGCAAGAAAAACCCTCTCAAACCTGTTCTAGGAAGTTTTTGATTTAGCACAATGAATACTGTTGGTAAACATGTCACTTTTGAGCGTGTTACGCGCGCTCACATTAGGAAAACCGCTGACGCCTCAATACCTACCGCGTGTTACCAAATGGACTTGGAAACGGGGACATGCTGACGGTGCGGCACGTGTAACCGTGGAAAGACTTCATCGCACCGAAGCATGGAAAATTCCGGCACTCATAATCCAACCTCGATTAGGGTCGCACGTTAGCATGTAGTTAGAATATTGTACTTAAAATGTAGTTAGTAATATTGTCCTTATAATTAAATTTAGTATTAGTAAATTGGTTTTCTTTCGCTCCTCCGACGGCGGTCTACATAATTAGCGTCTAAAGAAATTGTCGCTAAATAGCCACCCAGAGGCAAGAAAATTGTTGCCAATTTTTTTTTGACCACACTTCGCTCACGTTCGACTTTACTGGGTGGCTCTTCGTCTGGAAACACCCAAACCGTTGATTGCCGCGTAGTTAGTGGGTTATACTGATAGATCTAACTCTCATCTCGAATTTTACAATCATTTCCCTGCACCATACCACGCGAGCTTGTTTTTGCTCGGCAGTCAGTGAATGAAGAATCCAACGCGAACAAAGCGTCTTGACTTGAAGGTCTTTGTGTAAAATTTCATGAATGAACGGCGATGAAATCTTAAGTCTATATGTTTGTAGGTAGTTTTTGGGTCTTCGTGCAACATTTTCTTAGCTCCTCGATGTTTTCATTCGTTACAGAATTCGCAGGATGGCCACTTCTCTCATCATCTTTCAAGGAAAATTTTCCATTTTTAAATTGAGAATTCCATCTAAAAATTGTTGTACAGGACGGTGCGAAGTCCCCAAAAGCCGATACTATTAAAGCAAATTCTAAAATCGTATAACATCATTGCCCGAAAATCTTCTCGTTCGAATTCCATTGTTGCAAAGAAAAGCGCGCGAAATGCAATAAAAAATTTAATACATTTTTATTTTTTTCGTTTTGACTAAATGACTTTCGTAATTCGACTTTTAAATAAATGATATTTAAAAACGGTAGAGCCCAAATGAGTTCTGTTCCTGAAATTTTAGTATCTCAAAATTTACCTATGTACCTTCTGATAATAAAGTATCCGGAGAGGTCCAGTGCTGCCAAAGGGCGGAGAATGAGAGATTAGTGAGGGGAAAGCGCGTTTGAAATCTGCGAATTCCGACGAATAGACAATTCAATATAATTTAGTAAGTACTATGATTCAGGATTCTTTCTTTTATAGAAAGAAGGCGGTAGACGAGCATACAGTCCACTTGGTGGTAAGTAGATACTGTCGCTCATAGACACCCGTAGTACATGCCAACATCAGTCCGATTGATAAATGTTGGCACGCCTCCGGATACGCTGCCTACCTTTAGAGACGTAGGAATGGATTTGGAGAATGGGTTGGGAAAATTTGTTAAATATAAATAGTTTGCAAGAAATATATCTCAAACATTGTATAACATATCAGGTAATTTTCGGGGAATTAGTCACGAGATCAGCGGGTAATTTCGGGGCTTTAAGGTTAATGTGGTGCCGATTCTAAAAATTGTTGTTGGCAGCACTGCAGGAGGTGATAAGAAAGGCCCTTTAGTTGTCGTGCACTCACCGAGACGCTTGACCTCGTGCTCTTTGCCGTCGTCGCGCGTGATGCGGATGCTGATGGAGCCGTCCTCGACGAAGTACATGCCGTCCGCTGTGTCGCCCTGACGGATGATCAGCTCGCCACCGTTTATCGAGCGCGGCAGTAGCGCGTCCGCCAGGTTGGCGCGCTCGTACGGCTGCAACGACACAACACGTACACTCACCGACACACTCGTGTACAATAAACTATTCCATTTTAGTCCTTATTACTAGGGCATTAAAGGACAGATGGGTATATTTTTATGTGAAGTCTCAACGAGTAGCGCGATGAAACTTGCAGGTGTAAAGTTAATACCTAGTAAAGTGTAATAAAGTTTTAATTAAGTAAACATAGTAACAAAAATATTTTCTATTTGTTTATTTTAAGCCAGACAGAGCGAGCTTTCCAAAAGTTAAGAGAATTATTGGATCTTAGATAACATTCTGAATTACATTTTTTTTTAAAGGCCGTTTCATACCAATGAAGGAAATGTTTTTGGGATAAAAAACCCAGTCAGTGAATCATGCTTTGTAAAAATCAAGCTTTCAACGCAAATAAACAATATAACAAAAATATCGACGGTTTCCCTAATTTAACTAAAATTTTTGTAAAAGCTCCATATCTTCTAAACTATGCAATATCGTAGAACATATACGGAGGGGCTATATCGATAGGTATTGACATCCCGCAGCTCCCTGTTTGCTTTGATCCACCCAATCGATAGAACGATAGAATAGAAATGGATCCTGTACGATAACCGCAAACGTTCGTATCAGTGGCTGGATACAGGATGTTCAAAACAATGTCCAAAAAGCAAGATAGCTAAGAAAAAGCTACTACTGGTATCAATTTGGTGGTCCTGTGCCGGTATTGTCCACTAGTTTCTTGCAAGCCGGTCAAACGATTGATGCAGATGTGTACTGTAAGGAGCTGCAGACGATGATGGAAAAGCTGACAACAAAGCAAACAGGTTTGGTCAATTGCTCATCTCCACTTCTTCTTCATGACAATGCCCGCCCTCACACTTCTCATACAACAGTTTTAAAACTTCAAGAGCTGGACCTGAAGATTCTCCCTCACCCGGACCTTGCCCCGACAGATTTCCATTTCTTTCGAAATTGGTCAATTTTTTGCAAGGAAAAAAAGAATTGATTCTAAAGTAATTATGATTATGGCTTTTCAAGAATCCATTGATACCCCATCCACGTGACTTTTAAAGAAGCATCAATCAACTGCCCGTGAGGTGGCGAAAGTGTGTAGATCAGTGTTTTTCAACCTGTGGGTCGCGACCCCCAGGGGTGTCGCAAAGTCTTGCTCGGAGGGTCGCGGTCGCAAGCCAGATAAAAGTAAAAAGCAAGGGTTGTAAATCCTATACTACAATAAAAATACAACAATTTCTGTGAGAAGGCTGTGCCTGTTTATTTTTTAATAATTTGTCGAATCGTAGTTCTATTTTTGAGACGCAAATAACCAAATCATTTTCTAATTGGAGCCTATTTCTCTTCTTAGCCATTGTTCACCATTGAAGAGAACGTTAGTTCACATAGGTAGAAGTGGAGAATGGCACTTATAATTTCAAAGCTCTGGATATTCTTCTTTTCTCTTCATCCAGAAGACGTCAATCTTTTGCGAATTAAATTCCATTTTAAGCATGCCGTCAGCAGCAAAATAAGATTTTCTTTCATCTTCGTGGTCAGATTAGCGAGTTCTACTGACATATCCAAAAAAGGATTTAGTATATCTATGCCCATTGTCAGCTTCAGAGTTGAGTTCTGGAAAGTAACTTAATAGTTCCTCTTCCAAATTATGCAAGCTCTGTATCATGCAAGGAATGTGAGAACTTACTACCAACGATTGGTTCGCTGCAATTTCTTCGACAATCTTCTGAACGCAAGGGAAAGACTCATACATCATTTTTTGTAAAGACGTTGACCACAATCACGACCGGTGACCCTTGAAAGGCCACTAGGGCCACAAGAATTTAGCCATTCCGAAAAAAAATTTTAACCACAAACGAAGTTTGGCGATGAATCCTTTGATCTTATCCTTGGCCGTTAGAATGTTTTCTTCTCTCCCTTTGGCTGCCAGAGACAAAAAATTGCCCGCAGAGCGCCAGCGACTACCTTGCACAGTGCACTTGATTTTTCGATCAGTATAGTCTCAATAGAAAGAAAATTAAATACGTCGTCTTTAAAATCACTGACATAGTTTTATTACGGTCCTGGGGGGTCGCCAGAATTTTTAATACTTGTAAGGGAGTCGCGTATTCGAGAAGGTTGAAAAACACGTGTAGATAATATGGGTCAATATTTCGACTAACAATAAATATTTTTATAACAAAAAAAAAATAACGCGTTTCTCATACAAATTGATCATTTCATAGGAAAGCACATTCTTGTTGGTTTATTTGGTTGGCATCGGTAAAAGGTCTGAACGAGTCTATTTTTGATTTTTTGGACGTGATTAATTGGTCACAATATAGAACTAATGAATTCTTAATCATTTTTGTTTGGTTCCCTTGTATTCCTGTTTGCTATAAATACTCAACAAATTGCGAACTTTTCCTGTTTTCATGCATAATGAATTCATGCATGCATGTTTTCATTTATTATTACAAATACTTCGGGGGTGCCCTCAAGACGAAAACACTTAGCGACAAACCTTTTACAGCCTTTTTAATATGACTACTTAAGTATGTACTGTCATAACATCTTAATCTGAGCTTAAAAGATAATGTCGTAATTCACAGATTACAAGTACGTATTTTATAATAATATATCAGTCGGTTTCTTTACAAGATTTTATATATCATTTATCCTTCCTTATTAACAGTATATTCGATTATTTAGGGAATTTATCTTCTATTGTTTTATGACGTGGCGAGAGATAAGTGTATAATGGATAAAACTATGTCAAAAGTCTATCAGTAGTATCAGAGACGTATGAATTTTTCAATTTTACCGTGTAGTCCGATTGACAAACAGAAACCATGATTATCTTTGTTAGGAAAAGTGAAAAACTGAGTGGGAATGTATAATTAGAATTACTCATTCTGCCGGTTGCTGGTTAATACATTCCTAACCTGATAACCAAAGAAAGGTCTTGAAATGCCTAATAAGTATTGTGCTCGATTTTCTTGTTAGGACCATAGTCAGTTGATGCTTTTATGGAATTGATTGTAGTTTTTTATAATGAGGAATGCATGCGTAAACGTTTTATATGAGAAAAAATAATTAAATTAAACAGCAAAACACACTGAATGAGCATATCGATGGGAGCAAATTTAAAAGTGTGTTAGGTTTAGGATCTCTAATGAGAATAAAGATATAGGAGTCTCCGTCGACTTGGTGATTGAATTCTTGATAATTTTAAATTATTTAGTTCATTTATTAAACATGGCAATAACCAGCATGGGGTTCGGGTATTGGGACTCGTACGTTCTACAAAAGACAATAATATTAAAAAAAAAAAAAAAAAAAAAAAAAAAAAAAAAAAAAAAAAAAAAAAAAAAAAAAAAAAAAAAAAAAAAAAGTGGGGCGGGGGGTGATTTATACATTAGATTTAAATGTAAGATGAACATTCGCTATATAGATATTTTTTTAAAAGGTGATTCTTAATAAATACGTGAGTATTGATTTTCTTCCATGTAAAAGTGAAGAGATTAGTTTCGTCGGAACATAACGCGATATTATCGGGAGAGTGAGCAGCCCAGTGAGAGCAGGGCGGTCATGTGTGAGACGCAAGTTTGAGGGGCCTACACCCCAGTTGAAATGTTTCCTTTCTGTTCATTTTACTACACCGAAAGGGTAAATTTAAACGCGAATGGATGTTTATTTTCCTATTGGTTTATTTTTAGAACATTACAAAAACGTATAAATATTATATTGAGCAAACAGAATTCTAGATCATTAGTTAAAAGTTTCATAAAAATCACATCTGCATTAAATAACATAAAGAAGAATGCAAGTTTTTGTTTTTATTTATTAGAAAGATTATATTACTTTTTAAATATCATCTGATCAGTTTCTAGTTTTATAGTAATGATTACTAAATAAATTCATTAAATATAGCTTTTATTCGTTAAAGGAGTCTTTAAACTAAATTCAATTACCTGTTTTATGTTATGTAGAAAGAAGGTCTAGCAGACAGACTACCTGGTGGTGAGAGGATACTGTCCTATTGGATCCTTATTTTCCCAAAACTTTCTCCAAATCCATTCCATGAATCTGCAAAAGTAGGCAGCGCATCCGGGAGAGTTTGTCATTCTGGACTGATGTTGGCATGTATCGTGGATGTCATAGGGCGACAGTATCCACTTACCACTAGGTGAACTGTTAACTCGTTTGCCACCTTCTTTCTATAGAGAAAAAAAAATGTAAAATCTGGCAAAAGAAATATGAACGTAGCTAGAGCGCTTTCAGCATGGACACCTTATGGAGCAGTTCCTCGTAGAGCTGGTGTTTCTTGAAGGTACTGTTAATTTTTTTAAAGAAAATTCAATTAGACTGTGAAACTATGAACTATGAACGTACCTGGAGCGCTTTCAGCATGGGCACCTTATCGAGCAGCTCTTCATATAGCTTGCGCTTCTTGAAGGCGCTCTTGAGCAGTATGCGGCGGAAGGTGTGCCGGTCCATGGCCCAGAGCGCGCCGGCGGTCTGCGCGCGCACGGACGCCGCGCGCGGCATGTTGTACATGAGCGCCAGCTCGCCGAACGAGCCGGAGCCCTCGTATGTGTGAACCACCTGTGAATAACAAAGTACTGGCTAAATATCGACTCTTGGTGGGGCCAACAGGAACGTTTTATTGCCGCATTCCTGTTGTACACTTTGATAGGACAAAATTGGGGTGGACAACAGGTAAAGGGCCGGCGCAGACATGACGAAACGCAGCGCAGCGCGGTTTTCATTAACAAATAACAGTCAACTTTATTAAAATTAGAATGAGATGAAAAGTTTACTAACTCAATTACCAGTCTTTGAATGCGTTACGTGCTTGAATGCTTTGAAGCGGACGTAGCGCGGTAGTCTAGTGCGCGGCGACTAGGAAGCTGCGCGAGAATGCTCTGCGCTTCGCTTTGCAGCTTTTAGGGTGGCCAAGAGGAACATTTTATTTTCGCAATCCTGATGTCTATTCTAGGAGACTTACCTTGGGGTGAACAACAGGAATAATCGCAAATTATAATCAACGTCATCTTATTCGATACTAGCTTCTGCATGCAGCTGCGGGCGCAGGCCTGATTTTATTTTAAAAGATAATATTTTTTTCGAAATAAAGTGTCCCATATCCACCGGATTTCAGGATACCTCTCTGCTATCATTTGTACTATATATGGCAATTCCTTTTTTTTAATATTTCATGTACACAAACACGATTATATTTATATGTATGTATAGATATATCGGAGTATCCGTTGCTACAATTTGTTTTCGTTACAACGTTACAGCTATAACTATAACACAATTATAGAACTAAATTATCATTTATTGAGCTACAATATAACCAAGTATATATAGCTAAAATGCAATATATCTGCGCTCAACTCTGAATTTAAAATCGTGTATGTATATAAGCATATTTTTATTGGACTAGTTTGTACCAGTTGGACTATTATGCTTGGACTCTTGGACTGTGCAAGCGTAAAAGTAGTTAATCTTGTTAAATGTGCTCCTTTGTCTCAATGTAAAATAAATGACATCTGAGCAAAGGCATTATTTTCAACATAAATCTACTTTGGTTTAAGATTTTATAACTAAAATTTCGTTGTTTCAAGATTCTGTTAGAAACATGCTCTGGCATACGATTTTTAAGATAAAGCAATAAAAAATATGTTATAAAATAATATAGGCAATGTGGTATCGGCCAGCTTTAGAACAGCACTCCATCTCTTCCCGAGTGTCGTAAGAGGCGACTAAGGGGTAAGAAAGTCGCTACCCACAAGCCCTGAGAAACTTCACCACCTCTTAAAAGAGTGGACTCGCCAACCCATTTGGCCAACGTGGCGTTTTAAGGTCCCTGTCCAGCAGTGGACGATAAAAGGGGTGGTGACGGACGGTGTTTAAGAATTTAGTAATAGCTGGGAAACAAGAATCGTCAATTTTCAGAAAATGCTACAATTGATCGCTCAATTGTGTATCTTGAAATTGAATAGCAGTGTAATTTATGAGGCCCGTAAGTAGTAATATTCGTGTAATTTGAATTTCGACTTAATTTTATATCAACAAACTAAACCACTCTTCCTTTTCCAAAACTTCTTTCCTTCCAAAATTGATAAGGAAAGGTTGAACGTTCTAAAGATAGCAATCATATGTAGGTTTGTGGCACTGAATAAACAAAATAATAACGTCCCAATTTTCTGTTAAGTAGCTTATCGCTCCCGTAGGCTGCAAACTGTACGGGCATCTTACTGTAATAGAAATAAGAGTCATAATAGAAAGCCGTATCTTGTGTTACGTTCTCCATATTTCCGCCATCGTTGCTCGGACGCGACGGATCACGTATTCGAATATCGTCTTTACCTACTTAGTGAAACAGTTGCAATTGTGTGAGGTTCCTTCTCGACGTCGTCATCGCCTGTTGTCGTCTGCCTACCTAGCAAGTCTATAATAGTGTGACGTTACCTTCTCAATATTGTCGTCGCCGGTGACGAGCACGTCGAACACGCCGTTCTCGATCACGTAGAAGTTGTCGCCATCATCGCCCTGTCGGATCACGTACTCGCCAGGCTCGGAGCGCTTTTCAAACATCGCGTCCAGAACCTAAATATAACAACCTTTATTACGACGATATTTATCACATACAAGTTGTAAACAGTCATATTTTTATTAAAAACTGTATACATATTTCAAATTAATGGTGTAAAAAACAGCATAAAGTTTGATTAATCTTTGTTGATCTGAGAGATACAGTGATATTCTTTGAAGAAACTAAAATTAAAAATCTATCTACTGGAGAATTAACTAATAGTTTAGTTCAGCGTTGTAAGCATTCAACAAGATCTCAAAACGTATAAAGGTAATGTTGTAAACTCCAAAAGCAAACATGCGTGGTCCGTACTTACGCGCGTGTCGCGTTACGCCATTTATCATGTCTAGGAACTTAACTAACCTGTTGCATTTGCTGGGCATCGAGTGAGCGGAACAGAAGGATACCACGAACGGCCTCCGCGAGCCGGCCCCGTTGCGCGTCGGACTTGGGGAACACCACCGGAGCCCCTTCATCCGAGTCATCTTCTTCGGGATCATAGGTCTCCGCGAAGACCGACTTGCGACGGTTGTGGAAGCGCGCCACTGGCGGCTCTGAGATGCGGAAACTTTGTGTTAAAATCTTCAAAAACGGAATGAATATGAAAATAAGTCTAGTGCAATCGAATGCAACTTTTGCTCGGAGCAGTACAAGCAGGCAGGGTCGTGCGCGGAAAAACTATGCGCGATGATTTTCAAAAACTGAATAGAATGACAGGCTTTTGACGTTTCTTTGCCTGGCACTCGGGGCCTCTGGCGTACGATTATGATTACCAACGTTCTACGAGTATGTTGTAAATAATATGTTTATGTAGTGACTTTAGATTTCACTTTCGATGAAGTAAAGTGTGTACAATCTCGTGATCTATCCACACGATCAAATTGCTCAATAGAGGTCACGACTATAGCTTAAAATGTTGTTCAGTTTACTGTATACAAACTTGTTATCAAGTTAAATAAATAGGGTTTCGTGAATTATTTTGTTCATGAATTAGTTTCAATGGATGTGGTACTATGTTCCTTAGTAAATTTACGTCAATATGTCAATTTTGTGAGCTATTTCAACAGTGAATAACGCAAGATAGTTTTCCATTAAACGGCTAAATTAACAGAACTATGGGAGATAACAGTACCGCAACACGATGTACTGCAATTAAGTTTCATTACGTTGCATCCGGCGGCATTGTCGGCGGTACCATGTCACAATACTGTATATTTACCGCAGTACATTTTCCTCATACATATATATAGCTTATACAAAAACAGTCTTAGAGGCCACAATTCGGCAACATGTTTTTTTTTTCGAACCGTTGCAGTGGCCCTATAATTGACATGATAGTACATTTTTCTTTTGAAAAGACCAATAGAGCGAAAAAACATCAGAAATCTTCTTTTCCTACTTTTCACGATTCCTTTAAATAGTAAGTACTTAAAAAAAAGTACTTTAAATAGTAAGTACTTAAAAAAAGTACTTTAAATAGTAAGTACTTAAAAGTACTAATTCTGAATCATAATACGAACGCGATACAAATTGACTGCCCCAATGCAGAAAGTATCTATGTGGATCACAAAGTTTTATATAGTACTGTAATGGTATGTTTCTACACACCTTTACAGTACTATATTAAAATACTATACTAGGATTTTGTATTTTTCGAATATTCTACAGTATCTACCGGTAAAATATTCGAAAAATACAAAATCCTTTTGTTAAACTCGGATCTAATCCGAGGGTGCGATCAATAAAACCACGAGTATGGTTGATCTGTATTCCCCTGTAAACACACACCAATCGTACCACGTACTCACGTACAGCGATCTACTGCGAGTACGGGTTCAGTGATATCAGTGACCACTGTGCAATCCAAAAGCGCGCCAGTGATCCGGCTCGAAAGACCATGTTAAACTCGGATCCAATCCGAGGGTGCGACCAATAAAACCACAAGTATGGTGATATAATTTCCACTATATTGGTAAACACACACATAAAACAAACCAAAATTCTCAATTTACGAAACTCAACTATGTATTATAATAACTTTAATACAGTGTTTAACACCTTTGCAGCTCACTATTAATATGCAATATGAGGCTAAGCGGCGTCAATCGCAAATACAAGGTTGTAGAACAAACCTGTTCATTCAGTTAGGACAACAAATATGCACCTTAAAGTCATCATAATAACTTGTTTACGAACGCAAAACCAATTTGTAATCGTGGGAACACTGTTATCCAATATGATGAGTTGGACTTTAACGTGGATGAACCGATGAACAATGAACCTAGTGGATTGAATTGACACATTATTCGATGATATGATTGTTTTGCTTCCAACAGTCTATTTATTTATAAGTCTTTTGTATTTATGGCTCTTTGGATTGTATATTAGCTGTATGATTATAATAATATGTAAACATGTTTACAAATTAATTACTTTTACCTATTATATAGATTGATTTATTTCCAATCTACCAATTCTATCCATCCTTGAGATAGATATATATTAAGACTGAAAAATTTCTTTATGATTGCAAGAGAAGGTTTATGCGTTGTACAAGTGGGATGTTACAAGCTCATATTGATATTTCTAATATGGGAACTAAATTCTTATAGCTAAATGGGTGACGATTAGCTTTTGACCACAGTTTTACTTACACATAGGGTTGGCATGTTTAAAACAAAGTGTTTTAATCACGTATTTTAAACACTGTTTAAAATGTTTAAAATCAAAGTGTTTTAAACGATATTTTAAACTGTGTTTAAAACCAACGTTACATATTAAACATACCTACTTTATAGCATTTGAATTATCTTATAAAATAGAAAAGAATGGAAAAATTAGTAATTTTTACCTGACTGTGGACTACAGATATCAGACTCAAATCGGTTGGGACCACTACAAAACAAAAATCTGGTCCTGATTGCTGTGTCTGCTTGTGTAAGCTCTGTGAGGGAACAGAGAAACAAACATACATACATAATGGTGAATAACATATTCTTCCTTGCATTAAAGTCCAGTAAAAATTACTAATTTTTCCATTCATTATTTTTCTATTTTATAAGATAATTCAAGTGCTATAAACTATGTTTAATATGTAAAGTTATTAATACCTTTCATACAAAACCTGATATGTTTCAGAACTAGGGACAGATTTTGTGACAAAGAAAATATCTTTATTTATTTAATTAATCTAAAGAAACTTAAATAGTAGGTATACATATATTTCCGGCAAACTGATGACAGTTTGTTGGCGAATAGTGCGCTCTCAACTTTTAACTTTTCGTGTCTTACCCACTTAGGTTAGCTTAACTAATTGACAACTTGTCTACGATGTGAACAAGTATATATATGTACAACCCATGAGTACTACATGAAACAGTAAGTACACTTCTAGGTATCTATATTTAATTTATTTAACAGTATCGCTTTTAGCCTTTTTTTAAATACCTCTTTACCACTGTACTGTTCCACAGTTGGACTAATTTGGTTAAATAATTTAGGAATCATGTATTTACGAGTTCTTTTGCCAAAGTAATTGTACATATTATATTCTACATATCTTCTTTGCGAGTTTTCTCTAAGGTTGCGTATCGGGATTCTACATGTTTTAATGCTATCCTGGCCATAATCATCAATATACATTAAGTATTTTACTTTTTCGTGAACTGGTAATATCTTTAACTTATTAATTATTATACAACAACTTATAATTTTTGTTACAACTAATCCTGGTCTTTTTTTTTTATCTACTAATACGTTTTTTATTATTCGAATCTGGATGTTACATATTTTATCAAGATAAGTTCCAAAAGTACGTCCATATGCAGCTATACCATAGCTAATTATTGACTCGCTAGCGAATGGTATAAGGTATACATTATTTTTCTGTTTACAATATTTTTTGAAATTGAATCTGAAATTGTCTAGGATAAAATTTATATTATAAAAGATATTTAATAGTCTGCACTACAGTAGAACTACAACAGAAGCTATTAAACAGTTTCAGAGTTTATAGCAAACAGACATGACAGCATACATATGTGTTATGGGGATTTCCCTATTATTATTTTTGTATTAGACTAGCAGCATTCAGTGATGCACCCATATCAATACACTTCTGCTGTCTTCTGTCTGTCTAAACAGTTCTTGAATTTATTTACTCCTGTTTTAAGTGTTTTGTGTGGTAGATTATTCCATGAGTTGCACTCTGTTTGATATTCCAGCCAGTTACTCTATGGTGCGGTTTTCATAGGAAGAACACTGACAGTTCTGCTATTTAATTCATTTTATGGAAATTCTGTTTCTTTGTTAAGTCATAATCATAACACAACACAGTAAAAAGAAAAAAAAATCTTAAAGGACTATTGTGTTGTAATATGATTTTTACTACATGTTAAAGATTTATGTCAGCTGTCAGAGCTCTTCCTATAATAACCGGACCATAGTTTATGAAATTGTTATATAAATGTTACAAAATTATCATGTTATTTCTGTAATTATATAATTATCATGTAATTTTTTTTGTTGAGTGATGAGGAATCTATTCTGAATCGACTTCATGAGGAGTTCTGGTCAGTACCATTAAATTTATGTATAGATAAATACAAAATTATGTATTTTCCGATTATTACTAATTCAACTCCAAAAACATGAGGAAACCTGCTTATTAGAGAATTTAAAAATATATTGGGAATGTATAGTTTTGAAACTTTAGTGGACCTGCATAGTTAATTATGGTACAACATCTCTTGTCAATTACAAGGGAAGGCCTACACCCTAGTGATGTTATGGAGCTTCATAACCATAACCAAAACTATTGAATATCCAAAATAAAAGATTATTATTCAAATACGAAATAAAAGTTTCCAATGTTATTACAAATAATTTTGTTTCCATGATAGCAGTAACTGCGATTGTTAATATAATTCCTTGAAAGTAGTTCCAAATACTCCATATTTGGTTTAGTTAATTTCCTTCATTTTCAGTTAGTGATACATTTCTTAAAAAGTATTTAAAACCGTATTTGAAACAAAACCTGAAATAATTTCGAATCTGTAACCAGTAAAAGAGTAAATATATCCATGCGGATCTGCAATATATCCCTAATAACCCACCCTACTACCCTATAGTGGCTGCATTATATAATGATATTGTTTCTATTTTAGTGTGTAAGTTTCAGCAAAACAAACCTAGCTTCATCAAGTCTCATTAAATATGTGTATTAACCTAATAAATTATACTCCAAAAGTAAGTAAGATTTCGATAAATATAACAATAATATAGAGCATTTGATTATTCAGTTACGTTTTTTATATTCCCAAACTAATTGTTTGATTTTTCCAACAAAATTGACAATGGCTTATCTTAGTTTGGGAACAAAAGAAATTTTAGATATTTTTAAAGAAAATAAAAAATATCCAAAAGCATGAGATATCAACATTTTTGTATATATATATTAGGGTGTCCCTTATATGGGTGAAAAAAATTTTTTTTCGGATATCGAAATGCATACCCCCCAATTCTTTTTAAACTACCCCGACTTACTCAAATACAAAATTTTATCTTCCTACGTCAACATTAACTCGTGCCGACAGAGCTCTGAAGATTTTGAAAATTGCTGTTTTTAACGCTTTCCGTTATGTAGCTAAATCAATTGAAATATTTATATTTTAGAAAAATAATAATCAAAAAGAAAGTTAGTAAATAGGTACTTATTTATTAAAAGAAGATAAAATTACAGATCAACCAGGATATTTTCTTTTGAGGGTCTCTTTTTTACAGTCTGGATACAGATTTCTATGCTCTTGCACACAGCATAGCAAAAATTGCTTTTGTTCTTCCTTTGCAGTGATCAAACCATGAAAATCTTGCATAAGTTTTATAGCTCTTTCAGCTGTATCATTAACTGCCCTTAAAGAAATAACCTTTCTTTTTGCCTCTAAATAGGCAACATCTTCTTCCCACGTAGAAACGGGTTTCTGGAGGAAGTTCTCATCAATTTTTAATCGAGAAAATAAATTTGTGCTCTTGACAGACACAAAGTCACTTAATAATTTTCCTGCAACAATAAATAAGGCAGTATTATTATCAGTTTAGTGAAAACAGTGTAAAAAATAATACTATGTATTCCCACTTACGATACAAATAATCAGACATATCTTCTTTCGATGGAATATATCTCTTCCCAGAATCATATAAACTCTCTCTTTGTAAGTTCATTACAATGTTTCTCTTGGTTTGTTCATAAACTTCATCATCAAAGAGTGATAAAACGGCAATTTCTTCTGATGTACCAAAGATGTTGACTAAACTTGCTCAGGGCTGCTTTGGAAATCAATTTGTCAACAGTTTCATATTCCTTAAGCCTCTTTAAAAAGCACAAATCTTGATTTGGTGCCTTCACCGGCAGACTACATCCAAACCATGGTTTCACATATATAACCGCACTGAATAAACAAACGTCTTGAAGTGCTCGTTTATCCTTGTCGCTAATTTTGAGCTGGGATTGCAACAAAACATATTTTTAAAGAGTAAATAGCTCTAGCCATCCACCTTGCTTGGTGCATCGCTCCGGGAGGTCGGATTTTAATTTTTTTCTCATTATCTCCTTCTAAGAAAATAATAGATAGTTCAATCAGTTCCCGATAATCGTCACGTACAATGGATTTTTGCAGTTCTTGATTATAAAATGTCAACAATTCTTCTATTGTTGTATTACAAAAATGTTGTGTGACGATATCGGTGTATGTTTCAATAGCAGCAGGATTAATAGTTTTCCAGTTATCTCTAAACTTTTTGAATATTGGGATATCAGGCCTACTTGTGATTTGGTGGATTTTTGTTTCAAACACACATTTTAAACCAGTTCGTAAACGTGATGGCGGCAAGCAAAGAGTATAAATTCCCTGTCTAATTTTTGTTCCAAAAGTACACAAGCTCCTTTCAATCGCCCTGATTAGACGCAGTTGTATCACAGCATATTATTTGTACTTTGTCATCGAGATTCCAGTCATAAAGTGCGTTTAACACAGCTTTAGCTTGATCTTGACCAGAAGAGCTCTCCAGTTTGGGCACAGCCAGAAGTTGTTCCTTTTCTCCAAATGAAATAAGTATTGGCAGGCGTTCTTCTTTAGAACTTCTCACGTCCAGTCCAGGTAATAATTTCCCATCCCAGTGAACGATCACCATTTCAGGCATATTATTCTGAAAATCTGATTTTATAGATTCCGCTCTATCTTTTCTACTCTGTGTGCGAATGCGTTGAATGGACGATTTGTTTATCGGGAAATCATCACAGCTAAGATCTAGTGCTTCTACTACAGCCTGAAGTATATAGACAGAATCCCTTATGCTTAATTGAAATCTATCTAAAGTTGCATCTAACTTAGGCATAATAAATTCTTTCCTTCCTCTTTTTGTAGTAGTTCCAGAACTTACCGTTTGAGATGTCGATGGCAAGGGTTCCTCAAGGCTTTCATCAGAGATGGTAGGTTGATCGTGATGTCCTTGCGTTTGTATAAAATCTTGTGTAGTAAGAGATGACGATAAACTCTGGGAACACATTTGCTCACGTCTTTTTTTTTTCTTCTTTTAATTTTCTCTGTCTTGCCATTTCTTCTTTCTCAGCTAACTTTTTGTCTACACCCGCTAAACATCCTGGACGCCCTGGTTCTCTTTGTTTTTGTAAAAAGATTTTATCTTCCTCTGTTTTCATCCGTTCCACAGCATCGGCGTGTGCTATATCGAATAAATTATCTAAATTGTTTTGAAAGTCCTCCTCCTCACGGCGCTCGTAAACATTATGTGTTTTTTTGGAATTTTTTTGCAACTCTCTCCAAGCATGGTGAAGATCCATAAGTTTTCAGTATAGCTCTGGTAGAGATTCTAGCTTTTTCCCAAAATATAATACACTCTCGAATGACGAGATTTGCGCTTTCACTAACAGTCAATTTAACTTCGCGAATGTTAGAAAAAAGTACTGCAAGAACTTGACGTTTAGATGGTAACTTTGCGCCTGTTATTTGATAATTTACCTCACCAACTAAGAAAATACTTTTTTTATTGCTTCTTAATTCCATTGCCATCTTCTAAATGTAAAACAATGCGTGTTAATCACGAGACTAACTGAGAACAAATGACAAATACTGCGAGTACGCGCTGCTACTTCCGCGCAACTTGTATGAACATGATTCGATGCAAGTCGGCACGGGTTATCATACTCCAAATAAGGTTAAAATTTATTTCCGAGTGTTTTAAGAGCAAATGAACAAAACTAAGACCTATGCGTTAGAAAATAAAAACTTTGAAAAATAAGGGACACCCTAATATATATAGACAACTGAATAATTTTGTCTAAATAAAAATAATTATGGTAAAAATAGTTATTTCATGCCATGTTACAAGATGCTGGTTGAAAGACAGAAATTTAAAGACAAATACAATAGCAATACAAAGACTGAAATATAATAGTTCAAAGACTTAAGACAAAACAGGTGTCATTTTTTAAATTGAGTCATAATTACATCCAGTCAATGCATTGGATGATCATGTTACCAGTTGAAGGTAAATAGAATAACAATGATCATGTCTTACACAAAACAACTCAAGGTCTGGTTAACACCTGTAGATATTTATTTCATTGTGAACAGTGTTAACTCTTATTACATAGTTACAGCAAATTTTATGTAACATGGGTGTAAAGAGGCCAACATCTGGTACTGTTCTGCGTATGCCGCGGTTGTGGAAAAAATAAGCCAATCTAATCATGAGGCAACTTCAAAGCGTTAAAAAACAAACACACAAATGGGATGAGAGTAGTAAACACTGAAAATTTATGTTGCGGCAAACAGTTTCACTTACAGCTTGCATGCATTAGTTTGTTTCTAAGAAGTGTGTGGTGGAGGGCTATTTTACACGTTTTGTGTGCTTTTATGTTTCATAAAAGAATGTTATATCAATTTAACCATATTCTATACTGAAATTTATAGGTAATTTCTTTGGCATGCTATTGAGAATGTGTGTAATAAAATGGTTCTAATTATTGATTTAGTTGGTATGTTTATCCACTATTTAAATATTTAATTAAAATAAAGAAAAGAAGCTTTACACATTGTACCCTACATTTTTTATTTATCACTTGGCAACAGTGAACAATATTTTCTAAAATCTTATATTAATCGTAAATAAAGTTATATTCTGAAACTGAAATGGCAGCATGCCAAAAACTGACCAGTAATGATTACTACTCTAAGCTATTATAACAGAGTATTTATAAATATTTTTTCTATTCAAACAGTGTAAGTGGGCATGTATTTGAGTATAATTTTGCTGGTGATTTAAATAGATAAATAATACTAGTGTTGATTTTATCTTTTATATTTCTAGTTCTAAATTGGCTACATCTACTCAATGAATGATAGCAAGCTATATACTAATAGATAATAAATGCTACTGGTTGATATGGCCACATGATCAAAATCACATCTAGATAATATATTATGAGATAACTAATGTGTAATATTTCAATGCCACATATTTTTATATAATGCTTTCTATCACACATGATTTGGATCTCTAGTTTTGCATGTGTTGCTTAATGACATCATGTACTCAAAATTAGGTCACTGTAAACATTAACAAATATTAACTGTGAACATATTCTAATTTGATTCTACCATAGGTATGAGAATAGATCCCACTCAGTCCTCAGTTGACCCATTGAACAAGGCTCTATGCTAAGGAGTTTAGTTATACATGTTTAGTTCATTCACGTGGAAATGATATGGCATTGCTATGGCGCGGCCCTACAAAACCCACCTTTACGGCATCCTAACTACATTTTGGACACCTTTAATTTATCGATTGTGTAATAAAGTGCATAGAAATAGTACCTTCTTCATCTGATATTATGGACTCATCGGGCGTGCCGGCGGGTGGGCCCCTTACTATGGTCGTGGTCCTGTTGTTCTGTAATCTTGTGAAGAACTCAACAGCGTAGTTGATCACGTCTCCGGGCTGCTCCAACAAGTAACTTATGGTGAATTCCAACAATATTTCTCTAAGGTCATCTGGGACTTGTATGCGTCCGCCTTGAGGTCGGCTCATTTCTAACAGAGTCGCCCCGCTTTCTCTATTATCCCGTACGGAAAACGTCAAAGCGACACGTTAGATTACCACTTCAAAATCATAGCCATCGAATTAGCCAAAGCGAACACACCAACGAGCAATCTTACGATGGGGAAGTAGCACTACATACAAACGTTAGTAATAAATAAAACCCACACTATTAAACTAAGATAACTGTCAAATTACAGTCTCAACTACGGCAAATTAAATATGACACACTTAGAAAATATTCGTCGTCCTCCAGCCTGACAATATAAAATTCACAGTCCCTTCACTAAAAGTAAAAATGGCGAATTTTGGTTGCCCTACTTCAATCACCCTTTTTCACTTTCTTGCTATACTGAATAATTACTAACCATAGACTAAATAAATGACAATCGATCGGCTTCTGTTGCTCTGTAAGGTTGTGGTTCACTAAAGGTTCAGTTGAAATTATCAATAAATACGTTTGTTGCATTATTTCGTTATAGAAAAATTGTGGTATTCAAAATTGTTAAAATATTCCACAATTATAAAGACATTGTACGCTATAGCTGGACAGACACAATCAATATTTATTGACAAGACCAGTTTGTCAATAATATTGAAGGTTTTGAATATTATCGGTGCCTTTTTCACAATTAATAAATATTGATGCCAATCGTTGTTAATTTGATCAAGTAATATAGCGGACGCAAGTACATAATACGCGACATCGTGTTTAATTACCAGTTCAGTTCCGAACTTTTTGAAAATCTGAAAAACATCTTTGAAACCATGAACGATAAAAAGAAAGGTTGCTTGGCCTTGATAGTTGCGCTGGAAATGAAAAGTTGTAGAAAAAAAACGTCGTTCAGTAAAAAATTGGTTATCTTGAGATAACGAGAAGAATACACCCATATAAAACTCGTGATGGAAATAGTAGATGACAACAACATGAATGATTATGAAAATTAGTTTATAGAATGGGTGACGAATCATTTGAAAAACTTTTAAATATGGTGTCACCATATAAGACAAGCTAGTACTGGAGCCATCGCGTGGCGATGCCGCGGGCGACGATACGTTAGTCTCCGTGGCGCTCGACTGAGGGACTGGCGGAAGTGGCGGATATTGATGCTCCATTCGTTTTAAGAATCAATAAATATTGATCATATTGACTGCGATTTCAAAAAATCCGGATTATCTTCAATATTGCATCAATATCAACATGAATAATGTCGTTAATATTATTTGGTAGTGTACATCCAGATTGAGTGATGTCGAGGCGAGCGGGACCCCTCCACACGGTCGGCTAGCTCAATTGCTGACGAAACTTTGTAGATGGAGGTTGATTTGCAAGAAATCGCTGCTGCAACAGGTTTGTATGTGGTCGCTCATTATAATTATGTACGTACTTATTGTACAAAAAAGATTTATAAACCTTGGAAGAAAGGGAGATTTTTTTTATGTACGAAGACGGCAGACGAGCATACCTGATGGTAAGTGGATACTGTCGCCCATAGACATCCGCGATACATGCCAACATTAATCCAAAATGACAAACGTTGGCACGCCCCCGGATGCACTGACTAGGTACCTTTGGAGATATAGGAATGGATTTGGAGAAAGGGTTGGGAAAATGGGGAAGGATAGGATGGGAATGGGCTCTGGTACATCTCACTCACTACCGAAACTCGTACGTACATTAGATAAATAAGATAAAGTGGGAAATGCAGTACATTTCAAGGTAGTCTTCTGTGAGAGAGGGTTAACGTGCACAGTCGAGCGCGCCCAGCGGCTGTTGGATTGCAGCGTGCACTCTCCCCCGCAAAAAATGCTTACTGAGATGAGACTACAAAAATACAAAATGCTACAAAAAATGAGATGGTGGATGCTCACTATACACAATAATAGAACTGTGTAAGTACTTAAGAAATGTATATTTTTATAAAGACGTATTTTTCTAAAGTACGTAAAGAAATCAAGTACTTATAGATTTTTATTAAATTAATTTAAATATTATAATGAAGTAGGTACGGTTATTTTAATTTTGTTCTAGTATATTACAGGACATTCGTATGTGAAGTATTTTATGAGTTATTTTGCGAACCATCAAAAGAATTTCAAAATTTTACTCGCTTCGATTTATTCGTTCTTAATGTAATCTCACTCTGAACACTAAAGTACGGGAGCATGTAGAGGGCGCGCTCGCGCTCGCCACTTTGATCTTTGCACAAAATACCGACACGAAAGCGAGCGCAGACGAGACGAGGCGAACGCATACGAGTCTATCCGAGCGACCCTCTTCACACTCGCGCTCGCTAGCACTCGCCTTCACTTGCCGAGTGTGAAGTGCGACCATTATAGAATCCGAATAGAGCACGAGCTCCGATAGGTGACAGTTGGAAAACCAGTGACGGACTTATTGTATATAGTTAATCGATTTTTTTATTATTGATTACCTATAAAATAAAAGTTTAATCGAATATTTTATTACATATCGGTTTATTTATAATTAAATTATTTTATTTTAACTACTTAATTTATTATTATTAATACAGCCCAAATATAAACTAAAACTAGCAAGTTTGAAGCTAGGAAATATAATTTATATGAAGGTTCATATTTGGATTACGTAAATATGACCATAACTCATTTATGACCATAAGCTCAAGGGGGTCAAGTTCCAATCCAACTTCGCAGAAATACTCATTTTCTCTATTATAATCTATTCTCTTTAATCCTATGAGTCCATATTATCTTAAATCTTCTTCTTACAATCTTGTATTAAAAACCCCATCTTATGCTACAAACTATTTAAATTGCTTTACTATTCATGACTGTGGAACTGGTTACCTTAACCTTAAGACCTTAACCCCAAGACGAGCTGTCTTTAGCTAAATTTAAAAGCTAATTAAAGATTATGATTAACTATTAATTATTATAATTATAACTATTATAATTATATTATAACTATTAACTGACTTTGTTTGTGATTATTGTTTCAGTATCTTATTTATCTATTTTTCGTTTCTATCGGTATCTATGTATATTATGGCATAATCTATGTATGTAGTATATTTGTAGGTATGATATAATATTTATATATTATGTATTTTTTTTATAGACTAGTGGGTGTTCGAACAAGCGGTCCCACGTGATGGTAAGTGTTACCGCCGCCCATGGACACCTGCAACACCAGAGGGTATGCGGGCGCGACGTCGACCTTGCAAAATCCTATTCACAGCTCTCTTGAAGAACCCCATATCGTAGCATAACGGAAAGACCTCTTGAGGCAGTTCGTTCCACAGCCTACGGGTGTGTATGTTGTGATTATATAATAATATATTTATATATGATTATATGTATTTTATATTTTATGTACGTATTTTATACTTTATGTACGTATTTTATGTCAATGTGTAATACTATGCTTGCATTACTAGTTTTTCTCAATCTTATCTCTATCCTATGATTGCCAGGAAGAGATCGCTTAAGCGATAAGGGCGCCAACGTATAAATTTTTCATTGTTGTGTTAAGTATCTATATTATGTATTGTTTATTTTTATACAATAAAGTGTATTATTATTATCGTGTAAAATGATTTGCATGATAATATAAATACAGCTTGTCCCAAAAGTCAACGTCATCCCTCGGAGCGTTGATAGACCAGCTCTTAGCTGATCTAAATAACAAAATATGCCTTAGTAAATAATCATTAGTTTTTGAGATAATGGTGTTGTTAATAAAGTATAGGTATTTATTTAGAATTAAATTAGTAAAAATCAAAGAATGTGTTCAAATTGCCTGCCACCAAGTCGAATGCAAGCGTGGCATCTTTTTATGTCTTGCACTGCCAGCGACATTTATTTGTTGTGTGTCGGTTTCGCATACTACTTGATGTTACAGGTGTCCATAGGAGGCAGTAGACATTAAAAAATAATGTTTCGAGTTTTGTGTTTAATAAAATTACTTATTTGTTGCTATTGAGGAAGATTTATTTTGAAATACAATAAACAAAACAAAATAGTTATATATTGTTTCTTAATATAAAAAATGTTATATACTTAATATATTTACATGTGGTAAATTGGGTCTTAAACGCGTACAATTTATTGGCATGAATTGCACCAGGTCATGCGGTGATAAATGTTAGAAAATTTAAAAATTGTATTCACATTACATCAAAAACCATAACATGATATTGTATTTACCTAAGTTCTTAAAAAAGTTTTTCTTTGCCTAATTTTTTCACTATTGTTCTCCTTATGTACGAGAACCTTGTTAAGGAATCCTTCAAAGGAAATACGAAAATGTTGTCTGGGGACGCATAAGGATTAAAATCACATAATTCGGGTTCAACGTCGTCATTTGAGAAGAGATCTATATTACAAGAGTTCATTGTATGGAGGCTGACACATTTGTAGTGCTCTAAGTACATACACACATCTTGAGCACTTCTATAAGTGATGAATTCAGAACATGCTGATAAGTACTTTATAGTACAACCAGGGTTTTCGAACACTCGATTCATGATAACAGCAGCCCATTTTAAAAATATTTCTAATTGAACTTCAGCTTCCAATGTAAGCCAAGGCGCTGGTATAATTGTTATATTTTCCACTCCAATGGTCCACGGTTTCGAATACTCCGTGAGTACAATTCGATTTTCGTAGTAACCTACACGCTTTATTATATACTTAGACTCTAGTTCAGATAATTTGTCGATCAGATACTTTGTGTCACATCCGGATGTTTCCTAGAACATAAAAGTAATAATTTATATTTGAATGATAATCTTGAGGCAATAAATTAATTCGTTATAGGGCAATAAAAGAAATTGAGTGTAACGACACATCAAGCCGAAGATCCGTCGCGGCTCTGTCAGCGACTGATCATCGGTCAGGCCGAAGATGCGCAATATCGACACGGTTGCATCACTAGACAAAAGTTTATTGTCATTATGAAGCAAATTACAATATACACATTTTCGAAATTGACAATACTATAGGCGTCTCGTTTTGTTGCAAAGAGAGTACGTAAGAGAGAATAGTACGAACTAATGTTTTCTGTTATTTTAGTGCGGTTTCTGTGCCTTTTGATTTCCGTGGTCTAATCCATCGCGAGTCTGATGTGTCGCTATATATGGCCGAAGATGCGCTCGACGTATGATCGGCCGCCGATGTTCCGTCGAGTATCTTCGGCCTGATGTGTCGTTACGCTATAGTGCTTAAAATATAACTTGGTACCTGTCACAGCTGTCATGGAAACCGACAACATAATTTTGAACAAGCGTCTCCATAATAATTTTATTTTGCATCACATATAATTTCCATTTTTCACAAGGAATGGTGCAACACATTTTATTTAAAATATAATATAATTCAAACATTAAATAGACCCCTCCTACTCATAGATTACACGTTGATAGTATTTACAAAAATATAACAGATTGAAAAAAGCGTGGGATGGGATGAATCGATAAATATATATCGATGGATTTGAAATTTATATTTAACGGTCTTAATTCGTGTATTAATTTATTTAGAACCCAACGTAACGTAATAGGACAACAACCTAAATCCGTTAGAAATAGTTTTATTTAAAATGTGTAATTCAAGAAAACAATATCAAGTTAGATTAACTTTATATGACGTGATTGTATGAAATAACATTTCATACAAGGGTAGCTTTTTAAATGGCGTTAATACGCCACACCCACATAAAGTATATGCCCCTAATATTTTTGGAACGAAGTTCCTTTACGCGGCTTGCGGTAGGTGTGATTCGAGAGAAAATGTAACGTCACGTAATATTTTTACCCCTTCCATACGCCTTTTCTTTCTCTCTGTGTGTGTGCGTGCGAGTATCGAGAGCGAGACTCAAGCGGAATAACAGACGTGCAGACTAATGCGTGTTTACGCTTAAAATTTATAGGGAGAGTAGGAAATGTTACTAAGTTTTAAACCAATTATGAACTAATGTTATGAAAAACAATTAATACTGCTCATTCGTGTGATCGTAAGTTCGAATCCTCGGTCCGTGCCACTAAGTTTCTACTCAAGTGCGGATTTTTAAAAAATGTCACTAGCTCGGCGGTGAGGGAACCCGCATGCTCAAGAAAAAACCCTGATGTATGTGTATCTGAAGTAGTGCATATTATCGTTAGATACATCAATATTTACTTTCTACAATGTGTAAATTTAAATTAACATTAACATCAATATTCCACCAATCCGCTCTGGGCCCGCGTGGTGGATTACGGTTCAAAAACCCCCAGTGATTTACTAGGGGAGGCTAGTGGCCCGCAGTGGGACATTAAAGGAAAAGACAAGTGTGGTTGATGTGTATACGTGAACGAATGAATTAATGGTAGTTTTATTTGTTATAAAATGACACACACACCTATTAAAGATTTAGTTTGGAATAAAAAAAAATACGCCGAGGGCTACAATTTTCATGTGCTCACAAAAAGTAACAAAATAATAAACATAAGTATGAAATTATGTGAGTCGCAATAACAAAATGGACACCTCAGCATATTGGTGCAACCTATGTCCGTGTGTGGTTAATTGCAGATTTAAAATCTGCTGTGGGCACTTAATTTGTTGTGATTGCTGTTTAAGAGAAAGCATTGATTTTTAAAACAAGTTTAATGGTGACTTTAACATTTATATTCCTTACTTTAACAGTTAAGAATCTAACTGAATAAGCAGGTTGGTTTTACAACATTGTATTTGCGGTTGGCGCCACCTACTGAACTAGTGCGGTCTACTGAATAATTTAAAATGTTGAGCCGCAAAGGCTTTCATATTATTATTATAATTTTCGATTGCCCAACATTCTACCAACATTGTGAAAATAATATTTACCTGTATTTCATTGAATGTACATCCCTTTTCGCACTTTATTTTTAAATTTTGTATGAGTTTGTCCTCCAGTTCGATTTTTACTTGTGGCGATTTGACTACAGCATTCCTAAAAACAAAATTTAAAAACATTTTAGTTTCAGGTTCGTAATACCTATGCTTAATCATTGTAACAATAGAAAAGTAGTTAAAAATACCTAGTAATTGTATGAAAATACTCTTCAACATCAAGATCTTGGTACATTTCTGAAAATTTTCTTATGTTGCGTTTGTTCTTCCAACCTAGTAATCCAGATTTTAACTTATACTTCGTTTCTACGTCAATTACATTCAGCTGTTCCTCTTGAATTATAGAGCCCGTTGTTCCCGATATAACAGGGACAGTCACAGAAGTCACTTCTAAAACACCACTCGATTGCATCTCAGAAAATAAGCAATTCACCTCTGGGGACCCCTTCACATTATTTTGAGGGATCTCAATTTCCAAGATATTTCCCAAACTTTCTCCAAACTCAGTGTTAAGCCGGACAGACCATTTTCTTTGGTAGCACACTGATATTTTATGTGAAGATTGCACCATGTCTTTAAAGCTAAATCTGTGCATGTGGCTGTTGAATAGCTTGTCTTTAGCAGCAATTGCGCCAGTTTTCCGTAGTTGATCTAAAGCGGTACGTAACACTGTCTCTGGGTACATTTTTAAAACCGAGTAAATTTTGTTGCCTGTGTCAATATTCAACGTATTTTCGTAGCTTAACATCACTGATTGTAGAATTGCTTCTTTCAGCGAATCTTTTTGGGGATCCCCTTCGCCTCCACATTGGTATAAATTGTATGGTTTGTTAGCAGAAGATGGCGTTATTGTAAAATTTTTATGAAATTCGTCAAAGTTCATCGCCACACACGGTGTTCTTTGATTGAACGTTTTACTTGTGACTATTTGAGATATTATCCATATTAGCTCCATCATTGGTAAACGTGCTTCGTTCACCAATTTACTTATATTGGTTGAGTAACGTACTCTCAGTTTTTTGAACAGGCCCTCATATTTCTGTATTAGAGTACGTCGGCGCCGCAACTCATTTATTAGGCATTTATTCTCATGTGCTAATGTTGCGTTAGATTCTAGGTGTATCGCCCTTCTGTGGCACACGCTACCACATTTCTTTGGATCGTACAATGTAACTATGTCCTTGGCAGCTATATTCCTGAGTTTCAGACATCCCGGCTGTGAAGTAGGACTTAGAATAGTGATGGCTGCTTTGCACATCATTAGAATGTTGTCCTCGAACTTTGACCATTTTATACCTGCATCAGATATTCTTTTACGTGTTCTAATTTTGTTTACCAGTTCTACCGGCGCTTTCTGTGTGCTTGCCTTCTTTGATTTCGCCTTTGCCTTTATCTTTTTGTCCTTTTTAGGTATTTTAATACGAGGCAAAGTTTTCAATGCTGACTGTTGTTTTGTCTTCATTCTTACATGAAATGCGCGCCACAACCGAGGAATCTCCATAAAGAAGCTTGAATCAAACCCACACGGTCCCATTCCATCACCGACAACTTCACCATTGTCATGTTGTTGCACCTCAGTTTGTATACGAGTAGGAGGTGCAAGATTTCTCCGCAGATCTCTATTTTCAACGTATATGGATGTATTTGTACTTATCTCGTATACAGTATTCCAATATTTTTCGACATTTTCAAATGATTCAAAATAAAAGCGTTTTTCTAAACTTCTTAAGTCAACATTTTCCCTAGGCCACGCGCCCCTTGTGTCGATTATTTTAGCGTGACGATTAACATAGACCATGTAGCTTAGCAATGATCTATTGTTGTCCACAGCTTTAACTGGCTGAGTTGATTTGCTAACTATTTGGATAAGACCAAGCATGGCCAAAACTTTAAGATTTATACGAATGGAAGTTTGTAAGCTTTTTGATTGTAAAAGCATTTTATATATGTTGCGTGGTGTATCACAAAGTTTAACACCATATAGACCTTCATGAATTTTCAAGTTTGCAATATCTGACATTGCCATGTTGCTGATGTTGCCTATTGCAAATTCAACTGTGAATTGTGGAATTATGTCCACAAGGAAACCAAAACCCTCTGCCATGTCATGATATTCTATTTTAACATTGTTAAAATAAACAATTTTAATGAGTGTTTCGTGAAGTTTTTGAATTTTCATGTATCGAGGGTAAGCATTCAGTAATATAGGCCTTGTGATATTCTCTATTTGATTATTTTTAACTGTTAAATTCTTGTTGCTCATTGCTCTCATCACAATCTCTTTGTACTTCGCTTTTATTATAGTATCTGTGCACTTCACGTGCGGAGCGCAAATTAAAAGTGTGTATCTTTGTTGTGCTCCCGGCCATTTGACCTTCAACAGTTTCATCTGTCCATCTGTGACCAGTTTCTGAACAAACATTTTCACAGCCTTAGTGTCTAATGGTGGTTCACCTATTTCTCTAGAAACCAATGTACTCAATGTTTGGTATCCAGAAACTGAAAGCTTCTCTCTTGTCACTTTGAGCATACCGTTGGCAAATTTGAGTTGTCTCAGTGTCGGTTTTTTCTTTGAACTTAACAGTGATGTGTTGTGAAACTTTTCTAGCCCTTCTAACACTTTCACTTCGGTTATATCATTTTGTAAGTTTTCAGGACTCATAAGATCATCTTCATTGTCACCATTGTTAAATCTCACTTTCTTTTTAGGAACTGGATCTGATTCTTCTTCCCTAGAAGTACTTGGTAGAGTTTCATCACATGCTTCTATTTGGCTATCGTTTAAGTATTCCATGAACTTCTGTTTTTCTTTCTCATATTTGTGATCCATTTCCCCAGGAGCAGCTACAGCAATATATCTAAAAAAAAATCACTCAATAATATTATTATTAAACATTTAATGTCCACTGATACTGGCTCTCTATAAATTAGCGGATATACTTTTTTAAAATTATCTTTAATACTTATTATGTGAAATCAATATTTTTTTTTGTATATATTTTTTTTTTATAATATAATATATTCCCTTAAAAGGATGTTTGCTATTTTTGAATACTATACATCTCATTTTTATGCACGTATCGGGAAATCGAAGAACCGATATTCATTATATTAAGGTATCAAATCACGTCATCATGTATTTTGTTTAAAAAAACAAAAAGAAACCTATGTTTGTAGATTTAATATTTTTGAAAGAAGTCGTTTCAGTGTAAAGTACGAATGATACAAATGAAAAATTCCTTATTCTTGTCCGATGTCGGCGCGTACCGCGCATGTCGCAGGACGACAGTATTCGCTTACCACCAGTTGGGCTGTATGCTCGTCTGCCGCCTTCTTTCCATAAAAAGGGATAAAACTACCTTCTGGTTCTCTGTTTTCCTTTGTCTTCAACAAATTCTCTTATGACATTCTTCTGTTTGAGTATTCTACAAATGGCCCTGCTAGTGTAGAATTCTACACTCAATAGTTGCGACACTTCTATTTGTGTGAGCCCTTTGAAGCCAGCATCAATGAATCTCTCGTAAGCTTGTCTTAACAGGTTGACCCCGATTTTGTACTGACATTTCAAGGGTTCCTCCTTCTCTTCATCATCAGATTGAGATGATTCTCCACTGTCCACACTGAGAAATATAAATTTTCTTTTTGATGATAGTGGCTTCTTGTTTTTCGTTGGAGTCTCTTCTAAGGTTAAGGTTACATGTCTTTCCTCCTGTAATAGTTGTTGCAATAAATATAAGTGTAAAATATTTTAATATATCAATCAGTAGACTAATACTATTATATGTAACTAAAAGATTAACATGTTATTTCATGTTTATTTTTCCATTAAAAATAAATAATTGGTTGATTAACTTACTCGAGTGTGCACAACACTATCCACACTCGCTCGTTTAGGTCATTGACCTTTGAACTCGGGCCCGCTTCTGTTTACTTAGTTTGGTACATAGGATAATGTTATTAACATACAAGTAAATTAATCACCAATTATTTATTTTTAATGCAATAAAAAAATTTAAATAAGACTTTTTTAAACTTTCGCGATTTGAACACATTTTATATTGTAAATCTGGTCTGATCGCGAAAAATTAAAGGTATACCTTTCATTTTGTTACCTATATATAGGCCAAACTAAGCGTAGAGTTGAAAAAAGGGTCAAGGAACATCCCAGTACAGCTGCCACCAGACGAGACAACCAAATGAGTAAATCAGCAATAGGTGAACAAATTCTCAACATTAGAATTAATAACTGGATAGAAAACCTTCAAAAATCCTCTGCACTGAACGTCACTATTATCCCAGGATTGTACGCTATGTGATTGAAATTAAAGAATAAAGGTAAATTAATTAAGAGACCGCTTGCTCGTCCGCCCTCTTCTCTATAAAAAAAAAAATGCATATAACCTGCCGTCAACGGAATCCAGTGATTAACAAATTTAAACCTTGCGATTTACCGTTGAATACGTCCACAGACATTGTTAGTGTAGTGTGTCGCAGCCTTTCCGAATGTGAAGATCAGAATGTGGGTAGTTGCTAAAAGTGCTCACAGTTTCCATCCTAGACTACTTTCAGTTCTTCAGTCAACTCGTGACCACGTGCCGAAACGTTGAATCAAAATAAAAGGTAAAAAAAACCTTTAATTTTACGCGTTAATGTGCCGCTTATTAGCAGCATTTGCTATGTTGCGTGCACAGGGTGTTAATAGGGTAGAGTAACACGTATTTGAGTTATACCACTCTGCCTTCCTACGAAGAAAGGGAATTAAGTAACTTTTATAACGAAAGCATAAGTAACATTAGGTATATGCGGAAATTGAAAATATACAATGGTTACTCTTATTCTTTTAGCCAAAATTCTAAGTTTCTAGTTTGACTATAACAATGTAAATTCTTGCAGTTTTTCTCGAGTCATCAAAATGCCTTTTCTTAAGGGTGTAGATTGTTGGCCTGAGATCTCGATTTCGAGCGACCGCAGCGCCAAAGTTTAATGTAACATCCGACGGGGCGGATGAATGACCTAGAGAGCGCGATTTTCAAAATGTTTTGCAACAAACGTTCCACGTTGAGAAATTGTTATTGAACTTGAATATTTACAGCATAACAATAACGTTGAATTTTTGGAAACTAGCTGTTGATTCTTTTTAATAGATTAATAAGAGTAGTTGAGACACAATTTTTATGTTTTTCTATCATTTGACATCTGACATTTTTGTATTCTACTTACCTAAAATTCCAACTATTTATTTATTTGTAATTTCACTACCAAAATTTATTCTAATTCGTAAAATATTCATTCAATAAAATAATTGCAAATTCAGTAGGAAGTGTGTTTATCTCTACGCAAGGAAATGTGCCTATTGCGTAAACTCAAATACTTACTTTTTGTTTACGATCACCTCGTCGATATCTAAAAAAAATCCTAGGGTTTTAAAAAAAATGTCAATAAATGAAACACAAGTATAAAAATGATTTATTTACTACACAATAACAAATATGAGTCGCCATTACTCGCTATCTCAAAAGCGTGCTAGGGTTGTACAAAAATTAGTAAATAATTCATTTATTTACTAATTTTAACAGAAGTTTGTAAATTATTAATATACTAATTAAAAGTATGTAATTAAACAATAACGAAATATGAGTTCAAAATTCTAATGGTTTTTCATTCGATTACGGATCAAGTTCTGATTTCTGCTAATTTGATGATAAAATCAATGGCTATCACAAAACCTATCAGAATGAAAACGTTACCAGCTGCCCGATTCACGTAAGTAATAAAAACCGTAGCGCAGTGACGTCACTTCGTTTTTTGCAAATTTAGCCCTTTTAACCGACTTAAAAAAAGGAGAATTCTCAATTCGCTGTATTTTTGAACCAATTTTTATGATTCTTTACACCAGGTAACTCAGAAATTGTATAGTAATTGAGCTATTGGAAGATTTATGACAATCCAAGACTAGATAAGTAAGTGCGTTTAAAACAGAAAACCAAAAGGCGATTTCTAAGTTCCTAAGTTAAAACGACTTTTGGACTGGCGTGTTTACGTGAATCGACTGGCTGGGTAGTTAAGTTACCTGTATCTTTCAAAATCATTAGGCGTTCTTCTCTTTCATAACACGTAAAGCTCTTTCTTTCCTCTCTTTCATAGCCTCTATGATACTGGGCGCGTCACGAATGGGCATGCTTCGTGACTGCCGAGGATCAACTAATTCTGGAAGTAGGCAATCGTAATAAAACCTAACTAATTTCATCTCCATTTTCTCCTCCCAAAATTTGTCGTCCTTTTCTATAATATAAACTTTCATAGGTACAGTAGCACCAAACCAGATGCCAAGCATGCAAACGTTTCTTTTAGTAATATGTACCTGTCCCTGAATTTGGAAATACCAGTTATGATTTTTATTTATGACATAACCCTTGGAAGCCTTGTCCTTAACCCAAAAGGTATGTTTGGCCATTGCTTCATCAAGAGTCATGCCAGCTAAAGAATGTGGGCACTTAATTTCAATTAAACCGTTTGCATAAATGCCATCTGGTGTAGTACCAAGAAATTCATATTGATCGTCGACGAACAAACCGCAACCTTGTATACTAATATTCTCTTGAATTTCTAACTGTTTAATTGCGGTTTCTTCGTTTTCGATACCGTACCGTACAGCAGGCAAACTGGAGATATTACTACCATAAACGATTTTACGAACAAGAACAGCACAACTTGTGCTCTCTCGTTTTTTACAAACTTCCCCGAACGATGATGAGGTTAGTAATTTTCTCCTTGTACTCATCCACTCAGAACTACTTCTTTGCAAATGGGTCGACCTTTCAAGCTCCTCTCTTTCAGCACAAGACAACTTTAAATCGGCTAAAAAAGATGACTTGGCTTTCTCATATAATTCTGGACTCAGATCAGGTTTTTCGCAGTTTGGTCCATAGTGAGCGTCTTTCGATACAGCGCTGTGGCTCTTTGTCAATCTTAATTTAGGTTTAGCAATTAAACGGATTCTACGATTACAATTTTCCACTTTCGCGATCAAAGGATTAGGACTAGATTTAAATATTACTTCATGAGTTTTACTATGAATCGATCCTGTATTAAAAGACACAACAGCAGCTGCGCATCGGCCCGCATAAGAACCACGGGAAGAATAATTTACACGCTTACCCCCTACTAATTTGGCAATCACTGCGTTAAAACTTTCAACTATATTACTTGTACAATTATGAATTAAACTTCTAGAATGATATGACAGTCTTTTACTTAAAATGTGTACCGCGTCCATTAATCCGCATCCAACAATTGCTGGAAGCAACCCAACAGGTTCTATTCGACGAGTATCAGGTCTACAGAAATACTCCTTGCAATATTGGTGATTACCAAATACGTGTTGTGGACCATTTAGGATATCTTCACTAAGATTTTTTATTTTTTCTTCGAGTGACTGATTTTGATCGCCCCAATATTTAATAGCGCATTTTACACCCGTTCTTAAACGCAAATACCTTTCTTTTAGGAATTTCCGCAATTCGCAAGGATACTTAGTGTCTTTCGACAGTTTCTCCAAGCTATTGCAGTAGTTTCGTAAAAGATGATTTTTGCATTCAATTTTCTCTACTGTTAAATTACCGTACGGTCGCGAATCTAATATTTTTTTATAAGTACTGGAATCGCCGTCTGCTACAAATTTATTATAAATTACACCGTGATCAACAATGGAACGTTTAAACCCCTCAACTATTATGGTCGATTCCATACCGGTAGATGATCCCGAATAATTCTTGAAACAACGGTGTTCCGAGGGCTGACTGTCGTTCTTTGCGGCTCGTGCACAAACTACGCAGTATTTATTTTTAACTCCAAAAAACAATACTTTATTAGTTTTAATGCCAATTATCGCAGCTGCGCCGGACAAGGCGGAAAAATTCTTACCATAAGATCTCTTGCTCCAACAACCGTCAACAGCAACAGATATTAATGGTGTACCATTTTTATCAACACTACCTATAGACACTGCGTACTCCGCTTCTTCCTTGACAGCTTCTGCCATGGAATGTGCTGCTGTCTTTTCCCACCAATCGCAAACCGTATTATTAATTTCATTGTATAATGAAGGTGACATGATTGGTAGGGCTACTGCGGCAGTTAATGTTTTTAACTGATAGTAGCTCCCACCAGATGATATGATACCAGATACAATTTGATGATTCACTTCCATTCTATCTTCTTTCTTTTCAATCAAACACACAGTAAATTTCATACTACACATACTACATTTCATGATGAGTTTTGAGTCCAGACCAACTTTTACTTCACCTATTATACTGAGGTAACTTAACTTACAATCCATTGGACCGTGGTCCCCTATGGCCTGAAGAGCTTTAAAAAAAAAAGAAACGTCTACAACTCTACGCCCAACTTCCATTTCATCCACCTTTCCCTCTTGGTCGTTTTCAATAACTAGTTCCTGTAAAGAAAGATAATGGCTTGATTTTTTTTATAAAAAATAATTAAAAATTTAAAAAAATGCAAAAGAATTAATACAATATTAGGTTCCTGATGAATAGAAATTATAATTTCTTTACGCATTAGGTATTGTTTTTTTATGACGTCACCTATTTGAACGTAAATTTTCTTTTGAGAAAGTAATTGAGAAGTATTTCGGTACTAAGGTGTTTGTCTCTCGATGAAAATAATAAATATTGCAAGAAAAATCTATAGGTAGGTATTGAGATTTTGTCTTCGCCCATCACTAACTAAGTAGTTTGTTTATTTATGTAACAAGTCTACAAGAATTACGTATAACAACTTACCTCTATACAGCGCGTAGCATTGTTGCTCAGAGTCTCGGCCCCAAGGTTTTCTTTATTTTCAATACTGGAAATATTATTCATCAATATTATCCACTTTTTATTTATTTTGTACAACCCTAAGCCAGACGCTAGGCGCCTCGCGTCTGTTTGGCGGTATAGGTATGTCGACAAAGTTGCGCTGTCGCCTACCTACTTCCACAATTTGATATTTAGACAATACTAGCCGACCCGGCGAACTCCGTATCGCCTTTTTTTTTTTTAAAAATCCTATTATTTTGATATTACATACAGATACTTCAATTTTATTTATCAGTATAGATATAGATAATACAAACCAATATTTACATGTTATTGTAGGTATATGTCTGAATCGGGCGATCTAAATCATATGACATATTGTATTAGCTTTGTAATGTACCCTGTTCAAATGCGATAATAAATAAGTAGGGAGGAACTTACATTTTATTCCGAGATCTTTTGGCTTTCATATTTTTATAATGCGTACAAAACTTTCTTTTCCCTGGCATGCCACTCAAATTCAATCAGTCCTGCGAAAAAAATAGCCTATGTTACTCAGTGATAATGTAGCTTTCGAATGATAAAAGAATTATTAAAATCAGTCCAGTACTTTTTGAGTTTATTCGTTACATACAAAAATCCAAATCTTTCCTCTTTATAATACCTATTAGTGTAGATATTGTATTTTTTACGATTTATATCTAGTTCCATCATGGTTTTCTTTCAGACATTCATTATATCGATACTTTCTACTAACTGAAAATAAATTAATTATAAAAATGTTATACTTACAGTTTTTTACAAAAAACACAAATTCACAATACGTAATTCTGCTGTCTGCAGCCGACAAGCGTGGTGTCGCGTTCACTTACAGAAAGGAACTGCCGCTGCAGACCACCGAGATTGCACGAATGAAACGAACGTTTTATCCCATACATTTGTGTATGAAAAATTTACCTTAAAATATATCTAGATTTTAGGGCTTTAAAAGAGGAAGTCTTTGTTTGTAAAGGTATAAAAAGAAGTATACAGCTATACTTATTGGTTTCTTCAGTGTTCAAAAAGTGTTTCTTTTTATCAATTTGTGTTGATTTATGGGGTTAAATCTGAAAAATACGAAGTCATGTTTTTGCATTTTTACTCAATTTTGTGCGTTTGTTGACGTTTATTATATAACAACTATTAGGTTTAAGAGTTTAATATAAGCATGAACATACTTATTGGTCTTTGATTGTAATATATACAAATTATCATTGATATCAATCATATGTAAATAGGTTAAATATGAAAAATCGTAACACTCTTTTCGGTGATTTTCACGATCTACACCCTTAAGGAGCAGTGGAGCAGCTCTTTGCCACTGTCGTAGCAGTAAATTAGTTATAATTCTCAAGTGTCACAGGATGAACGTTGTCCACGCATTAATTTTGTAATATTCATTGTATTAATTTTGAAAATCAGTATTAAGTAATTAAGTTGGTAAAACATTGGTCAATCAAGCAAAAAATGCAAAAATGCAAAAAAATGACGAATGCAAAAAATGTTTGTAAAGGTAACACCTTTACAAAATTTTTTTGCATTCGTCAACTAATTATTATACTGACTTTAATGTTTATATTCATTGTTCAAAATAATTGTTTAATATTGCTATATCGAAAAGTTAAAAAAATGTATAGAAAAGGTGTAAGAGAATTGAAACAAATTATTTGATATAATAGTTTTGTATAAGTGTTATAATTATAAATCAGCTTAATAAATATTTAACTGATATAATAATATTCTACCATTTCTACCAGTATAATTATAATTCTATTAACAACATTTGATTGGTACTTTATCACGATTTAATTTCGAACAGCTAAATAAACTGCATTGATTATTTAAGAATCTAATCTACTTACAATTTAATTATTGTACCGAACAAATGATTGACTAACGACCGAACAATTCGACTATCACAAAAAAAAATCAATATCTCAAAAAACTGATTGTTCAAAAAAAGTGAAATTTTGTTGACGTCGATGGAGCTTAGGCCACGAATAGTCAACTAGCGCACGAGTGTCGTGTCAGGGGCCACAACCGGTCATTGTGATTTGTCTCTGCGTGTTTGTCTCTGTGATTTGTGTCTCTTTCATTTGTTTTCCGTAAACGTAGTTGCCTTAATCATTTTTCTATTTACCTTTGATTTATTTGGCGTTACCATGGAGTCAAACTTTATCTCAATGCCACTTGGCATTGAATGTACAAGTGAAAGTACAGTACAGTTAAATCTGATAGCGACATAAAATAAATAAAGCATATAAAAGGGAGATTTTACAAAGTTTTCATTCAATCTTTGTCAAATATATTTTTACTTTTGTATTGCATAATTATTTTCAGAGATTGTCAAAAAAGTATTATGTGCAGTTCAAAGTAGATTTTTTTTCTTTATGGAATAAATGTGACAGAAGAGCATACAGTCCACATGATGGTAAGTAGATATGTGCCAACATCAGTCCTGAATGACGAAATGTTGGCAAGCCCTCGGATGCGCTACCTATCTTTGGATATAGGAATGGATTGGGAAAATAGGGAGGATGGGATCGGTATATCTAACTCACTACCGAAACACGTACATGCATTGGGAAAATAGGATAAAGTGGGAAATGCAATACATTTCAAGGTAGTCTTCTATGAAATGTATATCTATCAAAGTATCAAGCACTAAGAATGTGTTTTTTTGTTAATAGTTTTATTCAAAATAAATATAAGAGCTAATTGTTTTCACTTTATCTGTTGATCACAAATTGCCGATTTTAGCTTATCAATCTTTAATTTTCGCTGATCGAAAATAAAATACTGATCACTTAAATCATACCCTAAAAGAATTTGTATTAGTTCCAAGGATCAATATGAGTATACTTATTACTATTACAGAAGACTGTAGCACATGGTGTGAGTTTAATAAGAAAATAATCTATACTCACAAAACTGAACACATTAATTGTTTTCTGTAGCTTCTTACTTTGCTGTTGTGTTAGCATTCCTTTTCTGATGAGCGTTTGAACAGCTTCACTGTGATCTGGTTGATTTTCCAAATATACAACAAGATTGTGAATTTTTCCAACTTTTGGTAGTGTCAAAAGGACAGCTGTGTGAAACCTCTTTAGTCGTAACAGAAGGCACTTGCTGCCTTTGCCTCCAGATATCTGTGTCACACATTGAACCCTGACCAAGTCAAGTTTTTGCAAGTGTTTTCTATTGTAGAACAGGAATTTTGGATCTTTCACTATTTTTGTTAAGTTTGTTTTTCCTGTTGTCATTTGACCCTGGAGGGTATGCCAAATTTTAAGCAAGTAGTTTAGAAATTGAAATAATGGTTTTTAAGCTTTGATTAAATCAAAAGGAGGAAGATACATTACTCACTTACCGCGCGTGGTCCTACAAAATAGAGTCCAATAAACCTGCTTTTAATCACCGATAGAACAGCGACTTGCTTGCATGTAATACATTGACATGGTGAATAGTTTTGTAGTGGAATAAATGCCTTCCTGTGCATTTATTCAGTGCACAAATCACCCAAAAGAGTAAAAACAAGACATATGGAATCACTTTCACAAGTAAGTACACCAAAAAGTAATAATTTGTAGTTTTTTTTAATTGATAGTTTAAAATCGTCCATTAATGAGTAAGCGAGATAAAGCTGTACGAAACATGATGTGCCCGAACCGCTGCACGGCCATGCGGCGCGCAACCGGGAAGTAGTGTTTGTTTCGCTTGTGCTACTCCCCAAGCTCATCGCTCTATCTCTGTCGTTCAGTGTGACTTCAGTTATAGCTGTAAGAGTTTGTTTGCATATAGTTGTGCATCCAAGCACTTTTCAGTTCACGCAGCGGAGTAATGTAAGGTCGTATCTTCCCCTTTTACTTTAATCTAAATTTTTAAGTAATATTTATTTAATTAGGTGCTTTTTCAAATTGAAAGATGTTGGCAATAGCAAACTTTTGCAAGTTTCTAATTCTTACACAAGTTAGCAAATTAAATAGGAACTACAAAACTCAGTGGTCAGGTTAATTAAATAGATTTGCATTACTAATTTTCTTTTAAACAGTTGCATGATAAGTAATAAAAATAAGCTCACTTAATAAACACATGATAATATATCCAAGAAAAAGAATTAAATATATTCTAACATATTTTTTTTATTTTAATATACCTAAGTGTATGAAGAAATAAAAAAAAATTAAATTGAAGAATAAGAGTTTGAAAACTTTACTATTATCTACATTTTATATACAAAACCCTAATAGTAAAATATGTAATTATTATACACTAAACATATGTATACTAAAATGCTCTTTAACATCAAATTTTAATAGCTATATTCCCAATAAATGTAACTGTATTCATTACAAAAAATCATGTTTAACAAATACTTACATTTTCTCTGCTTTTGCCAATCAACTCCAGTATACAATAATGTACAGGAGTGAATTGCTTTAAACACATTATAGGCACATGACCAGCAATAGCCCTCCATCTCTCTTCTAAACTAGCAACTATTACCAAGGTATCTCCATACTGTTCCAAAACATATGTGTAGCTTTTTAGCAAGTGTTCCTTTGAAATTGGTTTCCTCGTTTTGTAATGAACACAAGATCCAAATTCTTTTTCTACAGATTGGAATTCGTAAGGCCCGTCTAGATAATCATCCTGCAATAAGTGATAAGTGAGTTGCGGGGACTAGTTAAAAATAAAGAATGGTGGTTAAAGAATTAAATATTGTGACTACTTACAGGGTCAATTAATTGTCCAGTATCTTCGTCTACTATGGTAAATCTGTCGAAGATTTCAGTATGAACAACTGGTTCAGGAAGTTCGTAAAATGTTACACTTTTACTGTTAGCGATAAAATTCCAAAATCGTTCTTTCATTGTATCTGTAACTTGCGACGAAATACGTTTTTCGAAATGTCTCCATAATAAATAAAGGCCTATTCCTTCCAGTCCGTTTAAAGCGATTTCATCAATTAATATATGTTTATAATTAAATGTGAAGTGGTTGATCATTTTAAATATTTATCTAAGATAGGTAAAATCCTATTGTCTGTGAAGGAAGAGCAGATAAATAAGTAATAACCTCAAATTATATGAAGACAAATATAAACTGACAGCAAAAATTTACTCTAGTCTCTATGGCATTGATTGACTAATTTTGTCTATGATTATGGCTGTGGTTTATGCTCGGGGTAATAGGCTCAGAATAATAATTAAAGCTTTAGTTCGGGGGTTCTCAAAGTATACGTCGCGGCGTCCTAGGGCGTCGCGGTAAGAGCCCCTCAAAATTTTGTCTTAGCGCATAGGTATATACAGAACGGAAAATCTGCAACGCCGTGCAGCGGTACTAGCCAGTGTTGCCAGCAACGCAGGGCCTAATGTCGCCATTTTTCACAGCTTAAGTAGCCTAATGTAGCCGAATTTCAGCTGCGGTAGCCTAAAGTAGCCCAAACGCCAAAATATCGATAAGAATAAAATAAAAATATACTAGTTTATATCAATTTATTTATACCTACTTTAAAAAACACTAGAACCTTATATGTAGCTTAAATTATAGAACAGTATTCTTAGGGCGTCCGCTACGTTAGACGTGTGTGTACCCGCGCCGTGCACCCACGCGCGGGCTTGTTTCTTCAAATCAATAGCGTAAATCAATAGCGTTGCTACGTCACATTTGCAGAAACAGACACGCGCGTGGGTGCTCGCGGTTTCCACTCCATGCAGCGGATACCGAAAATAATACTAAAATTTAAAATAAATTAAGCAGAATCAAATTAATTTATTAAAAATTAATAAATCAACTCGATTCTGCTTCGTCTGCTGCTAGCAATGCTAAGGCATCAACAAGACTTTCGTCGTCAACGTCATCAGTGGCAGCTGTTGTTGTTGTAGCTGCTGTGCTAGTACTGGCGCAAGCTCCGCTGGAGACGAACATTTTTCTGCCAGCATGTAAACTAACCATGTGATTACTTGGTTGAAAGCTGTTGCAGCAATTACTTCTTACATTCATATGGGTACGAATTCTAAGAATGGCGATCAGCATGGGTAGTTGCATTCGGTTCCTTAATTTTGTCTTTATCGTAGCCATCACACTGAAAATTCTTTCAACTACGGCATTACTCAAAGGTAATGAAAGAGAACGTAAGGAAAACTCCGCTAAATCTTTGAACATGGGATTCCCTCCTGCATTCTGCATTTTCAACACCTGTACCCAAAAATTTACAATATTATTTTGAGAAGCTGTACCAATTATTTCCTCGATGCGCATTGTACTTAATACGCGCCATTGGTTCATAATAGCTTCCCGGTCAATATTGGGTTCACCCAACTGCCAGGGAAAATCTTCAATGTTGGGTCTGCTTGTTGAAAGACACACGTGGCTTGGTGACAAGAGTTCAATTTTTTCCACCACTGACACATTAAGTGGTAGCCTGTCAACTAATTCCCTTACTAAACGCACTAGGAAAGCAGTGCATCGCTGTTTGACTTCTTTGGCTTTGTTGGCAGAAACAGTCTCTTTTGCAAGTAAATCATTGAACTTTTCTCCAAAATCGATTGAGTTCAGTGGAAGTAACGAATTTTCAAATGATGCTTCGGCTTTTTCTAAAGCTCGCTTAACGGCTGCTATATCTGCTTCATGAAGCATTGTTAATGAGGCGTTTTCAGATAGACTTCGACCTCTAAGGAATACTGGTTTGAAAACACGTCTAGCAGTGGAAATAAGAAGAATCCGAAGGTCGTTGTATATTTTTGTGATATTTGCATCACTTGCTTGAAATATAACATTTACGTTTGTTACTTCTTTTAATATCGGAGACAGAAACAACAAATATAATAAATTTGTGTCATCATTATACATGCCAGCAAGCTCCCTTGCTGTATAACATCTCTCTCCTGATGATTTCACCATATTAAAGTGAGTTTTTAGCTCAAGCCACTGGTTAATGTTTGTATTAACAGCTGCATAAAACGCCAACCATCTGGTTGTGGATAGTTGAGTTAGTTTCAAGGGTTTTTTGCCATCATTAATAGTTTCAAATAAGGTCTGATAGACTTTCATTCGCAGTGGACTGTGGGCAAACCAATTTCTGGTTTCTCTAAGTAAATATTCCAGAGAACACGGTAATTCAGTGCAAGCTTTGGATGCACATAAACTAAGAGAGTGGCACACACACTTCAATAGCTGTAAATGGGGTATATCTGCTTGCAAAAGAGTGAAAAGGGAATGATGTTTGCCACAGAGGTTACTTGCTCCATCAGTTCCTATTGCAATTATATTTTGAAGATTTAAACCCATTTTTGACAAAAAGTTCTTGAATGATCTATAAAGGGCATCAGCTGTTGCTTCGAACACTTCTTGAAAGCCTAAAAAATCAACAACAATTTTTTCCAGTTTTGAATTGTAATATCGGATGCAATATGCCATGTACTTTTCTGTTGTCACATCGGTGGATTCATCCAGTATTATAGAATAACTTTGGTTACCAACTTCTTCTAAAAGTTCTTTAAGCATGGCTGGTTCCAGGACATTCTTTATAATGGCAGAACACTTTGTTCTATGTAATCGAATGTTTTCAAGAGGACTTCCTGTCCCAAAGGTTTTTAACACTTCTGTCAGATGATCAATACTGCGGATGGAGCTATGAGCAGCGATATAAGCAGAAATTTTTATGTCCATTTCTTTTTCTTTTGAACTGTCACTAGCTAAAGAGTAGTCAAATGATGTAAGCTTGGGTTGCTTTTTTGAAAACCTCAATTCCTTGTCTCTATGTCTTTTAGTTTTCATGTGCTTTTCCAAATCGGTTTTGTGCGCACGGAGTGGTGTGATACATAATTTACAAAACGCCTCACCTTTACCATTATCCGTCATTTCAACAGGTGCTCGAGTAAGCCAATCTGTAAAAGAAATATGCGAAATAAAATAAATAACCTACCTCACTGGACAAGTGCGAGTTAGTTGGTGATCATATTTCTTGACAGTTGTCTAGGTGATCAGCCTGCCTACTACATCCTAATCGGACTGGGACAAATCTAAAAAAATATTGTCCCATGCGGGACTCGAACCCGCGCGCGACCCCTGCGTTATGTCCAGAAGTGTTAATCCCTAGACAACAGCAGTCGTCATACCTACCTACATAGGTATCATAAAAGCAATTATTTGTTCGTACTCGATGCTCTCTCTATTAGTTTTACTTACTTTTAAATACTGGTATTTTTTCCCATTCATCGCGATAATATTTCACATATTTTCCGTGTTTTCCCATGTTTTTGTCACAGAAATAATGCCTTGGAATTGAATTTTGGAACTAATTTAATATGATCATGCACTTACGAAGAAGTCACAAAGCGAAAGTGACAAAAATTAACCCGAATTTACGCGAACTATTTAGTCAGTATAATATAGATAATTGTGGTAGTCATTAACAGCAAAATGAATACATATCACTTTATTGTATACTGAATTTGGTTACATAATAGTTGTATACAAATTTGGGGTATTTCCCGAAACTAACCAACCATAAACAAATAGTGAGGCCCTCTTTTTTCTTAATGTCACAGACCTTTTACATTTGCGTGGGCGTTGCTTTTTTCTTCAGCTCATTAGTGATTCGGTTAATTTAAATACCTTGTCCCTGCTGCCATCAATTCTGACGATTATAAGTAGCCTAATAGGCGACCAGTCGCCTTTCAGATTTTTTCGTCGCCGATTTTCGTCCTGAGTAGCCTAAATGGCGATAAATCGCCTACGTTGGCAACAGTGCGCCTGGGTGCAATCAATACCCTGGCGCCTTCTAGTAGGCGCGTGAACACGGGCGCAGGGTCTTTGACAGCGCCCCCTAAAACCCCGCGCTCGTGTGCGCCGCACACCCTGCACCATAGGTAAAGCCGGCTCTGGGTACTAGCTTGGCTCGAGTTGTATGCTGCGCACTGTTGCCAACGTAGGCGATTTATCGCCATTTAGGCTACTCAGGACGAGAATCGGCGACGAAAAAATCTGAAAGGCGACTGGTCGCCTATTAGGCTACTTATAATCGTCAGAATTGATGGCAGCAGGGACAAGGTATTTAAATTAACCGAATCACTAATGAGCTGAAGAAAAAAGCAACGCCCACGCAAATGTAAAAGGTCTGTGACATTAAGAAAAAAGAGGGCCTCACTATTTGTTTATGGTTGGTTAGTTTCGGGAAATACCCCAAATTTGTATACAACTATTATGTAACCAAATTCAGTATACAATAAAGTGATATGTATTCATTTTGCTGTTAATGACTACCACAATTATCTATATTATACTGACTAAATAGTTCGCGTAAATTCGGGTTAATTTTTGTCACTTTCGCTTTGTGACTTCTTCGTAAGTGCATGATCATATTAAATTAGTTCCAAAATTCAATTCCAAGGCATTATTTCTGTGACAAAAACATGGGAAAACACGGAAAATATGTGAAATATTATCGCGATGAATGGGAAAAAATACCAGTATTTAAAAGTAAGTAAAACTAATAGAGAGAGCATCGAGTACGAACAAATAATTGCTTTTATGATACCTATGTAGGTAGGTATGACGACTGCTGTTGTCTAGGGATTAACACTTCTGGACATAACGCAGGGGTCGCGCGCGGGTTCGAGTCCCGCATGGGACAATATTTTTTTAGATTTGTCCCAGTCCGATTAGGATGTAGTAGGCAGGCTGATCACCTAGACAACTGTCAAGAAATATGATCACCAACTAACTCGCACTTGTCCAGTGAGGTAGGTTATTTATTTTATTTCGCATATTTCTTTTACAGATTGGCTTACTCGAGCACCTGTTGAAATGACGGATAATGGTAAAGGTGAGGCGTTTTGTAAATTATGTATCACACCACTCCGTGCGCACAAAACCGATTTGGAAAAGCACATGAAAACTAAAAGACATAGAGATAAGGAATTGAGGTTTTCAAAAAAGCAACCCAAGCTTACATCATTTGGCTACTCTTTAGCTAGTGACAGTTCAAAAGAAAAAGAAATGGACATAAAAATTTCTGCTTATATCGCTGCTCATAGCTCCATCCGCAGTATTGATCATCTGACAGAAGTGTTAAAAACCTTTGGGACAGGAAGTCCTCTTGAAAACATTCGATTACATAGAACAAAGTGTTCTGCCATTATAAAGAATGTCCTGGAACCAGCCATGCTTAAAGAACTTTTAGAAGAAGTTGGTAACCAAAGTTATTCTATAATACTGGATGAATCCACCGATGTGACAACAGAAAAGTACATGGCATATTGCATCCGATATTACAATTCAAAACTGGAAAAAATTGTTGTTGATTTTTTAGGCTTTCAAGAAGTGTTCGAAGCAACAGCTGATGCCCTTTATAGATCATTCAAGAACTTTTTGTCAAAAATGGGTTTAAATCTTCAAAATATAATTGCAATAGGAACTGATGGAGCAAGTAACCTCTGTGGCAAACATCATTCCCTTTTCACTCTTTTGCAAGCAGATATACCCCATTTACAGCTATTGAAGTGTGTGTGCCACTCTCTTAGTTTATGTGCATCCAAAGCTTGCACTGAATTACCGTGTTCTCTGGAATATTTACTTAGAGAAACCAGAAATTGGTTTGCCCACAGTCCACTGCGAATGAAAGTCTATCAGACCTTATTTGAAACTATTAATGATGGCAAAAAACCCTTGAAACTAACTCAACTATCCACAACCAGATGGTTGGCGTTTTATGCAGCTGTTAATACAAACATTAACCAGTGGCTTGAGCTAAAAACTCACTTTAATATGGTGAAATCATCAGGAGAGAGATGTTATACAGCAAGGGAGCTTGCTGGCATGTATAATGATGACACAAATTTATTATATTTGTTGTTTCTGTCTCCGATATTAAAAGAAGTAACAAACGTAAATGTTATATTTCAAGCAAGTGATGCAAATATCACAAAAATATACAACGACCTTCGGATTCTTCTTATTTCCACTGCTAGACGTGTTTTCAAACCAGTATTCCTTAGAGGTCGAAGTCTATCTGAAAACGCCTCATTAACAATGCTTCATGAAGCAGATATAGCAGCCGTTAAGCGAGCTTTAGAAAAAGCCGAAGCATCATTTGAAAATTCGTTACTTCCACTGAACTCAATCGATTTTGGAGAAAAGTTCAATGATTTACTTGCAAAAGAGACTGTTTCTGCCAACAAAGCCAAAGAAGTCAAACAGCGATGCACTGCTTTCCTAGTGCGTTTAGTAAGGGAATTAGTTGACAGGCTACCACTTAATGTGTCAGTGGTGGAAAAAATTGAACTCTTGTCACCAAGCCACGTGTGTCTTTCAACCAGCAGACCCAACATTGAAGATTTTCCCTGGCAGTTAGGTGAACCCAATATTGACCGGGAAGCTATTATGAACCAATGGCGCGTATTAAGTACGATGCGCATCGAGGAAATAATTGGTACAGCTTCTCAAAATAATATTGTAAATTTTTGGGTACAGGTGTTGAAAATGCAGAATGCAGGAGGGAATCCCATGTTCAAAGATTTAGCGGAGTTTTCCTTACGTTCTCTTTCATTACCTTTGAGTAATGCCGTAGTTGAAAGAATTTTCAGTGTGATGGCTACCATAAAGACAAAATTAAGGAACCGAATGCAACTACCCATGCTGATCGCCATTCTTAGAATTCGTACCCATATGAATGTAAGAAGTAATTGCTGCAACAGCTTTCAACCAAGTAATCACATGGTTAGTTTACATGCTGGCAGAAAAATGTTCGTCTCCAGCGGAGCTTGCGCCAGTACTAGCACAGCAGCTACAACAACAACAGCTGCCACTGATGACGTTGACGACGAAAGTCTTGTTGATGCCTTAGCATTGCTAGCAGCAGACGAAGCAGAATCGAGTTGATTTATTAATTTTTAATAAATTAATTTGATTCTGCTTAATTTATTTTAAATTTTAGTATTATTTTAGGTATCCGCTGCATGGAGTGGAAACCGCGAGCACCCACGCGCGTGTCTGTTTCTGCAAATGTGACGTAGCAACGCTATTGATTTACGCTATTGATTTGAAGAAACAAGCCCGCGCGTGGGTGCACGGCGCGGGTACACACACGTCTAACGTAGCGGACGCCCTAAGAATACTGTTCTATAATTAAAGCTACATATAAGGTTCTAGTGTTTTTTAAAGTAGGTATAAATAAATTGATATAAACTAGTATATTTTTATTTTATTCTTATCGATATTTTGGCGTTTGGGCTACTTTAGGCTACCGCAGCTGAAATTCGGCTACATTAGGCTACTTAAGCTGTGAAAAATGGCGACATTAGGCCCTGCGTTGCTGGCAACACTGATGCTGCGTGTTTCCTCACCCCTGCCCGTAGCCACTGTCCAACACCTACTACTAAAGAAGGCCGGAGCGCTGACGTCAGAGGAGAGGCCTACGTCATCAATATGAGGCCATACAATATCGCATAGAAGCCAGCGCCGCGGGGCTCGCGGCCACTAACGTAAACTTGATGTCCATGAACATTTATTAAGTTCGTTGTTGTACAATGTAAATTAGATGTCATTTTTAATATTGCTTCTAAATCGGTTTGATTATAAATGTTTTTGAATAAATATAAATAAGTAAATTAGATTAGACAAAAATTTGTATTTTAATGGACAAACCATGATTTTACTCATAGTAAAATCATGTATTTGATTATAGACAATAATCGATTACCCAACTCCATAAACACATTATAATGTCATCTGCAAACGTCTTTATCAAAAGCGAGTGTAAACTGTTTGTATTTTTCGTTTTCTTTTTTTTTCAACATAAATATGGTGAATAAATGTTGTATCCCGAATTGTAAAACGAATTATTAAAGTGGTAAAGGGGGAGTAGTATTTTCTTTTCCGCGAGATGAAGATCTCAAGAAGAAATGGACTTGTGCTGTTAGACGAGACAACTTTCAACCAAGCAAACACTCAAGAGTAAGTTTTTATTTTATTTATAATATTGTCCATTTATCTTTGTATCACACAACATCTAACTATTTGTACTAACATTAACTATTTTCGTACAGGTTTGTGAACTCCATTTCACAGAAAAGGATATTCGCCGTACTGCTGAGAAGTATGACGAGAAATCTGGCAAGAAAATAATTGTTAACTTAGAAAAACCGCGTTTGTATCCTAGTGCAATACCGTCATTGTTCCATAATTGCCCCAGTTATTTAAGTGCTCCCAGACATTCAAGAGAAAATGTGGAAGAAAAACGTTTACGCATTGAAAATAAACATTTAGAATCTGTTATTAGTGAAAGTATTCAGACGCAAAGTGAATATGAAAATAGATACATGTTCAGTGATTTTAGTGAATTTTTGATTTGTTTATCTAAATGTGAGGTAAGTGGAGAATGGATAACTGTTAAAAAAGACGATGTAGTTATATTTGTTGTCATTGCATTTTCAAGCACTCCGAAAATATCAGTGTGCAACTTTTGATCACAATTTAGAATTGAAATTGTTTAAGAATCACAATGAAGTAAAGAAGTTTGGTGGGGAAACTTATCCAAAAAAGATTAATAATATTAAAGATATATTTGCAATTTTATATGACTTTGAAAGCCATAGTGAAACTGCAATGTCGTTTGAAGATGTTTGTCAGAATGCTCTTAAAATGTTACAAAATTCAAATAAAGATCATGATGAAAATAATTACTTTAGATCATTTAGTAAAATATGCTTACACTTTAAATGTAAAATCTTTAAATCCATCTAGCATTGAACGTCAAAATGTTCAATTAGCATTAAATATATTTAACAATCATATATACAATGGTTTAATTGCTATTGGTTCGCAGAATAATTTACCAAATTATTACACTACCGCTGTTTTTATAGACATCATCTTAAAGTGGTGGAATACAGTGAATGTTAAAACTTTGTATAAAGACAAGCGATTAATGGATAATTATATGTCACCCCTCTCACCCAATGAAGACAATTATAATTTTTTAATTAAATGTCTTGCTTGGTTAGATCACTGGGCAAATTGTCAGTGTGTTGGCTATCAACTAACAAAACAAACACATTTAGCATTTAGTCATTCTACATATGCCCTAATCCAATTAACAGATTACTGTGTTAATGAATTAAACTTTAAATTTTTATTGCCTGGTAAAATTCAAACTGATAGTTTAGAAGACCGCTTTGGAAAATATAGAGGTATGGCTGGGTCTCAATATTTAATTTCAATGAGACAGATATATGAAATTGAGTCTAAACTCAGAATCCAGTCTTTACTGCCCTTAACTTTAAAATCTCATACTTTTGGACAATTTAATGTTGATGTTACAGACTTTACAGACAATATTTCTGACAACCATAGTGATAATTGCAATTTAGTAACAGAACACTTAAATTTTAATATCTCTGTATCTGAACAAGATTTCATAAATACTAAAAATCAGTTACCTATTCTCACTTACATTGCTGGTTACTGTACACAAACATTGCTTAAAAAAAATTGCTGCAAATATTGTTATTGTTACTTAGTTGTATCAGATAAAGAAATTAATGTTGATAAAAATTGTAATTATGAACTAATAAAAAGTTTAGATAGGGGAGGATTACTACTGCCACATAATGATGTTGTTAATTTAGTTCTGTTTAGTTATATTGTAGTGAATAAGTTAATTAGTATGGAGTTTGAACAAGGGTTTTTGAATTGTCAAAATCAAAGAAAAGTTGTAATAAATATAACATCTTCAATTGTAGCTCGTGAAGATTTCTTTCTTTCAGATTTTTATTGCAATGTACCAGAGCACTCTGTGAGTATTATTATGTATCATGTGATAAAAACTTCTGCAAATATATTGTTAAATAATTATATTAAAAAGAAAAATGATATTATTAGTGTAAAGCCAACAAAAAAGAAAAGAAAGTTGTGTACTCTATCAAAATAGGTATTGTAATAAAATTAACTTGTTACCATTTTATGGGTAAGTATGTACTTGAAATTGGATAATATATTATTCCAACATTCTTATCAACAGTGATATTATATAAATTTAAATTGTTATTTTTGTAATTCAATTTTATAATGAAGTTTCAGTTTGGTCCTTAAGAATATGATATTAATTTATACAAGGAGTTATAATAAATACCTGCTTGCATAAATTACTATAGGTACCACTTTTGAGTTTTTTGCCGATTCTTCTCAAAAGTTGTAATCGAATCGGTGGATTAATAAAAAACATTTTTTTTATTTTAGTACATGTAAAATTCTGTTGTTTTATTTGATATGCCTACCTATTATAATATTTAAAATGATAATAAGAAATCTTAAATCTATTATATTATAAAAATAATACTAAGAAAATCTCAAATCTATATCACAATTTGAAAATAACTACAAATATTTTAAACTTCGTCAAAAAATGAATGCGCGCGGCATGCTTGACTGCGCATCGGCCTCATATACGTGACGTCACGCGACCAGCGCTCCGGCCTTCCTTTAGTAGTAGGTGTTGCACTGTCGGAGTGTGGGCGGGGACGTGACGTCAGTACGATGCATACTTGTTTGTGTGACAGCTACGTATTTAGAGGTTAGCTAGCAATCCCAGTTTTCGTACAATAGCGAGAGCAGTGAAGGTTAATGTATTCAGAAAGACAAGCAAGACTGTAAACTAGTAAAGAACTCTGTGCGTGAGTCGTATTTTTGACATATTATTGAAATAAATAATCCTGTAACTACTCATATTTGGTAAAAATGCTATGATATTTAATGAACAGGCAAACGGAGAGTGCAAGTAATAACCAGTCATCGACCAGTGGTGAGGGAGGAAAGAAGCAGAAATTTCGTAATGTGACGACAGCTGTCTATATTTAGGCTTTATTTCTATAATAACAATAAACGATGATGAGAGACTGCAGTGTATGCTCTGTTTGAAAGTCCTAACACCCGAGGCATGCTCTCAAATAAGCAAGAGACATCTTGACTTGAAACCAATCACCCTAACATGATAGATAAATCTCGGGAATTTTTCAGTAGAAAGTTGAGATTTTCGACAACAAAAAAGTGTGTTTATTAGGTAAGCGTCAGTACCGAGAAATGCACTGCTAGTATCTTTTAAGGTTGAATATAGAGTGGCGAAGTGCAAAAAGACTCATACTATCGCAGAAGAACTTGTTCTATCAGTTGCTGTAGACCTGGTTAATATTGTGATGGGGAATCTGCGGGAAAACTCATTAATAAGATACCTTTGTCCAAGAACACCATCAATCGAAGAATCCGGGCGTTTGAGCTGCCACAAGAAATTCATACTTTTTACAAGAGGAAAATCACGAGAACGCCAGAAGTTTCGCGGAACCAGAATTTCTGCTGAAACCCGCAAACTTGTGTGACATATTCGACAAACTCAATTCAATTCTTTGAATCTTTGAATCTTAGGGCAATAGTGTTATTGCCATGGGCTTCAATATATACGTGTGTATATATTGAAGCCCGTGGAGAAGATTTCAGCGCTCAGGAGAAAATTGCAGCTGTGGAATAGAAAAATTAATGATGATGGTAGTCAAGGTTACTTTCCTGTATTTCAGCAGTTCGTAGCTTGTAATGGAGTTGATGTTTCACATGACTTGCTGTCCATTTTCACAGAACACCTATGAGAGCTAACCACCTGGTTCCCAAAGCACTTTGCAGAACCTTTTTTTGTTTGCGTGGATCCAAGAACCTTTCCGTGCTCAAGCTCCACAAGGATTTACTTCACAGAAAGAAGAAAATCTAATTGAGCCTCTTGCGACAATAGGCTGGAAACGAAATTTGCTTGTTGGGATTTGACGAAGTTTTGGATATCGGTTAAAAATAAGTATCCAATTTTAAGTGCAAATGCTTTAAGGATCCACATTCCATTTGCTAAATCCTATTTATACGAAGCTAGATTTTCAGCGGTTGCTGTGTAATAAAGAGCAAATATTGTTGGTTATTGATAATGGTTAGCACAGCTAGCGCAGGGTTCACTGTTTATTTAATATAAACTCAGAAGACATAGTAGACAAAATATATTAGATATTTATTACAAGGCTAAAACATGTTTTTAGTAGTAAGAGAACAAACGACGGTCAGTGAATAATAATGTCGTGTGGCCTAGTGATGTGACACAACAACAGTGATGTACCCATCACCAGTCTTATGCGAGGGATTGAGAAATACTCGATTTCCAACACTCCCCCTCACGAGCATATTTGAATTTACGCCAAGCCAAGACTTGTCCGACACTGTATAAACTTTGATGTTGGCAGAGCCTTGGTTAGGATGTCCGCTACCATTTTTTCAGTGCATAGATATTCTATTTTGATGAGGCCACTTTCAGTAATCTCACGAATGTAGTGATGCCTCATATCAATAAGCTTAGACCTTGCATTTATGATTGGATTACTACTTAATTTCTGCGCCGCCTGGTGATCATTCTTTATTTTCATCTGCATTTAACTCAAAATCTTTTGTCCATTGAGGTAGTTTTCTAATACGTTTGGGTCTTCCTGTAGATATAGATTTATTTTTATTTCTTTCAATTGCCTGTACTTCCCCTTGGTTATCTATTTCTTCTTCTATCTCATCATCATTACGATCATGATAGTCATCTTGTATGTCGGGACAAGGGAGGGAAAGGTAAGGATCCTGAGAAGGTGAAAAATCTTTCTTATTTCCTTTTCCATCATTCATCAATATTTCAATCTCTTTCCTTTCTTGCACTTTCTTTGTTTTGAAAATTTCGTTGTTTTCTTCATAAAACATTTTCTTAAGAATTTTGACATTTCTAGTTACTTCAATTCTTTGGTATTCAGGTATCCATATTCTATATGCTTTAGAGAATTCCGAATATCCCATAAAAATACCATCTATGGTTTTTGGACAAAATTTTCCTTTTCTTTTATTTATAAATATAAATGCTTTTGACCCAAAAACTTGAAGATGTCTTGCCGATGGGGTGCGACCAACCCATTGTTTGAATGGAGTAGTATCATTGTTTAGACTTTTTGTTGGTACTCTATTCCCAAGATAATTTGCTGTATGTATAGCCTCTGCCCAAAATGTTTCTGGTAGTTTGGCTTCAATGAGTAGACATCGGGCTTTATCAAGTAGTGTTCGATTTTTTCTCTCAGCAACACCATTCTGTTGTGGTGTATACGGCGCTGACAATCGCCTCTGTATGCCACATTTCTTAAGGTATTCAGTAAAATCTTTATTTATATATTCACCAATTCCATTGTCACTTTGGAGAAACTTTATTCTTTTACCAGTGAAGTTTTGTACCTCATTTTTATATTCTTGAAAATATTTGAATACTTCATTTTTATAACGCATAAAATACACTCTTGTATACTTTGTAAAATCGTCTATAAATGTAACAAAATATTTGGAGCCGCCTGGCGATTCGGTTTTCATAGGACCACACACATCTGTGTGTATAATCTCTAATAGCTCACTGCTTCGTTTCTCTTCAGTAGCTCGAAATGGTGGTTTAGAGAACTTTCCACTTATGCATGTCTCACAATCATTTAGCTTTGTATTAATGTTCAGGTCTAGTCCTGTAAGTAATTCCTTTTTAGCACATAATTTTAAATCAGTTTCATTTATATGCCCAAGTTTTTTATGCCATAATTGCAAATTATTATGACTTTTATCTTTTAGATTTTCACCACATGCTTTTGATTCATGTTTGCTTTTATCTGTGACATAATACAAATTATTTTTTCTGGTAGCTATCAGGATAATTTTTCCTTTAGGGTTTCGTACTACTGCTTTATTTCTAGAAAATGTAACATTCAAACCTTTGTCCGTAAGTTTTGTCACCGATAAAAGGTTTGTCTTTAGTTCTGGTACATGCAGCGTGTTGATGAGATCAATATCACCCGAGTGTGGTATATTAATTCCAACAGTACCTTCACCTCTGATAGATGCTGTTTGGTTATCACAAGCAAGATGCAAAGAACCACTTTTCTCTGTATTTAATTCAATAAACTTTTTCTCATCTGAGCACATGTGAGCAGTACTGCCGCTGTCAAGACACCAATCATTGCTTTTGTTTACATTTGTAGTTAAACAAACATGTTTCATCATATATGATGAATGTTTCTTTTCAGAAGGCTCAGTCTGACGGTTTCTACAATTTGAAGAAGAATTGTAGAACTTCTTATTACATATTTTACAATAAAAATTAAACTTATTTTTATAATGTTTCTTTTTATTTTTACTGTAGAAAGCATTTTCTGTAGTATGGCCCTGTTTGCTGCGGGCTTCACTTTCTTCCAAAATTTTTATTTTTAGTTCATCTAGAGTTGGTAATTTGTCTCTCGACTCTATAGCCACTCGAAAGTTTTCAAAAGATGAACTTAAGGAATAAAGCATCATAATGCTCAACAAGTCTTCATTGATTTCAATGTCCATATCTCGGAGTTTATCGACTGTTTCGCAGAACTTATTTAAATGCATCCTTGTATCATCGCCATCGCGCATCTTTGCTAGTATCAACTGTTTTAATAATGTCGCCTTTCTAGCAGGACCTTGACTGGCAAAAATTTTGTTTAAAGTATCCCACACGTCTTTGGACGTTACGCAGTTTTTTATTTGCTTTAATTCACTTGGATCTATTAATAAGATCAGTTCACTTTTTGCGTAGAGATCGTTGATTTTCCATCGTTTTAGTTCTATGTCTTCGTCATCCGGCTTTGATGCGGATCCATCCACATATTGCCACAATTGTGACTTTATTAATACGGCTTGCGCCTGAAGTCGCCACGTATCATAATTATCCTTTTTTAGAGGTTCAATTCTCAATGATGACGCCATTTTTATTTGGCTCTGCGCGTAGCTTACCTGGGCCCATAACCTGTTGGTTATTGATAATGGTTAGCACAGCTAGCGCAGGGTTCACTGTTTATTTAATATAAACTCAGAAGACATAGTAGACAAAATATATTAGATATTTATTACAAGGCTAAAACATGTTTTTAGTAGTAAGAGAACAAACGACGGTCAGTGAATAATAATGTCGTGTGGCCTAGTGATGTGACACAACAACAGTGATGTACCCATCACCAGTCTTATGCGAGGGATTGAGAAATACTCGATTTCCAACAAATATCGCTCAAAAATCAATGCGGAGCGACAAAAAAGAGTGGCTGTATCAAACTTGATTTCGCGATTTGAGAAAATGTGCGGTAATCAGCAAGCTTGCCCGTTACGCTAATGCTATTGAAGATACCGATTGTTTTATTTGTATTTTATTTTTTTACGGATTTATAAAGTAACGGTCTGTCATTTATTCCTAGCCCACCGGGTTATGTTTATGTACCTGTTTTTTTATTTTTTTCGGAATGGCTAAATTCTTGTGGCCCTAATGGCCTTGCAAGTGTCACCGGACATGTATAGTTTAGTGCGAGCGCAGAAGGCGCTCAGCCAGGAGCAGAGTGTGTGCAGCAACGAGCCTAAGGGCTCCTCTGCCGGTAGACCGGCGGAAGGAACGGACCTCTGCTTAGGGAGTTGCTTTGGGAGGGTAGGTACTGCGGGATCCCGAATCGATGAGAAGCGCCCAGGCACGTGCCGATACCTGGTAAAAGTGTTGGTTGAAGGCCGGTGTATGTTCACGGTGTAGCGAGGATGACATCTTCGTCTCCGCCGCCGGGGACGGTGTATATGTGTAGTCTGAGAGTGTAGTGTAAGAACCACATTGGCACCAGTAATTGGTTCGTCGAGGTCGTCTGAGATGTGCCGACGACGACGACGACGGCAACGGGGAGGGTCATTCCTATCGGTGACATAGGTTAAGCTGTCAATTACTAGGGGGTTGGGATGGTGAGGGACTCTGTTGTAATAGCGTCGGGCGGAGTCTTTCAAGTGTTTGACGTTGGAGGGAAGTTCCAAGTCTATGTGGAGGTCGACATTTTGAGATTACCATGGGGCAGCCACGGCCTTACGCATGAATCTATTTTGGAGGCTTCGGAGTATTTCAATGTTAGAGGGCTGCCCCCTCCAACGTGTGCAAAGACAACGTTAGCAACGGTCGTTATGGGACGTACGCGGGTTTTGTGCAATGTCAACTTGCGACATTTTACTTCTTTCGCCTATGGGAGGGCTGAGGCTACCGAGTACAAAGCGGCTCGGTTTCGGACAGTTTTTATGTGTTCTCCGAAGGTTATCCGATGATCTAGGGTGACTCCAAGATATTTGGTCTTCCTAACCCAAGGCATAGTTTCATCGAATGTACCTATATATTAAAATATTTGTAAACATAACTTGTATTTATTTATTTCCTACTACCTCGTTAACACAGTGGTATAAATATTTAACACTACGCCTACATATTGGTATGATGTGACTAGTCAGACCCTGGGCAGAGCGTCGTGAAAAAAATCTGAAACTAAGGGCGCCCCGTACTATAAAAGTTTGGGAACCCCTGCTTTAGTTATTGTTGTGAGGTATTCCGAAGTGTTCTGAGGTAGGTAATAGAGTTGAGTTCCAAAATAAATTATACTTCTTTGCATCTAAATATGGTGCATTCATTTCTATCTTTAGATACAAAAAGAGATGGAGAGTGGATTTTGATTAACAAAAAGCTAGTTTCATAAGTTCTCAGCCTCTCTTGTTTAATATTCTATTTACAGAACCACAGAACAATAGAAAAATAAATAAACTTTTTTATTCTATTAAGCTTAAAACAATAATTACAACAAGAGAATCATAAATACAGGATCTAAATAAAGCTCTAATAACAAATACAAAATTAATTGGCACTTGTTAGGTACAACAAAATTTTCATTTAGTATTTTTGCCCTTGCTCTAGGAAAAAGGCAGTCTGAAAAAAAAACGTGAATAAAGTCTTTTTATACGGACGGATCCCTTATAAACTGATTTCTTTCTAAATCAGCTTTACAAAATTTACATATGGGAAAGACGTATAATTGCATTGCATTGCACTACATGTGAACTCTGTAAATGACTAGGGAAACCGCAACATTCGATAGTAATCTGCATATTGCCGTTGTTAAATTTCTTTCAAAAATATTCAAACAATATAGTAGATGGAATTGGAACGATTTATACTAGTTTCTAATATTGTTTATTAGCATTTATTTAAAAAAGGTTTACCATCCGCCCAATCTTAAATCCTTAAACCGGCCCTACACTGTCCTACATGCAGGACGCCGGCCGGCCGTCACGGTGGCCATATTACTTGTTTCATATACGAAACTGCATAGCATTCGATCCTGTTCTGCAGTAGGTTGTGCTTTGGGTAAAAATACTACGAAGTACTTTTACAGAAAATGAATTAAAGGTCAAAACAATATCATGCCTATCTCTGCTATTGAATATAAACATTTCTCAAGGGTCGTCACCACATATGATCTTCCACTCTTATTATTCAGCCACTACCGGCAATTTTTGTTTTATTTTTCTTTCAAGGCGAGTTGGAGCGCGTCTCAATGCGTTTCCCGGTACTCGATCTCCTTGAATGGAGTTCGTCTACTCCATTTTGAAGTAATGGAAAGAACACTAAAAGAAAAAGGAAAAGAAGATTTGGGACCTGTAAAGGAATGAAGGGCTGGTGTTTTGAGAATCTGGTATTTTGCGAAAAGGGACATACATAATTCTTCGTCCCGTTATAATTGATTTATTCGCATTTTATAAACTTTCGCGATTCGATATATACCCTATTCTCCATTCTTTCTAACTCTCTTCCCAAATCCACTAACAAATTTTCAAAGGAGCATCCGGTGGCATGCCAACATTTTGTCATTCTAGACGTTTTGGCGTGTGTCGCAGATGTTCATTCACTTAAGTGGACAGTTTCATCATCTGCCACCTTCCTATAAACAACATATATTTCATGAAAATTTAAATGGTTTTCTCATTATTCCTTGGAGCACATTTTCATAAATGTTTAGGATTTCAAAAATGTTTCTAATTTTCCACACGTGGGTACCTCGAAAATATCTCACTCTTTTTATTTAGGTATTTAGGTATATATTCACATCAAAATGAAAGACTGCTTTAGTTTCTTCCTTTTAGGTACAGTATTATGGAAGTTTTATTATATGAATGAATAAGAACGCAATCAAATTTCATTATTTTATTTACTAAAGAAAAGGAATACATTTTATCCTTTGCTAAAATATTTAGCATATTAATAATATTTAATGAGAAACTGATCATAACGTTTTAAACAATGAAAAGTAAAATACAAAATAATGCTTCCGTGAAAGGTGCCTCCTATTTTATATTTCGCAAATCATTATTTTACAATCTATTTGTCTCTAATTATAAAAAAATGCACTCTATAAATAGTACGGGCAGCGAATACGGTGTAACAGTACTTTTAATATCACTGCATTTGCGTCATTGCATTATTAATACAATAAAAAACTCCTACTTAACCTATGGAGTATCTAAAAAGCAAATCAACGCGTTCTTAACTTTTTAAGATATAATATAAAAGTTATGGTGTAGTCTATTTCAATGAGAAGTATAATTTATTACAATGTAAACATGTGGTGTGTATCTATTTGTTTAAAATTCGCCGAGCTTGTGACTTGGAATGTTCCAGTTGGATTTGTGTGAAGTGGAATAACTATTTATTAACAAAAATACATAAGTTACATATTTAATTGTTTGTTACATATATTCTCGTTAAAAAAGCATTTTAAAGATTATTGAGACTTAAAAACTAAAACAGAGAAAGAGATAAATATTATAATGCAATAAATAGTTATACCAATTCCGTTTCTCGAATTACTAAGTTCGGTAACTAAGTACTTACTAAAGGCACGCTAAATAAACGCACTGACGGGTCCGCTTAAGTTAACAGTATGCAGTTATTGTTAACTACAGATGCAAGCAACGTATTAGTTAGGCACTTCCCATAGTTACTGATTTACTCCCATTCTATTAAGTTTCGTGGTCCTTGTTTTGTGAACGGAAAACGGATATACCTACGAGGGGGTCGTGGCAGACAAAATTTAGTAAGGTAGATTCGACTTTGAAATTTTTAAAACGCAATTACTTAGGTATCTATAAATTTCAAAGGTAATTAACGTAGGAGCACATGTCTCTGTTTTTCCGACAGATTTTTGAAGTCCAGTGGTGATTCATATGCCGATGTTCGCTAGGCGGCAAGGTATATGGTAAGTGCCACCTTACAAATGTTGTTAAATAAATCAGCTTTTGTCGTCAAAATCCGATCGGAAAAACCGCTGTTTCCACGTTTTAAGTCGAATAATTTAAAGAAGAAGTAGAAAAATATTATACACGCATTGTTAAACCGACTCTCCATTTAATTAGAAAACTCAACCGCATAATATTTACACACTACGCAATAATAAGTAATGTGATGAATAGTCCGAGAGTAACGTGACGTAAACGCGCTATATCTTAACATTATAGATATATTATTAAAAGTTGCGGATTTTTATTAACTCCAATCCACGGTAGTTAGTAATTACAGTTACTTCTTTATTTTAATAAAAGTCTTCAATTTCTAACACTAAGGCTTCGAGTCTCAAAACAAAATAAGCGGTCTATAATAAATAACTACGGTACGATACGTTCTATATAATTCTCAATATATTATAAATCAATAGTTTACGCTTATTAAGTACAAAAGACTTTCTAGGCATGTTATGATTTACAATTAGGTACTTTACGAGTATAAAAAGGTGATTCAGTAATTTAAACGTGGAAATGGTTATTGTACATTTCATCAATATTAATATTTTTAAGTATTACAAAAACATTTTTTAACAATTCACCTTCAAAAATTTTCTCGCGCTTAATGTCTAACGCTTACTTTTACTTGACGAAAACTAATTACATTACAGAACTCGCTATTTACATGTACTAGCCCAACTTACGTATGAATTTGTAATGTCTGTACACACCATAAAAATGATAACCGCACTAAGTATACCAAATTACCCAGGTACTTCATCTAATAAAACAGTACAGTAATTATCCGTTTAAATTTCCGGTTCGTAAGCACCTATGTACTTTTGGTTACCATTTTCAGAATGCGTAACAATTTTTGCAACAATATTGGCAGTGTAAAAGCTTCTAATTATCGCTGGTTATGAAATAATATAACTGTGCGTTACTTTGGTTATCATTAAAATATAAGAGTTGGCAGTCCATTACACAAAATAACAATCAAATTGATTAAATAATATGTCAATTATTACTACAATATTATGTATAAATAAATAATTTATATGAAAAAATCATGGCATCTTTGGTATGTTCATGTAAAATGAAATTAATTATAATATGTAACAAGGCAAACTCGAGAATGCCCCCACCATCATGGCATATAAAAATATCTCCATTTTAACATCGCACTCTTTATACCTGATCTCTATTGTAACCGCTACACTAATGGCGTCCTAATGTCCGTACTATCAGTCCGAAAGAAAAACGTTGTTATTGTAATATACATTACAATCCTGCCATATACTTAGGCACTAGTCATTACAAATAGAATTGACATTTTCTTTACACACATTCAATTGTCAACAATGAGCGAAGATGAGTTGAACAATAAACTCGATTAAAAATAGGACTAGATAAATACAAACAAAAAGCAGACTTTAAAACGTTGTAATATTTTTAATTTAAAAAATCAGGCGTGAAAATAATTTTTAATATTTGGCCCACATTTCTGATTTAAATTTGGAATCAACCATAGACTAAAAACGATAAGTTAAAGCTACGTTCAGACGACACAGAATTTCGCTATGCGTATCATATAGCTTCTACACATGCAAAAAGCTTTGGTCTGTGTAGCGAGAAGCGCAAATTTGTATCGTATGAAAGGAGCTGGCTTTTAGGGTTATAGAAAGTATGTACATGATGATTGATCAGTTACAAATTGTATGTAACTATACAATGGCGCACCAACAATCTAAATTGGCAATGTGGCATCACAGTGCCCGCTTACACTCTATGTACCTACCTATGTATACATAATCGCTAACACTATCATAACATTATCCAATAAGTAATTACCAAACTGACTCCTAATCTAGATACACCCATAAGAAGCACTTTTTAATGAATGAATATCAGAACTTTACAATATCATTTATACATGGTAAATATAATTTATCATACTTTGTGTTTCAACTATACGTTATATCGTTTACTAGAACTTCAGAAGAGAATTCTCTCTATATTTAATGTCGTAATGCTACAAATAGTAGTTATGTAAAAAAGCGACTTGCGCTGTCATTGCAGATTCATTCAAACAAGCAAGAAGCAAGAAGCTTGCAAGATTGCAAGAATTTCATTTTACAATTGAATATACTGGTGACAAGTAACAAAAATCTGCAATGACAACGCAGTTTATCGTTAAATATTTATCAACATGTTATCAACAAAACTTATACTTTCGCCTAAATTATTGAACTATTTTCTAAACAATCTACAATTTGTTACATTATTAATCTTACATACATCAATCGATAATATTGTTCCGTCTTTAAAAAATAAATATTTTCACATTTGCTATGATTGCAATCAATTTAGAATGTGGATAATCACCAGTACGTATATTTATTTCATGGAAGAGATTCTTGTGGTCGCGACAAGCGACGTTTTAATTTAAAAGTTGTAACACGTTATTGTAATTAGGTACTCGTTCACTTTGTAAGCGTCCTCGAACAGAAAAACGACGAGTAAATATTGTATACGAATTTATAGGCAACTTTCTTGTACGACGTCGTATCTACAAACATTGGACAGTCGGTCTCTCAACAAGGGTGCGGTCGAGAACAAAACACGCTCGGCGGCTATGAGTTGTGTAACTACTGATCGGTGGCATTCGCGTATAATGTAAAGGCGGCTCTCAATTCACGTGTGAAGCGAACAGCCATAAATGCGAGTGTGGTAGGTTTTCGCGGATTTAGTGTAGATAGGCGTTCTCAGGGTGAATTCTCAGCGATGTGAATTCTAGTCGCGACTTCACGGCGTGAGTCTACAGTCGCCTTAACAGTTCGACTTCGAGCGTTACATCAGTGAGTGCGACGATATTACTCGCACTTGTAACGGGATTCAAGGCCGAACATAAAACCCGTGCGACGCCGCGCTGCTGCAGTCAGTTTGCTGATGCTTTAAAGTACCCCTAAATCTACAATAAAAATGTACTATAATATTATTGCACAATATTATAGAATCGCGCTTTGCAGGCAAACGAGTTTTAATACACCTCCTAAACGATAAAAAAAACATTGCGCAATCCGTAAAATTATACATATATATAATTGATCATCTGGGCGGCCTCTTAAACACGATCAGTTAAAACTGTCAGTTAGTTTTAATTGAACAGTTTAAGCTGACAGTATGAAAACCTAGTTTTTCATATTAAGAACGTAAGTTTTAACTGATTGTGTGTGGCGGCCAGTAGTCGAATTGTTACAGAAGCGAATTCCTCCCAGTCAGTATCAGTCACACACTTGTATAGATGTAGTGTGACAACCTTACCCATCAGAAATATTCGTGCCCACGATGATTTCCGAAAGTGTCAATAAATTATTGTATTAAGGACTGGTGTTAGATAGTATTAACAGTTATAACATCAGTCATCATGGGCAATCATCGTGGGCACGAATATTTCCGATGGGCAAGATTGTCTCACTACAATAATGCTTCAAGCGTTCCATCGTTACACAAGCGAATCTTTTCGATCAGTGTCCATCGCAACAGAAGTCCACTGTGGATGTCACGTGATCACGTATGTGTGACACGGCCGACCGCGGAGTGTGTGCGCACATATCAGCGAGTGGATCCCAGTCAGTGTACACAGTTGTAATGCTCTAAGTTACACAAGCGAATGTTCTCGACCAGTGTCCCCCTTAACATAGGTCCACTGTGGAATGTCACGTGAACAAAAATGTGCACGGGTGTGCGAGGGGCGGCGCGCTAGTTGCGGTAGATGATTCTCGATCAGTGGCCACCAAGAGATCAAGAGACCAAGAGGGCGAAGCCCGATGCGATGGACTAGCCAAGTAGCCAGTACTCTCAATGTTCTGGAAAACAAGGCGGTCCACGACGCCAAAGATCGCAACACATGGAAGACGATCGTCGACAGGCTTCGTCGGTAGAGTCACGATCCTCAACATTGATAGTACGACCATAGAGAGAGAGAGTCCACCTTAACAAAGGTCCATTGTGTAATGTCACGTGATCATGTATGTGTGTGCGCGAGGCGTGCGGGGCGGCGCGCTAGTTGCGGTAGATGTACGCGCAGGGCTGTGGCGCGGGCGGCGGTGGCGTGGGGGGACGCTCGCCGGAGGGGGAGGGCGACGAGGACGGCGGGGAGGGAGACGACGACGACCCGCCGCCGCCGCTCGCCGACCCGGAGCCCGACCCACTGCTGCGCTGCGACACTGCATGAGCAAATTATAGCTTAGTGGTTACTGGTTATATTGGATATCAGTCTACAACGCCCCATAAAAGTAGTAACTAACTCGAAGGATCAATACTTTTTTCACAATTCATTATTGAAAAAACTATGAATGCACATGTTATCTTTCTCTCACAGAAGATTATTGTAAAATTTACTGCATTTCTCACCCCATTTGATTCCTATTCCCCCAGTGTTTCGGTGGTGAGTGAGATATGCCAGAGTAATGCACTCTGGCATATCTCACTCACCACCGAAACACTGCCCATTTTCCCAATCATTTCACTAAATCTATTCCTAAAGGTTCAAAGGTGGGATAGGTAGGCAACGTACCCGAGTGTATGCCAATATTTGTCATGTGAACTTATACTGGCACGTATCGCGGATGTCGCAGGGCGACAGTATCACTGAACACCAGGTAGACTAATTACTCGTCTGCCGCCTTCTTTTATATAAGAAAAAATCGATATCTGCATGGTGCATGGTATATGTGTGATGTGCGCGAGTCTTAAAAGGGCTGCTTACATACCGTAAGCTGCCCTGTTAAAACTCGCGCATATCACAACCGCGTCACGCCGCAGCGCGTCGCATTGCATAACTGCTACAACGCACATTACAGACGCGGCAGGCTGCAGCTCAACGCAATAATTTAAGTCAGTTCTCTGTTGACATTCAAATCTTCACATCGTCCCACAGTGAATTTACGGACGTAACTTTTTTTTTAAATATTGAAGTAGGCGGACGAGTAAGCCAACGTGATGGTAAGTGTTACCGCCGCCCATGGACACTTGCAACACCAGGGGGTATGCGGATGGATGCGCCGCCGACCTTACAAAATCCTATTCACAGCTTTCAACTGCGCCCGTTCAACGCACATAGGGCAGTGTTTCGCAGAGAACGTTAAAGGCTCGTGCACATTACAGCGGGTCGCGTCGCAGCGCATAACGTTGACACATAAAGGCGAGCACGGTTGGCGAGCGATCCGCCAGAGCGTTGCGCTGCGCCGCGATGCAGCCCACCTCTAGTATGCGATGGTTTATACAAAATGTATGAAAATGATTCGAGCGGATTTTTGCAATGTTATGCGCTGCGGTGCGGCCCGCCCTAATATGCGCGAGTCTTTAACGTCCTCTGCTAAACACGGGCCTCATCACGAACATTGTCTTGTACTAAAACGGCACACTGGCCAGACGGATTGGTGAGTCCAGTTGTGAGGAGTAGAGGTGAGTAGAGGTGGTGCAGTTCCACAGGGCTTATGATAACAGCTTTGTTATCCCTTAGTCGCCTTTTACGACGAGATTTTAGGGGAGAGATGTGGTGGTGTCGGTCAATACCACACGGCCTATTCCTTCTCTGAATGCTAATCCTGAACACATTGACTGAACTTTTGGTCTCAATGGAGTTATTAAGCAGAAAAACTATGTAATAAGATAAACTAACCCAACGTATGGTGGTGTTGCGTATTATGCTTGTGGTGGTGCATCTGGTCGCGCGCGTCCGCCCCGCTTGTTTCTCAGAGGTACACCTTCTTCACGGAGCGCGTCGTCGAGAAACCGTTGTCGTTGCCACGCCGGTAGCCGTCGCCCTGCGGTCCGAATATTCCTGCGTTAACTGACATGCAGCAGTGAATATCAAGCGGTTAATGTGTTAGTGAGGTGGAAATGGAGAAATGAACAGCCCCTCTCGTAAATTTTGACCGGTTTACACTCTTTATGTGGACATACATATTTCCCTTTTTGCATTGCGCTTAAAAAAGTTACGAGAAAACCTGTTCTTTTTTATTTTGAAGTGATGTTATTAAGGCTAGTTAGTATTCGAAATGCAATTTTTCAAATGATCCGATGAATGTAAATTTCTGATGACTAATTGCTTTAAATACAAATGAAATAGATGGATTTTGAATAACTAGCCTTACTGGAAATGAAAATGAAATATAGTTAACAGTCAAGAATGAAAATCGATTAGCATTTCGTTATACTTTTATAATTTCAGGCATGAATGGATTTGCATTTTTAACTGTAACTATTGATGAATTGATTGTAAAGTTGATATGACAATATTCACTCGTGGTTTTTAGTGTATTTACATCATTGATGAAGCGTGGAACATGAACAATCTAAGAGAGACATTTACATGTATGCATTATCATAAATTTTTGAATAGTTGAATGGACAGTGTAGTTTCGGCACAGTTGATTAATTAGTATGACATGAATGGAATTTACATTAATGAAAATTGGCGAAGTGGTTAAGCAAAAAGAGATTCGTAACGTGATTATGTTCATAGCTTTCCTTCAAAAAACGTCAACCATGCAATGTGATGAATCATGAACATGAGCTTGTTGATGTGATTTGGTAACTTACATAGGCTGGCTGTTTGGAAAGAAAGATAATTTACCAAGTGAGACTTGCACTTAAGTTTGGTACTTCAGTAATGTCCGTGGTAGAGTATGGATTATTTATTAATCAATCTCGTAAAACGTCAGCGTTCCGCGACCCATTGTTTTTATAATTTATTATGTGGACCACACAATTCAGTCATGCAAAGAAAAAATCTTTTAAACCTACCCTGAAAGAGCAGATTGTCTGAAACTGGAACTGTCTCGGGGGAGGAGTGTATCATACATTACTAAACTGAAGCCGTGCAATAGAAAACAATATGTTACAATACAACTGATATGGACCTGATGCGATCGAAGTGGGCTGACGTTGTCCTGTTGGAGCTGGAACTATTTCTTGGTAGGAGACTGTAATACATTAGTAAACTGAAGTCGTGCGATAGAAGAGAATGTGTTACAACTGACTTTGCCCCGATAAAAGCGGAGCATGTCGAAGTCGTTCGGCTAGAACTGGAACTGTCTCGTGGTAGGAGTGTGTCACACATTAGTAAACTGAAGCCATGCAATAGAAGAGAATGTGTTACAACTAACATTGACCTGATGAGAGCGGAGCGTGCCAAAGTTGTCGCGACGGTAGGCGTCTGGCTGGAACTGGAACAGGGTCTCGTGGTGGGGATGGTACGGGGGATGCTTGCGCAGGGTAGCACGCGGAGACGCAGGCTTCGGCTGCGGGGCAAGTACCGGCTCCGCGTAGGTCACTTCTTCCACTTGTTGGAGGAGTTTGGGTTCCGCTTGGATTCTGGAAGGAAAATTACAGTTGAGTTAGTAAATTGCGGGGATGAATAGCTTTCTTGGAAGTAACATATTTATTTATTAATTTATAAGGAGTTTTACAGATATCTGAATTTTACATCCTCCTCCCTTTGTAACAGATATCCTCATCCCTTCATACTTGCTTTTTATTTCATCTCGTCACATCAGACAAAGAATAAACGAAATCTCTTAGCCTCTACTTTATTAATTTTCTGCTCTCCATCTTACCGCATTCCATTATGCTTTCCATTGTAAGTCTTCCTTTCCCTTCACCTCTCAGCTACAAATACGAGTATATTCATGTACAATAAATCCTTCACCTTCTACGGTCCTATCAACTCTTCGGGTATACGTATCAAATTACGGGAGGAACGCGCTGTACTGTATAAGGTCCTTCCGGCGCGTATGTGCTCTGCCTCCCTACAAATTTTCTTTTACACCCGTGTCCCTTCGTCACTCTCCCCTTGCTGAGGCATGCACTTCACACAACATCCTTTCGTTGTCGAGCAGCTCTTATTTATTTTTGCTTGTCTTCTGGTGTCAATGGTTCAAGAGGAAGCGACAATGACGAATTTTCGCAACCTCTTGAAGTTCGCCCATGAGCTAAAACGATGTCGCGGTAATAGGCCGGTCCCTCTTCCCTGCAGACGATCTCCTCCATCTTCTTGCGTTCCTCAGAATATAGTGGACAAATTCACAACATGTGGTGTAAGTCCATACCACACATATCACATATAATCCTTTTCATAACACACTCACACATAATCCTCACATAACTTCATGTCAAACAATCTCTTTCTGTAACATCCATGCCCAGTGAGTCAATATCTACCTGTTGATATTCTGCCGCTGCTCGAAGTACTCGTACTCGGTGTCCGGGTAGGGCATGTTGTCGTCTTCGTCCTTCTTGCAGCGGCGGCCGCAGATATAACCGGCGGCGAAGCCCGCGCCGAGCGCCGCGAGCGCGCCCGCCGCCACAGCTAACGCGAGCGTTTCTACAGAGTACGCAGCTGGTGGCGGGTCGGCGGCCAACACTTCTGGACCTAGGGCACAAGTTTGTGTGAGCAAGTTTGGAAGTGCTTATTTATTTTATTTAAGAAAATAACAGTAGCTATATTTTTTGAATTTTTTCTGCTGTTTGTTTTCTATAGTCATGATTGGTGCGACCCAGCAGAAATGTCGAGTGAAACAAAAAAGGTAAAAACGACCTGGTTAGTAGATAAATAAACAACTGTTATTTTCACCCCTAGCCAACTAAATATTGTCCACCACTAAAGGCCCTGTCAACCATTGCAGTTATAAGGACCGAATCGTGTACTAGCGTGACCTTTTCCGAGTGCGTACGTTTTTGACTCTACAAATTCTTTCATTTTAATTGAACAGATACGTTTGGTGATTGTTTAGGTCTGTTGAGGATATTTAAGTAGAATAGATGTTTAAAAGCGGGGAACCCAAAGTATGTATTGTCTACGATGACGTTTGACCTTTATTATCGCTGGTTAACAGACTTGAGGCTCACTTTGTGTATTGTGTAACACTAGTTATTTCAGCAGAAATAAAGTGTGTTTCAATCTAAAGGGTCTCCTTTTCATTGTGCATCCAGTATTCGACGGAATAAGGTCTACACTTTGAAGTAAGGCACTTTTGCCATACTACCGATATGTATCGATATGTACTGGCCACATAATTGGTAAGTTTCATAACGTGAGAAGTTTCATAGGTAAATTACTCTTAATTTATGGTAGACTATACAAAGTTTGTTATGATTTACCACGAAGTGTAAGAAAGAGAGAAAGAGTGGAGGAGTTGTAGATATCTAAACGGTCCAAACATATCTTAGATTTTCTACCAGTCTCGCTGTCTCCTATCAAACGGTTTTTTTTTACCATGTTTCAATACTGCAATTCAAGAGCCATTGAACTCAAGACTAGGTAAAGTACACTAAGGCAAGTAAATAAAACTTTCAAGTTTACCTTCATTGTTATTATTTCCTCCTTTCCCATCCTTATCTTGTACAATATTGATGACCTCCCCCTTGGTTTCTCCTCGCGCGTCATCATACAATCCCGAACTTAGACCACCCACTGCTCCCGCGTCTTTACCTGAAAGAGGTAATTAGTAGTGCCACATTTACAGAGAAAGGTGTTCGAAACTTTGTGGCATAGTCCCAGGCCGCCAGTTTGATTTATTTTCAAAACTGCGCTGCACTATGGTTACATATATCGATAGACAAACAAAAAATGTTATATAATATACGTTACCAATTCAATTAATGAGTTTGGTTTAATCTACAGATAGGTACTAATTAAAAAAAACTGCTACGTAACTGATTTTCAAATGAACGTTTAATCTTATAAGCATTTCTCTTTGTAGAAAACTTTTTTCAACTACTATTCACATTGGGTTTTTACTATTTGATTAGTATTCCAGTATTCGTATAGGAATACTTTAAAATTAGCGAATATTCACCAAAAAGAATACGAATACGAATATTCGGAACATACCGATGACGGGGAAACTCAAGACGGCACGGAGATGATATATACATGTGGGAGTTGGTGTCAAAACTTTTATTAATTAAAAAATTAAAATTACAAGGCACACCTAACCGGCACTCCAACGTCGTCGTTCCTTATGTCATAATCGTTCTCTCTTCTGTCTCACTCATACTAATTACACCTTTCCTATACTTTAATCTTCAGCTCAACGGACGGCAGCTCTGGACGTGTCCTGGCGACTCCCAGGCAGCGACTGTGTTCGCATTCCTCTCTCGTTCATCGTCATACTTGCATTTGGGCTTCATATTATGGGGGCTTCCAGTGCCCTGAGGGGACCGTTGGTCTGGGGGTCCACGCAGAGCACATCTATAGACGCGAGAACAGGTATACTTCATATCTCCCGCCGCAAGGAGCCCCAGTCCAACCTCAACTTGATTGCACAAAGCACCCCACGCCCGGGTCAACAAATGTGCTCTGCATCGAGATCTATCCTGATGGTCGCCTGCAGGCACGACACCCCACACCTGCAGGGAGAGTACTCCCTGACCTCATGGAAAGAGAGGGGGGACTGATTGTGTGATGAGACAGCTATGTCACACGGCTATGTCAATTCTCTACGCCAATTATTATTATTATTGTTGTTTATTACCCATAGTTACTCAATAATACTGCTGTCTTGGTACGACGGCGTTCGTTTCCTGAATTTTCGGTATTTCAAACCTTCAGGTCAGAAATCATTATCTAAAAATTTGGGTAACTTATTAAGTGGTATTGATATTTTAAACAAACTAAACTTTAAAAGATGTCTCGTGTTTTTGTTCAAGTATTTGTACATCTATACATTCTTCAACCATTTCTCGAATGTGGTCCTTAATATCGTTTGCGTCTGTTCCACAACTTGTATTTTACTAGTTCGCTTTAATGTTTACCGATCACCACGTTCACCGAGATTCAAGAAAGTCAAACGACTACTCCTCGCACGTCTCTCATAACCTTTATACAATAACACTTTAGGACATTATTTGTTAACATTTTTTGTTTGTCGATGCATTTGAAATTGATGCATTTATCGATATATGTAGGTCCCACCGTACGACGTAGTTTAGAAAAAAAAAACAAAATGGCGGCTCGGGATTGGACCAATTGGCACAAGCCAACCTCCCCAGTAAAATGTTGGAACCACTTTCGATATAAGTATGAACAAAATGACATGAGTATAATAAACAAATAAATATTTTCTGGATGCTGTTTAATTTTAATTTGGTTGTAATGAAGGGCCTCTAAAGAACAGTAATCTAAAAAATTCTGAAATCCTAAATCAACAGTTTCTTATTGTGTGTAATAAAAATATTAATTATAATTGGCATTTATCTTATTTACAATGCCGAAAATGATTTCGGCTGAAGTATAATATATCAACAAAGTCCTATGCCCCTAAATAGTGACACTTTTTTTGAAGCCTCCCAAGGTAGGGTGTAGAAGGGAGTAGAAAGTAAGTTCACTAATTTACTTTCCGCTGTGACTGTACATTTTTGTATTAATATTAATGTTATAAAGAGAGATTTAGTTTTTTTCATTTGCTTTTATTTTAAAAATTCTTTTGTTTTAGTAATTTAAATTAATGCAATGGATATGTTTGGGTTGCCTAGAAAGTCGTTGTCACCTAAGTAAAGTGATGGCAGGTCGCTAGTGTACGGATAAACGGTACATGTGTTTATGGTTCGATCGAGAACATGTAGTAAGCGTTAAGTTGGACGTCGCGTGCAATTTGTATTTGAATGTCGATAATAAACCGGTGTCGCACCAGCACTTAACATAGACAGTTTTACTTAACATCCTCAACATAACACTGAATCTATGGGATACAATATCCCTTGGATTCTATCATAACAAAACATTCCCAATGTAGGATTCAACCCCTAGACTAGTGTGCTTAATGTACTCACTATGTGGGCAAGCGGCGTGGCTCCCCGTGCTGACGCTCTGGTAGAAGGAGTTTTCGTCGAGCCAGCGGCTGACGCCGTGCGAGTACGCGCGACACCGGCCCGCCTGCTTGTCCCACGCGCAGTACGGATCCTGCAGCGCCACGCACTCGCTGCAAAATTATATGTGGAGTCAAAAACATATTATATTATTAAAATTGTTTTATTATATAATTTGATTGCGGATGTTTTTTTTTCATAACAAGATACCTACTTCATCAACTAAAACATTTTTTTTTAAATGTTGCAATGTTACTTAAGTAATGTTAACCAATTGAAAATGATGGACAGTTTCAAAGTAAAGAAATCTTTTAAAGGAAAATGTTTTATTTTAGCATAAAAGTATTAAAATGTGGAAACACATTTGTAACAAGTGTAGGTAGTGCAAAGAAACAGGGGTGGTCTGTGTAAAACTTTAAGGTAAGATAATAATCAATATGTGTTATTTGCCGTGATTCTGTAGTCAGATTGAAAAATTATATTTAAAATAAAGCAGTATTTTTACATCTACAAGTAAAAATTTACGCAAAACAAAGAGTAAATACGTTATAAGTATTCACAAACTAGATGGTAACACGTTTTTGTGCTCAAAATCATTGCCCAAAACCAATCTAGCGCATCGTATTTATTAGCCTGTAACGTCCCACTACAAGGCACATGCCTCCCCTAGTAAATCACTGGGGGCGGGGGGTTTGGCGTGTTGGATTACGGCCCGTGATCCAGCCCATATCTACTATGTACTAGGGTCAAGGTAACGTATAACTTGGGTATTTATGCTGATAAACAACAAACAAATAACGCCACACTCAATGGCTCACACTGGGATTCCCTGTGTCGTGAGTCCGGGGTCGTACACAAAGACGAACATAACAGGTGCAAACACCCAAACACCAACAAACACCTGTCTTCATATAAATGATTGTGTGACTGGAATACCAACTGGGCTAATTGGGGGTCTAAAATAATTACATTATAAAAATAATGTCATTATTATTTTACACATTATAATGTAGTGAACACTCACGAGCAAGAACTGATCTTATCACTGGAACATCTGTGCAGCCTCAGACTCAGCACCTCCCTGTCTGAGACGGCGATCAGTCTAGCGGCGTCCCGACCAGCCCTCGCCACGCGCAGGGCTCTCACCGGGGAGCCCGCCGTGAAGGCCTGCAGCTCCTCGATAACCACGGGCACTGCCCGCTTGTTGGAGTCGTACGACGCTGCGTTGATGGCTTTTATGATTTTACCGTTGTCTGTAATAGAAGTACAATAGATTCAGGTGGGTACTACCTAAGACAATATACTTATTAATTATCGTAAAGAAAGTTCCTCAGCGCTTGTGGCTTTGTTATCCCTTAGTTCGCTTTTATGACACCATCGGGAAGAGATAAATATGGTGGCGCTATTCTAAAGTCAGCCAATACAATAAGGCTAAGCCGGCCGACACCACATGGCTAAGAGCGGACACATCTAAAAGAGTGGATTCGCCAACCCGCATACATACATACATGGTCCTAAGGCCATACATTCTTCAATCACGAGATGTACATGGGGAGGAGCATATCCAGTAGTAGACGATTAAAAGAGCTGTTTAGGTTACTGGTAAGTAGTTTGTTATACATTAAGGCATATTTCAGTGTAGAATTCTTATAATCCTGAACGTTTTTCCAAGGCAAAATAACATTAGCTGAAAAGAATTTCTACACTGAATTGAACACATATTTATACTTGTAATCATAATGTACTCAGTAAATCTTGTGTCTTTTGTATTACCTGTGCCAATAAATAACACGTCATACGCTTTTCCGCCCGGCGTCTTCACTTGAGGATCCACAGCAATTTGCGTAAATCGATAGCTGTAAACAAAACAAATATATCTTAATGTATTTTGGTTTTCGATAAAACGTGATAATAAATAAGAAAGTACGATATAATACAAGTTTCGATATTAGTCTAACATCTCACACTAAAGTAATCGCCTTTTAGTAATCAAGAAGTTTTGATCATTTGATCTGAGGTTTTGGAAACTCAGTGACCGGAATTCACGGCCTTACAAATGTAAGTCGAGAACAGGCAATCTCTAAACTATCACCGCTAATTGTTTACTTACTGAAAACTGGTTCGTATGACGATTGGTTCGCCAAAGAATGTTGGCACGGACTCATCCATCAGTGCGTGTGCTTTGATGAAATTGAGTGTCTGGTCCGGCAACTGCCTCGAGTCATTGTGACACGTTCCCGGACGAGGTTCAGGAACCTGAAGAATAAAAGAACATTTTTATTTTAACACTCTCTATCTGTAGAATTCTGCAACGTAATTAATTGTAAAATCATAGACAGGTCACATATCATCAGCTAACATTCTTAATTTTTTAAATCTGTGTTATTTAATACAACTTGTTTTTATTTAACAGAATGAATGTTCTGAGTAAATAATTTTATATTACTCTCATTGTATATCCGGTTTACCGTTCCGTTTATCAATATGTTTATCTAGACGACATGTGTGTTACAGGGAAAAACCATTCGTGCTTTCTCTTTTTATTCCAATACAAACATTTATGTTTAGTAGTTTGAGAACATAAGTTAAACGTAAAAAAATACTACCGATATTATGTTTATTAAAAAACTACCACATTTCGTGGTTTTGTACTCATAATATTTTTTTAAGAAAAGTGTACTTAATACCTTAGCACTATTAACTGGCAGCCAGTTAGAGTTGATAGCACTTTGTTCCTTGAAGGTGCCTTCGAACGTATCAGCGATGTCCTGCATGCTAAACGCACAGACGGCGCTGCCTGATATGCTGTTGGGTGGAGTCGTGAACGTGCCGTATATTAATTGTGCGTTGAGACCTCCGTATACGCCTTCTATTAGCTCTGTTGTTGATTCTGAAACATTAAAAATGGGTATTTAAATTTATTTCATTAAATGCGAAGACTCATAAGACAGTTGTATTCCATTTTTCTCGAGTCGCTTGGTACTATAGTTTAGGGAAGAGATTAGTTCTTTTAACATAAAAGTTATCATGCTTTAAGAAAAATCCAATGAATCTGATTGGTCGAGAACTTATTGAACCATCGTTGAGCGTTCTGTTAAAGTCGTGTTGGTTTTTTTACGAGGTCTTTCACCTAAAACTTTTGCAAGAAATTAGTAATCATTCGAAATTTTAAGTAATTACACAAATTAATCAGTGGGCGACGACCAGTCGGACGACCCAAGCACCGCTGGAGAGACGAAGCGGAGCGAGACCTGCGGGAGCTCTACATAGCCTGTTGGCACGAAGTTGCGCAAAACCGAAAAAAATGGTCTCTTGATGTAGGAGGCTAAGATCCACTTCGGGTCGCTAAGCCGACAGAATAAGTAAGTAAGTAAGTACTCAAATTAATCAGCGTAATTAATAATTAATCACCGATATCCGATATAGTGCTGAGCAGAACATTCTTTCATTGCGGCGCAGCGATTCGCGAAATTCCATTGTGAAATTCGTTTTGATATTCTCTGTTCTTGTCCTATCTACGAATTTTTACTAAAATAATAAAATTGTATACTGGATCACTTACGTATCTCATTGAAGTAGAAAGGGAAGTCACCAGCGACTGAACAGTTGAGCCTCGACTTGAGGAACGAGGTCCATCGCTGCTTGAACCGATGTGGCCCGCCGCGGTCGTCGCGACACACTCGCGCAACTCGGGAATACACCGCCTAAAAAGAGTTAGTTATTAGGTTTCCTGGTAATGCGCAATAAACATATTTAAAGTGGCCTGTAGTGGCTGGATGATAAGAGCAGAAGGCCGATTGTGGTGGCGGTCTTCGGGAGAGGCTTATATCTAACAGTGGAGAGACACACAGGCTGATTCTGGCTGATGGTATGGTATATCTTAAATGTATGTATCTATATAATACATATCTTAGACCTTAACTACATTATCCACACCGATGCTACAAATCAGACAAGTGTATTTGGTTTTTTGTTATATCTTCACGACTAAACTTCTGAACGGAATTCAATGAAATTTAGCAGAGAGGTATACTGAACCCCGATGAAGGACAGGATAGTTGTTGCTTTTAAGTAGTTAAAGGCCAATTACTTTTAAAACAAAATCCATGCGCGCAAAGCACGGCCAAAAGCTAGTAATTTTGTTAAATAAAAATGTAAATACGTAAGTGTACCTTTCCACAATTAATGTATTCAACAGCTGTCTCTCTAAAGAAGAAGTACACGAAATTGCCGTGTACCAACGAGTTCACGAAGTCGGGAGCTGTAAACAACAATGTAAATTAATTAAATTAACACGAAGATGCTTGCCTCATATACGAGTACGTCGTGGTGGTAAACATAATATAATATGCAAAGGTCTCAACCCTATCACAGGTAGTGTCGATAATTCTAATACGATTTTAATCCGATTTAGCAATTGTTGACGCGTCAAATGTCACTCCCGTGACGCGGAGTTTCCGTCAAACCCGTACTGAATTCAATTAACTTGACGGATGTATGTTTGCCAGCATTCGAGAGTAATCGACCGTGGCCGAGCGCGTACACAGATACGAGTAGTTCAAGCACTAATATTACGAGTACATTCGGTTATTGAACAAAGCATCCATAATATTTCATTCCTATTCGATTGTAATGGTCATTACAATGGGCAATTTTCATTAAATTTTGGCGATAAAGTTCCGATAATAACGTGTCTGATGTTATCATCTACATGTAAATTCGTGTTGTGAAAGATTAATAATCCCGTCCCACGTACAATCACGTTACTTTACAGATAGCAGAATTATTTAATAATGATAAACGTTTAGGATTAATTTCATTTGACGGGTTATAATTTATTTACATAGTTTAATGAAAACAGACAATACGAACATTATAAATTGTTAATTAAAATAACTAATTCATAAACGAATAATATATGTATAATGGCAACGTCTCATATTATACATACGTATGTAGAAGATTTCTTCACATCTTTAAAGAATGAACATCATTACCTACTTATGTATGTATATGTATATATACTTATATGCAGGGCCGTCTTTACCAGGGGGTGCAAGGGGTGCGGTGCACCCCGGGCGCTCACCTTTTAAAGGTAATGAAAAAATATAACGCTATAGTAAACAATTACACAATAGGATATTTGACTGTCATAGGATACACAATAGGATATTTGACTGTCATAGGATACACAATAGGATGTTTGACTGTCTTAGGATACACTCCCGCACCCCGGCGCAAAATAGACTTAAGACGGCCCTGCTTATATGTATGACCATTGTATGCATGGCAAATAATTGTACAACTAATGCTTTTATTACATACCATTTAGTGTCATTGAATCGTACGGTTCCGTCTGTAGAGGTTCCCGGTATATGATCGGTTCCATACCGCTGAAATCTGCTACCGTGCCCGAATACAGTTCGCCATCTGAAAAGAACAAACAAATAACAATCAGAATAAGCTATTTTTTTAACAATAGTTACATAGATATTATTACATATTATAGCTATTTATTAACATGATTAACCTTTTAATTACAGTACCTCTTTATCTATGCGGCCTGCTTATTTGTGTACTTCTTTATATATATTTTTATGTCGTGTAGTGTCTGCTGGCTTTAGAATAGTACCACCCCATCTCTTCCCGATTAAAGCGACTAAGCGACTAGCCTCATTATTGAAAGGCGACTAAGAGATAACGAAGCCATTATCACAAACCCTGAGAAATTACACCATCTCTAAAAGAATGGATTCACCAATGAGCACAAGACATATGCACAAGACAATACGTATGAGGCGGCCCGTGACCAGCAGTGAATACTGAAAGGGCTGGTTTAAGGTTACCTTTTGATAAATATAATAAAAGAAGGAAACTGTATTAAAATATTGTTTAATCTTATGCTATTGTTATAATGGCTCGTTATTTCGATAAAAGTCAGGATATTCGCTAATCTAAGAGATCTTTGTTTAAACTCGTCATCTGTCTCATTATCCAAAACGAGTTAACTGTGGAGGATCTGTAATGCTGTAGACTGCAGGATATCTGTATTCCAGCCAACGCATCACTTTTACATTCCCCTGTGGTCAATTAGCTACAGATATATGCATCTTATATATCTGTAGGTACCATTTAATATACTGGATGACAAACAGGTCACCGGGCGAACGTAATTCGAATTGCCTCATATCGAGTTAATTACTGTTCAATACAGTAGAGGTAACAACCACAGTAGGTAGACGACCTAGAGGTACCAGGTTAATTAAATAAACAGTATATCAACTAAAAAGTGTAGCGTTTCTTCATTTGGTTTGCTTATTTTCATAACGACTGAGCATACAATGTGAATGAGAATGACAATTGGCAAAATGACAAGTTTCCAACGCTATTGGTATTATCGAATTTTATCGAGCGTTTCTAGAACAATGAATATTGATGAATTACGAATAAAGAAACAAACGGTACGAGAACATATTGTTTTGTTTATTTCACTCGAAACTATGTATTTGAAATTAATAACTCAAGTGAAGCCGACGCAAATCGCTAGTATCCAACCACGAATGGCAGCAATAAGTAAGACTGGTACAGTGGTCCCACGGGCGTCGCTCCGTTTAATTGGACCAGATCGATAGTCACTTGGTAAGCGTTTCCTGTAATGAAACCGACGCGAATGCGGGTGCAATGTACCTGTTTATTTAAAATTTTAAGCATTAAAATTTTAAATGAAAAGGAATAAAAGATTTCTTTGTTCTGTGGAATGTTGTGGATTCATAAATATTCCTTTGTGCAAGTTCGGAGTGAAGTTTTTGGGCAGAATATACGCTGTCACAAATTAAACATTTCTGAAATTCTGATTGATGCAAGTTTTATTTTAAGATAAACAGAATAGATACTTAATCGATAAAGCAATGACGAAACAAATTACAAGCTTTTTTATGTTCGCTAACAAGTTATTACGGCGCCTTAACGTTTATTTCATTGCTCTGAGAGAACTGGTTTTTATTTTTGCGGTTTGATGGCATCTAGTCGCCTATCGATTATGTTGATAATTAGGTGCAAAAGAATTCGTATGTGTTCAAGTGTTCATTTGGTTAATACAAAAGAAGTATAAATATTCATGTGATGATACTAGAGAGTATCTAGAATCCATCGGTTAATATAGGTACAAGTTCAATGTTTCCTAAACAATATAAATTATTACCAAAATTCTAAGCAGAAGAAAGGAATTGAAATAGAAAAGAGTCAGAAACAAGCTTGAAAATGTCCAAGGCTTTTCACTGCAGTTTAATTTTTCAACACTCATTTGTTTTCATTACACTAGCATTAAAAATAGTTTCCATCACTGGTTATTTATGTGAATGTACATTTGTATGTGCTGTATACAGTAAGTTCGTGTGCGTGTGATGAATGGGTGAGAATTTGCAAGGGGATGCGTTAATGTAAAGAAAATTGCACAAAGGGACAGCGTGACGTAATTGATGGTGCTCGTGGCTGCATCGGAAACTGTTTATGTTAGGGGAATGAAATATTCGGGTAAACACTTAGTTTGGTAAACAACTATCTGTTACGAGTATGTTTATGTTCCTAGCTTTGTCAAGGGCTTCCTTTTCATCTCGATACAACTGTTTATCGATGTTATTGGTGTAACAGCAAAAATGGGCTACATAAATGTTTCTCCATATTTTTTGGACATTTTTCGGCAAGTTCAACGTTTCTTGGTCCCTTGATATTTTTCATAAGAATAGTTAAAGTTTTACGAAAGTATCCAATGACCCATTGTGAGTAAGAAAGAGATGATCGATCAGCTAATTTCGGTTATGTATTGGTATTATATAACCTTTGTTATTTCTTAACATTTGTTGGAGAATGACGAAGAAAAGACGATTTACTAAAACGAAAATACCAGTCTCTTTCTCATTTAAGAATTGTCATATACGAGTAAATTGTCGACTAGATACCGTAGTAAATATATGACTATGTATTTTTTGAAAAATATTTCAAAATAAAAAAAACGATAAAGTTAAAAAATATAGTTATTAAATTCAAAGAAGTATGAACGACTACTTTTTACTTTTTCTTTCCCAACCTCTGTGGTTGCATGCATTTCTATAATCCAGCCTAAATATAGGAAAATTAGTAATAATCGTTCTTAATTTACTTAGCTATATTTACTTACTACGAGTATCAACTTATGTTTAACTAATGGACGTAGGCCACTCTCACCACCAAACACGTACCTATACATACATATTTCATAAACGTGATATAAATAATCAATAAAACTTGGTGCGAAACTGTCTCTACACGAGGTTTAGTTACAGTAAAAAGCATTGTTATATACATATGACGTTATAAAACGTAGAATTTTTATTCACTCGGCTTCTTTTCTATGCAACAATGAGGCTATTGTACGCCGACAGGCTGTGAAAGTGGGATCAATTGGTATGAAAAAGATTTTCCTTTTCCTAATTTCCTGACAATGGAATTACTACATCGGACGCCGAGCGCATATGCGTGCGTGATATGACATGGATAGGACAGTTTTAGCTCCGTCCGTCAATTGTTATTTGACAGTGAAAATTATTTTGTGGACGTGATAAAAATTCAATATTACAGAGAAATAAAATATGAGGATAAAGTACACCTTGGAAAGGTATTTTGTTAAAAAATAATGTTATTCAATTTAACTACCATTTCTTGTATGTTTTATATAATTTGGAAGAGCAACTTAACAGTTTTCATCGTCTAGCATCCGGTTTGTATTTGGACTGCGTGAATATGACTATGTTTCCGAGTTTCGCAGCTCAAGTGGATTCCAATCCGACTTCGCAAGAATACGCATTACGTTCGCTTCTCTACTCTGTACTTTTAAATCCTTTGACTCCACAATATTTGAAGGAGCGTTTTGAATTCTTTACTTCACAATCCAAGTACTTACGCTCTTCTGAAAATTTACTACTTAAATTTTCCTACCCATTCTTAAATTTCTTTACCAACTCACGGTTCATGTTGTTAGGCTTTGGAATTCCTTACCAGTTGTCATTAGACAGACGTGCTCAGTCGTTGTCCTAGTTTTAAAATGTAAATTAAAAATTATTATTCTAGCCTTCATTAGTTTTCTATTTCCTTTCTTTATCTAATTCTAAATAATTTCCTCTCACTACCTTTTTGTTTCTAACCTGTTCTATTTCATCCTTTGGACAATTCCCTACAATTCCTTCTCAATTTTCTATCATTGAAAACTTTGATTCTTATTTACAAATTAATATTTAATGCAGATTTAGATACGTATTTATTTATTTATATATTATTAAGTTATTTATTATTATAAGTATGAATTATATTATATTTATTATTGATATGATCGATAGATATATATTGAACATAATTCTATCTGTGAATTTCAATCGTTTTCACTACTTATATCCCCTTTATTTTTCTCTATCCCAACGTTGCTATTATTATTATACATTTTTAGACTTAATTTTTATTTTATGAAGTAGATACGCGTACCAGTGTAATTTCACAGAGGAAGAAAATGGGGATTAATTACATATATTTTAAGGGAATGTTTTACATTTATTTTGATCGACAAAACACTTTCCTACCTATACCTGTCCCACTCCCCCTTGAATGGTAGCCATCTTAATTTTTTAATTGGCCGGATAAAATATGTACTAATAAAAAGGGTACACAAACATACATACATTTTCTTATCCCAAATGCATATACCATATTCATATACAGGGGAGAGGTCAGGGGGAAGGTGCACGCTGCAATCCAACAGCCGCTGGGCGCGCTCGAATGGCCACGTTACCTCTCTCTCACAGAAGACTACCTTGAAGTGTACTGCATTTCCCACTTTATCTTATTTCCCTAATGTACGTATGTAGTGAATGAGATGTGCCAGAGCCCATTTTCATCCTATCCCTCCCCTTTTCCCCAACCCTTTCTCCAAATCCATTCCTATATTTCCAAAGGTAGGCAGCGCATCCGGGGGTGTGCCAACGTTTGTCATTTTGGACTAATATTGGCATGTATCGCGAATGTCTATGGGCTACAGTATCCACTTATCATCAGATAGACTGTAAGCTCGTCTGCCGCCGTCGTCCATAAAAAAAACTATGGTCCTTTGCATTTAAGCATAGGTCATTGTCTTGTCCGCGATACGCGGAGTCAAAATTAAGAAAGAAAACAAATGTTCCGACTTTGTAACCGCCTGCTCAACCACTCTCGATTTTCCCGGAACTGCTGTGCAGGGAGGCGCTTAATGGCGCCTTTGCAAGGTCTTCCGTACCCTACACTATTAAATTCAACAATAATTACGACACACGCGAATCCATTTCCAGCCTACTTGCACAACAAACAAATTGCTACCGTACCACAAGGATCGATGGCCGACTCGCCAGACAATCCGCGCCCGCGCAGCACGTGAATTCACCCCTTACCTCTCATCTCTCGAACAATACCGAACAGTCATGTTTAAAGGATATTAGCACTAAAAGTAACAGACATAGAGTTAAAACTTGACTTGTTTATAAAGCAAACCGAAGCAAAGTTCTAGTATCACAACGCGAAGTGGTATTTGTAACGATGTCTAATTGCTGCGAGGGCTTAGTGTGACACAAGCCGCTCAAATCCCATTAATGGCCGAATTAATGCACACTGACCATGTCCGCCCATTCTGTCTCCGTGTTTCTAGTTTTCAATAGGGCTGCCACATCTTAATTTGCCAAGCCAGGCCTTTTTTATAAACAACGCATAAATTATAATAAACTTGACTAAGGTTAAAAACGTAATTGATTACTTCGCATAGTCAACAAAAGTAATCTTTGTCACCGGTGGACTATTAGTTAATACTAAACTTGTTATCTTCCTTTTCAGTTTTACTTGTCTTTTCGCGGTAGTTTTTTTATTATTATTTTTAATTTAATTTAGGTACATAATAAATAACAGCTCGAAATTATGTTCCAAAAGCTGAATACTTACGAGTGTTTAAAAACAATTCCTAAATTTCCCCTTAAATTGAGAATAAATGCAGAAAAGTGACTTACGAGTGAGTCAATGAGCCAATGATAACACTAAATTTTATGTGTCAGATAGGTACCTATAGAACATATTCTGTGTAGTGTTGTAGTGTAGTGTGTAGTTTAATACTGTTTTGTGTATGATGAACTTTTACATAAAATAAACAACATTTTCAAGCTATAAATATAAGGTTTAGTTTGTAATATTACATTTATTTGTTTAATGCGACATTAAAAGGAGAGGGTGCATGCTGCAATCCCACAGCCGCTGGAAGTGGCTCACAGAACACTGCCGTTAAATGTACGCATTGTGGGAGTTAATAAGGTGTACCAGAGCTCATTTCCCATTCCATTCTATCCTTCCCTCCTGTTCCATCTAGTAGAGAACATAATGGGATAAAAGAAACTCCTTATTCCATTTTAGGTACACTTTCCACCCCAACTCATCCCCCCCAATGAGTGTATAGGAATGAGGAAACTCCTCATTCCGTAATACTGCGTAATTTCTATTCTCCATCCTTATTAATCCTTTTTCCAAATTCATTCCTAAATCTCTCAAGGTAGGAACCGAATCCGAGGGCGTGCCAATGTTTGTTATTTAGGACTGATGTTGGCATGTATTGTGGATATCTGGGATATCTATATACACTTACTTCTAAGTGGACTGTCTGCCCAACCATCATCTTTCTATAACAAAATACCTATAAAAATGATATTTTATATCTCTATAAAGATATATAAGTAACTTACCAGCATAAACAGCAGTGGAATTGTGTTCAGGGTCGTATGGGCACACTGCCTGACCAGACTTTTCCCTCTCCATATGGTAGGAATCTCTCTGGACGCTGTACTCTCTGCAGAACGGCCTGAAGCTGTTGGTTCCGCAGACGAGAAGCCGCCCGGTGCCGAGTGAAACCAACACTCGGATATAATTGTGACAGCTCTCCTGTAAAGACAAAGACTACATTTAAATTTTCTGAAGTTGATGATTATTTTGAAAATGAGAGGAATGAAAGGTCGTTAGTTTGAACTTTTAGTTATTGTGATTATGAATCATGAAAATGAAGAATAACATTAGTATCGATTCGCGTTAAGAAAGCAGTGAGTTATCATTCAAGATAGTAAGCGTCACCTTTTTTGACCAATAGTGAAATAAACCTAAGAATTCCAAAGAACACGATTGGTTAAAAACGATAATGTCTACAGTCGAGCTATGACTCACTGTGTTCTAACACGAATTTAGTGAAAGACTGTTGCAATTGGAGCGCTTCAATTGATAGGACACAACGTAGACAGATAAGTAATTCCAAATGCTAATTGTGCCGCCATATTTGTGAATATTTGTGTTTGTCATCTGATAGTTCAGATTGAAGATTGATTCTACCAAACTGTGACGAACCCAAAAGGAGCTTGTTGTTTTTTATTTACACTTGTGTATGTATGTGCATACATTTCCACCTGAAGGCTAGACTTCTCAATCGATTTGAGCAAATAGGGTGTCGTTATTCGTCATGACCTTGAGAGTGTCATAGGATCACATGACGTCACGCAAATTTCAATATAGAGGACACTTTTATTTATTTACTCTTTTTGCACTGTATTGTACAGAAGCGCACTTAAGGCATTCTCTACCAGTTAAGAACTTTATATTTTTATAAAGTACAATACTTAATTATGTTTTTGTTACACCATGATCAGAATTTTTATTAATTTTTAACTATTATTTGTTTGCTGTCTAGGGCTCTCCGGCCTGGTGGACGGTCGTGGGTGATTGGATGAGAAGAGCCGAAGATCTTAGATCGTGTGGTGGCGAGCCTTGGGGCCTATTATGTACATCAGTGGATAGGCGTCATCGAGGCTCTGTGGTTTTACTTATATTCCACCGATAATACAATAGATTCTAAATTTAAAAATGTAAAAGTAAAGGTGTACTATGTAGGAAGTTTACAATGGAATCTCCAACTTGTATACTCTATTTTTTCTTTAAACGGTCGCGCAAAAAAGTCAAACTATTTAACAAGGGAATACAAGCAGCTTTATCTTTAATGTCACAGACAGTTTGGTTCGCAGCCGCTCTTCCAGGCTATTGCCTGCGGCAACACATGACGAACTGCGATTTTTAGACGTCTTTACTGGTAAACACCGGTATCGAAACGCTTCATTGAACCGGAGAATTTCACCCGTGTGACTCGTGTAGGTTGTATATTATGTACCTTATCTGTACAGAAGTGTCTTGAGAATATCAGAGAGGATATACATAACTTTCTTTAAAGATAAAAGTTTCGATATGTCGTTCCTATTTTCTTAACCAATTCACGTTAAATTCCGCATACAAATATATAGTTTGAACAGATTCAAACTATTTTTGTATATCTCTGTGGAATTTGTAGATGGGTTAAATCGGTTCAGTGGTTCTAAAATTACGACGATGGAAAAATATTCTCAAAAAAGGTGGTAAAGCTTTGAAGAGCTTGATGGCTCTATAACTTTTGTCTAAACACTATTTATTCCCTGAAATATACTGAAAATGTTTAAACACCTACTCGGTCGTGCCATCGGCATTGTTTATAATCTAATTTTTATGATTGCAACAGCTGGTTACAGTCACATCAAATTGTAATCAGGCAGTAGTAACTTGTAGTAACTTAAGAAAAAATCATTTCAGTATAAATAAATAAATATTATGATGAGTAAGTAGTTGTGTGATATCGCTAATGGTAATGAACGTATCTATTGCAGGACCAAAAATTAATGGAATAGGCGAATCCTGGAACAAAAACCACGTGTTACTTTTATATTAATATTTATTTATTTTTTATATTCTTAAACGTTATAAAGGCGGTCGTAAGCCATACTTACATTTACTGTTATTCATCTTGTTATTTGAGGAATACAGGCATAATTTGAATGAAATATGAATAGTTATGAAAAAATATGTTGCGAAGCAAAATGTGGATTTCACATTTCAACGAATGATGGATAAAATTAAAAAAAAGAGAGATTATATTTTTATTACAAATGTAGGTTAAAAAAACTTATACGTAAAGGATAAAATTTCCTGCTAACAGCAAATACCAGTAAAGGATTACGTATTTTCAGAATATTTGTTTTTCAGTGCCTCTTCATTGTGATCGTTTCAGCTAGGAGCAGATTTTCATTTTTATGGATTTTTATTTGTGGAATATTAATTATAAATTGTTCTATAAAATTAAAAATAACTTGATTTTTTATTTATTTACTTTTATTTTATTTTTCTATTGCACAGATAAACAAGAAATATAAGCTAAAATTAGTGTTACAGTAAAAACTATTTCAGTTTTCATAGATAGTATATAAAAAAAAACTTAAATTATTTCTTTTCAAAGACGGTATGAGGCAATGACTCCAACCGACTTTTCATATTATTATTTGAAATTGAACCCGACAAAGTCCATGGACGTCGTATGTATTAGCGGATACCAAATGACATGATTGCATTTGCATTTCCATAAACCTCCAGATGTCCGTTACACATTACGTAATCCTATTGGACACTGTCGGGTCGTGGCAACTGGACTGATGCATGCGGTATGCATCAGAAGTGGTGAAGAACTATATGAAATGCATTATAATTACATACGAGTATAATTAAATAAAACCACTCCATAAAATTTTTATTTAGGATGATTTTTAAGTGGCTTCAAATATAACTTGTTTTAAAAAAAAAATATATACCCTTATTACATGATACTTACTGGCTTAAGGCTGATTGTAATAATAAGAAAATCCTTTGATGTCCTAAGTATCCACTGCTGCAGATGGACTTCCTATTGTCCTATGCATTATGTTTTAGGCATATTGTCTTATGCATGAGGGATGTCTGGCCTTAAAACGCCACGCTGGCCAAGCGTGTTGGCGAGTCCACTCTTTTAGACGTGGTGTAGTTCTTCAACGCTTGTGGTAGTCGGTTCAAGAGTACAATATAATTAATTATATATTAATCTACAAAATATGACAATAGAATTCAGAAAGGATGCAAAATCATTTAATTATATTAAAATTATTCTAGTGTTATACATTATACAGTCATTTCTTTTTTAATTTATAAATTAAAATAACAATAAATAGAATAAAACTTTTTGCGGTTTTGTTTGTGATATACATTATTTATTTGTAGAGGTATAACAATAGAAATAATTATCTATGTAATTAATTATTAATATTATTATATAATAAGTTACATTGTTCGATCTTTACAATACATTTGAATTCATATAATTTCTCGCAAATCTGTGTGTATCGGAACGTAGATGTTTGAATTCTGACGCAAGGGAGAGGGTTCCTGTATATCCTGTAAAACTATAACGCGCGAAACAACGTATTAGGATAGCATACAGTTCACAAAGATTTACTCACAGTAATTATGTATGACCGTGCATGTTGAACTAATACGCTATATTGCATTCAAAGATTATATGGTACCATAAAACTTTGCGGACTCGGCTCATACGAACTCGGAAACATCTGCTCTACGGCAGCGGCACCCTCATAAACGAAGTGTACATGCGGGGAAGGAAGCATATAATGCAAATTAGATGCTGATGTTTGGTTCTAGAAAATTCTGCAAGACATAATGTATACGGTATTAAAATAGTGATCATATTATTTCGAGTTTATTGAAGATGAATTAATATAATATTTTTGTAGTTGATATATGCATGTTTGAATGTGGTGACATTATCTGTGCAAAGGGACTTTATTCACATTATAGACGGTATTTATTTAGGGTTCGCTTAATGTTTTCTAATTTAAAATTCGTTGTTTTAAGGTTCAGTTTAAATAGAAAAATGCTATTAAACATCTGATTTTTAAGATACTTAACTATAAAAAATATGTTATATTTTTTTAAGATTTCCCTAAAGTCTGGGTAACTAGACTCAACAATAAGATCCTTTCTCTCAGAAAATGTCACATATACATGTGTATGTATGTTTGTCATTTTCTTTTGTAACTGTAGTTTTTTAATTTTACTAACTATCTATCTATTTATTCACGAAAAGATAGTAGATCGAAAAGTAGACTGAGTTACAAGTTTGTTGGAAAAGTTTAGTTAGATAATTTTTTTTTATAGAAAAAAGGTTTCTAACGAGCAGACAATTCATCTAGTGGCAAATGGATGCTGTCTTCCATGGGATGTCCATGAAGACAGCATCGATTTGAAATACATGTCAACATCAGTCCAAAATGACAAAGTTGGACCCTTGATGCGTTGCCTACCTTTGGAGGTTTAGGAATCGATTTGGAGAAAGAATTAGGAAAATGGGGAGGGATAGGATAGGATGGGAATGGGCAAGAGCCCATTCCAAGCAAGAGCAAAGCATATCTCCCTTACTACCGAAATACGAACGTACACTGGAGGATTAAGTGGGATTAAGTGGCAGTACATTTTACGGTATTCTTCTGTGTGAGTGGGGTAACGAAGGCAGTCGATTGCGCCCAGCGGCTGTAAAGGATTTAACATTTTTATAATTTATACTTAACATATACATATCTGTCTATCTATGTATATAACATACGTATATTATATCTAATCTAACTACACCTCACAACGTTCCCAGATTAGGCTGTCAAGTCTGACAGCTTTATGGCAATAATCCTCAACAATGAAGACATCCACGGTATATTAAATTGAGATAATAGAGATTATGACGGTTCTCACAGGCGGACGCAAACATGTGTTAGCGAACAATAGGCATTCAGTTAGCTTAGTCTAGCTTAAGAAGTTATTGACTTGTGGACCGTTTACATAGCTAACAGTACATGCAAATGAAATTATTTAATGAACAGGGAACTAAATATGTAGTCATGTTTCATGACGTCAGCAGGAAGTTAAACGTCATTTCATGCTTTATATCGATAGAATAAATCGAACAGGAATATCTATGACAAATTCTAATTATTAATTTAGCATTTGCTAATTTCGGCGAACGATCAAGCAAGTACAAACTCTTTTGTATCCCATTTATTAACATATTCAATAGTGGCTAGGAGTCACTAATCGCAAATACAACGTTGTAGAACAAATCTATTCATTCAGTTAGAACAGTCATTCCCAAAGGGTCCATACCCCCAGGGGTCCGTATGGATCCCAACCTACGTGTCACCTACCTTGCTGATGGCCTTCAAGGTAGATAATAATATGATGGCCTTGATGTTTGCACGTATCTACGTGCAAACATCAAGGCCATCATATTATCTCGTTTACGAACGCAATAGTTTGTAATCATGGGCTTGGTTGGCCAATGATTCGTAATCTAAATTTTATAATAAACACTTCTAGGTTTTCAATGGATATGTAGAGCGCAGAGTATGTTAAATAAAATCAATCGAAGTGACAACCGCAGTAAGTTTTGAACAAAATGTCATAGTAGCCAACGGTTTTCTAATGCCATACCTATAGTAACAAATGGTCTTATAATTGGACATTAACAGCGACCTTTACGTAACGTTTATATATACAAACATAATATATTAGTAGTTTATTTAGTGCTTTTTAAAATGTATAGTAAAACCATAGAATTATTATCTACATTTCATCAATGAGTACAACAAAGTTATTTTTGCATGTCGTAAAATGAGGAACTAATTGTCGCGGTTTAGATATATGATTAGAGTATTCAGTGGAATGCATCTTAGTGTCATCTGAGTGCAAACGATTCCTTTTTTTCATCATATATGGTAATGGTGCAATTAGCATATTCTGCCAGTGTCAAGTTTTTCTCGTAACAAACAGTTTCAAAGTCTAAAAGGTCAATGTCCAGTCCCGTCGAAGTAAGTCAGGAGTCGCTCAGTAAAGCGATAATTGGTTTACTGAGGACAGAAGAGGACGCCTTGGAAGCACACGAATAACGCAGTCGCACGCTTTTATTTGATTATCACAAACACCACGCACGAAAAACACTTTAAAGTTTATTAAATTTAAAGTTTATGAACTATCAACTATTAAACCACAAAACGCCTAATACACAATTTTTAGAATAATCAAACAAAAACTTCTCTAGTTTCCGCCAAAAAGTCTCAAATGATCCCTAACTATCGATTTATAAAAATAAGACAATAAACAAGAAGCTAGGACAACTACTCACAGGTGGTGAAACTGTTGCCGTTATCGAAATAATATACTCATATAATAGTTGTGTGAGCCAGTTGTGTTGTGAGAAAGTTGAGAAAGCATATTTTATTTGCTACTTTTTAAATTAAGTATCAATAACTTTAATATATTTGTGTTAATGATTATTTAGATTTTCATTTAATCGACACTGCTAAAGTTGCCATAGTGTAGAGTGTAGACATAAGTTTGCTGGCCTATACCTACCCACACTACGGCTAACGGTGTGTAACAATTCGGCCATTAGACCGTACAGTTTCGAACGTTCCAATTCCCGGAACAGTTCCATTATGGTTCCTCGGTTCCTGTGCCATGTAACTGTTCCTCTTCCAGTTACAACTTTCGAATTTCGAGCATTCGCTGAATGCGGAACTATATACACATTCAGAGCCTCTGTCTATTTGAAATAGGAGCTATTGTGTGTTAGTTTTGTACATAGTTATGTTTAGCGTAATGGAATTATATGAAATCAAGCAGTATTATTTATTTTATTTATCTACTCTTTATGCACTATATTGTACAGAGACGGAGTTAATGCCCTAAGGCATTCTCTACCAGTCGACCTGTATTTTTAGCTCTACATGTATTTTTAGCTGAAATACGGCGGATATCATATTTTTTTATTTAAGATTACTTATGTTAGCGGTAATATTATCGACTCACATTTGTAAGGTCAAGAGTTCAAACTCTGGCCCGTAAGACTAAGTTACCATCGCTCTCGCAGATTTGCTGCTAGAAATCTCCTAAGGGGATAAGCACGCCTTTTGTATGTATTTTCTTTAGTATATTATTTTCATCATTTGTGTGTACAATAGAGTATTCATATATAAAAAAATAACTTTCTAGTAAGTACATATTTTTCAATTATCAGTTGCTCGGCGGTAAATGTCCAATTAAAAAAAATCTGGGGCATGTGTAATATCCATCAGTCTACACTGGGGTCCTCATGATAAATTAGGACTGGTAACCACCTTCTATGTGCCCTGCATCTTATAATTTTAAATAAAAAGTAAATGTACACAAATTGATGTCGATGTAAACTGCTGCTCAAGGAACGTAAAAAGCCTTTTTCTTTGTAGTTTATTTAAAAAAAAGAAAGGATCTCCAACGAAAGGTACATACGACATGCAAATCACTAAATCTAACAAATATATAAAAAACAAAGCGTTCTCTCAATTATATTTGCGGACTTGCTTGTTTGTAGCAATTGTGATATCAAGAGACGAATAAAAAACACTTTGTTTCTATAATTATCATTGTTTTCATGTGATCAAGATGTAAAAAAATGAATCACTTTAAAACACTTGCACAATATTGAGCGTTTAACAAAGAGCCATTGTACCTTTCTTAAAAATAAGTTGTACAAATCAGTTTAGAAGCCGGGCTTGGATAGCCGCACGTCTGCACCACGACGAGGTAAAATGTCGTGTCCGGGGTCCAGTCCCGCGCACTATTCAGGCATGAATTTTCTAACATCCCGGGTGGGAGCAATCAGCGAGTACGTAAAGGCACGGACGGGTTTCGATACGCCCGACAGGCCTTTGTTCTTTAAGGTTAGGTTTTGTTAGTTTGTTCGTCTGATGTGTCACCGTGGCGTACAACCTACAGGTAACAAATGTTAACAAGTGTTTTTGAACTGACTACGAAATTTTAGGTAAAAGAGATGTAGGAATTATTTTCTCTCCTAGTTATTAGGTAAAACCATACATTCTGTTCATAATGTATGACATGCGTTAATTGACATGAAATGCTGCATTTTTTAAATATTATATAATTTTTTCGACTTTATTTTTAATAAATGAAAAAAATAGTGAAAACTAAACGTTTAAGTTTTTTGTTAAATAATTGTGAATTTTTCATCTTTATATTTTCAATGGATGAATATAGACTTTTATTTTTATTACTTTACCTTATTGTTATCAACATACTTATTTTATCATATTTATACAAAAAATTAAGTCTCTCCTAAAGTATCTAAATGCAATGAATTATTAAAATGTTAAACACCTTTATACTTAAGGCATGTAAAATGTTGCTGTAAAGTTACACGGTCATAAACTTGAAGTTACGGTAATTGAAGTTGAATGCCTTACTTAATGATGTTGACTGCTTAAATAGGACTGCTGTCTGCATTTTTACATTTTGGACAGTGGATGTAAACTATACCCGCTCATTGCTACATGTACTGGGAACATACTCGTATATCGTAGGCATGTATCGATGGGTCTTATGTATAAATAAGGTTCAGTGTCAATCTGACCATTTTGTGATTCCTAGTTTGTGCGCTATGGTGAAATAAATAATATTTATAAGTTAAAAAACGATATTTTCTAAATAATTCAAGGATTTTAAAGAAGTACAAAGGTTTATCTGACTATTTAAATATACGTTTTATAATTTTTCATAACTTCAGTCGGCTGTAATGTAAAGTTAAAAATTTCAAGTTAGGCCTTTTTACGTATACGATATATCGAAAGAGTATCATAATATACGAGTATAGGTAGTATAGAATAGGTATAGGTGCAGATAATGTCCGTGGGTAGGATAAATCTAGGTTTATTCAGGTAAACTTTGTATAAATCTAGGTTTATTCGGGTAAACTTTGTATAAATCTAGTTTTATTCGGGTAAACTTTGTATAAATCTAGGTTTATTCAGGTAAACTTTGTATAATACTACGAGCTTGAAGGTAAAGTTGAAATGTAATTGAAATGAAACGTGTTTCGGACTTTTTACGGGCGGCTGTCAACTCCTACTATATGGCACGGCAAAGACGCGATTTCTTACGATTGTGAATTAGTGACACAATAAGGTTCTTTCTTAGATTTCTTAGATAATGTCATATAGAGTTATAAAATATTTTTGATAAGCCGTTCAATATAAAAGTTGGATTAAAGTGTGAGTCGACTTCGTGTATTCACGTTAAAATGAGATTAACCGACAAGTTTTAAATATAGCCGTGCAGTTTCCACACGATTGCAGTTTTAATTTGTGCGGCAAAGGCGTTTCTGGAACAGCTTCATTTCTACCTAGTTCAAATTGAACTATTCGCTGCAGAATAACGGCAGGTAATGTGGGTATCGCAGAATTTCATTTTGAATTCAAAGTTAATTGAATATCATTTGAGAGGTGTGCTTATTATAAATATATACTTATGTACTGATTTCACAAATTTGAACAATTTTGGGAATTTATTTTTGTTGAATAGAATACATTTGAAAGAATAAAACTGCAACAAATGTGTTCCAGAAGTATTAGCTGAAGGTTTGCATGTTGTTCTAGATATTAGTATGTGCCATTGTAAGTTTTATTGTTGAACCACATAACAAAAATAAATCATACATATCACGCACGTAATAATATCTGCCAAACCGCAGAGCAGTTTGTCGGCAGAGATGCTAACTAACTTTACTAACTCTGTATTTATTTTATATCTCATTTGGTATTAAAATTCAATATTTTTTCTACGAAAATATATTACATACTAGCTGTTGCCTGCGACTTCGTTCGCGTGGTCTTCAAGTACTACTTCAGAACCCTTCGCGGGCGTGCGCACAACAACTCACCAAAGTTTCAACGCAATCGGATGAATGGTATAGGAACGCATACGGGACAAACAAAGAAACATTCCTTTTTATATATATGGATTATTTGTAAAAAAAAAACATAATGGTTTAGCTCATTCGCTTGCGATCCTGTTTCTATTCCTGGCAAACGTTTGTTTATAGGCAGTTGTTTGTTCCATATTTGGATTTCTCTTTAGACTCAAGATAATGGGAACCTTAGTGCGAGCAATAGCCCATACTAATGATTCAGTAGAACTAATTCACAGTAATAATTCAGTAGAATGTGGTGTCAATCGGCCATTGAATTGAATGTGTTCTTACCTCATCTTTCCCTTTGACGACGCACATTTTGACGTCATTTTCTGGTGAGAACCACACCAGCCTGCGCTGCTCAGTCAAATCTGTCAGGCTGAGGTTGTATACCACATTTCTGGAACAAATAAAAACAAAAAAATTAATAATCATGTTAAAGACAATTACGATGATCAGGTATTATTCATGCCTAAAAAGAACGAGGAATCTGTTAATCTATATATATGTATAAAAATGGATGTTGGTATATCTGAAATTAATAGACTTCGACCCCCTTTGACCGATCACCATGAAAGTTGGCACATACATGTATTTTTTCATGGAGAAGGTTTTTATGATATCTACTTTGTTGTAACTCGCCACTAGATGGCGCTGCAGCACATCAACTTCTATACCGGTCAACCGATCGCCACGAAAATTATACATAGATATTTGAGCACGGAGAATATTTTCGAGCTATCGGCTTTGTTGTAACTCGTCACTAGATGGCGCTGCAGCACAACAACTTCTATACCGTTCAACCGATCGCAAAAAATCACATCGACGGCAAAACAGAATACTTTGCGATTTTATATACAGAGGTAAATAAATATACACAGGCAGGACAACGTCTGCCGGGTTTTGCTAGTATACAATAAAATTGTAAGCCCTACATGACTTTATCTTATAAGAAAAGTGATTGCAATATGAAGTACGAATGATTTAGGGCCCAAAATAAAATTTTTTGGACCTTTGTTTGTCTGAACGCACATCAAACAAAAACTATTGAACGGAATTTAATGGAACACGTGTTTAATTATTTGTATTGTAATATTTATACCTAGTTTTTTTCATACAAATATGGACACTCCGTTCCATCTCTTTAGGGATTGAATTTCGAGAAATCCTTTTTCGTGTGTCTTTACGTCATAAAAGGAAGTTGTTGACCAAATTTCGAATTTCTGGCTGTAGCGGTTTCGGCTTGGCGTTGGTGAATCAGTCAGTCAGTCAGTAGAGACATTTCTCTTTATATGTTTATCCACAAGATTTATCCACAAGCAATATTGACGCGTATTCATAGATTGCAAGAACTAAGATTTGTAGATCGGGATCGGACAAAGCAGGTATATGTTGTTATTTATATTTCTCCATGATATTATAGTTCTCCAAAGTATTGAAATAACACAGCAAAGTTCCAACCTCGTTCAGATTCAATTCCAAACACGATGAAACACGATGACCATAAAAGTACAATTTTCTAAACTCTTCACTGACGAGGCAGTTACGAACAGCTGAAATCCATAAAGCAATTTAAATCCGCGACCGCAAAGTAACTTTATGTCATAAACATAAAGCGACTGCTCTAAGCAAACAAAGTAACTTGATGGGTGGATTTACTTTATTGCATTTTTTGACTACAGAGATTATTCGGACAATTCGTAGTACCTACACATATAACGATAAGTGGTAATGTTAAAGAGAGGTTTTCGCATTAGACATTATATTATATTAATTTTATTAACAGTAGGTACCAACACTTTTTATTGATCAATATAATGACAACTTAAATTAGACACATGAACGACTGCGCTTTGTTTCTACTTTCGAGCTTAATAAATAGGTTCTAAGACTGCATAGAGCTCATATTAAGTTGGTAATGTGCGACCTCGTTGTTGGAATGTTTGTTCGCGGTTTTAATCGTCGAAGTTGTGATTTCAGGTGAAGTTTGTTGGCGAACGTTACTGCGGTTGTTACAAGCACTGTTGCGTCGAGCGGTCGCTTGGCGCATCCAAACTTATTTTGTTTCTCTTTTTATATTAACACGAATGTAAATTTTACGTTTCAACAACTGTTGCGCATTCAATAACAAAGTTATTATGTAGATACATCATGTCCATTCCAATCTATTCCAATCCAATTTGTCCAAAATATAAATATACATAGGGGCCCGAGGTAACTGACACCATTTTAAATAGTGAGGTGATAATTGGTTACATATCCATAATTTGATTCATCAAGACTGCAAGTTCGCCCTAGATTTAAAGCAAATTGGACTGAAACGGACATACATTCGAAATATTGGAACACAATACTAATCCAACTAATAACTTAAAATAAGTTACTTGATCATTACTGAAAATTTGCTGAATGTCTTAGTAGTACATAACTAAAGAAAATCAAAACCATACAAAAAGGTTATTTTTTTAATTTGAGTTTGAGGCGAGGTATCGGTTGCAGGTTTAAATCACTGCTCACTTAGAATTTGTCGAATATTTAGACTTTGTCATGAAGTGTCAACAGGCTTTAGAATAGCACATTCCTTCCCGTGGATGTTGTAAAGGGCGATACCACGAGTGTAGTAAGAGATAACAAAGCGGCTACCACAACCCCGAGGAACGGCACCACCTCTAAAAGAGTGGACTTGCCAACCCGCTTGGGCGGCGTGGCGTTTTAAGGCCATACATCCCTGAAGCAGAAGACAATGTGCAAATAAGACCCATGTCCAGCAGTTAAAGTTGAGTTAAAACTCAGCCCTTGCTGGTGAAAGTTGGAAAGTAATTATGTCATGACACACTTCGCTACCGATACATTTTTCTTGTCAGTAACTTACTACCGAAGTAAGTATAGATAAAAAATATTGAGAGAAATTGAAAATTCTAGTTTTATTTCACTGCACTAACCGACGGCAACGACGTGATTAGTCACAGTTAACGACTGTATTTGGAGAACTTCGTCAGATGCTGTTCAAGCGTTCAGTAACTACTTATAGTTTTGAAAACTGATGCCAAAAGAACATTAATACAGAGCAATATTGCTTGATTTGTGTCCTAAGTACGGCAAGAATACACCTGCCTCTTGACACAATTCCGAAATTGCTCTTACACCTTAATTAAGATATTTGGCACGAAAATTTAATCATTTAAAGAAATTATGGCGTAAACTTTCCCAATTATAACATTTATACCGTTAGGAATGGCCGGTGTGACCCACCAATATAATGTTTTTGAGATTTAACAGACAAACTTTGGACTGTCTTGGAACAGTATTTGAATTGATATCACAATGGGAGTTTTAACAATGATTTGATTTTGAGTAAGCGTGGGTTGATCGATTTCGTGAACAATTAAACTCGTTTACAGCTCATTACTAACTTAGCCTTTTGGAAATGGATATTCAAATCAGTATGCCAGAATGCCTATTGGTGTCAACATATCGACCCAGGAAATGTTGCACCAACCGTAAATATAAAAGCAACATAAATATACAAAAATTAGTTTTCGTAATAAAGTAGTAATCGTAAATGACGCCATTGATACGTTTCCAGGATATATGTACAAACGTCTAGATTGCCGCATTACCTAGGTAAATCGACATTTCTATTTATGGCGCCTGCTTGTTGAATTCAAAATAGGGTTTCTGACCCGGGCATTCTCGATGTCGATTTCCCACGAAATATGCTAATACTGGTAAAAAATATTCGAGAAACCGAAAAAATGGGAAAATTTATAAAACACCTAATGACACTTTCATGTGCTGTCTATGCTAGAAAAGACAGCACTAGAAAATTTAAGAAATCCTCAAAAATGTGGTTCCAAAAAATATTCCCCAGTGAAAAAAACATTTTACTTATTTAATTTTGAAAAAAATATTTTCTAGTAACTGTGACAAGGAACTCCAGTACAAACTATTCCAAACTTGGTACAAGCGACACCAGTTCTAACAGCTGGCTTAATTATTGGGTAGAGCCCCGTACGTGGTTTTAATCACGGAACTTTTCGTAAGTTGGGAGAGTTATACAACAGCAATTCGTAGCGGACCCACAATATATTGTTGACACTACTTTGTGAAGCTTTCACGTAACAACCGATTTCGAGAATTGGTTGAGAATACGGAGCCAAGTTGAAAGTGCTCTTGAATTGGCCAATAATGTTCCACTGCTATTTAAACATCTCACTAAAATATTGTAATGACTCACTTCATTTAACTGCATTTTGCCGTCTTTTTTTCAATTATACCCATATAAAGATAACGAAGATTATATAATAAACTTCCTACAAATGTCAAAAAAACTAAATTTTTACGTGCTTTTAAAATATCACTAAGAAACCAAATATTACGACTTTGTATGATTAGCTCGTTACACTGTCACCTCCAGTTGTTACTATTCTGTGTACATCTATCGTGTTGTTTATTATGTTACTATTATGTTTATTTCTTACTACCTTCCGATTTATTTATTGTCGCGTACCTACCTGCACTAAAAATGCACTACCATGCACTAGGCCTAAAAATTATATTACATAACACTTTCTTTTCTCATGTAAGTGAATATAATTCTTATGAAAAATAAATGATTCTTAAACCAGAAGATTACAGAGTAATAAATACTTCAACTATTGATTTATAACGTCAATAAATAAGTACTCGTAGTCAGTATATATTCTAGACGCGATCAAAAGAAATTTTAAAGTAAGCGAATCAGCACTATTCTTTACGAATTTCAAAATTAAATTCCTAGACGCCACTATCTAGTAAAATTCGTGCATGACGTCATGTACGTCGATAATACATTTCTTTGTCAGCTAGGGTTCCGTGGTAAAAGAAAATGTCTATAATTTGTGAAGGATAACGAGCGGGGGCCAATTTGTGGGCAGTTGGGACCCTTCGCGCTCATATTTTATTCGCTAACCGTTTTTTGTTGTGTAACGAAGTGGCATGATGCAATCAGTTTCAGAGCTGGTGCTGACGATAACTAATAATCTCATTAGTCGCTGCATAATGTAAGAGAGAGAATTAACACAATCGCGTACAGCGTATAATATAAAGTACACACATAATACTAAGGCGAATAAGAAAATTGTACTCTTTATTGTACACCAACACATGTTGCAATAATGCAATATAATAAGTAATGGGAAAAGTTCCACAGGCAGGATCTCTTGGACAACAGATAACAAATATCAAATATAAATAATTTATAATAATGTCAACATAATACAAGTGAAATAAATTATTTTATACAGATATACTCACTCGAGATGCATACAATACATAAATAATAAATGTAACCCCTAATAAGAAGATAGATGTAAAAAACCGATTGAAAATGATGTTCGCCAGGATTATTTAAAGGTTAAGTTTTATAGATGTGTTAAGCAAAGAGCGTTTATCTAAAGTTGGAGACGATCATTCAAGAAGTCGTGTTTAAACAGTAACGTTTAACGCCGTTAAATAGTTTTATATTGTTTTAATGGCTATGTAGTGCACAGTAAGGACACAACGTCTATATTTTGCCAATTACGCGCTTCACTGATTCTCGTCAAAACGCGGCCAATGGCGGCCATCTTGGGTCCCTGTGACGGATCATCACCGCCATCTATTGTTCGGACATTTGCTCAAGTTTTTGTTCTTTCATCCGATTCGGATCTCATTGCTCTTTGATTGATAATGTGGTTCGATTATTTCTGTCTTTGCTACGCTTTGTGTTCTTATAATTCCGTTTTTTCCGGTTGTTCTATTGTCTATGCGCGGAATTCCACCGTAGTACATTTCACGGCCGAAAGTAATATACACCGGCTTTTAGAAAGAGACCATCCGCCAGCTTTGGTTTTGTAGAGCGTAGTCTCTGTCATATGCCTGTACGACGATTCGACGACTGACAAATCAGCGACGTATCGGCACACGACAGAACGACACTACAAAACCGAAGCTAGCCGATCACAGCCTATGTGTACTACTTTCGGCCGGGATGTGTAATACATATTTGTGTTCATAAATTAATTTTATCAAAGCGACACACCTGCCAATCAGAATCTCACTCATCAATAAACATGGCGGACGCGGGCCAACGATCGAATTGAAATGAAAACATCAAACACGGTGGGGCTTTTAAATTGAGATATACATATTAAATAATATTATTTGTTTAATTAGTCAGTCTGTATTTTGTGGAGCGATTCGAGATGAGGCCTATTTAACTTTTCCGGTTGACACCTTTTTATAAATTAACGTTAGTAACTTATTCAGTACATGTAACTCTTTGATTTTAAAGGAACCGATTGATTTTAAAGAAGTCGATGACAATCGACGTCCTATGTGTACTTATTCCCTTTGTATATATGTTCTCCCTAAACAATGTTTGTGCAGAAGTGACAAATAAATAATTCATCCATAGAAACATTTGTGAATTTATTTATTTTTCGTCTGTGTCAGAATCTTTGAAGGAGGATGTGTGGGCCTTAAAGGCTCCGGGGGATTACCAAGGGTCCATAAAATGTCCCTTAACTGGATGCAGTAAAACGGGCAACGAAAACAGTAGGGGAGACAAAGGCATTGTCGTCGAAAGAATAAATTATTGGCGGATCTAATTTGTGATGTTGTAACAAAGTGACTTTATCTCGGAATAAAAAAATCCCCCCGCTACACTCGTGTTTTTATTTGTAAAGAGATACAAGATTGTTTCCTTTGATTTTGGTTATCCCATTAGTTGTTCTAATTTCTCAATAGCTAACATTTCATGTCGGAGTAATAGTTTTCACAAAGCTTTTCGTGAATAACTTAATGAAATTATATTCTGCTCTATGCTCTGTTTGCAATACTGTAAATAATACTATTTAGTAATATAGGTATAACGATAAACTGTTTGTATATTCAAAAGTAGTTAAGTTTTTGGACGCATGAAGTTTTTGGAAACTGTATTTTAGCTGACAAAGCAAAGGATGCGGTTGCTTTTCTTGAAAAGGAGTAACTTCCACCGATCACAGTCGATATGAATAAAGTTACGAATAATAGCGAAAATGAGGTGGGCGAACGAGGAATCAAAGTTGAAATCTTTTTGCACTATTTAAATTTCGACTTCGAGCGATGAAACTAGTCAGTGACAGATGCAATTTGTTTGCGTGCACTCGGCACTGTGCCGATATTGGAAAACTTTATAAGTTCCGTTTAGAACAATATCAATAGAACATTGGAGCACGTGCCCTATATTATTTACTGCAGCACTCTACAGTGGCAGCCAACAACAATACACATTGCCTATATGTACGTATTTATCGTGACTACTGTCGAGTATATATACTCGTAGGTCACACTGAAAATTTCCGGAACTGGCCACTTACATAAACTATATTTAAAAAGTAATTAAAATATTTAAAAATGGAACTCTTTGGCTGTAGAATAAAGTTTGTTTCATTTAACAGTCATTTGTTTTTTCATTGTGGCGTCATTTTAAAAATTGCGTATATGTATTACGATGGATTTAACTCGTGAAAATTTTCGCTGTATGATTTTCTACGATTTTAAGTGTAATTTGACAGCTCAGCAGAGCCTCGCTCGTCTTCAAACTGCTTTTGGCGATGAAGCACCAAGCAAGATGACAATTTATAGCTGGTTTGCAGAATTCAAGCGCTGTCGTGTCAATCTAAATGACGAATATCGTGAAGGTCGCCCGTCCACCGCTGTCAACCACAGAAACATCGATGCTGTGTGCCATATGATCGAAACCGACAGGCATGTGACCTACCATGAGATTCGGGCATCCTTAGGCATAGGCATGAGTCAGATACAATCAATCTTACATAAACATTTAGCTGTGCGAAAGCTGTGCTCGCGGTGGATCCCACACAATTTGAATGAGGTTCAAAAAACGGAACACGTCACTTGGTGCATGTTTACCAGATTCAACGAAGGGGCGTCACATTTGGTGTGAACCATAGTAACAGGTGACGAAACATGAATTTACAGCTGCGACTCCGAAATAAAGCAGCAATCGACCATTTGGGTTTTTCAAGATGAGCCGAACTCCACCAAAGTGGCGCGTGTGCAAAGTGCTGAGTAGCAGATGATCGCTCCTTTTTTTAGAAAACCTGGACTCGTAGCTACTGTTTGCTTGCCAGAAGTTATTGACGAACTCCGTAAAAACAACGGAAACGCTACATAATCTTGCATCATGACAATGTCAGTCCCCACACGGCCAAACAGACAAACGACTTTTTGAAGGCGAAAAACATAGAACTCATGAGCCACCCTCCATACAGTCTCTACTTAGCACCTTGTGACTTCTTGTTTCCAAAAATTAAGAACCAATTACGCAATCAACGATTTTCATCGTCCGAAGAGGCTGCCGAAGAGTATGAAAAACATGTTTCCGAGGTCAGCACGGAGGAGTGGAATGAATGTAATGGAAATTGGTGTATTCGTATGAAAAAGTGTATTGACGCTCACGGAGAATATTTTGAGAAACAATAAATTGATTTTTGACCAGTCATTGTATTTTTTTCTTATTCGTTCCGGAAACTTTCAATGTGGCCCTCGTAGCTGTTATAGTTGACAAAATTTCAAAAATAATAACATAAATAGCGTCGAAAGTTTAATAAAACAAAAGTGAACGCAGTTCTCAAACTTAATAAAGTATGTTAATACAACATCACTAAATAATTGGATGTAAAAACATAACTTCGTTGATAATTTAATGGGAAGAATGTTTAGTCGAATTCGCTAGTGGCAATAAAGTTAGATCGAATCCTGGCAAGTTTTCGATGTTTGTCATCATCATTTGACTGTCAAATGGGCACTCACGTGAATTGGCTGATATACGCGTGCCGCCATCTTGAAACCGTTTTTACATGGCGGACGGCTTCACGTCAATATTGGAAAAGTTCTGGCGCGGCACCGGCCTCCAACTGAGAAATTGCGCCTCACATGCTACGAGATTTATTGCAATTGTTTCACAACAACATTCATCGTTTATTTCATCGAATTTATGACGTTTACTCGATGAAACGCTTTCTTTCTTATAAACTGTGGAAATGACGATTTCTCAATTTCAGGCGTGCAGTATTTGATTAATGAAAGTAGTTTTATTGAATTCAAATCTCTTATTTATCAGATAGTTCATCGTAACGAGGAATGTTCGTAGTAACGTAACAAATAAATATTTTATCATATAAAACTCAAATAAAATAAATTATTATTTTAAGTACTTTAAGTGTTAAGTTTAAGTTTACGTGTACTTTAAGTATAAGTATGAGAAGAAAGTGAAGGCGATAAAAGCTGCAAGAGGTGTAAAACGTACCAAATTAATATTTTAACAGAAATCATGGACTACGCAAAGAATGAAAAATTCGTTGTGGCGGAACGACATCTATATGACATGCTACCCTTTCTGCAATATGTACAAACCAATGAAGCGAGATCTCCGACAACCTTTTATGTTGTCCAATTTAAGAGCAAATTTGTGAAGCGAGGGAGAAAATGCAGGTCTCATTAAATTGGACATTTCGTCAGTCGCTCGCATACAAAATACAAATTCTTAACATTTTAATTAAAGCGTTTAAAATGCCGACCGCACTGGGCCTATTGTTGTCTCGCTCCGTCCTCAGCGTGATTTATGGTGGAGGAATGAGAAGGGTTCTATGTTTCTGTTACAGGGAATATACAAAAGTTAAAAGTGTAATTTTGGTAACTGGAACGGCTTTATAGTACGTTGCCCTAATTTTACTCTACAATTGTTAAGGTTTTCTGTAACATTTTTATTGAAAACTTTAGCCGTAGTTGTAAAAATAAATGAAAAAAAAAAACAATATTATTGTGAAAACTTTGTGTAAAACTGTTTTTTCAATAGATTACCCGACTGTACCCCATTTTATCGAGAGTAAAATAGCAACTGACAACTGATTTTGATAAAATATATCTATTCATCATTGATAAAACACCTAAGCGCAGCTATTATTAGTAAGAACAACTCAACCAAGTTTTAAAAATACGTTAAGCGATTCTGGTAATACAAATATAAAACATAAACATTTACAACAAGCAGAGGGATTCTTCTGTAACATATTATAACGTTATTGAAAGAAACATCGTCGACTTCTCTCAAACAAATTAACATAAAACAATTTTTAAATCTGTATGCATGGTACGACCTTTTAAACTATCCTCTTTGAATTATTTCCCATCATGAGTTTCGGAAGTTATTAACGGTTGTTAGTGTACGTTTCTTTTCCTTCCCATTCCCTCTAATCCCACGCCATTCCGTTTTTTCCATCTAGTGGGTGCGGGACGGGATAATGGGATTCTGGTTCAATGGAATAAGGAAAGCGGATAGTATAGGGTTGAATAATGCTACTTGCTATTCCTCAACCTTCCCAAAGCTTTTCCTAAATTCTGTTTCTTAATTTTGATAAAGTGGGCAACGCATGTGCGGAGGATCCAGCGTTTGTCATTTCTGATTTATGTTGACTGTACTTCAAATGTCCATGGGCGATAGTGACCGTTTATCATCCTACGGATTGACTGATCGTCAGATCCTTTCCCTTTTAAAATGAATAGATATATAAGGTTCCTGTGGGGGTCGTAAAAGGCGACTAAGGGATAACAAAGCGGCTACCACAATCCCTGAGGAATTACACCGCCTTTAGGAGAGTGGACTCGCCAACCCGCTTGGCCAACGTGGCATTTTAGTGTCATATATCCTTCATGCACATGACATAGTGCACGAGGGCCGATGTCCAGCTTTAGATATTAAAAGGGCTTGTTATGGTAAGGTATATACTGTAGTACTGATTTGAAAAAATATACCTTTAAGCCTTCCCGGATAAATAGTCTCCCCACTACCACTACCAATTGGGCTAATTGTTGACGACGAATTAACTCAGATGGTAGTGACCCAGTTTACTATGCAATAGGTCCCGGGTTCGATTCCTCGTCGGGAGAATCATTTGTGTAAAGACAGGTGTTTGTTCGGGTTTGGGTTTTGCATGTGTTGTGTTCGTTTTTGTATGTCTCTGCACCAACGACAGGAAATCCTAATGTGGGGGGCCATTGAGTGTGGTGTTATTAACATTATTATTAAAAAAAACTTGCTCACGTATCGCTCTCCCACAGGCTTGCTCTGCTAGAAATCTCCTAAGGGGATACGCACGCCTTTTGTAATTTAAATGTATTGAAGTCCCATCAATATCGATAGATAGATAAAAGTACATGTTGGTGTACGTACACATTAAAAATAACACGAAATTACAACAGACGGCCTTTTCGCTAAAACGATCTGTTCCAAACAACCTTTGGGTGATAAGGAGGAAATATATAACAAATAAAGGTTGACGGTGCAATGTTACATAATGTCAATATATTAAAGGGGAGGCGGAGAGTGCACGGTGCATTCCCACAGCCTCTGGGCGCACTCGACTGGCCACGTTACCCCTCTCTCACAGAACACTACCTTGAAATGTACTGCATTTCCTATTTTATCGTATTTCCCCAATGTACGTACGTACATGTTTCGGTAGTGAGTGAGATATGCCAGAGCCGATCCCCATCCCATCCTATCCCTCCCCATTTTCCCAATCCATTCCTTAATCTGCAAAGGTAAGCAGCGCATTCGCGGGCGCGTCAACGTTTGTCATTCTGGGCTGATGTTGGCATGTATCGCGGATCTGTATGGACGACAGTATCCACTTACGATCCGGTGGACTCTATCCTCGTCTGCCGCCTTTTTCTATAAAAAAATAAATATATATAACTGAAATAAATTATATAATACTTATACACTCATTCGAGACATTTATCGGTCAGTGGTTTTCGACTTATAAGCGAGGATAGAAACAAAGAGACATTGTGCTTTGTAACAGGTAAAGATAATGTAACGTAACGCATCGCAATGTCATGGATACGGCAAGTACCAAACTTCCCCGCGTTATCTAAAAAGGTCGCGCACAAAGCCAACCAAGGCTGCGTGTGAACTATCTGTCTCCCTCGAAGCCTCCGTTATCGGAGTTCCCCCTCTGAGCTCAACCGCGATAACTTTTCTTTCTTAAATCATGCCTAGATACTGAGATAGTGCTTTATACGGATGTACTCTGGAATGGATGCGGCGTTTGGTGTTTTAATTTTTTTTTTTGATGGACTAAACATAAATGTGTATCGGGCTTCTTTTCTCCCCTCTTTCCTTTGTCCACAATATCGAAATGCTCAATATTTTTTCTAATTCTTAGAAATTTATCGTGATAAAAATTATAACAAAGATAATATGTAGTATTAATATTTTAATTTTTGGTTTACATTTTACTCTTTTTTTAAAGTTACTGTACTTCCTCAGGACTCTCGGTAACCGCATTGTTATCGGTTGTTATTATTATTATTATAGGGAAGTAGGCGGACGAGCAAGCGGTCCCACGTGATACAAGTGTTACCGCCCGCCCGTGGACGCCTGCAACATCAGGAGGTATGCGGGTACGCCGCCGTCCTTGCAAAATCCTATTCACAGCTTCCTTGAAGAACCCCATATCGTAATATAATGGAAAAACCTCTTGAGGCAGTTCGCTCCACAGCTCCACGGGTTCGATTTCAGGTCGGACATACATTTGTTTAAAAATGTTCGGGTCTGGGTGTGTGTTTGTGTTTGTCTTTGTATGTGTCTCTGGACCAACGACACGGGGAATCCTAGTCTGGGCGTGTTTCTGTTCTGTTCTCTCCTGTGGTTCTATGGAGACAATAAAAAAATACACAGGTGTACCGCGAACGTTGTAACGTTCGCGTATTTGTAATTTCGTGTATTTGTAACGACATTCTTAATAATTTAAACTTATTTGAGTTAATCAAAAATAATTTGTATTGTTGACCATGATTTGCTGCTCATGTAGTATTTTATTGTTGTTTGACTACAATTATCTTCTTTTTCTATGTTTTTCCCTTTTTTATTCGTAAAACAAATATTTTATTTTTTTCCATTACAGTTTTTATAAATGCCTTTGCAAAAAAGAAGAATTTCCCTTCGTACTTCCATGTAGCAAAACAAGGGAAGCGTCTCTTAATCCGCAGCTTTTTTCTTCGCCCGTTTGAGATGTTAGTCGGGCTTTGTATATATGTAGCCAGTGTATGACCTATGTATAGGTTACATTAAACAGTAGGTATATGAGTAGGCTTGGTGAAAACCGGCGTAATTCAGCAAAAAGCCAATGGATGAAACCAATAAATTCGCTTTATGACATTTTAAAATTTAGCCATCGATTTGGTTCTTTGTGAAGCTGGTGCAGGTTTTAATCAAAACATGATGAAATGTTACTTTTTACTATTTTGTACTATGGTTTTGGAAAATATATATAAAATACAGGAGTTGTGTTGTTCAAAAGCGAGTGTTGTATGCAATGTTTTCGGCGGGTGAAATATTTCTATTATATCGTTTATGTGTCTTTTGTTACCATTAACAAAACATTCCATAGGCTATATGAGTTGTATTTCGTTTTTAATATATGTTTTTAATTAAATGTATTTATCAAATGTGATTAATGATTGTTATAATTATAAGAATAATTATAATATTTATATAGAGTATATACAAAATATAGTCTAAAAATAGATATGTGGATATGTACATACGTACATATTGAAAACATTTTTGTTACTTATATTCTGATTCACAGCGTCAAGTAAATCCCACTAATATTGTAAATGCGAAAGTTAGTTTGAATGTTTGTTACTTAATCACGTCGAAATGGCTGAAGCGATTTAGTTGCAACTTGGCAAATAGGTAGATTGTAATCAGAACTAACACAAAGGTCTATGTAACATTACGTTCATGTAGATCACGCGAAGGAAGTCACGAAGTAATGAATCTCAGTGTACCAAAGGACAACGAAATAGATGTCATCGAATTGTCAAATTTTAAATCAAATTTAAAATTGTCTTCATTTAACTCATCTTCAAGTATTTAACATTACATTTCCAATCTCTTGACACTTGAGACGCTTTGAAATTTCCTAATTCACTTCGAGGAACGAGCCCGACTCGATATTTAGCGATAAACACGTCAATCATTTATCGAATTACCGAGATAAGTGGTCTAATTTCATTTAATCGATGTCTCGGGACTTTGAACGGATAAACGAATAAATATTCGAGTTCTCTAAAGGCCGATCATCATATTTTGAGCAAAAACAAGTGAGTGGAGCCCAGAGCGAACGGAGACGTCTACTTTGGTCAGTTTGAGCTACGAATAACAGCTATTTTTGTATGTATGTAAATACAATCAATAGCACGCTTTCTATTTTAAGTAGGTTTACCTAAAGTGACATCTTCCTAAGTTTCTTTTCTATTGGAAATGAAATCACATTCCTCGTAGGGTAATCGGTCGTCTTCTTCCATAAAAAATCTAGTATTTGAATACAATGGTGGGTATTTCATACGGGTAGCTTACGATTTAGTAATTACTTATTTGCGATAAATTAACGCTAAAATGTGCGACTCGCTGGCAATTTTTAGTGTTGTTATTGCTCCTGACATCATCCAGTCGGTTATAAATCACCTTTGTATTGGTACGCACATATTGAGACAACTTAACTAGTTTTGAAACCCTTGACTAATAACTCTTTGTTCGGCTCGCGGCTATTAAAAACTTTCCTTTTACATAAAGTGGTTTATAACAAAAATAGGTTTCGATATCAGCGCGCAGGCACACGTCTAAAAAAATATGTTTTGCTTTTAGTTATTTTTTGTGAAAGGTGATCACAATTATACTATATTAGTTTCTTAATTTTTGATAATCTAGTCTAATATGATGACTGTGATGTCGCCTTACCTTGAATACTCGGTGTTGTTATGTTGTTATGTTGTTATGTTGTTGTAGAAAACTTATTCATTCAGTTAGAGCAAGGATAATGGATTTTACAATCACTGTAATAATTCATTTACGAACGTAAAAAAAGTTTGTAATCGTGCTCACTAACGCTCGGTTGGCCAATGCTTCAAAAGGCTAGTTTCAAACCACGTCGGTCAAGGAACTGAGAAATGTAGGGGAGACCGAGGAGAGTTGTCACAGAGGAGAGTTGTGACAAAGTCGATTTCTTGGAACCTATGACCGTTAGCGAACTGGCAATGTCGCACATTTATTGCTTTTTCGTTACACCATTTAATGTAGTTCGCGTCGGCGGCCCATGGGAAGCGGGTGTGTCTATACGACGTTTGCGACAAAAAAATTGCAAAAAGTAAGTTTTTGACCAATATTTTGATATCCTATTATTCGATACGTATTACGTTAGTGTTATTGTGATAATTTTTGTAATATGCATTGGCTCTTGACGTTTCATTGCATGATATTGTTTTTTTGGGCTCGCCTCGTGTTTGGAGGTTAAGAGTCATTATTTTGACCGAAGCACGATTTTCTGCACCGAGGAGATTTGTGACAGCTTGTCACAACTCTCCTATTTTGTATATATTCTAGCAATAATGTTCGGCGGTGTGACTTTGCATGCGGAATTATTATGTTATTGTTTCAGAATGCCTAATAAATATATGAGAAAAACTGATAGGGGCATGTCTAGTGTCGAAATATATGAACTGGCTTTTGAGGAGGTGACGTTAAGGGGTGAAAGTCTTAGAAATGCCGCATCCTCTTACAATCTCAACTACATGTCACTACAAAGATATATTAAAAAGAAAAAGGCATATCAGGCTAACCTAACAGACGAGCCTCCATCTGTCGGGTATGCCAGTCCGACAGTTTTTACAGAAGACGAAGAAAATATATTGTGCGCGTATTTGTTGACTTGTGCAGCATCCAATTATGGATTGACAACAAAAGACACGAGAAACTTGGCCTACATGTTAGCAAAAAAGCATAATAAGAAATTTCCGGCGTCGTGGGAAGAAAAAAAAATGGCAGAAGAGGTATGGCTCAAGCTATTTATGGAACGCCATCCAAATTTGTCCTTAAGATTGCCTCAAGCTACAAGCATAGCTCGCGCCACGAGCTTTAATAAAACGAATGTGGCCGCTTTCTTCAACAACTATACAGATGTCTTGGGTAAGCATGCATTTGACGCAAAAGATATTTGGAATATCGACGAAACCGGGATAACGACAGTCCGAAAACCGAATAGAGTAATCGCGCGACGTGGAGAAAAACAGGTCAGTGCTATGACATCGGCGGAGAGGGGAACTCTAGTGACACTGGCTTTGGCTGGGAACGCCATACCACATGGAACATACCACCTATGTTTATATTTCCGCGTAAAAGATTCCAAGAACATTTCATTCGAGATGGCCCAGCTGGTTCGGTAGGAACGGCTAACAGATCTGGGTGGATGCAGGAGGATGGTTTTCACTTTTTTCTTGAGCATTTCAAGAATCATGTAAGACCATCAAAAGAGCAAAGAGCTTTGATACTTCTAGATAACCACTCATCGCACATGGCTTTGAAAAACTTGAGTTTTGCAGAGAAAATGGCATAATTTTGCTTACATTCCCCCCGCACTGCACTCACAAACTGCAACCAATGGATCGTGCTATTTTTGGTCCTCTAAAGAAGGCTATTAATACAGCTTGTGATAATTGGATGCGCTCAAATGCTGGAAAAGTCATGTCCATTTATGATATCCCATCAATAACAAAAACTGCATTTGATGTGGCGATCACGGCAAAGAATATCAGCGCTGGTTTTGCTGCAAAAGGAACTTGGTCTGTTAACACAGAAATTTTTGGAGAAGCTGACTTCCTCCCTAGTCAAGTCACTGATCGTATTTTGACCAAGCTTTAAATGTTCCAGAAGTGACGTAAAGTCAAGAAAGAGCCGCTACTCCAAAATCTGTTGACATAGCTGAGTATGAGGATGTTGCAATTGGACAACATCCAGAAGCAAGAGCCGCTGCTCCAAATAAATCTGTAGATATACCTGAGAACGAGGACGGTGCAATTGAAGAACATAACATATCTGCGGACAGTCAATCTATTTTGAGCAAGGACGCCAAGGAGCCTGCAAACAATGAACTTGTTGCCTCTACATCCAAAGCTCATAGTCTACTGCCCGCAAACAATAAACCTGTTGCCTCCACATCCACAGCTCGTAGTCCACTTGCCACTACATCCAGTGTATTCTTGCCGGAAGCACTTAGACCGTTGCCAAAAGCTCCATCAAGAAAAGGGAACCAACCTAATAGACGCAAGATCAAATCTGCTGTGCTAACTGACACACCTATTAAGAATGAAATTGCTGCTGTAGAAACTAGTAGAAAGGTAAAGAACGTGAAGAAACGTATTTTTAGCGAGGAAAAGACGAAGTCTAAGAAAAAAAAATAAACCGAATACGATTAAAAAGAAAAATAAAATCGATGACGAACAGGACGAAGATACAGAAAATAATTGTTTCTGCTTGTGTTGCCTCGAGCCCTTTGCCAACAGCAAATCAAAAGAGAAGTGGGTTCAGTGCATCAAATGCAATGAATGGTCACATGAAGCTTGCACTGGAGGAGAGCTCCGATATATATGTCATAATTGCTTGTCAGACTAGATTTCGGACGGAACTTGATTTTAATTCCATTGATCTCACACAAATGCCATATTTTATTATTATTATGTTGATAATAGATATAATTTACATTAATTGTTATTGAAGGCCATAAGGATGTATCAAATAATGATTAAAGCAATCTAATTAATGTTAAAGTGAATATTGTTGATCATAATTACATACCAAAGTTTGATAAAAGCAGTAAAATTTGAGTAATGTTTATTATTAGTATTAAAGTTTCTTTTATTCACTAATAGTAGCGTTTAAATTAAATTTCTTACCTTATAATTACCAAATACATAGCTGTCACAACTTATCTCGACCTCTGTCACAACTTACCTCGGTACTAGGAGAGTTGTGACACGAGGAGTTGTTTCAGTTTTTGTCGATTTTCTCATGGACCCCGATTATTTTTATGTTAATTTCACTTAGTGTATAGAACTAACTATGTAGAGTTATAGAGTTCATAGATGTAGGACTTTTATTGACTGAGATATGCTACTTAAAGTGAAAATTGTCACAACCCTCCTCGGTCTCCCCTACAGTTTGCTGCAGAGAAATATTAATACAACGTATTAAAACATGAATATATAAGGGGTCATATTTGGCAGTACTGACTGTACTTCTATCCGGCCTTTAATGTGAATTCTAGGCTATCATGGCTCAAATGTGGATTCGCCTTAAGATCGTGTAAAGGGTGTGGTGTAGATGTAAACAGGGGATAATTTGTAACAAATCCAGCCGCACTGGGAGGTGGCGTCCGCGCGCACTTAACAAGTTAACTGATCTGTTTTGCCCAAAACTACTTTATTTGTTTAGGGCAAAACAAATAGGTACTCCGTACGAAGTTTCGGTACGAACTCAAATTGCGTCTACAACTTTCTCAGCTATTGTTTTATAGAAAGAAAATCCGTAGAACAAACACACGAGCAAATTTATTGTGTTTGTAAGTGAATACTATACATTTCTGTCGGTACCACGTGTGGCTAAACGTTTGTTGAACATTTACAGCTGTGTTGTATAGTAGAGAAACTTGAAGTATTTCAGTTAAAGTCCAGCAATCGGTGTTGTTAGTCGGCCATTTTTTTTATAAATTCAAATTATTTTATTTGGACTATGTGTGTTGCGATGGTGTTTACATTTAAATAGTTAGTATTCTAGTTATTATTCATGTCCCATGTGCTGACAATTTACAAATATATTAAGTATAGAAGATAAACGTCAGTATTAGGTTTTATACGACCAGAATTTGAATGTTTTGAGAGAACCTCGCCAGTTATTTTCAAAGTTGATTCATTCACACATAACAAAATACTAATGAACACTCAGAGGCTTCACTACTGAAGTTGTGTGTGTAATAAGTAGGCGTTTTCAAACATCCCCGATTGCTTTAATTCTAATTGAAGGGTGTGCTATGTTCGACCCCTCTCCCTTCTTTAATATTGTTTGCACAATACGTACCAATTTAGATGTTACCGTGTGTTGTATGCATTTGTGTATGTCCATTTGTACGGATTATCGAATCAGTCGCTATTGAATTAGGTTCTTTGTGCTTGTTATCATCTCGTTATGTCCAAATAGTATAACCAGGTCCAATAAATGATGTTGTCTAACAAATAGCGATGAGTAAGTTTTTATTGCTGGTCGATTTATTTATGAATAAGGGGTTGTACTGTGCTTGAAATTTACGTGTTTCATGGCTGATTTGACAACTAGAGCACAAAATAAATCCATATGTAAAAATATTTTTCAAGTTTATTAGAAAATTAGGTGGATATGAGCTTGAGGATATTTGAGGTGGGAAATAATAAAATTAGCCTAGCATTGAATTCAAATATCAACATTACTTTTTCGAACTATTGTTAGTGATAACTTGAATTTGCCGCGCTTTTCGTCTCAACTTTCTTTTGAAAGACTAGTAAGATTCGTAACACGATCGATATCGAATTTGTGACTTCTAGACTAAAACTTAGCCATTTTTCAAGATATTTATTTCTAATAGATACACATCGATTTCTAATGTCTAAAGTTAATTGATTATTAAGAGTCAAATACCCATTTCTACTAACGGTTGCAAATATCTAGTGTGGTGTTTTTATTAAAGTTGATTATACGACGTAAGGAAGAGTTCAAAATTTCAAACGGGGTACTTAAAAGTAAATATTGTACTAAACAGTAAAGTAAGTAAGTAAAGTAAACAGTAAAATTGACCTTACGAGTAATTTAACGTATTGCCTCACGTTAAATTACTCGTAAGGTCAATTTTACTGTGACAGACACGTATGTCCAACTATCGCAAGAAATACGAAATAAAAAAGACACAATCACTACACTTTTCTGCTCGTTGTCTAAAGTGTAACATGAAGAAATTCGTCTCAATCAGCGGCGAGGAGCCTCTCGGGAACACTTGAACATCTAGTCACCACTGACGGATGCCTTGATTACCACAATTCTTTTTTCGTCGTGTTTTGTTCATTCTTTTGAGAGCTCTTTTGACTTTTGTCGCGTTTGATGTGGTGGAGATTGAAAAAAAATATTTGTACATACAATAAAAAAGATCATTTATGTTTTCTCGAGTCGTAATTCTTCTATACCGTTCGGCCGATCGCAAAAATCATATCGACGCCAAAACAGAATAATTTGTGATTTTATATACAGAGATATATAAAATCACTTTGCAGGTATATAAAATCACAGAGTTTTGCTGCCGGGTTTTGCTAGTAGTTTATAAAAATCAACATATATATTTCAACAAAAAAACATAAAATCGTACATCGGAAATATTGTACAAACGTGATAAGCACGCTTGTTAAATACGATACAGTTCGAGAAATGCGCATCGCACACGAAAATATTTTATTAAATTGTTAACAAAATTGATTTCCATTTCGCGTGAATATGATTAATTAACAACAGTTTACTTACTCAGGTATACTCTTTGCTGTTATTTAATTGAGTTGTGTTTTTGAAAGTGAAAATGGGGTGACCGTTATTTTAGTGTGATTTTTGTTTATCCTTATTGAAATAGTAGATCGTTTTTATAACAGTGGTGAAACAATAAATATAAATTGTATGATTGCCTTGCATATGTAAATAGTGTAGGAACAGTTTTTTGTAAAGAATATTTAATTATACAACCATAATAACTTTATCGTCCGATTGATAGGAAATCATATTTTACCGTGAGGTCAATTTTGGGACCAATTTTAATTTTAAATAAAGTTTCTGGGACTTTACTTTTAATGCCAAAAAAGGCACAGTTATTACAGAATTCCAGCTAGGTTAGAATTTTTCCGAAGCAAAATCATGAATGTATCCGGTCTATGAATAAAGTATGGGAACGTGTTTTCGTGTGTACTACTCGTGTTTAGCATGACAACACTTGCCAATGATCGCTAGCCTATCGTGGCAGCAGCCACGTTGATATCGAACGTAGCTGCTACCACGATAGCTATTTTCGCTCATTGCGGGGAACATTGGCAAGTGTCTCTATCGTTAACACGAGTACATTAGTACGGAGTGAAAGTCGAGGTAATGACCGTTGTCATGCTAAATGGCACGGAGTATATAAACGATATACGAATATCTACAAATACGTAATGATAAGTATATCGCTACGCCTCGTAGCGCATAGTCGGAGCAGTGTCCACGCGCGTCATAGCAAGAGCCACGCCACGCAAGTTGACTTGCTACCACTTCTTACGATTATTGATTGTGACTTTGATTTAGATGAATATATGCGTATTGCGTAGAGCTATTTAGTAAACATAATTTGACAGTCAACTCGCATAGTATTATGAAACCTTCATATACTATGATATTCAATATTCGTAATTCGCTGTGTTTATTGAAATGAAAATGAAGCGGTGTTTATTACATACACGAGTACATTGAGTGTTTATGAGTAGAATGTGAAGTGACGAGAGAAGTGAGTTTTTCTAAATTATAGAATGTTGATACCAATTTACATCGGATTCGAACTTCATTATTATATAGTAGCACAAAAATCCAAATAAAAAGTTATATAAAATCAGTTTTAACTTGGTAATAGAAATGAAACTCGTTAAAAATAAGTTTAAAATTGATTTCAATAAAAAACAGACCTGTATCATATTATTTTACTTCATTTACAAATCGTTAAACAAATTATGGTTTAGTTTCAAAAACAATTATGGTTCTATTTTTTAAACATATTTAGAAAAGACCATTCACAAAGTAATAACATTTAGCATTTAAATGTCTCACTACATTATCGATACAAAGTTATTCGATGTAACGATTTTCGATAAAACCTATTTCGATAAAAAAGTCCCGAAGTTGTTTATTCAAATGACATACTTAGTTATTTGTTTTTCCAACTCTACTTCAATTCGTGAAGTTGGGTACCCTCAACCACACTGAGTGAAGCGGTAAGAACGTGCTGTATCTACTTGCGACCGCAAAGCGCTAACTCCAATGCACCTATATCTATCTTTCTTGCACTTCTTGACTGTCCGATAGCGCTCTCTCGTTTGCATTTATAAAGATTTTTGGCTTATGTTTGGATGGAGGCAAGAAGACTTAAAACACCCCTCTCGCCCGCCGGCCTACAGTCGCCATTTTATTACGATTTCGGGCGGGGATTATGTCGATAACGATTCATGGAACAATTTTAATGATTATTAACAAAATATTAGTTTGCCTTAAAAAAATCAAATATTATACAACGACGATTATTAATTTAGATTATTATATAAAATAGATATGGTACGATTATAACTAAAGTATATAAGAATATCGTCAGTGAATTAAATTTATGTAACGATAGTAAAAAATGTAATAACTACAAATTCCGATTGTTCGTGCAAACATTGCTATACAATGTAGGCAGACGAAGAAATTTACCGATATTACTTTATATCCGCATCTCCTCCACACAGAATTCGCTGCGACACATGTGGCCTCATTTTATTGTGGCAGTTTCATATTCGTAGGCTTGAAAGAAATACATACTTAATTTAGTACCTACCTTTCAATTTTTATTTCGTTGCAGAACATTAATAAAAGTTATATGTTTTATTTATTTACTAAAATTATAATATAATGCACAAACTACGAATGTAAATGATGAAAAAAAGGTGCGCGTGTAGATATCAACCTTCGGGCAAAGAGAATTACACGAGGTGTCTGTACATCATAAATTATCACGAGAAATAGTAAATTCAGATACATAATAACTAATAGTATAAATATAGTACTTGCAATACATACACATACATGTATTGCACGTACATACACATACATGTACCTGAAAAGTATGTATATATGTGTGTAAATATGCTAATAAAGTTCTTATATTAAATAACTCTAAACCAGTGTTTGACTACTTGTGTAGTACATTAAATTTTATGTGAATATGATTTTTTTATTTTTTATATGCGATCAAAATCTTGTTTAATTTTTTCTAAACTTATTTTTATTAAATATTCTGTAATTATGTACAGAATTCAATAATTCTGTGGCTAAAAATATGTTATAATATCGATACTATAGGGGTGCATCTCTAGAGATCAGGCTGAGGCACGCCGCCACACATCTGCCCGCCCCGTGTTATGGCCGCCCAGTGCACGCGATTTCCTAACATTGCGACAAAAATAACTTCTCTTATGCAAACATAGCATACTGCTTCTGTGTACAGTGCATATTTTTTATCTTAACCATATTTTCTAATCTATTCAAGTCAGATACCTATGCTAATATAGACTTAGATAAATTATCTAGATATTGCTTTTAATGCCCATCAAAAGCGAAATAATTAATTGACTTTTTCTATTTAGCCTGGGGTTGCGTTCCAATGCTGGGCAAAGGCCTCCCCTCTTTTATACCAGACCGTCCTATTAAATGCTTTGCTTAGCCAAGTTTCGTGACATGCACTAAGTCAGTCGTCTTGCCTTCTCTTGACTGACTTGATCTTTATAAACTTATATTATTGACTTAATCTTTAGAAACGTGTAGTATGACGAAGACTACATATAGATACGAGTATTTAACTATGTTTAGTCAAGCTTTTAAATCCAATAATTACCAAAGTCAATGCAGTAATTCCAGCGTTCAGATAAAAAGTAAGTACCATTACTAAGAAAAGACGGTATGAAAAAAAAAGTGTTTGATTTGACGTAGATTCAAAAAAGAAATGCAGTTCTCTCAAAAATCTCGACGCGGTCGCCACATAACAAGGTCGCGACGCAACAGCAAGTTACATAACTGAGCAGATGTGTAACAAATTGGACAATATCTTCCGACCAACCGCTGACTCGCGCAGCGTAATTTGAAATATTCATCCCTTCTAGCCAAGTTTACATTTCTTTCAAAATCTGATTTACATGACAATGGTCACGTCGTCGACCGATGAAATTCACATTGCTGGAACTCCATTCCGAGGGATTTATTAAGGAGGTTGTAATAAAACCATTGTCGACTAGACGTTTACTCGGACGGTTGAAAGGGAACACGTAAAGATCACTTCTATTTGCTTTTGCTGGGGTTGCAACAGTTTATAATGCCGGATAATTAAAACTTATGTATTTTTAAACACAAATACCGTTTACACAAGTGATTTTTCGTGTATACACGCGCTTTAGTTTTCAGTAGGTTGAATATAAATGGTTTAATTTAATATAAGTATACCAACTGTATATTTTATTAATGAAACGTTTTGTCACTGTCTAATATGAACATTGGTTTCTAGTGACTTTTCTTAGGACAGTTAATAAATAATCACATTAAGAAATGGACTAACATAAATAATAAGAAATTTTAAAAGATTTTGGAAAGATTATTTTAAAAGATAAAAGGTTATGAAGTTCAATGAATTTATGAAAACAAGTAAGAAGTAATTATGCGAAATTAATAACATACTATACTCGTAGAATAAAATATGGTACTATACAATACCCATACCATCAGCCTATGTCTCTTTACTTCTGGACATAGATCTCTCCCGCGACTCCGTATTATATACGAGACTCTCGCATCCAGCCATAATCGGTAAAATTCTTCATATCGTCGGTCCACCTGGCCAAAGAGCATCCCACACTGCTCTTAAATTAATAGGTTATCTATAAAATTGCAAGCTGAGTGACTGAAGGGGCTATTAGAGTCCTATCTTCCTTTTCTTAATTAAATTTAATGCTACGTGTGACAATATCTGTAAAAGGTTTCACACTTCGTATAAACAAACATTAGAATGAGGCCACTAAAAGAGAGACGTGGTCGCCTTAATAAATATTTTTAAATTGCACTATCACTAATTGTATCTTGCAATTTAGTGCACTTACTAATTTAATTAAATTGCTTGTCTGTTATGCCGTAATGTCTGGTTCTTGTGGGATCCGTTAATGTTATGTTAACCGTTGTTTTAAGAGACAACAGTAAAATAAAAAAAAAATATAATTTAACAAGAAATTATAATTAGTTAAAAACAACAACTGTGCAATATATAACTAAATTTTGTCAGTCTCTACTCTATTTTTCACTGAAGCACGTGTATTGGCGAAGAGAAGAGATTCGCCAAGGAACTAAAGTCACCGACATAGCTCGTAGAATCAGTGTGTTAAACTGGCGGCAAGGTCATATTTGCAGCAGGATTGATAATAACCGATGGGGTTCTTGAATAGAAGTCAAGTACCGGCAAGTGCAAAGCGGGACGACCTTCAACTAGATGGACCGACGACTTGAGAGAAGTAAATGAGAAGAGCCGAAGATCGTGCGTGGTGGCGAACCTTGGGAGAGGTATAGACCTCACTAATTCAGCAGTGAAGAGACCTAGACTGATGGCATTGGTCATTTCTTCAAATTTAAATACAATTGCACATTACATAGTTTCCTCTCCAACTACAGTCACTATTTAATTTATAAAAAGGAAATGACAGTGGACGAACAAGAAGACGCTGTATCAATTACGTAATGCTACCTTTTGACTAAATGTTCTTTGTTTATCACTGTGTTTGGATTATAGGCAAAACAAAGTAGGTAAAGTGACACTAAGGCTTGTGTTCGTGTGTTAACATTGTCGCCGAAATGGAAAAACGTTACAAAAATTGAGACCCGATATCATCGTAGCTTCGTTTTTAGTCCTTTTTGGGTTAACCGTAAATCTATATGGATGTATTCTTATGTGCAGTTTAGACTTGAAAATTGGCGCGCTTTACTTCCATGACAAGTTCCTACTTGGGGGCGCGGTTAATTTAGCGAGGCCGACTGGTAATATGCTATCAAGCAATACAGCTGAGTTAGGATTCTCATCACTTTTAAATGCCTTATTTCTTTTCCGTCAATGATTCACTCTCGCAGAACTTGTTCTCCATATTAAGTAAATCTACTGTCCAAAGAAGGTATTTCGCGTGAAGATCGGACTTCGAGCTGTACGTCGTGGCCGCACACTTAATTTGGTAAGGTCGCTTACGTAGCGGAAACGTTATTCTGTCCGGGTCCCGTGTAATGTTATTCTCGTAGAGGGTGCGAGCCTCTTTTGTGTCCTTTTAACGAAATTAACCGTGTCTCGACTAGCCCTGTCCGTGGCATAAAGCTAGTGTATCATACACTTCAGAAAGAGATGGTTAATGGATAGGATTCGTTTTATGATGGAGTAGACTGGTGAATTAATAAGGCTCGCTGAATCTGTCGCTGTATTTACTACTTGACGAAATCTGACGAGAGTCTGGGTAATACATAGTGAAGCGAAATATATTTAAAGTATTGACAATCGAACGTCCCACGAATACAAACTCCTTTATCAACTTATTAAGGTATTTAGGTATCACCAAACGGAAATATAACGTTGTATATAACAAACTTATGATCTTTATATTCATGGTTATAACTCCTTTAGGAACTCAAAAATTGTTTGTAATCATGCGAACGCTCGGTTGGCGAGAGCTTTAGTGTAGTAGGCAGGTAATTTACCAATTACCTGCCTACAATTACCTTGAGGTAACTCCCATCACCACCTCGAGGAAGCTTCTGCATGTGAAACAAGTATTGCGAAGCAACAATCACAAACTCCCACGAATACGTCACAAATTCGATTCGATTCGATAATCCACAAATCCTCGCTAGAGAGACCCGGTTCATGCCAAGAATGTTACGCGAGGCTATTGAAATCAAGAAACACCCAAATTTCAATAGAGAAGATGGTTGGTAAGTACCACCGGCTTGGGATCCAGTCATTAAATTAATTAAATCCCAAGGCCAACGCAATACTGCAAGACCTCTGGACACCGTGAGCGAATACTGCGTGCAAAGGGAATGTTATGATTAAAAAAAATTTTCAGACGGTAGTTCAAATAATTTCTTAATAACTCAAGTGACAAATAAAATCAATTAGTCACCCCGTGACCACGTCCACTGCAAAGTGTTCGAAATGTCGGGATAAAAATAATGTTAAATATACGCGAATTAAACCGTTCAAAGTTGTTTAATTGTTATAGATATGTTTTGCTATTTTTTTTCAAGGGTATGAATGTTTCTAGTGCTTGAAAAGAGATTTGTGATGTTTACGGAGAAGATGCTTTATCTGAAACTACTGGTACTACTAGCACTAGGTACTAGCACTACTAATACTAGCAAAAAAATGGTTCAGTCGCCTCAGGTCTGGTAATTTTGATGTGAATGATGTTCCTCGCTGTGGTCGTCCCATTAAGGTAAATGTTGATGTTATCATTAAAAAAAATGAAGCAGATCGCCACAAAAGCAGTCATATTGCGGAAGAGTTTAGCAGTTTTTACCACTCAACAGTTTTGGATCATCTGCATAAATTGAATTTTGTGAAAAAGCTGGATGTTTGGGTGCCGCATGATTTAAATGACAGAAGAATGGCGAAAGACAGTCGAATTAATACAAAAAAAGTATTTATTATTTTCACTATAAGAAGGCCGCGAACGTATCCGACTATCTAATATAATATTCTTCGAGCTTATTTCGCATTAAATGCTCAAAGGGATAAAATTTTAAAGCTATAAATGTAAAAGACAGCAAAAGCCAGGGAAATAAACCAGGCGTCAATGCTAAGCCGCGTATCGACATTGCGAGTCGACGATTGGGACGACTGTAATAATACAACTTAACTTTAACAAAATTTCAATAAAATCGTATATTGTTTACACAAATGTTGTAAGGGCGAGAGTGCATACTGCATTCCCACAGCCGCTGGGCGCACTCGACTGCCCACGTTACGCCTCTCTCACAGAACACTACCCTGAAATGTACTGCATTTCCTAGTTTAAAGTATTTCCCCAATGTACGTACGTGTTTCGGTAGTGAGTGATATATGCCATAGCCCAATCCCATCCCATCCTATCCTATCCCTCCCCATCCAATCCTTAATCTGCAAAGGTAGACAGCGCATCCGGATGCGCGTGCTAACGTTTGCCATTCTGGACTGATGTTGGCATGTATCGCGGATGTCTATGGACGACAGTATCCACTTGCCATCAGGTGGACTGTAGCTCGTCTGCCGCCTTTATTCTATAAAAAAATACCAGTTCCATAGCAGTTCAATACTACTAATATTAAATTCTTCATGTTGGCTTTATCTCTGTAAAGCTATCTACCAATAAAATGTGTAAATATAATATGTATTTTTTATCATAATTGGGTGAGTAGTCTATACCTATAAGCATACATACATATAATAAAATCGTAACAAATTCGTGTATGTATATGAAACATTTTTTGAAAAATACTACATTACTGTCTAGGCCCGAAATAAAGCAATTGAGGGCCGAGTAATATTGGAAGGACGAGGCGAAGCCGAGTCCTTACGAAGTGATTTTAAAAGGACGAGGCGAAGCCGAGTCCTTTTTAAATAAACGAGGCCGTTAATTGCTATTTCGGCCGAGACTTGTATAGTACTTTTCTCTAATTTGCGAGGAAACAATAAACAAATTAATTCAAGAAACAGAAGTTTCATTCCTGCCAATTCGACTGCGCACGGTCTTTGTTCTTTTTTAAACTTTTGAAAAGAAATGCACATTCAGCCTTTATAATAATAAATATCGTGTATCTAAAAAAACCTAATTTATGTTAGTGTGCACTAAACATAACCTCGCTACTGTCCAGCAATCTCTATTATTGTCGTGTTGGAAATTGCTGGCGTGCGTACAGAGGAGAGCCGATTGACGTTTTTTTTTTAAAATAATGAAGCCATTTCGGAGCAAATAGGAGAAAATTTTATTACAGTGTACACTGTCTGTCTGTTCAAATACTATTGGACGAATTTTAATGAAACTTAGCATAGTTACTATAACTTATGTGCCCCGGGTACTAAGGTATTTTTGATTCAGACCACGTTCCCATGATAAAGTTCCCACGGGAAAAACAACTACACATACTATAACATTTGACACATACATACTATGGTATAAATAAATAATGTATTTTTTATCAGAATTGGGTCAGTAGTTTTAAAAATATAAAGACAAAGATAGATTGTATAACAATACTATCAAACCTAACGATTGTCAAGCGAATTTGGGTTCTAAGCGGGCAGAGTCATGATAAAAATTTAGTAATAAAAAAATGGAACTCACCTGCCGCCTACTAGTAAGTAGTTTCCATCTCTTAACAATAATCTGAAGTAATCTGTGTGCGTCTCGTTCCCCAGGAACTTGTGTGTGTCGTCGACTCCTGTAACAAATACAATAAATACGTCACTTAAATGAAATAAATTTTAGCTGTTTCATATACAGTTTCATTTGTAGACGTGTCATTTTTAAAAAGTAAAATATTCTAGAGATTGTTAAATCGTACGCCTCTTTATAGCGTCCCTTGTACATTTTTTATAATCAATGCGAGAAATACAGACATCAAGAATATGTCTTTCGTGAATCTTTCTTAAATCATTCTCAGTATGAACCATTTAAAGTAATATACAGTATCTGTAGTAGTTCAAATACTATGAAAAGTCTTTAGTAACATTTTTAACGAAAGTATAAGTAATACACATGCACATTAAAAATAAACAATAAGAATAAACGATGGTTATTATTTTTGTGTAATCCGAAACTGTTTACAGTAATTTTTAATTATAATGGTAATTATTGAAAATGTTACCAAAGTGCACTCGCGCCTTTTCGGAGAGAAGTATCGATCGTTTGGAGAAATTTCCCAAGCACACCTTTCGTACGTTTCATCTTTTATAATAATTTGTAAAAAATCTTTTAAGTTTATATACTTCCATATATGCTCCCGTGGAAGCAATTTGTAAGTTTATTAGTAATAAAACATGATCTCGTCGAAGGAAATGCGATATTATTAGGCATGTTCTCCACGTTTAGCGAAGTTTAGAAAGTCGTGAGCAATAATATTTTGTGATTAACGAGATATTATTTATACAATTTTGCAAGTTTTACAAAAGTTTGTATTCCCGTGGCGTAGGGCGGGCCCTACGAATCCTACGATCCTAATATTATAAACTGTTAGTTTGTTTGTTATGTAAGGAGTAAACTCAGGAACAGCTGGACCGATTTTGATAATTTTATTACTTTAGTTAAAGTAATGCCATATGTTTGGGTTTTTCACGAAATCATTATACCACCTGAGCACAGCGAACCACATTGTAGCGCTTCTTTTTGGGTTGCCACCCGGGGCTACTCGCAAATAATTAATATTGAAACATTAATTAATAATGTATATATACATACATTATTATTATTGAGAATTAGGATTCTGCGAGCCAATACAGTCTCATATCACTGCGACCAATGCCACTCTATTGCGATCGCTACCCTTCATATAGTTCGCTGAATTTAATTCATCATTAAATTTAGTCTATGGCCTGCAGATATTGCTGGATAGTTTCAGCAGCGAGTTGTTGGACCTCTTCCGGTTTTAGTAGGTGAGCGGCCATATACTTGTATCTCTTGTACATCAAAGGGCCATATCGCAAAGCAGGTGCCATTGGTTTCATTCTGCTCGGAACAATATCTGCAACACCTTTGCTCCCAAATTTCCCAACATGTTTGTTCAGCCTGCAGTGCCCCTTCTACTATTCTACAGTGACATATGGTACATATATACAATCATAGTAGTATGTTTTTACTTCAGAATGTTCAAACTCTTCTCTATTATTACTGATATTATCAACAGATGGAATATAGCCTATAGGGGTAGGCCTTTTCCAGCTTGTTACCAAACACAATCTTCGTTTTTCTCATTCTGTCACTATTTCTCGATTTCGTTTAGTTATCGGTTAACCTAGCCGGAGAGTATTATTCTGTTCAACATACAATGATTTCCAACCGTTTTAATTTCTGTTATGTATTAGCCATATTAGTCATATAAATAAATAATAATGCGTACCTCAACCCAATTACGTTAAAAGCCGTGTATAAAGGTTTGGATCTCATTTCGTCAGTCTACGGTTACGATATGGATCTAAAAGAATTTGCATTTCCATTAGCTAGTCAATTCAAATTTGTTAGCCGAATATGGTAATGATAAAGATACGTATCTTATTTTATCTTTTCCTTTAAAATATAAATAGAAGTAATTCGGTTCTGTTTTGGTGGTATTATTGCAGGTTATGTTATTAAGACAGTATTGCCGTCTCTTTGGTTAATGTCACAGAATATATGAATGAAGTTTATAAAAAGTTTTATACGTACGTGTTTCGGCAGTGAGAGATATTATGCCAGAGCCCGTTCCACTTCCATTCTATTCTATCCCTTCTATTCTATCGTCCCGTTTTCCCAACCCTACAAATCCATTCCTACATCAACAAAATTAGACAGCGCATCCGGGGCGTGCTAACATTTGTCATTCTGGACTAATGTTGGCATGTACCGCGGGTGTTCATGCGCGACAGTATCCACTTACTACCAGATTCGGATACTGTGGATACTGGATTCGGTAAGTGGTCGTTTGCCATCTTTTATCTATAAATAAAAAAATATATACGCTGTTTACATACAAATACCCATACCTATATTAATAATTTATATGCAGTATACATATATACATATACGCTAAATATGTTTAAGTAAATGAAATGATAAATTTAACCAAATACAATATGTAATAATTATGTTATTATTATTATGATGGTATACTGTTCCACTGCTGAGTAAATACCTCCTCCATTTCCTCCACTCCTCTCGGTTTTGTGCTATCAAAGGACACTCTTTATAATTTCAATTACGTTAATGTTAGAAATATATAAAAAAATGATTTTATCTGAAATATTTACTTCCGTACATTAAAATTTAATGAAATTGCTTGAAAGTAAGTAATTTGTGAACTTTATTTAATTCTTATATTGTAATATTGTATTAATTATATAATTCTTATACTCTTAGCTGTGAATAGAATTCTGCAAGGTCGGTAGTGCACCGACAAGCCCCCTGGTGTTGCAGGTGTCCATGGGCGGCGGTGACCACTTACCATCATGTGGTCTGCTTGCACGTCTGCCACTATTCTATAAAAGAAATTATGTTCTTGTCATTGTCTTAAATACTTAAGTCAAAGTTATACATAGCATATAGGAGTCTAAGGTGGAGATGAATATTTTTTTAAAACTGTTTAGTCCCTATGGTTTTACAAAACGATATGACAAGGGTTAGATTTATTTACATTGATGAAAAGTATTTATCAATTTGTGAGGAACCGTAATTGACTATAAAGCAATTATTACTATTACAATAGTGATTTTGATTAACAGCTAGCATTTGTCATGAAGACATCAATCAGTAACGTAACCGTAATCGAGTAGTAGCTTACAATTACTGGAATTTATATACTTTTAATTCACAAATTCTTAAATTCAATGTTAAGGCTTGAGTTCGGCTCAGATGAGGTCTGAAGCATTGGGCTTGGTTCTCATTATAGCCCTTTGTAGAGCAGCTCTGTGATATTTGACTCGCATTTCAGTTCGTACAATAAAAATATACCTTATATTTATGCTATTAGAATCCCTTTTTCTTGGGTTACCTTTAAGTAACGATAAACCTAGATCTTTTATTGTGAGTTAAGTGTTTATAAATTTGAATTTGTAAATTCTTAGAACATCATGAAAGAGAATAATGATAGTGGTTGTGTGAGCGCAGTAGTATAACAATACTTAACTTATCTTGAGGTAATACGGCGGTTATTCGCAATAATAATGCAATAGATTAATGAACTTGACACATTCTAATTATACTAACCAACATCTTTTCATTACTTGTCATTAATTTTCATTTCCTTTCTATGCAAAGGTTGTCTGGCAGAGATCGCTATTAGCAATAAGACCGCCTTTAGTTTTGTTACAATGTCTGTTCCTGTCTTGTTTTGGTGTGTAATAAAGATACAAGTTTTGTATCCACTGGGATGCATCCACTCTAACAGCTCCGTATCATCCGTATCGGATGCGCGTGACTTCCCGCGTCACCTAGTAGGACGAACCGGTTGTAAGACATGCTCTGTCATGCTTTTAAGTAAGTAACATGATAACACTGATTTTTGTGTTTTCTAGTGTGGACTAATTATTTTTTCTTTCATAATATTATAATTATATAGGGTAATTGTGCTTTAATTATATAATTTTAGTTATCTCTAAACGTTTTAATCAAATATTTTTTACAAAGTTTATTTCATTATGTAGCCGCTCGAGTACTCTCATGAACCGTGTTTCACATCCAGCTGAACGGACAATAACTGTGAAAGGCTACTTTATAGCAATCTGTTCAAAGATGAAAGTGCTCAGCTACGCGTGAAACAATATTCATAAAATTCGACTCCTCCTATTTTCGAGGCATAAAAACTCAAGTGCGAATAAGTTGACAAGTAAAACGCTCGAATGGCACGCGAGATAAAAATCAAAGATTACATAAAAGGGCCTTTTTATGTCGATAGATAGATTCGTGAGTTTATTCCCTTGCCTTTTTTGATAGATCGATAGAGCGGCAAGACATACTGTTACATATATGTATTGTATATATTGTACATACTTGTACTGAGTAATACTTAATTACTGAGTGCTGAGTTATAATTAATTCTAACAATAGATAAGTTATTGTTTATTTTTATGGTTATACTGAGTGCAGGTGACTAGAATATTTTTACGAAATGTCTTATTAAATGTCTCAGTGGTATAATAACTAAGACATTTGCAAACAATACTATAAAATATGTTACTTTCTCAAATACTTTTCACAGATTAACTGTTTATTTAAAAGCTATTCAACTAACGCCATTCAAACAGCCATTCATTTCAGAATACTTAACAATTATTGAATTATTTGTGTTAAGTATTCCTTTAAAGATAACAGAGTAATTAATTTAAGTTGTAATTGAAGTAGAACAAGTAACAGATAAACATTAGTGAAATATCTATTTGATAAATTGGAATTAGATTGTATTTAAAAAGAAATGTAATAACAAGTATTGTGGTAAAAATCGTAGGTATAAAATAAAACACTTATTCTCCTTCAATTTTATACAGTTTGTTTAAACATGACTCTATTTTTTGGGACAACAACACCCGTCGTTTATAAAGTATATATGTGTTATTATATACTCTATATATACACGAGACTTGTGGTATTACCTGAGCAAAGGGACCTTTTTGTCGATATGGGCCTACTAACTTTAGTTAAGATATTCTCTCTTAAAATATTATTGTTTTAAGATTCTGTGTATTACTATAATATACAATACTAGCGACCCGCCCTCTCTTCGCTTCGGTTTATAAGTTTTTTTTCGATAATTTCAAAATAAAATATAGTCTATATTAGACACGGATCATGTAGCTTCCTATTTGTGAAATAATTTTTGAAATCGGTTCAGAAGTTTCAGAGATTACCCCCAACATACCCACAAACAAATACACAATTTTACCTCTTTATATATTAAGTATAGATAATAAAAACGTAACAGAGTCGTGTCAGTACATGAAATATTTAAGAAAAGGTCATTGCTGTTCAAAGTACGAGTACTTACATGTGATACGGAGCCAAAAACCACATTTTTTGTAATTTTTGTCCGTATGTTTGTACGCGCATCACGCAAAAACCGTTGGACGAATTTTAATAAAACTTGGCGTAGTTATAACTTATATGCTGGGTTAAAACTTAGGGTACTTTCTATTGAGATAAATTTTTAAGTTCCCACGGGAATCACAAGTTCACGAGAAATAACAAACTAAACTAGCAAAAAATTAGCAATTTATTGAAAAGATTTCACTAAAGTCTTAATCTGGAAAATTGGAATCAACAAAGGGGCCTTTTTTAAGTAACGTTGCATTGAAATTTTCATACCAATGTTTTAGATAATAATAAAGAAGAATAAACAACGCTTAGTTGAAGTTGACAAAAGAATTTAATAAATAAAATATGAAACGATAAAGTTTAAAGTGAGGATCCTCTGATCGAGCTCGGAGGGGACATTAAAAAAACTAATTACTAAGACGTCATTAAAACGTGTGGTGCCATTCACAGCGGAAAGACAAATGAGGGGGGGAAGGGTGAAGTGCGTTTTTGGTTTAGAATTTTAAAATATATTTTGCCTCTTTTTCTCATTTAAAAATAAATAAACTCAAATGATAAGACCTCTTCAAACATTGCTCATTTTTGTCATTATTTATTTTAGATTTTATTACGAGTATTTATAAAAAAAAAACAGTTTCGATGAAGGCGACATTGTACCAATGGATTTCAAACCATGAATTACGTGATTTGCTGTACACGAATATGTATAATATGCATTCTCTACCAATTCGTATTCTACGAATGGGTAGAGAATGCCATAAGGCATTAAGTCCGCCTTTTGTACAGTGTTTGTAGGCAATAAAGTATAAATAATTAAGGGTTAGTTCGAGATGTGTTTTAGGCACCTTTTGCGCACTGCACACGGGTTAGTTTCTATCTGTTAGATGTAAGTAGCAAAGAACGTTATTTGCAAGTACATTCGACAATAGTATTACGGATCAATACTAATCTACAAGATCGCCTACAATCACACCACGTCGCTAAAAGCACAAGCATACTGTTCCAACGTTGTCGTTCGACCAACGTCGCGGCACGTCATTATCGCGCCTATTGTGCATACGGCTTTACAATTTCATTAATTTACCCAAATGCTAATTATTACGTGAATGCCTGTTTAAATTGTAGAAAAATTGTACCCTTGTGCTTTATTTAAATTTTACTTTAAGAGCAGTACAAAAGACCAGGACTGCACAGTGAAACAATATACAATAGCTTATTTGACAAAAATACTACTTGACTCCCATTAAATATGTACTGACATCAGTTGCAGATAACAATTTTACAAGCGATAGGCTAAAAAACCAGAAATCTAAGGAATTCAGCTTATAATTATATAAATAAAAGCATCTGTATTTGTCCTATAATACAGATTTCTATAAACTATAAGCTAAAATTTAAAAAAAAATACTTGACATCTAAGCGAGCAAAATTCTGGTCGAACAAATCAATAGAAGGGTCTTTTTAATAAGTGTTTTGTATGAGTGTTGTCGTTTTTAAATTTTGTACCAAACATACAACATAACACATTTATATGACAGTCATAATGACACATTACATTGTTTTAAAATCATGTTTAGTATTTTATGTTTGGAATGTTAAGATATATTAACTCTAATAATCCGAATAAAATACTGTGTAGGTGGACAATACAAAAAAAGTTATATGGGCCGCAAAGGGGGAGCTCCGTCTTATAGTACGCCCAAGTCGAGGAAACGATATAATCTGTCAGCAAAACGAACTTATCTGATAATAGAGCCTTCGTAGAAGTTGCCCAATCCGGATATCTCGGCTTGCACAAGATTTCAATCCGTTGTCTCAATTGATACCAACTTTACAGATTTCATATGGTCTCTGACGCTGTCATTCTGGATAAATATATATTTTTTATTTGTGTTGTGTTGCGAATACCGTAAATAGGATAGCCAAATATGTTTACTAGTTTAGGATTATATGTTATCCGCTTATGTGTAATTCCGGTTTCTTACACTCGTGTCCTTATTATGTTCTTGGTAAATATGATGGGTGACCGACCTATAATGAGTTACCGTAACTCGTGAATGTCACCATCTGTTTAGTCTAATTGGCAGTACCAAATGTTATAGATCCAATTACTTAATATGGCCACATCGATGATTCTCCCAAAGTCAAGGTTGAATGAAACAGTAAATGGAATGGAAATGACCCTGTGGATTATAAGAGAACTTTAACGATTTAGCTTAGACGAGACTAATATATAATATTATTCCTTAACTATAAAGAGTTTTGTTTCCATAGTATTTTTCCTTCTGACCTTCAAGGAACAACGCTCAATATTACCGCACGTACTTCAATTAGCGCGCGCCGGATGTAAAACTGCGGGCAGCAGGAAGCGTCTTAAATTAGATTGCACATAGTTTCAGTTTCCTTATGATGCATGCTAGTTGTGACTACGGAAATTAACTTGCCTCCGTTGTGGGTCACGCTGTATAAAGGCTGTGTTGTATTTGCAATTTGCAAAGGCTAAGACTTAAGTCTTAGGTAAAGTATACCTACCTACATTTTTATTAACCAAAATAACATTATTTTGTACATAATATTTTTTTTCTTAATATGGCAAAAGACATTATTTTGTACATAATAATTTATGTGGAACTAATTTCTAACATTTTATAAAGATTGTACAGTGTGTACTGTAATTACTTAAAACTACTGTAATTACAGAGCATTTGACGACACTGGTTTTAAAAGCCTTCGCTATGAATTAATGAGCAACAAGTTACTTGTTACTGATACTATACTTTGTGCATAACATTTGCTTTATAGAATCGTGGGCCAAATTTTATATAAATAAGCAAATTTGAGTGAACACAAAACCATATGTGTAGTTACGAGTTTACAACAGTACATTTACATCAACATATACAATAAGAAATAAATAATTAATTAACCTCAAACATTTGACCCTCAAACTAAGTGAAAAGCTACTTCAAAACTAGTTATTGTCTTGAGGTTGTAAATTTGGACTGTTATTATAATGTACCTATCTAAAATTCTATCATGTCGTGTTTACTTACAAGGAATACTTAATGAAATTATAACGTTGTGCTTCAGCTAATGTTTAATGAGAAATAGGGTTTATAAAATGCCTTTTTAATTAACAGTAATTAAAAATACACACGATAAAAATATTAAAGCAATTTATCAGATAATACGAAATATGTTGTAACAAAAGTAAGGTGGGGGCGGGTCTGAAACTTAACAGTGGTCGATTGTATTGGAGTATTTGTGTAGGAAGTTTCTATAGTAAAACAACAATCATGTTATTGATGTTATAGCAATGAGCTTTGCTAGTTTTGGTCTTGGCAAATCCTTTCTTGATAATGAATGCGCAAATAAATAAATTACTTAAAGCATTAACCACTGAACTGGATTAAGGTAACAACAACAAGACTAGGTATGGAAGAATTCGCGCACTCATCGAGGAAATTTGTCAATACAATAACTAAATGCTTTCCAAAAACTAATGACCATCAAAACGAATGACACAATTTGAACAAAGTGGTTTTGTTGAAAGAACTCGATTAGTATTTCTGATGAACGTCAAAGTTTGTGTTTTTATCATCAAAACTCTGGAACACGCATCATGGCGTCTATCCGAGCGATCTTTACAACTTCTTATTCATACTTATCAGTTTTTACGGGTTTCAGGTAGGTCGATGAGATTTTTTTTCGCCAAACGACCGAGATAACACGTTTTATGGGAACGACATCCGATGTTCGCCTTTAGCTGGCACGGTTTAGCTGAGCTGACGAAAATTATATATACTGTGCATATTGTTTTCTTTTGGCATTTGTGTTTTTTCTAGTTAACATATGACCTTCAGTTATTCTCTTTAATATTAGTATTATGTTTGTTCGTATTTAACACATTAAATTGTTTTTATGAAACCTCCAGTCCAAGTCAGTCCGGGTCCTTCGCACTCTTGCGCGCTTCAGCGCGCGAGCGCAGTTTCGAGTGTTAGGAACCCCCCGACCTCGTGCGTCTTCTCAGGGGGCGATGGCTCCTCTAGTCGTTGTTGAACTGTGTCAGCCTATACTGGTATCAAATTTAATAATTTGCATCATCTCGCCATCCTGACCGCTGGCGGTGATTGCTGGAACTCGCAAGGCAGCGGAAGTCCGTCCGGGGGCCGCGCTTACAGAGGCGCTAGGTTTCTGAGAAGAGTGTGTGGCCCATTCATTATCGGTGCGCTTAAAAAGACCCCGCATTAACTCAACCACGAAATCTTCAATTGTAAATATCTACACATAAACATATTATATTGTACTATCCAATCCCCCCCTCTTACTCGAAAGAAGAGTAATAACGGGATGAGAAAATCTCCTAACCACTTCATACTAGGAGATTATACCATTCTTCCCAATCCACTCCAAAATCTTCAAAGGAAGGTGGCGGATTCGAGGATGTGACAATGTTTGTCTTTCTTGATTAATGTTGTCATGTATTGTGGATGTCCATAGAGATGTACGAAAATTTAAAAAAATGATGGCGTCCTCTATGTGAATAAAGTATAATGTTGGTTAGGTTGAGTTTCTTCTCGAAGCAACTACGTACTTGTTTGATCGGGATAAAAACTTTTTCATGGCAAGGGCATAGGTTATGTATTGTGCCAATGTCAAGGCAAAACAAGGGAAATAATGTAGTAATTCATTTAAAATTCCAAATTTACAATAGTTTATGCAAGAAAGCCATGGCTAAACCCATCCTTTTTACAACAAAATGGAAAACATCATTGATAACCTAGCCATTGTCGCGTTGCAATATTAGTAGTGTATCTACTGCGACATTGTAACAAAAGTAAAATGTATAAATTCAGTTTATTAAAACTGAAGAAAGCCGTATGGGTGTATGGTGAGGTGTTTAGATAGTAAAACACTTTATCGAGTTTATGATCAAATGTTTGTTATTGTCACTATTTACTTAATACACACTTCACGTATTGCGGTTATATATTTAATATGTAAGGACGACGGAACTTGTATTGAAGTATAAATAATGTCCAGAGCGTAAGTTCGTGCAACCGTTAGGTAGGAGATTCTCGACTGCCGTGGTGGCGCGGCGCATGCGCAGAACTCTTGCGCATTGATCGAGACGGCCGGCGCACGCGCGGCGGTTTAACCATGAGCGCCGAACGATTCTACCTTGTAAGGTAAGTATTTTATATACGACATACCACAGCCGCGACGCTCTTGTTACACGAGTGAGTAGTTGCAGGCGAAATATATAATAACCAGGACGCGGATGTATTACCTTATTACGTATTATCTTCATTACCCGCAAACCGATGTTACAGTCGCGGCACAAAGTGGCCAACTGAAGATATATTAAAAGTACAGTTCTATTCTACACGGTTTTTGTCTCAACTGTACGTACTTCAACAGAATGTCGTGAGGTTTTACAAGTTCCGTATTTTTGTCTGAAGTAAAGTATAGGATTTGAAATTTTCTTCGGCAAAAAAATGTTAAATATATCAAAAGTTTTAAGGCCCGAACACTGTATAGGTATTTTCTAATACTGATTGATGACGAAGTATAGACATACCTACAACGGTTTGTCGATATGTGACTGAAGTAATGTGACATCGCTGACGTACCTATACTTAAAAAACGACTAAGTTTTCGTCTTGTTTTCTAAGAACGACCATGTACTTACATAAACTAAACTGTGATGAACATATGAGTGGACCATCTATCTTCATATAGCTATTTATTTATGAAAAAAGTTTCAAATAATAGCAGGTGATAGTCGAGCAGACGCCTACCTGATAGTAATCAGTCATTGTAATCTATAGATACTCGCACTAAGTATATGCCAACGTCAGTCAAAAATGACAGACATTGGTACAATCGTAGATACTCTACCTTTAGAGATTTACAGATTGGAATATAGTACTAGGACAAATAAAAATGAATTTATTAATCTTATTGATCGATAAATAATAGAATTGTTTAGAAACATAATATGTATTATACACTTTTTTGTTTAAATATATATATATATATTTCATCTATGGTAATTGTGATAGTAGAGATATCTCTACCACACTCACCATACTAGAGCTACTCAAACACATCTCCACGAACGGCTCGCAGACGAGAGCTCTCGAAAGTACTCACTTACTTCTTCCGCACACTAGAGACTTGATCATTCCCCCGATGATGCAGTCATCAATATCTACCCGCTTTCTAAGAGCTTTATTAAAATACACCTCTATATTTTATGTTTTTTTAGTAATAAATATAAAAAAATCTTGGTCTTCGTACTTTACTCCACATTAACATTTTAGAAACGACTCGACGACGCAACGGTTTGTTTACGTAATAGCCGATCTGTATTCCAATTTGAATAAAGAGCTACTCACAAATTGTGTTACGAAAACACAACAAAAATGTTTACTTTACGTAATATATTTAATTTGATTTCTTGTAGGACAAAAGTCTGCGGTATCTTTATACATACGTTTTTATTCCTAATAAATATTAGGATATAAAGAAAATATATTCATTTTGTTGATGTAATTTCTAAATATGTTGAATGGATTTTGATATAACTGACGTATTCTTAAATTCCCTAACATTCGTATTTTTTGCTACGCTAAATCTACGCTACACGAGCGAAGAATGACATGTGACATGAATTAGTTGACGAAATACGATAACCGTAGCACAAATGTCCGTAGCATTCGTAGCGAGTGTAGCATACAACAGGACGTCGTAGCAGTGCTACAAACGTTAACTACGTCAGAAATTGTGTTTGTGTTGCATTGAATTTTCTAAATGTTCTGTATCTTACAGTGAAATTTTCTCTGTTTTTTTCTTCTTTAATAAAATAAAAGAGAATACTCTTGCTACTTTTTACTTCAGGTATCATCGAAGAGGAATTTTAGACATTCTTTTCTCATTTTTATCCTTTTTTCTAATACACTTCTAAGGTTTGGGTTCTTGGTAGCGTGCGATTATTTGAATAATTTGGATTTTTGTTTCAAGATATAAACGAATGTAAATGTACGCAATAAGTACACAAACATTATGCACAATGGCAGATAGTTTAAAAAAATCCTACAATCAGAAATTACGGCAAATTGTCTTGCGTGCGGATGAGGTACCTTCTATTTATATTGCGTGGTAAAAATTAAGAGGCATTTATTTTTATAAAAATAAATTCATTAAACTCATTCATACCTTACCTAATACCCTACTTTGATTATTTTTATGGTTACGTTTTTATTTAATATAAGTTTGTTATCGTTCGGATTGTCCGTTACTATTTGTAAATAGATGTCTTTCGCCTTCTACATTCTATTTTATTCCACAGTTAACGATTAATTAGTGAAGTACAATTAAATTCGATACGGCACTCGTCGGCTCGATTATAACTTCGCTTGAAAACTCGTTAATTGAAGGAACTTTCCTTTCTGCTTATGCTTCATATATTGTATTAACATAATTACATCCATAATCTTTGTACATAAATACATATGTATTCTCAAGTACTTCACAACAAATATCTAACAGTCTGTGAACTTTAAAGAATATTTAAGTGAAGTATAAAATAAGTGAAGTATATATAAATGAAGTAAGAGCAACGGAAGATTACTGAATTATAAAAAGTTAAAATAGGAAAACATGCGATTTTAAAATGCGTCTAAAAAGTAATCAATAACCGATAAAATTGTTTTTTGAAACGGTTAATTTAGAATAAATAAGTGCCGTGTGGTGTGGGCTGACTATAGAATAGCACCACTCCATCTCCTCCCGTGGGGGTCGCAAAAGGTGACTAAGGGATAACAAAGCGGCTACCACCAGCGCTGAGGAACTACACCATAACCGACAGGGTGGACTCGCCATCTCGTTTGGCCAGCGTGGCGTTTTAAGGTCATAAATTATCCCTTATGCACAATACAATGTGCATGAGGAGGCCCATGTCCTGCCGTGGACACTGAAACAGCTGATTGCATTGAATTGCAGAATTAATAAAGGAACTGATGAACTAGCTAATTAATATGAGGTATGTAACATAGAGTACATAAATGTAACTTATTTATGTAACAGTTTAGAGTTACCTTAGTTGGAAGTGAAATTTAGTGCACCGTATACAACGAAATAGGGGCATATTATTTAACATATAATTATACATACATTCATACAACATATACTTATACATATACATACATGCAACGACTTAACCATTACTACTACACATGTATGTATTAGGTAATGGTTACATGTTCTCATAGACATCTGCTACAGAGGAGTTAATAACGAATTGGAGTTAAGGCATAACACTCTTTTAAATGTTCCATTAAAATATCTTCTTTTAAATACTTACATCTGAATTAAAAATAATAATCGATATAAACACTGAAAGTAAATAAAGATTTTATTACTTTTAACCTTGTTCGAACTATTCTTTGAAAATTAATTATTAAGGTGGCACTAATTTAGTTTCAGCTAAAATCTTAGTATAAAATCCAAATTAATATTGTATTACACATACACTCAGATTTCAAAATGAAGTATTAAAAAAATATTATCAGTTTATTCCCTTTTTACCTTGTCTCCAGAATAATAAATAACACTTCATTCGACATTAACAAAGGCTCAGATGTACTACTCCCCCACATACCATTAAAAGATACCTCGAATTATTTAAAGCGACTTCCTTAAGTTCAAAATACTTACGTATTCAAAAAATGCTCGCCCTCTAACTTTCACAACAAGGTACAGTGTATACATTGTAAGGTAAAGGTGGCTATTGTTGGCAGCGCAGGACATTTTGTCCTCGCGTCCCGGCTCGTTAGCTTTAATGGCCACGGCTATTTCGCGCTGAACGATACTCGTATGTTATCACCTTCTCTTTTTAGCACACAATAATACCACTAAAATCCTTTGTACGCGATTGTACGCTTTTTTCTACGCTAGATAAAACAGATTTATTTTAGTAATTATACACATAGGTAGGTTCAGTCAGCAACACGCTGATATATCCACAATCATTCAATGCTAGCGCTTATTGTTAGCATCACGGTACCCGACGGGCATAGGTTACTGTAGGTGTATAAAAACACGTACAAGTTCACGGCCGTATTCTACGAATAGGCAGAAACAATGGGCCTGCTGTGATTGCTGTAACGTACTTCAAACAAGAAACAGCTCCTCAAAGAGAATTCAACCCGAACTTTTAAAATACAGCCCGTCCCCAATGCCACAAATAAAACGAAAATGTACCTTTATATAATGAAAAAGTAAAGATACAACAGTATCTCTATGCGTATCATACATCGGAAATTATTTTACTCTACGGAGAAGTCGTTAAGAGCACCTAGCCATATATTTGGTGACCAGCTGGGAACTATCGATATTAATACAGTACTGTGGTAGGGTGGATTTACTCAAGACAAAGTTTTAGCCAACTATTGAGCTCTTTACCCTTGAAATAAAATACAATTAATGGTATTGAACAAACGTTGTTTGGTTTCACGCAAATAACAATTACTGGTCATGATGTCAACTAGTCAGGGCAGAAAAAGTCGTGACCAAATTTTTACTTAGAGTAAAGTTTTGTAAGAAATGCCTTTATGTGAGAGCCATATCTACGTGTACATATATCTACATATACGAGTACATATATCTACATAGTGTAATATTTCCGGATGAATAAAATAAATAAAAACTTCGAAGAGGTAGATGAATAGCCGTTGAAGGTGTAGAAAGTAAGCCAAGAAGTAAATCTTTAAAACAAGTTTGTTTTTTTATGAATGTGGTGAAATTTATCTAATTAATAAGTTAGATACAACGAGAATATTCACTTTCTACAATTTGTAAATTTAAATTAACATTATTCCACCAATTCGCACTGGGCCCGCATGGTGAATTATGGCCCGAAACCTCCTCTTGATTTACGAGGCGAGGTCCGTGTCCTGCAGTGGGACGTGATAGGCCTATATCGATCGATTAACAACAGCAAGTAATCAAAAATAAATAAATACCATTCGTATCTAATATATGTCAAGAAAGGATACAATACAATGCAGGCAAGCACGTCTAAGTTACGGGATAGGCTTTGGATAGAGTAATCATTTAATTTCAGGAAATTTTCGGGGGCCGGATAGAGACATGTCTAAGTCATCAACGTCTAAGTGTTGCAACATCAGCCCAATCACTCTACACGTGACAGGAGTGCGGTGCATACGTGTTCCCTCGATACCATAGGTGTCGCGTAATGTGCGTTACAAAAATCGTTTTATGCCGCAGACCCCAAGACTGTGGAACGAACTGCCTCAAGAGGTCATTACGCTACGACATAGGTTTCTTCAAGAAACCGAGCATAGGATTTTGCAAGGGTCGGGCGGGGTATCCGCATAACCCCAGGTATTGCGGGTGTCCCTGGACTGTATTCTAGGCGGCGGTGGTCACTTTCCATCACGTACACCGTTTGCTCGTCTGCCTTCTTTACTACATGGAAAAATACAACTCCAAATAAAAATAATAAGTATAGATTCGGGAAACCCCTGGACTTTGTTGATATGATTAAAAAAGATAACACTTTTTCAATCTCAATGCAGATGTATGTTTTTTCTTAAACTAAAGCGAGATGAATAGTTACGTCCAACTATTTTAAGGTGAACTATTATTTTAATACTACTCTAAAATGTACTGTAGTGGGTACTCTATCCTAATCCCCCAATACGTGTTTCAGTAGTGAGTGAGATATGTCGCAGCCCATTCCTATCCCATGCTGTCCTATCCTATTCCTCCCAATTTTCCCAACCCTTTCTCCAAATACATTCTCAAATCTCTAAAGGTACGCTGCGCGTTCGGAGGCCTACCAACGTTTGTCATTCTGAACTGATGTTGACATGTATTTTGAATGTTTTTTTTATAAAAAAGAAGATATAAATAAGATAGTTACTGTTGCAGTATAGTATAGTGCCAGTATAGTATATTTTACAAAAAAGTGATTTTAAGCAGAGTATATTATTCCAATACAAATAGCACTCTGATATAATGTATTATATGAGTCGACCTCGAGATTTATATTCAATTTTTCTCCTACATCTTATCCAAGCTCTACATTTATTATACTATCTATTCTGACGCTCAAGGGTAATGAACTTTTATACATACTTTGTCTTCATAGCTTTCTTATCTTAATTACAATGTATTTGCTATGCTACACGGGATACAAAAGAATATATTACGATCTTCGTGAGTTTTTTCTGCTTAAGTTTGGCTCTGGAGATAGGGGTACAATGTAGGCCAGGAACAGTAGCGGAACGCTCTGTTCTGTAAATAATCACCTACAAACCAACTCAAATATAAGTTATCGTATCTTTGCATTAGAATCTTTGCAAAATTAGATTGATATGAGATTGAAAATATTTGAGCTGGGGAGCTATCGCTATCTTTGTCGTTCACGAAGGGAATGTAATGGTAATTAGTGACACTACTGATTTAATAGCGCGGTCTAATTAGATTTTAATTAATTAGCGATTTAATTTAGAAATTTTCGAACATGTAATTTGTAAGTCCTATAATTCAATCATGTTTTAATATATTTTGACTTTGATTTCACGAATTGATTTGCACTATCTTAGATTATTTAAAAGATGTCAAATACGATATTCTCTACCGTATTGACAACATTTTGTATGCTCCGCGATAGGAACGTCACTGAATGTGTACGTTAAATTTTGGGGATTTGTAGCAAGATTGAATACTGTTTTTCATTTATATCGTATCGGGAATAAATAGGGTGGCTTATTCCGATAAACGTACAAAAGGCCCGATCCGATGAAGGATAAATTAATCTTAAAATATACACCCAAAGGTTCAGACGAGGGTCCACTAAAGAAATTCTGATAAAATTAGTAATTACTTCTTCGCAACAAATCATTAGGATGAAATATTTCAGAAAACAGTGCTTTCTTTTATAAAAATTACCCTAAAGACGTTGCTATTGCTACGAAAGCAAACATCGATGGTTATATTAATATTTTATAGTCGACACATAAATAACAGCGGCGTGTATCGGTTTGGAAACTGAATAAGCAGTAGTAGTTCCTATTCCAATGGTTATCAGTTCTGCGGTGGGGAATCTCCAAAACATTAATGCTATAGGTAAATTACAAAAACGCACAAATCAAATGATTTATTAGTACCATAGAATTTAGAAAATAATCAATGCAACAATACAACCAACTAACACAAATCTCCTAGACATACATTGTTACGTAACTTATTAAATACCTTACAATTATGATTGCCTTTTGTGTGTGTTTCTATGGGTGTGTGAGTGTATGTGTGTGTGTATACATATACATACATGTGTGAGAGGATGTGCATGATGGTGTGTGTGCGTGTTTGTGTGATCGTGTACATATATGAGTATTGGAATATAACATAGACATTAGTACAACACTATCACTATTACTAGGGTGTGTGTGCGTGTTTGTGTGATCGTGTATGTGTATAACTGTAACATCTACAAAAACTAATAATAAGAAGAATCGTACCAATACTTTATAGGCCCCACACTAGGATTCCCCGCGTTGTGAGACCCAATTTAAGCATTCATACATATATGAGTATTGGAATATGACATAGACATTAGAACAACACTATCACCATTACTATTGTGTATGAGTATGTGTGCGAGTACTATTACCTACATAAAGTTATGTGAACTACATTGTTATACAGAATGAAAGATTATATTCGTATTTTTAATAAATTTTAATGAAATTTTAAGAGATTTTAATATTTTTAATGAATAATGAATTTCAATGAACTTCAATGAATTATAATGAGTTTTAATGTATATTAATGAATTTGAATGACCACTCAATTATATTAAATGAACAATGTAGTTAAATTACAAAGGCAACATTATAATTTGTTTATTAACTGCAAACAAGTAGTAAGAAGTCGTGATTTGGTTAGTCAGTCAACATAAAAAGACTTTCAGTGTTACTTTTGATGTGCTGACAACTTTAACGTACGACAAAACATGATTGTGTTCGATTTAATGATATAAAGATGATATAAAGGAAATTGAACAAGTATCTATAAATCCTTTTCCTTGCAAAAATATGAATGAGATGAAATTATGTGAGCTTCAAGTTAGGTGGCACCGATTTAATTTCCTGTGCATCACTGCAGTGTACCGCTTCACCCCAGTTTCCTCAGCGAATACCAAGTTAGAGATTCATTCGCTTTGAGAATTCAAAATTGTAAGTGTAACTTTTGGAATAGACGAATAGAAGTAAAATCTTTATTCATTGAATTCATACTATATTGAAAGTGTGAAAACTAGGTTTTAGTTGTTATTCCAAGGAAATATATCGAGTATTTATATTTGTAGTTTTTAGATATTTCTCAGAACGCAATTACAATATTAAATCTTCATACTCGTCGAGAATTTAATAGATTATGTTATGTTTATATTAATTTCCTATTTATCTTACTTATTATTATTTATCTTTATTATCAAAAAGAGGACAAATTGACTTTATTGGGTCCAGTAAAAGTCACTATACGCATAGTATATACGCATAACCCATAATACTAGTATGTGACTTTGACTGCACTGGAATATCCAAAGTGCATACATACATTATGCATTGAAACCTTGTTCAAATGATAATAAGGTTGATATAAATAGCTCATCTAGTAATGTTAAGTCTACGCAAGGGAGAATCGCATCAGTTAGGGTATGAAGCGAAGGTGATTGGAGAAGTTGTGGGCGTTCACGTTTTGAATACTAATCGTTTTAGGGGATATAATGGCGTCGGCTAATCTGTTTCATATTGATTGGCTAGAAGTAGTGAGAAAGGTGCGAAACAATTGAGAATGTTTTGTTTGTTTTTGTTGGTTTTCTATGTGGTGCCACATTGCATGTGTGTTGATATCTATAGATGCCAGGCATCGAATTGTGAGTACATACATATAGATAATGTCCGGTCAATCAACACCTTTTCCATTTATTGTGGATTTGGTTGTGACAGTGGAATGGTTCGGCTGTTTCAAGTGCAGCATGCGATTCAAGAATGAGCAGTACTTAGTTTGACTAAACACATCATTGATAATTATTGACAATTTTAGGGAAAATTCGGAAAAATCTACCTATAGTGGAAATAATAATTATTGAATTTCGAAAAGATGATGAAAATTGGCCCCATAATGGTTTAGATAAAATATCTCGCTTGACTTTGTAGATGGGTTAAATGAGTCCAGTAGTTTCAAAATTACAAAAGTGTTAAGTCTTCGACACATCCTTCAAAAAAAATGATTTGACGTCTATACATATAAATTATAGGATATGAACAGGGTTCACATATATTTACAACTACTTTTTTTTCCTAAAACATACCGAAAATCTATTATTGGAGGAACAACTAAAACTTTCAACTGTTAATATAGCTTTATGTGTTGTAGCTTCTGATCGTTGCCCTAAATAAAATACTGAATTCTACCTTTCCGGCTGGTGTCTTCGTCGGGTATTATCTGCAGTTTCTTCGCAAAAAATTGTATTTAAACTTTAAAAATCGTTGTTAGTAATTAATTTGTTCCTTAAAAATATTCTTTAGTATATAAAGTATACAGTTTATACAGTACATTCTCGTGCATAGTAAGTACACAATATTATCATAAGAAATCTATCACAAATTAAACTGAAAAGAACTTTCAGAACTTAGAGCACATATTCATACTCAATTGTCAAACACATTTTACGGGATCGACTTCCCGAAGGTACACGGTACATTTCCTTGTACAACGTGCACAAGCATGCACGTAAGAGCTCGGTACATAGGCTAAATACATATTTACTGTAAAATGGAAGCCCAGAATGGTCGGCAGTGGACAGATATGGATGCGTTTCCGGCACGGACCGGGCGGACTGTCGATTAATCTTGCACCTTGAATACCTTTGTTGGTACAATGCACCTTAGAACATCGTATTGTTTTGATGAATTGAAGTTAAGCGCGTGATTATTAGAGAAAGGTAGATAAACGACCTGGGAAGGTGACGTGATTAGTAGATAGAGAGAAAAAATCTTTATTCCTCACTAAAACAAAAATAAAACCAAAACAAATATTGAAAACACGGAATCCACAAAAGGCGGTCTTATCTCTAAAAGCGAGCTTTGCGTAAAACATATTTATACTTGATAGAATTCGTAATGAATTAAAATATGAGTACAGGAAAAAAATATTATATAGGATACCGAATGACAATGATACTGTAAATCATTGTCACGCGATGACACTGGATTACGTCGTACGATGCACGATGGTGTGTCGTACGTTAATGATTGATGTAACTCAGCCGAAACGTCGAGTAAAATAGTATAATAAATAATATCTATAATATGTAGTTAAACATACGCGATTAATGTCCGTCTTACAGACGCCCGCCCGTGTGTGAGAAACGAGAAAATCTTAAAAGTTAGATTACATTTCGAGTTCATAGAACAACCTCCTGTAACGTCCCACTGCCGGGCACAGGCCTCCCCTAGTAAATCACTGGGGGGTTTCGGATCGCAATCCACCACGCGCCCAGTGCGGATTGGTAGATACATACTCACGATTTTTTTTAATTTTCAGAGCATTTTTTAAATTTTAATACTTCACAATGTTCTCCCTCACCTAAGTAAAATCTCAATGGCACGGGCCGAGGATTTGAACTCACAATCACGCGAATGTGAGTCGAAAGCTCAAAATAACTATTAGATATTAACTATCGTTATTTCTTTTTATGCGTGTACTGACTTTGTACAAGTAAATAAAGTAAGTAGTAGAATACTTGTATACAAGTGCTTTCCTTTTAAATTTGACTGGCCGCAGATTACGTTACAAACATAAAAACATAAGATTTTGTTTAGCTTACTATGCGTCGCCTAGCTTACTGTAGCTTACTGTAGCGCGTAGCTTACTGTCTATATAGGACAGATATTAACACTATTTGTGCTGTTGATAATATTGATTTATCATTGTGATATATTACACAGTTTATCTACTGTGAAGGTGTAATTAACAGATAGTATTACAATATATGGGTTACCAGGTAACATTAAACTTTATTTGTATAGAGATATATGTGTTCATTCAGTATATGATTCACATTTAGAGTAAAGTTTAAAATCTTTATCTACATAATTATCTTTATCTCATATTTTATCTAGGTATAGGTTTCTCTTAAGGCCCGTCAGATCTATATCTATACTCTGATCTATACTCGTACATATAATAAAATCGTAACGCGGCTCCGTTGAACATGAAATGCATCTGTACATGAAATATTTGTTGATAAGAGTCATTGCAGTGTAATACTGAGCCAAAACAACATTTTTTGAATTTTTTGTCTGTCCGTCTGTCTATCTGAACGCGCATCATGCAAAGACTGCTGGACGGATTTTAATGAAACTGCCATAGTTATAGCTTATGTGTCGGGTTAATATTTATGGTATTTTTTATACAGATCGAGAGTTCCCATGGGAATGACAAGTTGACGCGAACGAAGTCGCGGACACCTATAGTCGATAGATAAAACTTTTTACTATATGTTACATTATAGATAAACAAATTAATGAAAAATGTTTTAAGAAGGGAATACAACAATCAAGTGGTTTAATTGCTTTACTGAAATTTTAATAAATGAAATACGTTAATTAAAAATACATCACAATAAATGCCTTAATTACTTAATGAACATTTTAGGAATATTTTTATGCAAAAGATTTTTTTCGAGTTTTTATCCCTTTTTCCTAGAAATTGTTAAATATGAAGCCCAAGAAATTTATATTATATGTACTAGCAAAACCCGGCAGCCGTTGTCCTACCTATGTATGTATATGGTTTTTGCGATCGGTTGAATGGTATAGAAGTTGATGTGCTGCAGCGCCATCTAGTGGCAAGTTACAATAAAGTCGATAGTTCGAAAATACTCTCCGTACTTAAATACCTATGTGTACCAATTTTCATGGCGATCGGTTGAACGAAGTTGATGTGCTGCAGCGCCATCTAGTGGCGAGTTACAATAAAGTGGATAGCATGAAAACCTTCTCCATGAAAAAATACATACATGTGCCTACTTTCATGGTGATTGGTCAAACAATGTCAAAGTCTATTAACATCAGATATACCAACATCCTCTTTTATATACGAGTATATAGAATATATTTCGAAGACTTCGGGTATAGAAGCTTCTTTTTTTTTTCTTTTGTTTTTTGGAATGAGTAAATTCTTGTGGCCCTACTGTAGAAGCTTCTTCTTAGTAAAAACTAGTTTTTGTGGGGTTACAAGTAACGGTGATGTCTTGTCTGAGATAGGTGCCTCTAACAAGTACGTTATCACCGCTCTCTGATACAAATTTGGTACTACAGAAACTTCGATACATTGTAAATGTCTCTTAGTACTGTAGTGATTATAAGTGATTTATGATATCTGTACTATAGTGATTTATGATATCTGAGGACAGTATGTGGTGACAAAGAAAGAGTAGGTACCTATCTCAGTTTATACTTGAACACGATTTATTATTTAGAGAATAATTTGCTGCGATTGGTAATCGGTAAACTGTTTGCAGTGATTGCGAGAAATGACTGCGGATTCTTGTTGTTTATGATTTCAATTTTCAGGTATTTATAATAATAATTAAAGAAATGTAAACAAGGAAATTGTATGTATTATATGGGGTGTATGTGATGTGATGTATGTTCATGTGATTTACTCGAATACTTACAATAATTTAAATTTATGAATTAATGATGTCGAAAGGAATTGAAAGCAGTTAAAACTTGTTCTAGTTTTCAGAAACTAGTTAAAAGTGGCTAATTTACAAGTTAAAAGCAAGCCTTGGAAGAGGCCTATATCCAGCAGCAGATATATCTCCCCATATGCTGATGGTATGGTAATGTAAATTACACAAATGATAATTATCATTTGTGTAATTTAAATTAGTTACAAAAAAAAATTTTTTTTTGTTCATCGAATGAAACATATGTTTCATTTCATGAACAAAAACCTTGTAAACTAGTGTAATTTGCGAAAAAAGCAACTGTCAGGGCAATAAATTTAGTTATCTCTAGTCTCGCAACATTTACGAATGCAATTCAACAGTTCCTAGCCCAACTTTCACAATTTTAATCAAACACTTCGCAGTGCCTCGATATCAAGGGTAAACTTCTCGATATCCAATAATAAAATATTTTGCAATGCATTGTATGTTATCACAGTAGCCAGTGCAAAGTGGTTAAAGTGAGGGGACGGATGGGGAGGGGGACATAAGAGCTGCCATTTGCACAACTTCAGTGCCAGAGTCGTCGAGTTACACAACTTGTCACCAGCCTTTATCTTGTTTCAAAGATCTTTTTACACTTAAACTAGTTAGAACTTGGCTTAGACTTCTGATTAGTGTTAAGCTAGTTGTTGCAGCGTACTAATTGGTTAAAGAATTGGTTTAAGAAAAGTTTATTTTAACTGCCACTGCGTGCTGTTTCAATGTTGTAATGACCGCGAATCATGGTCGGTGCTATAAAATTCACTAGCTGCGCAAGAAAAAAAATCGTATCTACGAGTATGTCGACAAAAAATTTGTTAAGCATAGTCTGGATCGAGGGTGGGGCGTGTGTCATCCTCACCGAAACTACTATTGTCTCTTACTTTGATTTTGTAGAAAAAATCTGTCAACTTTATATGATCTATCTGTAGAAAGTCTAGTAGGGCAGGACTGACTCACAAAAGTATGAATGTAGTCATAGTATGACACAAGACAGTAATTACAAAATCTTCGAGTATATATGTATATGATATGTGTGTTTAAGTAATATATATTATATATGTATATTATGATATGACAGTGTAAGTATCCATTAGATATATTTAAACAATATATATTATATATTGTTTAAGTTATATATTTATACCTTTCATCGCACCTTCCATTGTATCACTGTTTAACTCAAAGGCATTAAGCTAATTTTTGTACCGTTTAATAAAGTTACTGAAAAAAACCCATGGAACTTTCCGGCTGAATAAACAAGAAAATCATAGAACGCGAAACAAATCTTAAATCATCCATCTATCTATCTATTCTATCATCTTTATTTATTTTCAGAATTAGAGGAAATTTATTTAGAGCGATAGTTACGAGTATATAGCTTAGGGGTATCAAATTCGTTAAATTTCTACTCATTGATCAGATTGTAAGTCCGAACTGCGACCTGTACCACTGACATTCCGCTTAATTACCTACGCATTTTAGAAGTTTTATCATTGCATGGGTTGTTCAATAAGTTTTGTCGTGTGTTCATATATTACTTTATTTTTTCAAGTATCGTCCTTATCAAATAATACATTTCCCCATAAGCTCAAATCACTCATTAATCCAACGTTCCCATTTTTCACCGAGAATTAAGTAAAGTTCTTTCTCAAACGCGCCTATGAACTGCTCTTCTGTTGAAAATTTGCGGCCCCACTATGCACATTTTCACACAAGGAAACTAATCGAAATCACAGAGCGAGAAATTGTAGCGTAGGGAGGATGTTTTAAAACTTTGATTCCGGTCGCCCTCAAGTAGTCCATGGTAGCGACAGCTCTCTGGCCGGCGCGCTGTCGTGGTGCAGGGACCAGGAACTGAATCTCGAGATTGGCTGTCGATGTTGTAATACTTTAAACAACTAAAGCAGACAAATTCCAGTATATCATGGGCTTGTGATTGTCTTCTGTCCAGAAAACATAAAAGATTTTGCTAGGCCTTGTTTATTAAAAAAAAAACAGTCATCATTCTTTTACCGACGGCCTTTGATTTTCGAACTAGCATTGGCGTATGCTCATTCTTAAAAACTCACATCTTGCTCTGTGACTTAGTGAGAACGTAGTAGTATATCCAGGTTTCGTCACCAGTTACATTAGAAATCACTTTCTCAGATTTTCCATTGTTAAACTTTGTTAACATACACTTACATCACTCGACACGACGTCGCTGTTGCTGCCCACTTAGCACGCGCGGCACCCAAAGGCTGCAAAGTTTTTTTACATTTAATTTCTTCGATAGAATTTTATACAATGTTGCTTCAGAAATATATAAGACTTCCTCTAACTGTTGGTATGTGACACGTCTGTTATTTTTTGTTTCTTTTTCTACATGAGCTACGTTCCGCAGCACTGACACTTACGGGCCTACCTGGCCTTGAATCGTCTTCCAGTCCAAAACCACCACGTTTGAACTACAAATACCCTCGTTCGATAGTCCTTAAGAATAGTACTTCTTGACCACAAAAAGAAATCATCTCATTGAGGAATATTTGTTTACATAAGCCAAGCTTAAAATTGTGGTAGAAAATTACTCCATAATCACGTTTTGCTAACGTATCCATACTGAAATTTTAAATAAATTATTGTAACTTTCTCACATTAACGTCTGTACTACATACTTAATTTGATTTGAACATTTTTCAGAGTGATTTGAATCAGCCTAAAACATCCCACTGAAGCTACAGGTCTAATGAATTACTGGAGGGCTTCAGGCAATAACCCAGTATGCGGGCTCAGTGCGGATTGGTGGATAAATTTTATTGTTAGGTAAGTTAGAAATTGATGAACTGACTCGATTAACTACCTAAACATTCTATTAAACAATTAAAAAAAAACAATATTTACATTCTAATATCGACTTGAGCGGCAGTATATACTGGACTATTGTTTAAATTTAAATTCTGCATTGTACCATTGTAACATTTATATTATTATTAAAAAGAGAGCATCTTAATGTTATAACTTGAATTAACTCGAATCAGTTGTTTTATTTCTCCAGACGTGTGCAAACAGTCAATAATTCTTAAGACACACAACCGATATATCGAGTAGTTTCCCGAACGTCTTATCTGCGAGTGGAAGTACAAAATGGCGGCGAGTGGCCGCCATGGATGCGCTTCCGGTGCACTGTCCGCCGAGGACAATTAATCTTGTGTACTTATTTTGCTCCTCGAGACCTAGCGAAGTTACATGGTCTTATTCTGGGAACTTGAGTGAAAGCCCAAATGTTATAGTGCCGTCTATAGTTTAGTAATAAACTAAGAGTTTGCTACGTTTATTGATACTAATTACCTAAGATGTGAGTTTTGAGAATTCCGGAGGCGATATTTTTTTGTTTGTTTACAGGTATATACAAAATGCAATCTCTTTGTTTTGTGCAATCTCTGTGCAACATTTGCAACATGTTGTCTTCATAAACAATGTTTATGTTTACTTTATTCTGCATTTTTTCTACTATATAATGTTAACAATTTAATTTATTCTCCATAGTTTTGTCAGCGGGCGGGTATTTGTATGCAAACGCATTGCATTTAAGGGGAACGGATTGCTTTACCGAGTGACCTCTTAAATTACTGGTGATTCATAATTTTATTATCATACTTTATTACAGAGTGATTCTGTACGTCATTTCTCTTCTTAATACAGCAGATATATGAAAATGGATACTTTTTTTTTATAAACTTTTTTTTTTTATAGAGAAGAGGGCGGACGAGCAAGCGGTTCCACGTGATGGTAAGTGTTACCGCCGCCCATGGACACCTACAACACCAGGGGGTATGCGGGCGCGCCGCCGACCTTGCAAAAACTAGTGGGCGTTAACTAGTGGGCGGACGAGCAAGCGGTCTCACATTTATACAGATACTAAATATTACAATTCTAGCGTCGTAATTCGGCGTCGTCGTGTGTTCTACGAGACGTGACAGGTGTGTGACATTAACTCATTTAAATATTTTTATAATCAGGTAAACTAAAGTATATTAATACGAGCTCTGTAAACATCTAAGACAATTCGCGTGCGATACAGCACAGTATTTAGTATATATTATAACCATGTATATATAATGTGTATATACTTATACAATGCTGTATATACCGGCCGCGTGATGTGTAGATATCGTACAAGACGATTAAGGGATAACAAAACCGCTACCAAAAACCTTTTTTACACCACCTCTAAAAGAATAGGACTGGTGAACCCGCTTGGCCAGCGTGGCGTTTTTTTTATAGAGAAGAGGGCGGACGAGCAAGCGGTCTCACGTGATGGTAAGTGTTACCGCCGCCCATGGACACCTGCAACACCAGGGCGTGTAAATGCGGGCGCGCCGCCGACCTTGCAAAATCATATTCACAGCTCTCTTGAAGAACCCCATGTCGTAGTTTAATGGGAAGACCTCTTGGCCATTCAACGTGCACAAGACAGTGTCCAGTAGTGGCCGATAAAAAAGGCTGGTTACGGTACGTTTGTATGTAACCGCTTGGTTATAACCCATTTTGGTTCTTAATAGAACAGTTACATCGAGCGTATTTACTTAGAAAAGACTTATTTATAGTTCTTGTAAATACTGCAAGTAAAATAAACTACACCGGTGTCGTATTTCGCCAGGTACGACGTAATAATACGTGCATCGTTAATTTGCTTCTAGGTTCATTCCGCCTCGGTTCGGTCGAGCGAGGCTGGCGTTTTGTTTCTGATTGTTGCTTTGTGATGTGTCGATACTTGTAAGGAATGTTTGTTAGTGTTCATAGTGACGTTAAGAAAAATGTTAGTTGGTTAGACACATAAATTTGTAAGGAATTTGATTTTTTTTTAAATGTGCACTGAAGTAGAAACTCAGTGGTACGGACCGAGGATATAAACTCACGATAACATGAATGTGAGTCGAGTATAGATACCCCTGGGCTAACACCGCTTATAATAATTATTGTGATAACTTATTTCTATGTATATTGAAAAAATATATATACTGAACGTTAATAACTGTATATAAAAGTTTTCAAAGAGAAACGATACCAGTGAAAGAGTTTTTCATATTATGGAAATTTTTCGGAACGTCTTTAAAATTTCAATTATAACTAGTGCAATTAGTGTAGTTACTGTAACAGTTAATTAAATACACGCAAAGCGAATTTACAAGTTTTAAACTAACAAGGTACTAAAGTAGCACTAAACTTGGTGCACTTAGAACGGTGTCGCATTCGGATACCTGAGTCGTATATTCACGTTGGAGGTTTATTAAGATACCGCCACGGCTGCATAATCCATGAGGTGCATTTCTAGTGCTTACTGCAAGCCCCACGGTATTTCACACTAGTCTTAGAACCTAGGCGCTATTTCGGTGACTTAAGATCCGGAGTATGTGAAATGGTTAAGAATATTTCATGTTTAATCGCAGAAAATGCTTTCTAAGCTGACACTAATTGAGAAAATGGACCATATTGTAGTTTGTTTCCCAGGTATTAGTGGAATTTAAAAAAACAAAAAGTCAATAATGTCTTTTATAATAATATAATTGCACTTAGAACAATGTCCATAGAAAACTTTGTATAAGTACAAAATAATTTTAAATAATATCAAAGTCCCATAGATAGACATAGATAGTCCCATCCCATAGACATTGAGTTGGTGACATTATCTTTTATTAAGATAATGTTACAATTAATTTTTAATAGCGCTACGATACCACGAACTGCTTCGACGTAGAAATACGACCCGTTGTTGTTGGTCTATTCGAGTCATTATGGTAAACTTGTAATCATATTTTAATGTAAAACATCAAGTTTCAGTGATTTGAAATGAAGAATCTGAAAAAAATGCAAAAATATACAAAAATTACAACTTATATACTAAAATGTAATAAATGAAATAATACATTTAGAAAGATTAGCATCTTAATTAGCGTAATCGTTCTACGTTGCAATACTGTAGCAACAATGCAATAGTACAATAGTACATGCAACAACAAACGTAGCAATGACTAGCGTCATTGCTACATCGTATGTAACAATTGCTACGTTGCTACGAAATAGTACGATGCTGCTACGTCGTAGCTATCCGACGCTTTTAACCAAAGTATAATTTGATTATGATTTCCAAGCGGTTAGTTCTTTATAAATACCTGCTGTTGCCTAATTTTTTAGTAGACTGAGTTTTTAGTAAACTCACCTTATTATATCAGCCGGTATTTCTCCACTTCTAGATACGGAATATATGTAATAAGCATCTTTCATGGGTCGCTACCGCACACTGCCATTCAATACTCTCATCCAGTCTCTACCAGCGAGTGTAAGTCATTGATGCTAAAGCGTACTAATAGTAGTTTGCGTTAACATTTTCAAAATAATTGAAATTTATTGTAATGGTAAGGTGAGAGTCGCTAAATAAATGCCGTCAGTTTGCACTGCTTGTATTTCAAAAAATAAAATCGTGTGGACAGTCCATAGCCAGCTATGGACGATGAGATTTGTAATACTCATGTTCTACTTACTTGTGTCAATGTTACAGGCACTTCTTTTAAGTCTTTAAAGATAAATAAAAGTGCCATGTTTTCGTTTTTGGTCTTTGCTTAATATTTTTCATATTTTTAAACGTTAGCAATGTTTGCTTGAAAACTAAGAAAAAGGTCAGAAACAATAATATGTTTAGACGTTTTTTTGGTATGTCTGGACAATATTGTAATGTTTATATATATTTAATACATTTGGTATATGAAGTCCACAAGCAAGGTTGAAGTCAAAAGGTTTAGAGGTAGATCGAAAGATGAAGATCTACTCTTGAATATATAATGTTATAGAACAAGATACAGGGTGTAACCGATTAATTCCTAAAGCCTGAAACCATGGATTCTGCTCATGTTTCTGATTAACCATACCAAACCATAAGCCTATGTCTCTCTACTGCTGCTGCATATACGCCTTTCCCTAATCTAATCCTAATCTTTCCCTAATCCCACCACAGACGAGCTTCGGCTCTTCTCATCTAGGCACCATTGGATAGAGAGATGGACATGACGTGTTAAGTATTTATTTGTAAGAAATCTATACATATAATAAAATCGGAACAGAGCCATCTGAACATTTTCTTTTTTAAAAATGTTCGCAAATTAAAGTACGATTGATATAGAGTTCAAAACAACATTTTTTGTGTCTGTGTATGTATGTCTGTCTGTCTGTCCGTCCGTCTGTCTGTCTGTCTGAATTCGCATCTCGCAAAAATTACTAGACAGATTTTAATGAAACTTGGTATAGTAATAGCTTATGTGCCGGGTTAACATTTAGCATACTTTTTATCCAGATTCATTAAAGAGTTCCCATGGGAATCATTTTAAAGTTCACGCAAACGAAGTCGCTGGCATTGCTAGTACTGAATATCAGGGCGTAGTATTTAATTTTGTATGAACAATTTAGACATAACTCAAAAAAAAACAAAAAGTTTTTTCAAAAAGGATTGGTAAAATATTCGTATGTTAATTAACTCTGAATTATGAGCGAAATCCATGATTTCAGGCTTCGATAAATTATTTTATTTATATTTTATTATATACAAAGGAACGAAGCAGTCACATGTACAGGTAGAGCATACGTTACATTACACATAACTTATGGGTTTTACACTATACACTATACACGTACACTATCTTTCGAAATTTGATGTAACAGTTTTGTTAAATACGCTGCTCTTTTAAATATTCTTTTTTTCAGAATTACAGGTATCTCTTCTGTAAATTGACTATCTAAAACAAACGGGAAGCTGTATCGAGGAGCGGAGACATCATGGCCGACGTTATCGGCCGGACCTCGCCGAACGATATTGATCTTCCACGACGAAATATGAATATTTATTATGGTTGAAATTAATTTGGTAATAAAGTTATTTTTAAGGTGTGACTTTCAGCTTTTTGAAGTGTTGAAAGAGGGTTTTATGTAAGATTCAAAAGTCAATTAAAACAAACCCGCTTCGTTTTTTTCACTGAAATAAGAAGTTCTTTTTATAGAGAAGTGGGCGGACGAGCAAACGGTCCCACGTGATGGTAAGTGTTACAGTCCCCCATGGGCACCTGCAACACCAGGGGGCATGCGGGTGCGCCGGCGACGTTGCAAAATCCTATTCACAGTTAGATTTAAATTTCAACATGCTGCAATCTTAAAAGGTTTTCTTTCAGTTTTTAGTACTCGCACCGTGTCGTTGTATATAAAGCTTCATCTGTCACAGAGAAGAGGAGACAGAAGAGTATGCGGCTTCAAAAGTTGGTAAGTGGTTACCTCGTCCATAGACACCTGCAACAGTAGGGTACATGTGGGTATCCGGCCGATGTTGCAGAATCCCATTCATATCTTTCTTTAACGCGATTCTTAACCACTAGTTTTAACCCACTAGTGGACGATAACGCTAAACAATTAAACGTAAAAGGTCATGCACATGAATTAAAGAGCCCCCGCCATGTTGAAACAGCATAATGGAAAGCATATGAATGAGTTCGTGATAAAAAAACGATTTTCAGACACATTATTACATATTATACGAGTACAGACAGACGCTTGGTTACAAGGGTTCTGTTTCAATACTTTACTAAGGATTGATTGCTAACGTAGTAAAATATTGTAACATTTTATAAAAATTATGAAACGACCCATTTTAGTAGACATTAAAAAGTTAATAGTTAGTTCCACAAAAGCCAGTGCAAGTCGTTACAAACTATTCAAGATACGACTGAATATTCATTATTGATGTTATTAAAGGCTCGGTTAAAAGCAGTTGGGAAGTTAAGACCAATACCGTTGGAAGTTTCGTTCAAGCGGTGTTGATTTGCGCAAAACTATTTTTAATCTTCACAGGGGCGGATCTATCGGTTTCTTAACTATATTTGGTAGTAAATTCTCGTATTGAAAAACGTTATTGAGATTGTAACGAGTAAAGTTGAATTTTATTAACATTTTTGCTAATTATATTTGTTCGTCAAATATTCAAATTGATAAAGGTTAATTTTGTTATGAATTATTATGAATTTACTTACGAATGACAACAAAATCTATGACTTCTTCAACAGCTTTTTTGTTGTGAGTCCAGAGACGCATTTGTACATTATAGTAATTGTATACTACAATACAGTTTGTGTCTTATACAATCAAATTAGCAGTAGCATACAATCAGTAGCAGTTTATTACAAATTAAATGAGTCCCTACTAGTATTGTAAATATAAACGCTGAGCACTCGACGCTCGAGCGCTGAGTGACCGCTAATGGATGATAGTCCAAATGTTTTAATGTTTGATGTTCTTAAACTCTTGATGTTAAAAGCTCGAGTCTAAAACATTTAAAGTTAATGTTCTTGATGTTTTTTCATACTGACTTAGCGCTCGAGCGCTCAGTGCTCATTATTATTACAACACTAGTCCCAACCATACAATCCGATTTATGTACGTGTATACACAGAGATACTTACAGCCCTACATACGAATACTAATGATATTGTATTTATGATGGTATCATAAATTGTTAAAAAAGAATAAAATATTGAAATAGTGTTTAACAAATGGAACAAATGGTCGTGGAAAATTACTCGTCAAATAGGTATATTCCATTAGTAGTGAGTTTTTCAGTGGGTATATTAAAATTGTTATAGAAATAAACCTTTGAAGTTTATGGTTACGAGTTTCTCGTCGGCTCTGTATTTGAGTTACACTGGCCATCCAACAGATGGCGCAACAAAAGCAGAATGACTTCCCATAAATATGCATTTCAACAATCAAATGCGTTGAGCTATTTTCAGTGCCCGAAAATTCCGTGACGTGTCGTGCGATTTAAGCTTAAAATGTTTTGTCGTATGCATCGTATGTTTTGTTGTCTGTTTTCCATTTAAAATCAAATATCAGTCCGCTATAATAAAGATTGACGCATTTGTGCTGAATTCCACATTACAACCACTTGGATCAAGCATGAGGTTATGTATAGTTGATTTTAACGAATCTATTCGCAACTTAATTTTTGGGACATATTTAAAAAATGTTGTATACATTTGAATTTGTAAAAAGATTGCATATGAGAAGACGACGCAAGGCATTATGATTAATTTACATTAAAACAGAAAAACCCTGAAGCCACAGATAAAGCAATGTTAATGTATCAATGTTTGTTAACAATGTTAACGAATGATATGAAGTATCCTTTCCCAATCTTTAACCCGTTTCGTAGTTACACAGCAAGTTCACCCGTTCACAAACGATATGAAGTATCCTTTCCCAATCTTTAACCCGTTTCGTAGTTACACAGCAAGTTCACCCGTTCACAAACGATATGAAGTATCCTTTCCCAATCTTTAACCCGTTTCGTAGTTACACAGCAAGTTCACCCGTTCACAAACGATATGAAGTATCCTTTCCCAATCTTTAACCCGTTTCGTAGTTACACAGCAAGTTCACCCGTTCACAAACGATATGAAGTATCCTTTCCCAATCTTTAACCTGTTTCATAGTTACACAGCAAGTTCACCCGTTCACAAACGATATGAAGTATCCTTTCCCAATCTTTAACCTGTTTCGTAGTTATACAGCAAGTTCACCCGTTCACAAACGATATGAAGTATCCTTTCCCAATCTTTAACCTGTTTCATAGTTACACAGCAAGTTCACCCGTTCACAAACGATATGAAGTATCCTTTCCCAATCTTTAACCTGTTTCGTAGTTATACAGCAAGTTTACCCGTTCACAAACGATATGAAGTATCCTTTCCCAATCTTTAACCTGTTTTGTAGTTACACAGCAAGTTCACCCGTTCACTGAAATCTAATCCGAGTATAACTTGTAGCAGACGCGCATAATGAGTTTTGTTAGCCGCCGAAACAATTAGAAAGTTTCCTAATTTAATTTATGCTCATAATAGACCGAGACATGTCGGAATGTTTAATGATATTAAAACTTCGCATCAACATTAGTTCCAGAATGTTCGCGCCCGAAAACTTATTTTCTTTGAGTTCGGCTTTTATGTCATTAGCATTTTATAGGGATGTGTAGCTGAACGCTCGTGGCGTTGCCGCTTCCGCCTTCTCATAAATCTTGGAAGTATGTGAACGTTAGTTTACAGTTGTTGAAAAAATTATAAAAAAATTCAGTAACATTGCGTTTACATCGTACGAGCAAAGTTTTATTTGGAGGAAATGGAGGTTTATATGTGAGAAATCGATAACTCACTATAATTTCAGTATCTAATATAGGTAATGTGACAAATCATAAGCGACTTCCTATGTTGCACGTAATTACCCGTTAATCTATAAGAATACACATAAAATGTCCCGAGTCCCGAATGACTGACTGACTCATCGACGCCGAGCTGAAACCGTTGAAGCTAGAAACATGAAATTTGAACAGTAGTTTCTTTTTAAGATGTGAAGACTGACTAAGAAGGAATGTCCAAAAATTCAACCCCCAAAGGGGTATTGTCAACTATTTGTCAAAATTGTATGGAAAAAATGTTCAATAGTTTAACTTAAAATTTCATATAGATATTAAACACAATAAATAATTAAACACATATTTTACCTTTTCAAATCCATGCGAACGAAGCCGCGGGCAACAGCTAGTAAGAATATAAAAGGAGTAATATTGAAAATATACGTGGTGATCATGTAATTAGAAACGCCTTGTAATAAGCCTCTAATTTCAGTAATAGTTAACCATGTATATATATATTTGTTATTAAAAGGGTTTTGATAATCTTATAATATACCCACACTCATATTGCATTAAGTTTTCTGGTATGCAAATATATAAAACCCGTAAAATTAAAATACTTTATTGTGTAGTTTAACAAGTGGACGTTTAACGTAAAACCACACGTGGACAACTAATTAGAAACAGAATAAATAACTACTATAAAAATGAACGAATGAAACAAAACACGAAATAATACGATTAGAAATCACAAATACTTTAGTCATAGACAATAAATATTTGTTGGGTAGCCTCTGTTTTCGATTACAGCCCTACACCGACGTGGGATTGATTCTATTAACTTTTCACATCGTTCCAAGGGGATGGATCTCCATCCCCTTCCACGCTTCCACAAATGAGTGATAAAGTTGATTCGTGTTAGTGCTGCGTTTATTCGATACTATTTTCTTTACAGTATACCACAAAATTTCAATCGGATTCAAATCCGGGCTGTTCGAAGGCCAGTCTAACACGCACACCGATTCGTCTTTAAGAAATGTTTTAACGCTATTTGCCGTGTATTTTGGGTCGTTATCATGTTGAAATACCCACGTAACAGGTAAATTTTCGTCAGAATATGGAATCACTGTCTCTTCTATTATGTCTTTGTACTGGAACTGATCTAGCATCCTTTCAATCTTTCTCACGGGACCAACTCCGTATCCCGAAAGACATCCCCATACTGTGATATTCCCACCGCCGCCGTGCTTAACTGTCTTCTTCGTATACTTGTTGTTTAACGCCTCGTCGATGGGACGACGTACGTATCGTTTGCCATCAGAATTCATCATATTAATTTTAGTCTCGTCAGAAAACAAAACTTGTCTCCATTGGCGATCTGTTCAGTTGCCATACTTTCTAGCGAAAGCTAAACGACTTTTTCTGTGTGGCCTGGTAAGAAGTGTTACTCTCCGAGCAAGCCTCCTGAACAATTTAGCTTCAACTAACCGCTTCCGGACTAGTCTTGTGGATACGTTTCGATAATCTTCTTGAGAGAAAACTTTCTTTCGAATTTCTTCCTTGGTCTAACTTTTATAGGAACCTGGTCCGGTGTCCCATGTTGTTTGTAATGTGCAATGGCATTAAATACCTTTTTCACGGAACATTCCAAATGTTCCGCAATCTTTTTGTATGACCAGTTTCGATTAAAAGTCATTCGATTAACTATTATTTTTCTAGTAGATGTGTCACAACTCTTGTTTTTACCCATTGATAGAATTAATTAGAAAAAATATGGATAAAAATTACGAATTAGCGGCAAAAATATTAACAATAAGGCGTGGCGATAGAAGGAGCCCTATTTTATTTGAAATTTCTATTTCTAATTAGGTGTCCAGCGCCCAGTATAAAAGAAATCGCTATTCGTTTACATTGTTATTAATTAAAAAATATTCTTATATTCATCTTAATAAATATACCTATGTATATGTTTTATCTGATATATGTAAAACATTTTAAATCAGTAAAAGGTTTCAGCCTTGGAAAGAGGATATAATGTTTACATTCACAACATACTCATAGTACTAGGCGTTTCTAATTATATGTCCACCACTGTATATAAACCTCGATTTTCAAATCTTACTTAGTCCAGTGAGAAAATAAAGACGCCTTTTGTAACTACTGTATTTAATTTTGAGTCCTGTACCACTAAATCACCCTCACCTTCTCATATTTTATGTACTCTTTCAAACTCTTGTAAAAAGTACGTACGGAACTACAGCTAGTGAGGTAGCATAGTATAATATGAGGGTATAGAGAGAATGTCACGGATATGACGCGGGCGTTTCGCCAAACGCCAGCTCATTTGGGTCAATGTGGCACTGCGATGGTATCGCGTCCCGATTCCACCTCTAGAGTTTATGTACACTTGTGACGGGTTGATCGAAATTGGTTTTTAAGTGGTAAATTATAAAGTTTAAAGGCGTATGCAGGGGTCATAAAAACCTTCTGGTTTTACTGACGAACTTAGCTGCTACCGTAGGCAGAAATATTGTGTTGTAGTCACATATGACAATTTTGGTACTAATTAAATTATACATGTATAGGTTTGTATAAATGTAAATTAGTAGAGTGTAGAGTTTCAGTGTAGTGTGAGAAACGCACGAATCTTAGGTCTAAATTACGTGACAGCCGAACAGCGTGGGTGGTATTTAGGAGGCTCTGTCGGCGTTAGTTTTCGCGACCGGATCGCGAGTGCGGCATCGATTTGCTATTTGTAGATGTTAAGGTTTATTTAACACCTTTAACAGGCCATCTGATGTGGAATAAATAGTGTTGATAGAAATTATTTATTTTTAGCGGTGCTGTTACTCCTGCTATGACATCTCGCTCCGCATATTATCCCACGTGCGAGCAGTTCGGGTTCCACTCTGAACACAGCACGACTCTCCAGCTGTCAAAGGTACTGCACCACATGACAGCCGCCAGAAACAAAAAAGACTGCACAGTCGCAGTATTCCTTGATATGGAGAAGGTTTTCGATCGCGTTTGGCATAACGGTCTGATCTACAAACTCTCCCAGTTAACGTCGCCCCGTGGCATCATCTTCTTGGAGAGCTGTCGCTTCCAGGTGGTGGTTGAAAACCCGATCTCACCAGAGCATCCCTTAGAGGTGGGTGTACCTTAAGGTATTCGCCAGTCTACTATTTCTGCTTCACAGACGACATCCCGACGATGAAGGGGATACGTCGACGACGCGGCATACTATACTAGTTTGCTATATGCCGCCCACGCCGCACAAAATTAGCACCGCGCGCTTAACACCCTCCCGTCATGGTTATCCAAATGGCGGTTCGTTGTGAATTTCGGAAAAACGCAGGCTATCATCACCGGCCTATCGCAGGCCATCACCACCGGGCTATCGCAGGTCATTACCACCGGCCTATTGCGTCTCCCACCATCTCTCCGCCTCCACGGACAATACGTCGATTGGTCGCCCACGGTGAAATACCTGGGTGTGACGATCGACCGCCGCCTCAGTATGTTTAGAACACGATCACCTCGTCGAGAGTGGCGTGATATTTTCTCCGCCCAGTGCTCTCTTTCCGCCTCCTTTTGCATGTGAAGCTCGGGGTCTACAAGACCTATATGAGACCCCGCCTCACGTACGCTGCACCGGCATGGTACGCTTTGGTGCAGGAAAGTAACAGACAATTCCTGCGAGCACAGCAGTCGACCTAAGTCCCTAGGGGCAGGGCTAGCCCTGCGTACCATCGTCGGTGACCCACGCTTACATTTACATTACATTACATGCAGAGGGACTTACATATTGAGAGCCTGGACGACTTCATCAGCAGCCTTGCAACAACCATGTTCGCCCGCGCGGATGCGTCGCGTCTCCCCAGATCAGAGACAAAGAGCTGACACATCATGACATCCCTCACATCAGAGGGCTGAAGCCCTTGCATGTGCGGCCGCCTGATGGTAAGGCCTTTCCGCGCGACCTGATCGCGACTGAGGGCGCGTCAACCGATGGGGCTTCTTAAATCGCCGCCTACGCTGGTCGCTCACTGAGCTTTCCCCCCGGCTGGCTAGTAACGTGAGGGCGGCGTGACGAATTCTGAGGCAGTACCACGACCCAAAAGGGCCACTCCTAGGACCTGTCCGTATTAGCGGACAGAGGCGCCACTACAGAAAGGGAGCAAATCCCGGCACTGTTTCCTCCGCCCCTCGTAAGGCGAGATGTTCCTGAGACATTAGCCACTTAAGCGATTGACCTTCAACTTTAACTATTTCCTTTGTTTAATTTTCCGTCGGTGTACCGAAGGCGATAGAACGAATAGTTACAGTTTTTTTAATTACAGTAGCTTTCGACTTATTTCTGAATTAGCCTAAGGCTTTAGGCTCTCATATTCCACAAAAAGCTTCCCGTCAGCATGGAAGGTAGCTCATGTTCACCCTTTGCCTAAAAAGGGTGACCGCACCTACCCGGCCAACTACAGGCCAATAGCGATCACCTCCCTCCTCTCCAAAGTGATGGAGCGTGTTATAAACACACAGCTCTTGGGTACCTAGAGGATCACCAGCTGATTAGCGACCGTCAATATGGATTTCGCCATAATCGCTCGGCTGGTGATCTTTTAGCGTATTTAACACATCGCTGGGCTGACGCCATTGAGAGTAGAGGCGAGGCTATGGCTGTAAGCCTAGACATTGCGAAAGCTTTTGACCGGGTATGGCACAAATCGCTGCTTTCCAAGTTACGATCTTTCGGGATACCCGAGGGACTATGCGAATGGGTTGCCAGTTTCCTGACTGGATGGAGCATCAGAGTCGTTATCGATGGTAGCTGCTCCGACACCATGTCTATTAACGCTGGCGTCTCGCAAGGCTCCGTGCTGTCTCCAACTCTGTTCCTTCTGCATATCAACGACCTGTTGCAAATTGGTGACATACGTTGCTATGCAGATGATAGTACTGGAGACGCCTTGTACAGGGGCCGCGCCAATATCCCTCGAGTCGGAGTGGAAGAGAGTCGCGCCAGGCTTGTGTCTGAAATCGAAGACTCTCTAAATCTAGTCTCGATTTAGACCACTGGGTTCCCTGAACCTAGTGGATTTCAACCCCAGTAAGACGCAAGTCTGTGCATTCAACACTAAAAAAACCCCTTTTGTCGTAGCACCTCGCTTTCAGAGCATACCTCTTAAGATCTCGGAGAGTATTGGGATCCTTGATGTCGACATTTCCAGCAAAGTCGAATTTAGGGGTCATCTGGAAAGTAAGGCCAAAATGGCCTCCAAAAAGCTCGGTGTGCTGAACAGAGCGAAGCGGTACTTCACCCCTGGGCAACTCCTAATGCTTTACAAAGCTCAGGTGAGGCCCCATATGGAGTATTGCTCACATCTCTGGGCCGGCGCACCGAAATACCAATTAGACCCATTTGACTCCATCCAACGACGTGCTGTTCGTATTGTCAACGATCCCACTCTCACGGGCAGTTTAGAACCCCTCAGCGTTCGGAGAGACGTTGCATCTCTCTGTGTGTTCTACCGCCTGTACAATGGGGAATGCTCTGAAGAATTGTTCAATATAATTCCCACCTCGGGTTTCTTCAACCGCACCTCCCGTCACAGAAGTGCGGTCCATCCGCATTTCCTAGATACGGAGGTGTCGCGTACTGTTCGGTCCAAAAAATATTTTATATCGCGAACCCGTAGGCTGTGGAATGAACTGCCTCAAGAGGTATTCCCATTAAACTACGACATGGGGTTCTTCAAGAAAGCTGTGAATAGGATTTTGCAAGGTGGGCGGCGCGCCCGCATACCCCCTGGTGTTGCAGGTGTCCATGGGCGGCGGTAACACTTACCATCACGTGAGACCGCTTGCTCGTCCGCCCTCTTCTCTATAAAAATAAATAAATAAATAAAAATTATGATCACTGCCACTGCCAATGATCCAACACTAAAGATTATAATTATAATTTACTTGAATGTTGATTAAGTAGACTGATTATTAATCTCAAAGATTATTTTTTTGTTACTCTAATTTTACTTTTATTTTTTGTTTTGTTTCATAATAAATAAGTCTATTAATCAAACTCAAAGTTTCATTTAACAATTTTGACACATCGATACCACTTACAGAAAGAAATCTTTTTTATATACACGATATATCGCATATTATTTTAATATTTATTATAAATATCAATTTTTACGAACCCTGATTGGTATATATGATTTTTGTGTTATAATTTACGAATACACTTGAAAATTACTGATTAAAAGGACTAACTCATATTAAGAAATGTTAAATCACGACCTACGCAGTCATATCATGTGGCATATACATCGTCCTCGAGTCATATTAGTTGACTCACTCATAATACTCGTACCAATTAAGAGCGTTTCAAAGGAGATCAAATCGCAACTTCTACAACATTGAAAATCAATCATTTAACAAAAACTTGAAGGTTCGCTAAACAAATTGAAACTGTAGCTGAAAATTTCCTTTCAAATGGTTCCCAGGGAAATATAGTAAGACCCTTTATTGCCCATTTCAACGCTTTTATTTTATTAGCTTTCTCTTTTTGTTTTAGATTCCTCAAAAATATAAGTACCGTTGACCAGAGTGTTTCGCATTACATTTATACGCTAATACATAAATTTTTATTAGCACCTTTTCCCTTCCTCTTTTGAACACTTTGTACAATACGTATTTGAATTTTCGTGAACTATTAAACAATTTATTAAGTTTAAAATTTTTCGTTATTTCATTATTCCAATTTCTTGCACCTTTGAATAACTTAACCAAATCATTATAGACGATAAATTGTTTACATGCTTTATAGTGATACGGGATGGGACTGGCTCCAGAAATATACGTTCATCTAGAATGTTAGTACGTACATCAAAATCTTTATACCTTGTGTTAATAGGTCAATAGACAACATTTTCATTGAATTAACCTTATAAACATATATGTATATTTAATCACATTTTCAATATAAATTCATTTGAAACTGTATTTTTCAGTTATGCCACTAATTATTTTATTTATCCTTTTTAAGTAAAAAGTGGTTTAAATGATAAATAAATAAGTTTAAATTATTACAGCAGAAGCTACTGATTAAGTTATTTCAGATTGGATTGGACAATTAAAAACTTTCATAGTTTTTGCTTTAATAAAGACTTGCTGGACAACGAGAAAATCTCCAAAACATATTGGTTATTATTTTACTCAAATAGTTCCCAAAAAAAAGATAGTCCCCAACAGGTCAAGATACACCCACGGGTAATATGTTAATGTGTAATTAATGAGGGCTAGAATTAAATAGTTTTAGATAACAGTGTTGCCAACAGAACACACATTTATAAATGCGTTAAATACAAGAATACAAGGAAAGCTCAGAATAATACATTACATATGTATAAACTTCTAGAAAATGTAGTATTTGTACCCATATTTTTTTTCTACTGTAGCTATATAGAAATATCTACATTTATAAGAGAAGTCGAATAACAAAAAAATTCAATGGAAAATCGATGTGACATGTATGAAGGGAGGGGGCAGGAAGCGGATGTGGTGCCATAAATCCGCTGTTCGAGTCCGCCCAGTGAACATCCGGGTGGAAAACGCCCGCCCTACACCGACGGGTTTTACACTATTTGTGAGTGTTCTGTTATGATTGAGTTTTATACGGTTATATAAGGTTATATATTTTTTGCGTATAATGTCATTAGTCAGGAAGTAATCGAGTGTAAATGTTGTCGACAAATTGGATGTGGGTTTCTTTATACAGAAAGCCTTAAAATATTCACGAGTTTATACATTTCAAGGAATAGTACTTTGTTACATTTTGTGTGTGGAAGTAGTGCAGTCTGTGTTGTGTGTAATAAATAATATGAATATCAGCCTGTTACGTCCCGACTACGCGGGCGGCTCAATGCGGATTGGCGGTTACTACACATGATTTTTTTTTATATTCTCGAGTAGGTACGTAGGTTTTCTCACAACATTTTCTATTATCGCCGAGCCTGTTATAATTTGAAAAATCTGTACTTAATACCCAACCAAAATACATACTGACGACGTCATGAACGTAAGTCGGTCTAAGTAGTTATTCCTAGGCTATCACCACCGTTATACAGTGTGTATAACAATTATACATGTCTGTATACTAGTATATATACCTTCCCAAAACCTAAAGATTTCGTTCATGATTTCGAGTTCATTGACATGAACAAATACTTTATTGCAAAAAAAATCAATTGTTATGAGTTATTGCAAACTTGCCTAATACATAGCCATATAAAATAATATTTAAAAAAAATACTTGACGTACCTACATACGTACAGAATCATGAGCAGAATCCATGGTTTCAGGTTCGAAAAACGCCACTTATATATTAGTATCAGATGAATACTCACTGAATAAATTGAACTACCTACCGCTAGTAACAATGAGAAGAAGAACCTGAAGTATCGAAAATCAAAAGAAGTTTTAGTTCTAAACAAAACGATCGCATGTAACTTTTACTCACATATCACAAAATACATTTTCGTTAATAATGAAAACACTCTCTGCCACACATGGGAGCGTCAACTTCGCGAAGCAGCACTGTACATCACTCCTCACACTTTTAATGTTCTATCACACTTTGTTTGGCTCGCCTTAAGCGTTTGATAACATTGAGCCAACGAAGATTGATTCGGCTCCCGCACCATCCATCACTTCCTCTGTAAACACGTCTCGTACTTGACAATACCAATAAGTGTCAATGTATCCTATAAATAGATGGAATGTCGACTCCCACTAATGATAAGATGTGACGCCCTTGATGCTTCTTGAGAGGTTTTTAGGGTAAACATTGATACTTATTGATCGAATTGTCTACATTTGTTGCTCGTGTGAAACTATTGAGTACTTTAAGATATTCTATAACCAAGGGAACAAGGGCTGAAGTGGTTGTAATTGAGCATTATATATACTTTTATAGAATAGATGTCAGACGAGCGGGCGGGCCACATAATAGAGGTTATAACTTTTTATTGTAACTTTTATGTAACTAATGTTATGTATATATTTTAAATGATATTTTAATATTGTTTTAAATGTTTTTAAAAGTTATTTGATAAAAAAATTGGCGTTCAGTTTATAAAAACTCTTTTAAAACATTTTACAGTTATATAATGATTATACAGTTAGATTATATATGCTAGATAATATATCACCTATATAAACCTAGATACATAAAGTCCTATACTAAACCTCTTAAACGCATGTATAGATAATGTCGATTATCTTACTAGTATTAACTTATATTAACTCGGCAACACGCTGAAAATCGAGGCATAAACATTTTATAAAACAGGGTCCAGTAAATTGTATCAATACCGTTAGCGGTTATAGTTTAGGCAGTTAACCTCGGTCTACATGGTACAGTTTCGTCTGCGTATGTATGTATATTTTAAGTAGGTATGTATTACTATTGGTATTTGTATATTTTATTTAATCCAATTTATACTTTCTACAATATTTTTCACTTGCACCTACCATATCATTTAAATAGCCACAAGGTTGGCTGCGACAAAATGCTTTATTTATAGCATTAAATCCGCCCTTTGTTACAAAAATAAAGTGTCAATAAATAATAATAATGTGTTCGAAGTGTACTCAGAAATTTATGAATCTATTATATTTTGACGACATCTTTAATGGTGTTCTCTGGAGAGTCTAGACTTGCACGGTTACATTTTTTCTTTGTTAACCTTAAATTATTTACCCTATTTCAAACGAAATTACAGGTTATTGCCAATATATACGAGTAAAATAAATAATAGTTAAGAATTAAAATAAGTAACATAAAAGGACATCATCATTATATATGGCATCTTTTCTTTTGGATGCGGCCAGCGATGATATGTGGCCGATCGAAAGACTATGTGAAACCTATTCTAAAGGTATTCAAATGATTATTTTAAATTTTAGTCAACATAAGACTTCACCCATTTCTTTAGGCATACATATATGACTTCGTTGTTTAGATAACACAAGAGTTATATCGATTCTTATAAACAAGTAAAGGACTGTAGATTGTAGGATGATTTTGGAATAATTAAACAACCGGCCAAGAGTGTGTCGGAGACGCATTAATAGGGTTCCGTAGCCTTCTATGAAATTTATTGGAAACTAATTACGAGTTACAAGTTGGTAACGGATACTTCGGACGCCTAAGAGAGTTCACACACCGTAGACTGATAATTGATAAATGAGTATCAAGTACAGGAAAGGGAAAAGTTGAAAAAGGAGAGTGATCAGTATAAGAATTGGTAGGGAGTCAAGAAAGAGCGCGTTGGTAAGAGTCGTCCCAAGTGTTCCTTCAAAGATTCGGTCTCAATAACCGCAAGGTTGGAAGGTCACTGCGCGGTTTCGGTGCGCTTGCCTACAGATGTGAGCAGTATTCCATATGGGGTCTAACGTGAGCTTTGTAGAGCGTCAGAAGTTGCCCAGGGGTGAAGAACCACTTCGCTCCGTTCAGCACACCGAGCTTTTTGGAGGATATTTGGATTACAAAAAAGGAAGATTACAAAAAGAAACTTGTGCCCTAGGTAAGTTAACATCGAAATATAAAAACAAAGTTAGTTTAACAGGTAGATATTCGACAGAAATTTCACGATGGTCGTTTAAAAGGTAGAAATAGCAGTTTCTTTACTTATAGTTTGTTACGGCATAGACTTGTTCAAGCACTAACCCAATCACAATGCGACTCCCTCGTCGTTGGATGCGTATCTGTAATTCCCATCTCTGCACAAAGTTCCGTTGATTACGGCTGAAGCCGCGGGCGACGCAGCCGGTCTGAACACAGGCTAATGCGTTCTCATCCGCCCCTTGTGTACGCCTTTTTATTGTACGATCGATGACGGCTCGGATAGATTGTGCCTTTGTAAATAGAGAGGTGAGTTTGAAAATGTTTGACGTCAGAAAATAGTTTATTTAATTAATGTTTTTAGTTTCTTCGTATACGAGTACGTTAATTACAGGGAACGTAACTCTACCATAAGATGTGGTATGTTTATATAAAGTTATTTATTAGTTCGAGTACTTGCTTATAAAGCTAATGCGATTTTACCTTTAAATTGTATTAAATCGTCACTAATCAATAATGTAAAGTATTATTGAATAGGGTTAAGTTATCATTACTGACTCGCTTATTGAAAAGTAAGAATTTTAACACATTTTAATAAAATTTTACAGCAAAATCGAAGAGTATATGCTATTAATTTGAAAAACTTGAATTGCAAAATATATATTAACCTCCAACGTTCTACCGCAGGTTACAGGCCTTTCGCAATCATCACAAAGGGGTTTCGGGCCATAATCCACCACGCTGGCCCAATGCGAATTGGTGGGGATACACATGCCGCAGATTCTTTTTAATTCGCGAATATGCGTCTACATGAGAAACATGCATGCAGAAGTAGTAAAAACTCAAGTGTTAGAAGACGTAGAAACTTAAGTAAAATGTCAATAGTACGGGCCGGGTTTGTAATCACGACCTTACGAACAAAAGTCGAGAATAGATATCCCTAGACTATCACCGCCTTAATGTTAACGATGAATATTATTCACAAATTCGTATTAACATTTGAAGTTCAAATACTTAGAACATGTTTTAATTAAATAAAACAATTATGTAGTTGAAATGTCGAGTTGAAATGAGCAATTTTTTAGTACTGCATTGCTCGTCTTGTAGAATACATAGAAGTCATTAGTTACATCAGCCGTGGTCACGAGTTGACTGAAAAGGAGGGTAGTCCAGGATGAGAGCTGCAAGCAGTTTCATCAACTACCCATATTTGATTTACACATTCTGACACACTACTCTACACTAACAATGTCCGCAGACGTATTTCACAGTAAGTCGCAAGGTTTAAATTTGTTAATCACTTGGTTCCAATTCGACGACAGTTTATATCCATCTTCCCGGTTGAATTTTTTATATTTCTTAATTTCAATCGCTTCACCTACAATCCTGGGATAATAGTAACGTTCAGTGGAGAGGATTATTGGGGTGCAAAGCATCCAGCGTTGAGAATGTGTTTTCGCTATTGCTGTAAAAACGTACAGAACGATACACATCGTGTAATTTTGTACATTTTCTAATGCTGACAAAACACGCCATTTTAAAAAGTTATAAGTAATATCGTTTGGCAACTTTTCTCATTTGATATTATTTTTTTGTATATATTTTGTAGAAATTATCTGCTATCGGAGTCCTAAGAGCAGATATAACTGGACTATGTTACTTAAATTAGTTATTTACATTTGTTACTCATTCAGGTGTTATTTCAATTGATTTAATTGTTTACACGATTATACATAGTCTTTGTAACTTACGAGGGCGCGTCAACTTGCTTGTGAATAATGTCCGTACGCGAGAGCTAACTATAGTTAGGTTCAAAGTATGTATTTAAAGGTTTATTGAGTACGATTTAAGGTCTCTTTTTACCTGCACGGACACTCACTACACAAGCAAGGAGCTCGTGAGTTGCAAAAACTATTGCAGACGGTAAACTATTTTTAAAATTATCATATTAACGCTTCAGTGACTTCTAATTAGTAGTCCTTATCTGTCAGAATAGGCTTCGGTTTAACCTATATAATAATATATACACGCTGCATACCCGTGTAAGTCTAGAGGTCGATCGTCGCGACCCCGATCATTCTATTCTACAATATTTATGATACAAGATTAAAAACGCTTCGTCATTCATATTGTATTATTGTTTTTGTCTGGGAATATTAATGAAAGAAATGATTAGTCTGTAAAGTCATTGTTTGGGGGTTAGGCACTATCAGTTGATGGATGGCCTGAGAGATGTATCAATCTTCGTCGGGCCTTGAGCGATTGTCGCCGTTGAAAGTCATTTCTTGGCGAAAATCAAGTATTGTTACTATGCATTCGGCATTGAATAATATACAAATACAGTACTAAACAAGAGTGGTGATAGCCATTAGGGGTATTTTTAATCACATTCGTTAGGTCGTACGTTCAAATCCTCGGCCCGTACCACTGAGGAATGCTAGAGAAAAACATCGTGAGAAATGCTACAGAATTAAAAAATTAAATCTTGAGTATATATGTCCACCAATCAGTACTGAGGTCGCGTGATTTTCTAGGGAGGCGTGTGGGACGTTATAGGCTGATATCGAACTACATTATGTGTTCACTTAGGGGCTTTTATATTTGTCTCATATTTAGGCATTTGTTATTTGTAAATAAAGACTGAAAAATGTAATGGGGAAACACAGAAATTCCATTTCTGCACGAGAAAGACTCCCCACGTAGAAATGTAAAACTTATTGAATTACTATTAATCGAAGATTACGTAATTACATTTGAACTCCTGCAAGTCTAAAGATTTTCTTCATTTATTTCATTATCTGCAAGCACTGATTTCAATTAGTACTCGTAGACAATGAAATAAATGGCCAAAAATCCTTTCAGGAAAACTAAATGGCCTGTATTTCATTTTCCTAGATCTGTTGGAATCTCCGCAGGAGATAAGCTTACCTTTTATACATCTTTACTTCTTCTTTTAAATTATTATTAAAAATATATATATAATTAGTTAATAGCCTATTATTATACTCTTGAGCTACTGATTTACTTATATCTAATAATTCAAATGTTTCAATGTAAAAACGCTTTGTTCGCATAATAAAATCCAATGTCCAATTTTAACAATGGCGTGACTATTGGCTGATAAGGCGGTATGTCTGTTGCCTGTCTAACAGAAAAATACACGCTACAGTTTAAAGGCCCTAGCATTATTTATTCACAACGCCTTTTGTGTCTCGACAGCGCTGTCTGACTTCACTTTTTATGTGCATATATATTATATGGGTGTATGGTAGTTTGTAGTGTACATAAATACTTCCATAATAATGATATGTCGAAATGTAGTTATGTGACAAGAACGTTTGAATTTAAATTATTTATGATTAAAATTGAAATGTTAATTGTTAATAATGGGGTGGATTTATGCTGCAATCCCAAAGCCGATGGCCGCATTCAACTGGCCGATTTACCCCTCTCCCACAGAACACTACCGTAAAAGGTATTGGATTTCCCATTTTATTTTATTTCCTCAATGTACGTACGTACGTGTTTCGGTAGGGAGTGAAATTCCTATGCCATCCTACTCTATCCCTCCCCATTTTCCCAACCCTTTCTCTAAATTTGAATGAATTAGATTTATGTCATTATAAGTACTATTCATTCGAAGGGATAGTATATAATGGGATGGAAAATGGGCTGTGGCATATCTCATTTACAACCGAAACAAGTACATATGTTGGAGGGAATAGGATGTGTAGTATATTTTAGTCTTCCGTGAGAGACGCTTACGCTTCCGTTATTTTACGCTTCCTATCCTTGGAGGCAGGTTTGTTTCTCGTCGGGTGATCCAGAAGCTTGTGCCGACTCCGTTGCCGATGTGGTATTGCAGGGCATGGAATGTTATATTCCTTGCTCTTTAGTACCCGTAGGTGGACAGAGTCAATCATGGTTTAATCGGTCGTGTAAAGAGCCTCGCTTTAATAAGCGAGCTGCATACAAGGCCTGAGCCGACACGCAGAAATCTGCAGATCCGAACGCCACCGATTTGAAAAAGAAATTCAACGCTACCTCGAGGTTCAGCAAGAGGATTACTATCAGGGCAAGAAATGCGCATATCAGTACAATTGGCGATCGATTAGCAAGCTATCCTTTTGAAAATCGAGCGTTCTGGTCGCTTGCCAAGGCTGAGGATACCCGATGATTCATTGGCCAACAAGACGAAAGAGAAGGCCGGCCTCCTAGCCTATCTCTTTGCCTCAAACTTGACCCTGGACCATGGAGGTGCTACACCGCCGTCGATTACGCGGTATGAAAGTTGTATGCCTTCGACCGGGTACGGCACAAAGCGCTACTTTCCAAGCTACCGTCTTTCAGGTTACCTGAGGATTTTGCGACTGAGTTTCCAGCTTCCTAATTGGTCGGAGTATTGGAGTATTGGGTATTGTCGACGATCCCACTCTCACGGGTGGTTTAGAATCCCTCAGTATTCGGAGAGACGTGCGTCTCTCTGTGTGTTCTACCGCCTGTACAATGGGGAATGCTCTGAAGAATTGTTTAATATAATTCCCATCTCAGGTTTTGACAACCGCACCTCCCGTCATAGAAGTGGGGTCCATCCGCATTTCCTCGATACGGAGGTGTCGCGCACTGTTCGGTCCAAAAAATATTTTATACCGCGAATCCGTAGGCTGTGGAACGAACTGCCTCGTTCCACAAGAGGTCTTTCCATTAAGCTACGATATGGGGTTCTTCAAGAGAGCTGTGAATAGGGTTTTGCAAGGTCGGCGGCGCGCCCGCATACCCCCTGGTGTTACAGGTGTCCATGGGCGGCGGGGTATCACTTACCATTACGTGGGACCGCTTGCTCGTCCGCCCTCTAGTCTATAAAAAAAAAAGACCTCGGAGAGTATCGGGATTCTTGTGGTGTCGACATTTCCAACAGAGTCGAATTTAGAATCTGGAAAAAAGGGAAATATCGGTATGCTGAACAGAGCAACGCGGTACCTCGGGGCAACGTCTGACGCTTTTCAAAGCTCAGATTCGACACCATATGGAGTATTGCTCACATCTCTGGGCCGATGCACCGAAGTATCAGTAGGATCCACTTGACTGCATCCAACGACGCACTGTACGAATTGTCGACGATCCTACTCTTAAGCGGTTTGCAACCACTCAGCGTCCGCAGAGACATTGTATCCTTTTGCATGTTCTACCTCCTGTATAACGGGGAATGCTCCGAAGAACTGTTCGATATGACTCCCACCTCGGGATTCTACAACCGCACCACCCGTCACAGAAGTACAGTGCATCCGCATTTCCTCGATACGGAGGTGTAACGCACTGTACGGTCTAAAAATAGTTTTTTTGCCGCGAATCCGTAGGTTGTGGAACGAACGGCCTCGTGAGGTCTTCCCCTTATGCTGCGAGATGGAGTTCTTTAAGAAAGCTGTGAATAGGAGTCTGCAAGGCCAACAGCGCACCCGCATACCCCCGGGTGTTGCAGGTGTCCAAGGGCGGCGGTACCCACTTACCATTATGTGGGCCGTCTGCCTACATTAATATATAAAAAATATACCCTTTATGTTTTATGTTATAACCCTTTATAAAAGAGGGGCTTTATGTTTTTACTTGACCTGAATTTGAACATAGATTTTTGTGTTTTTAAGACTTTATAGTAAAAAATAAAATACATTTTCTATAAAGTAACTGTGTGTATATTATTTTAAAGATTGATTTACACTAGTATATTCAATACTCCTAATAGATTTTACGATTTGAATAAACAATGGATAGAGTTTCCAACTTATTTCTGTATTGTTGTGTACGTGGTCCCTCGCCAGAACATTATACGGAGTATTTCCAAGGATAATTGAATTTGTTTAGAAATACATTCGATCCGAGTATTTAATATTTTCATGAATGGACATGGTAATTGGTTTTGCATTTAGATTTTAGTATTCCATTTTTGTTCTTTGGTAATTTATGAAAAAATATCATATACATTTCTAATATTAAATTTTATATCTAACCACAAGAGAAAACATAATGAAAGTTTGTTTTGATATTGGACATCTTATCATGATTTTATATTCACATTTATCTTAACAATCAAACAACAACGACACACTCAACGATCAGTTAAAGATTACAAATTCTATTAATACATTTATTATAATATTTTGTTGGGGTTTTGTACACCGACCGGCATTGTGATTACCAATAAAAAGTGTCTGTTAAAAATAGATTTTACTAAACTATCTTAGAAACATAACTCCACCAGAATGTATCCTTACAATTTAAAAAATAATTATGGTTTTCCAAGGGACATTAAGGATTATTAAAACATCCTGTAGATGCTTTAGCCGGTAGCATGTTTTCGCTGAGAAACAGCAACTGCTGAAACGTCAATGTGCTGTCGTTTCACGCGAGGGTAAAGTGAAATTATTAAAAATATTTGAAGAAATATTGTCAAAATATTATTTAAGTTTCGCAACAAACTGCGAAATGCAAAACTATAATTTTGTGAAATAATTTTTCGAAAAGAATTACCATACGTGATTTTATGTTTATGTATTACACTTTCTACCTTATGAGTCATTTAAATGTTTACATACTCTTTTCAGCTCAATAAATAAATTATCCACACTGTTTTGTGGATACCCTGTGTTGTGGGCCCTGAGAGACTCATAGAAGAACAACACGAACTACATATCTAGATTTCTAATAAATAGTTGTATTTAAAGAAACGTTTGTCCGGCTGAACATCGAGCGCAAGGCTGAACAATCGTCGAGTAATACTTTATGTAAGTCTGTTTAATTCTATTATCGTGTAAATCACATTAAGTCCAATAGAATGCATTGAACATGTACATGTATTTATGCAACTTGGTAGTACACGGATTGGCACTCATCGCGCTAGATACTGCGCGCCATGCGTCCCGATTGTGTCCTATTTGTGTCCCATCTGTACCGCTGCTGGTGGCTGAAAGTGGTCCGGTTGTGGCCGAATGTGTGGGCACACCCGAGAAGGCTTGGGGTGTTTTTATAACTATATTTCAAATGCTTTGTATTGGTAAGCTGAGACATTCGAGATATTTTTGTATTAGGAATCCATAGTAGAAATATATTTGTTGTACATTGTTAAACATGTAGAATGTTGGAGAGTATAAATTCCAATATCAGCAATAGACAAAAAGTAACTATTCGTACTTTGGCGTTCAGTCACATTGGTTTTGTGATTTGTTTGACATCTCTGAATGGAATACGTACATAATACATTTCTACGAGAAATTTCTCATATATTACAAACACTTTTTTTCTTCTAACACTATAAAAGTAGTTTCTTTTTGTTCATAGTATGTCTCTTTTACACGTACGTACTAGCGTTCTGTTATCCGTGATAGCTTTTGCCAGAGGTTCAGTTCAACAATTTTACCATATAAATAATTTTGTCGCATCGTTAAGAATTAAGACATTTTTTTTTATGTATGAAGGCGGCAGATGAGCATACAGTCCATCTGATGGTAAGTGGATACTGTCGCCCATAGACATCCGCGATACATGCCAACATCAGTCCAAAATGACAAACGTTGGCACGCCCCCGGATGTGCTGCCTACCTTTGGAGCTATATGGATAGTGTTCGCGCCAATAACATTGGTGCTTTTATTTTGTAGGGTAAGATTATATTTTATTACCCACATTTCAAATAATCACTTCTCGTAATAATCCTTTTTATATCGCTGCACCTTTGCATATAAAACAGTATATGGCTGGACCTCGTCGCCGCTGGGTCCGTTCCTACTCGAGAGGAAACCGCGTGGTCGTGGGCTCTGTCCACGACTGTAATTCCGCTGATACACGGTCTAGCAATCGACCCCTCCCGTAGCCGGTCGATAGTGAAACTCGCGTATTTGGGTGGTCTCCTGGACCCCAGAATTGGCACACGCTCTGCCCTTTCTATACCGCTAGTATAGCCGCTTAGTGCCGAAGGACGTTAAAACCAAGTGGAAGGTCAAGAAGCCGAGAAGAAGCGCTACCAGGCTGGGAACCACACAAGGAAACCGTAAGCTTGGTCGGAAGACAGCGATTCTCGGCATATAAGGTCAGGCTCTCCATGTTGGCTATTTTATCAGAAAACCTATGGATCCGCACGGAGATTAGCGTACGGCTATATCGCTTAGCTGTCGCGTTCTCAGATGGATTTGGAGAAAGGGTTGAGAAAATAGGGAGGGATAGGATGGGGGGAAAGAATGGGCTCTGGCACATTTCATTCACTACCGAAACAGGTACGTACATTGGGGAAATAAGATAAAGTGGTAAACGCAGTACATTTCAAGGTAATCTTCTGTGAGAGAGGGGTAACGTGGCCAGTCGAGCGCGCCCAGCGGTTGTGGGATTGCAGCGTGCACTCTTCCTCTCAATTTGCTCCTTTTTAGATTACTGTACGACACGATTTCACGATGTAAGAGGTTACCAGTTTTGTAAAATATATTTACTTACTTATTTGGATGGATGTACTTAAATAATGTAAAGTAATGGGCAGAAGCTCGTATAAACCAGTAATATTCCGTAAATAAGAACAATACTTCCGTCGTTAAAATTTCCTTTCCACCTATTATGTCCATTGAAAATTTGAAGCTGTCCGGACGCTTTTATTTATTCACAAAGGTAAAATTTTCGTATAATAACACAGACGGGCGATAATGCGATGCGTCTGCGACTAGTTTCGCCGCATTTGTAATGCATGGCCTCCGTTATCCGCTGCAACTTCAGTTGCATTAGACTTGCAGATATTTTGTCGCCGTCGCTCTGAGCGGAACTTCTGAAATATGGCGTGCGGCGCGGCGGTGCCTTATTTACGGCGTTTAGGCCGCGTGCAGGTGTTTGCATATGGGGCGGTCATTACAACGAACGAGCTGTCTGAACCGTTAGGCATTTCACCCCTCTCCTAATAATAAAGTCGGGTCTGGATTTTGTGCCTTTTTCCTCATTTTTGTATGATATCAGGCTTTAATGTCTCACTACAAAGTTATAGGCCTATTAGGATAGGTATAGGATAGGATAAGTTTTTGGGGGTTTCACCACGTAAACCCAGTGTCTACTATTGAATACACATTCTCCAGATTTCTTTAAAATTCCCAAGCACGCGGGGTTCCTCACGATGTTTTCCTTTATCGCCGAGCTAGTGATAATTTAAAAACTCGTATTTAAGTAGAAACTCATTGGTACGGGCCGGGTGATTGAACTCAATGCCCTCACAAATGAGAGTCGAGAATATATCTCCAGGCTATCACCCTACTCATTGGTAGATTAGTCGTAGGTTCAGTGTTAGATTATTTTAATTAAGTAAAATATACTCCTAATAATTTAAACGTAATAAAAACATTTTAAAAACAAGCTTTTATTAATATCTACTAAAATGAAGAAAATAAACATAGAAGTCATATTTGGTAATTATTTGGTTTTGTTTCATAACTATTATCGCGTGAGTTAAAAGCTTGTGGCGAGATTGTCGTACCAATTTAATTAATTAGAAATACAATCATTTCAAATTACAAATCTCGCGACAAACGTTTAAATCACATAAAAACATTAACAAATAATAGTAATGACAATGACATAGAATAGAAGTAATGACATAGAAATGTTTATTTTCTTCACTTTAATCGATTTTATAAAAGTTTGTTTTTAAAAGGTTTTTTTACGTATAATTTAATTATTCCTTTTTATAGTTGCAGAAACTTTTCTACAAGCCCACCAGAACGAGTCCAAACACGACATGTCTACCGTTCGTCGTTGAGGAGTTCTACAGCGTGCTGGCCTTCCTGGCTGCAGCATCAGGTCAAGGCCATGACAATAATGTGTTGTCATTAAAACTATCAAACGATCCAAAACACGACATGTCTACCGTTGGCCGTTGAGGAGTGTCACAGTGTGTTGGCATTCCTGGCTGCAGCGTTTGGTCAAGGTCACAAGATTATTGTATTGTCATCGGTTTTATATAGGTACATGTGTAAAATTTCAAAGCAGTAGTACAAGTGGCAGTAAGCATCGACTTGCAAGATTTGCCCTTAACAAACTACCAAATATGTAAAGTTGAATAGAAGCTTGTAATAAAAACATCATCGACTGTACAAATCAATATGACCAAACAAAACGATAACATATTTTTAACAGAATGAAGATGATGAACTAGCTGGGGGAGTCCACCTTGTGAAAATTAGATACTGTCGCTCATGGACATCCGCGATACATGCCAACATCAGTCAAAAATGTCGAACGTTGGCTCATCGGCGACTGCGCCCGCCGTCTTCGTTATGTCTAACACGACGTATCCACTAATTCGCACTGGGTGAGGGAAGACCTGTGCCCTACAGTGAGACGTTATACGAGTAGATAGGTTGATATCTATATATAACCAAGTTTAGAAGTAATTTTTGTAAATCTTTAAAACTGGACACTTTTTATAATCTAATGTTATAAAAATCTAATATTGCCTGTTTCGCAAAAGGTGTGCGCATTAACTTTTGTTCTTGTTATTTACGAGTAATAAAACTCGTTCTTCTTTCAAATAAGTACGATGCCAACATTGCGGCCGTCAAATGGAGCGTACAAAATCATTTCGTTCCTTTTCACCGATCAGCACCCACGTCACCAAACATAAATTACGAAACAAACAGAAGAGTCTGAAAATGAATACTCTTTCAATTAAATCAAAGCCCTTTTTAATTAAACGAATGCTTCAGGTCCATCACGGGCCATAGGGCTTGATAGTCCAATGTTTCGCGCCTTTACCCGCCCTAATGCCGATTGACATTTTTACAGCGGTGTGAACGGTAAAGTAATATCTGGAAATCAAGCTATGTCCCTTAACTTTTTAGCAATATGGGTTAGAATTGAATGTCATTTCGGAGTTTAATTTGCTGACTGTACGTTTTATTGAAACATTTGGATGCTTCGATTGGCACGAAAAATGTTTCGCACGACAATCAATGACTCATTGTATTATGGGACCTCGGATTTTTAATTTAAAATAACGGTGCTACATGTCTACTGATGGTTATAAAATAGCCGACACAACATGGACTCGACAGCAGCGCCGATGTTAGGAAATACAATTTTTTACGAATGTATGGAACACTAAGGCGATGAATGTTACTTTGATCTAAAACAAACGTTGCCAATCGTGTTATCAACGATACTGGCAAAAACGGATAGCTATCGTGTCGGAAAAGGTCTTTTAGAAGTTGTTTTTACAGAAGAGGTGGCAGACGGGGGAGGGGAGCTATTTATCGGTTTAATCAATAACCTCAATTATACATAAAAGTTATAAACAAATTTGTTATTATAGTTTCATAATGACAAATTTGTTTATAACTGTTTTCGTAGAACCAGCTCTTTCAGTATCCACTGTTGGACATGGGGCTTCTCATGCGCTTGTCTTGTGCACGAGGGATGTGTGGCCTTTGAATGCCAGCGGGGTCAGCGTGACCACTCTTTTAGGGGCGGTGTTAGTTCCTTAAGGTGTGTGATAGCTAGCTGCTCTGTTGTCCCCTAGTAGCCCTTTACGACACCTACGGGAAGATATGGGGAGGTGATATTCGATGCCGGCCGACACGACGCGGCCGGTCGTATGGAATGGATTAATTTAGGAATAAATAATTGTTTGTACAGAAATTGGACTCTCATTTGTATACAGTAAAAATAGATACAATTGGATTGTGTCTATGATAGAATAGGTTTAATATCTGTTTCTCTATGGTCCAAAGTTTATGTTTTGACTCTATGGTATATGTAAATGTCAGCAGATGTAACAGTATATTTTCCCACGATTTTTAATTTAACATATACACCTTCTAGTTTGGTTCACGATTGTTGTTTTATTACAATAACTACATAGGTACATCGAGAATTAGAAAATAATACAATTTCTTGCTAGAAAGAGATATTAGGTGCTTACCTGTGCAATGACCAATTTGTATGAGAAACTGAAATTTGTTTTTTTGTTATAAAAATATTTATTTATGTTATTAGAAATATTGACCCATATTATCTACACACTTTCGCCACCTCACGGCCAGTTGATCGATGCCACTCTTGTAAAAGCCTCGTGGACGGGTATCAATGAATTCTTCAGAATAAAATTTTTATCCTTGCATAAAGTTGTCCAAAGTTCGAAAGAAATGGAAATCTATCGGGGCAAGGTCAAGGGGCAAGATGAGTATGGTGAGGGAGAATCTCCAGGTCCAGCTCTTGAAGTTGTAAAACTGTCGTATGAGAAGTCTGAGGTCATGAAGAAATGTAGATGAGCGATTGACCAAACTTTGCTGCTTTGTCGGCGGCTTATCCAACATCGTCTCCAACTCCTTCAGTACACAACTGTTAGGAATTGGCGGCTCGCACAAAACTAGTGGACAATACCGGCACAGGATCACTAAACTGATACCAGTAGCTTTTTCTTAATTATCTTGCGTTTTGGACATTGTTGGGCTGCAACTCATGGATTCAGCCACTGATACGAACCCTGTTGCGAACTCAGCTGTATTGTGAAATGGATCTGCTTCCACTATAGCCTTTAATTCATCGTTATTAACCTTGGTCGTAGGTCGTCTGTGGGGCTCATTCTTAACATCGAAATTTCCAGAACGGAAGCATTCAAACCATCGACGCACGGTACGATCGTTTAAGGTGTTTGGCCCATACACACTATTGATATTGTGCTGCGGTGTCTGACTTGCATTGGTGCTGCGACGAAACCCATATTCACGAATTTTCAATTTATCCGTTTTATTTTCAAGACACGAACAAAATTCAGGTACAGAAAAACCAATGAAATAAATAAATAAATTTTGAAATAAGAACATCGTAGCTATAAGATGCATTTTGTTTTATTTTGAAATTCGAATTAGAACAGAAGATATCGAAACACAAAGTGGCCAGTAATAAAATCGGTCATTGCATAAGTAAGCACCTAATATTTATCTGTGTGTGATATTGAAATATATTTTATGTGTAGGTAGGTACCTGTAAGATATTTTCCCAGTGTTAAATGTTGTTTTGAAGGTGGAAAACTATAAATATCCTGCCGTGTAAGTGCTGTCCACTTTGAAGTTAGGAGCATGCTGTGTGCTCTTTTAATTTTGACTTTTTTAAAACGGGGACTGGCCGTGCATTTTGAATTTTGACTTTTTAAAAAGAAGAACGTGCTGTGGTCTTTGAAATTAGACTCTTTAAAATTGAAAGAGCATAGTACGCATATGAAAGATATCAATAATACGAAAAACGATTTTTAAGATTTATGCAAAGTGTATATAATAAATGAGAGACCGTCTGTGTACTGCATTGACACCAATATAAATATTTAAATGACTAATGAGTTTCATTTGCAGAAACGAAAATTGAGTTTAAATTAAAAACTGTTTCAAAGTCAAAACTATGAAATTAGATAAAATCCATTTTCCAAAACCTACCATTATTTTATGAACCGTCCTTATGAAGAGCAAAAGTGGTTAAATTTCAATTCGCCGCGCGACCACTTCACCTTAATGAACTCTTAAAAGTCACCCCAACACTGAACACTGTCCAGTGTTCACTGCACTTACCATCACGTGGGACCGCTTGCTCGTCCGCCCACTAGTCTATAAAAAAAAAGGTCTATTGACTTTCTAGCTAGACGATTAAATCATCGTCGACCACAAATCTAATTTACTTAGTCAGATAATTTAATTCCTTTGCTTTGAATAAACTTTGAATTTGTTAATGTACAAAATGATTGGTTTCATATTTAAATTGTTCATCGTGAAAGCAAACGTAGCGAGTAGACAAACTTACACTACAAACTCTATTGAACTAATTTTGCCAAACAATATAACGACTCTCCTTTAAGCATGTAGTTTGCTTTCTGAATGGGTACCGTTCGCCGCCTGCGAGCGCGGCAAGCGCTAACCGCAAGTTGTAAGTCTAGCACTTAGTTGACAATAAAGCGCTTTACTGCTGCAGGCGTCAGTGCGCATGCGATGTTCGCCCCCCCATCAGTCGCACACTGGAACGGTTTTAATGGCTCGTGTGTGAATTTGTGTGTATGTGTGTGTTGGCCCGCAGTGACTCAAAGCGGGCTTTGTCACACGTTGGCATGAATGAGAGAGAGGCACGATCGATATTTCGGGGTCTGCAAGCTCGGGAACTTATGAAATTTTTAGTAGTTTCATAATGCTTTGCATTTGTCTTGTAATTAAATGTTCTTGTGGCTGGTTCGTTTGTGCGTCGTATAATGATGATATTTAAGTAGTTTTTTTTGTTTATGAAAGTGGGAGAGGATTGTAGGCTTGTGAAGGTAAAGTGGGAATTATGTTTTATAGAAAAAGACTGAACACTGGGTAATAATATATTTACTTTTAATGGTGTTGATAGGGTTCACATCTATGTGTTCTATGGGTTCACAGTGTTGAAAGTTCTACAAGTGTGTACACAATATTCTTCGATTATTCCGTTATCCACCCTAAAAATACGCCTTAAAACATATGCCCGGAAAATCCACTCCAAACGAACTGGATAAACGGAATTGGAATTCATGAGATTTGTAAATTATCACAACAATACTAAAACAATATCTTCTACTCGATGTACACATTTATCAATTGATAACTACATGAACACTCAGATGCACACAACTGCATTTTAATTCAAAAATAGGGCCTGAAGAAATAAAACAGTGCAAGCAATGACAGAGCTAGTTTTACAATGACACACATACAAACAAAGCGGACAGATTAAATTATAACTAAGTGTATGAAAGAGTATACAGACATATAGGTAGATAATTATTGTAGTAGGTATATGAAACATTTAAGGCGAAAATAATAAAAGGAAAATAAAGATAATTCTCGGGAGAGTGCGATCGTGATTTGCTTCAAATATATTAAAATAAATTAGAGAATAGCAAATGAAAGGACGTAATTAAATGAACGAAAAGTGAATTTAAATTTCGATGTCATTTTTTTGAATACGGAGCATTTGGCTTAGCTCATTTGTTTTGCACGGTTTGTTCGAATTTTGAATGCTTGGATTTCATTCATGAGTTGGTAGTCGACTGATCAGGCATTGTCGTTTATGAGATCTGATTGGCAATCCGCTTTCATTCATGCGACTTAACGACATATGATTTGTTCGGAATTATTTAATTTTCTAAAGATTACAAAGCACGTGACTTCTTTGAAAAAGTATCAAGGCTGGTCTGATTTAATTTAATATTCATAGGTCTATTCAAATATTCTATAAAACGATTAATTTTCAATCTGTTGTCGCGAGCCATGAAACCATAAACTGACATTAGAAAGTTAATTTGACCTTTGAAAGTCACTACCAATAAAAGCTTTTATTAGTATTGGTTCTTTTGAAAAGAAACTTGGTTAGTTGGAAAATAATAACGGTAGAGTCAATACGGATCAATCGAAGTACACTCGAATGAAATCCAACTCAAGGAAACTTACGCGCATATATTCAGATTTCAGCCAATTGTGAACTGAAAATAAATAACTTCAGAAATAATTTATACAACAATCATTCCTATAGTTGATACTTCAGTACCTTAGAGTCGCTCGCCAAGAGGCAAGACTCACCTGAAACTGAAGAAATTTATTATTTAAATATGTTATAAGAGTAGAAGTAAGTTTTATTATCAGCTTACAGTTGGTTTTTGTTACAATGTGAAAAATGTAGTGAGGATTAAATTTCTGCGAAAGTTTATTATGGGGTAAACATTGTAAATTATTCCAATCAAAATATTGGTCGGGTGCAATCAAACACATACGGTATTACCAATTTTAATATCTCTCGTGAATCGTGTCAGATTCGTGGCGATTTTTCCATCTCCGTTGGAATTTCCAATTGTGCGATTTCTGGTATTTTATTGTTGAGCTCGTGTCGTGATTTTCGGAGCTAAAATGAAATATAATAATTTTTACTGTCTCTCGTTTGAAATGTTCGTAAATTAAAGTTTGATTGGTAGGAACAACAAAAAAACAATATAGTGATTCAGGTAGCCGCTTTGGTGTGTTATATAATTGCTGATGTCATTTTTATTTTAGCTTCACCGAAAAATATTAGAGGCAGCAAAATCAAAATAGAGAAGTTTACTTAAAACTCTTCGAACAATAAGTAACACGTCTTTTTAATATCGAAGAAGGAACCGGTTTCACTTCAAGCACAGCAAATTCCTAGCGTCAGTAGTCAATTCCCCGTCAAATTGGAGCATTCATATTTGACGATAGGAGAATATAGGGCAATAAGCTAGCAAATGAATCCGCATGATGCATTGCCGGCTATGGCACGAATATCGTCTCCATATGAGATTTCTTTCTCAGATTTATCACCCTCTATGCAAATAGTCGTTGTGATGGATATTGCCAGATTTGTGAGAGGGCGCCAAGTTTACCGATGTGTCGAAATTAATGTTTTTTTGACGTCGAGTTTCTGACGAAATGTCAGCATCTTTCATTTCGGAGAATTATTAAGAAACGCTACAGTAGAATCAGTTATTAGTGGCGCGATAAAATGATTAATATTGACCGAGCAAATAAAAAGAAATACTATAGAATAAATAAATGATAACATTAGGTACATTGCAATAACGCGTTGAGCTTACTTGATGATAAACATGACAGAATATTTTAGATTGCAGGTAATTATCTACGAAAATGAAACTGCAGAATGTAAATTCGTATAGAATTAACCGTTGATTTTGAATCAGTGATTTGAATATAGTTTTAATATGACTTGATATGCTCTTCTCCCAGCAACTTTAAATGTGTATCGCTTTCTGTTTTTTAATTCTCAACTAATGAGTTGTTGAGAGACCAACATTTGTTATTTTGCACCCAAAAGTTGTAATCATATAACATATTGTTCTATAACACGGACAAATTGTGTAACATTGTTAAATATAACAAAATTGATAAAATTCATCGGCAACGTTGTGCAACGCTTATGCAACACATAATTGCAATTCCTTTTAAAATATCAACGCGAGAAGACGTTTTGCTAGCACCTACAGCTACTATGATGCTTTTAAAATAAGAAATTACGAAACCGAACCATGTTGTGTGAGTTTGTATCGTGTTATATAACTTTAAATATGTTACATTACACATTGTGTGTTACATATTGTACATATTACATATTGTTAACCATATTGTGTTACATTAAACAATACAGGCTTGGTTTAAAGTATCTATACATAGGTTTGTAAAAAAATGATAATTACTCAAAATTACAGCCTAGAGATATTAGGTAGTATAATGTAGCCAGTGCAGTATGATTACCAAATGGCAGGGTGGAACTCGATTAAACCGGCATGTAGCTGACCAAGCAGCGGTGGTAATCAACCAGCTCCCGAATTAATCGCCATTATTGATCCCGCATTAATTGAACCATCCTCCTACCACAATATGGATAAAAAGAGACAGTATACAATCTTACAAATGTCCGAAATGCACTAACACATAAGGGCGATGGATGGACTTGGTCATGTGGGAAATTGGGTGTACGGAGTGCATTCGCAAGCGCTGTGTTGCAACGAGAAGTTGCCATGCCGTTATGAATAATGGCCCTAGTAGTTTTCTCGTTGGTAATTGCGTTTGCTTGCAATATTTTTCTCTGTATAGAGAATCAAGCAGCGCCTTTAGCGGGCGTACTGAGAAATATAAAATTATTAAGAAAAAAATACTTAACGCGTATGCGATGGTAACCTTTGTAAACGAGAGAAACTTGCACTACTGCTTCTGAAGACATGTGTTTCAGTCGAATGTCAGTTGTTTTGATCATAGCCGTAAGATTGGTTACTGTGTTTTATTATCTCTATTGTGACCGTAGGTTGGCAATCACTGCACGCGTCTCTCTACGCCAATCTGCTGCGGTGGGCGAAGTCATTAATTTTTATTAAGTTTCGTTCACCGTAGCCCTATCTATATGTATTTTATAAGCTGTAAATGGTACCGTACCGTTATGAAGCGCATTAATATTTTATCAACTCCATTTTTGCTGGCCCTTTTCATAATGAAGCGATTACACAAAGTTGTTTTAGGACATTTACCTAAGTTGTAGGAAAAATTCGAGTTCTAATAATTTCGATGTCATCTCAAGCGAAACGTTATCTTCGAGTCGGTGGACATCTTCATTAATTACGCGTCTCTTGACGTTACAACAGTTTTCCTTTTTTTAATCTGTCGCCCCACGTTTTCGCAAGCAATTTATTTCATTCTGCTGACTGTAAATTTTACTTACAAATCGTGGTGGGAACATAGTATGAAAAATAACGGTAAGTGAAGAAGGTATTAAGTTTTATATGTGTCAAAATATTAGATGGATTGAATTTTATTTTGGATTAGTTCAACATTGAATTATTAAATCTATGTAGTCTTTCAGGATGATCGCGAAGTCTTTATTTCAGGCAGCAGTCTCTTGCGTGAGGATAGCTGTGCTGATAGTTAACCTTCGTTAAGAGATGGTTTCAGAAGCAGTGGTACCTTAGATAATTATTCATTAATATCTCTTTTTTAAACCTAAGTATACGCTTCTACAATATGGATGTACGTGCAAATGTGATCGACTGCGGTTTGCTGTCACACTTTTAATAATAACATTAAATATCTAGTTTAATGCTGTATTTGATCTTAATGTTAGTATTCTTAGATTCATGTTTACTTAAAATTTGTATCGCTGTTGGATTAACAATAAACTAATTAAAAATTAAAACATGTTGAGATGTAGGAATTTATATTTGCTTGTTTTAATGGTAGTCATTAACTATCAATTGCGAATCTTACTTTGATATAAAATTATGCCAATAATGCAGACTCTAAAGAATTAATTCAACACCAGATTTTCGCAATACACAAAATGATATTGTGTTTACCTAACCTATCCATCAGTACATGTAGCAATTCAACAGTAAACCAAATGTGGTATTTACTGCCTGATACAATTGAGAGTCATTACCAAACCACTAGAATCGACACTCGATTCTTACCACGTGATTGGTTCATGGCATGTGTCAACCGCCAATAACGCGTGATTAAGTCGGCGACACTGTCGGGCCATCTGTCGTTGTGTCGATGCCTTTATTGCGTGACATTTGCGTGACTGCGTGACGTAACAAGTTCGTGCGAATAGGGCACACGAACTATTACATACTGAGACATATATTTTGTAGTTGTTTAAGGTTTGTAGGTGTGTGTAAGTAAATCACGTGAATTTATCATGTAATTGCAACATAATTTTAGAAACAGTAAAAAATAAAAATCGAAATTCAAGATATTTATTCTGAATTTTCCAACATTCATAATAAATAAGAAAATTATAATTCTGTGGGGAGTTCATAATTCAACCTGCATTACGCGTTACATGATGTGTGCTTGTTAATCAATAGAGTATTGATTAACAATATTCTATAATCTATAAGAACAATCTATAAGATGGATAAACTATTTATTGTACACGAACACATTGCAAAACGCCAACTTATGTAACACAAAAAGTACAACAGGCGGCCTTATCGCAAAAGCGATTTCTTCCAGGCGACCCTTGGGTGGTAAGGAGCAAATACATCTATATCTATCTATACTAATATAGAGGTAAAATTGTGTGTTGGGGGTAATCTCTGAACTACTGAACCGATTTCAAAAATTCTTTCATAAATAGGAAGCTACATTATCCGTGTCTAAAATAGGCTATATTTTATTTTGAAATATTGAAAAAAAAAACTTATAAACTGTAGCGAAGAGAGGGCGGGTCGTTAGTAACAAATAAAGGTAGATATTGTTTTTACATAATGTCGATATCTAACTGAAATAAATTATTTTATACATATACACTTACTTGAGATAATGATTAAAGAGTATTGTGTAATGTAATGTGTAAAGACTGTATTGCTTACCACAGCACAAATAAATAAATGAGTTGTAATTTCTTCCGAGTAGTCGGTAATTCATCTGCCTAATCTTTGGTTATCATAAGTTTGCTATTGAGGACGGACAACTACTTAAATTCTTACGAAAGAGTTACTAACAGTCGATTAGCTAAAGCAAAAATTGGTTTTCTCTATGTATTTAGCCCAGTTACGGAAAATTTCGAAAATGTTTAATACTTATGAGGAAAAGTTATGTAAATAATAAATAAATAGACACACTGTAAATACCAGAGGTTTAGGTACACACCGCGTACAAAAAAAAATATCCAAACATAAACAAATATTAGCCTTTAAATAATAAATTATTACTTGGATGCTACAATTATGAGTATAAAATTTGCTAACAATATCTTTCTAATAATTCGTTTTAATTTATATTAAATTAATAATATCGTTGAAATTATATGTAGATACAATATTTTTGAATGATGTTACGTGTATAATGTGTACCTATCAGGAACATCCTTTACCTCGAAGTACTACTACATATTTGTATCAAGCATTCATTCTGATCTGTTGTTAAGCCTTGGATTTCTAATGCAAATACATTCATCACAGCTAATGCATTGGAAGTAATCAGTCGACGGCCTGTCATGGCGGCCCAGATATAAATCAAACCGGATTAAACTGGTTTAGAGGGCGATGATTGTAAGAATACTATCAAACGGGGAACTGGAAATTATTCCAGAAAGTGCTTTGGGACATTTAAGACGGGAGTTTTTCTTTATTGGTTCGGATTAGATATCTATCGCTATCTCTCTTTTTCGTTTGCAAATTGTATATTGTTTTGTTGAACTGTCCTGTTTAAAATACGAGTAGTATACTCACATACACTATTTTCTCTGTCAACCGTATTATAGTTACGCCGAACAACCGGAAAGGAGTCACTGGGGATAGCCTATTTTAGTCTGTCCTAGGGATAGTCTGTCCAGTAAATTAAAAATTAGGTATCTTTTAGCTATAGATATAGCTGTAGTGTACATAATTTATGTATGGAATAGAAATGATTCCTATAGAACTAAAATTGCCCCTTTAATTCATTCGTAGTTTTCTAGTCCCTGGTAAACAACATAAAGGTCAAAGGTCAATTGTTTGAGTGATAAAAGGTCAAGAAAACTGTTTTAAAAATCTATAGAAGCGCAATGAAAGAAAAGTCGATAAATGTACTTCAAGTGAATAAATAACTATACACACATTATACTTGCAAATCTAAATACATACAAAAAACGTTTGTCCTTTTGTCTATTTGCGCTATTCTCCAAACATACAGTTTTTTTACAGTTCTTGATGTGTTCTTCTGGTGACTATTAAATCTTCTCGTTCTAAAGGAAAATGATTTCCCAGACGAAATGTGAGTAAACCATAAGGAAGTGTCAGTTTCTGATAAAAAAATCAACGAAAAATTTAAGGAAAAAGTTCAAATGAAAACCAGAGGTGTTATAAATCTGAAAACAATATAAAATATCGGTGCGTGGGATTCCTAATGGTCGGGTCCTTTTTAATCGCGACGCCCGATCTTGTGAGGCGCGAAAAATAGCATTTTACAAAAATAATTACGTTTTTCGAACAAAAGTTCGGTGACTGAAAAAATATTACTCCGATGCTGTTACAGTTGATTTCATTGAATGTTGGAAGCGAGATATTTTTTTGAAAACAGTCTATTTACAACTGATTTTGAAATTAATTATTGACGCTGTTCAATGAAGAAACGTATTTGATGAAACATTTATATATGTACATTTAATTTATGTAGTAATTTATGTTCCAATTATTTATATGAAATAATACTAGCAGTTTGTGCTCTTACGTTTTTGCACATATATTTAGCGATCACAGAATATATAAATTAGAAAAATGCCGAATTCGTATTATTTTAAGGAGGAGAGTGCACGCTGCAATTCTACAGCAGCTGCGTGCGCTCGACTAGCCACGTTACCCCTCTCTCACAGAATACTACCTTGAAATGTATTGCATTTAACATTGTATCCTATTTCCCCAATGTACGTACGTGTTTTGGTAGTGAGTGAGATATGCTAGAGGCCATTCCCATCTCATCCTATCCTATCCCTCCCCCTTTCCCAGCCCTTTCTCCAAATCCATTCCTATATCGCCAAAGGTAATCAGCGCATCCGGGGGCGTGCCAACGTTTGTCATTTTGGACTAATGTTGGGATGTATCGCGGATGTCTATGGACGATATTATCCACTTAGCACCAGGTGAACTGTATGCTTGTCTGCCGCATTTATCCATAAAAAAACAAAAGGACGAATTTAAAAATTCCAATTATCACTCAAATTTTATGTCGAAAAATTCCCCCTTTTTACTCCTTTAAAGTTAGAATTCCGAAAATTGCTTTTTAGTGAGTATCGTAAATCACAATAAAAACTACACAATCCATACTACGTGGAACCGTTAGGAGTGGGCGCTGACATCTGTCGCCAGTCAAACATGCTTAATATCTTTATAAAGGCCGTGATTTCATGTCATTTTCAGAACAAAGGTAATAAATAAACTCACTGAAAAATAATCGTTAAAGCATTTTTTAAAACAGACGGTTAACATAAAAATCGTATATGCGAACATTGAAGTAATACCATTACATAAAATAACCAAGACGAGAGTAACACTAATAAAATTGGTTTCATTGCAGTCGTGGTTCCGAGGTGAACTAGGGTCACAGTATAGTTAAGGAACGGTAACGAAACTTAGTGAAACAGTTCTAGTGTCATTTTGTTTGCAAACGTTTATATCGCGTTCGCATCATATGTTTTTAGAGAGGTTTTGAAGAAATACAGGTGTATTTCTTTCACCACATGTATGTAACCCGTATGTAACATGTATGGTGTATGTAACCCGACTTTCAAATTTCAGAAAAATTTCACCACATCGCGATTATGGGTCACCAGCTGAATACAAAACACCAACCAGTTCAGTGTAAACACTAATCAAAATATAAGGAAATTTGTAGACACACACTGTATGGCGTATTTTTTAACAGACTGAAATGAATGTCTACGTCATTTCAAGTTTAAGAATAGTTCAAGATTTCTACATAGTTTCCAGATTATGGTGCTGTAATCGTTTCAAATTATCACAAAGGCAAAAAAAAAATAGATATCTAAACACTTTTTTTCGATATCTAAAACACGGAAATCTTAAACCTCAAAATAGGGAAATCTTCAACTGGCACTGCTATCGGCCTTTTTTTGTTTAGCGAATCAAGCAGCACTTCAGCAGACTTACTAAGAAACATAAAAACTTCATACAGAAAAACAGTAGACATGAACGCGATAGTAGTATTTGAAAATGAGTAAAATTTTCACTAGTGTTACTTTTATTCATTTTCTACGAGTAATTCGCACGGCCAGATGCCAATTATGTTTGTAATTGTAAGCGTTATAATAAATTTTATTGTATGCGAGTGCTAGGCAGACGACATTGTTTGTCGTTAGCCTTTCACGGTTATGTTAACACTTGCAAATGCAGTTCCCAACGACAGAATCCAAGCACGGTGTCGGCTTTATTTGTCGGCTTTGTTTATTTGTGTGTTTAAGTGCATTTCGAATATTTGTCAAAGATTTTATACTGTCCCATAGTTATATTGTGCTAGTATCCACGGATATTTTCTCGTTATGATGAAACGACCAACCATTGCCATATACTAGTGCAGGTTTTATTATACCTCATGCCACTTTCCAGCTAGACTTGCACACCTGAAAAAGCTATTTCAGAGTATGTATTTGTTTCCAGAAACTTCCTTTAGTAAGTAGAGCGCTAATGGGTGTAAAAATAATTTCTTTCCTTCCTAATACACGAGTTTGTAAAATAAGAAATAGGAATTTTTCTTGTAAAAAATGATGCATATACTAGCATTTATTTAGGAATTCTCAGATATTGTTACAATGTATAATTTATGGAATTAGATATTACTTTGCGAAGGTTCATTAAGCAATGCATTAATAATGACAGCGACGTTCATTTGCTTTACTTTTCACAATACTCGGGTTTGATGCACGTGATCATAATTCGGAGTTAATTGACATAATAATGTAATGTATATTTTTGTATTTTTTTTTTGTACAAATTAGCAAATTTGTATGACAAAATACTCAAAAAATTTAATTTAAAAAGAATCCTAAAATGTTTATATCAATGTACTCAGAGTTATAATTAGAATTAGACTTCGCGGAAGGTTCGGTTACATCCTGTATAAAATACTTGTGGAGGTAAGATTTTTTGCTAAACGCAAAGATTATCAGAATCAAACCGTAGCATGACAATAAGTTAAGCGTGATAGAGTCAGAACCAACTGACAAATAGCATACGTTGTCAACTATTTAGCTTGATACTTTAATAGCTTTAGGTGTTCCAACAAACATGTGTACTATGAAGTCGCTTATGCTATTCCCGTAGTAAAAGTGCGCTTACTTAAGACAAATCATGCACATTAAAGATTTGTAGTATATATGTGATTATTATGATTATATATGTGATACTTAATGTTATATTTCAAACAGGCAATATAGTACCTGAGATACCTCGGCGTACCTCATAGGAGTATTTGCATCACAAAGAACATTATCGATGCACTGCTATCCTTGCACGAGCTCATTCACATTTATGATTGGTCCAAATGAACTGACGAAGGTGAATTTTGCTATATCATGTGAATTCTTACTAATGGAAGAATATTAATATAAATTACTAATGTTCATATTTAGTAATATAAAGGGCAAACATTTGTCGATCTGTCTTTTGACCGTTTATTAGAATCTGGTCTTCTCTTTGACGTGTTTGTTTATTTTATAACACGGACAACAAAAATTAAATCAGATTTTTTGTAGGTTTCAGTGTCATTTCGAATAAGGTTAATGTTTCTTTAGTGTGTTTTATACAGTTTAGTAATTATGAAAATATAGTGGATTTTGTACGAGGTGTTCTATACACTGATATGCTTGTGCTGTCTAGATATCATTAAATTATTAATTAACTTAGTTATTAATATATTATTATAGTTACTATTATAATCGTCAATTATTTAATCAATGTTTACATTATGCAAAATAACATTTTTTTATGCACGCGAATAATAATTAAGCAAATGCCATATATGTATTCACAGCTGGAATATTGTTGTGATCTACTCGACCGCTAACTTTAAAATACCTACAACAAATTTACTTTAGCGGCCACAGAAGGCGGCTCTATATTCACGCCGTGAAATACCGCCAGCAGTGAGTGTGGATTTCGTGTAGAGAGGCGTTCTCAAGGGGTGCAGTTCGCGGTGTGTATTTTCGCCTTCACGTTGTGAGTCTAGAGCCGCCTAATACGGCCGAATTTGGTATTTTCTGAAATGATCATCTGAAGTACTGTGTACCGTGGTAGTAATTTTGTTTTATAAAATAATGATTAAATCTATATTCAACACTATTCAAGGTTGTTTGATTTGATAATTACATTACTAAAAGATAGAGAAAATTTAATGAATTTTTAAGTTAAAACACAGAAGTAACTACGTTATAGATGAATTAATCGAACAGAATATAATTGGTCCTTACGCTTTATCAAATTTCAGACTTCATTGTGTAAAATTCGGCCTTAGAATTACGATGAAAGTTGAATAAAACTCTCAATACAAGAGGGCGTCCAATTTGGCAGTGTTTCAGTACAAATAATACTAATGAATTCAGTCGAGCTCTCAAGAAAGTTGAGTGCATTGGGAATTACTTTAGATGCTTAGTTCTTGAGCATGAATTTGTTGAGATGCCGACGCTTGAGTGTTTATGAAGAAAATTTAAATTTTTACAGCCGTAAAACTTGTCTAACCACTTGCAACTACGGATACAAAGTTTGTCCCGCCTAGTCGTTTTATTAGTTTAAAAACAACTAAGTGGTTGCTCTATATATATATATGGATATGTATAAAGTAGGTGGTAGATGAGTAGACAGTCTACTTGGTGATAAGTTGAACTGTCGCCCATGGATATCCGTGATACATGCCAACATATCAGAATAACGAACGTTGGCAAGTCCTCAGATGCGCAGCCTACCTTTGATGATTTAGGAATGGATTTAGAGAAAGGGATGGGTAAATGGGGAGGGATAGGATAGGTATAGGCTCTGGCATATCTCACTCATTACCGAAATACGAACGCACATTAGGGAAATACGATAAAGTAGGAAATGCAGTATATTTCAAGGTAGTCTTCTGTGAGAGATTATATTCAGGGAATGGGATAAAGTGGGAAATGTAGTACATTTTACGGTAGACTTCTGTGAAAAAAGCTACACTATTCTGAATATATTTTATTGATTGTGGTACGATAATAAGAAATTATGAAGTATTAATAATACATCTGTCAATACTAAACCGCAAAAATATACGAGAATGTAATGGGAGAAACTCTTGACGAAAATCTTTATAAGAAGTGTTTTTGAAAATCCACACATTCATGAGTAGTACCATATATGAAAATGAATTTCAACCATAGTTGGTAACTATTCGCGAGAATATTAGTTTAACATGAAAATGAAGCTTAGTATTGTTAGTTATCGTTATCGTTATTATGTTTTATTTACAAGACCTTAAACATGTAGATAATAAATGTGGTTACTATACAGAGATCACTGTTAAATATTTAGGCCTAAACGCTACAAACATAATTAGAATTTCAGATGAGTATCGCAATAAGAGCTTGATTATATGATGGGGAGGCGTTTACTTGAATTATTCGTCTCGAAACGTTAAATATTTCAACAATCAGTTTCGTCGCATTGCCAAGTGCCAACGCTAATTTCCATCGCGCAATTAACGACATTTGCAATTCCAAATTCTCCATCGTTAGCGAAAGAAAAAATAACAAGCGAAAATTGAGAAGTAGACAAAGTAAACATAAAACAACTGGTGAATAAGATAACATAAACTCGTCGCTCCAAAAAGAATTAAAATTTTCCTAAAGTTTTAAAAATGAATCACCGGAACGTGACTTTTGAGGGGGAGTATTGTGAGTTTTTCAGTTAATTTTTTTAATGCGCTGCCTAATTACGTTTATTTTTTTACTAGCAACCTCTTTTAATATAATGTCTTTTAATGTCTTTAGAAACGTGGTTTCAAAGTTTTTTTAAGTTGTTCTTTTAATGATTTTGAGGGAGCGCTTCGACTTTACATTTTAAGCTTCAAGTAACTTGTGCCTGTAGAAATACCTGAAACAAAGAAAACACCAAGATTAATACAAGTGACACTCACATAAAATTTTCTATAATATTTTTTCTTAAACGAGTTAGTGGGAGTAAATAAAACTTTTACTTGTGTGGTCTCTGTATGGGTCGCGGTTGAGTTTTTACAACATTGTTAGTGATCTCCCTTAGGCTATGTCTACGCCCGCGCCGGCGTCATAACAATAAATCTAAAAATCCCATTTTACATTTGGAATCTACAAAAATGTATTTATAATACGAGTACAAAAAAGAACATGGACATTGCAACTTTTTTAAAGATGCAACTTGTACGTTTCTCTACATTCCATTGATCATAATCAATTCAGCTTTGAAATGCAGGTCGGTGTAAAAGGTATATTTTTATAGAACATAGGTGACAGACGAGCAGGCAGTAAGTGGACCCACCCAGTGTTTGTCACCCATAGAGATCCGCGATACAGCCAATATTAGTCAAGAATGACAAACGTGGGCACGCCCCCGAATACGTCGCGTACCCAGTGTTGTTAAAACGAGCGCTGAAGGCTATAGCGCTCGAGAGCTGGCGTGCCAAGTTAGTGCTATTGAATCGTAACCTTAACTCTTTTAGACTCGAGCTTTTTACTACAAGACCATCAACCATTAAACATTTGGACTACAACGTTCACAACGCCCTTAACGATATTTTCTTAAAAGCTCATTATCGCTTACTTAGCGCTTGAGCGTCGAGCGCTCAACGTTTGTTTTTACAACATTACACATTCCTTTGGAGATTTAGACTAGGAAGATGGGATAGTGTATATATCATCCCTTACTAATTTAATATGAAACTAATTAGCGAATTGTCGACAAAGTTAGTTATCGAAAATTCTACCAGACAACCTTGTTTTTCAATATTTCCAATAAAAACATGCCTCAAATACAATCGCACCGCTGAACAAACTCGGTGATTTTTTTCCATCGCTAACCGATTCACATATTTCTCATAACACCGGCGTCTCCCTTCCGAGGAAACAAGACGGAGACGAGCGTTCAGATTGAATGGGGGAGCGAATCCCAATATGGAGAAACAATATGGGATCTCTAAATATTTCAAACGTAATCTGACGCTCACGCACACAAGAGTGTTAATACGACGTTCCGACGTGCGCCGCTGATTAAGCAATCTTAAAGGACTGTGTTTGTAAGTGATACTACTACAAGACCATGTAGCAAGATGTAATGTAGTTACAAATATGTGTAATTTTTTGATTACTTCATATCTCGACCGGCTTGCATAACCTATTTTAAGGAATACATTATGTGCAGTTTATTAGTCAAGCTTAGATTAACCCAAGATCAATACTGTATAAGAAGTCTTATGTTAGGTTTAATAATCCAAGTTTTCGTTCAATTTTCATTAATTCATATTTATAAAAACACAAGGTGTTGTATAGTTTCAACACAGTTATTTATTATATACTGTGTTATATATATAAATTTAATGTAAGAGATCGACATTAGCTTCCATGGGCCTTGAAAGACACGTGGGTCATGATGTTTTACTTTACTGCCGGCTAGTGACAGAAAAATCTGTAGTATAAGTAAAAACTCAGTGGTACCTTATGAATTGATGATTGAAAATTTACCTATACACTCGTATATTACATGGTAACATACTTGTTATTGAGCGTGGCGCGATTCATATTTATTCCCTTGTTCATCAAACGAGTGACAACCCTATTATTTTCGGGCGTCGGTGATTACTTTTTGTGTACAGAGATTTCTTACTCTTTGTTTTAGTCTACGTGGAGCGAATACTTGCGTTGGAAAATTCGCGATTGAAAAAAATCGCCCTCGGCATAACGGGCGACTTTATCAATGAATATTTCCAACGTAAACTGTCGTATCGAATGAAGTTGCACGGTTATGAAGTTAGATGATTTGTTTTGTATTTCATTTTTTGAGACGCTTGTTCACTGGCGAAGATTTCAGGTATACCCGTATCCGTATAAATATATGCAGCTGTGATATACCGGGTGTGTTAGAGGCAATCCTTAAACCGTGGATTCCGTATATGATTCTGAGTTAATTGAAATGAAATTTTACACAATTTTTGGCAAAAAATTGTTTCTTTTTTGCAGTTTTATTACATTTGTGCACAATATTTGGATGAACTGGTAAATTATAACTAAACATTACATTCACATATAACATTTCACATATAAATTATTAATATGGCAGACGAGCAGACAGTTCACCTGGTGGCAAGTCAATACTGTCACCACGGACATCCGCAACATCAGATCTAGAATGCGTTGCCTACTTTGGAGATTTAGGAAAGAATTTGGGAAAAGGGTTGGGATGGATGGGGATTAATAAAAAGTATAACAGTACAAGGCCCCATTCCAAATATTGAGAAATATTCTGAATTGTCAATGACGCATATTTTCGAGACTTAAAAATTAAAAATCATGTCACAGGTCAACGTTGAGGTAGAGGCTGTTACTATAATTCTCATAACTGAAACAACTGCATTACGGCCGATAAAGTTTAGATAGTTAAATACAAATCTAGGGCAAAGTAATAAACGTACGGACAAAGGGTTTACGAGCCGACACATTATGTAAACAAGTGGAATTCCCGCAACGGAAGTCGGGAGTATACGGCGTGGAATTTAGCACCTTTTAGCAGCCGTCAGTTATGGACGGCGACTTACAACAATATAAAATGGACGGACAGGTTGTGTGTTGAATTATTTGAAGCCTCATAGAAGGAGAAAGACATTGGGAGTACATTTATTTTGCTACAATTCAAGTTTAAGATATCTTCGGTATTGACGCGGCAACGAGCATCAGCCAATCGAGCACTCGATAGATACAAAGTTCTTTGCAGTTCATTATCAACTTATTTAATAAGCGCTATCCGCAAATATAATGCTGTAGAACAAACCTATTCATTCTAAATGAATGAAATAGAAATTAGAATAAATCTAAATTAGAATAAATTAATATGGAAATAAAAATACATGTACTTGTCCTAGAAAGTGTTTAATAATCACAATTAACAACTGGCAGATTTTTATTTAAAACACATAACATTTGTAAATTCAATGGTGAGAGTTGATTTTTTTCTTTGTTTTGTATATTGCCAGATTTTGAATGGCCTTTCAGAGGCGACGACGGTACAACAAAAATTACTTCTGTGCGAGTTTCTTCATCCTGGGAAAATGTATGTCCTCACGCCAGAAAGTCAATGGTGTCCATTTTTTATCGATTTATTTTTAAGGAATATTAGTTATGGTATATAAGATATTCTTATAATATAAAATAGTATTAAAGTATAAAACTATTCGTAAATCCAAAAACTAAAGTCACCGGACACAGCTCACGGGATCAGCATGGTGAAGTGGCAGTGGGCAGGTCATATTTGCTGCAGGACCGTCAACCGATGGGGTAAACGAGTCCAAGAGTGGAGGCCACGTACCGGTAAACGCACTGTGGGACGCCCTCCGGCCACATGGACCGATAACTTGAAGAAGTTGGTTGGTGGTTGGATGAGAAGAGCCGAGGATCGTGTGTGGTGGCGAGCCGCGGGAGAGGTCTATATCCAGCAGTGGAGAGACATAGGCTGAATTGTATGGCATACGAATATTCGTTACTTGTCTAACATTCGTATGTGTAGGGATGTCCATCTATTTAAATTCTGGCTAAGGATGCCAGCTACTGGGGGTCCGTCTAAGTGGCGCGTAACGTGATACAGGGAACTCGATCATTTCCTCTGAGTTACTGCCTGTTTAAGTGTTAATTTATGTGTGTAATGTGTGAGTAACGTCTTTGTAGAAAGGTGTGTAACTTTGAGCGGTTGCTTGGTGTTTGTTGGATTCAGTAATACGAGATTTATGAGTTTTGACTAGAAGGTATTTAGGCTATGTTCAGATGATGAGTATTGAGCGTATACTTTTTAGAGCCCACGTTTCACTATTTCTAGGCTGTAAAGGTCGAATAAATTGATGTTTCTCGGGCCTGAAATTAGTCTCGTATTTTAGGTGATTTTGTAGTCTGCATAGAGGTTAAATTTGAATCACTTGATCTTTTTCCACGGTCGAAAGCAGACCTTCCACAGAAAAGGGCGAGAAATAGTTGAGATGAAAGAAATGGAAATTAGAAAAATATGTTTGACATTCCAATTAAAATATTTTCGTTATAAAGACAGTACAGCTGATTCATTTAAACCTATGTTTACTGGCTCGGTTCGCTCCGGACACCTCTTTGTTGGAGGAAGCATATATTGTACTTACATATGAATACTTACGGATACCGTTCTGCCTGCAGAGGAAGGCGGACTGTGGACATTGTGACTATAAGCAAATGAAAATCTGCCGATGTGACTTATGTAAGTGTCACCCAGTAAGTGGTCAGTCACCTTTAACATACGAGGAGATGTGGATGTGCTGTCGACCTTGTACAGTCCTATTTACAGCTCTATGGAAGAGCCTCATGTCGTAACTTGATAAAAAAACAGCAGTTTACTCCACAACTTTAGGGTTAGAATTTTTTAATTGAGAAATGTGTTTTTATAGCTTTTAGGAAGACATAACTTTATATTTTTGTAGTATGAATGTTTAAACGCATAACATGTGTGTCAGTACTTCAATGTTAATATTAATACGAAATATGCATATTTATGCTCGTTAGTGAATTGCATCAAAGCACACCCCTGGCTACAATATTAATATTTCGTGAAGTAAAAAATGAATATTCATAGCCGCCTGGACGTCCACGGCAATTATTTCTAAAAAATCACCATAACGCCTTTACACTGTACCATTAAGGCTTCCACTCCCCATTAATTAGTTAAGTGATGAAAAATTAATATGTCAAGCACACAAAATTCGATCTTATACTCTTCAGAATAAGTTCTATTTCTTAAATTGATTACTGTCCAGTTATAAAAAATGAGTATGCAAATCCAACTGTCAATACGCTTCGACATAAAAAGCGCTCTAATCTCCATTGTCGGAAAGAACTGTTTGCTTGGCGACTTATGATGGTAAACAGTTCGCGTAGAATGCCAATAAAATGAACATTAGAGGATTAAAAACCCTATACACCAGGATTAATAGTCGAATGTCGTGATGTAAATAAATTTAAGGGGCACCGTTTTAATTCTCACATCTGTCGCACTTGTTGGCCTTTGTAGGAAAAAATTAGGGGTTATTACCCCCAAATGAGGTCAGTGAGGGATGACTGTGAATAGCTGTGTAAGGCCGACCTGTCGTATTAATAATTTACAGCAATCGTAATAGCAGTTTCAAAACAAATTTATTTCAACACGCATGCGGTAACAATTAGAGATACGGTTAGATATAATTGAGTTTCGGTTTGTACTAAAATTGGGCTAGCATTTTACATCTAATAGGTATTATTAAATTATAAGATAAGGCATAAAACTAAACATTAATATTATTTTATATTGTACGACTTAAAACTTTGTGGATGCATTTATTATTACCAAATATTAGTCCTGAGATTTTAATTTAGGAATGTAGTGTTAATATATGTTGTAGATAATTAATTTAACAATTTACGTCATCAATAATCAATTTAACAATAACTATCGGTAGTCCTTGACCATTTACGGTTCACTGGTTTACAAAATGTAATTCAGATTTTCTAAAGAATTTCTATCTTATAAGTTTACACAGTACTTGTTGAACACTGTACTGCAATGTATACAAATGAAGCTTATTACAACACATGATGTCTATTCATCATAACAGCATCTACTTTGTCATCAGAAACTGTTAACGATTCCAATAAATTCGATTGTGATTTCTCATTACGTACGACGTAGACCTGACGTCACAGCGACAGCGAGGCAAACTGTCAGTACGATGTCATTACCGCCCGGTTATTGCCGGATAAAACTGGTTATTACCAGTTTGCACTCGTTAATGCTATTCGTCACTCGAAACCGTCGTTTTAAACTATCATTTAGATAAATCATTCGGGTTTCATAAATTTTTTTGAGTGTAAAAACTTACTGTGGCAAGAGCAAATGAATAACAGTGAATATGGACAGAAGATATAAAAGGCAGATAAATCAAATTGGCATAGGACCCAACGAAGTTTAAAATAATTCTTTTGTTTCCAAAAATCTAATCCACATGGAGAACAAACATTGAATTTGTTCAATTTATGCCATTCCATATTCGCCCAGTCCGTGAAGTCTGCATTGCGCTGTGGACCCTAATCCAATAATTCTGCCGCATGCTCCGTGTAACATCGTTTTAAGAGAATGCACACTGCACTGCAAGCGGTCAGTCGATGTGAGGGTTATGGTCAGTGTGACATTAGTCCCCTCATGCACATCGTTTAGTACATGAGGGATGTGTGGCCTTAAAACGCCGCGCTGGCAAAGCGGGTTGGCGATTCCACTCTTTTAGAGGTCATGTTGTTCCTGAAGGCTTGTGGTAGCGTCTTCTGTTATCCTTTAGTCGCCTTATACAATATCCACGAGTAGAGATGGGCTGGTGCTGTTCTAAAACAGCCCGACACTACACGGTCAACCCACCGATAACATCAATACTGGTCCGCACGATAGCACACCGACCATCGACACGATAAAGCAATATTATTCATTCCTGCTAAGTCAGCCTTTTAACCCCCCAGTCAGTTTGACGATAGCCAATACGTGCAATAGCGCACAATATTAATTGTGCGCTATTTCCCCAAAATTGTTAAAAGTCGATCAAAATAAACTATTTCAAAGTATGTATAGTATAATTTTCCTTTTTAAAAAAGAACTTCGTGGTAAATCATATTACAAATTAAAATTACAAGTAAAGGATTTAATTTATATTTTTAAAAACTGAGCGTATAACAATCGCTACGCGTAAACTGCCGCGATAGTCCGACTTTAATGCATACAGCACTTTATATCCCCATGATTTTTAGACCGGCTTTCATAACCGTGTGATGTAATTAACTGATATCCCTTGTGTGAATACGCCTTGCTTTCCTATCCGTTTGTTTAAGTGATTATCGTCGCTTTGTAAGGGAAGGTTTTTATTTTAAATTCAACGTATGTGGAATTGCGGAGCCGTGTTTATTGTTAATTAATTTTGGGGCTTTTTGTTTCTTATCTTTTAATGTCACTGGTATATTTCATTTTTTTTTTAAATTTAAATTGTAAACTTTATTTTAATAATGTTTAAAATTTTTGGTGTCGTGGTTAAAAATGTAAACGGGGTCACTTATGATTAATACTAGCTTCAAAATAAATAAAAAATGTATGTAACCCGTATACATAACAGTTATTAATACAAGTAGTTTTCTCGAGATAATTTTTTTCTTATAACAGTTATTGCGGACTTCTTGATACAGCCATTTTTAAGTACGTAGTTTTCTTTTTAATTTTTGTGAAAATTCTGTTTTAAGAATCGCATTATTACTCTAAAATAAGTCATCCAATTTTTGACATAGCTTCCTATTCACTTATTCCTATTCTCATTTCACATAGCTACCCTTACTCTCACACCTTTAGTCTTTGCCTTAACACCCATCCCGTTTTATTTATAAAAACAGTTGGAACATAAATCAATTAATCACAGTTGAAAATGTTATCTGAATAAGAATCGCAAATTCTAATAACGTTAATACCAGAAAAATCCATTTGAGTATTCCTATACAATGCTGATATAAATAAATTCGTCGGCGGAAATAAAGCTCTGGAAAACTTAATCCCGAACAAAAACCACGGCAACAAATCTCTTTACATATTGACAAATAGCCAACCATCTATTGAGCACACAAATACATGATAGATGTTGGATACACATATAAGAAAATATAAGATATATATGCGAGTGTGGAGGAGAATATTTCAAATAATGGGATAATATTATTGTATTAGGAACATACATTAAGTACAATTGGCGCGATGCCTGAGGTCTGTTGTGTGAACCAAATTACTCACATACTAGCTTTTACTTAGGGCTTTGTCCGGGTGCTCACTATCACATGGGAACTAATTTTTGTAGGCTATGTCCTTTTCGTGGTCTACAAGAAGGTACATGCAAACTTTCAGCTCGATTCGTCAATCCGTTGATGCGTGAAATCATTTCAAACAAACAAACAGACATAATTTCATTTTTATATATTATTTTGGATTTCGGATTAGGTTCGATAGCATTATTTGCGAAAAGGGACCTTATTGTCGGTATCACTTTCCTAGATATTGAGACTTTAGCGAAACCATAAACAATAACATATATTTTATTGCTTTAACGTAAAAGGTATATAACTTTTATGGCAGCAGATAAATGATCGATTAACAAAATACTTGCACTCAATGAAAATGACTAGTCAGCAAAAAAAAATAATAACAGCAAATAATTCGTCCTGTGTGCATAACGTTAGCTGCAGAATAATCCGAAAAGAAAAGCAATAATGTATACCACATTTTATACACGCATTATCGTAGTTTATAATAGGGGTTAAAGTATGAAATTGCCGTTTTATAGTAATAGATACTTTGAATTGACATAAAACCTTCATGGTGTGAGATTTTCAAGTGAAACTTTTTTCACATGATACCTATGAGGTTCTTGTTTTAAAAAATGTGTAACATTCTATTTTCGACTTTCAATTGTTTTTTTATTCAGCTTAGACGGGAAAGATGGATACTTCGAAAATCCGAGTAATCTTTGAATACGAGTTCCGACGCGGAACTAACGCGGCAGAAACGGCTCGCAATATCGCAGAACGGCTTTGGAGAGGAGACTGATAATGAACGAACCGTGCGTTTTTGGTTTAAACGCTTTCGTAATGGAAACTTCGACTTGAAGAACGAACCACGTGGAAGACCGCCCACACAGGTGAATAACGCTGAATTGAAGGAGATGGTGGAAGCCGATCCGAGTCGAATTACCCAGGAATTAGCGGCATGGTTTAACGTTACCTTACCTACAATATTGACTCATTTGCATCAAATCAATAAGATAAAAAAATATGAAAAATGGGTGCCTCATGATTTGACTGATCTGCAGAAAGAAACACGTGTTGAAACTTGCGTTGCCTTGTTGAATCGGAACAGAAATGAAGGAATATTGGATCGAATTGTGACATGTGACGAAAAGTGGATTCTTTACGATAACCGAAAGCGAGAAATGCAATGGCTGACCCCAGGTCAAACGCCGCAACAGTGCCCTAAGGCAAAGCTTACCAATAAAAAGGTAATGGTAACTGTTTGGTGGTATATTCATGGTGTTATTCACTATAGCTTTCTCAGGTCTGGTCAAGCAATAACAGCAGATGTTTACTGTGCCGAACTTTGAACAATGATGGCGAAACTAGCAGTGAAACAGTCCCGACTCGTGAATCGATTTTCACCATTATTGCTCCATGATAACGCAAGACCTCACACTGCACGAGAAACCGTTGTAACACTACAGGAGCTGCAGTTAGAAACCATACGTCATCCTCCGTACTCGCCAGACCTTGCTCCAACGGATTACCATTTTTTTCGTGATTTGGACAATTTTCTACGTGGTAAAAAATTTTCTTCCCAAGAGGCAGTACGAAATGCTTTCACACAGTTTGTCGAATCTACATCCCCAGAGTTCTATCGCAAAGGCATAAATGAACTTCAGATTAGATGGCAACAATGTATAGATAATGAGGGTAAATATTTTGATTAAATAAATATGTTACATTTTAGAAAAAAACGAGTTTTAATTTTTCAGTACAAATCGGCAATTTCATACTTTAACCCCTAATATATAGGCTTTCCAAAATCTCAATTTCCAGCAAAAAATATGATTTGGCAGCAAATATACTTAGACATATTATTTCTATTTCTGCCTTCTATTTGCTTTCAGTGCAAAAGTATATTTCTGACAACATTTAAGAAAACCTTAAAATTTTCTTAGGATTCTGAAGTAAAGCATAAAGTTTAAATTTTTATTTCTGGACATATGATTCTGTGAAAAAGAGTATTATGGTAGGGCGGCGGAGTATGCCACCGATGAGAAATAATTAAATGGGCAACAGACCATACTGAATGAGCAGCAAATCTATAAATAGCAATAAAGGTGGGTTAGGTTTAGGTTGTCTTGTAACAATGCAGAAACAGGAGTTCTGAGAACGTCGACTTTGTGATACCATTTATTTATTTATTCGAGTAGAGTAACCGAGAGTGGGGTATTATATTTGACATCATTTCATTGATTTTAAGAAGTGCGATTGAAGATGAATAGATCATAATTGGCATTCACATAATATGCTGGAAAATTTAAAAAATATGTGTCTAAACATTTTATAGATGCCTTTTTATTAAACACTAGCGACCCGCCCTCGCTTCGCCTCGGTTTATAAGTTATTTTTTTTTCACAATTTCATAATAAAATATAGCCTATATTAGACACGGATAAAGTAGCTTCTTCTTTGTGAAAGAATTTTTGAAATCGGTTCCGTAGTTCCAGAGATTACCCCCAACATACCCACAAACAAACACACAATTTTACCTCTTTATTATATTAGTATAGATATAGATGCCTATTTTTTGTAAAATTGATCCTCTTAATCTGATAGCACATCATAAATTCCTAGATGATTTTATTTTTCAGCTGACGACCCTAATCAATGGCTGCCTAAAATAGTAAAATTCTGCTGACAATAAAAAAATTGTAAGCTGATAACAATTTACTGCCAACCTATCATATTTGCTACACATAGGTATATTTTATAGCTGACCAAATTGCTATATATTTGCTGCTCGTTTAAATACATGCCATCTTAAATATCTGATATTAGAGCGTGTTTCTATTTAAACAGAATCGGGTAAAAACAAAATTTTTAGTTAGAAAATCTTAACAGGAGACAATAAGTCTATACTGAAAATAAGATTCCTCTGTTCAGATGACGTCGTCGTAGGTTTTACGAATACGGACCTAGTTGAAATTTCTGTTTATTGCTTTCTGTTCGTTACGAAATCGATTATTCGATCGAAAATGTAAAAATGTCCACTTTTGTACGCTTTGTATTTAGCAACTACTCGTATGTATGAAAAATGTGGCAAAAATTCTAATAATGGTAAAATATCCAAGTTAATTAACTCAGAATCGTGGTTCGGAAATTGATCATTGGTTGCACAACCTGTATATAAAACATTCATAAATGTGGAAGAAAAATTTATAGCTGCTTTTGAATAAAACAATTAAAAATGTTTGTTTAACTCTAAGCAAAACTATGACAGCGCGTTCTTTGTATTCATGAATAGGTATTCATTCAACTACACGGTTGTTTAGAATGCCTCTCTCTTTCACTCTTTTACATAAAGAAAAGCCTACCGCAATGCATAATACAGTCTTGATCCAGAGTGAGTATGGGACAGTAAATGGGGCATAACTAGGCATTAGACAAATTGGCGGAGTGCCAGCCAAGCGCCCCGTGGCGCGGCACGCTCGTTATAAACGTATTATATCTACCTAGTGGTTGAATACATGCAAACAGATAGTATATAACACGTTACATAACGCTTAGGTTACCACTATATCGTTCGCTTCAAGGCTCTTGGGGTTTCGACTCTGTGCTTAGATAGTAAAAATCGCAATGTACTTATTCATTTTTTGCGACTGAATATTGAGCGTTTAATAAAAGCTCAGGGTCTTTACCTTAATAGAATAGGCTCCTTCAGGCAATTGATATTATGGAGACCAACAACATTTAGTAATAAAATGGCCGAACAATAAAAAGGATTTGTATACGTTCAATAGTTCAGAAAAAATAGTGACATTTAGAAAAAGCCTATACCTCAAAATTATCAAAAGAGGAATAGAGGCAAGAATTGTTCATACATTCATACGTTCATACACGTTCATACATTGTTAGCTTGTTCTTAGGACGCAACTGTGATAAAAGGCAATATCATATACTGAGGTCGATCCGCCTTTTGTTTTATTTCCTAGCTAGTACAATCGTAGTAACAATAGCACAATTTCAAGCGATGTCGTCACAAGTTGTGTACTCGACTGTACACAAGCGAGCGTGTCGTTATTCTTAACGTAAGACCGTGCCAAGTGCCCCTCCGTATTTACTAGAACACATCTTATTCTTCAAGTCGGGAGTATGAATGCAGAAACTGTGGGTACATGTTTTCCAACTATAGACATCACAGAAATATATACATACAAATATATCGAATTCTAGAAGAAAACGAATTTCATAATTATTTGGGGTTATTTGTAATTGTTGTTTTATAAATATGCTAAATAACAGTAATCTATTTTATTTTTCAATATTGGTTTAATTTGATACTGTATTTATTGTCTTTAAATGTGAATGATAGTTACTGCAGTGTGAAACTAACGCGAGAGTCAAATAACAAGCAAAAGGTAACATGGCTGACACCAGAAATGAAACAATAATACAAATATTTTCATTAATATATTTACTTAAAATTATATATATGTTCTTCAAATGTAAATGTTATTCTATAATTTGTGAATTTCATATTAGTTTATTTAATGCAAATTTAATTTAACATACTTTTATACATGTCTATAGGCATTGTCCTTTCAATAGTTATTTTTATTGAATATTGCAATTAGTTCTTTATATATTCTTTAATTTTTTGATTGTTAATTGATTTAATTGCAATTTTTTGATAAATGGACGAAAATAACAATGCTGATCAAGACTAAATTGAATTGGTACGTTTATTCTATTTAGTTATCTTTTGATACACGAACGCACTACACGCACTTATTTGTAGAAAGAAGATGGCAAGCGAGCAGACAGTTTACCTAGTGGGTATTGTCGCTCGTGGATATCCGCGATACATGCCAGCTTCAGTTAATAATGACAAACGTTCCCACGTCCCTGAATGCGCCGCTACAATTGCAGATACAGGTGTGGATTTGGAAAAAGGATCGAGATGGAAAGGGATGGAAGATAATCCCAACCGATGGGATAGTATAGACTCTATTATTATCTATTATAGGTCAGCGGTGTACCCGCATATCTCCTAGTGTTGCAGGTGTCCATGGGCCGCGGTTACACTGAACATCACGTGGGATCGCTTGCTCGTCTTTTCCCGATAAAGAAAGTTGCCTTCCGGAACACAAATACAATTCATTGCAGTCATACATTTCATGACTTCTATGAGAGTACCCCTCTCCAATAAAAGTCAGTCACTCGGGCCCATCTACTGTGGGATGCAGAATACATCCTTCCCCTGTGTTATTTTTTATTATTACATCTCTTGACTAGCGATTCATTTCACTTTACCTTGTAAGTAGGTGTTAGATTTTTTACACCATACGATACAATCAGCCCATGCCCACGCGAAAATCGCGTGCAGTGAGAACCGGTGAACTATTTTATAGAAAAATACTGCACAAAATCAGTTCACGAATTATTTATAAACTTTTAGACCAAAATAAACGAATTCATTCCTCTGTAACATAAGTATGGTTTAATGATTATACCCGAATGAAAAGTTCTTTATTGCATCCCGGAAACATTATACATTCATAATTTTAAAGACTACTTATACATGTATCTGTTTGGCACACAAATATGGCCTACACGAAATATGTGGGCTCATGAAATAACATTTTACGACATAATAGGCAATAATAATAACGTGCGCAAATTTGGCTTGCCCCACACATCAAAGCTACGAATTAGGCTACACAAATATATGTATGTACCTAATATATACACGAAGGAGTGTATTTTAATGGTAGCAACTTTTCATTTACGTCGACAGCAAATGGCGGACGAAAAATTATCTCAAATAATGGGTTCTGTTTTTGGAAATTTTACGTTCATTTTGATATGTGGTTCTTAGCCCTAGTTTTTAATATGATCTATAGTTGGTTACTTATTAAATCAAAAAAGTGATTTCGAAACAGGGCAAGCTTGCTTGATCCGAGAGGAATTTTGATTGAGAGTATTTGAGAGGAGAATGGGCGATTAAAACTATCACATTATAAATTAGCAAACCTCTTTCCGATATTTTCCTGTAAAATCTCAGTTGGAACGTTATATTTCTGTGATAGCTCATCTGTACTACAAATATACTATATCTAACTACTATAATATTTGTACAATGGGGATCACGTACCGGGAACCGTATGTGGGACGACCTGCGGCCAGGTGGACTGGTGTCTTGAAGTCGCCGATAGGAGCTGCATGAGAAGAGCAAAAGACCGTGTGTGATGGTGGTCTTTAGGAGAGGCCTATATTTAGTAGTGGAGAGACACAGGCTGATGGTATGGTAATGTTATAAAGAGATTTGGATATTGTTTTTTTTGTTTGTTTATATATAGGATATATACTCAATGGACCGATTTTGAAAATTATTACTCGTTTAGATAGCTAGATGTAGAAGGTTATATTTGGATTCTCTAGGAAATTGTTAGCGCAGAACATTGCAGCGCACCAGCATGGCACCAGAGCAGATTAAATCACCAGAACACCACAGTGTAGAACATACTGGTGGGTAGCATTCTCTCGCGTATTAGGTGGGTCGGTATTTATAAATATGTAAAATAGTTTCCTTTTTCAAAGGTATATTCTTACCAGCTGCATGTGAAATTCTATAACACAGCTTAAAGAGAAAACAGTATAGAATCTTTTGATTCAAGTTCTCGCTGATTTCACTGTTTAGATTACAAACAGTTTAGATTTTACTTACAAACGTTTCAGGCATTGGTAAAGGTTCCTCACTGTTTCTATTATACGAATACAGCGTGTCTATAATCTTACGTATTATAAGGCAGCTTTTAGCCCGCGATGATGTGCAATTTTTCATGCGGGCAATCAGCGGTTTTCACTTTTTCCTTGTCAAGCCGGCGAAAGAGCTGTAGATGATTTTGCCGCGTTTTTCCCCCGACATTTTATACGACGGAAATCGCAATAAGTGCGAGTGCGAGATTAATGTCTCTCAGACAGGTTTGTCGACAAGACCACTTTGATTACCCGCTCGGTGCATTTGTTACAAAGAGTTTTGGCGTGTAAAAATATGGTGTGTTTTTAACGGCTTTTCTCGCAAAGAAATTATAATTGCACGTAATTATTTTATTTGAGTTGTGCGTCAATGTTAACTATTTTAATTTTGTGCGTATCTCAATGTCGGAGTCGGAAATAGTCAGTTGGAAAATTCCGTACGTATTAGAAAGGAAAAAGAAAAGTTTAGGCGAAAGTTGTAGAGATTGATGAATCCTATTCAACAACATAATATAATTTGTATAATATTGGCTTTGATTTCTTTGTTGTAAAGTTTATAGCCTCGTAATTTGGAAACTACTGTTTAAATTTAGCTCATCTACAAGCATAACTAAAATATAGTTCCAAACTATTTTTTGTATCAAATGTCATTTCAATCTGAGCATCCATAATACTGTCGTATTTAGTGTTGTAAAAATAAGAGCTGAGTGCTCGATGCCCGAGCGCTGAGTAAGCAGTAATGAAACTTTAAGACTCGTGGTGTAAAGACTCACGAGTGTTATAATCAAAGGTTTAAACGTTTGCTGGTCTTGAACCCTTAAGATTAAGGCGGGAGTTTAAAACGGTTAAGATTACATTCTTAGGGTTAGTTAGCGTTAACTTAGCTTAACTTAACTTAGCTTAATTAGCGACCGCTCAGTGCTCATTGTTACAGTATTAGTCGTATGTGCTGGTCACCATTAATCGAGATGTATGAAATTTTTACGAAATTAGAAATTCGTATCTCTAGTTGTTTTTGAATCTAGGAAAAGAAATATTTTTTGTGACAGAATATTTAAATACGGATTACGTTCAAACTTATAGATGTTAAAAATGCATTTGCCTTATCTCTTATCTACAAACTATTTCTGTCTTCAACCGCCCTCGGAATCCGGAACCTGATTTGACACCGGCGCAGCGCCAACGTACGACGGACAATTAGTTCACGGTAGAACTAAATAAAATGTGTAGGTACAATGCACTCGTTCGTAATCCAATTCCGATACCGTTAATACAAGCGATGGTAACCGGCTTTGCTTTTTGACGTGCTAGGGAATCTGTCGAATTATTCTCATGAATATTTATCCCTGTGTCGCCTAGGGGTGTCGCGTAATAGCGCTAAAATGGCTTCTGCATTTCGGTACAGTTCGCATAAATTACGATCGATATTTTTAATACCTATCTGCAATGCTGTTAAAGCCCAGTGTTATGATGCTGTCATTTATACTGTAAATTTATTTAGTTATTTACCGTAACCCTACAATAAATCGCCCTTTTTTCGTTCACTGCTGGATAAGGGAATCCTTGTGCACATGGTCTTGTGGATGTATTGTAGAACGCGACGCAGCCCAAGCGGGCGGCGAGGTGGTGTATTTACTCAGCGCTTCTGGTAGCGGTTTTGTCATCCTTTAGTCGCCTTTTACAACATCCACGGGAAGAGATGGGGTGGTAATATTCTAAATCCAGCCGGCACGACACGGCTAAACTCAATAGGACTTGACAAAAACTAATAAAACTGCTTTTAAAGAAAGTATTTCACATAAAATAAATAGTCAAAAAGAGTAACGATAATAATGATTAACAATGACGTGCTTTTAAACAAGCTAATAGAAAAAAAAATATTAGTATCTGTTGCAAGCGATCGTCGTGAAGCATGTTAAGATGTCTTGACCGATTTGTTTTTGAAATAGGACCGCATATGTTGTTCGATCTGTGAAGCGCGGCTTGGCCAAAGATACCAATTTAAGGTCAAAGATCCTATAGTTTTAGACTAAAGCAAGACGTGAAGCCTGATTCTGATATACGAAACTCTAATGAACTTTGATATGGCAAGGATAGAATGTATAGAGGTGCTGGGAAGACATTGTATGGATATAGGCGTGTGTATGCTAATCCATCGACGCTCCATTGTCGCTAACCGTACTAGAGATCGGATCTTAAAACCGATACGCTCGATGAACCCCGGGAGGGGAATGGGGAACAGAGCTAGATTGTTGCTACGCTAAAATCGCTTTAAACGCGTTCTCGTTTATCTGGCCTCAATAGAATAGTCGTGATTGGAAGAGGCGAATGAATTGCATAAGAGATCACATCTGGCAACGAACCGTGTGTATTATCTTATTTTTCTGAAATATTATTAGATCACGTTTTTGCTCCTTGCCTTTTTAAATATACATAACCATTATACGACCTCACAAATACTTTAAGTAAATGTTTTCACTGAGTAATAAGCGACAAATTGTATACGAGTATGTTGTGATGTTAAAATTCGAATAGTACTGACGGCAATCACGTGTCCACGACTCCCATGTAGGACAACACGTCCTCGACGCGCCGCGCCGCAACGCTCATACGCGTCGCTCGATGAGACGCGTTGTGCCGCTCTGCTAGCAGGGCAAAGACTATATACTCGTTGGTGTTATTATCAAACATCTTACAATCAACACTTAGTACATTTTTAACCCATTCCGCCACTCCTCTAAGAACGAACGCAATGCCACTAAAAAAACTCCTCGTTCCGTTACACTTCTCACATGTAATACTTTACAATCCTTTTTCTAAATCCATTCCTAAGACCCCAAAGGTAGGTGAGGCATCCTGGCGCGTGCCAACGTCCTTCTTTCTTGACAGACATTGACATGTATTGCGAATATCCACTTACTACCAGGTGGACTGTCTGCTAATCTGCCACCTTCTATGTATATAAAAACATGTACCGACCTATAAGTGTCAACTAATTAGAAAACCCTCTTATTGTCATTGATTAATATTGTGAAAGCTATAATTAGGAGAGACTTATTGCACTTAAACCAATAGACGGATGGTGTCAAACTATTCACGAGGAAGCGTTACGGCAAGCACTTACAATATTCTGCACCTATTATTCAACCATTTCAACTAGACCCCTAATAATTCTACTGGCGCATCTCTCTACTTCGTTTTACGAGTAGTACCAACTATAAACCAAGGAGGATAAAGCAGGTGGGATCAGGTTATACTAGCTATGGCCTAGCACTATGCGAAGCTTGGAACGTCTCTCAAGATAACGGAACAATGCAGTGTTCACTTTAGAAGCATTTGTTAGATACTGTTACCTGCTGATACACACAAAACGTCTATCTCCACATAGATACTCTTAACGAGTTTGTGAAAATGGTATGTAATGCGACAGTGGTCTGAAATTGGACTTATTTGGCTTTCTATTTCTTTTATTAAATTTCATATGCAGCCGTAGTTGTTTGAAGCATCAGCACGTCACGGTCAAGTTCACAGTCGATAACCAATCGGGGTTCGTTCTTGATCTGTACTATTAGATGAAGGCCAATCAGATTAAATTGTCACTGATTGTTCTAGTTAATTGTTCAGATTAATTGTCACCAAGAATGAACATTCTTGGCCAATTAAATGTTTATTATTAAATTGTAGTAATGGCTTAAGAAATATGCACCTAATGCTATGGGTCCTAAATATGTTGAGACATTAATATGTACTTATAGTTAATTTTATGATCCAAATCTGCACTACGCCTGCCTTTCTGTCACTTCCCATATTTCACTTCACTTTCACCTATATTTCACTTCCCAGGTCTGCTGGAAGAAATCTCCACACGAGACAAGCTTGCCTTTTGTACATTTGTTCTTTTTCTTCTTTTTTATTCATTTCATGTTATGTGTGTGCAATAAATTATGAAATAAATAAATAAAATATTTTTTTCTGGGATTATTCTATTATTGTAAAATTGATAATTGCAATTGGTTGTATTCACTTTGTTATTTATGCCTAACAGCAAATTAAAAATATAATACAAATTATTTTTGTTAACTTATCTACCTATGTACTACAAATAAATCTAAATTCGCAGGATATAATATCATGCCATTTACTCCATTGCTGGATATAGATAAGCCTATACTAAGATGCAATTCGAAAACCAAGAAATGTTTGAATTTTATAGATCGACAAATTATTCTTTATACCTATAAATAAAATCGAATGCTTGTTTTCCGGATCATTTTTGTGGTTCAATGGACACGAGCAATAACCATTATGTGCGTCGCATGAAGTAAAATATGAAGTGTACGTCTAGACGCCTCAATGGACTATTGATCCTAATCGGTATCTCATTGTTTGACGTTGATGGCTGACGATGCACGAAGTCACTTGAACAACTTGTTTCATTGATGCTCGTATTAATTTTTTAACACGTCAGAAAATATGCATAATTTTTATATTAAAGTTCCTTAATGTTATCAGGTATTTGGTGAGTGCTAGTTATGCATTAGAATGAGTTTCCTTATTCTTATAAAGATACGGATTCTAAGTTAGCTCAATCACAGCCAATTACTCCTTACTTATGTATGTATGTATTACAATGAAAAGGGCTGCCTTGTACCCTGACATTTATGTCAGGAGAATATTTCTATTCTCTTATTTCGTTTTTCTCTGTAATTTACATATTTATTGATTTTTTTTATTTACAGTCTTTCATAAAGACATGTCGAGTCCATGCATGTTTAAAACAGAAACAGTTATTACTGAGCCTGCCATCTAGCGGTGAAGTGGCATAAATCTCAATCACAATTTGTGTGCGTCAGGCACGGGCTCCTGCGGTCCAATGATTGATGAGCCTGGCGCCGCGCTTATTTCAAATCGACGACCAACCAGCGCTTACCACGTTTCAAAATGGCGGCCATAGCGCCATGCAAATTGACTAAAAATCTATTATTCGGTCGATCCCCAGCTTATGATATCTCAAGTCGTGAGTTGATAAAAGTAACATCGAGTATTTTAGTTTCATGATAATTTTTGTTGGCAATTTAAACAATTCATTTGAAAAGATTCATTATTGGCAACGGTGCAGTGCGGAAAAAAAATTCGCCGTAGTAACAACAATCGTAACGTAGTAACAATATCGTAACAACAAAAATTATGATGTACAATGATGACTACATTATTGAATAATGTGGGACAAGAAGATTTATTTAGCTATTTAAACGGAACTTAACGCGGATACCTTATTTATTTTTATCATTTGTTTACCTTATTTATTTTACTCGACATTCCGATTCGGTTGCACCAACCATGGTCACGAGCTGACTGAAGAGGCCGTTTCAATTAGTTTAAGACCCGCTTAAATAGATAAATATGTGTGAAAAACGCGAAAATCTCAAATGTTATAACGAAGATTTATTTTCTATTTGTTTGTTCATAGAGCGCTGTGAGTACGAAACGTTTTCAGAGAAATGATTCGGGCTGACTATGTTAGAGAGATTACGAGTATGTTCGCGGAAAATATTATATATGTATCTAAAAGCGGAACCGTATCATATTTTGACCCATCCACATCCTTCAACCCATCGGCGAATAGTTTCGCTTTATAATATTTCTGGCACGTCTGCGGACGGCCCCAGGGAGGGATGGCCTTAATTTATTAATAGATTGTTTATAGTCCCACCAAGGGCCCTTCCGCGGCCTAATAAATAGATCACCCTTAAAATAATAATGCTTTCTCGTCGTCGTCTGAACGCGGGACCATAAATTTGATGGGGTTAAAAGGGTGACGTATTGTCGAATGTTCATGTGCCGATGAAAATTCTGATGTCCACTTCTTTTTATGTGACGTATTAGTTTATTAATCTTAAGGTTTAAACAAAATGTATTACAAATATTTCTTTCGTTATGTATGTTAAAGCCATGTTACTTTATTTGGGATCAATACGATGACGACATTTTAACAAAACTGTCCATAATAGGTATTTTAAGCGCACTCGCAATAGAAATGAAACTAAAATTACGAAAATAAAGGCTATAGTTAATGAGAAGTTAATTTTTATTACCATTGTATTTTTTCGGCTCTTCTCACCCAGGCACTAAACTTTGTGAAGGTGCCGTCGGTTTACCTGGCCGCAGGGCCGTGGGCGGAGAATCATTTGTGGTGGCGAGCCTTGGGAGAGGCCTATATCCAGCTATAGAGATACGTAGGCTGATGGAATGGTGTGCTATTGTATATTTAAATTCAAATTTTGAATTACTGAAACTTTTGCAAAGTAATTGCCTGTACCTACTAATTTCTATTTCAACCAGAACTCTATTTACGAAAGCTCAATATGTATACAAAGTCCATTCAACATCGTTGGACTTCAATCAATGAAGCAATATCCATTACGCACGGTAGCATTCGAACCCCGAACTAGTTGGTATTGGTGTGTCACAAAGTAATATTGGGTACATTGGAGAAGTTTGCCACTTGAAGACGAACGCGCGCCGCATTGCAATCCGACGTTGATACAAGTGTGTACAATAGGTTAGAAAAGTCGAACAGGGTCTCGTCATTAGTACTGTTTGTAAGCAGAAAAGAAATTTAACACCCTTGTTCACTGGTCAGTAAACTATTTTTTAAGGTTGAGTTTTAAAATCAACGTCAATGACAGGAGACAAATTTTATTAGCGGTTAGAGGCGCTACACATAAAAACAGGTCGGCACTATCCAGCAGGGACAGTTTGGCTTCATCAGCAGCAAACGAATATGTGTGGATAAACATTCGTTTGGTCTAAGATGAATTTGTTATTTGGAACAGTAGTTTTAGAAGAAGCCGAGTCGCGTTCTATAACAAACAAAACGTGTTAAATTGGGTTCGTTTTTACCGAGGCATATATTCCGAACGGAATAAAATTATATGAAACTTGCTTTTAGGTGTTGCATAGAGAGTGTAACACGATTCAAATGCATAAAATAATTTTTTGAATCTGTTTGACGAAACTCATCTGTGGATAAGTACCTGTGGGTAGTAAGTATCTGTCGTCACCGTAGACGACATTGGAATTTAATATAAATCAGATAAACGGAAGATGCAGTGATTTCAACGCATCAAAGATTGTGTGAAGTTGTGTGAAGCCTCGAGGGATGGCTTTGAGCAGCTCGCTTGCCAAATCAATGAGCATTAGACATCTCTCGTGTAAGCGGTCTGTTTGTGTCGATGGAAATATGATTAAATTTGCATACTATATGCCTCAGTAAAGAATTTATATTCCTCAGTTTATAATTAATGCACTAATTTAATGCGTTACTTCAGACATGTAATTTGTCTACGTAAAGGCCGAATGAGCATGAACTCATTTATTTTCAAATCAATGATTTATAATAAGTACTAATTGTAAGCCCAAAATAAATACAACATACTGGATCGGCAAGTCAAGAGCACCATGACCCAATAATACAAAAGAGAATAATTGAAAATCGAAGACCACAAAGCTTTAAAGGTTAAGGTCACAATTATATCAATTTGACAACGTTTGTAAATTTGCTTTATTGTAATACATTAGAATGAGGGACAGTCAATATATAATATATTATAAACATAAAATATATAAGCTATTTAAACTGGTGGTAACAGGGACGAACATGCCTCTAATTAAGAATGGGATTATGCTCTGACATGTCCGTTCATTTGACCTTAATACGGATTTAACGAAATATTTCACTTCGGTAGGTTCAGGCACAAATATAATAGTATATATTTTTATTAGTAGAAATATTCGCGGAACCTTAATGAAATAATGATAGTTGAGTATTAAACTAGAGGTATATAATAGAGAAAATGAAAATAACAGTCAAACAAAAGTTTCGAAAAAACACACTGAAAATTATTTTTCTTGGATTTATCAGACTTGTTGAAAGTAGAATTTTTTGATGGAGGGAATGAAAGGTAGACAGTAAAGGGCTAAAGTTATTTACCATCATTTAAATATCCTCGGTTTTTGTCATTTACAATGTTGGTAGTAATAGCTTTGTTCGCGGTAAGGATTCAGAACTAATTCGGAACTAGTACTGAACTAATTTGGAATCGTAGTAGAGCGCATGCTCGGTTATAGACCGATTCGTGATTTTTATTTCCGCGAACGATTTCGGAACCAAACTGCGTACGATCTACTGTCATCGGCAGTGTTACCAACTCTCAAAAATATTTATCCCTAAAGCTTAAGTCAAAAACCCCCAAAATCGCCCCAATTACTTAGAAATCCCCCTAAAAAAATATATAATAAAAGAAAAAATATAAATTACAAAAATGCAATGAAATTTCTTTACCTTTTAAATATGGATCTGTTTCCCAAATCTACGTGTACTTCTGACTGTACATTTTTTTATTTTTAGTTTCTTTAGGCATCATTAACAAATTGCTTGTCGGCACAGCAGTACAACAACAAAATCGAATTAAACAAGTAAACAATAATCAACGTACATATGTATTTCCAGTAAGCATAGGCACAATAACCACCAGTCACCACAGAGTAGTTGTAATATATTTGTACTAGATGTCGTTAAGTCGCTAGGTCAACAAATAAATATGATTAGCTATTATAGTTTGGATTGTCCCAGGGCCTATACTTTCACGTAATATATGAAAAATATATATTCAAAAAAATATATGAAGAGTCAAAAAATCCCTAAAAATATAAAACCCCTAAAAAAAAACCCATTCCACTTATTTACCCCCTAAATTTGGGGGGAAAACCCCTAAGTTGGCAAGTATTTAAGTGGACCCACCAAAACACATTACTCTTATTAGAGTATTATATAAACTTATTTATATAAACAACAAACAAAACTAACCATATTTTATTTAACCCTTAATAAATTAATGAAATTTATATTTTATTTAACTATTTAACCAGTTTATTAGTTTCTAACCAACTGAATATAGCCGCAGCATATATGTCAAATGTCGTTAGGTAAAAACTGCGCATGTCTGGAACTACGGATTCTTGCCAAAGTTATAGAACTGATAGAACCGATTCTGAACCGATCCTGAATTGAGTTCGACGGTTCCGCGAACACAGAACTGTAACTAGAAATTCTGAATTGTGTGTTCCGCGAACGGCATTATTTGAACTGCGCATGCGTATAGTTCCGAATCAGTTCTGAATCCTTACCGCGAACGAAGCTACTACTACCAACATAACAGACGTTTCGGCACGGGTTACAGCAGCCGTGGTTGCTGGTTACCGAGTTGACGAGCGGCGAAACGTCGGGTAGGAATAGAAGGTAAACAAATACCTTTATTATACGCGTTCACACACGAATTAGAATATAAAATAAGTAAGAGAACTTAGATTATGTACGAAATTCTACAACTGTCAATATGGTATTTAAGTCGCCAACAACATTAGTGGACATGTCGTATATATTTAAAAATTCAATTTAATCCATTAAGAGAAATAGGTTTTATATTGTTCAGAACTCAAGTCAGAGTTGTTGATAAGTTCATAAGAAATTGTCAAGTTATAATCCTTCTTTAGAATATATAAGCAACGTAAACGATCACTGGTTTTAATTAATCACAAAATTATGTAAGGAAAAGGGTTTGGGAGTAGGGATGTGCGATCGTGATAACCGACGTAAAGGAGCTGCCACAAGTTACAATAGTTAAGCGAATAACATATCTTATGCGAATTGAGAACATTATTTTCAAAGACCATAAATACCTATTAGGCAAGTGTCAGCAAAATAATTCTTGATTTTCGCGTTTTGGTATTTATATTTCTTATTTATTTATATCCAAAATGTGTAAAATATATATATATATATATATATATATGTATATATATATCGTGAGTCTGATTTTAAATGCGTAATGCTTATAAAATTACTTGAAGCTCTCGTCGTGTATTAACATCCGCTTCTTCAGTCAACTCGTGTCAACGGCCGGTGAAGCTGGTAGAATAGAAATAAAAGATAAACAAAAACCTTTACTGTAATTATATGACATACGACAAGATAATATATTGTGTAATACATTGTACACAATATACTCGTGTGTATTGTAAACATACGTACGCTAATTGTATAACATACTCGTTTAATTATTATTGTAAATATAAGAAACATACGATTTTGACATACATATGCAATGATATTAATAGATTTCTTGCCTATTGGAAGTTACATTAAATGGTTGAATGAGAAGAGCTGAATATATTGTATGGTGGCATGTTTTGTAAGAGGACTACGAGTGGAGTATGGAGTAGAGAGACATAGGGTTGATGGTACGGTAAAGGAGTATTGAACGAAATCGCTTGTCACTCATAAACTGGTAATTAAAAGTCGTCATAACTTACCCTTAGGTTAACGAGACGGCAAATTTTGAAAAACAAGCGACCTCGACGAGGGTCAGACAGAGAAGGCACAATTAAAAAGCGGAATGTAAGCCCGGGATTAAACGGCCGGGGAATAATGAGATCTAACGAATAATAACGCGGTTACAAATATTAAAAGCCTGAGCTCGAACATCTATAATTGAGCGTCTTTTTGTCGCATCAATGACACATCAATTTGATGCTTTTTCGTTTGTTTATAGTAAAAATAGATGCCTATACTCTGAAGTCTGTAAAAGAAGCGTCTCTTAATTGGACTGAAGTTGATACAAAATTACAAAATTAATTGCGGAACCTGTCATAGTCGTACGTTCCTTCATGTGACGAAGCGGATGATCTTACTGGTTGATAATGGATGGATACTTGGTATTACTTATATTTGGTATAAAAATGTTGTATTGCTTATCGTAATATCGTAACCTGCCACTACTGGACACAGACCTACTCATGCACATTATCTCGTACTATATATACATTCCTCATGTATTGCTTATATTGAATGTAAATAACGCATGGTGGAAAGAAAATTGGAAGAAGAAAATGTGTGTGAGCGATGAAAGTTGGAAAATTTTGAAGGTTTATAAATCACTCGAGGCGTGGCTGAAAATTTGAAGGTAAGTACTAAATACAGTTCTTATACTATACGCAAAGCGGCGCTTTTCAGGCTTTCCGCAGGCCATTTATCTTCCACTTGGGTTTCCGCCGCTTTGCGTATAGTATAAGAACAGCTGACGCTCTACAAATCTCAGATCCGACACCATTTGGTGCACCGAAGTATCAGTTGGATCCATTTGACCCCATCCAACGACACGCTGTTTGAATTATCGACGATCCCACTCTGATAGGCGGTTTGCAACCACTCAGTGTCCGCAGAGACGTTGCGTCCCTCTGCGTGATCTACCGCCTGTATAACGGGGAATGCTCCACTGTTCACTACGAAAAACTCTTCGATATGAGTTCCACCTAGGGTTTCTACAACCGCAACGCCCGTCACAGAAGTGCGGTACATCTGAATTTCTTTGATACGAGGTGTCGCGTACTGTACGGTCTAAAAATCGTTTTTGCCGAGAACCCGTAGGCTGTGGAACAAACTGCTTCGTGAGTCTCCCCCTTATGCTACGACATGGGGTTCTTCAAGAATGCTGTGAATAGAATTCTGCAAGGCCGGCAGCGCACCCGTATACTCCCTGGTGTTGCAGGTGTCCATGGGCGGCGGTAGCCACTTACCATCATGTGTTACAAATTTTCAAAATTGTCGAATTTTCATCGCTTACACACATTTTCTTGTTCTAATTTTCTTTCCATCGTTCGTTATTTACATTCGATATAGGCAATTCAACATTTTTCGAGAAAATTTGCTCATGGACCTAGTAAAAAAGAAAAAAGGCCTATATCTCTTGGTTTAGTATATTTTAGTTCAACACATATATATATTACAAAAATTAAGTTGAAAAACGGCAGCGGTTTACAGCATCTTGTGAAGTTAAAAAATATGCTTCAACGAGTACTGTTACTAACGATGTGCCGCAAAAAAGAACTATTTCTTAAGTGTCACTCCGCTGGACTCTAGTCGAGTAAGCTTCGAGTAAGTTTCCACAATAAAAGAACCGTCGGTAGAGTAACAAGTCAGAAGATTTCCCCTCTCGTTTTACCCACAGCGTTGGGAATCAGGTCGGAAATATCGACTAGGAAATTTCTACTTTGTTACTTCGGCATGACATCGCGGTTGACAATTGGATTGTTTTTAAGTTGCGATTTCTTCTTCCTCTAGCAATGTTAGTTTAGTAGTTGATTTTGAATTGCTATGGAAAAACATTCTGTTTTTGAATTCCATCCAAATCCATCTAGTGCTACTCTAGTTATAAACAAACAAATCGATGGGTCCTAAGTATGTATAAAAGCCTAATTTAATTTTCCTAAGTTTGCAGTACAGTTGTGAAAAGTCATAAAAATTTGTGTAAGTCGAAAAAGCATTTATACTTAATAGAAAATCCTAAAATAGTTAGAAAACATCTTTATAACGTGTAATAATATGTTAAATATTATTATACATTCAAAATCAGAAAAACATAAGATTTATGTTAGATCCATCTAAACACACATTTGCGTTTATAGGGTATTTGACTTTTTTAATAATTATGTATTATAAAATATTCGATATTGACCCGTGAAATCAAATTATAGAATCAGGGCTTAAAAATAAATTAAATTCTGGACTTATAAGTCACATGTTAGAAAAGGACCGCACTATTGGTGATGATGTCACATTACTTTAATGCCATTACAACAACGCATGAGTAACAGAGACAACGATAGCAATCCACGTTAAATATTCGCAAGCTAACATTTAACTAAAATTCTAATGAATTTGATTTTTTTCAATATGGGTTTGTTTCCTTCTCTAATCTCGATTCGCGATAAGAATGTAGTGAGTCATCACTCAAGAAAATAGGCGTCACCTTTTTTTGACCAACAGTGAAATAGACATAGGAATTCTAAAGAACACTATTAGTCAAAAAAGGCGACGTCTACTGTCTTGAGTCATCGGACTCGATACATTTTGAACGGGAACCGAGTTTAGTTATCAAGTAATTCATAAAACAAATCAATCTGAACTAAAGTCAACTATGAGTGGAGTGTAGGCTTTCTCGGCTGGTGCCCATATTAATTGAATCTTCCGGGCTACTTGCCCGAGGTCTTCTAGAATCTCTTTTCTTTCTTCCAAACGTTTCGTTAACAACAGCGGTTGGCATCTTCAGTGGCGACTGCGTTCACTTTCGGAGAGAGGTTATCTCGACGACTGTGGCGCACCGGTATTTATAGTGGGCGAGGGTAGTTGTGATTCTGTGTACCGAGTCTGTTTTTGTCCCCACCTCTCGTCTCTCTTCTCCGTGAGCTTGATGTCTTCGGAGTGCTGGATACCAGATATTACGGAGTCTTAGATTCTCTTCTTTTTTGTTAAAATTGTTGGGATGCTTGTAGATTTCAATAGCTTCCTTATTGAGACGGGAATAATAATGATTCCCGGTTGACAAGATCTTTGTGTCCCTGAAGCAGATTTCGTGGTCCCCATCCGACAAGGCATGTTTAGCTACGGCCGACTTCTCAGTCTCTCCTCTTCGACAATTGCCTTTATGTTCTTTAATGCGGGTATTGACTGGAGTATATAAAATACCATGCTCCTGTGGGTCAGTGTATATTGGCATTACAAAACGGAGTGTCAAGCTCACGGGGAAGAGAGACGAGAGGGGGGGACAAAAACAGACTCGGTACACACACAATCACAACTACCCTCGCCCACTATAAATATCGGTGCGTCGGTATATCGGTATATCGAGTCTATTAGCATCCAGTTCTCTAGGTTTAAATGTTGAAATTTACTGTAAAACGGAGACTTTTGTGTTTTAGTAGACATATTATCATGTGCAATGAGAAATACTACCGCCTCCAGCTGAGCATGCAGCGAGAAATTCAAGGAAGCCGTAAATCTGGCAAAGGATGCAAGTTCTGATTGAAACACCCGTCGGCGTGGGTATAAAGACCAGATCAAAATAAAATCAAATGGATTAAATTGAATGTAGGAATGAAAGCCGAGAATAGATATATATCCCTAGACTATCAGCAATCTAAAATTTAATTTAGTTAACTCATTAAATGTTAATACATGCATTTAGAGAATCAGTTAGTTATACATGAGCCTAAACATATTTCTCGGACACTTGTCGGGTGTGGCGTCAATATTGAGTTAGCTAAATTAGTGTCACACACGATTTATGCAGATAGTGCAACGACGAGCGCGATTTGACATTTAATTTCGCTTTAGCGTCACCTCCTCTGTATTAAACTAATATGAGGGTCACACAAAATCTATATGATATTTTGATACACATACATTGTTGCAACTAAAATACTGACTGACATTGCAGTATCTTTTCATATTATGTAAGGGGAGGACGATACTGCATCCCACGGCCTCTGGATACGTCCCATTGGACGAGTTATCCCTAATAAGTGGCGTACATTGGTTTTAAACTAAGTAGGCCGTAGTACACTGGTATCTATAGATGGTTTTTAATCGACTGGAGAATGTCAGGATCAATAACAAGTCAGCAATAAGAGTATACAGCGACCGCCCTCGGTCCGTCTATATTACATAAGGTTGTTAGTTCCTCGGGGCTTGTGATATTTAATTCAATTAAATTTGTTTACATGCAATGTGCGTTACAAAAGGTGGGAAATACATAGTCAGATCGACACAATAATGACGTACAAAATTACATATATCTAACATAAAAAATACAAAAATGCTCATAAAAAAACACAAAGAAACACTACACTTAACACTATAATACTTCATATAAAATATCAATTTAGCCTTATTTATTTTTCTTTAATTTGTGTTTAGAAGCTCATATTTAGCATATTGAGATTTAGCATATATTAATATTTAACATATTCATACATATTTAGATAGCAGTTTTGTTATCTCTTAGTCGTTACGACACCCAAGATAGGGCTAAATAGGGTAAGATTACCCTATCTTACCGTGTGGACCAGACACGACCAGTTTGGAAACATATAAAAATAATTATTTCATTATATGCTTGTAGCGTAGCTATGGTATAATGTGGTAGTTAAATGGTATGTCTTGTATTTTTTTCTATGGAAATGGTGCATAATTTCTAGTCTGCTTATAATACAGTCGCGCCGTTAGCCCACTCTCACAGAAGACTGTACACCATCATGTATTGACAGTGAGTGAGAGTTGCCAAAGATCTTTCTTCTTCGTATTCCCCATTCCAACCGTTTCCTTCTTATCCTCCCCATTCCCCGAACTTATTCATATTTAGATAGCACCTATTAAATCGACTATCGATATTAGTAAAAATAGATATAAGATTTGCTTATTCTGTCTTATAACTAGAGGGAAGTAGGGGTCTAAAATCAATAAAATTGTGATTACGTGTCACAATTTTTCTAAACTAAAGCTCGATTTTGTACATTTTTGGCGTAAATTTTTAAAACGTTTTGAGTATTTTTTTCATATTATTTATTCTTGATTACTAAGTCGTTTTTTTGTATTTCTAGTTATTCATAAGCTACGTGTCTTGCCGCTACACCTACGCGGTCCCAGACGAGGGCAGCGTGAAATAAATGACTCTCCCAACGTAATCCGACGTCGAAAGTCGAACAAACATACGAGAGAATAATAAATTCCGCTTCATTGCACGTAAAAATACAGTCCAACAAACTTAACTTTGCGTACGGGGAAATTTAGTATTAACCGAGAAAATACGGAATTAAAAGCCAAAAAGCTTATAGAGTATGAGTAGTTATAGAGTATGAGAATGACACGCTCTTTCAAATAGCGTGGCCGAAATTGGGGGTTGCCATTTAAAAAAATGTCGATGACGTCATATCTCGAACAACGATGACGTCACAAATATGGGTCGTATGTCAAAAAGTGTCTTTGTTTAAAACAAAATCGACGTGTCAGAGGATTTTTTTGAAAAACTCTCAATTTCAGAAATAATGAATTTATTCGTTACTTTCGAAAGCACTGTATATTGAATGTTCAGTTGAACGACTCAATTTATGGAATATCGGTTTTGTTTTTCTACCAAAATTTCACTAGCATTATTAGCTACGTGTATTAATAACTGCGTGAATGTCAAAAACATATTGTTCATTAAAATTTTGAGAATTAAACAGTAACCAGCCCTTTTATCATCCACTGCTGGCCATGGACCCCATCAAGCACATTGTCTTGTGCATGAGGGATGTACTCGTATGTCCTCAAACCGCGACGCTGTCCAAGCGGATTGGCGAGTCCACTCTTTAATAGGTGATGTAGTTCCTCAGGGCTTGTGGTAGCGGCTTTGTCATCCCTTCTCGCCTTTTGCGACATCCATGGAAGTGATGGGGGGTGATGCTATTTTAAAGTCGGTGTTATTCTATTTTATACGAGAATTGTTTTAATTTTGCACTCTGATATTTGATATATGCATAGAAAAAAATATCTTAATTAATTGGTCACGTCAAGAAAATTTTCAATAAAAAATGTAAATATTTCTTAGATAGACAAAACTATTGCACATCAAAAACAAAACAAAAACTTGAGATTGTTATTGTCTGTACATTGTAGACATAAAATGCACAAATGGCCGTCTCCGCCTTTCTGCATTTTATGAAGACAACCTCTGCCTGACAACCTTTGGGTAGAAACTTTGGTACCTTTGGTGCCCTTCTTAATCACTTAATCAGTAATACTAATATTTAAAAAAAAATAGAGCGTATCTATTATGCTACCTGAGCGAAGCTAAGTCGAGCCGCTAAACAATTAATTTGTGTTTTTAAGTATGATTTTGCGTCAAAAAACGCTTATAAATATTTTAATAGAAAAACACTCAAGTATTTTTCTATACTTAAAAAAAGGATCCTTCTAGGTAAAAATTGTGTTTACTTTCACCTGCTATTTTTATTCAAATTTTGTTACTAAAGTAATTCATATTGTTACTAATGTAGATAATGTGTTTCTCATTACGTCATGCACCACTATCGCCACATCGATGTAATGAAAACAAAATGAAAACAATTCCCTACACTGGATAAATTAATAACACGAATCGATGGGCACATCAAAACGTAACGCTGTAATAACAAAATAAATGACATTTCACGGGGGAGAGGACGTGTATGTCCCGTATTCAATTCGTCCTGATAACATCACGCTACAACGCAATTACGATGCTAATCCGTCAATCGAGTGTGAACATTTGTGCCCCTTTAAAACCATTTCTGTGCGGTGTGTGGCGACCTTTAGTTTTTAATGGGACATCATTCATGCTTTATATAGGAGCACACTCTGAACAGAGAGATAGCTTATCTTCTCTGTGCAGACGTAGCGAAAATCTATTGCGTTAGAAAGCCCATTTAATATTATTAAAAATATAGGTTACATATTTATTTATTTACTAGCTTTTGCCCGCGGCTTCGTCTGCGTGGATTTTCTTTTAAATGTTTGGCTTTCCCTTGGAAAGAATAATTAGTTACCCGGGACAAAAGGTATCCTACGCTGTTTCCGAATTTCTGCTTAATTTCCTTGAAATCGTTTCAATATGTTTAGTCATGGAGACGTAAAAAACACACTATCGGATTTATAATATGGATAGTTAGGGTATGGTTATGGATAGGAATAACCATGTGTGGCTTTGAGAGAAGCCTTCTCTCAAAGTCCATTAATGTCTCCAGCAGTCTCCAGTATACTGAACACAGTTCAGTACCATATACTGTGGTGTTGCGTAATGTGGTCATGACCAGATATGGTATTATTAGTAAGGGTATGGCATAGCATATTATTATGAAACAAAAATGTTTGTTTCATTCGATTCGTTTTTTAATATAATATTTATTTTATGGTTGAGAACCTTCATTCTCATAAGAACACAGTTCATTTTACAATTATAGACGAGTCTGCTCAAAATGTTTATTATATTTTCTGATTTTTAATTCTCGCACTATGAAAAATTTAAAAATCTTCATTTAAAGAATAAATTAGGTTTATTTTAAAGAAGTATAAAAAGGCTCATTTGAAAATTGAATATAAGTTTTTACAACATTTCACAACTTCACTTAGCCGTAAAGTATAAAAATTTCAAGTTACAGCCTTATACGTGGAAGCTATCGATTTCTGTTTTTCTCATTATCAAGTGAACTACATTCTCATGAAAATAAATATGTTTAAACCATACCTATTAATAAAATTTCTGTTGCGTCATACCGCACATGGCCGAATAAAAAGACGAGGTTAAGATTCTAAGATACCGCTTATGCCCAAAAAGAGCTCCATCACTAGCTCTGGGCGGATTCCAGCTGAGAATAATTTTGTTAATGTTAGATTTAGATTATGTCCAAATGAAGTATCTTCTTAAAGATTGTCATGGTGCGACTATAGACCAACTTTCTAGATAAAATTTTAATTAGTAATCGAATGAATATACCTAAAATGAACACAAATCCAATATTACTAACTATAGTACTCAACAAAACTCCGAATCAAATATCCGAAGTAAATTCATCTCAGCGTTGACAAGGTCTCAAATTGCCTGAAGCCGTTCCATATTCAATAGCCCCGTCTCCCAAAAGTGGCCCTATCCACATTATTGATATTTGACAAATAAAGTAATATATCAAACCGCATTAGGGTGTGGCCGTGTACAGTCGACATATCAATTTACGCAGAATTATGCCATTCTAGACTTTATTACTAGGTCAATAAAGAGAATCCGTAGGTATAAGTTACACGTGCATTATCCTCGTATGGACATAATCTTGACCGATAAGAATCGAGCGCGGATGCCATTACATTTATTGCAGAAACGGCAGGGGTGTTACATGTTGCGTTCGTAAGTGAAATTTAGGTTGCATTTACACTTACGATTGGGCACCTGGGAAATGCTTTATTACACTATATATAGGACACCGTCCTATATACACGACAAGTAGAATAGTTTTAGAATAAGTTTGTTGGCAATTTTTACCCCCAAAAGAGTGGACTCGTCAACCCGCTTGGATAGCGTGCCATTTCAAGTTCATACATCCCTCATGCACAAGACAATGTGCATGAGGTGGCCCATATCCAGCAGTGGACGCTATACGGGTTGCTTATGGTTATTAGCAAAAAACGTTAACACGTTACACAGAACAGTCGGTTATTTATTTATTTATATTATTGTACACGCATAATATAAAATAAATAACAAGATAACATGTTCAAAAGGCAAGTTTATCTCCTGTAGATTTCTTCTAGCAGAATCGGGAAAGTGAAATATACCATAGGTCAAGACAGAAAGACGTCTGGCGTAGTGCGTATGGAAAATTTGTATATATAATAGTACAATAATACTAACAAGATACATAAATATATACAATACATATGAACACATATTATACATATACTAACATATATTATATACAATACGGACTTTTTAAGAAATTGACAAATAGTGCTCTTTAAATCGTTGTTTAAAAACGCTGATATGATTACTTATTACGTTTATGGAGGGAAATACTTCAAATATGGGTTTTTTAATGTTTTTTTTAAATATCGGTAGATAATTTATTATAAATCTTTGCCCTCTTATGAGTTACATTATTTTTCTGTTAGTTTCTTTTCTCCACGACTATCAATCGCCTCAATAAATAGTTCGTGTATAGCTCACTTTATCTTGGTAAGTCGATCGAGTGTCGCGAGTCCCTACTCGCATTATGTATTCGGATCACTTTATAGTACATCTATAACTTGTGCAGGCTCGACGCATTAACACTAAATATATTTTATTGTTTCGATAAAACAGATTTACGAACGGCGAGGGTGGCCCAAGCACATCTTACTTTACAGGGATGGTCTAAATTATCGGATCGAACGTATCGAAAGTTATTGAGATACTCCCAAAATGCTGCTTTATGATAAATATATTTTATTTTATTTTTATTTTATTCGGGAAACCTATTAAAAACCATTATCATTTATATATTCTATATAAGTGATTAACAATAATAGTTCATCTATATATATAAAAGAGGATGTTGGTATATTGGAGATTAATAGACTTCGACACCGTTTGACCGATCACCATGAAAATTGGCACACACACACACATATAAATATATATATAGATATATATATCTTTTCATGCAGAAGGTTTTTCTGCTATCGACTTTGTTATAACTCGCCACTAGATGGCGCTGCAGCACATCAACTTCTATACCGTTCAACCGATCGCCATGGAAATTCGGTATACATAGGTATTTGAACACGGAGAATATTTTCAAGCTATCGACTTTGTTATAACTCGCCACTAGATGGCGCTGCAGCATATCAACTTCTAAGGGCAACGTCTGCGGGGTTTTGCTAGTAGCTTATAAAAGCTGCCACATTCAGAAAAAAAAAAAATTTCGTAACAGTTGGTGAGATCATGATTCGAGTTTTAGGTATCTATGCTAGTGGCATATTTAAGAGTAGGTAGGTACGCTTAATTTATACCACTAAAAAATAAGTCGATGCGTTCATCTTCGCCACTCAAATCATCGAATATAGGCCCCTTTTTACGATAGTTACCAGTGGTCACTTGTAGAATAATGTAGGTATATACTCGAATGAATTGCAATAAAGCGCTGCATTGATATTACATTACCTGAAAAAGAAATATTCAAACTATTTATGCAATCAGAAATAGTTGATAAACATTCAGGTATAGACATAAAGTAATGGACATAAGTAATGAACACAATTCGTCTAACAGGCTGCACTATACAACTTTTCCCGGCTTCCATGGATGGAGTTCCCGGAAATCATAGATATTGCTCAAAATTTCGAATTAATTAATATATAACACCTATTAACATCTATGTGTAATAAATTATTAAATTACGGCCTTTTGTGCATTTCATCTGTTACAATGTCTGTTACTGTCTTGTTTTGTTTCGGTGTGCAATAAAGTGTTTTATCTATCTGTTTTTCAACTATGTATTTAGCAAATTTATGTACAATATTTCAGTAAACCCTAAATAAAGTAAAATTTTGATAAATCGTATTCTCAAAATATTCATGTCAATGAACTAAGAATCATGCACGGAATTCACGGTTTAAGGCTTCAGGAGAGGATCGTCCGATCCACTTCTGTATAGATTATTTAACCGCGATACCCATAACCAACGCTTTTATCATCCATTGCTGAACGCGGGCCTCCTCACGCATATGCACAAGGCGACCGTGGGATAACAAGCCCCGAGGAACTACACCGCCTCTGAAAGACTACACTCATCAACTCGCTTGGCCGGCGTGACGTTACAAAGACATAAATCCCTCGTGCACATGTCCTTAGATGATGTAGTGGTTACAAAACTTGTAAAATGAACTCATATACAAAAACGAACTTCTAAGTTAATATTATTTTTCGCATAGTACAAAGTTATATATTCAATATTTTGGAATTATTGCCACAAAAAGCAGCGACAGAGTGAGAGTTAGTCTTATAAATAAAAGGAGTTGTTTGCGAGAACCTTTAATATTTCGTAAAAGTTTGGTAATAAAAAGCGAAGTAACCAGACAGAAGGCTGACAACTTGAAATACTTGACATTATACTGTTCTATAGCACGATAATGATCAAGTTTTTGAATAAAATTATTTTCTTTCTTTTTATTTCAACGACCGTCAAAGAAAATTGAATTTCTCAATTTTAGTTTTTTGTTTCATTAGACTCCCAATTTTTTTTTTGGAAATGAAATGACAATAATTAAATTTTGAATAATTATTTTGTATTGTATATATATTTATATAGTTGACAAGTACAATCAGTCGTTGCAATATAAAGAACAATATTATAATATAAAAAACTCAAACTACAGTTCAAATGGTTACTTATTGATACCCATATCTTAAATAGGAACTAAACATGTCTAAATAAACATAGATATATTTAATATACTTTACAGGTATATTGTATTAGTTGAATTAGACCCACCTTCGAAAACCCTTTTCATAGACTTTTTAAAACCTCAGGGGAAGCCAACTCGAAGGGTACGCGAGCGCCGTACCTATGTTTTAGATGATTAATAACTCGCCAAGGACGTAGGTGCGTATATGTATTAAAATAAATCACAATGAAACATTCCACTCGTATTTGAATACGACACAAACATTCCGTGGATTCTAAGCGGGCGTAGCCTCCCACTCGTCTGTCATAAATCAAAAACTAATTTATATAATATTTCCCGATCTTGTGATGTTTCCGTTTTAGCCTTTCATCTTGCTCAGAGTGGATTTCTGTATAGTACATTATCAATTTGGATGGAATTGAAATGATACAGATTTCTTTGAGTGCAAAAAATAATAATTCTCTTATTGTATATTTTTTTTGTTTTTTTATATTTCAGCTGTATATATATTTACATAATAGTTTTATATCAACATACTTATATTACAAGGAATGACTGCAATTTTGTACATTAATAATATCTAACCTAGCCACTTTATAAAAAAGGGAATTATTTTCGTCAATATCCTGACAGAAATTATGTAGCGTATTTACACACCCATCCCTATAAGCAAAAAGTTAAATAATTTTACCATAGGATTAGCATTTAAATTTAATTATAAAATGCAATTGTCAGTTCGAATAACTATGTATTTTCAGATTTAATAAACTATTTACTATTTAATACATATCGGTATTGTAGTGGGATGCACTTCGAGTTTAATATTATATTCAATACTATACGAATTCGTTAATACAATTGATGAAGTGTTATTACCTCTCTATGAATTTTTGAATAACTGTGATTCATGTGCGATTCATCACCAATTTTTTTGCGTATATCCGGAATTACCCAAAAAATTTCTTTTTATCGTATCTCCTTCATTACTTTGATAAATTCACTTTAAACAAATATGCAATTATAAAATTATAGAAATTTCTATAGTTATTAAGCAAAGTCGTTAATTAATAAACTATAAAGTGGAAAAACGGCAAATATTAGTTAATTAATTAATTAATTTAAACTTCATTGCACAAGTATATTGTAAAAGGCGGACTTAATGCCTAACGGTATTCTCTCCAGTCCACCATCAGGTCAAACATATAGTTCAAATATATAGTTTACTAAGATTTGTTTCATAGCGCAAAGATTTCCCGGGCAAGAGAATGAGTTGGGCGTAAAAGTTCATCTCTAATGTAAAAGTTTGTTGGCCGAAGTTTGTCGGGGACATGTCAAAAGTTGGCGACTTTCTGATGTGTTCACCGACCATAGATAGTCGATCCTACAACTTATGGAAGTTTTATCTTACGTCCATTTGTCACCATCTGAAGATACTCGTATGTAGGTGCAGTATTAGTTTGAGAGTATTTTACTATCGGTATTCTATATTTCTATTGGTAATTACTGGTGTTGGTATTTTACTAGGGTATGTTTTCTTTCTATTATCGACAGTTTACTTTGTAAGAATGCTTAGTCATTTAATAATACTAGAATAACTTTTTAATAAAAGTATACGACATACATTTTGTTTGGTGTATCCCTCCCAATTTTCCCAACCTTTTCTCCCAATCCATTTCTTAGTCCTCAAAGGTAGGCAGCGCATCCGGGGGCGTGCCAACGTTAGTCATTCTGGGCTGAAGTTGGCATGTATCACGGATGTCAATGAGCTACAGTATCCATTTACCATCAGGTGGACTGTATGCCCGTCTGTCGAGATTTTTGTATAAAAAAATATATTTAATAGGTTGAGAATTTTAACAGTTGTTATATTTTTTATCTTGTTGAAGAAAAAGCTGATTTACAATACAATTTTACCTACAGCTACATATGGTTGTCAGTGCTGGCCTCTCACAGTAGAAATCGTACGCAAGTTAACCAACTTTCAAAGAGCAGTGGAGAGATGTATGATGAGAATAGAACTGAAGGACAGAGTAAGGTGTTGGCAGCGGGCTAGACATATCGCCAGAACTACAGATGGACGCTGGAGCGAACGCATGTTTGGAGCCAATTGGAAATCAAGAGACGAAAATAGAGTTAGAGGGCGACAGAAAAAACGTTGGAGTGACGACATCGTACAAGTGGCGGGGAGAACTTGGACAAGACAGACGAGAGACCAACGGAGTTGGAAGAACATGAAGGAGAACACCGGGCGTTGGGTGGTCACCCCACGTCGGGTGTGGGTCTCATCTTAAATTAATAGGTGTGGGCCTAAAATAGATTACTTAATAATAAATAAATAACGGAATATTAAAATGAATCAACTAATAATAAACCAATAATAAATAATCAAGTAACCAATAATAAATAATAAGGACAAGTAATCAATTAATAATAAATAATCAATTACGAGTAGTAGTAACAAATAGTTCATTAGTAATTAATAAATAATCATTTTTTTATCTAGCTATTTGTTAAAAAAAAAAGTTAATAAAAAGCCATTCGGCTTTTTATGGAACGTTGTAATGCGGATTCTTAATTACTTTTAGGAGAAGATGAATATATGACGAATTACAAAATGGATTTCGCTTACGTGTTTCAATTGCACCAAACCGTAACTCATTTCTGACAGACAAATATTGTCAGACAGTCTGCAAATTGTTGCCTGGACAATCTTTTCAAATAGAATAGAATATGTTTTTTGTAAATGCAGAATGCTTAACTGTAGGGAAATGATGGTATTTGTGAAATGACTGTTCTACGGGACAGTTGGGACATTTCTGTTTTTTGAGTATCAGTTCTTTCGTGTGTTGCAAATAATACTAAATTGGCTGCTTTAAGCTATCTATTTAACAGTATAAAGACACAGCTATCAAATTATTAAGTATTGTACGATTAAACATCAAGTTAATGGAAGCGAAGAATGAAAAATATCGGCGTCGAAATTATAAATGTGACCCATTTTTTGTACTTTTCCGTTTCGAACGGTCAATGGTGTGTCAATGGCATTATCAAAAACACTGAAGTGAACTGGAGCTTTAGGACCGAACGTTAGTTGTGTGCAATATTCTATTGCTATACTAGAAATTGTTATACACTGTCTATTGTGAACAAATTATCGGCACACAAAGCACTTCAAACAAAATTGTTTGTATTGAAAGGAGCAACAAAAGAAATTATTTATGAAAAACTAAAATAATTTTTAAATAATTAGTAATGTCATCAGAAAGTCGACGGAGTTCCACTTCGTTCCTTATTTCTTTCTTTATCGGCACTAGAGAACCTAAACCTGATCCAACTTTAAAAATGCTGCCGTAGATTTGATGCCCATTCAGTATTTTCTGCTGCTTCTTTAATCATCTCTCAAACAAACTGGCGGTATAGTATTATAACAGTTATAACTCTTCTGGAATGACTACAGTGTAATAATAACAAGATTGTAAATCAGTATGTACGTTCGACAATGAAGTTCAAAAACCTACCCTGCAATTAACAAAAATCCGTTTTTGCAATCACAATAAAAATGAATCGGCTGGCATCGAGTGGCAGCGCAAAAAGGCTAGGCCCTACGCAACGTAATTTCCGCCTGCAATGGACCGTGAACACTGCCGAAAATTCCGACAAAATTCCGCCAATCGCCGTTATTAAGCGGACCGCAAAAGGCGCACGTTTGTAGCATGATGTATAGAGGTTGGTGATGGCACTCGATCGATGAACTGATGGACAGCCCAACTTTTCTTTTAGCCCAAGAAATTGTATTGAAAGATTGACTCAGTGTTACTTTTGATCCGGCTACCGATGGCGAAGTCAAGGATGAACTTATTATTTTGGATTTTTCGTATTAAGAGCTGTACTGTCCCCCTATGAAGAAAAGGCGTAGTGACATTTTTAAAGAAAATATAAGTATTTTTATTTGCACGAATGTCATGGGATATAAAAACGCACTTGTGCCATTTTTTCTATGGAGGACAACGGTCGAAGAAATTGATCACAAAAATTAACAAAATCAATTCAGACTACCATATGTTTGTTGCTTTACGGCGAAGTTAAAATTTCGTTTTTAAAGTAAACTCGCCAGATTATACAAACAAAACATAAAATTACCTTTTTTCGAACAAAACGAGATCGAGTGAGCTCGACTGGCATGTAAACTTGGTACCGATGGCGAGACACGGCTGCAATTTCCTTACTCAATCGACTGTGAACGAGAAACCGCCATTTTTAAACCATCGCTTTTCCCCGCTGTTTTCCTAATACATCAGACTAGTTGTTTATAGCTGGAGGGGGACGGAGAATTGAAAATACAGAGCAGTCTATGGTCACCCTACGTTTTTTTTGGGAAGTAAAGTGCATCAAGTGATTTTTAACGTCTGCGTGTATAATAATAAAAGTTTTAGAAAATCCTAAATGTCGTCACTGTTAGGTATAAAACAATGTACAATGTACGCGAGGGATATTGATATATCCCTTGCGTACATTGTCATAAATAATAAAACTCGTACATTGTTTATTTATGTTTATGCTCATATTTGTATTTATTTTATTATTTATGCTTATATTTATGTGTCTTTATACAAATAAGAATATCTCCTACTTCTTATTGTATGTTGTAATCTGTTTTTTAATGACATAACTCCTGTGGTTATTCTAAGGACAACTGGAAGAAATTCTTTCTAAAAATAAATCCGCCTTTGTACTGTATTATTGTAATATCTTATTATAACATTTCATTATATGTACAATAAAGAGCAACAATAATAATAACAACAACATTATTAAACACTAATGTTTATCATTTGTTAAAATGTCTGAACGTCTGTTGTTTTAAAATGAATCAATTGCGGAATATAATCGATTATTTTTATAATAGTATCTTTGTATGCTTACTTTTCGTTTTCAACCCATCTTCAAAAACCCTTTTTAATTTAAACATCGAATCCCTTACCTTCTGAAACGTGTTTAAAGGTAAAAATTGGAAGCCGTAGATAAAGGGGAGCCGCCGATAATCTCGGTGTGTGACCGGAGGTTAAACGGCAAGTGGGTCGAAGACAAGATAACGCTTGGCTTCCATCGAGGGGGTTGAAATGTAATTTGCAAATGCATTTCCTGCCTTTCAGCTTCAACTGACGTATACTTTTACATTTTTAAACATGGCAACACACTGATTCGCGTTTTGTCTGTTCACGGCTCCATAAAGAGTGGAGGGTTGTTATGCCCCCAAGTGGTAGTGAAACATGAAAGTTCACTTTTGTTACGATTTTGCTTTAAAATTTTACTATTAAAGCTTTTGATGAAAAACGCGTTTTATATTTTGTGTAATATACATATAACTTATTTGTAATATTATAGTGGGTTTTCTGAATATGAAAGAGGCTTACGATACTTCACCTAATTTCAATATGCATTTTGCTTTGAAAATATTTGTTAACTGTTTACTCGCACGTCTGTACACTCTGTATAGTCCCATTTACTCATGTAAATGAGTAAATGAGACTATACAGAGTGTTTTTTTTGAGACGGGTCCGTATGGAAAAGTCTGAAACTATTAGAAACAGAGAAATATGTTGTTAAGAACCATGGTGTCGATTTTAGAGTTATGAAAGAAATGTAATAAGTTTTTAACGAAACTCATACATACACAGTCGAAAATCGAACCAGTTAATTTTTCTTGAAAAAATAGTAATTGATATTGCGTTAATTGATAGTGTGGGATGTAAGGGAGAAATCTTCCCAAGTAATCTTCCTTAGAACACATTCCTCTATTTCTAATAGTTTCAGTACTTTTCCATACTGACCCGTCTCAAAAAAAGACCGTGTATATTTATTTCAGTGTTTTATACCGTAAATCCTTTTATCGTCCACTGCTGGACATGGGCACTGAACACATGAACACTGTCTTGTGCATGAGGGGGTGTATAGCTTTAAAAACCCACAGTGGCCAAGCGATTTAGCAAGTCCACTTTTTAGAGGTGATGTAGTTCCCCGTGGTTGGTAATAGCCCTTTGTTATCCCTAAATCGCCTATTACGACACCACGGGAACAGATGGAGTGGTACTTTTCTAAAGGCAGCTGACACCACGCTGCCTATTATTGTGTCAAAAACATATCTATGGACAGAGTTCATCGAGTAGATTGATAAAAGAACACAAGATACGCAATGCGACATTTAAAAGCGTTGATATAAAAAGTCTGGCACATAATTCTCTGACGCACTTATTATTCACTATTGCCACTAAAGAATGAACCTTATTGCTATAGTATTTAGGTTGAAAGTTTAAAAGAGATATACGTTATACAAACGAATTGTTAACACTTTTTTAAGACGAAATGTTGAAACTATTATTCTTTTATAAATGCTCGGGAAGCGTTTGCAACAACATCCGTGCTTAATCTACTAACGCCATTTACATAAAATTTTGTAAAATCCCGGGGCCATACAAATGTGCAATCCGTATCAGACTAATTACATTATCATTAGTTTCGGGACAGTGAACCGTTTACAATGTTATGAACAGACCCGCGGGGGAGGCGGCGAACGCGGGGCACTAGATTGACTAAGATACAGTATGGTATCTTGATGCAAAGTCTGAAATACTCTTCATAAGCAAATAGCACATAAGGGCGCAGATAACATACTCGTATAAGAGCGAGGCTTTGTGGTTTAGATAATATAGCATTGGAGTTACATAGTAGTACCACCATACAGTGTGTATCTGAACTTATCTCGAAATCTGAAACACAGATTTTGTATTGACATGAAACTTTTAAAAAAATTTTTTTTTTTTAATTTCTACCTATATTACAATATAAATTTTCAAAATAATAAGTCCATAAAGTCGATATTTTCATAATAAATATTTAAGCATTGTATGTCAATTAACATAGAATCATGAGCAGAATCCATGGTTTTAGGCTTCGGGAAGGTTCGTACACATCCTGCGTATAGCCGTAACAACTACATAATATGTCAATTCTGAAGTGACATTAGAAAGATTATTATTTTCAAAGAGTATTTAAGAACACTTATTTGGAAGGAATAGAAAATGCCATCACGAACACACTACGCATCATGGAACGAACGAACATTTGATGAACGAGGAGAAGCTACTTCCTGGTTGGAAGTATTCAAACAACAATTTTATGAATGATCTCCTACTGCTGTTTATCCCTACAGTGCACAAGGCGAGGCTTTTTGACTACGTTCTGAAATATTCGTTAAAGCCCGTCATGGCCCGATGCCGACTTACAAAGCCTCTGAACTTCAGCCATGGTAATACACACTGTATCCTTATAGTAAGTGATATAGCACATTAACATTATATTGTATTCAGGTATCATTTATGTAGGTATCAAAGTAAAGTACCGTTTGTAAGTTAATTACTTTATTAAAAATGTTTTTACTTAACTTGTAATTCGCCTCAACTTCGCACGGGTGAAATACAATTTTGTTGTGACTGGATGAAAATGATAACTGGCCATAATTTATTAGTGAATGCAAAGATACGTACGTAAGGGAACGTAGGGTGGTTAAGAGTAAAACGGTCATAGACTAGGGTATCTACTCTCGACTCACATTCTTAAGTTTGAACCCCAGTTCATACCACTGGGTTTCTACTTAAGTACGATTTTTTCAATTATCACTAAACTTTGTGGTAAAAGAAAACATCTTTATATCTTAATTAAATAATTTGCGGCATGTAAAGCCGCCAATTCGCACTGGGCTCGCCTGATGGTTTTAGGTCAGAAATAGCCTCGTGGTCATTACCCTGGCGTCGTTCCTTCTGGAGGTGCTTTCTTTTAGGAACTGTATCTAAAAATACTGTTCCAATTTTATTTATTTATTTATATATTTTATTGTACACACAAATGATAAAAAACATAGTTATAAAAGGAAATACATACAAAAGGCGTGCGTATCCCCTTAGGAAATTACTACCAGCACACCATACAATTTTAATACAAAGATGAATATAAACGACAAAAAATTCGCTAATTTCAGTTGAGCTTGAACCAATAGAGACATTGCCTTTTATTTCATACAACATACATACGATTCTATGACATATGTATTATAATAAATATTTATTAGAAAGAGTTTTAAGAAGAAAAGAAACCCTATTAGTCGGTTCTACTTTTCCAAATTTCGCAGACTTCTCTCAAGGCTTTAGAGAAATCTTAGTAAATATCATATTTTTTATTGTTTCATCTTAAAAATCAGATTTAAAATACTTAGAGTACCCGATATCATACCAGCTCAGAAAAAACGTCGAAGTGCCCCAAGTGTCATCTCTATGACTAAGTGGCGTGAAATGGGTTATAATAATTGCTTCATATCTACGTCACTTTGACGGTATATCTACGAAAAAATTAACAATTACCCAGGGAAAATTACTTGGGTAATTTTGTAGATGCTAATTTAGGAAACAGGTGTCAAACGTTTATTTATTAGACTAGCTGTGGCCGCGATTTCATTTCTATGGATTTTAGGGTAGTGTTTTGTGTACAGAAAGAAGACTGCAGACGAGCATACAGTCCATCTGGTGGCTACGGATACCGCCCGTGAAAATCGGCAAGTCGTTCGGTTCTCTTTTCTTGATCTAACGTATTTATGTTAAGCAAGAGAACATGTCGCAGCGTATTCTCGTCCAAAATACCTCAGTGCTTGAAGACGAAGGTCTTCGACCAGTGTGTGTTGCCAGTGATGACCTACGGCACCGAGACGTGGTCTCTAACTATGGGCCTCATAAATAAGCTCACTGTCGCACAGCGAGCTATGGAGAGGGCTATGCTCGGGGTTTCCCTACGTGATCGAATCAGGAATGAGGAGATCCGTAGACGAACTAAAGTCACCGACATAGCCTCTCGGGTTAGCAAGCTGAAGTGACAGTGGGCAGGGCACATAGCTCCAAGAACCGATGGCCGATGGGGCAGAGGGGTTCTCGAATGGAGACCACGTACCGGCGGACGAAGCCGAGGACGTCCATCTGCTAGATTGACAGACGACCTCATAAAGGTTGCGGGTGCCCACCCGCTGGATGCAGGTCGCTGCCGACAGGTCTAAATGGCGGACAATGGGGGAGGCCTGTGTCCAGCAGTGGACGTCCAAGGGCTGAGATGATGATGATGATGAAGAGAACATGAATTTGCTTTGTTGTTTATTTGTATGTATGTATAACTTCTGACTTATTTTGTTAAATTTCAGTCTATATATTTTACCGTAAACTTTTATTAATACGCAAATTGTTGTGTTCACTTGAACCATTGTACTCGTTTATGGTATATTGTCGTCCCGTGATCCAGACTTCTACGAGCTATTGACAATACGTGACATCACATTTCGTAGCGCAGCTACGTTAAGTGCTACGCCATTTACTACGCCGTAGAGCAAAATTAATGATAATATTAGCAAGTTAGTAAATTGTATGGTAAGGCTATTATTGAAGTGGCTACAACTATCTAAAATAGTGCAATATCTAACTAAACAACTTTAATAAATATTAATGTTGATAACTAGCTTAAATTCGGGTGTCAATGACCTCTCCGCAAGCAAGCGTCGGAGACAACATTATGTAAATACAAGTATACAGTGTTCGTATGTTTGGGGAGTACTTAAAAGCTTATTAGCTCAGAGTAATTAAGTGTACTAACAGACATTTCGGGTCGACCTCTGCTACACTACTCGGCTCGTGTAAACTGAATTTGGAGAGGGGTAGTAATTTAGTCTTTAGAACTTCTTCCTAATTATTTTTAGAAACGTTTGATATAATGAATATCAGTATAAAGTTATTTTGAGCTAAGAAATATGAAGTCAAGATTATTGAGGGTAGAAGGTGAATGTAATCGCGTATAAAAAGGTAAGACGGTATATTTCACAATATAAGATGATGATGGAGCGCAAATTAAGTTTTTGACACCATGAGATACTTATAAAAACAAAAAGCATTATAAATTATTAAACGATTATAAAAAGGTTAGAAATTAAACAATATTTTTTTCATGCAGGGCATAGGACCCTCCTAGTATATCAATGGGGCCGTTTCGGGCCGTAATCTACCACGTGGGCCCAGTGCAGATTGGTGGATATACATACTTTCTTTCTTTTTATTTCTTGTGTCGTTCACGATAATACGATAATGGTTTCCTGACAATGCTGCGCTAGTGACATTTTTTTTTGAGCGGTGATAGCCTTATCTATACTCGACTCACATTCGTGTGATTGTGAGTTGAAATCCTCGACCCGTAATACAAGTACTTAAAAACTACTTAAGTACTTAAGGATTTATAAAAAAACTTAAGTGATGTATTAAATTATAATTGTTCTGCGAAGATTGTGTATTGTGGCGAGCCATGCGAGATGCCTACATCCAGCAGTTGAAAGACGCAAATTGATGGTATGGCACGAAAATGTTTAGGAATTTTCATGTGAAAAAGAAACCGATGAATTTACGAACTGCGCTACTAACACAATTCGGCAAGCTATAGAAAGTCATTATATTGTTAATCTCATCACTATCACGACAAGCACAAATGTGTTATATACTTACAATATGTAGCACACGTGCTGATAATGGCATCTTTACATATATTGAAGATACAGATGCATATAATACGTTGTATCAATATAGTGGTATATCTAAAATTAAATCCTAAATTTAAGCCTTCAGCTCAACTATCCGTTAAATCCAAACAATTGAAGCGACCGTGTGAACGAGAAGCGTAGAGGAAGAGAGGATGGGATGAAGGGGTCCGAGATTGGAGGAGCGGAATCGGCAATAAGTGCAGGGGTAACTGCAGCCAATCTGCCGGAATGGGCTGGTCGAGTTGATTTATACGAAGGCATGATTAAAAGTGCTGGATGGGACATGGTCAGGTATTTCTTTTTAGAGTTGGAGTTGAATTAACTCTTCTTTGAGACAAAACTGAAGCTAAAACTGATTACAATTGGTGTAATCATTCAAAAGAATGTACTTGATTCCTAATGTTTGGTCTCACACGCATTAGTCAAAATCTGATGAACAGTGGTGTAAGTCAAATTTAACTCTTCCCCGATCATTCTGTTCGTCAATCGACGATCTGAACGCACAAGATCCCGTATTTTGTCGACATTTTCATCGGTTCTTGAAGATGAAGGCCTTCCGCTGCGTGGTTCATCTTCAATCGACTCTCTTCCTTCTGAGAATGCCTTAAACCACCGAAAAACCTGGGCTCTTGAAAAACACTGTCTCCGTAGGCGTGTTGAAGTTTTGCAAAAGTTTCCGTTGCACTGTGTCCAAGTCTGAAGCAAAACCTGATAGCACACCGTTGCTCAAAATTAATGTCATTCATTTTTAAAAATAATCACAATTAAAAATAATAATACGAAAATAATCACAAAGGACAAACGAATTATTCTGGTAAGTTCAAACTCGTACTGAAGGTGCATTACATGTTAACCTGCCGACCTTCCAAGCCCCGTCTCCGCCGTGTTGCCAGATCGGGCGCTACGTTGCCAGTCTTATTACTTAATTTACACACCTCGTATCTCTGGACTTAAGACATGAGAAATTCTAGTGCAGATCTTTAACTTTCTATTTAAGGTTTGATAGATATTGTATGGTAAAAGCAATATGCTATATACTCGTATATACATATAGCATTATGCAACTTGTTAATATTATGTGTTATATAAATGTTATAAAATATGTTATTATAAAATAACATATTTTATAACATTTAGTACAGTAAGTATACTGCTTTTTTGAATGGATCTAAATATAATTAAAGTCTTTGTTGTAAACACATAAATATTAAAGTAAGTATTTTATTGTTTCATTTATTCGACAATTTTTATTGGGCTTTGTATTTGAATAGAAAGCGTGGAATACCATTTAAAAGACACACTGTTAATCTTGTCGGGTTCAAAACGAATGTTTCGGCGATAGTCAGACAATTATACAAACGCTAATGGGCAATAAATTAAACATTAATTTCGAATTTAACATTTCTCATAACTCTTTCGTGGAATAACCGTCATAAATACGTGTTGTCAAATCAGCCAGCGCTTCGATATCGTGGTTATAATAATGAAATATAGATGGGCGTCGACGTTCTGTTCGGCAAAAACAATTTGTCGGACCATGTTGCAGGAATGTCGATAATTAAACCAACCTGCAGTCCTCTATCGCTCCGCTTTCTCTATGTATATTGCTTTCATTTCCTTTTTAATCTGCTATGATTCCGCACGAATTTATTCCCTTCCGTACCAATCCGGATAGAGACATCATCGACATCGATGAAAATCAACCGCAATAAATCGGAGCCGCGTCATAAAAATGACGCGAACAAGAAACCAAGCCCCTCGATGGTATCGATAAAAAAATAAATGGAACACCCAACAGCCGACGTGATATGTTGGGATTAAGAGGCGAACATCAATAAGGAGCTTTTAAAATTCCGTGCACACCGGTACACGAGAGGCACAGGAAAAAATTGAAAGGAGACTCAAATATGTCGTCTGAATATTAAAAAGCAAAACTCTGAATAATGCAGCGGGCGACTTGCGAATGATATAAGAGTGTAAGACGATTGGTGGAGCTATTTGCAAGCCATTAGTACTGATAAAGCGTAACGGAATTTTTCCGACACGAATTTCCCGGCGTTTTTTTAAACAACTACGCGTTTATATTTTTCTCGTGTTGCTCATATGATGAATATGTAAGATTTTCCCGCAATTTTCATTTCCATTATCGTGTAGATCAATTATTTTTGCCTATTATTTTCAATGCCTGTCGCAATTTTATTCCACAATGGCTCGGCATAATGAACCTCCGGCAAACAATATTTTTTCTTTCACACGTTTGTGAATAATTGAGATATACCGGATCATATTCATAGGATTTTTTATGGAATTACTTTAAAGGTTTATTATTAATAAGAATCTATGTTATCTGAAAAGTTTTTAAGGAAATTGTACATTTAAATAAAGAATTCACTTGTAATTAATGAGTAAAAAATTCCAATGGCAGGGTCCGAGGGTCATGATCCACATCAGTGGGAGACTAAAGACCCCGAATGAATACCATTTAACTGAATAGCTTATTTACGCCGACATAATATATTTACCGTTTTCCAAGAGATTTACGTAAATTTTCCTAATCCTAATCGTAAACTAAGCCACCCTTTTCGGTGTCAATGCACGGTTAAAAGATTCGTTAGAGTAAGTAAAATACACGAAGTGGTCATTACCAGGGATAATCCGGGATAAGTGTGACGAAAACCGAAGGGGCGCCATAGACAATCCTATAGCTCACGGTGTTAAGGTCCGAATATATTTCAATTTGATACGCAATGTTTTTTTATTTCACTATTTTTTTAGAACATTCGTTTTTATTTAGCCGGTAGAGAAACCCGTACCCCGAGTGTAAGTTTCAATCATTTGCAAACGTTACTACCGCGTTCGTCTCTCCTTTTTCTCTATATAAAGATTTTAAGTTTCCCAATATAAGCTCTAGGGGCGTAGCTTAATACTGTATGACAAAAAATGTATGCAAACGCGATATTAACGTTTACACACGAAAAACCTTTTAATCAGGTTTCTGATATTAACTCAAAGGAACTTTAATTTTAATTAAGTTATTATTTGTACTAAAGAATTAAGCCAAAATTGATCCAGATCGCCCAATTACTAGAGATTATTGCAGTAAATATGTCATTTACTATTTATATATTAAACGGGTCTTGCGTATGTTTACTTAATTTATTTGGCACGATTTTTGCACTTGCACCAACCATGGTCATGAGCTTATGATCATGGTTGGTGATCAACGTCAAGAAACCAGGTGTAAGACTCGTTTAATACATATATAATTATCTGACAATCTTAAAAATTATGTGGATATCTTTTTACACTCGGCTTTTCAAACGAAGTTTCTCAGGACTTGTGGTAATGGCTTTGTTATTCCTTAGTCACTTTTTACAACAACCATGGGAAGAATGGTGCAGTGATGCAGTGCACTGCATGGATATTTGAGGAATTGGACCTAGTGTACCTGAGGGGCGTTAAGGCCATACACCCTTCATGACAATGTACACGAAGAAGCCCATGTCCAGCACTGGACGATAAAAAGGCTGGTCACAGTGTTTACGGCTACAAATAAAACATTTTATAACCGTATTCATATTTTTCATTATCAACGTTCCCCTTTCACATTTTAGTGAGTGTGACTTTAGAATCGAAAATACCACTCGCATTCTAACCAACATTTAAACTGAAGAATTGCACCGTATTCGCAGACCGAGAACCATCTATAAACCTTAAGTGTGAATATATACCGAGATAATAGTCCAGGGAAGGGTGTTTACGGCTTCTACTTACTGCCTCTAATGGAGCATGTGCAGTTTATTGTCGAAAATTGCATTGCCGAGTGAAAATTCCAAGGCTTGGTGACTAGAAAAAATATGGGCCCCAATAGGCCAATAAGAAGCGAGGACGAATGTGATTGCGCTCGATTAGTATAAAAGTATGTGTTTGGGGGGGTTGCCGGGTTAAGTAATTGAATAAGCAAGTAAATAATACAATAGAATTGTCCATTTGCATTACTGTAATTTCCCCTTGTCGTTTTTGTCACGTTTGTTTACTAAAATAAGTATTTTACAAAATTAAGACTCCTATATCGTATTGAAAATTATCATTATGAAATCTATTTAAATGTTTTGCTTTCGACAATATCATTAAGTTATTTTTATATTAATGTTAATGAAACTATAATAAAATCAATGCTTCATTCATATTAGGTAATATAATATACATTAGTTAATCCAAAGAAAAGAGAATATAATAAAAAAGTTGATGAAGCTCTTTTATTTGTGAGGTCGTCTTTTAATTACCATAAAGTTTCTACTAAGTGTGTATTTTTCAATTACCACTAACTTGCCGATGAGCAAAGACACTGAAGCAGGCATGTCCAAGAACCGTAACCGTACTGTAACAGGATACTTTTGGGTCTCCTCACGCACATTGTCTTGTGCACGTGGCCTTAAAACGCCTCGGTGTCGGCCGACTACAGAATAAGCCCCCACCCCATCTCTGCCCGTGTGTTTCGTAACAGACAACCAAAGCCACTATCACAAGTCCTGATGATCTAAACCAACTGTAAAAAGTGGAGTCTCCAACTATATCCACCCTAAAACCCGTTTCAAAGTTATTAGGGGAGGCTCTGTGGCCTGCAGCGAGACGTTATACTCGTAGCTTGACATCGAATATACTTAATTATAGCTCATGAACAAATTTCGGAAAATAAAAATGGATACTAAGTACCTACTCATAAAGTTATACTAATATTACTCTAACAAACATGACTTTATCCAATTACATTTTTAAATGAAGTAGCATTTCAAATATTACTAAATGTAATTATATATCCACTTCCAATGTAGGTTCATGTCAGTTACCTACGTACGTGACAGAACGCATACTTAAATTTCTACTTAGGCACTTTTAACAGTCGAGTTGGAATTGTTGGAATGTCGTTACTGAACATTCCGGTTTTGGGAGAGATAAAGAAGGAAAACCGTGGTCCCTTACCACGAACAGATATTAAAATAGATTAAAATTATTTTTGTTGTAATTCGAGTATTTTAGTGGTATGATTTTTATTCTTTGTTTCGCTCATATAATAATAGTTTAATAGTATCATAATAGTTATTTAATAGCAAGAGCACTCACATTTAATTTATATAGGGGAACTAGTATATACATACTGTAACAATACCATTATGTAACTATATACATAGTGGTTGAATGAGAAGTGCAAAAGATCGTGGGTGGTGGTGAATAATTTAATGTATGAAGAGTATGAAAAACATGTTTCCGGGGTGACCACGGAGGAGTGGAATAAATGTTACCTACGGAAATTGGTTTATTCGTATGAAAAAGTGTATTGACGCTCACGGAGAATATTTTGAGAAACAATAAATTGATTTTTGGCCACTCATTGTAAATTTTTCTTATTCATTCCGGAAACTTTCAGTGTGGCCCTCGTATCTATAAATAATAACAAAAATAATAATAACTAATTAGTGAAATTCAAAGCCGCCTGTATTAAGATGCAATCATTTAAATGACAAACTACCCTAGCTGTCTAACATACTATAATTTGTCGTGCATAATTCCTCACAACCCCTCATACGACCCATTAAATTCAGTAACAATTATACCAAGGATTTGTCAGGGATCTTCACATATCATTAACTTTTTACACAACGACGCGCCTAACAAACTCCTTTAAACTGTGTAACGATAGGCTAGAGCGATAAAATTATGGGTTAGTGCGAGATAAGTGAACAGTCATGAGAATGTGAACGCGAGTTTTGAGTATTTGATACACATATCACTTCAAAAAACTGTTCGATGTATGTGCATATAAAATATATGTATATATTACAATAAACAAGCATTTGTATTCATGAAAACTATTATCTACTACTAACTATCATATTACAAAGTAACTTAATATTTACATTTAGTTCAAAAAGGCCGCGAACTTTTCCAACTACCTATTGTATTGTTTGTAATTACATATTTGCTATAATATTCTTATTCAATTTACGATGCACCGCCCTTAGTATTTCTGGTTAACCAAACGTTGACTGGCAGAGAATGCCACTAGTCATTAAATTGGCCTTTTGTACAATATTTCTTTGTGGGTTAGTTTTTTTTTTATATGGAAGTAGGCGGACGAGCAAGCGGTCCCATATGACACCGGTTCTTGAAGAACCTCATATCGTAGTTTAATGGAAAGACCTCTTGAAAGACCTCTTCATTCCACAGCCTACGAGTTCGAGGTATAAAATGATTTTTGGACCGAACAGTACGCGACACCTCCATGTCGTGGAAATGCGGATGGACCACCACACTTCTGTGACGGGAGGTGCGCAGTGGTAGAAATTCGAGGTGAGAATTATATTGAACAATTCTTCAGAGCATTCCCCGTTGTACAGGCGGTAGAACACACAGAGAGACGCAACATCTCTCCGAACGCTGAGGGGTTCTAAACCGCCCGTGAGAGTGGGATCGTCGACAATTCGAACAGTAACGTCGTTGGATGGAGTCGTATGGGTCCAATTGATATTTCGGTGCGTCGGCCCAGAGAAGTGAGCAGTACTCCATATGAGGCCTAACCTGAGCTTTGTAGAGCCCAGGGGTGAAGTAGCGCTTCGCTCTGCTCAGCACACCGAGCTTAAATAAATAAAGATTAAATAAATGACAACAAAATATACATTAACTTTTCTGTTCTGAGAATTGAAGCTCGAAAATGAATTATAGTTCCCAATGAATCAAAATAAGCCCTTTGATATTTTCGCTGTAAAGGTCGGAGAGGGTTGGCTATTTGGAAAAATTGATGGGCGAGGTTGAGTAAGAGATAGAGAGCTAGAAGCATCAGTCTATAGTTACGACTAATTCAGTAAATGTCCCGTCATCCTGTTGTCTTCCTTTAAGATAAAAATATACGGAAAAGCATAAAATCGTCGATAGCACGTGCCAGGATCACCAGGATATTAAAAAGGGAGAAAAGATGTTAGCAATTATTATTATTTTTTGAAAATTAATTTGCAGAAAGTTTTATCAGTACTACAGGAAAGTACTACAGGAAATATCGTCCGATCATTATTTTCCATTGAGGATATAGGTGGACTTAAAACAAGGGAAAGCGCGCATTTTATCATAGCCGCATCGCGGACTCCCGGGATGACTAAAGTGATTGATCCAACAACTTATGTTATGTTGAATCTATATATGTATATAATAAAAACATAACGGAGCCGTGTCTGTAAATGAAATATTATTAGAAAAAAAAATATTGCAGTGGACTCTACGAACGTTACAGAACCCAAAACAGCCAATTTTACAATTTTTTTCTGTTTGAACACGCATAACGCAAAAACCACTGGACGGATTGTAATGAAACTTGGCATAATTATTGCTTATGTGACGGGTTAACGTTTAGGTTACATTTTATCTCGATCTGTTACAGAGTTCCCACGGGAAACACTCAAAAGTTCAAGCTAACAAAATTGCCGACGCTGCTAGTTATACAATACAATACTTGTATAATTATACAAGGTATAAAACGACGGTTCCCGTTAATAAAACATACGAGGGGAGGTCTGAAACCTTCCGGTCTAACAAAGAAAAAGGACACGAAAGTTCATGAAACTATTTTTATTTTTCAGCATAGTCTCCGTCTATTTGAACACACAATTCGGATCGTTTAATTAACATTGTTATCCCAGTGTAGTCAGAAGTTTTGTCTCCAAAATGGGCGGTCACTTCATCAGCAGTTGAAAATCTTCTGCCCTTAAGTCCGCCTTGAGTTTTGAGAACAAATAGTAATGCCTGGGGGCCAATTCAGGACTATAGGGTGGTGGATGGCGATTTTTCGTAACGTCACACTTTGAAACAGTAGCTTTCACAACTGTGGCGGCGTGTGTATATACATGGATACATGGTGTATATACACATTATATACATCGATATCGATATCGGTCGGGCTAACAACTTCTTTTGTAAGGAACATAATCACGGAGCGATATAGCAATTTAAACATTTTAAAGATTTTGCGACTTCCTGTTTTTCTAAGAGTCGAAGAATCAAAACTAACAAGGGTTGAACTCTAAAATTATACACAAATTAGCAGGATAAATAATAATTACAATGACGTATAATTTATTTATTTTAGATATCTAGAAATATGTCAGGCCAGAAACTTTTGGCCCTTACTAGTACAACATACGAACTCTTTTTTAATCATTTATGGATGATGCTACATTTACAATCAGCCTATGTCTCTTCACTGCTGTGCCTATGTCTCTTATGCCTTAATTACCACGCTGGACAGGCGGGTTGGTGATCGCAGTGCCACCGTACTGCTGCCTGTGACCGGTCAGCATGTTGAGATCTAGCAAATGGAATGGTTAAACCGCTATTGATGGTACATAGTTAAAAAATATTTTTTGGTGTTTTATTAGCGTATAATTTTTTATATTTATCTACCGAGTCTCCCATTTCAGGAGTGATCTTTTTTTTATTTCTACAACGTGTTGTGTATTACTTACTAGTGTACAGATATTCGCGCATAGTCTGATATAATGCGTACACAAATCTCTGTCGTATATGTTGCCCTGCCCGTAACTGGTACGTATGATTCTTACCGGGATGCATTGTCTTACAGCAATTAATAAATTTCGTTCAGTAACAATAATTAAAATATTTTTACGTTTTTAAAAGTCACGTACTTTCGATTCATAAAGAACACGCTTGGCATTGGCAACATTCATGCAGTTTTTATTTTTTATTGGCATTCGTCTACAGCCTAGATGCGATGTCTTGCCAGCATTTCTTGGCATGATTTCATCTTGTGCAGATTTTTTAATACAAAACGCCGACATTAATTGAGTTGGAGTTGTGCCGAGTTCTGTGCGACCGGTGTGAATTAGGCGTAGGTACAGCGTGACAGCCTAGAGATATCTATAATCGACTCACATTCGTGTGATCGTGAGTTCAAATCCTCGACTCGTACCAGAGTTTCTACGTAAGTCCTGATTTTTAAAAAATGTCACTAGCTCGACGGTGAGAGAAAACATCGTGAGGAAACCCGCATATTCCAGAAATAAAAAAATCTGATGTATATGATCCACCAATCCGCACTGAGCCCGCGTGGTGGTACCCGAACCCCCCCCCCCCCCCCCCAGTGATTAGCTGACACAAATACAAGTACATACAAGTATAATCGAATGATGGTTATTAGTTTTATAGCATCTATTGCTATATGTTCAACTTTTTGTTCAGTTAGTTGAACACCACTCAAGCGCGGTACGTCCACTGGCGAAGACAGTAATATAAAAAAGAAATTTCCCATTGGAAAACTAGAAGGAAATAGCATGAAAGTATGAACAGTCAGTCACGTGTAGGATATTAAGTATAGGCGACAATGGAAGACAACTTCAAGGACTCTAAGTTACACAAGTTTAGGGAATTAAAAGGAAAAGAAGGATCGAATGGGTAAATTTTAATTTTATTCGGATATTTAATTTCAGCAATAGAATAAATATATGTATGTATTTGAGTCCGCCCTCTGTACATTTTTTTTCGGTAAAGTTAAAATAAATATATTTTCAAACTACATAAGTATATAAGTGCATAATTAATTAATCATTATGAGATATCGTAAACAATCTACTGAAAACTCAATAGTATATTTCATCTCAATTATTTTGAAGATAGAAAAACATTTTTTAAAGAATTAGGTTTCTCTAAAGATTTTCTTCAAAGGACGTTGACTTATCCCCAATTTCATTCATTTCGCAACAGCGTCGATCTTCTGTATGGAAGCGACGTTCATTGCAATTTATTTCATGTCAACAGGACAAACAGTGTCCTCTAATCGACGTTTCAGATTTATGACTGTACGGACCGACGGATTAAAAAGGGAAGAAAAAGATATATGTCTTTATTCCTTCGCTCCAGCCTGAATGTGGAAGCGTAAATGAAGTGAAATACAGGGGCTTATGTTGCCTATTCACTCGATACGAACCGGGCTATATGTCTGTCCTCGTCGAGAAGATTGCATCCAGGATATACTGCGTCAATTCTAGAATAAAGGCGGCAATTTTCAGACGTACTGTGCTGTGCAGAACTGCACATGTGACAGTTGCTTTATACTCGTATGTTGGACGATGAAAGTTCTTTTCTTGTAAAATTAGCAAGCGAACAGAAATTTTATTGGTGTTGTAATTTTAATGTAAGGCAGGTTGTAAGATTCAAGGCCATACATCCCTCATGCACAAGACAATGTGCATGAAGTGGTCCATGTACAGAAGTGGTCCATGTCCAGAAGTCCATGTCCATGTCGAGCAGTGGATACTGAAAGGGCTGATTGCATTGCATTGGTTGCAGGTTGTAAGATTGTAATATGAACGAAGGCAAATGTGTGGAATGTATCTTTGAGTATGGAAATTTTTAATTAATTCATTGATGTATGGTTCAAATACTTTATATTAACAGTTTGAATAAATAAAAAAATCGTATACAGGATTAAATAAAAATACCTTTTCCCGTTTTAACACTAAATCTCTTTTGTGAAAACTAGCAATTTTTAAATTACGGGTTTTTAAAAATGCAGTATTATTTTTTATATAAACCATTCATTCAATCACTCGCACCAGTTTACACAGATATAGGTATCTAATTCGATCGGCGGCTGTTTGAGAATGCAGTGCGAGGCGTAGTCATCACAAGTGAGAAGTGAGTAGTAGTAACAAAGTTAAATAAACTTCATTTAAAAATTTACTTCGTTTAAAATCAAGTACAGTAAAAAGTCGCAGTACAAAATTTATATAAATATAGTGTTAAGCCCGTATAAGTTTAATATATAAACGTGTTACGACAGATGATAGTAGGTACTGAATTTCGTGACATATAAATCACACATATTTAGGACAAAATGAAATTCCCTGGTGATTGAAATTCTCTAGTGATTGAACGTACTTGGGAATCCAGTTTAGTTTCTAGACATTTTTAGGTCCATGTTAGCCAGGAACGGCTGCAGGCCGATTTAATTATCCGCATTCCGGGTGGACAAATTGTTCGTTGGCTCCCGTCCCCGGATATTAATTTCGATACATTGTCCCTGTGCCGGGCTCTGAAGCAGCAATTATTTCCCACTGGGACATATACTGGGACAGGATTTAGTCATTGTTAACGAGGTACAAATAAATGCAGTCAATTTTTTTTTATCCTATTTATCTATTTTATTTACCTGTTATATAAAATTACTTGTTATTCTAATTAGCGTACTTTTATTTAAACAAACAAAATCTGATACTGGAAAATCTCTGATACTGGAAATCCTAATTAGATATTGTTATATAAACAAACAAATCTATATTGGTTCTAAATTTGATAATGAAAAAATGTTGTGCCTTGAATTTTGATTTGCATTTGTTTATACAGAAACATTTCTCAATTCTCAGTGTTTACAGGTAAACATTTATTGCGAACGAGCGGTGCATGCGACTTCGTTCGCCTTAACCTGTGATTCCCGTGGGAACTCTGTAACCAATCTGGATAAAAAGTACCCCAAATGTTAACCAACCACATAAGCTATAACTGCACCAAGTTTCATTAAAACCTGTCCAGTAGAGTTTGCCCGATGCGTGTTCAGAAAGACAAACAAAAATTAATAAAAATATTGTTTTGGGCTTTATACAGTTTATTATACAATTTATTTGAACTTTATTTTGCAATCACTTTTTTCGAAAAATATTTCATGTACAGACACGGCTCCGTTACGATTTTAATATATGTTATATGTATTCTCAACATTCGAACGACAAGAACAGTTCATAATAAAGTTAAACAAAATGATTTTTCATTATACTTTATAAATAGTAAAAACTTTAAAGCTCAGTGTTGTTGTTGTTGTTTCTGTTATTCATTTTGAAGCGGATAAACAAGCCTCGCACAAAGAATGCTCCAGATGAGAAAAACGTCGCGACACAAAGAAATAGGAGAAAAACCACGGAAAAATGTCGGCTTTTTTATCTGTGATGTCGACACTAGCTGTTACATTATATACACTATTATACTCGGGCTATAATATATATAATATACAAGTTTAAATGACGGCCTTTTTTACAGAAAGAAGGCGGCAGACCAGCATAGAGCCCATCTGGTAGTAAGTGGATACTGTCGCCCTGCGTCATCAGCGATACATGCCGAGATCGGTCTAGAACGACAAACGATGGCACGCCCGCGAATGTGCTGCCTATCTTTGGAGATTTAAATTAGATATTGTTATCTTTGTATTTGGAGAAAGTATTAGGTAAATGGGCCTCCATAGGATAGGATATAAATAGGATAGGAAGGGACGGGAATGGGCTCTGGCACCATTACCGAAACACGTACAAAACAAGCATTACTTCCTTGTTAAGCCAGTAATTAAGTTTATCAATTAATTAAGTTATATTTACGCTGTAAATTTAACTCAAAGAATCAGGAACTCAGATCACGCCTACGTAAAAATAAGACCTCATAAACCCTGTTTATTACGGCTGTATTATCGCGACTCAGGACTTGACAAACGGACAGACAAATCAAAAAAGGAACGAAGTTATGTTCTAGATAAAGATTATTTATACAGTGTCTTATTTTACAAATCCAATTTCCGCGTGAATACACGGGACGGTTGTAAATAACACAGACAAAGCCCGCCCTAGTCGTGCTGTTCGATACATTATGCAGACCACGCTCCGTTGCGTCGAGCAATGAGCTCAGTAAATATAAAGCAAAGAAACGCTTTTTATGTTTCCTAACGATTTGCTGCCAATTTTCTGACTTAACTGAGATTGTAGGTTCTAAAACTCGTTCATTCAACGACCTACTTAACCTTATTTCCAACGCGCCTAAAAACGTTTTATCGAACACCATTAGTTTCTAGTCTTTTTAATTCCCCAACTTTTAGTAGGCACCACTAAATAACACATTTTTACGAAAATAACGCGAGTAACACAATTCATTATTGTTCTTTTCCGTACGCCCTTACTGTTATCGGATACACGTTTTCTATGCCATTAATTCCAAAAAAATGCATTGATATCTTAAGTGCGGGAGCACGTGGGATAGTAACCCCGGCGTAAAAAGCAAAGTGCTCCGAAAAAGTCTTATCCGGGCAAAAAATAATGCGGATATCTGTTGCGAAAGCCGTGACGCATCATAGTAGGTGCTATAACAACACAGGGAACACGCCCATGCACTCCTTATCATGACAGTCGAAAGGCACTTTTTCATTTTTTCTTTGTTCGCGCACCGTTTTTTTGTGAGCGCGTGGCACTGTCTCTAAGGGCAGCCAGCACAGTGGAAAAGTCACGTGATTTAGAGACGACAAAAATGTTATTTTCGTTACAGGCCGTGTGTGAACGTTACTTGTGGGTTTGCGTGACATATTTTCCTAGTGTCGAGGATGACAAATGGGAAGATAAATCACAGGGAAAGAGGGCTTTTCTTTTAAAAGTTATATTTCAACGTATTCGGAGAAGTTTTTCTGTTTTCGCCTGACTGGCTCATTTATTTTAGCGTTAGCAAGAACTAGCTTAGTGAGTTTGGTATTTATTATGTATTATATAATGTGTGTCTGATATTGAGTATGAAAGAGCCTTTTGCTGAAAACAAATTTTGGGAAATGTTGGCTAGTCTCATTTCCAAATAAAATAAACTACGATACAAAAAAATATCGCGTTATCCGGAACAGTATCTTTTCTGAGAGTTTTTAGGATGACGCTAGATGAATTTATTAGGGTGAGCAACGTTTTATTTTCCATTTGAGTCCATTTAATGACATTAGTAAAATAAAAAAAAACACGAAGACAGGAGCCAGCCGGACTAGAAATTCCATTTTACGAAAAAATGTTTACACATAAATTGTGGAGCTTAGTGAGGTGTATCTAACAACTAATACTCGTAGTTTATATAAAGTGACGTCGAATTCTTTTGGTATTTTTGAAGTTTTTACGGTCACGGCCGTGACGTGTCGGCTGGCTTTAGAATAACATCTCTTTACCCCATCTGTTACGACCTCGCGGGAAGCGTGGGCGTCATAAAAGAGCTAACAAAGTCGCTACCACAAACCCTGAGGATTCATCTCTAAAAAAGAGTAGTTAACGTTAACCCGTTTGGTCAGCGTGACGTTTTAAGACCACACATTGCTTATTATTCCCTGTCGACATTGGCTTCGTTATTTCTTAGTCGCAGTTTACGACACCTGCGGTGTGGTGATATTCTAAAATCGACGACATCACGCGGACTAGTCTTATAATTCAAGACTGAAATCCCTTCTAATTTCAAGTCAAGATATTTAATGCTGGTATTTGTACTGGTTCCTACGTCACTGTGATCTCGCTTCAGTTGATGCTTAACGCGTGACGTCACATGTTTTCCCGGCTGTCAAACGAAGAAGGTATTCTAATGAAGCGTGAGACAGGCACGTCGTAAACGCTTTTTCATTCTCTTTCAGCAAGTCAGTACATATAAGACATAAATATCTATATGACAAAGGTTAGACCAGCAATAAATATCGACATGTCGTTGATTTCGTCAATATAGATATCAATTTGTAACGTCCCACTCCTAGTGAATTACTAAGAGGTTTCGGGCTATGATGCAGCAGGCCGGCCCATTATGGATTGGTGTATACACAATTTTTTATATGGGTTTTCTTACGATGTCTTCTTTATTTCCGAGCTAGTGATAATTTCAAAAATCAGTACCTACTTATGAAACTGATTGGTACAGACCGAAAATTTTAAACTTCACACGAATGAGAGTCGAGAATTGACACCTCTAGGCTAGTTGGTAAGTTTCCTTGTATCCATCTTGTAATTGTATGTCCGATTTTATGGAAGAATTCGTTTTGATGATTCCATCATTTAGTATTGCTTCATAGTAACCGTCACGAGCGCTTTTGTCATCCACTTCTGAACATTGTTGCCTCCACATTGTCTTGTGCATGAGGAATGTATGGATTTGAAACTACATGCTGGCCGAGCACGATGACAAGTACACACTTTTAGAGGTGGTGTAGTTCCTCTGGGCTTGTGATAGCGACTTTGTTATCCCCTAGTCGCTTTTTGTGACATCCACCATAAGAGATGGGGGTGGTAATTTTAAAGCCGGCCCACATCACACGGCCACTTAATGTCACCAGAAGAGAAAATCTAGGGTTGTGAAATTCTATTTTGATTAACAGGGCTGTCAACATGTTGGCGACATTTTCTATTTTCATTAGAACTTATCACTCGAACAATCACTTCTACTATCACTCTAATTCCTTATCACTTCGACCCAATGGGATCTTTTGTGTTCCCCTAACCTTACCTTCTACTCTTGCTCCCCGAATATTATATCCATATTCTTCATCAGAATATCCGGCAATCGTAGAAACCTGTAATCTTCTGGCTCCGGATTATGGTTACCTAGAAGACTCATTTTACATTTCGCCAGACCGTTACATTCAACGAAACAATGCGTCGACTTTTCCTTCTCGTTCCTGCAGGCTCTGCAGATGTTATCATCTACTAGAGACAGCTTGCATAGGAGGCTTTTTGTACTGAAGTGGCCCGTGAATACTTTAGTCAGTTGCCGTAGCTGTTTTTTGCTGAAGAATCGTCTTCTCTAACTGAACATACAGACCGGCTTCAGAAGAACAGGCTTCGTAATCCGGTGATATATACTCAAGTAGACGAATATTTGATGTAGCAAAGTAATATGCATTTACATACGTACGGGCGTGAAAGGGAATGCCATTGAAAGGGCGAATCGTCAATGTATAGAACAAGACGTGATAAAAGAGCGATTTGGCAAAAACGCTAATTTCCGCCGGCGTCTCGTCTAAGTGCTTTAGTATGTTGGTCCTTCACCTTTGCTGACAATAACTTGTAGCTAAGAATATATTCCCAATACACGCTTTTCATATGAGAGTGCTTTTGTATTATGTACAAAAACCTGATAAAAAAACGATAAACCTAATGAATAAATAATTTTTTCTAGACATCGATCAAACTTTGACTAAACGGATATTGTGAAATTTCAACCTCTTAAAACCTAAAAAATATCTCGCAAACCATATAGTCCAATCAATGAAGGTTTTTACTTCTTAATCCTCAAGAACAGAACCGATTTTTATACTGTATTTTTTCTAAATGTTTGTTATTATCAATTATTCTTTTCATCAGAAACATTGTATCGGGAGGATATAGTTATTTATATGGTTTAAACAATAATAATAAAACTTATACTGGGTTGAAGCTTGAAACTGTCGATGGGCCAGCTCATGACCTGTCGGATGACCACATTTTGACCTTAGTGAAAGTCACACACGGTTTTAGAGATATTGGTCTATTTTGATTGTTTCATTAATTAATCAAAATAGAAGTCAGTAATTTGCGTATTGTAGCTACAAATGAAGGAAAATTCACATTCTTATTTATGAGTATTCTTCTCGAAGAGTTAATTGTTCTGTTAGATGTAATTCAGTATTTTTCATTTATTGTTATGGTATCTTCCAAATATTTACGTTTTTGTCAAGTTGAGGTACAACCTTCGTCTACTAATTTGAATTTACCAAAAAACGTAAAGTGAACAACTATTTTAAAAATTGCCTAAATAATTTACATTCTAAAATGGTATAACACATGCAGTTTCCTCATTCAAAAATTATGATATTGCTATTAAAAAATCAAAGGATCTATTTTTATTAAATTAGAATTTTCAACTAAATTAAATTATTTTTTTAAATTTCCATTAATAATGTGCACTAAATTGATTTTAAGTCATAATTTATTCATTAAGGCATGTGAAGAACTAAAGGAAGTCTAAGAAACATAAAAAAATAACACATTTCATTTATTATGAAAATTGCAGAAGATGCTCAAATCTTCTGTAATTTTCATAATATATTACATTATGAAAATTATAATAAACGATAAAGAAGATTACTGCCGCCTGCCCTCATATCGCTTTTAGGCTACATGGCTACAGCTCAAGAGGGCGTTCATAAGAAGACTTATCTGTCTATCTAGCAGCTGTAGCGATACGCTCGCGCAACCCATTGAACTTTCTTTACTGGGTCTGCCTGTAGGAAAATGTAAAAAGCAAGCCAATTGCATCAAAACTAACTTTTCTGCCAATTGTTACTTTCCTGCAATACTCCAGCAAATCATTATTGCAAATTGCAGTGAATTTCGAGATTTTCGAGTTCGAGTGAATTCGAGTTTCGAGTGAAAAATTAATTTAAACCATTAGAAGGGCTTCAAACACGAGTACTTTTAAGTGGAAGCTCCGGGCCATTACCTTGCGTCATCACAGGTCTAGTAATTGTGTATATTAATTATATAAGAAATATACATACATATCGTATGTATATTTTCTTATTTCTATATGTCTGTGTATATTTTCCATATAAGATTTTTTATATTATACGTATGTTATATATTTATTACGTATTATTAAATGAATAAAGATATAACAGATTCATAACGTTAGTCTCCAAAAATAAAAGTGTACATTATACAACTTTGTTCACTTTTATTTTGGAGTAAAAAAAATCTGGACTTTTTTTTACATAACACGAACTCTTTTTCAAAAACTTATTCAAATAATAAGTACTAACAAACATTAAAAAAAAACATCTTAATCCTATCTGTTCTTGAGGATTAAGAAGTTTTGATGATTTTTAAGCTTAATTGATTCTACTAATAAAGCAATCATCCCCAATGATATGTAGGTGAACGGGAACCCGCCAAAAAGTGGCTTAGAAACAGCAAAATGTGACCACGTCGTTCTAATCTTTAGTTTTTTCTTTTACTTATGTTTTACTGGTCGATGAATACGAATCTGCAGTTATTTTTTAATAGAAAATGGAGGAACATTGAACAAAGTAGGGTTCAAACAACAAACAAAAATATGAAAAATACGACATCAAAAATTTATTACTTATTCTTGTTCAACTCGCTGTATCTCTGGTAATTATTACATATATCTATTAAAATTTTAACCGATCAATCTTCAAGCTAAGCTAACGCTGGCCAAGCGGTTTCACGAGTCCACTCTCAGGACTTGTGGTAGCCGCTTTCTTATCCCTCAGTGGCCTCTTACGACTTACCCAAGGGAGGCAATGAATGTGGTGGTATATAAGAATATTTACTACTATTTTAGCCTGCCGAAATCATACGGCAAATACGTCAAATTATTTGTTTCAAATATCAAAAATCGTAAAAATACAGTAAAAGAGATATTTAAATGATATTGCAGTTGCTATCGATGTGCACGAGTTCCGATATGCCTACTTCGGTATACGCGCTCGGAATCAACATTACTTTTTAAAATAACTTATCTTTTTAAACTTAACTTATCGTGAAATTTTCAAAAAAAAAACTTAGTTATATATTATATTTTAATAACACGAAATTCGGAACTTCGTCACTCAACTTGCGACGATATGTAACAAATCGTGATATTCTGTGGGAATTTTTCATAAATTCATTAAAAAAAAGAGTTATGAAAGTCTGAACAGGTCTTGTTTTCTTCAGAATGGTATGAAGATTATTCAGATAAAGTTTTAAAAGGAAATAACGAGGGTTGAACATGAAAAAGTAATAAATTTATTGATTCATATTATTCACTTTATCATTTTATTCAAAAAACATTTTAAATAAAAAATAACTACAGATTCGTATTCAACGACCTACAGACATTAGAATAATCTGAAACTAAATATTAGAACGACAGTGGTCACTTACAGCTCATTTTTGGGGAAAATGTATAAAATGTATTACAACCTTTTTTGAGTCTCTTCTTTTCTCCTCATGAGTTTTTAATTTTGATCTGAGAAGAGGATATGTGAAAAACTTGAAAGTATGATTGACTATGGACACTAAAGACGTAAGACAAAAGTTTGACTTACGTCAATAAGTTGTCATATGAGAAAAGAATTTTCCAAGTCGCAGCGATTATGTACAGAAATTTATATCAACGTGGTATGCTCACCATTTTCTTTAGTGGTGGCGCAAAACCTTTAGAAATATGGGACACAAAAATCCAAGATGGGTACGTGTCGAGATTCCTGGATCAGGACATTAAGTCAATGGTACTAGAAATAGGTGGAACTAATGTAAGTACATCCTACATGGCTTGTCCAAAAGGCTACCCGAAGATAGTGTTAGGTATTACCATGCCTTTTTTGGTAATGATAGTTAAGAATCTCAAGAAATATTTTAGTTTTGAAGTCACAATACTGGATGATACTGGAACTAGAAGACGCTTTCGAGTGTCAAACTTTCAAAGCACTACTCAGATACTTCCATTATGTACTGCAATGCCAATTGGCTTAGCTGATGGATGGAATCAAATTCAATTCAACCTCGCAGAGTTTACCAGGCGCGCTTACAAGAAGCAATTCGTTGAAGTGCACCAGTTAAAAATCAACGCTAACATACGTTTGCGACGAGTCTACTTTGCCGAAAGACTTATTCCAGAAGACGAGTTGCCACCGGAATACAAGTTGTACTTTCCTCTGGCATCGAAAGGTAAAGGTAAGAAGACCGACGAGAAAAACAAGGAAAACATTCAGCAACAGGAGGCAGAGCTGGCTGTCATAAAAACACCTTCAATTGTAACAAAGTCTAAGGTTTCGATAATAGAACAGGAGCCAGGAGAAGGAGAGAAGACAGTTGAAAGTGAAACTGGGGGTGCATTTAAAGCAGCTGAAAGTGAAAGTGTAGGTGAAACTAAAGCACCTGAAAGTGATGCTGAAGCAATAGAGAGTGAGGCTAAACCACCTGAAGGTGAGGTACAGGCTGAGGGTGACGCACCGCCACCGGAAGGTGAAGCCGTTCCTGAAACTCCGACTGCGCCTGAAGGAGAAGTCGCTGCTGAAGCTGCAACTGCGGACAGTGAGGCACTACCACAAGCTGCGGAAGACGAAGCACCTACGCCAGAGGTAGAAGAACAATCAGCTCCTGCTGATGCCCCAGCTAAAGCCCCTGCTGAAGCCCCTGCTGAAGAAAATTAAGACTGAGTAACATCTTAATTTTGTTGCATCTTTGTTGCAAGACTCTTAGTGATTAGTTCACAGTATTGGATTATATTTATCGTAAAAGTGGTTTACCTCTTACGTTGATATTGTTTTAAGCGTTTAATAAATATTAATAAAATTGTGTTATTAATAGTTGTTTTGTTAATTGTTGTGTTATTAATGTTTGTTTCGTATAAGTTTATTTTAATTAATAAAATTATAAGCGTATATCATGTTGTACTTATTTTATGGAGACGGAACATAAAAACGGACTTTCTAATGTTAATCTTTTGTTCTTAGGTGGAGAAAAATCAGATTGAAATCCATATGATAGACTAAGTATTCAAAACATTCTAATTCTAAATAAGCATCATGTCGACAGTTCCCTGATAATGTATAGTCTTCTGTGAGAGAGAGGTAAAAAGGCCAGTCGAGAGCGCCCAGCGGCTGTTGGGTTGCACCGTGCACACTCAGGGGGAGTGTATAGAAAATCTGCGATGTTATTACTCTTTCGTATTCTTTGTCTTTATAATACACCATCCACTTGCAATTTCTGTTTCTCAATAGCTTGACAACGTTCCTTTCACACAGTTTCATTTATCTGTGAAATAAAAGTAAATTATTTATTTAAAAAACAATAAACCCGCCAGCGTTCATCTCCTAAATGAACACATATATGTTTATTAGTTTTGTTTTATGAATTACTTTAGTTTTAGAATTACTTAATTAGTGACCTTTAGCGGTTCAGTGTAATATCGCCTTTCTGCTATGCGCGTATGATTCAATTTGCTTCCCGATCAAGAGGGTGTTCATAATAAGGTGTAGAGCCTACATCAGGGCAGGCTGCAGATAATTTGAACATCTTCTGTCATTTCATATGTTATTTTTTTTGTTATTCGTATGTCTTTCTTTAGTCCCTTACGTGCCTTGATGAATAAATTGTGACTTGAAATCAATTTAGTGCATATTATTAATTAAGATTAAAAAAAAATCTTGTTCAATTCTAATTTGGTAATAATAACTCCTATGATATTTTAATAGCAATATCATCATCGGTTATCGGCCCTGCGGCATATATGGCCTGCCTACTGCCGCTTCAGCTTCCTGATTCTTTGAGCTATGTCGCCAACTTTAGTTCTTCGTCGAATTTTTTGGTTGCGGATTTTGTCCAGCAAAGAAACTCCGCGCATGGTTCTTTCTATCGCTCGCTGAGCGACTTTGAATTTGTGAACCAGGCCTACCTAACCGATGGAGGTAGGCGAAGGCGAGTCCTCGAATGGAGACCGCGTACCGGGAAACGTAGCATAGGACGCCCCCCGGCCACGTGGACTGACGACTTGAAGAAAGTCGCCGGTAGTGGCTGGATGAGAAGAACTGAAGACGGTGCGTGATGGCAGTCATTGGAAGAGGCATATATCCAGCAGTGCAGGGATACGGGCTGATGATATGGTATGGTAATATGATCATTTCTGAAAGAGGAAACCGCACGAACTATACCATTTTAGAATCGATATTAATTAAACATTAATGTAGGCATTATACGTACACACTTTTCGAAGATGCGAGTACCATAATAGTAAAATAAAAATAACGATTTACGTCTAACTGAACAACTCTTCGAGAATAATCAACACAGAACACAATGTGAATTTCCTTCATTTGTAGCTGCAGTGTGCAAATTACTGACAAAGGGTACTAATTTTTCAAAAAATGAAAACAGGCCGATATCTCGAAAACCGTGCGACTTTTCACTAAGACTAATGGTTATCCGATAGGTCATGAGCTGGCCTATCGGCAGTTTCAAGCTTGCCCACTATTTACTGGACATCCTGTATAATACAATGAAGTAAGATAAAAATCTCAACCTCAAAAAAAAAAATCTCAATTATATTATATAAGACCTCTTTTTAATATTACATAAGACCTCTTTTTAAGAACATAAATAATTACAGAATCGAGCTGGTTGCTTCATCTATAAAGCCACGTATCAATGTCAAATGTACGTCACAGTACTTGTCACAATTAATGATAATTTTATTATAAATGACGTACAGGAATCAATGGCTGAATAAATCAAACATGTTTAAAAATACATATCAAAATGGACTATTGTCTATATTTTACAGTTGCGGGGCTAATCCTTTGATAATATGGGACATGCATGTTCAGAATGGTCATGTAAAACGTCTCACTGACGAGGAAGTTAACTCTATAGTTCTTGAAATCGTGAGTACCAACGTTGCTACTACATATATAACATGCCCAAAGAAGAAAGATGTCTTGGGAATAAGACTACCATTTTTGGTTATGATTGTGAAAAATCTGAAGAGGTACTTCTCTTTCGAAATAACGATTCTCGATGATAAGAATTTAAGGAGGCGATTTAGGATTTCGAACTTCCAGTCGACCACGAAAATCAAGCCTTTTTGCACAACTATGCCGATTGGACTATCAGGTGGTTGGAATCAAATACAATTCAATTTAGCTGATTTTACAAGACGAGCGTACGGGACCCAATTTATAGAAACGCTACGTGTTCAAGTGCACGCTAACGTACGCTTACGACGCATATATTTTTGTGATCGACTTTATACTGAAGAAGAATTGCCGCAAGATTACAAGCTTTATTTGCCGTTGGAGCGAAAGAAGAAAACAAAGGAAGAAGAATCTAAAAAGGTGGCAGCCGCCCGTTCTATGACTACCGCTGCACCTGGTCCAAAAGTTTCAATTGCTCCTGTACCAACGGAAGATGTTTCTCTACAAAAACCTATAGAGGAGAAGAAAGGACAAGTGCCTTCTCTTGAAGCACCTCCTATAGAACAGACACCTCCTGCAGAAGAGGTACCTACTGCAGAAGAGGCCTCTCCGGTAGAGGTGGCACCTATTGCAGAAGAGGCACCCCCTGCAGACGAAGCACCACCTGCAGAAGAAGCCCCGCCAGATGTGCTTGCAGGTGAAAACGAAACTGATCCTGAGGAAGCCCCAAAGGAAGCCCCGACAGAAGAATAAATGCTTAGTTGTTATTTTAGATATTATTGTTTTTTTTCGTTACTTATGTTCTAGTTATAATTATTTGTAATGCGTTGGTTAATACATTACTTTTTGTAAGATGCTTTTGTTTGAGTCTTTTGAGAAGTTAAACTTTATGGCGACTGATTGCTATGATTGACTAAGCTGTTATTATAAGCTTTTTTTATTTTAATAATTCTAATACGTAGAGTCATCTTCTGAACGAATATGTATGTATGCGTAGTATTGCGTAGCCATTCAACATGCAAAAATTGATCATAAAGTTGCAGCAACGCTGGTCGTTGACCTTACTTTAATAGTTTATGTTTTGGTCGATGGCGTGAAATTCCGGTCATTATTTAGGGGTTGTGTCCGTGAAACGGCCTGCACGGGCATCGAGAGATTTATAGCCAGTGGCTTGTACTGCAGCAATGTTATTTTAAAGCTGGATATTATATTGAATTTTGGGAAGTTATTAAGAATTCAATGGGTAGCGTATTGCTTTGAACTTCCTGACAATATTAAAACTGAAAAGTGTATTAAGTTTTTTCTTTGATTACAATAATATACGTAAATAAATAAATATAAAAGAACATACTAGTAAAATGAAATTCATTTTGAATTCATACATGCACATACTCAGCCGAAAGTAATACACATCGACTATGATCGGCTAGCTTCGGTTTTGTGGAGCATCGTCTCAGTCGTATGTCGTTACGACAGAGACGACGCTCTACGAAATCGAAGCTAGCCGATAGACTCTTCCTAAAGGCTGACGTGTATTACTTTCGCCTGGGAAGTGTATGTGCTGTTGTTGCTGTATACTTATATTTAAATAGAACAATAACTAAGCATCAAGGTTTTTGTTGCAACGTGTATTGTTGAACATTTGTGGTTATATTTTCGTTTTATATATACATATTATGTTCTGTGTAAGTCTTTAAAATCATATGGTTTTAGAAACTTTCAAAAGTTGATAGTAATATTGAACTACACACCCATCTACGGAAACTCGGGCACTGCAGTAGAAGCCGATGCTCCGCATTGAATGCCTTACCTGAAACAAAAACAAATTATGACAGACTAATAAACCGTAATTAATATAAACATAATAAGTTTTATCGAAACAATAAGTTTATTTTAATGATCATTCGAGCATTTGAAGTAATGCAAATTTGCAGCTTTTCTTTGTCAATGAATCAATCAATAAGTTCAATAGCTGGTCGGGTGCTGCCAATTGCAAATACAACATTGTAGAAAAAATCTGTAAATTCAGTTAGAACAACAAATATGAATGATTAAGACACTGTAATAACCCATTTAAAGTATCAATGCTATATTTACGCTTATACATGACTTTGTAAAGATAAATGTAAATTAAAACTGTACGGGACCAGGTAAATTTTTAATTTGATAAAAAACGCATCGAGCAGGATCGTACATGTATGGAGTACATGTATCGAGAAGGAGTGAGATATTCAAGACCTCCCATGTTATATGTATTTTTCGTAAAAACAATGAGTTGTGCTTCCTAGAATTTTTCACACCTTTAAACCGCTCTCCTCAAAAGTTGTATTTATCGAGATGTACCGTTTTTCATAGGACACAGAATTGTCTAATACGTAATTTTGTCCAAGCAACGACAATCGTCCAATACTAAATTTGTTCAAAATAAAATATGGCGAACATGAAGATTATCCAAAATTAAATTTGACCAATATGAAATATTTCAAAAGGATATTGATTGTATGTGGTCATATTACGTTTTAAAATTTATTTTGTTACAATATATTCTGTTTGTGTTTAATTAAAAATACATAAGTTTAACACATTAAACTGATATTTACCCAATTAATTAATTATTTCTGAAGTATTCAATTTTGACAAAAATAAATTGACATTTTGGACGTAATTAGGTACTGGACAATTATCATCCGCCCGACGCTACTACGACAGAATCCCTCACCATCCCAACACCCTAGCAGTTGACAGCCTAACCTATGTCCCCGATAGGAATGACCCTACCCGTTGTCGTCATCGTTGTCGTCCTCGGCACGTTTTAGACGACTCCGACGACCCAATTATTACTGCCAATGCAGTTCTTACACTACACTCACAGGCTTCACACATACATCGTCCCCGCCAGCGGACACGTCACCTTCGCTACACCGTGAACACACACCGGCCTTCAGCCAACACTTTTACCAGGTATAGGCATGTGCCTGGGCGCTTCTCACCGACTCGCGATCCCGCGGTACCCTCCCAAAGTAACGCCCTAAGCCGAGGTCCGTTCCTTCCCCCGGTCTACCGGCGGGGGAGCTCTCAGGCTCGTTGCTGCACACACACTGCTCCTGGCTGAGCGCCTTCTGCGCTCGCCCTAAACTATACATGTCCAGTGACTCTTGAAAGGCCATGAGGGCCACAAGAATTTAGCCATTCCGAAATGAAGACAATTATCATGTTAGACATAAGTCGTCAAACTCTATTTTTCCATTTTTTAATAGTAGGAATATAAGGAAATTGTACTTCCACGTGTGCTTACTACGAAAACGCTAGTACAAGAGAATTATTTATCTATAGGCACTAAATTTGAATAGTCTTAAAATAGTATTTTATACAATAGAATAAAAAATGTGTTCCGTAGTAAAGTGACATTGTCAAAATCTACACCCCCTTTTTGGCTCTTTAATAAATATTTAATATATTGTTATTACTTAGTTTAATATTTAATTTATAGTTCGGTTAATACATTTTAACGGCAGACTTGTGTATAAAATGATATGAAGGTTGCTTTCAAATCCATCTTTACTCGTATACGTTGATTGTCGTAATACAATATTATAAAGCCAACATAATACACCTCCCAATACATACCAAAGCACGAAAATACCATCTCATTTCGGATTAACCGGGTGAATTGCTTACTGAATTGAATAAATATATTAAAATGTCCACCAAGAGGGCTGCCTCCGAAAATCTCGGCCTCTATTCGCCATTTTATTACACTGAATATAAGTGAGAGGGGATATCTTCATAAATATGTAAACAAAATGTACCAATTCGACCTTTTCTGACGCATAAAGTAGGTGAACATACTTATAGCACGTACGTACTTATGCGCATAACGATATACAGCGTGTTATTAATTTGAAACATGTTCAAATATACCTATGAATAATACAAAATAATTGCGTATTAGGCGTTTTGTGGTTTAATAGTGATAGTTTATTAAAATTCAAAGTGTTTTTCATGCTTGGTGTTTATGATAAACAAATAAAAGCGTCACTTTACTGAGCGACTCCTGACTTACTTCGACGGGACTGGACATTGACAGGGATACGTTTTAGACTTCGAAATTGTTTATTGCGAAGAAAAGTTCACACTGGCCGAATGTGCTAATTGCACTATTGCCACATATGAAGAAAAAAAAAACAAATTACTTCTAAGATCGACTAAAGTTATTCGAATGAAGAAATCATACCGTTTTCCAGTAACCGTCACCAGTCCTTTTATTATCCACTGCTGGACACGGGCCGCTTCATGCACATTGTCTTGTGCATAGGAGTTGTATTGCCTTAAAACGCCACGTTGGCCAAGCGGGTCGAAGAGTCCATTCTGTTAGATGTGGTGTAGTTCCTTAGGGGCTTTGTTATCCCAGTCGCCTTTTACGATACCCACGGAAAGAGATGGAGTGATGTTATTGTAAAGCCGGCCAACACCATACAACAATTAAAATAAAGTACTTATTAAAATACTATATTTATCATCAGTCAGTGCTTTTAAGGCTCACCATAACACAAATCGAAAACAAAACAACACAAACAATTTTTTAGTTTCATAGTGAGTTTTATTTATAGCCATTTTGACTGATCCGTATAAATACGGTGGAATTGATACGAATATACTGAATTTCATATTTCAGTATTCATTTCACATTTCACTTATATTTACGTATATTGTGATTTATAAATTTTAGTATTAAAATGTTCATACAATATGATCTCTTACCATATTCATCCAACATAACCGCTGGTAATAAGTGAGCGTGGCGTGGCGATAAATTACGTAGCGATATAACAGCCTCAGTATGGTTTAAGGCAAAAGAGGTTAGCGAAATAATTGCGAGAAACGAATGAGGTAGTTGTTTGTTGTATTTTACTCATATGAGTCAATATAAGTTTTATGGCTTATTTGGAAACTGGAGTTAAAAAAATAACGATTAAAGTTAATTAGACGATATTTCATATAAAGTTTTATTTTGTTGTTAAAACCCTTCTAGTGTTACAAGTGTTCTAATATGGAATTTTCCTTCATTTGGAAAATGGATGGATAGAAAAAAAAAATGGATCATATGGACAGTAATTTGCGTGTTATAGCTATAACACGCAAATTACTGTCCATATGATCCATTTTTATAACACGCAAATTACTGTCCATATGATCCATTTTTTTTTAAATTAAATAAGGGTCATAATCTCGAAAAACGTGCGACTTTCTCTAAGAATTGTGGTCATCTGATAGGTCATGAGCTGACTTATCGACGGTTTCAAGGTTAGCCGCTATTTACTGGTCATGCTCTATTCGCTTATGAACTGCGCCACTGTCTCTGGTGTACTGAGGCTAAGCGAACAATCCGCTGCGTTGGCTTCCCGTAATATTAAAGCTTTAATTTACTGCTGCATTATTAAACAGGAACAAAAATTGGTCATAAATGCGTTTTTTATGTTATTCAATTCAACAACGACCCTTCCGATATATCTATTGCAAATAAGTAGGACGTTGGATCGATCGACGTCCCAGTGTAGGGCACAGGCCTCCCTTAGTAAATCACTAGGCGATTTCGGGCCATAATTCACCACGCGTGCCCAGTGCGGATTGGTGGATATACATGCACCTGATTTTTTTATAATTCTGGAACATGTGAGTTTCCTCACGATGTTTTTCTTCACCGCAGAGCTAGCGATAATTTTTAAAAAAGTTTATCAAATAAGTAGGTGTACCAAATAAAATGCAATGCAATATAAAATGCCACTTGATGTCCCAGAATATAAAAATGTACTTTAAAGTACAACAAATTTATCTAACGAGGTTGTATTTATATTTGTATTGTAATATAAATTATTTTAGATCTCTTTGAACTTGTCAATTTTAATTTAAACCCATCCAGATTTTATGGCCTTTGACCTTCAATTGTCCTAATTTGATTTTAATGGCTCTGTTAGGCAGAACTCGAGTCGTCAAATTTCCCAATAAACAATCTGTATCCATACTTTTCGATAATTTACTTATTAGTCAATTAAAATTAGATCTGACTGCTACGGTTACCGCAAACAGTACTAATATATAACGTGTTTTTAATGATAGTATTGGCAAATTACACATGCAAACACACATATATACACACGCACAGAGAAAGGGAGATATGCAGATGCATACACACAAAAACACTCATCCGCACACATACGAGTAGGACACACAGACACAAACATACACACCGCACATGCGACTAACGACATCAACTTCCTACGCCTACTTATTTTAAGTTTTAGCAATATAAATAAACATAAACATAAATTCACAACAGAAATTCTTTTAAACTTCATTAATAACCAATAAGCGAGCTATCGCTTCGATATTCCTTCTATAATTAAAAAGTTCTGACGCCAGCATTTAATCACCAGTAAGAGATGCTATAATCAAGCACACTATATTATGACATTTTAAAATTCGCTTCGCATTCGTTCCTAATGTTAAATAGGTTAAATCCTAAGTTAAATAATTCAATAGAAGTACAGTGAGTAAATTATTGACCGCAAACCTACGTTAAAACAATTTGTAGATGTGTCTCTGAGACGGCGGGGTAGATGGTACTCATGGCGCCTAATTTTTGAAGTCGTAAAATTTACGACAAAGGGAGTATAATCCAGTCGAAGTACGGTCCAGGACGAACGTGCCCGGCCTCCGAAATAATTACACTGTCAGCAGAAAAGGGACAGTGTGATAGTGAGCCTCTTTGAAGGTAGCCCGTTTTCACGCATAGATGCTCGGTACAACAAATTAATGTGTATATATAAGTATAAGTACATATTAGTTTTTGTTGAAATAGGGATTTTTGTTATTTATCCTCCTTCCCCTATATTTTATCATAGTGTAATGAATAGTAATGATTCATATACAGTGTCGAAATTTATGCCCTAACAAGAGAAATTGTTTACAAGATGCGCAACGAGCTATGGAGTGAGCTATCGTCGGAATATCTTTACGGGAGAAAGTGCGTAACGAAACCATATGCAATGGCACATGTGTTCTTCTTCTTGTAGTGCCTCTCCAACTAGTGGAGATTGGCAATCAGCTCCGAATATTTTGCCGGGTCTCTTGCGAGGCGAAACAATTCGACGGCACTCGCGATGCCAGTCCACTCCAGTATGACGGACGCAGCCATGACTTTTTCCTGCGACCAACATCCCACTTTCCAGCATTCTTGCCCATTATAATTAGTTGTAAAAGTTTGTATCTTTCATGCCTTAGCACGTGACCCAGATACACAACTTTTCTGCACTTTCTACACATATGTTACTTACAGAAATAAATAAATTATGACACAATTGTAAAGTTAAAGTGGCGATGCACGATGGGCGTGTCATGTGGCTTGGTTAGATGAAAACCGCTGGTCACATAGGGTCACAGGTCACAGCGGCATCGTCTGTGGTCATTCATTTTGAATGTCAATTTATTTGGATAGGCTGCATTCATTTATTAGCAGACTGTACCGCAACACTTTTCCAAATTGAAGAAGGTGCGGCGTACTTGCGGATGCAAATTTGATTACATTGCAAATACTACATGCGCCGTGTACAGAAGAAGTGAAATGATTTTGTTGATTAAAGAAGTGTCACATTAAAGAAATGCTGAAGAAGAAATAATCTGCAATAATAATAATTGATAAAAATCCTACTTAGGGTCTTTGTTTATGGAATGGAATGGAAAACTAAACTGTGCAGATACATTACGAAAACCTTGGCCTGCATCGGCTAATCCGGAAACACGCGAACGCGTCATCCACGTCTATGAATTACCGTACCTCTAATCGCATACGTTATTACGAGATACTTTATTACATACTTTATTACTTTACTGGATGACGCGTTCGGGTGTTTCCGGATTGACCGATACCCAATGTTTTCGTAATGTATCTGAACCTATTTATTGGTTAAAATAAACTTAGCTTACCATCTATCGTCACCTGTGTCATTCACAATATTATGTATAGTTCTTTCATCTGAAGGTGGGTTATGCTTAGTAGTGGCTGTGCTCGTACATGTAAGTATATTGTTTTAGTGTGCGCAGCGGCGTCGGGAACCCAACTGAGCGTTCTAAAATATACGCATACTAAATAATGTACATGTACCAGCACAACCGCTACTAAGCGTAACAGGCCTTCATGAGATCGAAAGAATTATACGTAGGCGGGATGATAAGTATCTGGCCTAAACTATTTAAAAAGAACATATATTTAAAAAAAAAATCTCATTTTACAAAAGAGATTTCTAGCTATCCATATTCTAAATTTGAAATCGACGGCTCGAATATTTTTTAATAATCTGACATTTTAGAAAATCTTGTGTTGAATTTTTCTCAAAATCAATAAAATTGAACAAAGAGCAGTAATAAAGTTTCTTCATATGAAAGGTTTAAAGGGATCAACAATTTTTGACGAGTTAAAAAATGTTTTAGGTGAAAGTGCTCTTTCATATGCTACAGTCAAGAACTGGGTTGCCGAATTTAAGCGCGGCCGTACAAGCGTCCAAGATGAATCCCGATCCGGACGTCCAAAAAGCGTCACCACCCCTGTCCATGAAATGATCTCCAAAGTCCATGAGATGGTCTCGGACGATCGAAGATTGAAATTATCCGAAATAGCTGAAAGTGTAAGCATCTCGAAAGAACGGGTACATCACATCCTGACGATCCTGAGTGAAGAATTGCATATAAAAAAGGTATCCGCCCGTTGGGTGCCGCGCTTGCTTACTCTCGATCAAAAACGAATTCGTATGCAAGACTCCACTGTTGAAACACTGTTTGAATCGTTTTAAGAGTAATAATGTGGATTTTTGCGAAGATTTGTAACAACAGAAGAAACGTGGGTCCACCACTATACACCTGAATCCAAAATTCAATCAAAGCAGTGGACAGAAGCTGGGTGTTCGGCTCCAAAGAAAGCCAAAGCTGTGAAATCGGCAGGGAAAGTGATGGCATCTGTATTTTGGGATGCGAAGGGAATTTTGATGACAGATTACCTTGCGAAGGGTCAAACTATTACCGGCGACTACTACGCTGATCTGTTACACAAGTTACAGGAATGTATTCAGCAAAAAAGATCAGGTTTGACTCGAAAAAAAAATCTTTCACCAAGACAACGCAAGGGTTCACACATGCGTTAAGGCAATGGCAAAAATCAACGAATTACAGTACGAATTGTTGCCCCATCCACCTTATTCGCATGACCTAGCACCGTCGGACTTCCACCTGTTCCCTAAGCTCAAAACTTTTTTAGGCGGACAGAAATTTGAGACGAATGATGCCGTTATAACTGCTGTAGAGGAGTATTTTGCCGGCGTTGAAGAAACGCATTTTATGAAGGGCATAACTGCTTTGGAGCGAAGATGGACTAAGTGCGTAGAGCTTACAGGAGACTATGTCGAAAAATAAAAACCACTTCGTTACGTTAAACTGAGTATTTCTTTCCTAGGCCAGGTACTTATGATCCTGCCTTCGTAGCTACTGCCAACATTTACTTCAATCATGAAACTTTACTTTTGATATTACTTTAAAAAACTGTTTAAAATAAAAAGATCAAGATTATGAACTTTCATTATGATGTGAAAGTATAACATATACTCGTAATTCAAGTTTGAATGTGTGAATATTACAATACTAATTTAGGCTTAGTGTATAAACATTAGTCCTAAGATTAAGTGCGAAAACATGAAAATCATAAAAATTTAATTAGTCCTAAGTTGTGGCGTAATCAGATCATTGTTTGTGTGAATTTTTTTGTAAGAGTAAAGTAATAATTGTAAGAGTCCGCTGCTGTACAAGATAGTACTAACAGAGTCAATAAATAAATTAGAGTGACTTTTGAGCATACAAAAAACATACAGCTGAACTCAATGATGTTTCACTCATTGGGTGCATAATAAACAACATACTTATCTTCACAGTACATAAAGTCCAGTCATTTTTACCCGGGCCGGCAATATTTTTAACCGTGAAACGCCCGCCGCTGGGACGCAGCGATAGCGCAGCCTATCGGTTATTTACTGACCACCAACAAACCACTTTTTCAGCCTCCTTTTTGTGCTTAAGTTGAATATAAAAATGAGGTCAGTGGGTTTATAAATTGTACGCACTTTATAGATTTTTTATTGTCCGTAACACCTACGTACAAGATTTTGTAGTATTTTAAGGTTTTTGTTCACGGGAAAAATAAAATAAACCTTTAGTTGTACGTACTTAAGATTCCATTCACAATATAAAAGAATCTGTCTTTTTGAGAATCTATCCTTATGTGAACGGGGCGATTTATTACTATAATAGACATATTCGATTTCTTTAAAACTGTATAAGTCAATGCTGTTTTGTAGTAGTCGGCAATAGTTATTACGCAGACATGAAAGGCGTAAACATGTAGAATGTCACGACATTGGCGGCCGACAAAATAGGTCGGTGTTGTGTGCGCTTTAACTTAATTTATTATACTGACACACCACTTATCTATGCTAAACCTACGCTAACGTAGGCGAAGTAAGAGCGATTGTTAGTATTAAGGCTCGTTTACACAAGGAGAGATTCTAGAACGGTTCGGGCGAGAATAGTGTATAGGATTCTCATATGCGATCAAACTAAATACAATTTCAATCAACAACTGTTCACGTGATAATAAAAACTCAATGACAACAGGCACAACAGTGATCAGATGAAAATAACAGTTGTTTATACTTTTGACCGTTGTTCGTGAAACTCGCGTTCGAGATACTCTCCTTGTGGAAATGAGCCATTATATTGCTCCTGATATTTACTAGTCTGTTAAAAACAATATATCATAGATAGATAGATAAAACCTTTTATTGTATATTATGACAAAAAGAAGCAACAATGTTATACGAAGAGAATACAACCAGGCAGTCTTATTACTTTATAGCAAAAGTCGTGATCTCCGCAGAGAGATTTTTTCAAAATCTACATTAATAATAAAAGTGCACATATTTTAAGAATGTATATGTGATTACATTTACCATATAAATTATAAGATTCTTATCAAATATTACGTAAGAAAACAAAACAACATGTTTGTACATTATTTATGTATTTTTGTGAGGAAGTAATATGTAATGTGATGACATTCGAACTTTATGCGTGTTCACATTAAACGAGGGAAGCCAAACAGCAAAAAGAGGGAAAAATATAATTTATTACCATTGTCTGTTCACGTCAGTATTGTCATAATACAAATAAAGAATGGTAGTGCATCGTGGTGTCATTTAAAAAATACTCATAATTATGCAACTAGTCCAAATGGAATGCGATCATTCCATTGATAATACTTATTGATATAAGTGATCATGATTGTTCGAAATATATGACTATTATTTTGTTAGTGTCGATGTCTCTGTGCTGAATGAGAAACTTCACTAGATATATAAACGCATGGTGGAAAATTTGAAATCCCTTGGAAAATGACCGCGATATAGCTATTAAAATTCTAAACGCGCTACTCGCGATTATAACGTTATAATATAAACAATCCTTAAAATGCCTTAGGTACTTTACAATCAGATAAATCCCGTAATTTAAAAATAATGTCTAGACAAGCATAGAGTTTCTTAAACACTCGTCAACAATATATTGTTTATATGTAAATGTATCGTGACGTCATACGCTGCAGGGTAATATTCTAATTTGAAAGGCTAACTTAATTTTTAAAGATATCGTAAAAAAATCGTAAAAGATTTTTTTTGTATTTTTTCAAACGTTCTTTTGGGTTAGAAATAAAAAAAAATATTCTTCTCTGTTGTAGTAATGTAGTACTGTCAAATGTAATTATGTACTTAACCATAAATTACTATGATGTGAAACTCTGTAACCAGTGTGTCTGTGTGCGTGTGACGAATCTTGGAAGAAAAGATAAATTAATAACAATATGTAGAAACATAACATGCTGCTATTAATCTATACTGTATTGTGCTAACAACGCGGACAGCTAAATGAATTATCTGTCTCACTTGTTTTATATGGTGCGAAAAGAGACGACTGCTGCGATAAATACCATTCTTAATACAACGAATAGGTTCTATTAAGTAAAAGTAATAATTGTGGAGGAGCGATAAAACAGAGCCTTTTATTAGACTAAATGGACGGTGGTGGAAGTTTTCTTGTTTGTTTTCACTACGAATGTTTGATTTCCCGTTTCTTTTTTATTCTCAGTGACTGCATTGTTTTCAAATGTCTGAAAGAGCGCAGTTTTGGTTTTATTTTTAGGTATAAAATGAAAATTCTTTGGTATAATTTTATTATCGGATTTCCGTAAGCGGACTTTCCTTTATATGGTAACGGGTTAAAGGGGATTTGAATTTTGGAGTTATTACTCGTAGCTGTTGCCCTCAGTTTCAGTCGCCGCCGTTGATCAGGATAAAAACTATACTATGTTTTGCATGAACTAAAAGTATGCCAACGATTCATTATTCAATTGCTATATTATTAGATAACAAACAAACAAATCAAGTTTGACATTCATGAATTCATAATATTATAATTATATTTAATATGAGCAATTATAGCTTGTTGTATATCCTTTGGAGAGGGACAGTGCACGCTGCATTCCCACAGCCGCTGGGCGCACTCGACTGGCCACGTTACCCCTCTCTCATAGAAGACTACCTTGAAATATATTGCATTTCCCACTTTCCCGCCTCATTTTCCCAACTCATTGTCCAAATCCATTCCTCTGATACAGGTTTACCTTCTTCAGGAGTTGGGGTTTCATATCATGTATGTGAACCAAAATTCTGTTACCACTAAAGATTTATTATTATTATATCTCTAAAGGTGGGCAGCGCATTCGGAGGCATGCCTACATTTGACATTCTGGACTCAGGTTGGCATGTATTGCATATGTTCATGGACGACAGTATGCACTTACCATCAGGTGGAGTGCATGCTCGTTTGCCACCTATTTTCCATAAAGAAAAAATACACAGTTATGATGTACAAAAAATATGTAGATTAGTTATTAGGGAGCTTTTGAAGGAAGATAGACACATATTTCTCTCGATTCTACATCACTTAAAAAGTCTTCAAGTTCTCAAAACACTACGTGTGTATTGTACATAATAATATTAGCTAAAACTATAATATGATTCTTTGTGTTAGTGTCCAGAGAGCCACAGCTATCCAAATAAACGGGAATATGTTGTACAGTAGACAAGGGCACCAATTACTGGGTTAATTGATCGTCTGATTATAGTACCAGAAACGATACAATACATACAGTGTACTCTACAATAATTATATGCAGAACAAACGTTAAAAATGTACACAGCACGACACACGAGGGAGCGTATCGCCGGATGAATATTCAACACCACAGGAGATTGTGTCGCTTAATAAACACCCCGTATACTGGTTACCACACGCGCTTGTAATGACTTGTACACTTACGGTAAATTACTTGTGTGCTTGCTACTGCCAAACAATGCATACTACTTTTGCACTAGCTGGCGTAGTGCTGGGATGTGTGGCTATGAAGTGCTACGATTCGTAGACGTGGATTCTTAGACCTTCTTTTACTAATTTTGATTAAGCGCTACATTTAAACAGGTACAGTGAATTCAACGAGACACATGAGCTTTGCATTTGCGTGAGTGCACACCGATAGTGTACCATACAGTGCGAACCGTTTCGACAACCGGATTGGACATTTCGGCACCCACTCCTACAGATGCAAAGCTCATGTCTCGTTGATTTCCCTGTATTTTCATAGGTTTTTTTTTTATCGAAATAAGGTGATAGACGAGCATATAGTCCAGCATACAGGCACGCGAAAACTGTTGCCCATGGACATTCGCGACGCATGCCGATATCAATCCAGAATGACAAACATTGGTACGCCCGCGGATGTACTACCCACATTTTGATATTCAGGAATGGATTTGGAGAAAAAATTGATAAAATAGGGAGGGATAGGATGGGAAAGGGCTCTGGCATATCTCACTCGGTACCAAAACACGTACGTATATTGGTGGAATAGGATAAAGTGGGAAATGCAGAACATTATACGGTAGTCTTCTGTGAGAGAGGGGTAACGGCCAGTCGAGACCAAAGGCTGTGGCATTACAGCGAGCATCCTCCCCTCTCAGTGTTAAAATTAAAAACATTTAAGGTGGATTTTTAGTGGCTCTCTTTCATTTCTTGGAAAAAATATTTCTAAATAGGAAAAGAAAAAAACACATTTTGTTTTAGGTTATTTTGGACATGTTTATGTTATGGTTAAAAAAAATCTATAAAAGCACATAGTTAATCTTGCCCTATTGTAATACACTAAGTAATATCTTCACGTCTCACTGACAATCAATAGCAACTGTCGATAAAACGTCTCATTCACTTTTATAATCAGACAGCCCCACCTAACGTCAGCTTTTAGCTAATAACAAATTGTAAACAAACAATAACAAAGGCTGACAGTTTAATTTCGCGATTGAACTGCTCTGCTGAACGATGTCGGCGGCGATCGGTCATCCACAAGCGGGGTTAATGACCCGTTGACGTTTAACCAAATTATACATCGGGGGAGTTGCGTGGGCCTTTTATTTCCATGCGTATATACAGCACGTCAGACCAAGGGCACGAGCCGTATAGAAACAATGTATTATAATTGAGTTTTAAGTCTTATTGTTATTAGGTTAAGGTGCTTACCATAACCAGCGCTTTTTTCTTCGTTCACTGCTGGTCATGAGACTCGTCACGCAAATTGACTTGTACATGAGGAATTATGACCAAAAAACGCCACTCTCTGGTCAAGCTGGATGACGAGTTCACTCTTTTACAGGTGGTGTACTTCCTTAGGGCTTGTGGTAGCGGCTTTGTTATCCCTTAGTCGTCTTTTAGGATAATCACGGGAAGAGATGATGTGATCCTATTCTAATGCCGGCCAGGTGCTTTATACAAAGCTTATTGTATAGGAAGTTCAAGCAAAATTATTGCGACTTTCCCCTTAATACTATTATTATACGTCAATTATAACGTTATAATTATATTATAATGGTATTTTAATATATTACACTTTTTAAAATTGTTCATGGTAAGTTTGACAGTCCGTTACAGGGTCATGTGTCATACTATGTTTTCTTGGTATAAAGAGATAATGTTACGCAGGAATAATGTTTCTTACAATGAACCACTTACTCGAAGGTGCAGAACATATAATGCAATTACGTGTTCTCTCGTGTCTTTTGTGTTTCTCTTTTAACGAGTGATGAGCAAAGTCATCATAGATATACAAACATTAAGCGTTATGTTATACTTTTATTATTTTAAATATTAGTTAAAGTATGTGTATTGTTACTGTGTCAAAGAAATAAAATAAAATAAATAAAATTATGTTGTAAGTATGGCATAATTATGTTGTAAGTATGGCATAATTATGTTGTAGATATGGCATAATTTGCAGTCTATTTTTGTTGGTGATATAAATTGAGGATTTCTTTTTAGGTATAAAATAGTGATTAATTTGACAACAATAATGTGATGATTTCAAATCAAAATAATGTTGTGATACCTAACTGTTATAAACATGAAATAAGAATTGTTATGAGAAAAAAAATATAGAGTAAATATAGGAAATTATAAATATTTTCTTTATAATGGCATACATTCGCATACTTACAAACATCTGAAATTATATTGTGAATAATATGAATTAGGCGAATTTATAAAAAACAACGCATAGTTTTTATTTTGGTATACTTACATAATTTTTGTATATTCTTAAAAAAAGATTTACTGATAAATACACATTTTTGTATAGACCCTATTTTTATTATAATCGTGAAGAATCGTGAAGATTGCTTTAATAAGACACTTATTTTAATTTTAAGTGATCTACTACCTAAGAATAGAGTTATCTGTGCTATTGTGTTCGTTCATAATAACAAGCAGTATGTATATACTTTCATTTAATCATGATAAATTCTATAATTAATCATAAATGAAATGCTATTAATATTTTCTATTAATAAACACAGCACATTCAATTAATTCATATCATACACAAATCATAATAAACGCCGCGCGTTTTGGGTGCAAAGGTAATCGAAGTTATAAAGGGCTGGGTTGCGTGGACGATAACATTAGCCCGCGGCCAGTTTCCGTAAAAACACGCATAAATCACTGGGCCACCTGCCCCTCACTAATTATGGTTTAATTTACTACAACGAAGTAGTACAACACTAATTTTGCAAAGGGACAAAGAGTCGGGGTCGCCTGTTACGTGTCGTTGACTTGTGGGAAGAGAAAGATTGATATGAGTGTTTACAGTTTAAATTGATCGATTAAAACCACTACAAAAGTATCGCATTATTCTTGAATATTTAATGAACCTACTTCAGTTATTCGGTTTATAGTTTTTTTTTTAAAAGTCTGGATTAGCTGGTGATTTTTTTCAATAGAAGCGTTTACACGATAATTGGTTTGCGATCAATATGTCGCCTTAGATACTGCAATGTGTCGCATGAGAGAATGCACGAAGTGTTGTAATTATTATAAATATTTTCGGCAAATAACAGTTTTATGTATAAATTCATGTATTATTAAAGATACGGGAAACTCTCCTAAAAATATAGCATACATAATATGACGTACTGTATGTGATGCGTTGTGAAAAGGGCTTAACGCATATTCAAAACAATTCGATAAGTATTATAAAATCAGAATTCAAGCTGACGTTGACCTGATAAGCGCTAATTAAAATCAAATGTGCTTAAGAAAATCCGTCAATCATACAATTCTGGAGTTCGCTGACGATAATTGAAAAAGTTAACATTTTGTACCTACGCAGCGATCAGAAAGGCGAATTATTAAACCAATTAAAAGTTGCCAAACATTAACTGAATCAACGCACAACAAATTTCGTCGAGAAGTTGCCGGCCTTTCGAGCCTGATTTTATTTGATATCGCGCTCTTTGAGCCACATGTTTCCTGTAATAACCGGTTTAGGATTAGTTTAGAACAAATTTTCGTTTGACGCTATTGTTGGTAAACTGGACGCAAAGCAGCGGTTTAACACATGTTTTAATGGACCTTATTTATAAAGACGCACTGTTTCGGTATATATTATGTAATTATAATAATAATATATGTTTATATACACATATATATATATATATATATATTAGTATATATGTTTCTATAGAGGTAGGTATATAGAACATGAATACCTAAATACCGCAAAACCTTGAAACACATCGACTAATTTAAAATATATAAAACGTGAAAAATTAAATTATTTTAGAAAATAGGTTAATCAAATAAATAAAGTTACAAACGTGTAAAATTTTGTTGCTCTATCTAAGTTAGTAGCGCTCAATACCCGGGGGCCGCGGCGCGACGTACGAAGTATGCAAATGCAAATACTAGAAATGAACAATAAGATATGAAAAAAAAACCTATTGCAAAAACTAGTAGAATCGCTCCTACTCTTAATATTAAACAGTCTATTCTCAGCTTTTACGCTGTTTCAATGACACATCTATACTATTGTAATATAATAAAGAGAGAATACGCACCTAATTATCGTCGCCGGATTTGCGGAATGCAATAAGAAATCTCCTAAGCCTGTTGTGCATCATTTTGTTAGCTCACTTTATGTACTATATGCGTATACATAAATAAATAAAAGTCATAGAACAATCAATAGTACTATAGTACTGGGAGCCGGTATGGTGAATAAAGTTAATTTAGAAGCAATATTAAAGTCATATATGGTGTATTCACACCAGGATCAATACCACATCCTATGAAGAAATTCCGGAAGAAATTCGTTTTTATTTGTATTAAAAATACATAGCCTATATCTGTAACCCTTTTATGAATTTTTAAAATATTCCGTTTGTGAATGAATACACAGATCGAGACGCGAATAAGGCTTAGATTACACTTATTATTGCAGCTAGTGTAGACCGAAACTGGATAAAAAATTCATTACGGAACGACACCACGTCGTCCAAATATGAAACTTATTACGTGGCAGGTGAGTGGAAATTCGCTTAGCGGAAGCATTCAACTCATTTTCCGTAGACATTGAATATTCTGCCATGTTTGAAGGAAAAACAAAGTGTTAAATTGCGTGGGGAGTCGCCTTTGAGTAACTTGATAGCATAAGGAAGTTTGATCTTTGTGTCGGGGTGTGAGAGCTGGTTTTGGTGTGAGTGACGGCGGGCGCCGGTTTGGGGGGAAGGGGGTTGGTTCAACCGTTTCCTGTTACAGGAGACACGTTGAGAGGATGTGGGTCAAGTGGAAGCCGACAAAAGTGCGACTGTTGCGATTTTTGTTTCGGTTGATCCTGGGTAGCCGATGCTTTTTATACAGTTTAAAGAAATCATATTTTTATGTACATTGTATATAAAAATGTAACAGCCGCTTCATATAACTTATGCAAAAAGCCCTTTCAGTATCCACTGCGGGACATGGGCCTCCTCAAGCACATTAACTCGTACACGAAGGATGTGAGTCCTGAAAATGCCACGCAAGCCAAGCGGGTTAGCGAGTCCTCTTTATCAGAGGTGGTGTAGTACCTCAGGGCTTGTGGTAGTCGCTTTTCATCCCTTAGTCGCCTTTTACGACACCCACGAGAGGAGATGGGGTGGTGCTATTCTTTACCCGGCAGACAGCACACGGCACGGCATATAACTTATACTCGCTACTATTCCCATACATAAATCATAAAATTTTATGTTCTCCATTTGAAATTATAAACAACTATACTTTCGTTGCTTGATGTTTAGAGTTAACAGCACCTTACTTTACATTTAGGTTTTTGAAAATCTTATTTTAATATAAATGGCACATTATAATTTGCATACGTTGCAAACTTCACAAAATTAAAAGTTCAAAAACAGCCGCTCGTCGCGTAAACATAAATTTTTGCACATTATTTTTGAAGGGTTAAAAACCCATAAATAAGCACGTATCTCGCGATCTCACCGCTATAATCACGCCGTTTATCTTAAACCGCTACATTAACTACGAAAACCCTAACATCTTGAAATATTCCCGTCAGATATTCATTTAACTTGATAGTTTTTATCTCGAAAACTTTCCGATTCAGCAAAGTTGTTTAGTCACCCGCGTTTAGTAAGTTGTAAAGTGACTTAGAGAGCATTTCAAGTACTTAGAGGAGTGGAAAGTTGATATTATTTAATCATGTTTATAATAAATATAATAGACACGCATAGTTTTTTTGCTATTTGTCAGTTTATGAATCCACATATTGTAAGTTATACTGTTTTTTTGGACCATTTAAATATTTTAGGATTAAAATATTAAATGATTTAATCATTAATCGATATTAAAGTAAGTGGAGAAAGGAGGTCGCGCGCTTTTACAAATCATTCTTACACTTTAAAAAAGTTAATAGTCGGTATCCCTAGAGATATTTTACTAGAACTGGTGTTTAAAACGATAAAATTCAAACTGTCTGCTAGGCAACAGATAGCACTAAAATGTACAAAATAAAATGAAATTTTGTACGGAAGCCGCATTTATAGAAAATGGTATTTACATTTCTATATTTTTGCAGGTACGCTGTTAAAATAATACAATCTGAATGTTTCGAAGCATCTATCGCGTATGAATGAATTTTATTTTATTTTTATGAATTTGAGGCCTGTAACTAAAAGCGAGCGCAATAGGATTCCGTTCCTCAGAATCCTAGAAATAATAAAATCAATTAGATTAATTATAAAATTGGTCGAAAGTATTATGTAATAATAATAACAGAACATTTTGTTGTCTTTTAAACCTCTTCATGTAAGAAAATTATTTAGAATGAATGATTCTTTAAAGCAAATAATGGAGCGTGTGGGCGGTAGGTTCAATATTGTAGTTATACTGTCTGAAAATAAAATATTACTTATATATATACGTTTATATATATATGTATATACGTTTCGGTTGGGTTGCACCAACTTATTTATTTTACGTCGAGTAAAATAAATAAGGTAAACGTTCGCGTTAAGACACATTTAAATAGATAAATATGTGAGAAAATCGCGGGAATCTCTAAAGGTTGTATAGTTCGAAGATTGGAATACTTGGTTCGGATAGTGATGAGTGCTACTTTAAAACACGTTCATGGTTCACTTTATTAAATTTAGCCTAAAAGTTCATCGCGCTGATTTGATATTCAATAAGGGCTTGCCAGGGACTGTCGTAATTTTTTTATGGGGCCATGAGGCGCGTCTGTCCGTAGATCCTTTTTTCTATCGCATGGTTGCAAAACGGTGGCGAAGGCGTGTGGAAATTGTAACGCAAATGCTGCTATGGGATGCGGAACTGATTATTTTTTCCTACGGTCGGGAAATTACGTTGTAAATTTCAATTTCGTAAGACGTGGTAAATAAAAATAGTAAGATATGTGAGCAGGCGCAGTGTGGGTTCGTTTGAACATTAACGCAATCTATTGTACATATTGGAAAATTGAATTTTTTGTTTTGGAATATATTTCGTATATTATCACTTGTATACAGACAACAAATATGCGATTTATTTGTTTATTTATTTAGAAAAGGATCACCAATATAAGATATATCGAACTTTCATTCAATGAATATACTTAAATCGAAATTATGATGTAAATTGAACACGTTATTTTTATGTTTAAAATACAAAAGAATTATTTTTATACATCAAATTATAATAGTAGTCTTAAATTAGTTAAATTTATATTTGATACCCAAGGAAAAGTATTACTAATTATTAAAATTATCAGCATCCTGGACCACAATAATTTCAAGATTTGCTTTCTAACTCGTATTCGTTATATCGATTACACCAGACTTTGATATAAATCGTTTAATAATAATAACAGATAGTTTATTTTGCTAATAACCATTTAACACATCTTAAATGAAGCATTTACCCCACACTAGGACAACCTGTAGTATTGTAATTTGTTTTAGATTACAATTGTAATTGTTGTGATATAGTATTGTAATTGTTGTAATATAGTATTGTAATTGTAATTGTTGTAATATAGTATTGTAATTGTTGTAATATAGTATTGTAATTGTAATTGTTGTAATATAGTATTGTAATTGTAATTTGTAGATTTCTTTTAGATGGATTTCCCTAATATTCCACGATATAGGTCTCTTTCTCCTTTTAGATTTATGAAAATCTAGAAATATAAGACATATGTATCGTAGAATCAATTTCAGTTATTGTCAGTGAACTTAGACGATTTTCAAATTGAAACATCCGTTGTACAAAAAATAGAAACATCCGAAATTTGGAACGCCTCGTTCGGAAACAGGGTGAAGTGCTCCATTAATTGGAGTACAGAAATAACTTTTTCATCCAGGAGTCGCAAAATGACAACCATATGCGCCACAGAACATTATAAGACTATATAATGTTCTGTGATGTGCGCTTATTACCTATGTTGTGACAGTACTATTTGTCATGCAAGAATAGCCTCTACTTTTGTAGCTAACGCTCCTCTAGCACTATTTCTTTTGACAATATTTCTTGATCTGTACCTGGTGATATCATACCATCAGTTTGTCTCCGCTGCTGGGATATAGGCTTCTTCGAAAGCTCCCCACTACAAACGATCTTTGGCTCTTCTCATCCAGAAACCATCGGTGAACTTCTTCAAGTATCTTGAAGTGCGATGCTCTCTGGTCACATAGACCGACGACCTGAAGAAGCACCCGGCGATATCTCGTCGCAAATGAGAAACAAACAATCGGCTATTTACGTTTCTTATAGTGCCTTTCCTCATCATTCACCGTCGCGTGAGTCCTCGTAAGTTCGATTATGTTGCATTCGACGATGTGTATTATAGCACAGATCATATCTTTCTCATTCAACACGAGCCGTATATATTGTACGGAACTGTATATGTTATAAACCAAAACGTATATTTTGGTAATTTACAGTGTGAAATAAAAATGTCCCTTCGCAACACGATGTCCAGTACAATTACTATAAGTTGATTAGGCTCCAGTCCCAAGAGGGGTCATTTTCGGTTATCATGTATATTATGGATATAATCCGGTGTTTTTCGTAAAATATTTCTATATTATTCGTGTATCCTTTGCATTTCATGACCTCCTCGTTACAGGCCTTGCGTGTATGACATAATTGCTTAATATGTCAAGATTTCTTTGTAGTAGGTACCAACGCTAACAGGTCGACCTCGTAACTGAGTATCCTAATGTGCTACTAATAAGGGCTGAATCGAATGATTTTGAGTACATTAGCGTGTTGTCGACTGTTGGATTTGTAAAGGTATTTGTTATCATTGAATACTTCCTTAACATAATTTATTCAAATACAAATTACGGGTATCCAATTCTTACAAGTAGTTGCTTGCTACTTTAATTAATAAGTATTATTGAAAATTCATGTATAATAACTATATCAACTCTATCATTCCATAGAATTAGATTTTTAAATACGAAAACAGTTTAAGCAGTTAAATTTAATAATACTATTTTCTTTAAACTTTCATACTATTTATAAGAATAATGATAAAAAATCTAATGCTTTCAAAACTCATAGTCGTTATTAAGAGATTACAAACCGTTGATTACGGCAGTAAGTAAATAATTTGATGTTACTATATAGGTAATTTATTTTATGATTTTTTTATAAAATCAAACAAGTGGAGTAAAGGGTGACAGATATTTTGTCCCACATGTTCTTATCCCGCAAAGCCTAATATGATTTACATCAATAAAACACAAAATATAACATTTAGAAAAGAAAAGTAATCTATAACATAATTATCTCTTCACAAGGCTTACTATAGCGTTTAAATTCTGGTTTTCAAAAAAAAAATATACAATTGTCAATTAAGATTATTATTAAACTTGTACACTTTATTTAGCGGTAAATCTACACTCACCGGCACGGAATCTTGGCCACGCGCTTATCTCGCGATAAATAAAGTTTTTAGTATTTCTAATGAATGTTTGTTATGACGATATGTTGAAAAAATGTTTACCTTTAGTTCAAGAGGGTAATTCATTATGATTAAGTGTACTGTGACATTTCTTTTAACTTTTAGTGGAATTCGGTAATTTGAGCGACGAAGTTAAAGTCTTAAATTTGGTATTGTGAAAAGTGTACCGTTAGATTACTGTATTTTCGTGATTTTGTAATTTAAGTTCAATATTCAGAAGTACCTTAAAACCAAACAAAATGCCCATAACACCAGCTCAGGTTGCACAAGCCGTAGCATTAATCGACCAGAGCCTGACACAACGTGAAGTAGCTATCGCGCTTAATGTACCACGATCATCAATGCAGTACGCTTTGAAACGATACCAGGAGACTGGCCACTACATCTGTAGACCAAGCAGTGGAGGCATAAGATGCACATCAGCCCGGCACGATCGATTTATTGCCCTGGAAATTTTGAGAAACCGCCATCTTACACCACTGTTGAGATCCGCCAGCGGCTCCAAATCGCGAGATACGTGAATGTTAGCGAACGTACAGTGAGAAGACGCATGGAGGAAGTGTATTTTAAATCAAGGAGACCAGCACGCGGTCCACAGCTTCTCAGAGGGCACCGAGTATCTCGACATCGGTTCGCACGAGACCACGCACACTGGACCCACGAGCAATGGGCTAAAGTTCTGTTTACAGATGAGTGTAGAATTGCTTTACGTGCTCCAGATGGTCGGGAACGAGTCTGGAGAAGAAGAGGAGAACGGTTTTTACCCATTACCACCACGCAAACTGTGAATTTTCACGGAGCTTCCATAATGGTTTGGGGAGGAATAAATTCCGACGCTCGTAAGGAGTTGGTTATCGTCGATAATCGGCTAACTGCAACTCGATACATCTAAGAGATCCTTCAGGATCATGTTATGCCTTATTTGGGGTTCACTGGACACGACCAATTCCTTTTAATGCACGATAATGCACGCCCACACGTCGCACCACAAGGTGAATGAGTACCTTCAAGAGGTCGGCATTCAGAACTTGCAGTGGCCAGCTCGTAGCCCGGACTTAAATCCAATAAAACACATTTGGGACATGCTCAAAAGAAAGATAAAGTCAAGCCCTAACCTGCCACAGGACACTCAATCAGCTACGAAATGCAGTACTGGACGCTTGGGAAAACATACCGCAAGTTGATGTCAGAAACATCATTCAAAGCATGCCAGATCGAATGCAGGCGGTTATCAGGGCCAGAGGAGGAAACACCCGATACTAAAACGTATAGACGATAAAGAAAATTAGCAAACTCTTCATTTTATAGCGTCTTAAAATTGAGTGTTTAAAATTCTTTTTTTGTGTAAAAGTGTGTTTGTGTAAATAAACTTTAAATTTGTATGGTAATCTTTCAAAAAAGTTATAAAAAAATAAAAGCGACACGTATCGAGCCCACCTACACTTAATTTATTGAAGAAAATTTATTTAAATGCAAGCTACAGCAAAAATCACACGTGGCCAACTTTCCGTGTCGGTGAGTGTAGTTTATTTCTATATTTTATATTCTATTTTGTTTATTAATCATTAGTATACAGATTGATGAACCTGTAACCCAGTTCCGACTGTGCTAACATCGCTCCACGCGATGTTATCATCGTCGCGTTGTCATCGCGGTTTAGAATATTTTAACTAATGGAGATAACACAAATTTAGCGCACGTCGGAAGGTTTTACACTGGTAAGGTCCGAGAATGATAGGGCACTAAACCGGTGCACCGGCTTCTACAACAAGACAACCAATGATGTAGCTGGTAGGGCGTTCGTGCTGTTGATCCTGGTCGCGAAGATATGACCACACGACTCACCTTAACCAAGGGATAAAATCATAGAGAAGTCAGCCGTATTATCATGCGTAATACGTTGATATTTAAAAATAGTTCTGATGTATATAGAGGCGCGACCGGGTGCAACTACAAGCAGCTGACGCGACCTGTGCTCTTAAATTGCGATACCGTGTCCCTTTCAAGGGACCCCTTTTACTGGTGTTTGATCATAGCGACCCGAGACCACGTGACACCATGTGTCCGACGCCTAAAAAAAGAAATGTCAATCGCTATATGACATTTCAGTACTCAAATTGTTGTATGACAGATTATTGATAAGAACATACATAACACACATGTTGTATGAAACCGCATCTAACAGCGGGCGTTTCGCAGCCGGTGCGGATAGGGTTAATGTTAATGAGACACTACAGCACTACTAGCGTATGTGTTTTCATTTTAATATGTAAATTTGACACAACGAGGACACAAAATTCTAAACACTCGACCTACTAACAAATATTTCAGTTGGGGTGGAACTTTAAATAGGTGTGGTATGTATTATCAGTATTGTATTCGTACTCTATTATTTAGTATGAGTGGTGCTCGCGACTTCGTTCGCGTGAACTTTAGAGTGATTCCTGTAGGAACTCTATAATAGATCTAGATAAAAAGTACCCTAAATGTTAACCCGGCACATGAACTATAATTGCCAAGTTTCATTAAAACCTGTTGAGTAGTTTTTGCGTGACAGACTCCAAAATATTCCAAAAAATGTTATTTTGGGCTCTACATAATTAAATATATAACGAGGCGCACACAGTCATACGAGTTTGCGATCACTTTTTTTTAAAAATATTTCATATACGAAAGACAGGATTTTGTTACAATTTTCTTATATATGTAATATTATTGAGTACGAGATTTCTCTAAAATCTTTTCTTCAAAAACCAGCGCTGTAGTTTACTGTTGGAGTTTCATTTCCGAAAACGTAATACAAACTCGAAGTTACGTTCGTAATTTTCCAGTGTTTTTATTTCATTATTATCTTTTATTCTTCCATTTGTTATTTATTTTTCGATGTACTACTTTAGAATAAAGTGTTGTCTATTGTATTTTGTCTAAAAAGACTTAATCAGAAGTGGTCAAAGATCAAGAACAGAATAAACAATATTTTATACCCTAAATGTTATTATAAATTGTTTTTTTTTTAATAGAAGAGATGACAGACGGCCAGGCAGTCCACAATTATAGCTAACGGTCCGCTCATGGACACCTGCAACATCAGGGAGTTTGCATGTGCGTTGTCGACGTTGCAGGATCACAGCTTTCTTGAAGAGCCCCATATCATAGCTAACTGGGAAAACCTCAATAGACGGTTGGTTGCCTACTTTTAATATTTTGCTTTTGATGTTTTTAACACGTACAGATCGGGGTGTACCACCACCACCGGTGAAGCACGGACTAGTCGTCCTTTAGGCGCTAACGGTGGCCACGCTACCCATCACTTTTGATGTTCTAAGAAATTCATACCGTCTTGATGGAGAGTGCTAATTTCAATGTTCCCGCCCTGAGAAAAGAGTATATTTTCACAGTATAGTTCAGGAGTTGATAATCTCAAGGGAATGTAAAATTGCCCAAGTAGAAAAATATCCACTTTATTTTAGAAATCACAAAGGAAAATGGCAATACAATTTAAATTATTTCTTATGAATACTGTTGAAACAGTCACAACACATGAATGGGTTATTTTCACACTCACTACAGTACGTATTTACACGTTTTGCTTTTTTTCTAGCCAAAATAGGCCTACATCTCTTTCTTATATTTTTGACCATTCCCTCCATTTTTTGTAGATGTTTTGGCTTTTTTGCTGAGAATTTGGCGCTTGCATCTCCTCATCAGCATTCGGCTGATTTTCAGGGTTTGGCTTGCTTATAAACTCTTTTATAATTCTTTCCCGAAACTCTAGAATGCTCATCTTTCTCTCTCCTCCAAATTTCTGGTGAATAATTCAAGCATTAACCAACATAGTGCCACAGATGAATTCAATAATAATTTTTCGATACCACTTTATGGTTCTTCCAAGACTGGAATCGTATGAAGCCTGGAATAGGCTTTGACTGCTCTCAGTTCGTCCAGTGTGAACCTCAATGTTATATGTGTAGTCATTGAGCATACATAGTTTATAATTTTTTATTCCATATTTATGGGTCTTATTTGGAATAAATTGTCAAAATAGGTTAATAAGCTAATATGAAAGAGAGAGAGAGAGAGAGAGAGAGAGAGAGAATAATGTCCACCGGTGGTGCACCCCGCCCGACATAATATTTGGTTCATCGGGCGGTGGTGTACCACCAGTGACCACATGGAATTTCTTCCCGTCGGGTAGCAAAAATACTCATTTTTCATCCTGGTCTGAACGTGTTAAATACAGGAATATTTTAAACGCAAACAATTCGTAATTCGACCCCATTCCGAAGAGGGTAGATGGAAAAAAATGCACGCTCATTATCGTATTCCGGAGTCGCGTTTGAATCTCCAGCGCTGAAAAAAAAACAATACAATTTTTATTTTATGCCAGCTTTTGGCCCGCAGCGACATTTTTTTCTCGAAAAATCTTCCCTTTAACTGTTGACGCGCGGCCGTGGCACACTTTTGGCAGAATGTTGAAAATCGGCAAACAAAGAATGGGGGCGAAACTAAAGACATAAAACCCTAATGTTCTCGTAACGTGTTCTAGGAATGGAGGAAATAAAAAGACGGAGTTTATGTCAGAAGCGTTTACACGAAAACTGTCTGAAAAACGACTATTTTTTCCTCACTTTAGGATTTGTGACAGAAAATTGCTATGAAATGTACGAGTACCGACGCGTTTCAGCTGTAAGTGAAAGTTGCCAAAGTTCGTCTGTCATCCCATCTCCTATCCATTTCCCTTTCTTCTTTTGTATCCTTTACAATATTTTTTCCAAATTCTGATTGCTAAATAGTCAAACGTTGGCAGCGCATTTCGGGATATGTTAACGTTTCGATGATGTCATATATCGCAGATGTCCTTGGGCAATACTAACATTAATTAACCTGGTCTACATGATTAGTAGTCTATGTGTTAATCCGGATTACAATGTACTTTTTGCCAAATTTCAACGAAATCGGGTCAGCCGTTTCGACGTGATTCAGTAAACAAACAACCAAATTTTCGCATTTATAATTACTAACAAATATATTTATAGTTCATATTGTGAACATAGTCCTTCCAAACGCCCCTTCAGTGAACAGTTGAAGTGGAGAATAAAGTAAACAATCTTCAAGGTCAGATGTCATCAACAACATTCAACTGATATTGTTGTGTGAGGTATTGTTGATATTGCCAACGCATACTTTAAATATACTTTAAATGGTGCTGTGATTGTAAGGGTCTCCTCGTATAATTCATCGCAGTGCATTTTGGTGGAAACACAGAATTTAACCCGTATAAAGATCCCGTATTTAGGTTCTAAGTTATCCTTTTAAGTACGTCTGTTTTTATGGGGATTTAATTACATATCTGTCATATAATTAGCGATGCTCTAAATGTTTTCACACAAAGTTTTGTGTGTATATTTTAGTATGTAAGCCGTAAATAATCAATAAATATAAAAGATTAATAAAAAGGTCTTTGTCCTTTAAATTTGTCTGAAATGTGTCTACTTATCAAGGACAATATAACTACTAAAGACTGATAGCTGTCAATTAAGCCAAAATATTTTCCTTTTATCTAATAAATATATAAAACATAATATAAAAACATAATATAAACACAATCTAATATAAAAAACATCAGTTACAAATAAAACATATTTTATTTACTTATTTTTACATAACGATTATAGATATACAGAAAATTGTGAAGAAATTGCATTCAGTAAGAACTATTACTAACAATTTATTATAATATATTATTATTAACTGTCTTCTTGCAAAACAAGATTCGTAAAATTTGTGTCATCATAATTCTTTATGAACAGAGTTCGTGTATTTAGGCTTCGAGAAAGGTTCAGTTACAGCCTGTATTATCTATAAAGTAATGTTTATCTGAATCCCACAAAATGATCACACATGCAGACGGGTGACATTTTTGAAATCAATGTAGTGCCCGTAATGAGAGTATGGGGGAGAGGACGGAAGTACCCGACCGGAAGTCGAGGGTCGAGCGGCGGTTAATTGCGCGAAAAGTGAAGCCCTTCGCTTAAAATATCGAACGATGATTTGCGCAAAAGCGTGGAGGATTACAGAGGATTTTATATCTACCCACGTACTTACAGATATATAGTCAGTTTATATGAGTACTTATGTCGTGGATTTATTTATAATATGTGTAATACGCCGCCTAACTTCGATGCTTAAATTGAAAACGTATTATCATTTGGAATCTTTACAACGATTTGTAACAAATCAATTTATTAAAGCGTATTATTTGTATAACCTAAGCATAGCGTTTTTGTCTATCAGTTAGTTAAAGTTTACTAATAATCATGTTTGGCGCGTGGTTACCGCCCGCTTTAGTATAGCACCCCCCCCCCCCCCCATCTCCTCCCGTGAGTGTCGTAAAAGGTGACTAAAGGATAACAAATGCGCTACCACAAACCCTGACGAACTACACCACTTCTAAAAGAGTGGACTCACCAAACCGCCAGCGTGATCTTTTGAGGCCATACCTACATCCCTCATGAGCAGGACAATGTGCACGAGAAGGTCCATGTCCAGCAGTAGACAAAAAGGGCTGGTGACGGTATTTACGGTATCTGCCATTAGTGTTTTCAAGACCTTACCACCCAAAGATGGCCTGGAAGAAATAGCTTTAACGATAAGGCAGCTTGTTGTACATTTAATTACTAATATGTTTTTGTTACAGATGTACCTACATGCATGTTATTGATTGCTACCCTATTTGAGGTTCTGAAGGAACACAAAAGCCGAAGGCTACACGCTCTTATCGCGGGATAATTATTTAGAGCAGATTTTGTGCCCGCATGGTTCCTCAAATTGTGTGTTGTTGAGTTCTAATATAGAATCTAAATACCACGCGACTAGCTGTTGCCAGCGGATTCTCGTGTTTTATACACATTAACTGTGATTTCATACACAATTTGTCACTGTATATTTATCCTGACTTAATACCGAAAAATTGAAAGACACGCGTTTATTTATTATTTGTATTGTAAAATATTTTCACCAAGTTTCAAGTTAATAGGACCATCATTTTTTTTTCATATACACTTTGAAACTACGTTTCTCCTCTTTAGGGGTTGAATTTCAAAAACTCTTTCTTATAGTACGTCCTTACGTCATAAAAGAAGCCTACTGCACAAATTTCAAGTGTCTAGTTTCAGCTGTTTCAGCTTGGCGTTAAAGAGTCAGTCTGTCTGTCAGTCAGGACAATTCTGTTTATATGTATAGATAACACTGAATATGTAGCTGGGGCGCCAAATGTCGGCAGAATACAAATACGCCAAAGATTGGCAGAATAAGCCAACCAAAGGTTACCATCAGAGATTCGGAGATAAACCTCTAGTTAGAATTAAATCATTAGAAAGCGTGTTTGTCTCATTACTAATAAAAGAAAAAAATAAACACACATGTATACACATGTATACACAATGAAGAGAATTTTCCCGTTACCGAAGCTCAGTAAAACAATAATGTGAAATACACTTTAATTAACTACGCCACAGTACAAAGAAATGGTGATTCGAGAGCCAGCAAATGTCCGTATTTATCTTTAATTAAGATACTTACGGGAATCTTCCGATTGATAATTGGACATCCGTTATATAATGATTATCTTGGGAAAATTACTGAAGTGTATTCTGTTCCCTTTTCTGTAAATGTCCAGAAGTCCTTGAACGCACCTTGTTCAAGGACTTCGGGTGATTGTGCACGACCCGGTCCGATTTTTTATTATTAGCCATTTGGTGCACTCACAAATTTAATGAATCTAGCTTTGAATATTGACTTTGTGCGGTATATTATTGTGTAGACGGCAACTGATCAATCTATAATCATGGGACTCAAATAATCTTAAAATAAGGACAAGAATCGATTCATTTTGAGCACTTAAATGTGTGATAAACGTGTCAGTTTATAAGCGTGTCTTCATCATCTCTATTAACAACTGTTGCAACTGGGGTAACTGTTGTCCACTTCCGTAGAAGTTAGCTATAAGCATTATATTAAACCCTAGCAATCTAGGCCCTAGTGCGAAAAGGACTGTTGAAATGAAAATCTAGGTGTTAATATTTGTACGCCATTGGAGGCAAAAACTTGAATGGACTGTATAATTACTTATTGTAATTTATCTTATTGTACTAGGCTTTGCAAATGAATGTGTTGTATTACATTGCACCTATAGTATTGAATGATAAAGACATGATACAAAAGGAGACAGGATCAAAATAATGTCAATAAATTGTCTAGCTTGATTTCTTTAAAAAAGTTTCTAACTTCGTTGATATTAAATTCACAGTCTATTATAACTACAAGATATGAACAACATAATTCGAGTACCTTCCAATGTACAATTTACAGTGCGTACATTCAAATAGTGTGTCAGAGCAGAGATGATATTGAATGTTAATTTAAATTGCTTCCCAACTTCAATACCAGCACTGTTTTCATACCTGAACGTATATGATGGGTACATATACACATAACGTGTATTCGGCACAGCTGCACAAAATCGAAGCCGCCATAAAAAGCGCGGGAAATTGCCTCTGAATATAAATCACGCTCGTCACTCCGATCGCATTTCGATTTATTCTAAAAAGGCACGCCGCTATGAATATTGTTATTAGTTTATTATTTACATCTACGTAATGTGTATTACGTTGGCCGTGTAGTGTCGAGGATCTCTTCGCGTGGCTGTCGGTAAAGGCGACTAAGGTATAACAAAGCCGCAACCACAAACTTGAGGAACTACACAAGATAGGTGCATTGGAAGGCCTCAGAGCGCATAGCATTGCATTGCTATCCCTAGTCGCCTTTTACCACACCCTCAAGGTGGGGTAGTATTCTAAAGCCAGATACCACCACGAGGCCAAGTCAATAAAAATAAATAAGTGATACTATAGTGGAGTGTAGGCTTTCTCGGCAGGTGTCCATATTAATTGAATCTTCCGGGCTACTATCGAGTCTGTTTTTGTCCCCCCCCCCTCCCCCCCGTCTCGCCTCTCTTCCCCGTGAGCTTGATGTCTTCGGAGTGCTGGATACCAGATATTACGGAGTCTTAGATTTTCTTCACACCACACAAACATATAAATACCGGTGCATATAAATACAATATATAAATACATATATAAATACTCGCCCATTATAAATACCGGTGCGCCACAATCGTCGAGTCAGTTGCGCTCGAGAAGCCGAAGAGATAACATCTCTCCGAAAGTGAACGCAGTCGCCATTGAAGATGTCAACCGCAGTTCTTGACGAAACGTATGGAAGAAAGAGAAGAGATTCCAGAAGACCTCGGCCAAGTAGCCCAGAAGATTCAATTAATAAGTGATACCATACTAAAATTTTAGTGAAGTATCATATAAATGTCAGTACTTAAATTTTCAATGTAAAACTAACATGTAATTACGAGTACTTATTCAGAGATATCAAAATAGAAAGAATCAGATACGGTGTTAACGAATTATGGAAATGAAAAAAAAAGATATCTAAAAACGTTCTGAAATTTCCTTAAAAGCGTCTTTTTGATTCGGTCAGTATAAGACGCTATTGACATGTCATGACATGTCAAACACAATGTGTTCAGAAGTTTTATAACTGGTAATAACTTGGCAAAACCATATCACGGTAAAAAGCGCGGTGTATATTAAATGGACTGATAGATATCAGTCTCAGTATAAAGTCTCAATGTAGGGGATAGACCTTTTTCATTACAAGGGAGTTTCGGGACACGATGCACCGCACGGGCTCAGTGGCGATTGGTGAATATTACATACCTATGCCTCAGACTTTCATTTACTTTCTCGTAATGGGGATTGGTAATCGTAATGTAATCGAGAACCCCTCTGCCCCATCGGCCATCGGTTCTTCGAGCTATGTGCCCTGCCCACTGCCACTTCAGCTTGCTAACCCGAGAGGCTATGTCGGTGACTTTAGTTCGTCTACGGATCTCCTCATTCCTGATTCGATCACGTAGGGAAACCCCGAGCATAGCCCTCTCCATAGCTCGCTGTGCGAAATTGAGCTTATTTATGAGGCCCATAGTCAGAATGGAGACCACGTACCGGCGGACGAAGCCGAGGACGTCCATCTGCTAGATGGACAGACGACCTCATAAAGGTTGCGGGCACCCGCTGGATGCAGGTCGCTGCCGATAGGTCTAAATGGCGGACAATGGGGGAGGCCTATGTCCAGCAGTGGACGTCCAAGGGCTGAGATGATGATGATGATGATGAATGGGGATTGCGTGTATGATCCTCGTACCTTCATCATCGGCAAGTTCAATGACAAATGAGTAAATGATGAATTAAACTAGTGTTAGAAGCAACAACCAACCCCTCTCAGCAGTCTTGCTTCGGACAGTGGCGGGGCTATATAAGGCGGTGAAATATGTAAAGTCGTCCGTGGACTCGACACCTAAGTCGCCGCCCGCTCCGGATCGCTCACTGGGCTTTCCACAAGCGGAATCCACCTGGTGGGCTTGATCGCGCCGTGCGCCCGGGCGGCGTGAACAAACCAAACATCTACCACCGGCAACCCAATCCACTTGGGAAGACACCCCAAGGAACTGCCCGCGCGAAGAAACCTCCGCCAGTGGGCAAATAGCCCAGGAGCCGAAGTCCCCTCGTGAGGACGGTGAAAGATGGCTTTGGAAAACCCGGAAAACCCGTCCCCATGTCGTCCATTGTGATAAAGTGCACTCCCTGGATACACATCGTGATCGTTTATTCGTTACATACATACCTGGATACATTCGTTTAGACTTAATTTTTCCATATTTCATGTTGTAAATTTCATAGAAATCTCACATAATTAAAATAATAATTTTATGTGTTTAAATTTTTTGTTAAAATTTAGTTACCGCTTATAAAACCAGTTCTATGGACTATCATATTGACCACGGAATTAATGACTACTGTAAAATGTACTGCTGTCTTTATTTATCCCATCCAATTTTATCCCTATCCTATCTATCACTTCATCCTATTCGCCCAATGTACGTACGAGGATTGGTAGTGAGTGAGATGTACCATTGCCCATTCTCATCCCATTGTATTATCCCATCCCTCCTCATTTTTCTAGCCCTTTCTATAAATCCATTCCCAAATCTCCAAAGACTGATATTGGCATGTATCGCGGATGTCCAAGGGCAACAGTATCCAGTTACCACCAGGTGGGCTGTCTGCTCATCGGCCGCCTTCCTCCTATAAAAAACGTGAAGTGGGAAGTTAGAAACTCAATGGTAGGAATCGGGGTTCGAACTCGCCACGTCAGGAATGAGTCTTGAATAAATACATACTTATTTAACTGTTAGCGAATAAGCCACCACCGCTCTTGATAAATTAAATATGAAATAGTAATACCTACTAACTGGTATGCTACAGTTAGGTTAGGTTAGCAAGCAGCGGGGTGGCGTGGCCGGGGAACCTCCTTGTGTGCCCGGTCTGTCGCTGGTCCATTTGTCCCTCTGGATGCGTCTGTGGGGAACGATGGCTCAACGACAGATCAGGGACGGTGCACCCTGGGCAACAGTCAGCAACTTTTCTTTGCTTCGGAGATCTTGGTGGCTGTTGGCTAATATCCTGGCGAGAGGTGGGGAGGCGGAGTCCAATTGATTGGTCTCTCGCCTCCAAGAAGAAGAAGGTGTCGTGGGGCGCATGGAGAGGCAGTGACGGTCTCCGCGTGTCCCTCTGTACGGAGGGCACAGCGGAGGACAGTGTGGTGAACCCTGGGATGCCTCTCGGCATTCCAGCGGTGGAGGGAGGGGGGGGGAGGCGGAGACCAAATTGATGATACATTTGTTCTCACGCCTCCAGGAAAGTAGCTTTTCTCTATGTGCTCCTGTTTGGGGGGCGCATGGAGAGAAAGGGACGGTCTCCGCGTGTTCCTCGGGCTCATGTTCCGAGGGCACAGCGGAGAACAAGGAGACGATATTACCCGGGTACAGGGGCTCTGCCTGGGTGGACGGTGTTACCCCTTAGGTTTCTCTGCGTATCCCTTTGAAGCTGGGGATATTCGGAGAAACATGGACGGTCTCCGCGTGTCCCTCTATCGAGACGGAGGGCACTGCGGAGAATCAGGGAAAAAGTAGGCGGATGGTCCTGAGATGTCACAGACATCCCAGTGACAAAATAGGGTTACCCAGGTACAGGGGCACTGCCTGGGTGGACGGCGTTTCTTTCCCCATGGGCCGGCGAACATCAGTCCGGGGCCCGCACTGGCGGGCCGCCACCGCCGAGGTCGCGGACGAGTGCTGAAGCGTTCCCGTAACCTCGGCACTAGGTGGAGAGATGGTATTCGTGGGGTTTTAGTCGGTAAGAGTCCGGCATACTCCCCCGCCAAGGTGTCAGCGGGGGCGTATCTCATGATGGATTTCCCCACGTTAAAAAAAAAGGTTAGCAAGCAGCGGCGCGGCGGTCGAGGAACTCGCGATAGCAGTAAACATGAACAAATAAAATAAACCTTCGAGAAGTTTCCAAAAGGAAATGATTAGCAAAGTTCCCCCTTCCTCTGGGCTCTCAAATTGATTCCTATGATGAAGTTGTTAAATTACTTGTCGTCTAACTCGGCCTGTTTCATTCGACTACTTACGCCTCGATTCCGATTTAATTGACTCATTTATAAATTATTAACTATCTCAACTTTATTCAAGTTACATTGAAAATATTTTATACTTTGCCTGTGGTTCTGTCCGCGTGGACATTTTTAGAGTTTGGGAGAGATTTCTCAATAGTAAATTGTGGTCTATGTTTTAAGTTATGTCGGAGTTATTGTCTCGTACATCGGCCAATCGAGCGTTCACACAAATACAAACTACTTTGCAGCTCATTATCTACATATTTAATAAGCGGTTAGATAGCGCCAACCGTAAATATAATGTTGTGTGACAAACCTATTCACTCAGAGCAACGAATATAAGCCTCAAAATGAACGTAATAACTCGTTTACGAATCCAAAGAAGGATTCTAATCATTCGAACGTTTAATACGAGACGTGCTAATAAATGATACACTGCTCTTAAAAAGTAAATAAAATTAAGTAAATTACGGACAGACATAAAGTTACAATAGATAGCTATATACTTATATATACGTATAATAGGACATTCTGAATGTGAAAGAGGTTGGCTATTTTCGGTTACGTATGAGTATGTATATTATATGACGGAAGATGTAAATGTTTTAGTAAGTAAAAATTGTTTTCTTCGTCACGTATTGTTTCTCGCTACGTACCCGAAGGTATTTTTAATTGGAAATTTAGAAATTAAGATTTAATATCTATTTATTTATTTAAGAGAATGGATATTTCAGTTTATAAAAACCAATGCGTTCATCCAGTACAAGCATTCCTTTAATAATTCCACAACATTAGGTAAGATACCCAGGTAAAACTCGATCATTCGAGAAGAAAACATCGATATCACTTACACCTCGATACATTATATTAATGTAAATACTTATGGAGATAGCATAATATACTACCAAGGTATTAATTTGACATCTACATATATTATACGGATAATAAATTAAAATTTCATTGTAATTCCCAGAGCAAACTACCAAACATTGTTACCAATAAAAATCAGATTTCAGCGCGAGATTCCAAGTTAGTTTTATCTGTGTAATCCGGCCACAAGGCAAGTTTCACGGTAAACGAGTTAAGTTAAACGATTTCCTTGCGCCGACGAGAGGAAAAAACTCGGATGTAATGGCATTTCCCTGAGAACTTCTAGCGTCTATCCGATGTAAATAATTGTAGAGTAACCGGAGGTTTTACCGAGGTTAATTTAAATTTTGTTGTTCAAATGAATGTAGGACACCAATAACTGCTTTTCAGTAGTCTATACATGTACAGCATGTAATTATTTTTTTGTATTTTTTTTTTTATATAAGTACTACTGTGTGTAAAAATAGATAGTACTTTAAAAAAATAATAAATTGATATACAATGCATCACGCAATTTGTTAACAAAATTTTGTGGAAAAGACTTATATCACATTACACGAAAAATCTTGTAAAAGACCCTCTAGAGGATTAATTATATTGTGAAATTTTGCGGATTACGTTTTGTTCTTGATCGTTTCGGGAGTGAATTGAACTCGTTTTGACACAAGGCGCTGTTAAATAATATTGTACAATGATATTATTTTATAATTTTATTGTAAAAAAAAAATGTAAAAACCCTTAGGGTTATCTAATGTGATATAGGTACTTAAACAAACGGACATCAAATAAAGATTACGAATTTTCGCAGATATCAATTTAGTAACACACTTCGCACACATTTTCCGCCAACATTTAACGAGCACAATTTATCAATTACAAAATGAAGTATCATTTATTTAATTAGCGACTACGACTCCAGACAATTATAAATACATGTTTACGTTTTACTTGCAGCGTAGGTGTATATACTCAATTACTTAACAATAATATTACGAAGCAAATAAATGGGGGACTGAGAGCAAAATTAAATCTCATTAAACGACGCCCTTAAATATTAAAGCTCCGAAGCCATTGTCGAGTGGTTGCCTCTAATTGCAGGCTTTCGTTAATTATTGTCTGAGAAAGTGTGAGTGATTTTACGAAGAGTGAGTTTCGACAAGCATTTGCTTTGTGACAAGTGCCCTCTACGAAATGTTTAAGTGGCCGATGCGAAGTATCGTTATATCATAATATATGTTACTGTTTTAAAGGGACACTCGTAGCACTCTCGTAGCGCTGCGGAGCTGTACGTAACATTAAACAAAACGGATATTCTCCATCGGATTCCCGCGGTGTGTTACGAAAGGGACACTCGTAGCACTCGTAGCATGAAGGCGCGTAGATTTTCGTAGGTCCTAAAAGTCTATATGTGTTATGAACAAAAGTCGATAATATTAAAGTCGATATCTTGAAACAAGTGTTTTCGTGGACTTGCAATAAACATTTTAAAAGTCTGCTACTACTTCTGCGTGACATGTTATGCTTTTGTCCAAGAATAGCAATGCTATAGTCATATATATTTGTAACAAAAAGCTACATGTAGTAGTCTCGTAAATCCGCAGGATCTAGTTCTATGGTACTGTTATGCAAAAATTACTCAAGGCGTTAATCTTCTGCATAACTTTATTAAACGTTGAAATTAAATATCTTGGCTTACCGGAAACAACTCTCTCATCCTTGATACAGAGATTCCGTTAGTGCGATGTTATGTCCTGACCATCTTATCCGCGAGGATAGCCATGTTGATCGCTAAACGTCGTCAAGAGATGGCACCAGAATAAGAAGGTTACTTTACCTGAAACAAAGAAAAAATGCCCATTTAAATGAATGTAATAAATATCAAAAACTTATTTTCCTTTGAGAGTGAAAGCCTATACGAGTATACTCCTAACTAAAGTAGAGCTATCCACAGAAACGACCAAAGATAGTTAATAAAACAAAACGGAAAGTATTCAAAGCACATTAAAAGCGGGCGAAATCGTCCAACGGGGAAGTTAATCGCACTCATTAGGCACATTCAGTGTGTTCAGCGTTCAAGAACAAAAGTGGTACTGGAAGCACTACCCCGTTAAATTTCGTTTACGAAGCATTGTCTCTTCTTAGTACTGTTTCTTAATTATATCATCAAACAAAAATCTTTAGTCTTTTTAGATCGCTGACTTATAATTACTCAATATTAAAATATATATTCAATATCAATATTAAATATATCCCTCCCCATTTTCCCAACTCTTTCTCCAAATCCATTCCTATATCTCCAAAGGTAGGCAGCGCATCCGGGGGCGTGCCAACGTTTGTCATTTTGGACTAATGTTGGCATGTATCGCGGATGTCTATGGGCGACAGTATCCACTCATCATCAGGTGGACTGTATGCTCGTCTGCCGCCTTTGTACATAAAAAAAAATGTACCGGCTACCGGTTGTTGTGCTGTGGTATCCAGGGGCGCAACATTAGACTGTCCTTCATATTTTTGTATAACTAAACGTTAACTTGCAGAGAATATTCTAGGTATATCTTCCTACAATATTTTTTCTGGATAAAAGTTTAAATTAATAATTTTCCTATGTACGGTCGCAAGAAATAATTGTTGAGCTACTGTACATTTTTCTTAAATTTGCAGCGTTATAATACTATCATGTATGATACGTACGACTGTGACGTAAAATAATTGAATTATATACCTATTTAGTTATCGATGTTTGTTTAATACTGCCAAATTGAGAATAAAGGATAGTGGCTTAACAATTAAATATTGTGACTGTATGGTGTGGTGTTGTCGCTTCCCGTCATTTTAAATCCGAACTGCCGCGTATTTGTCCGCGCGCAAACATGTTTGTTTCCGCAAATGCTCCTGTGATATAATCTTAATGCTCTACCTGTTCTGTCAGCGAACAAACTTGGTAGACAGTTTATGACAGTTCCGCATCGGAAACTTCGGTAAAACTTTAATTCTACGTTGTTTATAACGTGTTCACTAAACTATGTTTAACCCCTTGTCTATAAGTTTTTACTATATCTCTTATATTATTCGTTTTCACAAATCCTAGAACTATTGACTTTTAAAAGACAAAAGTATTCGAATCTGTTTAATCAAGGTTGACTGGCAGAAAATGCCACTAGGCATTAAGTTCGCCTTCTGTACAATGTTTCTTTGTGCATTAAGTTTAAATAAAAAAAGAAGGATATGAAGTAGTGAGGACATGATACTGCAAGTTGCGTGCTTCTGTATAAATATTCCCCTACAAACACATGTAACTCTTTACCTAAATAATGCCCAACTTCTTAAAAATGCTGTAAAGAAGGAAATTACATTTTGCCACATTTTTCTTTGGGTTCATTACGACCGGTCAACCATCATACCTTTATGAGAAGCTTGATTGGTGTACTGACCACAACAAATACCAGAGAAGCTCCCATCTCGTCATGTATAAACGCAACACTGCAGCATTTCGAGGTTCTTTTAAATTTGTCGCCACCAAGTGCTGGAACGACATATCTCCCCCGATTAGAGAATTAAAATCGTTGTTAAATTTAAATTAAATAAATTTCTGTTAGCAGCACAAAAATCTGACATCTTGGTGGCGGCATGACAGATGATACATAAAACGTGAAACTGGCTTGATACAGATATGGCACGGCCTCTGCTGTGGGCAGTCCGTGGTCACCGGTGCGGCTCCAACTGAAAATCAGCGTCGCTGTTTATGCTGCGACATATGCTGAGTTGATGCCGATTGGCGCAACAATAATTAATATTCCTTTCTTTATCACTTTCCGCTCAACTTATTATGTCTTCTAATATTGTTGTTGTCAATACAATCATTTTCATTCCTTCTTTCTTGTTTAGACATAGAAAACAACATTGGCTGAAAATCGTGAAAATTGTTTTCAAAATAATCGCTTACACAATCTTGACTAGTTGTTATTGGTTTTGTTTCATTACTTTTCAACACGTATTGCCAAAATTTTGCCATATGTAAATAATTATTTATAAAATAAATAAATAGTTTTAAAATAATATAAGAGGTCTACTTGGGTTGCTTAGTGTGTTTGGGTCAACATTCAAGACTCAACTGAGTATATTTTCGTGTAATGCATCCTTATATGCGGCGTACAAATTGGGCAGACTGAGTAGACATATAATGTTTGCTTCTTGTCTAGTTGCAGGAAGCCATGTTTGTTGTATACATATATTTATTCGCTGTTACCACGGGAATTTAATTGATTGTAACCTAAAGATTTTAGATATGTATGTTTACCAGTTTTAGATATTTATGTTTACCTATTTCATTTTACTAGACATTTCGGCCGGTTTAAATCAACTAAAATTACGAGTTAAATGAAAAGGTGGTTTTCTTATAGGAGAAGAGGCAGACGAGTGAAGTCGTGATGGTAAGTGGTTATCGCCGTACATCAACGGATTTCCGGTATAAATAGGGCTGGCACCTTCGGAATACCCTAAACCCGGAGCTTAAAAATTGGGACAAAAACCAAACAGAAAATATAGTAGTAACTTTTAATTTAAAGTTATAGGTATTTTAAGTTACATAACCTGTAGCATATCAATATTTTCCATGAAATAATATTAAATTACGAATAATAATTAACATAAGATAAGGTGTCTTCTTTGATACACAGAACGACGCTTTAAATTATACCTTTGCATATGACACAACAGTAATATTTTAAAAATTATTTAATTAGCGTTAAGGTTGAAAAAAATGCTTCTCATTTTTCTGAGTTTTTTGATTATTCAACATGACAACCGCGTCTCCCGAAGATTTACGATGTTAACCCCAAGTCGGGACAAGCTTCCTTCAAACTTGACTCTGGGTCAAAACCGGAGGGGTGGCAGCCTTAGGTATAAAGCGATTTTTGGGTAGTCCATGTCGAGAACTGAAAGCAATTTTTTAAATGAGTATTATAAAATAGATAAACATAGGCGTTTAAAACCTGTATAGATATATGCAAAACAAGAAAGTGTTAGTTATAAGTGCTTGTTACCTTGTTACAATCTGCAAAAGTTCAATCCATACCCAAATGTACTTTAAGGAGCTAGTAATAAGTGTTAGAATAGACTGATTCATTAAAGGGTTGCTTATTGCACTGATTCTGCTTTCTTAACGGCCCAAGTATGTTGTATATCTATTGTTCAGTCTAGATAGACAATGTATACCAACTCATGTTGCAAAAAGACAATTTAAATAAGTAACACGAAAAGAAGGTACAACAGGAGGCCTTATCGCCAAAGCAATCTTTCTCCAGGCAACCTTTGGGTGGTAAGGAGAAAACAAATAACAATATAAAGGTAGATGGTGGAATTTCACATAAAATCAATCTAATATAACTTAAAAAGTATATACATTTTATACATATATCAAAGTATTTAAGCCAGGTGTTATGTCAATAAAGAATTTTGAATTTGAATTTTGAATATATGTACATGCACTTACTTGTGATGAATACAATACATACATAAATAGATGGATGCATACATACAAACCAGTTTAATCAGCCTCGTGCTGCAGGTAGACCACCTTGAAATTCCTTCCCTTACCGTCAGATCATATCAGTTCATATTATAGCTATTGTTAATTGCTAAACAATTACCAATCTAAAGTTGTAAGCGATAAAGTCTTAAGAGCATCGATTGGGGTTCCACGTAAGGTGGCCAATAAGGGCATATTTCATTCGCCCCTAGTCCACGGTCTCTAAACAATAGCCTCGCGATAATTACTCCGTACTGATATGAAAAGGGGTGTTACGGGTGTTATATTGTAGGAAAATAGCGAAGACATAGCCCAATAACTTGTTTAGTAATTGGATTGTAGTGGGTACTCGTTAGGGCGCTGTTAATTTTGTGCGAGAGATTGGGAAAGTGATATAAACTGTTCTGTGTGTAATAAAGCAAGTTCATAGTTATGTTTCGGATTTGTAATAAGGCTGGCGATAGTGTAGGGCACCATTTCCCACATACGAGTATATAGGGAGTCGCAGTTTGTCAGAAACATTTAAGCAGTTATGTACGGAAGAAATCTTATATTAGTTAATTAATGATTTATAGCAAATGTTAAACGGTTACCTAATTACATTACTATCCTTAGTAATGTAATTAGGTTCTAATTATATTTGTTACCGTTTAACATTTGATATAAATTACGACTTCCTGGTCGTGAAGTTATAAACTTTATTTTTGGCCTTTTCGGGGATCGCGATACTAAAAAGGTTGAGAAGCAATGGTCTCTCGATACTCTCGATTCACAGTTGTATCGTCATAGTTTCGAAACCAGACTGATACCACTAAGTTTCTACTTAAATATGGATTTTGCAATAGAGTATCCAATTCCAATGGAGTTTTCAGAAAATTTAAGGTACCAGAATTCAATCTCTGTAAATAAAATCTAAATACGTGGGCTGTTCGGAAGTTTTTAGCTAATTTGTTACTATCAATCTATTTGTCCTATATTTATAACAGATTGGAGGGTAATTTCAATGTATGGTAAAAATCACTGGCCACCTTCATCTATTTTTTTTTATTATTTTTTTACGACAATATATCAGTCAATAATTGATTGTAACAATGAACGCGTCGTGTGAAGCATTTCGTGCAATGATTTTCTATGACTACAAACGTGGTTTAGCGTTTAAGGAATCTCACTAAACTTTGCAAATTGCTTTTGGTGAATCTTCTCCTTCGCTAGCAACCGTGACCTATTGGTACCGTGATTGAAAATTTTAATTTAATATGATCCTAGGCCGGACCGACCGCATATTGCGGTTACCCACGAAAACGTCTTCAGGGTGGAGTGGTTAATAAAGGATCATCGAGACATTACACATCGAGAGATTCAGGCTGAACTGAAGATTAGATCACGGGCGGTTTCCACTATCCTGCATGAACATCTTAGTCAGGAAGGTTGCCTTGCGATGGATATCTCATTTTCTCGCAGAAAAGCAAAATTCCCGACGTGTAGATTAGTGCCAGTTTATGCTGGAAAAGTTCGATAGAGGGGGTTCGCGACAAGTATCCTACATCTTAACTACTGATGAATCTTGTATCTACAGCTACGAACCGTTTACAAAGCAACAATCTACACAATGGGTTTTCGAAGAGGACGATTTTCCCACCAAAGTTGTTCGCGGCCGAAGTGTAAATAAAAAAATGATTGCTGTTTTTTTCGATGTAGTGGTCTAGTAGCGACGTAGCGATAATTCCACTAGAAGATCGTAAACTTGCTATTCTTTTTCACCAAGACAATGCTCCTGCTCACATGGCAGCTAGAACCATCGACTTTTTAGCCACTACGGGCGTTCAATTGTTACCCCATCCACCTACAGCCTAGATTTGGCCCCGTGCGACTTTTTTTATTTCCCTCTATAACAAAAGTGCTACGTGGACGAAAATTTCGGATGAGGCTGTCAATGAATTTCAGAATGTTTCGAAAGCTGGTTCAGTCGAATGAACACGTACATAGAGGCTGGAGGGGAGTGTTTTTTTTGATACACTTATTATTTTTCTTTTCACTAACATTTTACGGAACAACCTAGGTATCTTGAAAAATGACTGAGACGTCATAAGTCAAAAAGGAACAACGGCGTCTTTTATTTTATTATAATTATTAATATGGATTTGTTATCTTTTTTAATTGTCGAATAATGTTGTTGGATGTCTTTGTATTTTTATTATTTTAACTTTTTCTTTGTAAAATTCGTATGCTCGTTGGACGGGACGTATCGTCCCCAAATAAATAAATGTATTTGTGTAAACTACAGGAAATATCAATTTCAAGAATAATAAAATTAGGAGAATAGTAAATGGGTCCTCGTGGTGAAACATGGTCTAAAACGAGAACGTTTTAGGTCCTACTAAACGTCCTACGATTCCTGGCCCAATGACCGTAGTCGTACGAAGGATGTATGACCTACGGTCTAATACAGGTTTCTAGTATGACTTATAACAGGTTGATAACGAACAGGATTCGAAAAGTATAGAGTTTTTTAGATTAGTTTAAAACAATATAAATAATAATATGATCACAAGAATGTAGAGAATAATTTTAAATTAATTTCAAAACTGTTGCGAGTGTTCTGGATAGAGATTAACGCAATAGCAGTTCGGTGCATTTTTTTGTATCAAATTACGTACGTCATTACGTATGAAACACTATAATATAATACACAGTCACTAGGTATTACGAACGTTTTTAGAAATTATTTCATGAAGATTATTTCGGGAATTATTTAATGAATACCAGCTATAATAAAATTGAATCGAGTACCTACGTTATAAGGATTAAATTGCTCATGCCTGAACCTAAATTGAAAGTTTCCATCCCAAAAACCAAACACGTATTCAAACAAACCCAAAACAAATTACACCAGAAAACAAAACAAAGTGTAGGCGAGACGTTTAGGCAAGTATTATATTGTAACTAGATTCTCTTAAAATAACATTGTCCATCGTATACTAGTCGGAACAACGCTCGAGTTAGCGTGAACAAATACAGTATTCTACGAATGTACTTATTTGTTTTCGTATCACGTCGTCGCCGGGGTGAAGGCGGTAAACAGCGGGGAGAGGGAGGCGGGGTAACGGGCGAAAAATTGCGTATCTCGAATTAGTATACCACTGTAAATGAGAGAGATAGGTCGTTTGCGCTCTCCGCAGAGATTCCACTATTCCCGCGTGAATTTCTTCGGAATGATAATGGTAATAGGTTATGCCTACAGGTTTCTAATGGAATCGAGAGATATTTACTAACGTAGATGTTGTTATTTTGACTTCTCTCTTACCAAATGAACTTAAATTAAGCCTGTAATTAGATAAGCTCAACAAGGAATGTCTACTGCGAAGTCTGTACCCCTAAATTTTATTTTTGGATATTATTTCAAATATGAACTTGTATAAAATGTAATATGTTCATTCTTAACAAAACAATGCGGTATGAAAATTCCTTATATCTAACAATTATAAAAACACCTCCTTTTAATTAGGTACACAGTAAATGTATGCAATGTGACAGCAAAAAACAAAGAGCAACATATTACCGAAATAGTGAAGTTTCTCTTAAAGAACCGCTAGGGGACGCCAACAATGTGCCGCCATGTTTGATTTCTAGAGAACAAAGACGCCGTGCCGGTACAATAGCCGGGCGACTGCTTTATTCGTAAAACTACCAGTTACACGCGACTTCTGCTGTAGAATGTCATTTAGAGAATGAGGATTGGAGTTAATATTTCTTCGTTTTTTGAATCATCGTCGAATTTTTTTTGCATCCGTGAAAAACTTTTTAAAGGCGCATTATATGTTTTGAAATTTTTCTCCGTACCTATATTAGTTATTATTGTACGATTGAAGAAAATATTTTTTTGTCTCGGAAACTTCCGAAATCAATCTTACTACTGATATTCAATAAAAATATGTACTCGTACGTCGAGAGGGTGGATCGATGCAGAAAGCATTATCCTGGTTTTATCCCACTAAGAATAGAAATGCGAATGTTTGGATGTTTAGACGTTTCTTACTAAATCACGTCGATACGGCGAAACCGATGTTTTTATGAATAGAAGTTCGTCGAAGCTTGGCAAATAGGTAAATAGTAATCTGAGTACTTAGATAGTTTAATAAATAGGCTTACTATACGTGAACGAGGTAACGGACAAAAGCTAGTGCATAATAAAGCACCACTCATAACAAATCAAATTTTAATTATGTGTATTTTAATTATGTAGTAATATTTACGAAACATAATATGCATCTTATTAATTTACATGATAATTATTTACTTACTTTACTGTTCATCAGAGCGGTGAAAGCCTAGGCAATATATATTTTCAACTCACGAGAGTTGAAAACGTATATTCATAAACGATTATGAAATCGTGAGTTCAAATCCCCGGCCTGTAGTGTTTTAATGACCCAAGACAATGAAATATCTACTTAACTGCTTCTTCCTAGGTCCTTTAAGTTGTCACTAGGGCTGCCACCTTCCGAATACTCTAAACCCGGAGATTAAAAAAAATGAGACAAAAACGAAACAGGAAATAGTAGTAAATTTTTAATTTAAAGTTAGTACTAAATTACGAATAAAATTACCACAAGATAAACTTATACTGTCTTTGATACACACAGCGATGGTTTAAATTGTATCTTTGCATTTGTCACAATAATAATCTTTAAAGGAATATATCTTAGTGGGTATTAGCTACTGTTTACTAGAGCCGGTTTATAAATAATATTTCTGAGATTTTTGAATGTTCAACGTCACAGCCGGTGCCGCCCGGAGATTTACGATGTTAACCCGTAGCTCGGACAACCGTCCATCAAACCCGGAGACTCCGGGTCAAACCTGGAGGGGTGGCAGCCCTAGTTGTCACTAGCTCGGCGGTAAAGGTAAAAAATATGGAGTTTGTATCTACTTCGGCCCGGGTGATGGATTATAACCTGAAACCTCCTAACCTGAACCTTACTAGGGGATACTTATGCTACGAATATTATAGGCTAAAAATATATTTACATTCCATTTATGATACTATTCATCTGACAAACGAATTGAAAAACATTATTTAATGATTTATGCAACAGTTTAAAAATTATGTATTCGCAGTTCAACGAGCATTTAGCGGAGATCGAATATCGAGCTGTCTGTTACGAAGTACCACCAATCACCATCCCATACTTATATACCTACATGGGTATATAATACCTGTCGCCGTAAACTGTAATAATGCCCAATTATCATAAATGCAAATAGCTTGAACTAAATTCTGTTAAGGATATTAAATCTTAAACTAAATTATTATGGTTAACCTTGGCTGCCACATTCGGTTATCCAACTCTGTGGTCAAGCAAATTTTCCATATGAATAACTATAACCCTAAGGGATGTTCTTTCGTAACCTATTAAGATATTGAAGATAGTCAATCCCAGTTGAGATTATGTATATTTAATTGGATTTATTCCATGTTAGTCTGTGTACGCGATTTCTTGGATATAGTTTGAATATATGTAGTTGGGAAAGTTTTATTCAAAATTATCCAAGCTACCTCTCTATCGAAGTCCCTTTAAAATCTACGCAGTTGATTTAGTCGTACGTGAATCTTGGATAAATAAAAAAAAATAAACATATTATCAAATATTTTCGCGACATGCCTTCTTCCTGACCTGAATAATATATTTATATAAGTAAAGAATGTCCATTTATTTTAATAATTTAGAAAGAATACAAATACAAAATATTTCAAACAATTTTCAATATGGTACCTACATTTACACACAATTCAAGTACTACGAATTATCGTAGCCGTTCGTAGCTGCATAGAGGTTCTACGAAGTGCTCCCATGTTTTCAAACCGGAAATTCTGCTTTATTTATTACTGGTGATCGTGCACATTAGAGACGTTCTTCAAAGAGCCAGCAATTCAAGCTTTTTAGCAGGTTATGAAATTAACTTCTGAATGGAATGTGATAGAACAAACTTTTCTACAGAAAAATTATCCTATATTCTATACCCACAACAGCCAGTAATAATCGTCTATAACGAATAATTAGTTTAGGTACAAAAGTAAAAATTATGTCGAAAAATTTCACTACTCCGTCGTATAAATGACCATCCAGTTGGCAAAGAAAATGATTCCAGGAAAACCACTAATTGAAATTAAGAAAAAATATTTTAAGGATAAGTATGGAAAATGGGCTTTAATATGTTTCAACTACAATACCATAGACAGATTAAAACAATAAAATTTGATTCAATTGGTCACGACGTCGGAGTAATTCTTCAGTCAATAACTTCGAACACAATTTTTTTATAGAACAACAAAACGCATCTCGTCATTAATATTGCCTGAGTCATTGCCTGAGCACAGCCGCCATTTGAACGGCAACCTCAACTTGGTGATAGCGTACGTAATAAAGAACTTAATTTTGTTAATCAATATTTTCAATAAATATCGTTCTCCGCGGCTTTGTCACGTTAAATGGTTCCTTCCCTCTCCTGTTTTTAATTTTAATCGACTTGTGCAAAATTATATTTATAAATAAATAGAGTGTGATTTGTTCTAAATCGGGTCTGAACGCGTATAATAAACGTATCTGTTTACCTTTTATTCCTACTCGACGTTTCGGCGCGGGCGCACGGGTTACACCAGCCGTGGTCTCGACTTGACCTAAGAGGCGGGTTGTCCAGGATAGGAGCTGCGAGCAGTTTTATCAACTACCCACATCTGATCTTCACATTCGGAAAGGCTGCGACACATTACACTAACAATGTCCGCGGACGTACTCGACGGTGAATTGTAAGGTTTAAATTTGTTAATCACTGGATTCCACGTCGACGACAGATTTTGGGAGTGTAAAGTCCAGTGATTAATTCCAGCGTTGAGAATGTGTTCGGCTATTGCTGATTTACTAGTTTGGCGGTTTATTACAGCTGCGAAGTGTTCCTTGACTCTTACAGCAACTGTACGCTTTAGTTTGGCCTATATGTCTGTCATAGCAATTTAGTTTCAAGTTACGCATTTCGTACTTCATTGTAATAGACTATAGTGTAGCCACGTAGAGGTACGATGCTACGATACGCTACGTGATGCTACGAATACACGAATGCTTCGAATGTCAGTAAAATATGGGTTTTAAAATATGCAAAATTTAACGGTTTTATACTTGTATGTGTTACGAATGCTTTTATGTAAGTCTGCTATATTTTGTTAATACCTAATAATATATTTTTGTATGTTAAATAAATACACGAATATATGTTTATGTTTCTTAAAATCGGAAAAACCAAAAAAATAATATTGAAATATTTAAGCATCACAGGAATTTGAAGTCCGATTGAGTTTGAATCCCGGTCGGATATTCATTATGTTCGGGTCTGGATGGTGTGTCCGTCTTTTTACTGTGGTCTTAGGACAATTGTGGGCCATTGAGTGATGGCGTTATTTAATAATAAATACTGTACAACCAACCATACAATATAGAGTATCAAATATTACCTACTATACATTTTACTCGTATAAGCCTGATCGATTACATAATTACAAGGCACAAAACATACAGGTGCCACTTACATAAACAATATTTAAAAAGTAATTACAATATTTAAAAATGGAAGGAACTCTTTGGCTGTAGAATAAAGTTTGTTTTATCTAACAGTAATTTGTATTTTCATTGTGTCGTAATTTTAAATATTGCATGTCTGCATTACGATGGATTATTTAACGATGGATGCATTTCTGCTGTATGATTTTCTACGATTTTAAGTGTAATTTTACAGCTCAGCAGAGCCTCGTTCGACTTCAAACTGTTTTTGGCGATGAAGCATTAAGCAAGACGACAATTTATAGTTGGTTTGCAGAATTCAAGCGCGGTCGCCCGTCCACCGCTCTTGACAACAAAAACATCGATGCTGTGCGCCATATGATCGAAACAGACAGGCATGTGACCTACCATGAAATTCGGGCATCCTTAGGAATAGGCATGAGTCAGATACAATCAATCTTATACAAACATTTGGCTGTGCGAAAGCTCTGCTCGCGGTGAATCCCACATAATTTGACTGAGGCTCAAAAAACGGAACGCGTCACTTGGTGCAATGCCATATTTACCAGATTCAACGAAGGGGCGTCAAATTTAGTGTAAAACATAGTAACAGGTGACGAAATATGGATTTACAGTTACCACCCCGAAACAAAGCAGCAATGGACCATTTGGGTATTTCAAGATGAGCCGAATCTTACCGAATCTTAGGAAAATTGGACACATGGCTACTGTTGCTTTGGAGAATCGTCGTACCGTGAATACTGATTGGTACACGATCATTTGCTTGCCAGAAGTTATTGACGAACTCCGTAAAAACAACCGTAAACGCCGCATAATCTTGCACCTTGATAATGCCAGCTTTCACACGGCCAAACAGACAAACGACTTTTTGAAGGCGAAAAACGTTAGAACTCATGAACCATCCTCCATACAGTCCCGACTTGGCACTTTGTGACTTCTTCTTGTTTCCAAAAATTAAGAACCAATTACGCAGTCAACGATTTTCATCGCCAGAGGAGGCTGTCGAAGAGTATGAAAAACATGTTTCCGAGGTCAGCACAGAGGAGTGGAATTAATGTAATGGAAATTGGTTTATTCGTATGAAAAGGTGTATTGACGCTCACGGAGAATATTTTGAGAAACAATAAATTGATTTTTGGCCATTCATTGTATTTTTTTCTTATTCATTTCGTAAACTTTCAGTGTGGCCTTCGTATTGTTTTTGCTTGGGAATGTAATATATAATTCTCCATGTGAAATTCACTAATAATTAGTAGAATCTCGAAACACTCGTACAGAATAAATGGGTTTTCCATTTACAGATACTATGATACGAATACGCGTCCAATTATACCAGAACAAGAACATTATCGTAACATTGTATTCGAAACGGTCGAACTTGAGATTCATTGGGCCAGAGAATTTAATCCCGCCGACGGCTGAGGCATGTAATTGTATTCATGATTCACCATCGTATGAGCTCACCCTTAGCCGCTCGGATCGAGCCTGAACCGTTTTAATGACCGACAGAAGGCTGAATTGGAACAGGCTTTATGCTCACATCGAGCTCAATGAGCTTCAGTCAAATTTGTGCATACTTTATATTGTGTTATATGTACTAGAAACTACGATGTTATCTTGAATATACGATAGCTGTACACATGAGTATAGTATATCACACTCGAATTGTCATTTGGTGTTCGTAAACAATATGTTGCCCCGCCATTAGGCTCGCACTCTTCAAGAAAAAAGCATCCCATGAACAAAATTCTAAAAGTATTAAATATTTTATTCAGTTGTGAAGAAATAAACAGTGGAACAAATAAAATCAACTTTCGCATTTATATTATAGTATTGAAAAAATAATAAAAATTGCTTGGGCGATTATTTACATTTTTAAACACGTCACCAGCTTTCAGTGACGTCAATGGGTTTTATATTAGAGGGATAGTAATACATATAGATACATATAGAGGGATACATATAGATTATATTTACGCAAACGTAAGTATAAAAGTATAATTAAAAAACGATTTGGATGTTTTGCGACGTTTGACATTTTGCGATTTGGACAGTCTGCGCCTAGAGGATTAATTCATTGGGATTGACAATTTTAAACCTACTTATTTGTAATAAAATTGATTAAAAATATCGTATGTTCCGTTGATTTTGAACTTTCGTGAACGCAAGCCGACAAAAACGAGACAGAGGGAAATCGCACATCTCTGTTTGTAACCCAATACCGATGTGTATGTATGCCGAGACTTATGTACACGTGTACATAGAAGTAAATATGCGTATACAAGCGGACCGTGTGGTGTCGGCCAGCTATAGAATAGCACCACCGCATTTTTTCCCGCGGGTGTCGTAAGAGATAGCAAAGTGGCTACCACAAACGCTGAGGAACTAGATCACCTCTAAAAGAGTGGGCTCGCCAACCCGCTCGGCCAGCGCGGCGTGTTAATGCCACACGTCCCTCATGCACAAGACAATGTGCATGAGTAGGGCCATGTCCAGCAGTGGATACTGCTAGGGCTGGTTGCATTGCATTTATACTTACACCTTAGAAGTCATTTGCAAGTCAAAAGTCTGAAGTGTTTAAAATTTTCTGTTTTTTTAAAAAAGACTTCCATTTAGAAGGTATATTATAATTTTCAAATTATATAATTTTTTCTTCTACTTTTATAAGCAATTTTCTCCTATTTATATGTCCAAATTCCATTTCCGCTGTTTTTCCTTATATAATTTAATAAATTTAGTGAAATAAAAAAAAATATATATTAACCCAATGGACGTATCGCCCATTTATGAATTACAAAACAAACAATATAATAACAATGAGGGATCGTAACGCAAAACTAATTCGGTGAACAAATAACTCCGGCATAATAATAAACTTTAACAATGTAAAGTTTTAGAAACCGTTCGGGGTAGCTCGTTTCGGCCCGAACACGCCTTGGTCACGATTTACGAGGGTCGATCGCTGTTGTAACGTATAGATAGGGTCGAAATGTCCCCGCGATACATATTGTAACGAAGATGTGTGTATTTTACGACTTAATATTTAGACTAGAAAAATCTTTGTAGGTTGCGGTGTGTTGTCTAGAAAATAGATGTGTATAAAATACTTGCGAAAAGGTATTTATTTATTCCCAAAGAAAAGGCAGATTTAAAGAAATTTGACGATTGTAGTAACCATAACCAAATATCATCAGAAAGTTATATAGCGTCAGAAAGTGATTTTCTTTAATCATCTTCTGACGGCATTTGACTGTTGTTGACGATTTTTTAATCAAAAAAGACTCAGTACTCGAAGTTTTTGTATGAATCTGATTCAAGGTAGGTAAAATGATTGAGGATGATTTCTTCCACCTTATGACTGTATTTGACTGTTTTCGTCGATCCTTGAGTCTAACTTTAAAGATTTTCAGGCTATTCACTTTTAAGATATCAAGTTTTTCACATCTATTGAATAGGTAAATTGGTGAATCGGCAGCGGAGATAATCAATTGTTGATACATTAAACTATCATAATTACGACATAAAACTAAAATTGTTCATGTTAAATATATATTTTAAAAATATTGTTACAACATAAAGATATTGTGGTCGAAAATTTCTCAGGTGTCAAACAGTACTAAAGGAATAGGAGACGGATAGAGAATACTTTGCTCATATGAACATTGTAAATAATTAACTACTCAGTCCATAAAGCACCTATCGCAAGAGGGCAGTTAATCTTAAGGCGCATGATGACAGTTTTATGATACCGAATGTCACGGACCGGCGTTAAGTTAAGGGTACCTAACTTAAGATAAATAGCCACTCTGATAAAGTCAATAACATCACTTAAGTTCGCAAGAAATTAACGCGCTCGATATTACTCACTGGTTACATAACACACTGTCGAATTAATAAATGTTTAAAAATAGTTGTATGTACGAGTATTTATAAAAACAAACTCTATGATAAATTTTCATACACAAGACGGAGAGTATAAGACAAATATTCACACGATAATCTTATATCGATGATCATATTATACAACAGAGTGCAAGCCTATATGCAAGGTATAGTCAAAAAAATAAATAATATAATAATAATATTAAAAAAAAAATAGTTTGTTTAAAAATGTCCTTCCATAGCTTTATGCTGTGCTACGTATTCTTTTTGTGGCCGCGACACATATTCCACTTATTTTTGTTTTTGTTTTTGCACACTTGATGTTATGTTATTACTAAGTATTTCCTGTGTTTTATGTGTCGTGTTGTGATAAATAAATATTTTTTCTTTCTTTCAAAAATACATTATTTTATGACAGTACAACTTTTCGTAATGATAGAACTTTTAATTCGTATACGTGTAGTTTTATATGCAAATGTTGCCTACGCACGTGTCCCATGGATGGTGACAAGTCCTCCGATTGGTGACATTGACAACGACACTACGCCGAATATATCAGACGGCTACAATCCGACCCACCAGGGCAGTTACTGCAAGCCCTAGGACCTAAATGTCTCCAAAAAGAGTGAAATAGTCAACTAGGAATAGCCAACGTGCCCTTTTACAGATCTTGAACCCTCTCGTGATCACAAAGGACAGCATGTGGTCTAGGCATGTCCCACTATGTTTATAGTAAAACTAGTAATTGAGCATGAGGTCGTGAGTCCATTTATTAGTATTATACTCTTACATATAGTTTAAAAGAAAACTCCATTACAATTTATGTAAAACAAATTGCTATTATTGTTAAACTTTTACATGCTAACTGCTATACTTTGTTCCAAATTTCAATAGTAAACGTACAAACCATAAACGAGTTTCCTTATTTTTACAACAAAATCGCAGACAGTGTCTACCGTAGGCAACGGCATTGCAACATTATGCCACCGTAGCTAGCACGAATAGGTACACGAACCAATTCGGTTTAGCAAGGCCGCTATGAATAATTTTGGTATAACCATGTCGCCGGTGCCAGCCTGTGACATCTGCCCCGCCCACCGATGTTCTCATGACGACTCTGAACTGCGAACTTGAGCAATAAATCTAGATGTTATGTGGTTTTCTAGGACACCTGGCAAGATTAGTGGGAGTGCTAAGTAATGCAAGCGAATTGAGTCTGTATTGACGCCCTTTCAAAATTAATTACTTTTGAACTTATGAACTATGTAGTTTTTATAGATGTTTAGTGAAATAACGATACATTTAATGTTTGTCAAAAGCTTTGCGCCACTTCCTCTGCTAGCTTAGCTGCATATTAGCTGCAATAATTCTGCTGAACTTAATTAACGAATAATTAGTTTATCGTTTTGTGATTTAATTGACAATCGATCTCTAGTGATAATATATGTAAAATTAACCGCCTAATTTGCGTAAAGAAAATGAATGAATTGTATTTGTTAGGGAAACTTTTGTTTTTGCAACGGCAGAAATTAATCAGGCATTTGGAAGATTACAAATCCTAGTAAATTCAATTATAAATCAAACTAAATTCAAGAGAAAAAATATTTTTCAGTGCGTAGCACCATTCTGGACTACACCCGACGCTTCAAAACATTGGATGATTCGAAGTTCATTAATATATTTACATATAATGTTATATTTTTTCTAAATATAACTAGTTTTTGGGATTTATATTTGTATAAATAACTGGGAAAGAACTAAAAAAAATGATTTCAAAAAAATACTTAGAATAACATTTTATTGACAACAACATATTACGCATAATAAATTGAGGGGCAAGTAAAAGCAACGAATGTAAATTGTTGATATGCTGAGTTGATGATGATTGGCACCAACAATACGTCGTAGCGTGAAGTGTGACGCTGATTTTCAGTAGGAGCCGCACTGCACCGTTGACCACGAACTGCCAACAGATATCTGATATTATCTAAGATTCTGGGTTAATAATGAGTCATGAAATGAATCCACAGATTCAGGCTTCAAGAACAGTCCGGACATACCTGGATATACGATTCATAAAGTCGCTTTATTTAGTTGTATGCAAACCACAATATTAGTGTGTTAACTTGTCTTGTATATGTAACAAGGACTTGATGTATTACGATTATTCATCGATTAATATGAGAATCGAATAAAAGCAACGTTTAATATCCATCATAAATGGTTCCAGATAACTCATAAAATTTACTCAACACTTACATGAAATTTTGTCCCAACAATCTTGTAGTGTAGTTAATTATTTCTAAGTATTGACTGATCAGAGAAAATATCAAAATCATTAACAAGTAACGAAGCAAACAAGTTATACTTTGTCGGGAGCATTTCGGAGAAATGATTTCGGAAAAATCTTATAAATAGGGACACCGAAAAAGTATCGATACTTTTCGATATCGAGTAGATACTTTTTCGTTTGATACCGATACTTTTGTATTCGATACTTTTAAGTAAAATAAGTATATATATATATAAGTATATGAGTGCTATATGCCAGGTATCGTATTGAAATTAATATAAACATTATTTTCTTTACAAGGATACTCATAATCTGTATTATACTTCGATACCGAAAATTTAGTCGAGAAGTTTAGAAAAGTACGAGAAAGTACAAAGAGTGTCGACTAGTCAACGTTTTTCAAAAACGTCGATATTTTCCTGAAAATATCGAGATACCTTGGGGTGTCGTCGACGATTTTTTTTCGCTATCAAGAAAGCTGTAAACAAATCTATCTACAAGATAATTTAGGAAAGGATGTATTGACACGCAACCGACGAGATAATGTAGGAAAAGAGTTATCGATGTATTAAGGCATGGATTCATTTGTTTCGATACTCTGATATGTACGATACTATTTTTACGATACTACTCACAAGCTATGTATCGATACTTTCATTCGATACTTTATGAGTTACAAGTATATAAGTATCAACTACATAAGAAATAAAGCTTAGAAAGTTGCGTATTGTGTCGGAGTCACGAGGGAAGCGGAAATCATAAAAAATTACAACGTAACCTTATCACGTACGAGGCATATTTAATATTTCTATATCTATGCGTATAGTGTTATGTAACCTACATGACTGCGGTTGGATGGCGCTCACCGGAAAAACTTATTTTAGGCGAGAGGTATAACTTTTCTGGCGTATTAATAGTCGCTATGAGTGATACATTTATACTGATTATTTTTATTAACGAAAAACAAAATATTTCAGTATTCAGTAAACCGCGTTAACATAGAAATGAAAACAAAAAGCATTTTGATGTTTACATTATTCTCAATGCATCTATAGCTTGACCAGGTTGTACAAATTTGGTCCCTGTGGCAAGGTACACAGCATGCTGGCGGCATTACCTCGCTGAATTGCTAAGCTGATACACTTAGGTTTTGATATCATAAAAACTAAAAGAGATGAGAATATTTTTTAACGAGTTCGAGTTTGCACAGGTTTTTTTATATTAAATAGCTCGCGTATAAAATGGGTAACACGTATGTTTATCTCCTTTATTTTACTCGGCATTACCATGGTCAGGAGATGATTGGATGGGCGAAAAAATCGGTTCGAACAGATTGAAATATCTAGTAAACATACGGTTTAATGCTCTTAATATTTATCTATTTAAATGGGTCTTAAGGTGAATGTTTACCTGCAAGGTTGCACCAACCATGATCACGAGCTGACTGGTTGGTGCAACGTAACCGAAACGTCGAGTAAAATAAATCACATTAAGACCCGTTTAAATAGATAAATATGTGTGAAAAACGTGATAATCTCAAATGTTTTAATGCCCTTAAATAAGATAAAACTAAGGGTGATATGAACTTGGATGTACTTACAAACATACTATAATATTTTCGAAGATTCTCACGTTCTTGAAATTTTGTTTTCAAACTCAATGTTTCATTTGGACGAAATATTTATTACCGCCTATTCTACTATAAGCATTTTATTCACAATTGGCAACGCAACATTAATAATAGACAATAACTCATAATAACTCGAAATTTCTAATATTTAGCGTGTCAAGATCAAGCAATTAAAGTTTTCTATTGATATTCCACTTCTATAAATTGTTCCACATATAAATCCCGGATTCGTAACCCTACATGTTTCGGTATCGGGTAGATTTACGACGGACGTGCTTCTAACATAAATTACAAGAACCGATGAAACTCTAGCGACTAAAATTTAGAGCGCTTTCCAACTACGGATTATAGGGGACACTGCGGGGAATTGTTTGCCTAGTACTAATTTTAATTGTTATCGTAGAACTTATAATGTGTATTCTTAAAATAAAGAGAGGTGACAGATAGCCTAAATATAACTGATTTCGACAAAAAAAATCATGTGTTTCTATTAAATCACTAGCTCGGGATGGATACATCGTGAGCAAACCAGCCTAACTAAAAACAAAAATACATAACATAACAAACACTTAAAGTTTATGAACAAAACTGTGGCGAATGAAGATCTGTAGTGCTAATCCGTATGGGCAATTCGATCCCAAACGCGCCTAGGCGAAGTTAAATCATGGTGAGCATAATTCATCGTGTACAATGCCGTCGTAATGGAGTCGAAATTGGCACGTTGAATGAGAATGGGAAGTGGCAAGCCAAGTGAGTTCTGTTAAATTACAAACCTTTATACCTAAAATCTTTGCCTATTTTAATGGACCTTTATACGTGCGCAAGTATATAGACACACGTGTATAGGTAATTAGGTATGTATAAAATCCACGGTCATTACCTAAAAGGTGAGTATTATTTTAAAAGGCAAATAAGACTGTCCGCCTGATGGTAAGTGGACAGCGTCGCTCATTTGCGATACGTGCCAATATCAGCCAACAATGAGGAACTGTAGGACGGCCTCAAATTGAATTAGATATTGAAATTGAATTAGATTGAATTAGAATTAGAATTAGAATTAGATTGAATTAGAATTAGATTGAATGTCAGATGCTCATATCTTTAAGGATTTAGAAATCAGGAATAGGAAAAATGTTTAGTATGAATGGGGAACATGAACTATTTTCATCCAATTATTTATCATTGCGATAATACTACTTTCACCGAATGAGAGAAATAGAACTGGAAGATGTGGGATAGGATGGAAAGGCAAAATGTGTTCTGGTAGGTAACTCTCACTCATCCTAGAAATGTTGGTATGTTTTAAAGTAGTTTTTGTGAGAAGGTGGCAGTGTGGTGTCGGTCGGCTTTAGAATAGCACCATCCCATCTCTTCCCGTGGATGTTACCACAAGCTGCCACAAGTCCCGAGGAACTACACCACCCCTAAAAGAGTGGATTCGCCTACCCGCTTGGGCAGCATGCCATTTCCCTACAATCCTCATGCACAAAACTCATGTGCATGAAAAGGGCCCCATGTTCAGTAGTACTGGTATGGCAGTCTTTGTGATTTTAATGTGACAATATAATTCAAGAAAGTTACCTTACAACGACAACGACTATAACGAGCCTTTTTTCTCGAATCATGTTTAGTTTATTTTGGAACATAAAACAATTTTATACTTAAAAACTACTTATATAAATGTTTTAATATAGTTACGCCGTCGAAAGATTACCGATTTGACAGTTCATGAACAGTTGGTTGAGATAACTTTGAAGTGGTGTACAAATTACGATTACTTATTACGATACGCGATATAAATTTCAATCGTTAATACGCGCTCTCAAAACAAATTTCACGCGAAAATACCAGCTATTTTACAATAAACGTAATTGTTTGGAGCCCTAAATATTCTTTAATAACTAATAAAACTATTATTTTATAAATCCGTGACGCGCTGTTACAATGTTAGTCGTGTGTCACTTATTGTTTTTTAAAGATAGTGATGCAGTTCAATAAACGAATACCGATACCGGATATTTGTAACGTAGTCTGAGTAAAATGTTAGAAGTGCATGAAATTACTAATTCGATTACTTTTGTGTGACTTGATTAAGTATATTATTAAATTTACGATTAAGATCCTTAATTAAGATTTAAAAAAAAGTGTATAACGATCATTAAATTATGGCGTTTTTGTAATATTATCGGTATAAATGATCTGGCCTAAATATCGTCACCCCAGCCTGCATCAATGTCGCCATTTTGTGTCTGACAAACAGTCAGACAATAAGTCTTCCATCGTTCGTACTCGTAAGCATAGACTACGTTCCTCCAGTATTGTGTTGCTGTGGTGTTTTTTTTATTAGGCAACTATCTTCTGATTGTTGTTCCTGCTTATTACGTTGACCTTGGCTCGAAATTGGATTCTGATTCTGATCTGTATTTTGGACGTGTTGTTTTAGTGCATAAAAATGCCGAAACGTGGAAAAACTTTAAATAGCCAATTAAATTAGAGGATTATTTCTAACGTGAGTCGCAAAATGGCAAACCTTTGATGCCTGTCACCCTTGTACAGCTTGTACAAGAGCGCATGTATCAGGCGCTTGGAATCAGTATAAAAACACTTATCAACATCAATAATGAAAAATTCGGCCCATCTGGAAGTGAGGAAAATGTGTTACGGATACCAAAGAAAAAGAGAACAACAAAGGCTGAGATGGATGTTGACAATTTTGATGCAGACGCTATCAGAAATCATATTTACAATTATTATTAAAGAAATGAATTTCCGAATAGAAGGATGTTTTTGATGTCGTTAAAAGAGGTTGGCTTATTTAGTGGAGGAATAACGGCATTGTCATAAATATTAAAAACGATTGACTTTAAATACAAGAAAACTAACAAGAGAAAAATTGTTATGGAAAGATTTAACATAGTACTCAAAAGAAACCAATTTTTAAGGGAAGGGAAGAAAATTACAAATTGAGAAAACGTGGTGTTTATCGATGAGACGTGGTTGAATGCGAACCACACAGTTTTACGCTCGTGGACGGACGACACGAAAGCTTCCACATTTAAAGTGCCAATGGGCAAAGGAGCTCGACTGATTATCTGTCACCCGGTTCTGCTGGATCCAGCTTCGTGGAGACCACGTTCGTGCTGGCTTTCGAATCAAAGAGCACTTCTGACTACTATGAGCAGATTAATGCTGACACTTTTAGACAGTGGTTTGAACATCAATTATTACTCAGCCTGCCGTATTTTTAATGGACAATGCTTCATACCATTCCATGCAGGTGGATAAAGCGCCTATCCAGGCCAGTAAAAAGCAGAACTGGTTGCCTGGCTTGAAAAAATGGCATTGAAACCAATGTCCAGATGCTAAAAGCAGACTTGATAAAATTAGTGAAAGAGAACAGAGCGACAAAATTGCGATACGAGATAGACGAACTGGCTCTAGCACACGGACATCACGTTCTGCGAACTCCTCCGTACCACTGTCAGTACAATGCCATCGAGTTAATATGGGACGAAATCAAAGGTAAATGCTCAAATTAACTTTCTTTATCATTTTAAACACAGTGCTATATAATAAATATCTTGGTATACTCGTATTTATGTAAGTTGATGTCAAATAAGGATTTTCTATTCTATTCAATATACCAATCAGTCTTATATGGATTTGGTGGTATGGCATGTATTTATCCTACAAAAAGACTAAAAAGTTAATCCCCAGATAAATATTTGTTTCTTATATTACAGTTCACGCAGGTCTGCCATTTCGCATTAATAAAATGTTGAACCTGCTAAAAGAAGCTTGTGAGAAGATCACAAATTAAAGAGACTTAGCGGAAGTAGTCGAAAAAACAAGAAAAATAATTTTGTTGACGGAATGGCTATATTCTTGTGGCCCTAACACATACGTATGGTTTAGAGCGAGCGCAGAAGGCGTTCAGCCAGGAAGTCGATATTAGGACTGATTCCATAATTGACAATGAAATGATTATTCAAGTAACTAATAGTGAAGGCGTGATTCTGATTCAGAATAGTGTAAAATACTGAATAAAACATATTTTTACCACAATTTCATTTTTTTTATTTCCGTATTCCTTATTCTATCAAATCAACGAAAGTATTATCATTATCTGTTAATAAAAGTATTTAATGCTACTGCTACGATTATCTATAGTCTCATTACTAGTTACGTTATCTGACATTTGTCAAATCGGTAATTTTTCGACGGCGTGACTATAATTGTACAATTAACACCAATATTCACATATTGACCAGAAAAAAGTATCGCAGACAGCACCAACTAGTTCAACTAATCGCTCGCTAAATGGTTTGTAAAGATCCTTTCAATGTAGTTACTTGTACCAAAAGATGTTGCTTTGCTTAATATCCTAATTTAAGACTAGTTGTAACATTGTGACATGTTTTGTATTTTGAAGAGATTTCGGATAAACCTATGAACGACAACCTACATTTTTATCTATCTCCCGAATCCCGAAGAAAGTCATCCCAACAAAAGGTTATATGAAAACAGTCTTGTTACAGTTCATGTGTGTGAAAAACAAAAGTTAAAAGAAGAAATTTGGAACATTGGGAACACTATAGTAATAAAATAGTTGATATTGGATATGTTGGTACATTGGTGGTAGTCTTTGTGAAGGTGAAACTCGCCCACTCGGACACGCCCAGAAGATCAGTGGAAAAGAGTTAAGTACCGGATTATGATCTTTCTTGATTATTATATTAATCTTATATAGTCTAAAGTACTTTGATTCCTGTTGTCACGAACATATCAGGAGCTACCTACTTTTTACCTTTGTTATATAAAAGAAGTACGTTCCTTAAGAACAGCCCTCTGAATAACAATACGATCCTGCCTTTTGTTTAGACTATCTTTTGTCATCGCAATAAAAAAGAAAATAACTGCTGTCAAAATGATCGCATAACAGAAGGGCCCCGTGGGCGAGTTTATTTTGTATCGGATAAAATGTATACGGTATATAAAAACAAATAAAGAAAACACATTGGCTAAACAAATGCCTTATTATACCGCGGAATACAGGCTGTAGCGTAATACGGAGACCATTTATCAAGATAAGCGGATACAGCAGCCACGCCACGTGTTACGATAAGGGTAACGTGTGTACTGCCAGCAAGATTTGCACCTATGCCTTTTGGGATCATGCCAGTGCGGGTTTTCGTTGGCATCGACGTTCAAACTGTGTAACGTAACTATTCAGACCTTAAACTAAGAACAGTGTATGGACGCTTTTATGGATCGTATTATGTAATTAAGATAAGTAAAGATTTTTAAATTATCACTCGCACGACAGTGAAGAAAAACATCGCGAGGAAACCCGCTATACCTAAAATTAAAAAAAAAATTAAGGTATGTGTATCGAAAATTTACCATTGGGCCCGTGTTTACTGAGCAACTTTCCTTTCTTATTTTCAATTTGAAAAAACTGTCTTGTATCCTGCCGCACCTATGATAAAATTTATTGTTGTGTATTGGAACATGCAGGTCGTATTACCTGTTCATACTTTCCGTTATAATAACATTGTGACTGTATGATTCCAAAATTTACATTTATTTATTTAATATATTGTATATATATATATATTCTTATCTATCTACATACATTTTCAATATTTATCTCTTCCATACTAAAGAAACTAAACTAAGGCTAAATTATTCTACCCTCCGTAGTTATAAACTGTATAAGGTATCATTTCTTATCCTTTGAAACCAACCAGCGCATTTGTGTAGTATATGCAATATTATTACATCATTTTTGAGTCATATATCAGAATTTTGAAGTCTTTAAATAAATAAATAAATAAAGTAAATAAATATAGTCTAAAGTAATTTACTGAATCCGTCTCGTAACTATTAAATGAAGCTCTGTGCATCATTTCAGTTTGACGGTGTAGGAGATATCAAATGTCGAAGAATTATAGAACGAACCATTGCTGTGGCGATAATACACTTCTTAATTTAATTATGAAAATAAGAGTTTACTCGGATGACAGATAATTTACATTTTTTTTTAATTTCATTTAGTTATTTGGTGAAATCAGTCGGCGCCGCGTGCACGAAGTGATACACCGGCGGCTCTAACTGAAATTTGAGCGCTTTCCACTGACTTTTAGATTCAATTTAGCTCATTTTTTATATTGAAGTAGGCGGACGAGCAAGCGGTCCCATGTGATGGTAAGTGTTACCGTCGACCATAGACACCTGCAACAACGGGGGCGGTTATGCGGGTGCACTGCCGACCTTGCAAAATTCTATTCATAGCTTTCTTGAAGAACCCCATATCGTAGTTTAATGGAAAGACCTTTTGAGGAAATTCGTTCCATAGCCTATGGGTTCTCTAGACTCTAGTCCGTCAGCATTCTAGAAATGGTCCGCGAAGTCACTTAATCAAAAATATAAAAATATATCTAGAGAATGAATTTAATGAATGGCATGTCTAATATACGATACCGAATCAAGAATCCACCAGAGGTTAGTAAGACAAATGCGAACTATGTCGCGAACTGCGACAAAGAAAAATATTTTTTTTTTACTAAACAGTTTATTTTCTGTACATTTTTACTATTATCTCTTCTTTAGTTGTGGTTATACAAGTGCTTCAAGAATGAATAAAAGTGTAAACAATGTAATGTGTAATCAATGTCAAGACTTTTCTCACACTAGTGGGTTCTCAATGAGCATCAACATGTTCTAATAATCTCACTGCATAGTACACGGAGCATTCCCCCTTTAATCACGAGAGAGGGACACAATCGACTCGGTTCTAATTAATTTTGATCTTAAGTTGTTTAAAATCAAAACTAATTATTTTGATATGTAAACAAATATGCTTCAAATTTTAATTTATTTCTCAGACACGAGAGTTGTCTCGTGTTTTCCGGCTTGAGTTCCTTTTATTATTTATTATTAGCGATAATCTGTGAAGTTTTACGTTGGATAGTTTTGTTGTACGGCGAGTCATACATACCATACCATCCAGCCTTCGTCTCTTCACTGCTGATAACACCGAACTAGTAGTGATTATAGCAACGAACGTTGATCTTGATCTTAAAACTTTTGAAAAAGATACAAAATACTCGTGCAATTATTTCTTAGAATAGATTTTAATTTATTATTTCTTGTTGCTTATTAACTTACTTCAGTAGGCTTCTTCTTTATAATTAAAATTATTAAATCCAAAAATAACACCAATTATACGTTCTTCAATTATTAATTACTTTGTTCGTAAAACGAGCCATTAATTCCGTTAGTCCATCATTAAAGGCTTAGGAGACAATAATTGTCGATATTCAATACGGGTTGGAAAAATCGTTTTCAAGCCCGAGTGAGTAATTAAAGAAAAATAACTTAAGCCTTCCCCTCGAGGCTATTTGATAGGTCAGACGCACCTTCTCCCTTTTTTACCTTTTTATTCACTTTTCCGTTTCATTTAATTTGCCCCGTCGCGTCGCCAGCCGGTTGGCCTTTAACGGTATTATCCATTTGACCGGGTTGACACCTTAGTATTAATTTATTCTTTGACGACGTGATAGGATTAAGATGTCGCTCGTTTTTCTTTGACCACTATCACCACCACTATACAACAATCAATAAAGAGGTAACTTTATGAATTGTTAGTAAGTATACATATATCGTACGAGCTCTGACATGAGTAGCTTTAAAAAATACAAGTTTTTTTATTTATATAAGGAAATCTTCATTTTGTTCGCCTTGAAAAGTAATAGTTCGTCTCTTATGTTAACTGGTATTAAAAAAAAACGTTTGTCTTTCTATATTTATTTAATTGCGAATTAAAACCAAATGAACTTCATCATCAAGTTGGTACTTATCTTATTGCTCAATTATGTGTGTCATCTGATCGCAGAACACTCAATTTCGCTTCATTATTAATTGGATAAGAGTAGAGTCGAACTTTTCGATAATTACCTGTAACAAAAAGGAATATATTAGTATAAAACGATGAAAAAGAAAATAAATTAACACGATAACTACACACAATAATTGTGTTGCAATAAAATTAACATTTAACTGCAACTTTTGTGAGGATTTATTACTGAAGCTCATTATAATGAAAATAAATTGAAATAACAATTTCGTTCTTTCTTTGTTCCATTCGATGACAATATTTATCTTCATTTAACCATACGCAATATTTTAATTTCAGGACATTAAATGAATACAGAAGTCAAAATATTATTCCCCTAAAATTTAGTTGCGTCAACATATACAGTATAGCACCAATATGCAGCTACCATTTGAAAACAAAATAATAAAATAGCTACTGATAGGTTTCAAGGATTTTTTTCACGATAGTTCTATCAATATGCGAGAAAAAAGTGCGAGTTGCCTTTTGATTCGAACGTTATAACATAGTGACAAATTTTGTTAATAATTTTATTACTATGACAAAAAAGTGTTTTGTGAAAATGAGACAAAAAATAAAGTCTTTGATTTGATGTATTATATTATACTAGCAAAACCCAGCGGACGTTGTCCAGCCATAGAAGTTGATGTGCTACAGCGCCATCTAGTGGCGAGTTATAACAAAGTCGATAGCTCGAAAATATTCTCCATGCTCAAATACCTATGTATACCAATTTTCATGGCGATGGGTTGAAAGGTATAGAAGTTGAAGTACTGCAGCGCCATCTAGTGGCGAGTTACAACAAAGTCGATAGCATAAAAACCTTCTCAATGAAAAAATATATATATGTGTCAACTTTCATGGTGATCGGTTAAACGGTGTCGAAGTCTATTAACATCAGATATACCAACATCCTCTTTTATGTAAGAGTATATATATTGAAGATAGAACATTCAGCAATTCATACATTAATCACGATGAATAATAAAGTACTTATTCTAAGTACTTATTCTACATACTAAGTTTAAGCATTTCGCTGTATAATTATTAAAAATATTAATTTAAAAAAGGACTATTCAGTTATTAATATTTAGTTATTAATAAGAAACCACATCATAAAAAATATGTGTAATACACTTTGTTATGATAAACTCTGATATGACATAAGAGAAAATAACTGGTCTATGACCGCCTGAGACAATGAAGACATTTTTTGATATGTCAGTTACCACGTCAGTTAGTATTTGCTAACTATGAATAATATAGGATGAGGGACAAATAAACAGTTCATTGTCCTTTCAAGGTCCATTATAATATTACCTATATTCATTTCTTTTTGTCTCGGCATAAAGCTCATAGGAAAAAAGGACGACAAAAATATTGAATCAGAATTATGTGTGGTTTTATTTTTGTAACAAAAAATAAGGTATTTTAACTATAGTGTGTAGATGTACTCGTGGTTTAACTGTTGATCTGCGCCTTATTTTTTTTTAAGAACTATCGAGGCGGTAAATTTTTTGGAACCAAACACTTAATTTTTTGGTTGAATTAAATCAAGAATTGACTCGATTTAGGTAATTAAATTTGTGTACAAACCGAAGGGCGTACTTAATTGATTAAAATGAAATTGGGCATAAAATGTCTTTGTAAATATATCTCGTTTAAGTTCGTAGGTGAGCCAAATCGGTTCAGTAGTTTCAGAATCACGATGGTATAAATATTAAAAAAAAAATCAAAATCATTATAGATAAAAGATATGTTTTTGAATAAGTTTTTGGTTTATGGTTTAGTTTATTTGATCGTTTACAACCGTAGTCCACAACCTTAGTCTAAAGTTTACAAGCCCCATACAAACCGCTGTTTTCTTAATGCTTCATTCAATATTCTGCTCATACTTGTATGGTAATGATAAATCGATCTGTTTTAGGTGAGAAGCTGTTTACTAGTAGAAAAGGTTGAGAGGGCGTTTTATACGCCCGCTTATAAATGTAGTACTCAAAATTAATTTGTTCTAAAATTAAAACCTCCTTTTGCGGGTGTCGTCCTCGGCCTCAGACACGTTCGTCTAACTCGATTTGAATAAATAATGTGCGTCTCGGTACAGGCAAACAGAATTATCACGCCCTCATCTAAATAACACCGGTGTAATTTAACTAAATTCACTTAAAATTACACACCTTGTTGGTACTGTGTAAGCGGAGAGCGTTAAATATTGCATATTTTTTTCTACATTCATATTTATGTTATTGTCATTATTTTATATGTTACTCTTATATCGCATGTTTACGTTATTGTTATTTTTAACATAAACATTTAAATTATACATAAAGAAATATATATTATGATATGTACTGTTCTTTGTACATTGGTTAAAATGATTTAATCATACTTCACAATTTGCACAAAGAAATTCATCTTATATACTGCTCACAATTGTGTGAGCAGTATATAACACAGCTCACAATTGTGTGAGCAGTGTGATAGTATGTGTGCATGTGATAGTCACATGCATACATAACTGACACACAATACACACCGCACAAACTACACTGATATTTCACACATTCAAATCCAATCATGATACTTAATAGCTGTGAGTTTTGTTAAAATAAAAGAAATAAACAAATATTGTAATGTAATAATAATAATAAATAGGGCACAGCTCAAAAGGATCTTCAATAAATAAAATTAAGCTGTGCAGAAAGTTTTTAAGTTCGAATTTGAGTAGATACACAAAAATCTACAACAAACCATCCGTTAATACATTCATGTTAATATATCCAAAATCATAAAATTGTAAACCTTAGTTTAGTAAGGTGCTAATGAGACGTACCGTACGTGTTAATTCAAGGATACTGATCCCATAAAAAATGCTGCACTATCAATTCCAGAAAGTAATCTAATCGATCCTTTAATGACATTGAATATAAATTTCATCATTAATCATAAGCAAAATAATCAGAAAAGTGTAACAATAGTTGTACTTAAAATAGAAAAGTGTGACAACAATTATAGTGGTCTATAACTATTGTTACACTTTTCTATTTTGGTGGTCAAGACTGTAAAGGCTATTCAGGTAATAAATAAATAATTAATTTATCCAAGCAAGTTCTGCACGAAACAGTGCGTCGCAGAATGTATGTATGACCTCTCAACTATAATCAATCCTCTGCTATAATTCCTAACAATAACACCTAATTATTTATTGATAGGCAGTATATGTGGAAATATATTACAACGGAGCTTTCCACAGACGAGGAAATAAGGAAATATAACCATATTTGTGCACATCCACGCAATTAATAAGGAAAATAAACACAATTATTGTTAGGCTGAGAACGCACTGCGGATAAACGTGCCCGGGCGTTCGTAAAATGTGATAAATATGTATACATATATGCAAACAGATTTCTATAAGTACTCTATGCAACACAAGTGTAATCCAGTTTTATAATCTTTCGATGATTATGGCGGCACAGTGTGTGTTACTCACGCGCTTTATTTATCTTTAACAAACTTAATTGCACAAAAGGCGAGCTTAATGCTTTAAGTTGAGGTATTCCCTACCAGTTGGGGTAAATAGAGAAACATATTCAGAGGTGCGATGAGAAGTATTAATATAAAACATAAAAGACATTATATACACTTTCCTTAAATATAACTAATGAATGAAATATATCTATTTATTTAAACATAACACAAGGTACATTACGGTTTATAAAAACCAATGCGAACATTCTTCATAACGATTTCTCTAAGAATTGCACATAAGTGCAATATAAGAATCTACATATACGTAATATATTAATAACTAGCGACCCGCCCTCGCTTCGTTTCAGTTTAAATGTTTTTATTTTTTTTCAAAATAAAATATAGCCTATATTAGACACGGATAATGTTTCCTATTTGTGAAATAATTTTTGACATCGGTTCTGTAGTTCCAGAGATTACCCCCAACATACCCACAAACACACAATTTTACCCCTTTATTATATTATTATAGAAGTTATAGATAAAACGTGCATAAAATATACAAACATATCTTATAATAAATATACATAAGCACTAATCCTGTAATGACGCAAGGTAATGTGCCCGGAGTTTCCGCTGAAAAATATTCTTGTTCGGAACCTTTCTAATGTCGGGTTCTGCGGTTTGCGGATTTTGTGCGCGGTGGGTAAATACGCAATGCGTCCTTATCTTCAAGACCCGGATAAACGATTCTCGGTCTTAGAATTAGTCCAAGACATATTTTATGATACCTTATGCAGTTTACACTGAGGCTAATTTCCAACTACTTGATCTAAGCCAAGAACGGTCTTAGAAACAAGTATTTATTTGTTCCTAAGACGTAATTCGCTTGGGGGCAAAAATAGAACACTTAGTCAGTATGCACTGATGTTGTTAATATTCTTCTAAAGCGCTAAAAACGCTGATGTTCTCTTCTTATACAAAGAATCTAACGTGTGCTTTCTTACAGCTAGTGCAAAGGAAGCCTTACAAATCAGTAAAGTAAGTAATAACACACGAGGTACAGTCAGACTAATGCGTGTATACCTAAAGTTCAAGTTTATTAACCATCATTATCAAGTATGTACAGGAAATAATACAATGTAGCGTTTAAAATGAGACTAATGTATACGATGTATGTAGATAAATATCGTAAATATTTTATTGGAATAAGTAGCAAGTGGCGTAAAATGTGTAATGTTGTTTATTTATTTATTTGAACTCAATATTAATGTGTCTTTTTGTACCTTATAGAATTGAGCCCTAATTAGACGTTAATTAAGACACAAAGATAAGTATTTACTACTTACTCGTATATAATTATCAGATATAGATTATTTATTTTGGTAGATTTATGACTCGAGGCTTCTTTTGCAGCGTGCACCTTGCAGTGGGACTGATATTTATAAAAATCAATCAATGTATTTTAAGATTTAATCCATTAATAGCTTTTTTAACTATTCCCGAAGTCTAAAGCCACAGATTCCATTCACGAGTTTGTATTCTTTTTTTATTTTAAAGAAAGAAGAAATTTTTATATTTTATTTAATTTCATTATTTTTTGAATTTCAAATCAACCTTTATACAAACTTGCCAAATATAAAGCTCAAAACTAGTCATTTAGAAAAAATATGTAACAATATCAATGAATTCAGAATCACGAGCAGAATGTATGATTTCAGGCTACGGGAATATGTAGTCGGTCACAGGCCGTACCGCGATATAAATGAAGCTGAATCAAAATTTTGTAATTTATACTGCAAGCTCCCAATGGGTACAAGATGCCAACATTGCTTCTTTATATCGCGATGATGAGTAAATACTGAGCACTTAGACGGCACCATTCAAAAAATTGTTGGTGTGATTTTGAATCTTTTAAATTTCGAATAAGGTTCAACATTTGCCATTGTGAAGAACTTTTTGTTTCTTTATTTTTTTAAAATATATGTCATTTCTTAATTGTCAATTAATATATACAATTATTTTTTAACGTTTAAAATTACCCAAAAATAAAAAAATCACATCTACATCACTTCACAAACAGAGGCGACTAAACCCGCCATAAATGGTTCAACAAATATACCACACACAATAACGGAGCGACATTTGTCAGGATATACGCGCAAAAAATTGGACTGTATATTTTTCCGTATTTTAATTAGGTCAACCATTTCTGGGTTAACTCTGTTTTCTTTTAAGGTTTTCGAAGTGGTTATTTACAAGTGGTACTAAAAGGTCACACCTTATTTATAAAAATAAGTTGCCAACGAGAGCGGATAAAATGCCGGACAATCGGGATATTAAATTTCATTTTCACATGCAAAACCACAAAAGTCTACCGTCAAATATACTGCATTTCCCCACTTTATCCTATTCTCCCAATGTGCGTAGGTTTTTCGGCAATGAGTGCTATTCCCATCGCATTTTCCATTCCCATCCCATCCTTTTTTCCATTTTCCAACCTTTTTCCTAAATCCATTCCTAATTTTCCAAAAATAGGGCATCCGGAGGCGTGTCAACGTTCGCCTTTCTGGACTGATGTTGGCATGTATCGCGGATATCCATGAGCGGTAGTATCCACTTACCATCAGCTGCACTAATCTTATTTTATGCGTTTGCACACACACATACACATTTTTATACATTTTATACATAAATTGTAGGGATATACATACAAAAACATGGTGTCTCCCTATAATTTGTGCTTTCAGGCATCCCGATCAAATAAATTTGAATAAAGTCACTGGAATCGATGTAATGTATACATTGTATTTACAGAAACATGTACTATCTCTGAAAATAATCTGTCAATACGAGCGCTTAAAATGTCATTATACCTTTCAATTACACATTACAGAGGAAGGGTTTTTTTATAGAAAAGGGCGGAAGACGAGCATACAGTCCACCTGGTGGTACTGTGGATACCGTTGTCCATAGACATCCGCGATAGATGCTAACGTCGGTCCAGAATGACAAACGTTGGCACGCCCCTGGATGCGTTGCCTACCTTTGCAGATTGAAAAATGGATTGGGAAAATGGGGAGGGATAGAATAGAATGGGATGGAAATGGGCTCTGGCATATCTCACTTACTACCGAAACAGGTGCAATACAGGAAATGCAATACATTTCAAGGTAGTCTGTGACTCGGTTCACGAATTTTGTCGATTTTTTACAATTGATTATTATAGTATAATTGGGCTTTTTTATATTCTCTATAGCTATATCTGTGAATGCAACCGAAGTACTAACACAATATGATGAACCGGTTGTGAGCCAGACTCTGTCAAGTCTTGAAGCAACGCCAATACACTGTTTTCTGTTCAATACAGTTATGAGATTCGAAGCTACGTACTTGATAACGATGCCTGAAATTGACATTTGACGAAGTGTCCCTTTGATCAAAAGTTTTTTTTAAATACGAAGAGCGTTCTACTCATATAGACGAGTACGTCGTTTATGAGATTACACACATTCACACACAAAACAAATAAATCCACAATAAATGGAGCAACAAATATACCGCAGACAATAATGGCGCAACATTTGTCAGGCTGTACACGCAAAAAAATGAACTCGTTTTGTGTCGCTTTCTCATATATTTATCAATTACGTCACGTGATTATGTTAAAATGGTTCAATTTTAATAATTCTAAGGTCTGCTGAAATAGCAGGTTTTGTTAACAATGAAAAAATACTAGCAGAAAATAAAAAAAAATACTTCTCAAATCACAATCATAAAATAAGGTCTCTTCTCCAACTTCTCGTCTAACTTTCACACTTACCATCAGGTGGACTGTCTGCTTGTGTGTCACCATCTTTCTATAATAGCTATAAAAAAAACATAATTCAACACATGTGTAAAACATAATGTGTGAAATACCTGTTACCACCTGAAAGAGATAATAAACAGACTAATAAAGGCCAGCAACATGAAATAAATAACACAAATACAAATCGAACAAGCGTGAATCACCGGAAAGCAACTAATTGGAATTATTTTCCTCCCATGTATAACAGAGAACCAATTACCTAACACATACATCGCGCACACTATCCCAGACAGTTAATCAAGCAAAAAAGTGAGTAGAGTAACGCCTTCGGTTGCTAATGCCGGCACAGTATAAATAAAGGCACAGTAAGGAAAAAATAATAAAAGTTCCAAATAAGCTACACATACACAGCACACAACGACATTTATCGAACCTCGCATCGCATTCGTTAGTTCTACATGACAGTGCAGCAGGAGACCGCTCCGATAAATTATTATTAGGTAAATATTTGCAAGACGTAGTGCGGTCTGTTCATTTACACATTAAATACACATCCCGGCCGAAAGTAACATACATCGACTATGATCGGTTTTGTAGAGCGTCGTCTCTGTCGTAACGGCACACGACAAAGACGACGCTCTACAAAACCAAAGCTAGCCGATAGTCTCTTTCTAAAGGCCGATGTGTATTAGTTTCGGCCGGGAAGTGTACGTGCTTTTGATGACTCGTTTATGGATTGGACGAATCATAGTGATTACGAGTATTTTGAGAACAACATCGAGATTCCTTTCTGTTTGTTTTATTATCTCTGCGGTTGCTAGGCAACAATCTACATTAACGGGTAATTCTGCGATATTCTCATCACGTCGTGGAAAATTGGCTGCCCTCGAAAATTCGTGGCCCGTGCAGTGGCATAACATGCGGGATACTCGTATGAATACATTACGGGTTAACACCGAAAAAGATCGGCAAAAATCTGTTTTATAATAATTTGTTCGCCAATGAATGAGTAGACGTTAGGATATAAATTTCGTGCACAGGCGTGATTCGAACACTTGTTACGATAATATCGACGTGATGTTCATTCGTTTTTGCCCATTTAATCAAACTAAAGGTAAGGATATCCATGATTATGAATTTACCAGTACTAGAAGGAACATAAATTATCAGAAGCCAAATAGTACATTAACATTCGCTGCCTATTCTAAGGTACAATACGTTTTGATTAGTCAGAAAATGGGCGTTTAAAAACTTTAATCAACAGACGCCAGAGTACACATTTAAAAAATAAAAAAGAATTTTATTACGCTCTTCAGTTACGCCCACGGACTATCAAACAATATAGTTTTCAAACAGACGTTGGTCTAAATTTAAATTGCGAGCAAGCGCCACCGCAGTCGACGGTCAACTTTGGAACTACACTTGGTGTGAGTTCGCCTAAAAATTGGAGGTTTCGCGGTTTTCCTTTTATGGCAATAAACTCTATTACCGACATCCAACTTCTGGTAGTAATTTATTCAACATACAAATGCTGAAAAGGTGCCGTTTTCCAGCGTATGAATAAGTTTAAACCGGTGTTTACACTAAACATCAAAGGTGTGTACAGAAAGTAAACTGTGTGCACATTTGATGAACTTTTTGTACTGTAGTGTTCTATTATTACACAGACAAAATTAGACATAACAAAAATTACTACTCTAATGTACAGATAAATTCTAATTTCTGTACATTAGAATATCAAAATATATCTGATGTTGCATTGCATATCTAAATTTTGCCAAGTATTAACATATGTAGGTCTCACGATTTATATTCCATAACGTAGAGGTGGTGTCAACTAACTTTCACACAAATACCAAGGCATCAAAGTAAAGCTACATTTTAACTCTGATAACAAGCCTAAAGCTGAGAAAAAATCGACATCTAACTTACATATCTCATGTCTCAATGTCTCTAAGTCGGCGGAAAAACAGTTCCAAGAGGCAAACAAGTTTCGCAAAATATTTGTTGGCAACACGGAGCCCAGTTTTTCTTGCCGTTGCCAGTTTATCCTGACAAATGGGGGCTGCATTATTGCGGCCTACCCGGGAACTGAACGTAAGACCTTCGCGTAAATAGTAATGTATTTTTCGGGTTTGTTCCCTTTTGTCCGCGAGCACTCGACAATACACCCACTGGGATTTACCTATTCCGCATTCGTATCTTTGGCCTTTTTATTAAGAAGTTATTTTCTGTTTCGCCTAATATTCTTCTTTCTTTCGTACTAATAAAGATTTATATGAGTATATCCCACGATTGGGAAATATTTCTTCTAAATTAAGGAACTGCGAAGCCTTTTTACAGTATGGTATTAAAGTTTCAGATATATTGTAATAAATACAATACAATGTTTCAATTGTATTTACAATCTATTCAAACTCGATTATTTGATGTTGCCTTTATTAATTCAAATGGAACAAATTATTATAGTTTTTCAATGTACATTCTAAACAATCTGATAATTTCCTATAACTTTTAGACGAGTGTTAGAGTGTTATTTACATCTTTCGAAACTTAATTACGGCTTCCTTTAAGATATTACAAAGATCGAAGAAACGAAAATTTGTATTAAATGAAATTATGAATAGCTTTGATAAACTATAAACAAGGTTAGACCAGGGCCGTCTTTACCAGGGGGTGCAAGGGGTGCGGTGCACCCCGGGCGCCCACCTTTTAAAGGTAATGAAAAAATATAACGCTATAGTAAACAATTACACAATAGGATATTTGACTGTCATAGGATACACAATAGGATATTTGACTGTCATAGGATACACAATAGGATATTTGACTGTCATAGGATACACAATAGGATGTTTGACTGTCTTAGGATACACTCCCGCACCCCGGCGCAGAATAGACTTAAGACGGCCCTGGGTTAGACTGTAAATATTTTAGACAATTTCAGGTAGAATTTTAGTTTGTCTTTATAATACTTTGGGCTATTTTATAAAATTATAAAAAACGTTAATTATATCATCCTATGAAATCTTTGCAGACGAATCTCCGTCACGAGTATAGTTTCTGAAACGTGTTTGTTTTTACGATTAACGCGTATATAATGATGGATCGATTCTCAAGATGTTTTTAATATATAATACACTAACAAAACCCGGCTGACGTTGTCCTGCCTGTGTATATTTATTTACCTCTGTATATAAAATCACAAATTATTCTGTTTTGCCGTCGATATGATTTTTGCGATCGGTTGAACGGTATTGAAGTTGATGTGCTGCAGCGCCATCTAGTGGCGAGTTATAACAAAGTCGATAGCTCGAAAATATTCTCCGTTCTCAAATACCTATGTATACCAATTTTCATGGCGATCATATATGTGTTCATATATGTGCCAACTTTCACGGTGATCGGTCAAACGGTGCCGAAGTCTATTATCATCACATATACCAACATCCATTTATATATATATATATATATATATATATATATACTATATACTACTGTATGCAACCAGCCCTTTCAGTTTCCATTGCTGGAGATGGGCCTCCTCATATACATTGTCTTGTCCACGCTGGCTAAGCGGGTTGACGAGTCCACTCTTTCAGAAGTCTTGTAGTTCCTTAGGGCTTGTGGTAGCCGCTTTTTTATCCCTTAGTCGCCTTTTACGACACCCGCGGGGAGAGATGGAATGGTGGTGTTCTATAGGGAGCTCACACCACAACGGCACATACACGGACTATGCACACTAATATTACTTGTGAATGAGATCGAAAATGATCAGTTATCGGGACGCTTTTAAACATAATATATGATAGTAAATACTCTCCACTGCTGGATATAGACCTCTCCCAAGGTTCGCCATCATACACGATTTTACGCTCTTCTAATCTAGACTAATGTTATTGGCTAAATCGATGTTAGCAGATAAACAAATATCTAGAAAAAAACTGGTAGCCCTCTTGTACGAAGTGAAGACAGGCTTCTAGTAATATAAATGAGAACGAATAACACGATCGATCAGTTCAATTTTCTGTGTGGCTACTAGCCAAATCCAACAAATAAAACAATTGAATCGAGCCCTGCCGATTCAGGCTCAATTAAATTATCCAAATTCAATTGGACCAAACTATGGCACTACTAAACCTTTATTTACACAGGTTATTTTGTGAATGTGACGTTTTAAGTCAAAAGATTTATTGATCATTGTATATCCCAAAATTGCAATTACATATTATGATGGGGATTTTTTATATTTTTATACTAAACATACTGAGATTATTCAGCAAAAAACGCTTATTCTATGGCAATTAGCATCTATAATAAATTACCAGATGATTTAAAATAAAATAGTCTAAACATGTTCAAGTAAAATTTCTTTAAAATATTATTAGGAAAGTGTTATCTTTCATCAACGAAAGTAGACAGCGTATCCGGGAACGTGATAAAGTTTGTGATTTTGGACTAATGTTGGCATGTATGCTCGTTTGCCACCTTTTTCCTATAAAAAAAAAACAAGTACATGACATTGTTTTTATTAATGTTGATTTTTACGTTAATATATATATATATATACATATATATAGCTTTTAAGATTCATTAATCGTAATTGTAATGTAATTATTTGCCTAATATTTGTTGAATCTATTGCCGGTTAATTTACACATTTGCACGCCGCGTGTCGGTAACGGCAAAATGTGTAGGTCTTATTTATGTTATTACATGTATACTGTACACACATTTTGGTATATAAATAATTTGAATTTAAAAAGTTTTATAGTGGAGTGTAGGCTTTCTCGGCCGGTGTCCATATTAATTGAATCTTCCGGGCTACTTGGCCGAGGTCTTCTGGAATCTCTTCTCTTTCTTCCAAACGTTTCGTCAACAACTGCGGTTGACATCTTCAGTGGCGACTGCGTTCACGCTTGGAAGAAGGAGAAGAGATTCCAGAAGACCTCGGCCAAGTAGCCCGGAAGATTCAATTAATAATTTTAAAAAGTTTTTTATATTTAAAAACCATTTTGCACATTATGGCACAAAAGGCGAGCTTGCCAGCTAACATAAAAAAAGATTATTAAGAAAGTACTCTAAAAGTAAGTATTTCAAGTCTACTCTATTAAATGTAAGCAAAGGATTTAGGGATTTAGAGTTCCCCTTTTATCTATTCCGAAAATTAAATTACCAACATTGAAAAATGGAGACTATGCACTCCGTCTGCAGTTACAGCGACGCTTCCTAGTAAATCTTATACATTAAAGTATATCCCCGCTTAACACCTTTCGCTCGGGTTAGGAATATAACTTAACATAATAGAGTGCATTTAAAGTAAATTTCGTGGGAGATGAAAAGCAGTGTGTTGTGTTAAAAAGTGGCAACCATCCACGGGAGTTATTTGTACAAAAACTTTTTATTAACTTAATCAAAAAATCCAATTACATTATGTGGAGAAAAATTGTTATTGGAGAAATATCACAGATTAGAAAGATGTCAATTTGATTCTGTTTTTCTATAACTGAGTCAAGAGAAACAACAGTAATTTACATTTAAAAAAAAATACGCACATCCGATCTGGTAGATTTTTTTTTATCTAGAAAACAGACTGCAGACGTGCATGCTATAGCCCATGGACATCCGCGATACATGCCAGCATCAGTCCGGGAATGACAAACGTTGGCACAACCCCAGATGTGCTGCCTACCTTTGCGGATTAAGGAATATGGGCCTGGTACCTCTGGCATATGGGTCTGGTAGAGTAATTCTTTAAGGCTAATTCTATATCTGGAGGGAGAAACAGGAGAAGGAGAAACGTGTCTAAGTCACTAAATTTTTCGGTATGTACGCGACAAGGTCTGTGTATAACTGCATTTCTCCCAGAATTTGTTCTGGTTGGGGGGAGATTAAAAACCGATAAAATACGTTTGAAAGTGGACATTTAAATTCAATTTTACTCCGAAGATAAGGAGAATCTGCGAGATTGTTAATTACTTTAAAGGGAATTTAGAATGAATTTTAGATCTCTACTTATATTATGGAACGGGGGGGGTTGCACGCTGCAAACCAACAGCCGCTGGGCGCACTCGACTGGCCACGTTACTTCTCTCTCACAGAAGACTACCTTGAAATATGTTACAATTCACACTTCATCCTATTCCCCAATGTACGTACGTGTTTCGGTAGTAAGTGAGATATGCCAGAGCCCATTCCCATCCCATCCTATTCTATCCCTCCCAATTTTCCAAATCCATTCCTGTTTCTCCAAAGGTAGGCAGAGCATTCGGCCGTGCTAACTTTTGTCATTTTGGACTGAAGTGGCATGTACCGCGGATGTTCATGAGCGACATTGTCCACTTACATCCAGGTAGACTGTATGCTCGTCTGCCGCCTTCGTTCTATAAAAAAATGGTATCTTCCAATACGCCCATCTCTTATATCTTATGTGAGAAAAGTGATAAAATGTCACGTTACCTGAGCAAATGGACCATATTTACGTTATGGACTTATTGAGTTTGGTTATTTTCTAATTTAAAGCATCGTTGTTTCAAGATTCTGTTTAAACACATACTTGAACACCTGATTTTTAAGATAAGCAAAAAGTTATATCCCTTTTTTACATTTCACTAAAGACTTGGTCTACAAACTGTCTCAGTTTATAAAGTCTATCTGTGAAACACTTTCCCTTTAATTTCAAATTTTCACTGTGAATTGTTATTTTAGAAATTTAGTCATGTGGTCATATTTAGTCATGTGGTAAAATCAAATTTTAGTGGTGACGATTAAGCGGTTAAAACCAATGACATTAGTGTTAAATTATTTCACTGTGTGGAATTGGGACTGGACCAAAGAATTAAATAATCGTAACCTGGAAGTAGATATTAATAGCAATATTCACATAAAATGTTTACACGCATGTCAAAGTGAGCTGTGCACTTCTAGCGTCTCTATATCCATAGAGACTAACCATCCTGTCAACTGCTGACATAATCCGTTTATCAGGAAGTCCGGCTAGGGATCTGTCTGCGGGGCAAATTGAATCAATAGAAATTAATTGTGTATTGTGCATTACTTTGTTTAAAAGCAACACTTTATCTGTTTTGGTATCAATGTATACCTGACCTGTCAGTCCATTTACAAAGCATAGGTAAGTCTCTTATTGCAATGGCTTCTATAGAATAAAGGTGGCAGACGAGCTACAGTTCATCTAGTGGTAAGTAAATCGCCCATAGATATTGCCGATAAGTGCCAACATCAGTCCAGAATGACAACACGCTTCCAGATGCGTCGGCTACTTTTGGAGATTTAGGTAAGAATTTGGAGAAAACGAGAAAGAAGAGGGATAAGATAGTTCAGCGGGTGTAGGATTACAGTGTAAATTCCATGGAAATTCTTGGGAAGGATGCCGTAGGGTGGGGAGTCTAGAGTATAATAGAATAAGAAGAAAGTAGAATTGATTGGCTTTTCCGCCTGACGCTACTATGACAGAGTTCCTCACTATCAAAACCCCCTAGTAGTTAAAAGCCTAACCTATGTCCCCGATAGGAATGACCCTCCCCATCATCCCCATCGCCGTCGTTATCCTTGGTACGTAGGTACGACCCCGACGATCCAATTACTGCTGCGAATGCGGTTCTTACACTACACTCACAGACTTCACATATACACCGGAGACGAGGACGTGACTCTCGCTACACCGTGAACACACACCGGCCTTCAGCTAACACTTTTATCAGGTATCGGCACGTGCCTGGGCGCTTCTCACCGACTCGTGATCCCGCGGTACACTCCCAAAGCAACGCACTATGCCGAGGTCCGTTCCTTCGCGCGGGGGAGCCCTTAGGCTCGTTGCCACATACACTCTGTTCCTGGCTGAGCACCTTCTGCGCTCGCCCTAAACCATACAAGTCCGGTGACTCTTGAAAGGCCATTAGGGCCATAAGAATTTAGCCATTCCGAAAAATAAAATAGAATTGATTGGGTGGATTGAATCTGCTTTAAATTGAAGAATTAGCAAAAAATTCGTTTATTAATACACAATGATTACTTGTTTCAATAAAACCTTGGGTTTGTATTATAAAATTAGTAACGTTTTTACTGTCCCAAAGTTCCATAAAGAATGACTATTAAAATTGCCTTTACTATTGATACAGGAATGAACTGCCAGCTGAGGTTTTTCCACTGAGCTACGACAAGGGGTTCTTCAAGAGAGCTGTGAATAGGATCCTACCAGTTCGGCGATGCACTCACAATACCCCTGGTGCTATAGGTGTCCATGCCGCCCATGGTGATAACTTACCACCATGTGGACCGAGTGGTGCACATGGGGCGGTGTGGTAGACAAACCCGTCTATAAAAAAATCATTAACGTTGCAAAGACTTTGTAATTTAACCACTATGCACGGATTTCTAATATAAATTCACCCATTAATGTACCACCACAAATTCTACCTCCCATAATTGGGCGACGCCCACATTTATCCATTATTAATGCACCCCAGAGACGCGTACACTTGAACGTGCAATGCGTTCAAAACATGCGGTATCCAGTGGAATTTAATTCAGCGGTAATATAATTTGTGGTCACTTTTATTGATGCTCGGTTTTCGAATGCACTTAATTATACTTCGAAGTATACGTCGTATATAACAATACGTCGGCTGAAAATATTACTAGTTTACTGGAAACATTATTATTATCATTATGATATAATAAGAGAGCAGCTAGCTGATGTGCCTGTATTTTGTGTTGGCGTATGCATTCATCTTGCTCCGACATCCATTTGTCTAGTCTCGATTTGAAAATCCCCACCATTGAGGAATCCAACACTTCTTGTGGCAATATATTCAAAGAGTTTGTTTACAACTCTGTTATTCAGTACGTTATATGCGTTATATATGCGAGGCTGTTCCAGTTGTTTGTTAATGCAGTGTCTGGTTCTGTAGTCTGTCCTGAGCTTGAAGATTGACGGCAGGTCTGAGCAGTCATACTTGTTAGTTACAATTTTATGTCTTTATGAGGTATCCACGCATACGACGTTGGCTTAAGGAGTCCAGCATAAAAATTATATCTTTTCGCTGTACCTTAGAACGACGGGAATATTCGTAATTTTCCTTTGCACACTCTTTAATAAGTCAATGTCCTTGAAAAAGTATGGATTCCAAATTTGGAATGAATATTCTAGTGCATTCACCGCTAAAAAAAACCCTTTTGTTGTAGCACCTCGCTTTCAGAGCATACCTCTTAAGATCTTGGAGAGTATCGGGATCCTTGGTATCGACATCTCCAGCAAAGTCGAATTTAGGGGTCATCTGGACAATAAGGCCAAAATGGCCTCCAAAAAGCTCGGTGTGCTGAACAGAGCGAAGCGGTACTTCAAACCTGGGCAACTCCTTACGCTTTACAAAGCTCAGGTGAGGCCCCATATGGAGTACTGCTCTCATCTCTGGGCCGGCGCACCGAAATACCAATTGGACCCATTTGACTCTATCCAACGACGTGCTGTTCGTATTGTCGACGATCCCACTCTCACGGGCGGTTTAGAATCCCTCAGCATTCGGAGAGACGTTGCGTCTCTCTGTGTGTTCTACCGCCTGTACAATGGGGAATGCTCTGAAGAATTGTTTAATATAATTCCCACCTCGGGTTTCTACAACCGCACCTCCCGTCACAGAAGTGCGGTCCATCCGCATTTCCTCGATACGGAGGTGTCGCGCACTATGCGGTCCAAAAACTATTTTATACCGCGAACCCGTAGGCTGTGGAACGAACTGCCTCAAGAGGTCTTTCCATTGAGCTACGATATGGGGTTCTTCAAGAGAGCTGTGAATAGGATTTTGCAAGGTCGGCGGCGCGCCCGCATGCCCCCTGGTGTTGCAGGTGCCCATGGGCGGCGGTAACACTTACCATCACGTGGGACCGCTTGCTCGTCCGCCCCCTAGTCTAAAAAAAAAAAACGGACGTACATATGTTTTGTGGATTCTAATCAACATTTTATGTGATAGGTATTGAAAGGACTTTCTTATTGTTTCTAGAAGTGAATTACCTCGTTTTACTATTAATTCTACTTGTTCAGCCGATTTCGGTTTGGATGTTATTATGACTCCTAGAGGTCTTCTGTGAATGTACAGATGTGACTTTAATGCATCCAATCTTTTACTTTGTGTATGGATTCTTTTGTTCAATGTGGAGAACAAACAGGGGCGCGCCAACATCCCTCGAGTCGGAGTGGAAGAGAGTCGCGCCAGGCTTGTGTCTGAAATCGAAGACTCTCTAAATCTAGTCTCGATCTGTACAAAGCTCAGGTGAGGCCCCATATGGAGTATTGCTCACATCTCTGGGCCGGCGCACCGAAATACCAATTGGACCCATTTGACTCCATCCAATGACGTGCTGTTCGTATTGTCAACGATCCCACTCTCACGGGCAGTTTAGAACCCCTCAGCGTTCGGAGAGACGTTGCATCTCTCTGTGTGTTCTACCGCCTGTACAATGGGGAATGCTCTGAAGAATTGTTCAATATAATTCCCACTTCGGGTTTCTACAACCGCACCTTCCGTCACAGAAGTTCGGTCCATCCGCATTTCCTAGATACGGTCGCGTACTGTTCGGTCCAAAAATTATTTTATATCGCGAACCCGTAGGCTGTGGAACGAACTGACGCAAGAGGTCTTCCCATTAAACTACGACATGGGGTTCTTCAAGAAAGGTGTGAATAGGATTTTGCAAGGTCGGCGGCGCGCCCGTATACCCCCTGATGTTGCAGGTGTCCATGGGCGGCGGTAACATTTACCATCACGTGAGACCGCTTGCTCGTCCGCCCTCTTCTCTATAAAAAAAAAAAGTATCCATAAAAAAAAAATCCATTAGTGTACTGGCACCAGTGATTCCCAAAATACTTTACAGCTGTTGCCCGCGGTTACGCGTCGATTTGAGTTTAATTGTGATTTAATACAAAATTTGACATCCCATATTTTATCCCATCCACACAATAATTTCGAAAAAGCGGTAGAATACGTGTTTATTTATTAGTTGTCATATTAGTTGTCAGTAAGTCTTTACGTTATAAAATAAAGCTGTCAAAATTGTATATTTCTAGCTTCAGCGGTTTCAGCTGGGCGTTGGTGAGTCAGACAGTTAGAAAGGACATTTCTTTTTATATCTATAGATGGGTAAAGCTGTAGATTTGTATGGCTTACACTCGAATAAAAAGGGCTTATAACGACCGTTTCCAAATTGCTATTACTCCTTTAATCGATAGGCTATACCTATACTATACTGCTAGCCTGTATTGTAAGGCACTACGTCCCATTAGAGAGCAGAGGCCTTTCCCTGTAATCATAGAGGGAATTTCGGGCCATAATCCATAACGCATCCCCAGTGCGTGTTGGTTGAAACAAGTTCCCCAGTTTATTTTTAATTTTTGGTTAAGCGGGATTCTTCATAATGTTTTCCTTCACCGCCGGTGATAATTGAAAAATTCGTACCAGTGGTATAGACCCGCACTAGAACTTACGAATTCACGTATGAAAGACGGAGTTAAATGTCACTAGGCTTTTACCATTTTTCTACTCACTCACTCATATTATATTGAATTGTATGTAAATATTAAATATCCAAAGCTTTTTGGCAATTGAAAAACTTAGTTATTAGGTTTCGAATAATGCGTCACTTAATGGTCTGAGTATGAACAAAGTGAGAAATGTATAATATTTTCTCCAAAATATCTATCAATTAATTAACCTTGTTATTACATACGATATGCAAAATTGCGTAAAATAACAAACATATTGTAAAGTCATTTCGGTATTGTAAGCAGTAAATGGAGATATGACGTCACGTCATGCTTTGCTCTAATGAGATGACTCATCCCGACTGAAATATGCAACATCTTCACCGGCGTCTTAATTGACAGACGACATCTGGAGAGTTAATGGCGAAATAAAGTAGACACTACATGTCACTATGTATAATTTCGGGTTAAAACAGTTTTATGTATAATAGAAGTATTAAAATTTTGAAAGGTTTTGTTAGCTATTGCAATAATGTAATATGTAGTTCTCCAATGCACAGTGGTTTTAACTATTAACTCTATAAAAAAATATTTCGATGTTAAAAGTGTTTGTAGTCAATTGAAATTTTCAATTTAAGTTATGAGGTGTCTACCGTCCGCGGGCGGTGTAAAACGTGGCCAGACAATTTTATTATCACTGCTTTCAATTCTGAATAGATAAAACGTTGTGGCCGAGGCTTGCTAGCCATGAGCCTGGAGGGTAGCACGACTACTTGTTGGCGGGCTGCCAACTATACGAAGCAGGACGTACTGGCGCTCGCAAATCGACGTCCCGACCCTACCAGCAAACACCCCTGAACCAGACACTTCAATAAAAAAATAGATCTTAATACAACCTAAATAAGGTCCAAATCGGGTCTACTCTAGGCTTGCAACAGAAAGCATTTTGAATTCAAATGTGTTGCGGACGCCATTGTGTTTCCAATATTCTATATCAATAAAGTTGAATGTCTTGTGCATAAGCGAAATAAGCCCGCAGCTCTTGATTTTAGACAGTATCGTTGGATGATGACCGTGCAGGTACACTGTGTACCGATTTGAATACGTCTCGTTTGTATATTTTAATGTAGATATGTACTATCGATTCCCTGTACTGTACATAGCCGTATTTGCGCCGCCCGCACGGGCACAGTGTACGAGTACCTGCGCAGTTCAGCCTCTAAATTAGTTTACTTTAAATTTAGACCAATGGTTTGATTTTAGCAGAATGTTAAAATTAAATATTAAAATGAAGTTAGATGTCATTTTATGTATAAAAAGCGATACTTGCAGTTTCATCGCGATCCATTCGTATTCTTTTAAATCAACTCATACGATATTTATTTGGATTTCAATTTTGAGGAACAGAAGATACATATGTAATACATAAATCATGAAACCTTTTTAGAGAGCAAAATAAGTAAATGCCTCATTACTTTCCCAGCGTCGTCGAGCAGAAAAACCTAGCAATAAAAAAAAAAAAACCGTTCGACATTGTCCCAAATGCGGGGTGTCCGGTGACAAAGAGAAGAACGTTTACTAAATGCGCAAGGCGACTTCCCGGGCTCTAATTACACCGTCCTACAAAGAGTTAACCTCACAAAGGAGTCGGGTTACACAGTGGATATGGCAACCAGTAGTTTAATATAGCTCTAGATCAGTGCTCCGCAACGGTGCGCCGTGAGACGATGCTAAGTAGATACGGGAACACAAATGATAAACATAACTTAGGGTTGACGTGCTTTATTCGCGACCGGGAGCGCGGAGGACAACCCCGCTTGCGTTTGAGGGTAGATGTGTATAAATGGTTGACATCTACCCTACTTGATATTAATACATATCATCCCTTCCACCCTAGTTTGAAATCCTGACAACAACAAGAGAGAACAACCAATTATATCTACGCTAGAAACTTTTTGTAATCTACTCTTTTTCGTGCTCTTAGTTGGTGACGGGGTGCGGGAGTACGCGACCCCTCTGCGCCTTGATTGATATCACTTGTCTGATATTGCTCTGATGCATTAGTATTAAAATCAGGCAAATCTTGAGGCCGGACACTCCCGCTTTCCGTTCCACTAACTCCTCCCTCCTCACCATTCTGAGCGTCACCAACCTCGTCTTCATTTATAATCGGGTCATTGTTTATAAGTTCACTATTCGCGGTTATGACCGGTGACGTTGAATCTCTGGTTGCTGGTGAGGAGCAAGGTACAGAGGGCGGGAATATGTTTGGAGACCTGGCACAAGACGGCGGATCAATGGGCGGTGGCGGTGTTGCGCGTGATGACGTTTTACCACACGTTTTACCAATAAATCTTAACAACTGATCTACATGTCTCCTAACATATTCGTTAGTTTTACAAATCGCAACAGAATACATCCTATTACCTATTTTCCCCGCTACAGTGCCCATTATCCAAACAGGTTTTCGGCCTACAAATTGTTTAAGCCACACTTTATCGCCTACATTGAATAAACGACATTTATTGTTTACATTGCCATCGCTATGATCCAGACATCGACTAGTTCGTTTTGGCGTCAATGGGGGTAATAATAAATCTAATTTGCAACGAAATTCTCGCCCATACATCAACATTGCCGGCGTAGAACCTGTTGTACAATGCGTAGTATTCCTATATTGAAATAGATATTCTAAAAGATTTTCGTTAATATCACTATTGGTTTTACTTAAGATGCATTTTAACATCTTTTTACACGTACGTACCGAGTTCTCGGCTTGTCCGTTACTAGCAGGATGATAAATGGGCGAGGTAATGTGTTCGATGCCATTTATTTTGCAGAACCGGTCGAACTCTGCGGTCTTTATCTTAACATCATTGTCGGACACGATGGTTACAGGTAACCCATGCCTGGAGAATAGGTACTTGAGCTTCGAAATTAATAATCGCGAACTTGTTCCGCCGCTCATGGGAAGACATTCCAGCCATTTACTATATGCGTCTACTACAACCAGATACACCTTTTGCCCTATAGTTAGATAATCTATGTGCAAGCGGTGCCAGGGCGCGGGCGGGCGCGGCCAAGGGGCGGGGGTCGCGCGGGGCGGCGCGGGCCGCAGCGCGCTGCACGTGTCGCACGCGCCTACTGTGCGCTCGATATCGGTATCAATACCCGGCCACCACATTCTGCTGCGCGCTAAACTTTTCGTTTTCACTATACCGAAATGTCCTCTATGTAACTCCTGTAGTACCCGCTCTCTAAGTGCTGTAGGTATCACCAATCTATGTCCCCTCAGTAAACCACCGTTACCCGTTTCTAAGTCGGTTTTGCATTTAAAATACGGTTGAATAGACATACATTTAATTTTACGTGGCCAACCACATCGCATATATTTCATGACCGTTTGTAGCGTTCGATCGGCCATCGTTTCGGCAATGACGTCATCAAACGCAATTGGTAACGCTTTGTCATCAAGGAAATGTATGAACGGTATATCAGCACTATCATCACTTCCCACCGTGGATGACAGCGGCGCCCTAGAAAAATAGTCTGCTACTAAATTTTTTTCACCCGATGCATACTGGATTACGTAATTATAAGCAGATAGGTATATAGCGTAACGCTGTAGACGCGATGCCGCCATTACCGAAATACCGTTTTTCTTACCAAAAATGGCAAGCAAGGGTTTATGGTCCGTCCTAAGAACGAAAGGTTCGTGTCGGCCATACAAGTATTGGTGGAAATGCTTAACACCAAAAACTATAGCAGTAGCTTCCTTTTGTATTTGACTATAGTTCTTCTCGCTAGCGGTAAGTGACCTAGAAGCGAAAGCTAGTGGCCTCTCTTGTCCATCGGGTCCCTGCGACAATACGGCGCCGAGTCCCGCAGGCCCCGCGTCCACGCTGAGCACCAGCCGCGCAGCGGGGTCGTAGTGGGCCAGCACGCGATCCGACGACAGCTCGCGCTTAATATCATCGAAGGCGCGCTGTTGTCGCACGCCCCACAGCCAGGGTCTGCCCTCGTGCAGTAATTCATGGAGGGGATGTAAAATTGATGAAGCGTTCGGTATGAATTTACGGTAATAATTAACCATGCCTACAAACCGTTTCACTTCCCGAGTGTTAGTCGGTCGCGGAGATTTGTTAATCGCTTCTACCTTGGTTTTACATGTCTTCAACCCTTCTTTATCAATAACATAACCGAGGTAGGTCACGCTTTCCCGAAAATATTCACATTTGTTTTTTTGAAGCTTTAACCCCGCTTCCTGTAACCTCTTTAAAACTATTTCTAAACGCTCTAAATGTATCGCTTTTGTAGGTCCTGTTATGCATATATCGTCCAACCAACAGACAACTCCCTCTATACCCATAAGTAACGTCTCCATTGCCCGCTGGAATATAGCCGGAGCGTTTGCCAACCCGAACACTAGGCGCGTGTATTTAAAAAGGCCTTTACTGGTACTGATGGTTGTTATGTCCTGTGAATTATCATCGGTTGATAACATTAATTGATTATATGCTCTTTTTAAATCAATTTTAGTGTAGTGTTGACCGCCCCGAAGCCTAGCAAAGACTTCTTCAATCCGCGGCAGGGGGTATCTATCTATTTCTAGATCTTTATTAACTGTTAATGCGTAATCACCACAGATACGTATGGTGCCATCGGCCTTCAACACAGGTACAATAGGAGTACCGTATTTAGAATAAGAAACCGGTACTAATATTCCTAAATGCACCAAACGCGATAATTCAGTCTCCACCTTGTCTTTAAGGGCAAAGGGTACAGGTCTGGGTTTAAAAAATCTTGGCTTTGCGCCCGCTTTTAATCGTATGCTAACCTTAAATTTATTAAATTGGCCTAACTCGTCTTTCCATAAGTCGGCGTATCGTTTTAGCAACTGATCAATATCGTGATCATTCATCACATGATACAATGAAGCAAATTGTATATTAAAACTAGACATAAAATCGCGTCCAAGCAAAGGAGGCCCTCCGTTTGGTATTACGTACAACTTTAAATTCTTCGTTACGTTTTTATATTCAATCACAACTTTAAAAAAACCTAGCGGCTCGACTTTATGACCAGTGTAATAACATAGTTTTAAGTTACATTTTTCTAATTTATAGCATGAAAAATTTCGTGACCACAATTTCTCTGAAATCACTGATATCCCGGAACCGGAATCTAATTCCATTACCAATGAACAATTGTTTATCGAAACAGTTATTGTATAAGGAGCGTTATGCACATACCTCATATTAAAAAGTTTGCATTCCTCACATTCACTGCTAGAACCGGTTTCGTCTGCCTCAGTGATGTTGTTTACGCGAGTATGTTTACACTTCACATTGCACACCTTTTTTAAATGTCCTTTTATACCACAAATCTGACATTTGTAGTTTTTATACCGGCAAAACTTGCCCGTGTGACTTTTAAGACCACATACTTCACAACACTGTACACGAGCTCTGTTATCATATGAATATGAGTCACGGCGTACCCGGGTCGGCGGCGCCTCTCGCGCCGCTCCCGCACGTTCGCCGCCGCTCGCGCCGCTTACTCGAAACATTGGTTCCTCCTTTAAACGAACTAAGCCTGGAATGCTTTCATCGCCGGCGCCGCTGCTCGCCGACCTTGCCTGCCGTACGCATGCACATTGTTGAGCCAGTTCCAATGCTTTCGTCACTGTCAAGGTTGATGCGTCTTGTTCAAACAACTTATTTCGTTCTAGTCCGTCGGGTAATCCTAAAATGAAGCGATCACGAAGAACGGTGTCCAGTGCCGGTCCAAAGTCGCAGTAGATTGCCAATCCTCTCAATCGCACTAGCCATTCTTCCAGTGTTTCACCCACCGTTTTACTCGCAGCGTAGAACCTCGCTCGATCAGCAAGAGTCGCCCTCTTTGGAGTGAAATGTCCATTTAAAATTTGAACAATTTCTTCATATTGCAAACTGTCGAGGTCGCGGGGATACACTAGATTGCGCGCTAATCTGAACGTATCATCAGATAAATACGTTAACAGCACGCTCCCTTTGTTTTCCGTGATTCCGTTCACTCGAAAAAAATGCTGAAGACGGTTAAGGAATATATTCCACTCCTGTTCCTTATAATCGAAACACGTAATGTTTCCGAGGTAACTCGACATCGTAGATAAGCCTAATTATCCTCGTCGCCACTGATAGATACGGGAACACAAATGATAAACATAACTTAGGGTTGACGTGCTTTATTCGCGACCGGGAGCGCGGAGGACAACCCCGCTTGCGTTTGAGGGTAGATGTGTATAAATGGTTGACATCTACCCTACTTGATATTAATACATATCAGTGGGTGGTGCAGTGTAATCTGAATCAGCCAGCAAGGCACGAGCGTGACAAATTTGCAGCGGTTTCACTTTTCATTTATTCAGTGATTTTAACTTTTTAATTAGTAAATTAGTAATAATAAGTAAATGCACGTATTTTTTATTATTTTTTAATCTCTATACTTTTAATTATTTGTTTTGTTCAGATATACTCAACATGATCAAAGTAAATAATGCGCTCACTATGTTTCGCAGTAATGAAATCATGTTTTTTCTTAGGGATGAAATAGTCCAAACATGATTTCATGACCCTCCATGGTGTGACACACGTGACTGTGATAATTTTATTATAATCCTTTTAAATATAAACGATAAGGGAAACAGCTGTCGCCATTGGATGGTGCTAAATGGACTACACTGTAACCAGCGCTTTTTTCGTCCACTGCTGGACCATGGGCCGCTTCATGCACATCGTCTTGCGCATGAGGGACGTATTACCTGAAAACGACACACTGGCGAGGCGGGCACTTTTAGAGCGCCTAAAGAGCTCTTTTAGAGCTCTTTTAGAGGTGGTGCAGTTCCTCAGAGCTTGTGGTAGCGGTTTTGTTATCCCTTAGTCGCCTTTTACGACTTTCACGGTAAGAGATGGGGTGGTCATAACCATTCTAAAGTAATCCATGGTCGAACGAAAATGATGATGATAAAAGAAAAATGTGATGCCAAATGAAATGAATGGACATTAATTACTGTTTGTTCCTTGTATTGTGGTCGAATTTACAACTACCAAGGCGCCGCTGAACTGTTTAATATTAGTTTTCAGCGACTTTAAATTGTAACATTACCTTAACTAGTCAATATATAAGTTAGGGTCAGTAAATGCAGTATTAGATCGTCTTCATAACCTAACTTTGCGTAACTTAACTTCACTTGTTACTTCATCTCAAGGTGGGCCAAGTCGAGGCAACGTCGGCATTTCTATACGACAAAGTTGAATATAGTTTCCGCGTTGCTAAGAAGCCAATACTTCTCGTCACCTGAAGCACAGATTATGTAATCCTAACCTGAAGGCATACTTTTATTGACAATTTCAAATAAGTGGATGTTGTCGCCCATGGACATCCACAATACTTGCCAACGACAGTACAAAATGACCTTAGGATTTGGAGAAAGAGTTGGGAAAATGGGGAGGGATGGGATAGGATGGGAGTGAGCTCTGGCGTATCTCACTCACTACAGAAACCCGTACGTACATTGGGGGAATATGGTAAAGTGGGAAATGCAGTACATGCAATACATTAAAACTGATGCAAAAACAATGAGTTGGAACAACTGGAAAATCTTAGTCATAATTTACGAAGTAAATACCATGACTCGTAACTCTTTACCAATAGTTAAAATTAATCAAAAGACCGAGACAAATTATATGTATACCACAATGAAAAAAACGTTTCGTCAAAAGACGAAAAATGAAATATAATACAGAAATAACAATAACTGAAATTATTGTTACATATTTACCCGGGAGGACCTATATTAGTATTTCATAAAAGTATAACACTAAAAAAACAGAAAACGATAAAATATAAAACGAACAAAAATAGTTCCATGAAACGGGAACTACAATGAAGACAGCAATGACCTGGCAGGTTGACATAATATCATCCATTCAATAGAAATCGACCCTTACTCCGAAATTAATAAAGCACAATCCAATAGCAGCTTTCAGGTATAGATGTGGCGAAAGTAAAGGTAAGTGAGGCTATTTTAAAACGGTTTAATGCGGATTTTGTGTTAAAGGAAATTGGACTTCATCGGCTAAAGTTAGAGTGGGTTTTCTATTGTCTGTTGGTTATATGGTTGCTGGGATGGACTGAAGGCCATAACCCTCACCCTTGGCATTTTGCCAGGGTGCTTGCGCGCGGACGGACGTGTCTGCTACGCCAGTCTACAGCTTTTAGATAATTGATGGCGTTCAAAAACCTAAAACAGAGTGTTGTTTTCAACGTTAATTCATATTATCTGCTCTTAGAACCCATCAAAGCTTAATCAATTTCAGACTTGCTAAGCTCATCAATATAAAATATGATTCACGACGAGAGTTTTCGATATTGTACAAAGAGGTGTATATATATAACAGGTCTTAATATGTATGTTTACCGTTTTCAATTTTGCTCGAAAGGATACTTTTTGGACTATGACAACCAAATGCGCGCAGTTGAAGAAACTGCTCGAAGCTCTCGACGTGGACTGGTGCGTGTAGCTAAGCTGGGGAACTATTGCTATTGAAGAATGATCTCATTATTCTATTATTTCGATCGTTTTACAACTTACAAATTCTAAGATTTTTATCTGTTATTTTTCGAGATATTTTAATTTTGATTGATTATACATCAATATAGTATCAGTATAGTGTCACAATTTTCTTTTATGTTTATCTGTTTTATTTTTTTCTTGATTTATCTAAAAATCAGACATAAGAGCATGTTTCTATTTAAATAAAATTTTGAAAAGACATTTAAAAATAAAAGAAATTAACCAAAATTAATAATAAGTTCGTAATGAGTAATGACAATAAAGACCAACAACGAATTATGGAAACACGTAACTGTTTAATATACTTTTTAACAGTCAAGTAAATAGATTATCGTTTATGGTAAGTAAATAAGTCATTGTAAGTATTTTTTTTTTCTTAAAAAACTTAATAAAGCACAGGTGTTGTGACCTTATTTAAATTCATATACTCGTACATTGTATTTTCGCTGTTCACATTATGACAGCGGTACCTGCCGGTTTCATATCCCTACATTTGTGTTATTTGAGCAAATACAGCGTTTCTACAGTTGCACCTGTACACCGGAGATACCACGAAAATACAATTTCAAAAACTTTGCTTACTTTTATTATTCTACGCTTTGTACAAATATTAAAAAGTTATTCTAACGTTTAATACGCGTTTTATATTAATAAAACAGCGTTTTATATTAATCCTGGAACGCCCGTTATAACAACAGATAAAACAACAGAATAAAAGATGCGCACAACATTGCCTCGAAGTTAGTGAGATGTATTTTAAAGTAACCGGCGAGGTCAACCCCACAGATCATTGTAGTTACTTCAATAAATGGTGTCAAGTGAATGCCCGTGTTTTCGTGTCGATCCCCTATATCACAGTTAGATGCTGACCTACAATATAATAGGTAGTCGGAAAAGTTCGCGGTCTTTTTGAACGTATGACTTTAGCGTGCTATATTTCTGGCAACACTGAACACTGATGGGAAAGTGATATACCGTTTGACAGCTGACTTTTTTTGTAATGGCGACAAATTGAAATAAAAAGTTAAAAGTTTTATCTTTTTGCACTTTGCGTTACCTATATCCCTTTTATTTTTCTCTATCCTAAGATTGGTTGGAAGAGATCGCCTTAGCGATAACGTCACCAATTGTATTCTGTCATTTATTGCTTTGCACATGTAATAACTATTTGTAGGCAATAAAGAGTATTTTTTATTGTTGTTATTATTACCTTTTCATATTTTTTTAATGAGAAAATTTGATATGATTTACAATTTTTTTTCTACAAGGGTGTGTACGGAGAAGATGCTTTATATAAAACTACTGCAAAACAATGGTTCAGTCGATTCAGGTCTGGAAATTTTGATGTGAATGGTGTTCCTCGCTGTGGCCGTCCTATTAAGGTAAATGTTGATGTTATCATTGAAAAAATTAAACCAGATCGTCACATAAGCAGTCATCAAATTACGAAAGAGCTTTAGCATTCACCTCTCAACGGTTTTAGATCACCTGAATAAAGTGAATTTTGTAAAAAGCTAGATGTTTAGATGCCGCGTGATTTAAATTACAGAAACTCGGTGAATAGAATTTCCATATGCGACATGTTGCTAATACGAAATGAAATGGATCCATTTCTAAAGAGATTGGTAACAGGCGATGAGAAGCGGATCACCTACGATAACAATGTTCGAAAACGATCTTGGTCTAAGCGAGGTGAGCCATCACAAATAGTCGCAAAGCCAGGCCTCACTCCAAACAAAGTCATGTTATATGTATGGTGGGACTGGAAAGGCATTGTGTATTACGAGCTTTTGCCACATAGCCAAACGACTAATTGTGATGTCTCCTAGTAAAATTCAAACAAGTACTTGGAGAAAAACACTCAGAATTAATGAATAGAGAAGGTGGAGTTTTCATCACGATAATGCTCGACCGCATACAATTTTGATGACTAAACAAAAATTTATGGACCTTAGCTGGGAATTGTTAATGCATCCTCCATACAGTCCAGACATAGCACCTTCGGATTATCATTTATTCCGCTCTTTATAAAATTCTCCAAATGGGGTAAAATTACATTCATGAGAAGCCTGTATAAACCATTTAAATCAGTTTTTCGCTCAGAAACCCCAAATAATTTTATAGTGATGGGATAATGGCTCAGCCAGAAAAATGGCGAAAGATAATCGAATTAAATAGGAAATATTCCGTTTAATATTATTTTCACTATAAAAAGGCAGCTAATTTATCCGACTACCTAATATAATATTATTTCTAAATATAAGGAAGGTGCTGTAACATACAATTTTTTTTATAGAAAAACTGTCGCAGACAATCCGTCTGGATTACTAGCCGTAAGTGAATACAGTGGCTTATGGACATCCACAATACATGTAAACATCAATTTAAAATGACAATTGTTGACATGTTGAATTTTTGGAGACCTAAATTCACATAGATTAAATTCGAATTAAATTCGATTAAATTACGTTACAAATTCACACTTGGGAAAAGAATTGAGAAGTATGGGCAATAGCGACATGAGAGGTTTTCCTCACCCCCGTTTATCTTGTGGGATGGGGTGGGATGGGATGTGATGGGAGAGGGACGTGGGATGTATAACGAGATGAGATATGTGATATTAATTGGAATACTGCGGCTATCTATGTGCATACTTCAGATGACTCCTTGATGTATACCGCTATTTTCGTTTACATACGGTAGTAATTCTACGATCTTCTATGGCAATTATTATCAAGGTCAGCAGAAAAAACGTTGACACTGCAGTATCTAGTTGTAGGTATCAGTATCAATGACCCAATTGGGACTAGATCCCAAAAATGGACGTTTCTGTATACTACAAATTTCTTTCACGTCAGAAAGTAATTGTGTTTGCATACCGAATTATCTTTTTTGTAGTCGTCTCCGTCACTATTCATGTTTACAGGTAATCTTGAAAGCATTCTAGATGGTCACACTTATCCTTTTGAAGTCAGTAATTCTTAGCTCGAAGATCTCCAAAGATATTTATTCGACACGTTATAAAACGCAATATAATATTAAGAATTTTGTAGGTTCAATAATAATTGTCCACTGAAATGGTTTATATATTTTTTATACTTAAAATATGATACTGCATACTAAGTAAAATAAGCCAATGTCGCGAACCTTAAACCGTGGATTCTGTTTATGATTTCAGTATCATGAAGTTCATTGATAGTAAAATTTTTGGTATTTCTTTCTTGCACAAAGTTAAATTTTTGGTTTTTATCAAATTTTCACACAAACAAAAATACAAAGACTAAAAAAATATTTTAAACAAAATAAGTAACATTATATATTTAACTTAGAATCATAAGCTGAATCCACGATTTCAGGTTTTGGGAAAGGTATATAAAGGCAATCACTTATTGGGATCCATGGTGAGAACACACACCCTGTATACTGTGGTAGTGTTTGCCAAATAAATGATGATGTAGATGATTTTGAGATATTTCATTATTTTTGAAACGATAAAAGTATAAATCACGGGGTTTAGGTTTTTATCGATTGCACACGCTATTACCACTTTTTGTCAACATTTCATATTATATTTTAAACTTTTAATAACGTCCTCACCTTTCTACATTACACAAAAGAAAATATTCAGATACAAACACAGGCGAAAACTAAAAACAAACATTAAAACCATTGATGATAGACGAACGAATGAATGATGGGAAGAATAAATAAATGAACCATTTAAAATTTAACCCGGTTGTCATTATCTATTTTTTCTATTTTTATTAAAAATACACTCTACAAAAGAGCAAAAATCAAAATACATTGAGTAATTTCAATGTTCATCACAAACACATACACATATGTTAGAAATGTAGTAATACTGTAATATTTGTTTAAACTTTTGTTTAAATGTTGCAAATTAAACAAACACTAAACATTTTAGGTGGCGCCAATTCTAATTACCGCCTCAAAGCGATCATGGAGCGCAATAAAAGTAATGGAAAAACTAAGATGGTTTCTCACAACGGTGCCATAAAAAGAAAATGGCCTCTCGAGCACTTAATATTTTGTGACGCGCTCCAATTAAAAAAACTGTGACCCCTCTACAATTGCCCAAACGGTGAAATACGCCTTTCATTGTTGAAGGGAACAATGGAGAGGGAATTGGTCGAGAACAATATGGCTGGGGCATTATTTGAACGAAAGAAAATAAGGTATTTTCCTTAATGAAGTTAAAGTTTAATTGCGTTCTGCGAAATGATCTTTCTGAGTCGACGTCGGTGGTCGCAGCGCTAGCGCGACACGTGTATCGTCTGCAAACTAAAGTGACCCAGTATTTTTCCATTTATTTATGGCTTGCAACAAAAATATATTAGATGAGCCTCAAATCATGATCAACAATACAAACTATTGTCGAATTAATAATAATAATAATTATTGGAACATAATGCAAACTTGACATGTGTTATTTCGTTCGTTGCCCGTCTCTATTTGTAAAGTATCAAGCGATCTGTCACTAGTGTCATCTTGTCATTTATTCTTTCACTTGCACAATATACGTCCTACATCGAACACTGTTTTTCTTATTTCTCTCACCTAGATCTATATATATAGATCTAGGTTTATATATATATACATATAAACAAATGTGTCTTTGTTTGTCCCGTATGCGTTCCTATAACATTCATCCGATTGCGATTTGTTTTGTATTGCGACTTTGGTGAGTTGTTGTGCGCACGCCCGCGAAGGTTTCTATATTATCGCATTAAATTGAAGACCACGCGAATGAAGTCGCGCAGCAGACTAGCAATTAGAACTAGCAACAGCTAGTAATAAATAAAATAATAAGTTTTGTCAATAATACACATGATAAAATCGCAACAAAGCTCTGTCTGTACCTACATTATATAATATTTTTTAAATAAGTTATTTCAGTGTAAAAGTATGAGAGATACAGAGACCAAAACAACAATTTTTGAATATTTTGTCGGTCTGAAAGTGTATCACGCAAATGTCACTAGCCAGAATTAAATGTAATTTGGCACAGTTATAACTTATAACCCGGTAGGTTAACATTTAGGGTACTTTTTATCCAAATCAATTATAAAATTCCCAAGGGAATCAAGCTAGCCACACATACTCTAACGTCTACGCGCACGAAGTCGCGGACACAGTTTGTATTCTTTCTATTTAGAGCTCGTTCGAGTTGTTCTGCTATCGGTACCAGTGAAGGCCCTCTTATCAAAGCGTAGGCCTTCAGCATAATTACGTCGGAGGAACTTAATTGTGACATCTGGCCCGTTATATGAATACAGCTTTAAATGCAACAAGTGCGATCTCTCAGATCAGTCTGTACTCAGTAGAACAGGATTTTGCAGGGTTGCCAGCGGAGCCACATCCCTTTCGTTTTGCAAATGTCCATGGGCAGCGGCGGTGACCACATACCATCTGGTGGGTTGCCCGCCTATGTCATCTTTTCTATATATAAAAAATGGACACATCATTTCTATATCAACGTGGACATCTGCGACTTCTGCAGCACAGCTTCAACTTAATAAGTTTAATAACAGAAGTATTAATATATGTAATCATACATATAATTTATAAATAAAACTTGAAGATATTTTTAAGACTACCAGTGAAGCCAAAAGACAGATATACTATTTTATTAACGTAAAAATCAATGCTAAAAGAGGATTCTTATTAAATATGTACAAAATAAATTGGAAAGTAAAAGAAAAACTATAAATAACAATTATCCGATAAGATTATAAAACTTACTATTCTAGAGGCTACTTTACTGTAGTGATTAAATTAGAGACCTTATAACTACGTTTACTCCTAATCTTTATTAATAATAGCCTACGTAAAAAAAATCCAGGAAATATTATTGTAAATAAAGTTTATTTTAGCCGTTATGATTTTTTTATTCAATAAACAATTAACGCCACACTCAGTGGCCCACACTACGATTCCCTGTGTCGTGGTTCCAGACACACAACACGTGCAAACGTGTTGTGTGTCTCTGGTTGTCTATGGTGCACATTATTTGTCTCTGGACCCACGAAAGGAATAGCCACACACGGGAATACACAGGGAATTGGGTGTTGCCACTTAGACTCAAACCTGTCTTTAAACAAATGATTGTACGATCGGTAATCGAACCCGAGATCCATTGCACAGCAGGGGACACTACCAGCTTCTAAACGCTCTTTAAAATATAGACATATGTAAATTAACTGTACATACGAAATATTATTCATTGATTTGTTTGTTGTGTGCGAGTGTCAGTTAGCCTTTATAAGTTTATCTAATATTTTTATGCCATCACAACACCACTTTCATAACATGCAGACGTACTTGACATATTCCAGCATTATCCCTAATAAGGCCAATTTTTTATAAGAGGCCCTTTAGGGGTTGATAAATTCAATAAATGATAATAATATACGAGATCGAGACGCTATTACTTGCAGACGCCGCCCCTTGTACATAAACGCAAACGATGTGAAAAATACCATATTATTTATCTTTAAATTTACAAAATTTAGTGTCTCTACTAACAATTATAGATTGTTAGTAGTCTCTACTAATTCTAGTTTCTACTAACAATTTCAGCAATATTAAAAGCTAGATTCTATAAACGTAGATAGATTTCTTAATAGTATTTCCTTTTTTCCGAAACTTTTAAACTGAATGCAATTCTTTTATTGTATTGCCAATGCAGTCGAACAAATATAAACTCCTTTGCAGCTCAACACATATTCAACAGGTGGATAGGTGGCGCCAACGGCAAATAAAATGTTCTAGAACGCACATGTTTTGGGTTAGTATGAGATGGACAGAAGCGCAAGTGGTCTATGATAGCAACTAAAATATAATAAAATCGACTAATGTTGTATTTACTAATTCTTGACGGGTTGCTTTTATGGAAAAAAATAATACTTAGACAACCTACGAATAGACGAACAACAGATATCGAATAAATAATTTGAACTAGCAAAATTATCGAGTCGTACTCTCGAATAGATCAATATGAGAAAACTATATTTATCACTAGATAAAGAACAACGAGGAGGCTTCCCTTTTCACGGGCAAACGTAGACAATACCCTTAGCAACTAAGGGAGAAGAAATCTTCAAGACCAATTCAAATAGTTGTGAATACAATTCGTATTCAACTCACATTCACTGACAAAGCAATCCGGAACCCGCACGCACTCGACTCTAAAAGTGGTCAATAAGCAGTTACAAGTGTGTAACTCAACCCTCCCTCAACACAAATGACTTCATTTAAGAGAATCGTTCGCCGATCGTCCCTCAAAAACGGATCAATATTTACAAATTCAACACTCAAGTGGCAGTCCAAACAGCGCGGTGACGTCAGAGCCCCTCTGTACTATTGCGTCTATTTACCTCTCCCTTCCTGGACTAAGTCGATAATAGCCGGCCTTCTCGACAAGGAATCTTAAAAAAGGCATCTGTATTCCAGTGGGCGGGCGCGGGTTAGGTTTTTGATTCCTCGCCCGATGAGTCGCTGATGCCGACGAAGATTGATGTAATTCCGGCTCTATTTCGTCGTTGTGTCGCGTATCGTATTGTTTTCTTTATAAAGTAAACAAGCAGAACAAAGCTGGGTCGCCGCATGACGCTGCAGAAAAAAGGCCAAATGTATATTACGTTTATTTCACCTACTTATGTTTTGCTAGCCTTTTTATGTTTTACACATTTTATGAAATAGAAAATATAACAGAAATTTGATATCTGAGCTAATTGTCGGTATGAACTTATTGATTTCGGTTAAGATATTTTGACTTAATATCTCGTTATTTCAAATTCTGTTTAAAGCAATAAAAATACATATGTTATTATTTTAATGTATCACTAGTTTCAATATCTGATAATAATAATGTCACTTTAAATAAAGTACAAAATGTAAAGGCTCTTTTTACAAACTACAAATTAATTAATCGTGTTAAGCCGCCAAAAACTTGCAATCGGACATTTTTGAAAAAAAGTCGACGAAAACATCATCGATAGTCGCTTGGCTGGGAAGCACTTATCGTGGCTCTGATCCACACCAATTAGTCAAACAACTTGTTGGCATCGCAATCATACTGCAGTTATACCAGACATTTTGAAAACTTCGATTGAAATCACAAGTATTCAGAATTCGGGATAATAGAAATTAATAAACAATTTCTCGATGTTGTATTGCGATGGTTAGAGCGCACTTTGGCGAAATCGTGGTTACCTTAAATTTCCGATTTCCGACCAGAACTTCAACTCGAAAAAATTTCTTGTTTAGAAAATTATATGTATTTATTTTATTATTTATTTATTTACATATAAGCACATTTCATATTATAGTAACGCATGACATTAAAATCTCAATTGGGTTTGTCCTAATGTCATTTATTCGGAAGTTGACATTAGTGTCATATCGATGAAATACATTAATTGATGATTCTAGGGCAATCAATGATATATTATATTATTTATTAAGTCACACAAACAGGGTGTTACATTTTATAACACTTACTTAATATGTAAACATACCAAAACAGGCAACATAACAAAATAATTATACCTATATAATACTTTGAAACCATGTAGTTTAAATTTCAATTCTTGTGATATTCTATTTCAGCTTTGATCTGTTTCTGTTGCAAAAATATTTAATAAAATGCAAATAACTACAAAGTTGATAACGTGATATTATTAGACTGCATCTATATAAAAAAAAATGTGGCACATACACATCTTTGTAACACTTCCAAGCTTTTAAGTAAGTACTTACGCAATGTAAACCTACATCGTAACTTGTACAAAGAAAGAACTAATAAGACAGTTAGTCGTCATTTGACCATTGTCGTAGTACTTCGCCTGTGCAGAATATTACATTGTGCCAGTAAATATTTTATTAACTTAAGTGTTTACGTGTTTTATTCAGATTCTATTCAGAGGAATCGGTTCCTTCATGAACTTGTCAGTCAAACTACACGCAAATTTGGCGTTTAATTACATGACCCAGACAGGTCATAATGACCTCAATAGAACTGAATGACCCACACTAATCTTAGTATTCCTCTATCGTAGGTCCAAAGATGCAAACAAAGATGAACATAAATAACTGAAACCCAAAACAAATTTAACGAGCCAGGGATTAAACGCAGCAGAATTGACCATCATCAATTGGGCTAATCGGTCATATTTAAACAAGTCTAAACAGGGTTAAAGCAGGGTTCGCGGATATATATCAGTGGACATATGTCATGATATATATCACGATATAATATATATCAATTGATATTTATCGTCAAAACTAGACTTTTGGCAGATCCCACGCTTAATTGGTATGTATACTGACATAAATAAAAATTATGATCACTGCCACTGCCAATGATCCAACACTAAAGATTATAATTATAATTTATTTGAATGTTGATTAACTAGACTGATTATTTATTAATCTCAAAGACTCTAATTTTCTGTTACTCTAATTTTACTTTTATTTTTTGTTTTGTTTCATAAATGAGTCTATTAATCAAACTCAAAGTTTCATTTAATAATTTTGACACATTGAAACCACCTACAGAATGAAATTCGCGTCTTTTTTATATACATGATATATATGAAAATATCGGATATTTTGATATTTATTATAAACTAGCAAAATCCGGCAGACGTTGTCCTGCCATAAAAGTTGATGTACTGGCCATTTAGTGGACAAAGTCGATAGCTCGAAAATATTCTTTGTGCTCAAATACCGTATATGTACTAATTTTCATGGCGATCGGTTGAACGGTATAGAAGTTGATGTGCTGCAGCGCCATCTAGTGGAGAGTTACAACAAAGTCGATAGCATAAAAACCTTCTCAATGAAAAAAATCTTTCATGGTGATCGGTGATCGGTCGAAGTCTATTAACTTCAGATATACCAATATCTTCTTTTATATATAGATATATAGATATGGGATTTTTACTAACCCTGGGTTAAAGTGAACATATTATAAATCAAGTTACTTGTGATTATATAATAACACCACCCTCGGTGCACTCGTACACTAGGACTAACAGTACCCATCACTGACTATTTAATAGTTACTATCCTACATCCAGACACACACACAATGATGCATACAAATTACACAGATTTCGAACAAATATTTGTTACAATACGATTTATGTTTATTTACACTTAAAACACTCACTACATCGTCCCTTTCTTCGTCAGCCTGTGTCTGTTCACTGCTGGACATAGGCCAATCAAAAGGTGTGCCAAAATGTTCTATTATTTGCCTTTGCCATCCAGCCGCTATCCGCCACTCTCTTTAGGTCGTCGGTCCACCTAGCTGGGGGACTCATTGTAATTAGTCCCCCAGCTATTATTATATATTACTAATAAGTATATATACTTAATAGCTTTAACCAAACTACTTAGCAGTTTATCGGCAGAAAGGCTTCTATTTCTACTACGATATATTTTATTATATTTATAAAAAACTGGCACTAGCTCAGCGGTGAGGGAAAACATCGCGAGGAAACCCGCATGCTCCAGATATAAATAAAAATCTGGAGTATGTGGTCCACCAATCTACACTGTGATCCGAAACCCCCCAGGGATGTACTAGGGGAGGCATAGGCTAAGGGCCTTAGCTAAGGGCTAAGGGCATTTACTAAGGGCATAGGCCCTGCAATAAAACGTTATAGGCTGACGTTATACTACAAACACAACTTATTTTAATAAACTACGCCTTTTAAAAGGTATGAAAGAGTCTTAATTGTATGTGGGCAGCGATATGTCATGTGGTAGAACATAACTCCTAGTTCTCTTACCATAATCATTCTTAATTATTGGTACATCAAACTGGTAATTAAAGTTATGTTTCAAAATATTTTACAGTTACCTTTGAGGGTTTTTTTTTTTTTTATTTATTACCAAATTCAGAAACAAAAGAATGTTATCATGGCTGTATCGTGTATTTAATAAACCATAAAGGTTTGTCTAAAATACAAGTCTTGCAGTATCAGTATTCACAGACTCAATCTACCTGTGAACAGTGAACAATTTATAATTTAGATAAGAGATATCTTTTTATAATATATTTAATATTTTTAAGTAAATAAATAATAAAGTAAATAACTGTAAACAAACTGACAACACTTAAAAACTGTGAACAAACGTTTATTTGACCAGAAATGGAAGATGTTCGTGTCTGCTGGAAAAACATTCGTTTGTACAGCAACATTATCGAGAGAAAATACAAATTACTACAACAACCATGAGGTACTTATCATTACTAAGAAGCAATTAGCCGTTATCTGTATGGAGCTAACATTCTAACGCATCTTATTGTTCCCGAGTATCATCGCTCCTCCCTCTCATCTCGTATTCCCGGAGCGAGCAAAAAACCATTCTCAATTTGAAACGACGATTTCATTGTAAGAAAGCGGTTGGAAAGTTATCACAAAGGGCTATGGTCTCCGATTACGTTGATTACTACCCTCCTTGTGGTATAGATTAATATAAAGCCGGAATTTGCATAAAAACGATGTTAGTGTCAGAGAATGTTTGTTGGAAAATTTATGAAACGAATTTGTAAAACCCAGTACTTAATTGAAATTGTGACTACGCCTGAACATAGCAAAATACGGAAAATTTTACCATACTCTACATACCGTCGTGCGACATCAGACTGTGTCTCTTCACTGCTGGATACAGGCCTCTCCCAAAGACCGCCACCACATACGGTATATAGCTCTTCCATACAACCACTACCAGCGACTTTCTTAAAGTCGTCCGTACACGTGTCCACATCGCGCGTCCCTCGTTACGTCACCGGGTACGTGGTCTCCATTCGAGGACTCCCCCCCCCCCCCCCCATCGGTTATCGGTCCTACTGCGGCAAATATTTATTATGACCTGCCCACTGTAACTTCAGCTTGCTAATATATACTTATATTTCTACTAAATAAGGTTCGATCTACTAAATAAGGTCTATGGCATCTCACTACAGGGCACATGCCTCCCCTAGAAAATCACTAGGCGGTTTTCGGACCATAATGCGAGCCCAGTGCGATTTGGTGGCTACTAAAGAAATATTCTTTGGGCGTTACACATCTTACCATGATGGTAATGATTAATGATTTTATCAGCTTGTAATGTCGCAATATAGCACATAAGCATCCTTCTGGTAATCACGTAATCCACGACGCAGGCCTAGAGCAGATTGGTGGATACACATGCCCCAATTTTTTAATTATCGAGAAGGTGTCACGTGGTGAAAAAAAACAGAAAATAAAAAGGAATGGGAAAGTTGAGGGAGGCCTTTGCTCAGTACTGGGCAACTGAAAAATAAACATTGAAATATTTTAATAATACTCATGTTTTCATTAATAATAAAATGATTTAAAAGTAAGAAAAATAAAGGCTATTTTTATTTTTCAGTTTATTTAAGTATTTTTAAAAAGAAATTGCAGGAGAGCCCAAAAACATTCGAACAGACAAATTAAAACATAAGTTAAAATAAAATTTTAATCGTTAATACACACAATACAAATTATTAGATATATCATGCTTAAAATATTATAGTTAGCTCATATTTTATATTACTAAGTTCTATAGATTTTGTGCTTTATGAGCATCACGTGATGCACTTAATAAATTTCGAGGTATTCATATCTTCATAAATACGAAAGATTTTAATATAGGTGTATTTACATAGATTGGAAGTTAGCTTTAAAAATCACTTTCAAAAAAATTCCTTTCTAAATTTGTTTCTTATTGCGATCTGATATGGGGCAGCCGTACGTATAATTCAACACTCAGTAGTACGGGCCGAGGTTACAACTCACGATCTTACGAATGAGGGAGAAGGATAGACCTATAGACTATCACTGTTCATTACCTACCATATAAACGTATTCCCCCACAAATGTTGGATACATTGGATACACGTTGAGGTACCAATTCGTTATTGGCTCTACTAAAGTCAAATTCAATGATCCCAAACTCAAACGAGCCCCACAGGCACTAACGATGTTAGTGGATACGCTACAATAATTGTATATTAATTATTCGGAACTTCACTAAGTATCGTCAAGCGTAGACGTTATTTCAACATTACTTATTCAAGTTTCTTGGAAATATTATGTGGAGTTTATAATTCTGTTTAAGGGAAAATTTATTAAAGATTATAGAGATAGAAAGTACATTTGTACGTTCCGTGGGTACGATGGGGAGACATTATAATGTATAAAGAGTTCACTAGCTTATTAATATACTCATAGTAATGGAGGTTGTGGTGGCAAACAATGGAATAAATCCGTTTGTCAGAACGTCGAAGTCTCAAAATGATCATTTTGCGAAATGTTTAATTCTCAAAATTTCCAAACGACTCTTACCAAATTGATAAAAATCAACCCTGGAGCCTATATTTTTAAAAAAATAAACTATATAATTGGAATAATATCTAGTATATTACAAATTTATGTTTTTTCTTTAAGTTTTGAAGATATGCCAAACTGTTAAGTAAGAGTGAATTTGTTGTATTGCAAATTGTACATTAGGATGTCCCAAAAAATTCAAAGTATTTTTTTTAACGCATACCCAATTGTATACTTACACGTGGATGTGCATGTGATTTCCAGTTGTATTGTCAGTAAACTTATTGCTTTTAGTCAAAAAACATGTCAGTGGCATTGCAAAGTTCTAAAAAGGGTATATTATCAGTAAGGGACGTAAAACATCAAATAACGGGGTTAAAACTTCGCTCCAATGGGCAAGTACTCGCAATTTTGTTTTATAACGTCCGTGAAGTTAAATGAACTATTAATGAATGCGCAAATCTCGCTATTCGCGAGTGTGTTATATTTTGAGGAAAGACACGAATATCTACCAAATCGTTGCCGAATTGTGTGAAAAACTTGTAAACTTATATTCAGTTTAGCGAGACTTACAAAAAAGTAACGACAACGCAAGACTTATTCAAGCAGCGTAAAGAAGAATTTACAAGTAATTTGGACAATTTGTTTGATATTGCACACGCCGATACACTTCAATTAATGAAAATAGAGGAAGATAAGCTCTTCTTGCAGCGCCAGAGAGAGCCAGATGAAAACAAAATGATCTGCCAACTTGGACATAATGTGGACGAATTTCCGATATGTTTTCCATCTAACGAATCCGTAAGGAAAAACGTAAGGAACGCGCGGAAGCCATAAAAGTTGATTTCAAAAATGAGGAACCAGACGTTGTATCTGTTTCAATTAGATGGCAAACTGTTGCCTGCATTCGATGGCCGAAAATACAAAGAAGAACATCTTCCTACGGACATTTCGTTTGGAAATAAGGATAAACTGATTGCTATGCCAAAATTAGATAATTCTACCGGCAAAGAGGAGGTGCAGACTGTTTGGAATGCGATCACAGATTGGAATCTCGAAAGTAAAGTGCAAATTTTCGGTTGTGATACTAAGGTTTCGAATACATGTCGTATCAATGGTGCCTGTGTGCTCCTAGAGCAAAAACTTGATAGGATTTTTTTTCTTTTTGCTTGTCGCCATCACGTTTGAAGTAGAAATCAGTCAAGTGACCACAAGCCCCGATATTACGCTCTTCAAAAGTTCAGAGAAAATAGGAAAAGCGTCGATTTCGACAAGATACAATGCTATAGGGAAAACGTAGAAATATACCTTACCGCTTCCGAAATTGAAGCTCTGCTTAAACTCTGTCGCGTTGAATTGATAGAAAAAGTTGTCAGAGATGACTATCGAGAGTTGATAGAGCTCTCAGTCATATTGTTAGATGGAGATACAGAGCGAAAATTCAAAATTAGGGCCCCAGGTGCCGTGCACCATAGCGATAGCGATTCTTTCCTGAAAATATCGTCACTAAGTTCTCAGTTCAAAATAACCAGTAAGGACAAGGCAGCTCTGCTAGACGTCTGTTTGTTTATTGTGACATCCTATGTCAAGCCATGGCTTCAATCTAATTTCGCAGTAAAATCACCTTATCAAGATTTATGCTTTTTGAAGTCATTAAAGGCTTACGAAAACGTTAACAAAAGTATCTCTAAAGCAGCTGTACAGAAGTTTAGATTACACTTATGGTATTTATCTGATGAAGCAGCTATCCTGTAACTATTTGACAATGAGGTAGACCAAGCAACAAAAGTAAAGATGGTGGCAAATTTAACTAAAGAAAATATATCGACCGCTGGGAAACGATACATCCCATCCAAGGAAGAACTTTGTGGTTCATTGTACGGTTAGTTTGACAGATAAATGGTGTAGTTATTTATTTAGTTTTCTGTCTATCTCATGTAATTTCACGCTAACTATTCTTTTTTTATTTCAGAGAAAAACATTTATGATTTTATATCAGTATTTTATATAGCAAGTATTTGTTCTCCCGTCTCAAAATTGATGAGTTTTCTTCACGAATGTCCTTCTTTATGGGAGACTGACGCCTCGTTTCTAGAAGCTGAAAATACTGTGTATTTTAGAGCGGTAAACGATACAGCCGAAAGGGCTGTAAAGTTGATGCAAGACTTTCATGGTTTGATTTCGGTTGAGGAGGTACAAAAACAATTTTTGTTACGTTGTGTACAAGAGCACAAAAAGTTCTATCCTGACTAAAAAAGAAACTTTGAAAAGAAAATATGCTCAATAATCGTTTTTTTTTTTAATGTAAATTAGTAATACATGTACAATTTGGACCAATTGGTGTTTTATTTTGCAAAATTACATGAATTCTTAAGTCAATCCATTGTACCTCAGTACAAATTCTCAAGTTGTGTGTTTGACATCAAGTCGGCACGGGTTCTCGTTATCCTAATGCAATAATATTTTACAATCGAATAATTAGGACTAAATGGAAAAAAAGACAGTATGCGTATCTGATTTCGCAGAAAAAATACCCCTTATGTCGTGATCGAGTCATGGGACACCCTATTGGACATGTTAATAATTAATTGTACTACGTTTTGCAAGTATTTGATATTAAAACTGGATATCCAGTGATTAAACAGACTTGGAATGGCTAAAGTATAAGCCTACGGAGAGTTTAGATTTTAAAGCTACTATAATTATTTGCGTTTACTGGATAAAATAGCGTATAATAATACACATACACACATATCAGCATAATATACATATAGTTTTGTTAAAATTAGGGATGAATAAAATCGCACGATATTTCCTAGGTTTATGAAATATTATTAAAAGCGCCACTGCCTTTTGAGGTATCTATTAAGATCAGAATCTATTGTTTCACCACTAAAATACAAACGAGTTAGTTAACAATCAGGAAACTCCGTAAGAAAATGCTTAGTAACGCTGATTTACGATTCTATTACTGGAGGTTCCGTGTAAATGGATAACTACAAAATATACAATTATGCCAATAAGCGCGACGCATAATATAATATCGCTAAAGGTGTGTTAAACTGCACACCGCCTGCTAGTAGCACAAAGAGGCGATGTTCGGTATTTCTCTGAGAGGGTGTGCCTAACAGCGAAATCAGGAGGCCAACAGGATTGACTGGCATTGCTTGGAAGTGGAAATAGGCAAGTCACGTATGTAGTAGAGACGACTGGCATTGGAGTCGTAAACTTATGGAATGGCAACCAAAAATGGGCCGGAGAAGGGTGGGCAGACCAATCGCCCGTTGACGCGATGGTATTGTCAAAGTGGTGGAAACGAGGTGGATTCAGCAAGCGACCAACAAACAAAGACAGATTGCACAGGAAGAGGCCCTAGTTCAGCAGTGGACTGCAGCGGGCTGATTATAATGATGATGACGAAAGGACATCATTCAGTTTACCGAAAACTGAAAGTACCGGCGAACTAAAAATAACACTATATTCTGTTAGAACTCGTTGGTCTAAGCATATTTTATTACTATGATACCAAAGCTGTGGAACAATTCTCTGTGTTGTTATTTGAGTTCGAAAAACTTTAATATTCATACATTTTCCATGAAAATAAAAGTGTGTACTAACTAAAACATGTACGGCCAGGACTGCCATTTGGAACTTCTTTGGTTATTTGTTTTTGTTAGCTCACTCTTATTTTCATCTAAAATGTAGGTTTTTTTAAACTTAAATAACAAAACTAACAATTGCCCTACACCTTTGGTGTCATAGTAATCAATGCTTGGACCAACAAGTTCTAACAGAACTCTAGCAATACTTTCATTACTTTCAGCTTTTTGTCCATAGTAAATGATGTCCTTTGCAAATTAGTTCATTAAACTCAGTCTTTTATTTCGACATTAAAGTAAAGAACGAGTTACTATTTAGGGAACTCCGCAAGAAATCGCTTAGTAACGCCGATTTACGCATCAATTACCGAGGGTTCCGTATACAGACGCGCCAATAGGCGGTGCGTACAATATCGTCGGATTATTTGCAAATTGATTCAATTTGCTGAACACGGGTACGCTTTTAGTGCGAGCCATTTAATGTGTAGCTCTTTCAACTTTGTTTATGACGTGATCAGAGGTAACACTCGTATACGGTCACGGTGAGACGTCAGACTGTCAAAGTGTCGCGTGTCAATTACTTCATACAACTCACATAAAAATAGTAAAAAAACGGGCAAGTGTGTATCGAATACTTTAATTTAGGATCACAAAGTTACATATACTTATTAGACTTTTAAAGTGTAATATTTTTAGTTTAGAATTCAAGAAAACTCTATCCAACAGTGATCGTTACAATTTCTACTAAAAATTCATAGTGAACGTCAGGTTTTTTTAAAGTATTCTAGGATTCTAGATATTTTTAGGCGGAAATTGGGGAATGCTTTGCAAATGATTTAAAACATGGAATAAAACACGAAAGTAGCATGAAAAAGAAAACTGACAATATGATTAAGTGAAGTCACTCAATCAATCAAAAAAATTATTATACATCAGCCTTATAAAGTCCCACTAAGGGGCGTAACTGCTCTCTTGTAATTGCTAGAGGGTTTAAGGTAATAACTCACCACGCGAACCTAGTGTAAAAATGACGGGACCAGAAACACACCGGACGTCCAAAGGCCACAAGATTTAATCGTTTGAAGAATTATAAATATATTTTTTTTATAGAAAATAAAAAGGCGGCAGACGAGCATACAATCCACCTGATGATAAGTGGATACTGTCGTCCATAGACATTCGCGATACATGCCAACATCAGTTCAGAATGACAAACATTGGCACGCCCCCGCATGTGCTGCCTACCTTTGCAGATTAAGGAATGGATTGGGACAGAGAGTGGGAAAGTTGTTGAGAAAATGGGGAGGGATGGGATAGGAATTGGCTCAGGCTTATCTCACTCACTACCGAAACACGTACGCACATTAGGGAAATACGATAAAGTAGGAAATGAAGTATATTTCAAGGTAGTCTTCTGTGAGAGATTATTACTTACTATTACTATATACTATTTATTATTATACTTTTAATATGAATGCATGTTTTTAAATGCGCATATATATGTAGGTATGTGCGATTATATAAGCGTATGTATTGTTGTGATTATATTTTCTATTAGTCCCGGAATGTTCAACATATTTTTGTTGAGCATTTATAAAATGTGTCTTCAAAGATCCCTTCACCTTTTCTGTCCCCATGCATTTATCTTGTACTAGCGACCCGCTCTCGCTTCGCTTTATAAGTTTTATTTTTCAAAATTTTAAAATAAAATATCGCCTATATTAGACACTGATAATGTAGCTTCCTCTTTGTGAAAGAATTTTTGAAATCGGTTTAGTAGTTCCAGAGATTACCCCCAACATACCTACAAACACACAATTTTATCTCTTTATTATATTAGTATAGATATTCGTTAATTTTTGTAAATAGAACACATTGGCACGTACTTTTCCCACGTTCGTTGTTAACCCCATACGAATAATAATATATTTTCTCGCTAGGATAATAATAATATATTTTTTTAATATATTTTCTTGCGATGGTTTCTTTTACAGCTAGGCTTAAATATAAATTAAAAAATTCGTACGTAAATAAAAACTCACTGACACGGGCCAGAATTTGAACTCCTACGTGTTGGTTTGAAGACTGTGGTCAAGTATCTACCCTTAGGCCATTACCGGTCTCACCTACCCAATTATTTGAATATTCCGACTATCATGTATACGTAGCTAACCATACATTACACGAGCTAAACGTGGATTAGGTTCGTTAAAAATTGGTAGGCTGCGTGAGACGTAATAGGTTCACGGGTAATTAAGCCCGCCGAACGCAATCACCGTACCCAATATACAATCACAGGTGACGTAATAACATATCGGGTGTATTATTACGTCATCGGGATAATAACGTTTACCTACTGAAACTTTAATATATTTCCCATGAGATATTGTAACAAGTCTATTACTAAGTGTAAAGCAATTAATACGGGAAAAGACCTATAACAGTGTCATTCCGAAGGGTAATTTAGGTATTTTCCGTACATTTTAGAAAAAAAATAGAGAAAATTTGTAGTGCTTCTCGAGTCCTGTCCAACAACATTATGGGCTAGTCCATTCTATTCTGGGGACCACAAAAAAATGCTGGAGAGGATTGGCCGCAGGGAGAAGGGACCGGTCTATTATCGCGACCTTGTGAGCTCAGAGGTGAAGGAGTCTGCGAGAGTTCGCACACCATTGGCACCATAAAAGAAATCAAGACGAATAAGAACTACTCCGCATCGGAGGGATGTCATGTGAAGTCCATGCCCCAAAAAGAGACTAAGGGACACGGGCATAGAAGAAAATTTTTAGGGAGGCAAAGCGTATTCACGCGCCTGGGACGAGTCTACGCAGTACGGTGCGTACCTCCCGCGATTCGGTCCGTATACGCGGAGAGTTGGTAGGACCATGAGAAGAGGAGGGTCACTTCAAAGACATATCGTTTGTATATTATACATGTAGAATTTCTTGTTGAAATTTCAATAAAGTTTACGCCATTTGCATCGTTTTGATCCGATTTTGGCACATCTACGTACTTTACCGAGATACCGAATTATTTTTCTTGGCTAATTTCATTTTAATCCGTTAAGAAATACACCCTGCATTTTGTTTACATATTTCCTTATATTCCATAGCTATAACCGTTATCCGCGGCTTCGTTCGCGTGGATTTAATTGTCGCCTGGAATTTTTAAGAAAAAGATCTATTTATTTATATTACATGCATCACGTCCCTTACGAGGCAGACTTTAAAGTTTGAATTTCGAGAAATTATTTCTTAGTATGTTTAAAAATCTACTGTTCAAATTTCACGTTTCTAGCTTCAGCGATTTAGGTTCGACATTGAAGAGTCAGTCGGTCGAGACATTTCTTTATAAACGGACATCCCGCCTTTTGTACTTTTCGCGTTACTTACTATAAGTTTTTAACAACATGTGTCGGTGTACAATAAAGAGTTTATCTATCTATCTAACCTTAAAACTGATCGGATTTAGCTAGTCACCCTTAGTCGAGGTGTAGTCATTTTTTTCCGCAATTTGGAAGCTGTGTTTTTGGTACTAGATATTAGAATATTTTTTGAAATCTACATTGTTGGTCGCTAGTTCCATTAACATCATTTGTATAGTTAATAGAGGTTTAATAGAAACAAAACCGTGACTGAAGCGTGTTTTAATAAAAAAGTGACGAGTTAAGTCGCCAGGTTTATACCGATATTAATATAGATCGTTCCCCTGAGATGTGGCGGCAAAATTTCGCATGACAAAGGACCTGTCACTCATGCTATTGTCGGCAATATTTACCACACATTTTTGCGTAAGACGATGCGCTTGCTTCTGTTTAACTCACATGTGGGAATTCAAGGTTCCTTTGTACGTTTAAACATGTGTTTAATTTTTGGTGAAGAAATGCTTTAAAGATTAGAATAAGTGAGAAAAGGTTTTATAGGCAAGATAGTATGGTATTTCCAGAGAACTTGTTTCAAAATCTTTACATTCCAGTCTTTTATAATTAGCTTAATAAAGACTTCATGCATATAGGTGGATCCGTTTTGTACTAGTCTAGGTATACATACACCTAGCTACATATAGGGCTCCAGTGAAGTGTGTTTTAAAAAATAAAAATAAAAAAGCGCGTTTTACCATGACACGAGTGGACACGTTCTCCAATTGAAACACCGAAAAATACAGAAGAATTGCACCCTCTAATAACAATGCAGGACAGTGTCACTATTCTGGACAGGTCCCCCTGTTCAAAAGCCGATTATAATCGCGATAAAAACGCGGGAAAGATCCCCCTCGCTACCCCCACCAAGCTGCTCCGATCTTATCCGATCTCCTGTCAAAAGTCCTTCCAATTTATGTATTGCAGCCACCCTGCGGTATTATTTATTGGTAGATGTTCTCTCGCCAACTTTTCTGCTTTTATCGATACAACCGAGACTATATGTAAGAATTCATAACACTTCCTTCGTGTTACTGAATACAATGTACACTTGTAATGAGAAAACGTTGTATTAATTTTCAGCCAGTTGACTCTTTTTAAACTCAATATAAAATAACTTAAAAACTTTAAGGATTGCATATCTGTGTTAATCACACCACTAACACCGTAGTGCTATTTCAACTAGCACGGCACGTGAGTAACAGAGACGACAATAATTTCTCACCTTAAAAAAATCGCTAGTTTACATGTATATTTTCTTAACGAATTTGAAGAAAAAAAATCGAATATGGGTTTGTTTTCTTTATTAGTTATCGTATTTGACAACCACAAAAGCTATAAACATATTAAAGATAAACATATCAATATCATGTACCATATTCGATATTTTTCGTTTTTTTATAGGAAAAGGGTCGCAAACGAGCATACAATCCACCCGGTGGTAAGTGGACACCGTTGCCCATTGACATCCCCGGTACATGCCAACTTTAGTTCAGAACGACAAACTTTGGCACGGCCCTGGATGATCCAAATGGATTTGGAAAAAGGGTTGGGGAAATGAGAAGTGATAGGATAGCATGGCATTTCTCATTCACTAACGAAACACATACACTTCCTGGCCGAAAGTAATACAAATCGGCCTTTAGAAAGAGACTATCGGCTAGCTTCGGTTTTGTAGAGCGTCGTCTCTGACGACCGAGGTAGCCGATCATAGTCGATGTGTATTACTGTCGGCCGGGATGTGTACGTACATTGATAAATTGGGAAATGCAGTACATTTTAAGGTACTCTTCTGTGAGAGAGGGACATCGAGGCCAGTCGAGTGCGCCCAGTGGCTGTTGGATTGCAGCGTGCACCCTCTCGATATGATTAAAAGCTGGTTTCGAAACTCACTTTAATTTCGAAGTAGTGGTGTGTAAAATCCATGAGTTTAGAGCGGCCCGACTCTCCCTACCCGACCATTATAATTCTCGAGTTACAAGTGAACATTGCAGCCAATATACAGTCTTACACAAACTAAAGTCGGAATTCTTCAATCAGACGTATAGTGTAAAAACAGAGTGTAAAATAAAAAAAAAACTTCCTTTTGTATTTTGAATATCTGAATAAAAATTCAACTGTGGAAGCGATATTGAATTCATTCAAACTTTTGTGTTCTCCTCTAAATTGTATTTAAAAAACGCTGGTGGAAACCACTAAGCTTTTAGCTTTAACTCGATAAAAGAACGCACAAAGCCATTTAGGTTGTGTCATTTAGAGCTGACATGTTGGACTGTATAAAAAAAGTTTGTAAAAATCCGGTGTAAAAACTAAACAAACAATCGCGTAGGTACATTTCTATTTAAGTTGGTTTGTGTGAAATTTTATTAAAATTTTAAATAATTTGGAAAAGATGCAGTTATTACGGGATTAACAAATTTGAAAGGACTTATTCGCTAGCGGACCCCGGAGACTTGTCATTACCTATACTTTTATTTGTATATCAATTCGAGCCCTTATGACTGTGACTCATCCGCCCTTGTTTAAATTCCAAACAAGTTTTATTCCCAAAATAATACGGAAATGTATTAGATGCTTACCTACGAAATTGCCGCTTTATATGGAAAAATTCAAATATTTTTTTGGGCTTTGTATTGTTTATATGTACGAAGTATTGTTAGTTATGATAATGTTAATTGTTAATAATTAATGCAACTTTTGCCACTGTAATGGAAGTTGATTGGTGCCTCTGCTACAGAACTTGTAGGGGGAGAGTGCACGCTGCATTCCCACAGTCGCTGGGCGCACTTGACTGGCCACGTTACCCCTCTCTCACCTTGAAATGTACTGCATTTCCTACTTTATTGTATTTCACCAATGTACGTACGTGTTTCGGTAGTGAGTGAGATATGTCAGAGCCCATTCCCATCCCATCCTATCCCTACCCACTTTCCCAACCCTTTCTCCCAATCCATTCCTTAATCCGCAAAAGTATGCAGCGCATCCGGGGGCGTGCCAAAGTTTGTCATTCTGGACTGAAGTTGGCATGTATCGCGGATGTCCATGGGCTATAGTATCCAGTTACCATCAGGTGGAATATATGCTCGTCTGCCGCCTTTTTCTATAAAAAAAGAACTCCCGGGGACGGGAATCGATGAATTCTCAGAAGGCGTTTTTCACTGCCTCATCGGGGTTGAATTTTTTCCCCTGTAAAAAGTTACCCAAATCCCGAAAAAAAAATGGAAATCAATAGGAGCAAGGTCTGGCGAGTCCATTCATTTACTGATACAGACAAACTAAATTGGGTACCTACTAGAAACAGTTTGTACGCGAGCAAAAACTAATTAAAAATAAGTCTTCGTCAACATTCCCAGACACTTGATGAGATATTTAATATTTCCAATTTACATAACAACCTGTATCGCTGATGTCTGCCAAAAGCGTCTGTGTCCATTTCTTTACTTAAACATTTCGTCGTAGATTTAATCTCTAAGACAATGCAAGCAAAACTATTTTAAATATTCATAAGTAACAATGGCTAGATTAACTTCTCAGACTGCACTACGGGATATAGTAGTGCTGTTGACCGCTCTCTCTCTCTAGGAAATAAACGGAATGAAACACGATATCTCGCTTAAAGTAAGCTGCATATTAACTTTCTGTCGCAGGAGGTTACTTCGAAAGTGATTAGGACAGATATTACCATTTTCGAGAGAGTATAAGTTAGCCTCGTGTAGATTGTTTAAGACATATAAATATTTGTTTAGAGAAATTAGAAATTCTTTAAGATTTGGATGAGGATATCACTTTGGATGAGGTAAACATTCGATACACAGACGACACCATACATCTAGTTCCTCAATACAACAATACACTGCACTAAGTTCCCTGCCACAGCTGATAAAAGATACAACTGATAAAATATTTTCAATCGCATGGAGACCGTTAGTGCGCAATATGATCTAATATTAATTAATGTCAAGAAGACCAAATTCATGCTAGTTGCACAAACTCAACAGTGACCAACCGATCACTCAAAGAAGTGCAACCACATACATATCTTGCATGCGACTAAAATTAGCACAGCGCCGAAATGAGATGTTACATAGACCAAACACGCAGTGCATTTTTTAAAGTGTGATTAAAGTTTAAAGTGTTTTCAAAGTGTGTTTTACTTTTGTAAATAATTCAGTGAACTATTGTTAAAACAATCAATGAAGGCAAATTTTTATTCCATATGCTTAGTAGCATATGTAATAAAAAAAACATATAATAGAATAAGGTTGTGTCGTGTAACACGATGTGTGGAGAAAAGAGATTGGAAAAACGCATTTTATTAAGTGCTCCCTGCACGAGGGCCATTCAAAGGGATCATAACAGAAGAGCCACCTACTGAGACAAGCAAGAACTGGGGGAAAAGCTCAGATATTTATTACGAAGATTAATGATACGCACATCTATGGAAGACGCATAAAACGCGATACATAAAGAGCATTATGTATAATAAGGGTTCGAGGAAATCACAGCTGTCTCGTAAAGTACTTACACGATAAAAATATAAGCAGTACACACAGATGATACTTGAAAATATTTATTTATGATGCACTCAATTATAATTAGGTAATAAAATCGTGAATGAAGTCGATTCCAATTTGAACGTTTGTTTTTTCTTTCAATTTTTTACTAATAAATTTAAAATGCACATAAAATGAAAATGATGATAATATTTTCATAATTTCATGCAAATAGAATTGCAAATTAATTTCTTGTAATACATTGACAGATAACAAATATATTCTTGCAATTTCGTAGACCCGACATCGACATTGTTAGCGCAATGTATGAAGTGAAAAAAAAGTGAACAATAATTAATACTGGTGGTATAAATGTACACGTATACTTTCATACGCTAAAGAATTAAATATTTTGTCACATTCTTTGAATTATTGTAACTTATATGTCACATATTTTTTTGTGTAATTGTTCAAGAAAAAACTAATGAATTCGAAACATATAGGAATATCATTAAAATATAATTGTTATTACTCGTTAATTGTTCTTCCTAGAATGCAACGTCAATTCAGAGCAATGATTTCTCGCTACAGTTTTACATGTGAGTTTCCCTAAAGTTCCCCGGTACGCGTATGTGTGCGTAGTTCGAATTTTGCGAGTTTCTATAAAATTAGCTTACCGTTATATCCTGGTATCGGTATCGAATCGTAACCGTAAATGAGGAAAGCTGTAAAATACAAAATACTCTCGAGACGCGAATTATGGAAACTTTTTAGACGAGATGGTATCAAATAATACGATAATTTGTTTCTTTGCATATTATATTTATTAAATTGTAATACGTGTTATGTTCAAATACAAATTATCGTAAATTGTTTTTTAATTGCGTTCATTTCTAATTGAGATAAGATATAAGTAATCTATAGTTTAGTTCTTCGTGTATATTTTGCATGCTAGAAATAGTTTCTCATACGAAAATGAGAAGCTCTATCTGCCATGCAAAATACGGTTTCTTATACAAATTTATATGAGGTAATCAATTTTATAGGTATTCTCAAAAGTTTATTTATGTCTTTATTTATTGACTCTATACTATTCCTAATTTACCTAACGCCTAGCCTAACTTAAATATAAAAGATTAGAAGTAAAGTTACATAGTAACAATAACGGACTTTCCGCAATTAATTAAAAATTAATAACAGCTCGTATATAAACAAGCAGAAAAATTACTGTGTGGGCTACAAGTCATGGTCAACAAAACAAACTATTTTCTAATAACTGAATTAAATATGTAGTTTAAAGTCACAAAGTCGACGGAGGTGGAACTCCTATCTTTATAGTCACCAGAGAACCTAACCCACCTTTAAATTTGCTGCCCATTCAGTATTTTCTGCTGCTCATATAATTATTTCTCTTAATAAAATACCGCATCAATTTAAATCAGTCTATACTAGAACTTTTCGTTGCGGCTTTACGTTGATACTCCGCTTAATAAATAGCTTTGAACATACGTGTGGATACTACCTGCGTAGTGCGTATTTGCACGATTCCGTTGTGGTCGAGGTCGGGAAATGAATTGCCCAATTTTCCGCATTTTGCGCCATTAACAACATCCGGCCCGCGCCAGAATACGGGTGACGCGTCCGCAAATAATGGACTAAAGCCGCATACAGAAGAGCGCAACGCGGTTTGAGCAAAAATCGGTTAGGGCGGAACAGGGTTCGAGCGTAGTGTGTAGTACATCTATCCAAAAGAGGAGGAGTATTAGGAGATATTGTATGAGGAGACCTGTGTCCTGCAGTACTGCAGTAAAGGTTACTTACGAAAAGAAAATGTTGCCTAAAACACCCGTGCTGTTTTGATTGGTAATCTCTAAATATTAACTGTTAGAACTGAGCAATGAGGTTCGTATATAAAATTGAGCCTCATAGTAAACTGCGCTCGCGTATCTGAACGCATCTTAATGTTCGCCCGTATAACTGGTTGGTTCTGTTTGTAATGAGAAAAAAGAGAACTGTTTTTAACACACTTTTGAGTGGAGTTGTAAATAGCTGTTCGGATGCCGCCCCTCGTGGGATTACACCTTTGAAGGTTTAGCTTTTTATTTTATTTAAAATTCTGTCTTAAAAAACGATGAGCAAAGTGATTAACAAGAGAGGTAACTAAAACCAGTTTGACATTTACGAATATCAAATAAATTAGCATCAAATAAATTAATATTTACGAATATCAAATAAATTAGCATCAAATAAATTGACATTTACGAATATCAAATAAATTAGGGGATTCACACGCTTAGAATCTGATTTACAAATAGTCTGAATAAGTATATGTCTTACGACATATGTATATGTCTACCTATCTATCTATCCATCTATGATCCTTACGATATCATAGGTAAATTGATAAGACCCTAAAAGATCTTATAAATTTACGTATGTCGTCATTAAACATTATATATTAAAATGTATAAGTTTACATAAAGACAGAAATACAATAAAGACAACAATGTTTAAAATAAAATTTACAACCAAGCCATTTTATTATTTTATAGCAATTTCTTGCAGACTATATTCAGAATGGGAGCTGTGACTGAAGTAATACTCATACCAACATTCAGACACTACAACCGTGATGACCTCTACCCGTTGTTTATAAAACTACGCAAGGGACCGATTTTGATAAAATTTATTCTATAACCTACCTGAGTAAACACGCTAAACGGAGAGAAAATCGTATCACTCTGTACATTCCAGGATTAAAACAAACAAACAGACACACATGGTTTTTCCTTTATGTACAGAGAAATTAAAATTTACAATACGTATTTGGAAATAATATTCACTTATTCCTTACAGAAAATAGAATATTCAGGACCCATTGTTCAATGGTATTATATATATTTTAAAAAATAATTGTTATACATACGTATTGTACAAGAGAGAAGTTTATGTATAAGGAACTACAAAACGTTGGAACTCATACATTTTGACTTAGAAACTATCCGCTTCTATAAAAACTTAACACATTTTATAGTCTCGATTAAGTACGTTTACCTAACATAAATATCTTAATTAAGTACTAAATAATAAACAATGTTGCAAAACATTGTGTCATACTGTAAACTGTGTAATATTCCCCGAGTTTTATCTACACCCTTAGTGCCGGTAAACCACCAATCATAGCGAGGCGAGGCTAACGATTTCCGATATCAACTGCGCCCGTTAACGAGAGCTGTTAGCTTGGTAACTGCGCGATACACAACCAGCGCGGTACGTATCACAGCAATAATGAATTTCCTCTTTTCATTTAGCGATCGCTACGGTTTACCTGAGCTCATTTGCTCAACTTTTACGAGCGGATTTTATTACAATGTTCATAAAAGTGTTTTCGATATTTCCACACTGGACCACAGCCTTTATTACTCGTTAATAACAAGGAGAATGTCAGTTTTAATTGGTTTGGGTATCGTAATATTTTTTGTTAGCTAAATTATTTTTTATATATTAAATAATATATAATGTTTTATATCACTGCGTTCTAGTGATTGCATTCTTTAGTAAACAACACAACAATTAAATTGTGATTTTGTGCAGTGGGTTTGGTGGGCTTATGATTTACCACAAAAAACTGTGAAAAACACAGCATTCCATATTCCTGTTCAATCCTTTTCGAAATAAAAACATATTTTTCATCCTTCAAACGTTATTATTCCCATCCCACCTTCCAAGTTCTTCTGTATCCAAAGTCGGGCAAGGAATAAATGGGTGGCAACCGCAAATTAATATGTGGACATTGGTTATTGTTGATGGGTGTTGGATAATAATATATTCCGGTTGTCTATGGAAGATAGTTACTTACTTAAGCGGATTTTCTGCTAACTTTTTTGCACAAAAAGTTCGGGAGAAATACAGAAATTAATGAATCTTAATGAGACGACAGACGACGGTACCATCTGTCTGTCGTCTTGTCTAATTGTTTATATTAAAAATATTATAATTGTATGAAAGTTCTACACCATGGTTTTCACACTGTGTGTCTCTCCAATGATGAAGACTTCTTGAAAGGGCTATCGTCGCTATTGGTCAAAAGTAAAAAATATATATTTATTATTCCATTGAACTTGCAGAACACCATTGTAAAAAGCTAGTGACCTGTCAAGGCGAACAAAAACAAAATAGTTATAATCTTGAGCGGCGGCGGTCGGCGGAGGCAAAATGCGGACAGCAGTGTCGCTTTGATTTTCCGCAACTGTGACCACGACTATTGATTTCCCCTGATTTTGAAGTAGTGTTGTATAAATGTCGTCATTTTTTATCGATGCTCTATCCGTTAAAATACTTATGATTTGGGCAGATCACAAGTCTGATGACTATTACGTTTTGTTAAATTTATTAATGAAGTTCCAAACTATCGAGAGGAAACTAATTTGTCAGTCTCCTGTTTCATTCTCTATTCATTAGTCATGCTAATCTAAGTAATACTATAAATGCGAAAGTTTGTTTGTTTGTTATATAATAACTCTGCAACCAAACAAATCGTTACCAAATTTGGTAAACATATACATAGTCCGCGAGACACGTTACAACTAGAATAGTTTTTTTTTAATACTAATTCCATGTCAGTGATAAACAGTATTAGTTGTTTATTACTAATAACAGTATTAGTAATAAACAACGAAGTACTTATTTATATCAATCAAAGAATTATACTTCTTTATAGTAATGTATTGTTTAATATGGCTTGGACTAATCTACCAATTAGGCATTCCCTATATATTATATCGTTGTTGGTAGAACCAAATAAAGAAAAAAATTAATACATAGCAAGTAATTGTCAAAATATGAATAAGAGATTTGTAATATCCATAAAGTGTCAATAAAACAATCAAAGTAGATTTTTAAAATTGTTATACTTTACTTATCGATAAAAAAATTCTCAGCACTAATTTCGAGGGACGTTGCTTTTTCCCGTTTTAATCGCGGGGCCATGATTTTGTGGTCTGATATGAAAAGGGATGTCGTAACTAGTTTATGAATTATGTCCTTTGTGTTTCCTTTTCTTTGTCCCCTATAGGTACAAAAAGGTACATGCGTTGGTGACACGTGCCTACTTGTAATCAAAGGGTTGGGTAAAATAATTCCACTTATGGTAGTTTTCTTCTAGTATTTCTGTTAAGTACTAAAATAGTAGTAGTACTAAGAGAATAATTTTTGTAAAGGTAAAGGATATCTCTTTTAGTAGTAGTAATAGTAGATATTTTAATAGTAGTAGGTGCTAAAAGAGTACTTTTTGTAAAAGTAAAGGATATCTCTTTTTATAGAAAGAAGGTGGCAGACCAGAAGACAGTCCACCGTTACTGGATACTGTCGCCCCGCAACATCATGTCGTTACATGCCAATATCAGTCCAGAGTGACAGTTGACACGCTCTCGGATGCGCTGTCTGAAGATATAGGAATGAGTTTGGAGAAAGGATTGGGAAAATGGGACGGAAAGATGGGATAGAAATGGGCTCTGGCATTAATTACTCAACTGATGTTTTTATATCAGTTTTAAGAATTGGTCGGTTGAACATACTCAAGTTTTTTTCCAATTGCGTAAGTATCTGATACCTCGCAAGTGCCAGATAAGTGGGGTCGCTTACTCATCAGTGCCACTTGCTACTTATCATATCAATATCATATCATGACATCAAAATCATATATAATAGCAATTGTAACGAGTAAAATCACTTTCAATGGCAGTTCCTTATCAGTATTTCAGTCAGCATCATCAGCTTTTTTATTATCCACTGTTGGATATGAGCCTCCTCGTGCACATTAATCTTGTGCTTGAGGGATGTACTTGTATATATAGCTTTTGAAACACCACGCTAGTCAATCAGGTTGGCGAGTGCACTCTTTTTGAGGTGATGTATGAGTATTTCCTCAATGCTTGATGTAGCCGCTTTGTTATCTCTTTTACGAATCCCATGGAAAGAGTAGGTGACAAACTGACATCATTATTGTCAATTTGTCATTAATGTTAAGTCATGTTAGTGCTCGTTTTTAAAGTTATTGGGTGGCAGATAACTGTTACACAGTTATAAAATAAACATTTTATCGAAAGTCAACATTTCTACACATAAAAAATATAATAAACGATAGCACTCGATGAGAAAACGATCTTCTTATATTTTATGCCTCACTCAATATTCATCGCTAACATTTTTCAAAATTAAAGCCTATCAAAAATTTTACGAGATGTTCTCTGAGCAGCCTCTATTTATGACGCCACTTACTTTTTTAATATTATCGAAGTACAAACCATCGCACATCAAGCGTAACACCGACAAGCCCTATAGCCTTGACATAAAGGCGAAAATGGAACAAAAACGTTACGCGGTTGCTCTTTATGTCGTCAACTGTACGTTGAAACCCTTCGAATAATATTAAGTCTGTACATGGTCAATAAATGTCGAAGGCTTTATAACTTTTTAAACCTTTATATAAAACAAAAAATGCTCTTATTTATGTTATATTATTTTAATAGGAGTAACTGTTATTTCCATCTTACATTTTTAGAGATTCATTATTATGGATTTTGACGAATACTTGTAACCTGGTGTTTCCGATTGACTGTCTCAGGCCTCTGTTACGTGAACAAAATTAGACAGATCCTTGAAATGTTCATGGTAACTTATTACATTTTCGACTTTACGTAAGAGCTCCCATACGACATTCGACGTTATTGCTTTATAATTAACGATAGGAAATTCGGGTATTAAACTTCGGTACTTAAACTTAGGGTTTCGTACGACAACTTGTTGTAAATGTTATTTTTAAGACAACATATAATTGATTAGGTTGGTTTAATTATTTAATGTCACTTTCTTTACTTGATAATGAAATTATATTACCCGAAAAATTCAAAATGTAACTAATTTTTTTTTGTTCTAATTAACGTTATAACAATGTTTAATATGTAGAGTAAAATAAACACCGGAATTTCTGAATTCCGAATTTTTATACGATAAAAAAATATCTTTAGACGATTGTATTCAGATAGACATGTCCATTTTATTCAACATGATTTTATTCAGATAGGCATGTCCATGTTCTTTATTACATTTCTTGGGAAAAAATGAAGTTTAGGTATATAAACAACCGAATATCCTATCACTATTTATAATAGGAGCTCCACATAAAATTATATGATTAAATTATATTAAAATAAATTGAGTTTTATTGTTCGCTTTAACGTCATTTATCGTTTGATCATATAACATATTTTTTTTAACCTTCCACTGCAGTACACAGGACAAGTAATCCCTAGTAATAGTAATCAGGTATCGACCAGCGTTAAAAAAATATTTTATGCAAAGTAGGCGGCAGATGAGCATACAATGCACCTGGTGGTAAATATATCTCTATATACTGACACTCATAGACATCCGTGATACATGCCAACATCAGTCCAGAATTACAAACGTTGAAACGCCCCCGGATGCGCTGCTCACCTTTGCAGATTAAAAAATGGATTGGGAGAAAGGGTTGGGAAAATGGGGAGGGATAGGAAACGTACAGACATAGGATACATTGTTAAGACATATTTTATGAGATCGCTTTATCTATTATTACGGGTGACACTAGACGTCACTCAACTTAAACCCATCTTATAACTTTACGTACCGTCTCATATATTATAACGTACAAAGTTAATCCGTGTTTGTGTGTCCCCGTTTGCGGACTAAGAGTGGGCAAGTTAGGGGTATCTGGAAGTACGCGACTCTCCCGTCATCTTGTCCAAACCGCAAACTTCGGCGATTGATCTAACTAAATTACTACTGTTATTGCCATCTTGACTTTGATATAACTACCTATTCGATAGTAATATGTAATGGGTACTTGGTACCTTTGCACAGTAATTAAAGAAAACACTATTTAACTTTGTAGTGTTTCATTAGGTTACCTACATATTATGTTAGTCATAGTTTTCTTTTATTACTTAATTCTAGTTAAGTATCTCTTTTAATTATATTATTCCTTATATTTAATTTGACTACATTATGTATACATGCAGTATACTGTATATAGAATTATGATATGTATGTATTCAAATGTAACTATGTATTATTTCTTCACTACTCGAAAGTTGTCTGGCAGAATTCGCTTTTAGCGATAAGACCGCTTTTTGTGTATTTCATGTGTTTACTTACAATGTCTGTTACTGTTGGTTTTGCACACCAAAACAAAATAAGATCTATCTATCTCAAGAAAGTGCTCTTGAAATTTTTCATCGATACTTAAATGTAAAATATTTAGATGAAGACTATGACGATAGTATACCATTGCTTAAGCCATCCGTCATAAAAGAGATAGTGAATGTATCTCTGCTATTGTTAAGCTGCTATATTCATTGTGTATATTATAGGAATGAATAAAGTTTCATTCATTAATTCAAAAATATTAGATATGCAATTGCTGACTTTACGTGTAATTAAAATTCCTATTTTATAACTATACGTAACCGACTTAAAGTGAATACAAAATACAATAAGAAAAACTTTAAATATTATAAAAAAATGTTAAAAACTACAGCAATGCAGACTTCGAGTTTTATAAAGGCCTGTACATTTTCACAACAAGACTATATCAGCATTGAACGAGAAACTATAGGAGCCAATCCCTCGACTGAGAGTTCGCTAAAATATTTACATTTTTCATTCGCACCAATCAGTGACAGGATTGAGTCAACCCACATACGGTTGAAAGTATGCCACAGTAAAGATTTTGTAACGGTAGTAGTACTCAATGTATATGTCACAGCTAGGAGTAGAAGTGTGGCTACCACCTAAGTTTAACCGGCTAGAACTAAGTGCAACCGATCACAGTCAACTACGTAGTTACTTTTTAAACAACGCAAAAGTCCTTCCTACCCAAAAACAATTCGTTTGAATTAATTCATATGCTATTTATTTTGCCTACACCTTAACGGCTACACTAAGTTGTACCCATTAAGAAAAAGGCTGCATCTAGTTCTAGCCAACTGCGACGGGCTACACCTAATTTTAGCCGACTAGGCCTAAATGTAGCCACAGTTCTCCTTCGAGCCGTAACATATATAGTAAACTTGTAGTTCTCAATTAGTAAATTGATGAATTAAATAATGTTTTGTTTGCATTTCTTGCGGTGTTATAGTATTCTCGACAACCATCCCCAGCAACTTACTACAATGCACATATATCGATTCATACCTAGAAAGTAATCGATGTTCTGATAGGCGTGGAGAGGATTCGTAGTGATGAAAGAAAGAAAAAGATTGGTATAAAGAGGGCAATCGTGTGCTTGAAGTTCATTTTGGCGTCGGCACAAAGATTCCTTACTGATCATTTTTAAAATGCACCATACAGGTGCAATACGTTTTTCATGCCCCAATGGGGCGCAGTTTTGAAACCTGTTTTAACCTGTCGCATAAAGGGTCTGTATTCGAATCGGACCAATTGAATAAACAAGCAGTTTGTCGCGCTAACTCGTTGCACTCGAAACGGACGGGTGTAACAAAATACGATATATATTCAGTATATAGGTCGTTGAGAATGGAAACAGGAGGGATATGTTTATGTAAGGAAAATGGTTTATTTAATAAAATATAATGTAATCAATCGATACATATATGGAGCATAAACCAGCTGACGAGTGACAATGAGATTCTAATTTAAAAAAACATTTATATTTTTAAACATAAAAGACTTAAAAACCTCGTAGGTAAGTTTGTGTAATAAATATCGACTAAGTATAGAGATAACTGCATCTGACTATGACTAGAACGGGATCTATTCTCGACTTTCATTCGCGAGGCTGTGAGTTCAAATCCTCAGGCCGTAGCACCGAGGTAAAAATTACGTTTTCAACTTTGTAATCTGTAGGCACTTTCGCGGAAGTTCTTTATTTGGCGACAATTCCAGAATTTTAGGAGAATATACTGGCTATTCTCAAGAAATGTTATAGTTTTTTTTCTACATATATGACAATGGTGCAATTAGCACATTCTGCCAATGTCAAGTTTTCTTCGCAATAAACAATTTCAAAGTTTAAAAAAACGTATCCTGTCAATATCCAGTCTCGCCGAAGTAAGCTATAAGTCGCTCAGTAGAGCGATAGTAGGGTTACTGAGGACTGAAGAGGACTCCTTGGAAGCACACAAAAAATGCAGTCCTGCGCTTTTATTTCATTATTACAAACACCACGCACGAAAAACACTTTGAAGTTTGATAAACTATTAAATCCCAATACGCCTAATACACAATTTTTACAATATTCAAACAAAAACTCAACTTCACATCTCGAGATTCCGCCAAAAAATTCGTTTAAAGTTGTAAAGATCTTTGTCGTTTCAAGAAACATAACGCGAACCCTCACTTTCGTCGTTCGGCCCAGTGCTGGAATCGAGATCTCCTTCGGAAGTACCTTACGATGTTTTCCCATTTTTATTTGTCCTTGGTGACTACCATAAGATCGATGGGGATACCCACAGCTTTCCTTGGTCGATCCAATAATGAGAGCTTCGCGTGAGAGGCCTCGAGGTTATCACCATTGTCTCCATATTATCCGGATTTCTTTTGGCGATGAGATCGAAATATTTCAAGATTTTACACAGTCAAGTGTCAAGTTTCTAGTTCATTATAATCCCGTAAGATGAACTCAAAATGGATGAAGATACATTCATTGTGAATAGAGACATCTTGAATGAATTAATTAACGATGGATTCATGAATCTATCAAGCTATATGTGCTTTAATTTTTAATGTTTCTCTGTTGTATTAGTGGCCCTGTTGAACCAAGGCGTGCTAACGGGTACGGGCTGTCTATCATCTATGGAATGCCTTAACATACTCCGCCAATATTACATTCTGGACATTTATTCACTTACAGTTTCAATGCCCACGACTCCAGCACCACCAAGACGGCAGGACAAGACATTGTTATTATGCCCGGTTAATACGAACTATACACCAGTCAAACATTTTAGTAACTGCCACCTAAGCAATTCAAAGACTTAACCGTCATATCATTCTTGTTTAGTCCTTAATTGATACGACATAAGTAGCTTGTAGGGTAGCAAAAACATGATGAACAATGTTTGCTTAACCAAGAAAGTGCCCGAACGAACGTTTCAATTCGAAAATGCATCAAAATAAACCGCCTACCGTGCTTTCCGAACATGCTCGTCCGAGGGGAAACCACCCTAAAGAAAGGTCGTTGACCCTTCACCCGACTCGTGCTCGTGTTACCTTCATTAGAAATTCCTCCCGCTATCCCTTTCTTATACGCCTATGTAACTTATTGTGTTCTCTTTCGCGCATTAAATAAATAATGCCGAAAATTCATGTGTTTTCTCGGTTAAGTGCAACGCGATACGAGTCCCTTATTAGCCAAATAAATGAAAGTGAAACAGAAACATATTCGAAATTCGATATAATAATGGCTGAAATAATAATTTGATGATTATATTCTAGACATATTTCAATTTAATTTGAGACAGAATATAAAGTCAATATTTGAGCTTGATATAGAAAACTAGGTTTTCGCCTGTGGCTTCGCCCGCAAATTTCAAATTAATAGGACCATCATTTTTTTTTCCATATAAAGTTTGACACCCGGTTTCATCTTTTGGGTATTGTATTTTGAGAAGTCTTTACTGCGTAAAAAAAGTTCAATGGTTCAATGAAAATTATAAATTTTCATATTTCTAGCTTCCGGGGTTTTGTCTCCGCGTTTATGAGTTCTGTTGTGTTTGTAGTCCGGAAATGAAAGTTTCTTCTTCTATTTAATAACTTTATTGTTCCTTAATTTATAATAATTACTTCCACTTCCATTTTGCACACGTAATGTCTGTGTTGCCAAAATCACTGAACATTCTCTTTCTTCCACCACACCACAGACGTCTAAATACTCTATAAGTTCGTTAGTCAATCAGTCAGTGTGAATTATTTTTATATGTAACTATAGAAAGATATTTGTAGTCGTCTAATGCCCGCTACCTTAACAATCTGGCCTCTGATTTATTATCATTGCAAAACAGACTATCAGAAGAAACTTTTAATCAATTGTATATTCAGACTTTTTTTATATATACATATAAAGGCGGCAGACGAGCATATAGTCCGCCTGATGGTAAGTGGATACTGTTGCCCATAGACATCCGCGATACATGCCAACATCAGTCCAGAATGACAAATGTTGGCACGCCCCCGGATGCGCTGCCTACATTTGCAGATTAAGGAATGGATTGGGAGAAAGGGTTGGGAAAATGGGGAGGGTCAGGGTGGTATGGGAATGGGCTCTGGCATAGACTGTATTAGTTATACCTATAATAAACACAGATTCCCCTGTTATTAAGTAATTTCGATTGTTCGGGAAGTGTGCCTCTGATATGCAATGCAATGATGCAACTAGGCTTTTCAGTATCCGCTGTTGGAGATGGGCCTCCTCGTGCACATTGGCTAGTGCATTTGTTAAAACGCCACGCTGGCCAAGTGGGTTGGCGAATCCATTCTTTAGAAGTGGTGTAGTTCCTCTGCGCTTGTGGTAGCCGCTTTTTTATCCCTTAATCGCCTTTTACGACACGCATGGGAAGAGATGGGATGGCGGTATACCATATCCGGCCGACTCCACGAGGCACCCGACACCACTCGTCTCATATACAGATTTAAAATACTATTAATATAAACTATTGTTAATAATAAAGAGGCAAAATGGAAGGCAGACGAAATAAAACAAGTGATAATATTATTGTCAACCCAAAACAAGTTATGTCTACAATATTATGTCTTATTACAATTGCCTTAAAGCTGCAATTGACGTAATTAACACTGATTTGATTTACAACTGATTTGCAGTGGATAGATTTGGCTGTGTCTCGTGGATTTAACCACTGTGACGAACGATTACGATTATCATTATCATATAGGATCCACATCTCATCACAAGATAGAATACGATTAGAATCCCTTCAATTTTGTGCCGGTTCAGCAAAGTAAGGCAAGCTTCGACCCGTGTTTGCAGCTGACTTTTATTAAGCCCATAAGGTACCCACTTTCCGAGCTTCTTCACTTTCTTGATTTGACGCAAATGAATCAATATCATTTTGTCACTTACGCCTGCTAACTCTGCTGCTGCTAACTCAGACGTGGTTTGAGATGAATCCGCTTCCACTATTGCTTTCAATTCATCATTATCGTCTTTAGTCTCCGATCGTCCACGGGGCTTGTTCTTGAGGTCGAAATTTTCAGAACGAAAATAATCAAACAAAAAAACACACCGTGCTTTCATTTGCGGTGTTTGGTCCGTACATATCGTAGATATTGCGTGCCGCCTGTGGTACGTTGCTGCCACGACGGAACTCATATTCGCAAAATAACGCGAATTTTTAACTTTCCATTGTCGGAAACACAACGACGATATCTAAGCAAAAGGTCGTTTGACGGATAAATAAATGAATAAGTGATTTTGAAAAAGAATGTCATAGCTTTAAATTGAAATTAATTTGAATTCGCAATTCCAAACCAAACGCAAGATAACTAACTTCAAAGTGGTCAGTATGAACAAACGACAATTTCATAGGTATGGTCCTAATATATAAATACAAATGTTTCGTCTCAAATTCGATTAGCGATAATTACAAATTAAAATATGTTAAGACCTGGATAATTATTTTATGTTCGTCCTTCTGTACGAAAATCCATGAATCTATATGGTATTCTAAGCAATGGCTTAGGTACATGTAAAATTTAATAAAAGTTTAGTGTTCCAAATTTTAAAGTTTATTTTTATAACGCGTCTAAAATCAATTTTGCCCACCATTTTGAACTGTAAATCAAATAGGTCGTAAACGTATCGAGTATAGTGAAGATCATTAATATCAGTATCGACTATACATTAGCCGGTGTCCATAATCGTAAACAAAGGCGTAAAATTGCCATGTACGTACAATATAGAAAGTGCTTAGGAAGGAGAATGGCCTACTATAATAGTAGAATAGTTTCTCAAGATAATTAAATACTACACACAGTACTAGCAGTATGTAAAAATGGGAAGAAAATGTACTAGCAGTATGGGAAATTGAAATGGAACTAAAAGTTCGTATTTTTCACGTTTTTTTTTACTAAATTGACAAGTAGAAAGATCAAATAATGTTGATAATTAATTTGCGTATTGTGGTCCTTATTTTTCCTGTTATTTGAATCGTAAAATTTTAAACGTGTTTTTTTTTGTATATTGTGTGTATTGAGGGTATTAATTAATAAATTTGTTACATTCAATATATTCGAAGATAAATTATTGTCATTACTTAACAAACTTACGATATTTTCACCATATTAATGTTTAAAATTCACAGTTTTGTCAGGTAATTATTTTTAATTGTAATGAATTATTATATCGATTCATAGAAGTTTGATCAAGCATTACGCGAGTATGCGAAAAACCCTTTTTTAAATAATATCTAATACGATTAAAAATGCCAAAAACTAGCAACCATGTCACTTTGGTCACCGGAATTAAAAACGAACTTTACATCCTTGAAAGGAATGAAATCCTTCTCGCTGCTGGTGATATTTAAGTCGATTATATATTCTGATATCCATAGATCTTTAAATGCCCAGTACGTCTTGTGGTCAAGTTTAGAAAGGTTTCGAAGAAATCTACCTATTACCCGAGATCACAACTTTCGAATTTCGGTTAAGGGTGACCACAGACAGATCTCTTTGATTTTTTGTTCAATAACGCGTTATAAAAATAAGGTTTAAAATTTGGAATGTCGTATCTGAAATTATGACGGTGTAGACTGGTTAAAAAAATCTAAAAACATAAACTATTCATATAATACATATAAACTATAATGCTGGATAAAACTCAATACTTTTTTTCTAAAACGTAGTACCTTGTAAAGTCGGATTTTTTATTCGAGTCAGGGATATGATATGTAGAATTGTCAAACCGAGTAAAATTTGTACGGAGATGATACTTTATTGACAGTTCTACATGTCATATCCCTGACTCGAATAAAAAATCCGACTTTAGTGCAATATGCACGCGTGACGTTGTATATTTCTCAGACCTTTAAAAAAAGTGAGGCCTTATGATTCGCATTTTTCAAAAATGGTTAGAGGATTCTACCTCTACCTATATATAATTCAAATCTGAAGTCTTTAAAGACGTACTGTCAGATATCGAAGCTAATTTCACTTTAAATCCCATATCGAAGATTAGAATTTAATGCCAACCGATAATTAATTAAATATGTCAACAAAAAAAAACAATAACTCGATATGTTCGCTCCAGTATTAAGTTATGAGAAATATTATAACCAAGAAAACAAGATTAAACAGCCATCTTCTTGACTTGTAACTGACATGCGTAGGGCTGTCACCATAATCACTAACCCATGCCAAAAATATACTATAATTAAACTTCTAATTTTTCAAATCAATTTTGGATATTTTTTCCAAATGTATCAATATCATTTTCTTCTTAATTGTTTCCAATAACAAAATAGATTTCAAACGCTTGCATACTAGACTAGTTCTATTTCAATAGCTTGAATACTATTTTAAATATTAGATAGCATTTTTTTATTGTTAAGATATTTTAGTTGATGGAGTTTTAAAATACAAAGGACGTCACACATTCAAATAAATTATCATATTCAATAGCTCCTGGAATTCACGCACACTCACTTGGATTACCTATGTTATGTTTCCAGAGACACACAAAAAAAACACATAAACAATATTCTGTCAATAAACGTGATACTGATAAAAAAATGCCTATTTATAATATCGGTGTACAATAGCATACAAAGCATTTCAAAACTATTCGCATAGAACGGATTAAATGTCGGTTACGCGAAGTACTCTAAACAACATCTATGTAGTTAACTGAAAATCGGTTTGAAAATTAGCTCTGTTTCAGCTCTCTGGTTTTGGTTTGTCCGAGCGGAAATAAAATCACAGACCTTTTTCGAGAACACAGTAAGCACAACCACGGTTGTGATATATTGTAATAAAAATATAGTTTTGTTTTTAATTCATTACATTACAATAAGACAATAAGTCATTACAATAAGAGCTAAAATCTCTTGTGTGATATATTTGTTATTATTAAGTCAAAATCAGCAACCCTAGCGTTACGTCGCGTCTGACTTGTTGACGACGACGAGAGGTTCATAGGGGCGTAAAATTAAAGCCGCAATGCAGCACGAGTGGAAAATTTTCTTGCATTGTAATGGAATTGATAATACTCGTAATACACTACAATTTCATTCACTCTACTAGCGCCCTTTGGCGTGAAAAGATGCACAAGAATGTTTTCAGTGAATACATTATTCTTTTTATATTTTAAAAATCAAATGGAAATATACATCCACTCTTCATTAAAGAGCACATTGATACGGTTAAGTTAAAAAGCGTATATTAATAAAATGTTATGAAAACGCATTTGGTGCTTTACTAACGGAACATAATATTTGTATGATGTATATTAATTATTCATTTGAATAATATTTAACAGATAGTTACTATAAATATTGAAAACATAGAAAAAGTACAAAGAATGCCTTGGTTAATAATTAATTAAAATATGTAGCTATTTCAGTTTGAAATACATATGTGTGTCAAAAGAGAATCACATTATGTACAAAAAAACTAGCAACTTTAATAAGTCGTAATATTTGTATTGTAAGCTGTCATTAAAGTGTTTTAATGTGGAATATCTCAGAAAATAATAAATTAAACGAAATATTTCGATCTTGCATCAATATCGGTGATTGTTAACTTTCACCAGTGAATGAAGACAGTTATCAATTACGGACTTTCACAGTAACATATACAACAACAACAACGCAATTTTCATATTGTTAAATACTTACCAACCGAAGTTAGGACATTTAAACTTATGGCAGGCTCTATGGGTTTTTATTACATACCTGTAACAAATAAACTGAAGATTAGAAATATGGAACACCACAGATACATAGAGTTCTTAAATTTAAATTACAAGAATTTTTTCTCTCTTGTAATTTTACATAATTTGTTATTATTGTTAGGTAGGTTGTGTGGTGACATGTTATCATAATATATGATGTGTATACTTTGTTCAAGTTAATAAAGAAATGATGCTATTACTATCAGTCACGTGATTTCACCTATTGAGTAATTCCGCGATTGATCAAATAACACTGTGTTATGCTACACTGGATGGATGACGTCACTTTGTTCTTAATGTGTGTGAATAGAGTATAGCCTCGGAAGAAGTCTGCAGCGGAAAGACAAGCTGACCCGAGGTATGGCATGGTATATACTTTTAACAGTTATAAAAACACAGAGGTTAACAACACGAGAGTTTATTACTGAATGGGTAAATCATTGTCGTAATGCCCTCAGATTTTATTACAAATTTTAAAAACAAATTTTTAACTAAACCGAAAGTGTTAATATTTTTAAGCCTTGCACCCATTTAAATACCCCTACCAAATCCACAAAAAGCCAAACGCAGTCAATTAAAGTGAACATATTAGTCCAACACATCTACAAAAACCTATAAAAATTGAATTATTCTACTTTTCTAGACTAAAAACGCGAGTTGAAACGTAAAACATCCAAAAAGTGAAGCTAAGGGAGCGCTAACTCCCGTATGAATCCGTAGGAATGAATAAAAAATAGCTTTCACAAAGGGCGTACGGGTCAAAAGAGAGATCCCTCTGAGTGTAATAAAGTCTCTCTCTTCGTAACGGGAACCCGGCAACGTTTCAAATTAAAAAGTAATGTGGCTTTCGTCAATTGTAAGGAGGCCGTTCCTGCGAACCTTGAGAGTTGCTACATACGAACGGTATGTTGAAGAAACTCCAACATTTCAAGAGTAACGTTTTTGAAATGAAAGCGGCCAAGTGTGAATATAATTCGCATGCAGAGGATTCATTGGACTTTTTTAATTTATACGTCGTTTGATAGACATGGTTGGTACCTAGACCAAGGATCTCGCATGCGAACCCTATAACCAGTTTTGAAAATGGAATGTTAATATTTGTAGCGAAATAGAGAAAAAAGATCAATCTAGAAGCTGCTAGGTTGTAAGCTTGAAAGTATGGAAGTTGATAAAGAAGTCGAATTTAGAAGCAATTATACGGGAAAGCGCAATGGTCGAGTTTCTTAAATATTATTTATTAATTTATTTATTCGCTAAAAGCCGACAATACGCTACCCTAATAAGAAGATACTTGCATTTTCTTTTACATTTCACAATTACATTTCCAATTTTTGTACCATGTAAAAGTTGGCTGGAAGAGATTCCTTTAGCGATAAGGCCGCCTGCTGTACTTTTGGCTACTTACACAATATGTAATTTCGCTTACATGAGTTGGCGTAGGTACAATGAAGTGCCTATCTATCTAATTTTTTCCGATTTTCAAGACACATTTTCATATTTTTCTGGTACAGATACGTTTGACATTCACTGAACTATTCGGCAGTAAATCTCGAATTTTACCTCAACTTTCCAGTTCTTACGTTGAGTTTTTCATAATTAAGCCGAAAATTATTGGAAAAGGACTTCATAAAGTTGGAATAAAATATACAGTGTAGAAAATTGTTCCCGAAAACCGAAAGAAATTATTCTAACACAATCCTGAAACTTATTCTTCAATTATTATTTTAAACGTTATTTTAATAATTAAACGGCACCAAATAGCATACTGAATACGCTTTCAGAAAATATAGACTGTCCTATCCTCAAATATTGGGGGGCTGTCCATCTATATAAGTAAACAGAAGAATTAATTACTTAATATAATTATAGGCACACATACTACAATTATAGGCACATATACTACAATTATAGGCACACATACTACAATTATGGGCACACATACTACAATTATAGGCACACATACTACAATTTGCAGGCTTTAGAATAGCACCACCCTATCTCACATAGGCTCTCAAAGCGGCTATGACAAGCCCTGAAGGACTACACCTCTTCTTCTAAGAGTGGACGCGCTAACCCCCTCGGCCAACCTGGCGTTTTTAATGGTGTTAGCTCGGCGTTGGTTACCGTTTTACGATTAAATATACTATGCCATCAGTCAACTCCACTGCTGATTATACGCTTCTCCGTATACACATGTGATTTTTCGAGTGCTCAATTAGTCAACAATATACGTCAGGTTATAAATAATTATCGTTTCGCCGCCGCATCGCTATCATATTGGTTTTAATAAATGGTTTACATAAAATACCTTGGACGGCAGATAACCGCAGTTTATAAATTGGTTTTGTGCAACTTTAAGAGATTTTAACTTCAGTAATGTATCATATTGTCTTGAAGCCGACAAGCTGCACTTTACAGGCTTAATAACAGAGTGAATTATGAGTAAGTGCATCGAGAAAACAAATAAGAACAAAGTTAGCGAAGACGCTTTACGACACGAGCGTCGTCTAAAAAATATGAGTTTTTCAGAAACATCCAGAGTTATTTAAAGCAGTTTTTAAGTGTTCAAGAGGAAACTTTTAGATTTATATGTATTTGGCTTGTTTGTTTAACATGTGGTCTTTCTTTTGTATTTATGAAAAACGTTACCAATAATGTTGCCATGTACATACAGCGTATGTGTGAAAGATAGTGTGTGATACTGAAACGTTCCCTATAGTGTTGAGTTGTATACAAGGTATACGCGTATACGAGTGATAGTGAGCTTAGGGAAGAGGCCTATGGAGAGTGGAGCCAGCAGTGGAGAGAAAAAGACTCATGGCATAGTAAGACCCGCTTAAATTTTTCGCATTAAGCAACGGTCGACTGCTAGAGAATGCCTCAAGGCATTAAGTCCGCCTCTGTACCTACAATATAGTGCATAAAGAGTAAATATATAAATAAATAAGAAGGTATGCAGAAACTGTAGAATTGAGTCAGAGGTAGCACTTTTAACCTAATTCAAGGTCTAATTAAATCGATATCGATAAAGTCTATCAGAAAAGTAACATATACAGGGTACATTTTTCCTTTGGGTTACACAAACTCTCTGCTGAAAGTATCCTGTGATATCGGTAGCCCATAGATATTGGCAACGAACTATAAAAAGGCGATCACAATAGATTAGCAATAGCCGCAGGGATATGTAACTTTATTAACTCGCAGAGCACCTAATTTTCAATAATAATATTTAAGAATTAAAAAAAATACTGGTAAATTTTTGAAATTTCTTTCATTTTTAGAAAGCCCTTCTACCAATATTCTCAAAAATATTTGAGAAAGCAATGTGCAACCGGATGTATATTTTTTTGGAAAAATATAACATACTTCATGACTCACAAAATGGCTATAGGAAATCAAGATCTACAACAATGGTAGTATATAAGTACGTACAAATGGCCCTTCAGCACATAAACGATAAAAAATCTGCGTTAGGTAATATACCTAACGCAGATTTTTTATCATGATTAGACATGACTAAGGCATACGACAAAGTTTCCTATGATATCTTGTTATCAAAACTATATGGCTCAGGAATACGTGGACCTGCATACCAATGGTTTAAATCTTATCTAAGTGATAGACAGCAAATAGTTGAAATAGAGTATCATAATATTCAGAACCATGAGATAGAATCAATAAGATCACAAAAAAAAAACCTAACATGTTCAATCCCCCAGGGAAGTGTGTTAGGTTGAGTCCTATTTTTAACCTACATAAACGATTTGCCAAAGTCCTTTGACAAAGACAAAATCCTGCCCGTACTATTTGCAGACGATATCTCCTTGCTAATAAAACGTGAAAATACCGAAAATCCTGAAGAAGTACTACAAAACACCTTAGAAACCGTTATTGATTGGCTGCAAGATCATAATTTAGAAATAAACTACAATAAAACAAAAATAAATGCAATTTAGATCATATAGAACTCCCCCCCCTCAATTTCAATGTTACTTTTCAAGATTCACATATAGAGACAGTTGAGACATTCAAACTACTAGGAATTAACATTGACAATCATATAAATTGGAAAACCAAAGCAAAGCAAGTTAAAGCAAAGCTCTCAAAATTAACCTATGCCCTTATTCAATTAAAACATAGCACAAATACAAAAACAGCATTGTCAGGGTACTTTGCATACGCGTATTCGTGGCTTAAATACGGAATTACATTATGGGGAAATAGTGTAAATATACAGCAATTATTTGTAATGCAAAAGAAATGCATCAGAATTTTGGCTCACATAGACAACAGAGACAGCTGCAAACCTTTCTTTATAAAATATAAACTACTTACACGTCCTTCTATATATATTACATGATATATGCAATTATGTATTTAATCATATAGACACATTTACTAGAGTCGAACAAACACACAACATAAATACACGCCACAAAGATTACACCTATCACGTTCAAGAACTAAAATGTTAAAGGAAAGTCCACAATACATGGCAATTAAAATATATAATAAATTACCACACCATATTAAAAATGAGACCAAATCTTCAATATTTAATAATAAGCTAAAATCCTTTCTAATTAACAAATGCTTTTATTCGGTTGAAGAATTCCTAAATACTTAATAACTTATATCCATCATCTCTACATAAAGGAAATAATATTAATGATACGGTGATCGGCTTAGAATAATTTCATTAATTTAATTAATTCCTATGTACCATATAATATTCCCATGTACTATATAAAAAATGATTTAATTTTAACTTTAAACATAAGTGTAGCACTCATCACAGCCCTCAAATTTGCTCTGCCTGGAAAGGGCCACTAAGTTGTAAGTGCATGTACATATATAGATTTTAAGACCTACAATGTACACTTAGTTTGCAAATAAATAAATAAAGCTAAATTACTACTATCCTTGAGTTCTCTAGGAAATCGTTATGCCATTCATATTATACGCAAAGCCAGAGCGGTTCACTAGTTAAACGTCGCTTATCGCACACCTCAAGCGCAATTTGATTTAAAATTTTAGTTACAGCGTCCCATACAGTACGAGTATTCATATGATTTAATATTTATTTGAAATACTTCAGTCATTATCCGTCTAACACCAATGTCCTTCAATCATACTATTTACCATCAGATGGGCCGCCCACTACGTGTCAAATATCCCATACCGTTAAGGGTCACAACTTGTATTTTTATACTGTTTGTTTAAGTTCTTCCCTGACCCAGATACTTCAAGCATTTGTTTGTTAAGTAGATGTGTATTTTCGCATGAAGGTGAAAGTAAAAGCTCGAATACACAGGGCGTTAAATTCGTATAATGACTAGACAAGCGCGCATTTTACTAGATGACTCAAACGTGCGTTCCGTGATCATCTGGTTTTACCACACCATACGCATATATCTCTCCTCTGCTAGATCTATATGCAGCCTTGGATATAGATCCAGCATTCCTCTCATAGGCTTCCCCCAAGGACCACTACTACGGTCTTCTGCTCCCCTCATCCAGCCCACTATCTGCGACTTTCATCAAGGCGGCAGTTCACCTGGATGGGGGGCGTCTAACGCTACGATTCACGATACGTGGTTTACCTCACGACCCTGCGGCAAATATAGCCTGCCCACTGCCACTTCAGCTTACTGATTCTTTGACGTGGTTTTACGTAAGTATGTACTTTATAAACATCATTGTCTATGTCCTCGTATTCATAAGTGAATCCACTAAGCAAGTCTAATATAAATTTGTGGATGTTATAGATACCTGTTATTTTGATTTTTTTTATTATTGTGTGTCCTGATGAATTACGACAATTCGAAAATCTATACTTAAATATAAATCTAAAATAGGTTTGTATCTGCAATCTCCTGTAGCTGAATCGAGGTAGTTTTTATCACGACTCGTTACTGGTATACTGTTCTATGAAATGTCTTGAAACACGAAGCGACCATTAGAAAAACGTCCGCAAGGCACATGCTTCAAAAGCACCCAGTATGTACAGGCTTACAGAGTGTGGTGAATAACACAAGTTGTTTGCGGAAACTAAAGGCGTACGAGGCGACCCTTTGACAACTCCGACCAAATGGGTAATACGAGACTTTCCTAACGATCTATGTCAATGCTTTGCCTTTGTCGATGTATGTGGAGATTTCTTTCTTGTTTATAACGTGCAGCTTGGAACCTATTTTTATAGCAAAGTCAAGGATATAGAGAAACTGGGGCGGATATGTTACCCTTTCAGAGATAATATCAAATTTCCTAGGAGCAGTAAATATAAACGGATTCATTATTTACTACAAATTTTATATTGGATTTGTGTAACATAGAATTTACATATATTTTGCAACCAGCCCTGTCAGTCTCGATTGTTGGACGTGGTCTTCCTGATGCACATTGAGCACGAGGCACGAGGGATGTGTGTGTGGCCTGAAAATGCCGCGCTGGCCAAGCGGGTTGACGATTCTACTCTTTAAGAACTGGTATAGTTCCTCAGGGCTTGTTGCAGCTGCTTTGTTATCCCTTAATCGCCTTTTACGACATCCACGGGGAGAGATGGGGTGAGCTGTTCTATAGCCGGCACAATATTATATTTACAAAGATTTTTTTTATTGGAATTATCCAATGTACGTAGAATTTTCATTGTAACAATGTTTAGATGGTGATGTTTCGAATTCTAGAAACAGCATTCTTGTATGTACGAGTAGGTATATAACATCGATATAAGTGTATTCTCTCATATCCTTTATAAGAAAACTGATGGAAACGAACCCCTTGAGATTTGTTATTTACTAACAAATAACGAGTTTATTCAAAATGACACAAATCTTAACTCTTATTTAGCTAAATAAGGCGATCATGGGTGTTTCTTTATGGCCGATCATACGATAAAACCAACAAAACAAGATAAATAACATAATCCAAGCAACTAGACGAGACTCGTCTACGAGATCGCGTACAAAATCCTCCTAGAAAAAGGAAAAAGTTCATTCGTAGAAAAAATCTCATCCTCCGTAGTTACCTAATAGCACTTTCTCCGGGCACAACGTCCAACAATGAACATATGTTATATTGATATCCTTCATATAATGAAGGCCCGAGTTTTTCCTCAAATTGAATAGGTCCGCGACAATCACGCCCGTCCACCGATCATATTTCAACCAACGAGATAAACTTGGACAAAAGAACGGAATCACCGCTTACCCAATTGCGTAATGGGCCAGCTCTGTCGTTATCTCTTCCCATTATTTCTGAGGCTGTGGTGTTCTACTTAATACTGAGGGCGGAATCTTTAGAGAGATCTTTGATAAAGTTCGCCGCTACTTGATCTCGTTGAGGAGTAATGCCGAGATAAATTGCTTTCGGCCGTTCAGTAAATTCGCGTTACATGCAGGCTACCTTGTAAACTACACTTTAAAAGATTCATAGTCAAACGATTATGAGGTTTCTTACTGAAATGGAATTTACGCTACAAATAATGACTATAGCAAGTAACCTTTGTATGCGGTTTAATTCTCTTCAAGCTTAATTATTACGAGAAATGTTCAATTTTACTGATTCTAATAAAACGATTTTTTTGTAATATTCTAAATGGGAATAAATTTTGTTATTGTATTACATAAAAAACAGTAGACGTGAACGCGGCAGTAATGTTTGCGAACGATAGAAACTTAATCTTAAACACATAAGAAATATTTTTAAGGCAGTGTACAGATATCCCACATGTCAACGAGGACCCGAACCAGACCACACTCATACTTATCGGAAGTGGACGCAGACAAATAAGATATAGAAAATTAATTAATGAAAATAAACTCGTATTAAAATAATTGTTGTAGAACTTTGTTACAGAAATTATAATTATAAGTAAGTAATGTTTTGAAATTATTAAAGGGTAGTTGAGTATTTCTTAAAGGGATATGTTTTATAGTTTTGTTTGAAAACTATAGAAGAAAAAATACATATTATACATAACTTCTGTTTAAATAATTTTAATAATAAATAATTTTATTACACGAGTTCTGTTCCGACCAAACCCATTTCACTATATTTCAAGGGTCTGCTAGAAGAGATCTCCACAGGAGATAAGCAGGCCTTTTTACACTTTCTCTTATTTAATCATGTATAGGTATATTGTTTTATGTGTACAATAAAACATAATATATATAAGTATATAGATATTTTAATTTTTATAATGATATAGGATTGATAAATATAATATTTGAGATGGGATCTGTCACTATGCGTGACAGATCTGTCAGTTAAACGTAATTCGCACTAGATTTCTCTGTCTACGGTATTATGTGCTTTAATTCCACTTGTGTTAATAATATTTAATTTTTATTTCACAGATTTATAATAGCTAAGATGTTTAATTAGGCTTATAATTTTTATAACATTAACGGGCGTTTAGTAATAAAACGTGATTCTTTCTTTAAAGCCCGCCTGTATGTATCCGTTTGTTATAACTTTTACATAAACATCAAGGGCGAGACATGAAGGGCGACACAAACAAGATATGAACTTCTTTATTAAAATTTATGAGTTCTATCAGACATCCCAAGTTTTTCGAACTTCTATTGTATTAGGTATAGAAAAGCGAAGCCGCTTTGTTCTCCGCTTTCACTCCGCTGTATAAAAGTAATTTGTTCAAATATTTTATAGGGTTGTGTTCTGCTCCTGAAGACTGCATTTTAATGACGGATTGATGTTAGTAGATAGTCATCTGAACATTTAGTCTAGTCTGTTAGTCTGTCTCCTTACATTCTTATACTTCCAGAAATGGTAGCTGCATTTTATATGTACCTAGTATGGTTAAGTTACATTTACTGTTACAAACCTCACGTCTGCATCTCCCCACTGCTTGATACAAGCTGGAAGGATTTTATACTGGAAGGATCCGCATCTAGTGAGTTATAAATACGTTTAATTTTGCGCCAATATAATGCATACCTTTAATACCTCTCCAGTCAGCTCGTCACCATGGTTGGCATAACCCAGCCGAAGGCGAGAGTAAAAAAGAAGGATAACCATATGCTTTTAAGAAGCGTTCAATAAACACGAACTGGATATTCATCACAGGCAATCGACAATCGCGAGAAGCCACGCCATGTCCACGACGAACAAGAAACTTTCTCCAGCTAAGCAGAGGTAACCTTCGTATAACAATAAGAACCTTAACAAGACACTGTCTATTAAATAGACATCTTTCCATTTTAGGTGTCACAAACAGCCCACTATGCAAAATATGCATGGAAGCTGAGGAAACGCCACCCCAAGTACTCTTGCAGTGCAGAGGTGTAGCATCCCAACGAATCCCAACATCCTCGAAAATCTGGGGACAACATCGGAAGCATGTAACAAGTCGAGAAGAATAATCGACTTCTGGAACGAGCTGGGGTGGCTCCAGTAGTAATCATTCCCGAGGAGGAACCAAACAAAATCGTCGCTTCGATCGACTAATTATGGAAAAGAGCTCGTTAAAGAAGAAAACCCGTTCAATATACAGATACGTCGGATGTTAATGATAGATTGAATATACTATTACCCTCACATATATCTTACATAGGATAGTTATCATACCACATAAGGAAGTAAAAGTACAGGCGGGACATTCTTGTTGAAGAGAGCGGTAGGTAATGAATGAAATTCCGACCAAACTATGCGTAGATTGAGGCCTAATTGCTATTCGTACTGCCAACCTAACCTCCATGTAAGAACTTTAGTGTTAGTGGATATTATAGATATTAGAAAATTAATATTAAGTTTAAAGGAATGTTAAACATAGTAGCGACAAAATTTATATTAGGCCTTGGGGCCTTTCCTTATCAAACAATTTATTACAAATTCTCTATAGAAAATAAAAGAAAAATTTTAATTTTTATTCTCACTAAGAGCACGGAATACTTAATAGTGATAGAAACTCAATGGTACGAGCCGGGTTCCAAACTCACGAATGTCAGATATGAGAACTACGTTAACCAACGATTTGCTACCTGTTCAGTATTTTCTGCTGCTCATTTTTTATTAATCTCATTGTTTATTTTTATTGTAACCGTGTCGTTTATTTGGGCAGGTTGTGAAGCCTTATCTAAATTTCATGGAATAAGCCTTACTTCCGTACTAAATTAACATAATGCATTATTATCACCAAGTGCTATGTAAAATGAATTGAAACACATCGAATCTGAGGCGGTTTTAGCCGCCATTTACGACCGGCAGATTCCCGTTATAATTTGCCTCACATCCGGCATTTGCGCGATTAATGCCCGAATTGCCCGGCCGAAGACGGTTCAGATGAATAATAATCATATAACAATAGCGTCGGGCCTTACATTCCGTAACTATTAAATTGGGCCGTAACATAGAGAATATAAGCTACCTATTGTTTGAACTGATACCTATTGTGGTAAACAAATGATTGTACGACAAATAGGTAATATGTTAGAATATAAATTACTTAGTATCCCTCCTCGATTTCGAGCGACTAACGGCGTACTCTATGCGTATACCGCTATATGGCGTGCCAGCGTGGAAAGTAGTTCCTTCCTAGAGACATAAACCTAAGTCAGCCAAAGTGTGCCTATTGTATAATTAGTTATTTCATAAATTATTAAATTAGCATATTTATGAATACCTAATTATGAGTGGTAACAGGCAAGTCATGTAGGACCGATATGCGATGGGGTAGATAAGTCCTCGAATGGAGGCTTCGTACCAGGAGAGCAGTGTGGGACGTCCTCCGGCCAGGTGGACCGACGACGACCGGAGGTGGTTGGATGAGAAGAGCGGAAGGTCGTGTGTGGTGGAAGTTGTGGAGAGACAGGCTGATGGAATGGTATGATATAGCTTTCATCTCACGCAGGCGGGTTACGCTTAGTAGTGGTTGTGTTCGTACATGTACCTACATTGTTGTAGTGTGTGCCGCGGCGTCGAGAACCAAACTGAACATTCTCAAGGTTACTAAGCGTAACCCGCCTGCGTGAGTTGTAAAAAGTATAAATTTTAAAATTACAAGGTGTTAGTATCACGAAATATATGAATAAACCTTTAAAATTTCTCTAGTTACTAACTGACTGTGGCTGGTTTCATAGAGTTGAAAATCGGAATCACTATAATTCGGAATCGGAGACACACAAATAGGAATCCGAGACCTTTACATAGCAGCAAGTAAATATACTGAGCTAACCGTCCTTAAAATACATCGATTAAAATAAATTTTATAATTGCGCAAAATGTGGTAATATATTGTATGTGCTATGACTAATCGTCATTTTTAAAAAAAAACATTTTTGGGGAATACATACGCACTTTTAAAAAAAAAAATTAACGTCATCACGTCTGTCCACTTGACTGAAGGTCGTCTCACACTGTGCTTCCCGATACGTGGCCCGCGTGGCCGCCCTTTAAGAACTCGACTAATAAATTAAGATCGCTAACTTACCTCGAAACTAATGCTTCCCCAAAACTTAATTTACCAATACCAGCAAAACCGTAATTTCTCCTGTTTATCAGCAGTCAAAACACCGGACAGCCTGAATCAATGATCGATAAGGCGAATTAAAGGAAATTGTACATCTAGCAGACATCGCGTGTGGCCGTAATGTAAACAGTTGGGCGAAGGCACCTCTTTGAGGGTACGGTAGTATTGAATGCTTGGACGGCAGCGGAAGCGGAATAGTTCACTTGACAATAAACAGGGTATTTATTGCCATTCTATAGCGCGACAAGACTACGGTCTTGCTAATCGGTAATTTTACCTCAATTAAAATAACAGATAATGTTAGTCAACATAAACAAAAGCGTCAAATTTAATATTTATTTTTTATTTATTCATCACAAAGTAACATTTCATCAACATTTCAAAGCACAATTTAATATAGTGTGTATGTACAGTGTACAGTGTTAAATCTATCTAAATAGGAATCTATGTCATTCATAGATTCATAGCGAAAACTGAACATCTAGTTTAAAACGTAATTAACCTCATTAATTTAACCTATTAATGCTAATAAATAATTAATTTACTTGCCTAAATAAGTATGCAAATAAATACATTACTAAATTATCATAAAATAAAAATAATGATATAATTAACATTAAATAATAATGTTAAAGCTCTATCTTTTGCATTCTACATCATTTGCATTTTTCTCTATCTTTCAATAAGTACGTATGCATACGTAAAAATAGTACAATAAGCACAGATAGCTTAACATTTTGTAGTTAGTTTGGCGAATTACAAGACGAACACTTTTGTTATAATGATAATTTATGCAAAATTTGAATTGAAATTTAGGTTTGACGAGAAGCGCTTGAAAAACATCCTTAACCATCGGGGTTATAATATTATTGCTTTCCGCTATTCGGCTTCACTTAGGCAGCATCTACCTTACGTGCGGAAGTAATGGGCGCAGCAGAATTTAATGAAAAGCTAAGCTCCAACTTAATACGTGATTAACGATGTGCTGGAAGGAATTCGTAACTGAACTGCGTGGTACTTTTCGGAATCACACGAACGTTAATTTATTATGTAAAATACAAACAATTCAATTGTAACTACGCTAATACAATGTCGATTTAGCGGAGCGATCAAATACAGACAGGTCATCAGCACGTCATCAGCACACGTTATTAATGTATTTTTTTTATTTTATTCTCAATAAAATAATATTGGCACTTAGGCTCTTAGCGCTTGGAAATCATTACAGGTTTACATGAGTCGGTGCCCATTCTTTAGTTTAATTACATACATTTATACATGAATAACCCACTGTCATATGTAGACAATTTACAATAAGGCATTTGACTCTTGTCCTAGTGCTCACTGCCTATATATTTAAGGTGTCTTTTTGATACCACGTGTGACACCAAGGCCGGCAATTCTTGCCACAAGGACCAAATTTGTACAACGTATTCAATATGTAGGAATTATTAACCTACAAAAATAAAACAAAGTGTACTTTGTTTTATTTTTGGCAGTAAATTTCATTCTTGAATATAGGAATTAGTATAATTTTAATATTTAAGTATTATATTATTATTGTTCTTAAACTATATAAATAAAACCATTACACATTAATAATTTGACTCTTTAGGTAATTATATTAATAAGTTTAAATAACTTTAAATATTACGAGTTATTCCAGAAATAAAATAAGTAATTAAAAATATAAAAAAAAATTAAGTTACAGTGCTTAGAAGTCACAAGTTGGAAAAGGACCGCACATCTCTATTTACGTCAACGTAAGAATGAGAGAGATAACGTACGCTCGTCAGCTAAAATAATCTAAAGCTCATATCTATAAAATTTCATGAATTAAAAATATATATTTTCAATACATGTTTGTTTTCTTTCTTAATTGTCCAATAAAGGAAAAAGAACTAACAAGAAATCGCAAAGCTAAATTGGGGCGTAAATCTCCCAATGGCAACACTTACAACTAAATCGCCAATTGCTTAAAATACTTGCTTAAAATACCAATTGCTTCTTACGCGTAGTGCTCAAACATCCTAATTCCGGAACGTGCCAAAAGCCAATGCCGCTCTCGAGTATGTTCGGGGATGGGGTGTCAAAAATAAGCTCAAGTTCGCGCCGCATAAAACAAATGCAATGGCGCTTACTAGAAAGCTGAAGTTTGACACGCCACTCCTGAGCATGGGCGGGGTTGACATTGGAATGTCCAACGAGATTAAGATCCTGGGGCTCACAGTAGACAAGAAGCTGAACTTCAACGCCCATATTGCGAACACCTGCAAAAAGGCGTTGAATGTTTATAAGCAATTGTCTAGAGCTGCCAGGATAAGTTGGGGGCTCCACCCAGACATAATGCGTATTATATATACGGCAACGGTGGAGCCCATAATCTTGTATGCCGCCAGCGCATGGGCACCGGCGGCGGCCACCAGACTGGGCGTCAAACGGCAGCTCAACGTAGTCCAAAGAAGCTTTGCCCAAAAGCTCTGCAAAGCCTACCGCACTGTCTCCCTAAACTCGGCACTGTTACTGGCCGGGGTATTACCACTCGACCTCAGAATTCAGGAGGCAGCCGCCCTATATGAGGCAAAGAGAGGGATACCCCTGATGATGCCGAAAGACGGGGAGGTGGAGCGTAAGGTGGCATTTGCAGACACTCCGCATCCGGCAAAAAATATGGGTCTACAGTTCATTAACCTGGTATACCCAAAACAATACGACGAAATAACGAATCTTGCAGTAAAAATCTTCACCGACGGCTCTTGGATTGAGGGCAAAGTGGGAGCCTCATTATCCATATGGAAAAATGAAGCCGAAACCAGAGCCCTCAAACTTAGACTGTCGCCGTACTGCACGGTCTACCAGGCGGAACTGCTAGCCATAATCAGAGCCTCGCGGTTTATCCTCCAATGCGGAGAGTCGAGCTTTGGCATTTTCAGCGACTCACGCTCGGCGTTGGAAACAATCGCCAACCCTTGCAGTCCCCACCCTCTAGCCACCGAAACGAGCGCCAACATCAGACATAGCGTACTCCAAAACAAAGAAGTTTCTTTGTTTTGGATTAAAGCACATGCGGGGCTGGAAGGGAATGAGCGCGCTGATCAGCTGGCCAAACTGGCTGTCAGAAACCTGAAAGTGAAGGCAGAATACGATAGCTACCCGGTTTCGCTCAGGTGTTGACGGGACACGGCGGGTTCTCCGAGTACTTGAATCGCTTCAAGTGCAAGGAGAGCCCGGCGTGTATCTGTGACCCAGACGCGGCCGAGGGCATATTGCACCTGATTGTAGATTTCCCTGTATATAGCAAGAAAAGATTTGAGACAGAAATGCTCATGGACACCAACATAAGTAGGGATAACCTAGCGGAAATTATGGGAAGCGACCAAAAATGACCAGTATTCATAAAATTCTGCCAACATGTGGCCAAAAAAGCATAAATAGAAACAAATAAAAAATATGGACATAATGAAAGAACGAAAGTATTATTATATAAGCAAATATAGACAGATAAGTTTCTAAAATAGTATTAAGACTCTGACCTTATACATCAGAGTCGAATAAATAGAATTTAAGACAAGCCAAGACTTCTGACCTCTACATCAGAAGTCGAAGCCCGAACACAAGAAGGCAGATTGAATACAACATAAAAACAATAGAACATAAGTTTTTAAAACATGACTAAGACTCTGACTTTATACATCATAGTCGAACAAATAGAAAGTAAGACATGCCAAGACTTCAGACCTGTACATCAGAAGTTGAAGGCAGAACACAAGAAGGATGAGGAAATAGAATAAGAAACCATAGAAGATAAGTTTTAAAGAATGACTAAGACTCTGACCTTATACATCAGAGTCGAATAAACAAAAAAAAAAAAGACTAAGCCTAGACTTCCGAACCTTACATCGGAAGCCAATAGTTGGAACAGAAAAGTCAACGATATGATAGTTGACGTTGACGAATTATGTAATTAAAATTAAAATAGCAAGAAAGGAACAAGATAAATACAGACCCTGACTTCCACATCAGGGGTTTTCTTGCAATCGTGGGGTTTTAGCCGGTACGAATCCGGCATCGCCTTCCGCCGGAACACAGAACATCTTATAGCGGAAAGCATCCAAGAGGATTGCCCCACGAAGAGACAAAAAAAAAATCCGGAACGTTATAAGCAAAATTGGAATTTGTCAATTCCAGCATTATTCGAATTCCCAACGGTATTGTAACACAGAATGGACACGGTACTAAAATACCCTTTCACTTTCTTACCTCCAAGCAAAGGATTTCGCGGTTAGCATCAAATTAACCACAATAATATTATGACTTCAGCCTTAGTCCGGTTGACCGTCGTCGACTATAGTTATCTACCGCATTAGTTATGTGGTAATAAATATAGTAAACTGTTGCGTTTTAGCGCACAATAAAATTTAAAACATAGCTTCTAACTACAAACCGCAGCGTCCATACTCCTCCTGTACTAAACGCCACTTTGCCAACGGCGGCAGTACCGACATTTTATTTGCCTTGGTGGTCTAGTTCACCGCTATCCGTCTACCATTTAGTATATTGGAAACATAAACTGTGGTAACTAAATACGTGGTCTGTCCAATAAAATTTAAGAGTTTATCGTGGGTTAACGATGGGAATACATTTCGGTGACCACATTGTCGCATTCTGCACATGTAGCTAAATACGAGTACATTATAAATCCTAATTTTTTACTTTCGGTGAGAATTGCTTGAGCCCAAAAACCATGAATGTAGCGTCACAGCGATCTAGAAGATATCTTCTAGGCCACAGTATACATATTGGTCTATAGTGGTCGCTCTGGATTATAGCTCACCCCTAAAACCAGTGTAGGTTTTAGATTGATATAATATGTATTGTATGAACCGTACGAATGGTGAGAATTAGGGTGCTTTGATCAAATAAATCTGGGGTGAAAAGAATACTTAATGTGGCACAGTTAATGTGGATTGGAGTTCCTGGTTCTCCGTGACAGTTATGCAACTTATCGTCTGTCTTAGTAACTCAATGCGTTTGAAGTAGGGAATAATGCTGACAGCGAACAAGCAGTGACTTCAAAATAACACCGTCTCATGTAAGCGCGCAACTGCTCGCTATTTGGGAAATTCATCTTATAAGATGCGCTCTGTAGTGCAGCCATGATTGACCTATCTTGACACACTTTAACTTATTAAGCCTTAACCTTAGTCTGCAAAGAGTATTCCACTTCATTTTGACTCTCATAAACATAACGAATAGTATGTACTTTAATCTCAGACTAATATTCAAATGGAATTCTAGAAGACCGATGAAATATTAGGCTATAAGTTATGGTGCATTGCACTGTTAGTCGTTGAATTGTTAAAGAACAGCAGTCGTGAGGCAGCAAACAGAATCAAAAATTAAATCTAATTCGCTTTCTAGACTCGTTAGCTATGCAGCCATTTAAGCTTTTCCGCTGAAAGCCTTCGAAGAATAAACAGGCAATTGGAAAAAACTATCTCAATATTCAAATTCTATTTATATCTTTGTATCGAACTGTAAATTGTATTTGAGTAAGAGACTAAATATAGCAATACATTTGTATTTATTTATTTAAAAAATACATTTATATAAAAGGTATTTCAAAATACAGGTTTTTGTCAAAATACCATATGTTCGATATAGAAATATAACATACATTTGGATAATTACGGTTCATAAAAGTTACTTTTTTATTATTGTGTAATACATATTTTAGTACAAAATGCACTATTTATACATACACTATTATAGTCATATAAATCAATAATAATAAAATGTAGCCCACGTTAATATATAAATCCATCATCAAATCCAACTATCACTTCTGGACACTAGATGACTTTACTAATAGTTCATAGGCAATTAAGTAATAATAATTTTAAAAATAGGCATCACTGGGGGGGGGGGGTGCTCCACACAATAATCTACTAAACATAAAAACAAAATAGAATTTTATAGGAAGTCTTGTTTATAACTAACTAGCCCCCCCCCCCCCCCCCCCAACCCCTGACCCGTTCTGAGTTTTCGTTACCTGGCAACAATATCTTTCAGTTGAATACAGTAGCTTGTTTCAAAATAAGGTTAAAAAAACAATTTGTTCGAAAAGCAAAAGGAGGAATGTCATAAGATATATAGTTTTCTAAATGCCTTTGTTTCTATTTATTAACACTTAAGTGTTATACTGTAATATGGCCGTTTATATCAGGTGATATCAAAATTAAATATTATAACTGTACGATTATTAAATAATTTGTCTTCAATAACCACCTGTTTATTGTTAAATGACTCATATGTATAAACGTTAATTCTTCAAGTTTTTATACAAAGCCTCATTTTTTTCTGTTGCGGATACACTGTAAGGAAGTTAATGTAAGTTTTTCTATGTTTCATCTATTTCTTATAGGTATTTCAATTCAATTTATTTCAATTATTATATTTTGGGTAAGGTTTGTTTGCTCCGCTGGTTGTCCGTGAGCGTTACAGATGCTGGCAGAATATCCGTGGCACTTGCCTACAGCATCTGCTGAGCCAACTCCATTTTGTTGTCGCGATACACAATATAACTAATCAGATTTATCTACATTTAATGATTCACTTTTATGTACTCGGTGATTGTGCTTGAAATTGAAGCTTTATATGAATTATTCAAAAACTGAGATCTGACGACTTGAAGAAAGTTGCCGGTAGTTGCTGGATCAGAAAAGCTGAAGACAGTGTGTGGTGGCGGTCCGCGGGAGAGGCTTATATTTATATCCAGCAATGGAGAGACAAAGGCTGATGGTAAGGTACGACTTATTCAGCAATTAAAGCCAATAAACATATTTTAAAAGGTATTTTTATTTATTAGAGAATTGTATAGATATGAGCTTGAAGAACATTCAAGGAGACTATTGCTATCTCTGTCACTCATGCGTGGATGTTAGTGACACAGTTAGCGAGGCTTTTTTTCTAACTTTTAACTTATAAACCATTTTTCTCAGCCATTTTTCAAGATAATATTTTGATTTCTATTTAATTAAAAGTAGTCGAGTAAACTATTATTGTTAAAAGTAGTGTTATTGTCAATTACTTTCATTAATTCTTCTTTCTTTCTGGGTGTCTTGTCAGCTTTTGCTATCTTTTAAATATATATCTATACATATACGACATTCCTTACAATACGTACTTTGGTAGTGAGTGAGATATGCCAGAGCCCATTCCCATCCCATCCTATCCCACCCCACCCCATTTTCCCAACCCTTCCTCCAAATTCATAAATCTCCAAAGGTAGGCAGCGTATCCGGGGGCGCGCCAGCGTTTATCAAGACTGATGTTGGCATGTATGGCAATGTTCACGGGCGACACAGTATCTATCCACTTACGATCAGGTGGACTGTCAGCTCGCTTGCCGCCTTTTTACAGTAAATGAAAAATATATAATTAAATCGTAACAAAGTCGTCTGAACATGATATATTGTTTGAAAAAAAAAATATTGTAGTATTAAGTGCGAATGATACAAAGCCTAAAACAACAAATTGTAGAATTTTTGTATGTCTGTCTAAGTGCTAAAACACTGGACGGATTTTAATGAAACTTAGCATAGTTATAGCTTATATATATGCCGGGTTAACTTTAGGGTATTTATTATCCAGATCAATTATGAAGTTTTCATATTCAAACGTCTACGAGCATAATATAATTACTATGAATCAGAATAAATATGTAATATAAACACGCGTCTTAATCGTATCACACACGTAGTGGGTACTAATTACTCGTGTTTAAACATCGCACGCGGCTGGTTCTTGTCTTAATTTACGATGAAAAGAACAGTTCACACACATAAACGCTCCGCTGAGCATTACAAATACGTTCTACTCGGAGTTTGTAGCGTATGACAGTATACATTTTCCATATGTTTGCTATATTCGGTATGCATAATGTACCTATATATGTATGTAACTAACCAGAGTCAATTAAGCTAATTTCACGTTAAGGCCTCTTATACTTTTCTCATTCAGCCACATCTGGCCGAGAGAAGAGCTAGACCACGTGTGGTGGCAGTACTCAAGAGAGGCCTATATTCAGGAGAGGGAAGACACAGGATTTCATGGGATAATAGTATAGTATGGTAAGACCCTTATGAATACCGATGAATCTGAATCTGAGATTCTGGGTGGGGGGAAGGGAATGAAGCAGATAAGGAGGGGTTCATTAAAAAGTAAAATTTGAAACTTAAGTTTTGAAAATCTAACTTTCTTATTACGATAAGAAAGTTAGATTTTCAAAATACATATGAATTAAAGAATTCGAGAATTGAACATAGAACACAATTAGACTCCCCTAGAGCGCTTGTATAACATATCGAGAATGTACAAGTATTCTCAAATCGATGAGTCGACACGCGAGGCACAGACATGAAGAGTAAAAGATGACAGAAAATAAATAATCACAAAGATAATCAACAAAATTTTACAACTGTCAGTCCGTGCCACGTCGAAAGGGTCTCCAGCTCAGCATAATGAGTGACAGACAACACTCAGCGCTGATTTTCAGCGCCGAATAATATGTGTTATTTTATTTACAATCATAAAATTCACAATAAATGTAAAAAATACAAAGAATGATAGGGAAAAACGTGTATTAAAAATGTCCTTTCGAAGCGATCACATTGCATGTCTGTGAAAATGTTGTAGTAAATGCAAAAAGATATCGTTTCGCGATTGTCAAGTGCTGCCATTTCACACGACGAGCCTGACGGGGACAGTCAACAAGAAATTGTATAATTACTATTGATCACAGAACTGTACACGTGCATAGTTCAAATGGCGTTGACAATAAACTAAAGGTATTTAAAATAAATTACACAACAGGCTTTTGACTCCGTATAAGGTATACGTTAGTTAGACTATGAATAAAAGTTGCTATACATAGTTTGTTTCATTGTATCACAGAATAATGACCCCTAAACGAGTAGATATTTATATTATGAATAGTAAGATAATCTAATATGTACATATAATACCTACTCTGATTACAACACTTTATACGCGACTATAAAAAAATGTGTGATGACGAGTCTGAGGAGAGGTGTATATTCAGCAGTAGAGAAACATAGGCTAATTGGTGTGGTATAAAAAAGAATAATGAAATAATACATAAATTAATCACGTTGATAATGAACCTTTAACCTTCACTTGTTACATAAGATTTTATTTCACAATTTATTTGAATTCCTTACATTTATAAACCAAAGTATGAAACAGTATTACTTGCATTTATGTAGTATAATATACCTACTATGACAAGGAAGTGACCGGTTTGCCCTAAAAATACGGATCATTACTTCGCCTACGCTTTTCCTAATCGTGAACAAATATAGAATAAACAATGAAGTGGCATTTATTTACTTTACGTACAAAAAAAAACTGAAGTAACAATTAACTGTTAGTTTAGTAACCTCATCATACTTATTATTTTTGAATTATAAATATTATATTATCAGATTATGGTCTGCGATTACGATTATTGATTTGTTATATACTATTGTTTGTTCACGACTAGAGTTTTCTCGAATAATCGTAATTTTTCTTCCGTAAAACTCGCTATAAATTCCTGGTCCAATTAGGAAAAAAAATACAAAATCCTTCTAAAATTAATATCTCGCGTATATAGTGAAAATAAAAGAAAATTCAACCTGTAGATCCCCACTTCTTGTCTCCGCTTCCTTAGGTATGCTAATACTAACTGAATGCCCTAAGGGACCTGAGAATTTGACGAGTCAGCGAGTAAAAGAAAAATCTAGACTATATTACACTACTTCTTAAGGTTGCGTCTGTGCAATGAATATTTATAGAAAAATAAACTGATAAATAGTATTAAACGATTTGTATATTCGTACTTTTGTCGGAGCAACTGTTTTTAAAATTATATATTTTTGTATGTTGCATCGGTGACTGGGTTACGATAAAATTGTCACTAATTACAGTATTGCCGTTAATATGTTTTCAGCGAGCCACGATCAGCAGTCGTTTAATATGAGAAAATAAGTTGTACACAATTGGGCTGGTTTATTAGAAATGGGCATGTTCATTACTTAAGGGATAAACTGTGGCGATGTAGTCCATACTTTATCACCGTTTAACCCCCCATAAGAGCGAGGCCAGCGTGCCTAATCGCGAACAACTTAACAAATCTCTGTTATCATACAACTTCATCTAAATTATCCTAGCTCGCCAATTATATTCGTATCACCGAAATTAGCTAACCCATTGGAACCCTTAAATCGCTTGTAATATGGCCTTAAAATCCCCTCCCAGTAGCTAATTACACTATTTCGCTATGTAATATCGCCTCGGTTGAAACATTAGCTGGAAATGTCACAAGTTCGTGATATATAGGAGGCCGCGAGGTCGGCACCGAGATTACTTCGTGTTGAAATTTGGTAAGCCACTCGTACCTAATGTTGTGCGTGTATAGCTGCTGTGTTTTATGTTCTCCCGGTAGCTTTAGCCTATAAACTCCACTAGCTACGTTTTTACTGCTCATGTAAAATTATTTGCAAAAAGTTGGCTGAACCGACGCTTAGCGCTCGTAAAATCTAGGCATTGTTTTATTGCCAGTAAGTAACGATAACAAACGCGAACTTTCTGTCCCTGACTAGCGTAACTAAGGGATGAAAGAAAAAGGGCGCAATATTATTGACAATTACAGACGGATAGGAGATTAGATATTTAATTTATCAATTAGACAGTTTGTACGCTTCTTGAGTTAGATTCATGCCGCTCATCGCTGACTAAGAAATTATTTTAATAATATACAATAATAATTTCTGTTTTATTATTTAGTTTTAGTTATATCCTTTAATGCGTCCTTTATTTATAAATTGATTTTATCAATTGATTTTATTTATTTTATCAATGGTTTGATAATACAATTTCCATTTAATCTAATTATTTTTTTTACTTATTATTTTTACTATTTTATATATACTTTATGTATTGTATATAGTGTTTATGTACTCGTATATGTATGTATATGTGTATGCATGTGTATGTATGTATATTGGTATTGATATGTATGTATTATATGTAATTAAGTACACCATCCATCTGTGATTAAAATATTTATTTCCACTCTACCCAAAGGTTGCCTGGCAGAGATTGCTATTAGCGATAAGACCGCCTTTTGTGCATTTCAAGTGTCACAATGTCTGTTATTGTCTTGTTTTGTTTTGGTGTGCAATAAAGATATTTATCTATCTATATATAATAAGTGTAAAAACCGCCACGGTAACACATAATAAGTAACCACATTAATTAAAAGTTTACATGTGATAGGTAGCATGCATTAAGGATTTGACAACCTGGAACTCTCACATTCATTACACTTTCACTGCCGCAGAAGGAAATGTGTGTCAGCATAATTCAGCATAATTCAGCGTTGTTTTTAATCGCAACCCTTTTATCGAGTGACATCGGTAGAATATAAAAATTGAAACAACCAATCAACTAACTAATTTTCACATAATCAAATCATATTTATGCATAACCACAATGCATTGTTTATTGTTTCTTTGATGTTCATATGTTTACATACAGCTTCAAATTTGACGCGTCGGCATTACTGCATAACATGTAATACGACGCTTCAGACACTGATATCTGAACACATTCACGGATTGTAAATTAGAACAGTCCATTAATATGCTAGCAACAATCCGTCTAGATTTTACAAACAAATCTGTTGCAAATAGCTGGCGCCCCAGAAGATTAGTGGGGCAACAATAATCACGACCTCCCGCCAATGACAGCCGCTTGTTCGGGCGATAATAATTAATTACAAACACTTGTTATTATCACTGTGCATGAAGAACAGTACGAAATGTTCATGACAGATGATAGTCCTCTCATCTATTAAACTATGCTGTTTAGAAACTTAAATCTTTTTGGTGCGAGGGATGAGAGATATGGCTTTACCATCGGAAGATGTTTTTTACGAGTTAACAAAAGCGTTAGCTGTGAATAGGATTTTGCAGGGTCGGCGGCGCACTCGCATACCAACTGGTGTTGCAGGTGTCCATGTGCGGCGGTAACACTTACCATCACGTGGGACCACTTGCACGTCCGCCTACTTCCCTTTAAAAAATAACAGAAAAGAAAGAGAAACAACCGTATGATGACTGACAAACGCATTAAACCATTCGGCATATCCCAGCCTTAATTTGCAATTTAAGTAGTAACAAATGGTAATCAAGTGCAATAGTCAGAATTGGCGTGCAAAATAAATATAAAATTATTATAGAAAAATATATTTTCAACTGTTAATAGTTATTAGTCAATATATCAATAAATTCCTAATAGATTCTACTAAAAATATAAGATGTCAATGCTGTTATAACTAAACCTGCTATTATTAATTTAGTAAATAAATGTTAGTTAATAATAATTCAATATTAAGTATAGTATATAGTATATATGTACATTTAAGCTAAATATTATGTAAATTTCTTATGAATTTCTTTAATATGAAATTGTAAATTGTTGCAAACCATTCGGAACGAATGTTCAGAATTGTTTGAAATTCCCGATTGAAATTCATAATTAACTCCGCTAATTCATAATTCTTTGTAGTGATCACTTCTCTTTATATCTAGTTCCAAAGATTTGTTTTCTATTTCACAATAAAGTTGCGAGGAATCGCCGATCGCTTGGTACATTAACCATCGACCACATTTAGTAATGTGTAGTTCATTAATCAGTTAAATGACACTGCCAATTCACGTTCCAATCGAGCGTATTTTGAGAATGACGTTGAAATTCCTTACTGTATATAGAATCTCTACTGAGCCATTATCCTGGCATACACTCCGCTCCATTACTTTGATCCGGGACGCGTGAATGAGACGGGGAACACGTGAGTAGTGAAAGTGAGACAGCAAGAAAGCATAATTTATAATCGTCAGTACCTAGTCAGTAGTCTGATGTGCGATTGACTAGTTGGAGGTTGAATAGACATTATTGGTAAAACAAAAACTGAAGAATAACCTTGTGGTTTGTTTGAATTATGACTATCACTCTTATACATAGCTTACTTTCTTTCACTAAAAAATGATCAGGTTGAGTTAATACTGGAAATAGATTTGTGAATTGTAAACAAAGTTGGGTTACAACTAATAACAATTAACAAAACTGAGTGACCACATAATTTATAGTTTATCAATAGCAAACTTTATGTGTGTACATAATAAATTGATTAATATATTTTTTTAATTACCAAACTGTTTTGTTGTGTAGCATGTTTTTGCCACTGATAATCATTTAGTGTGGAAACTTGCATGTCCTAGAAATAAAAAAACAAACAATTTGGGGCACGTAGATCTATCAAAATGGACTGGGCCAAGTGGTGGATTATGACTCGAAACCCTGATTATTCTAATTATTAGGGTAGACTAATGCCCAGCACTATAGGCCGAAACACAGTTATGTCAGTCACTGAATCTTTTTAACTGTTACGGAAAAAAATATTTTTTTATGAATTCTCTCTTCTAGGCGAATGGAAATCAATTATCCGTATCATAGTAAGCCATTCCATGGAAAAATATCTATGGCTATTTGAATATTGTGAATCTATGACTTTACTTTCAAAATTGTATGTTTGTGTTAATGTGAATATTTTGGTATCTAAGAAAAAGTAAAACCATCATCACTTCTTACAAGAATCATTCGAATAAAAAAAAAATAAGTCGTCGCCTTTTCTGTTTATAACAGAAAACAGTGTTTATAACAGTTTATATCTTTTAAACAGAAAAGGTGTGCATCTTTTCTATTTATACTTTTAAGACCTGAACAGTCGTGTAGAATTCTGAGATACTAAAACGCTTTTATTCCAAAAAATTTTTCAATAATTACTTGCCGTTTTGAAAGTTACAGCATTTGTATTTAAGTGAGTTTTATTTTACTTTCAATTACCTACTTATAATTTTCAATTCGAATCTCATCAGGTGTAAGTAGAGAATCAAGGAGACAACAGATGGCTCTTGACGTTGATATAAAATTAATTGCGTCAACGAAGCAGAATTGTGGATTCTGTGCCAAGAAGCTTTTCAAATGAGCTACTTTTGCTTATGCCGCCCGCTTAAGGCTAATAGGTAAATGTCGATCCGCGAGAAGCTCCGCTCTTTGCTTTGGTGTAATTTACTACGTCAATATTACGTCGTAAAATTTTTAATTTGGCTTTCATGTATCATGTTTTTGATCATTAATCAATTAATGTTTTTGTATCATTAATCTATCATGTTTTTGATATTCCTTGTTTACTGTCAGTGATCTTACTAAACTTGATTAGAGCTATGGGGAAATATTTCGCAGACAGTAAAACTATGTTCGTATCATACCCTTGTCGATGAAACACCTGTTTGGCAATAAATGTGAGTAATTTTATAAAGTACACTAAGAGCTGTGATAGTCTAGAGGTATTATTCTCGACTCTCATTAGTGAGGTCGTAAGTTCTAACAGGTAGGTACCTGTACCACTGAATTTACACTTAAGTAGGAATATTACTAGCTCGCTAGCTTATCGCTAGCTCGATGGTGAAAAATTAAAAAAAACATAGTGATAAAGTTCATGCGCAAGAATTAAAAAAAGGCTCCGTCAATTGTAACAACCAATGTGCATTGGACCCGCATGGTGCATTATGGCCAGAAGCCTTCTCGTGATCACTAAGGCCTGCACCTTGAAGCGCAGTGCAGTCTGGCCTAGTGGACAGACGACTTGAAGAATTTCGTCGCTGGTGGTGGTTGGATGAGAAGAGCCGAAGGTCATGTGTGTTGACGAGCTTTGAAAGGGCCCCTCCCAAGCAGTGGAGAAACGTAGGCTCATGGTATGGAATGGTACCCTAAAGTTGGAAGTTAGAGGCTGACATCGAAGTACACTATTTCTAATAGAAAATAAAGTTAAATTGGATTACCTATACTCATAAAACTAAATAGTCGTATAATTTCTTTAGGTATGTGTAAATCCTTATTGACCCTTAATATCCATACAAAAACATATAGCAACTATCTACTCCTTAATACCAATACGCTTGTAAAAGAAAACCCAAACCATTCCATCATATTTCGTTCCCGAGGGTACAGGAAATGAAGCGGCAGTTGTTACCAAATATTACTATTTGTTGTTTAGGAGCGTTTGATCGAATTCCGTCCACGCCCGCGGGCTGACGACATTTGGTGAAGTTTTTTAAGTGGACGAGGGAAATTCTCGCCTCCCGGAGCGTGCAGTGGAAACGCACGGCGAATCGCAAATGGGAAACGAATGTTTGAGTAAAAATGGGTGGATTCGTCAATAGGAAACCTAAGACGAACACGGTGTGGTATTGTTGTCCCACTGACAATTCCCACTGGACAAAATTATTTCCGATTGTAGACAAAATTATTTCCATTGTCCCCACTGATGGCAGTGGGGACAATAAAACATACTTCAACAGAATTTATAGATACTTTTCACTGTTATAGTAGGTATGGCAAAATAAGAATATGGTCCTTTAACGTTATTTACGGACAGCTACAGAATGGGAAGGGTACACACGCTGCAATCTCACAGCTGCTGGGCGCCTCCGAAAGATGAAGTTATCACTTTCTCGCAGAAGACTGCCGTGAAATTTAGCCCATTCTTTCTTTAGCCCATTAGCCCATGTATCTCGCGGGTGAGTGAGATATATCAGAACACATTTCCCATCCCATTCTATGCAACTGAGTGAAGAATATAATGAAATAAAAGAAACTCCTTATTCCATTATACTATTTACTTCCTATTCCCCCACCCGCCCAAGGAAGGAAGGATGGGGTGTGTAATGGGATGAGGAAAATAATCGCACCATTATAGTCAATACTCTCCCACCCTTCCCAGCCCTTTCTCAAATTACATGAGAAGCCTTTTTTTGTCTACTGCTGGTCAGGGGCTAACCCATATGTATGACCTTCAAAAAATTACTAAAATTCACTCACTTCATTCACAGAAATTCACTCACTCCTAAATCCCCAAGATAGGCAGCGTAATCGGGGGCGAGCCAACGTTTGACGTTCTGGACTGATATCAATGAGCGAGAGTATCCACTTACCATTACGTGGACTGTCTCGTCGTCTGAATCCATAAAAAAGAATCTATCGATGATTATTGTACAGCTGAAGCTCGACTGGCACACAGTTGTGCGAATGCTGTTTGATCAACTGTAGACGGTAGATCTAACATTCTTTGGCCTAACGTGGTTTCGAATAATTGTTGTGGCGGTCAAAAGCTATGCCGATCAAAAAGCCTTCGCATAACAGTGTGTCTGACCACTGTTGTACAATCATCGACGATGTTCGCTCAAGCAAAGAAACTGGTATAATAGGCTGCCAAAGAAAGTTTAACTAAAACTGTATAATTGAAAATCATGATATATATACAAACATATAGGTATGTAGCAAGGACGAAAGATGAGAATATATGTATTATAACGTTTGCAAACCAAGAAAAACAAGAACATTAGTTACACTTGAGCAAAACAAAGAAAAATATGAATATAGATACTTATTGATGATCCTCTCCGCATAAGAAAACCTTTAAACATAAAATGTAACAAGCAAAAAAGGAATACAGAGATAAAAAGAATACTTGAGGGATTTTTTTTTTATTTAAATATACCAAAGAATAAATACATTTATGGTGTCTACTTTCTGCCCGTTTATGCAGGCACTGCACATTCGTATATAAACTTAATTACTAAAATATGAATATAAATTGCTATAAACTTTATGCTATAAATATGAATACAAACTTGGTGTATTAGAGTAATGTTTGTAGTGTTTGTTAGTAATCAGAACAGCTACGTTGTTAGATTGTATCCGACAGATTCAATTGAACTATTAGGTTGAACTATTACCTATGAAATTACCGTTTTATGTGGAAAAATTCAAATATATTTTTTGTATGAAAATTATATATGTATTTAATCAATTGAAGTATCGTTCATTATTTTATTATCAATACACTTTTGCCATTTTAATTGAAGTTGATTGGTACCTCTGATTATAGAACTCCTGGGACGGGAATCGATGAATTCTCTGAAGAGTTTTTCACTGCCTCATCGGAGTTGAATTTTTTCCCCTATATAAAGTTATCCGAATTAAAAAAAATGGACAAGGTAATTAGTAGGGGCAAGGTCTAGCGAGTACAGTGCGTGACGGAGAGTTTCTAGTCGAAGCTCCTGTAACTTTGAGACTTTTTGTCTGTCGTGCAGTATGTGGGCAAACATTATCATGGAGACGTTTGGGACATTGTTTGCCTGTGTCTACTGGGTTCAAGCATTGTGACGAACGTTTACAATTATCGTACAAAAGATCCACTTCTCATGACAATACGATTCAAAATCCCTTAATTTTTGGGCCCGTTCAGCAAAGTAAGGCAAGCTTCGACGCGTGTTTGCAGTTGACTTTCATTATGCTCATACGGTACCCATGTACCGAGCTTCTTATATTTCTTATAATCAATATCGTTTTGTCACTTACGACGAAGACTGCTGCTAACTCAGGCGTGGTTTGAGATGAATCCGCTTCCACTATTGCTTTCAATTCGTCATTACAGATTTTAGTCTGCGGTCGTCCAGGTGAGGTGTTTGGTCCGTACACATCGTACTCGTAGATATTGCGTGGCGACTGTGCTACGTTGCTGCCACGACGGAACACGTATTCGAAGATAACGCGAATTTTTAACTTCGCCATGGTCGCAAACACAACAACGATATCTAAGCAAAAAGTCGTTTGACGGAAAAACAAATTAATAACTGATTTTGAAAAATAATGTCATAGCTTTAAATTAAAATTAATTAGAATTTGGAATTCCAAGCCAAACTCAAGATAACTAAGTTCAAAGTGGCCACTATGAACAAACGGCAATTTCATAGGTAAGGCCATAATATTATAGATAACTACTTTATTATGATGCAGATGGATAGAAATAGATTGGGAAAATGTCGTGGGTGTTCGTTATCATCATGAGGATAATGAAACAATAACTGAAATGTTCTTTGGACTCCTATTTAGTTTTAATGTTTAGTAGAATGTTGGGAAAAACATAGACTAATTAGTAACTGAATTAATTACAGCGAGATTTCTTCTTCCTTATAAATTCTGATATTCTAAATTCAATTTTAAACTGCATAGCACGCATTTTCTGAGATTCTCTTCTCAACGTAGTTTTTCACTTGTGGCTTCTGCGTTCGGGCATTCTAGCCTTCTCAGAACACTGGAGTGGTGGCCGAGGGTACTCAAAACGGATTTCAGAGATTGGGCACGTCAAATGCATTTGTACCCGACCGACTTACCGCTCGAAGATTTACCTGCGGTGAAAAGTGGATTTGTACGGGTAAAAAGACTATTTTTTATTTATTTACATACAACAACAGACGATACAACAATACAGACTGAAAATGTTCATCGTGAAGCAATTTCTGAAATACTATGGTTAAAAGTCAAATTCAAAACGCGACGAACAATACCGCCGAAAGCGTAAAACCAACCGCGATTTTGAAAGGAGCCAGCGAACCATGTGACTTACAGGGAAACTCCCGGACAAAACTGGCTGTGTCCTGGAGAGACAAATTCCCGTTTAAACGCCGAATAATAACTGCCGACGACTATAACTAAAATTGCAGTGAATTTTATTCCAATTGTAGACATCGAGGAATGTTTACTGAGTTATGGCAATTTGAAATTACTTTAGTTATTGTGGTGCAGTTGCGGCCAATTTGCAATCAAAGTAATACTAAGTTTCGAAGTTAACAATGTGTTTAGAAAAATGTGAGCTTCATGTTAAATTGTAATAAAATAATATCAACGATCACAGACAAAGTAATCACTGAAGATTTCTGCATACAGTTCACGAACGCAATTAAGGCAGTAATCCATAGAGACCCATAACATGTAAAATGGCTTTTGGAACGTCAAAAACGTCAGCCCGGTGAGCAAACACGATGTAAGCGAGTTCTAATCTATACGGTGGCAGGCCACTGTTTTGTTAGCAAACGCCGCTTACATAGTGGCCATCCCGCATTAAAATTAAATTACTTGCAGCCCGGGAAGTCGGGTCACCACTCGTTCATTATTGAGGAGAGAATGAAAGGTAAACGGGTGAACCTCTGCCGAGATTCGCACATGTTACCCAGAATTTCGTACATTAATTTAGTTTTTACTCCCCCATGTAGTATTATGCACGAATGAGTTGAAATTGTAAAATAAACTGAAATTAAATTAAATTATAAAATGAACTGAGGTCGACGCTGCTTGCCAGCCGCTGTTGCGTAGAGTTATTTGTAAACATTGTGGTCTACAAGGTTGAGTTATAGTATACTAAAAGCCTTATTAAGCTATACCTACAGACAGCGACAGTTTGCTAACAAAGGGTTATAAATTGTGCTTGCATGCACTAAGTAGATGGCTCTGTCTCAACGTGCCAGCGGGGTCTGTAAAAGGAGAAGACTTACTCTTATCGCTTTTAATTTGAAACGATGCCAGAAAAATAAGAAGCTCCTGCGAGTGCGGGCGGTGGAGCGGTGTGCGGTGATTACTTAACTTTAGTGCGGCTGCGGACCGAATTACATGAAATGGCGCCCAATGTGGAGCTGTATAAGTAAGCAAATTGTGAAAGGAGGAAACGCCTGGAAATTGCAAATTCAAGCGGCTCCAGAGCGTTTTGTTCAAACCGAGCCGACGCCCGCCATTCGCGCACCTCCAGCTCCTTACATTATTTAAAGGAGTAGCCGCGCGAGGTGATTTCTCCGTGCGAGTTTTGTGAACGACTCTGAGAAAATTCATTTGTAATTCATACAAAATTCTTCGCACTTCGTTCTTTTGAGGTTTTATTGCGTTTTTTTATTTTCTATCTCCATTTTCCTTTTTTGAAATAAAATTTGAAGATACATGTAAATGCATAGATGCAGTGATTCATCATCTATTCAGAATAATTAAAAACAACAGAAGGATACCAATGAAAGCGCTAATTATGCGTACCAAACAAAATAGCTCTTCCCAATTATTTTTTCCCGGCGAATCTCGACGAGGAAAGATTGCACAAACAAATGTACAAATTAGGCATAAACGAGGCGCCATTTACAATGTAATTTCATAGGACTTGCGGTAAAAGCGAGTCCACTGCATCCACTTCGATATTTCGACTTGGGAAAATAAATGCTCGCCTATAATTTTAACAAATTTCCCACCCGATGCGGCATTAGGTACATTTCGCGACAGAGCAATCTGGGTCGTGATTACGCACCGAAAAAACGCTAAGAGGCTCCCTTCTGCGACGTTACATCTTAATGTAGCCACAATATACATAATGGCAAGATATTTAGACCACGAGTGCTTCTGACTGCTATACATCAAACGAAGACATTACCACAAAACGCCTGTTAGATACCGACAGCATAAAATATTCGGAACGTTTTGATATATTTGAGGGATATGGAAATCAGTGGTGGCGTAGACTTGGAATATGTATTCGGGGTTCGTTTATGGCAAGAAAAAATATGGAGATAACAATCGTAGAATTTATTTGTGGGCTGAGATGTCACGAGAGCCACGGTCACATGCATACAAAGTCAAAATAACAATGAGGAGTTACAGGGCCAAAAGGGAGAGTGGGGTACACCCCACTCGACTAAGGGCTCACGAGTGTACTGATCAATGGTGCTCGGGCAAATAACAATTGGTCCGTCCGAACCCGACCGACCGTTGTTTTTGCTGACGGTGCGACACTGACTTTTCGAGCCTTGATCGGACCGCCTGTTCACGATTGTTTGCGTGAAGAGCTATGCGAGATTTTATTTTTAACAAGATTATACAATTTAAAATGTATTTTTAGGTATACATTTGTATTCTAGATCTCTTTTTAAACAATATATAATTAAAGAGGCCATCAGAAAATTAATTCACAAATACTTGAGAGATGCATTTTAATTAAAAATTAACAAAGCCTCATTGTCATGGCAACAATCCTAAACAAACCATTTTAACCTTGTTATTTATAATCATTAAAAAGTTAAGTGTTTTCTTATAACGATACGTTTAAAGAAATAATTTTGTAACTTAATCTTAACAGCATTGAGAAAAAGTAATATGATGTTTTTTTAATGTTTTAAGTGAGTTTTAACACAGAGCATAAAGTGCGAATAATATCTATTAAAGGGCATAGCATAAGAAATTAATAGCATACGTAAGGTACGTAATATTAATATTAGACAAAGACGTTATTAGCAGATTACTTTTGCGTACAACCTCTGTGCTGAACCTATCAAGTAGAAACATGAGGTCGGAGTGAGAGCGGTCGGTCCGCAAATGTTGAATAATCCGCTGATTGCATTAGATTCATCGAGTGACAGACAACTCACCCGATGATGAGCAATGCACCATCTATACAATTCACAACACAAGAGTACTAACATTCTGCCAACATTTTAATTCAATTAATATCAGAAATAAGAAAGTTTAAGAGTTAGATATTTACTTATTGAATTTCTTGAAGAATCTAATTTGAAAAATCCTCAACAACCCTGCGGCGATTGTTCATTGTATACTCAAAAGACTGTACAGTCTTTCTTACAGTTGTTCGGTATATACCGAAGAAACACTATTGTATAAACGGAAACACAAATTAGTCTGTTTTCAACATTAACTTGATTTTTTGAGATCTTGACACAATACTTGGAAACCAGTTCATATTGGTTTCGTACTTAATACAATACATAGAAATGTTATATTTGGGTTTCATTCGAATAAAAAGGATATTTAACAGGGTTGGTTGACAAACAATTTAAGAACCTAACACCAGGTTAAAAATTTAACTGTCAGTATGAGACTTGTCGCTTTGTGAGACGGCACAACAACGCAATGCCGATATCACCGCCTCGACTAAACTGATTACTTAGTTAGATAGACTAGAATTATATTAAAGTTACTTTATGTTGGCGAAACATTCCCAAATTTATTTATCTATTTAAACGGGTATTAACGCGAATGTTTACGGTATTTATTTTACTCGATGTTTCGGTTGAGTTGCACCAACCATTGACTGAAGAGGCGGGTAGTCTACATCGAGAGTTGCAAGCAGATTCATCTACCCGCATTTGGTCTTCATAGTCTGGAAAGTTGCGTCACACAACATGCACAATATAAGAAGTAGCGTCAGACGAAAAATCGGAAGGTTTAATTGTATTAATCACTGGATTCTATGCCGAGGACAATTTGTATCCATCTTCTCTACTAAAATTTCTATTTTTTTATTTCAATTGCTTCACGCACAATCCTGGAGGATCAGGAAGTGGCGATCAGTGAAGAGGACTTTTTGGACTAAGAACTCCATGCCGTGATTGATCCCGGCGTTGAATACATGGTCCGGTATCGCCGATTTATTAGTCTGGCGATTCTTCACTGCTGCGATATGTTCTTCGACCCTTTCTGCTAAGGTGCGCTTTGTTTGGCCTATGTATGTATCTTATAGACACCTGGCATCTGACAGGGTATTACATCCTTTGGTGTACGTAGGTTGTCCGCTACTTTGGAGGATGGTATATATACATTCTTAATGGAGTAATTTCTTAATACTGTTCCAACTTTGTTCGTCACTAATTTAACATAACAGCATAAATGCCCGTTGTCTGCTGACCTTAGGGTATCTTTCCCTACGATAGCGCCGTGATTGCCTTCCACTCACTTTATATCCATTTCGTTTAAGTACCTCCTCAACATGTAACAACTCATTCTTTAAACGTTTAGGGTCACAGAAGTCTTGTGCTCTGGTATTCAAAGAAACAGATACTGATTGTAGTTGTCGAGGGTGGTGATGTGAGGAGGCATGCATCTATCGGCATCCATCGGTGTATGTTGATTTTTTGTACACAGTGTGAACAAGGAACCATCTTCTCTAACCATTATTTTAACGTCTAGGAACGCTAAAACTCTGGATTACTCCATTTCATATGTGAATCTAATTTTTGGATGAATGGAATTCAGATATTAAATAATGTAAACATTCGCGTCAAGACCCATTTAAATGGATAATTATGTGTGAAAAACCCGAAAATTTCAAATGTTATGTTCCCAAATTTATTAACCAGTATTTATTAAATCCATTCCCAGTCTTCGCTTGAGCGAAGCTTGGTATCGATTTGTTTTGAGAATCGGGACTTGAATTTACTTTCGCTTTGCTATTATCCTCGCGCCCACTTCGACCATGCCCTTAGCAAGCAATGAGGGCGTGTCACTCGCACTCCTACGTGAGTTACTGCGTCCCTCCTAGCCCTAATGAAGGGCTCGAGGATCTGTCTGAGGAAGACGACACTTTGTCTCAGAGATTTTTTTGCTGGCACCACTTCAGTTGGACGGATGAATAATTTAGTCCAAGTTCCTTTGTTGCTAGCGCATAGATAAAATTTCTTTTGTGGTGTTTCGCTGTATATAGCGAAACATGCATACAATATGCAGCTGTCAGCAATAATTAATTTAGAAAGAAAACTATAAAACTCGTATAATTATATGTACAACTTCCTAATTATTTGTCAGGGGGAGAGTGCACGGTGCAATCCAATGCCGCTGGGCGCGCTCGACTGGCCACGTTATCCCTCTCTCACAGAAGACTACCTTGAAATGTACCGCATTTCCCACTTTATCTTATTTCCATAATGTACGTACGTGTTTTGGTAGTAAGTGAGATGTGCCAAAGCCCATTCCCATCCTATCCCTCCCCATTTTCTCAAATCCATTCCTATATCTACAAAGGTAGGCAGCGCATCCGGGGGCGTGCCAACATTTGTCATTTTGAACTAATGTTGGCATGTATCGCGGATGTCTATGGGCGACAGTATCCACTTACCATCAGGTGGACTGTATGCTAGTGTGCCGCCTTCGTCCATAAACAAAAAAAATAGCATTTTGTGTGAGAAATATAATTAGTAGCTATATGGAAATGAGTTATTTTAAAAACGAAAATTACGTAGAACTGAATCTCTCTCCTGAGGTTAGTTCGGAGATGTGGAAACTTACATAAATAAATTCCTCATTGGGCCATTTCTAAAGGCTAAGCCGGTAAGTAGGTCATTTGCATATGTGAATATTACCCAGTTAACTAACCCAACAGTCATGGGCAAATGAATTGCATATTACTGAGTTATTACGTAAGCCAGCTGCAATTTCCGTGTCCGGTTGTTAAGGAGAGACATTTCTGAAGTCAAGATTGTAGATATGGGAAACTTTAATTATTGTGTCTCTACATAAATTTACATAGGTGTATAAATATACACAGTCACGTAATTAGCATGTATTGGCGAAACATTGTAAAATACGTACTGCAAGGTTATAAAGTTTTATAAAAAATATAATTATTATAAAATCCTTCGCACTGTCCGTGGAATATCACTGATACTATAAGTGTTGTTTCAGTTTATGATGCCATCACGAAATAATAGCTTTGTTCGCGGTAAGGATTCGGAACTGATTCTGGACTAGTACTGAACTAATTTGGAATCGTAGTAGAGCGCATGCTCGGTTATGAACCGATTCGTGATTTTTATTTCCGCGAACGATTTCGGAACCAAACTGCGTACGATCTACTGTCATCGGCAGTGTTACCAACTCTCAAAAATATTTATCCCTAAAGCTTAAGTCAAAAACCCCCAAAATCGGCCCAATTACTTAGAAATCCCACTAAAAAAATATATAATAAAAGAAAAAATATAAATTACAAAAATGCAATGAAATTTCTTTACCTTTTAAATCTGGAACTGTTTCCCAAATCTACGTGTACTTCTGACTGTACATTTTTTTATTTTTAGTTTCTTTAGGCATCATTAACAAATTGCTTGTCGGCACAGCAGTACAACAACAAAATCGAATTAAACAAGTAAACAATAATCAACGTACATATGTATTTCCAGTAAGCATAGGCACAATAACCACCAGTCACCACAGAGTAGTTGTAATATATTTGTACTAGATGTCGTAAGTCGCTAGGTCAACAAATAAATATGATTAGCTATTATAGTTTGGATTGTCCCAGGGCCTATACTTTCACATAATATATGAAAAATATATATTCAAAAAAATATATGAAGAGTCAAAAAATCACTAAAATACCCCTAAAAATATAAAACCCCTAAAAAAAACCCATCCCACTTATTTACCCCCTAAATTTGGGGGGCAAACCCCTAAGTTGGCAAGTATTTAAGTGGACCCACCAAAACAGATTACTCTTATTAGAGTATTATATAAACTTATTTATATAAACAACAAACAAAACTAACCATATTTTATTTAACCCTTAATAAATTAATAAAATTTATATTTTATTTAACTATTTAACCAGTTTATTAGTTTCTAACCAACTGAATATAGCCGCAGCATGTATGTCAAATGTCGTTAGGTAAAAACTGCGCATGTCTGGAACTACGGATTCTTGCCAAAGTTATAGAACTGATAGAACTGATTCGGAACCGATCCTGAATCGAGTTCGACGGTTCCGCGAACACAGAACTGTAACTAGAAATTCTGAACTGTGTGTTCCGCGAACGGCATTATTTGAACTGCGCATGCGTATAGTTCCGAATCAGTTCTGAATCCTTACCGCGAACGAAGCTATTATTTGAAGGGAAGTTTTCGCATGAACCATTAAGGCATGACAAAAAGCAAAGAAACTATTTTTGTGAAGCAAGTCAAAAATGAATTCCAGTGCACTAATTCTACACAGACGTAATCGCATAATATTCATGAAGCTTGCATTATCATTGAGAGCGACGAAAATTGCACTTTCACTAATTTGTACTGAAACTTTTAAATATAAGCCAAGTTTAAAACCAGCATGTAGCGTACTAGCGTGGACTGAGCTATGCCAATATAAGCTAAAGGTAGTGCTGGCAAATGGCCACATTGCGCTAAGACTTAACTATTTCTGCTCAACGAATTTGTATGTTAATTAACGCATTATGTTTTAAATATTCCGTTTATTTAAGGGTGATAAATAATTGGAGATTATGTTTGCTTTGGGTCACGCACACTCCACAGAAAGGTGCACTATTAGTATGAATTATGCGGTTTCATCTTGACCCTGTGGTAAGTAACCTAGCCTATGTCCTGGCGGCATTAATTACCACGCTGGATTGCTAAGCTGATGCATTGCACGAGGCAACACACTAGGTCGGTCATTATAGCCAGCCCTAGTGACGGCGCTTAAATGTCCAATGGCGCTATACTGTCCACCAAGCGCTTAAATAAACGTAATATTTCTTAAATAAACGGCTATTCAGAAAGTTTTGCAACAACTAATTTTTATCTATGGAACATTTTTATCTGGTTTTAATAACAATTGTATCTTTCTGAATATTTTATGTATCCACCCGTTAGCGGCTATGACGGCACGTATGGTCCGGTTATTACAGGAAGAGCTCTGACACCTGACATAAATCTTTAAAATGTAGTAAAACTCATTTTACAATTTGATAGTCTTTTAAGAATATTTTTTTTTCTATTTATTTGAGTTATGTTATAACTTACGAAAGAAACTGAATATACATGAAATGAATTAAATAAAGAACTGTCAGCGCTTTTCCTAAGATAACTGGAATACAGTCTATTTGGAATAGGAGCGACAAGGCGAGCGCATAGATCAGTACCGCTGATGTCGGCCCACACGCGAACGCAGTGTGTGGGAGATTCCTTTCATTTTGACAGTCCCAGAACTTAACTATCAAGCCCCATAAGTTTTCTATTGGGTTCAAGTCAGCAGGCCGGACAGGCCACTGCATGAGCCTTATGGTGATTAAACTAACCTCATGGTGGTGGTTAAATCACTCCATAGTAGGGCGGACCTTGTAGATAGGTGCGTAATCTTAAATATCATACTAAGCATCAAAATAAATAGTAGGAGTTCTCCTCGTATTGCCGAATCATAGCAGTAACTTTCGCTGTGCTTAATATCTACCATAGTCCTGAATTGCGTCGATGATCTAACTGCCTCCGTCTCCATGTCGCCGGATCCAAAATCTTACGGTGAACCGAGGTATTTAATTCCTATGATAAATCCCTCTTCATTCATGCAAAAATATTATTTGTGCCCTTTACTGCAGTGACAAACTCGCCATTATTTTAGTATTTAGAAATCATTTTATACCGGAAATTGATAAATGTCGAATGTAATGGTAAAAAAAATAGCAATACAAAGAAAATAATACTTTTTAAATTATTAATACAGTTTGTGACATCAAAAACTCGTTAGTAATCTTTTAGATACTACTGCAGTTTTTTACGTGCTAAAAGGTAGTACGTTGATATTATGATAAAATAGACCTCATTGCGCGCAATGTCAGAAAGGAATGAATTTTAAAATTGGTAAACATTTTTTAAACCACGATCGTATGTATAACATTTTTTTATTAAAGTCGTTACAGTGTAAAGTGCGAAAGATACAGAACCTAAAACAACAATTTTTGTCTATCTATCTGTCCGTCTGTCTGTCAGTTTTATCCAGGTGCATTATAAAGTAATCAAGCTAACCATACATCATCTAACGCCCACGCCCGCGAAGTCATGGACACTGCTAGTTGTAAATAAATAACTGTAGTTAATACAATACTCGTGTGTATTATGTATAATTAATATTATATTATGTCCATTAGTGTACGTGAATTATTATTTGATATATAGGAGATTCTACTTGAAAAAATGTCAACACAATTCATAGTAAAAGACTATAAAACTGACAAATGATCGGAAGAACATACACCAGAAGCATACACCCATGATCGCACTGAATCGATGACCTTACAGTTTGCAGGTTCGCACTGTTAATACGTTAAAAAGGTCACCTTCATACATATTCATACAATTCATAAATCGTTTGCTTCATGACAACAAATTGCAAAACATGAAACTTGTCAATGCCCGGCATGCCAAAGCAACATTAGCGTATTGAAAGCGCCCTACTTTACCGTTTCATTAATAATATCCATCAATCAAACAGCTGTAAATGATTATGTGAATTTGTAATGAAAATGCAATATCGCTGATGCAATATTACTTTGCGTTATGTAAGAAGTGTATATATGTATACCAAGAAATTAAGATAAAAACGTATTTGAAGCCCCAATAAGGTGGATTTTCATTGAAAATGAGCACCTTCATAAACTGCGATAAAAGTTCGAAAGTTTACAAAACTTTTATTGCGAGTCGAACAACCTTCCTTAGCTTTATAAATATCGATATCGGCCAATACCTTCCCATTGTGGAATTCACACTCTTCAATGGGAGAGTTCATTCAAGGGGAGGCCTTTGCCTGAAGTATAAAAATAGAGTACAAGTACTTCATAATTAAAATAAAATATGTAACCTTGTTGATATGGTAAACGGACCATAAAGACGCAATATATAGAGTATCGACATTATATCACATTTCGATATGTAACATATTAAATTAAATTATTCACAATTCAATACAAGGCAAGGTTCAATTCGGCAACACCCGTGTATATCGGTTCTCGTAATTCTGTAGGCGCCGTTCGTATTCGATAAGTTATCATAAGGCAGTCCTACATATTATATCCGGCTGCGTCACCAATCAGGGGAAGACATGAAATATTCACCCTACTGTCATACTGGTAAGACTATAAATACATTCCCGTAATGTGTGTACTATAATTATAGCCCGTAGCTCTCCAAAAATCATTACTAATTCAGCCTGCAGGTGTTGTATTTATGGTAAAAACAGAATTAATTGTTTTTTTGATTGAAATGTGATAAATTGAATTTTTGATAATCTGACTAATTAAAACTTTCATTGCCAATAGTAATGAATGCATTAATATATTCACCAACAGATGAATTAATCAATAGCAAAAAATGATCATTAAAACTCCAAAGTTTATACAAAGAGCTTCGGCATCTGTTTATAAAATAATATTGATTAGTTTATTAACCAACTGAAAATAAAAACAATATCGATCATTACATTAAAAAATACTAAAGATTGCTCCCTTTACGACCAATAGCAAAGTTTTTAACAAAGTTTTAATTCTTACGCAGGCTGCTTCAGATAGTTGTTCATTGCACATCCATCTACATGGTCTATGGTGGTCCATTCTTAATACTATGTCTATCGTCTTTCGTTCAACCATAGCTAATACTATCAGTTCCCAAACAATAGCTAACCTTACTGTAACCAGGATGTATTCCAGTTTAGCTACATCATTCAATAACTCCGTGCAACGTTGCACCGCAAACAGGTTTCATTGGCCCATAAGATATCGGACGCTATCCAACGTTACTACATTGTAAGCCCAAAATTCTAAAATTTTCACAGTACCTCACTTTAATTGTTAAGATTGTAAATACTAGTTGTTGAAATCTAATATATTAACATCTGAAATTACTTACTTGAAATCATAACAATCTTTGTAAAGCGTTGAATTGACAGCGTTGAATCGAAATTCTCTTTTTTTTGTTTTTTTTTTCGAAATGGCTAAATTCTTGTGGAATGTCGAAATTGTCTAATTTCACTCTTACCTTTTTATTTAGATCTACCAACGGACTGGTGTGTGCGTGTGTGTGTAAACAATAAATTAAATTTCACAAATCTTACCTTTATTTTACAATATATCAGCAACAACAACAACAATTTACTGCACGCCCTCAGCAGTAAAATCAGCAGTATAAGCATTTTAAAGTTAACTGATGTAGAAATATTACAAATATGATTTTTAATATTTCTGTCATCGACTGTACAAGTTGCGAGCTAGACGTTTTGCTAATTAGACATTCAGCGTTTAGGACATTCTGCATATTTGGACTTTCAGCGAATTGGACGTTGTACAAGTTGAACAATTTGCCAAATAGACGTTGTGCGAATTGAGACTATTTGCTACATAGGCATTCTGATCGTAACACAAAACAATGACCCGTTCAGAAAAGTATGAACAGAAATGAAAGTTAAACACGTAGTTAGAGAGAGAGCTCTTTTCATTTATAGTATTTTCTTGTTTTTCTTACTTCAAAAGCAATACATCCAATATGCAGTGTCACTTAAAAATATACCTAATATATATATGTACCTTATATATGTATATATATATATATATATATATATGTATGCTGGAAAATGTAAATATGTAATTAAAAATTATGCCTCTCTTTCTTATTAGTTGTATAGATAATTTAGTAGGAAATTAGAATTAGAATTTACACTAAATACACATACACTAAAAATATATTTCTTGCATTATCATTTACTAAGGGTATATATTAATGACAATGTTAATATTATTAATTGTTATTTAAGTTTACACTAATAGTTTTCCCGTCAAATAGAATATGTAACAACAATTAATAATAGGTACATATAACAATTAATAATATGCAGCTACATATTGTCAGTAAATATGTATTAACTAATTATCACAGTATAATTAAAAGTATTCTTATTATTTCAAATTATTATGCCTTTCGAAGCCTTTATTGAAAGTATAGATCAGGCGGAATAAATTTTTTGCTCTAAACTTCATTAAAAAATGCTTACGCCCGACCATACAGCTCATAGACCAACACATTTATAGCATTACAGAACCGATACTCCTTACTAAGTAAACAAGTAATGAACAAATGCAGCAAGTAATGAACTTATTTAGTTCGCCCTGCATAGTTGTGAAATCAAGCGGGTGCAGCAAAGATTTGCCTATAAAACTATTCGGCTCTGGCCAACAATTCGGATTAAGGCAGACTACAGCGACGCGAATGTCTGAACGGTTTATGTGAATTGTTGTCTTATTATTTTTGTAACAATGTCTTATTTTGTTTGTAACGATTTTCTGCTAAGCGATTATAAATAAGTAACCAATATCATATATTCCATACAATTCAATTTGTCTCTCCACTGCTGGATATAGGCCTCTCCCAAGGCTCGCCACCACATACGATCATTTGCTCTTCTCCTCTATTACTAAAGTCAGAGTAATGTAAAATACAAATATAAAATATAATCAATATCGCGTCAAAGAGAAGAGAATTTTAAAAGTTTATTTGAGAAGGAAAAGTAAATTCTGAAAATGAGTATATTGTTATTAGAGAGATTTGGAAAACTACCTATTACAGAGATCACTATTTTCAATTTTGGAAAACAAATCATTACCTACATGGGACATACAAAATTATCTCAATTAAGTTCGTAGATGTGCCAAATTTGTTTAGTAGTTGTAAAGTTGCAAGGGTCAAAGGTCAACCTTCATGGTTCTAATTATAATTGAACACCCTGCCCATTTTACCCTTTTTTATTTATGATTACTTGTCTATTCAATATATCACGTCTGTACATAATATCTGCATAATAAACGATAGCAAGCAAACTGCATATTCTTTTTTTCTATCAAAGCTTTAAGCTACTAAACATATTTGGCTCATTAAAAACTTTCAAAAAATCTAAAAATTATTCAACATATATATACAAATGATATATTGTTGGATAGGGCGCATAAAACTCTAGAGCAATTGCTTTTTTTAAAGCTATATACGATATACGACGAATCTACATTATTTTATGTGGATAAATAATTATAATTTACTCTACGAGTGGTTCGCCACTGAGTAACATGAAACCTACAGTCAACACATTTGACAGCGATCACTCCAGCAATTAAATTAATCTGACTAAATTCTTAGACCGAATTGCAGATTAATATTAAAATGCTGTAATAAAAGGCGGTAGAAGGAATACGCTGGAAACGTCGCAAGGCTGAAAACTAGTTAATAATTTATAGTTCCCGTAATTTAATGGTAGCCAGTTTGAAAGACTTGGGAATTAAATAAAATAAAGAATTCATTGCTTCGTACATGCCTAGACAGACGTGGCATTCTGCCAGACTGGCCGTAGTCACGCATCCATAATATTGTTGTCTACAACGTCCCACCCATATATTTGTCGAGACATTTTGTTATATTTGTATCTGATAACAAAACAATCTCGGTTATTACTTTTGTTTATTACAAGATCTGTATTAGACTCTGTAGTAGTCCGTCTATTGTATACATCAATAGTGTCTTCAGTTTGAGCGATAAAATGAATAAATGCAGGCTTCCGAGAAAAACGAGTATTAAGGTTAATAAATTGGTAGAATCATCTGTCCACATAATTAAAAAAAAGAAAAATCATGGACATTGTTTGTTAAAAAAATGTTAAATTTGGATTTGAGAAAAAAATTGAAAAACGTTAAGTGAAGTGAATTAGAAACTTTAATTCTTAGCATCACCGCATGTAGGTAATGCACGGCAATGTTGCCAAATAAAACTAAATTAAAAGAAGGCGTCACCAAACTACAAATGGGTAATGAAAAATAGTTTATTACACAAAATGTATCAGTGGATGGATGATCCAAGTTTACATACATTTGTAGAATTTTCACCTCGTCGTAAGCACCGCACCGCACCGGTCGAATAGCTCTCCCCTTTATGTTTCAATGGGTATTGAAGCTTACACTGTAGGTATTTGTATGCAATACATGGATACATAAAACATGAGTATAATAAACTTATTATTATGTAAAAGCACGAGATAAAATATACGTTTAATTCGTAAATATGATTCAGTACAAACAATATAATCTAATAATTATGTTGGTAAAACCAAACGAAAAGCTGGAACTTTATGTAAATCCCCAACACTTGAAAGTTGAAATATGTAGATACTTGTATCTATTTCAACTCTCATGAACACGAACATGGCTCATGAACATGTTTAAATAAATGTACATAACAATATTGTTGTTTTTGTTGTTCTTATTGTATTTATAATGAATTGTTAAATTGCGACATTACAATATTACCGTAAGCACAAAAGCGAAATTATTCCTAGAAGGAACCTCTTACAGAGTCAACCTTCGAATAACTGAGAGGAGTTGTGTCATTAAAAAGCATGCTGCAACATTGAGAAATAAAAGATATATTTGTACATAAATATAAACATAAACATGAATATAAATATATACCCTATATATATATACATACAATACGCACCCATAAACATATATACATAAAAAATTGTTTACTCGATTGTTCACTAAATCTCACTTCATTACACTTTACTTCATCACAGCACAGATCACGCCCAATCGCCCCCTTATAGAGGGCGATCTGTCGTCATTATGCCTACCTAAAAGAATCGTAGTTACAAAGAAAACACCTAAATTATCAAGATTTTTTTCGCGTCAGCACTTCCAACCATAAATAATATCTATAAACATAATTTAATATTCGTGCTATAAAATCGGCAGGATATCGACACATTGAGTGTAATGGAGTGGAATTATTATGGAACCACTCCTGCAGTGAGAAATAGGGGACCGATATACGAGTATGTATACGGCAAAGACACTCCGTGTATTGTAGATGATAAAATGCTTCAAGAATTCCTGTGACTTCAAGATGAAAACACAAAAAAATCTAATTATATTTTTTATTGTGACAACTAATTATATACGGACAACGTAACGTACATTTAACATAATAGCTAATAACTCATAATAAACTCGATTTAATCGTAATTCATTAATTATGTAATATGAATATTTAAGTTGATAGGCAACTACGCCTATGTCTACCCATTAGAAAAAAGTTTGAAAAGGATGCTCATGGGTTATGCTGATCGATCTTAAAACTTATAACAGTACTTCAAATTAAAAACCCTGGAGGACAGAAGGTAGCTAGCCAGACTAGTCTTTATTAATAAAATCGTTAATTCAATCACTTACACGATATTGCTATCTAGGATACCATTAAACACTAATCGTATGTTACGAAAGCCAAATTTGTTTAAAACTCCTGTTCACACTACCAATGTAGCTTCTCACAATTTCGTAGTAAGAATATGTGATTCATATAACGATCTCGCACGTTCTCACCCAAATATATTAGGTGCTTACCTATGAAATGACCAATTTTTATGAGAACTGAAAAATATTTTTTGTTGTAAAAATATTTATTATGTTAGTCGAATATATACCCATATTGTCTACACATTTCCCCACCTCACGGGCAGCTAATTGATGCCACTCTTGTAAAAGTCTCGTGGACTGGTATCAATGAATTCTTCAAAAGCCCTAATCACACCGACTTCAAAATCAAATTTTTTTCCTTGCAAAAAGTTGTCCAAATTTGGAATGAAATGGAAATCTGTCGGGGCAAGGTCCGGTGAGTATGGTGGGTGAGGGAGAGTCTCCAGGTCCAGCTCTCGAAGTTTTAAAACTGTCGTATGAGAAGTGTGAGGGCCGGTATTGTCATGAAGAAGAAGTAAAGATGAGCGATTGGCCAAAACTTGGTTGCTTTGTTGCTAGCTTTTCCATCATCGTCTACAGCTCCTTACAGTACACATCTGAATCAATCGTTTGATCGGCTCGCAAGAAACTGTAGTGGACAATACCGGCACAGGACCTTCAAACTGATACCAGTAGCTTTTTCTTAGTTATCTTGCGTTTTGGACATTCTTGGACATTGTTTTGGATATCCTGGATCCAGCCACTGATACGAACGTTTGCGGTTATCGTACAGGATCCATTTCTCATCACAAGTCACGATGGATTCAAAATTCCTTCGTTTTTGTGACGGTGCAATATTAGGGTGCACACTTCGACGCATTGTTGTCGCTGACGTTCGTTCAGTTCATACGGCACCCACTTTTCGAGCTTCTTTATTTTGCCGATTTGACGCAGAGGAACCAACATTGTTTTGTCACTAACATCAAACCCTGCTGCTAACTCAGCTGTACTTTGAGATGGAACTGCTTTCATTATAGTTTTTAATTCATCGTTATTAACCTTGGTCGTAGGTCGTGCGTGGGGCTCATCCTAAAGATCGAAATTTACAGAACGGAAGCGGTCAAAACATCGACGCACGGTGCGATCGTTTGTGGTGTTTGACCCATACATACACACTATTGATATTGTGAGTGACTGACTTGCGTTGGTGCCGCGACTAAACTCATATTCAAAAAAAGCACGAATTTTTAATTTATCCATTATATTTTCAAGACTATTATATGAACAAAATTTAGGTACAGAAAAATAAACGAAATACTGATTTTGAAATTCCAATTATAGAAGTATATTGAGCTTTATCAACCTTAGATAATTCCTGATCTTTTTTCTATATATATATTTTTAATTTCCTAAATAATTAATTATATACTGTTTTTTATATACGTGTTTACCACAAAATATTTAAACATGCTGTATACAGAACCCGTTGGTCAATAGAATGAATTCCAATACAGTGTCGTAAGCTTAGTTATGTATTTTCTAGAGACTGTATTGTGTACAATAAATAAATATATATATAAATTCGTCGCTTTCCTATATATATAATTCCTCGCTTTGCTGGTAGCGACTTAACATACTACAGAAATAATAGATCACAATTACACGCGTTATTATTGTTTTAAGATGGTTTATGTAGCCTATAATCAATATAGCAAATACTATTTCATTTCATTAATATATCGTTAATAATATATGTATAAACACGTTTTATACATGTCAACGTAAAACGAAACACGATAAAAATAGTAGTTTACAAAATGAACTTTCAAGCTTACACGTAAATTGAAATACATCCATTGACCGAAAACCGTTTTGCTTTGCGCATGCATACATCAACCCTGGCGGTAGGTACATTACTCACGCCGCGGGAGCCGTGGGCTGCAATATTTAATCTCCAAGCGGAAAACTTCTCACTTATTCAACGGAAATGGATAATCTCGATCTGCGTCCGGACGACGCTATGGCTTTCGATTTTACCGCGAACTGGATCGGGAAGGCGAAAGTGTTGGTATTTATTGTGGAATTACATTTTTAAGAATCAGACTGTGCGGAGATTTGATTGAATATTTACTTAATGTAGTCAATATTTTAATATTTTTTTTACTATTTACGACCTAACAGCTAGCAATACTAACTTCCACGTGTTCCATTCCCGGTTATTTAAAGACAAATGGTTGTTTGGGTCTGGGTGGTGTATTCGCTTTGTATGTGTCTCTGGACCCTCCATACAAAGAATCCTGTGAGGAAATAGAAATGTAATAAAATAAAACGTTTAAATAATTCATTACGTACGAAAATATAACCTTAAAGCATAACTAAATAATTTGTTTACTGCAACGTTCTGCCATCTTTATTTAAAAAATGCAATGAAAAAATCAAAAGTTTTTAAGATATTTTAAGTAAAAATTGGTGTGAAATTTATTTTTGTACCAGACCCTTTACGTTAGGCCAAAGTATCAATAGAAGGTGGGAATTCGTATTATTATTTTGGCATTTTTGTTCTGAATTTGACTATTGTTATTATTAAACAAAATATAGATAAAACACAATTTGCTTAGGCAACCCTACGAGTAAGTCTAACCTAGCCATGTTTTAAATAATAGCTATCCAAATCCTCGACGCTAGTACGTAATAGGTATCGGTACGTATCGTACCTGTCAGTATTTCGTGACAAAGGTCAAACTATGTGACACTTCGGTAACTTAACGCCCTCATCGACCCGATAAGAATTCTATATAAACTTGCCCAACTAACTCCCTTTAATAATACAAAACCCTTTACTTAGCTCTGATAAACTTTACCTAAGGAAATTCGTTTTACACCTACAGTATCTGCAATCAATCGGTGTGTCGGATGTCAATCGGGCGATTTAAAATTTATATACACATTTAAAATGTTAAATTATAAATTTATATCAATTATTATTCCAAATAACAGGTAGTTAATTACCAATGGAGTTGCACTTTGTCCATTCTCGACAGGTAAAACTGAATTACAGATCTTGCACGAAAACATTGGCCATCGGGAATATTGGGCAAACGTCGAATTCATAAATATATACAGCTACCAATACACCCATTTTTTTTTTAATAGAGAATATATTTTATACGTATATATTTGCTTTCGTCAACTGTTACCGACCTCATTTTAATTACCTTTATACATTTAATTTTCATAAGGGTATCCTGTCAATGTAATGATGTTGTGATGTATGTCAAAATCCTTCAATAACGCCTTAAAAGCTACATTATTATTATCCACTATAAGAGTCGCTTTCATAAAAATGCCGAAGAATTTAAGACAAGGAAAACCCATAAATAAACAAGCCGGTAAAATTATTTTTAATATATATCTTTATTTTTTAACTGAACGAACAAATTTTAAAAATACATCGAGAAAAACTATTTTAACTATATATATATAATATAAAGAGTTCGTGATACAACTGGTCTTTCCTGTACAAGTTTCCGTACAAGTAAAACTGTAAGAGCTCATGACGACAGCGCGAATTCAGTAGAAACTCAAAAATAAAGTAGACCGAAGAAAAATATCTTATTGAATCTTGACTATTCTGTTGTAAGAAGAATGGTGCATAATTTTCATTTGAGGTTTAAGCAAGTGCCGACACTCGAGTCCTAACTGAAACTAATAGAAACCATTGATTTCAAAGGATGTGAGAGTACATTACGAAAAATTCTTCGTCGGTTATTGCATAACAGTTATTGCACATTCATACTGTCAACTGTTAATGTTGATTGTTATTCCCCACAATTTTTATACAACAATGTAGGACACAACAGATAGTCTTAACGTTACAAAGCCATATCAAATACTAGCTTTTATCTGCGACTTCGTTCGTGTGATAATATATATTTATATGATTTACATATATATGGTTCTAAAACTATACAGCAGCGTGTGATTTGATGATTGTATGATGATGTATGATTGATCATGTATGATTGTAATGCGTATTAATGTGTTAATACGCATTACAATCAACTTATTTGCCAAATATCAATGAACTCGTTTTAGCCGTTTCGACGTGATTAAGTAACAAATATCCAAACTTCCGCATTTATAATAAGTAAAACGACAACTGATTAGCTCAGTGTCCCTGCCTATCCATAGAATCCTAGTGTTAACCATTGAGCAAGGTGTTATTTACCTATTTATTTATGTCCCTATGAAGGATATATAGCCACCAAATAACAATATATTAAATATATGGCCATAAGCAGTGCACACTATGTTAAAACCGTTTTTGTCTAAAGTATGTATAGATTCACAAGTTATTTCATTGATACGAGTTGTTTGACAACTTCCTGTTAAATAGAGGATGTGTTTTAAAACATGGTTTGGTATTTGAACTCGTATATAGCATGCATATATTCGACATCAACTCGATAATACACTGATAAATGTAAAGTATTGAGTTAAAAAACCTCCTCATATGTTATATTTCCTTATTTTACCATACCACAGTGTCTTTCTAATGCTGACTATACATATTGTTTATACATAGAAAGAAGGCGGCAGATGACAGACAGTCCACCTGGTGGTAATTGGATACTGTCATCCATTGACCTCCGCGATATATGCCACTATTGACAAACGACAAACGAATGTGCAGCCTTTGGAGGATGTAGGAAAGAATTTGGAGAAAGGTTTGATGGAATGGGAATGGGCTCTGGCATATTTGTCTCACTACCGAAACACGTACATACACCGGGGAATAGGATAAAGTAGGAAATGCATTACATTTTACGGTAGTTTTCTGTAAGGTTTAGATATCCCCTATAGACCTTCACCATACACGATTTTCCACCATTTCAACATTGGGTTCATGACAATTGACCCAATTAGACAAATTAAAGGTAAAGTATCAATTTTAGGACGGTACTCAATAAAAACAATGTCACTTTCCAAATGGGAAGGCACACAAGCAATTTTAATTATATTAAATTAATTATAATAGCACTTGTATTAAGCGCTAGGTACTAATAAAATTAATTTGATTGCAAAGGTTCACCGTAATGGAGTCCCGACTTAAAATTATCTGAGGGATAATGGCTTTGGAAGCTAATCGACGATCAAAGTTAACAAAGGAATTCCGTTTATTTTTGTGGGTTTGACCTATTTTTACACATTTTTTCTACTTTGGTACTCGCAACTAATATAAAACTCGGCACTCACAACTAATGCGGATCTTTCCAATACGGAACTAATATGATTTTTTTTTAGCCTTTTTTAACGTGCCACTGCAGGGCACAGGCCTTCCCTTGTAAATCACTAATGAGCTTCGGGCTATAGTCCACCATGTGGGTCCAGCGTGAATGTTGGTGGATACACATGCTCCAGATTTTTATACAATAAGGAAATACTGATTGTAGGGTACGCAGACTACAAGTTATCGCAATAATCTACAGTAGTTCGACGTTGCAGTTCACATGTTGAGCGATAGTTATACCTTGTATAAGCCTTGTTATACCTTGTATAATAACATAAGCCGTTAGACGGGTGACAAATGATAATACACTTTTATATTAAGTAATTTATATTAATCTAATATCTCTACTAATGACTGATGTTGTTAAACTTTCAAAGTTGCATTTTTCAAAGTTGGGGATTTTGTATGACAGGCAATTTGGATTTTAAACCACACCGTGTCTTCTAACTGTAGTTAATCGTAGTTTTATTTTATTTTATTATGTGGCAATAGCATAAATGGCACATTTATCAGCGTCGATATTTTTTACGATAGATACCAACTTTTCGTCGTAATTAACAATTTCAACATCAAACAATTCAGAACAGATCAGGTCCAGTCCCATCGAAGTAAGTTAGGAGTCGCTCAGTAAAGTGACAGTTGGTTTATTGAGAACAGAAGATACTCCCGATTGATTATTATAAACATAACGCACTTTGAAGATCAATAAACTATCACTATTAAACCCACAATACACAATTTTTATAATAATCAACCAAAAACTCCACCTTCCCTTCTCGGTTCCCGTCAAGAAGTTCCTATAATTAGTAAGTTTTTATGTTAAAAATAAGATTTTTAACATCAGATTTTCTCAAGCAAGCTAGTTAGATTTATACAGTTGTATATACGAGTATTTGTACAGTATGTAAGTCACTTGACACATGACAACACATAAATTTAGCCCCATCTAACGCAATCAATACGTTAACACGCAAAGTTCCACGCGAAAATTACAGACCAAGTTAGTAGGTCGACTTGAAATTTTAATGCCTTGTCTTTAAAGGTGTATTCTAAATAATTCACATCGGCGATGGCGTAGTAAAATGACTTTCAAAGAGAATATGCAGACTAGATGTTAAGTGAAAATGGGTAATAAAACAGAATAATGCTCCCAGCTTGTTAGAATACGCATCTGCCTTTTATAGAAGTCGTTTCGGAGATATGAGAAAGTTTCGAGGTTAAAGATTACTGCAGAAAAATATTTTTTAAAGTTACGTCGTAGGGAGGTGAAATTTGAGACTAGACTGGGTCACTGAAGTTCAAAGTAAAGTTCAATCAGGCGTAAAACTTTATATTATATATTACTACAATATATTTTTAAGCTCATAAAATTTCATATACTCAGTTTTCACAGAACATAGACATACGTTCCGTGAAAACGTGTAACCCCCCTGACCATGACCTGATGGCAATTGATAATCCGAAGTACTGTGAATGTTCTGCCAATCTTTGATAGGTATAAGCATAAGAGCATCATAGTTAGAAAAAAATAGGATCTGTCTAATCCACATTGTGCTATGAGATCCTGAGATACAGTTTATGCCAAATGCTTAAACACGAAATACGCACTTTTTGTTTAATCTCTGCGTGTAAAATGGTATCATTAAACTCGTCCCAAAGAAATTATCATATATTTTCAAAACATTCATGTGTAACAAATACTTCTTACGTAATACTGTTTTACACGTAAAAAATGTGGCGGGCTTTTCGGCGGGAACTCGAGAAGTGAAGTTGCGTTTTAGTTTGATTATCATAAAAATTGTTTATTGTACGTTTTGTGGTTTAATAGTGAGAGATTATTAAATTTCAAAGTATTTTTTGTGCGTAATGTTTGTGATATCACTTAAAAGTATAGTCTGCGTTTTTCGTGTGCTTCCAAGGAGTCCTCTTGTCCTCAATAAATATATTATCAACCCCCCCCCCCCATCCCCATTCTGTTTTGTAAGTAGTAAACTGGCCCACTTTTTAAATTGCGTCCGGGGCCAGTTAACAACCAGCAATTTCACACTGTGGTACACTCGCCCGCGGGCTAGTTTTTACGCGGACCAGTTGCCAACCCACCTTTCCTGAAGGTGGGTGACGAGAGTGTGGAAAGGAAAGGTGGGTTGGCGAGAGTGTGGAAAGGAAAGGTGGGTTGGCGAGAGCAAGGGCAGAGAGCTGTTCAGGTTCTTCCCGGACGTGGCGGTTCGACTCAAGTCGCGTTGGGTCGAACCGGACTATGAAACTTCCCAGATACTCACTGGGCATGGCTGCTTTCGAAAGCGACTGCATGATATGAAGCTGTGTAAGAGTAGTCAGTGTGAGTGTGGCATGGCAGAGGAGGACTTGCACCATGTTCTATGGTCCTGTCCTCTATACGAGGAAGATCGACGGAGCATGCTAGAGAGGATTGTACGGCGGGAGGAGGGACCGGCATACTACTGCGACCTCGTCTCCTCCGAAGCGAACTTCCACGGGCACAGAGAGTTTGCACACCGATGGCACAGGAAAAGGAGCCCGAAAGAGCTGTCCGGCACTGAAGTACATCGTCTAGTGGAGTAGAACAGCCCCAGAAAGGGGAGAGTGCTTATGGGACACAGGCAAAAGAGAATACTTGTAGGGAGGCAGAGCAGATACGCGCCGCAACATAGCCCTAGCAGGCGAACGGCGCGTACCTCCCGACGATTTGGTCCATATAACCAAAAGGTTGATAGGACCATGGGTGGAGGTGGACCAGTTGCCACCTAAGCCAAAAATATGTTATAAAATATTGTAATTTTTGATATACTTATTGTAGAACATCACCCTGTTCTCATCTTTACGCGGAGCATATTAAAACTAATAATTAAAATCATAGGCATATAATATTTTATATGTTACACCTTCGTAACTGCAAAGTAGTTACATTTTTCACGAGTGAGTTTTTTTTCGTGAAAAATAATATACGTAAAGTAATATTAATATCACAGATCCGTGTGTCGTGCACATTAATACAGATGATATAATTTGACAAATATTATAAAGATATAAGAATAATTTCAAAATATTGTTATAAGATAATAGAATAGATAATGAATCCCATGACATGACGTTGTTACGAGCAATACATAGGCATATTTTTCGTAAAAACGTCGAGTTCTGCTTCCTAGAATTTTTCAAACCTTGAAACTGCTCTCCTGATAAGTTGCATTTTTCGAGATGTACCGGTTTTCATTGGACACAGAATTATTCTTGTCAGTGTATTTTTTGTTTGTATTTATTTGTACATAAGTCGCGGCATATGTACACTTCTGTAAGTTACGAGTAAGTTACGAGTAAATATATCTTTTTCTCTGTCTCGTTTTTTTCTACTCAGGAAAGTTTGAATATAAATATATTCAAAACCGAACATACAACGAACAAAAAAGTAAAATTACTTGGATAATTTTGTGCAATTCCATTACAAATAATTAGGTTTAAAATAGTCAATCCTAATGAATTAATCCTTTAGGCTTAGAATGTCCAAAGCTCGGAACGTCCATGTCGCGAAACGTCCAAATCTCAAAATGTCCAACTCTCATAATGCCCAAAGTAATATGAATACAAACTATAATTAAAATGTTTTATCATATGCAAACTTCTAGTTAAAACCTTACACCTGGGTCCACAGAAAATTCTTAACAAATAAAACAGAAAATTCTTACAACTAATTTGGTTACGGATTTTTTTTATAATAAATATCTTATGAGTTTATTTTCAGTTTGATTACATTATTTAGTGGTATCAGGCGAGCGCGAGAGCAGGAATGAAGCGGGACGCCGCCAGTGAAGTGTTTATTTTATCGACATCGATAAATTCATTGCCATTGTGTTCATTACTATCATTGTTTTAACATGTGTCTTGACTTTGCTTTTTACATTTTACCATTAACCAAGTATTTAACGGAACGCAAATCTAATCCAAAACCTTTTGCACAGCAAATCGGGGTATAACCAACTAGACGAATCAGTCATCGATTGTCGACGTCGACCGCAGACTATAACATTAGGATGTTATGGGCTTTTTGTATTATGTTGTAGTCAACAGGTCCCTTTATGTTCATGTAAGGGTATCGGGTCATAATATGCCAGAACTCACTCCTATCCCAACCTATCCGTTCCCAAACCCATTTTCTCAAACCCATTCCTAAATTTCCTAATGTAGGCAGCGCATTGGGGGCACCAGGGGCCGATGTTAGTCATTCTGAATTGATGTCGGCAGTCTCGCGGCATGTCTATGGGCGTACTAAATGGGAAATTTAGACACTGGTCTACTTACCTCCAGGCGGACTGTCTGCTCATCTGCAGAAGTCTGTCTTATTTCTGTCACAGATTACGTCAAATACAAAACCCACTTAATTTATCTATCCATTTTAATGCTGTATTTTACTTCGGACAACACTACAGAACGTTTAATAATTCATTTCAATTGTCGTAATTGCATTGCGTTAGAACTGCAGAATTGCACACTATTAAAGGTCTTACTTCACCTAACGTGGGTTATGTAGGTATATGGTTATGTATGTAGGTATTTATATGAAGAACGATCTCACGAGAGATACGCTATTGAAAGTAAATAGGTACTAGGACTGATATAACCTGGTTAATTTTACTGAGTACATGAGTTTAAATCTCGTCTAGTACTGACTCTTTCTAAGACATTAGTGTAATCAGTAATGAGTACTTCATAAATAGTTTAATCAGTAATTAACTTATGGCAATAATTAAGTACTTGGCGCAGAAGACTACCGTAAAACTACATACATTTTCCATCTCTATTAAATTTCCTTAACGTACGTACCTGTTTCGGTAGTGAGTTGATCCTATCCCTCCTATCCCATCGAATCGGGACTAAAATGATTTTTTTTTCTATTTCTACGCCCTCAACAATAAAATATGACATTGTTTCGAGTACTTGACTGTCAAGAAATACGAAACTTGATTCGCGTGTAAAAGTCAAATAGAAAATAACATAGTAGACGGAGTATAATATTACTTTTCCGGGAGTGGGTGGATGAGACAAACAGAAGAGGGTGTATGGGAGAAGCCGATAACATGTGAGAATGTGTGTCCTGTGTCTATCCAGCACTGGGTGGAACGTGGTGTTGTGGTATGGTAATTTGAATCCATTACAAAAATAAGGGAGGCAAACCACCAAACGAAATCTATGAATTTAAATATGCATCTACTTATGTTGTGTCGTAATGTATCAATAATGATTTTTTTTATTTTTCTTGGCAATTCGTAATTGTATAATCTTTAATAAGCTATTGACAGACTGTGTGTGATGGTAAGCATACCACTGAAGAGACACAGGCTGATGTGATTTGGTATGAATATATATTTTTCAGCATAATTCTATACTTAACAGATTCTGATCGAAGTCAGTGAATTTCCGTACGGGTTGCTAATTAAGTTTCCACCAGCCACTGACCTGGATGAAGACTCCACAAAGTGAATCCATTATCTTAAGATTTGTGCGTTTATATAATCACTTGATAAAGTAGGTCAGCGTGTTTTCCATTACCTACGTGAAACCCGATGACAAAACAGTGCAAGAAAACACTTAACTAGTGAATATTGCGTTACATCCTAACTATAATTTAAAAATGAAACGAAATCTGTTTCTTTCTACGTTTGATATGTTTTCATGCACGAACGGATGGTTGAATCGAACTGAAAATCAAGCCGAGTGACCTTCTTGGAGAACACAAAAATAGGCAATAAAACTAATTATATAGACATTAAAACAAAAGACTTATTTCAAACGAATGTCTATCTGACCGAGATAGATCCCGAGATCTTCTGTATAACACAAGCTTCGCTTGTTATGCCAACTGCACTAATCGTAAGTCAAAGTAACACTAGTAACACATCAGCAACAATAAATATCCTTAATACACTTATTATCTTTAATACACGTATATGAGACCACGTTAGTCAACATCATACATTAACGTGACAATAATGAAGTTGAAAATTGATATCTCTTCTACATCTTGTGTTTATGCCGTAATAATGACGTGTACAAAATGTTTATTCAATTTAAATCGCTTGCACATAAATTGAATGCGTATTGTTTTTGATAGCACGTCTGTATGCAATTGTCGTCCTTAAGACGATCAACAATATATTTGATGACGTACTACTACCTTCTTGACAAATTACACATATGGTTACCATATGTTTAAAAGGTTAGTTACGTAACGAATAATTTCCTCAAAATCCACAGTAATGCATGAATCGTTGTTTTGTAGGTTCGCCCGAAGTCACCAAATTTCATAAAGATTTATTTAATCGAAGTATTTACCCAAATAAATCTTGGTATACGGCCTACTGTCACACAATTTTTGGAATTGTCTCTACAGCTGTCATAAAAATCGATACTATATTCTAGCTCATTTAAACTATTCGTAACTTTGTTCCTCGCACGCGATGCTTTAAACGCGTTTCCGTCTATCGAGAAAATATATTTGAATCGCAAAACCACCGTTTGTAAAAACCCCGAGAACACAACAGTGAAATTGTGATTCATCTTTATAGTATAAATCATTAATAGATTATTATTATTTCTCTATACATATAATAAAATCATAAAAAAGTCGTTTCTGTACATGAAATATTATTTGAAAAAAATGGTTGCCGTATACTCTACGAACGATACAGAACGCCAAATAGTCACCTTTAGAATTTTTGTCTGTCTGTCTGTCTAAACGCGTCTCACTCAAAAATTACTGAACGGATTTTAACGAGACTTGGTCTCCAGATCAACATTTAGTTATTTTTTTATCCAGATCAAGAGTTCCCACGAGAAACAATCTACCTAAACATACTTCAATGTATGCGCCACTGTTAAACACGAAGTCGCGGCCACTGTTAAAAACGAATATATCTTTTAAAAAGGGTTGCATTTTTTAAAAGGTACATAATATTTTATCTCAAAGTTACACTTTTCATGCAACAAAGCAAATCTATTGAATTTTACAACTAATACTTATAAAACAATATTAAAACTACTTTGTTTCAACGTCTCAGTCACATACTCCCGATTGTCCATGTCGGACGTAATGGAGTTACGAGTAGCTAGGACTTGAACGCACCGAGACTACATTAGGTTGCAATTTGCCCCATTGAGGTGTTCCAACCAACTCGACGACTTGCCAACTCCTTTGAGAACACCTGGCCAATCTATTCTATACGATTATACGAGGGATCTTGTAAGCCTTCTAACATAGAAGTTGTGCCTTGTGAAGGCACTCTCCGACTGAATGAAGACTGTACACCTACTCGTATGTTCATTATGATACACTTGTAGCTCTTATATTGACACAGTAATTGGTCCAAATGTGGTAGAAAAATGATGTGACAGGATGTATGAAAATATCAAGCCTTTCAGGAAAACATCTTAAAAACAAAAGAAAAAATTGTATACATTATAGCATAAACTATTTTGTTTTTCGTCAATGAACGCCATCCTCCGGCCTGATTGACCGACGACTTGAAGAAGTTTGTTGGTAGTGGCCGGATTAAAAATAAAAAAAAAAATCATGCATGATGATGACAAGCAATGGAGAGACATGGGCTAATGGCCGTGCCGTATGGAATGGTGGATTCATAAGTAACATTAAAACGCATAAGATTACATTATTTGTAAATTGTCATCATTATCGACTGATATATAATACATAGTTCTGTTAAATGTTCTAAATATAAATGTGATAGATCTAAAAGTCCCATCATCTAAATACACGTATAATAATGGTACTTTGAGTTTGTAGCTGTAAATCAAAAATCCAAAAGATCCTCTTGAAGCCAACGTTGATCTTTGATATTTTCTTCTTATTCTAAAATAAAATATTTTTTCAGAAGAATTTCAATATCCAAAGTATGAATATGGATAAATAGTTAGCAAAAATAATACCACAACTGTAAATAGCCTGTAAACTCCAGTTTCGAATATTTTTTTCAATCACATCAAATAGATTACAATACTTATCTACCTAAAATTTACTGGCCAATATTGGCACATATAGAAAATTGATTTTATACAGCAATTTATTATTGATAGGAGCCAGCTTGCAATAATTGCGCCCTCTACACGTCAACTACGTAAATTATTATATTAATGCACACATATGGAAATGACGGTACATGTAGCACGTTTGCGGAATGGACTTTGCTATTTAGGTCCCACTGAGACATCGACTGTTCAGGCTCATTTTAGAATTTGAACCACGCATTCATTGACAGACATTTGAATAGCATTTTCGATTAATTTCACTGGGGTATGAATACATACATTAGTGGATCGTGCCCATTGAAAATGAAATAATAAACATTGGATACATTAAAAAAAAAGTCTTAAGCTATGTTTAAAAGACGTATTGTTATTAAAAAAGGTCCTTACAAGCAGTTGATTTGTGGAAGGCATTTCAAACAAACAGACATCGTTTAATTTGTATATGTATATTAATCAGGATAACAAAACTAAGGTAATAGTGATCACGCGAGCGACTATCACCCGTAATTAAGGTATTATACTTTCTTTCCTATTGCAAATACTAGCCCTAACATGTAATGTTATTGTATGATACCACACCAGGAAAGGCTCTTTGAAAGCATTACCATTTACGTATGGATACTTGTATGTTTTTTTTTGTAAATAAAGACAATGACTGACAGGATTTTTTTATTGATTGACAATGATTCCCTATTTCATTAAAAAACAAACAAATAATTAAATGTGCGGTCAGGGGACCCCCGTCAGGAACGAAGATCCTCGTTTTTTTAAACTTCGAATGTAATTCGAAATAAAATCTGTATAGTTCATGTATTTTTTTTATTTTGTACCATATGTTCAATGCAAATAATTTAAAATAAGGAATCAAATCACAAAATCAAAAAAAAAATAAAAAAATTAGGTTATACTACCGGCCACGCACTAGTCTGCATGTCTGTTATTCTGCTTGAGTCTCGCTCTCGATACTCGCACGCACACACAAACAGAGAAAGAGAAAGGCGTATGGAGGGGGTAGAAATCTTACGTGACGTTACATTTTCTCTCGAATCACACCTACCGCAAGCCGCGTAAAGGAACTTCGTTTCAAAAATCATTGAGAAAAAATCGTCGAACGGTCAATGCCGAACACATTTTTCTTAGAGGCCCCCTAATCGAACAATTATATTGTGCAATTTTACGGATTTGGCAATGGTTTTTATCGTTTGTATTGAAACTCGTTTAGGTGCAATGACATTATTGTAGAGTTTTATTATTAACATTATTGTACAATTGTAGCTCTAGGCCTTAAATAACCTGTCATAAAACCTGTCATTAAAACCATAAACTGAATCTCGAATTAACGAGTGTAGCATAATATTCATCCATAATAATCGCGGTTCTAACGATTACATTAATTATTCCATTCAGTCTTCTCAATCTCGATCCGAGACTTTGGATTTAACCATCAACAACTTTTAATCTGTGTCATTATGCAGTCAAGATTCATCTAACTTGCTCCTTTTAAAACTTATCTAGTTTGCTAGTTTTCGCCACTTTCCTAGACGACGTGAATAATAGAGGAGAGAAACAGTGTTGCCTTATTTTTGATATCTCCAAATAAACACTGTAAGTACCTCCATCAATAAAGCAGTGTTTGTCCTAACTTTTTAATGGATATGTCCTGAGTAGTTTTTGTTTCGCATCATAGTTCCCATTTCGTGAACAACAGTTGACAAATTCCAGGAGAAATTTATCACTTTCAGTATAAAGAAGTAAATGTTCTTTATTTTCTTATTTGATATTAGGTCGGCCGAAGTACAAATCAAATTTAATTTTAAGTAGAATTACCATTTCTGTTAATGTCTAAAGCCCACGTGAATGAAACTCTCAAGTTATCGTCAGTACTAGCATAAAATACATGTCTTTCTATTATCCTTGTATAAAGTAATACAATTATAGAATGCTGTATGCCTAACAAAGTTTACTAGTAACTAAGCGTCCCGCAGGGACTTTTTGGCGGGAGCTCGAGAAGTGAAGTTGAGTTTTTGTTTGATTACTATTAAAATGTGTATTGTGCATTTTGTGATTTAATAGTGATACATAGTTTATTAAACTTCAAAGTGTCTTTTTGCATAATGTTTGTGATACTCAAATAAAAGCATAGGACAGATTCTGGTGGACTTCCTAGGAGCCCTCTTCTGTCCTCTATAAATCTACTATCACTTTACTGTGCGACTTCTGACTTATTTCGACGGGACAGGACATTGACAAAATACGTTTTAGACTTTAAAATTGTTTATTGCGAAGAAAACTTGACACTGGCAGAATGTGCTAATAGCACCATTGCCACCATATATAAAAAAATTATATGCGGGAGCATACAGATGCGGTTGCAGGCTTAAAGTCGCGTTACCGCAATACTATTTCGATAATCAAGAAATCATAATTACGCAAAATAACGAATACCAATTCGGTTTTATCATTTTAGTACATGGTATTCTTGTGAAATAAATTTATTTAATGACTACACTGTTTTATCTTTTTTTAGAAAAAGTAAATCAGTGTAGATACACGACATCGATAAGCATCGACGAGAAGACGATATATTTGCAAAATTATTGCGATAAAAAAGTAATTAAAAGTAAATTTTAAACAGTTTATCTTTTCAACACAACTGCGCGCAACCATTAGTCATCCGCTTGGCGATTAAAAAATAATAATCTGTGGCTGTAACGTACGCACGAGAACGTCACGGTAACCTACCGTAGCTTGATTAGTAATTGGAATGCTGCTGTATAAAGTGAATTGTTACAACTACACAACAACACGATAGCCACAGAAGACCGTGCCTGTGCGTGAGGCGTTTTAAGCATGTAGAATAGGTAAATATATTCGTTTGTTTCTACCCGAGCGGTCACTTTGACCGTAGAACATTCTCCAGTCCTCCGCAGATCCTTGGATCTGACCTTTACACATGAGTAAATAATTTAAACTCTCCTCGAAACCCCGATTTACTTAAATAAAGGTGGTACAGCTAATAGGGTAATACATTTAGGTCATTTCTACAATCCATTATTCCCAAGTGTGGTCACATTGCAAGCGCTTAGCGAGATAGTGAGACATTCAAAAGTTTTATATAAAAATGATTCAAAATTACAAATTATTTTAAAGGCATCTTAAAATCAATTTAACTGTCTGTTCTGAATTTTATGTATAAGAAGTAGTCTAACGTAATGCCCATACCATTATATTAACGTTTTAAAAAAATATACACTGAGGCAATTAAAATTAGTCAAAAATCATTTTTTTATAGTGTCTAATACACATAATATATATAACGGTTATATCTGTATAGTTAGGGTGCTAATGAAAAAACTATACACAATCACAATCGCTAGTCGCTCCTCTCCTCTACTCGCTGTCACTAACACTACACTGTTAGAGCGGCTGACCACAGCACTTAGCGAATTAAGCATGTCACAAGTTAATGGCTAATGCAGACAAGGGTACGGGGGCATTAGGGTAAATTATCCATGTCTCTGCTGGCCAAGACGAGGCCAGTTAGATGTGGAGGCATCCGGAATAAAATTATTGCTAGAATAAGTTTATTAGAGATAGTTAGTATTTTTATAAACTAAAAAGCGGAAAATCTTCCCAACTAGCAAAGTGACATAGTACAAAGCAAATTGAATGCACTATATCACAATAAAGTGATATTAAAGATGTATCTAGCCGTGTGGTGACTAAGTAATAACAAAGCCGCTACTTCAACCCTAAAAAATTACACCAGCTCTTTTAAAAGAGTAAACTTGCTATCCCTCTTAGCCAGCAAGGTTTTTTTTTTTATTTATTATAGGTTGTCGCGTTACCCTAGTAGATCTAATTAAAAGAGGGTAATCAACTTCTACTAGAGTGGAAAGAGGTAAGGTTTGTTTCAATAGCTCCTTATAATTTAAAGAAATCCTAATACAAAATTAAAGAGCAAAACTAGTACGATACTTAGAGTCTGTAAATGTCTGTTACCAAAATCACCAGCACTAAAAACTCACGGACGATGTAGGAGGCGGCGCTTAGCAGGGCGCACGCCCAGAGTGATGCAGAGCGGGCACTGCCGCCGACTGGAAACAGCGGTCGGACGGGGCGATGGCGGCCAGGCGCAAGAAGTGGCGCCCGGGTAGAGCAGCAGCGCCCAAAGAGCGACGGACCAGAGCTGCGGCGGCCGGCGAGAGTAATGGCCCAGATGTGATGTCTAGGATAGCTCAGTCCCCCGGAACAGGCGTGTGACTTTTTCTCAAACGTCTTTACTGGGCGCTCTCCAAACAAAAACTATCCGTGCAGCGCCTTAGATTTTTCACTCTTCTTTTCTTTGACAGAATTCTTGGATTTATCCATTTTTTTAATTTCAGATTTTTATCATCTCGTAAAGTTTCCAGCCAGTGCTATTCTTCGTGTAGATGGGTAATGTGTTGCAGACGTTATAAATATTGAATTAGAATACAGATATCAAAATACACATGGGGTTCTTCAAGAGAGCTGTGAATAAGATTTTGCAAGGTCGGCGGCGCGCCCGCATACCCCCTGGTGTTGCAGGTGTCCATGGGCGGCGGTAACACTTACCATCACGTGAGACCGCTTGCTCGTCCGCCCTCTTCTCTATAAAAAAAAAAAATACATAGTAAAAATACAGAGTAGGAAATTGAGCTATTGCAACAAATGTTACAAGGTGCTTTAAAGCCATGCATCCCTCGGGCACAAGACAATGTGTATCGGGAGGCCCATGTGGACAAAAAAAATAGGATGGTTACAATTAAGATATACTAAAGTATGCGTCGTGATAACTTGTTAAATTGATATGTCACATTTGGAGCTTATAACTATAAGGTTAAATTACATTATAACTGCGCCGAATCTTGCCGGTACTATAGTATTGAACATTTCTTACTAAGTGTTGCTAGTTGTGTTGTGTAGTGACGGGCCTTAGGAGAGGTTTATATGCAGCACTAAACAGACAAATCTGCATCTGTTATCAAATCATCATTCCATATCTCTCCACTGCTGGATATTGGCCTCTCCCAAGGCTCACCGCCACACACGGCCTTCTTTCTGGTCTTCTCATTAGAAAATTTAATGTCAATAAAAAGAAAACTTTAATATAGAAAGCAATTTTTTGTGCCTTTTGATCAATAAATAGCAAAAGCATAATGTTACTTTTCAACATATAAGTATTTTCTTAAATAAACTAAAACTTTTATTGGTACACGAGCTATGAAGCCGAAGTACATTTTGAAATTTATTTACCGCAGGTAAGGCTAAACTCCTAGCTCAAAGTATACATTTTCGAGAGACGACATTAGCCGCTAAATTCCCTAAGTGGCCCGTCACCTCGCCAGGAAGCGTTAAGCTAGAACGGTGTACAGGAGACATGACAGCTGCATTATATAGGCTTTATGTATCAACCCCCACTTATTTCAATTTAAATTAGATTCCACTGAACACTGGACATGATAATGTGACTTATGTATTTGTGACTTATGACACATAGTATTTGTTAGTCTGTAGTCTAGGAAATTAAATGTATTATTTAAATATTATAATATTTATAACCTTCTACCGCTGGGCAAAATGGGAATAAATAAAAAAAAACACTATTTTGATGTATATTTTCTTAGTGATTGTGTACAGAAGTTAGGTCGTATGACTAAAAAATATTTTTTTAGGCGCAGCTATATACAGAACGTATGGAAAATATAGAAAAACCTAACTACATATAGAGAACAAAGCTCGTTATGTTTTAATGTCAATAATTTGAACAGCGAAGGGTTCACTGTACACTGGTATGCTGGTACACTGTCAATAATCCTGTCTCCTGGAACTACTGGACTTTGAAAAAGTCCACATTGCAATAAATTTTATCTTCGTTTTACATACTACATATTATAGAACTTGCTATTATTACGTGATAAATAGTTACAATAGTAGGTTCTTCCAATAATATTGTAATATTCGTCAAAAAGTTCCACATTTTGTCAAAGAACTTTGAGAAAATATTAACAGGATAAAACTGTTCATGCTGACATGCCGAAAATGTTACATAAATAACAAGCGACGAGTAACAACAGCGCCACGCGCCGTCTCCAACCTCTGTCATACACTTGCCTTCCGCCCATAAAATACATGCGATAATCCAAAATAAATGTTTTCGTCTAGTCCTGCTGGCGTCACGCGGCTTCATAAATCACACAAAAATGTATCTGAAGCCAGATTAAGTGATTCGTAGGAAAGTTCGCCGGCAAACAGGGAAACCCATTAAAGAAAGCCCATCAAAAGGAAACGCGGAGTGCGTCCTTAGGCTAATCGGTTTATCCGCTTGCTTGAAACAGTGAACATTACATTACATTTAGTTTATAAATGAAGATAGAAGTGTGTCGCGCATATCTACATATAACAGATATTCAATATCAACCTGAAATATTCCACTGCCAGACCCCTTATTACGAAGGGGTTTCCAGTCATAGCCGGTTGGTTTTGCGATCGTGGTTATGCGGGCCTGGTACGGAGTGGTTGACGTTTATATAGTATGTCTCACATTTTTTTTAATTCTTTCCTATATTTTTCTATCACCGCTGGGTATTGAAAATAGGTATTTATGTACCTCGTGGTCGGTTTTCGAACTAACGATCTCATAAATATTAGTTCAGAATAAGTATCTACCTCGAGGTACATAAATCAGCGATCAGGGGCCCTACCATAAACTTTTACAAAACAATATTGTTGCAGGAACATTTTATTTCAGGCCTAAAACAATATTACTCATATTCGTACCATGACCTCCACCAAAATATTAATGCTTAGTGCTGCGAAAGAACGAATGATTTTAATTATTTGTCTATTCCCTGCTAAAAAACAAAACGAAATAACGCTATATGAACTGTATAACGCCATTTCTTTCATACAACGTTCCAATTTGCACTACAGTTGACAGTTGACGTCACCAAAACTTCTTAGTAAAACATTACTAATATAAGCTTACATTAAGGACGCTGTGGTACGAAATTGAGAAATAAGGTTACAATAATACTGCTATAAGGACTTGTGGTAAGGCCCCAGGTATTTACAGGTTAATATTTAAGATAGATCAAATTACATCATGTAGTTATTTGTTCTGCTTAAACATGACTGGGTTACGTGACACATTTTTTTATTGTATAGTTCTTGTAATTCTTAAATTCCACACACGTCACTCGTGAAAAGTGTTGCAGTGCTGAATTGTATTAATGTTTTATCTGCGATATGCGGAATCAAACTCAAGATATAAAAAATAAACAAAAGTTCCGACGTGGCAACCGCCTGCTCACCCGCTCTCGATCTACCTGGGGGCCCCCGGAACTGCTGAACAGGGAGGCACTTAATGACGCCTTTGCAAGATCTTCCGTACACTACAAGGATCGATGGCCGACTCGCCGGGCGATCCGCGCCCGCGCAACACGTGAACTCACCCTTCACCTCTCACCCCCCGAACAATACCGCACAACGATGCCGACTTAGCATTATAGTGACGCGCAGTTCCTTTTGCCGCAGTGAAAGTGTAATTAATTAAAAAAAATGTCATGTGAAAATTGTTGATTTGTCAAAGCCTTCAGTTGTGCTATTACAGGTAAGATTTTGCTTAATACAATAAACGGTTTTATTATTATTATGATTGTTTATAATCAGACATCGAACAAGTAAGTACATGTAAGTACAAAAACCTACTATAATTTAAATGAGTATTTTGTGAGGTTCTGTTGTAACCACTTGCACTGAATTTGTTTATTAACTGTATAGCCAATGCTACTTTAACAATGTCAGTACATTGTTTAAAAAATAATTCTCTATTTAGTAATTTCATTATAGCTATTTAACGTTAATAATAATTACGGTATTGATTCTTTTATTATCTATGCAATTTTTCTTTTTTCTTAAATTCTCATACATATAAAGCAATTGAAGTGTAATTAATACTACTGTTATGGATGTTGAATTTAAGATTTTTCATGTCATTTTTATGACGAACACGAAGAACTACGTTTAAATTTTCAACAATTTATTAATGTAATTTACTGGTGTCACAGGGAATATACAAATAACGAAAAAATATTATCAATTAGGATCCCTCCTGTTAATCCCGATTTCCAACTTTTTGCACTAACGCGTATGCATTGATATTCTTTGCAAATATCAATGTTTAAAAAAGAATAAGGGCAATCACAGCGGAAATTTTGATGAATTCCCAAATACGGTTCGTTTGAGTTACAAATATTTACTCGAAATACAAATATTTGACCGTACTACGCAACAATATAGTCTGGACCGAAATAGTATCTATAGTATCATCACGAAAAAATAAAATAAAGATAATTTTTCAAAAATATATTTTAACAATACGGGAATATAGCGCAGCGCAATAATAAACACTTTAAATGTATCGTACTCGATAACAGAAAATTTGTTATGACAAGAAATGAAAAGTGAAATGAAATGAAATAAGGTATTAAACAATGTGTGTGCAGTTTACTAAATTCGATTCAATTCAGTACGTAACCAATTTCGTTTTCAGCAGAATAAACCGACAACTCGTTACAACTTCCCACATTAAGCGAGTTAGAGTTTCATCGGAAATAACTTGCAAATAAAAATTGGCCTTTTTTCATTCCGTTATACGTACATTATGGCACGTGAAAGTTTTGATTCGTAACCCGAGATGGACCAATTTTCATACGAGTTTTGTCCGTATCCGAAGCTATGTAATTTTGTTCTTTTGTAGCATGTTACATTTATTGAAATACCAATGTTAAAAACATTTATAATTACTAATTAGATACAATAAAATGGTTGATTTTAAACTAATATTTCAAATTCCAAAACATTTTTAAATTTTATCAGAACAATATGTTTTATAAGTACAGTTACTTGTATTTACAGAGAAATTACCAAAAGAGAAATCTAATACTCATAACAAATAAAATTAACAAAATCAATATTGAAACGTAACAAAAAACACATGAATAACGCAAATCCACGGATGTACTAGTATAAAGATATCAATTCATTGTTGCCGTAATCAGTTAGAATATAAAAACCCTAAGAGAAGCAGGAAATGAACGAAGTGGGTAACGGAAGTCTAAACAAGAATGAGCAATGAACATTACAACTTCAAACGCATATTTCTAGTATATTTACATGATTCCCTCATACGAAGAAGGAAATATAAATGGCTGTTCAAAGGATAAAGTCAGCAAGGTATGATAACAAGTGAGCGACAAAACAGAGTCGGATTTGAGCACAATCCCAGTTTATAAATAATCGTTTAATCCGATTTTCAAGAGTTGGAATCGAGAATCGAGATGTACTGTTTACTCACTAGGAAACGGCTTAGCTGACAATCCTTTAAGCATATATTAATACTCATACATAATATATATATATATATATAATTTATTGTGGTAATTCGTTTATTGACAGTTAATGAAAACACCAAACTCATGAATTGGAAGTATAAAATCAATTTCTCGTGTAACATTGACTTTCAAGCGCGAGAAGTCATAGAAAAAATCTAGTATAGAGTAGATAGAAAGAAGATACAATAACGCGCTCACTAACGAGCGGTTTAACAAGACTACAGAGGCTTTGTTGGCACAGAGAAAGCAAAAAGGACCGTTTCCTACACTATTAAATATTTCCTTTATATTTATGTTATAAATATTCTCTTTGACATAGCGACATTTACTAATAGCTTGCTCAAAAAAAGGCTAACAAAAAGATATCTATTTCCCTTCTTTTTCCCAGAAAGAAAGGACAATCCTCTCATATATAAAAACTGAACATACATTAACCAATTTGTGTGTCATTTTTATTTTACTTTATTTTGGAAGCAAACAGTCATAATAGTTTTATTAGGATGTCATAGGTTATTTAATACAAAGGAAAGTATAGACATGTAATATGACCTATATGTTCGAATACAAAACAATAATATTGTAAATAAGTGCAACAGGATATAAGACGGGTTTTGATAGCTAAATAGAGAACATAGCTCAAAGGCCACTGAGTACGTAAAAGTAGACACGGTATAAAAAAGGCCAAATAGTGAGTATTACAAAATTAATGGTAACAAGAAGTCAGATTTGTTTGACAGTGGCGATAACAACAACAATACCCTGCATACCTAAGTTAATTATTGAAAGTTATATCTCTAACGCTATTTCACTTTAAAAATTAACAAACGGCACCGATTAAAGATTACTCAAATACACACGTAACGGCGAAAATAGCGTCGGCCGCCTTCATTCGGTGTCCCTAACTCAGTGTGCCTTCCTAAATAGAGTTAATTCGTCTATAGAAGACCCACCTATTATGAAATCAATCAAAGGTCAATCAAAGAATACCACCTCGGGAAATTTGTCAATCAACAAAACAACGCAAATGACAGTGATGACTTCTTAACAGATTATATACCGTGGTCGCTCTTACATGTCCAAGTACACAATAATTGTTATGTAAACGGGTTAATCACGATTTATTATTTATTTTGTATAGTCGATATTTCAGTCCAGTTTCATGATCCGCGGTCGCGGCGAAACCGCGGAGCCGGTTGAAGCTGTTGTTGCTATTGACAGATGAATCTGTCTACCTTCCGCCGTGTTCGTTTTTGATTCACCTACCAACACTGAACTTGTTTTTGTTGATTAAGTTCCTTGCAGACTATACTAACAATATCACCACACACCGTTCCGCTGTGAGGGTAAAAGCACCAGATTCCAAGTCACATTTTCTTATCTATGTCAGAAGCTTCATTTGTAATTCTGATTGAACGCACGTCGCGTCGTCGTCAGCATATCTGTATCGTGGGACTACAGTATAGAATCTTCGTAAATATCTGAAATGCAGCACATAGAGAGAGAGATAAAGGCGGACGAGTATGTTGGAGCTGATTACTTTTCCACTAAAGTGTTCATATAAAAGTACCATACAATCTTCACCCTCGGCAGGCCTTTTCTTATCCACTGCAGGACGGACACGGGTCTCCTCATGCCCATTGTCTTGTGCATAGTGTCTTAAGATAGCGATAAAAAGCCACGCTAGCCAAGAGGGTTGGCGAATCCGCTGTTTTAAAGGTAGTGAAGTTCCTATTGGCTTGTGGTACCAAAGCGTGGTTTCCCTTAGTCGGGATATCCACGGGAAGAGATGGGATGGTGCCTTTCTAAAGCCGACCTTCAATAAATACCCGTATTACACTTATGTATATGTTAAGCAGCACCTGTATCAAACTTCCACATAAGATTCATGTAATCATTTGTATAATTCAGTACATTTTCGTACTTCATAATGACACATTATGTAAACATTATATAATAGTTACGTTCGGATTATACAATTTCTTTAGTATGTCAACGATTTTGATTTTGTATTCAGACTGCTACTATTTCGTGGTCTACGCAGTCTGCATTTTTTTTAAAACCATCGTAGGTGCCTAATATGCTGTATCCGCAACGTTGCAAGAATAACCTACCGAGGTAAAGGTAATTGACTTTCAAATGTGCTTGTCGCCTCTATTACTGCAGTGTAGCGGAGCGTAAAAGCGCTTTTATTTTAGGTACTAGTCAGTTTTAGTTTAATTCCATTTCCAAACGTTAACTTTTTATTTATTTGAACTTCAAAATTCTTTGTGATTAATGGCTTAATATTGATACAATTAGAGTCCAAATACTCCAATTTTGTTAAACAGTGTTGTTAAACCTCCATTCCACATACAAACATACAATGAGATAAAGATATAACAGAAATTAATCTACAATCGTTCTTGTTTCGATTGCTTTTTAGTGGTTTAATTTCTGGCTAAAACTAATTGTGATTTTAAAATAAAATTGATATTTAGAAACAAATAAAAAATAAATAAAATTTGTGTTTCATTTCACAAAGTACTAAGCGACATGATTTCTACGCACAAGTTTTAACCAGTATAACATGTTAAATATTTCATTAAGAGTTGGGTATTTATTTATTACACAGGTGCACAGAGAACACCAAAAACTTCCAATAATCATTATCAATGAAAATTTATATTAAATATAATAAATTAATTTCATTTTATAAATATAATCATAGTGAAAATTGCATTATAAAAAAGTAGGAAAAATCGTGTAACAAGACGTTATAAGCTTTATAACAGTATAACTTTGTAAGTTTTATACTACTTTTCTTCTTATTTACAATGAAAGAAAACCTCTAGCAATGAACTTGTGTGTTCTTCTGAGCAATATGTCTGAGATTCTGCAACTAAGTAACCGTCACGTTATCACCATAAATTAAGATGAACGTTTGTTAGATAGGAGTACATTTAAGTTAAACATAATGTAGAACCTATCGTCGCTACCGTGTCCAATGAAAGCGATCAATGTCCAACTATCTGCTGATTATAAATTCACTGAGCATAAATATTCATATGGAAATAATACAACTCTAAATCATATAAGACAAAGCGTATTATTTGTAATAACAGCGGATTCTATTTTATAACATTTGCACAAACTTGCGTCCCTTGGGTAATCACAATATGGCGAACTAGTACCGCGACCCGGACCCTACAGAAACCCTTCAAATAGTTTACAGGTCAATTTTCTTGTTAAAATGTTTCCGTATTAATTGTGAAATGGATCAAATGTTGTTTGAATCTCAGTGATGATTTATATTGTATACTGTTATTGAAACTCAACTCATATATGTATCAGTTTGAAGTAAAATGACCTAAATCGAACACCAATCGTCATAACGTAATCGTAAACCGCAACCAGCTCTGTCCTCATTCACTGCTGGACAAGGGCCTTAAACTTCGCGCGCTGCCCAAGCGGGTTGACGGGTTCACTCTTTTAAAGGTGTACTTCCTCAAAATCGCTGGTATCATTTCAAAAAACGCATCAAATTTTCTCAGATTTACGAGAAGAAATTTTCCTTAACATTCCAAAATAAAAACTGTTAGGTAGTTTTATTGCATTCTGCGGATAGCAGAATCCAGCGTCACGACATAAACGATAGAAAACAATATCAGACCGTGAATTTCACTTCAAAACTGTGTTCTAAAGTTCTAATATCGAAATGCACTTTATCTATGAGAGCCTTTCATGCCTGAGGCGAGAGGGTGCACATCAAAGATGTCTTCGCGTTTATGCTGAAACTCTTCACACATCACGGCTCTGATAGAAGGGGTTAAAACGTTCCGGTCTCCGTTCAAATTGAGTTTCTAAAACCTCACACACATGATACATTTTTGTTCAACAGTATGAGTAATATGAGGCTAGGTTTTACGCTTCCAGTGTAGCTTCCGAAGGGGTGAGACGTCGGTTTCGCCGCGTTTAAAGCCTTACGACGCGTAAAGGAAATAAAGCCAATAAACTTTATACCCTTTATCTTAAACGCTGTTGAGCGCACGTTTGACGTTCGACTCACGGTTTACGGGGGATTTAATTCATTTTTCATTAGAACACGTTTATGTTAATTACACATACAAGATAATGAATACGGTAATTAGAGTAGGTACCTATTCTAATTGTACTTACGACGCCCGTTCTTCGTGTTTAGAGAATGTTTCTCGTTTCAATTTAGTTCACACCTTTCGAAACTTGATAGCTCTCAGGAACGTACCTGAAACAAACACGATAAAACGTTATAAGGAAAGTTACATGTCACTTTATGGAAATGCTCAGTTTATTTTATACAGTCACATTTAATTTGTACGACAAGTAGGTTATGTATAACTTACAAGAATTCCGTCACATTTTTGCTATAAATAACTAATGAGAATTGGCCATGTGGTGTCGGCGGGCTTGTTTCTGTGGATGTCGTTAAAGGCAACTAAGGAACAAAGTCACTTCCAAACGCCCTGGAGAACTACACCATATCTAACAGAGTGGACTCGCCAACCCGCTTGGCCAACGTGACGTATACATCCCTCATGCACGAGACAATGTGCATGAGGACGATTATGAGAATCTGCATAAATACTAAACTTTTGTACCGCACATCTTTCCGTTTGAGAATTAAAAAAAACATCGACTATTATATCCCCAATGGCTTAATATATAGGCAGGTTTGTGACAACAATTCCTATGGCTTACTTTTTAATCAAAACAAAGTACTTCTCTAAATTTCTCTCACCTCACCCAGGCAATTAATATGCATTTCTCATGTGAGTAAATTCAATAAGGAGTACCAGTCAAGGCGGGATCGAGTCAGGTGTTCAAAAGGCAGAAAATTAACCTAAATAGCTAGGAGAGGCCTGCACGAGGCATGATAATTGGTTATGCGCGCGCTAGATCTACCATTTCCACTTTTACGGCGCTAAGAATTCCTGACATTTCATGAATAATTTGATGAAATAAAGCGTAGTAAAATGTAGATTTTTTAAGTCTGAGTTTAGATTAACTAATAGATGAAAAGCTAAACTATATATATTATGTTGAATGACCATCTACAATACATGCCAACATCATTCATTCGAGAAACTATTAGGCAGGATGAGAAAATTAGCACAAGCCTATGTGTATGGGAGCCTGATGATGCACCATCAGCATTAATACGAAACTTTATACAGCCTTAATCGGAGTGACTTGCTATTACATGACTTAATTTAAAAGTATTTTTATAATTACTTTCAGCTATTTAAAGTACTCGTATAAAAGGTGGAACATAACAGAGAACAAAACAGTGATTCTTAAAAGATGAGGGACCATTTGAGCCATTTCTATCTCATCGTGGATCCATTGATCATATTGTTTGATCAGAAAGAAATATAATGTTCTATGAATAAATCAAAAAGTTACAAGTTTTACTAATAAGTACTCAGTTACAAGGTGAATTCAATGTCAACTACACAAATACAGATATAAAGCAAGCTCATAAATATTTTTCATAAAAATTACAACATGCCATTTATCGGAATTCAAAGATGCCATTTATCAACCCATTTTCTAGATATATTTTTGTTTAAGTGACCTCTAATAACTTCGCGAACCACTCGTAGAATACTGACGGACCAGTGACATAAAATAACTTAAAACTTTGATGTTTAAAAATTAACTTTAAATAGAAATGCATGTTAAAGCATTCTAACCTCTTATTTTAAGATTTTCTTAAAAGAATTTAAGAAAATCTTAAAATAAGAGGTTAGAATGCTTTAACATGCATTTCTAGATCTACTTAGAATTTACGAGATTTACTTAGAAAAGTAAATCTCGATATTAAAAAATTGAACGAATAATAAAATCCCTTTTGTCAGATAATGTTACATATGTAATAGTATAAAGTAATTATAATAAGTACGTTTATTTATTTTTTCAAATTGTGAGAGTATTACTAGAAATTACTGTATTACTGTAATTAGAACTCGCGCGCCAATGAAAAGTGCGCGCACCTTTCATTGGCGCGCGAGTTCTAATTACATTAATTTAATTTACCAGCAATTTCATTCACTTACTTTAATTAACTTAGGCTTTAGCGAATGCAATTTACTTAATAAACGTTTAGTATATGTTTAGTATATGGCAGTTCGACTGTCGAGTTTATGTCAAGTAAGTACATATACTTGTACAATCGTATTCTACTCGTAATACCTTTAATAATACTATACCCTACCAGTCAGTTTGTGGGGTGGGTTAGCGAGTCTACTATTTAAGAGGTGGTGTAGCTTGTGCTTGTGGTAGCGACTTTGGTGGTGCTATTCTAAAGTTGGACAGCTAAGTCTTCATCAATTCCGGAATGACTGCACTTGCTACATCACCCACAACAAATACATTAGTTTAATTCACAGTATGTGGAGCGAGTGCAATATTTGAATTGCAGAAAATTAGTGTTAACGCTCCGTTCTTAGGAGCCGAGGTAATTGCAACATTGCACGCAACTACTCACTACTCACTACACACTACTCACTACACACTGCATACGAGTAACTAGCCGCAAACCGATCCGTGTTTACTGCTTAGTTTCCGCTGAATTTCCGCAAACCTACAATTTGGAAGTGTGTTTACTAACAAAAAATAGAAATAAATACAGTTATCGGATTTCACAAAAGCATACTGTTTATTCCTCGGATTTGTTTTTCTCGTAATATTTATTTCCCGAGTACGATGACGGCTATTGAAATTACATTTTTGGATAAAATCGATACAGCGCCAAGGATTGTATTTAATATTGTTTTATATTGTACAAACGATTACAACCCTTAATTTATACATTAAATATTTTAGGTACTAGTTAATCATTGAATATGTAGTACCTATATATATATATGTATCGCAGGTATTATACATTCAGTACAAGGCTATTAATTGTAGACTATTAGGCATTTAACTAGATCTGGGTACTTATTACCTAAATAAGTGCGTTTTAATTTATTGTAAGTAATGGGATTTTTTAGTGTATTTTACACACCGATGGGATAACGCCATTGAGAGTAGAGGTGAGACTATAGCCGTTAGCTTAGACATCGCAAAGACTTTTCACCGGATTTGGCACAAAGCAATGCTTTCCAAGTTACCATCATTCGAGTTATCCGGGGGGATTATGCAAATGGTTTGCAGTTTTTAAGGCTTGTGTCCGAAATCGAGAACTCCTTGGACCGAGTCTCGATTGGGGTAAACTTAACTTGGGCCCAATTTAAACCCAGCAAGACAAGTCTATGCATTCACCGCTAAGAAAGCTCCATTTGTTGTGGCACCTCGATATCGGAACATTCCTTTCAAGGTCTCTGAGAGTTTTGGGGTCCTCTGCATCGATATAGCAATGTCGAGCTTCGGAATCATTTGGCGAGCAAGACAAAAGCTAGTAAAAAACTCGATGTACTGAATAGAAAAAAAATAGTACTTCTCTCCGGGGCAACGCTTGTCGCTTTATAAAGCTCAAGTTAGACCCCACATAGAGTACTGCTCACACCTCTGGACCGGTGCAGAGAAGTACCAGCTGGACCATCTCAACTCCGTCCAACGATACGCTATCCGAATTATCGACGATCCCGCTCTCACGCTAGGTGGTTTAGAATCGCTCAGCATCCGTAGAGATGTTGCATCTCTCTGCGTTTTCCACCGCCTTTATAATGGGAAATGTTCTGAAAAGCTGTTCAATTTGATTCCAACTTCGGGTTATTACCATCGCACCGCTCGTCATCGTCGTGCGGTTCGTCCGCACTTCCTTGACATAGAGTCGCTGCGTACAGTGCAGTCGAAAAGACATTATACCGCGAACCCGAAAGTTGTGGAATGAACTGCCAGCTGAGATATTTCCGTTATGCTACGATATGGGGCTCTTCAAGAGAGCTGTAAACAGGATTCTGCAAGCTTAGCAGCGCACCCGCAAGCCCCCTGGTGTTGCAGATGTCCATGGTTGGTGGTGAACACTTACCATCATGTGGCCCGCTCGTCTGCCATCTATTCTATATAAAAAAAATAGGGATATTTTTGTAAATTTCAGACACCAAGGTCAACCAATCCACAATCATTCAATGTCATGCTAATTTATTAAGTGTCCATTCATGGGTATAGGTTGACCTGACGTTAATCGTACTTAGTACTTAATCATACTTAAAATCTCACACAGATTTTATATCTTTTTATTTTAATCCACCATCATGCAAGCCCAAAAAAAATCTTTAGTATGTGCATCCATCAATCCGCACTGGGATTGATGGATGCACATACTAAAGATTTTTTTTTAATTCTGTAACATGCTAGCTAAATATATAATTCGTATTTAAGTAAAAATTCAGTGGTTCAACTTAAGATTTCAACTTACGTTGACCTCACGAAGGAGAGTTGAATATAAATACCCCTAAGGTGTAATCGCTGTTATATATTGACACTAACTTAATTTTCAAATTCAGGATAGTCGAGTCACGCAGTAGAATAAATTACATGTCTACACGTTCTGTACAATTGAACAATAGATTCCTAAGGATATTGAGTTCTAATAATATACGCATTCTATGTATTTACAAGCACTAATCCACAGTCTAATTTAATTCCACAATAGCTCTCTCCCGAACAACCAGCGTATAAATGCTGGAACAAAAAACCCACTAGTCTGGATCTCGTAATTTCGTTAATTAACTCCCGCAGTCACGTAGAAATTAAGATGGCGAAGAAAAATTCAAGTGGAGAATTTCTGAACGAATTAACGGACTGTTAAACCGGCCGCCACCAGCATTTTGTGGTCCATCTGCCTGAGAGACAACCTGTCTAGTTATACGACCTTTAACATCAATAATAATTCATTTATTACCCCAATGCCGACACGAAGCGGCGCCACGCGCGTTCGTTTGTTAATTATTTTGGTCCTTGCCTTTCTAATGGTTTCACAGAGTAATAAGCAACAAATTGTTTGTGTTTGTCATATTAAAATTCGAATAGTACTGACGGCAATCGCGCGTCCACGACTCCCATGTGGGACAACGCGTCCATGCGCGTCGCGTCGCTCTGCTAGCTGAACAAAGCCTTAAGTACTCATACGATGCATTCCCCCACCGTCGAGCAAGTGACAATTTATAAAAATCCGTACTAGTAGAATCTCAGTGGCACGAGCCAAGGATTTGAACTCACGATCATACGAATGAGAGTCGAGTATAGATACCCCTAGGCCATCACCGCTCTATATTTTTGAATGACTAAAGTAAATAGTTTTAAATTACTAATAATGGCATCACCAGGTTCACAGAGTTCCGTTATTACTTTGTTCTATTTAACCCACCTTTGCTGCCCATTCGGTATTTTCTGCAGCACATTTAATTATTTCTGATTATTAAATTGTGTAAATCTAAATGTAATATACCTATCAATATAAATATAATAGATATTATAAATATAGTAAAACCATGAGCTTTTTTGTTTTTATTTACACGTAAATAAACTCAAAAACTACAGGACCGAAGGCAGGACGAATCGCTAGTTTATTTACAAATCACAAATAAAATCCATTAATCAGTAATCACACCCGCTATTCTACCGTACTGTGTGTTTCTATTACTGGTACTCGTAGTTTATTTCTAGTACTTTCAAACACCTACTTCTTGTTTTACGAGTATTTTACATGTATAAATATGTAAGTACGTATTCTTTCCAATAAGATAATAATGTCTTACTGGGAGTAGTTAATGTAATTATCTACTATTGATTATACATCATAACACTACCAATTCTCTGTCATATCTGGAACCGTGTGTTGAATTAAACGTTGTGACTATTCCACCATAAATGAAGCAATCGCGTCATTGCAAAGCTTCATAAATAAAATAACAAATCAAATAGCGCAAACAGAAGCACTTTACGATGTTCCTACCACACTATACTATACTATCAGCCTATGTCTCTCCAGTGCTGGACATAGGCCTCTCTCAAAACTCGCTACTACACACGCTCCTCGGCTCTTCGCATCCAACCACCACCGGTGAACCTCTTCGGTCCACGTGGCCGGAGGGCGTCGCATAGTGCGCTTCCCGGTACGTGGCCTCCACTCGAGGACTCGTTTACCCCATCGGTCATCAGTTCTGCGGCAAATATGCCCGCTCACTGTCACTTCAGCATGCTGATTCTGTAAGCATACTGACTTTAGTTCTTTGGTGAATCTTCGGATCTATTCAAGCAAAGAAACTCCTAGCATAGCTTTCTCCTTAGCTCGCTGAGAGACTTTAAACTTATGTATCAGGCCCACCGTCAGAGGCCACGTTTCTGCACCGTACGTCATAACTGGTTGGACGCACTGATTGAAAATTTTCAAGCATTGTGGTACTCCCAGGACAGGTAAGGATCGAAGGTGTGGTACTCGAAGTTGTTGACCATTATACTCGTATCTATCTTGGGCAGACTATCCAACTAAGCAAAGAGGTCGATAGACACTATTTAGCTCGGCTGGGCAGTATTTGGAAAAATGTGTCGGCTCTTCTCGTCGCCTTTACGATGTATATTAGTCAAATATATAGTCTGAAAAATTTATTTCTGCATTTAACTAATTTCCACCAATGGATAGTAAAAGGGCTGGTTGAATTGTATTGCTTTGCATTGTTTAACTGATAGCGCCACTGTCGACTTTATTGCAAGACTATAATCATATTCCACGTATTAATTACTCCTTCACCTCAAAATTTAAAAAAAAATCGTATAAACCAATTGGAATAACGTTTTATAAAAAAGTTATTTGTACAGAACCCCCGATTGATCATATTATCCTCCGTAAAGTTTATATTCTTCAGACGTTTGATAAATGATATGATTGAATTTTTTTTCGCTAAAATAAATACCACCAGCCACAATATTCTAAATAATGTTTTGTTAGGACTACGACGTGTCAGCTACTTTCAAGGCAATTAGTTGCAAATTTTGGAGAGCGTATTTATAACTATGTTTTATTTTAAAGTACTCTCAACACACGAAGGCTCATCGCGTGACAGCATCGCGCATTCACGTCACCTGTCACTGCGCGTTTGATATCGAATTACCTGGGTTCCCGACTTGCCGTCTAAACACAGGATACGGGGCAATGACATTATACTCGCACTTATGTATCAATAGGGTACCTAGAGTATCAATACAGTATGTAATTAATCTGGAGTGTGTATTGTGTAATGCAGTAGCTGGCTAGTTTGATATCAGTTGAAATACAATGTATGGGGATACTCGTATGACATTTATAGCTCCTTAGAGTTGAACTAGTACTAAGATAGAAATTATGATTATTGGCGATTTATGGCAATAGGGAATTTATTTAAGATCTAGGTTTTAAAAACGTCTGAATACGACTACAAATTTAGTTACACAAATTATACAAACACAAGAAACGTACATAATTACCAAAACTATAATATGAAAGTAAGTCAGTCAATACAGAGATAGATCCAAATCTAATTATTCACTAACTTTGGAGTTAAGAAATAAGTAAAATAAAAGAAAGAACTCATTTTAATTTATTAGTTTAATTTTAAAACGTTAGATATATTTTCAATGTAAATATAACATTTTATTTTTATAAATAATATAATAATTATATTTAATTAATAAAGAAAAAGGAAGACCGAAGATAATGCCTCAAAATTTATATATGTTTTTAATTTCAAGACTAAACTTGTCTCCGTTACCTAGTTTAGTACTTGTTACTACTTCTCCCAGTAACATATTAGCTTCGTTCGCGGTAAGGATTCAGAACTGATTCGGAACTATACGCATGCGCAGTTCAAATAATGCCGTTCGCGGAACACACAATTCAGAATTTCTAGTTACAGTTCTGTGTTCGCGGAACCGTCGAACTCAATTCAGGATTGGTTCAGAATCAGTTCTATCAGTTCTATAACTTTGGCAAGAATCCGTAGTTCCAGACATGCGCAGTTTTTACCTAACGACATTTGACATACATGCTGCGGCTATATTCAGTTGGTTAGAAACTAATAAACTGGTTAAATAGTTAAATAAAATATAAATTATATTAATTTATTAAGGGTTAAATAAAATATGGTTAGTTTTGTTTGTTGTTTATATAAATAAGTTTATATAATACTCTAATAAGAGTAATGTGTTTTGGTGGGTCCACTTAAATACTTGCCAACTTAGGGGTTTTCCCCCCAAATTTAGGGGGTAAATAAGTGGAATGGGTTTTTTTTAGGGGTTTTATATTTTTAGGGATTTTTTGACTCTTCATATATTTTTTTGAATATATATTTTTCATATATTATGTGAAAGTATCGGCCCTGGGACAATCCAAACTATAATAGCTAATCATATTTATTTGTTGACCTAGCGACTTAACGACATCTAGTACAAATATATTACAACTACTCTGTGGTGACTGGTGGTTATTGTGCCTATGTGCCTATACATATGTACGTTGATTATTGTTTACTTGTTTAATTCGATTTGTTGTTGTACTGCTGTGCCGACAAGCAATTTGTTAATGATGCCTAAAGAAACTAAAAATAAAAAAATGTACAATCAGAAGTACACGTAGATTTGGGAAACAAATCCAGATTTAAAAGGTAAAGAAATTTAATTGCATTTTTGTAATTTATATTTTTTCTTTTATTATATATTTTTTTAGGGGGATTTCTAAGTAATTGGGGCGATTTATTTGGGGGTTTTTGACTTAAGCTTTAGGGATAAATATTTTTGAGAGTTGGTAACACTGCCGATGACAGTAGATCGTACGCAGTTTGGTTCCGAAATCGTTCGCGGAAATAAAAATCACGAATCGGTCTATAACCGAGCATGCGCTCTACTACGATTCCAAATTAGTTCAGTATTAGTTCCGAATTAGTTCTGAATCCTTACCGCGAACAAAGCTATTGTGAAATATTTATCAGCAACTGCAATGACGTAACCTTTAATTCAACCTTAATAATAGTAATGAAGCGCAATGCAGTCACGTCACTTGTCAGGCGCGCGTTAAATATCAAATTACGTGCACCGTACCGCGCTGCTTCCAGCCAAATTATAATATGATAATGACGTTGAGGTACTTGCATACAGCCGACAGATTAAGCCTACGGGAAAACCTTAACTAGATTCAGAACTTGATGAGACGTGATGAATTAATGCTCCCAATAATCTTTCGCTAAGACTGATGAATATGGAAATGAAAGACTTTGTGTTAGAATTTCTGAGTGCGGCAGTGAATTGTCCCGATTGTTCCTTTTTTACACTGATTACATTTTAACGTGCTAAACAGCAAGGTTTCAGTATGGAGGTAGGACGAGATCAATTGGTTTTCCAAACAGCTGCTCTTGCCAAGAGCCTCTTGAAATAAAAGGCCATAATCAAAAGTTCCTCATCTAACAATTATTCGAAAAAAAAAGTAATAATCTAACAATAAGTAACAAGTTAGTTGTTGATAGGAAACCTCTTAAGTGCCTAGAGAAATGACTGAATCTCGCAAAAGGAATAAAGAAGATTTAACATACCTTTTGTAATGTAACATCCTATCATTTGATCCGTTCTCCCAAGTCAATAATCAGAAGTAAACCTGCTTGTGTATGAGGAAAGCAGAGCCATTATGATTAGGCTTGCCATCCTTCCTCTTTTATTCGGAAACTATCCTCTTTTGAAAGGCGCCTGGGGACGTCCGGGGGGATTTTTCAAAATGTGTCCGGGATTTCTAAGTGCATAACGCACGATGACGAACAGTCATAAATTATACTAAACAATTGTAGATTGTCAACAAGATTGGTTTATGTTTTTATGTTCATTGCACCCAGGGCTACGGATGCAATGTTCGAGTTTTCTTGGTCACGAATTCTAGTTTCTTCAAAATTTTCTAATGGCAACCCTAACAGCCGGTTCCCACTAGGTCGTGACGACACTTTTATCATTGGACGGCAATTGGGCGGGGAGAGGGAGAGGGTGCAGGGTGTCTAGATGCGGTTGGCATAACAAGAACAGTGTCGGCGACAGTATTATCGTAGCCACGACACTTTTACCGCGACGACAATGTATCATCACGACCAAGTGTGAACAGTGCAACAAGAAACTATATGCCAGTAGCTAAAGGACACCACGAAATCTTGACAAATCTTGACAAAGCGGCGTGAACGAGAGTTTTATCGTGCCCGACTATATGTGAACAGTTCCATTTAAATATATAAGCCACGACACTTTTACCCGTACGCCAATATGTCGTCACGACCAAGTAGGAGCCGGTTCTAACTATGATTCGCTTTCCTAATCGGGCGACAGACACATCAAGCCCCTCTAACATTTAGTCTTCAGGTATGCGTACGTGCTTTTCCGACCGTGTGTTCATTCATGGCCTAGTTAATTCCAAATGTGGATACAATACACAAGAGAACTCAGTAGTGTAATTAGCGCTATTCTCGAATAATTATTTTTATGCACATATTTCCAAAAGTACTCCACAGAAATATTCATTGTTCTCTTTCTGGTGAGGCCATTCTGTAAATAATATCAAAATCGGGTTATAGGTACGTGTTAGGTTAACCATATTTGAGCATGATATTTTTTTAATTAATATTAACTATTTTTCCTCATTAGTGCATAAAAGAGATGCTGAAAAATAGTACTTTAAGTAGCGTCTAACGAATGGTTGGATAACTATTTGTTTTTATGAAAAAAGGAGTTTTTTTAACTTTTATGTAAACATCACTGAATGTAAGAAACAGGTTCTGATGGATACAATGTCCTGCATTAAAATTTTATAAAAGAAATAATTAAATGAGCGATAGAAAATACTAAACGGGCATCAAATCTAAAGGTGAGTCAGGTTTAGGTTCTCCGGTAACAACACAGATATAGGAGACGGGACTCAGTAGATTTTGTGATGACATTCTTATTAATTTAAAATTATTTATTTCAGATATTAAAAAAAAGTTTATTTTTGCTAATCACGCTTTTTCGCCCATTTGGCATTCTTCACTGCTCTTTTAAACACAAGCCTTTTATTTAATATTGATTGTAGCTTGCAAAAATACAATACAGGGTACGCCGCGCAAGCGTTATGTTTTCATAAAATAGGTGCATTTTGAGTGTTTTTCCTGTTTAAGTACTGTTTTCTCTATACACTGTGCTGCGGTAAAGGAATGAAACAAAGAGCCGAGCTAAGATAACTTCGAACCTGATTCTTATTGAATTGAGTGGATATAACTCCGCTAACTTTGAGTTTCATTTTGATATCGACCGACAGAGATTCTCGCTACTCGGCAAGTCTAAAACAAGTCTACTGTGCTAAGACGTTGGTAGCATACTAATGTTTTCGTACATTTATGAAATAAGGTTTTTCCTTTAATATCCTTCGTAGGGTAGATACTCTGTCAAAGGGCATGTGTAATAAAGGGAACGTGTAATAAAGATACATTTTGTCGTATTGTTACTTAAACGACACTAGGTGGTAAAAATATATTCGAATGATATATGTATATATGTAATAAAATCGTAACAAAGCCGTGTCTGTACGTTTAATATTTTTTAAAAAAAAGTCGTCGTAGTGTGAAGTGTCCGTCTGTCTGTCTGAACACGTGTGACGTAAATCCACTGGAGTTTAATAAAACTTGGTATAGTTATAATAACTGTCGGATTAATATTTGGGATATTTTTTACCGAGATCAATTATAAAGGTCCCACGGGAATCAAGTTAACCATACATATTCTAACGTGAACAAAGTCTCGTGCACGGCTAGTCTTACAATCAATGCATTGCAACCAGTATCCACTTTCAGAAGCCACTGCTGGACATGGTCCCATCATACACTTTATGAGAGATATATGGCCTTAAAACGCCACGTTAGGCAAGTAGGCTGGCGAGTCCGCTCTTTTAGAGGTGGTGTATTTCCTCAGGGCTTGTGGTAGCCGCTTTGTTATCCCTTAGTCGCCCTTTATGACACCCACGGCAAGAGATAGGGTGGAGCTATTCTACAGCCGGCCCACACCACACAGCAGTGCTCGTATTATATAATTAATATTGTAGGTACTTCATTCTCTGTTCTCTAATATTGTTCTACTTTGTTCGAATAATTAATTAATCGCTTAATTAAATCTTATTAGATTTCCTGGTTTCACAAACAAATCAATCGAGAATAGTTTAAGGCTTAGACTATGATGAACGGGTATTGTGCAAAAACACTTGTATTGGACTTTTTAGTCTATATCCACTTAATTAGAGAATCTGGTCAGTTTTTCTGCACCAACGTAAATAAATAGGCCAACAAGATAAACTAATGCGACTAAGTGACATTTCTTTCCGAATGTGTAGCAAAGAGAGAAAAAAGTGGTGATATATAACGCCGAGCTCAGTTTGTTACTGTCATGTTTAAAAAACGAGTACTTGCTCAAGAAATTCCATTTGCTTGGAATACTACTAGAAACGTCTACTAGAACTGTTTATGTAACCCTACGTTTTAAAACAGGGCCTCTCAGAGAACTAAAGTCATTCGTATTGGTGTCATTGGTGTCTTTCGTATTGGTCGTTCAACATTTCGGGTTATACGAGTATCAGGTTTGCTTACGTGGTAATAAATATAGCGTACTGTAACGTTTCCACTATAATGTTTACTTGGAGGATTGACTAACAAATACGAGTACATTTTATTTGTGTTATTGAGGTGTTTGTTTGAGTGACCGGAATACTGGATACTGGAGCAATATGGATACTGGTTCCCTGGAAGAATTCGCTTTTAGCGATTTTAGCTTTTAGCGACGCCTATCGCTTCTATACAGTATGTTATTATGATTAATGAGTTACAACAGGAATGCAATAAAGAATTTTCATTCACTCAAGGAATAATTTGGATTTGTCTTTGTATGTTCGTCTAGGTTCTCTGACCATTTTTGCATTTCTTTTTCAGCAATCCCCATAAACCATGGTATCCAAAATGCTTTTAGGTTCTCAGTTATTTCTAGAATACATACTCCTTGTTTCTTCATAACTGCAGTTTCACATTTCAGTGGCGACAGCTGTGGAGGCTTCATAAGTTATTGACTGTAGAGGCGTCTCGTTTTGCAATAACGAGGCCGATATTACACGACTTACTCCGAAACTAAACCAATAGGATGACAAATAATATGCATTCATCTATAGATTGGAAACCCATTCAAATTATTTATACGTTATCAAATTTAAACCTTGTAATTATTAACCACTTCATATCATTATAAAATTTAACAATATTTAATGCAGGGATCGTAAATAATCTCGACAGATGATATAAATTTAAACAGAAAAGTTAAATAAATGTTTCAAAATATGAAATAGATATTAAATTGTTAATTAACTTCGTGTAGGACATGCTATCAAAAATTTGGAACCAAATTATGATATAGTACCTACGTGTAAGAGGTACGTGTAAGTGTACGTATTTTAAGAGGTTTCTGAGGGACCACAATATTTTCGTTCAAATTACTCGTCAAACATGGCCGCCACAGTTGTCAAAAAGCACGGGAGATGAATGTGTGTCGATAACGTGCCTAAAATAATTTGTAGCGTATTCCCCAGATGGAAAGACAAACATGTTGAAATTGATTTATTAATTGCTTGTTAATATGCAATTTATTGCTCGATAACTTCCAATACAATTGGAATATCAATGTAAAATTGAAAGCAAGACCTATTTACATTATTTTTATACCGTATTTATACATACATGAATACTAAACTTGGTTTGCGTTAGGAATGCATTAAGTCATCGCTCAGGACAATTAGCGTTATCTTTTTGACCACTAGTGTTATTAAGAATACTTAGGTCTATTTCACTCGGTACGAAACGAGTTTAGATGAAAGCCGACAGCTAAGATGTCTTGTAATCGAACTAACCATACACACTTCAACCCTAGGCGCACGAAGTCGCATTACGAGTTTATTACTATAAATTAACTTTTGCAAATTATTGTTTTTTCAATTTCCCTGATTTTTGTTTTCTTCTGTTCCTTATGTACCTTTGGCGACACACTAGTTGGTAGTGCCCTACCTAATGTGCAAAAGATCGACTCCCGGTTGCACAAATATCTATTGTCGTCTGTTTGTGTCTCTTGTCCCACAGGGACAATCAGAGTGTAGGACATTGATTGTGATGTTATTTATTCTTTAGAAGAAGAATATGCTTCCGATATGGGAATACACAGAATCAGCAATTACGCTGAATTAACAATTACGATTTAAAAATGTTCGTTGCAACACTGACTTGATAGAACGACTTAATTGAAGCTGTCTAGCCACAGCACACTAGATGAGTCTAGATTTGAGGAACGTCACGCCACGGGCGGCTCTAGTTGGTGAAGTATCCGTGTTGTTTTGATAAAGTGCTATGTCCATTTACTACTGGATCAATCCCCTTTGACTTTCATTGAAAAACACACGAGAATGTACAGGCATCGTTTGAGGTAACAGGTGACGTCACTTAAGTGACCCGTGAGGGGATTACAGTGGTAATCCTCTTTGTGAATCTTAGGGCGTCGTATCTGCCTCCTTTAGGTGGTATTAATGTGTAGGTACGTTAAAGAAATGCCGAAGAGTAGGACTCATTGTTTAAAAAATGACGTTTTAAAAAACTATCTAATACGCTATCATACAGACACATTCCTATTAATATTTTCTATCCCTAATACATATAAAGAGTCTGTGAGTTTTGTTTATTTGTGTAAGACATACACTACACTCATTTACTCCTTTTTTTTCACTTTTAGGGTGCTAAATTAATGCCGATGGACATAAAGCTATGTTTGGGATCCCTAGGACATTTTTATGGCACCTGAGTGAAATCAGAACGGTCAAACCGTTTTGGACCGTTGAACACAATATGTGGATTGTGTTCTCCAAAATTGTGAAAAATTCTTAATAACGTGTGTAGCTACAGCACACTCGTGTCACACACTGGTGTTGCAGGTGTTCAGGCGTTCATGGCGGTGTCCACATACCACCACGTGGACCGTATGTCCGTCTGTCCCCTTCTCTATAAAAATATTTTAAAATCCAAAATCAAACATTCTGACCAATCAATTCAGCCCTTGAGTTTTCTATGAGTACCTTGCAATAATAATTAGCTAGATTTATGTTGCACTTGACTTGACCACAAATTCGTCCCATTCAAATTCGAATTATTAATAATATCTTTAAATTGTAGTGCTCAGGTCACGGCTAAAGTAGAAAACAAACATTTCTAAAAATAAAACTAAATATTTCTGTTTATGTTTTTATGTAGCTATCATAGTTGATATAATAATAATGCAATTATACATTAATAATGTGTGTAATGTTATAATGTAGTCATTATAACATACAATTTCATACAGCCTCTATGACTTTATTAAGTGATGTTAGTGAATTTCATAGATTTTTATTAAAAGATTTTGTTATTTACAATGAAGGTATTTGAAGTGTCAATTAGGTATAAATTAAGTTTGTTAATTCATGATAAAATTTATAATTTTTTATATGATTTATTTGTTATAAATTGTACTTTTATAAATTTAAAAGTTATTATTTTATAAATTCCATTACTCTTCAAAGCTAATAAGACAACAAAAGTTATAATTATTTTTATGAAATATCTAAGTTTCAACCAATTCTTCCAAAAATAAAAAAACGACGATTTGATTCACCACAGTTCTGACGGTCGTTGCGTCGCTCCGGCACACGCCAAGGGAAATACATTTGATTGCACTCATTTACTATTCTACAACTCGAGGTAGGTTGCATTTCGATATTGTTGGATTTTGTCGGTTTATTTCCGTTGTCCTCCACAAATCTGCCTCCAGTGGCTGACAGTCTGATTAACCATTCTGTTTTCTTTAGAAAAAAGACACAAGAAAAATGCAAGCATTATTAATAAAATTTTCATCAATTTAAAATGAATGAAAATTAGAAGTAGGTAATGAAAGTGGCAGCAAATTTAAAGGTGGGTTACGTTTAGGTTCCCTGTTGACAGTAAATACGTAGGAATCCCACGGTACTCCGTCTACATTGTGTTAACATTCTTAATAATTAAAAATTGTTTATTTCAGTTATTCAAAAATTGTTTTATTGATCGTGATTTGCTGTCCATTTATTTATTTTTTTATGCTCGTTTAAATACAAGCAATATAAAAACAAGCTGTGTGCTCGATAGAGCCCACGCAAGTACGATGCGTTCCTCCCACGATTCGGTCCTTATAATCGTAAGATTGCCAGGGCCACGAGTGGTGAAGAGTCAAGGTATACGCAGGATTTTTCCACTACCGGTTCATCCCATTGTCCCAAGGTTCATCTGAGACTGGTCATTAACGTCGTTCTCACATTGCGCCTCTCGATACGTAGTTTAAACATTCAAGGATTGGTCTACCTTATCGTTTGTCGGTTCTGGGGCAGATATAAGATATTTCAACGCCACTTCAGCATCATGAGCATTTTATGGTCTATGTTGATGCCTTTAATTCTTTTGCCAGATCTTATCCCGCAAAGCAACTAAGAATAACACTCTTCATAGATATCTGAGAAGAGTCACCATAACTAATGCCGGTAAAAATAAAAGAAAAGAGGAAAGATTTTTTTTATCTCAATGTCCGTTAGTAGTGACGAAACTATTAGGAGACAACGGGAATAAACCGTTTTTTCATTCCCCTGACCACGAATCCGGCTTTGACGCATCGCTAACTGAATTAAATCTCCTATTGTGGATCGCGTGTGTTCTTTATGAGATTAAAATGCCATGTGCTTCGAAATGTTAGTTAAAACTCTTATACTATTACCTACATACCTATTATACTACAGTAAAACGAAATGTTTGTTAATTAGTAATTAGTAAATGCAACATGAAAGCTCCTGTTTTATTAGCGGACATACAATATATCATGGCATGGGAACACAGCGCATGTTGTAAAAATCCATGTCCAGCAATAGACGGTAAGAGTTGGTTAACATCACGATATACGGTTTGATGGCGACAGCTTTGCAAATGGAATCGCGGCGCCCACTACTCCAACGGACATTGTCGGTCGACACAGTCAAAGTATTGTCGAAAGTGGAAACAAACGATTTGACAGATTTCATGCGGATAAAGTACCTAATAGGTAGGGGAGAAAGTCTTTTCGTATTTCGTATGTATCACGTTGTGATCCAATATGTTTGATTGAACTGTTTGTACCTGGCTGGTTATGATACCATTAAAAAGGTAACTTTTAAGAAAAGGAAATATAAAATAAAGAATAATTTCCCGCCATTTTTCAATTGTTTTTCTGTTCAAGAAAATGAGTGAATCTAACGAAGAAATTCGATACATTTTAAAGTTTTATTACAAAAAAGGGAAAAATACGACACAAGCCGCGAAAAAAATTTGTACCGTTTATTTAAGCAGTGTCAGTAAGAGTAGCACAAAGTTGGTTTAAGCATTTTCAGTGCGGAAATCTTAATGTTAAAGATGCAGTTCGCTCCGGTCGCCCTGTTACCGATATAGTTGATGCCATTTGTGAAAAAATGCAGCAAGATCGGCATATAAGTAGTTACGACATTGCTGATGAACGCAATGAAACCGACCCATTTCTGAAAAGATTGATCACTGGTGATGAGAAATGGATCACTTACGACAAGAACGTGCGGAAAAGATCATGGTCTAAGTGCGGCTAAGCCCCACAGACTGTGGCGAAACCCGGATTAACGCGCAATAAGTTGATATTGTGTGTGTGGTGGGATTGGAAGAGCATCGTTCATTATGAGCTTTTACCGCCGGGCAAAACCATCGATTCGGATTTCTACTGCCAACAGCTGATGAGACTAAAGCAAGAAATTGAGAAAAAACGCTCGGAATTGATCAACAGAAAGGGTGTAGTCTTTCATCATGATAACGCCAGACCACACACATCTTTGGCCACTCAGCAAAAATTGAGAGAGCTTGGTTGGGAAGTGTTGATGCACCCACCATTAGCCCTGACCTTGCGCCCTCAGATTTCCACTTGTTTCGGTCTCTTCAGAATTCTTTAGGTAGTGTAAGGTTAACATCAAGAGAGGACTGTCAAAACTACTTGTTGCAATTTTTTGACCAAAAATCCCAAAATTTCTACAGCAACGGGATCATGTCACTACCTACAAGATGGCAACAAGTTATAGAACAAAACGGCACATATATATTATATTAAATGTAATTAAACGTTTTAAAAAAATGTCTTGAATTTGTATATAAAATACGAAGAAACTTTTTTCCCGATCTTATATATAGATCGCTAGTTGTTTATACAACAGAACCCAAGTTCTCGGTTAACTAGTGGTTAATTAGCAGGTCATCCATTTCAATAATTACGAGAGAGTAACTAATATAGTTGTTTATCATCAATTATTAGTTCAATGGTATGCACGAAAAACCACATTTATGTGTATGTCACTGGTAAGCAATCTGGTCGCTAAACCAGAAAAATAACTCAGAAGGTTAGGATTTGTAATAGGCGATAATAGGCCAGTTACGATCAAGCATCTGTTACTAAGATATCGATGTCAACCAATTACGTTACACTGTAAGGCAGTGGCGTGCATTAATTTTAAAACTTCGTAAATGGTAGAGACCGTATGTTGATATCTATATAAAATTTGTTTTTAATCGACTGGGACATGTGATGAGCGAGCTTTCGTCATTTCGCTCGAGTTAGCGTAGATGAGTATTAATTAGGAAGCTCTCTTTATTTACTTATATGAAAAGCACGCGCCTACTGCAAGGAAAAGGCCTTCCAGTGTAGCTACAAAAGGGTTTCCAGCCAGGTATACAATCCACCACGTCGGTCTATTGCGGTTTCTGACTCGAGGTCAGTCCCGAACAGTTCTCCATCGGGGGTAATCGTTGTTGCCTTCCGAAAATGTCTGTATAGTCTCAGAATGTAGGGATATCAAACTCATCAAACAAATGTAGGGACACAAAAAAATCTCAGTTTCATAATAATTTCGGAGAATTCAAGAAAATAAATCGAACGCTTAAAATATCTACATACCTCAAAGCGATTACAATTTGTCACTATTCCAATAGAAAATGCCTATAATCGCGTAAGCGCTTATTAACGAACCATGTCTATTGTCAAGACTCGTATTATTGGCGTTTTATTTTTTATGTCAATTTGTGGTGATACAGTTCACCACAACTTATGAGTGCGGTGATTGATTTATTTATTTATACTTATTTGCACGCAATCACTGTACAACAGGCGGACTAAACGCCTTATGGCATTCTCTAGCAGTCAACTTTTGAGTAAACGGAGAATCACAAACGGGGTGCATTCAACGATAATAAAAATACATACATACCTACATAGATTATTAAAGAAAAAGATCTACATATACCTAACATTAAATAAAATTCAATAAGTCCATAAATATCTATATTTACATAAATATATATAAGTATAACTACATATAAATATATTAAATAACAAATTAAAGCTGCTATTGAGTTGTAATGATCGCGTAGCAACTTTTGAACGAATGCTTGTTAGGGGCTATTCTAATGTCAGTAGGAAGCGCGTGCCAGAGTTTTGCAGTTAGAATGACGAATGAATCCCATTCATAAAGCTAGTACGGCAAGATGATAAAATTAGTGGATCCACTGAATATTTAAATAAAAATCTCAATACACAAAATGTTTAATGTTTAACTAGTTATACAACATATTTCGTATTTAATTATTAGATTTATACTTATATCGATTAATTTCCGTTGAAAATTTGGATTTATTTGTCGATTAAATATTAATAAATTACTTCTTAAAGTAAAGAGTTCTATTTTCATACAAATGACTAACTGTTTGGGCCTACTTAAGACCGTAATAACGCTACGTTTTACACAAATATGTAATAATATAATAATAGTAAAACGTGTAAAGGAGCGTGTAACGAACCATCACAATGAAAAAATGTGGCCTAGTTCCAAATTCGGCCGCACGCACAAATAACTTTGTTGAACACACGAGTTACGAAACGTAACGTAACTTGACAAGTTACGTCCTTTCGACGCAAGACAAGCAGGAGCCGTGACGGTGGCAGGAGCCTTGCACAACCGCCGTCGATATTAACGCACTGCACCCACGCGCCGCTACAGACGGACCTCACCCGCCAACATGCTTCGCAACGTTGTCGTGAGTATCATGTCACATTTGAATATCCTCTGTATTTATCCTGTCCATAATTTACACTAGCAAACAATGTAACTAATGTTGATTTCAGATTATTTTGAGCTATCCCTCAAATAGCTCCCTCGATCAAAGGAGAAAAAATCGTTCTTTTTAAAGTTTTTATTGTATTGTCTTGTGTATTCCAACCGAGGGGCGAGTAGCTTAATAGGTATTAAGTATATTATGATTGTAAGCAGTTGTTATCTATATATTTAAAAACTTTTTGCATTTAATCGTACAAAAGGCGAGCTTAACGCCTAGAGGCATTCTCTACCAACCAACCTTTGGGCTGAACAGAGATTATTAGAATGAATATAAAGTAAGCATAAAAACTGTTATGATTTCTTATTACATCTTCAGTCAAACAGAACGTGTAGCTAAAATGTGTTCATACGACTTAAGAACTGGGTCATAAAAATGCAATGACCACAATATAAAAAATTCTTAGGGCCTATGTCACATTTTTTTTACTTCTGACACTTTACCTCCTGATATAGTTACTGTTAACAATCTGATAGATAAATTATTTGACAATTAAATCTAACTGATACTGACTTTCTGATAAAGTGTAACTGACTTTTTGATACCTTCTGATAAAGTATCAGGAAGTGTTGAGAATGGCCCTTAACTTTTAAACCAGCGATGGAAATATGAATGAAACTATCTTTTTGGAAAAAGAACACTGATATATTTAAAAAAAAGAATACTGATTTTTGTTATTACAGGTTTCTTTGGCCCTTGTGATCGCTAGCCATCAGTGCTTGGCGTCACCTGTACCAGAGCCAAACCCTTCTGGATATAAACACACGCAGTAAGTTAATATAATTTTTCATCGAAATTACAAATGTACATTTAAAAATATATCTTACAAATTAAAAACCATCAACCATAATTGAGTCACGTTTAATCATTAATATTTATTTATATATTAAAGATCACCAACAGAGCATGAATCATATTTATTGTAAGAGTTACTTACATGCAAGAGTGGTAATTATATAAATATCTACAGGCGACTATAACGTGACTTAAAAGTAAACACAGCCAACAACAATATATAAAATTGAAACTTAAAATTGTGTATACAAATAAAAAGAAGTTATAAACAAAGAGTAATAATGCTTGCTAAAATAAATCACCTAATTCATTAGACTATCAGCAAACAGGCCAACTATCATGTTAGTAAGTTATCTTGTCTCATTGGGCGATGTATCGGTGAAAAGTGCCCAAGATTCGTTCCAGCTGTCTTCTCCATAAAGGGCAAATACTTGCCTGGTCCAGGAATTTGAATCAATGCGCACAGATTTAGTAGTGATAGAAGCATGAATATTCATGAAAATACATACATTACCGCACCATTGTTGGTTACATTAAAACTACTTGTACGTTGTACTTTAAAGTGTTTTCTAATACTGGAAGTATTAGACATAAATACCCTTGACATAAATACGAATAGATATTACTGAAGTCTCACTTCACTATGTAAAGTGTTTAAAAGTTTTACCACGGATTTTATTAGGCCAAATATAAAAAGTTTATGAATAAGATAAAGTTTTAACAATCACATATCGACTTTTCACATTATAGCTAATGTGAAAAGTTAAAAAGTAACCGTAACCAGTTGGCCGTGTGGTGTGAGCCCACTATAGAATACCACCACCCCATCTCCTCCCGTGTGTGTCGTAAAAGGCGATTGAGAGATAGCAAAGCGGCTACCACGAGTGCTGAGGAACTACACCATCTCTAAAAGAGTGGATTCGCCAACCCACAGCGTGGCGTTTTAAGTCCATACATCCCTCATGCACAAGACAATGTGCACGAGGATGCCCATGTCCAACAGTGAATATTGATAGAGCTGATCACGCTGGCGCGAGTCCACTCTTTTAGAGGTGGTTGTAATTCCTGAGGGGTTGTGATAGCCGCTTTGTTTCCCTTAATCGTCTTTTACAAATCGGTCGCTTGTTTATAAGTAACTAGTATACAATTCATACATATAATTCGTATAATATATGAAAGCCGATAAAACATATAATATAAGACATAAACATCAGGCCAATCACATCACACAAATACGAGCATATAACACATAAATACATAAGTCTGATTTTTGTTAAACAATCGCGTCACAACGAAGTTAAAGATTGGAAATGTTGCATTGGGGAATATTAAGCCAAGGAAAAGGACATAGGTTATTTTTTGTCTAGATCCCATACAAAGTTCCCGCGGGAATTATTATAAAGTCGAACGAACTGGAGCTTAGCGAACAAAGTCGAATAAACCCAGTAAGTACTACATGTATTAATATAATATATGAAAGTATGATGCCAATTAGTTAGAATAAAATATATATATATGAAAGACACTTCGAGTTAGTTATAGAATTATAACCCCACACAAAAGTACACAACGAATCAGAAAGCAGATTTCTTGGTATAATTTTCCAAAATTATCTTTAGGAATTCAGTACTGACAATAATCTTATCCACCACGCTGTAGGAATACTGTTTGTTAACAAGGCGTTATTTAGAATGAAGTGGCAAATAGTTGACCGTAGGAATCCCTTTAAACTATCCACATGATCAAATATAAGCATAGATTAATGGCATTTGTACTAGTGAACCGCTAGTTTATTATCTAAAGTACACACGTACGTATTTCGGTAGAGAGTGAAGTATGTGAGAGCTCATTTCCATCCCATCCTATCCTACCTCTCCCCATTTTCCCAATCCTTTCTCCAAATCCATTCCTAAATGTCCAAAGGTACGCAACGCTTCCGGGAATGTGCCAACGTTTGTCATTCTGGACTGATGTTGGTATGTATCTCGGATGTCCATGGGCGGCAGTACCACTCACCACCAGGTGGACTGTTGCTCCAATATCTTCCTTTCTATAAAAACGAATTAGTTAAGCATTACATTGATGTTTAAACAATAAATAAAATAAGTCCATGGAAAAAGTACCCTACTATGTGCAATTATCTGAGAAAAGGGATATTATTATCGAATCTACTTCCCACATATTGAATGTTTAGTAAAATCTATCTATTTTTTAATTATTTCTTTTTATAGAATCCTAAAATAACGAAATTTTAAGTTAGAAAATCATAACCAATGTTAATAAATCCGTACCGACACGACAGTAATCTTACTTTGCTCAGATATAGGATAGACACAACGTCATATAACATCATAATGTAACGTATAAGCATTTTGCTCTCTACGAAAAACTATCCAAAATATAACACCGGTGTCTATGATAAGATAACACTATACGCTTTTACATATGATTTACTGTTCCACAGCTAAATATATATACTTGTAAGGTAATGGCGTCCATTTGTGGCTCTGTTGCAAGCATGCATCACACACGACCACGACATAGGGGATAATGGGTCGAGTTACTCGTATGACGTGAGTTACTCGTATGACGTGAGTTACTCGTATGACGTGAGTTACGAGTATGTAGACAAACGTTATATTACTACAAAGTGTATTATATTATTAATAAAGCTCTAGAATATAATAATATGTACGCAATATTTGTAACAACACAAATAAACCTACTACTTCAAGTCCCGCATAGTCCAAAGGTGAACTGGTAACGTTTGCCCTTTGGAGAAAAATACTAATAAAGTGAATAAATTAATAAGTTCTATGTGCTGCGATGATAACAAATTTAATTCTTCTAAATTACTTCAAGTGTATATAGTTCTTTTTTATGGACGAAGGCGGCAGACGAGCATACAGTCCACCTGATAGTAAGTGGATACTATCGCCCATAGACATCCGCGATACATGCCAACATTAGTCCGGAATAACAAACGTTGGCACGATCCCGGATGCGCTGCCTACCTTTGGAGATATAGAAATGGATTTGGAGAAAGGGTTGGGAAAATGGGGAGGGATAGGATGGGAATGGGCTCTGGCACATCTCACTCACTACCGATACACGTACGGACATTAGGGAAATATGATATAGTGGGAAAGCAGTACATTTCAAGGTAGTCAGTCTTCTGTGAGAAGGGGTAACGTGGCGAGTTGAGCGCGCCCAGCAGCTGTTGAATTGCAGCGTGCACTCTCCCCCTCCCATAGTTCACGATAGCGAAACAATAAGTAGATCAGAAAACTAGCCGAGTTAAACAAGTCAACAAATCAGAATAATACAGTTTTATCTTTTTTTTTTCCAGTATAAAAATCCACGTGCCCTATGAGGTCCACACAGTACACCATCATCACGTCCAAAAACTGCCTATCTACAAAGAAGTGCCAGTCTTCAAAGCAGTGCCCATTATTAAAGAGGTACCTATAATCAAGACTGTACCTTTGGTGAAGACCGTACCTGTGCCCATTGTGAAAACTATACCAATTGAAAAGGAGGTCTTCGTCCCTATACCGTATAAGGAGTCGATTATAAACTCTTGGCACTAATTAAAATGGCTTTATTAATAAGTTCATTTATAATCAATCAATAAAGATTAATATGAATATTCGGTTTATACTCTGTTCAAGTTAAGAAAAATGTGATTGTCATCACTACTAATCACGTGATTTCATCTATTGATCAATTACGTGATTTCATCTATTGATCAATTACGATCCTCAATTGTCTAATTAACGATGTGTTGTGTTACATTGGGACGGATGACGTCACTTTTTTCTTAATGTGAATAGAGTATAATGATCGTTGAACCAATTTAATTATATTTGATTAAATATTTGAAACCGAAATAGTTTCAAATATTTAATCACAAAAACGGTAAAGGGTGAATATGTAATATGAGATGTGACCCACCAACGAGATATGATTGACCTTGTGAAAGACTTTGACGACCTAAACTGGCAAGAATATGGTGACGTTACACGACAAAATATGTATTTCTATACATTAGCTATTTGCATCCAACAGGGGAGAATACGTTAATGTTATCCTTCATTGCACACGACACTACCGAGCCGCACTACCAGTAGTGTCACGGGGAATGAAGGGATGTTATAGGTATGAGTAAATTGCAGTTGATGATGTCTTCGTATGCTCTTTTAATATCTGTTACAATAATATACATTTTCATAGAATAAACAACATGAACGGAAATTGTTTGTAAAATTCAACGAAAAATTGGTTGTAATTATTTTCAACAATAAAAACATAGTGTTGTCAGCGCTAAAACTCGGACGTTAAACGGTCGTGAGCGTTATATTTCAATTGTTTAACGTTTAATGGTCTTAAACCCTTAAGATTACGAGCTCAGAACAACACTATATCAACATCAAACAAAAATACCTGTGTATTATTACCTAAAAATTACTTAAAAGACCATGTGTTCAGCTGTGAGTGTCTATAACTAAAAATAAAAATAAAATATACAAATGTTTCATTCCTAACTTTAGTAGGTAATTAATTACAAACTTATGCTACTTTTTTTGATGAAGCAAAGTGGCAGTCGAACAAGATAGTGCTGTCGTACACAGATATGCGCGATACATACCAACATCAGTTAACATGTTGACATAACCTTGGATGCGCCGCCTACCTTTAAAGATTTAAGAGGATTTTCGCCTATTTAGGAAGAAGCATTGGGAAATTCGGGATAGATGGGAGTAAAATAGTAGGAAAAGTTTCCTCATCCCACTGTACCCCCCCCCCCCCTATAAAATAGTTATTTCCAAAAATATTATTGATAAAAACACTTTTAAATCACAGATTATTTTTCTCTAAGCGACTCTATAAAGTCGTAAACCAAGTAAGTACTACTTTTGCTTTTTGCTGTATTCTGTTTATTCGAACAATTTTTAATATCTAGTTAATAATTAAAGTTTTACATAAATGCAGTTATATCGTCGCTCTTCTGACTAACTGACGTAACTAACATTTAGTAAATTTTACAGGGCAAGCTTTTTTCGGTTTTGCGCTGAACGCGATCTAATGTACTGCTCTTAAATAAAATTATATTGAAAAATAAAATAGACAATTATATTCTACAGGTCAATATCTTTCTAAAAATATGCATTTAATATTTCGGAAATATTTATTTATTTATTTATTTATGTTTAAAACAGATACGCCACTCTGTAAGAACTTTGTTTTCTTATTGTACGACTTTTACTAACAGATACGACTATTACTTTTTTTATAAAATTAAGTAAATAAAATACATTAGTTTGAAAATCAACTTGCGTTTACTGTGACATCCTTAGCAATAACGTCATAAATTTAAAAATATCAGTCTCAAACATTTAGAGCAATTGGAATGCAATTGAATTGAGATCTTCTTAATGTTATTCTCTAAAGTATGCTTTGTCATATAATACTTAAGAACAATATCTTAAAATTAAAAAAAAAATACAATCATTAAAGTTCTCAACACAGCCTTTGCCTTCTGCAAGAAACAACTTTCTATTACAAGTGATATTATTTGAATACAAGTACAATAAACAAATTAATTGAATAGGTTTTAAAAAGGTAAGACAATTAATTATAAAGGACTAAAGGTGAATACGTAGGCACCTAATTAGGAAATTAGAAATCTTGTTTATTATTTAGTTGTATTATTTCTTTATTAGTTGGTCGTCAAATTTGTTACTCGTCTAATTTCGGGACACGTCTAATTTGTTGGTCATCTAATTTGGCATTCGACAAACACGTTATTCGTACCTACAGTTAATCAAAAAAGTCAAATTGTGCTCTTTATGCACATGCGATATTTTATAATTATGTTGTAGCGACTGCAACGGACCCTCATAATTAATGAAAATAAGTAGCAAGTGAACAACAAGATTTTCAAAGAATTTAATATCGCGTTTAAGTTTATTTTTTAATTTCCCAAGCACGTGAAGGTTTACTCAAAATTATAAGTAATGTAAAAAAGATATTGGTGACTGTAAAAACTTTAGACAAGTCTGGATGCAGACGACCAAGGAATGAGACTAGTCCCGAAACTAGATGAGTAACTAATTTTACTGGTTACGAATTTGACGACCACCTAAAAAAGTATTATTATTATCTTATTATTTTTTTCCAAAAATCAACAAAAACATAAAAAATCAATAAAAGTGGCACTAACTTAGTAAAGTTAGTGTTCCTTCCCTTCTCACATTGTTCAATCATTTTGCTAATGAATTTATTGAGTAAAATGAATCAACATGGAATCAATGTGGAAGTAACTTGTAAAAGTCCACATGTTCATCTAATCTAATTATTGGTGTATCGCCAGTTGTTAATGAGATTAGGTCGTCATACTTTTCTTTCGAGATTTTGGGACATGTCTTATTGAGAGGATTGATTTCAGACTGCAGAGCAGAAGAAACCTGATTTTTCAATGTTAATGACCGGTATGTTTTCTCAGCGTGGCTTGTCCTAAAGAAAAGTGTCGTAGGTTTAGTTTTAAAGACTGCAAATTCGGTCATCTCTGTCCAGTTAACTTTTAATCCATTGTCATCTTCTCGCATTGAGAGAAACCGTAAATCAGTGGATAGTTTTTTAAAATTTAGAAAATCTGAGTAGCCGAGAGCAATAACATGGTATGGTTTGTTCCTTCGTGCTAGTTTAAATATGGGGATAAGTTGAGACGGCACATAAATATCTCCACATTTCTTTATGGCATAACTAATGGCACTGTGGGCAGAATCCCCTTCACTTTAACCATGACTTGGCACGGAAAAACGTAAGATAATTTCCTCAATATATTTTGTAGAATTATTGTTGATAACGTACATCAGAGTCGATGCCACAATTGAATTGCGGTTTTATCCACTGCAACCATCGGCGAACAAATAAATTCGTTTTAATCCTCTATCGTCACTCCTCTTTAAAAACATATATAAAGCTGTGGAAATTTCTGAGGATCCTCTTTTGCTCTGTCCCTCATGCCATGTAAAGCAGTAACAATTTCCTGTAGTCATGTCATAAACTGTGAAATTATAAGCTGACAGACGTCTCTTATAGAAAACTGCGCTTTCGTTACTGATCGGTAAATTGATAACTTGCTGAAGATCAAAAGTAGCACATTGCACAGTTAACGGATTTCTTTTTGATTCTTCTTTGCACTCTGCTCTTTTGTCGCGAAATAGTTTCTTTTCTTCCTGATGTTTTCCATATTTTTCCAAAAGTTCAGATTTTATATTTTCCTTGCTTTCACGATACGTTAAGCATAAACTACATTGATCCTTTTTAGGACGATGAAAAGACAATTTTTTTGATTTAAAGACTCTGCGGTATGTAGAAAAGCTAGGCTTTACTGAAATATCCTCCAAATCTTTCAAGAACATATCGTACATTTTTTTTATTGTCAAATCTGAGTGCAGGTATTCACGAGAGCTACTTTCGCGGCAGTAGTGAGACTCAACCTTTGGAAATCGATCTATATGCTTCTCAACCAAATTGCGAGCTATTTCGTCAATTTCTTGACGTTTCTGAGGACGGCCTCCACGTTTATCTTTGTCGACAGTTCCGATGTCTGTGAGTTCTTTTACTGCAGTTCTAAGTGTACGTTCACTAATACTTAACGTATGTAGGAAATAATAGCGACACACATTCAACTGAACTCCACCCAGTGTCAGAAAATATTTGAATGTTCTTTGTCTTCTCGATTCTGATCCCACAGTCTTACGTTTAGTTGTCATCTTTTCAACATGTCTAGCTATAAATTCACGCTGACTATACAGGTTGCCTTGGACCCAAAAATTGTCAAATATATTCTGACGAGATTCTTCAGTGAACTTGTGACACTCGCGATTTTGTTTCTTGCACTGTTCAATATTACACAAAGAGCCCAGTTTCCGTTCAGGCACTGTTTTTTTTTCAACTTGTGTCATATACTCTTTTCCAAGATCTTTCATGAGTTTATTAAGTTTCTTCTTATCAAACCTTTTTTTCTTTTCACTTGTTACTTCTTTAGAAGCGCCTTCTATTTCAAAAGATTCCGGAACCATCTTATGTGAACTTTCATCATAGTCGTTAACTACCAATATACTTGGAGATTGCAGTTGGTGTCGACCATGATCTTTACATGAAACATCATTTAAAAAGTGATCCCAACATTGTAAAATCAGGCATCTAACGCAAGTACTAAAAACTACCCCGGTGCATCCAATTACTTCACAAGATTGTTCACGACGGTCATTGCTTTCTGTTTCTAGAATTGTGGAAGATTGTGGAAGTGTTGACTGGATAGCTAGTTGGGAGAGTGTGATTTCGACATCTTGACACATATTCATGCCTTCAATACAAATAGTTGCGTCGCTTGATATGGAATTCGTTCTGGGTCTTATTGACGGTAAAACAAAATCTGGATCATTTGGCTCTTCAATGTCGAAATTACTAAAAGGGTCATCCTCTACATCAAGCAATATTCTATTCTGTCGCTTAACTACATTTAATAGAAGTTCGTCATCTGATGAAAACTCCGTGTTGCTGTTTTCTATTTTTTCTGGGGTTTCTTGACTATTGTGGTCAGTCATTATCACTGTTCCAAAATACCACCTTTTTTTGAAGTACATTTTTACCTGAGTACCTAAGCGATTAATATTATCTCCTTTGATGACACTTTTTAATTCTTTGATTGATACGCAATTTTGAGTACCATCTCGCCACTTTACTATAACATCGGGGTTTTGGTCCATTATCATAAACCTGAAGCAAAAAATAAATGACTGCAATTCCAAGCCATCAATTATAACACACAAAGCAACAGCTAGATACTAATAAGATAATAAGATATACACTTCCTTTTTCACCAAAAACATATAGAGAGATACAAAGTACAAGTTAATTAGAAGTACAACCAGCGGCTAAAGCGATCTCTTCCAGACAAGCTGGATGGTAAGGAGAAGTCTGTAGACAAAATAGAGGTACATGGTACATACATACATTCAGACCTATTATATGCCATATCATATCTGGGTGTCAACGGGTTAAACAAGGTATAGAAACAAAGAAAAAACATTACAGTACGTACTCACTAACGCACGAATGACAAGTCCCAACACGCAAAAGTTACTATTTTGTCACGTACCGTCGCTCGCCCGCCGTATAGGGTATATCTTTTCGCGCCGGCCGGTCGGTCACTGATTTTAAAGTAGCGTCAAGCGAGATCTACGATACACAACCCCCCCCCCCCCCCCCCCCACTGCCCCAAGATTACTGCACATGATAAATTCTATCTCTTAACCCATTAGGTTTAAATTGTCATCTTCACCGAGTCCATACTACGACGTACCTAAGTGCGAAAATAATTTAAAAAATATGTATACGTGTAATATTTTGGTTCTCACTAAGAGACATATTTCACTTACGACAAGTTACAATACAAAATCCTACAGTTTGAAAATTTTATTAGGTGTACAAATAAGTTTCCGCGGTTTGTCAAAAGATGGCCCCACCAGAAGGTTATGGAGAAATTATCAGATGTAAAACGTAATATCCCAAGTTTCGTCATCTGGCAACACCATAACCTTAAAGTACAAGTGATTCCGTATCAGCATCACGTAATTTTTTTCGTGCAAAAATGTCAAGTTTTGTGCCGAATAAGCATCATTTGCGGGAACTTTTGATTTACTTCTTTAATTTGAAAAAATCTGCAGCTGAGGCGCATCGATTGCTTCTAGAAGCATATGGTGAAGCTGCTTTAAGTGAGAGAAGTTGTCAGGAATGGTTTCAAAAGTTTAAGAACGGTGAGTTTGACGTGAAGGACAAAGAACGCAGTGGAAGGCCGAAAGTGTACGAAGACATGGAATTAGAAGTACTATTGGAGGAAGATTCGTCCCAAACGCAAAAAGAACTTGCACTTACATTACAAGTGACTCAACAAGCAATTTCACATCGTTTAAAATCGTTAGGAATGATTCAAAAACAAGGAAATTGGGTTCCATATGAACTAAAGTCGAGAGACGTTGAACGCCGATTATGCATGAGTGAAATGCTGCTTGCCAGGAATAAAAAAAAGAGTTATTTGCATCGTATAGTCACTGGTGACGAAAAATGGATTCACTACGATAATCCAAAGAAGAGAAAGTCATGGGTTAAGCCCGGCGAACCATCAACATCGACAGCTAAGCCGAATATTCATGGAAAAAAACTCATGCTGTGTATTTGGTGGGATCAGCTTGGTGTCGTGTATTATGAATTGCTGAAACCAAGCGAAACCATTACTGGAGCTCTCTACCGAACACAATTGATGAGATTGAGTCGGGCACTTAAGGAAAAACGCGCCCATTACTACTCCAGACACGACAAAATTATTCTTTTACACGATAATGCTCGTCCACATGTTGCGGCGCCGGTAAAAACATACTTGGAAACACTCAACTGGGAAGTTTTACCCCACCCGCCGTATTCACCAGACTTAGCCCCTTCCGATTATCACCTGTTCCGGTCGATGGCACATGGTCTGTCTGAGCAGCGCTTCACATCATATGAAGACACCAAAAATTGGGTAGATTTGTGGATAGCGTCAAAAGATGAAGAGTTTTTTCGACGGGGTATCCGAATGTTGCCAGAAAGATGGGGAAAAGTAGTGGCAAATGATGGAAAATACTTTGAATAAAACGTAATGTACTGTTCCTTCACAATAAATTCCTAATTTTTTATAAAAAACCGCGGAAACTTATTTGTACACCTAATACTAATAGTCGTAAATGAAATACGCCTATTAGTGTAATTCCTTTTCCTCAGATACGCAGATACGTCTAATATATTTTTAATGTTTTCTAAGCAACGGTAGCAGATATCGACACAACAATTAGATAGATCGATCGGGCTTTGAAATACTTTAAGGAGGTGTTAATAAACGAATTTCGCCAAAAATGTCAGTTACGTCAGTTAGTCAGAAGAGCGACGATATATGGCCGGACGACCTGAACAGGTCCGCGAGGGAACGGTAGTATTCTACGCAATAGCACGCAGAGCAATCCAGTTTCTGGAAAATACGTCAGTTGCCTCGTGACAATTTACGTAAGAACTATGGTTAATGACACTCGAATAGTCGCATCATGCACTGAAATTAGAACTTAAATTCTATTGTTAGAAAAAAAAAAGTTTTAAATTATTTGAAAATGTCTAAATTATGCAAGGTATCATTCCAAAGAATTAAACAATTTTATTTGTAAACTAATTAATATTAAAGAAAAACATGACAATGACATCTGATGCATACACACCCATGTCTGGCTGGACTATCTGTTTCTGACTCTCAATCGTGAGGTGGCGAGTTCGAATCCATAGCCGTTGAGTACAAATTGAATACGGATTTTTAAGCTATCACTAGCCCGATGGTAAAAAATAATTCTTAAGAACAAAGAAACAAAAAATATGTATCCACCAACCTACACTGGGGCCTCGGGCCCGAAACATCGGAGTGATTTACTGGAAGAGGCACTGGAACCCTGCAGCGGGACGTTATGGGCTGATATCGATCGATCAATTATTAAAGATTAATTTATCATTTAATTAATTCATTTCAAAGTCAAGACACGGGATTACTTAGCACTCAACTTAAGCCTTTGTGGATATGTAAATACAAGTGAAAGTTGTATGTATTATTGCGTTCCATTGTTTGCGAGCGTTATCGCATCGAACAGACATCGTCGTGTCGGCTCATTGAGGGCTTGTCAATTCTGCTACCATTTTGTTTACGGTTCCAACAATGGGTAAACGCAAAGAAAATGACCGAGCGACCACTAACGTTGTATTCCAAAGCATGCATAATTCGTTTTTAACGATCTAATTTATTTATTTAAGGACTAATGCTTGCATGGTAGGTATAGTATCATACAAAAAAATAACCTTAAGGTTAACACCAATTTAAGGCAGCCACAAAATGCATAATAAAGAACGTATATAAAATACTGTCTAGAAGGAAAAAAAAACAATTATATTAATGAAAGAAAAAAAAACAATTACTCAATTCAACAATTATGTATTCTATATGAATGATCCGTCTCTTAACTTTTCTAATAAATTTTTTTTAATGTTGTTAACGAATATTTAAAAACGTACACTGAATCGTGAGATGCACTTTTTCTATCCTCTATAAAAGCGATGAATGCGTCAAATAGCGAAATTTGCTCGTTTCAAATACAACATACGCTATGCAAGAAACGGACAGACGTACCTATATTTTACGGGCGCCTATAATACGATTTCTCATCATTATAATTAAAAGACGAAATAAATTCTTAAAAATTCTAATTTCGACTTGAGAGTTATCTTCACATTTGGGTGCCGTCTAAGATGTTATCGTTGACGTAATCAGCCTCTCGCAACTGAAGCCACAGTGAAATAGGAAAATGCATTAAACCTTAATTATTTCAAAATAATAGGTCGGCGAGAAAGTATTTTCGTATTTTGTATGTATGAAGTTGTAATCAAATCTCTTTGCTTGTACTATTTATACCTGGCTGGTTGTAATACCATTAAAAAATTACATTCTAAAAAATATTTTAAAAAAACTATTTCCTGCCATTTTTCAATTCTTTTTCTGTCCGTGTAAATGAGGGAAAGTATTGAAGAAATTCGCTACATTTAGAAATTGTATTACAAAAAAGGCAAAAAATGCGACACTAGCCGCAAAAAATTGTGCCGTTTATGAATCTAATGTGGTATCGGTAAGGGTAGCACAAAGTTGGTTCAAGCGTTTTCAGTCTGGAGATTTTACGAGAAAGATGCAACTCGCTCTAGTCGCCCTATTATAGACAAAGTCAATACCATCTGTGAAAAAGTGGAGCAAGATCGACACATCAGTAGTTATGACATTGCTGAGGTATTGATCACAAAACGGTTTTAAGTCATTTGAAAAAGTCTGTGTACCAAAAACAGAAACCGAACCATTTTTGAAACTATTGATCACGGATGACGAGAACTGAATCACTTTCGACAAGAACGTGAGAAAATAGATCGTGGTCAAAGTACAAACAGGCTCCACAAACAGTGGCAAAACCCGGCTGATCGTGAAACAAGGTGATATTGTGTGTATGGTGGGATTGAAAAGGTATCGTTCATTATGAGCTTTTACCGCCGGCGGAAGCTATTGATTCTGACCTCTACTACTAGCAACTGATGAGATTAAAGCAAGCAATTGAAACAAAACGGCCTGAGCTGATAAAAAGAAAGGGTGTGATCTTTCACCATGATAACGGCAGTTTTACATCTTTATCAAAACTTGAGAGAGCTTGGCTGGGAACTGTTGATAGCCGTATAGTACCCACCGTATAGCCCTGACCTTGCCCCCTCATATTTACACCTGTTTCGGTCACTTCAGAACTCTTCAAGTAGCGTAAGGTTGACATCAAGAGAGGACTGTCAAAACTACGAGTACTTGTCGCAATTCTTTGGAAAAAAAAATCGCAGAATTTATACAGCAATGGGATCATGACACTATCTACAAGATGGCAACAAGTTATCGATCAAAACGGCACATATTTATTATAAGTAAGAATATTAAACTTTAAAAAATGTCTTGAATTTCTATAGAATATAAGAAACTTTCTCTGCGACCATATAATACCTTCGTAACATTTACGTATAGAACACAAAACCTCATTTTACGGCCCACTTCATAACAAAATGTACGTTGTAACGTTACGATTTTCAACTCGAACAATGTCCTTCAATACAATCCAAAATAAAGCCATGATTACCCATGATTACACGAACAGTTAATTCCCGCCCAATTAATTATTTTATACTCGGAGACACTTGTTACTGATAATTATTTCGATCGTGAATACAATCCTTGACAAGTGCGATAACGTGCCAGTGCTAAAATTGAGATGGCAATTTAAAAGGCAATTTATTTCACGATTTATTTGCATGGAAACAATGGCGGTATGTCGTGTAGTGTCAAATAATTGAATTTATCATTGCGGTCGTCTGTAAATGAGTTTATGTGGATAGATTATGCTAAATAACAGTCAATAAGGTCTAAGAAACTAAAATCATTCCATTCTAACCCTCAATATCAGCTCGACTATGGTATGTGCCCATGCATGTAACTTTTTTATTTTAATCGACATTTCTAATTCAAATCGAAATTAATCTATTTATAGAACAGGTAAAGGAATGTATTTGTGCAAATGTATCTACATCCATAGCAATGTAAATTAATAATTAATTAATGTTAAATTATTCAATTTAAACTATTAATGTAATATTAATATAATTCGGCTGGGTTACAGCAACCATAATTACGAGTCGTCAAAGCCCGTGTAATAGATGTATGAATAACGCGAAAATCATAAAAATCATTGCTATTTCGATTTAAACAGTGATAGCATTTTTATTTACACCAATGCCTCATTCCATTAATGAAATGCAATCAAGCGTTCCAATGTGGAAAGAACATTTTCTGTAAATTAAGGCTCCAATTAAACGAGTTCATATGACGCGATAACCAATTAATGATGCAGTTCAGTGACTTGAGTGTCCAAAATATTAAGCGGATAATTTGTTGGTTCGAACGAAAATAAATATGTTAATTGAATTGTTCATTGAGCAGCGCTATTGTTTTTATGGTAAAGTAATCAAATACAATTGCCTTGAGGGAGTGTGTGTGCCGCGTGCTGTCCACCGGCTCGTCCCGATGGTGTCGTAGAAAAAACGACTAAGGGATAACAGAACCGGTACCACAAGCCCCGAGGAACACAACATTGAACTCGCCAACCGCTCGGCCAGCGTGGCATTTTAAGGCGATACATCCCTCATGCATGTACATTGGCATGAGGAGGCCCGTAACCAGCAGTGTGGACAAAAAAAAACACGTGAACAAACACGTTACGTGAACAATGGTGTGTGCTGTTATTTATTTATTCAAAACATAAATTCGACAGACGTAACATCCAAAATGCATCTGTTCAAACCTCACGAAATTTACGTGGCAAGAGTTCAAAGTTGCTCCTTACTTGTTGAGAAGGCGGGGCGGTATCGGAGTTCTCAAGTCCGAAGTTTCGTCCCTTTCGGAGCTTACAGAATGTCCAGTCCGACATCTGCATTCGTCTGACTTTGATAGATAATGAATGACCTTTTGAGCAATGGCAGTGGCAGTGGCAGTGTTGGTTACAAATGGTAAACTATTGGTTAATATTGATACATATTTTAAAATATAATAATAATATTTCATTATTACAAAATATTCTGAAATTCATAACAATATCGAGAAAGTTTTCGTTTGCTTACTGCAGGATATACAGGCCTCCTCTTACAAATTGTAGGGGAAGGTGGCTTCGATAAGGTGGCATGGATAGGAGAAAGTTTGCGGCATAAAATATAAATATGATATGAGATGTGAAAACGTCCCAAATACTATAAGAAACGTTCAACGTTCAACAGTATGTAAAACATTCCACTGCGCGCCATAGAAATAACTAAGGATTTTTTGGGCCATAAACCACCACGGGGGCCTAGAGTGAATTGGTGGATACTCATACTACAGATTATATAATTCTGAAACATGCGAGTTGCCTCAAGATGTTATTATTCACCGCAAAGCTAGTGATATGCTTTTTTAAATCCGTACTTGTTACGAATGCCTAACATGGGAAGATCGCTGCGTATGCACCGGCTCCATTTGGTCACACGATTGCAACACGAAGCACTGACACTGCACTAACGTGCCGCTTGATGTCATCGCCGCGGCGAGTCGCTGCAATTTAAATTTCTTTTTATACCTAGCATCGGTAGAAGCAAGACTTTCTCTAGATATAGTTTATAGATTATAATTCATTGTAATAATTGTTAGATTAAAGTATATTTATATTTCTTTGCATCCTACGCTGTGACCACGGTTAAGTTACTTAATCAATATGGCGGCGCGCTTGGATTCCTGCATCCCAGCAAACAACAGACAAACAATAAAAGGTCAAAAGGTCATTGTTCGACTGGTGAAGTTGAAACTCAATGGTACGTGCCAAGGATTTGGACTCACGTCTTCACCAATGAGAATCGAAAACAGATACCCCTAGGTTATCACCGCTCTAAATATAATATTATTTATAAATTAAGCTGTACCAGTTACTATAAAACAAAAAATAATATTAATACCCGAAAATCTACCCTGAGAGCAAGATTATCGCGTAGCTTGCCCACTCCTCTCATTTGTTTAACTCATCAAGGAAGAGATTAATTAGGTAGATTAGTTATCGCCTTTAAAGATTACGTCATTGCTAGCAAACGACAGAGGGTGCGGGGAGAGTGGGGGAGTTCAAGGAAAGGGGGGGGGGGGGAGTAAAGTGACGAAAACGCACAATATCTCCTTCATTCTTGGTCCTCGCCTGCGGCCGACAAGGGGGAATTCTTGTAAGCTTTATAGCCGAGTACATCTAGAGGGCTCGGTTTTAATTGTACCTACCTATCTTTTCTGTGCGATTCCTTCATGGAATGTTCTGGATTGTTTGCATAGTTTCGTAGCTCTTTAAATGTACAATAATTTAATTACACAGGTGTGTCTAAACTTTCCCGAAGCCTGGAACTATGCATTCTGCTCATGATTATGAGTTGACATAATATTATGTTACCTAATTCTTTTTTACTTCATCAGTCATATAAACTATACATCTACATCTACATACATCTACATTCTTACCTCATATTCCAAGTAGATACACTTTTTTATAACGTTACAACTTATACGATACACCACCTGATAAAGAAATAATTGAAGTACCGAGGTACACTTCCATTATTTGAACATAATATACTCGTAATTAATACATATAAACTTTTAAAGCAAGAACGCGTAAATAGGTATATATTGATTTACAAGACCACCTATTATTACTCGGAGCGATAATAAACGCCTGATAATAATGAATCGATGTTATCCGCACACGAAAGTGGGAAGCCTAGAAGATATAAGACGCTATAAAAGTGGGCCTCACCGGAGGAATGGCCCAATTTGGCTTATTTTACTGCTATCTAGCTACAAGATACCGTCTCGAGAGAGTTATTAGTCTTAAACAAAATTGCCGGCAATTTTTCCTTTTTAAATTTTTGACCCCGTTTCTTTTTCTACGTGAAAATATAGTACGATTCCAGTTATGAAGCCGAAAAATTAGTGAAACATTAGGTTTTTTATAGGTGACAGCCAACAAGATGATAAGCGGTCACCACCGCCAATGGGCATCCGCAATACCAGAGAGGGTGGTGCGCTGTCGTCCTTGTGGAATCCTGTTTACAGTTTTCTTGAAAAAGTACATAATAATGGAACAAATAGTAAATATAATAAGCTACAGAATATTTACAAGATTTATGTTGTTCTTATAAATATTAAAAATACAATTTCTAATTACGGTTTTAATGTTATCATTAGTTAATGAAGTCTTGCTTATTCTAGTTAAGCAAACGCTTATTGCTATGACTTATCATTAATTATTGCTTATTTATTCCTGAACATTAATGTTAAGTTGCAATACATATTTGGCTTTAACAAAAACTTGAGCACTGCTTTTCTAATTTCTCAGGAGGAAAAAGATTAGCATATTTTTTTTTTATAGATTAGTGGGCAGACGAGCAAGCGGTCCCACGTGATGGTAAGTGTTACCGCCGCCCATGGACACCTGCAACACTAGGGGGTATGCGGGCGCGCCGCCGACCTTGCAAAATCCTATTCACAGTTCTCTTAAGGAACCCCATATTGTAGCTTAATGGAAAGACCTCTTGAGGCAGTTCGTTCTTAAAATGTAGTGACATCAGTGCTGTTATTGTATTTGAAATGTATTTGTATTTGTGTTAAAATGTATTTGACTTTGGAATTACATTTAATGTGACTAAGAACTCCTAAGAAACCTTAATACGCTGAATTTACTATGAATAACATGGATATTGCATTTTATCGTACTCGTATGTGGAAGAGAATCGTATGGGAATAAGTTGCACCCATCTTAAATATTTAACAACAAATAATAGTATTGTGACAGAATACAATTTCAATCATCGTGATGATAACAATTGAAACATATTCAAATTAATGTCCAATTATATTGATAAAAATGTAAGAATTTTATAAATACTTCCTACTAAAAAAATATTTGAGGCTGACATACTTATATATAATTTTATTGTAATATCAAGGACGATATTTAATATGTGGACTACGTTGATATTTGCATTCCATATGTGGAAAAATGTACGAGTATTTCACGTAGTTATTTCACCAACCCTCTAAGAACAATCGAAAATGTAAAATTAAAGTAATAATTTAACATACGTAATTAAGACGATTACTTTCTTCAGCACATTCCATTGTTTCTGTGCCAGAGCACGCCATAAAATTAATTATTGTACCATTATGTGTCATACATTACTGTAATTCCTTTGTCCTTCTCATTCCGTTACTATTTCCACTTAGGTAGATTTTTTGACCCAAAAATAAAAAAAAAATATGAAAGAACGTCGTGTTTTTCTCGCATATAACATGAGTAAAAAAAGTACACGCCCAATTAAGTAGTATTTTTAAAACACAGAAGTAAACAAGGTGTATATAAACAGTAATATGAAGAAGAATGGGAATCTGTATATGATTTCAAACACTAATGAAACAACTATGAAATTCATTTTTTTAATACTGGAATTGAGTAAGTAAAGGTAATGGAAAATTATGTTGATTCGCACATGAACAGATTTCATCTACACATGCCTATGTAGATGGACTGATATCCTGACTGTATTTGGATTTTAATCCTATTTTCCAGACTCCAAATAGGCATAATAGTATTTCTTGGCATATCACATCCACTAACTAAATATGGGTGATTCTGAATGAGACTTTTTAAGAATACTCTTCCGAGCATTGTTTTTACTGCCCTCTTTGTTTCTATATTTTTCAATACTCTTACTGGCCATTAATACAACTTTCTATAAACAATTTTTTCGATTTTCTAAATTTCAAATTCGTTCGAAAATCGAACATATGGTCCGGTGACTATTTGTTATCCGTCGTTGAATTTGTGAGGACGTCCCTACTACAATCGGCGACAATCTTCAGAATTAGTACATGCATTATTTAAATGTGATCTTTAATATGACGTTATCTAAACAAAGGGACCTTATTGTATGGACTTATTGATTTTAGTTGAAGCTTAATTTTGTTATTTCAAGATTATGTTTAAATAAAAACATGCTGTAACATCTGTTTCTTAAAATAAGGAAATAAAATTATATGGGACGTTGTCTGTGGAGAATGTGTAACAATGCAGTGGGCGTGGTGGCACTGGACTACACGGACAGCTAGCTGGGCGTGACTACGTCTGCCCTTTAGGTCAACGAACTCGTGAAACATATTATGATGGAAATTATGACTTTCAGTTTCGGTCAATTCTTCATTGTTAATAACTACCATTAACCTATTTCATCATTTCATCGTAGGTTAATAACTTATAATAATATTGAGTAATAATAACAGATATTATTTACAAAAAAAAAGTATCTGTAATTTTCCGCTATCTAATGTTATTTATTTATTTAAGTTTTGAAACTATAGCAAGGTTTGTAAGGAATATCAAGGGTTTAAAGATTTTTTTACTTTGAAGAATAACATAGTCATGTGCCGCCATTTTGGAAAACGTAATTATTTTTTTGTATACAAACAAAAATGAGTGTGAAATAACTTCGTAAAGAGTCACATTAACGAGATATTTAAAGACAAAGCCGCAGTCTTTAGTATTTAGTCTATAAACAATAGGGAGTGAAGAGTTTTCGTCACCACTCCCAATCCTTTCTTGGAGATACATTGTTATTTTCATGGTAAGAAAGTTGAAGATAGTAAAACTAACATAGTAGAAATACACGAGTATTCCGTGTCGAGTGGTCGAGTATTCGAGTGTTTCTACAATTACTACGAAGTAATTGTAGAGACACAGCTTACAGTTAAGATCTGATTATTAGTTTCTTATTTTTTTTCTCAGCCTCATTAACGTCCCGGTGCAGGACACAAGCCTAAATTACTAGGAAATTTTGGGCCATAGTCTAACCCACGCAAGCCCAGTACATATTGGAGGATACGCATGAACAAGATTTTTTTTAAATTCTGAAACATTGTCATGTTTTCTTTTGCTATTTTTTTTTTGAAATCCTTACTTAAGTAGAAACTGAGTAGTACGGGCCGAGCAGTTTCTTCATATTCAACATAATTAAAAGTTTATAAAAATAAATTTGCAGTCTAGACATGTCTTTAGATTGAAGTAGTGACTAAGTAAATTCTAGTATTTGGAGCTGATTGATCATTAATAATGTAGTGTATTAATCGAGCGGGCCAGGCCTCCGCTGACGTGGAGTGACTGATGAACGCCCTTTAGCGCCTACCAAATTTATATTTGCGTCGGTCAAAATTCGCAACTAACCACCTTTATTTGACGCTTGGTTCGACCGACAAAAGGCATGCCTGTTAGTTTATTGAATGTATTAATGTATTTTTTTTAATAATCCGTATTAAATCGATGTGCTCGTTTATAAAAGATTATTATCAATCATTTATTGATGTTCAAAATCTCACTTGAAAAGTTCCTATAGCAAATAGGAGCTTGCAAGAAAAGTATTTACTTTGTTGTCAAATTGATAAATAATTTAAGTCTTTATCTGCTACAATTTATCTCATGGTTTTTATTACTTGTTTGCGCAGGATGCGGACTTAATCCCTTAAGGCATTGCCCAGCAATCAATTAGAAGAATCAGTCGAAAGTTGTAGAAAAAGAAAAAACAATTTTAGATGTATTGTTGGACCAGTAAAGCATGGCTTGGCCCATTAGGACCAATAATAAAAAAAAGAACAAATGGAAAGAAAAAAAGGTCATATAGCAAGCTATGATACAAGATGTATATGATACAAGTTTTAGTGCCTTTCTCACCACCATCAGATAAGGTATCACAAAATTGTGTCAGAGAGCTAACTCGTGTACCCACAACCGAACCCCACGTGTGGTGTCAAATGAAGCTGCGGGCAACAGCCAGTACTTGTTAAACTCTGTAAGATAAGGGACACGGTGTACGAAGAACATGCTGTTTTACGTTGTCAGCAACTTACCATATGGTAGAGCCTAACTGTTCGCAGTGTACACCGCGTACAGTGCGTGCCTCAATAAGTTGTATGCAATGCAATCAGCCTTTCAGTATCCACTGTAGGACATGGGCCTCCTAATGCACAATGCGCTAAGTAATTTATAAATTATGCTAAGTTGTAAGTTGTACGGAGGACGATTGAAGTTTACTTAAGTAACCTACTGATTCATATACTAACCATCGCTGATTAAATAATTGCCTCGTCACATAAAAACATCAGTAATAACAATAATTAGATTCCTGAGCGACCGTTAATGTACTGAATCGTTACGTTTTCGACATGTCCGATCAATAACAAACCGTCTCCGGTTCGACACGGGGCGCCGCTTAACTAACTAGTTGCAGTTTATTGTGCAATATTACATGGTGTCGGTCGACATTTGCATCTAAACTTTTACATACACGAAATGAATACGAACCCTCCGCCTGCACCACGCTGCTGGGCCCGCAGCGTGTACTCTAATAAAGAAACATACCTACGATCCTTAAAATAATGTGAATGACGTCACTACTTAAAACCGACTAAGACTAGTATATTATAACGTATTGTATTTGTTGTAAGTGGGATTATTATCATTTTTAATGTGAAGGATTTGAAGATCTGAAGGAATTATCTAGTAGATACTTTAGTAGTTTAGTAGATAGTAGATACTGAGCATTCTACCTACCCTTTAGGTAACCCTTTAGGTAATTTTATATGCATCAATTCTGTCATAAACTTTTTTCAATATTGTAAATGACATCTCATTTGTAAACTCGCAATCAACATTCAAGTAAATGTTTGCAATTCAAGCTTTAATTTTCAATTCTTCACTTACCGTGACTTCATAACCGAACGGCCAGGTGTTACCATAAACGAAGCGTCAGTCGCTATTCAAATTTTGGTCACGAAAATTTAAATGAAACAGCGCACTACAAAAACAACCTCGCTAAATTCCCCAGAAAGCGCTTACGTTACGCTTACGTGCTATTTTTTGTCTGTGAAACTTTTCGCTTGCACGGCATAGCGTGACCACCGGGCAATAAAACAGAAGTGTTGCCACGCTAATAATATTAATTAGTTTTATATTGTACAACAGAATTTTCAGCAATAACGTTTAATTAACTAGGAACGGGTTTGTGCCGATGTAATCACAGTTGACATTGTTTTACACTCTGCTGCGTTGACTTGGGTGGTAACGAACCGCCGATAACCGCCGATCTTTATAAAGGTTGTTAATTAAGAGCATGTTATTTTCCGTTAAAAATGCATAATTACGCGATCCCAACAGAGCGAAGCTAAAGGGGGTAAAAATATAACTTATTAAATATTTTAACTAAAGAGTGTTTTTTTGTTGCATCGTGTAAATTAAAATTGGAATTAAAAACATATAGACAATAAATAAAATTAAGTCGTATAACATATATTAGATTCATTTCTACATACATATAAGTTGATCGCGTCATCTGCTGCACGTTTTTCTTACAATGTTGTGTAGGGTATTTACCGTACTTTTAAACCTAAAAGTTTTCGGATATTTCTCGTCACAATTAGTTCAGTACTTTTGACAATATGATAATTTCTATAAGATTTTATAAAATTCATCTAATTCTTCGCAACTTCGTTATCCTCGGAAGAACTCACACGTCATATTGAATAAAATTAACGAGCATAATTAATTTAGCCCGTCGCAATACCCGTCACATTAACCAGTAGTAGAAATGTCTAACTCAATCCTCCGGAGAGAGAGAAATCTCTAGAGAGTTTCTCCAGACTATAGACATTAAGCAAGTCGGCGGTAAGCCCACGAGAGGCCTTCGTGTGACAGCGAGAACACTGGGCTTTTACTTAGATATTCCTGCAAATAACGAAGTAGCTGGGAAGGTACGTAATGCAAACCTATAGAGTGATTTCTGGCGCGATAACTCAGCAGTCTTTTTATCATTGACTATGATCGACTATACCAAAATTCTAAAAAGTCCTAAATATTTATTAGTGTTATACTAATAATTTTTTACACTTTGTAGATTAATTTATTTTAAAATTCATTAAATACAGTAAGTTTTCGCAAAATATGTCTTAAAAAGTTCTTAACAAAATAACTTAGCAAACTTATTTCTAATACTTATTACTTTTTATGGCTTATTTTTATTTTATACCTCTAATGACCCATAGCCATAAAAAGTATCGTATAATATGTTACAAATTAAGTGATTGTAATTAATACTCTGCATTAGAATTTCATTAGCAATAATGCGTTAATTAAAAGCATAATAATAAAATGTAGCGCATGAATAGTTGACTGTTCCTGAAATTGACTTATTTTGCAATTAGATACGAAATTAAACTCACCTTAAAATATTTTTTTCCAAAATTTAGGTAGATATGAGCTTTAGAACATTTGAGGTGGGGAAATGCTAGGGAGTTTTTGCTACCTCTGTCACTTACTGTAACCAGTCATTTCATCTTCCACTGCTGGACGTGGTCTTGTGTGTGAGAGATGTACGGCTTTAAATCGTCACGTTGGGCAAGCGGGATAGCGAGTCCACTCTTTTAGAGGTGGTGTAGTTCCTCGGGGCTTGTTATGGGGGGGGGGGGGGGGTGCTACTCTAACAGCGGCCCACACCACACAGCCAGGTATCTCTGTCACTTACGTGTTGTAATGCTGGTACATCTTAAGAGTTACGTCATTGTTTCAAGACTTAAGTTATTTTATTATATATCGTTTAAAAACAGTCAAATACCTAATTGTGTAATATTGCCAATTTGACACCGTAATGTATACAACCTTACCAGTATAATAACAGCAAATGTAGTGTCGTACCTGAAACAAATAAATATTCATTAGTATACATAGGACTTTTTCTATATGTACGTAATTAAACGCCTCAATTCTCTCTAAATAGGTTTTGGATGGGCCTTGAGAAAATAAAGTTTACCTCATCTGACCTTGTTTATTATTGAATTCCTTAAGTGCCTTGACCTTGGCTATTTATGAAGGAAGAGGATGATATCCATCAATAATATACCAATAAAACATTTTCTACCATTATGACATAACCGTTAACAATTACAGAATTACATTTAACAATGAAATTAAATAAAAATTAACAAAATAATTATATAATAATTAACCGGGAAGTACAGTGTGGGATGTCCTCCGAATAAGTAGATCGACTATTGAAGTAGTTCGCCGGCAGTGGTTGGAATAGAAGAGCCAGAGATTGTGTCTGGTGGCGAGTTTTGGCAGAGGTCTATATGCAGCAGCGAAGAGACATAGGCCTGATGGCATGGTATGTAACAATTAAACCAATCAATACGTTTCAGCCCAATGTCACATCAAGTGCTTAAAGCTATACAACAGAGCAATGCTGCCAGCATGCTGGCTACGCGCGTGTTCACGTATGGTATGTGGTGGTACTTTAGGCTTCTGTGGAAGTATCTAACGTATTTGAAACCATGAAATGAACAATGAAATCTTATGATAATTATTTGTGATATATTATATCTATCCAATATGGAAGCAATGAAAAACATGGCCATTGCTGGCCACAAAGTCGGAACCTTCATAATTGATCTCATTGAAATTGAATCGAACATCTCGTGTTGATAATATACTTAATATTAGTTTAATTAGGATATATATACTAATTAGAAAAACTGACTGAGCGGTAACAGCCTAAGGTTATGTATTCTCGACTCATTCTTGAAGTCGTAAGTTCAAATTCTTGACCCATTTTAGAAACGAAAAATAACTTATGTCAAAATATAGCGAATCTAAAAGCACGCATTTTCCAGTTTCCAAATGAAATACGCGTGTCCTCCTTCGAAGTTGCGTACATTTAAATGCAATCAAATTAATAAATAGACACCAACTATTATTGGAAAGTTTAATTGGACTTATTGAATGGATACAACCTGATAATATGGTATGGTAATGAACTTATTGTTCCGATGTAGTAGTTGAAACCACAGGCCTATGGCAGACAGGTGATACATAATGATTGCGACCAATGGGCCGTGAAATTAATAGGGTTATTATTGTTATATGTACGTACATCTGTAATAGATTAGAGACATGTATAACAAAGGATGTTGAATTAAATATCCATAAAAATTAGTCACATTTAAGATCTTGACATAAATCAATAATAAGATAATTTGCAATAGAAAGAGACGAGGATACAATTCACCTGATGTTAAGCAAATACTGTTGACCAAGGATATCCGCAATGCATTGCAAAATCAGCCCAGAACGACAAACGTTAGCAATGGCACGCCCTCGGATGCGAAGGATGGAGAAAGGGTTGGGAAAAGGGAAATGGGGGATGACAGAATGGAATGTACATTGGGGAAATAGGATAAATTGGGGAATGCAGTACATTTGACGGTAGTCTTCTGTGGAAGAGGGGGTAACTGGGCCAATCGAGTGCTCTCCCCCTACCAAATGTGAATCAAACCCTAGGTTATATAATATACTATAACTTCCAGGAACATTACTTCGATGAATTACAAAGATGGCGACATGTTAACGTAACCTTAAGACAACTTCGTGAAGTTCAAAGTGCGGTTTCGTTCAGGGTATGAGTAGTTCCCATGTTAGTTGTTATAACGCAAACAACGTGACGTAAGTGACTCCTGTGAACAATCAGGCAAACCCCGGTTAACTAACGCGCAAACTGAGTGAAGTCAGTACCAATCGGTGTACCGAGTAACTTGATGTTTCCCAATTATCGGGCAGACCAAAATAAACACAGAAATGCTAAGCATTTGCAACAACTTAAGTAAACTTTTAATACGTAATTTATGAACAGTAATGAATTACGACGTACGGTGCCGAAACGTGGCCTCTAATGGAAGACCCGATTCATAAACTCAAAGCCTATCAATGAGCTATAGAGAGGAATAGAGGGATAGTATATTTGCGGATAAGATACGAAACGAAGACGTACACTAAACAACTAAAGTTATCGAACTTGCAAAATCATTATGGTGGTAATGGGAAGGTCATATTCGCCGTAGAGCCAATAACCGATGGGGTAGACGAGTCCTCGAATGAAGACCACGTACCGGGAAACAGTGGGACGCGCTCCAAGCCAGGTGGACTGACGACTTGAAAAAAGTTTCATCCTACTTTATTAGTAGTTTTCATCAAGCCGATGAGAAGAGCAGAAGGCAATGTGGCGGTCCTTAGGAGAGGCCCATATCCAGCAGTGGAGAGACACAGGCTGATGGTACGGACGGTATAGTTGTTACTCTATCAAATGTCCGAGCCGACTTCGTTGAATCTTGGCAAATTGTTAGTAATCTGTAATTTGGATTGTCACAGGCTACTTACTATTCATGTAGACCATGCGAAAGAAGTCGCGGGCATAAGCTTGTATGCGTAAACCCATAACTAGCGAAAGAATCTTTCATTATTGAATTGTTGATAGATTGAAAACTTCGGTGATGTATCACCAACACCCGGAATATGTACGGTACAATAGACCTTCAAGAATACGATTACTCTTTCAAAGTGAATATTACCAAGTTGAGTACTTACTGTGAAGTCCAAAGGAATGGGGGGAGGGGGTGGTGTCTCGCTCAGCTAGCGATCAGTCACTGTCAAGTTCCCGATAGCAAAGGACGTCTCAGTATCGCGTAGAATTTTATCGTTAACGATATCAATACGTATTTTTAATCGAAACTTTGTTGATATATTAAGCCTCGATATTTTTTATCCAACTTCTGTATATTAACCTTATTATTTAGTTTCAAGGTATTTTTTTTTAGGGAAAAATGGCACCAGACGATCTGACAGTCCACGTGGTGGTAAGTGGATACTGTCGCTCATGGACATTCGCGATACATGCCAACATCAGTTCAGAATGACAAACGAAGGGACGCTCCATGATGCGCTACCTACTTCCGGAGTTGGTTTGGAGAAAGGGTTGGGAAACTTGGGAGAGATAGGATATGATGGGATAGGAATGGCCTCTTGCATATCTCACGGCACGCGAAACACTTACGTACCATAGGGATATAGGATAAAGTGGGAAAAACAGCATATTTCACGGTAGTCTTCCGTGAGAGGGATAACGTGGCCAGTCGAGTGCGCCCAGTGGCAGTAGGAATGCAGCGTGCCGGAAATCGGCGCGGTAACTTTTAATCAACGACTTAAGGTCGTTTCAAAATAATATTTAATTGTATTTTCAATAATATTTGCATCTTTTCTGTACTTCATTGATATATCATATCAATTCCCTCAAAATCATGATCAGAATACATGGTTCGGAAAGGTTTACTTACCCCCCTGTATAAACCAAACCAATCCTATTCGTCATTAACCAAATTAGCCTATACCTACTTTTTTAATTAGTTCCATCTCCATATTAACATTATGTCTGCAGATTTTTCGACTTTTCTTTATTCACATCAATGTTAAAATGGCCTATACAATGGTCGTGCAAGCTCTTGTTACTCCACTGATTCCTCTGAATGGGATTTATAAGACATTTTCCAACAAAGAGTCACGTAATTCCAACCCGACGCCGGTGACCCGTTCTCCAGATAAGTTCCCGGACGATGCGAAAAAATTAAATCGTCGACAACGAGCTATGAAATCGATTTTTTTATTCTTGTTTAGCGATTGAAACGTATCTTCATCAGAAGAACCCTATTTAGAGCAACGCTCTTCTATAAAATCGACGACAGCAGACTGGTGCCAAATAAAGACAACTGTACCAAATAATGAAATGCAATAACAATTGTGAGTTATAAGCATATATACGTTGAGCATATATTTTTTGATAAATATACGATTACTTGTTAAATTAAGAGTTATCCACACGTATTTTTAAATCTTAACGGCGTATATACGATCGACTCGGTTAATGAATGTGCAGCAAAACAAATTATGTACTCCTAGACGAAAATATGACAAAATTCAAAAAAGAGAAATGTGTCAATTATCTTATAATTAGTAAACCATGACATTAACATTTTCTAATAATAACTTAATTATAGTCGGATACAGTGGTAAACAAAAATGTTTACCTGTTAAATGTCATTTTTGTATAAAATGACCTTTTTTACTTTGCTGCCGTCGAAATGTTCTCTGACTACACAAAATGTTAGATGGTATTTTCAGTTTTCTATCAAACACACAGAGTTTAACGAGAAAAGGGAAAGAATGCAAATAAAGTACAAGGCGAATAGAAAATAAAGGAAGTATAATCATAAAATGTTCGCCAAGTCGCAATCAAAATCTGAATGTGACCACACTACACTGAGATGCATCCGCAATTCGCCACGATTTTTACTACTGAAGCGTGACTTTTTCCGCGACGGTGCCGGATTTGCATCCTGCACAGAATCGACTTTGAATAAACATGCACCATCCATAACGATGCAATACATTTGAAATTTGATCGAAAGTTCTGCTTGCCCCAGTTTGCCGGCGACAAGTGCTTAAGAATTAGAACATAGGATTTTTTTCAGGTCAGTACGTTTAACTTCCAGTTCACCATGTAGCTACCTAACTGCAGCAGTACGAAAAATTAAACACTACCATTACACCAATTAAATTCTGAGTCGTTTGAATACTTTCTCTATAACTTACCTATTATACCTAAACCTTATTTTTTAATTTTTATTTCACGATAACAAAGTGTACCTAACATCATTACAATATAACTTAAAACGGACTTAAAGAGGCATTTATTGTACAAAATTCTAAAAGTTATATACTGAGCGTAATATTTATGCTCAAAATTTATATATTTGTATGCACATAATTATATAAAGCTTGAGCATGCTGGCGGCATTACCTTGGTGAATGGCAAGGTATCAAACCTTGCACATACAACAAGGCATATAATAATAAAATAATAATCCTTATTATAATCGTTAATAAAGTTAAGCTATCAAAGTATATGACCTTTGAACTTCAATTGTTTTGGGTTAAACCGCGCCTGATTGATCTATTGTAATAAGATAATAACTATACAGTTATACATATATAATATACAATTTATTAAATAATATTTCGTAACAAAAAAATGACGTGTATATGATGAGGAATTCATACACTGGCCGTTAAATTCACAATAAGAAGTGCAGAGCACGTGCTCGGCCATCATAAGACAAAAAAACACAAAGCTATCTCATCCTCACCGTTTAATCTGTATTCAAACAATAAGCGTCTCGACCGATATCCGGACTGACTCGTCGGTTTCCTATCCCTTCATAATAATAATGAATAAGGCGATAACGGCCTGTCATTATTCAAATTTTATCTCTATCCTTTGAAGAGATACGAGAATAGAAACAATACGCCGAGCAATATTGGGAAAATTAATGCCCGAAATGTGAAAGTTGAAAGACTCTTACGACATATTATTAAACATTAATACGGTTATCATATTTGTCTTAGAAGGCAATAATGAAAATGAAAATTTAAAATAGCTATACATTCCATTGTTCAATTTTGTTGAATAACGGTTGATATTGACATAGAAATAAAATTGAAATGAAGAACTCGTTTTTATTGAATTTAGGTAATTTCAGTGTCAAATAAAATGAGATCAAAAAGGTCGGAGTGCTTGATCTTAGCTTTTTAGTTAAATTAATCATTGTAATGACTGCGAACTGGCATTTGATAGTCTAGACCAGTGGTTCTCAAACTTTTTAAATGACGGAACTCTTTTGGGAAGCAAAATACTTGATGGAACCCTACAATAAAACAATTATTTTTATAAGTGTATTCTATATTAATCAGCATAATAAAAGTACAATGTATCAGTTACTAATTATTATTTACTTCACCACTTGGTAAGGACAATAATAGAAAACATTAAAAAAGAAAAAATCTAACTAGTGGGAGGTATGAAACTGTTTTTTATTTTTCATCAATTGCTTGATATCAGGTTTGATGGAAGAAAGTTGGAGTCTCATATCAGCTTCGGCGTCCAGTCTATTGCGATATTTTGTTTTCGTGGCTGCGTAGGTAGAGAATCCTGTTTCGCACAAATATGTAGTTGGGAACGGGAGAAGAATATCCAGAGCCATTTGGCCAAGCATTGCATATTCATCTTGGATTCTGCACCAAAAATCATTAAGAGGCGTCGTTTTGAACAATGACTCCATACTTGTGTCTGATGACATTTCTAAAAGAGATTCATATATCTCATTTGACATGTTTTCAGGCTTTTCCAAGTTGGGTAAAAAAGGATTATGAATCCAGGAGTTCACTTTAATTTTTGTATTGTGTTCTTCGGGAAAATACTTTTCAAAAGATGCGCGCATCGAACTGAGATATTGGACCAATTCTTCAAACACATTATCTTCAAACATTTCTGAGTCGTTTTCGCTAACAAACTCACTGAGTAACGTAAAACTTTCTATTTCTTTCTTACCAATGCAAATGATCCAAAAATCTAATTTTCTTTTAAAAGCAGTTATTTTATTATAGGCCTGAAACACTGTTGTCTGTTTACCTTGCAACGATAAATTTAATTCGTTAAGTTTTTGAAAGATATCCGCCATAAAAGACAATCGGAACAACCAAGTTTTATCATACAAACGGTCCTTCAAATTAAAAGAAGTATCTGCTGAAAGAAACATTTGTAACTCGGCTCTAAGTTCAAATAGCCTTGTTAAAGTTTTTCCCCGAGACAGCCATCGCACTTCTGTATGGAGCAGCAGTGTTTTATGTTTGCTGCCATAATCTTCACACAATAATGAGAACAATCGGGATTGTAGTGGTCGTGATTTGATAAAATTAATTATTTTTACCGCTTCATCCATAACTAATTTTAGATTAGACGGCATTTGCTTCATCGCAAGTGCTTGTCTATGCAGAATACAATGACTGGAACTACAATTAGGCGCTTTATTTTTCATTCGTGACACTGCTCCTGCTGTTTTACCTGTCATCGCCTTGGCCCCATCTGTACAAATGTCAATGCAATTGTTCCAACTGAGATTATGTTCTTCAAAAAATATATTTATTTTATTAAAAATTTCTTCCCCGGTAGTGTTTGTAAGCAGCGATGAACACATAAGCATGTCTTCTTCAAAAGAACTTTTATATGGATATCTCACAATAACCAGCAGGATAGCCAAACCAGCGACATCAGTCGACTCGTCCATTTGCAAAGCGAATCGTGTATTTTGTAGACGTGTAACTAGTTCTTGTTTGACGTAGCTTGCCAGATCATGGATTCGTCGTGAAACAGTATCGTTTGATAGCGGAACAGTAGAAAGATGCTTTGCAGATTTTTCATCAAGCATACATTTTGTTATGTCTAATACACATGGTTTTATTAATTTCTCAGCGATAGTGTGCGCTTCACCTGCTTGTGCAATGCGATAGCTAACTAAGTATGATGCCTCCGTGGCCTTTTCGTTGGTAGTTTGTGTTACATGCATCATATTTTTTTGACTTTCTAATAACTGATCTTTTTTGCGAACAAAAAATTCTTTATTCTTGTCTTTAGTCTCGGGGTGTACGGTTTCTAAATGTCGACGCAATTTGGCAGGTGCCATGGAACTATTAGGAAGCAGTTTACTACAGAGCATGCAGAGAGGTGAGCCGTTGGAATCAACAAATCCGAAACTGATATAAGATTCATCATACTTCCTTTTTTTCGTCTTTGAAACCGTCGAGCTTGACGTCGTGGCACTCGTGGCATCATCTTCTGGATCGGTGATTGCTAAATTCTCCGCGCGCATTGCTTTTGAACATTCAGCGTCATTAGAAGATGTTGTTGGAACACGTTTAACACCTTTAAGCCAACGTTCCATTCTTCTTTATTTATAATGTTACAAGTCAGGATAGTGGGGTTTAAATAATGCACAATCGTTACTGCGTATAAGAGACTAAATTTAGAACCTACAGGGAAGAAATGTATAAAACTGAGACAACAGAATACAGCAGGCAGTAAAACAATGAACACTAGTTTCTCGCTAGCGAGCTTGTAAGTAGGTAGTAACTTATCGCTCCGAACGCTAATCATCAACTGACGACGCCAACGCGCGATCGCCGCTTTTATACTTAGTCCTAGACTCGATGTCAAATATTCTCGAAAATACTCGAGTCGGCACCTTTGATAAACAAAAAGCAAAAATAAAAACAGAAATTTAAAAATAGCGTTGTAAACAATATCGACTTTATCCTTTGAAGTTAGAGACGAAAGTCGCTAGTTGACAACTATAGCGTCTAATTCAGAGGCGGCTTTTATCAAAGAGACTGAGCGCTTACAAGTATACTACCCGCTCGTTTTAAGTTTGCCGCTGGCGATAGGTATGAGTGTATGACGTTCGAAATTTTTTATTTAATTGTAACAATAAAAATTGTGTACGTTAGATATTTGGGTAAAACTATGACACATTATAAGTTTTGTTGTCACGTGGGGGAGGGTACGCGCATTCCACAGACCGGCAAACTTAGAGCGAACGCGTTGTACAAGTATAAAATTGTTGAGACCAAACTTATGAGATATTGTACCAGCTAATGTAACACAAGCTTATACAAATACAAATAAATAAATAAATAACATTCATAGCGTTTTGTCTCCGCGCGGCCGCGGAGTCCGCACAGCCGCGGAGCGACCAGAGAGAGGTGTTTTGATTTTTTTATTTCTAAATTCTTGCGGAACCCCGACAGAGGTATCACGGAACCCTAGGGTTCAGCGGAACACACTTAGAGTATAGCTGGTCTAGACAGTTTGGAAATAAATTTCTCTTTGACATTTTCAATGGCTATAATAATAGGGGTTAAAGTATGAAATTGCCGTTTTATAGTAATAGATAATTTGAATTGACATAAAACCTTCATGGTGTGAGATTTTCGAGTGAAACTTTTTTCACATGATACATATGGGGTGCTTGTTTTAAAAAATGTTTTCGATTTTCATGGGGTTAATTCGATTTTCGACTTTCAATTGTTTTTTTTATTCAGCTTAGACGGGAAAGATGGATACTTCGAAAATCCGTTCGAAAATGCTGCGTTTGGATAGGAGACTGCTAATGAACGAACCGTGCGTTTTTGGTTTAAACGCTTTCGTAATGGAAACTTCGACTTGAAGAACGAACCACGTGAAAGACCGCCCACACAGGTGAATAACGCTGAATTGAAGGAGATGGTGGAAGCCGATCCGAGTCAAACTACCCAGGAATTAGCGGCATGGTTTAACGTTACGTTACCTACATATTGACTCATTTGCATCAAATCAATAAGATAAAAAAATATGAAAAATGGGTGCCTCATGATTTGACTGATCTGCAGAAAGAAACGCGTGTTGAAACTTGCGTTGCCTTGTTGAATCGGTACAGAAATGAAGGAATATTGGATCGAATTGTGACATGTGACGAAAAGTGGATTCTTTACGATAACCGAAAGCGAAAAATGCAATGGCTGACCCCAGGTCAAACGCCGCAACAGTGCCCTAAGGCGAAGCTTACCAATAAAAAGGTAATGGTAACTGTTTGGTGGTCTATTCATGGTGTTATTCACTATAGCTTTCTCAGGTCTGGTCAAGCAATAACAGAAGATGTTTACTGTGCCGAACTTCGAACAATGATGGCGAAACTAGCAGTGAAACAGCCCCGACTCGTGAATCGATCTTCACCATTATTGCTCCATGATAACGCAAGACCTCACACTGCACGAGAAACCGTTGTAACTCTACAGGAGCTGCAGTTAGAAACCATACGTCATTCTCCGTACTCGCCAGACCTTGCTCCAATGGACTACCATTTTTTTTGTGATTTGGACAATTTTCTACGTGGTAAAAAATTTTCTTCCCAAGAGACAGTACAAAATGCTTTCACACAGTTTGTCGAATCTACATCCCCAGAGTTCTATCGCAAAGGCATAAATGAACTTCCGATTAGATGGCAACAATATATAGATAATGAGGGTAAATATTTTGATTAAATAAATATGTTACATTTTAGAAAAAAACTAGTTTTAATTTTTCAGTACAAATCGGCAATTTCATACTTTAACCCCTAATATATACGTAGGTACTATGAAATGTGTAAAGGGAAAGCAAACAAGATTAACATTGATGCATATTCTACGTGGAGGGAAGGCTGCCAACGTCAGCGTCGGAAGCATCGAGGCATGAAGCCAGTCCTCCGTCGCCGGACGTGACCTCCCTTGCCGCCTCCGCCATTCTATTTACACCCCTTTGTCTTGAAAAATTGTTACTGCTTCAAACATTACATACCCTAAAATTAAACCATAACACAGCCCCATAAGCCTTAACTTCTTGACTCAATTAAAAAAACAACTCAAATTTCTGCATTCGGCAATGGAACGGAAATTAAACTTTGCGTAAACTTTTTTATTTTTTTCACTTAGCAGTGAGTGGAATCGGTGATCGCTACCATTTGTTACTGGGCTTCAAACACGTCAACGGACGAACAATAGAAGGGGGCTTGTAGGCATTGGGCCGAAGCATTGTGTTTCAGGACATGACAGGTCGGGCCCGCAGGAAAAGGTTTCGTGAAGGAACTCCTTTGTATCTACGAACAATTTGCCAAAGATATCGTTCGTAGTTCACTGAGGTCGTTTGACCAATTGTCATTTGCTACATTTGAAAAGTTCCCCGAATTTAAAACCGTCAAAGTGAAATATCAATTGATACGTAAAAAAAAATTGACTTTAGTATGAAAATAAATGTATACAAAAACGGAATTTAACAACTTAAACATACAAAACCTTTATTTTCGTACACAGCATACCTCTACAACCTTATGATCCGATTATACTATATTTCGCAAGCTTCGCACAAAATTTGAAAGAGAAAAACCGCTAGATCGTGGCGAATATTTGCTAAAGCGGCGTTTACCAGACAAGAGCTCAAAATATACGGATTTATTTTTATACATGCTCCATCGCATTAGACAATCAGAAAAAGCTAGACAATGGCTAGACGTTGGAATGCAAACTTTCTCTTCAACGCCAAATATTTTGATGTTATTTCTTTATATATATTCATACTCTTATAAGCCGACTTATAATAAACACACACAATCAGTATCTTGTGTATACCGAATGCCGGTCCCTCACATATATACATAGGTTTTTGAATATACTTCTATAAACCTTTATATGACATGTTGTATATGTATAAGTGATTGTTTTTACAAATGTCGACCTTCCAGGAATAAATAACATGCATAAAGGTTTTCGTCCTGCGTCCATACTTCGACGTGTGCGCTACGGGAACGTTTCGAAAATTTCTTTTCCAAATGTACCAACGTTCAAGCAGTGTATGTAATCTTGACGAATGATGTGATAGCAAATATGACGCTCACGCGCCTGCACCTGTTTTTGTATTGTGTTTGGGACCTTAGACATACTGCAAATGTTATTCAAAGTACGCGTAGTCCTAAGCAAATGCTTAGGACGCTTATAAATTTGCACAGTCAAACTCGTAGGTAAACGTCAAATACAACACAGTATCACTCTTTTTGTTAAAAAAATAATTAACTTTACTGACGCTAGCGAATATGTTTGATGTTGACAATCTGAATAACCATACATTTCTATAAATACTCGTATAAAGCTATTACAAGACAAACAGCAAAAAGGCCAACGCCAATAAAAGAACGTCGCGAGTGCGAACAAAAGATCGCAACGTATGTATCCATCGAGACTGCAAGGGGGCATTCATCGAAGCGTGGCGGGCACCCGTCTGCCGGCCTTCTGTTTACCTTATTCACAATAACTCTATTGTATGACTAACTTTTCACATTGTAAAGAGTTATTGCAAGGAATTCTTAACTTGTAGAATTTGTTTTATTGCTTGCCAACTTGTAAAAACACAAAGGAGTCTTAACAAATTACAATTTCCTTGACAATGAAAATGATTTCAGTGACAAAATAATTGTCATAACATAACGTACTCGTATATGTGAGATTATTACTTCATTAGTCAAAAAGTGATGTCGGTATAAATGGAGTTATTGGTACAACCAAAATCTATGTAAGATTCTCTGTTCTAATATGAAAATTATTATGGGGAAGTAAAACCTTACTACGCAAGGGGTTCAAATAAGTTTTAGTCATTCAAATTGTACTAAAATGGAGTTGTAATTGTAACGACGACGACACATGTAAAACGCCATCTACTGAAGATTTTAGTTCTATTTCTTGGACAAGTGAGAACATAAGTTAATTTAAGTTAAGTTAATTTTCTAATTGCAATAACAGACCAGTCCTCCAATGGAGACCAAATACATATGGACGCTCTCCGGATATGCGGACTATTGATTTAAAGAAAGTCGCCGGTAGTATCTAGATGAGAAGCCGGTAATGCCTGGCCCATACCCCGCAGTGAATCTCTCCACTGCTGATGGTATGCGTGATATTTCAAAAGGGAAAAGTGAAAAAAAAAATCGATTGGTAAAACAAAACAGTCAGTAAGTAAGGTTTCGTAGAATCTAAAAGTGTGATATATAAAATATTATTACTTTTGAATTACCAAATTGCGTTTCCTTCGAACCATATGGTGCTTGTATTTGCACTGGAGCGACACAATCAAGACAACAATCAACATAATCCATTAGATATTCCAAATAGGGTAAACAGTATAAGCCACACATGCTTACATAATGCCAGCACCAGTAAACACTGTAAGAGCTATATTTGTTTGCCTTATGCCAGCCTCAAATCGGTCACAGACCTCGTTACCAGTTGTATTTGATCTTTAGTTGTTTTATAAATTAAATAATTTATCACTTTAAAAATATTAGTTTTTTTTTTAATAAAACTATCAGAATTGAACTCAAATGTAAACAAGAATGAGATACCGAAACAAGTACATATTACAAATATTTTACGTCAAAGTATTAAATAACAATGTTTTCGGAACGAATCTGAGGTGCTACAGTTCTGTTCATACATATTTTAGAACTGCACGTTATTAAATGTTGAATACATAGATAAATTATAAAAAATACAATACACTACATTATAAAGGCCCGAATAAGAATACTCTTTTAAGTGGAAGCTTCGGGCACATTACCTTGCATCATCATCAGTGTCATCACTGGTTTAGTGTTTCTGTATGTTTATTAACATACATATATGTATATATTTTATTATTTATATATGTAGATTTGTATATTATACTTAGGTATCTTATGTATTCATTAGGTATATTTTTTTATATGAAGAAGGCGGTCACCTGGAGCTTACAGTCCACCCGGTGGTAAGTGGATACTGTGGCCCGTGGACACCCGCGGAACATTGCAACATCAGTTCAGAATGACAAACGGTGGCACGCCTCCGGATGCGCTGCCTACCTTTACAGATGTAGGAATGGAGATGGAGAAAGGGTTAAAAAAATAGGGAGGGATAGGATAGTATGGGATGGGAAGTTAATTAATGAGATTTTATTTAACAAAATTATACTCTTATTTATAAATGGGTCTCATCGAGTATGTTTACCTTATTTATTTTACTCGACGTTTCGGTTGGGTTGCAACCAATAGCTATGTGTGAAAAACGCGAAAATCTCAAATGTTAAATCATACTCTTGTCATTCAAGTTATATATTTATAATACTTCTCATTAAAACCCATTAATTTCCTGTGGCTAATCCAAAGGTTAGCCGGAAGAGGTAACGAACAGTGAATAAAAAGTTATCGCATGCAGGCTGAATATGATCACATTATTCTATTAATATTTTCTATCTTGTTGTGCCCATTTTCTGTAAATAAAAGTTTGAGTTTGACCTTACACATAGGTTACACTGAAAATTTCCGGAATGGCCACTTACAAAAACAATATTTAATAAGTAATTACAATATTTGAAAATGGAACTCTTTGGCTATAGAATAAAGTTTGTTGCATCTAACAGTTATTTGTTTTTTCTTTGTGGCGTCATTTTAAAATTGCATGTCTGCACTACAATGGATTTAACTCGTGAAAATTTTCGCTGTATGATTTTCTACGATTTAAGTGTAATTTGACAGTTCAGCAGGGCCTCGCTCAGTTTCAAACTGCTTTTGGCGATGAAGCGCCAAGCAAGACGAAAATTTATAGCTGGTTTGCAGAATTCAAGCACGGTCATGTCAATCTCAGTGACGAATTTCATGAAGGTCGCCCGTCCACCGCTGTCAACATCAAAAGCATCGGTGCTGTGCTCTATATGATCGAAACAGACATGCATGTGACCTACCATGAGATTCGGACATCCTTAGGCATAGGCATGAGTCAGATACAATCAATCTTACACAAACATTTAGTTGTACAAAAGCTGTGCTCGCGGTGTATTCCACACAACATGACAGCCTCAAAAATGGAACGCGACACCTGGTGCAATGCCATGCTTACCAGATTCAACGAAGGGGCGTCAAATTTGGTGTGGAACATAGTAACAGGTGACGAAACATGGATTTACAGTTACGACCTCGAAACAAAGCAGCAATCGACCATTTGGGTTTTTCAAGATGAGCCGAACAACACCTAAGTGGCGCGTGTACAAAGTGCCGCGAAGTAGATGATCGCTTCTTTTTTTAGAAAAATTGGACACGTGGCTACTGTTGTTTTGGAGAATCGTCGTACCGTGAATGCTGATTGATACACGACCATTTGCGCCTGAAGTTATTGACGAACTTCGTAAAAACAACCGTAAACACTGCATAATCTTGCATCATGACAATGCCAGCTCTCACACGGCCAGACAGACAAATGACTTTTTCAAGGTGAAAACGTAGAACTCATGAGCCATCCTCCATACAGTCCCGACTTGGCTCCTTGTGACTTCTTCTTGTTTCCAAAAATTAAGAAACAATTACGCGGTCAACGATTTTCATCGCCAGAAGAGGCTGTCAAAGAATAAGTAAAACATGTTTCCAAGGTCACCACGGAGGAATGGAATAAATGTTATGGAAATTGGTTTATTCGTATGAAAAAATGTATTGACGCTCACGGAGAATATTTTGAGAGACAATAAATTGATTTTTGGCTATTCATTGTAATTTTTTCTTATTAATTCCGGAAACTTTCAGTGTGGGCCTCGTATTTATAGTACGCACTTTGTACCTACTCATGTGCTTTCACTATACAGGTAGGTGTCTCTTTTGTTAAAAGAAACGATGTTATACTGTGTTACTTCGCAGAAAGAATTCTACCGCGAAAGCTGCTTCAATCGACATTCTTTATTGACCCGTCAGTATAATCTATTGGTTAGATTAAGGAAGACATTCTTAGTTCACACGTTTGAGTGCCCCGAACGATTTGTGTAAATTGAACTGTTGATTAGATTCCCTTTTCGCCGAACCCCGGCGTCTTAATCTTTTCGATTCATTACTTTGCTAAAACTGAGCACAGCGCTTGATTAATTGTCTTGTTTTGTTTGTTTGCACTTACATCCACTGACAATTTATTTGATCCCAAGACATTTATTATTGCTTCTAACTTCTAATATTTTTATAAATACACATAAGAATTCTCTAGTACTTTCATTTTTATTATCCTTTTCACCACAGCTGACATTTCAGAATACTTCATGCTGTATTCTCGGGGGACTGAGCCGTAATTTCATTTATTCTTGGGACAACAGCAATGTTGTTTGGCTTGGCTACAATAATAAAATTGTTTTTATTAGAACAAGATTGAGTCCTTTTCTCTTATATCCCATCGATGGTTTTTCTCAAAATTCCCACGGTATAAGATTAATTTTCTTCCAATTGAGTATTTTTGTTCCAATCATTTTTAAAGTGCGTGTTCAAGGTGACTGAGGGGTCCAGTGAACGAATGATTGAAGAGGAGTCGGACTAATAATAACATTGTCAAAGCCTATTGTCCGTCGAACTGACCCAATTACGGGCCGAATGCCACATTGAAATGAAATCGTTCGATCCGTCTACGGAAATTAAATTTTCTGAATACCCTTTCATTCGGTTTTATAACGAAAGCAAAAGTGTAATGCGTCCACTCAAATTTGGTCTCCAAAAATCTCTCAGGATTAAAAATTGCTAAATTTTATAGGAATATACAGTCGAATTAGATTTCTACAAGTTCAGCAGCAAAAACTTAATTTTTAATACCAAAATTCCTTTGTTGAATATAAGAAACTAGTGATAATTTTATGAATTTTACGCCGTATATACTTCACCGATTGAGTTGCTCAATAACCCACGTCTTACAACCGATAGCAACTAGCTTAGTCACGCGTCTTGAACTAACATTCGTTACATCTTCGCGCGGACTCAGCGTCTGCTTTTTAACATCGAGGGAGGGGATCATATTAAACTGGCGTTGCAATAGCTGGAGTCGGATTTTCTCGATTCATTTGTTATTTTGGGAGGGCCGCAGAGTGATCAGTTCACAAATGCTAGGGACGTATTGTCGGGTCTCAGGCCATTGTGTTTTTTTTTTACGCTGACGAAGCGATTTTCCACGAAAACGTTTTCAAGTCTTTTGTGCGTTCGATATCCTGAGGGATATTGGGCAGATAGTATAAAATGTACTGACGCTTTTTAGGTAGGTCTGGAGATGTTGATGGCTTTTTATGTTTACTGTCCTGTTAACAAAGTCTTTGAAATATTTTGATTAAATGCTGTTGTCCGTTACGATTCATAATTGGAAATAAAGGAGGAATGTATATGAAATTACACTTTCTTCGTATCTTTTCAACATCTTTTTTAACTTTTTTTTATTTATTTTTATCAGGATTGGTTTTTACTTTACAAATCTTTTTTCATACATAAGTGTACTCTACGTGCATTACCACAATTTAGACTCAAGTCTCTAATATATATATATATATAATTCATTTATTTCAGACAGTATTTCAGTCCATATTTCATGTGTTAGTAACAATTTTAACTTATAGACTATGTTAGTACTTATTATTAAGATTTTGTTATTACTAATTATATATATATGTATGTACATGTACACGTGCATATGCACATGCATACACATACCCACACTCACACACACATTCACACACACACACACACGCATATATATATATACATATATATATCCATATACATACACACATACATATACATACACGTACACACCAATCACATATACACACATATATTTTACATCAGACATTGGCCGTCGCCCCTCGTCACCTCCTATATGATGCAACGTGCGACTCCACCCAATGTCTCAACATGGGGCCATCCACCCTCTCCGCAAAGATCCTCAGCAGCGTGTTGAGGCTGCCCCGCACCCTAGACATCAGTGATGCTATTCTTTTTCGCAATATGGCAAAGAAATCATCCGTACGGGCGTTTGCGAACATCTCCGATGCGCTACAGTAGCGCGGCAGCCCCAACAACACCCGGAATGCATTGTTGTATTGGATACGCAGGGCTCTGAACGATTTCTGCATGTAATTGAACCACAGATTGCACGTATAAAAAGACTGGCAGTATGTCCTAAATATCGTTATTTTAACCTCTTTAGAGCAACGTGCAAATCTGCGGCCCAACATATTACACCTCACTGTCAGCGCCCTGCGCTCCCTTTCCATGTCCATATCATCGGACAGGTCCTCCGTGACCCAGTGGCCCAGGTACTTAAAATGCGTCACTTTAGCGAGTGGGCAGCCATTGAGCGAGACCGGCGGTATAGTGGAGTATGTTTTATTACCTGCCTTAAACACTAATAGCTCACTCTTTGTGGAGTTGTACCTGAGCCCATGTGACAGAGCATACCTCTCGCAAATAGCCAATAGTATCCGAAGAGCATTGATCGAGGGGGCCAGCAGCACCATGTCATCTGCGTAACTGATGTTATTAATAAAGCAGCCATCTACAGAACAACCGACGCCGGCGCCGCTGAGCTCCCCGAGCAGCCTGTTCATGTACAGGCTGAATAGTTTGGGCGAGCTTAACCCACCTTGCCTCACCCCGCACTCCATCCCATACACGTCCGACAGCGAACCCGCCCATCGTACATAATTGGTTTGATTGATGTACCAATATCTGAAGGTGTCAATGATTCCCAACGGTAAGTCAGTATCAGAGTACAACTTTTTCCATAGAACTTCATATGACACCAGATCGAAAGCTTTCGATAAGCCCAGAAAGCACGCAAATACAGGTGTATTCCTATCAGTATAGTACCGGACGGTGTGCTTGAGACATAGTATTGCAGACCTGTGGATAGCCCAGGTCGAAAACCAAATTGACCGTCCTCCAGAGATATATGTTTGCTTAGATGTTTATCAAGCACACCATCCAGCACCTTGGCTATAATTGTGGCCAAGGAAATTGGTCTGTAGTTACCTTTATCTGCCGTATCACCTGTCTTATTTTTTATGATGGGAACTACGATAGTTTTCATTAATTCATTAGGTAGGTACGAATGTCTGATGCAAAAGGTAAATAACATTGCCAACACCCTGGGTAAGTGTACACCTGCCTGCTGGAGGTGCTCGATGCTGAGACCATCGTGCCCCGGGGACTTACCTCGAGTCATCTGTTTAATTATGTTGGTAACTTCAGAGGCGCTAACTTTAACAGGCGTCTCAACGGCGGCACGACTCCCAGCACAGGGCAGCCCCGAAGCGGCTCTCTGGCTCAGCGGAGAAACAACTTTAAAAGTACTCCTGAACATATTAGCGATCTCTTTGGGTTCACTTATGCCGTCAACGCTAACCGGCAGGCTCATCCTGGAATTCAATTTATTGGTTAATTTCCAAAATCTACTAAAATCTTTTACAGCGTGCATTGACGCTATCCTGTCCATTTTAATTTGTTCTTGATTGTTTTGACAGTATTTAAGCTTGGATTTAAATTCTTTACGAGCCATGCACATATTCTCATAAATGTGGCCGGCTGTAGGTTTGTTATGGAGGACCCATAATTGAAATCCTAGACGAGCCTCCCGATGCGCATCTCTTACATGTTTATTCCATCCCATTATGTAATTATGACTAGATAGTTTTTTTAAATTTGAACTATTTACAGATGCTTCTTTCAATACAGTCACAATCCGATTGTACATACTATTTGTAATAGTTTTATGATCTTCTAGACTACACATATTATGCAATACCAATCTAATTAATAATCTAATCTAATAAAGTATGCAAATTGCTAAAAAAATTACATAGGTAACAGATAATTGTAGGGAATGCAGCGAGCATTCAGTAATATCATATTGCACTGATCGATAACACATGACAGGGGAAATCTGAAATAATAGCCGACCAGTACTTTCACTGCAAATTGCAAGTAATTTGTATATACAGTTAGGTGGTTAGTTTTGTTCTCGATTATTCCTTTCTAGTCATTGTCTCTTTGTAAAGCATAACCTTGGTCTTATTACTTTTCACCTTTTCAAATGCTTGTAATGTTTCTGCTATTCCTCTATCTTTACATCTCCCTTCTGAGTTTTATCATTATACGTGTAAATTGCAGCGTCTGTAAAGTATCGGCCAATGTAATGTTCGCATAAATACAAGCTCCTTAGCAGCTCATTGTCAACTTATTGATTAAGCGGTTAGGTAGCGCTAACCGCAAATATAACGTTGTAGAACAAACCTGTTCATTTAGCTAACAGCAACGAATATGAACCTTAAAACCACCGCAAAAACTCGCTAACAAACGCAAAAAAATATGTAATATTGCGAACGCTCGATAGGCTATTGCTTTAGTATGAGTGTTTATTAGGTAGAATTCAATAAAATTTCAAAGAAATCTACTTATTGCAGTGATCATGACTTTTGGACTTCGTAAAAAAATCACTACATCTCGACTAAGTGTCACCAGTAAAATACAAAAAACTGTCAAAAATAATGTTATGATGGTGTAAATTTTCAAAAATATCCCAAACAATAACTAAAAATAATTGTAAAAAAGGCGGAATAAGTGGTATTGTTCATACCAGTGTTTACTTAATGATATAATAGGTAGTCGAAAGAGTTCGTGGCCTTTTTGAACGTATGACTTTAGCCTGCTATATTTCTGACAACACTAATCACTGGCGGAAAAGTGATATAACCGTTTGACAGCTGACTTTTTGTAATGGCGGTAAATTGAAATTACAAATTAAAAGTTTTATCTTTTCATATTTTTTAACAATTTTAAAATGGAAGTTTATATAATAGACTAGATATAATATTATATAAGAGAAACTTAGATATAATATGTTTTACATTTCTTTATCGACGAGGGTATGAATGCTTCTAGTGCTTACGAGATTTGTGGTGTTTACGAAGAAGATGCTTTATGTAAAACTACTGCAAAAAATGGTTCAGTCGATTCAGGTCTGGTAATTTTGATGTTCCTCGCTGTGGTCGTCCTATTAAGGTAAATGTTGATGTTATCATTGAGGAAATTGAAGCAGATTGACACATAGCAGTCATCAAATTGCGGAAGAGTCTAGCATTCACCACTTAACAGTTTTGGATCATCTACATAAACTGAATTTTGTAAATAAGCTAGATGTTTGGGTGCCGCATGATTTAAATGACAGAAACAGAAACGAGATGTTGCTAAAACGAAATGAAATCGATCCTTTTCTGAAGATATTAGTAACAGGCGATGAGAAGTGGATCACCTACGATAACAATGTTCGAAAACGATCTTGGTCTGAGCGAGGTGAGCCATCACAAATAGTCCCAAAGCCAGGCGTCACTACGAACGAAGTCATGTTATGAGTATGGTAGGACATTATGTATTACGAGCTTTCGCCACATGGCCAAACGATTAATTCTAATGTCTACTGACAGCAATTAGTAAAATTGAAACAATCCCAGAATTAATGATTAGAAAAGGTGTAGTTTTCCATCACGACAATACTCGACCGCAGATCTTTGATGACTAAACAAAAATTGATGGACTTCGGCTGGGATTGTTAATGCATCCTCCATACAGTCCAGACATAGTGCCTTCGGATTATTATTTATTCCGCTCTTTACAAAATTCTCTAAATGGAGTAAAGTTACATTCAAGAGAAGCCCGTATAAACCATTGAAATCAGTTTTTCGCTCAGAAACCCCACATTTTTGGGCTCTGCCAGAAAAACGGCGAAAGATAGTCGAAATAAATGGACAATACTCCGTTCAATAAATGTTTATGTAATACAAAAACAAGTCTTTATTATTTTCACTATAAAAAGGCCGCGAACTTATCAGACTACCTAATATTTCAGGACAAGTTCAACAAAAGTAGTTTAAAGATAAACCAGTACAAGTATCCTTCAGGCACTAACCCCTCCATCTAGAACAATTAATTCACACAAGCAGATACGAGTTCAACGTCCCACTGTTACAGTACCTATTATTACCCCACTCCGGTGACTTAGTGTAAGTGCAATTGTCCAGTTAGCGGACGACGCAAACAATGTGCGGCACCAATCAAACGGGCGGATGGTAGTAATTAAGATCTGCTGAAGTAATTTGAGGGAACCAAGTAGATGCAATACAAATATACTAGTACTCAAAGAGGACGACGAGAATAATCATTGGTAGTGTCCGACTGAAACTGACTTTGCGGCCAAAATCTAAACTTTTCTTAAGGACTGTATTTGCTTACTTTAAAAATAAAATAGGCTACTGTGAAAAAAAATTGATGTAAAAAAAATTATTTATAAAAACTGATATATAAAATAAACTTTGATGTATAAAAATGAATTTATTTATTAACACTTAAATATTTAAATATAATTGCATGAAATTTACTCTTACTTCTACAAGAACGTAGCAATCCCTAGCAATTACAAAACAATCCACCTAAACCAATCAACTAGTTGTGACGAATGGGACTAGCATGAAGCACTGAAGCATTCCAATTTAACCAACTAATCACCTACACAAAATTATACCGATAAAGCACACATCAGCGCCGGTAGCGAACTTCACACATATCGCGGCAGACACCCGCGTGCGCGGAGTATCCGAACCATTCCGAGTATTTCCGTGCGTTGTCTAAACGAGTCGAAAAGTCTTGTAGGACTATAGTTTCGGTCGGGCCTGTTTTTGGACGTTTTTGGACCAACCAATAATTGAACAATAAAGGATTATCATATTCTCTATTTTTCAGAATTAATGAAACTGAGATTGGTATTTCTTTTTTTAAATTCCCAGTAACACCCAATTTGCATTTGAATGAATAAAATATATCGCTTTAAAACTGACGCCTTTCTATTCCTTACGACCACGAGTATATAGAAAAAATATTAAAAATACTGGTCACGTATTACATGCAAAATTATACTCATACTCACTTGGGCCGTAAGCGTGTTATTAGAATGTACAATGGGCCTTAACCTCAACCTGCGTTATTTGTCGTTGGGCCTTACGAGGATAAATGTGATAAGATCGATTCAGGCTGATACTGATATTATGTTGTAGCATAGTTTTTATCAATGTTATTCTATAATAATAATAATTAGTTACCTCTCAGTCTGAATAACAGTATGAACTCCAATATCAATAACAATTTCTCATAAGAGTACCCCTTTTAATAATAGGGGTTAAAGTATGAAATTGCCGTTTTATAGTAATAGATACTTTGAATTGACATAAAACCTTCATGGTGTGAGATTTTCGAGTGAAACTTTTTTTACGTGATACCTATGAGGTTCTTGTTTTAAAAAATGTGCAACATTCGATTTTCGACTTTCAATTGTTTTTTTTATTCAGCTTAGACGGGAAAGATGGATACTTCGAATATCCGAGTAATCTTTGAATACGAGTTCCGACGCGGAACTAACGCGGCAGAAACGGCTCGCAATATCAATGCTGCGTTTGGAGAGGAGACTGCTAATGAACGAACCGTGCGTTTTTGGTTTAAACGCTTTCGTAATGGAAACTTCGACTTGAAGAACGAACCACGTGGAAGATCGCCCACACAGGTGAATAACGCTGAATTGAAGGAGATGGTGGAAGCCGATCCGAGTCAAACTACCCAGGAATTAGCGGCGTAGTTTAACGTTACCTTAACTACAATATTGACTCATTTGCATCAAATCAATAAGATAAAAAAATATGAAAAATGGGTGCCTCATGATTTGACTGATCTGCAGAAAGAAACGCGTGTTGAAACTTGCGTTGCCTTGTTGAATCGGTACAGAAATGAAGGAATATTGGACCGAATTGTGACATGTGACGAAAAGTGGATTCTTTACGATAACCGAAAGTGAAAAATGCAATGGCTGACCCCAGGTCAAACGCCGCAACAGTGCCCTAAGGCAAAGCTTACCAATAAAAAGGTAATGGTAACTGTTTGGTGGTCTATTCATGGTGTTATTCACTATAGCTTTCTCAGGTCTGGTCAAGCAATAACAGCAGATGTTTACTGTGCCGAACTTCGAACAATGATAGCGAAACTAGCAGTGAAACAGCCCCGACTCGCGAATCGATCTTCACCATTATTGCTCCATGATAACGCAAGACCTCACACTGCACGAGAAACCGTTGTAACTCTACAGGAGCTGCAGTTAGAAACCATACGTCATCCTCCGTACTCGCCAGACCTTGCTCCAACGGACTACCATATTTTTCGTAATTTGGACAATTTTCTACGTGGTAAAAAATTTTCTTCCCAAGAGGCAGTACAAAATGCTTTCACACAGTTTGTCGAATCTACATCCCCAGAGTTCTATCGCAAAGGCATAAATGAACTTCCGATTAGATGGCAACAATGTATAGATAATAAGGGTAAATATTTTGATTAAATAAATATGTTACATTTTAGAAAAAAAACGAGTTTTAATTTTTCAGTACAAATCGGCAATTTCATACTTTAACCCCTAATATTATATTAATAAGATTATTATTATACATCTGTGATACCAATAAACATTCATACCTACACAATATACCAGACCTTTCCGTGAAACAAGAAACAAACTTGTAAAATTACCTGTTTAAGTCGAAGAAAACAGAAGTTAAACAGAAGTTGTACCTTAATTATCGATTCGGTCCGAAAACCTTTTCCCGAGTTACGGAGCTTGTTTATCAAAGTTTTTACGAACGCCCAACTTTTTAATTTATCTAGGCTATATTTTTAGAGTTGTACCAAATCTGCTGCGACCAGGAAACACAATATCCAAATTATAAAGGTCGAAAAGAACAGTTTTAAAACAAAACCCAAAAAGTTTTCATCGTTTCCTTCCTGTCGGTTACAGCCTCAATTAATCAAGTACTAGACAATTCAAAAACATAAAAACTTTATAAGGCTGTTTACGATTGTTATCAAAGGGTATGAAGTGTCAACACTTCGTAAATTTTAAATAGATTTTAGATGAATAATAAAAGGACTTAAATTACACTGAATAATGTCAAGTGTCATGTACACAACTGAACTTGAAAGGCTCTATAATTTATTTGTATTATAGGTTAAATATGAATCGCCCTTTATTAACACTTCAACCCCTTAAAGGTAGGAAAATTTCATAGAGAAACTTCCAATGTATCAGAACCTGATAAATGCAGTAGTAATATGTGCTGCCGACAACTGCAATAGTTCACAAACAAGTAAATAATAAATAAAACTTGTCGGACATTGAGTGTATTAGGCGAACATCGTTGCACTTGGTTGATATGGAAATAGGAATAAATACTTTTTTTATATATATAGTGAAGTAGGTGGACGAGCAAGCGGTTCCACGTGATGGTAAGTGTTACCGCCGCCCAAGGACACCTGCAACACCAGGTGGTAGCGGGCACGCCGCCGACCTTGCTAAATCCTATTCACAGCTTTCTTGAAGAACCCCATATTGTACCTTAACACTAAACCTACCAAGCGCGGTCAAATGACCGTTTTTGAAATTTCGTTTAAAAATTTTCGTGGACAACGTTACTGTATCACCATGTAACTTATTGACTTTTCCTATAATATACATACAACCCATTTTTCAATATTTACAACTTTCTTTATTGTTGACTTTACGAAAAAAAATTATAGCATGTCTAGTCTACCACGAACGGTCATTTGACCGTTTGAAAAATTCATGTTATTTACGACTATATTCTTCGGAAAGCGCACTCCTGAAATTGTTTTACGAGTCTACAATGTAATTGTGGATCCACAGTGGCGACAAAAGCGCGATAAGAAATATGGATGTAGCCTATTTATGGAATACGAAATGGGGACCGTCATTTTTCTCTACAACTATGAGCCGAAATGACTTCGCAGAAATCATGAGATTTATTCGGTTTGACAACAAAAATCAACGAAGCCAACGCTTACAAAATGATAAGTTTGCTTTGATCTCTGAAGTTTGGTACAAATTTATCGAAAACAGTCAAAATTGTTATAAACCAGGAGCATATCTTACTATACATAGATGAACAGTTGTTTCCTACAAAAGCACGTTGTAGATTTACTCAATACATGCCCAACAAACCGGACAAATTTGGCATAAAATTCTTGTTAGCTTCTGATGTAAGTAGTAAGTATTTAGTAAACGGCTTTCCATATTTGGGAAAAGATGAAGAGAGAAAATCAACGGTTTCACTTGGGGAGTTTGTAACTTTGAAATTAGCAGAACCATATACGGGCCATGGGAGAAATATAACAGCTGACAATTTTTTTACAAGCGCGTCATTAGCGAGTAAACTTCTAGCAAAAAAAACCACGCTTGTTGGAACTATCCGTAGAAATAAAAGAGAGCTACCAAAATTAGCGAGACAGGCAAAGGATAGTATGACACGCTTCTCAACAATATTATACAAATCGAATGATTTTATTCTTTCAATTTATAAAGCTAAACCCAATAAAAAAGTATTGATACTTAGTTCAATGCATTCATCCGTTGAAATTAAAAAATGTTACCAGAGTATACCAGAGACAATTATATTTTACAATAGCACAAAATTCGGTGTAGATGTAACCGATCAAATGGCCAGAAAATATAGTGTAAAATCTAAATCTCAATGATGGCCTTTACAGGTATTTTTCAATATATTAGATTTAGCCGAGATAAATGCTTGGATTTTATATAAGGAAACGACGGGTGAAGAAATATCGAGACAAGAATTTTTATTTCAATTGGCAGAAGAGCTTGGGACCGAATATCAGAAGGAGAGACAGCTAAGCAAAGAACGTTCATCAAAAACAATAATAAACACTGCTACAGATTCTTCTGTACGGAAATCTTGTCAAATAAGATATTGTAAAGTCAATAAGACTAACAAAATTTGTGTAAAATGTAAAAAATATGTATGTGGAAAATGTGCAATACAAAAGGCTGTAATTTGTAAAAAATGTGCTGAAAATGCATAATAAGGTAAATAAAACTTTCTAAATAGAAAAGCGAGGAGTGGGTTTTTATTGTAGCACCAGAAAAATGTCTTGTTTACTATCCAATTGGCTAAAATCTCTTTCTATATTAAGATACATACTTTATTTTAAAGCGGTCATTTGACCGCTCATGGTAGGATTAGGTATATATGAAATGTCGGTAGGTTTAGTGTTAATACAAAGACCTCTTGAGGCAATTCGCTCCACAGCCTACGGGTTCGCGGTATAAAATGATTTTTGGACCAAACAGTACGCGATACCTCCGTGTTGAGGAAATGCGGATGGACCGCACTTCTGCTACGGGAGGTGCAGTTGTAGAAACCCGAGGTGGGAATTATATTGAACTTGTATCTGCCTATAATGTCCCACTGTAGGGCCCCTCCTAGTAATTCACTGGGGGGTTTCGGGCCACAATCGACCACGCGGCGCCAATGCCGATTGGTGGATAACATACATCAGATTTTTTTTCTTAAGTTTGCGGGTTTCCTCACGATATTTTCCCCCACCGGCGAGCAAGAACGTACCATTGAATTTCTACTTAATTATAAATTTTAATTACAAAATCTATACTTAAGTAGAAATTCAGTGGTACGGGCCGAGGATTTGCACTCACAATCACACAAATGTGAGTCAACTGTAGATGCGCCTCTAGGCTATCATCGCTCTTATAAATATGTTAAGTTATGTTTTCCCGTACCATTCTAACACCACATCAGGAGGCTGCTTATGAGCTAAAGACTGAAGGTAGATTTGCGTTTTAAAAGGATACTCATCACTGAATACCAACTCAGTATATTATGGTAGGTAATTGTGGTGAATGTTTACTCTGTACAAGTATTATTCAATATTTACTAGAACAGAAACACATACCGACTATCATGCCAGATATCTCCCAAGACCCGCCATAAGACACGAACTCTTCTAATCCAGCCCCAAGTGATCACTTACTTGGTTTTCAAACCAAAACCACGTTTTCGTTTGATCTAAGTTTTAATGATATAAATTCGTGTTAAGAGGATACAGGTGTTTTTTATTTCACCCTGCATATGTGTGTACTCGTATTCACAGGCTGGGTAGTCCTAGTATAGGAAGAATATAGGTCAAACCTTTAGTAGTTCGCACAAAATACTCGTACGTCACCATGAGAAAAAAAATTGAAAGAGTCCAGACGCGCACATCTGTTGCAATGATATTACAACAAGAAACAAATATTGCGTGAGACCGCGACGACGGAAAGGTTGGAAGCGGAATATTAGGAAGGAAGCTTTGGTAATATCCAAGTAACAACAGTAAATAGTGTAGATATGTGTAGGTAGTTCTGTTAACTCCTTTGGTAAGATAGAATATCAAAAATTTTCTTCAAGGCTCTATTTTAATTTTTACCATGCGAATCCTTTGGGGTCAATTAAATAATAAAATAAAAGATGTATACACTCGTATTACGGTTACAATTAGAAGTGTGGCTACACCTATGTCTGGCCGACTACAACTAGGTGCACCTAGCACCTTTATCTTAACGACAGTTAAGATTTATTTAACTTAAAATTTCGTTATTTTAAGACTCTAATTAAATACAAATACGCTATAAAGTATTGTCACCGTCACAAAATTTTAAACAGGATGACTTGATTAAAAATATGGGTAGTATTAATTACACAATCAACATCGGTCAAAAATACGCATGCGCATACATACACACAAGCGCGCATACACACACACACATACGCACGCGCACACTTACACACACACACTTTATATTTCTTTTTTCAATTGTTGTGACGTTGCTGAAGAAGAAACTTTGTATAATATTATATATCTTGTAAAGTAAAAACTGAAGATTTTGTTGAAATAAAAATCACAAAACTCGTCCGCAGATGCGCGTCTACCTTTCGGAATTAAGAATAAGGATTGACAAGAGACAAAAGAGGATTGACAAGGAAGGGGAATTGGACATGTCATATTATCTTGTCCATATCGCTTTTCTCATTCCAGTGGATGAGGAAAGCAATACGGGATGGCATGAGATGGGAAAGGAAGGGATTCGAGTTTTGACTACTTTCACTCACTGCCGAATACGTTTGTACATAGTCAGGCACGCCCAGTGTGCTGTAACATACAGCATCGCCCTCCCCTTTCTACTAGAACTGTTCTTCGAACTAAACATCGCCAAAAAAATACTTCCAACACGATATTTCCACTGGATATTTCAAATTTCAAGGAGTCTTGTTCCCTTATCTACCTTAGGCTCCAGCATCAGACGCTGGCGGTTATATGCAAAGTATACATCTTTAACTATCAACAATACAAATACGCATTCGAACAAATGCAGGCATTCATTTAGAAATTATAATCACGTTTGTACGTACACATCAATTTTCTGCTGAAATGACATAACATGACTAGTCGGCTGTGGGATACAGCATCATTCTCCTTTATGTATTAGAAATGTACAATAAAAATAAACAACTCCATCGTACCTCCAAACAAGGGGTTCTCTTACACACCTTCGGCTTCATCATCAGGTGCTGTTTATGTATAATATACACATCTTTAACTATTCACTTCAGAAAGACTCATTCCAATAGGTACATTCGTTTAGAAGTTTTATAGCATTACAACATTTAAGTTGTTACAACAGAGCCCTCTGGTGAGTTAGAACTGCAACACCCATCCTCAAACATACTTCAAGATACGATTAAACGTTTACAAATAAACCGCTTGAAAATCGGTTGAACCGCTTCATAGAAAAGTGGTAGGAAAGGGGTACACAAACATGCATACATTCTCTTATCCCAAATGTATATACTATTTCCGTTCACACATGGGTAAAAAGAGTCACGTATCACAGTTCCCCACGCTTTACTTTCGAGGATGTATTACTGAGGCAAATTGTCTCACTACTTAAATGTTAATAGGCTCCGATGGACAATTGCAACTCGATATGAATTTGATGCAAATAGAGGTGTCATGAATAGTCATATTTGTAATATTCACCATAAATTTTGTTCTTTCTTCCAATATTTTTTTATTAAAGTTAGATTAAACAGATTGACCCAATAGGGCCACTAATATAATAGAGAACAATTGAAGTTCAAAAGTCACATAGCTTGATTAAATACCGTATATCTATATTATTTAATTTTGACTGTTAACTTAGTATATTTGAACACCAAGCTGTCTACGGCTAGCAAAGTAATGCTTTTTTTATACATACGTATTTAAATATAAAAATAACTTAAAATTCCTATCCATATTTCAGTAGAATAATCTCGAGCCCTAGCCTGTGGCCATTACGCCACATTAGCAAATACAATCTTTCATACGAGGCAAAAGGCAAAACCCGAAACCCGAAACACCGCAGTACGAACTAGCAAAATTCGAATCCCCGTTTTTAAAAAGCAAACTTTGAGCTAATCGACACCGCAGAGCGCTCATCGCGTCGAAAAAATATCACACTGGAAGAAATGAGCGCGCTCTTTCGTTTTATTAAACGTTTTTCCATAGTCGTCGGGCGGCGTTCGACCGCCATGTGCCAAACAGCTGCGCCACCCGATTTTTTACCAACTTCAACTTTTGACCCCACTTCGCTGCGATCATTCATGTGGGAATTGGTTTTTTCTGTGGACATTCCGAGGCAATTCCAAACTTAATAACTTTGTAATAGGGTGTTGTTTGTTTGGGACGAGTGTTGCCCTTATGCGTGTTAATTGATCAACAAAATGAAAGTTGATTAAGAGGTCGTTGACGTTTAATTGTGACAAATAAATACTCGTTCTAATAAAAATGTTCCTACAGCTGGTGATAACTGATGGTCTAGAAATATCTACTCTTAATTTTCATTCGTGAGCCCGGTGAGTTTAACCCTAGTCCGTACCACTGAGATTTTACCTTAGTAGGGATTTTTTCATTAACACAACAGTGACGAAAAACACCGTCGCAAAACATGTGTGTCTGAGAATTAAAGAAACATAAAAGATAATATCCACTATAATTGGGCCGTTCTAATAGGTCGGATTTGACATATGACGAACCATATAATCCACCGAAATTGTCATAGACGCAACGCTTCCAAGAAAACGACGCTTAAAATTGATCGAGTTATAACACCACACGATACTAATATATTTTTATGAAAAAGGTATTAAAACGTCGGCTCAAGTGCATCAAGATACGAGTCTTGAGAAGATTGTAAAGGCTCTTAACATCACTCTTCCATAACCAAGATTGGTCCTTTCAGCAAGGCTCAGCACCAGGTCATAAAGCTCGCTCAACACAGGTGTGAACACAGAAAGCAATATTCCCGACTTCACTAGAGCTAAAGACTGGCCGTCATCTAATCCCGATCTTAACCCGCTAGATTATGATTTATGGTCTGTTTTAGAGAGCATGGCATGCTCTAAACGCCATGATAATATTGTCCCTTAAACATTCCATAAGGGTGGCAGTTGTCAATATTCCCAAAGAGTGGGTGTGTGTTTCAATCGAAAACCGGCCACTTTTGAAAGATTATATAAACGCAAATGATGACCATTTAGAATAAACGTTTATTGTTAAAATGCTGACCTATTTATTTCTGAAATAATGCAAATTCTTCTAATAATAGGATAATGTAAAAATAAAAATATCAATGTTTTCTTTGTAACAATATTTATGACTAGACTAGGTATATAATGTACATTATTTCTATAGCACCATATACCTCTATTCGTCTACAGACTTCACCTTAACACCCAAAGGTTGCCTGCAAGAAATCGCTTTAGCGATAAGGCCACCATTTGTACTTCTGATTACATATATTTCGTGTTTCTCTTTTGTATATTTTGGTGTACAATAGTATTAGATACATATCCATGTATCTAAGTACTTCAAAATACAAGCATAGTTATTCGATAATAATGCGATTGAGAGAGCGTACGCTAAATAACAAACATCCGTCTCGGCTGATGTCTAGACAGGCAAATTACGCATATAACATGATTGATCAGACCATTTGCTTCACCACTAGCAAATTTGTATGTATACCATCTACTAGTGCTGTTTTCATCACAATTCAGGTACCTATTATGAAACACACAATTTATGCTGCCGATCTCACCTTCGGAATTAGGGGAAACTCCACACTCCATAGAGCCCACAATAGGATTCTCTGTGTCGTGGGTCCAGAGACATACACAAAGGCAAATACACACGTAGAGCCGAACAAACATTTGTCTTTAAACAAATGAATGTGGGTTTGAAGATGATCGGAAGATGATGAAGATCGTATGTAAGTGACTGAGCGAATAGTTGACGAAAGGAAGGTGACCGGTGTGAAGTGAGCGAACGAGTCGATTGAATGAAAGGTGAGTATGCATTTAATGTTCTCTTGCATTCCGGATGTCGTGGAGAAAAGGTGTTGTTGTAAGACGTAATACGGTGAAAAGTAAGGTGTTATAAATGTTAGGAACAGAAGAAAATAAAGTAGTAAGATGTAGAAAATATCAGTTTTATTTGGCTAAATCCCCCACATGAATTGTCCGACCGGGAATAGATCCCGGGATCTTTTGCACAGCAGGTAGGGCCACTACCAACTGCGCCGATCTGTTTTGTTAGATAGCGCTCACTCAACAGAGTGACTGTCCTCTAAAATAGCATTTAAACTTTTTTCTCAGAAAACATCAAATACAGTTTACAACTGCTGAGCATAATAACAAACAAGGCCGCTACCACAAGCCCTGAGAAACTACACCACCTCTAAAGGAGTGGACGTTTCAAGGCCATACATCCCTCATGCACAAGACATGTACGTGAGGATTCTCATGTTCAGCAGTGGACGATAAATAAGTTGGTGACGGTGACGATAAGGTTACTAATATTTTTTAGGGCGGCCGCGAAGCGTTTTAAGGCCATAATATCAGCCTATAACGTCCAACTACAGGACATAGGCCTCCCCTGGATCGCTAGGAGGTTTCGGAGCATAATCCACTCCATTTTTAATGGATACACACACTCCATTTTTTGTACAGTTTTCTATCACTGCCGTGAAAGTGATATTTGAAAAATAAAACGGATACGACCTGATGTGAACTCACGAATTCACGAAGCCTACTCCTAGGCTATCACCGCTCTCATGCTATCACCGACGAGCAAGCTATCGCCTATCATTAAGTTATGTGATTCCAATAATCTGGGCATTATTTTATAATTTAAATAAGTAAAAAGGATCATAATAACAACATACCTAATATATCTAAACATATCAGCAAGATATCTAATAAATTCATACCGAGAACCACGAACGAAAACCTTATTGTCCGAAGAACGCCTTTTGTTTTAGCCCTCCCAGCTACCTCAAAGTCCTCAAACTAAAAGGCCTACCGGCGATAAACCAGTATTAAATTACATTATTAGAAGATATTCATCACAGCCATAAAGGTTATAATCGCGCCGCGGGCGTCTAGTTTTTCGTAAGGGAGCCCTGGGGAGGTCCTCGTTCCTAAGCAATTACGTATGACACATGTCGTAAAAAGCCACATTCGTTTACAATATGACAGCGGCTACAATAACTTTCATAAAACTCGATGTGTGTGTCGGTTTTATGATGTTTTTCTAACTTCTAACTCGAAATTATATCTATAAATTACAATAGTTACAAATTATTATATCTATAAATAGTGTTAATAATAATGTAATTAAATAAATATACGTTTTACGATCACAACTTTCAGGTTTATGAGTTTATGAGAAGCGTGTGAAGTGTAGATTAGGATAATAAAAGGATGAAACACGTAAGTGCCATTACAAAAGTCTTTGGAAGAACTTAGTCTAATAGATACTCGTAGATATACTTTAGTGTACACCAAAACATACAGAACAGAAATACAAAAATACAAATAATTAGAAGTACACACAATCGGCAGCCATGTCTCTCCACTACTGGATATAGGCCTCTCCCAAGGTTCGCCACCGCACACGATCTTCGGCTCTCCTTATCCGACCACCACCTATTGGATGGTAAGGAGAAATTTGTAGACAAATAGAAGTAAATGGCCACGTGTTACTAACGTCTTCAACAACAATTAAATTGAACCCTTCCTGTTAGATGTTAGACGAATGGGCCAAAGGGAATAAAAAACACAACAGGAATTCCTATCACAGTATTGCTCTAAAACTTCGTAACTTGAAACTATTTCGATGCCAAAATGCGGCAAGTCGACCTGCCAACGGGAAACGTATCCCAAGTTACGACTCACTCCACGTACTCCCCCCTTCTTGAATGGACGTTATGACTTAATTAATTATTTATCGCATAAATATATTTTAAGACAGTGACGCCCCGGGCAGCCGGTATTTATCAGCGCCTCAAGCAGTGCTGGGAAGAATACACTGTGTAATTTGATAGATAGGTTGAACAGGTTGGTTATGATGCTGAGGTTTAAATTAGCCTCGCACAGAGTTGGATCGCGTTGATGCGAGAACTTGCGTACATAACTTGTGACTACTCACATAATTGTTAGACTGAAATCCGAAATTCAGCGTTCTGCTACAATTCTAAATAGTTAGCGACAACTTTACATCCAGAACGCTGGAGAATAAGAGTATTTTTTTATATACTCTTAACACGTATTGTTACAAAATATTTTTAGTCTTGATACCTTTGGTTTATATTAAAAACTAATAAGTTTGTTATACAAACTATATGTGGGTGACACTGAAAGTTTTATAATTTCAGAAATGAAATTAGATGTAAATATGGAATTTGTTTTATTGCTTTTCGAAGTTATACTCCGCGTAATCGATACACTTTCTCATGCGATGAAACCATTTTGTGAAGCATTCAGCCCACCGTTCTTTAGGCACCTCTTCAACAGCCGTTTGGAAGGCTGTTACTGGCACTTGTGCATTCATAAAACGTATTCCTCTGAGTACATCCTTAATTTTTGGGAATAAATAAAAATCACTGGGCATAGGGTCAGGACTGTATGGCGGATACCCATTAAAGTACATTTAAAGTACTCAAAGATTGGTTTATCTGGCAGAGTGAGCTGGGGTATTGTCGTGATGGAGCATCAATCTGCGCGACTGTTGGCCGACAAAAGTGATGACGTCTAAAAGTCGCCAAGACTTATTTAATGAAATTTGACTTCTTGTATCTTGGGTATTTTACATAAGGGATCCGTTAGGTTATCAATAGTAGAAATAAATGAGCAAGCCACAAGAAGTAAAATTCCATTAAACAAGTCTTGGCGACTTTTAGATCTTATCACTTCAGTCGGTCAAACAGTCGCGGGGATTGGCAATATTTTTACAAAAATGTGTTCGTTGGGATAGCTACTTTATTTCGTGGTATTTATTAGTTCCATTATATTCAGCAACTTCATCTATTATTGTCGACATTCATGTCGTACCTTATCCATAAATTTTGTCTTCAAAATGGGCAAAAACTGCAGCGGTCACATCATCATCTGTGGAAAATCTTCTACAGCTAAGTCCGCTTTGAGTATTGAGAACAAATAGTAATCACTGGGAGCCAAGTCAGGACTATAGGGTGGGTGGCGAATTTCCGTGAAGCCACACTTTGAAGCAGTAGCTTACGCTTACGCAACTGCGGCGGCGTAAACGGATGCATTGTCATAGAGAAGCCGCACACCTTTGCTTAGTTTTCCACGACATTTCTGCTTGATTGCTTCTCGTAATTGCTCTATAAGGTTACCATAATAGCTGTTAGTCACCGTAGTATTGCGTTCTTTTATTTCTATAAGCGATATTCCTTGACAATCCCAGAATATCGAAGCCATAATCTTTTTGGTGAACTGGGCGGTGCTTCACCAGAACGACGCCGTCGACTCTCTTTTGGAAATGGGATCATAGTAAAGAACTGTAGTTTCATCTCCAGTAATAATTGACTACAGAAAATCGTTTCTGTTTCTCTGAAAGGTCTCCAAAAGTACCTCAGAGTACGCTACCCGTTCACTTCGCTGCACCCTTGAAGTTTTGCCACTCACCTCGCACTAACTTTATTCATATCAAGATGTTCATGAAGAATCCTAAGGACTGTAGTTTTAGAAAGCTCTATCCTTGTTGCTATTTCTTTCATCTTTAACCGTGAGTCGCTCAGAACTTCTTCTTCCACTAATTTGATGTTGTTTGGAGTCACTGCCTCAACGGGTCGACCGGAGCGAGGTTCATCGTCGATGGACTCTCGTCCTAAACGAAATTGCTTACACCAATCTTTGACGGTGGAAAAATGATGTAGAAGCATCCCCGTACACATTATCCAATCTTTGTTTGATATCGGTCGGGCTAACACCTTCCTTTGTAAGGAACTTAATCTCGGAACGATATTTCAGTTTAAACAATTTAAAAATTTTGCGACTTTCTAAGAGAGTTAGAACTGTTATAAGAGTCGAGGAATCAAAACTAACGAGGGTTGAACTCTAATAATTATACACGAATTAACAGGATAAATGACAATTACAATGACGTATAATTCGTTTTTTTAGACATCTAGAAATATGTCAGGCCAAAAACTTTTGGACCTCACAGCCCATAAGATATAATCAATGTTGATTTATGATGATAATTTTCGTTATAATTTTAAAATTGTTTGTGGAAAGATAAAATAAATGTTCTACTTCTGTCGTTTTAATTCAAAAAAACTTCAGGAATAACTAGAAATGATAGAAAATCAATATTTCTACAATATAAATTTCGATAAATGTGTATGAAAGAATAAATACAAAATGTTTTTTTATTAGCCTATGTTTGTGTCCCATGAGCAAAGACCTCCCCACTTTTATGTCAAACCGCTCTACCTACGCCAAGTCCTGTGGTATGCATCTAAGTTGTCCCGCCATCTCCTCCTCGGTCTGCCTCTACGTCGGTGTCCATAACATAATATAATGGGTACTTTTATTTTCAGGGTTGCTTTTTGACTGTAATATAGACCTAAAATACTTTATTCGATGAAACAAATGCCAACATTTCGTCACCGTGTCTAGACTCACGGAAATGGCAGTGTTACTAATCTGCCGATACGTTGGAACTGTAACTTAAAATGCTCCATTTACAACGTTAATAAAGCTTGGGTACACTTTTAGGTTACAAACGAAATTGAAGCAATCCGATACGCTCGAAAATGGACCGTGTTAAGATAAATTCGAGGAATACATGATTATCCGACCTGTGACAGTTTAACCTGACCCGTGGCACCTTAATAAGCTAGTAATAAGACTTAGAATTGAATGATAACCGTAATATATGAGTATGTTTAAAATGTATTGACCTGATCTACTCACATCTGCATTAAACATTTTATCGGTCCTAAAAAGCCGAAAGAAATTCGATAATTTAATGGTCACATTAAGTTATAATGGCAACCCTTTAAAAATTCCGACTTGTATAATATTCTCTTGAACATTTTTCAGATTTACAACGAACGACATTTTAAATACAATAGAAGATGTTTTAAAATGATTTATTCTAAACTATAAATCTAATATTTTAACATCTCTCACAAAACCTGCTTTCTTTCTCGTCATTAGTAATCCTGTTTAGACTAGACATTTGTTTATATTAAATCCTTTCGTAATAAAAATAGCTTACACAACGGTGAAACCAAAACAAAATCAAATTAAACATTCCTGTGATTAAAGCAAATGTACACACAATTAAAAGTTAACTAAAGTTTGTAATGTTTTAGTCCTAAATACAGTTTAATATAAGTGTTTAAAAATATCAGTTGAATTTTGCGAACGGCTAGCCATGGCAGACCTGTTACGAATATAGAGTAACCGATAAGAGACTTCGAATATACACTCGCGAGCAACCATATGGACTTACCATACAGCGCGCATACAGAGTTGCTTTTCTCAATAAGAAAAAACTGATATACGAAAAACTTAGCTAGCATAACTTAACTTAAAAAAAAATAGCTTTTAAAAGCCTAAGACTTCAGATTTAATATGGTATCATTATCGTGAAAATCGGTTCAGTACTTTTTTAAATATTGCGATCTGAATTGAAGTGCAGGAAAGTGTGCTCTTCGCGATATCTACGTGTTGCGCGTTGCAACCGCCTTTAAAAACCTCTCCAACCGAAATTTTCTTATCAGTCGCTTATTAGACGTTGGTCTGTACACATCTCTGCAAATTACATTCATCGTTTTGATTGAACTATAGACACTACGCCAGAAGAAGCCGCTCAAGTTGTTGCCTTGTTGCAATACGGCCTTAGTCAGCGAGCAGTCGCTCGTCAGCTTTGTTTAACTCAATCTGCTGTGTCAAGGGTATACAAAAGGTTTTAAGAGACTGGTTCCTTTATTCGGAAACCAAGAGCAAGCCGACACCGGTGTAACTCTGAGAGGGATGGCAGTTTTATTGTCTCTACCTCACTGCAGAATCGGCACCGGTCCATGTTAAAGCTGAAGCTTTTAAAAGCTACAAATTTTTCATATATCAGTTTTTCTTTATCGATAATTGGGGGTGAGTCGATTTGGTTGCTCGCGAGTGTAGTATATTCTACCAGTTCATGTAATATTAACACAGGCTTAGTACACAGACCACAGTGAAACAGGAAGGACATGAAAGGACGAACTAATATAATCAGGGCCGTCAATAATTTGTCAATGGGTAATAATGACAATTTGAACTCTGGTCCATCTGGTGGTAAATGGATACTGTCGGACATGAACTGTGAACATACGAACATCAGTCCAGAATGGCAATCATTGGCACGCCCCCGGATGAGGTCCCTACCTTTAGATATTTGCGGGTTGAATTAGAAAAAGCATTGGGAAGGATGGGGAATAGGGAGTTTAAGTGGACAATACATACATTTTGAATCAACAGTCACTTATCCATATTCTATACCACAAACATTTTTTTAATTCACAAAATCTTAAAAGTAAAAAGATTTTAATGTTGGAGTGTCTAAATTATGGTGGGATTTTAAATTATAATGTCATAATATCAACACAATAATAATTCTAGAATACATCTAGTTTTTTTTTTTTATAATTTAGCAACATTGAATATTTATTCTGCAGGAACTCTAAAGGAGAAATTCTCCGAACTTATCAGCTTCGATATTTTAAAATTCTACTTTTAAATTAGAATTTATCAAAACTTGGTTGTTTCCACGGCAAACTTCATATTTTTTCTCTAGAAAATTCTTTAACTTTTCACTTTAATTTTTTTCTATGGTCAAGTAACTTTTCTAGTTTCATATTCTGTCTTTAAACCAATAGTTCAATTATGGTCTTGTTTCTTTACAAGCCAAATGTAATAAATTTAACAAATAAGGGTAATCGATTTTGTTGATCACACAGCACACACTTTCCAAAAATAAATGTAACGCGTCGTGGTCCTCAAAAGTATACAAAGTAACCCTCATAAAAACTTTTTTTTTTGTTTTTATATATTTTTAGTACTTTAAATTTTATAACTACTGTTAGATAATACACTCTTGGTCGTGTGGTGTGGGCCGGCTTTAGAATAGCACCATCCCATCTCTTCCCATGGGTGTGCTAAAAGGGGCAACAAAGTAGCTACGACAAACCCTCTAAAAGAGTCCAATCGTCAACCCTCTTGGAAAATGTGCCGTAATTAAGGTTACATATCCCTCATGCACGAGGAGTCCCATGTCCGCCCAAAAAGAAATATGTGAAGCGAAGCACATTATTAATTGCCCATTTAATAGTGAGAATATTATACTTAAATTTTGTTTCCCTTCAGATGTTCATAATACACAGGGTATAAATCCTTGAATTTAGGAAGATTGTACGAGTACAATCTAAGTCATACACAGTTGTCCGAAGGCTGTTTGATCGACATAGACGTTTGACTGACACGATGATTAATCGAAATCACCTTGTGACGAAGAATGTTAGATCGACAAAAACCGACAGACAGTATAACGACATAACGTTTGCACTGAACGGAAGAATGACTGGCCGAATAAACGTTTGACCGACACTACATACAGTTGAACGACATAACGTTTGCACGAAGAAAGACTGGCCGAATAAACGTTTGACCGATACTACATACAGTTGAACGACATAACGTTTGCACGAAGAATGACTGGCCGAATAAACGTTTGACCGATACTACATACAGTTGAACGACATAACGTTTGCACGAAGAATGACTGGCCGAATAAACGTTTGACCGATACTACATACAGTTGAACGACATAACGTTTGCACGAAGAATGACTGGCCGAATAAACGTTTGACCGATACTACATACAGTTAAACGACATAACGTTGAACCGAAGTATGAATAGTATGATGCATAAACACAAAATTAAAATAAAAACAAATGAAAATATCACTAACTATACTATAGTGATATTTAATTCCAACAATTCATATTAAACATTAGGAAATAAGATAAAAATTCCCAAATACGTAGGATGATAGATATTATGTTATTAGATATGCCTAGATACTTCCTTTTGATAAAACAATTATAAAATAAATATTTCACGAAAAACAATAAATGTCCCTAGTAATACTATAAGAATAAATAATAATTTAAGTAATTATTTACTATTCTTATGGTAATACCAAAGCAACTACAAAATTAAGAGTACAAAATAGTACTAAGAATACATTACTGAAAGCGCTGCAATTTAATCAGTATCGTAGATTGTTCCAAATTTGAATTTCAAAATCTTTTCTCCATCGCATTTCCTGTCCAATTTGGCTCCACTTCAACAAATCTGGAATTTTCGTCTGTAATGACTATTACAAATCGCTTCATTGAATATGTATTAAATATAATTATCGCATCGAACCCCGGTTGTTGAACTCCAAGTCAAGTTCAAGTGTAGAAACACCGCACGTTCCCGTTTATTTTTGGACCACTAAATATACTCAACTCCTTCGATGCTTTATGCTTCCTGCGGACATTTAATTGGATGGACAGTAGCGAGTATTGCATTTGTATATCAAAAAGATAGGGTATTTGGCTTGTTTTAAATTAAATAATTATATAACTGAATAGGTTTAAATAATTAGGTAGATAATTACATAATATCTAAAGAATAAATGTTATGTAAACACGGGTTACTAAGGATTTATTTTGTATAGTCGATATTACGGTCCAGTTACACGGATGAAGGTGTTGTTGCTGTTGAGAGATGAATAGGTCTACCCTCTGTGATGCTCGTTTTTGAGAATAAAAAAATCATATCGTTTAATAACATTTACAACGTTCAAAATATTAAAAAGTCAAAGATAATAGAAATCGATTCGTGAAATCAAACCATCTAGAAAAACTACATATATTATTATAGGGCTATGGAAGTTATAGGAGCTTAGAAGCCAAACTTTTGTAAGAATCTCGCTACTGTGTTAATGGTGTTACTGTTACAGTAGTGCCACTCGAGAGTGATAGAGAAATCGATAGTTTCGTACTTCAAATATTCTCAATTTCAAACACATTCAACTGTAGTATTGTGAGGAGAATGTGCTTTGACTTCACAATAACCAACGTTGCTTTGACATTTGAAAACTGGAGCAGTTTAAACAGCAGTTGACAATGTTGATTGGTGGATTGATAGCAGCGATCAATGTCTAAGAGTAGGTCAGTTCTTTAATATTCTGAACTATTTCAATCCTACAAAACGTCCCTTTGTTAAATTATTTAGATTTATTTTAAAATTATTATTTTTATTGTTTACGACACGATATGTTTAAACAGTAATTCCTTTATTTGACTAAGGCGGACTCTAGATTTATAATAAAATTATACAATAATGTCATTGTACAATACTATTGAACCGCGCCTTGGCATCCAAACGAGTTCCATTACACCCCTAAACGACCAAAAACATTACGCAATGTGTAAAATTGAACAGTAAAATTGATCGTATAAAGTCTAGAGTGCCTCTTATCAATAGTTACAACGAAAAACAAGTTACTGATACAATCAAAACAATGTTTTCTTTTGTACACATAAATAATATGACTTTTATACGTGCGTCAGTGTTTTAATATTCTTTTTATAACTTTTACTCATATGTCACCTAAACCATACCATTGCACGTATTATTTCGTGACAAGAAATTAAAAGCAGCCCAGAAATTTCGTTTTAAAGTTGGCATTAAAAGCGTTCACGAACGCTTTTACTACCCCTGTGCCTTACCATTGTTATCGGGGCACATTGTGCAACCACCTGGCTCATTAACTGAGTTTGAATCGCCGATGTATGTAGACCTCCCGCTTCGGGGACCGAATACAGACCATAGAGACGAAGCTGCTAATGTAAATGCGATATTTAGTTAAAGATTAAATTTAGATTCAACCAGCTCTGCATCGACTGTTCACAATAATAACTATCACTGAACTTATAAATTGCAAAATGAGCCGCCATTGTATCTTGTGCGGAGCTATTTTATTCAGTAAAATCAGTATAAGACAAATTTAAAAAATAATCTTAACACTTTATCTGGGAGGTTACTAGAGAAACCACCCGCGATACCCGGTTGCCTTTTTCATTAGGACTGTCGCACTGCTAATCAGCCAACATGAAGCCTGATGTTAAAGATCTAAGAGGTGTGGAAAATCTGAATCACAGCTTTTTATGTTTAGGCCGCCTAGATCATGACTACCTCATTTAGACACTCGATTCTTTAGGTTCCAATGCAATATGTGCATGTTTCAGGTTAATAAGAATGTTAAATACATTATTATTAACCGGAAATTAAAACGTCAACATACGAAATAGTGTTTATAGCAACAACATTAGTATGACTTAAGTGTACTATATAATAATCATCAGGTATTACTCATGTAATTCTAATTAGCAACAATCATTGATCATAGATATTAAAGCTGTATTTTATAAACGCTGTTAAAAAACGTGTACTATCAAAGTAAAATGCATAAATATGAATATGCCTACATGAAAGCGTTCATTTACAATAATTACAAAGTTGCACGACTTGCTACGAATAAGTTCTCGTCTGCAAGGTGAGCGTCATAGAAAGAAGGAAATACAGTAATTCCCGGGGGATCTGGATAGAATGGAAGCGGAATACGTTCCACTTGCCTAGTGCCTCACGTCACTGCCCCCATTTCTTACGACCCATTGACTCCAGTTCATTCATCGTTGCCTTTTCAAATGAGAAAGGGTTTTAAATGTGCCTCACTATAAATGAGAACGAATATGGAGATTTATTTTTATTGACTCCATAGTCATTGTTGCGCAATAACCAGCATACTGTCTCCTACAAAGCATAAGATATAAAGAGGAAATTAAAGAAATCTCATTAATACTAGTAACATGTCATTAATACTAGTGACATATTAGGTAGTCGGAAGTTCGCGACCTTTTTATAGTGAAAATAATAAAGACTTTTTTGTGTATTACAGAAGTATTTATTCAACGAAGGCTGGGGCAGAGGCAGAGGAAGCGGAGAAACGTAAGACAGTCAAATATCGTATCGAATCCCGAATATATTTTTGTTGCCTTCGGTGTCGAGACCGTAGGCCCGTGGAGTCCTAGTGCGCGTTCGGTTTTATAAAGATCTTTCTAAGCGCCTGGTCGACAGCACTGGCGATCCTAGGGCTGGCAATTATCTCACGCAGCGCATTAGCCTTGCCATCCAGCGAGGAAATCCCGCCAGCATTCTAGGTACCTCGCCACAGGGACCAAATTTGTACAACATGATCAATATATAATCCTATATTTTGAGCATTTTAAATAATCTCTCTCTCCAGTCGTTCCTTCATTGCTGAAGATCGTGGTCCTGGTGATTTTGCAACCCTGCGCGGATTAAATTCCTCCATTGGGTTCTATCGGAGGCCAGTCTTGCAATGGTGTGAAATTTGAACTTGGAGTCCCTCAGTTGGTCTGACCATCTGGTTGGCGAGCGGCTAGCGCGTGCCATTATGGTTTGTTTTTAATTATGTTTTCATTTGTAACAACAAAGCAATAGCCAATTCTCAACAAAACCTACACGGATTCAATCGTCCCCCAGCTCGGGCTCATGATTAGCTTCCTTTTAATCCGGATTTAAAAACTGCATGACAAAGGCCTAGCGCACTCGCGGGGCATATTTAAAAAAAAAATGCTTCCGTATTTACCAGTCGAGGATCTTAACAAATATTTATATTACTAAACCAATGTTTGCATTTCCCTCGTCAGCAAGGGTTGCATAAACCCAGCCTTCATCTGCCATCTTTCTTTGATTCCAATTCATTTTCACTTTTGATATGAATTTGAATAGAACAGCTGCTTTCTGATCGATCGCGCGCACCGCTCTTCCAACTTTAGTACGAATATTATCTACAAATGTTTTCTGCAGTTCTCAAGTTACGGGCAATCTTCAAAATGCATTCACAGTCCGACAAATTTATACTCGTAAGAGTTCTTGCAAACTTCTCAAAGGAAATGCATCTTGAAACAAATGTCAAATTGTCAAGCACATGCGGTTAACGGTTTTATTTATGGAGCATAATTTTTATTTCAGCGTACTTAAAAAATGTGCTCCAAGTGGATGTCAGAAAACAAAAAAGAAGGACAATTTTATTGTATATAAGCTGAACTGCGACCTCAAACAGCCCACTAAAAGAAATTAATCGGCGTGACCGAAAAAATAAAACAAAAGAAACCATAAATCCCACACTGGGCGAAGACAATATATCGCGTCGTCATAAAGTTGTCCCTCTCCCGCCATGCGGCGCCATAGCCGGGCACGGACCCCCGCGTCCCGCAGCCGCGACGCCGCACGCACGTGCGTGCTTGAATACTTGTCTCATCTATTCACCATGCCCGTTTGACCAAAACAATACCTTATTCCCCCACCTCAAGATTCACTTTCTGCCCTGCCAACTGAAGTGATGCTTCATGCCATTACTCACCATATCCCGTTACGATTAAACACATTTTGTTTTGTTCCCGAAACACATTCCTCTCGATCCTAACAGCGATTGTGTTGTCGATGAATGTTTGAACTTTTGTCCTTTTTTGATTAGCGGTTATCGTCGCGGCCACGAATTTTATAAAGGGTTTGCCCATTTTTAGTACATTGGCCTGTACGACATTGAAAGACATTAATGTCGAGAGTTGATTAATCTCAGGCCATATACTCGTATATGTTCCATATTAAGTTAGGAAAGAATTACGACTATTAGTGAGCACAACTTTGAGAATACAATGGCATAGAGAACTCCATAAAAGTACTCGTAATAAATATGATATAACTAAAACAAGGCCATTCCCCTAGACCTCACAGAAATGTTAATAAATTGTACAAGAGAGGCCAATCATAAACAACAGTGGCGTCATGGCTGTATTATGCACCCTAACCACATAACTGTTCCCCCGGGTATTGGTTCCTGATGAATGACCCAATAAATACCTATAAGGCAAAACGCGACACGCACAAAACACTCCTGGAGTATAAAAGCATTACCCTGTTAAGTAATTTATTTCTTCTTCAGGTAGTAAGCGAACGGTTATTTTATGGGCCCACTTAAACGTTCTATAATCCTAGCAGTTAAAGCATAAAAAGAGGGTGTCGGGACACATAATGCAACACCATAAACGGTAAAGAATTGAACTTCAGACGCAGCCACCTGTTTAAACCGGAGCAGTTCATAAATCTTGATGTTATAAAAGGATTTTACCTTTTTATCAAAATCCGTGGAGTTGTAATAATATTTTTATGTATCCCATTTCAATTAACTTTTCTTGATCGAATTCTTTCGCTTCCTTAATTTTATTCTTTTGAGTTCGTGGTCTTTAAAATCATATTTGGATATTTACAAAATACAGTGATATCTGTTCGAGAAATTATAATAAATCCCTGTGAGTCATCGTCCTATGAGTCAGAGCTTTCTTTCCGCATCCAATAACGCTTAATGCCTGTTTTATTCTAGCTACCCACACGAGATAACCGGTCTAACCATGGACACATCTATGCACTCACCGGGAATACTGTTTATATTTCACAAAATTATAGTTCGACACTCCCGTTACTGGTTTTATAAACAGACCTGCCTTGTAGTTTTATAGATTTAAAAAATTCTACTTTGCTTAAATTGTTAGATATTCGTATCGAGCAGTGCATGATAATTGATAATGTAATAGTTGGTCGTTTTACAAAGTTCGTAAGTTGGTTATTTTTTCAGGGAAACAATTCCAACAAACAATTAGTTTTTTATAGCAAGAAGATAGCAGACCGCCTCTGCATTTCTATCTATAAGAGAATGTAACTAATAAACAGGGCAGTCTCACAGAAGAGTTGAACGACCATATATCAACTGGGAGTAATACTGATGGTACGAAAACAAAAAGTAGCACCGAAACCGACACATTTTCAGCAGGATTAAACATATGTACAACAATTCATCAATCAAATATATATACGAGGCCCCCCCAAAAGTTTCTGGCTTGCTGACAAAGAAATAATCAGTAGTTTTGTCTTCAAAATGGGCAAAAACCGCAGCGGTCACTTTATCATCAGTAGAAAATCTTCTACCCCTTAAGTCCACCTTGAGTTTTAAGAACAAATAGTAATCACTGGGAGCCAAATCAAAACTACAGGATGGGTGGCGAATTTCCGTGAAGCCACATTTTGAAACAGCAGCTTTCGCAACTGCGGCGTCGTGGACGGGTGCATTGTCATGGAGAAGCAGCATACTTTTGCTTAGTTTCCCACGACGTTTCTGCTTGATTGCTTCACGTAATTGCTCTATATAAGATTACCGTAATAGCTCCAAGAATATTGTCCATAAGCAATATTCCTTGACAATCCCAGAATATCGAAGCCATAATCTTTTTGACTGAGTGGACTAAGTCACCTTTGCTTTTATAGGCGGTGCTTCAACAGAACGACACCACTCCATCGACTCCCTCGTAGAAAGTGGATCATAGTAAAGAACCACAGTTTCATCTTCAGTAACAATTGACTCCAAAAAATTCCGTTTCCGTTTCTCTGAAAGGCCTCCTTAGAGTTCCTTAGAGCACGCTACCCGTGCACTTCGCAGCACAATTGAAAGAAGTTTTGACACCCACCTCGCACTAACTTTATTCATATGAAGATGTTAATGAAGAATCCTAAGGACTGTAGTTTTTGAAAGCCCTGTCCTTGTTGCTATTTCTTTCGTCTTTATCCGTCGATTGCTCAAAATTTCTTCTTCCACTTATTAGATGTTGTTTGGAGTGACTGCCTCAACGGGTTGACCGGAGCAAGGTTCATCGTCGATGGACTATCTTCCTCGACGAAATTGCTTACACCAATCTTTGACGGTAGAAAATGATGGAGAAGAATCCCCATATACCTTTGTTTGATATCGGTCGGGCTAACACCTTCCTTTGTAAGGAACTTTTTTAGATATCTAGAAATAATTCAGGCGAGAAATTTTTGGACCTCAGTGGTAACAATATCTTTCAAACAGAATGCATTGGTATTTCTCAAGCAACAATCAACATCATAATGAAATGTCACCAAAACCTTGAGCAGATCGGTAAAGATAATACAGTGACACTGCACTCGATTAAAGGTCATAGTGTGTCCATAGACAATTGTGCGGCAGACAAACTGGCTAGGAAAGGCTCTAATACTTCTTTAGGACCACAGCTTGTTATTTTCTGATACCTTAGTGGTAACTGTCCAGTTGAAGAATGGTGAACGTTGGTACGTCCACGAATACATCGCCTATTGCTGGCGATTCAAGAGAGGATTTAGGAAAAGAATTGGGAAGGATGTGGAACACTTAGGGAGTATTACTTTGAGGAAATAAGGATTCTTTTTCATCCCATTACACTTTCCATTCTTCTTTGTGGGGTAGGGTGTAAAGTATAATGGAAGTATAAGGGCATAATAGTATGTCTATGATAATGTAATGTAATGGGACTTAAACCATATTATGTTATCTACTCGATAGAATAAGATGGAATGGGGAGTAGGTACTATAAAAAGATGAGAAACTCCCCTTATTTCGATACACTCAATTCGATGGGATGTGATTGAATGTGACTCTTACACACCTCCGAAAAAAGCTGGTATGTTTCAGGACGGTTATTTATATAGTACGAGAGAGAAGACTCAGTAGTCGAACACGCCCACCGGCTATGAGGTTGCTGAATCAGACTCCCTTTAACAAGGAGGATTCTCCTTTAATAAGGGGGATTAATAGCCATACAGCTATCTTACATTATGAAGTGTGTTTTGCATAAATTTAACCTCTACTCCAATGGCATACTTTAAGAGCAATAATGATATCAATTGCCGGCGGATGTCGAGTGTTGTAACATTACCCGCAAATTGGGTTAGTTGCATTGCAACCACTTATCTCCCAAGGCATGTTCATAGTACACTGTTACATACCGGTTCAAACTACTACCTATACTCGTACTTATCATCTCGCATAATAACCGTTCATCATTCTCGAGACACTTTGTCACGACGATAAAGTTAAACAATTGTTTATAAATTGGAGACAAATTGATCGAAGTGTAACTCGGGAAGATCTCAATGATTCTATATATAGCACTTGTTAGTTCAACGAACTTTAATTACATAGCACAAAAGTCTAGTCTGGTCAGTCTCAGCAGACGACGACATCTTTTTCAGTAATTAATTCTGCCATTATTGAGTTTTCTGTGTCTAATCTGATCAGAATCAGATATTAAATTAAAAACAGAACAAGTGTGAATAGACGTGTCTAAAAGTTGATCCGATAAAAGCAATTTCTACCCACCTGTATATTGAAGTGAGTACAGTTACGCGATCCTATTTCAAGTCAATAACAAACATAACAGCGATATTATCTCAGCGATGTCTCAAAGACATTTATACAGCAATGAATATTGGTATGTCTGTAAGAAGGGTCATAAAGCTAACTACATTAAACCGCAAATTGCGGTCAGTCTAACCCTTCTGGTTCAATCTGTTGATCACATTTCTGACAGGAGAGGTGCTGACGAACTCTTTACTAAACATCTGTAAATGAAATACATTTCTGATGCTGAGAAACTTAGTCGAGTTTCTATTATGTTATTAAATCAGATAAAACTAGAGTGAAATCCTTTCGATAGTAGCTAGGTAGAGGTCAATGCGACTAAAACAATGGCCGGATATGTGGCAGGATATGTGTCGGGAACATTCGCGTCTTAATGCATGACGCCAGCAGTTCTAATTGAGTAATTTCATTAATCGATTAATATGATTTGCATAATTACAAGATGAAATGACTATTGTTTAGTTCATTCATTAATCGGAACATTAATGAATATTCAGCTTTGTTCATTTGAATTTTTTTTTACCATATGTAAATACTCTCTACCTACATTATCAGACGTATGGTTAAAATGTGGCAAATTTTTCAGCAAATGTTAGCGATGCGATTTGCACTGCACGTTTTAATATCTTTGTTAAAAAGATGTGTAAATAACAAACAAACAAACTTCAAAACACCCCGGCGCAGCACAGACAAAGTTTCGTTCGCTACGTTAAACATCGTGTGGATCGCTAATCCAAGCGTAACATTGCAAAACGCAGAACAAACTGCTTCGCTTTGTGTTGCACTAATGAGTGCCACGTGGCTGTCCCCTGCAATGCAGGCTGCACAATAAAACAATGCCGGTCGAGTTGTGCACTCTGTGGCTTTATTCTTGTAGGACGAATTGTCGCGTGACTGTTACTCGTTACGGGCGTACCGCAAGGCGCACTACTAGAGCCTATTCTGTTTATTCTATTTTAAGCCTCAATGATGAATGGTTTCTAATTTCGTTTGTTATGTACTCGTTATTAGTTGAATTGTTGTATCGTTTCCACATTTACATATACTTTTCATTAAATGTATTATCCGCATAATCTAAAGAAATTTCGTTGCAGAATTTCCGTTACTCGTTTGTTCCATTTTTATTCATATCCACAACAGTTTCTTTCGGTCATTTTGCATAATTTGATAATTAAGGTATTCAGCTAATAGGACCACACGTCACACGTAAACTACAGAATGTGTCGCATTATAAAGATAAAATATAACTAATTGTATTATGTAGATGATTTCTGTTAGTGGCTTAATAAAATTTGCACCAAAAATTGTAGATCATTCTAATAAGCTTTTGTAAAGGTTAATTTAGGCAGAGCGGTGATTTCTGCAACATCAAATCTTGAACTTTTTCAAATTAACTTTAACAAATCGATAAATGTTTACATTCTCGCTGAAAACTGACACTTTTGACACCAACACGAAAAGTTTTGAAAGGAGCACTTGTTCGCGGGCTGTCGTCAAACAAAACAACATAAACATTAGTTATTTGAAGAAATAAAATCGTCGGGTTCCTGGGTCTCTACATTAAGTTCACTTTGCGGTATATTAAACTGATTGTAGTCGAGTTCACTGGCATCGCACGTTTCTGTGCATGTAGTGATGATCGTTGTCTTCAACAGACTCACCTAATTGTGCGAAGACCTTGGGCCTGACGTTCTCCTGCCAGGCTCCGGCGGCGGCGGCGATGAGTGCCGCGAGGAGGGCACAGCGCAGCACGAGCATGGCACTAGTCACAAGTCGACATCACTTGGAAACACTCGCGTCGCGCGGCTCAACGAGGCATAGGCAGGCGGGATACACGGCGGCCGGCGGCAGACTGGCGGGCGGGGGTATTCGGGGGGCGCGCCTGCGCTGCCGGCGCCCCGCGGTCTCGCATGCGTGGGGCTGCGGAGTGCGGACCTCGCACGTGACGCAGCCCTCCTCGCCCCCAGCGTACCCTCGACCCTGCGACGTCATAATCGCGTTAAAAAAGCGCCTGCATATCCTAATGAACGCCGACACTAAACCTGCAATTAAACTCAGGAGGGCGCCTGCCCGCGGCTATGCGCTATTGTTTATAAGCGATTTTCGGTATATTATAAATTCATTAGGGCGACATTTCGAGGGCGTGACGACAGTGCACAAAATCGTAAGGTGGCAATTACAACTTTGATGGTTGACAACAGGGATGAAGGGCAGAACATTGCAAACGCTCTCATCCCAGGGAGGGTTCCCTTTAAGGTAAAAATCTGAACAACATTTGCCACTAATTGACGAACATTTCTTAATGAACTGCCCAAGTACTTGTATGTATAAAAAATATTGTCTCGTTAAGCTTTGGGTTTATTGCTCTTCAAGCACTCTCTGTAATAATAAACCTATAGAGAAATATTTTTTTAATGAAATTCATTCTGAACAAACATGCGCATTTATTCTGTAACATTCATGCAAAGCATTTAATCTAAATTAATAAAATCACAAGTATGCGAATAGTGCTGCCACCATATCTATGCCACTGGTCTCTAGCAAATACATATATTGTAATTACACACATCGTAATATTAATCGATTGTTACGCAAGTGTATAACAATACCAACACTAATACAAAATACTAGTTCCAGTTACAAAAAGACGGATGCAATTTTATCGTAATAAAAACTTTTATACAATAGGGCGCCCTAGCAGCTCATTCATTATTATTAATACGACAAAGTTGCTCCCCAGTAATTTTATTCGAAAATTTTGTAACTCTGTTAAAATAAGTTCTATATTAGTGTACCAGCGAGATGCATGGTAGCGAGTCGTGTGAAAATCAATAAAATAAACATTTATTGTGCATGACTCCTTCGTCGGAAGCCCTTTGTGCATTCATGGGGAGTGGACGTGGAAGTTAATGTTGACATGCATTACACTGACATAGAACAAACATTCGTTTGTACTATGTTGAATGGATACTCGTGTAACTCAAAAGAGTAATGAGAAGTAAATAATAATAACAATGAGAAAAAGCTAGTATGTTATACTTTATCATATCTTATCAGAGCTGGTTATCCATTTGGATTCCCTCTCACTTCGACCTAATAAGATCTGTTGTGTTCGCCTAACCATATCTTCTACTCTTACTCCCCGAATATTATATCCATATACTTCAGGATATCCAGCAAACGTAGAAGCCTGTAGTCTTCTAGCTCCGGATTATGGTTGCCTAGAAGACTCATTCGGCATCTCGCCAGACCGTCACATTCGCATGAAAGATGCGTCGTGGACTCTTCCTCCTCGTCGTAGGCTCTGCAGATGTTATCATCTGCTAAATTCATTTTGCAGAGGAGGCTTTTTGTACTGAAGTGGCCCGTGAATACTCTAGTCAGTTGCCGTAGCTGCTGGAGCTTAAAATTTTCCTTGTCCAGCCTGAATTTATATCTTTGAGGAAGATTTTTGCATGCGTTAAGCCAATTTAGAGCCTAACATACACTTCTCATACTTTAGTTAAGAACAAAAGAGAATATTAAAAAATATCAGCGATATGAAACTGCAGATATAAAGGCACTGCCATTTCAAAAATCACCAATAAAATTTCTCTTCCCCGTATAATAAAATCATTAAGAACAGTAACTTCCTACCTTTACCTTTAATTATTTTAAAGAAAAGAGTTCATAAACAAGTTAGCAATTCCGAAGTCGTACGAACTTCGATATAACTCTGAACCGGATAGACAGACACACGTTTCGAGCATCGCTCCTGTATAATAATCCAATTAGTAGGAAATTTAAAGTGCGCTCAGGGACTGCAGTGTGAAAAAATAATAGGTACCTTGGCAAGTTACACTGCAAGTTTCGTAGGTATTTACAGAATTCGACAAATACTTGTACGCATGTAAGTAGACTCGAGATATGGTCACACTTTTGTGTTCGTGACCGGCAGCAGATCGTCTTCCGCTTACAATTGCCATACTATTATATCTATACACAAAACTGTTAATGTAGAATAAAATAATCTTTATCTACCACCCCATCTCTTGCCCATACCTATCGCGGGTGTCGTATGTCGGCTGGTTAGGGTAACCATATAATGTTTATATCATATCTATTCAGGGTGCAACCGACCAAATCCCGAATCCTGAAACTATGGACCTGACACTAATCTGAGTTAATTGACAAGAATATTTACTTTAATTTTTAAAATATAATTTTCCCGCGCATTTAACGTGTATTTAGCGAATATGTATGAAATTTTTTGCAAAAACTCGAAAAGATGTAGTGATTCGTAAAATTTTCATGTCTATTGAATTACTCAGCAATTGTTCGGTTACATCCTATATATCAATTTTATTTTATTTCAAGTTTCGGCTGTATTGCACCAACGAGCTGGTCACGAGCTGGCTGGGGGAGAAACGGGTATCGATAGCGGGTATCCACATCGAAAGCGGTGAGCAGTTTATTCACATACCTATATTTGGTCTGATCTGGAAAGTTGTAGCACACAACACTTACAAACATCTAAACTAGTATCAAGCGGAATATGACGAGGCGCTATTAATAACCTAACCGGAATATGGATTACATATCCAATACAAATATCTGTATCCTTCCGACTGAATTTTTTAGGTTTCTTAATTTCAATAGCTTCACGCAGAATCCTAGTAATTCTGGTCAGTGGAAATGATTTTTCGACTGCGGAGTTCTATCTAGTGATCGATTCCAGCTTTACCTTTCAATGTTTAGGTACTATGTTTGCAACTAACTGTGTTTGATAACATCTTGTTCATGTGTTCTTGAACAAAATGCAGATATTGGGATGGTATTTGAACAACGAAAACGAAAAACCAGTAACTTAAATTGAAAAAATGGTAGAAATTTACTTACTAAGAATCTAAATTAAGGTTTGACCGTTATGTTCCCAGTGACCCTTAAATTGGACATAAAAATATGATATGTAAATTATTAAAATGTTAGTTAGCATCATTCACTAAGTGTTGCAGATATACAAGTTGAATATATTTTAATTCTTGCAATAAGTTTCGCGACCTATTATTAAAACATCTAATAAACTTACAATTTTATAATAGAGAAGATAGGAGATAAGACAACAAATTATGCAAACACAAAGCAGCAAAGGATTTATCATTTAAAAACTCTGGCATTCTTTATTCAAATTTTTATTAACATAACGAAACGGAGGAATCAAAAGGAACGAATGAAAAAGTCGGCAACTGGCAACATTTAATGCTAAATATAGACTTCTCAGTTCTTGATCGTCTCAGGTTTGATTGTACTCTGATTACAATTCTACATTATTAACTTCCACCATTTTCTCTAAATCTAATTTGATCTTAATTATTAGGATGGTAGATTTGAATCACAGGAATAAACGATGATATTGATAAATTAAAAAAATAATATACGGTGTGTTTGGTTATAGTCTGTACAAATTCTAAGGGCAAGTAATAAACTCAATTTTATCCATAAATATACTCGATATGTGGTTCATAAAATAAACCAACCCCCTCCGAATGACAATCATTTTGATTTTTAGTTCGGCTTATTCCAGGTGTGTCTGTTGTTTGGGGTTGTTCCAGGTGTTTGGGGTGGCGCGGCCAGGAAACCTCCTCGCGTGTCCGGTCTGTCGCTGGTCCATTTGCCCCTCTGGATGCGTCCGCAGGGAATGATGGCTCAACGACAGATCCGGGACGGTGCACCCTGGGCAACGGTCAGCAACTTTTCCTTTTTTGGGAGATCTTGGTGGCTGTTGGCTAATATCCCGGCAAAAGGTGGGGAGGCGGGGGCCCAGACTGGTTTGTTTATTTGCCAGTCTGATCTCTCACCTCCAAGAAGGTGGCGTTTCTCTGTGTGCCCTCGCTGTTAGGAGGCGCATGAAGAAAGAAGGATGATGGTCGACTCTGGGATGCCTCTCGGCATTCCAGCGGTGAAAGGTCGCAAGGCCCAGACTGGTTATACCGATACCAGTCTGGTCTCTCGCCTCCAAGAAGGTGGCGTTTCTCTGTGTGCCCCAGCTGTTGTGGGCGCATGGAGAGACAGGGACGATTTCCGCGTGTCCCTCTGTATTAGCGGAGGGCACAGCGGAGAAACATAGGCTGAGTATACTCTCCCGCCAAGGTAGGCGAAAGCCATGCATAGGCGGAGTATACTCTCCCGCCAAGGTAGGCAGGAACCATGCATAGGCGGGGGGGTATCCACGAGGATTTCCCCACGTAAAAAAAAAACAAAAAAGGTGTGTCTGTTCAAACTGCAATATCTTTGGAAGTTGAAATGCTATCGACGTAAAAATGCCATTTAATAGACAAAAGTGTAATCTATTGACTATGTACCTCAAACGAACATATTATTTGCTGTAACATTTTGAAAAAAAATAATGATTAAGTCAATTTTTAATACTAAAATTAACATATGTTTTTATTCTTTTCTAACTCACTGCAAAAACGGGACCATTAGGGTCCCTACGTATTTTATCAACTAACAGTTTTTAAGCCATTCCAAAAAACGTCATCACAGTTTAGACTTTATGTCTCCTATTTTATGAGTTAATGTTGGTTGAACGTAGCCCCTGCGCGAGCGAAAAGATTATATTTAATAAATATTTTTTTTATTATAATTGGAATTAGACAGATAATGTGACAGGTAATTACAGGTGTGACAGGTATGTCTGTCTGACAGGTAATTACAACAGAAAAAAGAATAACGTGAGTAACGGAAACTAACTTTTATTCTCATTGAACGTAAGCAACGATTTTTTGAAAATAAAAACATTGCGTTTTACACTATGAATTATACAAAGCTCCAAACAACAATTTTTGAAATTTATGTCTATCTATCTGTCTATGTCTATCCATCTGTCTGTCTGTGTCTGAACGCGCTTCACGCAAAATCCACGGGATGGATTTTAAGGAAACTTGGCATAGCTATAGCTTACGTGCTGGGTTAATTTTTAGGGTACGTTTTATCCCGATACATTATTAGAGATCCCATGGGAATCATTACCAAGGCCGCATCTTCTTCTTCTTCTTCTTTTTCAGCCCTTGGACGTCCACTGCTGGACATAGGCCTCCCCAATTGTCCGCCATTTAGACCTATCGGCAGCGACCTGCATCCAGTGCCCGCAACCTTTATGAGGTCGTCTGTCCATCTAGCAGATGGACGTCCTCGGCTTCGTCCGCCGGTACGTGGTCTTCATTCAAGAACCCTTCTGCCCCATCGGCCATCGGTTCTTCGAGCTATGTGCCCAAGGCCGCATGTAGAACATCAAAGCTCATAGGTATAAACATGAGATATATCTCATGTTTATAAATCCAGATATAAATTAGATAAATCTCATTGTATTATATTAGATAAAAATCCATGAGTTAATTTAGGTAACTGGGCTAACGGGATGCTTTCTATACCGAACTGGTACAAATTTGCGCGGGAATTATTGTAAACGAAGTCGCAGGCACTGCTAGTACTAAATAAAGATTCATAAAAGTTGCTCAAATTGGTTCCCTCAGTTTTCGCGCTATATTCAAGCAACAATAACTCGTTAAAATACCGTAATAAACACAAGGTCTAGACATTGGTGTCGTTTTGTAGAATAGCTAGAAAACTGTTAAATGAGCGTTAAATGTTAATAAGTACTTAATAAGTTAACATTCTTGTTTTACAGTAAATCAGAAAAATATAAGAATAATTATGTTAACTTTTGTATTAAAATTTGGTTTATCATTTGTTTTCAAAATATTACAGCAAAATAATATGTACATTTAAGTTACATAGTTGATAGATTACATTTTTGTCTATTAAATGGCATTTTATTGTCGATAACGCCTCAATTCCAAAGATATTGCACCTAGAATACGCCTAACTAAAAATAAAAATGGTTATCATTCGGAGGGGGTTGGCCTATGACCCACATATGGGGGTATATTTTTTAATAAAATTTAGTGTACTACTTGCTGTTAGAATTTGTGCAGACCATAATCAAACACACTCTATAAACTCGACATTAAAGAAATTACAAAAACTTTCAACGTTGTCTAAAATGTAATTAGATTTATATTTCTGCCCTCTTAAGAAGAAAAGAAATTAGTACCATTTTTGAAAGCATAAGCAACATTATATTCAGAAATTAAATATAAACAAAGAGATCAAACAATGGCTACTTTTTGTTTCATTCAAAACCCATAGTTTCTAGGTTGATTTTAAATTAATGAAAATTTTACCATAGTATTTTTGCATGTTTATCGAATTAAAATGCCTTTTTATAAGGAATTTTGTTTAAACCGATTGTGAGACACATTCATTACAGATGATGTAATTATATAAAGTGGACACAAAAAGTTCCATAATGGCTCGTTTACACAGTTTCCCTGAACGGTTCTGGAGAAAATATTGGATACGATTGTCATATGCGACCAAACTAAATACAACACACAATTCTCGCCTACAACCGTTCACATGATAAAAACCTAATGATAACAGGGATCAGATGATGATAAATGTTGTTTAAACTAGCTTTGGACCTATCTTCGAGAAACTTGCGTTAGAGAAACTCTCCTTGTGTAATAACTCAGAAAACGTAATCAGGCTGGTAACGCATTGCAAAACTGTGAAATTTATTGTAAAATACGATATATATTTATATATTACCTGAGTAGGCTTTACAATGTTGACCACCAATTCGCCTACTCAGGACCCCCTTGCAATTGAAAACGGACAAATTAATAACATCCATTATCCATCATTGATATTCCCTAGTTTTAAAAGTGTGAAGAATGTTATTGACAAATCAAACAGTCATTCAACTTCAATTAACCCACTGCCATAGATGAAAACTCATAGGGAAACTACCATTAGCTCTATATTAATAACTTCTCCATGTTTAAAGTTAGACGAAGTCGTAGGCAAAAGTTGAGAGGAGTGGCGAACAATCGCCAAGATGTATTAATTGAGGGAATAAATTATAAATAACGATCGTCCCTGTCCCTTCTGTACACACCCCTTGATGATGACAACGTGCATACACTACGCCAAATTAACGCCGCGCGTACATTGACAGTTATAAGAACTGGTATGTTAACGAGTATGTCTGCTAATTCGACCAATGACACTTCGACTCCTAAGATTATTGTTGATTTCTCTAACCAGATTAACTCAATACATCAAAACGTGTCCCTAAATTCTGAATAAAATACAGTTCATATCTGATGCAATTTTCACATTTAAAAGTATGCTTTACAGATATGTAAAGATTGAAATTTGATTTTTAACGAATATTCATTTACAATAATTGCAAAAAATCTATATCCTGTACTTGATATGGGGATTTATTAAAGCAGAAATAGTTCTTTGAAAATGAAGTAACCAAATTTATAACGAGACATAAGTGCAGTTCACGCCATTCGACAGATGTTGATCACACACAGTCGCGGGACGCAACTACGAATAAAACGATAAGTCACCCACGTCGCACGTACGAATAATCGCAGCATTTCGCAAGCGTAGTGCGTAAGCCGCCAAGTGTCCCCTACGAAATTTCGTTCAAGTCTTGCTGGACCGCAATCTTGGCAGAGGGTCCTCCCCCAATTCTCTTCCGAACAACAGTTCCCAAACTTATTGCTCGCACGTAATTCATGATTCTTTTTTAATTGATTCCAGAGCAATTAACTTTACGACGAGGTCCTTTTTGTTCAAAACAATGAACATTTTTGAGGGCGATAATGATTGCGTGACGCCACTTGAATTGACCGTACCATTCTTAATAATCTTACATAATATATTTATAAATATATTGTTATTGATACACAAAAACCATCCATTGTTTGCCTAAACCAAACAAAAACTTCTACTCCAAGAACTCCTTATCTCTCTACAAGAAAGATAATAGAAAAAATAGTCTCAACACGAATAGTCAATACAATTATTATAAATGCCATTATATATTACAGCATATTCAAGTTTTTCTGATTTTTGAAAAATCTACTATTATAGCTACTATTATATCGAAGTTATTTAATATTGTAAGTATTGCTGTCAAAATATTTTTAAAATGTAAAATAAAATCTGCTTTTCTTAAAGGAATTCGTAGGCATTATTATATTATTTCAGTAAAGAACCAATATTTTTTCCATAATAAGGGAGATTAGGTATTATACAAATTTTGTAGCCTTTAATTTTTTTTTAATCTGAACGTAATACATAGACAATAACCCTAAAAATCTAAAGCTCTTTTTAATCTTAAGTTTGCACATCGCTGGAACACATACGATTACTGTGATTAAATACTTTGCAAAATGTTCCGATTGAGTTGACAAAATAATGTTAATATAAAATTCTCCTAAGTGATGTACCATTAATTACGACACAATGTGAAACGCTCGCATTATCAGCGCTTTACGTATGAAGTACCTATTTACTAAAGTCCCATGTACGCTGCGTAAAACACCCTTGTCCTTTTGTATATGGACGTGTTCAGCCACATAATGGTGAAATTTTATGAGGCCAGCACTCGACCAAAACGCAAACAGGAGACCAAAGCGGCGGCAAATGAGAAACTTTTGATCTGGGATTAATTTCCCGACGCTCACATAACATCACACATAACCGGACGCCGATTTTTTTTAAATACAGCTTTTTAATGTTTTTCAGTTTCATTTTTCAGAATATTCGTATAGACTTGTAAGCGTCATCATTGATACGTTTCAGCGCGTTAGCTCATTTGTGTCAATAAAGAAAAAGGTCTACATAGGTCTCACGTACCTACAAATATTTAGAGTGCTAACTCGTTTTAAGGCGACCTTGCGAACGCGATCATTAATTTTTATCCGATTACGTTATTATATTTTTAATACATATATACAAAGCCACACAGCACTATATATAAATATTTAGATAATACTAGTTAACCCGACAGACGTTGTCCTGTCCAAATTTCAATAATACAATAATTTCAATAAGTTCATACAAAAATCCCATAGAAAAAAACACTTTCAGTTCTTCCCGAATTTTCCAAATTTCCGGGCAATTTTTCCAATTTTGCTTTCCCTAGAAACCTTATTCGGACTATTACGAACATTTAAAAAAAATAGCCAAATAGGTCCAGCCTTTCTGAAGTGATGCGCTTACCAACGAACAGCATTTAATATTTATTTATATAAGATTACATATATGTAATATTATTGACATATATTTATATAATATGTTCAGTATTACTGCCAATAAATATAGTTTCTTCATTATAAATACAATATTTTAAATTAATTTCAATGTGGATATGTGCAGAGAACAATTTTAACGATAATTTGTAAGCTTTGTGAGCTTATTAAAATTTTGTTAATTCCTGTGTACATATGCATTTACACCAATAATCCGCGTTGTGGTTTCAAAACAGTCAATTCATTTTCATAATATGGCAGGCACCAACAATAGGTGCCACTGATCACTCAATAATAGTACTTATTAAAACATGATACCTACGTATTCTGGATTGATTAGTTTTATATATTATTATTTCTATTGTCTTATACATACTCAAACACATCTTATTAAGTCGACATCAATTCAAAAATTAATTGCTCTGGCTCTACCTACGACTTTTTTCAAGTCGTTAATTCACGTGGCCGAACGGCGTCCCACGCTCCGTTTCCCGGTACCTGGTCTCCGTTTGAAAACTCGTCTCCCCATCGGTTATCGGTTCTGCGGTTGGTATGACCTGCCCACTGCCCCAATACAGTTATACAATTAGGGCCTAAAGATGTTAAATGTACATATTAGCAAAGTCAGTAAGTAAATAAAAAATTACAACTCAAAAAAAGAAAAAGTATAAACAAGTGAAAAAGTTACATTTTGGAAAAATCCCGTGTGGTAGCTTTTTTTTATTTTATTTTAGTGTGTTTTAGTGCAGAACATTTCAAAATTTACACACATACATCCTAAAACATTATTTAAACATTTAAGTTCATTAAACAGGCGAGATTTCTAAAGTTAGTAAAGCTATAGTGACTGGTGTCAGTGAATTGCACAAAATAGTGGCATAATGGAGCGAGTTCACAAAGTCTATCTGAAAAAGAAACGCTGGCTGCAGCCAATCAATCCACATTTACAATCATATGAGTATCGATCTCGACATGTACTGCGGCCCACGTTGCTAGATACTTTTTTATAAATAAATCACACCACATTCAATCCCTAGTGTGAGCCAATGATTCCATGTGTCGTGGGTTCAGAAGTACATACGAAGACGAACATACCACTGGGACCCAAACAAAGATTTGTCTTTAAATAAATGAATGTCCGATCGGGCATCGAACACGGCAACTTTATGAACAGCAGGTTGGGCGCTAATAACTGGGCTAATCGGTCGTACTTTTTAACAAGTACACATTACCTAGTATAATTTTTGAAAATCTCTTGGTTTTTGCTATTATGTACTATGCATACATCCATACGTAATTTGCACGTCAGCGTGTAAATTACGTCTATTTATGTTTTATGTTTCAACAATAATTTACTGATAATAACTGTAGAAAATAAAACAATTTCCATATACCGTGCACACATATTAGTTTGGCTATAGTAATAATTTAAAGAATAGGTCGAGTTGGAATTTTCTGAAATTACTAAAATGTTAAAGAATCTACAGAAAGTAATTATGCAGTTGTAAACTTTGTTTATGATGCAACTAATATAACAACAATATAATTATAAACGCAGTCTACAATATAAAAAAGTATTAAAAATATTAAATAACACAAAAAATATTCTATCAAGATTGTTCCGTCGCCGTATTTACATCGTCAATAGAATCGTTGCTCTGACGAATAGTTTAGAAAGACTTCATTTGATATACCCTGGGGTAACTTCAATATCGGATAGCGCGGATACCAATTCCGCGTGCCCCTCGGCATAAATAAATTTATACACATTTCATTTAATTCTGTTATACAATATATCTATAATCTAATCACTTACTTACATACATATATCAAGTCAAATAAAATTCGAATAAGTTGTCGATTCCAAAATTTAATTTCAAAAGCAAATGTAATAACATTTGTAACTTGTGTTTATAGCAACTCGTATACGTACTCGTAGATATTTTAGTGCGAGTATAACAAACTAATTAAAACTCATATTACTTAACCAGTTTGTACAGGAGAGGGTTTCGACTGAGTTAATATATAAAATATCCCGAAAATACAAAAAAACGGTGATCATCAGTCCCCAGCTGAAGTAAAGTTCGATAAAGATGTCTCATTAAAGTTCCCCGGTAAAGTTCATTCAAAATCTGTATAATCTTAGAAACCAGATAGACGAACAAACAGACATGTACATTTATTATTATTATTGGCGAGCCAACGATACTCAAATGATCTACGGATCGTTTACAAAAAAGAATTGGTAGTAGATGCGAGCCTCAAAGATAAGATTTACGCCCGTGTAAATTTAACTAAGTGGCCCGTGTAACCAATGTAAATAGCTATGTTTTAGCAACGTACAATTGATATCCCTATGAATGTACTCCTACCTGTACAATTGGTCACTAATAGGCTATTAGTTATTCTGTGCTAATAGTAACCTCTACACATTTATAGTTCAAAGAGAAATGCCGTACTCCAGTGTATTCCTAGAGCCACTGGGCCTCCTCCAGTGAATGCCTGATCTCACTTGGGTATTACGCTACCCAGGTGTGTGCTACGGTCAGGTATTAAGTTACCACAATCGCAGAGACACCAAATGTTTCATAGTTTAATCCTACTAAATGCAAAAATTGCAAATGTTTGCTTGAATTTTAAGCAGAATTATATTTTGTACATACAATTTTAAAACGTCCAAAGCGTGACATTTTATTTTCACTGCAAAAATCTTGCTGAAATGGTATTTGTATTGAAGTTAATATTTGTTAAAGTGAGCCATAGCATTAATAATTAATTAATTTATACATTCATGATAAATTGTGGAATATTTTTTATAATACAAAAATGATAGATAATACAGTAAATATGAATTAATAATGTATTTACATTTTGAGTTAGTCATTTGAAGTTATTTTATTCATAAAAGTATGGATTAATATAATTAAATCAATTTTACTTATATTAGCAGGACTGAATTCTCAGAAAAGGCTTTGTTCACTATACCAAAAATAATAGATCAACATTATTTAGTTTTAAATAGAATTTGGTGTTGCAGTAATAATTGAAAGTGTAGTCGCAATTTTAAATGGCATTTATTTAAACTAGCAACAAATATATAGCAATTTTATACCTATGGTAGCAAAAATAAATGGCAGCAAATCGATATCAACTGACAATGTTTTTATTGTCACCAGAATTTCACTATTTTAGGCAGCTGTTAATTAGGTACGACAACTAAAAAATACAATCATGTAAAAATTTATGATGTGCCATCAGATTAAGAGGATCAATTTTACTAAACATAGGCATCTATAATGTTAATGATTAGATATATATTTTTTAATTTGTGCAACAAATAATGTGAATTAGTAAATGCAATTTATAACTCATTGAGCTCAAACGCACTTCTTAAATGATTAAGAACAGATGTCAAAAAATACTAAATGAGCATCAAATTATGGTCAATAAAACAATCTATTGTTGTATAACTGAACTAAATTACTCCACCCTACTCTAGACTACGCTACTCGATTCTACTCTACAAACTCGACGGAATTCTACTTCTGCTTTGTCATAAGACAACCTAAACCTAACCCACCTTTATTGCTATTTATAGATTTGCTGCTCATTCAGTATGGTCTGTTGCCATTTAATTATTTCTCATCGGTGGCATACTCCGCCGCCCTACCATAATAGAATACCTACCCTTTTTAATGAAATCAGATGTACAAAAATAAAAATTGAAACTATGTATTATTTCAGCACCCTAAGAATATTTTTAAGATTCCTTAAATGTTGTCGGAAATATTCTTTTAAGCTGAAAGCATATAGAATGCAGAAATAGAAAGAATGCAGCTTTAAATAGAATAATTACATATTTGCTGGCAAGTCACATTTTTTATACCTATATATAAATTATTATGATACCTACGTATGTGAAATTTGGTACCGTAAACTGCCGCAACATTGCCTAAGTTTTACGCTTTTTTAAAGATATCTTCGAAATTTAAAAGCTATTTTCAACTTTGTTGTGTAGTAAATAAAGTTCGAAATCTTGTCTTCGGGATATCATGGTGATATTACATTATATTACTAAAGGAGTAGATCTGTAACGACATTTAATACCAGGCAAAGTTGGGTTGAAAAATCGCAACTTTGCCTACGTTGTTAAAAAGTATTACAAGACACAAATCCACAAACTCTCCACTCTATATTGAACTGTATTCTTATATCATGTTAGTGTTTATTTAAAAATCGAAAAAATGTACACAAGTAGCCTAAATTATAGCCAGGCAATGTTGGGATGTAAATTTTGATCATTTTCATACATTGACAAAGTCTTGTATAGGGTTGTCACAAATTTAGAAATGAACGACTTTTTTTTTACAGTGTAATAATTTCTTATACATTATTATTACTTAACATTAACAATATTATTAACATTATTATTTATAATAAGTAACATTTCTTTAGAAATGGACATAGTTATGAAGAAAACATAGTTAATTTGTTTTTGTGCCTATTTAAAAAAATCCTAATCCATTTTTCGCCTGGCATCTTATTATTAAAAAGTGCGGATTTTTCATTTTTTTTAAGGTAGTCATAAACGATTATTCTCAATTCTGAACGTGTTAAAGGACTGCCATAATTGGCGCAAAGAATCAACGCTTCCACAATTCTTGACTCCTCCTCTTCAGACAATTTATTAGGACATCCAACTTTACGCATATGTTTCAGCTTTACTTTATTTAAAATTGTTTTTCTTGGTATCACAAATTGTTTTTCTGCTTCATATGAATTTAAATTTTTGTTTTTTACCAAATCTACTGCTAAATTTAGTAAGCTATCTTCATAATCTTTGTAGCGCCTGGCACCTGGCTTTCTTCTATGTTTTTCCATTGTGGACTTAAAAATAAAATAATATATATAACTGCTTAATTAAGAATGTATAGGTATATATAGGCATATATTTTTTTAAAGTAATACGTAGCAACTTTACCTAATGTATTAGGTATTCGTTTCGTTGTTAAAAAAATATCCAATTAAACAAAATTACATTATAAGGCAAATTAAATGATAAAAAAAAAAATTATATAATTTCAAAAATATAATTGCAACAACCCTACCGTAGATAAAGTTAAGGTTACTTATTTATCAAACTTATCCCATCTTTGCCTAAGTCTAATTTATTTTAGAACGCTTGACGACAAAACGAATCTAGCAATTACATTATATTAAAGAAGACTAAATCGATAGGATAACTATATTACCAAAACTTCAACAATATTTTATTTCGACTTACCGAAAAAGTTTTGAGCAACAGTATAAATTCCTGTCTCCTTCTTGACGTTTAAAACGGCACTGACATGAAGATAAGTGACATTAGTACTATGGTGACCATTTTTTGTGTTGTCAGAATATCGTTACAAAATATACCATTGGTTTCAGTGATTCAACATAAATATTTTGCGAGTTATCAGCATATTTTAGGCAATATTAAAGACTTGGGGTAAAGTTGCGACGTTTTACGGTATACATTTTTGCTTTTCTTTTCGGTTTATTTTGCAGCTAACGGGATCTATACAGGACAAATTATTTGCTGTTATTAAATTTCGCTGTTATTAAATTAATTGAGTGCAGCATTTTGATGATTGATAATTTATCTGATGCCATACAAATTATATCCCATTTTAAAGTGAATAGAAATATTCAGTCTATTTTCCTATTACTTCATTACAAGTGACTTTCCTATTAGATCATTTTTAGTTGGCGGCTTTGGTGGTCGGTTATACGGGACGAAGAGGAGGGTAATCCGGAGATTGTGAGGTCTAAGTTTTATGTAATTAAATAATTGATTAAAATGAGAGACGGTGTACAAAAGGTAAGCTTAAAGTAAACGTTTTAGCGGCAACTCATGTCACAAGTTTTGTTGTTATAATATTAGTAGGTACTTACACCTTAAAAGTAATTTAAATGCTTATTAAAAATTAAAATATTATTTTATTATAATTATTATTAATTAAAACTATACCTAGTCTGACCATAAATACCGTTACAGGAAAGAAAAACTAATATATTACATTGAATTTAGAATCTGTCATTCTCATTTGAGGAATAAATGTTTATTCTCATTTTGCGCCGACCATTATTAATTATTGTACTAATATTAAAATGGAGTGGAGTGATAACGAAACCCGTATTGCCGTAATTGTATTACACATAGTAGGCATGCAACCGAACACAATTTTTAAAATTATCCATCCGCTGGGTATTAGCCGAATGTTTGTGTAGCGGGCTATTGATTGGAACATTGAAACGTCCTCTGTTACTGACAGAAAAAGGTCTGGCCGTCCAAGCACTATTCGTACTAAACAGACAATTAAAGCAGTGAAGAAGAGAATCCGAAGAATCTATATTCATGTCATCCAGAACAGATGTCACGTCACGACTTATCCAGTGCTCATAACTTTATGCTTTAACTTAAGATAACTTTTTGATCCAGTTTATGCTCATAACTCTAGAGAAGCTGCTCAATTGGTCAACAGGGTGCAACGTGGCCATTTTCGGGCTTCAGTGATGGTTTGATGATGTGTTAGCTATCAAGGAGTGACTAAAACATATTTTCGTGAACAAGGTATTAAAACGTCGGGTCAAGTATATCAAGATACGATTCTTGAGAAGATCGTAAAGCCTCTTAACAACACCCTGTTCCATACATAAATAAAATGATCCTATCAGCAAGACTCAATACTCGCACTCAGGTCATAAGGCTCAATAAACGTAATATTTTTAAAATGCTTACCTATTTATTTCTAAAATAACAGAAATTCTTCTAATAAAATGATAATGTAAAAAAATAAAACATGTTTTCTTTGTAAAGACATTTATGGCTAGACTAGGTATAATGTTTTTAGGACGACTGTTAAGCTCCACTCCATCCTCGAGAAAAGTGTTAATCGTGACTTTTTATGTCTAAAAATAAAATTACAAAATTAGAAATTACCAATATACCCATTATTTAATTGTAATTACTCTAAAACGGAGACGGACTCTTCGGGTTAGCTTTCTCTTCATCATCTACATATAAACGACCGACATAGCCACCAAATAAATAATGATCTACTAGGAATGATGTATTTATGTTTGTATGTATGTGGACGTCCAAGGGCTGAGATGATGATGTATGTTTTTATGTATTAAGTTGTAATATCGTGCTATTTACAAGTAGGTATATAGTTGTTGTTAGTATTTGTGTAAAATATTCACAAAACATCATTTAAGTTATGTTTTTACATTTCATCGCACCTCCCAACGTGCCTCTCTTGGGTAGAAACCCAAAGGTTGGCTGGTAGAGAATGCCTCCAGGCATTAAGCTCGCCTTTTGTACGATTAAGTGCAATAAATTTGTTTAAATAAAAAAAAATAATGTCACTTGTAACCTGGTAATAAGAAAATATGTTGAAGACTTCTTCTATTCACTTCACTTTAAAATTACGATTACACTTTAAAGTATAACACTTTAAAGTATAACACTTTAACAGTTTACACGATTACACTTTAACAGCAAACTCTATTTAAGTCGCACCCTAAGTTGAGCCCACTAGACCACTAGCCCACTTCAGTAGTATTAGATCTATCAATAAAAAGATCAGTTTGCTATCCGACTTATTGGTATGAAATTGAATTGATGGCGAGCCAGCATACCGTAGTGGCAACGTCGTCGGCGTGAAATTATCTGAGGAACTGCAACGTCGCAGATTAAGTGACGATCCTTACCTACTGAATAATCTAGTCGAGATCGATCGCTGTCCCACTTTGTAGAGAAAATAAACCTGAAATCGTGTATTAATGGAAGGTATGTTTAGTGTTCAATAATGCTATTAAAGCCTCATTAATAAATAATCCGTTTGACGTCTTAAGAACATTACTGTCGCCGTTAATTAGTGTCTCTATTAAGATTAATAATTTAACAGTAATTATCAAATATTCGCCTTAGTAAAGGTGACTTTACTAAGGCGAATGTATGATTCTAGTTGTTATATATGAGTCTAGAATTCTACCTGCAAAGATAGAATCCTCTTAGATGATATTGGTAGGGAAAAAAGATGATAGCGTTTATGGATAGGCACGAAAGGGTCCAGGGCCGTCTTAAGTCTATTCTGCGCCGGGGTGCGGGAGTGTATCCTAAGACAGTCAAACATCCTATTGTGTATCCTATGACAGTCAAATATCCTATTGTGTATCCTATGACAGTCAAATATCCTATTGTGTATCCTATGACAGTCAAATATCCTATTGTGTAATTGTTTACTATAGCGTTATATTTTTTCATTACCTTTAAAAGGTGAGCGCCCGGGGTGCACCGCACCCCTTGCACCCCCTGGTAAAGACGGCCCTGAAAGGGTCAATGAAATTGAAAACATTTAAGAGTGCAGATTCGATCCGATAAAATGTGCATTAATCTCGAAACCGAAATACCTTCTCCGTCTCTAAAAATAGAAAGAATTGGTTTAATTAATCATTAGACTGTCAAGAACTTGTGTCAAATAAATTTCTAAGACAAGCTATAAGGTCTTCGTACAAGTACTCCGGTCTGACAAGGGGCTTAAGTTACGATGTGAACTAAGTTTCTTACGAATACTGTATGGCCTAACTTATGAGCTTTTTAGCTATTTCATGATATCAATTTCAGTTAACTACTTCTTTTAAATAATTTAAATGTGGTACTTAAGAGCCATAGTTCGAAACTACGTTGTAATACAGCAAATTAGTGTGAGTACTTTCAGATGGAGAAACGTCGATAATTTTCCTGATTCCATCTTAACATTCGCACCACGACCATTCTCACACGCTCACCACGGTTGTAATTCTACAGAATCAAATTAACGTGTCAGTTCGCTCGTTTTTCTTCGGAAACTTGTGTTTTAGCTCCCAGATAACTTTGTTAATTAAATTTTGCATTTTTTCCTCAACTGCCAAGACGTTCAGCTTGGCAGTCCGCTTAGTATCTACCTGAGTTGGATTAAGCTTTTTCATGAACCGTATGAAAAGAATTATAAAAGTTTAGTACATGAAACAAAACTTCATAATTTAAAGCGAAATTTGAGTCGTACCGTACATTTTAAAAGTTTCTCTAGTTGGTTGACGGAGATTCTTATATAATTTTATATTGGGTATAAAATCAAGAAAATTAGTAAAGCCGTCTTGTAATACGGTTATGCGAAGGCGGTTAGTTCCGAAAATAGAGCCGGTGCTCGGGAAGGGTTAATAAGAGGGGTGTCGTTAATTTCACTCCGTTAAGAGGGCTCCACTGCCTTGCTCGCGATGTCGCATCGAGTTTCAGAAGCCTTACAGAATTACCCTGCGGTGAACAGAAGAGCAAACTACTTAACCTAATTAACAGGAAAAAATCTTAGCTAATTGCGAGAAACCGCTTTCTTTTTGGCACTTTAACGCAAATAGCGCGACAATAACACGTGCTGTCTCACTTTATCTGAAACTACGAGTATATCTACACTATTATTGTAAAAGTAAGTTTGTTTTCTTTTGTTAAAAGCATTCTCAGAATCTACAAATTATTAATTTTCCGAAAATATTAAATTTCCTTGTGAACAAATTACAGTTCATGGTCACTATCCCACGAGAAGCTACGGCGAATTCGATTATCGTTAGTACTAGTAATTTGTCAATGACCGAGATCTTAAAGATTGAAATTCTTTTTTAGACATCATAATTTTGAAATTACTGCACCGATAGCTCATTTACGAACTTAACCAAGATATACAAACCTAAAATTTCATGTCAATCTGTTAAAAAGTACGTCCCGCAGTCTGTCTACACAATTTCTACCTCAATAGATATATACTATAAACTTCGAAACTGATTGGTGTTTCGAAATCAGCTGATCAGCCGTAGTCGAGATGTAAAAGCATTGGCCGAGCTTTCGCAGGATTACAAACTTTTCATGCATTCGTAAACGAGTTATTGCAGTGATTTTATAGTTCGTTTTCGTTGCTCCAGCTGAAAGAATAGGTTTGTTCTACAATGTTATTTTTGCAGTTTGAGCTACCTAACCGCTTATTGAATAAGTTGATATTGAGATAGCTGCAGAAGTTGTATTTCTATGAACGCTCGATTGGCCGAATCTTTAGTGAAATATTTACGAATTTGTATAACTGTAATCTCCGTAAGAGGTAGGTTTCATCGAATTATTTCTAAAGAGTAAATGTACTGATAAATGAAAATTAATTAAATACCGCTAATTGCTTTCGATTACAAGTTAGGTGACGGACGACACGAGACATTGGATTACAGAAGCCTTGCAAGTTTAGATACAATTCGCGTTTAAAACCTACGCAGATATAGTTTTATGAAGTATCATAAAGTAAAAGGATCTAAAAAGAAATATACGAGTATAAGAAATTAATTAAAGGCCGCTATTTAGTTTCTTTCTATTATAAGCCAGGTGACGACACGAGACATTGGATTATAGAAGCCTTAGATACAATTCGCATTTATAATCCATATAGAGATAGTTTTATGAAGTATCGTAAAGTAAAAAGATCTATAAATAAATATATAAGTACATCGCTACATATTGTAAGATGGGGCGGTGTCGGCCGGTTCTAGAATAGCACCACCCGATCTCCCCCCGCGGGTGTCGTAAAACGCGACGAAGGAATAACAAAGCCGATACCACAAGCCCTGAGGATCTACGCCACCTCTGAAAGAGTAGACTCGCCAGCCCGCTTGGCCAGCGTGGCGTTTAAGTCAGTCAGTCAACGTGCATGAGGACGCCCGTATCTAGCAGCGGAAGATAAAAGGGTTGGTTGCGGTTATGGTACATGTCGTAGAGTTCCTAAGATTGGGATACTTTTTCCGGATTCCTCACAAAATTCCCGAGTCAAAAGTCCGCGCATGCAACTACGGTCATCATTTGAATTTTGAAAACCAAAGATCAACGTATATTCCGAACAATATATTCTGAACCGATACATGTTCCAGGGGAAATAATAAAAGTAGTCGTACATGCAAGCGGCGTCATGAGAAATATAGAATATGAGATGAAGTGTTACTTTTATTCAATTACAATTAATCCCACCAAATAGGGTCTCTATTCGGTGGGATGGAATGGGATTAAATTATGGGATGGATAGGACGGGATGTAATTGATTTTTTTTTAATTTTTTTAGTTGATATGAATGCGGCAGACGAGCATAGAGTCCACCCGGTGGTAAGTGGATAATGTCACTTATGAATATCTGTTAGGATAGGTTAGGATGGGTTGGGATTTGACTCTGGTATATCTCACTACGGAAACACATCGGAGATAAATAATAAAGTGGAAAGTACATTTTACTGTAGTATTCTGTGTGAGAGAGAGGTAACGTGGCTAGTTGAATGCGTCCAGCGGCTATAGAATTGCAACGAGCACCCTCCCCCACCCATCAGACGAAATTAAAATACTATATTCTAATAACTTGTATTAAAATAATATTACTTTCCCCCATTTTGCATTTATCGTGTTAACAATACACAATGCAATACGTGTTATATTGGAAACATCAAGGGGTGAAACAAAGAAAATAAACGGTCGGCGAAAAAAGCAAAAATTAAGTGGACCTCCGAACAAATTCAGAACGGAAGTAACGCTCACTGTGAAAACATTTTATCGGTTTTATAGAATTTTAATTAAAAACAAAACACGTGTTTGTCGCTAAAGGCCCGTTTGGTTTTTGAATAGAGTTTGACTTTCATTCGACAGTGTTTGGGAAAGATCGACATGGACTGTAATTAATTATTCTGTGGATTAACCAAGCTGTCGGTATAAGCCTGCGTACACAAGGTGAATCAATTTAGTTATAAATAGCTTTGGAATCGTTAGTAGCGTTATATTATATAGATGTTATATAATTTATATAGATGTATATATACTATTAAAATTGTACATTATTATTATTGTTATACAGGTGTAGACCTATATCTATACCTATAGATATAACTATATCCGGTGGATATGAGGCGGTTTAATATTAACTGTTCATAATTTATTGTGAATATACGTATAATGTCAAATTAATAGTAGGTAAGCTATATCGGAAGATACTTACATAGGAGAGTTGAAGTACCAGTTTGTTCGTCTATTGAAACTAGCTCTATAAATATCTTTTCGAAATTTCAATGGTTTATGTGAGATATTTATTTATAAAAAAATAATGCCGTTCGCAGTAATAATTTTTAAACTTTTTATTAAGTGTGCCGCCAGATAGGAGCGTCCAGCGAATATTTCTTTCGGTAAAAATCTTGGCACCGTACAGTGTGATAAGATACCCTTTTTTCGGACATCCCCTTTTTATTTGAAAACTCGTTAAATCTAATGGTCTTCAATGCTAGAACAAAAGTCCCGTGTACTAAGATTTTTTTTAAAAGTCACTTTTTTATACGGACAGCATGAAAAATATATATATTTTCAAAACGGAGCTATTCATTTAAAAAGAAGCTTGAAACATAAAAGTGGCTTCAAAAATACATCTTAAACAACGACTTCGAAATTGCCAGCTTTATTAATAAACGATTTATTTAATAAAAAAAAATCGTTTTAATTTATTTTCTCCATAATCCAAATGTATTAGGAAGAGCTATTTTTATGGAAAGTAGATCAATTCCTTTTTTATCATCCCTTTAAATATCACATCCTAATTCGGTGGAATCCTAGATGTTATAACAAAAAAATAAGTTATCGCCAGGGTTGTCACAAAAATCCGGATATATTTTAATATTTTTAGACTTCAAATTTAATGTGGAAAATAATCGTGTAAAAAGTTATAGCTAAATATTTAACACAATTTAGCACTCTAGACCTTCATCTTTCTCTTGAAGAAAAACATTTACATTTTCGTCAAACAATTCATTGTTTTGTGGCTCCTTGTCTCTTCCTACCGAATCACTTATGCCTGTAGGATTCAACAACGGCTACAGCTGCTGCTGGTAATGGAACCAGTTTCCTTTTTCTACTTGTTTGGTTGAAACGAAGTCTGGACACAACAACACCTTGCCAACAATAGCTGTGAAATATAATTCACAAATTACTTTAACTTTTTGGCCCTTTGAGGTTTGACCAAAAAGAGGAGCCAGGGTTTTTGTTTAGCCCTCAACCCACTTGTTTTCAAAAAGTATTAGACTAGTGAACTCCTTTCTGTACTGGATATGTACAGCTGTGAAGTGAAGTCGGGTTTATCCAAATATAAAGCAACTTTTCGATTGGTAACAATTAGTTGCAGCACAAATGTAGTGGCAAAAAGGTTGTTTTCCTCACTGCCTTCAGCGTCTGCTTGCTTATACAGCGCTTGACCCGAACTTCGTCGAAATTCACAAATTGATTACTGATTGTAAGTCATTTGACGCTTTTATTGTTAAATGGTCTCCGCTAATCAACAATGAATTGGTGAAAGCTCTAACTTTCCTGACTTGAGGCTCGTCTTCCAATATATATTCCAGCTTTCGTGTCATGATCTAAGCTGCTGGCGTGTGCCAGTCAAAAACTATTTTGATTTTGGTGACTTTACAATGGTGTCATCGACAAATGAAATTAAAATTGGCTTAAAAAAATATTTTAATTGGCCGCTGATCAGAATTTGGCTCAACCAGTCTTGGTGTTTTTTTTTTTGTAAAGAAATTCATATTATATTTACAGTTCTTGAACATAGTCTCAGTCTGACAAAAAATTTATAAGTATTGGTGCAAAGTCTTGCTTTGATATTGTCAACAAATAATCATCGCCTAACGAATTGAATACAATATCTACACGTTCAGCTAGAGGCAACTATTTTTTGTCGGTAATTAATTTAAATAAATCCAGCCGCGTCAAAGTTTTAGTAACAGCTGGACCACTTTCCTCGCCAGACCCATCTCTCTGTATATTAACGTTGATTTTAGTAGGTAGAAAAGAATCGCTTGAAGCGCGATCAACTTCATTTGTGTGTCGGCTTGTAGATGGTCCACGTTCATCACACTATTCATCTCCTTGCATATTGGCGGTCATTTCTCGAAGAATGCTGGCTGGGTCTTTATCCGTAGCTTTGCTTGCCTCTCGTTGACCAACATGATGGTTGGCGTCCTCATGTCCCCCTCGCATTAACTCGCGGTTGGGGCTCAGATGGACATCCCCCAGCAGAGCTTCTGCCGAGGCAAAACAGCATCATGGATCTTGAACGGCTTCATGATGCCTCAACCCCGTTCCGCCACATTACATGTATTGACATGTGGTTTTAGCAGAAGTCTAACGAGGATGGAACCCTTCCCATGCCACAAGTACCTAATACTTCATCGGTATATAAATCTGTTTCCATCCTTACAATAGGCAACACGAGAAAAAAATAAAACTGTTATTGCACACGTAATCAAAATTTTCAATTTTAGGCAAATAATAGAATTTCCGGGTATTCACTATATATTCCGAAAAGTGTCAACACTTACACTGGAAATTCCGGATAAAGATTTAATTTACTGTGGCATCTAGATAAATCTGGAATCTAGTAACGCACTAATTTTTAATATCAGAATTATGTCATAATAAGACAGGGTACTTGAGAAAAAAAGTCATTAAAATAATTAATATTTTGGTTTTGAACAAAGCTAGGAGGCACAAATTTCTTTTAAACATTGAGATATCTAAGGGACTTTTAAACAATAATTTCCTTTCTATAGGCAGTCTATTAGTTATTATGACACCAGATTTTTTAAACATTTTTAGTAGAATGTAAAATATTCCGAAATTTTATTCTTTTTTTTAACTAAAATATTTACTTTCGGCACACGGGAGTTTTGTTCTAGCATTAATAAGCATAAGATCCTACGAGTTTTTGAATAAAAAGGGGATGTCCGAAAAAAAGGGTATCTTATGACATTGTGCACCGTTTTAAAAACAACGCGTATGTATGTATTTTCGAAACTATAACGTTATACCAACCCTGATTCTGCATCCACAAGATAAAGTGTTTACTGCAATGGATGTGATTATTTAATCCCCACGGATGGGATGCACGTTCCCGCTACTATAAAAATAAATTACAATGTTAAATTTTGCACGCCCCACATCGCAAGGGATTCGACGATTCGTTTCGGAAATCATTTTATTAACGAAACAGCGGAACTAGTAATTTTATTTAAATCAATGGTAATTTTTTGGTAATACAAATAACCAACAGATGCAAACCAGTTGAGTGAAATATTTCATATACTTTACTAGGATTACATAATCAGTATACATAAACATAAACACATATTGAAATTTATTTATTTATTTAAGACATTTACATATTTTCTAGACGATAATTGTCACCTATAATGTAATTTATAAAACATCAAATTTACAAAAGATGTGTGCTGACATCTAGAATCTAGTACTAGAATAATCTGTTTTACAGCTGTCAGCTTTTTCCATTAGATCTATTCTTCGTACTAAGATACTGTTATTTAAGAAAACAGTTCAATCAGGTGGTAATTATTGTATATAATGTATTGTATATAGTATGTGAATGTGTGGGTGTGGTCTAAATATCCCTAAATAATCCGAAATAATATCCTATCTAAATATCCGATTTATTATTCACTAAAACGTATGTGAAGAGTGAGGCATCAATTTATAATTTGTAGAAAGGAGTTCTAAATTATTCGCTGGATTAAAATACGAATGTGTATAATAGTATGATACCAACATATGAACAAATTATACATCAAGCATTAGATTCATAATAATTATAAATTCATTCTGTGAAACGAACTACCTCAAGAGGTCTTTCCATTAAGCTACGATATGGGGTTCTTCAAGAAAGCTATGAATAGGATTTTGCAAGGTCGGCGGCGCACCCGCACACCCGCTGGTGTTGCAGGTGACCATGGGTGGCGGAAAACACCATCACGTGGGACCGCTAGCTCGTCCGCTTACTTCATTATAAAAAAATGTGTCAAAGTAAAGAAGTAATGAAACTACTGCCTAATCGTTTTGCATTTGCTACTATCTATTCACGCCTCCATCTACTTGATGACCACGCGTACAATATAAGAAAGGTAAAGCACGCGGGATCCTCAAAGGAATTCGATCTGTGCTACTTAGGATCGCCACCGGTACAAAACAACATGACCACAACATATACTCGTATCTTTTCCCCACAGCCATTTCACATTCATATTATACGAAGCGAGAGAGTTCATTTCAAAATGGTGTACTCACCAGATGTAAACGTAGTGTTGAATTTCACAAATAATTCCACTTGTAACATTTCACCTTTGTTTAGTGGATTCCGTGCTTATTTCAAGAACGTAAAACATTATGAATTTTGCTCTCCACGAGCATTTAGTGTTCATTGTGTTCCATATTGAACGCGACGTCTCACTTGTTGGGTAAATGCAGAAATTATAGTTTAGTATGCAAGTTTTCCACGTGTTTCGAGTACTGCATAAACGGTCTAGTATAATAACTCAAACGCTAGAGTTCCTTTTCTATATAAATGATACCTGGGGGGCGGTCTACGTGATGGTAAGTTGCAGGTGTCCATGTCTACCGCCCATGCAAGAGCAGGAGAGATGCGAATGCGCTGCCGACCCTATAAAATGCCATTTATAGTTCCTTTGAAGAACCCCATGTGACAATTTTGTCATGTTTAATTTTATGTGAGTTTTATACGTGTCATGATTTTTTTTATAAAGAAGTGGGCGGACGAGTAAGCGGTTCCACGTGATGGTAAGTGTTACAGCCGCCCATGGACACCTACAACACCGAGGGGCATGTGGGTGCGCCGCCGACCTTGCAAAATCCTATTGCAAACTTTCCTGAAGAACCCCATATCGTACCTTATTGGAAAGACCTCTAGAAGGAGTTCATTCCACGGAATTAATGTATAATTATTATAAATCTAATGCTTGAAATATAATTTGTTCATATGTTGATATCATACTATTATACACATTCGTATTTTCATCTAGCGAATAATTTAGAAGTCCTTTCTGCAAATTATAATTTGATGCCTCACTCTTCACATACGTTTTAGTGAATAATAAATTTGCTTTTGGCCGAGCGTGTCTGAATAATTCATTTAATAAAAGTTCTATGATGAATAACCTGAAAGGACCAGCTTGGCGACATATTTTACCATACCAATATATCGCTTACATGTCTTGATGAGCGACTCGGAGGTAACTTAAAAATAATAAAGCAAATAAAACACGCGTACATGAGAGGATAAATTCGGGCAAAAACTGTTATCAAATGAACGCAAAGCGAGACTCGACCGCATCTTGTCTACAAAACATCACTTTCAGCCCGCAATATGCTAACTCACGCGTAGAAACAGACAGAGGCTGAGTAATGACTGTAAGGAAAACAGCTTCCATCGACAAAGGGCCCATTATGTCAAAAACAAACCCGGCCTACCGTAGCCAATTCCCTCCATGTTTGCTGAGGGCTGCTCTCTTATAAATATGCAAATGTTATTCTGCGTTTAGCGTGGCACTGCAATAATATTTATATTGAAATTGGCGCCCGATGTCCGCCCTTGAACTCTTACTATTATTATACTGTTCATACAACCCTTTTACATTCGATTTGAGGTCCATATTGGATTGATGTCGTTATCTATGTTTAGCAACCTTCGGGCTAATGGGATATTGTTATCGGTATTGTGTTGCGTCGCGGGACTCAGCACATTTACCGTGGAAATAATTATCTGACTCGGTTGACTATTGTAAATCTTAATAGATATTTGGACAAATCTATTCAGATTTCTGACATTTCATACAAGAGATTACGGTACATTTTTTCGAGGCCCGTATATAACCCTTGTTCAACAAGAGGACAAGTAATAAACCTGTCCGCAAACGTCCGCGATCTCTTATAAAAGATACAGGCCGCATCACGGCAAAATGGCCCGCCGTCACTTCCACTTTCCCTAATAAAGGAGCCGTCGTAAAAAACCACTACAATCATCATAACTTGAGTGTGCGATGGCCGCTACAATATCTTTTAAAAATTAAATGAAACATGTTTACTTAGGCTTTATTGCACTATACAGTAGGTACACGAGAACATAATTGCGTCAAAATGTACCTATTTTATTTGTATCCCTACATACGCAGTTTAATTAAAAGCAAGAGATTTTTTTGTGCACGCACCATAAAATGAGTTTTCTACTTTATAGTCGCTGAGTAAGGGGGTATGTGTAGGTATACAATATAGAAATTAGTTTCGGCGCGGTGTCCATTGCTGCGTGCTATATCATTTTCGTAATCGGTTTAAATTTCGAACTGGGCCGTAGTCGTCGGTTGGAGATAATTTATTTTTTGGGGTTGCCATGAACAAACAGTGAAGAAAAACTGGAGCATAATTTTGTTATATCTTCGAGCGTCCTACTTTTTTTTAAAGGATTCGAAGTATAAAATAGATCAACGGGATTTAGGCTAATTTTTTTACTAAATTATATCTAAGTTTACTGAGTTATCAATCAAACCCATACTTGATCTCCATGTCGACGGTAACCCAATATTGCTTAATAAAAAGATTACTATAACCAGGATTTCGATCATGTGGACTTCAGAGTGTGTAGGATTTAACACGGCATCATTAACATTATTAGCGAACAGGTGTAGTTAAGTTAGTCGGACTAGGTTCGACTTCAGTAGTTCAACCGGTTTCACAAAAAAACTGTTATGACCAAAATCAACGCTTCGAAAGTGAGAGTTATCAAAGTTCGATTCCCCCTTCTATTCCATCCCACCTCACTCAACCAATTAGGAAGTATAATGGCTTATTCTATTATTCTTTCTAGTTACTATTATACTTTCTCATTATTAACCCTCATATCATTATACTCCATATTTCTCCGTTCTCGTCCACGTGAACCTTATAGATAACCAATCCCGCGGGACCTCGTCAGCGTTTGGGATAGAAAAGTTGACCCAGAACGTAACTGTTTCAGTGCTCAATTTAATTAAAATCCTTTCAGTGGTTTTTGAGTAGTATCGCACGTAAAAACTTAATGATAACTTCCTTTGTAATGGGAGCTTTGTAATCAATCTGGATAAGAAGTTCAGGACATAAGCTAGAAGTACATCAAATCTGTCCACTTCATACGCGTTTACAGAGACAGAAAAAATTCAAATACTGTTTTTTTCGGTTATTCCACTTATCCCTACAGGCTCATCCGCCCTGATAGGAATGAAAGGAATTTATATTTTTCCTCTCCTTCCTACTATACTAGGGGGAATACATTTTCAGTTAACCCTACGATCTTGCTAATATTAGAAATACGTGTGATCACGTTAAAAATACGTATGTGCTTTTGATAATTATAAAAGAAAGCTCTTTATAAACGGATAATAATTTGGAATGTATAATGTGTGTATAACATAGGCACCCATTAATGAAGGATTTGGAAAATTCCATCGTTAAGGGGGTGAGAAGGGAGGGAGAATGTTTTATATGGATTCCTATACAGGATACTAAATACTGTGAATACCAATTTTCATGTTTTCGACTGAGAGCTGAAAACATGAAAATTGGTATTTAGTATCCTCTTTGAAAACAAATGAACACGTCTTAAATATTTCATATTATATAAATAAACCATACCGTACCATCAGCCTATGTTTCTCCACTGCTGGATATAGGCCTCTCCCAGGGCTCACCACCACACACGATCCTCGGCTCTTCTCATCCAACCACCGCTGGCGAATTTCTTCGGTCCACCTTTTTTTTATAGACAAGTGGGCCGCTTGCTCTTCCGAGCAAGCGGTCCCACGTGATGGTAAGTGTTACGGCCGCCCATGGACACCTGCAGCACCAGGTGGACGGTCGACCAACCTGGTCGGAAGGCGTCCCACACTGCGCTTCCCGGTACGTATAAACACGACTTAGATAAGATAAAACTCAATATTGCACACCAAAACAATACAAGACATTAACAGACATTGAAACATATGAATTGCACAAATGCCGATCTTATAGCTATTAGCGATAAATCTATGACTTAGCTATGTCTTTATTATTCTTATACATGATATTATCTAAGCAGAGACCTTGCTTTAGGTAATGTGAACTAATTGACTCTGATTAAAATTTTCTAAGTTAAATGTCGTTATTTCAAGAGTACTTATAGATAGAAGTCTCAATCTCTAGGAAATTAGAACAAAAAATAAGGTCACTTTCCTCAGATTTTTTTTCACAGATTCAGATTCATACTGTCAGATTCACAGATTCAGACTGGCATACAGTCCATCCGTTGGTAAATGAAACTATCGGTTATGGATATCCGCGGTACATGCCAACTTCAGTCCAGAATGACAAACGTTGGCACGCTGCCAGATGTGCTGCCTACCTTTGGAGTTGTAGGAATGGATTTGGAGAAAGGGTTGGGAAAATGGTGAGGAATAGGATAGGGTGAGATTTCACAAAAGTATTCAGATAATAAGATAATAGTCAGATAACATAGATAAGCTGTCGTTATCAGACATGTCGTTATCCACATTAATGGTTTTAAGTGTACAGTGGTTTTGCGAAAATTCACATATTCGTTTTAAAAAATAAATATTGTAAAAATGTTATGAGAACTTGTTGCTAATGACCAGTGCATGGTAATGTGTTTCATAAATTAAAAAATATTTATTATTGCCGGTGTGTCTCCGTTAACTGTGCTTTAATAATGCTTGATGACGATTTCATTTGACACGTTGCCTTTAAACGCACGTGTTCACTAATTGTTTATTTAATTCATGAATTTTGTAATGTTTACGATATTTTAAGACTAATTACAAACAGTCTTCTTTTATTTATAAAATAAATCATAATTAAAATAATGAATCGAGGGATACATTATTATCAGAATTAAGTTATTACTTACTAGCTGTTTCCCGCGGTCTCGTCCACATTGACTGGTATATAAACTAACATATGTGTCCGTCTCACGAATTAGACATATGCCAAAGGTATATGATACGTTAGTTTATCGTAGAGTTAATAAGTGACAAATAAACAAACTTTCACATTTATCACATACTATGCATTCGCATTTATAAATAGTTTAGTTAATAGTTTTTATAGTTAAGAATGGATTTTTAAAGAATGTCACTAGCTCCTTGTTCCGAAATTTTAAAAAAAATCTGGAGCTAATGAATCCATCAATTCGCACGAGGCCCGTGTGGTGAATTATAGCGCGAAAGCTCCCGTGATTTACTAGGGGAGGCTTTTGCCTTGCAGTGGGACGTTAAAAAGTCTGAAATCATCATCATTGTGATCATCAAAGGATTAAATATAAAAGATATCTAAAAATTTGCCTATACATAATTATGTAATTTTTGTATACATATTCGTCTATGATTAAGCATAAGAACGGTGACAGCCTTAGAGGTATCTATTCTTGACTCATATTCGTAGGGTCGCGAGTTCGTACTCCGATTCGTACCTCTGCTTTCGACTTTACTTCTACTCTACAGCATAATTTTTTCAATTATAACTAGCTCAACGTTATAGGCAAATATTTAACACTAATCCACAGTGGGACCGGGTAGTCGATAATGGTTTGATATCTCTCTCGTGGTTGGACCATCAGGTCCAACTATCAAATATCAATTTGTATCGGTATTGGTACCGAAAATGTTAGCACACCCAGATTTTTCCTTCCAAATATAATAAGTAATATAACATGGAATTAAATAATGCCTAACAATTTGTCACATAAACTTATCTATTCAAGATTCAACCCGAAACAGCCGTTATAGGCAATTACACATTACACCTACGGCCGCGACCGGTGACTCTTGAAAGGCCACTAGGGCCACAAGAACTTAGACATACACGATGTTGAGGCAATCAGGTTTTTTAGCCGGTAGGAGTCCGGCACTACCTAGTACCACCTAGGCTAGCCTTTATAAAGGCTTGACTAGATGGTACCAGTTGACCATGGAGGGTTTTCCTGATTCTCTCCTAACATAAAAAAAAAAAAAAAAACCGCCTACAGTTCTGGTCACATCGTCAGAGTGCCGTAACCCTATTACATTTTAATTTATTAGTTAGTAGTGCCTAACTAGTGCCTATGAGAATTTCTCAGCTGAAAATATTTATGTTTGTTGTCGTTCGTCGTAACTCGACTTCCCAATAGACTTAGGTTTATGTTTGTTTTCAAGTTCCTAGTGAATATAAATTATATTATATGAATTTGGCGCACTGAGGGCAGGAATTTTTAACAAAACGTATACATGTACTCGTACAAAGTATTTCCAGATTTTATATTTTCATGAAATACTTTTACATTTTACTGATTGTGAGTACATAAATAAACACGGAGCAATTATAAATTTGCGATTACTTTATAATTGATTCAGGTATACCCAATTAAAACATTTATTTAACATTTTGTATTTATTATTAATTATAAATGTTGAATAAACAATGTTGAATGCTACGATTGTAGAACAAACGTAATCGCCGTAGCTTCGTAGCATATTCACGTAGCGGAATCGTTACGCGCGCTGGCGATGGATGGCGTAGCGATTTCGCATGATAAGGGCCGGCCCAAACATGGCGAAGCGCAGTTCTCATTAACAAACAACAATCAACTTTGTCGACATTGGAATGAGATTAAAAATTCACTAATGTACCTATTACACTTCGAGCGCGTTAAAGCAGACGTAGGCGGCAGGCGCAAGGTTAATGCGCGGTAGCTTGCAGGAGCGCGACTGCATGAATCGCCGCTTTTAGTTGTCGGCATGCGTAGCGGGCATTTTGTAATACGAGCAAGAAAGCGCACGCGTACACACGCATTCTCACGTAAAAATGTAGCACGGCCCGATTGGCTTCGCCAGGTCTGCTCTGGTCTTTAGGTCCGGCGCAGACCTCTGCGCTGGTTTTTAGGTCCGGCACAGACCTCTGCGCTGGTTTTTAGGTCCGGCGGAGACCTGGAGAAGCGCAGCGCAAAGGGTGCTCGCGCAGGTTCTTAGTCGCCGCGCAAACTAGGCGAATCAGGCCGCGTTTTATACGTGAGAATACGCGCGCCTTCTTGTTTCTTGCCATTTTGTATGGCGGCATGCAGGGCCGTCTTTACCAGGGGGTGCAAGGGGTGCGGTGCACCCCGGGCGCTCACCTTTTAAAGGTAATGAAAAAATATAACGCTATAGTAAACAATTACACAATAGGATATTTGACTGTCATAGGATACACAATAGGATATTTGACTGTCATAGGATACACAATAGGATATTTGACTGTCATAGGATACACAATAGGATGTTTGACTGTCTTAGGATACACTCCCGCACCCCGGCGCAGAATAGACTTAAGACGGCCCTGGCGGCATGAGTGGTTGGCGGTGCCCGTAGCGCATGCCGGTGACCAAAAGCGGCGGCACGCGAAGTAGCGCGCACGCTCGCGCAGTCGCGCTGTGCCTATGCCCGTTTTAAGGCGTTCGAAGACTAGTAGGTACGTTGGTGTTTTTTTATCTTATTCCAATGTCAAAAAAGTTGATTGTTGTTTGTTAATGAAAACCGCGCTGCGCTGCTCACTTCGCCGGCCCTATGAGCTCAATGTCATTTAATGATAGAAAACGACGATGTATAACAATTTCCAAGTAAAAAATATATTTCACGCAGTAGTTAAAGAGAATAATAGATAGTAGATAGAGAAATATTTAGTATAGTTTCCTAATTTTAGATTTTTGAGAAACCATATTGTCATTCTCTCGAACAACAAACGTACCTACTATTGTTCTATCAGTGCTTTGTATGAAAAATTTGTTAAAAACTATAAAAAAACTGTTTTTTTTTTTGCATAAATCGTATAGTCAAAATCATGAACAAAATCCACAGCTTCAGGTTTGGGGAAAAGTACGTATACACCCTGTATAAATGTATTATGTACGAAAAGCAAACACATTAGGGCATACAGACACACTTAGACCTTTTGTATTTTATTGAATAAGCATTTCGATCAATGCAGAGTATTATACGATACATGTTTACGACTGATGACTTCACAAACTATTATAACGGACCGCTGCATTATATGAGAATAAAATTTAGCCTGTACGCATGACCGAGTGTAGCGTGTACGTACATACGTAGACTAACATTGCAATGAACCTTTCTATTAACATTCTGCAAATAAAAGGGACGAACTGTTACTATCCTTTACTATTTGCATGACCCGGGTTTTTAAAGGAATGTACGTAATACAAGTCCAGTTATTTCCATTATACACACCTCATGACCTCAAAGGTTCACCACGCAAAAGTGAGAAAAGTACATATTTATATTTTTTCATATAGCTACATATTTCAAAGAGAAACTGTTTGCTTTTTTATTGTTTACATGAAAGTTATTTTATGACATGTGAAAGATTCAAAAACTACTCTACCAACTTTGATTTTTTTTTTCAAGCATAAGTATCTTAGGCTAATGCAGAAGTACACAGGGAATGCTTGGATTCTCAAGCAAATCGTTATCAGTGGCGGACTACCCTAGGGGCTAGGCTGGGCTACAGCCCCGGGCGAGTGGGCCCCGCCTTTTATAAACAAAATGATAAGGTTTTTAATTTACAACCATAGTTTTGATCTCTTAAAAGGCCCCCCTTTAGTCGGTAGTCCCAGGCTTAATCCGATGATTTTAATCCGCCACTGATCGTTATGCCACCTAAACGAAGTCTGAACCGGTCATTAATTATTTATAAACTTTTATCCACTTCCATGTAGTTTGAATATTCGTAGTTTCTGTAACGTATAAGTTTTAACTGGCAAAGTAATAAAGTAGTAATAAATCTGAACTTAAGACCCAAAAACTTCAACAAGTACTATTATTGACCTTTCCTCTTTTATGTTTCTTCGTGTATTTATGAGATTAACTAAAAACCGCTTACGAACGGTTATTTACTCGATTTTGATCCACGTCAGATCAACAACGATCCCATAACTCCCTTTAATCCCAGCTTTATTAAAAAACTCAGTCGTAAATTCCACGTTTAATTTAAACCATGCAAACTGACCCAACAGGTAAACGGTCATAAAACTGGCGAGTCCTTGCCGGAAGCTCGTCGAGGGGCGTTTAGAGAAACAATGGCGCAGTTCATTTCCTGCTGCGGCTACCCTTCCGCACGTAGCCTGCAGCCAGCTCCAATGAGTTACGTATATTATGTACTTACCTTTAGTGTTTACTTAATTTAATTTATTGAAAACTAGTAATGTCTCTCAGCTTCGTCTAAGAGTCTAATCTTTGTCTGGTGCTTGATAAAATATTGTCTGTGTCGATATAAAAAACCAAGTCTGTCATAGTAAGAGAAGTTTTCAAATCATAATGCGTTCATTCCATTGAGATTTTTCGCCCAAAAGTCCAGTGACAATGACAAACGTACATTTGTATGATATTATATAAATATTCGGGTGTGTGTACTTCAACGGAACTAGTGAGACTAGACGATTCATTCCATGCATAAAAAGTGGCACTGCTTATTTATTATACGAGAAAACAATAAATTTTCCAACTTCAAAAAACTTAGTTCTTGTAAATCAGTTTAATAATTTCTAGGATAGAAAAATCAAAAATATAGTACAATATTCGTTCAGTAACAAATACAAGTATACTATGTTATAACGATACTATGATGTAGCAACATAGCATTTATAGGTATTCAATGTTCAAAAAATAAGAAATGACTAAGGTATTTTGCAATGACTAAAGTATGAAGAAAAATTGAAACGCGCCAGTTTTTTGTCCAATCATTTTCCAACATTAAATCCTTTTACAGCGTCATTCTTCGGCTTCTTCATAAATTACAATTCATAGAACAAATAAAACGCCGCAAAGTGCTCGATAGGCGACCAAGTTCAGCTTTTACACAAAATGCCACCGAGAGAATAACCATTAAGCATTTCCTTTCGCTCTGCGTGCAATAAATGAATGAAAAACTCTTCTCCAACTTCGGAGATACAATTGATAACTTGCCCGAAGCTAACTTTTTGCTTCCACTCCATTATTGACGTCCACTCTAAGTGTCGCGCGATATTTTTAGCTCTAAATTCCATGAGAACGACTTTTTGCCTTTCAATTTGAATCTAATGGGCTTTTAAGTGCCGTTAGTCACCACTGTTTCTAACTTTGATGAAGCTAAAACTATTCTGATATACCTCCATGTGGCCTTGATATTTATAAGTTTACTAGCTGTTATCCGCGGCATCGCCCGCAATGTTCGGAATGAAAGTTATCCTGTGTGTTACAACTTACATCGTTCCAAGAACTACACTTCATTCATTGTTTACTGAAAAGTTATTGTTATATATTTACGTTATTGTTATTATTTATGTTATATTAGGTAACAAACGAACTCCCGTATTTATGGGTAATATGACTTAAGACTAGTTTCGATTAGGATATACCTTGGAGCACAAAGATAGCAAAATATACCTACATTTTTTCCTAGAAAGGCAGACGACCAGACAGTCACAGTTGTGGTAAGAAAATATACTGTCGCCCATGGACATCTGTGATACTTGCCAACATTAGTCCAGAATAAAAAAAACGTAGGCACACCCCCGGATACAACAAGTACATTCGGAGATTTAGGAATGGATTAGGATATAAAAAGTATTAAGAGGGATGGGGAAGAGAGAGTATAATATTACACTCCCGACTATTACTATTCCTTGGGGCGTAGATGGATGGCCGGATGAGGGGTAGATGGGATGAGGAGTAGAGTATAATGGGATGTGTGACTTCTCTTAATCTATTAAGCCTCCCACTTGATGGGAACTGGGTCAGGACGAAACACACTCCCGAAATACGCATGTGTACCACATTTTAAGACAGCACAAAGTATTCAGGGATAGGAAAATGGCCAGTCGGGCATTCCCAGTGACTGGGATTGCAGCCTCCCCATCAAAAACTGATTATTGAATTTTCTGCAAGATTTCATTTAAAATGGTACTCCCGCGTTGCAGAGTAGTTAGTTAACTTTTATTAGTTCCTGGACTAGTAGATAAAAGTAATCAAGCCTGCGATATATCGCACCGCGCAACTCGAGAGATAACTCTTAATTGTTTGATGTGACGCGTCGCGGATACGTGCGCCAGCATCCTCGTTACCTGTTATCTTGTTTAAGAACAAATTTCAAGTTTTTATTAGGTTTGCGGTTGAGATTAGCTTACTTTTGTAAATATCTTGATTGAAGTCGCCTTCTCATTTTAAGTGCGTTGTAACTAGGCAGGATAGCGGTGATAACTTACAGGTATTTCTATTCTGGACTCAAATTCGTAATATCGTGAATTCGTACACCGTGCCACCGGCCCGTACAAACATATTTTTCATATTAATGATACAAACATATTTTTCCATTATCAGTAACTCAACGGTGAAGAAAAACATCGAGAGGACAGGCATCGAATAACCGAAAATTAAAAAAAAAACTACGTCATATTGTATAATATCCGCCAATCTGCACTGGGTCCGTGTGGTGGATTTTGACCCGAATTCCCTATTGATTACAAGGAGAGATAAATATAAGCTGAAATCGTACTTAATGATATGAGCAAGAGCTTTAATAAAAATCGATAGACCGAGGATTGTCGTCTAGAAACCTACGAAACATCATTTCAATTAGATTCATATCAATCATATTAATCTAATTCAGGTTTAAAACACTATCTTTTATTTAAGTATTTAAGGTAGGCATTCTAGTGAACTCTGTATGCTCAACAAAATGCCAATACGTAAATTCAATACAAGTCAATGTTACACTATTTCGCGAAAGCTACTACCAAAGTTAACAACAGAGCATTATCTAATAACGTAAAAGCTCGTAGACAGAGAATACGCAATTACGTTAACAAAAGGCGAGTGCCACATATGAATAGCCAGAAAAAGCGCTTCCTGAATGAAGAAAGCATACAAAAACGACGCACGAAAATGGGTCATCGACACACACGTCCATTAGAGCGGGATACACTATAGCGCAGTGCGTTCCTCTACATTCTGCCTAGCTAGTGGGCTTGAAAGAGTGCAAGAGAGAATGGTTGTATTAAGAAGCTTCCACACCCTCAATAGTAATATAATATCGTTAATAGTAATACGCGACTAATGAAATTCGATTAAAAGGGAATTATTGTGCATAATGCATAGCATACTATCAGCCTGTATCCCCTTACCCACCACACACGAACTTCTACTCTTCTATTCAGCCACTACGGGCGAGTTTCTTCAAGTCATCATCACTCCATCTGGCCAAATTAACCCACGCTACATTTCCCAGTACGCGGTCTTCACGTGAAGACTGATCTATTCCATAGGGCATTAAGAGCAGTTTTCAGTATAGGAACACTACGAATAGTGCATAATTATTCATAAACAAACCCAAAATACAGATACACTTACTAAAAGTAATTGTAATGGCTCGTTTATACAATTAGTGTTTCTGGAACGGTTCGGGCGAGAATATTGTAGGTACCTATACAATTCTTGTATGTGACCATATTACATACAATTCTCGCCTACAGCTGTTCACATGATGATAAAAACTCGATGATAACAGGTATAACAGTGATCGGATGATGATAAGTTGTTTATACTAACTTTTGACCGATATTTGAGAAACTCGCGTTCGAGGAACTCTCCTTGTGTATAAGAGCCCTAAGAAAAAAAGGGTTTTTCGAAAATTTTAATGACATGCTATCAAATATGAATTTAACGTTATTTCTTTTTTATATAGGGATGAACGAAATAATCGTAATCTACGGTCCGTACAAGTTCAACTTCTACTTCGATCAATTTTGCGCTCATCAATATGCGACAATCTAAGTTTTCATAAATTATTTTCAATGATGTAGTTGTAATTCATAATCGCATCAAGTAAAAGGCTTCCATCAATCATGTGAAAATTGACAACGTCAACTGACCGTCTCCGAGCCCCTTAAGCGGATAGACCGACAGTATGCATGCACATCTATAATACAATTCGCGCTACCAGCAACGATGCCTGCCGTAAGCCATAGTAATTTTCTTTATTTTTATACCGTTACGATGAATGAACACAGATTCAATCAGAAATTCTATTACTGTCATTTTAACTACGAAAACAAATAATCGTTAAAATGATACAACAAGTATAAACAAGTATCGTAAATAAGTATAGTAAATAAACGAGTACCTATCGTATTTTCATTACGAAATGATTTTGTAAGTAGTATATATAACAAAAATTAATACAATCACACTAATATTTATTACAATATAAAGGCGAAAGTTTGGATTTTTGTTACTCAATCACGTGGAAACGACTGAACCGATTTCGTTGAAACTTGGTAAAGAGGTAGATTATAATCCGGATTAACACACTGGCTTCTATTAATGTAGATCACGCGAAATAAGTCGCGGGCAAAAGCTAGTCTAATAATAAATATATAATATTAGTAGTTATTCTAACAATTTAGGTCTGCCTGTCCATTTGGAAGACAGGCAAAATCATATGTATAGTCAGTCATTAAAACAGTATGTGAACGATTTTAACCCATATTATCACTGAACATACTTATCTCCAAAACAGCACATAGGAAACTTGGTAAGACAATTTTTTATTTTGTAATTTTTTTCTTGCAATTGTAATGGTTAAATTTCACATATGAGCCAAAAATATCTAGAGTATGCGAAATGGTATTGTTCCCACTAATATTTAGTTTATTTAATTCAGTGTTAAGTAGATGCGTATGCATACTTTGGAATAAAGAATGGATTCATTAAACGTCAAGTAACTGGCTAACGCCAGTTAACACACATTTGTTAAGTCAAACATTTGACTTTAATATAAATCTACTGCAACTAAACTATTAAATACTTTTACTAGAGATGAAAGATTTTATAACGTTTTAATATTTTTATTGAAATAACGAGCAAACAAAAATAAACAAAAACAATATAAATAAATACAAGCTTTATTTTGCAATACATGCGGTAATCAAATAATATGATCTACTTAAGACATAAATGAAATATCAGTTATAGCATTCCATACAATTAATATAGTTACTTCAGAACATTAACCATAAAAAAATTATGAACAGGTATCAATATAAGATTAACTTTAGGTTACAATCCATAGCAGTATTACACTTAGGTCTATTTCATTCATTCATATGTTATGAGTTGGTTATTTCATCTGTTTATGAGTAAACGGTAAGTACATTCATACAAAATCAATACTTAATCTACAATCTAAATAGAAATCAATTTCATTATGAATTAAAACATAAACCAAGAGGTACACTGAAATAAAATTCTATTCACCTTTTTCGTTCGTTCTATTCAAGCTTTTATCGAACAAAGTGTAAACGCAAATAAATTCAAAGTGAGTGTAAAAACTAATTGAAGGATAATAATTAATAATGAAGGACAATAATAAAATAAATAAGAATCATTTTTTTTTCTACTACACATTGGTGGTTTGAATGTGTGTGAAGTCTCTTTTTAAAGAATGATGTATACTTTTGGCCAGAAAGTGTACATTATTTCTGATGGTGTCTTGACTCGATGAATATGGCTTGTATTTAAAGAAGCAGCAAAAAAAATACTAAATGGATCAATAAAACAAGCTATTTTTGAATAACTGAAATAAATAATTTAAAATTACTAAGAATGTCATCACAAAGTAGTTGGAGTCCCATACTTCAGTATTTTCTGATGCTGATTTAATTATTTCTCATTAAATAATATGTGACAAAATCTGAGCAAACGGAGATTATTATTAATTTGGATTTATTGATGACAAACTGAATATTGTCCAATCTAAATACTAACTTTCAGAAATAAGTAAAATTGTCAGAAATAGGTCAAATAAAAATAAATTTCATGAGTTAAACTAATTTATTTTAAATGCAAACAAAATGTATTCTTAACATATATAGAATTAAATGCAATAAAAATTTTATAATTATGTAATTATTTACATGGCTAGTTTAATTTTTAATCCTCAAATATTCACACAGGTGGTTAATCCACAGGTGCTCTCAGATGATAATAAAAGGTAATCCAGATTTTTGAAACATCATAATGTTCATATTCGATGAATTTCCTTTTGGCCAAGTCATTTTTTATTTTAGTCAATTTTCATATTTGACACATTTCATTTTGAACAAATTAACCAATGGACATTTGTCGTTGCTGGGATGTAATTACGCACTAGACAATTATAACTTTTAAAATAAGTCTAGAAACTCAAATTTTGTTGATTTGAAACAACAAAATTTGAGTTTCTAGATTCAGTGTCAATTGGAACATACTCTAATGTCTGATTTTTAAGATAAAGCCATAAAATTAATGTTATTATAATAAAACCTTAACATGCAGTGAAAATGACTTTATTAACTAGAACCGATAATAAAGTCATTTTACTCAGACATCACATGTAATTTTAATAATTTCTACATATCAAGAAACAGAATGTAGGAGTGCCAAAAATAAAAATATACAAGTAAAAATAACAGTAAGGATGATGCATAAACAATCAACATGTACCTACCAACACACTTGAGATATACCTCAAATGAAAGCTTTATTTCATAGATCTTTTAATGTTAAGGTAGTTAATGTCTAAACTATGGGTGAACCATGATATAAATTGCATCACTTTATCAGTTACAAATTGCTTATAAGGATTATGGTAGATCATAACATTATTACTAATTTGATGGTGAGTTATCTATACATTTTTTTCCCATCGTCCTTCGTTCAAAATTGTTTTGTGACACAAACTTTCTATGACCAGTTTTAAATAAAACAATCCTAACCAGTGATTTTGCGATTGTAAACATATTTCAATGTGATGGTGACATATAAAATGCTTACCTTTAGACAAGGATAAACAATGGATTATTTATTATGATTTAAAAAACTAACAAATGTGTTCACTAAAAAAAATATATGATAGCACATGACATACAACGTACGGGTTAGAATATAAAAAAAGGTAAAAAATCATAAACATATAATAATATACAAGTACACAAAGCATGCAATAACTAGTCAATGTAAGTTCAATTATTCTTACCTAGATTTTGTATATTATTAAAGTTTACACTAGTTTTTGGCCTTATATTTTCCTATTTTACAAAACGGTTCCTATCAATAATGAAATAGTTAATATATTCAATGTCATTTATTCATTTTTAGCACCATTAGAAGGAATAAAGTTGTAATTCTTTTGATAACAAATAACAGCTACTAATTATTCAAAATCTAACAGAAATAGACTATTTCTTTTTGTTTATTGTTATGTCAAAACAACGCGACCATTTTGTTCTTGTTTTAGTTTTGACTTTGAAAGTTGTATTTTTTTATATAATGTATTTAGACACTGGCATAGCTATTGGTTTACACACAGCAAATATTAGAGCGTTCTTCGTTTTTCGTATGCGTCCTGGAAGTTCAACTCATGTCTTCAGTAAACCTACCATCACATAACTGAGCGACTCCAAACTTACATCAACGGGATTGAACATTGACAAGATGTGTTTTGTATTTAGATTTAGAAATTGTTAATTATAGATGCAAAAGATAGAGTAAAAGTACTGGCAACATAAAATAGTCTATGTTTGAAGCGGCTAATTTTGAACTTTTATTGTGTCAACCGAATTCACTAAACGGTTGACAAAATGCCAGCATGACTTTTATTACAAAAAAAATACAAGAAAAATAAATATGTGGCGAAATTCGAAATGTGACATTTAATAAACTATTTTTTTACACAAATAAATATTTCTGTGATATGCCGGGGCCGGATGTAAGAACCAATGACAATGTTCTCGGCGAAATGTCGGCAGAGCCAACGGCTACCGTCCACAGTGGTGTCGAAGCTAAAGCAGATAGAAAATTGACTGTTCTTGAGACTCATGGATATGTTCTCGGTAGAACTATCGGCTCCGGCTCATATGCTACTGTTAAGGTGTGATAGTATGCTACGTGGGCTATTTCCTTTTACTCGATAAATTAAATCTATACTTATATATTTTAAAAATTGTTTGTATTCATACTAGGTAGCTACCAGTGATCGGCACAACTGCCAAGTTGCTATAAAAATAATAAGCAAGTTTCAAGCACCAGGTGACTACCTAAAGAAGTTTCTACCGAGAGAAATAGAAGTTGTAAAAGGACTGAAACATGAAAATCTAATACGATTTCTTCAAGCGATTGAAACTACACACAGGTTTATTTACTAAAAATATCCTTAGATAATATCTTAAATAGTACTCGAAAGCGTTTCGTATCAAATAATAATCAAATAAGGAAAGGCTACTGTTACGTTGTAAAATAAAATATCTTAGATCAAGAATACCTTTATCTATTTACAATATGATATTGTTGAGTATGTATTCGTATGTGATCAATGATAATGATCAGTTATCAATGTGATCACCTACAAGGTACACGGAAAACCTGTGCAAGTCTTCCCCCAATAAATGACGACTTTCTCACTTTTTAGAGTATACATTGTAATGGAATATGCTGAAAACGGCAGTCTATTGGATATTATTCGTAAAGATCAGCACATAGACGAGGCGCGCGGTCGTCGTTGGTTCCGTGAACTGGTCGAAGCGGTAGACTACTGCCATGAACGTGGTGTGGTTCATCGGTAAATTTTATTATGCTTATGTAAATATTAGTTGCTGGTTAAAAGGTGGGTTATTTACAATAAATACAGAATCTTATCTATTCTATACATATAATTAATTCATAACAGCTGCACGTCTGTCTGTCTGTTCAAACGCGCATCACGCAAAAATCTCTGAACGGTTGTTTATGAAACAAGGGCATAGTCATATTATAACTTATATGTGCCGGGTACTTTAAAAGCTAAAAAGCTATCCATGGTCCTTTTTGACAAGATCAATTCCAAAGTTCTCAGGAATTAACTAACTACACATACTCTTAACGTCTAACGTAGTCCGGCTGGTACATAAATCAATTAATAGAAATAAAGTGGATTAAAACAGGCTGTACTTGCCGAATTGATAAGGAAAACGTACTTGCACGAAAACATTGGCCATCGGGTATATTGGGATATCTTCGGCAAACGTCGAATTCATACCTAATAAATACTAATACCCCAAAATATGTTTTCCAATAGATAATAAATTTTATATGTATGTATATATTTGCTTTCGTCAACTGTTATCGACCTCATTTTAATTACCTTTTTATATTTAATTTTCAAAAAGGTCAATTTGTCAATGTAATGATATTGTAATGGATGTCAAAATCCTTCACTGACGCTTTAAAAGGCACCGGGACCGTTTGCTCGTCCGCCTCCTTCACTATAAAAAAAAGCTGGTAGAGTAGGTAGTCCCAAAATGTTGGTAACAAGAATATGTAGGGTGCATAATTTTCTTTCTGTTCCCTTAGTAAAATCATAATCATATTTGTTTGTAAATTAGGGATATAAAATGTGAAAACCTGCTAATGGATCATGGTCTCAATATAAAATTGTCGGATTTTGGCTTCGCGAGAGGCCATATGAAACCGAAGAATGGAGTCTACGCTTTAAGTGAAACTTTTTGCGGAAGTTACGCCTATGCTTCTCCTGAAATCTTGAAAGGAGTTCCGTATAGGCCTCAGGATTCTGATATATGGAGCATGGGTGTTGTGCTCTATGCAATCGTGTTTGGGCGTTTACCTTTTGACGACGCTAACTATGCACAGTTGTTGAAGGTATGTAAACATTCTTAATTGAAATGGTCTGTGTGATCTAGAAAAAACAATACTTGGGTATAATATAACAAATATCAGCGAAATTCTGCGTAGGTATAAAAAGGGATCGTTGGGTACTAAATAACTTTTTCTCGCCATCTTTCACGGATAGAAGATAGCAGCCGAGCAGACTGTCCATCTGTTAGTAATTAGAAACTGTTGTTTATGGTTATCTGCAATACATGCCGACATCAGTCACAAATCACGAATGCCCACCTTTTAGGGTTTAGACGTAAGTAGGTACAACGGGATTACAAGTTTTCTTTATCGCTTTATTACAATGTATCGTACCGTATTCAATAGATATAGAGAGTACCGTATTCTATTAAATAAGATTGTGAAATAAGGGTGAAGTAGAAAACAAAATGGATTAAAAAATACGGGAATTTAAGTACAATAATGTACATGGAACGAGATCTTGGAAATACATCCTACCTTCAATACTTAATGAACTGCCAACTGTACCTACTCCAGAATCTATACACCAGTGAAGACAAAATTAATAAAATTCATGGTAGATTTAAATCTTACTTAGGTAATTAACGTAGATACGGAACAAGATCGACCTACATATAAACCTTGAGGGTTTCTGTAGGCATAGTAATTTAAAATAATTTAAATCTTTTGGCTATAGAAATAAATGAAAATAAAAAAGGAAGGATAAAGAAATGATGAATTTCCCTTATTCTGTGACCTTATTCTTATACACCTTTCACTGCGATGTGAAACAACCACTTACCTTTTTATTGCGACAATGCGACCTTTCAGTATCCACTGCTAGATCTTTTAATTACACAAGATAATCTCGAAAATTAATTTTCTTTCGATAACGTTCCACTAACATGTCTACGTTTAGTGTCATTGAAGTTTAGGTAATTGTTGCATTTCATCACCATTTCCAAAACGAAGAGAAACTCCAAAGAACGAGAGCTACCGACATAGCGCGTCGCTAGAATAGAATTGCTAGTCTAAAATAGCAATTTGCAGGTTATACCTATTTGCGGCAAAACTGACAATCGATGAGGTAGATGAATCTTGGAATGGAGGCTACGAACAGAGAGGCTACGTGGACCAACAACTCGAAGAAGTTTGACGGAAGTAGCTCGATGAGATGAACCGAGAAAAGTTTGTTGTGGCTAGTCTTGAGAGAGGCTTATATCTAGGAGTGGAGACTGAGAAAGTCAGTGTAAAGCAAAGTGGAGTGAAGAGTTAATTGCACTGTTTAATTATGTCTCAATTTAATTTCGTTACAGCAAGTCCAAAATAAAGTATCATTCCCTCGTGAGCCAAAAGTGTCACCTGAGTGTCGCAAGCTAATTACCAAAATTTTGGCACCGCTGAAGGTTCGCGTTAAGATTCCCCATATTCTCTCAGACCCCTGGCTCAATCCTAATGAATCATCCAATGACCAAGAAGGCGACCCTACTACAAAGGTATATTTATAAGAATCTCTTTCCAACTGTCTGGTGAGCCTTGAAATGCCACTACGGCCACAAGAATTTAGCCATTCCGAAAAATAAAAATCACTGCAGTCTAAAAATAATACTCCAATTCCGTCATACTCTCATTTTTCTTCAATAAATATAACTAATGGCTCGCTTACACAAGGAGAGTTTCTCGAACAACGGTCAATAGGTACCTAATCAGTGGTTTCCCTGTTATCATCGAGGTTTTATTATCATGTGAACAGTTGTAGGTGAAAATTGTAATTTGGTCGCATAGGAGAATCATTCAATATTCTCGCCCGAACCATTCTAAAAACTCTCCTTGTGTAAATGAGCCTTCACTCCACTGAACAGGGGCAAACTAGATTTTTTTTGTAGTGAAAATGTCATGATTACGTACGCGGTACGCTATGTTGTTATCTATTTACAGTAATAGATACATACTGTTTGTGAATATCAGTCTCTGGTTAAAGTTAAAAAGCGCGACTATAATCAAAAAGACAAACACGGCCAAAAATTCGGCTGTTGGCTATGTAGGCACTGCTTACTGCAGTAATCGTAAAATGTATAAAAATCATTTGATATAGGTAGCGTTGCTCCTGGGCTACGGCAGGATAGCACTGTGTTAATATTAAACGATGAGTCTGTAGGTAATGTAAGAATGGCACAGTCGCAGTATAAAACTAATTGTAAGATTGAGTTTCAGAATGTGCGATGATCGGTTTTCGACAATTTAAAAGAAAGAATTTTTTTTTCTTTGAATTGTCAATGAGCAATTTTTGCAGGTTAGGTTTTGGAACCGCAGTGATCACATTGATCACTGATCGGTCACAGAAGCTTCAGTGTAGGTACAGTCAACAACAAAAGTCGCTGAACAGTTTTAGTTTTCCTTAGTATCAAGACACAAAAATATACCATAAGTTACCATAAGTTTCTGAACAGATGTAACGCCAAAATAAAATGAACACGCTTATCTATCTTCTATATATATATATATATATATATATGTGTGTGTGTATATATATATATATATGATATATATATCACACCGTTTGACCGATCACCGTGAAAGTTGGCACATATATGAACACATATGATCGCCATGAAAATTGGTATACATAGGTATTTGAGAACGGAGAATATTTTCGAGTTATCGACTTTGTTGTAACTCGTCACTAGATGGCGCTGCGGCACATCATTTTCTATACTGTTCAATCGATAGCAAAAATCATATCGACGGCAAAACAGAATAATTTGTGATTTTATATACAGAGGTACACAAATAAATATACACAGGCAGGACGTCTTCACGGACTTAAATTAGACTACAACTTTGGCCTATTTGCTGGGCAAATATCTTTCATTTTATATGATTTTCTCCAGCGTAATCCTTGGCCAATTCGTAAGAAATCGTCCCACCATCTCCTGCAGAATCTGCCTCGATGTCCACTTTGTAGCACCCATTCAGTAATCATTTTTACCCACATTTCCATACAAGTTCAACTTAGTCCCGCCATAATAACATTTTTTAACTTCACTAGCTATACATACTTAGTTTTTAGGATATAATGTTTGTTTTAGGAAAACACTCAAGAAAGCAAAGATGAAATAAAAAGTGTCAATATCGGTACTATAACTTTTGACAGAAAATTAGAAGAAGTGAAATAGTGAAATTATCCAGTGTGACCCAAAGATAATGTAAAAAAGGTTTATAAGTATGCAATAAACGTGTTTAACGAACGTAAATAGCATTTCTTTTATCGTCATAGTGCAATAAACCCAAGGAGCTACTCGTGGTGATGTTTTAGTGATATATTAACACCAAAGAAAATACATGCTAATAAGGCAACCAGCTGCTGACCTTCTATCAGTATTGGCCAAATAAGCATTTTTTCACGTTTATACATATTCGTTGTTTTTTTTTCACATACAACGTTGTAGAACAAAGCTGTATGCAACGTTGAATGCAGTTACCGCCGGGTAGCCGTTTATTGAGTATGTCGATATGAGCTGTAAAGCAATTTCTATTTATCGGAATGCTCAACTGGCCAATACAATAGTCATGAGATGAGCTGATCTGATGTATTCTATTAGTGTTAAGATCTTGGTAAGATAAGAACAATGAGTTCTCGATTAGACATGTCTTCAGTCAGGCAAATATTCATAATTTGGGGAGGGATCCAGAAGATTATAAATATGTTCCTGAATACAGATATGACAATAATAATTGTTAGTTTAGAATCAGTAATAATAGTTTTTTGATGTAAGTTTTAAACGATTCAATGAGTCATAAATTCAATGAGGTCTGGACCCCCATTACCGTCTCCCTAAAATATGTCTGTCTTCTGAAATCTATTCCTAAATGTAGGTGCACGCGTTTGTATTGGAATATTGCAACACATATTATTATTTCTAAATAAATAAATTATAATTCACACAGATAAGGCCTGCGTCATTTTGAAAGTACAAAAGTTACGAAAGTCATTTTGACCATCATGAAAAATGTGTATTGTTTACACTAATATTATATAGACTGTTCGTCTTTATGTAAGGGGTAAACTCAAAAACTACTAGACCAATTACGGAAATTCTTTCATTTTTAGGAATGTAAGATTTATTTTAAATACTCGTATAATGTAAATTTTAAATTTATCGATACAAATATCCAAGGGTCTGATAAGACAATACGTAATTATTTTTTCACCCTCATAAAAATACTAGTTGAGTAGAGGAAAATGTAATAAAGAGGGGAAGATATCAGGAATGTCGGGCGTGAATTCTTCCTTCACCTCTTCAAGTATAGTTGACGTGTTTAATAATATCTAATGTTCAGTATAGTTTCGTATTTCAGTGTTACAAGTAACTTTCCAAGTAGATTCGCTTCAGTTGCTGGTTAGTGGTGATCGGCTAAAGGGGTTGGAGAGGAGGCCGATTTTTAGACCCTATGATCGTTTTAAAACATTATTGGAAACTCACTTGTAGCACATGTTTTACTATTAACCTAGATGTTAGTGTTTACCATAGGAAGCTAAACTAATGAACATTGGCTACATTTGGATTCCCTGGGAGAATTACTAATATACTCGTAGATAAATAACTAAACACAATTTAAAAAAAAACACTTGCATGGGCCTATTATCCTAGCCGTGTAAAACTAAAGCGAGACATTACTATTTAATAAAATAAGAAACATGAATTATATTATTATCAATATTTAATTCATATTTGATTAATTAATAATCAATAATATTTAATAATCAATATTTAATTAATAATATAGGCGTTTAATTATTAATTAATTAAATGCAAAAAAAATCACTGGCCTATTATCCTGGCTGTATAAAACCAAAGCGAGACACTACTATTTAATAAAATAAGAAACATGAATTATTATCAATATTTAATTCAAGAAAATCTAAGCATTTACAATGTTCAATAAGATTTGTATGTACAATTATTTTTAGTGATAATCGATTTATAAATACTTCTACAATAAAAATAAGTTTTACTTCATAAAACATACAATATACTATAAATTAAAGGACACGTTTAAGTAATTTGGGTTGCTTGGGTTGTAGATGTTATATATTCATCCCATAATAACAGAAAATGTATTTGTTGTTTTCACCTCTCCATTGAACTTTGGTCACAGAAGTATGTGATTTAATTTAACATTTAATACAATTTAAATGCTTTTTAGTTAGCAATACTTTTCTTAGGTTTGATTATACTTGAGTAGCTTGTATTAATAACTTAAAATGGAATGGAACTATTCAATAATAGTGTAACAATGTGTCTTAGTATTTCCTATAAAGCCACATTTAGATGAAACAATATTGTAAAACAAAATTAGTTTATATAGTTCAAAACATTTAGAATCTCTCTAAGAAATAATTTTGAATTACATAATAGTGAAATTGAAATGTAACATAATGGATAACTAGTTTATATAAAATTCAAGTAAAACTGTAAGCATTATAATAGGACATTTTGACAGTGAACATAGCTAGTGAGTGTAGCTAACATGTATTTTTCAATTTCTAATAAAACTCACCAAATCAAACATTTTAGACAGACTATTATACCATTACTTTTTTTTTTAACATTAAATCATGCAACAAAATATCACCTCCTCTAAATATAGCTTTTTGCAACAACACTATTTACATGCTAACTGACGAGCGGTTGTTCATCCAGAACTGATGTCCAGAGACCACTAACGTAACAACATAGAGTAACGCTGCAATCCAGCAGTTGTATGCATTCTGAAATCAATGGAAAATTAAGATCAATAATATGAATTTCATATGAAATTTTTAAGAATGTCTCAATTAAGAAACACTTGGTATTTTCAGCATTTACACTTAGTATTATTAATAGTGATGATTAGGGTCTCTGTAAGTCAATAATCTCTCATATCATGGTGACCATTGCTGATCTATTGTAATCACATCCTTTCTTATAGTTCTCTGCCAATGTATGCAGCCTGCAGGTATTGTAGGATAGTTTTAGCAGTGGGTTGTGGTCTTCTTTCAGTTTTAGTTGGTGAGCATATATCTATATATATAAAAGAGGATGTTGGTATATTGGTGACTAATAGACTTAAACACCATTTGACCAATCACAATGAAAGTTGGCCTATATATGTATATTATCATGGAGGTTTTTATGCTATCGACTTTGTTGTGACTCGCCACTAGATGGCACTGCAGTCAATCAACTTTATGGCAGGACAAGGTATGCTGGGTTTTGCTAGTATGTATATATATATATATTGTATATATGTGTATATTGTACATCACAAGGCCACATTGACAAAGTAAGTTCCTTGGGATTTCATCCTACTCAGAACAGAATTTACAGGTTTTGAAATCTTTGACTCCCAAATTGAACATGTGTTTTTCTGTCTGTAGTACCTCATAACAACCCTAATGACAGTACAGTTGCACTTAATACGATAGATGCTAATTGATTAATCATATCCATGAACAATGAACACATCCATAGCCTTTGTTATGAGAGTGCTTAGTATTCCTACTGGTGAGGAAAAGTTGAAAAATGTTCCTTCTCTACCAGTGGAGATGAGCCAGTAGGGATAGAAGAAATAGGTCTTTATCTTCATATGCCTATGTTTATGCCTTCACTAAGGTTTATGTTCTAAATGTAACAAACATTTTGTTCATGTCAATCACAAGAATGTATGGGACATTACTTTTTTTCACAGTTAATCAAATTCATATCAAAATCGGTTGAGTAGATGTATATGGTGGATTTTGTGAGATATAATTTGTTAGACTTCTGCATTTTGTACACATTTTATATTGTAAATCAGGTCTACTAAATGTGCATATTTGATTATGTAAGAGACTCTCTCTCTTCAATGTATTAAAACGTGTTATAATATAAAATTTGGTAAGAGATATTCAAAGATTCCAGAAAGTTCTCGGTACTTGTGAGATTTCAATAATAACAGGATGGTATTTAATAAATAACATCTATTCTTTGCTAATTGTAGCCTTACTAAATAAATAATTAAACAACTGTAAATTGATTTTGACATTATTCAAAATCCTTTTAAACTTCTAAAAGATTTTTTATGGAAAGACAGGGGCAACTGAGTGGACAGTCCATCTGGTGGTAAGTAGATACTATCGCCCACAGATACATCAGCAACACATGTCAAAATCGCTCCAGACAAACAAACATTGGCACATCCCCAAAAGTGGCACAACCCCACTTCTTTAAATCTCCAAAGGTAGACAGCCTTTGGAGATTTAAATAAGTGGGTTGGGATAATGGAGAGGGATGGGATGGGATGGGAATGGGCTCTGACGTATTTTATTCACTACCGAAAGACATACGTACATTGGGGAAATACGATAAAGTATGAAATCCAGTACATTTCAAGGTAGTCTTCTGTGAGAGAGGGATAACGTGTGGTCAGTCGAGTGCAGCCTGCAGCTGTGGGATTCAACGTGCACCCTCCCCTTCCCAAAGTCAGAATCTCCCAGGTATGAGGATTTAGAAAAAGTATAGTAATTGTTTGCCAATAAAGTGGAGACAGTGACTCACTTGTGTATATCCAGCTTCGACTTCTCCCACGAATTCTTCGATACTGCCGTGGGTTTCACCAAGTGGGAGATCTTCAAGTAGAGCTACGGCTCTGATATAGTAGAATACGCCCATCAAAGACTGAAATAAATGGGGAGTGTTATCAGGATCCTTACGTATAAGGTACCTTACGACAGTTTTTAGTTTTACTTACCAATTGTATTATTCCCCACACGCTTAAAACGAGTCCGCATAGCGACAGCTTTGGACCACATACCTTGCAGGCCATTTTGTTCGTTTATTTTTACTAATAAATACGAACAGAAAATGATATATCGATCACTAAGTATTTCAGCTGTCAGCTGATGTCAAAAAATGGTCACTCACATGATCTCTTCTTATCTATGGTTTTGTACACATTTATGGACTGTTCAGTAGTAATAAATATAAAACTGTAATTTAATTTTTCAAACAAATTCTTGTAAATCGTCTCCTCCTCTTATTGATTTATTATTGTTATTGAAAATAATGCTTTCTTCAATCATTGTTATGGATAATCAGGGTTCTAAAATATGTTTTGATATCTTTTTAGATTTGCGTACAAAGAAACGTCGAATTGAGTGTTTTCACTATTTTATTAGATACCTTTATTTTATTAGAAACGGAAATCAGCTTAATTTGAAACGCCATATTCTGTGTCATTCTATGATATAACCGTTATATGTATATTATATTCTATGAATATACATATGATATATATATTTATTCTATGATGATATACATTAAATGTTAAATAGAAGATAGCATAAGTCAAGGAGAATGATGCGCAATCTCTTTAAACTCTGTCTCCCTTTTGCAGATCGAGAAGGTAATCACAAATTTCTTTTTAAAACCTTGTATTGATTTAAGATTTTGCAAAGGTGATGGTATATCGTTCCAGCATTTGGTAGCAAACCAAATATCGAAAGCCACCAACCACAACGGATACCAATTCCTCTAAAAGCAGCTGTGGGGTGTCGTGGAATATTCAGCAGATAGTACGACGAGGATCTCGTTTCATAACAGCTCTGCGATGTGTGCTTGTTAAATAGATACATCGGTCTTTGAGTTTCAATAATACCAAATACCAATGTTGTGTACTTTAATAACTGCCGGGCGATCGTGAGTAATATATTAGCTTTATTTAAAAATGGTGTTACGTGGGATCGTCGAGGGATATTGATACAGTAGCGAGTACAGGCATTTTGTGTAATTATGTTGAATATTCTTTTTAGATCGCGATAAAAGAAAAGGACCATAACCATTTAAGCAGTACCTAAGTAATTTAATTTTGAGAAAATGAGAGCTTTGTACAATTTAATGCAAAAGTTGACACTTAAATTGTGGATCTGGTAAATAACTTTGAGTCTATAAAATCAGTTTTGAACCAGCTCAACAATATACTTCTCGAAGCGCAGTTCTCCGTACAAAAAAAGACCAAGATTACGAGCCTCGGGTAGATACTATCTCTATTGATTATCCCAATATACCTATTTGAGCATTTGATGATTCAATAATACTTGAGTTTCTATCACGTATTTTATTAATACAGGTAGGAAATACGGACAAAGTCCAGTATTTTTGGCAAAATACAATAGTTTTTTTTTATAAATTAGTATGGTAGAAACAGATTCAATAATAGCGAAGGAATACAGTAATTAGTTGGCAACATTTTCCATCAATGTGAATGTGACACATTTATATTTTCTTGTCTTTTTTTGCTTGTCTTTTTCGTATTATCTGTAAACTGAAAATAATTTTCGATAATGGTGGATCGTTTAGGTGAGTAAGATTATATTTTATTGGTGCTATTAGAATTAAAAATTTCTATTTATTACTTTACAAATATGGAGAAGACAACTTTTCGAAATTGTTATCTAGGTGATCGCTGTCATTGTGTTCACTCACTTTCCTTTGACGTCAAACTTTAATACTGTAATTCGATTGTAATTTATAATTTTCATATTCCAGTAAACAGTGAAGCAAATGCTAGGAGAATCGCTATGGTGGAGAACTGCTTCGGCAGTTCGGGACAGGTGGGAAATTACACTTTATTTACATAGTTTAAAAGTATCGAACAGAAACTTCTAATTTTTTCGCTGTGATTTTATCAACCGACAAATTCAGTGAACAAGATAAGTCTCCCTTATATTGGGTGGGATTGTTCAATTGTAGATATCGCGCATTTATCAGTATGCTGATTCGTGCGTATATTGTTTTATTGTTATGATTATAAATGATTGTACATTCTTTTAGAATATTTCACATGAGTTCGAAAATAACAATTGATATAAAAATTGATGATTGATATGATATAATATAATAAAATAACAATGTTTAAAAACAATTACGAAAATATTCTGTTCTCAATGGGATGTTACCTTCAGTTTGTACCTGTTATTACTTCTTACGATCCGAATTTTTTCAGCCCCTAGCAGAAAAAGGCAGAGTTCTTGTGGGAGAAGGTGTCCTGACAAAAATGTGCCGTAAGAAACCAAAAGCTCGGCAATTCTTTCTATTCAACGACATATTGGTGTACGGGAACATTGTTATAAACAAGAAGAAATATAATAAACAACATGTCATTCCATTGGAGGAAGTAAAACTGGAGTCACTTAAGGATGAAGGACGTAAGTTTCCCTGTTTATTAAGTTCTTAAAATTTTACCAATACAGTTGCATTTAATTGACCTTAAAATACTGCTTATCAGATTTATATATAGCTTTAATATCGGAAGGTCTAGATAGCAAAATGACAAAGTAGCAGAATGTCCACAGCATGAAAATGTTCTAAGTGCTAAGGATTACTTGTTGCCCATTTTTGGTATATAATATAAATTTTAAAACTATATTTACTGTTTTTAATAATGGGATTGGTTTCACATTAGAAGTACTACAAAATAAGTTAATATTGCTGTAAATAGAGCAATTTTATAATTTATAATATAATATATTTATTATAATATATTTATTATATAACAATATATGTAATATTAATAAATACTGATTTTATGTTTTCTTAGTAAATTAGAAATCTGATAAGTGGATTTTGTACTTAAAGGGACATAATGAGTATTTAATAGGATTCATTATTAATCATTATAGATAATTACATTTTTAGAAAAGTAGTTCATTACTAGGAAGTATAATTTGTATTCATAATTTTTGTAGTCTTTTTTAAAATAATTAAACCCAAGTTTTGGCCAATAATCACAACATCCAAACACTATTATATAATGTATAGTCAGTAGCCCAATTTTAATGGACTCAAATCCAATTTTAATCCTTATTACTAGCTTATTAAAATATAGATGTGTATTGATTGACATTTTGCTATCTATATAAAAAAAAATCATATAAAATTGTAACTGCCACTAAAGTATAGCATATTATGATATTGTAAAATTACTGAAATAAGTTCAAACTAATAGTCACTAAAAAACTAGATATATTATCTAGATACTTCTGTACAGTGGCCTGCAACTTATATCAGCAAAAACAAACAAAGCTTACCATATAACTATTACTTATCTATGATAAACCTAAGCAAACATGGGCGAACTGCGGCAGATTACTAACATTGTTGTTACTCTTGACATTTTCCAATCAGTTAAAAATGACCTTATTTGTATCATTAACTGAAAAACAGCTTTTTCCAAATATTGAGACTAGTGGAATCTTAAAAGAACAACAATGGAGTACTCCATTTACAAGTCACTAGTTTATCAATCCAACCTTTACGTAAAATGGAAAAAACTTTATTTAAATTATAACTACTAAGAAATAAAAACCATTGGAAAGGTAGTCTATGGTTACAAGTTTAGGAATTAAATAAAAATAATTCCTTTTTCGAGCATCTTTTTGTTAATGATTGATATTCCCAAGTTAATCAGGTACAAAAAGTCAAATAACAGTATTAGCAAGTACACTGCTCAATTTTTTATGCTCTTTATCTTAATAATCAGATGTTAGAGAATATTTCTATTGAATCTTTAAGCAGAATCTTGGAACAATGAAATTTTGTTTGAATATTTTGAATCAAAGTCATTAAATCATACAGACAGACAATAAAGTCCATCTACTCAGATAATGTCATGAATAGGAACCTGCTTAAATGGTAAACAGTATTTTCAAAAGCTATGCAGTTACTACTCCCTAACTATGAGGAATATCTGAGTTTATTTGCTGTTGTTTCAGAGAAGTTTGCTGTTATTATCCATTAATTCTAATGTATCCCTTAAATACTTTAAATGTAAACAACAATGAGTCACTATTGAACATGGTGGTGAATCATTACCGACTGGTAATGAATATTATCATGCTAGTTGGACTTTTGACATTGATTATTGACAACTGGTCACTGAGTCATCAAACTTATAGATGTTTATTATTCTGTGATATAATTTGTGTATTGGAGCAACAAAAATTATGTAAATTTAAATGTGATTAGATTACCTAGCAATTTGTTGTATGCATTTAAATATGCTATCAGAAGTATGAAGTTAAAAGAGTGGTGATAGCCTAGGGGTATATATTGTAATATATTTTCGACTCTTAGTCGTAGGATAGCATAGAATAGAAAATCCTCGGTGAGTACCATAAAGTATCAACTTAAGTGTGATTTTTTGAGAATTATCACTACCTCAGTGGTGAAGGAAGAAACCTGGTAGAAACCTGCATGTGTCAGTATTAAAAATCCACATTGATCAACCCATGTTCTGTGGCTCTCGTTTGGATTATGTTCTGAAACCTCTTAATGATTTACTATTAGAGGCCTATGCTCTGCAGTAGGTTGTGCTAGTGGCTTTGTTTTCTCTTAATCGCCTTTTACGATGGGAAAGGGGAAGCTGATTGATATCACACGCCAAACTTCTACTTAATGGCCTTGAAAGTAACTACTTTTTAATTTGTTGTTATTACTTTTATCTAGGAGAACTCTTATTTATTTATTTCATTGCACATGTATTTGTCATGTACAAAAGGCAGACTTAATGCTTAATTTTTATCCACAACTATGAACTAGTTGGAAATACAGTCAAGACAAATAACACTAACATAGTGTTGATACTCTTACTTAAGTAAATATGACAATGTACACTGGGTATCAGATCACATTACTCTAAAAAACTGACAGTAGACAAATGTTTGCTTTGTCAAGCCATGATATCAGTTTGAAATTACAGTATGATTTTAAACAACATACACATACACTCAACATACACAAGTTTCTCACTTCATATTTTGAGTTAATTGAAACATAATTATTTTACAATACCTGCCATGTTTACACTACATTCCTGATTTTAACGAGAAAAAAAACATCAGTACCTTTTTTATGAAAAGGTGGCAAACGAGCATGCATATAGTGCACCTGGTGATAAGTGGATACTGTCGCCCATGGACATCCACAATACATACGAACATCAATACAGAATGACAAAAGTTGGCATGCCCCCAGAAGCCCCTTTATAGATTTAGGAATGTATTTGGAGTAAGACTTGGGAAAATGGGGAGGGATAGAATAGGATTGGATGGAAATGGGCTCTGGCATATTTCACTCACTACCAAAACATACATACTGTTAGAGGTGGACGCCGATCGCTAGCTATCGTAAGGCCAATGTTGCAGGCCGCACGTCACCGCTCTAACGGGGGGGGGGGGGGGGTGTAGGTGTAGGGATTTCGGCTTACAGGTCTAGATGTTGGTGCAGGGATCTCGGCTTACAGGTCTAGATGTTGGTGCAGGGATGTTGGGGAGTGAATACGGAAATAAAACGCTGCTCTAGTTCACATTAAACCACAGGGGTGCGGAGGGAGCAGCGATGGGCAACAAGCACACTTTTCTTCTTAGGTTTACTTAGTTTCTGAGTGATGAGGACGAACTGGCTTGCTTGCCGTTGGGGTTTCCCCTTTTTATAGTAGTTTGCTGCCCAAGCGATCCCCCCGTTCCCTGGGGGAATTTTATTGCTAATCGCTCTCCATGTTTGTACATAATATCTAGGTTACAAGTCATACATGTTTGGGTTGGTCCTCCTTGAGTAGCAAGGGGTATGGGAGGACTGAGGGTGTATGGCTGTTTAGTGGCGCCGATACCGGAACTTCGCCATCTAGTCCGCAACTTTATGTTTTAAACTTTATACCTAAATAAAACACACTGCGGGCGGTAGTCTTTATTATGAACCTTATTCTATTACCCTGACTTATAACCTAGGTATCCTAGCACATTTGGAGAGCGAGATCAAGACATACATAAACAAAATATAAGACGTTGTAAAATACATAAAGAAATAAACAATAGTATAACATAATCAACATCTTAACTCAACATTTTACATAATATCAATATCCTATTTATCATTTTACATAATATTGATATCTTATAATAACGATAATGTACGTACTAACATCTTATGATCTCGGAGGAAAGGCACATGAATTTACTCTTTACGCCTTTGTTAGCGTATGTCTAAGAGTTCCGCCGTTCAAACCTTACTGGTTGCGGAACTCTTTCTAGACGACCCTTTTTTCCTCCGAGATGTGCGATGTCAGCACGTACATATTACGCGCACTGATTTTACACGTGTATATAGGCACCGCACTTTCACTATTTACTATTCTGTCATGTACACATACATCGGAAAATCAGATAAATTGGGAAATGAAGTATATCTTACGGTAGAGGGAGACGGGCCAGTCGAATGCGCCCAGCGGCTGTGGGATTGCGGCGTCCACCGTCCCTCCAAAATGATTTGTTTAATTCTCTTATTTATTATTATTGTATTTATTTCAGAGTATCGCAATGGCTGGTTGATCCGCACGGCTTCCAAATCATTTGCAGTATATGCTGCTACTGCCACAGAAAAGGAAGAATGGATGGCTCACATAGAAAAATGTATAGAGGATTTGCTGAGGAAGAGTAAGTTACATTTTAGTCTGCCTGTGGTAATAATGCTACATTAAATGTCTAAGACAAATATTGCCAGTATCACGAGGTTTAGAGAGACGCAAAGACGAACATACATTACTTATGCCTTGTCCACACCAGGGCACATTTGTTTCTGTATATTGTATCGCAATTGTATCCAATGTCGCACCGAAATATATGGTGGCATATTTCGGCACAGTAACCATATATACAATACCATGTGCGGATTCAAGTGCCTATATATTATATATATATGTGTTGATACATGTATCGCGCCTTGCGCGTTGCTAGCTAGTGGGATGGACTAGTGTGCCTGTGACCTGCATTGAGACTGGTGAGGTAACATTCATGTTATGAGTACAGGTGACGGGATATTTAGCGCGACTTGTGTCTGTTTGCTAAATCCATATTGCTGATATTTGTGCCCAGATACAAGTATCGCGACTTGTGCTCTGGTGTGGTTTCAATCTTTAGGTTTCAAACAAATATTTGTCTTTCAATAAATTTTCGTACTTAGATTGTCACGGTTTGAAATTTCTTTCCTGATCATTTTATCCAAAGTAAACTAAGGTGAAAAACCTTTTTAACTTAAATTGGGTTAATTTGAAACAATTTTCAAGACTCTATATCTTAAACATTTGACACAGCTATTTTACGGTTGCGCCGTCTGGTGAAATAGTAGCCTTTATTGTTCTCTTACCACATAAAATAAATATGGTTAAAAACACGTTTAATGAATTTTAACATTTGTTTTAAAAAGTTAATTTTCTGTGGTATGTATTTATTTGTTGGTGGTATATATGGTAAATAAGTTGTACTTATGTCATTTTGTGTTAGGTGGAAAGCAGCCACCGTTAGAGCACGCAGCAGTTTGGGTGCCGGACAACGAAGCGTCAATCTGCATGCACTGCAAAAAGACACAGTTTACCGTTCTTAACAGGAGGGTAAGTCATGTCATACCTGCTATCTTCAGCTATATGTGTACATGGCACAGATTGCATTTTTGTGTAATTAATAGTAAATGTAAGCTAAAGAATTTTCACTTTGTACCAAGTAGTATTGGACACTTGTATCATCTGGGTTTCCGAATTTATAATCATACATTTTGGGGGCAATCATACATTTTCTTTTTTTTTTATAGAAATAAGGCATAAGACGAGCATACAATCCACCTGATGGTAGGTGGATACTGTAGTCCATGGACATCAGCGCTACATCCCAACTTCAGTCCAAAATGACAAATGTTGGCACACCCCCAGATGCTCTGCCTACTTTTGCAGATAAAGGAATGGATTTTGAAAAAGGGTTGGGAAAATGGGGAGGGATAGGAGGATCGTATACATTGGGGAAATACGATAAAGTGGGAAATGCAGTACATTGCAAGGTAGTAAGTAGTCTTCTGTGAGAGAGGGGTAACGTGGCCAGCGGCTGTGGGAATGCAGCGTGCACTCTCCCCAAGTTACAATAATGTATCGTGCTGAAAACGTCAGACTGCCCGGGGCCACCTTTAGATGATTTATATCTTTTTTTCGAAGCGGTACATTGAAAATAAAAGCAGTATCTAATTACATAAATTTCTCAAATGGAGCACATTGGATTAAAGCACACCTCAAATATGCATATGCTTCACATGTGCTTAATACAAGTATTATTTTTTTTAAACACCATGTGACTCACGTGACATACACGACAAAAAAGTTTTCGCACTTCAAAGGCTGCGACCAACAAACGCGACGTTGAAGCTTCGCACATGTTGTATATTGGGACGGTGTTATATGCAGTGCCGTTTAGGACGGCCAGCTTTAGAATAACACCGCGCCATTTTCCCGCCGGTATCGTAAAAGGCAACTAAGGGTTAATAAAGCCACTACCACAAGCTCTATGGAACTACACCACCTGTAAAATATTAGACTCGTGAACTCATATGGGCAGCGTTGAGTTGTAAGGCCATACATTCTTCATGCACGAGGAAGCCCGTGCCCAGTAGTGGAGGATTAAGGCCTGGTTACGATATATGGAGTACAGTTTGAATTTTCTCGTGTCGGTCGCTCAGTTGCACCGTAGATAACCAATTAACACAATGGCGTAAGAATTTCATGATCACAGCATAGTTTTGTAATTCCTTTAGCACCATTGCCGCAAGTGTGGCTCTGTGGTGTGCGGTCCGTGCTCGTCGAAGCGGTACCTGCTGCGCGGACAGAGCGACAAGCCGCTGCGCGTCTGTCTGCAGTGCTTCGACGAGCTCACGCGGGATCGCGCACGGACCACCGCACAGCTGCAGCCGGACACACCGACAGGTTAGTGGTTTCATAGTATTACACCTCACCTCGCCGCCACTCCGTGGTTTTAGGTTACACCATATATATGTATTACATACCTACATATATGATCGTTATCCAGAAGTGAATAGATTTAATTTTACAAGTTTTATTGTAGCGTAACCATGTACGCAAAGATGTGCATAGATTAGAAACAATCTCTGCATGTCATACTTTACGTTCCATCAATTCATACTCGATAATGAATGAATCTCATTAAAGATAATTGATATCTTTTATGATATTTAATAACTACAAAAGAAAGAAAACTCATATAACAAAACAAATAATTAATAATATTAATAATATTAATAATTAACATATAATTAAAACAAAAATATTTTTTTCAAATTCATTGGTTTGGGTAGGATATGAACTTGAGAATATTGAAAGTGGGAAACATTCGCTATCTTTGTCTATCGGGTGGGTGTAATGACACTACTATATTAATAAAAAAAAAAAGTCGACGTCGAAAACAAAGTAGCGCGATCCTGTTTTATTTAGAATTTCTATTTATTTCTATGGAATTCTATTTTTATCTAAGAGTTTATTTCTATGGGATGACAGGTCCCATACACAGACTAAATTGTTCACTTAAAATAAAAAGCTGAAATATTTTGTAGTATAAAATATGAACAGTTACAAACGCCATAATATGCCTCAGAGCATACAAATAATGTGTTTATTTCTCTGTGTTCTAATTTTCACTAGTGATAATCAAATTACATATATTAATTTATTCTGTTATGCGGTATCAAGCTAGTGACGCGACTAAAAATATCGTTGAATAATCGATAAATCGATGGAATCCTATTTATTTTTTTCTTATATTAGTGTTAAGATAATAATCTAAATCATTTCTATACTACATACGGGAAGTCGCGTCTATATATTAAATAAATAATCATGTAGGTGTAATATTCATATTTTATTTTATGTTGAATAAAACAATGTTTTATAAAGAATTTATTGATTTTTAATTTAATGGTTGGCAACCTAAATTCACATCTGTGTCACTACTGTCCTTAATTAATTAACGAATAGTCAATCGATTACAAACAATTCACAACAGAAATCGAAAATCGTATAACATTGTTCCCACTCAAGTTCCGCACATCACTAGTCACAGTCAACTGACAGGTGTCAGCAGCGCAGCATGCTACATGGAAACGATTAGTCAGTCCCTTTTAACGCTTTTTTAAGATATTTGATTTTGTTATCACGTATCGATTGTTAATAATCGTAAGTTATTTCCGTGCGTGGCGGGAATAAGTTGATAAGTCAAAATCAGTCATTCAAAGGCTCAGTTTAAAAGTGTAATGTTTGTGTTTTCGCTTTGAATATTCAGATATCAACTTAATGTTGAAATCTATTTCTCTGAAACTGTCAAGTATTTAAATGTTTCGATTTTTTGTTGTTAATTCACAATGATACAACATATTACATCTTATTATTATTTTTAATATAAATGGAGTTATTATTGCCGTGCACGGATTCCGGTTATTTAATAAAAAAAATGATCAAATACACTATTGAAATAATTGTTAGCTTCAGTGAAACCGGCCGCGGACGCGATGGGCTCAGGCGGGGATTCGTCGCTGGACGACGACAGCGACGACGAGGACGACCGCGTCAACGCCGACGAGAACCATGATGAGGTGAGACGACTACAACATTACATACAACAATAACGCTACATACATACAATATCGCGACATTGTAACAATGGGAGTAGGAGCTTGTGTACACTAGTTTACAGGCTATCATTGGTTGTCAGAATAATATAGTTATTATAGTGCCGCGTATAGCGCCCAGTTTTTATAGTACGATATATTAAATAATGAGTGACTATTCTTAAGTCACACTTTATTCGTTGAAGTAATTGATCAACAGTTTTTTAAACTCGAAACAGAAATATGTATGATGTTTCTAGGAAAAGTGAGTGTGTAGACAATATAATTGATACACCACAATAAAATTTTAAATATTTTTTAAAATTAAGTTATTAAAATAAAATCATTGTGTAAGAAATTAACCTAGACCTGACAAGAAATATAACAAATACACGATACATCAAATGATCACAAATATATAGGAAAAAATAGATTTTTATAAAATATTCTTGACTCTTAAAAGATTTGATTGAAAATAAATTAAGTATTCTCAAGATGTTTTTATATAGAAACATGGGTTTTGTAAAGTCCCAAAACAGTGATCACAAATTTTGTATTTTTCCCAGGGCTTTACAAGTTATAACGGTGTCAAAAACGGATTCGCCAATAAAGTCACAACTGTATAGTACATGTCAATATTGTGTAAGTGACGTCAAATTAGTGCTCAGTCATGCTTAATCACAAAGTGACACTTACTTTTGTGTTGTTTTTCTCATTGTCATTTATATGGAAGTTTTTGAAAAAATTGCGTTTGGAAGACACGTTTGGTCTTTAGCTTTTTGAAAGTATTTTTGGTCTTGGTTTAAATGTTGCCCTCACTTTAGGTCGATTTGGGACTAATAAAGTGCAGTTTTAGCAATATAGTCCCTTATTCATAGTAAACCTTTTTAATTTAGCTTTGTTTTCTCATATTTAGTATGTGCTACAATAGGGTAGTTGACTGTACTTGAAATTGATTATCTTTTATTTTTGTTGATACCTAGATAACAAATACAATTGGACATTTAAAAAAAATACAAGTTCATTAGAAAATTTTCATAGAAAATTAGAAAATTCATATATTTAGCAGCTATGCAATGACACTATCACGTTAGTGACGTTATAACTATAACGCGGTTTTTTTCTAACTTGTGCCTTTCTATGATTGATGTCTAGTATATTAAGTATTTAAAATACTAGAAATAAAAGTCGGAATATCTTGAAAAAATTACCCAATTATAGGGCCTAGAAGGCACAAGTTAGAAAAGAATGGCGTTCCAGCAAAAAGGGTCCTGATAGCCGGTATTGGAGTTACGGTCAGATTTGGAAACTGGAATAGATATCTGAATCCATAACGTAAAGTAAAGTATAGGTTAAATGCATATTTATTTTGAAGAAAAAAAAGCATAATTCATATTCAAAATTCGGCCAAAAATTGAGAAAATCGAACATTAGTTTGATAAAAAAAAAACAGCTCCACTTGGTCCACATATGGAATGACTTATTATGAGAATTTAACATATTTCTCACAAATTTTACCAATGACGTACTAGTAGATATACTAATATTTGTGTGTCGATGATACGTTCAGAAAAAAGTGAATAAAACTGCAGTTTGCGCCGTAACTAAAGAATTCATTGTGAAAAAATATCTACTAAAGAATTTTTTCAAGAGCTACTGGCTACTTTAGGAGTTGATGTTCCATTATATTCCACCATGAAGATCGCTCCGGGAGTCTCTCCTCGTCTACCACTGATGAAAACGTTAAAAAAAGTTGAAGAAATTGTAGAATAGACGTGTGACCATTCGTTTTATAGCTGAGAGTCGGAAGATTTCAGTGGTAGTATTTAATTAATTTTATAGGACAAATTACATTTCGAAAAGGTTTCCGCACCTTGGCTCTCTATAATATTAACGGACAAAGTGAAAGAATTGCGCTTCTAGATTTCAATGAAAAATCTGACCTTATTGCAGACTCATACGAATTTATTTTTATGACGATTTGTAACTATGGGCGAAACGTGGGTGCGCCATTTTGTCCCAGAAATAAAAAAAACAATACATGACATCTTCAATAACAGTGAAAAAATTTGCTGTTTCTGCATCGATTGGCAAAGTTATGGCTCCTGTCTTCGGGAACGCCGATGGAAGTGTTCATTGATTATTTAAATAAAGGGCAGACAATTACTGGTATAATAATATTACGCCTCATTGATGCAAAAACTACGCTTTGAAATTAAAATAAAACGACGAGGAAATTTGAGTTTGAGTGAGTAAGCCCCCGCGCACAGGTCTGAACTTGCACTCGCTGCCATCAAGCAGGCAAGGTTTGAATTGATGGAATATCCTCCATATTAATCGATATTTACTCCCAGTGATTTATAATTTTATTCCGTTTTAAAAGAACATGTCTTTGGCATTAAATTCGACAACATTAAGAAGGTTATGTCTACGGTAGACATTTTTTTAAACCCTTGAATATATATTTTTTCTTATAGAATAAGGGATCTTGAAAAATGTTACTCTAAGTATATTGATTTAGGACGAGATTACGACGAGATACATAATATTTTTTAATTATTTTCGTTTATTTCATACTGATTTGGAAACTTTTTCATCAACCCTCGTACTTATATTTAAATCCAGAAAAATGCTAATATCTCGGAAATTAGAAGCCGAGATGTGGACCCTTTTTACTTGGACGCCCACATATAATATCAGAAGACAGTCAAGTACCCTATTATGTATTTTGCACGATACACAAACGAAATTTTACATTCATACATGGCTTCACCTTTTTCCCATTTTATCCTATAATACTTATGTGAATAAGGACCAATACGGTGTACAGGGTGCATTAGTTTTTGTTTTATTTCTAATCGTTTTTGTGTTATTTTTACTCATCAACTTTGCGTGTCTCTGACTTGTTTGTTTGATTCTATTACATACATTTTGTTTTTGCTGTAAAACTAAATATCACCTTTTTATTATTTGCTCATAAACGAGGAATCGAATGAACGATGTTTTTATATTGAATAATGTAAAATAACTTACATAATTCGTGTAAAATAAGTTTCGTGCTTAGCTGTGTAGCACACAATGCAGTAAGTCATCGAATGTTAGAAACGGAATGTGAATTGCCTCTATGTAGTATTATAAATTCATCAGTTATTTTTTATATTTTTAATCATTAAAAAAATATTCAGTAAATCAAGTTCAGACCTGACAAGATAAAACGGTCACTTGGACAATAATAAAAAATATTATTGAAATAATAATTATTTATTATTTTTAATATTGCTTTTTAGATGTGGGTTTATAAATAAATTAAGTATGTAAATTTTGCTTTTCGAGAAAGGAATTTGATGAAATACTATGTAAACTTATTTAGCCCTGATGTAACCGATGTAATTCTGAAGCCTGAATCTATAAATTCTGATTACGATTCTGAGTTAATTGACAAGGGATTACGTATTTTTTAGTATAACATTTGTTTTGTGCTTTGTACTTAGCAAATATTATGTAGGATATTTTTTGTAATTTTGCAATTGTTTGCAAACAAAAAAATAAATTAAAATTGTCTTGTAATTTAATTTAAATCGGAAACCTCATGGAATGCAAATTCCGTTTTCGGAATTATATTTGAATCGGGTATTATTATCACACGTTAATCACGTCACGTGTGATAATAATTTAAACAGTGAATTATTACACTGAAATTAAAAAATACTGTTATTCCAGCCAAAGTTCTACGGTGATGGTGATAAGACTGAAGAGACCAACAATCATTCGTCCAAGGAGTTCGCCAAGTGAAGCGTCCAGAAGTGCATTGTCCAAATACAGGATTATATGAAATAATAATACAATTTAACATTACAATTATTTAAGAGTATATTAAAAAAATATTAGATGTAAACATCTACAAAATGTCCTCCAACTTATTTATTTACAATAGCAGGACCATAAGTGGTGGCATAAAGCAGACAACGATTAATGGAGGCAGAGGAGCAAGCGGCCCACATGGATGGTAAGTAGCTACCGCCGCCAATGGACACTTGCAACACCAGGGGTTAAACGGGTGCGCTGCCGGCCGCCGGTCGCCGGCCCTGCAGAGTCCTATTCACATCTTTTTTTAAAGAACCCCATGTCATAGCATGTAAAATGCTACGTTCAAATTATAAAATTTGTTGAACACCAACTATTGTTGGGGCGTAAAGTCAAAAGATAGGGACAAAATTATCAAAGATACAGAATTAAAACATTGTCTATACATCTTATCCCAAATTATATAGAGCGAGGGATATGGAATAGGGAATTCTGGAATGATGGAATATGCAGAACCTCTCATCGCATACTCCAACACTCCCTAACCAATCCCATTTAATAGACTATGATTTAATCATATCCCCTTCGATGAAAAATGAGGCGTGTAATGTGATTAGGAAAACTCCTTCTCGCGTCATACTCCCTATTTCCCATCCTTTATCAGTATTATTCTTGACCGATGTTGATTTGTATTGCGGAAGTCCATAGGCGACAGTATCCATTTATTAGCGGGCTGTCTGCTCTCTTGTTAATTTTCTATAAAAATCTTATAAATAGCAGTTTTCTACGTTTCATATATTACTATGTACCGAGACATTAGTGCTACTCCGCTATTGCTTTTCCTAAGCGGTTGTTTGTTACACATTATTATAATGAAACAATTAATTTGCCCTGCATTTAGTCAAAATAAAGATTCTAATGTTTTTAGTAGTGTTGTACACTTCAGTGCACAGAGAAAATATATTTACTTGGAAATTATTTATATTTTTTGTTTATACGTTATAAATATTGTTAACATTGTTTTGAAATTGCAGATTTAAAGTTTTAGGCTGAATGTCAACATTCGTTACATAAACTTCCCACTGTTAACACATAGGCATGTAGACCACGCGAGCGAAATTGTGGGCAAAAGCTAGTAATAATTTAAGGCGCAGTGTCAGATTCTTTTATGGATTTATAAAATACACAAAGTGTTGTATATTTAGACATTATATTTAGTGTTATATATTCAGTAGTGACTGAAAATTAGATTAAATAATATCCAACAATAACTTGCAAACGTTATGTAGAAACCATTGGAGTAGCAGTAATGTCTCAAGTCAGCAGTAGGTAAATATTTTAAGGGACCTATCACTTTTTTGTTCTATAGACATTAGACATCACTTTACAACGCATATTTCAGTGATATTTTTAACTTTTTTTTATATACAGGCTGTGATAGATATATTCCCGAAGAATGAAACCAAGCAATCCATTCACGGTTCTGAATTAATTGACATTGACACCGTTGCGTATTTTTTTAGAGATAAATAAATTTTATAAATACAAAAAATAAAAATTATTTAAAAAATACGTAAAATATTATGTCTATTAACTCAGAATCATGAAAATAATACATGGCTTTTTTTCGGGAATATATTTGTTTGATCCAGTACTTATTTTCGTCAAGTAATGTACCTAAGTAAAAATTTGTTGGGGACGTAGTTATATGTTAGCAACTGCTAACAGTCAGAAGTCAGGTTTATGCGCCTTTGGTTTGGGAGTATCGAATGGTCTGACGTAGGGCATTTTACACCACGATGGCCTTTTAACCCCTTGTACGTTAGGTAGAAATGTGATACATTACATTTGAAACGGTTTTCTTTAATAAAATTTGGTAGTTTTTATAAGAGGCCACATCTATTGGCGTAGTGAAGAGTTAGGAAGCTTCCTAAATGTAGTATTGTTTGTACTTTGTAAAAGTTTTATATGGATGTATATATCATGGGAAGAGTTTGCATTAAAGGTTTGTTGCAACAGCTTTAAAATCGCTCAAAAGTGAACTGAGAAGATGAGAATTTTTATTTAAAGTTATATTTATTTTTGCAATCGAAGACATCTTATCATGGTACTAACCTATATTTTAACATTTCCCATTAGGATTAATCATAATGTTATATCATATATTATTTAATATTTTGTCATACAGTTTATAGCTATATTTTGCTATAATTTAATTGTTAAAAATTGCAGATTTGTTTACAAAAGTTGCTTATTCTGAAACAACACAGTTTGTGACGAATATTATTGTAAACTATATTTTTTATGAAATTATATTGTAACGACAGCGCTTTTTAAAATATTAAACGTCAACTATTGATACGATGTTGTTCCTTACTTAGTACCTATGTAGATATTTTCAAGCCGCAGAACGTCAAACATTTTTGTAAACAAATTCTGTAGCATTGTATGTATATTAGAACTTTTAGATAATAAGAGGTGCATCGATAGTTAATTACATAGTAAATGTTTCGTTTGGAAACGCAAGTTTTTAGTTATATTTTAGGTAGCTATTTGTAAAACATCAGGTTTTTAATATGTCAAATAGCACCGGCCTAAATGTTAACGAATTACTTGGGTACTTTGTTAATTCCCATTACGATGCTAAGCGAAGTAAATATGTTATAAGATATTGTTTAATTTTCAGTTGACAAATACACAATAATATTTTAAACACTATTTTATTTATTGCCTTATGTACACACTTATACGTTCACATGTAAAAGAAACATGATATATCTGATTATTATGACAAAGCAATAAAAAATCGCTGTTTTTTAAAAGATTACAGTAGCGTCAATATCTGACGAACTAGGACCGACAAGGTCTCCTCTTTTTTTCAGAAAATGAAAAACCCGAACAATACTTCATCTACAAAAAGATGTGAAATCCCAAAAATTACACTGAATAAAAACATTTCTGTTGAAAATGTCGCTAACCCTCGCGACGATTTGGCCGATAAAAGTGGTGACATCTAAAAGTCGCCAAGACTTGTTCAATGGAATTTTACTTGTGGCTTGGCCATTTCCTTTCGTCCATCTTTAACATTGATAACCAAACGGATCCCTTTTGTGAAGTAAAATTTCATTAATGTAATTGATTGGTATTTTTAATGACAAACTGTCATATGTTAACATGACGGCACAAGACTGATTTTTTTCCCTATTTATGCCACCAGTTCCAGCACAAACAGCGGTAGAAACAAATTCTTGTGAGCCTAATGGCCTACTCACCGGACATAAACAAGGGTATGAACAAGGGTTTATGCCGAAGATAACAGACCGTTAAATCGGTCTATTTTCCAGCACTAGCTATAGTCGGGATTATTTATTCGAGTCAGGGTATGACATGTAGAACTGTCAAGAAAGTGTCATCTTCGTACAAATTTCACTTCAATTCTTTCAATTTTAATTTCGTTTTGACAGTTCTATATGTCATATCCCTGCTCGAATAAATAATCCGACTTTAGTACGACCACGAGCCCTTCACAAAAAAAAAATGTCACATTGGTAGTATGACTAACGGGAAATAAAATTCCCGTTATTCATATTGGTGTGGCCGCGGGTCCGCCGCCGTTTAACACTTTTCTAATAAATTATAGTCAATAAAACCACAGTACATAAATATTTATTCATTTAATAAGTAGTCAGGAGAGATACAGACCGTAATATTAATAATTATGATTTCTTAATCCGGTAGCCTATTTTATCAAGCTTAGGTAATCGTTATGATTAAATAACACTATTTTTTACATGATTAATTCATATTATTCACGAAGGATATGGATCATACATAATAATGTATTACAAGTTATACTTAGGCATTCCAAAACATGCGAGAATCACTCTTTGACAATCTAAATATGATGCATCCTTCTTTATCTTCTTATTAGTAAGAGACAAAGCATGATATAGATTATTTATCAGTAATTGTATATTTTTAAACACAGTAAATCTTATATATATACCTTGTTCGCGTTAAGAATGCAGTGACTCATCATCACTCATCACAGGGCATGTTGATAAAATAATAAAATGCAATGGCATATTTTAATGGCATAGAAAGACAACTTAAAACTAGAGAGAAATACAAATGTAATTTATTATTATTATTAAAAATGCGTTTATATAAAGAACGAAAATGTTAATTAATGTGTAAAGAAAGTTATTGTCCATGTCTATACAACGGGGGGAAGGAGCGAGGCATGAGGGGTGCAACATGCCTGCGCCCGCGCCATCGTCGGCTAGCACAAGACACATTTCACTTAGCCGCTTAAAGACATGAACGCATGCGCCACACATTAATTAATGGAGCCTTGTAAACTTAAAATATACAAGTCAAAAGTATCCCGTGAATACTTATTTATGTCTCCCTTAAATCCCGAGACAGTTATAAATATATATATATATTATATATCTCAATCTAGACTATTATTTGTATTTATTTAGAATCAATAGATTTACTTCAATGTGAATTATTAATTCACTTTATTTTAAAGAATAATCAAGGTGGAAGTGGTCATTATAAAATCGATATAGAACACATGGTACTTTAAGAAACACGTAGACACGTCCGACTCGCACAAAGTATCGATTGAGACTGAGACGTGCATGTTACAGTAAAACAGACCTAAGAATTCTAAGAAACGCTTGGTAAAAAAAAGGTGACGCCTTTTTGTCTTTGACGACAACATTCTTAACGTGAACAGATAGTAGAATAACGGAATACATCCGTATTCTGTGCTGTTTAGGCGCATATTCGGTTATATTAAGAAAAATAACGACTAAATTATTAATCACTATCAAATCAACAAGCCTTTGGCAAATTATTTACATAATACAAAAATAGCAAGCATCTGTGCTAAATACCCATAAAAATTCAACAAATAATACTTTTCATTCACATATTTGAAGCACCACAAAAATATAGAGAGTTGAGCACATTTATAAGTTTATATACTATAAAACTTTATAGGTACTTACCTATCTATCTATCAAAATACAGTCTTAAAATTCAAAGCTCCTATAATGATTTCTTTAAATTTTATAGAATAATAAGAATAAGTCATACTATTACAACAAATGATAAATTGCTTTTACATCATATTGATCCTTAAAGGCCACTGGGCTCTTTAATGATCCAACTAAAAAAAATTAATTTCCGTCAACGATATTCGTTTTCTACTACCATTATTCAATACCTATCGACATTGAATAAAGGTAATACTTTATCGAGAAACAACAAAAGTATACAAAGCATCTTGGTATAGAAAAAATAAACAAAAATATTGTGGCAGGTGTAAACACTTTATTATCGATAATAACCTGGGTTTCTTCAGTAGATCATGTCTTAGATCGAGTAGTACAAAGCTAACTTCTATGCAGATTACATAACGTATAAAAAATAAAATATTACTAATTCTAATACGAAAAAGTACTTATTTATTCAGCTCGGAGAGTTCCTAGGTCTTAAAATACTAACAATAACTTATAAAACATGACTTGAAGCAATTGTAACACCGAGAAACTTCTATTTATGCGTCTCTGTGAGTTCCTGGGTCTTAACAGACTCCCAGTGACTTTTACAAAACACGACTTAGACCAATTCTAAGACCGAGAAACGTCTATAGAGCTCTGCGTGGTCCTAGGTCTTAAAAGACCCGTAATAACTTTTATAAGACACCACTCAGACTAATCGTAAGACCGAGAAACATCTATTTACCTGGCTCTGAAAGATTCTGACTTCTAAAAGACCATAACTCATAAGAAAAATCTTTTTTTTTTTGAAAGATATTTTTATTTCGCAAAATATAAATTAATATATAGTAATTGTTTTTTTTAATACGTATATTTATTTAATCAAGTCAACTTTGGTAAATTCGTTAAGTATCTTGTTTAGTTTGTAGTGTTAGCAGCTATTTCGAACCATTGTCGTAGGGCATCGCCGAGGACGTTGGGTAATGCAGACATATCCCGCAGTATAAGATAAAATGGGAAGGGGAATGCGTCCAAATACGGTATGAACCGACAAGAGTTGGTCACCGGGTCCATTATGGGCCGTCTGATATCCATTATTGAGTCCTGGAAGTAAAGATTTTTTAATGAGACGCAAATCACGATTTACAGTATCAATAATTAAATCAATAATCAATACTAGTCGGTCATCTTCGTATTAAGAACAAATATGAAATAAAAAAGAAACGTCCAAACACACTTTCACTTCATTACGTTACGTTGTAACCACCTTATTATATATATATACACATGTCTCGGCGTTCGGTCACGGTCGCACCAATATGATCGGCCGCCATTATTTATTTAGTAGTACATATAATAATACTCTTTATTTCTCATCCCACCCCATCATCCCTTAGAAGGAATGGGAGGTTGATAGGAGGGACAAATGTTAGATTTAATTAATTTTAGACAAATGTTGGCACGTATCGCGATGTCAACATTACTTGTGGATAAAAATGTACATGTACGAAAAAGTATCTTTTGTGTGTGTGTAAAGGTATGTCGGGATGTGGTATCTTTTGCGTGTACGAACACTCACCACTACAAGTAAGGTAGACGTGCGCCCGCGAATCGCAAGAACTATAACCGACTCGTCCTTACCCACAGCGATTTCAGCCTGATGGTATGTGGTACCTAACTTATTTAAGAGTTTCGTCGAAACGTAACTCTTTTTAGCGAAGCTACGATGTTCAGACTTTCTAAGAAAATGATGAAACCAAAAATAAATATAGTTCTATTTATTATATCGGGTATATGGTGTTGTTTATCGGTGTATACATATATAGCCACTAATAAGAATTATATATTATTTAAACATACCTTATTATCAGGGTTATCAATAATTACGTAAACCAGGAAGATCCCTTGCTGCCTCGCTCTTCGCACCGCTTGTATCACCCTTGTTTCTCCCTCAGAAAATATCCCCCTCCCATCGCTCACAACCACCAATAAATTCGCGTTTAACGCATCAGTCTTCATAGTATGTTCGTCAAACAAAACTGTGCAGAAATCTAATAGTTGTGCGATCTTAGTTTTGGTTTGTTCGAAACGCAATTGTTCTAGAATCTTCGATCCAGAGTGTTCAGAGAATTGCTCCGTGAATGGGTGAAGTAGGTTTGGTTTTTCGCCGAAGCTTAGAACTGCTAGGTCGCCTGATTCGAGGAGATTCAATGCCTGGAAAAAATTGGTACATTTTGTAGGTGTCCTTTTGTAAGTTTATTCAAAAGTTATCGACCCAGCACAAAAAATAAGAGTTAATGATCTAATTTTTGCAGTAAATAAAGTAATTTTCATGGTTGCCTTTTTAGTCTGTTATGTCAATATTTTGTAATAAATTCTTTAATTAGTCGATGGTCTGTATCTTTACCTCTCGAATGGGACCATTTTCATGTTTCTATGACCCCCATGTTCATGGATGATGTGTTTTTATTAGTACATATCTATCTTATCCAGCTGATTAAAAAATTAAGATGGCTTAATTAATGGCATCCTTGAATGAGGATGGAGGGAGTAAGAGTAGGTAGGAAGGCGTTGTTCTTGTAGATGAAAAGTGTATAACACTACGTTAAAATATGAGTAATCAATCCACACTGCATATTGCACACTTAGTATTTCGAAATTAGAAATAAATAGTCAAAAAGTTTACTATACTCGTATAAGAGGTAAACGTTGAAAAAAGAATAGATAAAAACTAAGGTGTTTGATATCCTTTTTACAAACTTTTTAGATATTTCGAATCCTTACAATTATCCTTGTCTCTTACTCTATTAACGCTATAATATACAATTTCACTCATAGTTAAAAACATACCTGTGACACTAGAGCCAAGCTCTCAAAAGCGAGCTCTTTGCTCCTATTATCGGCCATCGAGCTGGAATCGTCTATAGCGATGGCGATTTTGTATTCTCGCTTGGCGGGTTTTGTTCGTCGCAACCAAATGCGGTCCTTGCGGAAGTGAGAAGCGATGTATGGGATGACACGTCTCATGTTGATGGCGCGCCCGGTACGGAAGTCGCCTGTAGCCAATACGATTGGTTGAGGTTTAGATTATTGCGAGAAGGAACCTCTGTCAGTAGTGAAGAGATACGGGCTGATGGCGTGGTATTATTTATTTAAAGATAACAGAACGTACATTACAGTCAATAAAAACCAATGCGTAGATTCTTTATAACGATTTCTCTAAGAATTCCACAGCATTCTTGCTCAAAACCCGCTCATTTGAGAAGAAAACATCAATGTCACTACGCCTTCATCAATATTGTATAATGATTTTATTAATATAATAACGTTTAGCACGTGACATTTATATTACATTGGAGGTTACTAAGAGATGGTCCATTCTGCAGTAAATGGCGAGTACGCGCGCTAATACACCGAACCGGGACAAAAAGTGACATACCACTCAACAACGATGGCAGTGACACCTTCCCTAGCAAAAGTTTAATTAAAAACATTATAATATATAAGTTACGCCGAAGTTCTAGTGTATTATGTATCATCCAACCATTCATACGACAAACAATGATGGATATAAATATGGACAATAGCTGTACATTTTCTTATACATGCACCCGAGAAACAATCTTTGAAATCAATTAGCTTTATGTTATCACTCACCAGCTCTTCTCGAGCGTCCTGTTGGCTCCAATACAAGTCGTAGCCTCTCGCAGAGCGCGCGCGCGGCCGCCGCCGACTCCTGCCATAGAGATCGCCATACTAAGCTCGTGCCAGTGTTAATGGACCCGCTGTTAAGCCAGCTACGGATGTTCACGTATTCCTCCACTGATAGATGTTCTGCTTGCTGGGTGGCTTCCAATCTGAAAATATTATAAATTTATTTATTCTATTTTTAAAGAAGATATAACAGTAGGTGGTTATTCTATTCTAACATAACTTTTTGCTTAAAACACACTGCTAATTAAGAATCCTCACAAATCTATGACATTAAACATGTAAAATGTGAACGAAAAGCTAGCCTTAATAATAAAAAAAAATGGAAAATTTTAAGAAAGCAATAAAATTATTTATTTTAGCGCGTTAGTTATTATAAGTCACATGATGAAAGATTAAAAAAGTATAGGCCTGATTCTCCGCAACCGCACATCACTATAGCGGCGCGCTACGTCAAGTAGATCGTGAACTTTATGTCCTACGTACATAGTTTAAATTTGTATGACGCGTCAGCGGCCATCGACGAAGACAAACAGCGCCGCACGTCTCCATTGACGACCGCTGGCTATACTTGGAGTGTCATACAAATTTGTATAACGCGTTAGCTATCGAAATGAAGCATAAAAAGCGTCAAATTGAAAAAAAAAACTTACTGTTAATCTCATTATAGACAGATAAAAAAGATTAGATTTTGACGAATGTTTTTCTTTTTTACAAGATCAATTCATTTTCTCTGTTGTTTATGCAACAATGATCTTCAATAATTTCAATATTTATAAGGGATTACAATCCTAAAGAAACAAGTGAAACAAAAGTATCCAAATTAGATGGTACAGTAAATAAGAAATAAAAAAATGGTGAACTTCTTCATTGTCAAACTTTAGAAATGAGTGATTGAAAGACCTTACCTAGTATGATGGTATGTGGTTTCACTGGGCCTCGGTACACTAGTGGTAAGCACTTGTTCTCCCTCCACTTCGATACCGGATTCTCCGCTGGGCTCTTCGCCCCCCTCCTTTTTGTTACCGGTTTTATCGTTTTCTTTTTCCGTACCGTCTTTCACTTTCTCCGGTTTCAGTTCTTCTGATTTTTCGGCCTAGAGTGAAAAACGCTAATTTAATTAATTGATTAGTGGTTTATGTTGGAATATTTTAAAATTATTTTAAAATATTATCCAGCATGTTCCAGAAATAACAAAAATCTGGAGCATGTGTACTCTACAATTCGCACCGGGCCCGCGTAGTGGATTATGGCCCGAAATTCCCTAGTGATTTACTGTGGGAAGCCTGCGCCGTAAAGATGTTCTTAATCTTAAAAATATGTTCTCGAACTATCAGTATATTCGCAATAAAGTCAATGTCTAAACCCATTTTGATCTAGTTTTTACTGTTATGCGAGATATTTGTTTCAGATTTTTAGGATATTGTTATCAAAATAAGTTGAACATTGCTTTATTGGTGTTTCTTCAAGACAACAAATATGCACTGCGCCCTGATAACCACACAGGTTTCGGGTTGGAATTTGTGGTTTCATCCATACTTGAAGACCAGGATGAAGATAAACATGTCGAAAAGTGATATAATCAGAGTTATGTCAATTTTCACAGGTCACATTCGTACCTGTATGTCATCATCGTCCACTTCCATAGGAACTTCTTCGTCTTCCTTTGGTTGTTCAGCATCTTCATCGTCTTGCTGTAGTGTTGGCTGTTGGTCCGCTTGCTCTTTCGTTGCAGCATCTACTGCCTGAACACAAACCAAAATTTTAAAACATAAATATCGACAAAAATAAATTATATGGTGTTTCAAGGAGGTCGAATTTCCCAGAATCTATTTCGAGTTGGAAGTATGTTCGTATAAGAAAAATATCTCATTTCATTATATTCCTTTCTTTCCTTATTTTCGGAATGGCTAAATTCTTGTGGTCCTAATGGCATTTAAAGAGTCACCGCACGTGTGTAATTAAGGGCGAGCGTAGAAGGCGCTCAGCCAGGAGCAAAGAATGTGTAGCAACGAGTCTAAGGGCTCCTACGCCGATAAACCGGCGGAAGGAACGCATTGCTTAGGGCATTGCTTTGAGAGGGTACCACGGGATTAAGAGTTGGTGAGAAGCGCTCAGACACGTGCCGATACCTGGTAAAAGTATTGGCTGAAGGCCGGTGTGTGTTAACGGTGTAGCGAGTGGGACGACCTAGCCTCCGCCGGCGAGGCGTGTACATGTGTAGGATAGGGTAGAGTGTAGGGTAAGAACCGCATTGGCAACAGTAATTGGGTCCTCGTGGTCGTCTAGTAAGTGCCGTAGAGGACGACGATGGTAAGGGGGGGGGGGGGGAGTTTTTCTATTATAGGATCCTACCTGTATATCATCTTTTTTCGCTTGTTTAACGTGTTGATAAGCGTCGGCTTCCATCGGCGCGTCGTCATCAGCGTCACCGCCATCTTCTGCCGTGTCTTGTTCTTTCTCCACATTTAACATGCGACTCCTTTTGTGCTTGTGCTCGTTCACATCGCCTGTTGGAACAAAAATGCCACTTTTATTTAAAGTTACACGAAAAATGTATACGTTGTAGTGGTAAAAATATTACCCTATTTTGTAAATGAGTCAAAGTTTCATTGAGCGTTAAACCTGTGACCTTAGTGTAATGAACGCCCCAATTGGGTCAAATTTTTTGATGAATAATTATTTATTATATCTGTTCCAGTTCTTTATTTTCTCGATGACAGCTGACACACAGCGGTCGATATAACTTTGTTCTAGCGTCAACGCCTAAAACTCCGAACAAAAATTAGGCACCAAGACGTCATATTTCATTAACAAGGTCACGTCAGACAGAAAGCAATTTTAGGGATGTAGTTATCGATAAACGTAACAGATCCGATATTTTTTTACAAAATGTAAGAAACTAAACTACTGCCGGATACTTTTGTACAAATTTATTAACTAATATTATATTTCATTACAAGATGTTACACGTGTTAATTCTTGATTGATAATGCCAACTTCTTTAAAATTTTCGAAGCTGTTGTAAAATAAATAGGTATAGGTAGGTACTCGACAATGAAACGAAATAATTATAATGACAGGTAATCTTTATTTATTTATTTTAATCAAAATCTGATGAATCGTCACTGTCACTCGATGAGCTCTCCCCAACATTTATTATAAGTTCCTGTACTTCTATATTATCGAATGCCACATGAATTTCCCAATCCGACGCTATAATGTTTTGGGTTCTTCTCACAATTTTTTCCCAGTTTTCGGCAGTTACTTCCGCACATGCATTTTTTAATAAATCTAACATCTTGTTTGCCGTAAAAGGGGGATGGGTATTGTTTCGAGCGGCGTGTCCTTTGATTTGTGCCCATATTAGTTCTATAGCATTGTACTGGCAATGATACGGCGGAAGTCGAAGAACCCAATGACCACATTCGGCAGCTATTTCGTCGATAACATATCTTTTTAACCAAGTTTGCATTTAACCAAGTCTCGTCAGTGAAAATAACATTTGACCAATCTGATATCTTTTTGGCTTCGCTCAAAAATTCGCAGCGAGCCATAGCAACGTAGTGACGCTCCATCAATATTTTACGTTTGTCCGATTTTTTATAACAAAATCCAATTTCTTTAAAAACCAAGCTTAATGACGATTTTTGGCCATGGAACAAACCACATTCACGTAAAGAAACAACAAGTTTTTTAAGTGTTGGAATTTCTTTGCGCAAGTAATAGTCATATACAATATGACGGCGAATAGCGTCAGCGTCGAAGTTGTCAACCGATGTCACACGACGTGGTTGGCGTTTTTTCTTCGGCGTACGAAGCTTATTTTCCTGCATGCCGCTTGTACCGTAAGCTTCGGTAGTAATTTTTGAAACAGTAGGTCCACTAATTCCTAATGCGGCCGCAACACGCTCTCGCACTTGCGACAGTGGTAATAGCGGGCCACCATTTTGATACTCTGCTTCAAAGTAATTATGAACCTTGATCACCAGTTCTCTCGCCTGCCTTTTCAGAACAGATCCTTTCGGCATTTTGATATTTGACAGCTGGGCAGCAATCAACACGGAGGAACACAAAATACACAACGTAACGTATGGATAATGTGAAAAAACTCAGCGAACAGAAATGTAGTGACTAGCACGACCGTCTTGTTGCGAGTGACAGATTAAAACAAACACAAAATGGCGGTGGGCCATTGAGTGTTCCCACCTTGGAAAAATATATTTGAATGTTTTTGTCGTATTTGTCTTTGTTCAAAATATAATAAATATATGCGATCGATATCATTACTTATTTGGTCACAACACTACAACTATCAAATTAGAACTGTCATCGAGAAAATAAAGTTCTGGAACAGATATAATTTTTCTAAAGAACTAGACATGTATAACATCTCGTATGGCTTTTTTTTTTGGACAAAGGACTAGAAAATTACTGCGAAAAATGTGAATACAGTCGATGACGTCACAGTTACGGCTGTACGGATTTCTACTTTTGTCATAATGTGTAAGAAAAGTAATGTCACCACAGATCAAAATAAACTTCACTGTCACCTGTCATTGAGCTAAAGAAACCTCTATTTGTGGCTATAATCTCTTCGTTGTGAACTGACTGCGGTTTGTATTCTTTCTTTCTGAGCTTGATTTTATGATTATTTACGACAGTATTGTTTGCATTCGAAACTGCACAATGAATGTTGCTGCTCCATCTGTATGGGCAAATTCCACTAATTTGCATTAATTTAATATTAGTACAATATTTAATGACTGGTTAAATTAAATTCCAACAGATTCCAAATTTAAATGTATTTTTTTTTAATATTTATGGTATATATGGCCAAACTAAGTATATGTATATAATATGTCGCACAGAAAAGATGCTAATATTTATCCCATTTGGTGTGAAACAAAATATAACAGTCATGCTGATTTTTTTTTTATAGACTAGTGGGCGGACGAGCAAGCGGTCCCACGTGATGGTAAGTGTTACCGCCGCCCATGGACACCTACAACACCAGGGGGTTTGCAGGTGCGCCGCCGACCTTGCAAAATCCTATTCACAGCTCTCTTGAAGAACCCCATATCGTAGCATAATGGAAGGACGGGGTCTCACTGTGTTTTTCTATCAAAAAAAACTCAAATTGTATCTATTTGACGGTAAATAAATGGGTGTAGCCAATCTAAGCAGCCAGGTATCGTCGTACATATTGTGTGCGCTTAGCTTAAGATTTGCATTGTGCTTAAAAATATGTGTGGCATTGAGTTAATTATTTAAATTTAAGATAGCTGTCATTTTATGCGTTCGATTTAACCGCTATTTCGTAGATTTCTATAATCTATGAATAAAAGTGGCGTATAGTATAGCGAGCCGGCCGTAAGACACGCTTTGCCAGGATTTGAAGTAAATCGATTTCTGTGTTTCTTTATTCAAAGGGTTTTAACACGCTTTATATCTCTGGACAACACTGGGAATACAACATTTATTATTTCCAAATATAAGTATATGAGTACACAGTGCACTTACCGTACACTTGAGCTCATGGTGTAATTATTTACTGTTGGTGTAATGGTGTAATTATGTAATTATTTGCTCATGGTGTGTACGGTAAGTGCACTGTGCAAGTATAGTGCAAGTGTGCAAGGCATATCCTTATGAATATGCCCTAAGCCTAAGTTTATGTCCCGTTACCATATGGCTAACAAAACAAACCGAACACTGCCACGATTCTGGCCTGCCGTTACAAATGGCAGGCCAGAATTTTCGTCAACATTTTGGGAGATTTTGATATTTGCACGGCGGCATGAGTGCAAACGTCAACCTACGTACGCAGTTACAGCATTCGGTACATCTTTACTGGGTGGTCGCGTACGCACAAAATGCCTATACAGTGTCGAAACTGTACAGTAAGATTTCTACAAGCCACAAAGAAGAGTGGTGATAGCTTAGGGGTATATATGTATACTCGACTTACATTCGTGTGATCGTGAGTTCCCTACTATTGAGTTTCTACTTAAGTACAGATTGAAAAAAAAAAAATCACTATCTTGGCGGTGAGAGGAAAACATTGTTAGGTAACCCCCCCATCATGCTTTTGTATAAGTATATCCACCAATCCGCACTGGGTCCGCGTCGTGGATTACGGCTCAAAACCTCCCAGTGATTTATAAAGGGAGGCTTGTGCTCTGCAATAGGACATTAAAGGCTGATGTCCGATAGTACAAGCCCTAAAGATATAATAACTTACCAAGTGTACGCTCCTGATCGGTCTGTCCCGGTTTATTCTCTCTTCTTTGCCGTTCACCGGCTCTTTCCGTGGCAGTCGCTTGTTTGTCGCCGCGGTGACCCATGTCGCTCTTGTCCAGTTCCGAGCGACCACTAGACTGCTTGTCTTCGCCTACTTGCTCCTGAGATTGTTCCTGATCAATCAACATACATATATTATAAATTTATCTGTTAGGTTACGAACGTATTCACATTAAAATTACTTATTTACCAAAACACAGGTACAACAAAATGTAAAGTCAAATACGTTATGTTCTCAATACCTTAGTAAGCGTGTAAAAGATTTTTTTCACAAACTAATATACATAATATATTAAAACAATATATAAAATTCCCAACAAATATGATTCTGTAATATCTTATGTTATAACTAAAAAGAAATGATAACAAGATATTACAGAATATATCATAAGTCAAGATAAATTTAGATAAACTTATTGTGGATAAACGTGCGGATTTTGCTTCATCGCTTCATCGCATTAGATTTCTACGTGAAAGAACGCATTTCGGATTTTTTGCGGAGGCGGTATAAAACGTTCTTTCCTTCATAAATAATACATAATTATGACGTCACAATATCTCTTTCTACAGACACTTAGCAATCTGTAAGTTGTTGTTTTTATCGACATTTTGTAATCAGCGACAACTACGATTACTACTTACATACGGAGCAGCTTCTTCATCTTTCGCCTGTTCAGCGTTAGTCTCAACATTATCGCCGGTCCCTTTATCAATTTCCGCTTTTTCCGCTTTTTCTTCTGCTGAAGGGTCTTTATTGGAAGGATTCGCTTGTGGATTTGGCTCATGACTTTTCTCTGAAGAGTCATCTTCTTCGTTCATCTTTTCAGAATTTTTCGGTAGTTCCTCTTTTTCTGGGATTTCCGGCGTATCTTCAGGGTGTTCAGGGTTAGTTTCGGGGGTATCTTCAGGGTTTTCAGCGGTAGATTCATCTTTGCTTGCGTCTTCATCAGGAGCGTCTTTGTCTTCTTCCTGCTCGTTTGTTTCATTCATTTCCATAGGTTGATCGGTTTCATTCTCTTTCTGAAATATTTGAAACTATTTGTAGAATTAGTTATAATTTTATTTATTGTCTAAACAAATACCTCATCATCATAAAAAATTAATAGTTTCAAGAGTTTCTATCATGTTTTCATCTAATCAGAATCGCCACACACCTCATTTTGTATTTTTTTTTGGAATTTGAATAATACGAAAATACAATGGTTATCGTATCATATTACCAAGTTAAATGCAATATGTCACAACATAAATAAACATATTTTATAAAATAATTTCCTTGTGATTATTTTATTTTTAGTGATAGTGTATATCTGAATTTGAGACATCCGACACAAAACGCATATACCTACTTCCAATTGATACCTTTTTCACTTTGTCAGATATCAGGGTTTAGACTTTAAAATTATCAAAAATATATTATTTTTTAATAAAAACGTCTACAAAATCAAACCTGTTCATTTCCATCGTTTCCTTCATCGCCATCTTCAGAATCAGATGATATGGCTGTTACGTCATCCTTCTTGTCTTTTTGTCCTTCGTCTTCATTGTCTTTTTCTTCTGGAATGTTGTCTTTCATCACGTCTATTTCGAACGGGTTTTCAGTTTCAGTTTTGTCATCCTGTATAATTATAAGAGGCTTAAGCTGTACTACACTTGAGAATCAGTAAGTAAAAGTTTATTATTAAAAGAATATACATCATAAACATACACAGCATTTTTTTATAGATTAACATGGTTGAATGCAAATCATACTGTGCCAGTCATGGACGGATGATACGAAAGCATCTAGCTCGAAGGTGCCGATGGGAAAGGGTAGACTCATTATTATTTGTCACACTGGATCTGCCGGGGAAGGTTTTGTTTATAGGCGTTTGAATAAAAAAACACAAAAGAATATCACGAGGAAAAATGGACGCAGACAAATTTAAGGAATGGTTTCTGAACTTAATACAAAATCTCCCATAATAATACACAATAATTATAGACAATGCTCCATATCATTCCGTCCAAATTGATAAAGCGACAAGTCCAAATTGATAGAGCGCCAACTCCAAATTGATAGAGCGTCAACTCCAAATTGATAGGGCGCCTACTCAAGCACACAAAAAGGCGGATTTAGTGACATGGCTGCAAAAGAAAGGCGTGGAAGCTGACTAGTGGAACTATTAAAACTAGTAAAAGAAAACAAACCTGGGAAACAAAGATATTATGTCATCGACGAATTGGCACAAAGTTATTAGGACGCCGCCGTACCACTGTCCGTACAATGGGATTGAAATGATTTGGGTTCAAGTCAAAGGTTGGTATTTTTGAAAAATGTGTTGGCAATAAATAGGAATATGTTTCATACTTAAGAGTTATTTTCAATCATAAAAAGTCCGAGGATAAGATCTGTAGTTATTGATTCATTTTATCTCTTTTACAGGCTATGCCGCACGTCACAATACAAAACCACCATTTACCACCAAGAAAATACTTTGTCTTCTAAAAGAAGCATGTGGACACGTCACAAAGGATGATTGAGTCAAAGTGGTAGAAAGGACAAAAAAAATGGACGACTTTACAAGAGATGTCAATTTCGGTAATATAATTAAAAATGAACTCATTATAAGGGTAAACGACGAAGACAGTTCAATCGATGATGATATCAGTTCATTCCGTGATAAAAGTGGATAAATTTATTTTAATTATGAACTGATGTGTTTTGTTCACCTAACTCAATCGAACAGAGAGAGATATTTGTTATTCATTTTATTCTTGGTACATTAAAATATGAGACTGTAATCATCATCGAAAAAGTTGTTCGATTTTATATATTATAAATAAATAATTTTATAAATAAATATGTTGTAGAAAATAACAGTCATCAATAAAGTCAATCAATATATATTAATTATAGTGTTAAGGCGCATTAAAATGTTTCTGTTCTATTAATTATATGATCTAATTGTTATTAGATCTTAGAGTTAATCTTATCTAATTGTTATTAGATAATTGTTATCTTAGAGTTTGTAATTGTTTAGTTTAACTTGGGGTTATATTGTTTATAACCCCAAGTTAAACTAAACAATTACAAACTCTAAGTATAATAGATCGATGTCTCGAGAATCGGTTTTTGTAGCAACCGATTTTTAGGTCAGTATTTTTATCCCTACACACAGTATTTTGAAAACTGTCAAATCGGATCTATTAGATTGTCGGGACTTTAATTCGTCGTATAGCTTACATTAGGAGACATGAGATGACAATCATATTATCTCATGTCTTATGGGGAGGTAATATTATTTCAGCTTAAGTTAATGAAGTGATATAAAGCGATTATTTATACGATAAATCAACCCAAGGTGATAATTAAGAGCTCTATGGCTCCCGTAAAATATTTGAACTTGTACAAACGTTTTAGTAGAAGCCACTCTATCACTTAACTACTTAGAGGAGTATCGACATTGTACATTCTGACGTGATATGAAAGGGTTTTATATATATATTTTTTTTATAGATTAGTGGGCGGACGAGCAAGCGGTCCCACGTGATGGTAAGTGTTACCGCCGCCCATGGACACCTGTAACACCAGGGGGTATGCGGGCGCGCCGCCGACCTTGCAAAATCCTAGTCACAGTTCTCGGTGTCTTGAGTAAAATAATATTTAATATCAATGTTGTATTAATAATAATGGCACATTCACTAAGAGCACATTCACTAGATTTAGAAACACAAAAAAAACAAACAAAGCTACCCAGTCGAACAAACGATGTTTAAAAAAAAAATGTTTTCAATTAAGATTGAATTTCGGGCCTTTTGCAGAGCAGGTAAATAGAATTCAATAGAATTTAATTTCAAGTAAGTACAGTCAACTACCATGTTGATGACACTATACTCGTATGTAGTTGAAAAGTTTTTACCTCTTCATCGTGGGGTTCCTCTCCGTCGATGTTCATATCTTCTGGCAATTCGAAGTCTTCAGGCTCTGGTAATTGTTGTTGATTACCGTGATAGGGATCCACCTGCGATAATTTATTCCAAAACATTGACATAACACAATTAAACAAATATCAACCATGAAAGCTTTTGAGTAAACCTACTAGTTACACCAAAATTTTAAGTGTCTTTCCTACCGACTTTGGGACTATTTGTGATGGCTCACCTCGCTTAGACTAAGATCGTTTTCGAACATTGTTATCGTAGCGGCACTCAAATATCTAGCTTTTATACAAAATTCAGTTTATCATCAACTGTGATCCAAAACTATTGAGTGGTGAATAAGCTCTTCCGCAATTTGATCACTGCTTATGTGTCGATCTGCTTTAATTTTTTCAATGATAACATTAACATTTACCTTAATAGCACGACCACAGCCAGGAACATAATCACACCAAATTACCAGATCTGAATCTACTCAACCATTTTTTGCAGTAGTTTTAGATAAAGTATCTTCTAAATATCACAAATCTCTTTTCGAGCATTAGAAGCATTCATGCCCTTGTTGAAAAAAATGCAATGCATGTCTACTTTTAAAATAGATTTTATAATTGTTAACAAATATGAAAAGATAAAACTTTTAATTTGTAATTTCAATTTGCCGCCATTACAAAAAGTCATCTGTCAAACGTTTATATCACTTTCCTGCCAGTGATTAGTGTTGCCAGAAATATAGCACGCTAAAGTCGTAGCTTCAAAAAGGTCGCGGACTTTTCCGACTACCTATTAATTATGTCTATTTACAGTAAGAATGTTCAAATTGAAGTTAATTGACTCAGATTTTTTGGATTAATGAAAATTTTACAAAAAAAAAAAATATTTCCATTTTCTCGAATGTCGTCACAATACATTGGTACCTTTTTTTTCTAAAGAGGGCAGAAATACCGCTCAAGCTATTTTAGCATGTTTTCTTTATTCTATACTTACATGGTCATCATCAACTTCAGGCTCATCCATTTCATTGACGTCTTTCTTCTGTTTTCTTTCTTTTCCTTCTGCCGCGTCATCGGTGGCCTGTTCCTTCTCTTTAGCAGCCATCTCTTTTTCTCCCGTACTCTCGCCCTTGCCCTTATCTTCCTTCTCTTTCTTTTCGCATTCGTCTTCTAGCTCTTCGTCTTCGGAGCCCCATATTTGCTGGTCTAGCCTAGCAACAAAAGTAGAGTGTTTCAAGTTCTTAGTGTACACTAAGTATACTAAGTAAGTATTAGTGTACAAACAATATACTATATTTCAATAAATCCACTCACTATACTCATTCACAGCACATTTCATTGTTATTTTGTGTGTTGTTTAACATACAGAAATTCTTTCAATGTTATAAACTTGTTCTAGAAGTTTTGGTAAATGAGTAAGGTGAACACCTCACTCACCTACTGGGCGAAAGGGTTGGGAAAATTCCCAAATTCATTCCTAAATCTGGTAGCTAGTAATCTAGTGTTCAGGGGCGTGTCAACGTTTGTAATTCTGGCATGTATCGCTGACGTCCATAGGCAACAGTATCCCCTTACCACCAGGTGGACTGTGTTTTATTTTATTTATTCTTTATCGCACTGAATGACAAAAGTCGGACTATTAAGTCTGCCTTCTGTCAAAACATTATCTCCCAGTGAACCTTCAAGCTATACAGAGATGGTCTGGTAGACTAGCAATAACAGTACTACTATTATGGTTAAACCCTGGAGATTTTTGTAGTATCTATATAGATTTGAAAAAGAATTGTCTTATCTGATCTTGGTGAATAAAAAAAAAAGTAAAGTAAAATTACAAGACTAAATAACGAAAATATAATTTCATAATACATATAAATAAATACATACATACCTAAAAATCAAACATAGATAGATACATACGTACAAATACCTACTGTAGTCAACTCACTAGTTTCATTACACTGTCCTATGATTGGTCATGATGATAGAACAAGTAAAACTTTTTTTCTCACTAGTTCCATTAAAACGTGACGACGGAACTAGAACTAGTTTTGTGGATTATGAATACCAATCGTATTGTGGTTAGTGCCTGTGTACGTTAGATACGTCGTAAATCCCATATGAGTTTGGCGTCAAAATTAGTGATGGGTAACTCCGGAGTTAATGAATCAAAAGAGTTGAAACCGCGAGCGGAGCAGAACCCCGTAATTGTTCCATCGAATTGTTATTCATTCCGATTCCGATGCCAATCATGTCGTGAGTGTAATCGCGCATCGGCACTTGTCGGGGGCTCAAAATCGAGATGCAACGATGGCATGACCTTTTTTTTTTGGTTATGCAACAACCATTAGGGAAGGGAATGAAACGCTCTCGGTGAATAAGTATGTGAATCAAAAGAGTTAAGGAGTAATTAAGAGGAGTCGGATCCGCAAGCGGAGCAGGATTATGTGAATTAAAACACTCCGAGAAGTCTTGATTACCCACCACTAGTCAAAATGTTTAAAATAATAATAATCTACTTGTGATTGAAATACTTATTTTCTCTCTAGCTAAAGGTTGTCTGGTAGAGATCGCTGGTAGAGAGAGAGAGATCTGGTAGAGACAAAACCGCCTTTTGTGCATTTCATGTGTCACTATGTCTGTTACTGTCTTGCTTTGTTTTGGTGTGTTTTATCTATCTATCTAATGTTATACTTTCTTGGCATTGTGTTTACTTAGAAAAAAAGTCGCTTTATTAGAATTCAAATTCACACCATATCATTGAGTTTCAAATCAAATTGAGTAATTCATGGTTTAAAAACGATAACTAACGCAACTAGTTTAAAGTCTTAAGGTCTGTTCAAATATAAGCGATATTAGCTGCCGTCTGCGGTAACAATAAGAATGCGGTAAGATGGCGAATATCGCTTAGGCACGCGTTGTACCGCTTGAGTAAGCGATACTGTTACCACTGGGCCTAGACCGCTATACGCGGTTTATCGCTAACCGAAGCGGTTAGCGAATGTCGTCTATGTCTGAATGAAGGAATTATCGCGTACCCACGCGAATATCGTTACCGCAGGCGACAGTGAATATCGCTTATATCTGAACAGGCCTTTATATAATTAACTCACTTTTCAGCGGCATTATCTGTCTCGCCCATTTGTTTGTCTGCATCATCTTCCTCCTCTTCCCGTTCTTCATCATCCCCTTCTAGAAAAATTACAACAAATTACTGAAGAGATTTCTCTATCCATTCTCTTAAATTCAGATAGGTAGAGAATAATTAATTACCACTGCAGAGTAGAGGGCCACCTTCAATTACGAGATGGTTTCGTCTGTGAAACATCATGAGAAGCCAGTGTCCATTTGTGGATGTTACACAGGTTAAATTTCACAGGATTACAGGTAGTCAGACAAGTTACATAGGTGGATGTTTTTAATCTACCAGTTTTCAATCTTTGACACGCTTGCTCCTTTAGATTTTCTTCATTGTCGAGATAATGATAATTGAAAAACGTTACTTAAGCAGGCACTCCGATCTGGACTAGAACTCTGAATCTGATAAATGTAAGTTAAGAATAAATAATCTGTATCTTCGTCGGAAGCGAGCCGACGCGGAAACCCAACCACCTCAGGTTGGTCGGGATTAACCCGTTTACAGATAAAATGACTGGGATGATTTCAGTGGACGTCACGCCTCACATGTCCTTCTCTTTTCGGTTTCGGCCTTCATGAGCCTTCCGTCATGCGAGATGGTGATTCCACTAAAAACACCAGATACTACGCCCGGTCCATCAACACCACGTCAGGCTTATTGGCTAGAATAGTCCTGTCCGTGATGGTGAGCCGGTCTCTGTAGAACTTTGCGCAGTCGTTTTCGAGAACCGACTCCAGTGTATACCTGTAATAAGGCAACTTCTGTTCTAAGAGACCGTATTTCAGAGCGAGCTCTTGGTGGAGAATTCTGAGTGCTTGGTTGTCTGCAAGTAGTATTGGAAAGAGCTGAACAACCGGAAGTGACATGTCTAAGTGACTCACCAGGATAGGCCATACGCCCAACGTACGTGTTCGGTGCCATCCTTCAGTATGTACTACCGTGGAACTACCGGAAGGTAGTTCCACGGTAGTAAGGTTTGACCACCTGATTCTTATTATTATTCTATTATTTATTGTTCTTATGGCTTGACTACGGTGTAAAAACGAATCCATCAAGTGTGCAACAAATACATTGAAAAAATTCGCATGCTACGATGAATAAAGCGATAAATTAGTTGGTTAGCAATGCCACATTATAATGGAAATCGCTGATTCATTAGGATAGTTTCTGATTCACTGACCTTTCTTTTCAAGATCCTGCAGATGTGAATCAAAATCATCGGTGACGTTGATGCCCTTTTCTTCTTCTTTACAATCTCTGTCTTCCTCCTTTTTCTCTTCGCCTGGACGATGCGCGTCATCTAGTTGATCCTATAATAAAGCAGATATATTGTCCAAATAATATTATCTGGTTTACGAACTGCAAGAATTGTTTTACTTGCTTTGTTTAAAAAAATATTTTCTCTTTTATTAAATGCGACACCTCTTCTACCAGGCACTTTTAATAGGCAACGGCCTATACCACAATACTTGAAGATGTAGAAATGAAACGTGAATCCTAATCGTAAAACTATTTCACAAGTGTAAAGTCGCTTAGCGAGCGATAGACAAAGCTATGGTAGAAATCTCTTTGTTAGACAGAATTTGAATTTTCGACATTCGACGTTGAAATAAAGTTGTCAACATAGAATCAACGCCAGAAGGATTGACGGTTTAACATTGCTGGTAGTAACTGGCTAACTGGATCTAAAGAGCGGAGGAACATGGTGGCGGCGGACCTTGAAAAAGATCTAAATCCAGTAGTGGAGAGACTAACAGGTGACATATTCTTTGTATGGGTACTTCTATATCTGATAATATTATTTCATTTTAAAACAACAATTAATTTGACCGTCTTTCATATTTTTCTTCTCAATATATGCAAGTTTCCCTACATACCGTACATAACTCCCACGTGATTTATTTTTTTCTAGATGTAATGTAGGTGCTTACCTGGTTCTCAATCCTTTCGGAGACGTCTTTCTGTCCCTCGCCATCTCCTAAACCAGTACCACTTGACAATTTGCCAGGACCGCCGTCCCCGTCACCTTCTTCTGTATCTAAATCTGATGGTCGGCAGAATCTGTGCAAGATCGAATTTATTGTAACCGGATTGTCATATGAATCTAGTTGTCAAGAATTATTAATCCTACGTATGAAATGGACCCAGCCTAATGAGTGTAGCGTAAAAAATAAGTGACTTTTTTATGGAGTTTTTGACATGATATAACATGGCATAAACATTAAATTGCATGGTTTATTCAAAGGATGTACTCCTTATGTTCCTTATAACAGGTGGCGAAAAAGTAATCACCGTATAGGAATTGTCTATGGTATTTGCAAATGGCATCGTATGTCATCGTGACTGACATTTGTAAAGTAAACAGAAGCAGAATACACGTCGACAAACCATGAATCGCTATACTCCTCAAGAACGCGGAATAATTGTGTCAATGTTTTTGACAAATAATCGGTCGGTGGTTTTGATTCAACGTGAATTTTGTCGTTGATTCCCTGGTCGTATGGCACCAACTGGGCAAACACTGCTGCGTGTAGTTGCTCACTTCAAAGAGTTTGGCTCAACACGGGACAGTAGCAGACTTGGCCGGCCCCGGAGCAGCCGTTCGACCGTGAATATCGCTGCTGTAGTTGCAGATGTCCAAGAGTACCCTCAAACATCAACTAGACTACGGGCCACACAATTGGGCATCAATAGACGGTCTTTACAGCTAATTTTGGTGAAAGACTTGAAGATGTTACCATACAAAGTGCAAACAGCGCATCAGCTACTGCCTACAGACCACCAATTACAGCCAAGTCCTCCTGCGACGGAGGCGTATTTCCACCTATGCGGATACATGAAGAAACAAAATTATCGCTTCTGGGGCATTGGAAATCCGCGTGTAATGCACGAAGAGCCATTACATCCTCTCAAAGTCAGTGTTTGGTGCGGCGATTACGGAGGAAAGGTGATGATTGGTGATTTTTTCAATCGTTTACCGGTCGTTTAATCTCTCGTTTTAGATTTGCACTGGACCGCAAGATAGCCCAATTTGTCCGTTCCAGGAAGTCTACTCCCAAAAAAACACGAATAACGAAGTTTCGGCCGATATATCGGGCGATTCCTACCACGAAAACCTTCACTTCGATATATCGGTACGAACGAACTTCATTTGACATTTGTTACATTGAAACCCTACTCTGACGACACTAAACAAGGGTCGAAATATATTGACAGAAGATACTTCGGACTCAAACGTCAAATTTCACGACAACAGAAGATAGCTTCGTAAGTGTATTTTTTATTAAAAATTCTATGAAATGTGTACTTTTTTCATGCGTTCATGTATTTGTAACATTTAATATTCAATATTACTTAATCATTTCAGTTAAACTGCAGAGAGATTTTTATTAATCAAGTATGCTCTCGAGGAAGAGAGACGAGTGCAAGAGAAGCAGACGGAACTCGGAGTTTAACATCAACACAGTTCCCGTCATTAAGTTTGTAGCAAACTACACATCCAGTCGGGAGCTATCTGAAGAGCTGTGCCAGAAGATTGTCCCATTATTGCGTCCAAAAAGGAATATTTGAGGAATTAATCCAACGGTGAAGGTATCGTATTTCAATCATGATAAATAGTACTATTGAGTAATATTTTACTCAAATGTTATATAAATAATGAGTTATAATTGTATAAAATATATCTAGCTACATACTTAAATAATTTACTATATATTTAAATTATTGTCAATCTCAAAGATTATACAATACAACAGAAACTTCTCTCTTAGATTTTGATAGCTACATATTATTAAATGTAGTTACCTCGTTTGTTGGATCCAATATATGACACTAATATTAATAGTCACAAAGTGACAACAAAGGACATCGGGAAAGTCTTAGGCATTGTAAGTATTTTTCATAACTTGTAATGAAAACTTGTAACTTGTAAAAACTTGTAAGTGGTAGTGGTAGGGGACCTACTTGGGTAGTGTCTAATTAAATTAACTGTAAAATCTTAATTGCTTTATTTTTGGGAGGTGATTCAGGATATCCTGAGAGTATCCGATGGCATCCGTAGACAATGTCAATGAAGACTACAGAAGGGCATTATAATACTCTACAGAGATGGGTATGCATCACTATAGAGTACACATTTGGAATACTAAAGGGAAGGATGTCCTTAGCCAAAAGAGAACTTCATCATTGCCTAGAAACAACAGGCAAGATCACTGTTGCCTATTACATTTTTACATAACATGTACATTTGAGCTGGATTATGGGCTCCAGCCCCGACTGAAAAGGACCTCCTGGTCGAACACGCACATAACCTCCAAATGTTCAATCATACTGCAAGCACGTCAACATTGCAAGCATTACAGAGGGGCCAAACGTCAAGGAATGAAATAGTGCAGTTGTTGAAAAGGAATAGGTGAGATGTGGTGGCATAGTAATTTGGTAATAAAAATTGAAACAAATCTTCCATTAACATATCTTTTATGTATTTTCAGATACTCAGCGAAGCAGTAATATTTAAAAAATATTGTATTTTATATTACTTCATATCTTTTTAATATAATATTTTTGTTATAATTTACTCATATCTTAACCAACTGAACACAGAATAAATACTCGATATGTAGAATCTTACAGGATAATCATAAAGTCCTCGACTAGTAACAAGGTTTTTTCATCACAATATTAAAAATTATCATAGCATACCATCAGCCTATGTCTCTCCACTGTTCGATATAGGCCACTCCCAAAGCTCGCCATCACCGGTGAATTTGTTCAAGTGGTCGTCGGTCTACCTTGCCGAAGGGCGTCCCAAAACTATAGTTCTATTTTTATTAATTTACAAAGTTCACAGCTCCAATTTATAGAAAGAGTAGTATAACAATGTTACTAAATTTTTGGCCAATTACAAACTAATATTATAAAAAAACAATACAGATTAATCATACAAGTCTTTTTCTATTAAAACAAACTATTAAAAACATCTGTATTAAATTGACTAGTAATTGTTTTTTTATTAATTAACAACTAACTTTTTTAGAATTCTTGATTTAAGTAGTATGTTTAACTAACTTTGTAACATGATTATATTTCAAAGGAAAATAATAAATAATAGTTAAAATTCGTATTGATTTCATGTAATATTAAACATGTTATTCATTACTATAGAATTTAATACAGCAAATACATACATGGAAAATATTAATTTTATTTAAAAACCGTCAGTTATCGTAAAACATCGATAAACATTGTATCATACATTCCCTTCGCTACCAAATTATCGGAGTTCGAGCCCGATGTATAGAGCTCCCACCGAAGCAAAGTCAGAGTAAGGTTTTAACAGTTCGTTCGTTTGATCTTCGTTTGGGCTCGAATAATCGGCGTTGTAAAATGAGAGTAGACTTCCAGACTTCTTTTTTGGGGTTTTTTAAAGTCACGGGTCTATGCGAACAAGCTACAGACCTTGGCGGCCCTAAAGGAGAACATGCGACAAGTGGAGAATTTATCGCCAGTAGTCATGGAAAATGCTGTGAAACGAGCCCGAATGTGCATCAACTCTAGCGGCGGCCACTTGACCGATATCATCTTCACCAATTCTTTTTATTTACAATCAAAGTTATTGCCTTAGGAAATCGAGTAAGGACTTTTGCGCCACCTTGTATTTTAGTACCAAGGTATTATTAATACTTGCATAATTCAAGTAGATTTCAAATATCGCGATGAGCACAGTTCATACAGGACAAATGGAATCTACTTATACCTACTTATACTGTTGAGTTTAGTTGCTTTTTTACCACCAAGATAAAAGGCAAAAATGTTAATGTAAACAAATGTATCATCAAGCAAACTTAATGTATTCTATGTCTTACGGATATCATTTGTTAATCACAAACTTACCCTTTAGCAGCCAATTCGGAGAAGATCCTCAACAACACCGACAGCATTTTGCAGGACACTCGATGGGCAGCAACTTGTTCCGTCACGAAATATTGGACAAATAACACTGTTTGTTCCAATATTGGAAGCAATCTCATTACCACATTCTTAACGCCATCCACATTCACTTCATTCATTATAAATTCCACGTAATTTTGTAGCAAATTATGCATTTTATTTATTAATGTTTCAAATTGCAACATTTTAATATCGCTAAACAATTTTTCTTGTAAGCGTTCCTTTAAATGATTATCTTCAAGAGTTTCTTTTGATACTTCTTTGTCGGCAATGTCAGTTAATTCGTTTATAGTACTTAGCACATCATCATTTTCTTTACTCTGTGGTAAATGTTTTTTGTATATTGTCTGAATTATCAATAGCATTGTCGCAACTAAGTCTTCAGTTATTTTGATCAGAACAGAAGAATCTATTTTATCTTCATCTGCCATCATGACATCTTTTGGTTCATCTAACGCATCCAATTGTAATATTGTATGTTCTAGATAAGTTGATAAATTTACAATACAGTTCAACATTGGATGTTTAGGCGCAAAGTCATCAATTGAAAACTTTAATTGAAATTGATAATCCTGGGAAATGGTATCTATATCTTGTTTAATAGAGTCCAAAATAGAAATAGCGTCATTTGTAACTTCGACATGACTTTGTGAGACAGGCAATAAGTCTTCATGAATCTTAATTATTTCTTTAGGCATGGTGTCGTGAAGTTTGTTTAATGACAATTTTTGTTTGTTGACAATGGACAGTATATCTTTTATTCTCCTGTATAAGTCATTCCATTCGTCACTATTTTTATAGCAACGAACTATGGGCGAATTTGATAGTACTTTATCAAATTCTAGTTCAATTTCTGGGCGTAAAACTTTTTCGGGGCAAGATTTTAGTACCACAATGAATTGTTCAAGCAAGATGCTAGTGTGTACGTAGCAATGTGTTAATATGTCCACTTTTTCTTTCAACAACGATATGTCTTCGTTGGTGTCAAGATCGAGGGCGTTTGTAAGATTTGTTGTTAGTGTGCGAAGATCGCAGAGGTATCGTGAGTATTTCGATATGATCTTCTTTTGCGAATTTGTTATTTTCTGCAAATAAAATAATGTGTTGTAAACTATTGTTCATACTCGTATGATATACGACTGCTCATGGTGAGTTTTTGAGTGCTTCAGTAAATGTATCTTTTAACGAATATTTTTATTATTAACGTTAATATATTTATTCGTCATTTAGCTCCATTATTCATGCCTTAATGATGATGACTACAACAATGTAGAAATATTTTTGAAAAATTCTCTAAGCATTTATACTTAAAGTTACATTAGAGAAAATTTCGATATTTTTATAGTACATATCTCTATCGGGCAAATATATAACAAAAATAATACCCCAACTGTTTACAAACACAATAAACTTAAACACCACCGAATGAAGCAAAAAACTTACCAGCAAATGAGCGGCGAATCCCTTACACCGTTCAATATTCTGCATGCCCAAATCTTGATGCGGGGAGAGCAGGGCGGCGGTCAACTGTCTGTGTCGCGCAATATTTCTTTGGAAGTACTTCTCGCAGCCCGACCATAGCAGCGATAGGGAACCGTCACAGCGTCTATAAAAAGTATATTTAGTATTTGCATATTGTTGATGAAGATTGAAATTCATATTATTCTCAAGTAAAAAGCTAATTACTATGAATAAATATTCTACTTTCACAAGTGGAATATGGAATTGTGTGAAACTTGTAAAATAATCGTGAGAATATTTTGAAAGTTAAATTTGTTCATAAGAAATGTGGCCATTGCCTTGCTTTGTGAATAAACCTAATTTATGATACAACAATTTATAATTTATGTTTTTGTCCTTTGCCTGCCCGTACTTATGCTGACTTTTGAACCGTCGTGGTATTAGTTTCATCCAAGTTGTACACTCTGGTTCCATCACCAAACACAGCTTGCGTAGACATTACATTTTCTAAATAATCAAAGAATAATTTCACATTGAGCCGATTGAATGACGTGGCCCAACTAAGCTGCATCTCTCGTGCGTTCTCAAGCTAATGCGAGGGTCTCTTACTAAAACTGTATAACCATTCGATACCTGCGAACTTTGTTTCGTGCCATTTTTGTGGCACTTGAATTTTGGTCAGCAGAGCCATCTCGTAAGAAAGTTTCCGAACATCCATGAGAGTAAGGCCGTAAAACATTTGGCTGCATTTAATTATATAACTAAGCAGCTAGTTTTTTTATGAGCGGGGCTAAATGTTTTTCGCATAACATAATTTGGTGTGAATCTGACTAAACGATGTGATGTAAGTACTGTAACCTGAAGGGTGTATTGTCTTTTATAATAGGTATGAATGAAGGGTATTAAAGGAGATGTTCGTCAGTGTTGCGACGGCTCTTATTGTTTGCCCATCCGATATCATGTCAAGGGCGTATCGCATTTGATCTGCTGCGCATTTGATTACGCAGCATTTTTAACTATAAAATAATTTGTAGATGTAAAGCTTCGTGGAATACAATGGATCGTGATCCACTGTGACCCAATGACCGTTATCGTAAAACATTTCGAGAAATAATGAGCTTGTTCTGAGACAAACTAATACAGCCCAATATATTTTGTACATTCGATTTTCTAACTCATTTTGAAATAAAACATTTTGTAAAAAACAAGTAAAAATTTAATTTTGTACTTGCCTAGTGATCGTAGTGCCGCAGCACGTCCTACCACTACAATATCGTGACGGCGAGTAGTACGGCAGAGAGGGGTGTGTAAGAGCGTTATTCTAGCAAACACGCATGTTTGTGTATGCACTACATATGAAGCTACAGTAAACGCTCTACTGTAATCTGTGATCCACTTTACCCCATGCTCCCCGAATTTAATAATAAAATTGAATATTGAGTCTCTATAAATTATTATTATAGTTTAAAACCGATTATCAATTATTTGCGAAGAATAATATAGGAAAATGGCCATACAAAATTATGTGCTTCATTGTAAATTAGCCCATTTAAAGATTTTGTATGAAACATAAAAAACAATTATGCCACATTGATAATCTGACATATAACCATACATTAGTTAACTTTATCCTGTATTTTCCTCACTCACCTGCTTTTCATGTAACTCAGGGCAGCGTCCAACTCCACCGGCGGTGTGGTAAAGTCATAGAAATCGTCATTAGAAGCCGACAGTATGACGAGTCCAGTGCGATAATTCAAACCCATTTTAGCGAGGTGTTTGAATAAATCTGCAAGAGCTTTGCGCTTCTGTTGGATTATGTTCTTAGCTTGAGAGGTTTGTTCCTCTTTAGATTTTGTTGAGTCCACCTGTCGAAAATATTTTTTTAAATCTATTTATTTAAAGTTAATTGGACAAACAAAATTTACAAAAGGTGGATTTAATGGCATCCTTTACCAGCCAACCTTTGGGGAAACAGAGAATCGAGAAGGGTGTATTAGTAAGTACGTATTATGAAAATTAGATAGTATATAAAAGTAACACATATATAAACATAACACTACTGGTACTACAATATACAGTAAATAAATAAAGCATTTATACACAAGAAGTGTATTATTTCGGCAGATTGTATTGCCTCCAAGAGCGTTTACGACGGCCGTCATGCGGTTTGGCATGGAATCAATCAATCTCACTACGACGTGTTGTGTAATACACATTGTGGAATTGTGGAATACCCGCGTGGTGAATTATTGCATGAAACTCCTGTTTGAGCGGTCTGTGTTATAAAGTGGGATGTTATAGGATCATGTGAATCTATAATTACCTCAAAAGAGCTGAGGTGTGAGCTGCTCTCAATAACAATCGTCACGAAATCATCCAACGATTGCACGAGTGAAGGATAACTGGAAATAAAACAAATCATGTATTTATCATCTACTTGGATATCAGGCGAAATGTCAAAGTATTGTCTAACCGAGCGATTACAGTATTTATAAACGCCAATTCTGCCCTCTTTAGAAAATAAGGCACAAGTGCATTTGGATGACATTCAAGAAAAATGCAAAAAAATGATAAAATTTTCATTAATTCAAAATCATGCTTTTTAGTGAATGATAAACATTTAGTTTTAAGTGAAACAAAAATGATAACCATTGTTTATTCGATTTGCTTATGTTTAATTTCAGAATATACATAAATGTTACTTATGCTTTCGATAAAAAGATACTATGCCTTCTCTTATTATGAGGGCAGAATTTACAGTATCTCTTTGGACTCATATCAAACTTGGATCACTCATTCATTTCACATTTCTATACACACATTCCGTACATTCATTTTTGTCCCCGTTTTCCTTTTCTTATATGTCAAAAAATTTAATTATTACATTGCGCCAGTATTTACGTATTCTTCGTAAACAATTCAAAACACATCCTTTCAATGTACAGTCAGGTCGAAGTAATGTAGAAGTCGCTCAGAAAAGTGACAGTAGGTTTACTGAAGGCAGAAGAGTTGGACTCCTTGAAAGCACGCGAAAGACGTCGAAAAGAGGGTTATGCTTTTATTTGATTATTTCAAATACATATTACGTACTTTGATGTTCAATATAGCTATAAGTATCACCAATGAACTACAAAACCCACAATACACAATTTTTATAATAAATAATCAAACAAAAACTCGACCTTCTCTTGTTAAAGTAACGAATTCTTGAAAGTGTGTTTGGATGGTTTGTTTCTTTTTACTCATCATCTCTTCGTGTTTGTTCGGAATAAAAAAATGGCCGACCGGAATAATTTAATTAATGGTACCTACTTTAATTAAGTATCAAGAAATAATATTCACCTGGTGTTCACCATTGTGTCTTTGCACAGCGTTTTAGCTTTGTTGAAAAGTGTAACGATATTCGACAGTAGGCTTCCTTCTTCAATGATGTCGGCTGGCTTTTCTATCTGATCCAGGTATTTCTATACATATGAAAATAATATTTAACACCATGAACAAATGAGTCAATTTTGATTAAACCATTCTAGCAAACAAAACAAAATTAAAAATGACATTTTAACTAAAATCTAATAAAAACTAAATTTTCTAGTAAAATCTAATAAAACGTATAAAAAAACATCTCAAATTAAAATTCTTTCCTTTTTTCTACGCTAATAAAACTATTTTGTCATTCTACAGTTCTACTGCATTACAGATACATTGGCCATCGGCTAATCCGGAAATACCCGAACGCGTCATGCACGTCTATGAATTACCGTACCCCTAATTGCATATTTTATTAAGAGATAAATACGTACAAATTTTTTATGAACGTGTCACAAGACAGTACATAGAAATATATGGAGCTGTTATTTTTCCTTGAAAACTAATGACATTATATCTTCACTAGATAATCGTATTAGATTTTTTCTACTTAGGTCTTATTTATTTATCTATGTATATTTGCATACTAGACAATTAATTATAATAAGTATCTATATTGTGTAATGTATGTACACATAACTTTATATTGCTTTTATTAGCCTTATTCACATTATATCTTAAAAAATCAACACCTATATTACAGCACCCATATATCAATCAGCAGTCAAACGTTACAGATCATTTGGATTTTGGTTGACCCTCTCGTGATGTATTCAGCATCTTCAATTTCATAATCAGAATAATAGTAGTCTTCATTGTCGCTTTCAGAATCATTAGAACTCTCAGAAGTAGTAATTATTATCCTATCCATAAAACCATCCATGGCATGTGCACATTTTCTATATTCATCTTCGAATTTAATTGAGTGATCACAAAATTTTTCCATTCATCTGACCCAATCATATAATTTTTTTACTGTGGTCATATTCATATCAACATTTCTATGAGCTACATAACCCTTAAATTGCGACCACATGTTTTCAATAAGATTGAAACCCGGACGATATAGCGGTAATCTCAATACAGTGTGTCCATATTCAGCTAAAAAAATCAATAAAATATTCCACAATATTCTATTGACTTCTTTTCCTTATTAACGAAGAACAACTTAGTAAATTTGTGGCTTTGTCCAAGTTGGTTCGGCGTTAATGTCATGTTTTACCAACCAGTTTATCATATCTTGCTTCAATGTATTTGAATTCGGAGGCTTTTTCACATATTTATTATGACATCCAGCATTATCAACGACCAATATCGAATTTTAGGTAAGTTAGTATTACATAGCCATTTTTTAAAATTATCGCTGTTCATCTCATTATGATAGTCTCTGTATATATTATGATATGGTAGTACATTTATACATTAATAAAGCCCTGGGAATAAATCTATTTGTATAATAAGACGTAGTCCTGTAGAAATGGTTTGTTTTATACCTTTTCCTGTAGAATCAGTCCACTTTTTTATTTAAAAAACTTTATTGCCCATTATGGAACAAAGAGCGAGCTTAATGCCTTGAGGCATTCTCTGCCAGCTAACCTTTGGATTGATGAGAGAAATACATTGGAAGGTGCGATGAGAGATATAAATATATCACTTAAACGACAAACAGAATAAATAATTTACCTATAAATAAATAGATATGATGAATACATACAATATGCTAACATATACATAAATACATTGCATACAAATGTATATATCATAATAAATACATATACATATATACAAAAGCGCTAAGTCTGTAATGACGAAAAATAATGTTCCCGGAGCCTCCGTTTAAAAGTATTCTTGTTCGATACCTTTCTAATGTCAGTTGGGATCGTGTTCCAAAGTTTGACTGCCTGCGCGGTGAAAGAGTTTAATAGGAACCCGGTATGGTAAGAAGAGATAGAACAGAACTGTTGGCAGAGCGAAGAAAACGGTGGTGAGTATCAGCCAGAAAATGTAATTTAGATTTCAATTAATCTGGGCAACTTGGATCGTATAGAATGGAAAAAGAGGATGCAGAGAATTCCCTACGTTTTCTGAGAGGAAGCCATTTAACCTTAGAACGACAAAAGGAGATGTGATCATACTCGTACTTGCGTAAGCCGGCAATCAAGCGAATACAATTATTGAGCAAACGATCCAATTTGTTAAGATTGGTTGATGTTGGAACAACAAGCATGAGAATAATCAATTATGTATGGGTAACACGACTATTTCTTTTTTTTTCTTTTTTTACATACGCAGAAGGCAGAGCGCAGGCGTTCAGCCAGGAGCAAAAAGTGTGTGCAGCAACGAGCCTTTGGGCTCCCCCGCCGGTAGACCGGCGGAAGGAACGGACCTCGGCTTAGCGAGTTGCTTTGGGAGGGTACCGCGGGATCGCGACTCAGTGAGAAGCGCCCAGGCACGTGCCGATACCTGGTAAAAAGTGTGTGTTCAAAGACCAGTTGCATCACGAACTCTTTGTTGTATCTTGTTAAAATAGTTTTACGCGGACGTATTTGTAAATTTTGTTCCTTGATTTAAAAAAATAGGGATATATTGTAATATTAAAAATAATTCCACCGACTTCTTTATTTATGGGTTTTCTTGAATTCTTCGGTATCTTTATGAAAGCGATTCTTATAGTTGATCGTAGTGGATAATAATGTGGCTTTTTAAAGCTAATGCATCACTAATAACTTGTTTTACTTTTTTTTAATTTTTGACAGGATACTTTTTTGGAAATTAAATATAAAAGGGTAATTAAAATGAGGTCGGTAACAGTTGACGAAAGCAAATATATACATATAAAATATATTATCTATTGAAAACAACATTTTGAGGGTATTAATTTGTATTAGGTATGAATTCGACGTTTGCCGAAGATACCATTCCCGATGGCCAATGTTTTCGTGTAAGATCTATAGCACCATTCAGATCTTAGAATTCAGAAGTCCTAGATCTCTATTGTGAAGTCTACCCGTTTTATGTCGTGAAGTTTTATCATCAATTTTCATATTTTATCGTTATAAATCAGTACAGAAATGGCGTCTTTGTTAAAGAATCTATTTTTTTTCAAAGCTTTTCTGTAGATGCCTTTTAGCGTGGAAATAGCCAAGCAAGCACAAGCACTATTTATTCTAATTTATTTTATTATTATTATTATATTCAAAATGCATACCGCTTCGTATGGCTGTAAATTAAAAACAACAGAATATTAATATCATAGATTATAAGTCTAGAATAACTTTAAAAACATAGTTAAAAATTTAAAACAACCATCATCAATGATCCAACAGTTATTTATAATACAATAGGTTTGTTAATAATTCTATTTTGTTCGTTTTAGTGTAAATGTGCAGTCCGCAGTTAAAAGCTGATTATATAATGTCTTTTTTGAGACGGGTCAATATGGAAAAGTATAAAACTAATAGAAATAGAGAATTTTGTTCCGAGGAACCATGGCAACGATTTTAGAATTACGAAAAACTGTCTTCAAAGACTTCCAAAAACTCATACACAATCGGGAATCGAACCTGTTCATTTTCTATGAAAAAATCGTAACTTATTTTATTGCGCTAAAAATCTAGATTTAACGATTTCCTATAATTCCGAAAGTCTAGTTTCTGTTGCTTGGTCCACCTATTGAATGGGTGTATTCATAAAAATTGCTACAACTGAACATTTGTTGAAATAAATACATTATCTCAGATGACAATTAAATCGAAACGATTTCTCAGATGTATGACTAACCACGCTGTCTTTACTATTACGTCTAACAATAAGTGCATGAAAATAGGCATGATGGCAATGTCTATGCTTGTGTCCAAATAAATGTCAAGTTAATACTAAAGTTTACATAAATTATCTTTATTTGCATAATAATGACTCGTTTGGGAAGCTGTGCATTTTTTTGTTTAGTTATCGACTGATAAGATCTATTTTGGGCTTGTAATGATGAGTCGCGTTTTTATTTTTCATTTTAGCCACTATTCTAACAGCATATACTATAAAAAGATATTGGGCAACTTTTTAAATGTTTAGTATTAACCTGTGCTTATTATCTACAAATTCTAAAATAATTTAACCACAAAACGAAAGAACAGGTCAGAAGCGTGCTTGACCATGGTAATAGTAATCAGGAAAATTAAAATCATTTATTAAAATAACATGCAAAGTCTTAAACGTAACAAGCAACTATTAAAATTTGTCAGTAAAAAATTGATTTGTATTAAAACAGCAAGTAGATAATGCGCTTCTAACTCGCTCAAAACGCCTATTAACAAGGACAATAGAGGATAAGAGTAGAATAATTACCTTGACATTTCTTCCCAAAACCAAAAAGTTTTGTAGATCAATCAAGTAAGCGCCACCGGCCAGCGCGTTCGTATTGGCCCGTTTGGGCCGGTCCCACAGGCCCACATGGTCCACGCCACTCTCCGTACTATTTTCTACGAGATAACTCGTCACAGACTCCTTTAGGACATTCTGTGGAAATAAGGAATTTGAATATTTAAGAAATATACCTACCTACCTATCTAATTATTATTTCAAAAACATTTTTTTAGTCTTTTTTTTATTTTTTATTGTACAAAAGGTGAGCTTAATGCCTAAAGGCATTATCTGCCAGCTAACCATTGGGTTAAACAGAATGATACATTGGGAGGTGTGATGAGAGGTCAAAATATATAACTTAAAAATTAAAAACAGGATGAACGAAGCTGTGATAACGAAGAGTAATGTGCCCCGTGCTTCCGTTTAAAAGTATTCGTGTTCGAAGCCTTTCTAATGTCAGTGGAAATTACTTTCCAGTGTACGACTGCCTGTGTGAGGAAATAACTACCTAATTATTATTATTAACTTAAAATATAGATCTTGCAGCTCATGAACATAGATCTTGCAGCTTATGAACGCGCGTCTGCTTTTCTTTTAGTAATCAGTGCCCGCACGCGTAAAGAGAGACACCATATTACACTGACACGTAAGGTCAGGGGGGGTCACTGACGGGAAAGTATTTTTGACGTATACGTCATTTCCACAAGCAAGGTAGACGGGCGCTCGTGAACTGCAAGAACTATATTAGAAATTAATCCGTGAAATATAAGTACCTTGAAAAATGACAAAGATAACAGGAATTAGAAATCACAAATTAGGAAAAATCGCACTAGTTTTAACAACACTGTTTCTTTGATCGAAATGCTTTCACGCATCAACGGATGGATGAAACGAGCTGAAATTTTGTATGGACTTTCTTAGGGCGAAGGACTTAGTAACGAAAGGAGACAGACTACGAAATTTAAGGTTCCCGTGAAATAATGCGCACGTGGGCGATGCCAAGGGCAAAAGCTAGGGCTATTATATATAGATTATTGAAAAAAAACATTTGTGTGAAACATTTTTTTATATATCAAAACTGTTTACTAACCTCAAACTCCTTTGTGCGTTTGTGAAGAGCCTTGTGTGCTTTTTCCACAGTATCTTTAACACTCCAGTAGCTGAGATCTCTATCCCAGGTGCAGATTTTGACAAAATCACGTAATTTTTTCTCGATTGGAGCGCGTTTCTCTTTTATTACTGTCGCGATTTGAACGCTGAATTGATTATAGTAGGTGAATGTGTTCCAGAGTATAGATAAGAGCTCATCTATGATAAAAATGTTAAAACTTGTAGTAGATTTCAAAGAAGCACCAACAATAGTTAAGGTTATTTAGAGTATATTATGCTCTCATATACTTCAGAGACTGGTAAGGCAACAAATTACTATTTCCTATATTTCAGCGGCTCGTAAGATACTAAATTATTGCTTCTTTTATTTAATAGGCTTGTGAGACACCAAATTAGTGACAGTAGTCCATTTGCAAAGTTTGTAGTTTGTTAAAACCAAACTATACACAAAACAAAAAAAATAATGAACTATAGAATTATCTAATTAGCACTGTGGAGTGCTAAAAAATATCTTTGCAAAGGTAGTTTAAGGTTACAAGTTCAGAGATTAAAATAAATATAAGCAGTTCTTTTATCTAGCGTCTTTTTATCAATCATTGAAATGCCCGCATAAGCTTAATTCGCAAAAAAAAAGTCAAATAGTGGTGTTTGCAAGTGGGTTACCCGTTTCTTATAATAGGTAGTCTGAAATGTTCGCGACCTTTTTGAAAGTATGACTTTAGCGTGCTACTGGCAACTCTGATCACTGGCGGGAAAGTGATATACCGTTTGACAGTTGACTTTTTTGTCATGGTGGCAAATTGAAATTACAAATTAATAGTTTTATCTTTTCATATTTTTTAACAATTCTAAAATAGAAGTTAATAAGGAGAAAATTAGACATGTAATACATTTTTTTCGACAAGGGTATGAATGCTTCTAGTGCTCGAAAAGAGATTTGTGGTGTTTAGAAGATGCTTTATCTAAAACTACTGCAAAAAATGGTTGAGTAGATTCAGGTGTGGCAATTTGATGTGAATGATGTTCCTCTCTGTGGTCGTCCTATTAAGGTAAATGTTTATGTTATCATTGAAAAAAATTAAGCAGCATTATTCAGTCAGCAAAAAAAAAGCAGTCATCAAATTGCGGAAGAGCTTAGCATTCACCACTCAACAGTTTTGGATCACCTGCATAAACTGATTTTTGTAAAAAAGCTAGATATTTGGGTGCCGCGTGATTTAAATGACCGAAACTTGGTGACTAGAATTTCCATATGTGAGATGTTGCTAAGACGAAATGAAATCCATTAATTTCTGAAGAGATTGGTAACAGGCGAGGAGAAGTGGATCATCTATGATAATAATGTTCGAAAACGATCTTGGTCTAAGTGAGGTGAGTCATCACAAATAGTCCAAAAACCAGATCTCACTGTGAACAAAGTCATGTTATGTGCCACATGGCCAAACGATTAATTCTCATGTCTAGTGTCAGCAGTTAATAAAAATGACACAAGCACTTGAAGAAAAATGCCCACAATTAATGAATAGAAAAGATATAGTTTTCCATATTTGATGACTAACAAAAATTGATGGACCTTGGCTGGGAAGTTTTAATGCATGCTCCATACAGTATAGACATAGCACCTTCGGATTATCATTAATTCTGCTTTTTACGAAATTATCTAAATGGAGTAAAATTACATTCAAGAGAAGTCTGTATAAATGAGTTTTTCGCGCTCAGAATGCCTAAAAAAATTATAGCGATGGGATAATGGCTCTGCCAGAAAAATGGCGAAAGGTAGTCGAATTAAATGGACAATATTCAGTTCAATAAATATTTATGAAATACAAAAAAAGTCTATATTATTTTCACTATAACAAAGTCGTGAACTTATTAGACTACCTAATATTTCAGAATCTATTGAAACCTAGGTGTTACAATCGTCCGTGGGCGGCAGTGATCACTTACTAACCATCGTGTGGGCCTTTTCTAAAAGAAACATTTCTACTCTTTACTATCTCTTCTACATTATTATGTACACACACATTATTATGTAGAAGAGATAGTATATTTATTAATATACCTCTCCTTTGACTCGGCTCCAAATAAACCAGCTGCAGATGATAAACATAAATGATATCCAATCGCACTGCATATTCTGCCAAAGTTGAGGTTTCCATGAAACTCTTCAGCGTGGCTATAATTTGCGCAGTCGTAATTTGATCAGCCTTTGCGTCATCTAGGTATTCGTTAGCTACTCGATGTAAAGAGAACCAGAATTTGTGAGCTTCGGATTGCTTTCTGCAAACAACACATGATGATTCAGTGAATGTATAGAGGCACCAAACTATCGAGAATAAAGTTTAATTCCATTTCTAGAAATTAAACTGTATAATCAAAGAGAACATAAATCAAATCAACACAAAATGTATATTTGTGGATTGTAGGTGCAAAGATGTCATTGTCATTACAATCTTATGTCCTCTACATCCCGCTCTTTGGGCATACAAATTATTATAATAAGAGCCTGACCAAAAAAATAAAAAACTTGTTGTGGGGGCGCCACATGTGCTTTTTCATAGCTAGTTAGTGTTGTCGGTAGAGGATATTAGTTTTACGCATCATGGCGAGGTTTTTTATTTTCTTGGTCAGGCTATAAATGAAATAGAATTACATATAATAATAATAAGTATACATAATGATTATTTAGTCTACATTTTTTTAGTCAAATAGATCTGTCAGAAAAAAAATCATTTATATTGTACGGAAAGTGTCAATAAGAAAATTACGGAGTTTTATCTTAAATGTGAGATCGGAGTTCCGCTCGAGAAGGCGAAGAGATAACATCTCTCCGAAAGTGAACGCAGTCGCCACTGAAGATGTCAACCGCAGTTGTTGACGAAACGTTTGGAAGAAAGAGAAGAAGAGATTCCAGAAGACCTCGGCCAAGTAGCCCGGAAGATTCAATTAATAATGATATTATTATATTCATTTCCGATATTACGACTTTGCTGTGGCATAACTATTTTCTAGGAATCCCACACTCCCTTAAAATATCCGTAATCGATCCCCTTACACATTGTATATATATATTTGCATACATAATATTATAATAATACATAATCAATCACTAAGTTTTTTGCTCTCTTGTGTTAATACACATAACGATGAAAAGTAGCACAGAAAATATGGGTCCTTAACTCTGAACTTATTTAATTAACTAAAATTATTAAAGTCAATATTAATACGGAATTCTTACCTAAGATACAAATTATTGAGGCATTCCTTCCAATGATTCATTTCGAGTTTCCTCCAGTTTATGATCTGCTGTCCGACAGCCAGCGAGATGTCAATCATGTTGTTCCCCTTGTGAGCATTCTTGTTCCATTCCTCGATTTTATCCCGAAGTAATTCTAGACCCGTGAGGAAACGGGACACGGGACTCGTTAGTGGGAAGCTGAGAATTCTGTCTACTATTACAATAATCTGTAAGGACATATTTGATATGACATATGCGACAGTGTTGGTCTTGTCAAATTTTAAGTAATAATAAGTGACCAGTAATCGTTGTATTTCGAGGGGAAATATAAAGAAACAAATTAATTAAATAATAAAAAAGCGATGAAAAAATAAGTTAAACTGAAAAGAAAGAATCGAGTTCTTTAGGTTACGTGAACGCTTTTGAAAATATAAAAAAAATGTCGGATACCACTTAATACAACGCGTTGTACAACAACGGTATCATCAGACTTAACATATTATGTCTTTAATGTGACATCAGACTAGGTTAAAACTTTTTGTTCAAAAACTAAATGTGTACTGAGGTCGTGCTTCAAACGTAATTCCATTTATTTTCCAATATACGTTTGCACTTAACGGCATAGTGACAGTTTAGGAATTATAGGAATGACATGCCCAGTAGAGATTATTTATTTAATATTTATAATACTGACGTCCTTAAGAGTAGGGAAGTCTGGCCACTGATCCAGCAGCGCGTTGGTACTCTCTCGCACTTGCTGCAGCAGTGGCACGCTTTGCCGAGTCTCTGATATCCACGGGGAGTGGTAGAAATCTACTTCGTTACTCGGTACATCTATATAAAAAGAATATTATTTATTATTTTTAAATTGGTAGTTTATTTTCTTCTTCTTTGTCAGCTTGTGTCTGTCCACTGCTAGATATAGGCCTCTCCCAAGGTGCGTTAAAATGCTCTATTGTTTGCTTTCCCCATCCAGCCGCCAGCCACCTACTACCCTCTTCAGTAGTCTTCAGATCATCGGTCCAATCGGTATTTTGTTGCTACAATACTGACTGGACTGGTATGGGAACAGATACTAATACAGGATAATAAAAATATCTACCATAAGCAAAGGGTCACAGTCACAGGCAAAAACAGTAGTAATTTTTATACCGTAAGGGATAAAAATACGTACAATATCATACCATCAGCCTTTCGTTAGATCTCTCCCTAAATAATAAAAGAAGATTTATTTTAAGTTATAGGGACGAGACACTTGGTAAGTAGTAAGTAGTATTGTGAGTAGTCGGTTGATTATTTGCAAATTGTTATATATCTCTGATAATATTTAATTTGAAATATACCAATCAAGTAAAATTATTAGGAAACAAGTAATGTAATATTATTAAACTTCTTTGACCCAACATTAGCTATAACATTAGTTCGACATATTGTAACAAAATGAGATTAAAAATGAAAAATCATGCTTTTTTTATATAGCTTATTATGACATAGTAAAAACATATAAGAAAACTCTCATCTTACCTTGCCCATCGACTTTTTCTTTGATCTGAGCTAAAAGCACCAGCATTCCTGGCAAAATAACACCTTCAGTATGGGTTTGTAGCGCTTCCCAAGCATTCTGCATAACCCGACTGAATATTGTATACCTCTGTATGAACGGGCCCACCACATCATTGTTCACCAATTTTTTCGGGTTGGGTAACCATTCTGCTCTTGCTAGATTACGTATCAAGTTTGATTGCAGCTCATATATGTACGTTACGTCATGAGATGTAATGATTTGGATTGTTTTATTCTTATTTTCTATTTTAGGTTTTGTATTCCTCTGCTCTAGTGATGGTGGTTTGAATTCGCCGAAATCGATTTCGGAGAAAGATGGGAACATTTCTAACATTTCTTGGTACGTTTCTGCTTCTTCGTCCGGGTCTTCGCATTTCGACCTAAAAATATGATTTATTGTGACTACTGTGAAGATGGTTATGGAATGAAGTATGACCATTTTTACTATAATACTGATCACCGTTCGCACATTTTAATAGTTAGTTTCATCGTGATATGTGACAAACGTAATATTACACACTGTACTATTATTATTTAACACTTTATTGTAAAAAGTACAATGGGCGAGGTTAATGCTACCAAGTCATTGTCTTCCAGCCAACCTTTAAGGAGAGGAAAGATATAATGACAGCGGTGCAATTAAGGAAGGAGATAATAATGGAAGTGTTATTAAAAAAAATGCATGGTGTAGTGTAAAGTCAGTTAACATATAAAAATTGTGTGTAAAACGCGATTGTCCGTTAACTGTTCGCATCGACGTAAAATCAACCTAAAACTTGCCAATTACTGCGTAATATGTGACGTTATCTGAGCAAATCTTTTTATCTTTATTTTCGGCATGAATTTATTAACTATCGTTAAGATTTTTCTAACTTAAAATTTCGTTATTTCAAGATTCTCTTTTAAATAGAGACATGCTGATTTTTAAGATAAAAAGGTATAAAAAGTTACGATATTTTGTTAAGATAATTAAAATCTTAATATCTGGTAAACCAGAAACTAAAATAAGTTCCCTTTTAACACATTGTGTCACATATATTTAAAAATGATATTATGAAGTTTGTACTTCATATTGTACTTCATACTTTGTTTATTTGTATAAAGTTATATAAATTGAAAAAAATGTCATTTCTTGTAACTATTTTCATAAAAGGGGTAATCTGAAAGTTTACTTACTGTGTGACGTAAAGAGCTTCGTCTTCTTGTTGTTTCTTCTCGTTCATTATCCGCTGTTTCTCCCAACACCGCGCTATAGCTTGTAACGTTTCTAACAAGCAGTTGAACGTCATCATGTCGACTCGCTCCATGGCGACGCAGTACATTTTCAACTCGGAAAGATTCATTTTCAATATTCTAAAATATACGATACTTATTTGACTCTTCCGTATTGGAATGAGGAAACCATCAGTTTGAATTATAAACGTACTCTTTATTTCGGAGCCTGACATGATCGCGATGATTAAATTGCTGAGTGAAGTTTTAAACTTCTTACTATCTCAGCAGTAAAAGGGCATACTAAACAAGGTCTACAAGGGAGAGTGATACTGTATTCCACACCCAATGGGCACATTGAGTGGTTGAGATACTCCAGTCTCAAATAACACTGACATAGATAATACTAACACAATAATATATACTTAGTGGATTAAGTGTTTCTTATCCTATCCTCCATCTATCACAAGTTTATCTTCATCATCCCATCCATCATCCACATTATTCCCGTTCCCGATCCTTGCAAATTCCTTTAAAATACTAGTTATAAAAAAACCCAAGTAATGCATCATATTTGAGACATTGTCCAAGGGCATTTGTCTAAAGCGCGACAGTAACCGTTTAATATTAGGCAAATTCTCGTCTGCTACGTTCTTCAATAAAAAAGAAGTTACACAAATTCTTGTTTATTAGAGCAAAGTTCACACTTTGCTCTAATAAGCAAGAATTTGTGTAACTTGTGTAAACTTTACAGTCTACAATAAATTTGCGCCTCAGAAGGCATAGACGACGGTAATGCATCACTTACCATCAGGCGATTCATTGAATTCCTAAAAATATCACTAGATGAGGGTGAAAATAGACAACTTACTGTATGAACTCAATTTCAATATTAAATATATCATCAGTGGAGACAGCTGCGTTTCTATTCAACAGCTTCACGAATGTCGATGTCGCGAATCTATTCAAGTATTCGTATTTGTCTTCTCTATGTGGTATACTATTAGGATATTCCATCAAATCTTCCACCACATTAGATAACTGAGAATCTTGTTCCACTTCAGCTATGTTTTCTTTTGTCAAATCACATAGTGAAACTAAATCGTAAACTATTTGAGATAAAGAGCATTGTAATGGTTTAGCTAAATCAGGGAATGCTTCAGAATATGTGCTCTCGATTTTATTGTAGAAGGCATTTACTGATTGCAACCAAGAGGTTACTTTGTTGATGGCGATGTGAGCACCCTCTATTTCTTTAGTGACGTCATCATTAAGATTTAGAGTAAATTGTTTTAGATTAATGAAACTTCTCGTTAGTTTCTTTATTGCGTCCCATGACAAGACAGATGCTCTAAAGTGTCTACACTCCTAAAACAAAGCAATCAGATAGTAAGGCAATCACAGTAAGAAAGAAAAAAGTTGATCTATACTTTATTTTCAAAAAAATACACAGATGAAGTTTAAAGTCTTCTTTGACAATATGAATGTCTCAAGACAATATGTTTAAAGTATTTTTAAAAATGACAGAAGTATTAGACGATACATGGTTAAAGTAGGGGAAAGAAAATGCTAATAACAGTATAAAAACTGTATGCGAGTAAATATCGTCTGCAAAACAGAAGGTTGTAAGTGAAATAAGAAAGACGTCATACCTTCTCAAAACTCATATACGACGGTGCCTTAGGTCTAAACGTATTCCCTGACGCATATTTAAGCACACTCTCCGTTGTCTTCTCTTTCAATTCCAAAAGAACGCTGCAGTAAGGATGTACCTTCTTCAAACTCTCACTATCTTTACTTCCACGCTTGAAGCATTCAGCTGATACCTTTGAAGAGTTCTCAATATTCTGGTCCGATAATATACTACCAGAGACAAGTCCATGCATATAATAGGCGCTCAATAGAGCGTCAAACATTCTTACATCTTCTTCTATATATTGGATTTTTAGCCGACATTTTTCTACGTGGTCTACAGAACTTATTTCCGCCAACGGCTTTATGAGTATCATATTTGTAAGAAAGGACAAAAAGCATGTAATGACTCTAATTGTACGATCCTGAAAATGCTTCTGCGATATAATATTACAAAGTTTCGCAAATTGAATAGCCGCTTCTTCGATCAGATTGACTAAATCTTCGCCCTGATCGATGAAAAGTTCGCGTAGAAGAGTACTGTTGGAATAGTCAATGGAATGGGTCTCGTCTGGAATGTCTTTTAGTTTAGCAGCTATTAAATAACGTATTGTTTGAATGTATTTCTTCTTGGCCATTTCAGCATTCGAAATTCTAGAAAAGGAAGATTTCGTTATCATTGACATAATCATTAAGTTATACTTATGTTATTTTCTTTTATATTTTACGGATAAACATGTTTACAATGGTATTAACATGAAAATTATCAATTAAACGGGTTCGTTTCGTTACTTTGCTAAGTTCTTCGTTAGCTCAAAGCACATATTGTGTGAGTCTTAAAATAATGGTCATGTTTCGAATATAGGAACTTTTGTTATCCCGCCTAGTTGTCGTATGGGACAGGTTATGAGACCTTTGAAAATCACGATGTCTCAACAAAAGCGAGACACTTGGCAGTACTAAATGTACATCAATGATTGAAAAATAAACATATACAGAGGGGGTTAAGATGACCCAAAAAATTCAAGGTATTTTTTTTAACGTATTTAACGACGTGCATATGATTTCCAGTTGTATTGTCAGTAAACTTATTGTTTTTAGTCAATAAACATGTCAGTGGAATTGCGCAGTTCCAAGAGGGGGATATTGTTAGTAGGGGACGTAAAACATCAAATAACAGGGTCAAAACTTCCCTCCAGTGGACAAGTACTCGCAGTTTTGTTTTATAACATCCGTGAAGTGAAATCAACTACATATTAATGAAAGCGCAAATCTCGCTATTCGCGATTGGGCTATACTTTAGGAAAAGGCAAGAATACTTATCAATTCGTTACCGAATTGTGTGAAAAAACTTGTGAAGTTATATCAAGTTTGGCGAGACTTACAAAAAAATGCAAATAAAACGCATGACGTATTCAAGTGGCGTAAACAAGAATTTACAAGCAATTTGTACAATTTGATTGATATTGCACAGGTCGATACACTTCAGTTAATGAAAATAGAGGAAGATAAGATCTTATTGTAGCGCCAGAGAGAGCCAGGTGATCCGGTAACTTGGCTGGAGTAGATAAAAACTGGCTAACGAAGAAGAAAGGGCAGGGCACAGGGGCTATTGAACAAGAAAACAGGCGAATGAAATATCTTTCCGCGTCACCTTCTTCGGCATCGTATGAACCTGTACAGGACGATGCAGCTTCCAGTTCTGGTGAAAATATGGATTCACTAAAGGATCTGCCAACTGTGATTGAGAGCACACAACCTGGGACTGGGACCACTGTAATGGTAACGAAGAAAGATTTAATTACTCCAAAATGAGTAGCTGCATTAGACAGGTGTCAGTTGATTATGAGAGCTATGTTTATTCTCGAAGCTACTATCGAGGCACATGTGCATAATATGGACGAATTTCCGATGAATCTTCCATCCAACGAATCCGTACGGAAAACGAAAGGAACGCGCGGAAGGCATAAAAGTTGATTTGAGAAATGAGATGTACCAGATGACCTTTTTTCAAATAATATTTCCATAATATAATATGCATATGTAGTATGTGTAGCATGGTATCTTCACACGCGTCTGCAACCTCTTGAAATTACACAGCAGTAAATTATAAAAATGAAAAACTTAAAAAAAATGTCCACGAAGGATATTTCTTTGGACTTCCAGCAGACATTAGGGGCTGATGATTTACCCTATTCCACGGTCGCTTAGTGAGTTGCTGAATTTAAAAGCGGCAGATCGAGCTGTGAAAATGATGCTCGTTCTGGTCGGCCTTCCACCTCTGTCACGGAAGAAAGCATCAGAAATGTGAAAAAATTGGTTTTAGAAGACAAGAATCATGATAAAATATTTAGGGAGACTACAGATTTCATTTGGCAGCGTTCAATGCATTTTAATGGACACTTTAGGATTCAAAAATATCGGCAAGATGGGTTCCGCGAATGTTAACTGAAGAAAATAATAAACAATAAAACGTTTGGAAGTTTCAAAGCGTGATCCTGATAAATTTTGTCGCCGTTTGTAACCATGAATGAAACGTGGGTCCACCATTTTGATCTTGAAACGAAGATACAAAGCATGTCTTGGAAACGGCCACCTTCTTCACCCATGAAAAAATTACGAGTTGTTCCGACCGCAGGCAAAGTTATGGCTTCTATGTTCTGGGATTTTGAAGAAATCCTTTTTATTGACTACATTTCTTTTTTTTTTTTTATAGATTAGTGGGCGGACGAGCAAGCGGTCCCACGTGGTGGTAAGTGTTACCGCCGCCCATGGGCACCTGCAACATCTTGGGGTATGCGGGTGCGCCGCCGACCTTGCAAAATCCTATTCACAGCTCTCTTGAAGAACCCCATATCGTAGCTCAATGGAAAGACCTCTTGAGGCAGTTCGTTCCACAACCTACGGGTTCGCGGTATAAAATAATTTTTGGACCGAACAGTGCGCGACACCTCCGTATCGAGGAAATGCGGATGGACCGCACTTCTGTGACGGGAGGTGCGGTTGTAGAAACCCGAGGTGGGAATTATATTAAACAATTCTTCAGAGCATTCCCCATTGTACAGGCGGTAGAACACACAGAGAGACGCAACGTCTCTCCGAATGCTGAGGGATTCTAAACCGCCCGTGAGAGTGGGATCGTCGACAATACGAACAGCACGTCGTTGGATGGAGTCAAATGGGTCTAATTGATATTTCGGTGCGCCGGCCCAGAGATGAGAGCAGTACTCCATATGGGGCCTCACCTGAGCTTTGTAAAGCATAAGGAGTTGCCCAGGTTTGAAGTACCGCTTCGCTCTGTTCAGCACACCGAGCTTAATGAAAGGAAAATCGATAACAGGTGCCTATTATGCAGATTTGATCCCAAAAGTGCGTGAAGCGATTAAAGAAAAACGTCGAGGCAAATTGTCTTTGGATGTGTTGTTTCATCACGATAATGCTCCAGTTCATCGATTCGAAGTTGCACTCACGGCAATCGGCAAAGGTGGCTGCGAAATTCTTAATCACCCACCATATTCACCGTACTTAGCCCCTAGTGATTTTCAGTCATTTCCAAAAAGTAAAGAGCATATCCGTGGAAGAAAATTTGAGGATGATGACGCGGTTATGTCTGCCGTCGAGAAGTTTTTTGAAACTCAAGAAAATGTTTTTTTTTTTCGGAAGGAATAAGGAAATGAGATAAATGTATAGTTAAAAGGGATTTGTAGAGTAATAAAATGTTTTCATTTGAATTTCTGAGTGTTTTAGTCAGGATTCTAAGAATTTTTTGAATTAATCTCCTATGTCCTCCTATATTCTAAACCTAAAACATATTTCATAATTACCTCTATAATTCAAAAAAATCTATGTACACTAAGTACTTACGTTAACATTAGCGCTGTTGAGTCCAACGTGGCAATGTTATTCCACAAAACATTTAAGACAGTTCCAAGTTGTATGGAGTACTGCACCCTGTCTTTTAATGATATTGTGTCATATGACAGCAGATGGCAGGAACCTGCAATAAAGGCCATTTATTATTCCTTTACAATAAAAATGGGGACAATGACATTAATAAACTTAATGCACTGAACATTTTTTTCGCCTGAATATGTCTACGTCGACGAAATGCAACCTCGTGTGGACCTCGTCATATAATTGAATACCTTTGTCACGTGAATTAAAACGCTAGTCGTCATGATATTTGATGTCACTCTTATATATTATTAACAAAACAAGGATTTTATTCATCGTAGCTATCTATCTCCATGCATTTGTCTACCAGAAAGAAGTCACAGCTAAAATGTAGGGCAGCTAGCGTTTCCACGCAGACATAAAAAATAAATCAACGCTACCATAGGCTATAAAACCATTCAAATCAACGAATTTATTACTACGATTTAAACAATTTCAGACATTTTTCTGAAAAAAAAATATTCATTTTTTTTAAACTGTAATGTTCTATCTATTGGAAATATTAAAAAGCACAGGCTTAAATATAGAATGTGGTGTTATTTATTAATTTACCTTCACTTTCCTCCGAAACCGTTATCTTCTGGATGTAATAAAGTGAAAGCGGTAGGTTGGTGGATAGTCGCTTGCTGTCTATGGGAAGGATTACAGTCTCGTCTGTATTAGAACCGTCACTTATACGCAGAAATGGCAGAGGATAAGATGCTGGGGTGCTGACTAGGTATTTGTAAAATTCATCCCAAAACTTTGACGACAGAGATGATATTCTAAAAAAAACGTGTTATAATTTGATCAGTATTTCGATTAAAGTATATTTTCGTAAAAAACATAAATACTATTGAGACATAGGATGACTAGGTAAATTTTGAGATACTCAAATTTCAGAAAGAGAACTCATTAGAGCTGTACCATTTTTAAAACATTTATTTGAAATTCGAATTCCGAAAGTCAAAACGAATAAAATAAAAATGTCGTATTCACTTTTTTATTGCATTTCGCGTGCTTTTCTTTGTAACAATGAAATTCGAATGAGTAAATTTTCGTGCAATGATGTTATACGACTTTAAAGTTGGTTTAAATGAAAGTGAGTGTCAAGATAGATTAGTATCAACTTTTGAGGAGCTCGCACCGTCCCGAGCATCAATTTTTAGATGATTTACTCAATTTAAACAAGAAAAATGTTGCTTGAAAGATGATGAGGGAAGTGACCGTCCTGCGAATTTTGTAACGAATGTAAACATCGAGGCGGTAAAGAAAATATTGCACGAAGACCCAAAAACTACCTATAAACAGATAGAGGAGACTCTTAAGACTTCATCGCCGGTCATTCATGAACACACTACAACACTTTGTCAAGAAGCATTGTTCGCGTTGGGTTCCCCATTAACTGACTGCTGAACAAAAACAAACTCGCGTGACATGGCGCAAGGAAATGACGAATGAAATTCGAAAATGGGATGGAATATATTTAATATTATTACTGGAGATGAGAGTTAGATCTATCAATATGACCCACTAACTGAGCCGCAATCAACAGTTTGGGTGTTTCCAGACGAAGAGCCTCCGAGGAAGGTTAAACGTGGGCACAGTGTGGGTAAAAAAATGGTGGTAATATTCTTCTCTGCGGGTGGCTATTTAGCGACAATTTCTTTAGACACTCAAAAAACTGTTTAATGTCCAATGGTATAGTGAAGTGTCTTTACCAAGTGTATTCGATGTGTTAAATCAAAAACGTCCCAAAACAGGTTCGAGACGGCTTTTCTTGCAACATGACAGTGCAATATCTCACAAAGCAAAACGTAGACGAATAAATCGCCGTATAGAAACTAATGGAGAGTATTTTGAGAAGTAATAATTGTATGGCAACCCAAATATTTTTTTTGTATCTCTAAATTTACCTAGTCATCCACATACTTAGAATTTTTAAAGAATATTTAACAAAAAATTTAAAATTTATGTTGTCTAAGAAAAGAAGCCTTATAAAAAAAAAGATTAATACTGAATGGTTTTGATTGCTGTTTAGCTATTATTTTTTGCAGAAATGATAATCCATGTCTGTCAAACCATTGTGTAGTTATTGTTTAGCCTCATAGAATTGTAGAAATGGTAATTCTATGAAGTTTGCAGTACAAAGCAGTCTAAACTCACCTTTGACGAAGAGTTTCATATGCACCATCTTGTAATTTTTGAATTACTTCTAACAAACTTATTAGAGCTACTGGAAACCCTTCAGTGACCTTTCCTATTTGCACAGTATATGTAATTAAATCTGCAAATTCATTTCTAAACTCATCATTTATCTTATCAGATGCCAATTGTACAAATTTTTCGAATAAATCTCTCTGTAAAATATTGAGTATTCTTTGTAAAATGTACGAGTTTAGCGGCAGCATTTTAATCTTTAATTCAACTTCATTTTGGTTATATGTCTTCTCTTTTGCGTTTTGCATAATTTTCGTAACATTTTCTTGAATTTTATTCACGACGTCCCTCTCCGGAACATCCAACGCTAAATTTAAGTCAGAAACAGTGGCGGCATCTACGGAAAACTTATAAAACTGTTTCTCAATAAGTTGATTCAAGTCTAGAGTGTGTTTTTTATATATATCAGATCTAGATACGCATTGGTCATATTCGACTTGGTTTTTGTACAATTTGGGTTGGCCACATAATTTTCTTAATTGTTTACCCAATTTGACTAGTGTTTCATTATCTTGATCTTTAATTGGCATTAAAGATTCAGCTATAATCTGGACTTTGTTCCACAATTTGTGTTTTTTGGGTAAAAGTCCAAGCAGTTTTCCAAACAAATGTTTTTGAAGCCATCTACTATGCATGTAAAGCAACGGTACAAGCTCTTCTCTTAGAATTGACGACTTTTTATTCTTGTATATAGGCTCGTGACACAATTTTACAAATCTATTTCGCCAGTTCAATAATTGTAATATACGACATACATTTACATCATCCATTGAATTTTGAGCATCTGTCAAAGCGCTTCTAATATATGCATTAATTGCTGATAGATATTGTTGGGCATTTCTTAATATGGGATATTGTTCAAACCAATCATCCATTATTTTATCACACACTGCCTTTGAATATAATAAGACTGTGAAATGTTTCGTAATTAAAGAATTCTCCAAAAATGTATTCCATAGTTTGTCATAAAGCAGAATAGATTTCGTATTTGAGAACGCAACGTCTTTAGCATCTTGATTATGCATTTCGGTGTTAAACCTTTTATACATTTCGGCAACATCTTTATTGGGCAAGTTATTGACGTAATTGAATCCAGTTTCATTTAGGTGACTAGTCAAAACTTTTATAGCGTCGTTTTTGTCATTTACACCAGCCTTTATTGCATTATAGAACATCTGCGTAGTTTCTTCGGGACACTTCTGGTATGCAGTGAAAATGCTGAATAATGAATGCAAAGCTTTCAAATTGTCTAAATCCGGTCCTATATAACAAGGTTGTTGTATTGCAACATAGGCATTTTGCTTTGCAATTTCATACATGGAATCCTTGCATAATCCTTTCACGGTTAATGTATGGCTAGAATCACGCTGTACAATTTTATAATCTTCTTGTAGTTGACTTTCTAAAGCTTTTAACATGGAATTTTTCATTTCAGCCAGTGACATGTTAATGTTCGAAGCGAAATCGCCGCCACACCTCGGTTTTATGAAGACATCTGAAAAACTGTTCAATACAGCTGTTCTATGTGGTATACCGCGATTTATCTGTTGCCATGTCAAATACGCGGCTTGAAGTAAGTGTGAAACAGTCGGCCTTTCTAGACCTGAAAAAGAAACTAAAATTAGAAAATAAAACACAAATAATAGATAATGTGTCAATAGACGGATAATGTAATTGAAGGAATACTATACCGTGAATAAAACTTGACATCAGTTCATGGCATTTTATGCATAAGTCATGGAAATGATTGGGCAAACCACAGGAAGACAGCAGTGCTTCTAAATCCATAAATGGAAGTGTTTCTGATATACTGGTTTTGTAGTCGTCATGGCCCAGCAAAAATATTTCTACACCTCGATTTCTCATTGCTCGAGATATTTCCCCATATTTAGGGTCCACAGTAAAAAAAATCCTAAAATTGGGATGTGGTCTAATTTCACTTATTTCTCCTCTTTCAGGTATGCTCAGTACACCATTAGGTTCCAGCAAACCATTCAATCTGTCTAAAACAGCTGCTGAGGTCAAGTTGACATTATCTAGTAATAACCAAGACCCGTCGATCATAGTTTTCACAAGTAAAGAATCAATCCATTCGAATTTCCCTCCAACATTCACAGATGACACCTTCAAAACTTTGGTTTGTAATCTTTCCAAATTTGTTATGATTTCTTGAAGTTTCACTTTAATACCATCATGCATTGTAGTGTATTTTAGCAGATTTTTACAATACCTATCAAGAAATGCAATCTTGTCACAGAAGTTTTTGACCTCGTTTAAGGAGTCATTATTTACAAACTTGGAATGGAGACACTTGTATTTATGTAACTGGCTTAGTAGGTCGTCAGATTTCCACTGTTGATTTCTTTGTGAGAGCCAATAGTTTCGTACTGTTTGCATTGTTAGTGTCTCTATTATATCATAAATGTTCTCTAAGGTTCTATTGTAGTCCACTTGTTCAAAACCTCCCAGCAGATCTGACACGTCCATTGCCGAAGTCACTGGTACCACTTGTAGATCATTACCAGTTAAATCTGAGAGTATTTGAACGATACTGCTTTTTCCTGTAGCCGTAGGTCCAACTAGAATGGAAAGCCAATTCATTTTAACACTTTGGGCTAACGCTTTTATGGTTGGTAGTTGATTTCTGAGCACCAATAAGTTAGTATCTAAGGCACGGCGGTTTTTGAAATTCTTTTCAATGTTCCTTTCTAAATCAACATCTCCTATAAAGATGTTATTTTCAGTTACATAAAACTGAGGAGTAGTATCACTTCTTGGATACACAGGACAAAAAAAATCGTGGTATATTTGACTCATCCTCTCTTTGTCTTCAAGCGTTCTCATGCGATTTACGTACAGCATATCTACAAATTTCCCGGGCGATAACGTTTTGCCTTCATTTTTATCTCTTATAATGGCCTCACACCATCTCTGTATATCTCTTAAATTCATTTCCCAAGGACCTCCCCTATGACCCCATGATTGTCTCTCTGTGACTTCATGAGCAACCCTGCAATTGAATTCTACTATCCTGTGTAAAATATCTTTTTGAATATTTGGGTACTGTGCTTCCACAATATAAATTAAGTCTTCTTTTGTCAGGGTATCAATGTATACTTGAGTAAACCTATTTAGGAACGATACAGGAAGACCTCTTCGGGCACCACCTTGTTTCAAAGGATTTTGACAAGCAAAAAGTTTAGTTTCCTTCTTAACTTTGAAGGTTTTCCCTAATTCTGGAATGAACACTTCCCCTCTATGATCTAAACAAGCATTAAGACCCTCCAGTACGGGTTGAGGAGCCAAATTTAGTTCATCTAGTAGTATCCAATCGCCATTTTGCAGAGCATTTAAGAAAGCGCCTTCTTTGAACGTGAATGAACCATCTTCCGTCGGCAAATCGGTGCCAAAAAGATCTGTTATATCCTGTAAATAAACAGAAATTTATTAAAGCAAATATAGATTTTAAAGTTTAAATCAAGGAAAAAGTCTCGAAATATACTAACAGTTTGGTCGCTCAGATTGATACGAACAACTTTGTGTCCCGAAGACTTTGCCAAAGCAGTTATTAAGCTCGTCTTTCCCACACCAGGGTTGCCCTCTAAAAGGATGGCTTTGTTCAGTTGAAGTCCTCGCAATAATCTTAAAGTATTCGAGCCTGTTGTTGGGGCAGTGAATGTAAACCTCTCTTCTTCTGTAATGTTCATATTTGGTCCAATATCGATATAAAAAGGCTTAATTCCAAATTTCTCTGAATCACATTCGGCTGTAAACTGTGTTTGCTTATAACTTAGCATCTCTCTTAATCTTTGTATATATTCACTGCCGTAATTTTTAATTTGATTTAATAAGAAGTTGATAGCTCTTTCCCGAAGGAAAGTCAATGTTTCAGATTCTATGTGTCCAGTAAGTGCAGTTCCAAAACAGTCCAAAAACGTCATACAAGCCCCGTGAACATATGCTTCAGGAGTGTTCAAAAGTCCTTTAGCAACGGTGGAGTTGATGAAATGCACCCAGGATAGCAAATCACGAATACTGAAAGGAAATTTGTTTGTAACTTCTGAATATTTTAACCAATCCGTAAAATCTAATATGGAATTTCCAATGCCTGAGCTTCCATCTTCCTGGCTACCAATTGACAGGTCTTTACTCACGCTTTTTTCAAGAACCTTTAAAAGATCATCCCTGGAAGTAACGCTGTCACACCATATTTCTGTGAAACGATTCCTTAGAGCGGGTGAGAGTTCTTTCTTACCAAAATCACCACCTGGATTCATAGTGCCAATGAAATGAAAATTCTTCTCCGCTGTTATTATTACTATGTCTGAGTTGTCTTCCATGGTTCTTTCACTCAATACTAACTGTCTTTCCGGCTCAAGTAGCGAGTTTAATCTTTCTAGCACGCTATCGTCGGCTAACGATATTTCATCTGCCAAAAACATGTGACCATTTAACATTGACGTTACTAACGGCCCATCAACCCACTCGAAAAGTCTCCCATCACCTTTATGCTGACGTACCGGACGTAGACCCCCCAAAAAATCCGAACTTTCAGTATGCATGTGACAGTTTATGGAAAAAAGTAGACTGTTTGTTAACGTGGCGAGAACTTGACATATCGTTGTCTTCCCGCACCCTGTGTCACCAACTAACAAAACTGGCTCATTAAAATTAAATGCCTTAGCTATCAGTACAGCCAATCTCCTCATATTATATGTCCAAACAATGTGAGAGAATTGTTCAAGTTGGTTATTTAATAACATCTTCAAAATTGATTTTGTAACTGGTGAGGTTGTTTGGTGAAGACTGAACAAGTTCTCTGGACTGACTTTTCTCTTAATGTGTTTTTCTATTACCTCTTCAATAATTGATCTTTCGTCTGGCTGCCTTACTTTTCCAGCCAGTATAAGATAGCCTTCGTCAGCAATGTGTTGGTCCCAATCGTAAAACTTGTTTTCTGTCAACATTTCTTTAGACGCGTGTTTATACCGTTGACCCCACCTGAAGAGATCTCTCAAGGTTATAAATCCATCCTTTCCTTGCACCGTGGCCGAACCTCTACGTCTCACTTGAAGTTCTGCCATGACAGCAATCATCTTTTTACTGTATGTTGAAGGCACATGACACCTCTGATGTAATATAATTTCAAGCTCATTCCTAGGTATTTCATCGAAATGTAACTCCACGAATCTATTCCTAAATGCCCGCGACAACATTTTACGACCTCCATACAGACCTGGAGGGTTTTGAGTTGCAAACAACATGAAATTAGGATCAGCTTTAACGACTTGCTGAGTTTCTGGTATGAACAACTCGCGATTGTCATCCAAAACACGATTGAGTGCTTCCAATACGTCACTAGGAGCTAAATTGAGTTCGTCAAGTATTATCCAGTATCCTTTTCTCATCGCTTCCACTAGAACTCCTTCTTTGAAGAATAGTTTTCCGCTCGCATCTGTGGTATAAGAACCTATATACTCTTGGAGATCAGTGTGCTCATGATTGTTTATTCGCACGCAGTAATTTCCGGATGCTTTTGCGATATAAGTAATAAGAGAGGTCTTGCCTACCGAAGTGTCTCCTTGCAATAGCACAGGCAATTGACCTAAGGAAATAATTCGGACGATATCTCGAAGATTTTTTTTCACTGTTGTGGTTAAAATATAATCTTGTGGAATATCTATATCCAATTTGCCCTGTGGAATCCAATGGCCCTCAAATAATAAGTAACTTTGCCCTGGTACTTGTGGTTCGGGAATTGACTGATTCAGAACCGATTTTATATTCTTCTTTCCTATAACAGCCCTATAGAAAAGCAAAACAATATGGTTAATTGTCTACTAAAAATGCATTAAACGGATTAAACCTGACGTTTCATAGTTACTCTTATGCTAGAGCCTTTTAATATTACTTGTAGTAATTGGGTTGATAAACAATGTTTTATATGAAAATATTGCAAGCTGAAAGGAACTTACTTGGCGACAATGGCCTCGACTTTAGGATGGGATGAGCTATCTAATTGCGTGAGGAAGGACAAACAGAAGGCTTCATAGAGAGACCTAGTCACTGTTCCACATTTGGCCTTCGCTGCTGCGGTCAAAGCTCTGCAAAGGGTTCTTAAAGAGTAATGAGGTGCATTACCTAAAAAAAAAGTATTGAATGTTACACAGAATATAAAACCGAACTCGGAACCTGATCTTGCTGACGCAATACACAATTACGAGGCGTATTCGAAAAGTAAGGGCCGTTCGCTTATATTTCAAAATCGACAAGTCGTAACACGTTTAAACTTGTGCATATCTGTACGTGCACTACTCGTGCAGCTATTTCAGGTGTTGTTTTGATTCAGTAGTCATTTGCCTATCTGTGCGTACAGTAAACAATGTCCGCGATAATCGTTGCTCCCGCCAGCTGTGAAGTTCGCGCTGTAATAAGATTTTTGTGTGCAAAAGGATCTTCAGCTGCTGAAATTCATCGAGAGTTATGCCTAGTTTATGGACCTACTGTAATGAATGAAGGAAAGGTTAGACAATGGTGTCGTGATTTCAAAACTGGACGAACAAATGTTTCTGACGAAGAGCGGAGTGGTAGGCCCAGTATGCAAACCGATGAAATTGTTTCTCTGGTGGACCAAAAACTGTGATCTGATCGTCGGTTGACGATTAGTGCCCTGGCTGATGAATTTCCTCATCTTGGACGCACTACTGTCTACACAATTGTCACGGAAAAACTTGGATACCACAAATTGTGTGCAAGGTGGGTACCAAAAATGCTTACCGACCAGCACAAAGAGCAAAGACTGTCCAGTGGACGAGAGTTTTTGAACCGTTACCGACAAGATGGAAATGATTTGTTTTCCCACATTGTTACCGGTGATGAGACGTGGATATCCTACATCAATCCAGAAACAAAACAGCAATCAATGCAATGGCGCCACTCAACTTCACCAAAACCAAAAAAAATTAAGCAATCTCCTTACACGAGTCGAAAAATGATGGCTACCGTATTTTGGGACGAAAAAGGTGTTCTTTTGGTTGATTTTATGGAACGTGGGACAACAATTACAGCTGACGTGTATTGTGAAACGCTCAATAAGCTAAGACGTGCGATCCAAAATCGACGACGTGGTAAACTGTCATCCGGTGTAATCCTCCTTCATGACAATGCGCGTCCTCACACCGCAGCCAAGACCCAGGAGAAAATTCAAGATTTACGTTGGAAAGTTTTTAACCACCCACCGTACAGTCCCGACCTTGCACCCAGTGACTACTTCCTTTTCTTACATTTCAAAAAATGGCTCGGTTGACAACGCTTTGAAAACGACAAGGAAATTAAGAACGCAGTTGAAAACTGGTTCAACTCGCAGGCGGTGAGCTTCTATGCAGAGGGGTTAAGGAAGCTGGTGCAGCGGTACAAAAAATGCTTGGAAGTGAACGGCGATTATGTGGAAAAGTGAAGTAGATTTGTAGTAAACTAAATGTGCTAATAAAACCTATTTCATATGATTATAATTTTTTTATGACGAAACGGCCCTTACTTTTCGAATACGCCTCGTATAACTAATAATAAAATGATGATAATAAAAAAACTTTTTTGAACTCTATATGATTGTAATACAATGTTGGAAAAATAATTTAAATTTCAACCCCTTTACGACAAAAAACAAAACCTATGTATCTTTAAAACAGTATAGGTACATAAAGGGACAAGCATTAATCGGCACAACCGAGAAGTTAAAGAATTCGGTCCCGAGCATCGAATGGGAATAGACTAAAGCGGGCGCTACGAGCAGGAAGAATTTCGGTTATTGACATGAGGTCAGCCAAGAATATAAACCTTAATATGAGGGGTCTAGTAAAGTGGTGTGCGACATTTTCATACAAATCTCTTTGCGTTGTCTTGGTTGACCTCGTGTGAATGACCGAAATTCTTCCTACTCGTGGCGCGCGCTTTAGACTACACATCATACGTTCTGATCAAAGAAACCTCGTTGGCAACTTCTAGGGGGAGTAAAACAGATGACGAGAGGTTCATCAAAAATTCAAATTTTACTTAATTACTACGTAATAAGAATGTTCCATTTTCAAAACACATTAATTAAAGAATCCGAGAGCTACTATAGGATGTCCCAGATTGAGTGCCGGATTTAAAGGACCATGGGCACTTTTATATGGACCCTGCACCAACTCTTCAACAGTGATGAAACCTGTGTCATATGAAAGCATTTGGTGAATACTTTATTTCATACTATAGCAGTTAAGTTCAAATCGAGTGCGAAAATTGTGTTAAAAACATCATTTCCGCCAAACACCATGGTTGGAATAAATATTTCGTTTCATCAAAAAAAGTATTATGAATAAAAACCTATGAATATACCTACGTGTATAGTTTGGTAATTCTTGAAATAAGTTTTAAACCCATTTGTAATATGAATGGGATTCTTTTGTGATGGATAAAACAAAAAGAAAAATTTATTTTTTTCTATAAAGATTTATTAACTGTAACATCTGCAATACACTATAACTAATAATAATAATAGTATATTTTGCAGCTGTTATTTGAAGACTACCACATAAAATGATGTTATCATGAGAATCTGAATATCATGAGCAAGCCTGTGCTCAGTGGCTACTCTATAAAAAACATTTATAAGAGAAGCAGCTATCTTAAAATCTAAAAACATGTGTGTGTGGCAATGCTCTATTAAAATAATCTTGGCATAGCAATTTAAACCTATTCTTGAACTTGCCATTCAAGGCTTCCACTACCCAACGACACAAAGAAACAAGTTGTGATAGAAAAGTATTAGCTTCGTTCGCGGTAAGGATTCAGAACTGATTCGGAACTATACGCATGCGTAGTTCAAATAATGCCGTTCGCGGAACACACAGTTCAGAATTTCTAGTTACAGTTCTGTGTTCGCGGAACCGTCAAACTCGATTCAGGATCGGTTCAGAATCAGTTCTATAACTTTGGCAAGAATCCGTAGTTTCAGACATGCGCAGTTTTTACCTAACGACATTTGACATACATGCTGCGGCTATATTCAGTTGGTTAGAAACTAATAAACTGGTTAAATAAAATATAAATTTTATTAATTTATTAAGGGTTAAATAAAATATGGTTAGTTTTGTTTGTTGTTTATATAAATAAGTTTATATAATACTCTAATAAGAGTAATATGTTTTGGTGGGTCCACTTAAATACTTGCCAACTTAGGTGTTTTCCCCCCAAATTTAGGGGGTAAATAAGTGGGATGGTTTTTTTTAGGAGTTTTATATTTTTAGGGATTTTTTGACTCTTCATATATTTTTTTGAATACATATTTTTCATATATAATGTGAAAGTATAGGCCCTGGGACAATCCAAACTATAATAGCTAATCATATTTATTTGTTGACCTAGCGACTTAACGACATCTAGTACAAATATATTACAACTACTCTGTGGTGACTGGTGGTTATTGTGCCTATGCTTACTGGAAATACATATGTACGTTGATTATTGTTTACTTGTTTAATTCGATTTTGTTGTTGTACTGCTGTGCCGACAAGCAATTTGTTAATGATGCCTAAAGAAACTAAAAATAAAAAAATGTACAGTCAGAAGTACACGTAGATTTGGGAAACAGATCCAGATTTAAAAGGTAAAGGAATTTCATTGCATTTTTGTAATTTATATTTTTTCTTTTATTATATATTTTTTAGGGGGATTTCTAAGTAATTGGGGCGATTTTGGGGGTTTTTGACTTTAGGGATAAATATTTTTGAGAGTTGGTAACACTGCCGATGACAGTAGATCGTACGAAGTTTGGTTCCGAAATCGTTCGCGGAAATAAAAATCACGAATCGATTTATAACCGAGCATGCGCTCTACTACGATTCCAAATTAGTTCAGTACTAGTCCAGAATCAGTTCCGAATCCTTACCGCGAACAAAGCTATTGTTGTAATTGTCAATAAGAGTATATGAAAGTAAAAATGAAATATAGGTAAAAATAACAATCTTGGAAAAATATAGTTTTGTATAGGTACTTTTTTTAATACATTTTCGTTTTTATTACTTCCTTCGTCTTTTTAGTAGCTCAGATTATTGCACCAAATGACATAATATTGTTCTATTTTAAGCTTAAATGAAATAATATTGTTATCATCGTTTTAAATATTAATTTTAATAAATGTACCAAAATACCATTTTCGCACTTGATTTGAACTTAGCTGCCATAGTTTGAAATAAAGTATATCTAAAAAGCTTTCATATTATAACATAGGTTTCATCGTTGTTGGTGGGTTGGTGGAAAATGCCCACGCTCCTTTCGCGGTATTTTTTTTGTTTGGCGGTTAGCAACTCTGGTTTGTTTATAGATGTCACATAATAATATGACAGTTGCAATTAGTCAACATGGAACGCTACACGAAAGAGTAACGCAGTATGAACTTTAGAGCAGTCTGAAGTGGACCATCATTGTGGCGAAAAATTGTGTCTTTAGTGACGGGGCCCATTTCCACCTTGACGAATACGTCAATAAGCAAAATTGTCGTATCTGAGGCTTGGAGAATCCTCATGAGATTTATGAAAAGCGGATGCATCCGCAAGGAATTATAGTTTAATGCGGCTTTTGGATCGACGGGATCATAGGGCCATTTTTTTCAGGTATCGGTATTTAGGTAGGCATAGAGAGGTATCGGAACATGCTACAGGAGTTTTTTTTGGCACCAATTGAAAGATATGGACCTCGATCAACTGTGGTTTCAACAGGACGGGCCACATGTCACACAGCCGGAGAAACAATGCCTATTTTTTCTTGTAAATTAAATCCGGCGCTCAATCTGGGACAGCCTTTATAACACTATTAGACTTGTTTGTATAACATATCTAGTATGTATTCTCAAATGGATGATTCCGAGTCACCTGCTTCAGATTTCAGAAGCAATCTGTTTACACCTTCGTTTGTTTGCAGTCTATTTAAGTAAAAAAAGAAACTATAATTATTCTGTCTTCATTGAATATTATACAAAAAAATATTTTACCTGCACCGTCCACCAGACTGAGTTTCGATTCTTTTTTCACAGTAGTATAAAAGTTGTATATAGACTCCAACATAGCACCATCAAGATTCATATGGCACAAATAATCACCAATAAGCAATATCAAGTCATTTCTTTCATTCAACTCGTCTATGAAGAACTCTGTAAAACGATTTCTCAGGCCTACAGGTAGGTCCTTTTTGCCTACATCTGTGGCAGGGTTCATGCAAGCAAATAGTGTAAAATCAGGATGTCGTTTAATAGGCACCTTATCGCCTTTTTCTAATAAGTCTATGGTCTCATCCTTGTCTTCTAGTAACCCCGCTAAACATTCCAAAATTTCAGCTGATGCAAGATTAATCTCATCTAGCAACACCCAATGACCTTCTTGCATGGCCTTGACTAGAGATCCTTCGATAAACGCGAAGGTTAACCTTGAAGCTGATTTTATTTGTTGTTCCAATTTCGAAAGTTTATGTCCAAAAGTCAACCACTTTCGTAATTTTTTCTCCTTTTTCTCCCAAGTAAGTCTTTTGACCGCAGCCTTATGACTTTGTTTCATTAATGCCGCAAGCGCAGTCCAGTTTTCAGAGTCAAAACATGTTTGTATGTGACCAAGAAATTTATTGTTTTTGTCGACATTGAAGTAACTTCTAAATAGATCCTCAAATTGATTCTTGATTGGTTTTATTATGTACTTTAAATCTACTGGTTTATAACCGCCGAGTAAGTCGGCGGAATCTGACTGCTGGTTCATGTTAATGACGACTAGTTTGTGGCCAGTTTGATTTGCTAAATACTGAACGGAGGAGGTTTTGCCAGTGCCAGTTTCTCCTACTAACAACACTGGTTCATTTGAGGTGACACAACAAGCGATCCTCTCAAGTAAGCAAGCGGATTGCCGAGTGAACGAGAACACAACCAATTGTTTATTACCAAATTCGATGGATTCTAAAGATTTTTCCTTTCTTGGCACCTTAGCTCTTCCAACTTCTAAAAAATTTGGTTGTAAAGAAACATTAGGTTTATAATGCTTGCAATAAAATTCTGATTTAGTTTCAACAATGCCTAAGCAAGTACCAACTTTCTTTGCCAATTTTAGTCTGTCTTCTGGAAATGCAACAGAACATGTGAATATATCAAGAGCATCTTGTAAGACTTTCAAAGCTGATTCGGGGCTAGATACATCAAACCCTAGTACTGATCTACTACACCATTTTAATAAATCCCTTGTAGATATGAGCCTTGACCCGCTTACTGTTAAATTTGTTTCTTTTGTTACTTCAGTGGTTTGTAATGAAATGTCGTGACTACCGACTGAGAACATCATGTATACATCCAACATTCTAAAACAAATTGTACCAAGGCTTGGATAAAGAGTTTGTATGATTTCTCCTAACTCTGACCTCGATAAAGGCTCAACGTTTATTTGTGTTAAACGTTTTTGTAACAGTGTGCTGGAATTGGACATTTTCTTTTGAAAGCCGAAGTTGGTGACAAGTGTCCTAAAAAGAAAAAATGTTGGTAACTGAATAAACAAAATAGTTTACTGTTTGAACAGCTGTTTTATGTATTAAGCAACGTTACAAAGAATAAAAACTGATACTGAACACAAATTCACATAATCAAGTCAATGACAGGAGATTGCATTGTGTGTTATGTACACTAGATCATCTACCTACTATTCTACACCATTTACTTACTATTCTACACCATTTACCTATTATTCTTGTACTCAAATACATAAGTTTCCTCTCGTTCAAAGGTTAGAAGTGATAGCTTTACCATAATATACAATAGACTACCTTTTATTCAAACTGTTTTATTATTCAACTTTTATTCAATCACTCTCATGTATAGTTTTGGTGTACAATAAATTGTATTTATTTCCTTAATATTGTTTGAACATTATCGAGAGCGTTTTCATTTTAAGTACTTAAATGATACCTATTAATATGTTTCATAACCATTTTTTTTAAAATCATCCATATGGGGACAGATTAGATGACACATCATACGTGCTTATCAAAGCAACCTGGTTGGCAACTTCTAAGGGGTTCAGATGAGTGGTTTATCAAAAAGTCAAATTTGAAACTAAGGTACTACTTAATAAGACTGTGCTATTTTCAAAAAGCATATGAATTAAAGAATTCGAGAGCTACTGAACATAGAACACCATTAGACTCTAAAAAAACGTGCCTGTCCTAGAGTGCCTGTATCTGCCTTGTATGTATTTTCAAATTGATGTTTCAAATACAGTGCAAACAAGTTTGCCTTACTATTATGACTTCAAATCGTTCAGACATGTTTCAGCCAAGATACAATATTCCTTGTACTACAATGCATATAATAGGGGTTAAAGTATGAAATTGCCGTTTTATAGTAATAGATACTTTGAATTGACATAAAACCTTCATGGTGTGAGATTTTCGAGTGAAACTTTTTTCACATAATACCTATGAGGTTCTTGTTTTTCTGGTTCTTGTTGCAACATTCGATTTTCAACTTTCAATTGTTTTTTTATTCAGCTTAGACGGGAAAGATGGATACTTCGAAAATCCGAGTAATCATTGAATACGAGTTCCGACGCGGAACTAACGCGGCAGAAACGGCTCGCAATATCAATGCTGCGTTTGGAGAGGAGACTGCTAATGAACGAACCGTACGTTTTTGGTTTAAACGCTTTTGTAATGGAAACTTCGACTTGAAGAACGAACCACGTGGAAGACCGCCCACACAGGTGAATAACGCTGAATTGAAGGAGATGGTGGAAGCCGATCCGAGTCAAACTACCCAGGAATTAGCGGCATGGTTTAACGTTACCTTACCTACAATATTGACTCATTTGCATCAAATCAATAAGATAAAAAAATATGAAAAATGGGTGCCTCATGATTTGACTGATCTGCAGAAAGAAACGCGTGTTGAAACTTGCGTTACCTTATTGAATCGGTACAGAAATGAAGGAATATTGGATCGAATTGTGACATGTGACGAAAAGTGGATTCTTTGCAATAACCGAAAGCGAAAAATGCAATGGCTGACCCCAGGTCAAACGCCGCAACAGTGCCCTAAGGCAAAGCTTACCAATAAAAAGGTAATGGTAACTGTTTGGTGGTCTATTCATGGTCTTATTCACTATAGCTTTCTCAGGTCTGGTCAAGCAATAACAGCAGATTTTTACTGTGCCGAACTTCGAACAATGATGGCAAAACTAGCAGTGAAACAGCCCCGACTCGTGAATCGATCTTCACCATTATTGCTCCATGATAACGTAAGACCTCACACTGCACGAGAAACCGTTGTAATTCTACAGGAGTTGCAGTTAGAAACCATACGTCATCCTCCGTACTCGCCACACCTTGCTCCAACGGACTACCATTTTTTTCGTGATTTGGACAATATTCTACGTGGTAAAAAATTTTCTTCCTAAGGGGCAGTACAAAATGCTTTCACACAGTTTGTCGAATCTACATCCCCAGAGTTCTATCGTAAAGGCATAAATGAACTTCCGATTAGATGGCAACAATGTATAGATAATGAAGGTAAATATTTTGATTAAATAAATATGTTACATTTTAGAAAAAAACAAGTTTTAATTTTTCAGTACAAATCGGCAATTTCATACTTTAACCCCTAATATTAAATCAATTACAGCACCACTAATTAAGTAATGGCAGCCATCTTCATATTCCAAATGAAAAGCTGATGAGTAATAAACGATACAAACAGCCAGACATACTTTCAAAGTTCATTGCGATACGTTGTAACCACTCTTATGTTATATAGTCTCTCACCGTTCTCGGAAATACAAAAACGGCTGTGATGTGTTGGTGTATATACGAGTATATAGTGGGCGGATAATTAAATACGCGAATTTATAGCACTTGAGTTTGAACATGTTTTTATTTATAGTTTTAGAACGATCCGCCATGCCACACGCTTCACCCATCATAGATTATTTTTAAAACATGTACATAGACTATAATTTATTAAGAGAATCCCTGACAACGGCCGATCGACATTATTATTTACTTAGGAGTAACTGTACCTTATTGTAGGTAATAAAATAATGTACATTACATACATTATTATGCCGTGTGATGTCGTATTACCGCGGGTGTAGTAAAAGGCGACTAAGGGATAACAAAGCGGCTACCACAAGTGGTGAGGAACTACACCACTTCTAAAAGAGTGGACTTGCCAATCCGTTTAAAATTTATGGAATATATGGCCTTAAAATGCTATGCGTATTTAAAGGGCATACATTCCTCATGCATAAAACAATGTGCACGAGGAGGTGCGTGTCGAGTAGTGGATGATATAAGGGCTGGTTACGGATATTGTACATACCTTTGTGTAACAAATAATTGAAATCCTGGTGTGACCGGCAAAGCATCTCTGTATCCCGGCACACATAGTGTATTCCTTTCTAATAGTGAACTAAGTGTGGATGCCACATCCAGCGCGGAACAGTCGATGTCCTCTAAAAGTAGCCAGTGGCCATTTTGTGCAGCCTAAAACAAAATTCACAATACATTTAAATTAATATCTACAAAGATATTCGATGTTTAGTTTAGATGTGGATTAAGAAAATTATACCCCATACTTTTAAGATATTAGACATTAATCCATGTAATATATGATGTATGTATGGAAAGGGGTTAAGTCCCCTCATTAATTAACTAATTAGGACCTCAAAAGTTAGGTAAGAGCACACTACTTAGTAGACTAGTGTTGTGGAATACTCAAGTCCTGGAGTCTTAATTTTGAAGATTCAAATCAATTATTGAGGCCTCAAAGATTTAATTGGGCACCGAGCCCAGAGTTGAGTCAAGCATAAGTTTTTCTTTTCACAACCAACCCCTGAGCTTTGAGTGTGTTTCTAGAAACTTCTATGAACTTGTGTATTTTCTGTTCCAGTGCCTTTCTAGATATGCATTAATTGTGTAATACTGTGTCGTGTAACAAATAAACTGTGTAATTTTAGGAACACATTTAAGGCTCCATCGTTATATGGACGACTCGTACTGAGTCGTGCTCAACACAACTGATTCCAGAGTGCAAGCCAAGTTGTGAGTTCTGAACAGTCTTTCACGAAATTACAGTAGACCGTTTGTTACCCTCATTGAATAGTCGCAGCAATACTTACTTCTATAAAATGATTGTATTTTATACATAAAGTATGAACACAAGCACAAACCTCAGTCAAAACACCCGGCTGCCACACAAACTCTCCGGGTATATCAGTACACTGGTGCGACCCGAGCAACATTCTCGAATCTGTCTGGTCCCCTAATTGCACTTTCTTAAAGGCTTTCCCTTTACGGCCTGTAATAGCTGCTAGGTGTTCCACTAAAGAAGTCTTGCCTGACCCCACTGGACCCATTAGACAAAGAGCTTTGCCTGAAAAAAAAAACAAAAAGGTTTGAGGTAAATATAAATGAACCGGCATGACTGTAGATAATATGTATTATTTACACATATTTTGAAATTCATTTTTCTTAATAACTCTTCAAACGTGACTCTACCGATACCGTAGTTTATTCGTTATTCTATTTTTTGTAAAGATTACCTGACATGATAAACAGAAATAAAGAAAATAAAAATACCTGACGCCACGGAGAGAGCAAGACTTCGTAAGTTATTGATGGTAGATTTCACAGGCACTAAGCTGCCATTTTGAACATTATCTTTGTCATAAATTGGCAACAATATGCCATCAATGTTCACAACATCATTTAACTGAATATCACCGCCAGTTTGCACTATGTTTTGTACTTCATCCTTCTTGGAGACAATAATGTTCTCTATAACATCTTGTTCTGTTATATTCAAGTTCTGGCATAGCCGCTTTGATTGTTTTTCAGTCATATTGCACAAAATATCTACACATTCCTTTACCATCCTAAAACAAAAAAGCAATGGGTACTTTTAAGGCTCGCGCATATTACGGCAGGTCGCACCTCAGCGAATATCATTGCAAAAATCCTCCTGAATCGTTTTCACACAATTTGTATAAACCATCGCACTTTGGAACCGCATCATGTCGCAGCGCGCTGGCGGTTCAATATATCTCGTATCACTGCGTATCACTAAGAGTAGGTAAGAGAGTACGTTTCTATTGAAACTTGAGCTATAATCCTTACAGTTCCATCATATTAACGCCGCTGAGATTTAGTTAATTTAGTGAGTGTTTAGTTTAGTGAGGGGGAGAGTGCACGCTGCAATCCAACAGCCGCTGCATTTCCCACTTTATCTTATTTCCCTAATGTACGTACGTATTTCGGTACGCATTCCAGAGCCCATTCCCATCCTATCCCTCCCCATTTCCCCAACCCTTTCTCGAAATCCATTCCTATATCCAAAGGTAGGCAGCGCATTCGGAGGCGTGCCAACGTTTGTCATTTTGGACTAATGTTGGCATATATCACGGATGTCTATGGGCTACAGTATCCATTTACCATCAGGTGGACTGTATGCTCGTCTGCCACCTTCGTCCATAAAAAAAAAAAAAAACTAAAAATTAACAAAAATATTATTTATTTTTAATATTTGCATTTCCTCCTAATGGGACAATATTTTGTGGGACGAGCTGTGGAATTAGCCTATTAAACTCTACATTAAAGTACATATGCATATATATATATATTAGGGTGTCCCTTATATGGGTGAAAAAAATTTTTTTTCGGATATCGAAATGCATACCCCCCAATTCTTTTTAAACTACCCCGACTTACTCAAATACAAAATTTTATCTTCCTACTTCAACATTAACCCGTGCCGACAGCGCTCTGAAGATTTTGAAAATTGCTGTTTTTAACGCTTTCCGTTATGTAGCTAAATCAATTGAAATATTTATATTTTAGAAAAATAATAATCAAAAAGAAAGTTAGTAAATAGGTACTTATTTATTAAAAGAAGATAAAATTACAGATCAGCCAGGATATTTTCTTTTGAGGGTCTCTTTTTTACAGTCTGGATACAGATTTCTATGCTCTTGCACACAGCATAGCAAAAATTGCTTTTGTTCTTCCTTTGCAGTGATCAAACCATGAAAATCTTGCATAAGTTTTATAGCTCTTTCAGCTGTATCATTAACTGCCCTTAAAGAAATAACCTTTCTTTTTGCCTCTAAATAGGCAACATCTTCTTCCCACGTAGAAACGGGTTTCTGGAGGAAGTTCTCATCAATTTTTAATCGAGAAAATAAATTTGTGCTCTTGACAGACACAAAATCACTTAATAATTTTCCTGCAACAATAAATAAGGCAGTATTATTAGCAGTTTAGTGAAAACAGTGTAAAAAATAATACTATGTATTCCCACTTACGATACAAATAATCAGACATATCTTCTTTCGATGGAATATATCTCTTCCCAGAATCATATAAACTCTCTCTTTGTAAGTTCATTACAATGTTTCTCTTGGTTTGTTCATCAACTTCATCATCAAAGAGTGATAAAACGGCAATTTCTTCTGACAAGTACCAAAGATGTTGACTAAACTTGCTCAGGGCTGCTTTGGAAATCAATTTGTCAACAGTTTCATATTCCTTAAGCCTCTTTAAAAAGCACAAATCTTGATTTGGTGCCTTCACCGCAGACTACATCCAAACCATGGTTTCACATATATAACCGCACTGAATAAACAAACGTCTTGAAGTGCTCGTTTATCCTTGTCGCTTATTTTGAGCTGGGATTGCAACAAAACATATTTTTAAAGAGTAAATAGCTCTAGCCATCCACCTTGCTTGGTGCATCGCTCCGGGAGGTCGGATTTTAATTTTTTTCTCATTATCTCCTTCTAAGAAAATAATAGATAGTTCAATCAGTTCCCGATAATCGTCACGTACAATGGATTTTTGCAGTTCTTGATTATAAAATGTCAACAATTCTTCTATTGTTGTATTACAAAAATGTTGTGTGACGATATCGGTGTATGTTTCAATAGCAGCAGGATTAATAGTTTTCCAGTTATCTCTAAACTTTTTGAATATTGGGATATCAGGCCTACTTGTGATTTGGTGGATTTTTGTTTCAAACACACATTTTAAACCAGTTCGTAAACGTGATGGCGGCAAGCAAAGAGTACTAATTCCCTGTCTAATTTTTGTTCCAAAAGTACACAAGCTCCTTTCAATCGCCCTGATTAGACGCAGTTGTATCACAGCATATTATTTGTACTTTGTCATCGAGGTTCCAGTCATAAAGTGCGTTTAACACAGCTTTAGCTTGATCTTGACCAGAAGAGCTCTCCAGTTTGGGCACAGCCAGAAGTTGTTCCTTTTCTCCAAATGAAATAAGTATTGGCAGGCGTTCTTCTTTAGAACTTCTCACGTCCAGTCCAGGTAATAATTTCCCATCCCAGTGAACGATCACCATTTCAGGCATATTATTCTGAAAATCTGATTTTATAGATTCCGCTCTATCTTTTCTACTGTGTGCGAATGCGTTGAATGGACGATTTGTTTATCGGGAAATCATCACAGCTAAGATCTAGTGCTTCTACTACAGCCTGAAGTATATAGACAGAATCCCTTATGCTTAATTGAAATCTATCTAAAGTTGCATCTAACTTAGGCATGATAAATTCTTTCCTTCCTCTTTTTGTAGTAGTTCCAGAACTTACCGTTTGAGATGTCGATGGCAAGGGTTCCTCAAGGCTTTCATCAGAGCTGGTAGGTTGATCGTGATGTCCTTGCGTTTGTATAAAATCTTATGTAGTAAGAGATGACGATAAACTCTGGGAACACATTTGCTCACGTCTTTTTTTTTCTTCTTTTAATTTTCTCTGTCTTGCCATTTCTTCTTTCTCAGCTAACTTTTTATCTACACCCGCTAAACATCCTGGACGCCCTGGTTCTCTTTGTTTTTGTAAAAAGATTTTATCTTCCTCTGTTTTCATCCGTTCCACAGCATCGGCGTGTGCTATATCGAATAAATTATCTAAATTGTTTTGAAAGTCCTCCTCACGGCGCTCGTAAACATTATGTGTTTTTTTGGAATTTTTTTGCAACTCTCTCCAAGCATGGTGAAGATCCACAAGTTTTAAGTATAGCTCTGGTAGAGATTCTAGCTTTTTCCCAAAATATAATACACTCTCGAATGACGAGATTTGCGCTTTCACTAACAGTCAATTTAACTTCGCGAATGTTAGAAAAAAGTACTGCAAGAACTTGACGTTTAGACGGTAACTTTGCGCCTGTTATTTGATAATTTACCTCACCAACTAAGAAAATACTTTTTTTATTGCTTCTTAATTCCATTGCCATCTTCTAAATGTAAAACAATGCGTGTTAATCACGAGACTAACTGAGAACAAATGACAAATACCGCCAGTACGCGCTGCTACTTCCGCGCAACTTGTATGAACATGATTCGATGCAAGTCGGCACGGGTTATCGTACTCCAAATAAGGTTAAAATTTATTTCCGAGTGTTTTAAGAGCAAATGAACAAAACTAAGACCTATGCGTTAGAAAATAAAAACTTTGAAAAATAAGGGACACCCTAATATATATATATATATATATATATATATATATATATATATATATATACTCCATTAATTTTATATTGCATGCAGTTTATGTATATGTTTATTTATTTATGGAGAAATTACAAAGAAAAACATAGGTACAGTAAATGTTAAGTTAGTTAAATAAAACATACAAATAATGTTTGTCAATTTCCTTATACATTTCTCACCAAGAACATAAAATGCAATTTCTTTTCAAGCGTCAAATAATAATGAATGAATAGTTTCAACATTAAGAAAAAAAAAGTTATATAAGCAAAGAATGAGAATAATGATGAAAATTATACAGCAAATTTTACAAATACATAAGACTTAAGTGTGAGATAATGTACATAATTTTGGTAGTTACGGGTAGAAGCTGAAGTGTGGCTGCATCTAGGTACAGTAGAATAATATTAAACAGTAATATAAATAGAATAAGAAAAAATAGATGTATAATCAATTTTTTAATTTAATTCCCATAGAAATATTCGTCAGCATTAGATGAAAAAGCACCTTTAAAACATCAATAGGCGAGTGAGAAAAACCACATTATAAATTAAATTTTATATTGAATCTATCTCATTCTGTGGAATAAAAACACCCGAATAGACCCTATTGCCTTTCGTTTTCAATAACTCACCATCTTATTTCAACATTTTCATGAGATGCAAAGTTGGAGACAAAACTGGACCAGTCCCACTTTATAGACAACTCATTTGGTAATTTCCTTAGTAAAGTGTAACAACATGACACTATTTGGTGATCATCGACCTCCCGTCGACAAAGTCTCGGCTTTTTCGGAACAACCTCATAGGAGTCTCTGAGCTGAATATATATTTCATATGGAGGTATCTGATTGATATCAAAGTATTTCAAAGTATATCTGAAAACATATTATTTTTTCAAAATAGCCACCAATTCCTTTAATTTGTCATAAAAATACATTTTCAAAGCAATACTCACTGAAGAATATCTGGATGGTCACTTAAAATAGCTAAAGTGATTGAAAATTTTAAATGAAGTAATTCCTCTGAATCATAGTTGTTAAAGTTAGAAAGTCTTTTTAGCGGTATTTTCGCAGAAACCAAGGCAAGAAGAAAGTTTGAGAAGTATTTTCTAAATAGATGTGCATCTTCAGATTTCAAAACAAATTCTGATAGAATCTTGATGATTTCTGAAATTTTGTTGCAGCCATTTTGAAGTAATACCTGGAAAAAATATAATACACGAACACAAATTTAATCGAGTCACTTGTTAATACATACATACAATAAAACGCCTGTTCCATCTATCCCTACCGGCCAATCCCTACTGGTAGAGAAGAATGGATTTTTTTTCCATGTTTCCATACCAGTAGGAATACTTTTCCATCTATCTCCACTGTGTTGTCAATTATAAAAATACGTACGATCACGTTGAAAATGTTGAGTGCCCTAATTATTTTGATAAGGAAACTATAAAGGCGAAGGAAGTTGCTGGCTGGTATACCTACTTTATTAAACTTTTTTTCTTGTGATTATCTTTATTAAACTTGTTTGTTTCCCAAATTTATGAAGACACCGTAAATAGCATTGCGGATGACGGTTTGTACATAGTAGCTGCAACACCAGATTTTCGAAATTTATAGTCGGCACTGTATAACTGTTGAAATAAAGAGGCAGGCGTGTGCAAAATGTTTTTAAAAATTATGAACAGGTAGAAGTACCACCCAAATATCAAGAATTCCTTATCGCTGGTTATAATTATGATGGTTGCCGCATTTTAATATTTGGCAGTGAGTGGGTCAAGTTATTATTAGTTAAAAAGATTTTTTTTATTGATGGTACTTTTAAAATTTGTCCTGAACCCTTCACCCAGTTAGTTATATACACTGGGACATTGGAAGCACCATGAAGTACACCAATATTTTACCAGTAGCCTTTCTTTGCCCTTCTTCCGAATAAAAATACAGAAACATATGTCACAACATTTGAGGAGTGATCCTGCAAAACCAGACAAGTCCGGTTAATAAAAAAGTTTGAAAAATAACAAAATATTTTTATAAGTTTGATTTTGCATGATTCATTAATTTTCTAGTAGTCGCAGCATGAGGACTTGTATGAATTTGCACGTTCTATGACTGTTACACGACGTAGCGATAGCTATGCATTAGAATATAGGCTTAAAGCTGAAATTTTCAAAAAATGTGACTTGTCTGGTTTTGCAGGATCACTCCTCATTTGAACTTATCAAATCTCAAATTAAGCAGCGAAAACCGGCTTATATCATAACTGATTTTGAGGAGGCCATTGTGAAGACCGTGAGGTAAATCTCCAATAGGTATATTTCCAGCCAATCAAAAAGGGGGGATGTTATTATCATTTCCATAAAGCGATAGGGAAAAAATGAACGCAATTGAAACTATCCAATAACCGAGACAAGAGAAAGAATAGCGAATTTTCAACGACATTTGCGGAAGCATGCCACTTCAAGATTAATGAAAAAAAAATAACAGAATATTGATTTATATGGATTGTTGAAACTATTATGAAATCTGTGGTCCAGAAAAACCGCTACATGTCAATTTCTAAAAATTTAATGACGAAAAAAAGAAAGAGCAAGAATGTGTAATCTGTGATTATGTCATTCAAAATGCATAAATTCAGTTACAGGAGAAATCACAGTTGGACATTTTTTAGATATTGTAAGATAATTTATTAACATGTTTAAATGTTCAATTGAGATTACTATTGTAACTAATAGACAAAAAATTAAAAATAAATTTAAGTCTCCAAACATAGAGGGGAAACAGAGAACCTATATTTTTTTTCGAAAAGTGCAGCCATGTGCTAGCCTTTTCCCATGGGCGGCACTCGTAGCTTTAGGCCTCGTCTTTCCCCACTTTCGATATCCCTTTTCGGTGAAACTATCCCTTGGGAAGACTAAATATCTTGGAGTCACCTTAAACCACCGGCTGACCTTCCGAGAACATATGTCCGAACTGTCCGAAACTGAGCCGCCTTTACACTCAGTCGTCTCAACCCTCTTATAGGCAGGAGATGTAAAATGTCGCTTAGAAATAAGCTGACATTGTACAAAACCTGTACCCATAATGACATTCGCTAGCGTTGTCTTTGCACACGCAGCTCCCTTCAACATTAAAATACTCCAAAACCTCCAAAATAGATTCGTGCGTAAAGGCCGTGGCTGCCCCATGGTACTCTTGCAATGTTGACCACCACAAGGACTTGGAATTTTCCTCCATCGTCAAATACGTGAAAAACTCCGCCCGACGCTACTATGACAGTCCCTAACCATCCCAACCTCTTGGTAGTTGACAACCTAATCTATGTCCCCCAATAGGAATCACCCTCCCCATTGCCGTGGTCGTCCTCGGCACGTCTTAGTCGACCCCGACGACCCAATTACTGGTGCCAATGCGGTTCTTACACTACACTCACAGACTTCACATATACACCGTCCACGCCGGCGGAGACGAGGACGTCACCCTCGGTACACCGTGAACACACACCAGCCTTCAGCCCACACTTTTACCAGGTATCGGCACGTGCCTGGGCGCTTCTCACCGACCGCGAGTCCGCGGTATCCTCCCAAAGCAACATCCTAAATCGAGGTCCGTTCCTTCCGCCGATCTACCGGTGGGGGAGCCTTTAGTCTCGTTGCTGCACACACTCTATACTCCTAACTGAGCACCTTCTGTGCTCGCCCCAAATCACACATGTCCGGTGACTCTTGAAAGGCCATTAGGGCCACAAAAACTTAGTATTTCCGAAAAAAAAAATTAGGGCATGGCATTCCACAGCGGCGTTCTCAGACATCACATCTTCACTCGGCACTCGACTCAAGCCACTATTTGCGTATCATCAGTTGTTTTTCTTCGTTCATCTGAGATATCTTCTTCTTACTAGACTTCAGTACCTACTACTACAATAATAGAAGCGTGGGTCAAACGAAGGTGCCCACACTATCTACCAGAAGTACATACACTTTCTGAACTCTCATGTGATCATTAATACGCATAGACAATTTATACAGTGCAGTGCGATGTATAAAAGTATATTTTGTATTATTTCAGATAACTGTACAAAACAGAATATGCAGAGCATGTCTGCTGCGGGAAAATAGCTTCGTTATGAGACAAAGAAAACCCCAAGAGCAAGAGGAAGCAGCCTTAGATGAAGTGTATGAACCCTCAGGTGAATCACTGGAAGAGATGTCGAATGATCCACTTACGGATTAGCTCGAGGTAACTCCACAAGATATTTATCATGTACAATAAATAGTTACTCAAGATATTCCTAGAGTACAAGAAATACCACCCACAGATGCCAAATGTACTAGTATTCTATGTGCCTGGATTCACATGCATTTCACACAGTTCTACTAATTGAATTATAGCAGATTGCAATAACAGGCATGATTTGCATAGAATTCACTTGAAGATGAGGCTGAATATTTTTTTACAACAAAATATCTATAAATACTTCAACTCATCTTGGCGCGCGGCGCTATGTGTGTGTAAAGCTTGTATAGATACTGTGACTGCGTGTGCGTGACAAAAGGTACAGTCAAGTACGTTTTTTTTAAATGAAAATGTCTGTCGAAAATGTTCATTTCTTATTTGTTCAAATTTAAAATAAAACAACAGCTTAATTAGATAAATGCATATTTATTGAACATATTATTCTGTATCACTACTAGAAAAATCAAATGAGGAACTTTCGGATTCGCTGCTCTCACCAAGGTTAATTATGATTATGGATAACACGTCTGTTATCCACCGTTTTTCGCCATTTATATCCCAACTTTAACAGAACTGTGCGCAGAGTCGAAATACTTCCACCATAGTTAAGTTTCTCTTGGAATATTCTTTTTAACTTTAGCAAGGTAGGTAACTCGTGATGTTCTAAATGGTAATTTTGAATAGTTGAACGTATAACATCAATATTAAAGTCGTCTAATTCCAACTTTTTGCCACGTTTTTTACGGTCTTTATACGGACATTTAAATTTAGAACCAGATTCTTTTCCTTCGGCCAATATACGAGTTATTTTTCTCTCTGATACCCCCGCTACCCTTGCTGTTCTATTTCGCACGCTGTTTAAATGCTCACCCAATTTCGATATCAAAACTGGGTCTGTATTGAAAAGTGGATTTCTGACTAGTTGCAATATTTCTTTCACATCTCTTTTCAGAAAGTCGTATACCTTGGCAATAGTTTCACGAGTCTAAAACAATAGCTTTGTTCGCGGTAAGGATTCAGAACTAATTCGGAACTACTACTGAACTAATTTGGAATCGTAGTAGAGCGCATGCTCGGTTATAGACCGATTCGTGATTTTTATTTCCGCGAACGATTTCGGAACCAAACTGCGTACGATCTACTGTCATCGGCAGTGTTACCAACTCTCAAAAATATTTATCCCTAAAGCTTAAGTCAAAAACCCCCAAAATCGCCCCAATTACTTAGAAATCCCTCTAAAAAAATATATAATAAAAGAAAAAATATAAATTACAAAAATGCAATGAAATTTCTTTACCTTTTAAATCTGGATCTGTTTCCCAAATCTACGTGTACTTCTGACTGTACATTTTATTATTTTTAGTTTCTTTAGGCATCATTAACAAATTGCTTGTCGGCACAGCAGTACAACAACAAAATCGAATTAAACAAGTAAACAATAATCAAGTTACATATGTATAGGCACATAGGCCTATACATAGGCACAATAACCACCAGTCACCACAGAGTAGTTGTAATATATTTGTACTAGATGTCGTTAAGTCGCTAGGTCAACAAATAAATATGATTAGCTGTTATAGTTTGGATTGTCCCAGGGCCTATACTTTCACATAATATATGAAAAATATATATTCAAAAAAATATATGAAGAGTCAAAAAATCCCTAAAAATATAAAACCCCTAAAAAAACCCATCCCACTTATTTACCCCCTAAATTTGGGGGGAAAACCCCTAAGTTGGCAAGTATTTAAGTGGACCCACCAAAACACATTACTCTTAGGTATTAGAGTATTATATAAACTTATTTATATAAACAACAAACAAAACTAACCATATTTTATTTAACCCTTAATAAATTAATAAAATTTATATTTTATTTAACTATTTAACCAGTTTATTAGTTTCTAACCAACTGAATATAGCCGCAGCATGTATGTCAAATGTCGTTAGGTAAAAACTGCGCATGTCTGGAACTACGGATTCTTGCCAAAGTTATAGAACTGATAGAACTAATTCTGAACCGATCCTGAATCGAGTTCGACGGTTCCGCGAACACAGAACTGTAACTAGAAATTCTGAATTGTGTGTTCCGCGAACGGCATTATTTGAACTGCGCATGCGTATAGTTCCGAATCAGTTCTGAATCCTTACCGCGAACGAAGCTAATAATAATACATTAATGCTAATAAAATCAAAATATTTTCTAAAGCCACGTTATTTACTTATATAAGGAGTAGAGTAACAAACATACTAACTCGCACACATACACTCACAAACTTTCGCATTTATAATATTAGTGGGGTTACCTACGTACACATTATGTAATAATAAAGATTTACCTGACTTCTTAAACATTTTCTCCGTGAGGAACTAGACATTTTTATTACTGACTGTACCCGCACAACAAAGCGATAAGAAAACGTGTTGCTCTGACGACGACTGCCGCGTCACTGTCACACAAATCAAAACTGCATATTTACAAGCACACGCACAGATAGCGCCGCGCGCCAAGATGAGTTGAAATATCTATACATTCCTCGTAGAACTCGAGTTTGCGAAGAACATTTGAGAAGTAACGTGTGGAACGATTTAATGACATACTGTCGTCCTACACAAGAAACTTTTATCAGTGCACAACTGTCAGACATGTTAAAGTTGTTACAAAATTCACAGTCAATATTTGTACTTTGAAGTATTACGTACAATTGCTAACGGAGTGTTTCAATATTACATTGAGTACAATACAATAAATCAAACGTTTTAAATATATTGGAAGTCTCCCTGTATCTCACAAACTTTTACAAAAAAGCCATAACGGCACTAGCCACGGTCTTGTGCAAATCGCACACTGGAGTGATAACCAAATTAAGCACCTGCGACGGAACCTATTTTTATAAACAGGAAAGTTCTAATTATGCATTCCGACAAAAAACTTACAGTTTACATAATTTACGCAATTTATTGAAAATATTTATTGGGGCACGGCACTATTCGTGTAGTTCACATTCGCAACTTACGAGTACGACAATAGCTTGTTGCAGATATTACGCCCGCGGCCTAATCACAATACTTAATATGAAAGATAACCCAGGAATGTATAGTCAAAAATTAGGAACTGTATTTATTATTAAAACAAGATGAATTGACCATTCTACAACCTTACCTATAATATAACCTGTCCTTATTAAAAAGCGAATATGAATTAAATATCGAAAACTGACACTAAAATAAGGAATCTATTCCTCTTTGTATATCTTTGGAAGATAATCAGTTTATTGTTCATAATTATCATTCTCAATTAAATGATGTAATTCAATCTATTCATATTCGTTTTCGGGCACTAGTGCCTAGGTACAGCGCGTACTAAGCGCGGCCTTATCAACGGTCTAGAATAGGCTCGGTAATACAGGCGATTACCGGGAACTTAGACGCTCGCGACGCCGAGCATTATGATAAGCCGTTAAGTATTTGTTGTTTGATGTTTACTACTATTAAGACCTATTAACAATTTAACTCTGCAACGTTTTTCGAATATTACTGACACTTTGAAATATAATCAATATAAAATAGTTTTTAGAAAGGCAGGTAAATCAGATTTCTAGTGAAACGTTAAAAAAATACCAATTTCAAATAGCTATATCTCCAAAGGTAGGTAGGCAGCGTATCCGGGGGCGTGCCAACGTTTGTCATTTTGGACTAATATTGGCATGTATCGCGGATGTCTATGGGCGACAGTATTCACTTACCATCAGGTATGAGCCTGCAACTTACCATCAGGTAAGTGAATGCTGTATGCAGTATGTAGTGTATGCTGTATGCTGTGAAGTACTGTATGCTCGTCTGCCGCCATGGTCCATAAAAAAAATTAAAATAAATAAAAGCTACCAATATACTTTTGCAAATATTTCCTGTGATGTATTAGATACACTTTTATAATTCTGTAACTTTTGCTAAAATCGGAATGTTAGACCCCACAGTTATATTAGGTCAAATGACTTGTTGAAATTTATGATTGTCTCTTAAAATACAAAGTAATTTGGGTTTTGCTCTACAATATCTTCGAAAAATATATTTGCGATTGCAAAGGGTTTTACTGTTAAATGTTATCTATAAAATGGAATTTTGGTATATATAATTTAAATTTATTTCGTAGCGGCACAGGATTATGATTATTTTCGTCTGTATCCTGTTCCCGTTCGAAAAAATCCTTTATTACCTTAACTCCTAATTCCGAATGGGTCGGAGTACATGTTATCGGATGCACCGTGTAAACAACTCATTCCGAGAAGATATCTCTGCCCATTACTGTGCAACTCAGCACTACATAGCAACTCGCCATGTGCCGTTGTGCTAATCCAACACTCTGGGAACTATAGTGCTTGTCAGCAGATTATTGCAGTTATCAACAGGGTGAAAATAATATACCTAGAAGACTCTTAAAGGATTAATTTTATTAGGAAAGTCTACAAAATTAATCGAAAGATGCAATGGTGAAACATCACAAAACACAAAAACACACTAAGGGGAAGCAATATCGTAAGGATGACGGAATTTTGTACTTTTAAGTGGAACCCATTTCATAATGATGATGCAATATTTTACTTTACAAGTTGAAGACAAAATTCCTAAATAAAATGTATTAACTATTGGGAGATTAGTAGTATCGAAGCTCGCATCCGGCTCCATCCTTTACAACTGGACAAAATGAATTTAGAAAATTTGAAGCCACTTGAAGCAAAACTACAAGAAAACAAAAATTATGTATTGGGGTCTCCGGAACTACTAATTCCACGACAATGAATAAATTTTTTGATGCTCCTGATATACATCATAGCTATACTAGCCATAGTTATATGTATATGCAGTATGGAAATTAAACTTGTGGCTACGTCAGAGACTGACAATATTAATGAGCAGCCCTTCAAGCAGCAGTGGTACAAGCACACTACAAGCAGTGGTAAACCTAGGCTTGCTTCTTTAGTGGGATGAGTTATGGTATCCAAATTATAACTGATACATAAATAATATTGCCTAATGCTGACAAATCTACTATCTGAAGAGATATATTTGATACCATATGTCATATATGTTAATGTGGGTAGTTTAGTACACTTTTCTGCTTTGTTAATAAACAATGTGGATTAAGGAGTAGATTCATAAAACTATGACAGGCGACGTGATTTGTAATGACGACGGAGCTGAATACAAGATCTCGACTTACAATGTGTTTCAATTAACTCCTGAACTTAATACAATATTTTTTTATAAACACCCCAGCTGCCTTGCCATTTAGATCTGTCTGCAGGTGATATATGTTTTTGGAAAAGACCTTGCAATGTAAAGTATGAATTATACAGAATGCAAAACATTTTTTTTGCATTTTTGTTAGTCTACCTGAAAAAGCATCATGCAACTATCTAACGGAATTTAATGAAACTTGACTTAGTTATAGCTTATATTATTGCCGCGTTAACGTTTAGTAGTCTTGTGTAGTTAGTGAATGACCTAGGTCGGAAGAGTGCTCATACAGACGAACTAGTTCATTGAGGATCCCGCTCTTAGTTTTTTATTATATTTTTTCTGGTCTGGCGGCCACTCCATTACGAGGTGGCGCTGACCAGCCAACTGATTCGTGTTTGCTCTCTCATGCGATCTCTTTTTAAAATATATATACTTTATAGGTTGCATTCTTCTTGGGCGCTTACGCGCTTTTAGCATATATGTATAGATATACATTTACATATAAAATGCTATAGGATGTGGCGCTTACAGCGCTCAAAGCCATTATTTTCGTATTATTTAACTCAAGAATGTCTAGATGTCAAATATAACTTCAATATTTTACAAAATAGTTGTCAGACAAAAGATAAATATTTTTGAGTTAATTGTTAAATCACTGATTATTTAGTTAATATTAAAAATAAATATTTCATGTACTTAATTTTATTGAATTGTTGAATATTTTTATTTATATCAATTAAATAAAAAATATTAATATTTATTTATAAATAGGTTTTTCTTTTCCTTATATCATTGTAAACTTAAAGTGGTACATTTAGATGTAAACATTTTTTAATTATAGAACTAGCGAACTGAAAGAGCAAACTAGTTCACCATAGGATTGTCAACTAAATTGAGCGCTCCCAATGGTGAAATACTATGCCCAAGACTAACGTTTAGGGTATTTTTTATTCAGAACCACAAAATATTTCACATGGCACCAAATAGCAATAAAGGCACCAGCTAGTCTATAGGTACCAATATAATAGAGAGCGCAAATTTTGTGAGTTTGTGTGTGTGGAGGGTAATCTCCGGAACCACTGCACCTATTTGAAAAACTTTCAACATTTGAAAGGTACATTATTCCAGATGGACATAGGCTATATATTAGGTATATATATTATGTGCAAAAAAATTGCCGGTGCTACGCATGCCGGGCACAGCTAGTAATACATAAAAAGGACCTATTCTACTGTCTTAAGTCAGTTATATGTTATTTCAAAAAATTACTATTAAACATAAATTATCAGAAAATGATAAATACACTAACCTTTGCATGCTGACACGCCTTCTTTAAAACTGCATTGTTTGTTTCTGCAGCTATATGTCCCAGCGCCAGTCGTATGTCGTCGTGCAACATCTTGTTACAAATTTTAAATTAGTTTTACATAAATAAAAATGTCACACTTAAATATTGCAATTTTATTCTAAACATTGCCGGCTTAGGGAGGTATGAGTATAAGAATTGATAACAGCATGTGTGATCAGTGATGGAAATTTCCCTTTTTTTTATATGGTAATGGTGCATTTATCACATTCTGCCAGGGTCAAGTTTTCTTCGCAATAATTTTTTTTAGTGTAAATCGTATTTTGACAATGTCCAGTCCCGTCGAAGTAAGTCAGGTCTAATTATGAGATTTATGAGCCCCTCAGTAAAATTATATTTTAGTACGTTTACTGAGGACAAAAGAGAACTCTTTGGAATCAAACAAAAACGCAATCCTATGCTTTACTGCGAGTATCACAGTCATTCAAAAACAATCAGAAGTTTATTATTATCTTCTCATACTTCAGAATACATTGCTCTCTACTTATAAATGTTTTATTTTTGTTTAAAAGAAAAGCGGCTGACGAGCATATAGTCAGCACCTACTAGAAAGTAGGTGTTGATACAGTCTACCCGATGTTAGGTGGATACTGTCGTCCAGTCCATATCAATGTATCTAATAAATATAGTCACACTAAAGTGTCAATGTAATGTAAATGTGTTTATTGCGATAAAATTAATTTTAAATTTATTCTGATTCTGAATTGGGGGCCTGTTTTCTCCGCTTCTATTTTCTTTCTTTCTTCTTTGTTAATTGTCAATTTGTAGTTTAGACATGAAATTCCCTCATTCAACCTAGACGTGGGTTATAACAGGTGAAACATGTTACCTGTTATATCTGTTACTGTTATGGAAAAATAACAGATACCAATACCTGTTATAAAATAACAGCCTGTTATTTAAGTTTACGCGGATTACGAATTTTGTTCTTGTAAATTACAAACTGAACAATTCCCTTCATTAACCGACTTCCAAAAAAGGAGGAGGTTCTCAATTCGATTGTATTTTTTTAATGTATGTTACCTCAGAACTTTTCACTGGGTGGACCGATTTCGATAATTTTTTTTTAAATGAAAGCTGGTGCGTGCTAATTTGTCCCATCTAAATGTTATCGAGATCGGACGGGTAGTTTTTGAATTATATCTAATAATACGTCTTTGCTTGACTATTTTTTCGTCAACTTACGTTGTATTATACCTCGTAACTTTTTATTGGGTTTACCGATTTCGATAATTCTTTTTTTAATCGAGGGCTGATACTTGTCATGTAGTCTTATTTAAATTTTATCGAGATTAGCTGAGCACTTTTTGATTAAACTTTGATTACGCGTATTAACTTGACTATTTTTTTGTCTATTTACGTTGTATTACTTGTGTATGTAATTGAAGTCGGTTTTTTTTTTTTCGTTTGCGAGCAAACAATTATGTTTTATTACAGGCTTAGGACTGTCACTTGTCAGTTAATATGGAATGTAATAATTATAGCATTATTTATTACTCGAGACAAAAAATAAAAAAATAAAAATAAAAACAAGAAAATTACATTTAAGAAATTTATATTTATATTTACACATTTACATATTTTGTTGCAAAAAAATTAGTTGCTGCAACTTTCTAACACCTAAACGAGTTCGCCTTTCATTAAGAATATTCCCCGCAGCTGAAAATACCCTTTCGCAGGGAACAGACGACGCCATCGCATTTAAATTTTTGGCGGCTAATTTGTACAGTGTAGGGTAAACTGTTCTATGATCTCTCCACCATTTTAACGGACATTCCGTCCGTCCGATGATTTTGTCGTCATAGTATCGCTGTACTTCTACAATGGCACGGGATTGAGCTGTACCTTCCGGCTGTATCCCTCGCATTTTCATATCAAAATCTTGCCATATGGATGTCGTGTGGCTAACTGATGTTGCAGGTTCCGCAGTTGTAACTACTTCGCCTGGTGTAGCCGAACTCCGGGAAATCTGTGCTGCTACCATAGAAACAATTCGCCGTTTTGTTTCTTCTGCAATATTTGCCTCATCGAAGTAAAACTTAAACCGGGGATCCAGAAACAAACAATTCCCAAAAGTTTTACTACGGTTTAAGTTTAAAAACCTTCTTTTGATGTTTCCAATTAAATCCTGCCGCAAACTTTCCACCAATGGCATAAAAGTATGTTCTGTGGACATATTATCCAGGGCTTTAATAAGTCCTATAGTGATAGGAATCACTAGGCTGCCTGTTATGAACTTTTGTCCACTCAATTCCCGTGTCACTTCCTCACACGGACGTAAAATGACACACAATTCTTGGATTATACACCACTCGTATCCTGATATGGTGTCTGTCCCAAGGTTGACCATTGCACTGTTAAGTGGTTCTTTGAGTTCCACACATCTTTGGAGCATATAATAAGTGGAATTCCACCTCGTTGGAACCTCTTGAACTAGCCGTTTCGGTGTGGTACCTGCTTGTTCTTGGTACTTTTTCAATTTTTCCCAAGCGACATTACTCTGTTTGAAGTGCCGTACTATCCCTTTTATTTTAGAAAGTAGCTCTGCTACGTCAGGGTTTTTCAGAATGTCGTTGACCGCTAAATTTAGGGTGTGACTGTAGCAGGGAAAATGTTTCCATCCAAGTTCCCTTTCGATAGCACTTTTAATATTTGCACCGTTGTCCGATACGGCCAAAAGTATTTTATCTGCTACTTTCCACTCCTCGCATATATGCTTTATGCTGTCAGCCAAATTTTTTGCTGTATGGGTGTTTAAAAGAGGCATACATTCTAGAAGAAATGACTTCAGGGCAAATTCTTCCTCCTCAATATAATGTCCAGTCACAGCCAGCATGGAATCGTTTGCGCAGGATGTCCACATATCAATAGTGATACAAAGTGACTTCACTTGTGTATGGACACTTTCTATTAACTGTGCCTTGACCTTTTCATACACGGCCGGTAGCATACTGTTTGAAAAAAATTTTCTGGTGGGGATGGTATAATGAGGAAACGCGTAATTCATTAACTCGCGAAAACCGCGATCCTCGACAATTCTAAACGGTTGGAAATCCATTATAAATAGATTCATGATTCTTTTATCTATTTCCGTCTTCATATTGCAATTTCTTTTTTGTACGTAGTTTGTTATTGGCTGGTGGCCAAAAGTCCTCCTTGGTGGTGGTGGCTGTGACAACAGTTGCGCCGCGGGTAAAACTTGGAGAACCATTTCAGAAGGCTGCTGCGTTGAGGGCTCGGGTATTTGGTTTGATAAAGACTGGGGGACTTCAAGGACGCTAGTGCTAGAACTACCGGTTCTATCTATAATCCGAACCGTGGGGTGCTTTCTGTCTACATGTTTTTTTAGGTTTGTTACGGACGCCTTATAGGACAATTTCGCCTTGCATATATTACAAATCGCGTAGTTGCCGCCTAAGTCCATAAAATGGTCCCACACAACACTCACTTTTTTATTGAAAGACATTTTATACCTAACTAGAGAACGTTTACACCTAAACCAAAAAGTATCTAACAAATAATAAAAAAAACTAACTAACTATACACTATTTTTAATCGAAATCTAAACTATACATACAATGAATATAAACACTAACTAACTATTACTAACTAAGTACACTAATTATTAAACTAATTTAAAAAACAAGAATCTTAAAATTTCTCCTATCTCTTTTCCAAAATTCAAACGCTTTATAATTCGTTCGATTATGAAATTTGAATAAAGAGAGAATTTCAAAATTTAAACATTATCAATCATAATTACAACTGAACATCATTTTTATTTTTAATGTCGTAAAGTTGAATTTACAAGGCTAATTTATCGACCAATCATGTCAATCCGGGAATGCACCAACGTTCGGATACATAGTATAATTTCAAACGAGTGACACATATTTTATTCGACAATGTTTAGCTATTAAAATACTTATATTTATTTAAATAATAAAATTGGTTTTACAGTACTTGATTCATAAAATATTATTTACTAGCTGCCCGGACAGACTTCGTTCTGTCTGTTATGTTTTTCTTTTTTTTTTTTGTATTAAAAACCTTCCGTGGGATTCAAGGAACATACAAAAAAATAATAATTGCCGAATTGGTCGAGCCATTCGCTTAGCAACATTCATTTTTATTATATAGATTTGTGACGTATTATAATATTAACATTTAGTTCGTAGTATGTTTATTTATTTATTTTAGTGTCAAGTGGTTCACACAATATGGCACTACAATTCTCACAATGTATCCGAATAAGAAGACAATACATAACATGACCACATTTGGGAGTTACTTTTTCAATGAGGTTTGTTCTTAGAATCCATCTACTATATTTTTGGGGTAATAAATACTAGGTGCTTCTCTTTTTGGCATGGTATAAGCATTGTAGTGCAAGTGAGAGGTGAACATGTGTAATTGTGAATGTAAAATACTAGGTGTTTCTCTTTTTTGCAAGCGCGATACTGATGAGCTAGAGTGAGATAAGAAATGTTATAAGATTTTGTGAAATAACAGACTGTTATTAACAATTGCGGTAACAAATAACAATAGTATTTGGTATAAGTATTTAATATTTATGTGTCTGTATTTTATGTTATTTTAGATAACAGTTATTTCAAATTCACAATAACAGTTGTTATTTGTTACTTTCAAATACCTGTTATTTTTATCTGTTCCAATAAATACGCCTCACGCCTAATTCAACCGTTGTTTAGGGCGGGAAATGAAAACATTACTATTGTAAAATTTCAAATATTATTGACATTATTGTACCTAGCTTTAAATTGAGTGTGAAATTGTAGTGTAGGAACGTATAAAAGCAGAAGAAATGATTTTGTAAATATTAGTTAATTTCATGGATAACTCTAAGAATCTAAATGTGTTTTCTAATAGCTCGGGTTCTACTCTTTCCTGCGGTAATTACTTACTTCGCTCGTATTATTTTTTAATTTAGTTTTCCGATTTTAACCTTCATCCATCACATCAGTAGCCACTTAATAATCCATATAAATATGACGCTGTACTTCAAATATAAGCTTAATTGACAAAAGATATCTTCTAGAATATTTTCAGATGGATGCTGCGTCGTATGCGATACTTGTATCAAACACCAGAGCATATTTTTCCAAAGACATTCAAAATGCAGTAAAAATGTCGACGTTTTCCGCACACTTTACTACTGTTTTAGAAGATTGTAACTCTTGTATTTCACAAGTAAGTATGTTAGTTTGCCAGTATTATGTAAAGTTTTATCAGATTAAATAATTATGCACAAATTATCCCTCGACTAATGTTTTCAATGTAACACCAGGTATTAACCACAAATCTAGAATTTTTGCTGCTGCATATTGCCGAGATTCACAAAAAGTCAAACTGTCACTTAAAAGTGATGCAAAGTGGAGAATGCTAGTTTAAGATTTCTTGTAATAGTGTAACACCATCGGTCAACGATCTTCCATTAAAGGATGATTAATAAGAGTATTAAATTCACATACACTGCAGATATGTGGCCTCTGATGGTGGGTCTGATCCATAAGTTTAAAGTTGCTCAGCTACCTATGGAGAGATCTATGCTCGGAGTTTCTTATGCGAAAGATCTGAAATGAAAAAATTCACCAAAGAACTATATCTCACCAACATATTTCACAGAATCAGCATGCTGAAGAGGCAGTGGGCAGGTCATATTTCCTGCAGGACTGATAATGGTTAGGGTAGAGGAGTCCTTGAGTGGAGGCCACATACCTGGAAGTGCACTGTTGGACGCCATCCATCCAGGTGGACCAACAACTTGAAGAAGTTCCCCAGTGGTGGTTGGATGAGAAGCGCTGAGGATTGTGTGTGGTGGTGAACTTTGGAAGAGGCCAGTGGACAGACAGGCTGATGGCATGGTATTAAATTCACAATTAAGATTGTTTTGTTTTTAAAAAGAAGTCAAATCTGTTAGTATTCTTTATAAACCTGTCCAGGTGCATGCATTGACTGAATAAATAGTTTAGATTTTGTTATAATAAATTAAAAATATTTTTTTCAGGGTATAAATTTGATAGTAGGTCTCTTGGTAAACACAGATGTTGAATTTAGCAAATTGAATGAATATATGGATGATGTTGTATGTCTCTTACAAATGTTGTCCAACTTCATTAAGAATGTTGTTGAGTCAATGTCCATGGCATGTTGCAACATGAGGACATTTCCTGCCACCACTGGACACATTATACAACTAATTTTTACACATTGTAAACATAGGTATGTATAGTAAATCTTAATTATTGGTTCTATAATTTCAAATATAGACTAGTGAAATAAAAAAAATAATAATATTTATAATTTTATTCATATAATTTTATCACTTTGTCTTAAAAATCAACTTGTTTTCATTTAATGTTAGAATTAATTTACTTTAAGTGACATTTATGTAATTAACACTCTTGTAGGTAACTCTAATATTTATATTATACACTGTTGGTGACCTTTAATAAATAAATAAATATGTATAATCTTAAAACAACATAATTTTAAGTTGTTATTTTAATTAGTTGTTATTGTTGGATATTTTAACCATAAACACTGATATAAATAATAAGTCCATATCAACATTTTGTAAAGGGTCCTTCCTATTAATGAGATAATGTCACAAATGAAGTATATTGCATGTGTAGCGACAATGCCCTCAACAGATCGACAACACACCGTTTAATTTACATTTTTCATGGTACAGTTTTTTCTGCATAGAGGTTTTTCCGTGTGTCTTGCATTGAATGGTCGGCAATTGCCAGTCTTCTAAATTCGACACTAAGCAGTTCAGTGTACAAATATTATGTATCACATGTTTAAGGAATATAAATAAATTTAGAGGATGTATTGTAGTTTGTTGGTTGTACTTGTATATTGTGCTGGTTGTTATATCGGAAAGTTGCTTAATTAAACTATGAGATATCCTCTAACTCACAGATCATCATGGAATATATGAGTGCATTCTCCTATATTTAATTTCAATAATTAAAAATATATTTCAATAATATATTTATAATGTACTTAAATATTTCAGTGAATCACTCTATGGGAGTCATTTGCATTTAATGGAAAAACAACTAAAAGACTTGTTCAGGACTTGTCATGAACTGCAGCTAACATACCTGATGATATTGGAGAGACATTTCATATTTGATTTGTCTGATAAAGATCAAGAAGACATCCTTATTGAGGGTAAGTATATGTATTTTTAAGGAGTGTTAGGGAGTGAGTTACACAATGTATTTAATTATTTGTGACGTTTATATCAACTTATAATGTATAGACCACACAAAGTCATAGGCGCGCCCACATACAGAGACATCACGCTCCCACACACAGAGACATCACGCTCCCACACACAGAGACATCACTTTCCCACACATAAACATACACACTACATACACATGATTGCATGGGCCCACACACAAACATCACGCTCCTGTATACACACGCGCACGCGTGCACACCCACGCACCCACACACACCCACGCACCCACACACACCCACGCACCCACACACACCTTAAAAATCAGATGTTAGAACATGTTTCTATTTAAACAGTATCTTGAAATAATGGAATTTTATTTACAACATATTGACCAAAAACAATACTTAATTATATTACCGAAAATAAAGTCTTATAAGACATCACATTTTTATTTATACTAATAAAAAATAATATTTATATATTCAATATATATTTTATTGTAATATTTCAGCATTAGATATAAACTTGAATATCGGTGAAATAGTCCAGGGTCTGGATGTGAAGACGATGGCAGAGCAGTGGAAAGCTTACACCATGATCTGTGAGAAACATTCCAGTAGCTTGATGGATAAAAATATATTCAACAACTGCACTAGAATATTATGTGAAATGACGCAGAATAATATAAATTCAGCTATACAGGTATATTTCAATTCCCTTGTGCTTTGAGCCTGTGGTCACACTATTCAAATGACTGATATTTGGATATTGATATGGGTAAATATATCAAGGCTTGTCGCGGCAATATTATAACTGCGATATTTGGGTATGGTATATACATATCGGCTGGTTTTAGAATAGCACTACTCCATCTCTTCCTGTGGGTGTCGTAAAAGGCGAATAATAAATCCGCTACAATGAGCGCTGAGGAACTATACCACCTCTAAAAGAACAACCCGCTTGGTCAGCGTGGCGTTTCATGGCTATGTCCAGCAGTGAAGTATAAAAGGGCTGATTACGGTTTATATATGCAAGAATATCGCGGCCCGTCACGGGGATATGAATATAACCAGATTTTAAAAGGCTTCTACTTAAACCGCCAAAAAAAAAAATAATAAATAGGCAGCAAGTCATGAACAGCAAAACAAACTTATTTTTTAATAGGTAACTGAAATAAAGTGATAGGAAATTCTGATGTCTATATACCTAAACTTAATTTTTCCCAAGAAATATAGTAAATAGCATGGACATGCCCATCTGAATAAAAGCACTATTTATTTTTATAGTGCACTTTTTAGTTAAACCTTTAAATAGAGATGGTAGTGTCATGATTACATGGTCGAGTTTAGATGATTGATGATGTTTGGAGATGATGTAAAATGTTACAGGCCGTGAATGGTTTACCATCTCTTGATTCGTTCTTGATACTCTAATGTGAGGAGATGCAATTTAAGGTAAAGTTAACATATTAATGTTCACGGTTAGTGTGGTGTATATGCTCCTAATGCTCCTAGCTAGCAAAATAATAAAAAGAAAATTTCCTAACTTGAACATTTTACTTGTTTGGCTCACGTTCTCCATAGAGTGACAAAATAAATACCATACTGATGGTATGGTATATGATAGGCTGATGAGCCTATGTATCTCCACTGCTGGATATGGGCCACTCCCAAGACTCGTTCGTCATTTCACACGATTCATGGCTCTTTTCATCCAACTACCACCAGCGAAATTCTTTACATCGTCGGTGCACCTGGCTGGAGAGCGTCTCACACTGCGCTTCTCGGTACGTGGCCTCCATTGGAGGACTCATCTACCCCATCAGTTATCGGTCCTGCGGCAAATATGAGCCGTCCATTGCCACTTCAACATGCCGATCCTACGAGCTATGAGCTTTAGTTCTTTGGCCAATGTCTTCATTTCGGATCCTATCCCGTAAAGAAACCCCGAGCATAGTCCTCTCCATAGCTCGCTGTGTGACCTTGAACTCATGGTATCAGGCCTACCGTTAGAGGCCACATTGCCCAGCCAAGTTGAATGCGTCTATCACCTTGCTGAACTTGGACCTGCCTAGCTGGATTGTTTACCCAGGTTAGATATATTGGTCAACAACTTAGAGTGCCACGCCTTCGATGTCTATCAGTCCCGAAAGAATATGTTCATTGAACATTATTTTAGTTTTGTCTAAGTTAGCATCTCTGTAGCATAATTGAAAGAACTGACTTAGATGATCAAGATTTTGCACATTTTTATGCTTTTGCACTACTTCTGTAAATGACGAGAGATCTTTTTCTATATATAAGTGGTTTTTGCAAATTAAAAGAAATCGATTAAGTTTTGAGAACAGAAAATAAATATTTTTATTAAAAATTTTTGGGTATTGATGGTGGTGCTGATATTGCGGGCCATCCTTTTGAGTCTGATGATATTGACGTGGACTTAACTGCGGCACCGTGTTTATCGGGACATAATTTGATATTGACAACTGAAAGTGACTTCCGATTAATGCAAGTCATTTGTCAATCTTAATTATTCAATATTAATAGCTATTTTAATACCGAAGGAGAGTAAATAGGCTAACAACTATCTGACTGTGGTATTTTTTTTATTTTACCAAAGAAAATGACATTAAATAATACTAGCAAAACCCCGCAGACGTTGTCCTGCCATAGAAGTTGATGTGCTGCAGCGCCACCCAGTGGCGAGTTATAACAAAGTCGATAGCTCGAAAATATTCTCCGTGCTTAAATACCTACGAATACCAATTTTCATAGCGATCGGTTGAACGGTATAGAAGTTGATGTGCTGCAGCACCATCTAGTGGCGAGTTACAACAAAGTCGATAGCATAAAAACCTTCTCCATGAAAAAATACATATATGTGCCAACTTTCATGGTGATCGGTCAAACGGTGTCGAAGTCTATTAACATCAGATATACCGACATCCATTTTTTTTATATATATGGATAACCAATTACTTATCATTTGTTGAAACATCAATAGGCATGTGTTTAGAGATTTATATAATGTAATTTTTATACTGTGTTTATGCTGTTGTTTATGTAAAATAAAAATAAATTTAAAAAAAACTAAGAATCTTATTAGCAAGTCGACGCGGGACTCCTATGTCTTTATTGTCCCCAGAGATTCTAAACCTAACTTAACTTTACATTTGTTGCCATCAATTTGCTGCCCGTTCAGTATTTTTGAATACTGAATTTTGAATACAGTATTTTGATGCTACTAGTTGAATTAATTATTTCACATTTGAAAATGATTGCAGACCTGACTAGTTCATTATTCATGGTTGAAAATTTGATACAAATTATAAATTGGTTGTGCCTTGAGTATTCGAACAATATTTTTTTGTATTCTAAAGAAAGTTTTATTGAATATTTTTCTTTACAGAAAGACCAAGATGAGAAAATAACATTGAGATCACTGAAAGTAACCAGTTTTACAATCAAGATACTGCTGAAGATGATTACAATTTTCAAGCATTGTGTAACAAAGGATTACGACACTGTTACGGAGTTACTTCTATACATACATTTGTAAGTTTTAAAAATTTCTTGAGTAGACCTCTATCTGGAGTAGACCTTTAGTGGTTTCCAAACTTTTTTGGGATCCAAATTTTCTAAGGCGCCGTATTTCAAATTCTAACAAGTATACTTTGCGAAATGGCCAATATTTTTTACAACAGTTAGGTAAAAATAAATAAAAAGTGACATAACTTTTATATCATGTTTTATTCTCTGAATAGTCCGTATGTAATCTCTCGTTTTCGTTACGTTATGTGGTCAGATGTCCATTCTAGTTTCCAAATCTATTCATAAATCCAATAAGTACCGCATATCTATGCCTTTTTTCTTGGACGCCCACTGTCTATAGTCAATATATGTGTCAATATAGGAAATAACGCAAAATCTGAGAACAGGTTCAGTATCAAATTTAGAATCGATTCTACCAGTTTTACAATATATTTTTTATTATGGAACAATTCTAGTATATCTTTTATTTATATTCTACACCCGTCACCCGAGCTGCGTCGCGCGACTCCGCGGGCGACCGTTCTGATTAATGAGCACTACGAACGTTTTAGACAGGACAACAAAACCTTACATGTTCGTAACTTTTGAAGTGATTGGTTGACATGTTTCAAGGTTTGCGTTATTTCAGTGACATGTTGTATAGAATGATATAGAACTGTTTTTTTATACAATAGATGGCAGATGAGCGGGCGGTATGTGTATGTTAATGTTAGTTAAGAGTGTTAATTACACGATGGTATGTGGTCGCCGCCGCCGCCCATGGACACCTGCAACACCAGTGCGCTTCCGGGGGCACTGCCGACCTTGCAGAATCATGTTCATAACTTACTTGAAGAAGCGAGTTCGCGGTATAACGTGTCGTTTTGACCGCACTGTACCCAGTGACTCTATCAAGGAAGTGCAGATGAACCCCACGACGAAGAGCAGTGCTATGGTAAAAACCCGAAGTTGGCATCAAATTGAACAGTTCTTTAGAACATTTCCTATTATATTATACTCTTCGCAGCAACCTTGAGGATCTCGAGAACAGATTAAAGCTCAACAAAGAGGATAGTGCCCGTTTGCAACAGTGGCCTAGACTGCAAAACGTCAAGATTATTGCTTCCTAAAAGCCTATTATTGCTTCAATGATACTTAATTTATCTTTTCGTATTTCAGACATAATCCCGCCTTTTTAGAATTATTTACTGAGAAATCCGTTACAGACGCCATCAATACACTCGTATTGGCTCCTTCCGATATACTTATCACAGAACTGCTCTCAGACGAAAAATTCGCTAATGTGAGTCTATTTATCGTTACGTATATCATACATTTGTTTTGTATCATTTCTTGTATCTTGCAATATAATTCTAAAATTATCTAATAACGCAACACTCAATGGCCCACACCAGGCGATGGGTCCATTTAAGGCGTTTAAGTTTTAAGGCTATATATCCCTTAAGCACGTGACGATATGCATGAGGAGGCCCATCTGCAGTGGATTGCATTGAGTGGAAGCGCTGATTGCATTGCATGGTAGATATGATATGGAAAGGGATAGGACGGGACAAGCTATGGTAGGTAATTCTCACTCTCGGAATAATAGTTATTTGTTATACAAGAGTGCAAAGTTGCTTTTTAACCGCGTGCTCAATTTTGATGACCGAGCAAGCGAAGGATTCAAAAATTAGAATCCTGAGCGTTAGCGAGGGAATCAAAAGAGCACGAGGTGAAAAATCTTTGCACTCGAGTGCAACACGTAACTTTTCATCCCCCTATCTCGGAAAGAAAATGGCGCGCGCAAAGCAAATTAAAAAAAAAGTACACCAAGAAGGTTCCGAGTCTGAGTTTTTAACAAATTAAAAAAGGTTGTATGATAAATTCGGCACCATGGAGGTAGAAGTAAATAGGTTTAATGATGTTTTGAATTCACAAACTTAGTGCACACGATGTTCTAAATTCAATTTACTTTATCCTCTAGCGGATAAAAACGGCTTTTGCACTCAGATATCGAAGAGCAAAAATACTCTTTCCGAGATAGGGGGATGAAAAATTAATTTATCTAACCTTACCTAAAGTGCAGGAAACAACTTGAAAACAAAATAAGATTTAAAGTCTTTGCGAATTAGAGAAGCTAAGTTTTACAAATTGTTATAAACCTTTGCTAAGATTTAGTACGACAAAACAAAACGAGTTATAAAATATATAAAATGTTCGAGTAATGGAATGATATTTCATGCCATTACTTGATAAGTTGTTGATCTACAAAAAGTATTAATTGCCAATAGTTCAGTGGTCCGTGATGTGGGCGGCTTTAGAATAGCACCACCCACACCCATTGGTCCAGACACACCCAGACCAAACATTGTCTTTGAAGCAATGAATGTCCGACCGGGAGTCTAATCCGGAATTTTTGCAGAGCAAGCATACCTACCTACTGCTACCTACCTACCTACCAAGCACTACCTACTGCGCCAATCGGTCACCATTATTATTGCTATTTATTGCTCGAATGCCTGATTTACTAGGACTTTCATGTGTCCTAAACTGCGATATTATATTCCAAAACATTTTGAATTAATGTTTTTTTTCTTTTCAGTACTTACTTAAATATGACATGGATAAACTGAACAAAGAAAACAAATTACTGGGGTACATGTGTCTAATAATATCATCTATAAAGAATGTTTTACAAACAACTGATCCAACACCGAAAATGTTCAAAAGCAATATAATTCAATGTGTCTACAGGTTATTACCATTCGGTAAGTGAAATGATGTTTTTTTACCAACCCTAGCAATCAAAACTTATTTGATACATCTATTCACTAAGATCTTCTCCCAAAATCATCTTTTTCACACACTATGCCTTTGTATACTACATTAGGCATCTTATGGAGCTGTAACCGTGACTATCGGATATCCGAAATAAAAAACATTTGAAACCGAAATCGAAATAAAAGATTCAGATGTGATTACAATTTTTTTTTACCATTAGGGGCGGAGTTTAAACGTGACAAATGTTGACAAGTTCTTACCGCTTGCATTTGTTTTGATAGATTTTTAGGTCATTCTATATGTAACAGTCTGACAGAGACGTTGGTGCTAATTACTTTACTAATTATTACAATTTCTTGTAAAAATATACCTAGTAAGACTGTTTTAAAGTCACCGTATTGTTGGTGAAACAATCAGGTGAATTTTATACCTTCGTTATTAGTATAAAGTTTTTAGAATATGATATCACTTTTTTTTTATAGACTAGTGGGCGGACGAGCAAGAGGTCCCACGTGATGGTAAGTGTTACCGCCGCCCATGGACACCTGCAACACCAGGGGGTATGCGGGCGCGCCGCCGACCTTGCAAAATCCTATTCACAGAGCTCTCTTGAAGAACCCCATATCGTAGCTTAATGGAAAGACCTCTTCAGGCAGTTCGTTCCACAGCTTACGGGTTCGCGGTATAAAATAATTTTTGGACCGAACAGTGCGCGACACCTCCGTATCGAGGAAATGGGGATGGATGGACCGCACTTCTGCACTTCAAAGGTGCGGTTGTAGAAACCCGAGGTGGGAATTATATTAAACAGTTCTTCAAAGCATTCCCCATTGTACAGGCGGTAGAACACACAGAGAGACGCAACGTCTATCCGAATGCTGAGGGATTATAAACCGCCCGTGAGAGTGGGATCGTCGACAATACGAACAGCACGTCGTTGGATGGAGTCAAATGGGTCCAATTGGTATTTCGGTGCGCCGGCCCAGAGATGACAGCAATACTTCATATGGGGCCTCACCTGAGCCTTGTAAAGCATTAGGAGTTGTCCAGGGGTGAAGTACCGCTTCGCTCTGCTCAGCACACCGAGCTTTTTGGAGGCCATTTTGGCCTTATTTTCCAGATGACCCCTAAATTCGACTTAGCTGGAGATGTCGACACCAAGGATCCCGATACTCTCCGAGATCTTAAGAGGTATGCTCTGAAAGCGAGGTGCTACAACAAAAGAGGTTTTTTAGCGGTGAATGCACAGACTTGCGTCTTACTGGGGTTGAAATCCACTAGGTTCAGAGAACCCCAAATCGAGACTAGATCTAAAGAGTCTTCGATTTCAGACACAAGCTTGGCGCGACTCTCTTCCACTTCGACCCGCGAGGGATGTTGGCGCGGCCCCTGTACAAGGCGTCTCCAGTACTGTCATTCGCATAGCAACTTATCGGTTGAATGTTATTGCTCATGTATTTAAAAAAGATTTAGAAAAATTACAACCTTTTTTATTTTAGGTCATGTATGGTTCAACATAGGACTCAAATTTAATTGTCAAGGGAACATGGATGGTGAACAGACCTATGGGTTGTATGAACACTTGCTAACCCATACAACAGCTTTAGCACTTGCACTGAACTCTGAGGAATATAAAGTTTTAGAAAAGTGTATGTATGAAGCTGTACTCAGCATTGAGTGCTGTAGTGCTGTGTTTTCCTCGGATTTGTGGGTTTTATTGGCCAGGTAATATGAATAAATAAATCAATAACGCTACACTCCATGGCCTACAATAGGAATCCCTGTGTCGTGGGTCCAGACACACGCATAACCGAACAGACATTTGTCTTTAAACAAATGAATGTGTGACCGGGAATCGAACCCGGCACCTTTTGCACAGCAAGTAGGATTCACTACCAACTGCGTCAATCGGCCGTAATAATAATAATAATGCTATGTATAATACATAATGTAAATAATTACATTAAAGTGAGATTAGATTAATTATTTGGTTTCAGGACAAGCAACAACAGCCATTTATTGTTCGACCAATTAATATATTTATGCAAAACATATCAGCAAATAGATAAAAATACAAACAATTTGTTCAAATTCTCACCACAAAACGTTCATCTGAGTAATACAATGTCAAGATTATTCCAAGTTATGTCAGATGAAGACAGATGCTTATTTTATAATGTGACTAATGAATTTGAATATAATGCAACAGTTTGGTCAATTTTGAAAGTGAAAAATGTGCAGAACAGCAACGAAGAGGAGGTTATTGAAAAACTTAGTACGAGTCTACAAAATTTTGTGGAGTCTCGTGTGAGAAGTTCGGAAGAAATGGACAATTTGGTAAAAAAAAACAATTGATCCATTGTATATAAATTTATATATAAATCATTTACTTGCATAAATATGTGCACATGTGAATAGAATGTTAACAGAAGCAATAAGGTCCTCCTGGCCCTGGAAAAACTAATCACTTCCCGGATAAAAAGTATCTAAATTCTTCTCCGTATTAGGTTATCAATGTTCATAATAGTCTGAATAAGGTTTTTAGGGAAAGAAAAATTGGAAAAGTTGCCCGGAAAAATGGGAAATAACTCAGTGTTTTTTTGCTGTGGGATTTTTGTATGAACTTATTGAAGTTATTGTATTATTGAAATTTGGACAGGATAACGTAGCTAGTACATAATAAAAATAAAGTGCCATATACAATTCTGCTAAATATGTATAATGCACTAGCGGATTTGATAATCTCATATGAACTTACATCGTATGGGCGGACGTTTAAAACCCAAGTTATCTTACATTCATTTATAATTTACAAGTTAGAATTTTAAAAATGATAGTTTCCCATAAACATTAAGACGAAATTTCATAATAATCATTTTTTCTTCTTCATATATGGCAATGGTGCAACTAGCACATTCTGCCAGTGTCAAATTTTCTTCATAATAAGCAATTTCAAAGTCTAGTCAAAAACGTAACCTGTCAATGTCCAGTCCCGTCGAAGTAAGTCAGGAGTCGCTCAGTAAAACGATAGTAGATTTACTGAGGACAGAAGAGTACTCCTTGGAAGCACACGAAAAACGCAGTCCCACGCTTTTATTTGATTTTCACAAACACCATGCACGAAAAACACTTTGAGTTTAATAAACTATCATTATTAAACAAAAAACGCCTAATACACATTTTTTTATAATACTTCACTTCTCGAGATCCCACCAAAAAGTCCTATAATACTTATAATTATATAAGTAGATTATAAGTATAATACTATACTTATAATCTGAGTTTCTATCTATGTACGGTTGGCAAAGAAACTGTTTTAATCACCCTGAGGTTGATAGTCCGTTGCACGTCATAGAAACAATAAGGACTGTTTTCGTTTGCAAGAACAATCTGACATTTACTACTGTTGTCTTTATCATTTATTGTAATGATGACAATGGGTTGCTGCGTCTTCTTAGTTTGAATTGATGGAACTGATAGGAATTTATTTTGAGAAATTCGATTTTCTAGTAATATACTAAGATAAATCTATTTTATCTTTAAAACTATATCGATTTGTTACCATATTGTAAACTTTCCCATTTTGGATGATTTTAGAATTTTCAATGCATCTATTAGCGTATCACTGTGGATAATACTTTATATCAGTGATTCCCAAAGTTACATGAACCACGACCCACCTAAAAAATGACAAAGTTCGGGACCCACCCTACGTCGTACATGAAAATAGCATTGTGTCACTGCTGCAGCATGTTCACGTTTACGTAGCGTAGTTATGTGAAGGATTGTACAACTAAGAAAATAAAAAAAATCCACTGGATAGTGATAATTGAAATTTTTAATAAGTAAAAATAAGATAAATCAGAACACTACTTAAAATTAGATTAAATTTATTTTTTTCGGGGCCCACCCAATATTCGCTCGCGACCCATACTTTGGGAAACACTGCTGTATATAACTAAATAATACTTTCAGTTAAAAACAATGAATCTAGCCGCCACTTGTTCAGCAGCGAATATTGACTATACTGTAGCAAATGATGTTGTTAAAACATGGACAATGTTATGCCCAAAGGACAAAATGTTAAATGAATTGTACGAAAATCTTACAAAGGATACTGTGTGGTATGTGGAGTTCATGGAAGGATTAATTTCATTAACAAACTCAGCGAGGAATTTACTTAAAAGTTCAGATGTCGTAAAGGTAATGATAAACCACTATTTACTATTTAATGTAGCTCAGCCATGCCCCTAAACTGCAATTGGAGGTGGGGTGAGGGGTAATTGTGGCGGGGAACCTTTTTTTTAATAACACCACACTTAATTTATTAATCTGTTTTGTTGACTCTGTGGGTTGGTTTCCAAGCTAACCGAACAAATTTGCTACAATTTTGTTATTACAACCCTCATGGAGGGTTGTATTAGTAATCTGCAGATTGGAAATTTGCCTCTATGCAAACAGCATAGTCCCAATAAACACGACTAGAACTAATTCCAAGAATTGTCTATTTGTAACGTTTTCTGCGCATAGAACCTAGACTAGATATTGTCGGTATTAATTTTAATTCAGATTTTCTAACTTAATTTCGTTGTCACCTATTTTTTACTATAATGCAATAAAAAATAAAAGTTATTAGATTAAAAATACTGCGAACTTACAATTGACAATAAGGTCCGTTTTCCCAGATAATGTCACATATATCATTGTATATACTTTGTGCAATAGTGTTAAATAAATAAAATATATGTATAAGTAGCACAGATGTTAGTGTTAGATGTTACAACCACTACAGAGGTCAATTTTGTTTGTAGGTGCTTCATGTGACGTCGAGCATCATAAAAACAGGAAATATAGAATTAAAATTACTACTAATTGAGGAAATATGTAGAATGTCTGCGTGTCAAATGGATGTTGAGAACGGACTTTTAACATATTATTATTCTATTGTGGTTGAAACATTCAAAGACCTTTTACAAGATGCTCACAAAATAGTTAAAGATAAACTGTTTTACGTTTTAAGCAAATATAAAACTAACAAGCGAATTAGAAGTTTAATTTCGAAAATTCGCAAGGAAAGCAATTCGTTTGAAGAAACATGGAGTTATTTTATAGATACTGGGAAACTGAGGGACTCTAATAGCTTGGAATGGAAAGATCAATTATTGATAACATCGGATTTAAATTATTCCCATAAGTGCATCAAAACCAGTGTGACTGAACCAAGTGGTTCCAACTCTGTTAGGGAAATAGAGAAAACTGGTAGTAGTAATTTTGATTTCGCGGATATAGATTTTCTGTTCAGCGGTGATAGTGAGACTGAACAACCGGCTTGTAAAAAGGCAAAGTTAAATTGTAATGGCGTCGAAGAGATAATTGCAAGAATGGAGAATGATACAACATTGATTTGTCACATGAAGGAAAACCTAACGAGTGAACATGAAAATATAATTAGAAATGTTTGTAATAAGTTGAATAATATAATTAGTTGAAGACTGATATTGTGTTTTTATTGTAATAGGGTATCTGTTTCCCACTGTATTAAGACAACTCAAAGGATCAGCAAGCTGACATGCTAGTGGGCAGCCATATCTTCAGAGGAACCGACAACCGTTGCGGCAGGCGAGTCCTCGCATGGAGGCTACGTCCTGGATAGTGCAGTGTGAGACGCGCTCCGGTTACGTGGACCGACAACATAAGAAGTTTATCGGTGGTGGTTGAATGCAAGAGCCGAATACCGTGTGTGGTGGAGTCTTAGGGGAGGCCTATTTCGAGCAGCGGAGAGACATATCAGACAGCCTGATCGTAACTTATGGTATTAAGTAAATTCTCACATACTGAATGGCGGCGAAGTGACTTATTGGATAACAAAATTAAATTTTAGTTACTTGGAACTTCAACGAGGCCCGACGCCAGTTACCGTTTACAACTCTAGTGGATCAAGGTCGGATAAAATAGGTTTCCTTGTTCTTAGAATAACATAGTACCAGCACATCATGCACTCTAACTAGAGATTACTTTCAAAACAAGCCATCTAAGATATAGAACGATCTTAGACACTACTATTTATCTCCGCCCTTAGGTTCAAGTCACTTACATCGCTGTAACTGCATAGGTGAGGAATTGACCAGATTTTAATAAATGAAAAACTCAATTCTCATGTCACATTTATTGTTGTGTTAAAAAATCTATTCAAATAAGTGAAATATAATCGTAACCGTATGTAAGAGAAACTTAAAGTATTCATAATTGATACTCGGAGGTAATAAGAACTTACTTCACATGTCAGATAGTATCAACTAACATCAGTCGTACGCATTATACATGACTCCGCGCCTCTCGCTCGCACTCGCGCGTCGCCGCGGAACTGTCCAGAGAGTGTAAGTTATTTAGTTGAAAATGTTGTTATCGCATTATTATCTACTGCTCGTCTGTATAAAACATTTCTAGTTCCTCAATACGATCGCTAGGGAATATAAAGAAAAACACTTGATGCAAACGCAATAGTAGAGCGCTTGCAAACAAAAAAATTACACTGGCCTCTGACGGCTCCGCGTCACGCGCAAATGCTGTATACACCAACATTACCCACTAAATAAATTCTAATTATACATAGACACAAACATTCCTAACATATTATTCTATTCCACAATGATCTGTCTCGTAAATTGTGATGACATTACAAAAGAAAAAAAAATACTCAAACATTGGCTAACTAACAATTAATAAGTATATAATTAATTAGCATATAAGAGGCAGAGAAACTTAGCCAAATCAATAAAGCATACACAAGCCTAAAGCATTTATACAGCTATCACTTAAAATAAATTTTACAAATATAAAATAAGTTATGGAAATAATAATAATAGGAAGAGTAAATCAACACGTGTTGGAATTAATCATTTACTGAACAAGAATTTCACATTACTAATACTTGTCTGAATAGGTCTGCAGACTTCAACATCGGAATTATATTTTATACAAGTGTCGTAATTTACCAAAATCAATTTCATTCATATTATACACATTCGTGCTCTATCCACAGTGCAATGTGAAAGTAAAATATTTTGTGACGTAAAAATGCAATTATTTCAGGCACCTACCTAACATTTGAACAGTTTCCATTAGTTCGATATTTGTGCGATATAGTTGCATTTTAATATATTTTATTTGTATAAAAGTCTATAAACGTCGTCTATTTGGCACAATATTTATACATTAAACGGGTCTCACGGGTATGTTCACGTACTTTATTTGACTCGGATGTTTGGCTTTCTGTGTGCCGCAACTTTTTGACTTCTAGATCAAAGAACTACCCGCCTGTTAGCTTGTTATCGTGGTCGGTGCAATATAGCCACATCGTCGAGTTAAATAATGTATGTAAACATATACGTTATTCAATATGTAAATATGTGTGCAAAACACGAAAATCTTAAAAGTTCTATTCGTCACAATGTCATAACTATCATTTCAGTGATCCGATTGGAATGGTTGTGTGTCAGTCTGTAACACGTAGCTATATTATATATAAGTAAGGGTGGGCGTCGGGTAAGGACACAGGTCGGGTCGTCAATGTTCTAATATCACTCACGCTACGAGTTGTTACATTCAGTACTATTTACATGTAAATTATGCGAATAAGAAAATTACAAAACAACAATCATATATTGCAGATTTCAATATATTAGTATTGGCATTATTATCGTCAATAATCAAAATATTTCAAGCTTAACCAACAACTACTCGCCTGTTAATTGTTCTGAGGATGCAACAGTATGCTGAAAAGCTCTTGTTACATATTTATATCAAGCACCGGTAATATATCGTAATAAATATTGCACACATTCATATAACAGTAAACAATAAACGGTGCAATTTAAACCAACGTGCATCATACCGCCCCATTTCTTTTAAAACATTTATGAATACATATACATGGTATTTAAAAACTATAATTATCGTTTTGTTTCATTCCAAGTGTAAATGATAAAGTTACATAATTCTGTACAAAGGCTCAGATACAAAATCTACACATTAAAAAATACTTAAATAGTTAGGCCAATTAGAATAGTAAACTAAGTGTACAGTATATATATAGTTCACCGGTTTGTCGACACAAGTGGTGATTACATTTTGAAATATTACTTTTGCTTAAAAACTAAAAGTATTGGCACAAATGAAATAATGTAGTTTTATATTTCCGTCTGTATAAAATTCAACCACCTGCACTAGATCGTTGAGCGCGTGAAACATACGATAGAAAGTTCAATTCGGAATAAATACAATGTTAAAATAAATTCTTTAGTACTAGTTGAATATAAATTAAGCGACTCTCAAAAATCGTAAAGCTAACAGCTCGCGTTTTAAATTACATAAATAAATTCCTAACATCTAAATATCCTCAGAACAGTTAAATGTATATAAAATTCAGTTCTTTATTAGGATTATTTGGCATCTATCACCAATATAGACATTCTACTTTAAACATGGTATACGAAAGTGAAAATGCGTTCATAGCGCTTCATCGATACGTAAATCTTTACGAGCCGTGCGTTGCGCACGGGAATGTTCCCTGCCGAACCTAAATTTCCTCCTAATTCACACACACAATAGCGACGTAGCTGTCACTCGCGTTCCGGCGCGGCGAAACCTTGCTACGCCGCGCTACAACTCGCAACACCTCGCAACGAGCCACACACCACGAGACCATAAGACCACTCGCATGCCAATATTCGAAGACGAAACCAATTAAATCACATATCAAATAGCCTCTAACCACAATTCGAACGATATCGACTAATAGAAATTCGAAGATGTAAATGGGTTTCAATGAAGTGATGAGTCGTTGAAAACAAGTCAGCGGGCAGTCGAAATCGAATCATGTTCCCGATGGAAGTGAAATGATAAGCGACGAGTGAGGGGGCAAAGGTATTGAAATTAAAAAAGAAAATGGCGAAAATGTGATATATAAACTCTGCAGCTTAATAAAACCAGGCGAACAGCAAGCGAACCTCGACTTCCCACGACTTATTTACTAACAGACACCTTAAATATGGGGCCGACACGGCACTAGAAGAGATTGTAAAAGTTAACCTACGGTATGGTATATATATTTAGAAAAATCGTAGACATTCTAACTAACGTTACCACTGATCGAGGAGTAAAATTACGTCTACGCCACCATTCCGAAAATATAAATATCCAATTAGCTTCATCTTGCAAAAGATCGCAACCTCGCCTCGAAAAAACGACTCGACTTTACTCTTATAGACAATATTGGCGTCTATGCGCCTGTTCGGCTACAATAGCTTACGGATAATGTCGGTAGAGGGTTTAGGACTCGACATGTGAAAATTACCCTGAGAAAAGTTAATTACCACAGATGCTTAATGTGCCTCTAAACCGCTTTAATAAATTTATAATCGCTTGGATTTGAATGTACGTCAGGGGGTGTTCAAACGATTAAAGGTTTGTATCAAAATTCAGTACTAAAATGTGACAGACAGAAAAGACTGCAAAATCGAATACACAACGTATAAGGAGACAATTTGTACATAACATAAAATAGGGGAAGTTTAATGTTACAATGTGTATAATACGGTTAATACGTAGGAATTGTATTAGTTTGGGACAAAAGCGAGTACAAATGTGTAGAGGGCAAACAGGCCTTTCGACAATTACAAATCTTTCTGCAGCTCGTTATCAACAACTACTACTACTCCTCCAGCAACCAACGGCTAAAATAATGTTGTTAAAGTTTTATATTTTTAAATTAGAATTAGAACACCGAATTTAAACGTCGGTCACATTACGTAAGTTGTTTGCAAACCGCAAAAAGCGTTGTAGTTATTTGACTGCTTATGTTTATTATTAAATAATTTATGGGTTTTATAACAGTAGAATGATGGGTGTTATAAGCATATCATTTCACTCATCATTAGCCTCCTAAGATGAAAAAGCACAAGTAACATTTTTAATGAAAATAGGTTTATATATATATTCTGAAACTAAAAATAAAATATCGGTTATTCTCCTTGTTTTATCGAAAACAACAAGTTTTAGTTTGACTTTATTTCAATGAATTTTTTCTCAAACTTATCAAAATGCAGTTGTGTGTTTTTTACAATGAGGACCGAATATAGTGCGACCAGGCTTTTAATGAAAAGCCTTTTTAATGGCTTTTAATGAAAAGCCTTTTTAATGGCTTTTAACATCGGCAAAATGGGAACTAATTGCGGTTATCTTGAAACGTCAGTCTAGTGACAATTTCACCTCTGGATGTTGTCAAGAGAGAATACAACTATGCACATATTTTTAATCTATGGAACCTTGCTTTTTAAATTTCTTGTAAATATAAATGTTCGGTTAAACCTTATCAATATATAACTTGGCATAGCCTTCTAGTTTACCCTAAAATATAGCAATGTATTTAACCTGGCAACCCATAGACGATCGACATGCCTTTTTCACATTCATTAAAAGCCTCGTAACATGGTACACCTAAATCAAATTCACATTTTGCTTCTTGCAAGTTAATGTAGCGATTTAGCATCACGTTTCCATATACTATAGCGTGTCATCGAAATAACGCAAAACCTAAACCATGTCCACCAATTTACAATACATTAAACCATTCTAGCGGAAAAATAAAATTATTTAAAGAATATTTATTCCTACACACATGTAACACAAAAGTGACACACATGTACGGCTTTGTTGTCCCGACTTAAACATTCGTTGCGCTCATTACTGAGACCGGGCGAGTAGGTGGCGCGCGCTCTCAGCTCGGACCACGCGCGTAGAATAAATGATATACTAGAATTGTGCTATAAATAATTAAAAAACACAATTATAAAAACTGGTAGAATCGATTTTACTCTCTATACTGAACAATCTATATCCAGCTTTTGTGTTATTACAGTGACACATTGTATATGTGTGGTAGCGAGTGTGTCAAGCGTCGGTCGTGTGTCGGGCGCGCGGGTGATCGCGGGCGTGTCGCGTCTACGGCGCGTGGTAAAGCGTCGCGGGCGCGTGTCCGTGGTGCCTGCAAACGGGTCGCGGTTGGCGAGCGCGCGCGCACACGCTACCGGCCGGCAACTGGCCGAGCGTGTGCACGCCGCCAGGCGGCATCTGCGCCAAGTGGCCGACCTGTTGCATTTGCAGGTGTTGCATCGATGTACTCGAGTGCAACATCTGTTGCAGGTGCAGCTCGGGCGGCATGTGGTACAGCCCCGGGGTCTGAGGTGATAGAATAAACATGAATGTGTAGTTTGTGTGAATTTATGTCCACCCTCAGTTTAACAAAGCCGTAAGTCGTTTTATGTGGATATTCAGATTGCATAATTATGTATTTAAAATAGCACCCAATTTTTTTCATAATTCTATCATCAAATTTGAGACTTCGTTGAAACTATTCGTTACAACTGTTATCGTCGCTGCTGTCTTTGGTCACGGATATAATGATTTAATTAATTTGGAAGAATATTATCAATTCGTAAATCACGAGATTAACTATTCAATGTTTTTTTCGTTTTGACATGATTACAGGAAGTATGAAAACAAACTACAAATCGTGAAGAGTACGTAATTGGAGTCCAAATTAAAATCAGGTAAACGTAGTAAGCAAAATCAGTCCTAAAAGTAAATCCAGATTAGAAAAAGAAAACAAAAATAACACGAGAGCACAGCCGCACAGTCACTTCGCAGAAGGACCAATGACTGGGCAACTGGCGACATCGACAAGCAGGTGGCAGTGTTGCCAGCTCCACCGGCTAATTTTTTCGGTTGGTTCGCACATGAGTTACTTAAGAAAAATTATAGTTTTAGGTTTCATTATTTTGTTTATAATTTATATTTGGAATGTTTTAATATTAATCGTATTTATTTAATAATTTTATTATTGTTTTCTTAATTATGTTTATTTAACGTAACGACAACGTTCTTCAATAATTATTCCTTTCTCTCTTGAGTTCATTCGATTATAAAAACTAGTTGTAACGAAGAGCGCTCAGTCAAAATTAGTTTTGACTACGAGAAACGCGTTTTAATTGTAACATACTCGTAAGAAAAATAATAAAAAGTTATCCAAAATTTTGCAGATTTTTTTCTCCTGAAAAGTTCGTTCATCATTTTCGGCTTACGACTTTATTCCAATGAGGGTGTGATTTATTTATTTATTTATTTACGCCATATATAGTCCATTCCCATCCTATTCCACCCCATTTTCCTAACCCTTTCTCTAAATCCATTCCTACACACCTTCAAAGGTAGACAGCACCATCCGGGGGCGTGCTAACATTTATCATTCTGTACTGATGTTGGCATGTAGCGCGGATGTTCATGGGCAAATGTATATATTTGTGATTAGGTGGACTGTATGCTTGTCTGCCGCCTACAAAAATCCTTTCACGTATACTGGCACAGGAGCGTACAGACAAGCAAGGCAGCAAGGCGCGATCATGAATTGTATGGAAAATGGGAACAAGTCATAAAGATTTAAAAGATATGTTATTCACATATTCTTTAGCCTAACATACTTTAACATACTTAAATAATATATCAACGACCGCCAAGTAAAGTATAGAAACTGCAAAATTATCATTTTTACACGGTTGCATAAATTGTTAATATTTACAAACATTTCCACTAAAATTTGTGTACGGATTAATTTCTACGCTGGGAATGTTATGTTTGTTGGGATACAAAGGACATTGTAGCCCAAGGATCCAGTGTAGAGATATCCTGATTTTCTTATCTATGTAAAGTTTGAAATACAAATGGCACGCGTTGCAAATCAATACGCGGCCACAAACTTAAGACTTGGTGCCATATAGTTTAGAAGATTAGTGCTTCAGGAGAACCAATAGTAAATTCGATATTATACTTCGCAGTTGTCCACGTCACAAAATGAGTCCAAGTTATACCCATATCCTCTTTTTCCTTACCGCAACATAACAATGTCATATTCAATGGTCCACCCTAGGATTCCCTTAGTCGCGTACAGTATCACACAGAAAAACAGATACAAACTGTCTAGACCCAAACAAACATTTGTTGTAAAGTAATCGTCCGGAACCTTTGGCACGTTAGGCAGAGAGGCACGGCACTCCCAACTGGGTTAATCAGTCATCATTATAACATAATACAATTGTGTACAGTGAAATCAACGAGATAAGAGCTTTGCGTTTGTGTGAGTGCACATCGAGTGTACAGTGCGAACCATTTGGATAATCGGATTGTACAATTTGGCCGCCACTCACACTGATGCAAAGGTCATGTCTTGTTGATTTCATATCACTGTAATGTTATTGTAACTGAACAAACCTTTGTTATATGTTTCTAACATTTTTATCGTTTCTTTAGTTGTTAGACTAAGATTGTTGTTAATTACGAGTTTTGACATGTAATTAACAACAATCTTAGTCTGACAAAGTAAATCTTAGTAAAAGCAAAGTAAAACATTACGATGAGCTGGGTGACCGTTTTCCTTGCACACAGATATTCGTTTTTGTTTAGGTTCCATATAAGAAAGTGTTTCTAGCTAATGTACCTGTATCTGCTACAGTTAATTTGTTATCTATTATGTGCGTTGTAGCAATGAATAAAGTTTTATATTAATTGAATCTTCCGGGCTACTTGGCGGAGGTCTTTTGGAATCTCTTCTCTTTCTTCCAAACGTGTCGTCAACAACTGCGGTTGACATCTTCAGTGGCGACTGCGTTCACTTTCGGAGAGATGTTATCTCCTCGGCTTCTCGAGCGCAACTGACTCGACGACTGTGGCGCTCCGATATTTATAGTGGGCGAGGGTAGTTGTGATTGTGTGTGTACCGACGCATCGATATTTATAGTGGGCGAGGGTAGATTGTGTGTGTACCGACGGTACACACACAATCACAACTACCCTCACCCACTATAAATACCGGTGCGCCACAGTCGTCGAGTCAGTTGCGCTCGAGAAGCCGAGGAGATAACATCTCTCCGAAAGTGAACGCAGTCGCCACTGAAGATGTCAACCGCAGTTGTTGACGACACGTTTGGAAGAAAGAGAAGAGATTCCAGAAGACCTCGGCCAAGTAGCCCGGAAGATTCAATTAATATGGACACCGGCCGAGAAAAGCCTACACTCCACTATAATAAAGTTTTAAATATTAATAAAAAGTAATTAAAGAAAATTAAAATGTAATGAGTTATCTAACTTACATGATGGTTGTGTGCGTGTCGGTGGTGCGGCAGGGAGGGCCGGGCTCAGTAGGCTGAGGCCTCCTTGTACTCGGAGTTGTCCATCGTGAAGAAATCCTCGAGCTTCCACTGCAGCGTCTCGAAGGTGGGCCGCTTCAGCGGGTCCTTGTGCCAGCACTCGATCATTATGTCGTAGAGCGCCGCGGGGCAGTTCGGCGGGCACGGCATGCGGTACCCGTGCTCCACTTGATTCAGCACTTCTGCGTTCGTCATACCTGTTCAACAAATTATTTATTTAAGATTTACAAATGTAAGATATTTATTTTTAAAAAGTTCCCATTGGAATGTTTTGTTATAGTATTCGTGGAAAATAATTGTTAGATATATTTTGTTATGACAACACTGAATTAAGCCCACTCAACGTGGCCGCGGCCGGCCGTTTGCCCGGTATCATATTCCATAATTAATGCTCTCGATTGCTCTTCCAAATAAAAAAAAATATATAGCGGTATCGATTATACAACTCGTTTTATTTATATTTAAAACTAGAGCTCACTTACTGAAAGACATTATGTATACCGATAAAAGGCTATTTGCATGTACTTTTATCAATACAAACAACATACGCTCGGATAAGGCACGTGCAACTCAGTTGAGACAACAGGAAGAAAAAATAAATAAAAACTAAACAAAAGGAAGTGATACTTGACAGTTTTGTTCCTCACGTAATCCAAGAGGAATCACAGTCGCCATAAAAAAAAGAGGAAGTGTTTCTATTAACTTTGTAGAATCATTCTGTTCAAGGATATGTTTCAAAAAATAAATTAAATCAAGCTAGTGATTGTTCAACAGTCACAAATAAATTAAAAAAACAGAGTTAATTACAACAAATCACGCAATGAGCAGTCGTCTATTTAATTGATTGATTACAAAATAGCTTTTATCATGGATGACCCTTACCACAATCAATAAGATGAAGTTTCGATAGTTAAACAATTGACTATTTTTAAATAACTATGTAATTAACTGTAGGTACTACAAATCAATCCATAAAATGAAAATAAAAGTATCTAGAATAATGACTACAGTTATAGTGATTAAAAGTTAAAATTAGAAAAGGACTGCGATACCGTGTTAATGTCGTCAAAAATACAGGTAGAGCCATCACATCCACGTATGAATGACAGGGATGTCGATAGTTCCTCTCCAAAATATTGTCACGCTCATATTTGCCCACTAGACACGCACGTCTGTCTGTCTCCTCATTCATATGATCTTGTGCATGAGGAATGTTGCCCTTACAACGTCACGCCGCGTGCGGCCGGCGGGTTGACATGGTTTTAGAGGTGATGTAGTTCCTTATGGCATCTGATAGCGATTTTGTTATCACTTAGTCGCCTTTAACGATACTCGCTAAACTTGTTTTCTTTAGTTAGTTTACCTACGTTAAATGAAAACCATGTTTTGTTAAGTGAAGTAAAAATAATAATAAAGTATTCTTACAATATAGCAATCTATACAATTTTATGGCACCATTTTCGAATTGCACATTTTGAGAATTGCACTATTCGCGAATTACACATTATGCGCCTAAACCGTATGAATACAGTTAGTGTTCGTTACCTGGATACGGTATCCGTCCGAAGGTGACGAGCTCTGTGAGCAGGATGCCGAAGGACCACACGTCGGACTTGATGGAGAACTTGCTGTAGTTAGCCGCCTCGGGCGCGGTCCACTTGATGGGGAACCTGGCACCTACACGGGCTTCGTACTCGTCCTCCTGGAAAGATAAATAATTGCACGTTTTTATATATGCCAATATAAGTAAAACATGACCCAATTTTCACATATTTGTAGATGCGCTTCCTACCTTTGGGGATTTGGAAATTATAATTTGGAAAAAGGATGTGGAATAAGAAGTGAGCACAATGATGCTAACTACATTGATAATGATCAACTCTATAGGTATACTCCATCATTCTGTAATCGTAATCAACCCTTTTAGTATCCACTGCCTGGACACGGGCCTCCCTCCTCGTGCACACTGTTCTGTCTTGTGGCAGCGTGCCTTAAAACGAGTAAACGTTGCTAAAGTGGGTTGAAGAGTCCACTCTTTCAGAGGTGGTGTAGTTCCTCGGGGCTTGTGGTAGCGGCTTGTGTTATCCTGTAGTCTCTGTTTACGACCCCCACGAGAAGAGATGGAGCCGGCCGCCACCAGACAGCAGTTGTTATCGTTCCATTGGATCAATTTTGGAAAAGGATTGAAAATGTTGAGGAATGCAGAGAGAGCAACATTATCTACCTCCATACCGTTTCACTTATTCCGTTAGATTAATACGTTAAGTAAACGTTACAGCGGTGATAGCTTATGGGTATCTCGCTCATATTCGTGAGTTCGAATCACGGCCGGTACCATTAATTTTCTACGTAAGTACAGATTTTTCAATTATCAATAACTCTATGCTGAATAAAAGATCGTGAAGAGGCGTGTCCGAGCATTGATAAAAATTTGGGACATGTGTAGCCACCAATTAGTACTGGATTGTATGATACATTTATAAGGCGAAACTCCCCGCGATTGTAGGGGGCGGCCTGTGCTTTGCGATGGTATGTTATGAGTGGATATCGTATCATAACAATTAACGATTAGTTAATAATGAGTTACAGTTTAACGAGACTTTTCTTTCTAAATACGAGTGACATGAAAAACGTATTTTGTTGTATAAACGTCTCGAAACATGAAGTTCATTACATGAAACATGGCTAATAGGTTTTGGATTTAATGGAGAGTAAGTATGTTTATTTGCAACATCATCTCCAAATAATAAAGTTTTCAGGGTCAAAAAACAAGGACACACATACATTCATAGAGTTTTAAACGCATCATTAATTATAATGCAAGACAATCTCATTTACATTTCATATTTTCCATGGCATTGAATACAAGTTCTTTACAAGCTCACTTGACGATTGTCATGTTATGTTAGTAGGCATTGTACTAACATCTACTAAACAAGCGAACCAACTATTATGACCATTCTTTATGTATCAATCTCGTGTCAGTTCTGCCATAAACACAAAATATATGAAAATGAGCGTGAAAGTAGATTTGCATAATAAAGCGGGAAAATAACGATAGCTTCGTTTAGTGTCGAAGGTGCTGGCAGTATTTATTGTAGGAAGGTAAAATACAGTTTGCGTCACTAAACGTAATCCATTACATCTCAGCTATTATTTACATAACAGAAGTTTTTATTGTGCACGTACGTCAATGAGAATATGTTTGTATTCTTTGTTGTGATAAAAATTTACTAGTATACCTAATCCTCCGTACTCGCCAGACCTTGCTCCAACGGACTACCATTTTTTTCGTGATTTGGACAATTTTCTACGTGGTAAAAAATTTTCTTCCCAAGAGGCAGTACAAAATGCTTTCACACAGTTTGTCGAATCTACATCCCCAGAGTTCTGTCGCAAAGGCATAAATGAACTTCCGATTAGATGGCAACAATGTATAGATAATGAGGGTAAATATTTTGATTAAATAAATATGTTACATTTTAGAAAAAAACGCCTATATTACGATTTTTCAGTACAAATCGGCAATTTCATACTTTAACCCCTATTATAATGTCCCGGGAAAGTCAATAGCTTTTACGGGAACACTGCAGCCAGCGCCGCGAGAGTTCAGCTGCTATAATAATAAAAAAACATTCAAAACTTCTCGTTTCGATATGATTCGATATATGATTTTTAATATGGCAACATTTGTATTAATATTAACAATACTATACTTTATTTTTCCCCCAAGATGAAATGTTTACTAACAAATCGTAAATCATGGTGAAATAGGTATTTTTTTATTTACGATTTGTTATTATATTAAACATTTCATCTTGAGAATAAATAAGGTATAGATAGCATTGTTAATACAAATGTGACAACATAAAGAATACACTGATTATTTTTGTATTTTAGGTATATTATTTACTACTTATTTTAGATTGGTCGATTAAAAAAACACAGGTATTCAATTTTTATTATTTTACAATACCTAGTTGATTTGAAAATATTAAATAATATACAGTGATTATTTATTAAATTCATTGTGACCAATTTAAAATTCAGTAAATGTCAATGTTATTATTTATTTCTGTTAACTGAACTTTAAAGTAAAACTAGTAGCAGGACAGGTTGTAACCAATTTGTACAATCCGAACAAGTTGGCACTATTTTAAATAATATTAAAAATTTAATTAAATATAAATATTAAAAATAATTCATGCTAATGAACCTTAACCTAAGACTTGACTAAGATATCTAGAACTTTTAACGTGTCGGTTTAAGACCATCCAACAAACGCTAAAAATTTGAACTACACCTTCAACTATAACGCTCGGTTCATTAGCGTTCGACTGTCGAGCGTTCAACGCTGGTGACAAGTTAGTTTGAACTCAGTCTTGTGTTCCACTTAGTGAGTTTTTGACTCCGAGATAGTGATGTGTGTAGTTTTACAATTCAAACCGCTATAACACTGTTAATATTTAAGTTATTGTTACTTGTAAGACCGTTGTCGATTATAAAATGTAATAAAATTCATTAAAACACGCTGTGAGTTGAAAGTTACCTTGATGAGCCTAGCAAGTCCGAAGTCAGCGATCTTGACGACATTTCCTTCGGCGACGAGCACGTTCCTCGCAGCGAGATCACGGTGTATGTAGTTCTGCGACTCGAGGTACGCCATACCAGCAGCTATCTGTGCCGCCATGTCGATTAACTGCTGTAGTTTCAACATACGCCCTTTGCCTGTAAAAAAATATACTTTTATTTAGAATTAAGCCTTTGATAGATAGATTAAGTTTACTAGATTATATACCAAAACATACAGAAGAGAAATACAAAAATACAAATCACTACAAGTACAATCGGTGGCTTTGTCACGGCAAACGATTTTTTCCACGTAATCTTTGAGTGGTAAGGAGAAGTCTGTAGACTAATAGAGGTAATGATGGATAATGACGTAGGTGTCCTATACCTACACATAGACACATACATACATACGAAAAGAACTAAGAAACTATATTAGAAAATATAAAGGAAAAGATATTGGTCGTAAGAGGAAACTGTTAATCTGCGAGATAGTGTCATTAAAAGAGTCTTTAAGAAACTTTGAACCGGTTCAAAAGAACGTTCAATAAGAGCCTATAATATTGAATTGCAGGGCATATGGCTCCCTTTGCAATGGAGATGGGCTCATTTTTTTAATAATTCATTATTTATTAATTTTTCGAAAGAATCAGACATGCGCGACTACAACATCTCGTACGAGATTTTTTTGACAAAGGACTAGGAAATTATAGCGAAATATAGGCGATGACGTCACAGTTACGACTGTATGGATTGCTACTTTTCTCATAATGTATAAAAAAAGTAATATTACAGATCAAAATAAACTTCAGTGTTGACTTTTAGACGAGAACTCGAGAAGTGAAGTTGAGTTTTTGTTTGATTACTATAAAAATTGTGTATTGTGCATTGTGTGATTTAATAGTGATAATTTATTAAACTTCAAGGTGCTTTTTGTACATAAAATTTGTGATACTGAAATAAAAGCATAGGACTGCGTTTTTCGTGTGCCTCCAAGGACTCTTCTTCTGTCTTCAGGGGAAACCTACTATCGTCGACTTAGTTCGACGGGACTGGACATTGACAGAATACCTTTAGACTTTAAAATTGTTTATTGCGAAGAAAACTTGACACTGGCAGAATGTGCTCCATTGACATATATAAAAAGAAAAAAAACTTCAGTCTTTTATAAATAAATATTTTAAAATATTATAACTCTGCGATATCACCTTTCGAACACTGCCACTTTGTGGCTCAATCTATATTAGTCTATTCTATATAAATATGTATACCTAAAAATCCGGTTGTTAGATAAATTGGCTCATCCCCATTGCAAGGAGGTTGCGTGTTATAAACCAATACGCGGACCTGTTGCAGATTGACAGTTTGGCTAATGGAACGTGACGACAGAATTGAATTTATTTACTTGGCAACATTGTTTAAATAGAATAGTGAGTTTTAGTTATTTCTTTTGTATCTAAGTATTGTAGTTTACAGTTACAAGGATCGTGTAATAAATGTTGAATTTGATGGAATTAAGGTATAAAACACTGAATAATTTAACGGATACTAAATTATAAAAGTTAATAGTTTTATAAAATATAAATAAACCGTTTTAAAACACGAAAAACTTGTTTCAAAGATGCGCCAAGAACTATAAAATATTTAGACGTAATTATAAATTTCTTTCTGCATTTATTTATGTTTCAGTATCAACTAGATGTAGATCAAACAATGTCAAGTATCAAGTTCGTTTATTCTGATTAAAGTATACTTACTTTAATTAATTTACCTAAGACTGAAATTTGTAGCTTTTTTCTAGTACCACTTTTCATTTGCTTGACTCTTACACATGGCATAGATAATTTTATTATATCTCGTGGAAACATAGGGAGGGAACTCATGTGCCTTAGAATTAATAAAGGGAGAAAAAATGTGGTATGATTATACATTGATCCGCATTGTGCTTGTGTGATATTGATCTGTGATATGGCACCCCCAATGTGATCTTCAGGAGACATGAATCGGCTTTCATGTCACCTACTCCAAATTGGTTTTTAATAAAGTCTAAAAATACCACAGTAGTTAAATTACAGATTTTGTTTTACCAAAGATAAATGAATTGTAATTTAACGAACTTGAATCTGAGACCGTTGGAACCTTCAGAGGTCGCATACTCGCATTTCTTTCGTAGAAGTGCTGTAATACTTTTATTGTAACCAGAAGCCCAGGAAGCCCCGAATAAATTGCCACTTACTAAAGTAATCGCATTGGCATCAATTGCAGATATGATATCTCTTGTTACTCAGAAGCAGCACACCATGCAGACTTAATATCACCGAATATATGCCTATATTACGATTGTTTTACAAGAAAGTTTATAAAAAAATTACCTACCGTTGCATGTGATTTCCATATAATTTGATCATTAACCCCTACATTTAAAAAAGCTGTTATTTGATTGCTTACATCTAGTTTGAAATTCTAGCTGCTTGAAAAGATTTTAACCAGTGTTTCAACAGCGACGTAAGTAAAGACGTAAATGAATTTGAGCTTGTTGAAGACGTAATACTAAGTGTCATTTAACAAAAAACAAAAATGTATTTATAGTTTAACAGACATGGTTAATTTAACAATGAATGAGTCATTCATTACATAATAACTATATAACAATTAACTAAAAATTTAAACCTAGTTCAAGAAATTTATTCGCCGACCACTATTCTTTCTCTATTTGGGTAAAGAAAGGAGATATATTGCTGAGGTTTCTATTGTAATAGTCAAAAGCGCTTCGCCAATATGAATTTGTCGAATTAGATCTAGAGAAAATATGGGAAGTGTCGTTAGAATGTGAGGAGAGACAAGAATTTTTTTGATAATTTCTTTATAATGAAAAAAAAAATGATGATAATGCAATAGTAGAAGTTTTTATATAAGAAAAAACACACTTGGGTCACAGTTTAGTATACGGATAAAAATATGTGTGTAAAACATGAAAATATAAAATATTTTATACATTTGATCGTTGGTAAGTTTTCTAGAGACGGTAAATGTGGTAGAATATATTTACATGTCAACATATTTACATGTCAACATATTTACAATGTCAACAACTAACCTTGTAGGTATTCCAGCAAGGAGCCGTTCTTCATCAGTTCAGTGATGATGTATATGGGCTCCTCGAGCGTGCACACCGCGTACAGTTGGATCAGTTTGCTGTGCCGTAGCTTCTTCATTATCTGCGCTTCGGCGAGGAAGTCTTTAGGATCCATGGTGCCGGATTTGAGCGTTTTGATGGCTACAGGGGTGGTGTTATTCCACAACCCTTCCCATACTTCGCCAAACTGTCCATGACCTAGTTTTCGGACGAATTTCAGCGACGTGCGGTCGATTTCCCACTGATCGCGCGTTCGGTGCGATAGACCCTCCGTAACCGGCTTTTCCACCTACAAACAAACAAATATATTTTTATTAGATATTGTACCATGTGTTGTTAAACGTGGCATTTAATAAAAGTAATGGAAATTTTTATTTTACAATGGGTCGTAATCGTAAAATCGCCATAGTCAGTTGTCATATCTCTAGTTTTTATCGTCTTCGGTAACTTTAAAATACGACCAATTACTGAATGAATTATGATAATTTTCAGTTACGTTTGGACATAATGAGAATCAGATGTAATCGCACGTGTGTTAAGTTGCTATGATTTATGACAAAGTCAGTGACTAATTGCATTTAGTTTGTTTGACGTATATATATGACGGCATATAGATATGTCAGTGGCGAGGATTGTTCAGGCAGACTGTGAGGCGGCGGGCGAGGCGTGCGCGTCGCGCCGGGGGCTGCAACATGAGAAGTGTTCACGTAATGTTTAATTCACTGCGCGTAACATGAAACCGATGGTGGGTAACGACCGCGACGCCGCCGCCGGTCCGTGTGCCTGTCACGGTCTGCTCCACACTGTACATGCTCAACAACAAATAAACCTTATCACTTTATTATCGAACAAAGCTGAGATATCAACAAAATCACTATCGACTTTCATCTATGTAGATATTTGTATACCTTATTTCCTAAGATAACTATGTGCATTTATGCATAAATTATTCCAGGAGAAATGTAATGAATCATAATATTAGCTTGAATAATTTCTATACGTCCTACATAAAGCGTGTGCGCAAACTACTTTCATTGACAATTGTTAACAGTGAGACTAGTCTGCCTCGAAACTTGTTAAAGATCACGACCGACTTTTTATTTACAGAGCTAACGATGCGACTAAAACAAGATGAATTAGTTGTATTGAACTTGAAAATAGTACAAACAGTGGACATGATTGTTTATGTTAATAGAAAAGGTAGCTAGGTGATCAGAATAATTGCAGAGCGCGGTGTTGATGTAACCAGGCGGCCGGTTTGTTGCATAAAGAGCAAATTGTTATACAATCCATCACACTGAATCCAACATGTGCGGTGCAAGTGAAATGTCAAAGTTGAATCTCTAAAAGCGCATCGCTATTGCACGCCGCAATGCAACCGCCTTCGAAACCGCAACTCGTTGGGAAATCGCGAATCTAAACAAAGAAACAATGAAATTCCGCAAATGTGCTAACAGTTTTTAATAAACCTTGGGAAAGTGCTAGAATCATTGATTGTTATTTCATTAAGCTTCTTTATATTAAATATTTTAGTGATATTAAAATTATTTAATAAAAAAAACTTTCTCTGCTGATACGAACAATATATTGTATTAATGATAAAGTGAAACAATTAAGTAAAGTGGAAATTATCTGAGATTTAGAAAAACAAAGCATTACTTCGCATATGTACTAAAATTGATGGTGTGTTGTACAATAGATAATAGATACGTTATTACATGATGAACAGCACATTGTTAAATTTGTTGAATGACAAACAAATTAAATTAAAATTGAAGAGACGTCACGTCTCAGACAAGAAACAAATGTTTTATTTCATACGCTTTAAATAACGGCAACTGTTTTAAAAAAATGAAATAGAACAATAGTCATCATTAAGCACGATTACGTCAAAAGGTTTCTACTGAATAGACGTAATATGTATTACAATGCCTTTTTTCCGAATGGTTAAATTCTTGTGGTCCTAATGGCCTTTCAAGAGTCACTGAACATATATAGTTTAGGGCGAGCGCAGAAGGCGCTCAGACAGGAGCAAAGAGTGTTGTGCAGCAACGAGTCTAAGGGGAGCCCTTCGACCACTTAGGAGCCCACGGTAGACCGGTGGAAGGAATGCACCTCGGCTTAGGGCGTTGCTTTGGGAGAGTACCGCGGGATCGCGAGTCGGTGAGAAGTGCGCAGGCACGCTTCGATACCTGGTAAAAGTGTTGGCTGAAGGCCGGTGTGTTCATGGTGTAGCGAGGATGACGTCCTTGTCTCCGCCGGCGGGGACGGTGTATATGTATAGTCTGTGAGTGTAGTGTAAGAACCGCATTAGCAGCAGTAATTGGGTCGTCGGGGTTGTCTAAGATGTGCCGAAGACGACGACGACGACGGCAACGAGGAGGGTCATTCCTATGGCGGATAATTATAATGCCGTTGCAGGTAGGGTTACCATATATAAAAGTGAAAAATCCTGACAAAACGCCCGATTTCCATAAAAATGTCCTGACACATTTGTCGCAAATGCACGTGGCATAATTTAATAACGCTGTATTGTTTCAAATATTTTGTTTAGTACCTATGACGAGGATCGAGGCCGCGGGGTCAAATTTCAAATTTCGTTCAAAAGTTGTCCAAATTTCGACAGAAATGAAAATTTGACGGGGCAAGGTCCGGTGAGTATGGTGGGTGAGAGAGTCTCCAGTTACAGCTCTTGAAGTTTTAAAACTGTCGTATGAAAAGTGTGAGGGTGGGCATTGTCATGAAGAAGAAGTGGAGATGAGCAATTGACCAAACATGGTTGCTTTGTTGCCAGCTTTTCCATCATAGTCTGCAGCTCCTTACAGTACATATCTGCATCAACCATTTGACTGGCTCGCAAGAAATTGTAGTGGATGTAGGCACAGGATCACCAAACTGAAACCAGTTCTTTTTTCTCAGTTATCTTGCGATTCGGACATTGTTGGGCTGCAATTCCTGGATCCAGCCACTGATACGAATATTTGCAGTTATCGTAAAGGATCCATTTCTCATCACAAGTCACGATGCGATTCAAAATTCCTTCGTTTTTGTGACGGTACAATATCACAGTGCACGTTGCTGTCACTGACATTCGTTTAGTTCATACGGTACCCATTTTGCGAGCTTTTTTATTTTGCCGATTTGACGCAGATGAACCAACACTGTTCTATCACTAACATCAAACCATGCTGCTAACTCAGCTGTACTTTGAGAAGGATCTGCTTCCACTATAGCCATTAACCATTCATCGTTATTAACCTTGGTCGTAGGTAATCCGTGGGGGGCATCCTTAAGATTGAAATTTCCAGAGCGAAAGCGTTCAAAGCGTCGACGCACGGTGCGATCGTTTGTGATGTTTGGCTCATACAAACTATTGATATTGTGAGCTTGCGTTGGCGCCGCGGCGAAACTCATATTCAAAAATAGCCCGAATTTCCAATTTATCCATTTTATTTTCAAGACAATCACATGAACATAATTTAGGTACACAAAATCAAAAGAAATACTGATTTTGAAATAAGAACATCGAAGCTATTAGATGCATTTTGTTTTATTATGAAATTTAAATTAGAACAGAAGATATCGAAACTCAAAGTGGTCAGTAATAAAATCGGTCATTTCATAGGTATTTTTTCATTCATAGTCGTTAGCGAAGTCACCTAGCACAGGTACATTGATTGCGCGAGCGAAAATGGCGTCGGGTAGTAAGCGACCGCGAAACTGTACGTTTAAGTCTATAAGCATAATGTAATGAAAGAAGCTACTGAAATAATAATACTTCAGTAGCTTCTTCAGTTTGGGACAGTTATGTTTCAATTAAATTCAAAAGAGCTGCTGATAATTCAAGAGTTCCTGATACCCAAGAACACAACGAAACGAACAACACACAAGAAAAAATCTTTTAAGTGTTGCGAACAATGTAAAAATTGACTCTCTATTTCAACCGAAAAGTTCTGGAAATGCAGCAAAGCAATCGGCTTCTGAGGCTACTCTTTTCTTTTCACACGGTAAAGCATCACCATTCATTTAAGTCTATGGACTACACCAGTCGTTTGATAAAGACCTTACTTCCCGAGTCCAATACTGAAAAACAGTGCAAGAATTAAGACTGAAGCGATTGTTACTGGCGTAATTTCTCCATGGATCATTGAACAGATAAAAATCTCAGTAGATAAAATCTGTCAGCTAGAAAGGTGGTTCTACAGATGTGAGCAACCACAGCACAGAAGAAATATTTCCCATTTTAATACAATTCTTCGATTGTCAAGAAAGCATTTAAAAAAACTGCTTACATCTTGCATTCAACATAGCACTGATATTCTTAAAATAGACATTGAATATTTAGTAATGAAGATTTTTAATCATTTTGAAGATGTACGAGCCGTTGAAACAGTACTTTAAGACTACACCCGGAGTACCAGTAACAATGAAGTACTTTTTTGAAAATGAACTAAGAAGTATATTTATTTCTCGCCGTTTCCCCGATGTCAATGTTTCAGACGAGAATTCAAGAAATAGAAAAAGAAAGCAACTGTGTTTTGGACATCGTGAAAATTCTCCAATCTACGCATGAAATTCTATGTGCACGAGCAGAATGTAAGGAATCTCTTAAAGTTAGAAAATTGCTTGCTAAGTGCACTTCGGAAAACCAGGAAATTTTCAAGCAAGACGTTAAAAATATGTATTGAGTAGGTACTTGTACTTGGTTAGGTGGATAGAGCCTTAAAATGATTTTAAAGATTTCCGTTGGTTGGTGTTAAAGAAGAGTGAAAAGATTGACTTTGACCAAACTGTTTCATCGATTCACGACTAGAATGCAAAAGGAGTAAGTAACATATTGATGACTTGGAATTATTTGACGATTTTTTTTATCGATTAGTGGGCGGACGAGCAAGCGGTCCCACGTGATGGTAAGTGTTACTGCCACCTATGGACACCTGCAACGCCAGAGGGTATGCGGGCGCGCCGCCGACCTCTGCAAAATCCTATTACAGCTTTAAACACATTTATATTGGAACAGGAAGACGTATTTTTGATGTAATGCTCCATACGTTATGGGTAACAGTTTGTAAACCATAGGTGTTGCAAGATTACCGGAGTTATTGCGTATTTGTAAATATATATTTGCTATTACAGCCCAGAACGCGAATGCAGAAAGAGTTTTCTCTACCATGGGAGCTCGTGGTCAAAAGAACGAAACCTACTTACTGTATCTTCAGTCCGGGTTTTGTTTTTAACTCCATATAATTTGAAAACTGTGACGTGCGAAGTGGTTTATAAAACAATAATAATTAAAGGTTTTGGGATACAGCATTTAAAAGAAAAATATAATTAAACTGTTTAATTAAGTTTTTAATAATTGTGTTGATTATTATCTATTATATTTATGTTGATTATTATATGCTAAAGAGGGTATATTTTTGTTTGACTTACTATATTATCTATTATATGTGTATTATTAGGTATATTCCAACAAGGGTAACATTTTTGTTTAACAAGTACAAAAAAACAAATTGGCGTTTTGAAAAATGATTATTATATTTCATATTTAAGATTATTAATTAAACTAAAGACGATAAGTCTTCGTTTAAATAAAAAATATAAACATGTCTGTCTATTTTATAACATAATCGAAAAATACTGGCAGCTTGTCTTTAAAATTACAGTATATTTGCATGAATAAAAAGTAAATATTTAAATACCAATTTAATAAAAGACTATTTTATATTAAAAGTAATTTATTGTTTAATTCAAAATGCATTTATTGTTCAGAAACCAGCTGCCTCAGTAAAATTAATTGCGTCATATATCATATTCATTTTACTTTCTAATTCATGATATGCTATCTACAATTAATTAATCAAATTAGGTAATGTCTAACAAACAAACAACATATTCTTAAAAATCTGTTTATTTATAGAACAATTTATTCTAAGTGAATGACCATGGGTATATACAATATTAAAGTTCGAAGTTAGAACCTTATTTAATATAAAATAATGACAGAAAATAATAAAAAGAAATATAATATATGATCCACATGGATCTACATGGATCAATGTAAAGCGATGTGAGACAAGTTGGTTATGATGAGTTATTATGACAGTTTGCAATCACGACATATGTACATATTTAGCAATAATATGACATTTTCTAATGCCGTATCGGTATTGTAACTATGTATCAGCTATGCCTCCACACGTTTAGTCGGAGCGGGCGGGTGTTGCAACCCACAATAAGACTAACATGGAGCGGCATGACATAATTGATGCAGTGATCAGCGTGTTAGCACAATCTTGGAATTCTTGAGATGGAAGGAATGTTAAAGTACGGTGTAAATGGATTTGCTAAACTACCGGACGGCGGTAAGCGGTCGTGTTGCGTAGACGCATCGTTCGTAATGCCAGTGGCGCCAACTCGGCCTTGCAAGAAATCGCGAATTTCGTGATAAAACTGTGTCATTATTTCATCAATTTTTTATTATGCAACAAATTGGAAATCCCGCTGAAGTGGGTGCAGGAGCTAACGCAACGTTTATTGCCTATATGGGGAGTGCGTTATGTCTATGAGAAATTACAAGTAAATAGTTATTAGAGCATACAGTAATTAAGAATCTCGTAGCGTAATTACTGCTTATAAAGGTATAATTAGCCGCCACGTGATGAGGCGCAATTTCTCATGCATTTTTATTGTATAGGAATTAACACGTGTTGCAACGAGAACAACGCTTGCTTATTCTAAATATGCAATTCCTTTTTTATAATTGCAAGGCACGTGCACAGAAATGTCTAGGAAAAGTTCAAGGATTATACACAAGATGATTAACTGGCAAGTGATTTGCTTGGTAGCCTAATAAATAAATACCCTCTTTCCGCAATCCCAGCGCTGTGAAAGGGCGTTGCAAAGAAAATATGTATAATAAATTAAGTTAAAAAATGTTAATAGCAGGACTCAAGTTAAATATCACATTGCTCTTTGTTCAGGAAACCACGATCCTTCGGTGAATTTAAAGCATCCTCAGGCGGTTCAATGCCTCGTAATATTTCTGTGGCGGCGAACAAAGGTGCCCCAACGAAAACCATAAATTTTATAGTCGTCCCGATATTGAATTTTGCAATTTATGCACCTTTGTAATAATAAATAATGCGAATTGTTGTCGGTCACGCGACCTTGAAGTGACATAATACTTGTGTCTAGTTTTGTGAAGTTGTCTTTTTTGACGAGGTCGTGTAAATGGCTATTTTTGAATATTCGTTATTAAGTGAAAACGCTAGTTAGTCATAAATCTCTATTGAAGTATTGCTGATAAATAGTTGCTAAATACATTGAGGATAGCAAGGTTTCTTGTAATGTTACGACAGTGTACGGCGGCAAGGTGACTGACCTGGACACAGGGCTTGTTGAGCGAGACGCAGAGACCGTCAGCGTCCTTGCTGTAGTGTTCGACGAGCTCTTGGAGAGTGCGGAAAGTAGTGCGCCGAGCGATGAAGAAACCGCCTTCATCCAGCTGTCTGATGCGGTAATGTTTCACTGTGTCTCCATCGCGCACTGTCGACAAATAATGATAACATAAAAATGCATATCTACATGTAACGTTTCTACCTGTGTGCATCTTCATATTATATTTCATTAAAATCTCTGCAGTTATCGTAGAATAAAACGATTGTGATAGGATATTTAATGTTAAATGTTTTCTTTCTAATTAATCTAATTATACAAAGGCAAACGAGGGTTTTGTCATGACATGAATCATACAAATAAAGTTGCGTAATAGTAATTGATATTGAGTTAGCGTATTTATCGTAGTACCAAGAATAATACAATATAACTCCTTATTTACTTCTATCAACAACTACGAATGTATCCGGACGGATGATCTCACGTTAATTATTGTCTGATTGGATGATTTTGAGAAAAAATAATGTAGGGCATACCAGTAGATAAGATATCTATCAATATTAGCTACAGTACAAAAAACATTCACATGATAACAAAAAATATGTCTGTATAATAAATATACGCAATGTATATAATAAGTCGCTTTGTCTTCATCAGCGATTCGGTTTATTTTCAAGGTTTAAGATACTCTTAAGGGTCAAGGGACAGAATTGCCCCGAATGACCGCTGAAATGTTTAATTAAAAATTCTTCCAAGAATGGGACACAATACCTTTACTTTTTTGATGTTTCTTTTAATCTAGCTGTCGACACCAAAATTATTAGAACATTTTTTTTTTAATTTCGAGGAATGTGCGTTGATTTATTTATATCTAGTAATTTCTCCAAAAGTGTCCATATATCACACTGACTTTTGATTACCACGAGTAATTTTATAAAAATAACTAAATGTCACTTAAAAATGTTCTGGGTAATGAAATTAAATATGTTAAACTCCCTTGATGTCATACGATATTGACGATAATATGTTACAGTAGTCGAGCTTTTCGATAGAAATTCGTAAACGTACAATTTCGAAAATGTAAAATTCGTACAATTTCGTTTAACTGTTTCGAGACTACAATTGTTCATCATTAAAAATGAAATAGAAACTGCTAACAATTTTGTCAAAAAAGTAATTAGAATTCTCGTCATTAAAAGCAAAAAAATTACTTTCATTACTTATTTTCAACTAACTCGGTTAGTCTGGAGAAACACCCAGTTATATTTTCAGCATTTTATCCAAAACGGTTCTCTTTGTTTCATATTGTTGTAAAGGAATTCTTGTTTTCCTAATCATTTCGCGTCCTATTGTTTCAAACTCCCCGAGTGGACGGTGACCTAGTTTGGAACTAGAACAATGTCCTTTGCCACAGGCTGTTTTTTCTCGACTGCAGGTAAATTTTAAATAATATCACATTGGCACAGTTGTTAGCGCTACTGGCTTTTTATGAATAGAACTGACTGTTTGCTGACTCTGTTTACTTCAGACAAATTCTGAATACAACACTGTTTAATATGTAACGTTTTCAAAGTTTGAATCGTAAACTTTGATGTAAAAACAAAGAGACTGGATAAATCTATGGATTACCTAATTTGCTTGCTCTATTTTTCTGTGGAAGTAGATTAGCCAGTCATTCACTTATATAGAAGATTCGTTAAGATTTGCAAAGAATTTGAATGTAATGTAATCTAATAATTATAAGCTAACCGGATGTTGATATCGTGGCTAAGTCTCAAGTAAGTAAGCGTGAGGTAGAGGTTGTTAAGTCTCAGTTTGCATTTTGGATTAAGACAGTCTCAAAAAAATTAATTGTATTAGAGATATTTTATATATGTATTTATATTTCATTGATATGATTGATGGCGATATTAATATTTTACAGCAGTCTTAAAATCTTGAGTCTCAATATGTCTCATTTGACGTTTCGATTTTCGAGTATCAACGTCTAACTAATTACAAGGGCCTTTTAAATTCTGGCTATAAAAGTTTTTTGTTTGGTTTATATCATGCACTGATGAGATGATTATAATATTTATCATTACAATCAGAAAGAAGAAAAAAAGAAAGAAAAATATATTAAAGGTAAATAATAATAGTAAGTGGTTGACGACCAAAATAATATAAGCTAGAAAAACCATTTAATTTCTCTATATTTAAATTATGTAAGTATGTATATTTATTGTAATATTTCGCATTACAACAAAAATCTATTTCACAGATTATATCATGCTCATTACATTACAGTAAAGTAATAAATTCTTGGTAATAGCATGTCAAATTACACAAAACTGCAGGTTAAGTTACACGTGCAAAATGCATCCGACATTCAATTTAAGAATATTGAAATAGTTGATGGTTGCTGAATGTATGTTGAATGGTTGATTGAGGTGTGATGTCGCCTGGCTTTACAACAGCACCACCACCTCGACTCTCCGCGCGGGTGTCATAAAAGGCGACTAGGGGATAATAAAATCGCCACCACAAGCTCTGAGGAACTACACTATCTACAAAAGAGTGGACTCGTCAACCCGCTTAACCAGCGCGGCACTTTCAGGCCGTACACCTCATGCACATGACAATGTGCATGAGGGGGCCTATATCCAGCAGTGGATAAAAAAGGGGGTTGGATAGAGGAACAGATAGATTCCTGTCCATCCTCGCCTTTGTCCATGTTACTATGTTCCATATCAAATGTTGTTACTCTCTGAAATACACGACCAAGTCATGCAGCGGGTCAGGACGTAAATTACCACTGTAGTATCTCGTTATGTATCGTCTCAGTACATTCGGCATTTGCATGAAACAAAAGAGTGCACGTCTCTCCTTCGTTTTACATCAATGTCGTTTTGCATCACTTGGACTAGTTACTCGCGCGAATTACAATTACTACGTGACATAAAATACATTTAAATACAGATAATGATACAATTTAATGACGTGACTGTTGTCATAAACATAGGCGTTAGCTTTTAATCTGTTCTTTTTATATTTATTATAGGCCTATATTTATATAAATATTTGTATGTATCAGTTTGTGTATTATAATATAATATTCTATCTGTCTATAGATTTATATATTTATTTAATTTCCATGGTATCAACTTTATGATACACCTTACCTTATTATTCTCTGTTTTCTCTGATCCTAAAGGTTGACTGGTAGAGAATTCCAAAAGGAAAAGTACGTCTAAATTACCCATTGTGTGAAATTTTTTCTTGTGATTACACAAGAAAAAATTTTACATTACTCTTCAATTATCCTTTTGCAGATCTTGTATATTAGATAATAGCTTCTGTATAATTTCCTGTTAAACTGAATGGTAATAAAGCTTGCTTTTAATTTCAATCAAAACTTTATTGCTTAAAACGCCATGCATTAGCATTCTAATTTCTTATAATAAGTACTAATAGACGTATAAATATTCAATGTAGGCACTAAAAACTCATTATCAACAGCATAACAACAGTTTATAATTAAACTTAACTTGCCTGTACAAATATCGATCTCGAGATAAATTAATAACATGACAAAAAAAGAACGTTATGAGATAGCCCTTTGTTCCCACGGAGCCGTCACCGGGTTTACAAAACCTCAACCGGTTTAATATCGGGATAGAATCTTCGAGACCTATAACTGTAGACGCGATTCAACTTCAACTACTAATAGTATAGTTGTTGCAAGGTATCCAGCACTCTACTGAGATTACGTAATAATAATACTGACTAATATTGACAGTACTTTCCACAAGTTAAAATTGTATTCAATTCGAATCAACGGGGTTATTGTATATTTGCCACAGTGAAAATTTGCCCCCCAAAAAAACATACTTATGTGGCTAAAAATCGGCGAGTTTAATACCTTCAACCCTTTATACCACGGTAACTTTGGTACGAGGGCGAATGAACATTGGGGCCTTAGATACAATACTCTGTATGGTCTAAAAAATTAAATGGCATTGGTTAGAAACGTTCATCACGATGCGGCTATCGGTTTGTTGGAATATTGGGCCCCAAATTTTTATGGAACACTAGGATCTACTCACCGTTTCTCAAAAAATGGTGTTTTGGAAGAGAGTTTGGAAAGAGAAAGAAGTCGCAAAGAAGCTAAATCGGGGCTATAATAATAATAATAAAATTCTCTCTATTTCGGCCAACTCAGGATCATAACATTTTTATCATAATTTATTGTTAATAAGAACTTAATTTAAAAATGTCTTAGCCTATAGTTAGTACCTACACAGAATATAAATAAAATATAAATTAGAATTACGCTGATTTATTTGTCAGCACATGTAGCATACAACAACTGTGCATGTACTGACAGTCGAACCTGTTCGAAAACATTTCCAGGATACCGTTGGCGCTGGCCCGAACCCTGCGCATCAGGGATGCACACCGTTTGCGCACGGTCGCGTAAAAACAATCTACCCGCGCTTTGGCGTACATCCCCGATGCGCTACAGGATCGGGGCAACCGCATCAGCATCCTGAATAAGGAACCCTCCTTGAAAAGTTACCCGGCTCAATTCAAGAATCTTTGTGGTCTTCAAAAACTCTTGGGTAAGTTTTGCTTTTGGAGATGATGCATTGTCATGATGCAAGAAAAGCCCTCTCAAACCTATTTTAGGACGTTTTTGATTTAACACACCCAATACAGTTGGTAAACACACTTCAGTGTACCATTGGGCATTAACAGTTTTTTGAGCGTCTAAAGAAATTGTCGCTAAATGGCCACCCGCAGAGAACAATGTTGCCACCATTTTTTTGCCCACACTGCGCCCACGTTTCACCTTGCTGGGAGGCTCTTCGTATGGAAACACCTAAACCGTTGATTGCCCCTTAGTTAGTGGGTCATACTAAATCCAACTCTCCTCTCCAGTAATAATATTAAAAATCTTCCATCCCTCTCCATTTTCGAATTTTACAATCATTTCCCTGCACAATGTCATGCAAACATATTTTTGTTCAGCAGTCAGTGAATGAGGAACCCAACGTGAACAAAGGTTTTTGACTTGAAGGTGTTGGTGTAAAATTTCATGAATGACCGGCGATGAAATCTCAAGAATCTCCTCTATCTGTTTTTGGGTCTTCGTGCAACGTTTTCTTTACCGCCTCGATATTTTCGTTCGTTACAGAAGTCGCAGGACGGCCACTTCACTCGTCATCTTTCAAGGAAAATTTTCCTTGTTTAAATTGAGAAAACCATCTAGAAATTGAGGCTCGGGACGGTGCGAGGTTCCCAAAAGCTGATACTAATCTATCTTTACACTCACTTTCATTTAAATCAACTTTAAAATAGTATAATATCATTGCACGAATGTTCTCATTCGAATTCTAATGTTGCATGGAAAGCGCGCGAAATGCAATAAAAAAGTGAATATAAAACATTATGATTTTTTTTAATTTTGACTAAATGGCTTTCGGAATTCGAATTTCAAATAAATGATGTTTTAGAAAAGTGAAATTTGAGTATCTCAAAATGTACCTAGTCACCCTATGTACATATTAGGTGCTTAGGCTTACTTATGAAAAGACCGATTTGCACGAGAAACTGAAAAATTGCCTTTTGTTATAAAAACATTTATTATGTTAGTCGAAATATTGACCCATATTATCTAGACACTTTCGCCACGTCACGGGCAGTTGATTGACGCCACTCCTGTAAGTCTCGTGGACGGCTATCAATGAATTCTTCAAAAGCCCTAATCACAGCTACTTCAGAATCAAATTTGTTTCCTTGCAAAAAAGTTGTCCCAATTTTAAAAGAAATGGAAATCTGTTGGGGTAAGCTCCGGTGAGTATGGTGGGTGAGGGAGAGTCTCCAGGTCTAGATCTTGAAGTTTTAAAACTGTCGTATGAGAAGTGTGAGGGCAGGCATTGTCATGAAGAAGTGGAGATGAGCGATTGACCAAACTTTGTTGCTTTGTTGGCATTACAGTAGACATCTGCGTCAATCGTTTGACCGGCTCGCAAGAAACTGTAGGGGGCAATAATGGCACAGAACCGCCAAACTGATACTAGTAGCTTTTTCTTAAGTTATCTTGCGTTTCGGACATTGTTGAGCTGCAATTCCTCCACTGATACGAACGTTTGCGGTTATCGTACATGATTCATTTCTCATCATTCCAGGCACGATGCGATTCAAAATTCCTTCGTTTTTGTGACGGTTCAATAACACAGTGAACACTTCGACGCGTTGTTATCGCTGACGTTCGTTCAGTTCATTCGGTACCCACTTTTCGAGCTTCTTTGTTTTGCTAATTTTGACGCAGATGAAACAACATTGTTTTATCGCTAACATCAAACCCTGCTGCTAACTAACTCAGCTGTACTTTGAGCTGGATCTGCTTCCACTACAGCCTTTAATTCATCGTTATTAACCTTGGTGGTAGGTGGTCCCACCTCTGCCCAGCTGTCTGACTTTCGTTGGTGCCGCGACGAAATTTATATTCAAAAATAGCAATATTCAATTTATCCATTTTATTTTCAAGACAATCACATGAACAAAATTTAGGTACAGAAAAACAAATGAAATATTGATTTTAAAATAAGAACATCGTAGCTATTAGATGCATTTTGTTATATTTTGAAATTCGAATTAGAACAGAAGATATCGAAACTCAAAGTGGCCAGTAATAAAATTGGTATTTTCATAGGTAAGCACTCTAATCTCTAATATTTTATATCAATCATCTGTGACTTTACAGTTTTAGTCTTCATAAGTAGGTATGTGTATATCTTGCGTCACATCCAAATAAATTAACATCTCTAATTTGATAGGAATGTAGAGATTATTCCAGTTGTAATAGCAGAAATAGCCGTCATACCTGATAGTGAGTAATCGTTGTGGCGGCTCTCCGAGTCGCGGATAAGGAAAGCACCGTGCTCGTTCTCCGGCAGCAGTAGTTTCTTCTCCGCCTCGATTCGCTTTATTTTGCGGAAGTACCATCTGTAACAAGACATGAATATTATTTAATATAAATAAGGAAACAATGATTTCAACGGTTTCCAATAGTTTGAGAAAAACTGCATGTATTAGCCAATTGAGCGTTTGCACAAATACAAACTCCTAATTATCAACTTATTCAATACGCGGTTAGATAGCGTCGACCGCAAAAATAACGTTGCAGAGCAAAGCTATTCGTTCAGTTAGAGCAACGAATATGAACTTTGAAGTCACTGCAATAACTCATTTACAAACGCAAAAGCTTGTAATCGTGCGTTAGTTGGCCAATGCTAGAGTTTCACCGTTAACTAGAGGATCTCTTGGCGAAGACTTAAGTAATAAATTGAGTTAAACTGTAAAGATAGCGAATAAATTAAAAGAAACAAGGACGACTATAAAATACTTCTATGTTAGCGGAGTCGCAAAAGAAGTTGTAATCAAATAAATTGATTATCTTAACTATCACCCCTTAGTTAAAAGGCAACTTAAACATATTCACGGGAAATTCATGAGTGGGAGTAGAGATGACTCAATGACAACGAATGAATAGATATGTGATCTGCATTCAAGCGGCGTGCGTAGAGCGCACCGCCTCGAGACGAAAAGACTGTAGGTTCATTGTAGTACCGGCTTTAACACGAGGGCTTGAAAAAACAACGAGTCATTTATTTGTTACCTTAGAACATATACAGAATTTCTAGATCTGTAAAATTCTATCATGTTTTGGCGTACAATGATAGATGAATTGGCAATACAGGACAGGATTTGATTAACAATAACTATATGTATCCTTCAGTTAATGATCACCTTTTCAAATTTGAAAATTAAGTAAGACATTGGCCCTTTACATGTAAAATAGATCTAATTAAATATGTATATACCTCTGTGCCCTCCCGGAAAAAAATATCAGACTATGAAAATAGTGGCAACAATTTCCTTCGTCGTCAGTAGGGACGTCTCTCTATTTAGACATAGCACAATGTAGCGTACCGATACTATTTAGCTAAGGCATAATTAGTTAAGAGTAATTATAGAGCAGTGAAAGCCTAGAGGCACCGCGATTTGTATTCAGGAAGTCGTGAGTTCGAACACTAACGTTTCGCTGAAATTCTACTTACTGCTTGCAAAGTGGCGTGATAAACTCACAATTTTATGGCACCAAGAAATTATTCTGTATGTAGCCTTTATTTTGTAAATGTTAAATATAATAATTAAAGCGTTGATGGGAAATGATTCACGGTGAGGAGCATAAAAAAATATTCTCGGAATCATCGCCGGGAAATTTATTTTGATTGCAAATAAGATATTTTATTCAGATGAATTATGTTTTTTATTGTCGATTTTTATTTTATTTTTATACTCGTTATCATCACATTTTATCACCACTTATCATTATTTTATCATCACGCGGTGGTAGTGGCATTAATGATTATTTGTCCCGAAATGCTACTGTGATTACATTGGTGGCGGCGGGCTTTGCATCTAAGTGGGACTTATAAGCTGATAATAAAGGAATATGTACTTGTAAAACCGGAGTACAGTTCAAGTTAATTTCTTGCCCCATCAGTACAGTTGCAACACTAGAGAAGTACAACAATGACGATATTGCATCAAATCCGCGCGACAGTCGGGCGAGGTCATCCGGCCGATATAGAGTTTACGCTGGTGACATGGACAGTAGCTACTGAAATCGAATTGAGAAATTGTTGCAAATGTGTTTTTTTTAATAAGAGCCGGAACGGTTTATAGCAGATAGGCACCTGATGGTGAGTCGCTCATCGCCGTCTATACCTGATGAAAAGTAGGCTATGTGTTAATCTGGATTACAATTCACCTATTTACCAAGCTGCAACGAAATCAATTCAGCCGTTTCGACGAACATTTAACATTGATTGAGTAACAAACACATCCAAACTATCCAAACATATTAAATTTAAAATATTTATTATTTATAGATACATTTATAATAGTTGTAGTTTAATATTTTCAAGGTCTACAGAACATTTACAGTCCTAATATTAGATTAACAGATGTTTCTTTTGTTGAACCTAGTCGTCTTCCGAAAAGATGTTATATATTATCGAAAAAATGGTTCGAGTCCGTTTTTCTCGATGAGCTAAAATAAAAGGAGACCGTATAGACCGAAGTACATTCGGCCGGGGTTCAAGGTATATTCAATAAACTGTGTATAAAGATGACAAGGGTTCATGAAATTAATACGTACAGTTTTACCCTTTCTGGGCATGCAACAATAATTAGCTTATACCTTTCTATTTATATCAATGAATAGGCTAAAGAAATGTCAAATGAAATTATATTCAAGTAATGGTAATGTTACATACGAGTAATGTGCATAAAGCTATTTAATGTCAAGGATCATGTAACCTACGTAGCATACTTCCGCCATTTTGAAAAATTCTCGATTTTGCAGCCGCCATACAAACCTAAATAAATCGACAGAAGACATAAAATCAAATAAAAAATGTACTAAGGTAATATAAAAACTCCTACAAATTATTATAACTGTGAGACAATCAAAGTCAAAGTTATACCTTTTAATTATACCTCGGTTTTGACATAGTGGTGAGACAGGATGATAGTATGGTATGGTAATGGAGTAATGCTTTAAAATCTTTTTCATTCAATTAATTAAACAAGAGAAACATTCGAAGAAATAATGATATAGCCAAAAATATATATATTTTGGGAGTTGTTGACGTAATACTTTTTTCAATGAGGATGTTAATACAATTATTAATCATTGCTGTAACTAAAAAACGGCGCCAAAAAAAAAGGTCACTTCTCACGTTTATTTATTTATTTGTACTTGATAAATTAAAAAGTCAAAATGATGTCATCATTTTTATATTGCTAAATATAATATGAAATTAGTGAGTCAAGCGTCCGGTGGTCATTTTGTTGAGACCATGGACTATGGACGGCGCCATTCTTTCTTGTAACTGCACATTATTATTATCACGTCGTTCCAAGTAAAGCTTACCAACTTGCTAGTTATATAAAATATGGTCGTTATTTTCCACTCCTAATTATAAACCACAAATCGATTGTTATCTACTATTGTCTAAGGTCTGCGCGTCCGCACGAAGAATCTTTGCAACAGTCGCGTGTGGTGATCATCACGACTGATAAATAGCAAAGTCCAGTAATCAATGGTCGTCGGAGAAATAAAACCGGTTAGACTAGACAACATTTATGAAATTAGTTAAGGAGTTAAGATTTATGAATTCAATTTTGAAACCACGGGACCTACCTACGTAACAGGACAAAGCAAATATTCACTAGGTATATTGAAAAATGTGCAATTATGTTATTCACTGTGTTAAAAGGACAAACCAAATTAGGTTTTTAATGTCATTCAGACCTACAATATGAATTGTGTTTATATGTAAAAAAATATATGTAGGAACATTTTAAAACAATGCAAGATTTTCAACATGGAAAATGATTTGTTTATCTTAACCACTCTTGAGTATGCACAATATTGTGTTGTAAGGTTATCGAATGTTTCACTGTGTATCGTAATAGGTAACGTCTGTCTCCTGTATTGATTCAGACTATTTACAAATACCTGAATCAATATATAGTCATATAACTTAGGAGTATAATCAGAAGGCATTAAGCAAATAGCAAAGTGAAATGTTGCAATACGGGAAGACATTATACTCGTATGTTAAGGACGGTCTATCACCTACTTAAAAGTTACGAAAATGCGCAGGTATTAAAATTCAATAACATCGAAAAATTATACTAAATGTAGTTTTATATTTCCATCGTGTTCTTTAGACTTTATTGGCGCCTAAGTTAATGGCAATGAAGATAAAAATACTTTATTGCTATTAATGTTTAGTAGAAGGAAAATAATAGTACAATAACCATAAAATATAACCGTGAAAAGGGCGACTGCGACTTGAAGCTAATAATGAGCGAGACCTCGTCACGCTTTGAGGGCATCCTTAGACCCGTAGATCAGTTACTAGCCGACACTACAGAAGGACAATAACTGGAAAACGTAAACAGAATCCCTACGTCTTGCATAATGTATTAGTTAAACAATGACACTTTTTATGGAGCCCATTTTATAATCTAGATTGCATTATGACACTGAACCACATGATACAATTATTTTATTAATTATATAAGATTGTGTTGAGTATGTGAAAACAATTTTTTTTGATATTTCTTGATGAGAAGATCATTTGAGATGATTAGAAGTAAAAGCAACATGGTTTATATAAGATTCGTGCAAAGACTGCTTTACTTGAATTTTGTACAAATGATGTAATTAAATGAAATCTTCACTGAGAGATGACTAAACATCCGGTTTTTTTTATATTAATGAAATATTTCTGCAGATAGAAATTAATACAATCAAGTAAGTGAAGCCGCAGAGTCAGGCTAGTTTATAAATAGAATTATAATTAAGATGAACGAGAATTATGTAAAATAGTGTTGAGGAATATTTATGAATCTGGTGCAAGTGTGACTGACCATCAGCGTGGAACAGTGAAACAACGGTACGGACAGGCGAGCAGACAGACGAACGACCTTGACCCGCTTACACTCCGAGAGAAATCGTCATCTGATTCATGAAATTTTACATTATGTTTAGCAAATGTACGTTTTGAACTATACAAATAATTCTATACAAATGCTATACAAATATAAATAATTCTCTTGAATGTATGTTTGTGTACCCCTTTGTCACCACTTTTCTCTGAAACGGTTGGACCGATTTCGAAATGTATTCTGTAAACTTTTAATTGTATCTTGGAGCGTGTCTAAGAATGGGTATTGTGGTTCTAAATCACCAGGGGGCGCTGTTGTATCAAGTTATGCTGTACCAATGAATGCATTTCTTCGAATGCGTATTTGTGTTGTTAATAGTAATTAAAGACGTATACATTACATATAACTGGAGCCTAAGGTGGATAGGGGAATTCCTCGAAATTTGATAGTAGCACTATCGTGTTTGGACTAATTTATTGGCGATGTTTAGTTCGAAGAACAGTTCTAGTAGAAAGGGGAGGACGATGCTGTATGTTACAGCAGACTGGGCGTCTCTGACTGGCCGAATTTTCTCACTCTCCTGTGAGAGTGGTATTACCTGATACATGAAGTGGAGTAGGATGGGATCGAATAAGATAAGATTGCATGTTAAAGTGCATCCAATTAGTCAGTTGAACGTGTCTAGTCCAACTAGCTCCTGTTCGTTGATATGTATGTTAATTAATTATTACAAAGAGCAATTTGTACAATATCATGAACAAGTATTTACTTATTAGGTATTATATAAGGCTGAAAATAGAAAGACAATTAAATTTTTTGATAAAACCGTCGCGGGTTAAAAAACCTAATTATCATTGAAAGAACATGAACCTGTCGGCAGTCTTCTTGACAATCTGCAATAGTTTAATAAAACCTATCACCGTCGTCGCGCGTAACGAAAGATCTTGTTTCATGTACATTCGATAAACCATTGTTAGACGGTAATAGGTTGTATTTAACTATTGCAGTTTGTCAACAAGATTGCTGACTGGTTTATGTTTTTATTTCAACGTTTAAAATTAGTTTTTTTCACCCGAACACATCGTTTAAAAGGTGTTGAAAAGTAATATCTTCAAAAAGTATTACAGTAATTTCAGTTCATAGCCACTAAATATTGAAAAACAAAGGTCGCAAATTATACTTTATAGACCTATTAACTTTTTGGTAATTCAAATGCAACGCGACACGCGGTAGCGATAGGACGTCATTCTTCTCAGCACTTCACGGTTCTATGGTACAGAAATCCTATTACTAGCAGAGGTAGTTTTGAGATTATAAATTTAGGAAAGAACTGCATATCGACAATAAGCTATTTTGTGGCTCATGATTACGATAAAATGCCAAGGCTACAAACAAAATACCAAAAATTATTGTTAGACGTGTCAAATCAAATGTTTACGTCATTTCACATTTTTTCCTCATTAAAATTATACTAAAAACGACTAGGCTAATATAAAAGGCTAAATAAATAATAATAATAAAATAAAAATGATACATCAGCATGTAACGCAGGACCATAATTCACCATACGCGGGCCCAGTGCCGACACGTGGATTGGACCCAGACTTACTTTTAATTTCTGGGTTTCCTCATGATGTTTTCCTTCGCCGCCAAATTAGTGATAATTATAAGAAAAGTAAGAGAAAGAAGAAGTAACAAGACTGTAATTAATAAAACGGATTTAGTGGTAATTGAAATAGAAATTCAATGGTACGTGTCGGCATTCGAACTCACGAATACCTCTAGGCTAACATCGCTTTATTATAGTAAATGTTAAGTGATGACATATAAGAGTATAATATGTTTAAAAAATAATGATACCTAAAATGAGCGAGATAACAAACCCGCTCCTGGTTTGCATAAAACTTATTTAAACATGTAGATATACCGCTATACATATTTATTTTGCTATGTTTCAATTGCATATCTTCGAAAGTTCAAATAGCAATGAACAAATATGACTAGCTTCATTGTCTAGATATTTTTAAGTAACGAAGTAAAAGCAGCTGCAAACCGTGCAATAGTCAAACGATTGCAGACATGCCGTTAGAAAAAAAGTAAACAATTTACGTAATGTATAAAAATAACAGTAAAGGTTGCAATAACATACAACTATATACAATATCTACATTTATATACAACTAAAACTACCACAATATCTGCATATAATATGAAGGACATCATCTGATGTCTAATTTACAGGTTAATCTGGGGATCTATTAATTGTAATTTATTTCCTGCCCAGAAACAATTTTGTTTGAAAGATCTAGAACGCGTTGTGGACGGTTCTTGAATGCCGCGTCCCGTTGTGGATAATTAAAACCGAAACAATATCTCATTTGAATATTTAGACAACCAGCACTATTCACAACGCGATATGTGGATGTTTTTCCGTCCATTGAGTGATTTTGATGTTTGAACGTAACATATATTTACATTTCCTATATTTAAATTATTATTTACTTAAGAAATTTTGAAAATAAAGGGTTTGTATAGGTTTGCTAAAATTACGATTTATCGGGTGAAATCGGACTCTAAATGGATGAAGCCAGAGGTAAATACTACTTACTAACTATTAAAGGTATCTTTATCATTGGAAGGTCGATTGCTACGTTCGAGGTGGGTGAATTGGAATTTCCAATACTTAATTTTCCCTGTGTTTATAATAAACTGTCATAATAACATAAGATCTGATGCGTTTCTGGTTTTATTTGCAAATACGAGATAGAATGTTACGACTATTAGTATTACTCAAGAGCGGAAATCATTTCATATTGCCAGTTCATTACGTAGGGATTACAAAGAACAGCTAGTTCCACTCCCGACTTTACTAGCAAATGTCGAAAAAATCTAATAAGGTGTTTCTATTCATTGGCGTATAATACAGCGTACTCAAATCGTACGTAGTGAAGCATCAAATTAAAGGTCTTGAAAATGACATTACGGAAATATATATAATACTAGTATTTAGACAGATACTACAGACACGTTGATTATCATAAAACTTGTACTGGGAAAAAGACTATTCGATTCAGATGGTACCTACTGAAATTTATACATAAGGTCGTACAGAGAGACTTCCGATGAATACTATAAAAATCCGACATTTCGAATATCATCAGATCGTGTACAAAATTTTAGTAATTCGCTTCAACGGTTTCACTTAGCCGGGTTAACTCGAACAAATGATAAAACCTCCAGCAATCCGACGAGAGTGCGAAATAAATCGAAATATAAAATTTTAAGATGGTCGGCCGTATAGAATTTCATTGAGAACTCGCTAATCTTCTTGGGCAGTGTGGCGTTTTAAGGTTATACATCTCTGATGTCTAAGACAATGTGCATGAGAAGGCACACGTCCAGCAGTGGATACCGATAGGGCTGGTTATAGCACGGTTATGGTACTGGTACGGTTATAGTACGGTAGTATAGTGGATGAGATGAGTAAAGTACAGAGTCGTGTATGGTGGAGAGTATTGCGTGAGGCCTGTATCCAGCAGAAGCAAAGTATTGACATGGTATTTATGTTTCGACTTTATGGTCAAATGCAAGTGCTTGTAAAAAATGTCGTAGCTCTTGCCAAGAAGTTGTACATCAATTAGTAACTAAAACTAAAATCAATAACTAAAAAGCTAAATATAAGTAAATTATTTAAAGAATAAAAATCCTGCCTGCGCACAACTCCTATATGAACACATATATTAAAATAAACTAAAGACCTCGAGTCTGATATTAAATTGTCAAAACAGTAGAGTAATTTATAAAACAAAACAAACAAACCAGTTAGTGTTTGCAGCAAATATGCAAACTTACTGGTTTCAATACTTTTAGTTTAATATGTGTTCAAACAGGACGCGGGCGGGATTATTGTTCTTTTTAATAATTAATTTTTACTTAACTTTATGAACTTATAACATACTTCAAATATAAATAGTATGTAAACTCCAATGTCACTTTTAAATTTGCACTTCTTAATGTATCATTAATTTTATCTTTTTTGATAGAGGAAGCTCTCTGACCCGAAGTCGATGGTAACAGAAGTCAAAAAGGTGAATTAATTCCGTAACTTTCGCTTGGTGAATTTTACGAGTATAATAACGAGTGTAGCAGAGGCGCCGGTCATTGAGCCTGGCGTGCCAACGTGGCAACTATTTTTTGCTAAGCGAGTCTCGGTTGGCTCCAGGTTTCTAGATAGCTAATCTAATTATAGGGCCTCTCTGCCTATGAACAAGTCTATCCTTAGTCGCAGACAAGTTTTTAATGATTTATAGTCTAAATTAAGGTTATGAGTTTTTAGTTTCTGTCAAAGAAAAACGGTTCATTATATATTACTTTTGAAGGTTACTTCCAGTCATAGAAAATTAGTAGATACATTAGTAGGTAGTTTCACTAGGCAGTAGTTATGGACCTAGATTTAACGCCTTAGGTAACTTGTATTTAAGAGGATAGCAAAAACGGATAAGAATGCTTTGCACACTTTTTTATCTTATACGACCCACGTTCCCCTGAATACCGGAAATGTAAGTTTCAGTTTTAGAGGAACTCCCACGACCGTTATCTTCGTTCCCCTGAATACCGGAAATGTAAGTTTCAGTTTTAGAGGAACTCCCACGACCGTTATCTTCGTTCCGCTGAAAACTCCACACTGTCTCTTCTCATCGCACTGGTTTCATGATTAATTCCTACGCCGTACAGGCAGTGAGACTCTGGACCTCGCTCCCCACTGTCACTGTCACTGTCATAAGGAAGACTACTATACTAATAAAAACAGCGTCAAGAGGAAGCTTTGGGAACACTACCTCCGTAATTCACAGAGCTAATGGTATTTTCTCCTTTTTTCTCTATTTTTATATTATTTGTATATATACGTATTATATTTATATTATCTTAATCATATGTATGGTCTTTATATTTAATATCTATTTTTTATACGTACATTTATATATTTTATCGTACAAGTATATTATCAATGTACTATTATATTATTATTGTTATTTATAGGGATGAATTAAGCTTTACTACTCGTATTTGAGTTCTTCTGCACCCGCTTAAACTGTTCACATTTAACCAACGGTCGAGTGATAGAGAATGCCTTAAGGCATTAAGTCCGCCTCTGTACAATATAGTGCATAAAGAGTACATAAATAAATAACTAAAACCTACAGTCACAGTCTATGAATAATACAAATATTAATATATTCCCTATATATTTTTATTGGTTATGTACTGAAATACAACAAACGATGATTAAGTATGACCAACAATTAAACTACGTCATTATCATTTCTTAGGCATCAAGTAATTGGATCGGTCCCGCGATCACCGTTTGCATTGTCGATAAAACGAACGCCGTGGGAGTTCTCTAACAAGTAACAATCAGGATAGATTGTTACTTGCAGTTTGAATTCACCTGTCTAAGATTGCTCCATTTATGATTTTCATACACACGTGCTTTTCGCACGTGAATGAAGACAATGTTAAAGCAATCGCTGTATAAATTAAGATAAATATGGGTTGCCTTAGAAAAATATCAATTGTTTTAATTGTTTGTTCATTCATAACAATCATAACTCATATAAATTACTAAGATAACTATTATTGTGACGATTTAAAAAACGCATAACTATTGTTAAATACGTTAATTAATATTATAAATAAATTACAATTTCACGTAATTTAAAAAAATAACTATTGTTATACATTATTTATTCAAAAAGTATTTGCATTAGTGTTGCTATTGTACTCGAAGATTTTTTAAAGATATTATAAAAGCTTCAAGCTCCGATGAATATAAACAAAGTTCAGTAAAAACAATTAGATTTTCCAATTTTTCAGAGTTTGTACGCGATTTTGTATAAAAATAGAGACGTAAAGGCCTTTCTAAACCTTTACTTCGGACTGAATCTTGAAAAATTCCGTGAAAGCCATTAAGATGCTCGAGCTAAAAACCTATTTGAAGATAATAAGACGTACGGTATTTTAGCGAGCAATATGGGTTTGTCCGTTACTTATTCACAAGTGACAGATAAGGATAACAGTCATAGAAGCAGCGACATAGATTGAATTTTCAATAAGGACTTCCATCAGGAATACAAAGAATGTTGGACGCATAGTCATCGCGGAATGTGCCCAAAATATCAGTAAAACAACTAGTTTCAAATTGAATGATGCACATCCATTCATACAGTAAGAGTATCCATACGACTCTATTGGCATTTGAACCTCCTAATAACTCTGAAGTACTGCTCGACAAAAAAGGATTCTTATTATAAATAAAACATTTATCGATCCGGTAGTGTACTAAAGACAATTAGAAGTCTACAATGAGTCGTTAAATAATACTGCCTGCTGTTAGTCGAATAAGGGCATGGTTTTATGCGAAGCGCAAAACTACTAACACCACGAGTACTGCGAAAAAATAAACAACGTCTACGCAAACAAATTGAATTTTAATCATGCACAGTGGCAGTGGAGGGCAGTGCATACGCATCTATTTTGTTCGTTGAATAAAACATTTTCAATGTTTAATTGCAGACGATTAAGTAAACAGTGAGTCACAAGCCACAACATTCTGATAACAAACAGAAGTTAATTGTTAATGACTTAATGAATCACCTATACGTGAACTCTATGGTAGTAAATACATAGAATATCGACAGAGCACGAAGGGGGAACATTCACATGTAAAAGGTTAGAACAAAAACATCCGCAAGTGTAATCATACGTACTATCGACGCAGAGGCGGCAAGTTATAAAAAGAAAATCATAAAACCCGATGTATTGTTCTTTCGCAAGAGACGACCTCACCAACCACTGTGACAAGTCTTTTATATCGATTTTCTAACACGTGTCACATGTGCAGCCAAAACTTTTGGTCAGTCATTGGCAGAACACGTTCTGTACTTATATCTAATCTAGTCAGATACTATATAAGATGCTACTGGACCGATTTTGATTATTTTCCTTTTAATGCAGATGAACATAGACCATGTTTGTGTTCTTTAGAAAATCGTCATGCCATTGAGACGAAGGAAGTCACGGCGGCGGATGATATATGGATTTTATAAACAGCCTACATAAAAAGTACCTAGTAACGATTCTTCAGTTTCTATCGTCGACTATTTAAATTGAATATGTGCAATTTACAATTTAAGATCTCATGGATATGCATTAACTCGGAAATAAATGATATACCAATGATATGATAGGAAATAAGTGAGTACTTGCCAACAGTGAGATTTGTCAGGTGTTATAATTTTCGCGACGATATATAATGGTCACATATAATTAGACTAGAAAGCGACACAAAATGAACTAAACAAACAACCTAATTCGATGTTACGGAGCTGCAAGACGTCACGAAACGGAACCTAAATAATTGCGTTCGACATAGTGAAAGTGAATCAAAAGCAATTGACGCTATTCGACAATTTTGGACTATTTTCATTTACTACGAACATTAACGTCACAAAAGTTTCGTAATAAGTTGAACAAAATAAAATGCGGCTTTGGTGTTGCAGAAATTTTTACTAATTGATCAGATACCTTGACTTTTTAGGTTCCAAGGACAAATTTGCTTGCATGGTTTGTGGTATAAAATCGTAAACGTCGGGATAACATTACGGAACCTCACTTTATTTTTCACTTTACTGTTTATTGGTGTTTCCTGGACATTCGAATCCATTCACAAGCTATTAATTCACTTTAAGATTATTTGGTTCTGTGCCATCATAATCAGAATAATCACAATGTACAAATTTAACCGTTTTGAAAGTTTGCCGATTACAAATGAAACTGAATGCGTGCGTGGTGTACCCGCAAAGAAAATGTATTAACACCCTGATAATAATAACATGTAATTAATCAAAATATCATTATAGGTATAATTTCTAATCATTATCAGATACGTTTTACATATAAGTGGATTATTTTTATCTGGTAATCAGTGTTCGCTGTAGGATAAATATCACATTACTAGTTATTTACTATGTGTTAAGTAAAAATGTACTGAACACAGAGAACAAAATCAAAACAAAAATATTTCGATGTGAATGTGTTTGTTTCCTTCTTTAAACACATTTAGCACAATAGCAATGTTGATGAATGTTCAATGCAACATTGGTGTTTTCAGAACACTCGTCACACGTACAATACAACTTAACCACTACTTGAAATTTTGCAATGTTTTGTTAACGCATTTACTCGAAGAAAATTTTCGATTTACAACAAAAATATGACTAAGAATTTGGTTTAGATATTACAAGGGTAAGATTAAGGGAACAACAAGTATCGCAGTATTTTTTAATAAAATTGTGCAATTGGAGTAATCCGCAAGGTTGGTCAGTGAAATCAACACCGGCACATCCGTTCGCCTTGCTTCATAGCCCGTTGGTGTTTCCCGCGCTAAGTACATATGTATGTAGAATTCTCCAATGTTTATAAAGTATTTGCAACTAATATTAAACATCACACATTAGTGCTGCTTGCATAGAACTCTTAGGCTGTCTATTGCACAAGGATAAATAAATTTATGTGCTAAGTAAACCGTTGATAACTCAGGTTTTAAGGATGTAAACAACTCATTTTAATTACTTCCGATAAGGTTTCCGTACTTAAACAAAACAGGTTTGAGTCCTAATTATTCATGAAGAGACTTAAGGAAACGGTATACAAAGGCATGAACAAAAGAAACCTCAAAAATTCAAAGCACAATCGCTTCCGATCGATTGGCAGTTTCGTGAGCGTCACCTTCACGGCACTTCCTGAGGCGGCTTCCATTCGGCGAAGTGTCGAGAGGAAAGACATCGGCCGCCGGTGCAGCGACCGACCGCACAGCCGTAGCCTTGGTCGCGAGCTCCCTGCATTCTAATCGGACGGCCTTGCGGAAGCGCGTGCCTTGTGCCCGCTCTCGTAACACGGCTCAACCGGCGCCTTATCAATACACTCCGCGGACTAACGAGCGGATCAGTTTTGATGCACGTTCAACTGACTACAAATTACAAGCCTCGAGGTAAATATCAGCTAGTTATTAGTGTTTGTTTTCTAATGAGCACCGGTAAATAAGTGTATTAGCGGAAAACTGTAATGAAACGTAGCTTCTTAACTGTCACACATTACTTACATTTACGGAACCGCGAAATATGCGGTAAATGAGATAATACGTATTCATAAACCGAAAGAGTTACAGCGTACGTCGACATTAGTCATTGGAAATGATTAGCACAAAGTTGTGGTTCGCCGCGGGTCGTCAGGTGGTAACCAGTTCCACTCGCTGGACGAGTCTGCTTTGGTTAAGTAGACCGATGTGGCTGTTGCATGTACACGCGTGAATGCATTTAAAATTTTATACATCTAAATTCAGAACAGTTTACTGTATTCGAGATATTTGAAATTAAATTACTAAACTTATGAGATTACTTACGGCATTGTATTGAGTTTCATATATGTATCCAATGGGAGGGATTCTATATTTTTGTTTGCATTTGTTCCAGACAGTCGTCGCGCTGTTCTCATCCAACTGCCTCTTTGACGCCTAAATCCCTTATCATTTTTTAACATTTGTAAATGACGTTTAACAATGTCATGCCATTTAGATTTTACCGTTGCAGGAGAATCACTAGCAGCGTCTTCCTTACATATTTGTAAGCTATCACTAAACCTTCTCATATTCTGAAGATAAATTTCATTCGATTTTGGTGGTAGGCTTCTTCTCCTCTCGTCAGGAACAATCCCTGAATCATCAGAATTCTGTTCCGCGATCCATTTCGTTATAAAATCATTTTTATCACAGACATTTGTAATCACTGGTTCTTCTTTGGGTGGTGGTGGTATCCAATCCAGACTAACCCAATGACTAGATTTCGGTTTAGATTTAAATATTACATCTACCTCGTCGTCGCAGTCCGAAGAGCCAATCGAACATACGGAGGTCTTTTTCTTGGGAAACCTTGGGCGAACAGGTCTAAAAGATTGCGAAGGTTCAGGGCTAAGCCCATCTTCGTTGATTTCCTCTTTTTTGCCATCCGGCAAACTCTTAATACAATCGATATTAACGTAAGAGTTTTCGGAGCACGAAGAGTCTACACTAAACCTAGGGGTATTCCTGTGTACAGGCTTGGACCTAACAATTACTTCCTCACTACAATCATCAAGCAATCCGCCACCAGTTTCGCGTTCGTTCGTTAAGGAAATCCTTCTTTCATTCGATACTTCATTTTCCATCTCTATTATCTTTGCCATACTCGGAAAAGTGCTTTCCTTTTCTAATTCAATTATCCTGGTTATTCTTTGTGGACATTCTTTTTCAATATGTGAACTATTCGTTAATTTTGCAAATGAACTGTCGTCATTTAAGTCTATAATTCGTGTAATTCTTTGTGGAGTTTCAATTTCTTTATCTACACTTAATGTGGAAAGTGAGTTATCATTTTCTAATTCGATAATCCTGGTTATTTTCTGAAGGTTTTCTGAATCTGTTGTTACTGTCGTAGTATTGAAATCGTCTAGTTCTATTATTCTGGTAATCTTTTGAGTATCTTTAAAATGAAATGGCTTTATATTATCTTTTTCTGAGTGGTGACTATTATCTTTAGATTCCTTTAATTCTAATATATTGTTTGAACTGCACGATGACACATTGTCTAACTCTAAGTATTTTTTGGCCATGGTTGACATATTATTTTTATCAAATATTATAGTTTCTTCTAAAGAATTATTGCGGCTTTTTGCTTTTTGAAGAGCACTTTCAGTTAAAAAAACACAAGGAACCTCCACTTGCATTGACATCTTGCGTCTTCGGGTGGTATTTTCTTTCTCAAGATTGATATCATTATCAACATCTTCTGGGACCGCAGTGTGCGGTAGAACGATAGTCGTCCCTGCTACCATACGTAGGAAATCCGTCACGGCAGCAATATGCGCACCAGTCACAGCTCCTTGCAATTTTACACCAGACACCTGGTGAGGCACAAGTTGGTTATCGCGAATACACCACACTACGGGCAGAGCCCCTTCTGACACCATTGTCCAAGCAATTTACCCCTGTGAGGTTATTGTTTTGGTAATTAACGTAAATAATGCAAAGGAGTTGAATGTTCTATTAATTATCACTAAGCCAGTAATTTATTAGGGTCGTATTTCCGGGCTACGTCCAGCACTAGCAAAACAATAAAAGTACAATTTGGTTAACACATGATATGATTGTTTTCGGTCGGGCGGCATAGCGCGATCGCGGCGCGGATGAGGGCAGTGCAGCGCGCGGCGGAGCGTACGTGCGCGTTCAGCGGAGGTCGCGAGAGATAAGACGGTGAGAGTCGCACGCGCACCGACGCCGCCGCCCGCCCCGCTTACACGCCGCGCCAGTTCCTCCGATCATACATCAATTGTCATCAGATGCACTCCACAAGATTATATAACGGGTAAGGATGACCTATATCTTTTCCAATTTCGTGGTATGTCTCCAGTGTATATAGATTTCTTTTAGTTCGAATGAGGGAATCAGTAAATTGATTTGAAATTCTGCTCGAGACGGTGAGCTTTTAGAATATTGTTTTATTTAGGAGAACAAGCGATTATACGATGTCTCTTATTTTATTAGTGCAATAAAGTGGTAATTTTATAACCAACACCTTTATCAACGAAAATTTTAAAGATAATATTGTATAAATTCTCATTATAGCAATACTATATCAGTGCGTAAATTTACCACACTCATACTATATTACAAATATTTAATTCAGGTCACTCAGATCTGTAAAAATGTTAGTACAAATTTTTGTAGGGAAAGCTTCCACCAATGGATGTTATTTCATTTATTGTTAAACGTATTGTTTTCTTTTTAGAAAGAAGATGGTAGACAAGCAATGCAGACGTGACGTGGTGGTAAGTTGGTCCATGGACATCCGTGATTCATGTCAGTCCATAATCACAAAAGTTGCGTTGCTTACCGAAATGTAGCGCAGGGATGCGTTACCTACCTACGAGTAAAATGTGAAACAGGCATCATATTAATTAGTAAATAATAACAGGCTCCACCCTCTTAGTTAAAAAAACAAAATATACAATAAGGACATAGATATTTATCCAAGGATATTTTCATATTTTTTCCGCATAACCTTTATCCCAAAAAAAAGTATAATTCTATTACATTACCACTTTGAAATAATAATTATTTAATTATGAATGTTTTTTTTGGCATATTTCCGTAAGTCATATGGGATGAGACTGACTTGTGAAATATAGGTTTCCCTAATTATGGAGTCAGGGCATTAACACAGGGTGTAACTGATAATTTAAATGACATAAAAAATTGGAACTTGTTTTTGGAAAAAAACATTTTTTGTAGGTTTTTCTAAATTTTTTACACAAATTTTTGTTGTTATGATGATCTACCGTAATCATAACAAGCCATTGTAACTGCTAAAGGGAGGTTTTTTTACTATCAGATTTAAACTAATAAAAGACATTAGATAGGAATGTAAACATTAAAAGATCTATGAAATAAAAGCTTATATTTAAGGTATAGATCAAGTGTGTGGGTCTTGATTTTTGGGGCACTTTTACCCACCTTCCTTTGCGAAATACAGAGCCCAAAATACCGATATATTTACAAAAAAATATCGATATATATATGTATAGGTAGAATTTCAGGCTTCGGGAAACGTCCGGTTACATCTGTATATACTCTGTGTTAATACGTCAATAAACACTATTTACATCTAAAAATTGTTGATATATTCGGCTTGGAAAGATAAATAGATAAAACTCTTTATTGCACAAAAAAAACATTAACAGATGTTGTAGACACAAAATGCACATAAGGCGGTCTTATCGCTAAAAGTGATCTCTGACAGACAACCTCTGGATGGAGGAAATAAATATTTTGATCAGCGGTAGATGGTGTACATGTCTTTTTGATTCAACCTCGTATATTATACTCGTACGATATATATACACATCATAGGTGTTTATACGGGCTATTAACTATTAGCTAGGTAATAGCTACCTACTTCTACAGCAGTTGCAGTTGTACATGGTGAAAGAATACAAGCATTCGCGTATTGTCTTGACAAACATAAGCGCGGTCTCTCGCGAGTCGGTAAGCTTAGAGCAAAAACTGCTCTCGCATGCAAGCAGAATGCAGATTGGTTGTTGCTCTATATGTTTTCTATGACGCTCGCACAAGGGTCGGTGTGACAGCGGCGCGGCGCAGCTTCCACTAGGTATGTAGGCACGCAACATGTTGATGTTGGCTGCCCGTTGGCTCAGTCGCGTCGCGATATTTGCAGCCAGTTATTTTATAACTTTGTGTATTTTGTCTTGTTATTCATGGCCTAACAAACTTGGTTACATCCATAAAAGTATTTTTGCCATTCTATACATTATCGACTTGAGCTTCGCATTATATTCACTAAATTCTGCTGCTACAAATAACCTGCGTTGAATAGTGGATGCATCCAAAATCTCTTTCCTATTCCTTTCAAATAAGTGTAAATTACAATAACATCTTCATCACTAGTCATTAAAACATGTTTACTCTTCGATTTTCCGCCTTCTACTACGGTAATCTGACAAAAATGCCTTCAGAATGCAGATGTCATGTAGTCATGTGCGAGGCTGGCCAGAAAAGAATCGGTTCGACATTTGCTAAATACGTACTGCGCTGATAACACGCCGCGCCGACCCGTGGGGGCGCGGCGGGCTAAATTACAAAAAAAATTACTTTCAGTTAAAAACATAATTTAAGTTGATAGAATGCATTAATTTCTAATATGCATTTATGAATTTCCGCGCGCAATTATAAATATGTACAATTGGATATTTATTCATGGGATAACATTTGATTTTACTTTTAAATTACATGATGAGTACAATTTCAAACCCTTTCAAAAGTCTAGACCGAAACTGATGTCGAGAGTTTCTTGTCTTGTAAATTCATGATTTACATAAAATATGCAGCACTCAAATTCTACTTCAATTTGCTACGCTGACGTAACAATTCTGAAGCAAAGTTGGTAAAACATTCGTTTACTAAGAACTGATTTTATAATCACGGTTAGTTAAGATTCTTTGAAATTCATTAATCGACTATGTATTTTGTCATGAATCTTGTCAATGATTTCTGAGGTTTTCCTAGAGGTCAAGTGTTTCGATTTTGCAATCGCGGGCGGCTGATTATAAGTAAGCGTACTCCATTCGGATCACAGATAATCCTGTTGGGTACAGTTAAACGCTGTATTGGTCTTATGATGTACGAGTATATATTGTGCATACTTTGTGCAATGCGTGCTAAATTTGGACGAAGTAGTTATTTTTTTTAATTTAATATCTCAGATTACAAGATCCATTAAATGTGTTAGTAAAACTTATCTTATGAACTATGGGTGGGTAGATATAACTTAAAAACTAATGAGACATGAGTCAGGCGTATTCATCAGGCACGCACACAGGTAAGAGGCTGCCTACCTGATCAACACCCCCCAATCAGTGCCTGATTATCGGACAATCGAATTAGACCGCTATAACACCGAGAATACTGTTGGTGCTACACCTTGTTCTTTTTAATACAGAAGCGATTTTCTTACGCATAATTGCGTGAAATCCATCAGTTAGCGTTTCTGCGAACATATTGGATGCGCTGTAGAAATGAGGCCGCCCCAACAGCATTCTTTTAGGACGGTTAACAACATAGGACCACTGCGTATAATTGACCTATAGCCTTATGGAGTAGAAGGATTGACATTTAAACCAGGTAATATTGACCTCTTCTGGTAATTTTGGTACAGGGAGCGAACCAACGGGCTAACATATGATGTAACATATGATGGGCTAACAACGGGTTCAATATATGCGTCACATCACATACTCGTAGGTCATCTGTAACAATGTGCTCCAGATACTTGAACTGCTAGACTTTCTTCAGAGCAGTACCGTATAGTTTAACCGGGAACAGATCTTCCACAACCCTATGCTGAGCCATAACTAATCGTTCGCTTTTTTTATAATTATATTTTAACCCGTGTCTGTTTGCATACTTCTCGCAAGTGTCCAGTCTTCTAAGCCCGCTGATCGACGGACTTAGTAGTACAGCGTAGTTATATTACGATAAATTCCAAATCAAAAAGTTTTTAAGAAAAGTATGTGTCGAATAGGAAATTAAATAAAACTTTACTATTCTAGATATTTTACTAAACATTATATTTAATACGTCCTACTGCAGGGCACAGGCGTCCCCTAGTAAAGCGCTAGGACTACAATTCACCAGACGGGCCTAGTGCTAATTGGCATCAGATTATTTTCTTAATTCTCGAGAAAGCTAGTTTTCTCACCATGTTTTCATTCACCGTCGAACTAGCGATAATTTAAAAAAACGTACTTATGGAGAAACTCTGTGGTACGGACGGACTCACGAATGAGAATCAATATACCCTTCGGCTATCACCGCTCTGTCATATACCAGCTGATTTGTTTGTGCAAATAAAGCTGCAGCCGATACTGTCTCATCATCCTTCTCTGTACCTATACTTGTAAAATAGCTCTTTTTGTTTCTGAACTCCAATTAAAGTGTATCAATTCAATCGTCACTAATATAATTTGTATTAATCCTGGGCCGGTTGTGTGTTGTTTCTATATAACAATTTACGCAACGGGTAACAAAATTATAAAGCATTTGTATTATCATTTAACCCACCTGAGCTTTTGTGTCTTAAAATCACCAAACTTCGATGTTAATGTTATTTATATCCCAGAGGTACATGTCAGAAAAAGGAAATTAAACACTAATGTCATGGTATCTCCGACATGCACAAATGCAGGGACAGTTAGGATCGGCGCCGGCGCAGCTTACAATGCGCAACTCGTATCTGGGACGTCATGTGTTAATTAACTAAATAAAGTTTAATGGAACCTTGGTGTGCATAATTACTGCACATAATATTCATTAAATAAGTAATAAATCAGTTGTGATTAAATAAATTATTAAATGCTAATTTTACTATTATATTAAAAATGTATTACCAATATAATGCAACTTTTTTTTACCAAATAATACACGACCTGTATCAAAAGAGTAGCAGCGAGTGAATGACATCTAATATGATAACTAAATACTTCATCGAAATAAACACTCTCGCTTCAACTTCGAAGAATAACTTTCGAGTAACAAGAATATTGGATAAGGCCGGCTACAGGAAAAACATTGATGATATTGTAGTAACTAAATATGGTATTGTTGGATCCGTGAACAGCTTGCGAATTATTTGAAGATATGTATCAGCTCTGAGTGCAAATTGAAAATGAATTACTTATTGGCAAGATTAAGCGTGTATTCGAAAATACCGCGTTTATTCCAGTAGTCATGTAGCCGCAATTGATATAATAATGTTTAATAGAGTTTCGTTTGGTTTTTGTCTTCTCTATCTTTGAAGATGACAACATACTCTTTGTAGCAAAAAACGTGTGATGGAATTATTGTAATGCTTAGTTCTATTAATTATGTAGGCAGCTGGAGGGAGTCGCTAGCAAGTGTGTAAAATTAAGGTAATATAACAGCTGTAACTGTTTGTTAATTATAAACGTATACAAGTTATTTATGAATTTCACATACCTACTTAAATCGATAGACTATGACGATTGTTAATTTTGACGCAGTTTAAAATTTATATAAAGAAAAAAGGAAAATCCACATTCGATTTTTTTTATTGTTTGTACAATAAAAACGCAGTTTATCATTTTGAAATTTCAATGTTGCTTCGAGAGTGTGGGGTTGGATAAATGATTTTAAATTTATTTATAAGAATATTGTTTGCTCATGATTTATGGAGCTGGTTCTGTAACGTTTGAACTTTCGCTCACTTGTCTTGCATTTATTTTATTCTTATGATTGTTGGTTGCAGACAATATAAAAATTTGCGTTAGTACCATTAATATTACAAAAGTCAGAACTATTAAGACCGCTTCCACAAGTTTTATTTTTGTTAAATGTGTAGATTGTGATTTTAGTATTCCTATACAAAGTATCCCGTCTACAGTATGGTAGAAGCTAGGAGGACTCCTTAGTTTTTGCGATAATTAACATTAGGAATTCATTGTCTTTTATAGTCAAAGTCAAACAGCAGCTTACTGCTTCTATTTACACGATTAAACAGCATGACCATATGACCATACATTATGCATTAGCATCACTATGACCTGCCGCAAATCGCAATGCTTACCAGTGGAGCTACTCTTAATTCTATGTCAAACTTGCAAAGGATTCCCTGTGTCGTGGGTCCAGAGACACATACAAAGACAAACACAACACGTGTAACACCGAGGCTCGAAAATACACACCTGTCTTTAAACAAATATTTGTCTGACCGGGAATCGAGCCCGGGACTTGCGCCGCAGGCAGGGTCCATTACCAACTGCGTCAATCGGTCGTAATAAGAGAATTAAAAATTAACATAATCGTCAATGAAGATCAGATAATCTACCATTCCTTTGTCAAAATATGAATGGAACTTGCCATCTTAAAATATTGAAACAAGAATTAATAGAAAACGTTATTGTGCTACTTTAAATTAAATGCACCTATAACTATATTGGACACGTTATAAAATTAAAAAAATGCATTTTATCGCGTTTCTCGATTCAATTAGTTGAAGGCATGTTAATAAGTGTCCGCAAATTTGTTAGTGTGTATGTTTTATGTCGGGCAGTGATAGCTGTTTCGAGGAAGCGGTCAGCGACGCGACGCTGGCGCCAGGAGGTGGCGCCTCCCATCGCAATTCACGACAGCATTGGATTTTTCTCCGCATGATATATTAATAACAGTACTATCGTATATAATCTGTATGTGTAAGTACCTCCGATGTATACGCAACAGAGATTATTACGGTACCTAGTACTTATATCAATGCTTAATTTCTATATTCCAAAGTAGTTTTGGACAGCGGAAAAACAAAAGACAATGTCAGATAAAGACATCATAAATTTTGGATTTTTGATTAACTATAAATTTAAATATCGGGGATTTTGAGATAGGTATACGCCGATCAATAGGTTCCTGGTTCGTAACTTAAGACAATCTATGATTAGAATAATCTACCATGGAACACCTGATCAGACGTCTATTAAGCCGTTCAATCCAATATCACCTTGTCGGTGTGTTTCAAAATGAAGACGTCCTATTTTTTTCTACAGAAGGCATTCAGATTGTTTGTAACGGTTTTAAACTTGATGTATGTATGCCAGGGGGTTATTTGATCAAAATTACTGAATGTTTTTTATTTCTTCTTATTTTCAACTGCATCTTCTACATTCTTCATTGTGTGATGTATGTTCAAATAATATTTTAATTGTATTGCGATCTTTATCGTTCTTTGAATACTTAGAAGCACAAGCACTTAAATTTAAAGTTATTATGGTTCTTTGCTGATATTAAGTGTATAAAATTTTAGAGTGATATTTCGATACGACATATAAAAGCGCGTTTACGCGATTACGGAGTGTTCGCTGCATGTGCTTACATCAGTCGTACTAGTCTTCGATTAATAATCTACACAACAAACCGTCACTGGCGATTTAGCAACTGCATCAAAGCAATATTGCAGAAATAACGACTACTCAGAATTTCATCGATTATCGATATGTTTTGACGATTGTGGTCCTTGGGAATAATAGTAGAATCTACAGAAAGTTTTGAAAACTGTGATAAAAATGAAAAAGAAATTCTATTTCTGTTTATTCTGTCACTGACCAGAGAAACTCATGGTTAGCCAGAGGTTGGGTTTTAATGATAATTGACCATTATTAACAGTGTAATGTGCAATTTAATTTGCCTGTCGTAATGTACCCGAAGTACGTCAATCTGCAGATTACGGTTTAAGAGCGTTCTAGACGCGAGCGTAGAAAGTTGCGGCGCGACTGGATGGCGCCTCTGTGTGTCCTGTGATCCGCCTTCTCCCTACCAGGCTTAAAATAAGACTAAAGTGCGGTAACTCGTAAACTAACACACATTGTATCGCTAAATGCATTCCTACTTTAACCACGTATAAAGAAGCAGTGAATGCTGAAGCATTATATGAGAAATAAGTTTACAAGTTACATTATTCCCGACTATTTTAAATGTGCAAACTCTGGAGAATAAGCAATTTTAATTTGTAAATTCAGAAATAGGACCATGAAATAACTCTGAGTATGAAATGGAATCGGACTTTTGTTACAATAGATGTGGCCTTGAAACACTAAGTGTAGCAGTAAGGAAAAAATAAAGATATAGATTTACGACGTCCCACGGGGATTACATGATAAAAAGGCCTTACCCTACATTGGGGAACGATTAAAGAGGAATGTCACGAAGTCACAGAACAGCGTTTAAATAATGGCGGTGGATAAACAATCATTTCTGCGGTTGCAGCGGGTTAACGAACGACCTAGCAACGGGTATAGAGTATTTCCTCCGTAGTAGCTGTTATGTTATGAAGGGCTGATCCCTTGAACTCACGAACTAAATAAGAAAAATATTATTATTGAAGAGGATATGCAAATTTAATTCTGATTACGTAGAACATAAAACAAACATGTGACATGTACTACGGCAAATCTGTCAATCATTAATCAAAGAGAAACTCCACATTAGGCAACGTTACATCAGCACCCAGTACAAACTGTTTATGACGAGCGGGCCGAAGTTTGATGTTTATGTCGTAGGGTTTAATGAACGACCTCACTTACACTTTTGCTGACAGGCCAGACCGGACGTATCATACTCTCTAAGCAATAATTACATTCGCGCGAACGGTCCACGGTACACATACCAGTTTCGGTGACAAGTTGCAAAACTCTCACTTGCGCATGTCGCATCTCATGTGTGCGGACGCTACATTCCCAATTGGCACTAACAAAAAATATCATTTTCGCTGTCCATCGACGTTTCTAATGACCGGATCATATCTAGGTTAACGGAAACTTACGAGGTGAACGATTCACTGTGAGCCTTTTACATCACTCCTCATCGACTTACACCTGGCACTACCAGGATCCGCATGTCCGCTAATTGGACAGCTCTTTTTGTTCTCATACTGACAACTAAAATCATATTTACCGATTTACGATCACTTATATATTAATTTGTGATTCAACATCACATTCTATTAGATTTAAATTTGTAATTAAGATTAGGAATAGCGACATCTTGGCATATAAGGAGACAGTGAAAATGTCTTGAATGACATTTGAGATTGTTAGATGAATGCAACAGAAAAAGAACTGGGAACGGGAGAAAGTATTCGTAAAATAACAAATATTGCAGTCAAAAATGATCAATAATATAATGAGCGTGGGCGGCTGCCGGCCTGCAGTGACAATTGAAAGTGCCATCAATTGCAGGCGCTCGGTACAAGATTGAATGTGTGTCAAGTCGTTTTCACGGTCTTCATGCTAGTCCGTCCATACAGAAACGACCATGACATGGACACGCATTTCACGGTGCATGGGCGTTTTTTGAGCGTCCGTGATAGTTTCAGTCAGTAATTTCTTTCTTATTTATTATTTAGAATTAGGTGCTTACCTATAAAATGACCGATTTTATTACTGGCCGCTTTATGTTTCGATATTTTCCGTTCTAATTCGAATTTCAAAATAAAACAAAATGCATCTAGTAGCTACGATGTTCTTATTTCAAAATCAGTATTTCATTTGTTTTTCTGTACCTACATTTGGTTCATGTGATTGTCTTGAAAATAAAATGGATAATTCGTGTTATTTTTGAATAAACCAACGCAAGTCAATTCAGCCCGTGAGATGGCGAAAATGTGTAGATGACATGGGTCAATATTTCGACTAACATAATAAATAATTTTATAACAAACAAAAATTTTCAGTTTTTCAAACAAATCGGTCATTTTATTGGTAAGCACCTAATACTATTTGTAACGTGTGGCAGAATTTGCTTGTTTCTTCAGTCATGTTGATATTCGAGCTAGAAAGAAATTCTTTTGTGAACCTCCAGATTTATATATTTTTTTATAGAAAAGGGGCGACAGACGAGCATACAGTGCACCAGATGGTAAGTAGATACTATCGTCTACAGATATTCGCGATACATGCCAACATCAGTTAAGAATGACAAATGTTGGCAGGCCCTCGGATGCGCTGCCTAGCTTTTGCTGATAAGGAATGGATTGGGAGAAAGGGTTAGGAAAATGGGGAGGGATAGAATAGGATGGGATGGGAATGAACTGTGGCATATCTCACTCACTACCGAAACACGTTGTTACATTGGGCAATCAGCTTAATTTTTAACATTTAAATTATGAATACCTGTGATTTTTCCAATTTTGAAGTTCTATTTTTAGTTTTGCAAATATGTATTGCGTAAACTCATACAGTTACCTGTCCTAGTTTGTAGTAATTTGTAGTGCGCAGAATGTTGTTGCACTTCTATCGGGAGTTACCTGTGGCACGCACGCGATATTACGCAGTCCTCAAAGGTATGGAAAACTGCTTTCGGTTATTCTATAATTTAGACAAGAGGCTAGTTTCAGTTTCGTCACATCTCGATACTTTCTAAAGAAACTGTAAGCAGCTTCGGCGGTCAAGACGAAGCAGCCCTTTCAATGAAAAAATGCTATAATAAGCTATAATTACACACACTACCTCTGTGACTATATTTAGACACATTAAGACCATTTGCTCTGGAACTAGCTGCGCATGCGACTAGTGCAATTACGTAAAGCGGTTGAGCCATTTCTAATCTAAAAATAATCGCAGGCTATGCAGACATCGGCGCCACTGGGATCGTATGTGAAAGTTAAGACAATTTTTCATATGGCGTATTAACATAAGGCGGAATATTTAAATAACAAAAATATTACGTCAGTATCTTTATGTATTTGATTTAAAGAATAAGACATCTTCATTTGTCATTTAAAAACGGACAACATTGAAACGGCTTTACTGATTTCAATATAAAGGTGTAGGCATGCTGGCGCCACAAATATGCAACATTAAAGTATTCGTATTTATATGTTATTGTTCATTTAACTACTGGGTGAGCTAATTTTTAAAGATTGGTAAAGGAAGTTTCAACTTATCATGATTACCCATACAAGTTCATAATGTCGGCAGCGACAGGTTGTTAGAAATTCCCTTCTTATGGGAATACATTTTTAAATATTAAATTCAAGTATTAAAATTGAAAATTCCTAATATTTAGGTTACTTAATAACATCGTAATAATTTTTTTTATAGACTAGGGGGCGGACGAGCAAGCGGTCCGATGTGATGGTAAGTATTACCGCCGCCCATGGACACCTGCAACACCAGAGGGTATGCGGGCGCGCCGCCGACCTTGCAAAATCCTATTCACAGCTCTCTTGAAGAACCCCATATCATAAGTTACTACAGAAAAATAAAACTAATAAATCAATTGCGTCGCCGCAGACTAATCATTAGTTTGCGAGTGGATTGCAAATTTTACTCAGCCAATAGCGGCAAGGAAGGTATCATTAAAAGTGGCGACAAGGCGGATCCCTCCTTGCAAACGACTGCTACTAAAATATACTCGTACTATCAATCAGAAAAGTTTTCTATCCTAACACGCCAGTGTTCACCAAGTGTTGATAACGATCGGGAGAATGGTTGACATTAAAGATCAGTTTGCCTAGTTCATTATGTGCATATAGTGCTGGCAGGTCACGGCAGTATCGTCTGCAATGACCTTAATTGCACGTGCGATCTGGGCCGCTGCTCTCTCTTAAATCAAACTCAAAGGCCCTAGAACCCTACTTATCTACGGCGTGCAGGTAGTTCATCCGCCCTAGAACGCGAGTGACACCCGCGTGCCTTATGCAACCGGGGGCAATGCCCTCTCAATGGACTTGTTTAGTTGTGCTTCATTGATAGGATCGAGACATTGAAGAGGCGCAGGTTAGTTATGTACTGCATGCTATTAATCGGATGTTTTGTGAAAGGCAGTGTCGCCTGGTGTCATGTTACTGCGATTTTGTGGTTTTACAAATTGTGTAGAGCAGAGATTGGCATAGAAGATCTTTTGACATAGAAGAACCAGAATTATCATAAGGATTCGTACGAGCTTTATTATGGTTAATGAATAGGTACGAATGGATGAACGAATGTTTGGATGAAACAGTTACTAGGTCAATGATTTTTGTTAGCAATATCGATACGTTTAAATTTTGAAAGATGAAACTTGCTTATAAAGTTCAAAAACAGCAGACAAAGAAATTTTAATTCGCTTACATTGTATTTAGCTCTGTTATCTATTACATAATCGATAATGGCGATTAATCATTTATCAAACTTACGAGTTTGGTCAGAATTAAATAATATAGGTACTTTATTATCTTATATAATATTTCTAATCTTTTGCACAATTTATTTATTTATTCTTTAAGCTTGGAAGCACTATCTCCCAGTCAACCTTTACCTATTATTGTAACAATTGCCCACAACAATCTAACACATCAACAAGACTGGTACTGTTAATTAGGATGAATATTCAGTATTCATCAGTCACTCTTAAGCAAAATTAAGGTGGCTATTTAAATCGACAATTTATGTTCGCCAAGTGTAGGTTTATAACGTCGTTGTGAGAGACTGTAGCAGGGCGGTGAACTCAAACGCATCCTGTCTCCGAAGCTAGTGATCTCGGCCAGACAGCTTTACTTGGAAATGTGGGTTTTTAGAAGTCGTTAGTGGTACACCCCGGCTTACACATCATAAGTGCCGGGTCAACTGAACACGAGTCTGGCGCGCCGATGTACCATTTCTAAATAATCAAGTGGCAGACCGTCTTTGAATGCTCTTTATCTCGTTACTTTTTTAATAATTTAAATTGTCTGTTTTTTAATTTGTACTCTTAGTAAATTTGTAGTTCGTAATCAATATTTTAGATTGTACTTGCCCGATAAAATAATTTAGCATTTTTTCAGATATACACGTACTTCCTTCAATTATATTTATTTTTAAATATTTATATAATCTATTAATTTTTGAGGGGTAGAGTGCACGGTGCAATCCAACAGCCGCTGGGCGCGCTCGACTGGCCACGTTACCCCTCTCTCACAGATAACTACCTTGAAATGTACTGCATTTCCCACTTTATCTTATTTCCGTAATGTACGTACGTGTTTCGGTAGTGAGTGAGATGTGCCAAAGCCCATTCCCATCCTAACCCTCCCCATTTTCCCAACCCTTTCTCCAAATCCATTCCTATAGCTCCAAAGGTAGGCAGCGCATTCGGGAGCATGCCAACATTTGTCATTTTGGACTGATGTTGGCATGTTCGCGGATGTCCATGGGCGACAGTACCACTTACCATCAGGTGGACTGTATGCTCGTCTGCCGCTTTCGTACATAAAAAAAAATTATAACGTGGCCTAATATTGCCAAAATTATCACCGAATGCTTTAAGTTATGTTATCATTATCACAGTTATGAGAAGTCTTATTCAAAAGTTTATAATCTACTTTAAATAAGTAACAGTGTCATCTTAGAATAAAAATAATAAAATTGCTAAAAATGAAGTGGTGTTCAAAATTTATTATTAATTGTTTATTAGTACAACAACACTGTAGCACTTTTTTAGTCTCCTTTTACGTATTTCTCCCACGGTTATCGAATATATTAACGGGTAAATATGTAATGGCAGTAGCTATTATCTATGTAAGTATAATCGTTTATTGATAATACTTGATCAGAATGCACTGGCGGCGAGTCGTATGTCAGTTGACGTCAAGCGAGCGTTTCAACGAAGCGGCTGACTTCCTGTAGCCGAGGCATGCGCCATGAATAAACACATACCTTGCAATGCCTCTGCAAAGTCGCTTTCGATATTGCCAGCTACTTCCAACCAGATTGAATGACTATCAGCTGGTTAGAAGTATATATCGCCACAAAGCGAGTTAATGTGTGCTAGCTTGAGAATTAGAGAACCAATTGTCGAGTTAGATGCGTTAGAGTAGAGAGTACGAGTTAGAGTTAGAGATTAGTTATTCGTTGTTATAGGAAGTCCTTGTAACTATGATCAGGTCAACCTTAAGGTCCACAGTTCTTCTAATGGTACCTGTGACACAGTCACAGGTGTTACGGACTGTTACGAAAGGTGGGAAACAGGAAAAGCAGGTAAGCTATGTGGAGTGCCTGTCACATCGCATCATCTAACCCCTTCAATGGTATGAACTCATTGAAGGTGCATTAAGGATCCTACCTGTAGGTATAACAGTGTATAGTTCGTTAGTCGTCAACTACAATGAAATATTGAATAGGTACGAATTTGAGATTGACTCAAATCAACCCAAAGGTGAAGAATAAAACTTACTTATATCATTATGAAAAAAAAAAACATCACTGGTATGCACGAATTTGGTCACATATGTTCAAATACTTTGTCTTTAATATATACGTACAAATTTTTACCAACAATAGGAACATAGAGTATTTATTATACATCACTTCCTAAAGATTCAAGTTACCTACATACAATGTTACTAGCTAAGCTAGTTAGTGTTGTCTCTTATTACTTAGTTACAACATTTTGTTAGCTCCGATAATCTGTCAAATGCTCAACTGGACGGACAGAAACCGTTAAGCAAGCTTTGGCTAAGGAATAGCTATTAGCCGGCTTCGTGTTAGCGGTTTAACTATCACATACAAAGAGGAGGAACCTCGCCATTTTAATATTTGTCTTACAATTTGCGTGTTTGACTAGGAACCGCTTCCCTGGAAGCGCGTCGGTTTTACTAGGACGGCACTAAGCCTGTTTATTTTCTCAGAGAAGTGACTGTTCATTACTCTTTGGCATAGTAAGTAAGACAAGTAGGTTATCTTCATAGTCGCAAGAGTTACGGTTTGCATAGAAACGTATCGTATTCGTATATTCGTACGTACGTACGATTGAGCGATTTTCCTGAACTGTGCATAAATTCATGATTCACGTTACTTGAAAATAGCTTTTAAACAAATTTGTACTTCAATAAAACTTGTTAATTTTAAATATATTTCGTATTTAATTTTAAAAAATATTACAATAGAAATCCTGAAACTGGTTATGACAACCATTTATTATAAGAACCATTCGAATTATTATCTAAAAACGTCATTCATTCATTACCGTAACCTTGTCTCGTCAATATATTGTCAGTACATGGAGGGAGTTTCAGTGCTTAATTTAGCTACACAGGCCACCACTACTGATTTATTTATAGCACAAACATTTGAATATCGTTAGTGAGCCTCTAATAACCAAAAGTCAGTCATTTATGGACCACATCGGAAAATGGGCCAACTACATAGTTCATCGTTGTTTCATAGTGCGTCGCGTTGGCTCCGATTCGTTGGTTCTGTGTAGTTGCGCGTACGAAAACGGGACGCACACAAACAAGCCGTGACTAGTGCTAGTTTGAAACTAGTACTAAGATAACGTACTTGCTAGACTTACTATTTATGCCTTCAGTGTGTGATAAACAAATTACAAAACTCGTATCCACGGCTAATTAATGTTGTATTCTTACATTCGAATTTTGTTATTTGGCATAATATGGTGTTTGTACGCGTTTTGTAATCTAATAAATTTTTGGCAATTGATTGGTCCTTTTTCCATTCATCTACAAACTTCGTTCCATTCATAGAGATGTTACATTTATTCCGGACAAACATAAGATCATAAAGGATAACTTCACCTTAATGATGTTGGTTACTAAAACTTTAATACTCTAAATCAGTGGTTCTCAAACTTTTTAAATGACGGAACCCTTTTGGGAAGCAAAATACTTGATGGAACCCTACAATAAAACAATTATTTTTATAAGTGTATTCTATATTAATCAGCATAATAAAAGTACAATGTATCAGTTACTAATTATTATTTACTTCACCACTTGGTAAGGACAATAATAGAAAACATTAAAAAAGAAAAAATCTAACTAGTGGGAGGTATGAAACTGTTTTTTATTTTTCATCAATTGCTTGATATCAGGTTTGATGGAAGAAAGTTGGAGTCTCATATCAGCTTCGGCGTCCAGTCTATTGCGATATTTTGTTTTCGTGGCTGCGTAGGTAGAGAATCCTGTTTCGCACAAATATGTAGTTGGGAACGGGAGAAGAATATCCAGAGCCATTTGGCCAAGCATTGCATATTCATCTTGGATTCTGCACCAAAAATCATTAAGAGGCGTCGTTTTGAACAATGACTCCATACTTGTGTCTGATGACATTTCTAAAAGAGATTCATATATCTCATTTGACATGTTTTCAGGCTTTTCCAAGTTGGGTAAAAAAGGATTATGAATCCAGGAGTTCACTTTAATTTTTGTATTGTGTTCTTCGGGAAAATACTTTTCAAAAGATGCGCGCATCGAACTGAGATATTGGACCAATTCTTCAAACACATTATCTTCAAACATTTCTGAGTCGTTTTCGCTAACAAACTCACTGAGTAACGTAAAACTTTCTATTTCTTTCTTACCAATGCAAATGATCCAAAAATCTAATTTTCTTTTAAAAGCAGTTATTTTATTATAGGCCTGAAACACTGTTGTCTGTTTACCTTGCAACGATAAATTTAATTCGTTAAGTTTTTGAAAGATATCCGCCATAAAAGACAATCGGAACAACCAAGTTTTATCATACAAACGGTCCTTCAAATTAAAAGAAGTATCTGCTGAAAGAAACATTTGTAACTAGGCTCTAAGTTCAAATAGCCTTGTTAAAGTTTTTCCCCGAGACAGCCATCGCACTTCTGTATGGAGCAGCAGTGTTTTATGTTTGCTGCCATAATCTTCACACAATAATGAGAACAATCGGGATTGTAGTGGTCGTGATTTGATAAAATTAATTATTTTTACCGCTTCATCCATAACTAATTTTAGATTAGACGGCATTTGCTTCATCGCAAGTGCTTGTCTATGCAGAATACAATGACTGGAACTACAATTAGGCGCTTTATTTTTCATTCGTGACACTGCTCCTGCTGTTTTACCTGTCATCGCCTTGGCCCCATCTGTACAAATGTCAATGCAATTGTTCCAACTGAGATTATGTTCTTCAAAAAATATATTTATTTTATTAAAAATTTCTTCCCCGGTAGTGTTTGTAAGCAGCGATGAACACATAAGCATGTCTTCTTCAAAAGAACTTTTATATGGATATCTCACAATAACCAGCAGGATAGCCAAACCAGCGACATCAGTCGACTCGTCCATTTGCAAAGCGAATCGTGTATTTTGTAGACGTGTAACTAGTTCTTGTTTGACGTAGCTTGCCAGATCATGGATTCGTCGTGAAACAGTATCGTTTGATAGCGGAACAGTAGAAAGATGCTTTGCAGATTTTTCATCAAGCATACATTTTGTTATGTCTAATACACATGGTTTTATTAATTTCTCAGCGATAGTGTGCGCTTCACCTGCTTGTGCAATGCGATAGCTAACTAAGTATGATGCCTCCGTGGCCTTTTCGTTGGTAGTTTGTGTTACATGCATCATATTTTTTTGACTTTCTAATAACTGATCTTTTTTGCGAACAAAAAATTCTTTATTCTTGTCTTTAGTCTCGGGGTGTACGGTTTCTAAATGTCGACGCAATTTGGCAGGTGCCATGGAACTATTAGGAAGCAGTTTACTACAGAGCATGCAGAGAGGTGAGCCGTTGGAATCAACAAATCCGAAACTGATATAAGATTCATCATACTTCCTTTTTTTCGTCTTTGAAACCGTCGAGCTTGACGTCGTGGCACTCGTGGCATCATCTTCTGGATCGGTGATTGCTAAATTCTCCGCGCGCATTGCTTTTGAACATTCAGCGTCATTAGAAGATGTTGTTGGAACACGTTTAACACCTTTAAGCCAACGTTCCATTCTTCTTTATTTATAATGTTACAAGTCAGGATAGTGGGGTTTAAATAATGCACAATCGTTACTGCGTATAAGAGACTAAATTTAGAACCTACAGGGAAGAAATGTATAAAACTGAGACAACAGAATACAGCAGGCAGTAAAACAATGAACACTAGTTTCTCGCTAGCGAGCTTGTAAGTAGGTAGTAACTTATCGCTCCGAACGCTAATCATCAACTGACGACGCCAACGCGCGATCGCCGCTTTTATACTTAGTCCTAGACTCGATCTCAAATATTCTCGAAAATACTCGAGTCGGCACCTTTGATAAACAAAAAGCAAAAATAAAAACAGAAATTTAAAAATAGCGTTGTAAACAATATCGACTTTATCCTTTGAAGTTAGAGACGAAAGTCGCTAGTTGACAACTATAGCGTCTAATTCAGAGGCGGCTTTTATCAAAGAGACTGAGCGCTTACAAGTATACTACCCGCTCGTTTTAAGTTTGCCGCTGGCGATAGGTATGAGTGTATGACGTTTGAAATTTTTTATTTAATTGTAACAATAAAAATTGTGTACGTTAGATATTTGGGTAAAACTATGACACATTATAAGTTTTGTTGTCACGTGGGGGAGGGTACGCGCATTCCACAGACCGGCAAACTTAGAGCGAACGCGTTGTACAAGTATAAAATTGTTGAGACCAAACTTATGAGATATTGTACCAGCTAATGTAACACAAGCTTATACAAATACAAATAAATAAATAAATAACATTCATAGCGTTTTGTCTCCGCGCGGCCGCGGAGTCCGCACAGCCGCGGAGCGACCAGAGAGAGGTGTTTTGATTTTTTTATTTCTAAATTCTTGCGGAACCCCGACAGAGGTATCACGGAACCCTAGGGTTCCGCGGAACACACTTAGAGTATAGCTGCTCTAAATTATATCCATCCATTATCTTTAATTTAATAACTTGTCAACGCAATTCATCATTTTTATCTGACACGTCTCGTACAAATTCTTGAAGGCTGTTTAAAATTCAGTAGTGATTAACAGTAGTCTAGGCAGCGTGTTTGTTGTGGGTGACCCCGTTTGTGTGGTCAACGTGGAGCTCGTGCGAAACGCGATGCACTTCTAATTGACGCTCGACCGTCTTTCGTGCGAGTAATTGTCATATTGTCCAGGTTTTTATGGAGTTTGCTAGGCTAGTCTCTGGTAGAATATTTTATACTACCTTGTGTCCTATTTTCTCTGAGAAAATTTGCAGGAGGCTCTAAATGGCTTAAAACACGCAAAAAAATTCCTTAAAGACATAAATCCAGGCTGAACAAGGAGCTATGGCAAATATCCTACAGCAAAAAAACAGCTATGGCAACTGACTGGATTATACACGGGCCACTTCAATACAAGAAGTCTCCTATGCAGAATGAATTTAACAGATGATAACTTCTGCAACGAGGATGAAGAGTCTATGACGTATTTTTTGTGCGAGTGTGACGGTCTGTCAAGATGCAGAATGAGTCTTCTAGGCAACCAGAATCCGGAGCCAGAAGACTACAGGCATTTACGATTGCCGGATATCCTGAAGTAAATGAACATAATATTCGAAGAGAAAGAGTAGAAGATAAGGTTAGAGGAACACAAAAGATCCCCTTAGGTCGAAGTGAGGGGGAATCTAAATGGATAACCAGCCCTGATAAGATAAGATAGGCTTTATATGTTGCAACACAAAATACTTCAAATCCATTAGTGCTCTAAAATGTATTTTCGTTTTTTTAGTTCGGAGCTATATTGATTGTAACATTGTGTGGTATCCGTATCATCAAAATAATTTGCAAAGAATTTGCAAATCCAGAGGATTTTTTAAAAAACACTCTTTTCTTGAAGGTGTTAGATATAAGATTACTGATTATAACAAACGTCTTAGCCACTTCAAAATGATTGAGGGCTAGTATATGTACGTACACTAGACCTCATTTTCTTATATAAATTAATTAATAATCGCATCGATTGTACGAGCATCTGTGTTATCTATATATACATATAATAAAAATGTAATATATTATCTATATATAATCTATCTATATATAAAAATGTATTATCTATATATACATATAATAAAGTCGCGGGCAACAGCTAGTCGCAAATAAATCTTAAAGTAGTTAGGCCCTGTACAAGACAACAACATTATATCCCTTTCAGCATCAATTTTTATAGAAATAAATACGGTAAAAATTGCCCAATTTCGTGTGTTTTATGTTAACATATATACCAAAAATGTGACAGATAACTACATTCTTCTGAATTAATTTTATTGTGGTATAAGCATTATGTTGGAATATTCACATAGTTTTTTTTTATTTCAGGTAAGGTATTTTTATTTCATTTAAGTATAGTAATAATAAATAACTTAACTAACTTTTCTTCCTTCATGAAGTAAAAGTATACAAAATTTTGTTCTCGTTGTCTGTGTTCGTTCTTATTAATGAACAAAAAACACTTGTTTGTGAATGTTGGCCTATGTGTAACTTAAGCACATATAGAAAATGATTTTGTATTGTAATTTAGTTAGTAAATGTTTTGTATGTGTTTAGTACTTAAGTCTTATAAAATAAATAAATAATTAACGTATGTATCATTTATACAAATACTACTCCGAGAACAAATGTTCTGTAAAAGGGAGTACATATCACCATAATCAATTATTTTTAATCGTTGTATCGTTGCATAGCATTGTTGTAGAAACATTGTGTTATTCCAGTAAGTTCTGTTTCTAATGTGTAATTCCATTAAACAATCATAGATATAGTTTTAATTGTCTTTTTCCATTAAAAATATTTTCTGAAGAATGTTCTCGACGGCCGCGTCTCGACGGTAAACTTGATAAAATGTATTAAACTTTAACATTAAGTAATTCGAGTTTTTAAAAATTTTCTGTTTTTGCTGTAGTAGCGACGATGTGGCTAATAGGGCGATGTGGAGGAGCGGAACGAAGGAGGTTGCCACACTATCATGTCGGATAAAAGTTCGAATGCGTTGTGAAAAAAATGTTACTTAAAAAGAGGATGCTGAATAGAAACTTTTGATAGGTAAAAAAAATTCGTATCATTAAACATTATGTAATTGAAATGATGAAGCAGGAGGCACGGAAGATACGCAGTTAACGACGTCCTTCACGGGCCAGCGGTCCTGTTAAAGTGACAGAGGTTGGAGCGGAATCAACTGTTAAACCATGAAATCATTGATATAAATAATGATTTTTGTTCATCAGTAGCAGTCGCGGTAAGAACTGTTATTTCGATAGATACAGGTTACCTGGAAGAGATTTTCTGGCAGTATGGTGGCCTTTTATGCTATTAATTTGTACGTATGATTTATTTCTAAGTAAATTATTTATTACAATACGAGTAACTAGCAGAGCCCACGTATTCGTGGACGTAGTTTGACTTCCGTGGGACTCATATAATTGATCTTAATAAAAAATAATGTAAATATTGACCTGATACATAAGCTATAACTACGTCAAATTTCATTAAAATCTTTTCAGTGGATTTTGCGTGATGCGCGTTCAAAGACAGACAGACAGACAAACATTCCAAAACATATTGTTTCAGGCTCTGTGCCACTGGCACTTTACACAGCAACGACTTTTCTAAAAAAAATATTAAAAGTACAGACACGGCTTTGTTACGATTTTATTATATATATAGATAACAGTAGCAACAGTTTACTCTGATCTTGTGCTCACTGCTTTCTATCAGTATAGACGTTTATGAGAAATATTTCATAAGAACGATATTAGATAATATAATTTATGGGAGGATATTTAGCAACTTACATAATTAAGATAAATAACTCAAATGTTCACTGGCGCCAATGTCTCGTAGGAAACATGTACGTAATGCGATAAATGACATGGAAAAATTGCTATTAGATTATAGACAAACTTCATGAATATTAAAATAAACAATGGGGAAAATCGCATTGGTTGTTAACGTTGTTACAGATAAGAACAACTAAACAGGCAGTTTTATTTGGTTGGGATTCTAGGCAATCTGATAATGTTTAACAATAATATAATTTGTCACAGTGCGGAATGTCAGCGAATACTTTCGCTTGTGAATTTTCAAGAGACATGGACGGGTTATGTAATGGTCAGTGGCGTGGTAAACGCTTGTAATTATTATTGTAATAGCGTTCTAATCTAAATGTCGTCGCCGAATGACGTGAAAGCGAGGACGTTAGGCATTTCTGCTATTTGCCATAATTTTAAGCCATAATTTTTGCCATAAGGCTTATTGTCGGTATTTGACTTTGCTTATGATTTTCTAACGTTAAATTGCGTTGTTTCAAGATTATGTTTAGACAGAAACATGACATTTGATTTTAAGATAAAGCAAATAATAATATGTTGTATTTTAAAGATTTTACTAAAGTCTATCTGGGAACCTAAAACTTGCAATAAGGTATTCTTCCTCTTATAAAGTCACATTTAAAAAAGACAATTTTATAAACTCTGTTATTATTTTCAGCAATGTAGAAATAATCGTTTTTCAACCGATACATTTTCGTTAAAAACGACGAAATCTGGTACAATTTAGTTAAAAAGGACGAAATCTTAAAAGTCTGGGGAGTAAAATTTAGACCATTATTATTTAAATCGCGCTGCTAAAAAGGAAGATAACATTTATCCAATCGAATGAAGTTTTATCTTATAGACCATAAGAGGTTCCCAGTAAATCTGGACAGCACTTCTTGCTTTGTGGAAATATCATCTGTGGGATCCGTGGGTGTGCACAGTATAGACCATCAAAAGATGGCGTTAGGGAAAGCAGCTAATATTCTGTTTATTCCCTACTAGCTGTTGCCCGCGACTTCGTCCGCGTGGACTTTAGTTTATAATAATAAACACCGTCTTTATTCGACGTGATTCTTTAAATTGATATAACTTTTTTATTTATGAACTGATTGAAATAAAACAAACACTAAATTTTAAGTGAAGCTTACCACAATACATTAGTGAAAACCGCACCCAAATCAGTTAAGCCGTTTCTAAGATTAGCGCGCACAAACGCACAGACAAACAGACAAAAATTCTAACAATCATTGTTTTGGGTTCTATTGCGTTGATAAAGGCCCCCAATAATAGTTTTTCTCATATATCTTCCATGTACAGACAGCGATCAGTTACATTTTTATTATATGTATAGATTGTAGGAATTAATTAACACTTTGTCCTTCAGTTTTGCTACACAAAGAGAAGGGTTTCATATTTAAATTTAAATATTTTATAAAATATTCTTGAAATATTTGGTAAGTCCTAAAATAAACGTATATACTAGAGAATTACTAAAATAAATATACGACTGTAATTAAAATACTGCAAATCTAGCAAATCTAATTATCTAGTAAATAATTTAGTGCGTATTTCATAAGTTTTCATATTTCCCTGACGTCTCTGTGATGTACTAGGTAAAAAGTTGATAAAATGTATAGGGTAAAACCGGGAGATGCCTAACTTTTTTGAACGGAATCCTGGGTTTTAGGAAAACGAAACAATCATATTATATTTATTGGTTTATGCATCAACAATATGTAGGAGAAAAATACATCAATAAATTACGTATGAAATTTACTTTGTGATAATAGTTTTTTATTTTATTATGGATTCGCCGATTGTAACTCCATTCCATTATAAATTCAATACGAAAACACCCCCAAACGTTAACACGCATTTTGGGAATACATAACTAGCTTTTCAGAGATTGGGCATCTTACCCGAGTATGCATCTCTTCCGTTTTTACCCTAATATTTAAGTGTTAATTTAATGTAATGTTGGCATATGTAAATGTCATATGTAGTCCAGGCAATAGAGAATATTACCTGGAAAAAATAGTAGGATTTTGTTTTCTAGGCTTATCTTATGTTTTTTAGGTGGCTGATTCCGAATTTTTCACTTCCCACCAAAAAATCTCACCGGAAATACCGGAAATTTAAAGAAAATGGCGGCAAAATAAAATATTTTGAAAAATAAAATAAATGTGTTTAATAAAAAGCCATAGTCACTATAAATGTATTGAAGTGAGCCAGAAAATTTAAAAACACTCAATAATTTACAGAAAAATAAGAAGAAAGTCTCAAACCGCTCAAAAATCAGCAAATAATCAAAATATTCAAAATTTACGGTTGCAATGTTGCTAAGTCTTTCAATTAACCTAATTGTTTCTTCGGCGTCGTTTTACAGCTGTTGAAGGACCACGCTCATCAAAGGCCTCACTTTCTGAGCTAGAATCACTTTTATTAGCTTCTGAAACAAGAGGAAAAACTTTCAGTTACTTAATGAAAAAATATACAATATACCATTTTTTTTGTTAAAGAGACAATAAAGTCAGCCTTGGACTACTAAGTGTTGTACGCTTATGGGGATAGAGGGTGAGGATAGAAATATAGCCTGATGCATGGAGACAAAATGGCAGGAGAATCAAAAACTCACCTATAAAATTTTCAGAGTTTTCTGTATCGAATCTTTCTCCAGGGTGATCATCGTCGGGTTGCTCCAGCGAGTCTTCTTCCCTGTCCATCTCCTCCTCTAGCAATTCTAAATTTACTTCCTCAGGGTCATCTTCGTCAGGCTCCAGGTCCCCGATGTCTACGTCCGGAGCGTTTTCACAGGTGTTGTTGCATTGAAGGCACATCACGGAACATCGCAGCCCGCTTTTCCAGCAGCTGCATGCTCCTCGGCAACCTTTCTTGCATTTGCAAGATATGAGCTGTAAAAGTTGTGGTGGAAAGGGAGGCATAGAAGTAGTGACTGGAGTTAAGCCTTCGTGTGTTCTTTTCCAGCCCCATTTTTCAGGTTTTAACTCGTTTCCCTGCCAAAGTTGTACTTGATGGTATGTGCGATACGAATGCTGTTCTGCTGCGGCTTCGGTAGGAGGCAAATTTGCGATGTTATGCGTGCTGTTATACGCCGTTCTAATGAAAGTTTTATATCTCAAGGCATTTAAAGTTGAATTTGCAGCACTGCAGCCATATAGGCGAAGTAGAAATTGATTGCCAGCGTTTGCAATGGCTTGTGGATCTGCGTTTGGTGTGAGGAAAAGCTTGACATATGGCAGTAACTCAGGATTATTAATCAATACAGTAAGAAATTTTTTTTTGCCTTTTCCAAACAAAGCAGAGACTGTGTCGCATCCGCTAAATGCATGTAAAAATAAAATGTTTTTAGCAATTACTTTTTCTTGTACAATTGAAACTGAAAAAAATTGTGGCGGTACCTTCGCTCGGCCGGGTTTTAAAAGATAAATATTCGACGCCTCACACAGACCTATCAAGAGAACCAATAAGTCTACGTCCTCGCCAACAATTATCACTCCTGATTTATGTTTTGACGCCTCTTCATTCGCCGTTTTAATAATTAAGTAGTCCGCATCTTCCTTGGCTTGACGTACTTTTAAGTTTTTGGACTCAAATTTACTTTTTAACATCGATATATGGTAAGACGAACTTTATTCATGCTGTTTGACAAAAATTTTTCTTGAGAAATTGTGGGTATCATTGATTCATCAAAAATTATGTCGACCGAGGAGTGTTTTCGTGTTCTTCTCACCCTTTCCGCGAATTTCGTGCTGAGTTTCTTAGCGTCATCTGGATAGCCATCAAATACAACGACGCAATTTGATGTGTATTTTGATACAACGTATTCAATATAGGCATCACAAATTAAAGAAAAAGATACATTTCGGGGCCGAACAACGCGATGAAGAAGGAATCCGCCATCAATAACATATATCGCATCTTCAATGTCTATTTGCTCATCAGCAAGAGGTTTGAATTCCTTATAAAGGGACGATTTGATTCCTTTGCGGAGACCTTCTTCATTAAAAATTGACAAAGGAAACGGAGAGAGCTCGTATTCCAAAAACTTTTCAAGTTCGGCTTCTGATTTTTTTGCAATACAAATCCTTCGAAAAATCAGAAGAGGGTCTACGGCCACAGTTTCTTCATCGATTGTGATACCTGACCTCATGGTCCCAAGTGGCTTGCACCTTTCATTTCGCTTGTATTTGACACTTTGAACAAAACGAGACGTGCGTTCAATCGGACAACGCATTTCATACTAAGGCGGCTCAACAGTTTTACAAAAGCGCCGGCGGCGACCAGAGTTGCCAATGTCCGTCGCGCGTCTGCTTCGCTGCATCTCAGAGCGCAACTTTGACGACGCACTAGCGCCATTATGCCTTTAATCATTTGAAAAAACATTTAAAACATTTTTTTATTGTATATTTTCAGAATTTTAGGCCATTTAAAAATATATATATAAAAAATCAGATATTTTCAAAAAACACGCTATTTTATCAAAAAAAAAGTATTTCCGGTGAGATTTTTTGGTGGGAAGTGAAAAATTCGGAATCAGAGACCCAAAAAATATAAGGTAACCTTATAAAACAAAATCCTACCATTTTTTCCAGGTGAACCCTTTATTTAGTCTCTGTTGCCTAGAGTAATTCATTTTCTAATTAAGCCATTTTTTCTATTTCAGATTAGTAAGTATATATTTTTAGTAATAATTTGCTTATTATAGGATGCTGATTGGATCCCCCGTAAGGGAAAAGTACGTGTTCTCGTTTTCAAACTGACTTTATGTGTTATTACTTTGTGAAACGCAAAAAAAAATGTACCAAGTTAGATTTGAAAGATCAAATTGAAAACAAGAAAGAACACATCCTATATGCCTTTTAGGGGATTCAATCAAATCTATACAGAAAGCAATATTTTCTTCAAATCAGTATATAATACTCGAAAGTCCTCCCATTATGAAATGAAGGAATAGTAAAACAGAATGAATACAATACCTTCTTAAATCTAGGGCTTAAGTGATTTTAAAATAAGAATTATACTTTTACAGACAAAAATTTTCACTTGTTTAATGCAATTAATGATATTAACCTAAAAAATAATTTGTCTGTTGGAGTATAAATGATCTTAAAACAAGAAATTATACAGCTTAATGTAAAGACAATTCCGTTTTAAAGAAAGTAAACGAACTTTTACAGTCAAGTGAAACTTGACCCTCAAGATTACTGGAATTCTTAAATTCATATAGTTTTTATCTAATCAAACCTTTTCGTCTTGCTATAAAGAAACAAATTTAAGAGATTTTTTGCTGTCATGGACAAAATATTTCCTCACCTCTATAGGGAGAGGATCACTTTCTTGAAGTTGTGAAATTTGCTTTAATTTAAGTAATCTGTTTTTACCGTATATAATTCGACAACGTATCAAGCGTCATTACACTAACATTCTTCTTCTTCACAAGTTCATCATAACATTTTATGACTAACATGACTAACTTTCAATGATTTTTCTGAGAAGACTATTAAAGAAATAAAAGAAGTCTGTTTATGTGGCATTGTAATAAACCACACCTCTAAACAAAGCCGTGGTGAGGAAAAACGGCATGCGAAGCTAGAACTAATTTAGTACATTATTCTTTTAAAAAGAAGCAATCTGCTCTAAAGTTATACATTAAATTCTTAACACTAAAATTATACATAGGCCAACAAAGCTTCAACATCTAAATATACAAAAAAAACAAAGTCAACAAAGATTCAGGATCCTAATCATACACATGTAAAGAATTACATATAAATACATATAATACGGGAAGAGTGCACGCAGCAATCCAACTGGGCGCGCTCGACTGGCCACGTTACCCCTCTCTCATAGAAGAATACCCTGAAATGCTATACCATTTCCCATGAAAGATACCTTTTCCCACTTTATCTTATTTCCCTAATGTACGTACGTATTTCGCTAGTGAGTGAGATATGGCAGAGTTCATTCCTATCCCATCCTATCCCTCCACATTTTCCTAACCCTTTCTTTAAATCTATTCCTATATCTCCAAAGGTAAACAGCGCATCCGGGGGTGTGCCAACGTTCGTCATTTTGGACTAATGTTGCTATGTATCGCGGATAGGGGGAACGCGGACCATAGGCGACAGTATCCACTTACCATCAGGTGGACCGTACATTCGCATGCCGTCATCGTCCATAAAAAAAAAATCACGCGTAAAATGAAACACACACAATACACAGGATTACGCTTTACACACTATATTATATTAAACGAGTAGGCACTGATTGTTATTATAATCACTTTTGTTATTATAATTTATTATAAAAAGTATAATTATCTACTCTCATATCGTAAAATTCGAATTACAAACTTCAAAACGAATTTATATTGACATACTTTATAAACACAATACCGAAATTTAAAAATAGAATCATATTATAACACTTTTTCTCAAACAAAATAATGTTATAAAATATATATTTTTTTTTTCATTACGATACAGTTTTAATTGTCTGTGACAGCGCCCACTTTAGCGCATGCGCGGTGATATGCTGGGTTTTGGCGCCATTCATACGTTTTGTTGTACTGAATTTCGTGGAAATATTGTTATTTTTGCTTGAAAATGTCCGATAGCAGTGATTGTGAAGAAAATTTGACTCCGCCCGATATTTTAAATGCGGCGATGGAAATGACTAATAATCTATTACCAGCAAAGTCGAGAAAATTATATTATAAATGCTATGAAGACTTTATGAAATGGAAAATGCAAAAAAAGGCTACTTCGTTTTCGGAAAACGTGCTAACGGCCTATTTTCAGGAATTGTCTGATAAGTTCAAGTGTTCCTCATTATGATCTAAATACTCAATGTTAAACAGTACATTAAGCATATATAACGAAGTCGATATATCCAAATATAATAAATTATTTCTTACTCTTTTAACTTTGATCTTTTATTTAGTAGGTTCAACACCATTGTATGAGAGTAGATAGTGGTGTATGAAACTGCACATAACTAGGTATTAAAACACTCGTGTGATACTATTAAAAACCTCGCCTACGGCTCGGTTTTTAAACACACACTCGTGTTTTAATACCCCTCATTATGCAACAGTTTCATAAACTACTATTATAATTCTTATAATAATTTTAAAAAGTATGTCAATTGTTTTTTACATAATTTTTAAAATTATTCAAAGTATTGCCAAGATCATCTACATCAAGAAAATATTTATTGTGGTCGTTGCATGCACGAGTTATGAATTTATTTTTAGAATAATTTGTGCGAGATACACTTCAAAATATGTTCTAATTTATTTATCTTGGGCACTTGATATACATAAATTCTACTGGGGAGATAAGGAGAATCAATACGATTATTTAAAACCCCATATAAGAATACTTGATCCTGACACGATGATCTACGCAATGCAAGGGATATAGTATTAATAACCGAATTGGTATTAACAAATTCATATAGTCATGTCATAATTCATAATTTTGAAAAATTAGAATTGTATTTTTTCAATAGCATCAATGGCATAATTCGGGTTCCAATAGAAGCACATTCTAGTTGTGGTCTAACAAATGAACTCTTGAATTCTATACCCTGTCTTAAAATAAAACCAAGTGATTTGAAAGCCTTTGAAGTAATGTTTGTAATGTGACACTTGAATGTTAGATTACTATCTATTATAACTCCCAGACTCTCACCTCGGATACCGTCTTAATATTATTATTAAATGGTTTATAATTAAAAGCAATTGGTTTATTTTACCAAGTGAAAGATATAGTACAACATTTATCGACACTAAGATGTAGCCGGTTATCAATACAGTATTAAAGACAAATAATTGTCTAGGGCGACCGTATCCGAACCCTGAACTGACTACTCGAAACTGGCAAGCATTAGTGCGACGATTTATGAATGTAGACAAGGTTAAAGATAAATGTGTCCTAGGCGCAATTACACAAGGTCGTTAGCCCGTATTCGGAAACTCTAAACATTGTTTAAACTAGCTGGAGATCGCATTTCATTCCAAATTACAGAACATCTAGCGTTGCTCACTTGCCCGAATACGAGTGTACCCGAATTCGTTTACGATTTTTTCATTAGTCATTTGCCTGAATATGAAATACACCCGAATGTGGGCTAAGAAGGATCAAGTGTAATTGATCATGGCATCAGGATCGTGGCAAATGGACGTCTATGATCGATCAACGGGCATTTCTGTGAAGGCAGGCCAAGCATGTAGGGTAGTACTAATACTATAGTAGGTTGGCAATAGCTAACTATTGCCGACCTTTTAGAGTGGTAATTTTTTACTGCAACTCACTCAAGGGTTGACCTTTCATCAAACTTTTAACGTTGAAAATGCTGAAGATCAATGACACCGCGATGTGATTCTGTACGACTGGAACGTTATTTTTTTATAGAGAAGAGGGTGGATGTGATGGTAAGCGTTACCGCCGCCCATGGACACCTGCAACACCAGGGGGTATGCGGGCGCGCCGCCGACCTTGCAAAATCCTATTCACAACTTTCTTGAAGAACCCCATGTCGTAGCTTAATGGGAAGACCTCTTGAGGCAGTTCGTTCCACAGCCTACGGGTTCACGATATAAAATATTTTTTGGACCGAACAGTATGCGACACCTCCGTATCTAGGAAGTATCCAAGAAAACGCTCAGGGAACTAAGATTGTATTCTTCATTGTACGCCACAGATACAATGAAACACAAAACCTAAAATAGTGTTTACAAAAAGTAGTTTTATCGCCATAAGCGATCTCTTCCAGATAACTTTTGGGTTAAAGAATTGTTGAGTTGTTGAAATTATAATATACTTATTAAAGTAAAGTATTAAATTTAAAAGATGAATTATCACATGTTCAGGAGGTACTCAAACGGAATGGGTGCAGAGCGAGTGGAAGGCAACCAAGGCGCAATTAGAGGGAGAAGCATCCTGAACTTAACAGACTGTGATCAGTTTATTTGGGGGATGACATTCATGAATCTTTATAAGGGGGTCATACCCGCCCACGGCAATTAGATTCAGCCCTAGTTAGGACTAGATGCAGTTTCATATTATGTAATTTTAGAAATAGTTTTGTCCATCTTTACAAACATGGACATTGACATTAAACATTGAAAATTGTTAAATTCAGATTAACGTCAATTAGTTGCCTGATTACTTACAGCACATGAGAAATATCAAAATCACACCAGGTTTGTATGAAGCTTGCGCTCTGTATGGATATTTATGCATGTGCTTACAGTGCTGTCAGTTTATGAATGGCCTTCCTTTCCTTTCTGTAATTTGTGCATTAGGTACAAAATTTTAAAACGAAAGGGTATCCAGATTTATATAAAATATAATATTTATTTTTCTTGCAGAATAAATAAAATAACTCAAATAAATATAGAGAAGATTATACTTGTGCAGATTTGTGTAGATTTCTATTCCTTGTAATCATAAAAGGAAGTTTAAGTCAATCATAACATAACATAAAGTATCAATTAATCCCAGTGCAGATTTCTCCTACATTAAAACCTCGATTATCTCTTGTTATTCAACTAGATATAAATTCTCTTAATAAATTTAAATAACTATATTAAAGAAAATGACATTAGCTCAGTGGTGAGGGAAAACATCCTAAGAAAACCCACATGCTAGAGAAAAAAAAACCGGAGTAACTATGTGTATCTATTAATCTACACTGAGGCCGCATGGTAGATTATGGCCCAAAACTTCCGCAGTGTATTACTAGGGAAGGACTGTGCCTTGCAGTAGGACTTTATAGGCTGATATAATCAACTATCTTTTATAAAAGGAAAAACCAATATGCTAATAAGAGCAGACAGTGTCACTCAGAATGTTGCTAATTATTTGCAATTAGGAGACTTACATTTTGGTACTAATGTAGAAAGAAACACAACCATTCAAAAGGATATCCACTCATTATTTGACTTGATTAGTTTACAATCAATATTTACAATACATTCTTAATCAATAGTCATACTTTTAAAATAGTAATATTTTAATTTGTTTGCCAATTTACATTGGTCTGAAACCTTCTCCCACATGTTTGGATAAAACTTAGGTTTGATAGCTTGGTACTTACTAATGTGTTAATTTGTGCTAAAGGTAATTAATTCATTAACATGACCTTCCTCTAGTATGGAGACCTGACACAATAGTCGGGCTATTATAGCATGAGCTCTGACAGATTCTGTCTATTTTAAGCAAAACATTTTTATTCCATAATGCATTAATCGAAAACTAAAAAATTAAATTAATATTATGTATGACATATAGTGTTAATGATATATATTTATTAAAATATTGTATTTCAATTAAAAAAGTCCAGTTTTTATTTTGAAACTGATCCAGTTCTATTATATTTATATAATCATGGAAGTTATTATCTTCTTCTTCTTTGTTGTTCCCTCACTAATGAGGATCGTGACCATATGTGATTTGTCTCCATTTGCTTCTGTCCCGCGTCAGTTCAACAGATCGTTGTAGAGTTTCTCCTGTTGCCTCTACAATTGCCTCAATTGCCTGTGTTGGAATTCGGCCCCGCGCTTCCCCTGCATCTGTCCCACGATCAACTGCTTCTCCAACTCATACATATGTGATCGCATTATGTGTCCAAAGAAGTTTAGTTGACATTCTCTGCATACAGAGGTGAGTCGTTTTTTGATGTGGAGCTCTTGTAAAATCGATTTGTTTGTCCTCATGGCTGTCCATAGTATCTTTAGCATTTGTCTCCAGCACAACATTTCAAAAGCGCTTATTTTGCTTATGTCTCGACTTTTGAGTTACCAGGTTTCAGCTCCGTACAGAAAAATATAAAACACTAAGGAATGCACTAGACACATACACATTATTATACACATTTATATTTCCTGGCTTCTAACTTTCTAGTTTTAGTTTATATTTTAATAATAAATTGAATAGAAAAGATAACTCAAGGATTGATTAACCAAAGTCTCATCACTGGGTTTTTCAACTGTCAGCTGTCAGATCTCATGCTATAATATAGAATTTGAATATGCATACTGCTGAATGATACACACTGGAAAGTACTCCAACTATGTTGATTGGTCACATTTTCATAATGTATTTCTATATAAACTAACCTTAGTATATGTTCATGTTGTGTTGTTTAAGTAATAAAAAAATACCAATGGTTAGATGACTGAATTAGATTAGCTTAGCTAAAAAAATTAGAAGAATGACAGTTTAGCTTTATAATATTAAGATAATTAATTAATAATCAAGAAAGTAATAAAAAATAACTTTCCATGTTCCTTTCCCAGTCTATTAAATAGTGTAAGTGCACACAACAGTAAAGTGAGCATTCCATAATGCTTTCACTCTGCATACCAATGAATCATGTCTCTCAGATATGTTTTATAATGAAACACACTGAATAGACTCATACTAAACAACTACTCCAGTGTTTATGTAGTACATTATAGAGTTCAAATATAAATATAAACTCAGAAGGAACTGTTTTGGTAATAGATTCACCAGCTGTTTTTGAAATTAAACTAGCAACTAATATAATACTCAACGAATGAAGTGCAGCAAAATTTACAAATGAAGGAAATGAAATCGGACAGGAACCGCTCACTATTCAAAATGATTGCATAAAAACATATATTTTGATTACTCACGGTTCGGCCTCTATCGACTGCAAGCGGGCGACATAGTTCGATGGAATGTAGCCTTCTTGTTTTGTTTTCTTGCTTCTTGCTAACCACCAATCACCTTGTGTATCATTTAGGATTTCCAAATGCTCTCCTTTTCTAAAGCTAAGGTCTTCATCAGTTCTGGCATCGTAGTCATACAAGGCAACAAATATTCGGGTGGGAGGGACTTCACTTGTATCTGGTCCTTGATTTACAGTAGATCTTATTGGATCAGGAGGCGGGGTCGGAACTGGAGTTTGAAACGGTCTAGGATCTTCCTCGTGAGGGTTTGCTCTTTCATTTTTGTTCTTCGAATCCTTCTCTCCAGTACTACTAAAACAGTTCCCCATTTTCTCTTTACAAGGTAAGACTGTGGTATCACAAATGTTATGTCAAATCACACACTTGTATGAAAACACCCAACTGCTAAAAGTTTGTATACCAATAAACATTTTATTAAGTCACAGAATAGTCATAAAATTAAAACCAAAAGAAAGTTATTAAGGTAAACAAAGAATATAAAATCCACTTAGGACATCAACGTAGACGGCCATTTTGACGCGCCATAGACAAACTCTCTCCATAATTTACTTTTTTAATTTATTTTATTATTCTAGTCTCGTTTTAGATGGTTTAAACTAGAAAACTTATATTACTTTATATTTATAAAATTGTACTGCAAATAACACAATACTAGTATAAATAAAATGTAGTACTTTACACTTTTTATGAAATTATTGCATCGTCGTTTGTGGCGCCATCTGTATAATTAAAATGGAATCTGACTGCAGTCTTTATTCAAAACATAAATTGCATGGAGTACAAATTTCAACTGAAGATGTCACTACGTACATTAATGAATTACTAAAATAACAGATTTAGCTGTCTTCGCGACTTCATTGTATTTCTACCACATCCCATCATACCTCTTCCTATTTCACCCAATCCGATACAGTCACAGCCACAGCCCATGCAGTCAATTCCAGTACCTACTATTTTCCACATTCCTTTCCATCTTATCGCAGTTATCAAATTCCATCACATCCTTTAATTCAATCCCATTTGCATGCCATCGAATAATACCTAATACGATATGAAAATGTCATAGTATCGCCCATGAACTTTAATGACTTTCGGGTACCTATAACGGTTCAAGAAATCTTCATTAAATGCCTACGTTCATAAAGAATATAGACTATCTTTGTATTAATTTTCCCTGAAATAAATCCAGTAGTTTTTTGTGATGATGGATGTTACCCGTACGGATTTGATAGTGATTTCCGCAAGAATATTGTAACCCTGGGTAAAATGCTATTGTAAACCATTTAACGCAGAACATAAATTATCTATAATACGCCAAGTAAAACGACACTGGACCAATAGTTTTTACGTAATATGCGCTCAAAAAGACAAACACAAATTATAAAAATTGTTGTTATGGGTTTTATGTCATTATTATATAGGTACTACAAATGACATAAAAGAATATTTTATACGACTATATTTTATACACATGGGCAAAAACTGTTTTTTTTAATATTGCATATTTCTTGTGACGCGACATTATTATACGATTATAATAAATCAATTTTTGCAATTCTTCAATTTACCTATTACTAATTAGTTTATGAGCAAATTTTGAACACTTAAATTGTTTAGGTAACACTTCATTCTGGTCAATCAGGACAATTGTAAATAAAAGTAATTGTAAGCATGCCTATATTTACTATAAAATACATGATTTTTTAATTAAGACATGTTTACAATTAGGTTCTTTACCTTAATTGACTCTACACTTTAACCTTAGAGTTGGTTTAATAAAGATCTTAAGTAATATGGGTTAGGTATAAAATTTTGAAATTTGTAAGTTTGAAAGGGTTACAAAACTTATAAATTATACTATTTTAGGCTGAGTTACAAAATGTGCTAAAATCCCTCTTTGACAATTTAATTTAAACTACGTCTTTTTCTGTATTCTAATTTTCCGTCTTATGATGAAGATAAAAAATGAATGCACCGTGAAATTAGTTTGTCGAAGAGCTTTATTCGCACTTTTTGAAATTCATACTTCCTAGTTTGTTAATGTTTTAGAAATTCTTACAGTAAGTGAAACTGACAGTTCGTTGTACCTTAATATTAATTTTTTAGTCTAATTTCTATCGTTAATATAAAATATGACAAACCACTTTCTTTAATTTCTGGTTTCTTGACGATGTTTGGTCTTTACCATTATGTTAGTGATAATTGAAGAATTCGTACTTAAAGTAGAAAGTCAAGGGTATGAGCCGGGATTTTGAACTCACGATGTCTCGAGTGACAGTCGAGAATAAATATCCCTAAACTATCACAATTGTGTCGCGCATTTTGAAAATAATTTTACAAAAAAAGTACTTCTATATTAGGTAGTTGGATAAGTTCGCGGCCTTTTTATAGTGAAAATAATAAAGACTTTTTTGTATTACATAAATATTTATGGAACGGAATATTGTCCATTTAATTCGAATATCTTTCGCCATTTTTCTGGCAGAGCCATTATCCCCTCGCTATAAATTTTTTGGTGATTCTGAGCGAAAAACTGATTTGAATGGTTATACAATATAATTAATTAATTATATTGTATTAATTACTTGAATAGAAAGTATTAATTATAATTGTATTAATTATATTGAATAGAAATTAGATTAATTATATAATTAACAAAATCAATGGTTATAATTATACAGGCTTTTCTTGAATGTAATTTTACTCCATTTAGATAATTTTGTAAAGAGCGGAATAAATTATAATCCGAAGGTGCTATGTATGGACTGTATGGAGGATGCATTGAACTTCCAGCCATCAATTTTTGTTTAGTCATCAAAAATGTATGCGGTCGAGCATTGTCGTGATTGAAAACTACACCCTTTCTATTCATTCATTCTGGGCGTTTTTTTGTCAAGTACTTGTTTCAATTTCACTAATTGCTGACAGTAGACATCAGAATTAATCGTTTGGCCATGTAGCAAAAGCTCGTAATATACAATGACTTTCCAGTCCCACCATACACATAACATGACTTTGTTTGGAGTGAGGCCTGGCTTTGAGACTATTTGTGATGGGTCACCTCGCTTAGACCAAGATCGTTTTTGAACATTGTTATCGTAGGTGTTCCACTTCTTATCGCCTGTTTCAATCTCCTCAGAAATGAATCGATTTCATTTCGTTTTAGCAACATCTCACATTATGGAAATTATGCGGCAAACAAACATCTAACTTTTTTTACAAAATTTAGTTTATGCAGGTGATCCAAAACAGTGGAGTGTTGAATGCTAAGCTCTTCCGCAATTCGATGACTGCTTATGTGTAGATCTGCTTAAATTTTTTCAATGATAACATCTATATTTATCTTAATAAGGCGACCACAGTGAGGAACATCTTTCACATCAAAATTACCTGACCTGAATCTACTGAACCATTTTTTTGCAGTAGTTTTAGATAAAACATCTTCTCCCTAGACACCACAAATCTCTTTTCAAGCACGGGAAACATTCACGCACTTGTCGAAAAAAAATTCTATAACATATCTAATTTTGTCCTTATTAACTTACATTTAAAAATTGTAAAGATATAATATTAAATCTAAAGATATGAAAAGATTGTAATTTAACTTGTAATATCAATTTGTCGCCATTACAAAACAGTTAGCTGGCAAACGGTATATCACTTTCCCGCCAATGATCAGTGTTGCCAGAAATATAGTACGCTAAAGTCATAAGTTCAAGAAGGCCTCGAACTTTTCCGACAATTATTAGATCCTTACATATGAAATTGCCGTTTTATTTGGAAGAATTACCTACTATATATTTCATTAATTCATTATTGTCCATTATTATCAAAGCACTTTTGCCATTTTAACGCAAGTTGATTGATACTTCTGCTATAGAACTCCTGGGCACGGGAATCGATGAATTCTCTGAAGGCGTTTTTCACTGCCTCATTAGAGTTGAATTTTTCTCTGTAAAAAGTTACCCAGATTTAAAAAAAAATGGAAATTAGTAGAGGCAAGGTCTGGCGAGTACGGTGGGTGACGAAAAGTTTCCAGTCGAAACTCCTGTACTTTGAGACTGCCTGTCATGCAGTGTGTGGGCGAGCGTTATCATGGAGAAGCAATAGACTAGAGCGACGGACCATACTTGGTTGTTTGATAGCGAGCTTGTCCATAATCATTTGCAGTTCTTGACAGTACACATCTCCATTAATTGTTGTGCTAGATCTCAAGAAGCTTGTAACATTTGTTGCAATAGCTCAATTTCGTACTCTGTATTTATACTATTTATTTTGATATCTGTATTCTAATTCAATATTTATAACGTCTGTAACACATTACCCATCTACACGAACAATAGCACTGGCTGGAAACTTTACGAGATGATAAAAATCTGAAATTCAAAAAATGGATAAATCCATGAATTCTGTCAAGGAAAAACAAGAGTGAAAAATCTAAGCCGCCGCACAGAGAGTTTTTGTTTGGAGAGCGACCAGTGAAGACGTTTTGGAAAAAGTCACACGCCTGTTCCGGGGACTGAGCTATCCTGGACATTACATCTGGGCCACTACTCTCGCCGACTGCCGCAGCTCTGGTCCGTCGCTCTTTGGGCGCTGGTGCTCTACCTGGGCGCCGCTTCTTGCGGCTGGCCGCCATCGCCCCGTTCGACCGCTGTTTCCAGTCGGCGGTAGTGCCGCTCTTCATCACTCTGGGCGTGCGCCCTGCTAAGCGCCGCCTCTCCTACACCGTCCGTGAGCTTTTGGTGCTCGTGAATTTAGTAACAGACATTTACAGACTAAGTATCGTACTAGTTTTCCTCTTTAAGTTTGTATTAGGTTTTCTTTAAATTAAGGAGGAGCTATTGAAACAAACCTTACCTCTTTCCACTCTAGTAGAAGTTGATTACTCTCTTTTAACTATATCTCTTAGGGTAACACGACAAGCTGTAGTGGATAAAACCTGTACAGGGCCACCACACGTCACCATGAGCTTCATTTAACTCAATTTACGTTTGGAACAATGTTTGGCTGTGTCTCCTGGGTTCAACCTTTGTGACGAACGTTTACGATTATCATACAGGATCATATCAAAACTTCTACGACAATATTATTCAGAATCCCGTCACTTTTGTTCCGGTTCAGCAAAGTAAGGCTTCGACGCGTGTTTGCAGCAGTATTTGCATTAAGCTTATATGGTACCCACTTTCCGAGCTTCTTCACCTCCCGATTTGACACAAATGAATCAATATCGTTTTGTCACCTAGAGAGTTAGCAACAGCCTTCGGCTGTTTGAGTTAATAGTTAAAGTTAATAGTTGAGTTGAGTTAAACGTAGTTTGAGATTAATCCGCTTCCACTATTTCTTTCAATTCGTTATTATTTACTTTAGTCTGCGGTCGTCCACGGGGCTTGTTCCTGAGGTCGAAATTTTCAGGACGGAAACGATCAATCCAAAATCGCACCGTGCGTTCTTTCGCGGTGTTTGGTCCGTACACATCGTAGATATTGCGTGCCGTCTGTGCTGCGTTGTTGCCACGACAGAACTCATGTTCGAAAATAACGCAATTTTTTAACGCTACGATATGGGGTTCTTCAAGAAATCTGTGAATAGGATTTGGCAAGGTTGGCGGCGCACCCGCATACCCCTTGATGTTGCAGGTGTCACTGGGAGGCGGTAACACTTACTATTACGTCTTGCTAGTCCGCCTACTTCCCTATAAAAAAATAACTTTTCCATGGTCCCAACCACAACGATATCTAAGCAAAAAGTGTTTTGAATATGAAGGCCTGTCCTGCCCTCTAGCGCGGGCCTCTTCTCATGCCATGATGTCACAATTAATGACATCTTATGTCGTTCTCTTGCTATCGTGAACGTACCTGCGCTATTAGAGTCGAACGGAATCGTACGGGACGATGGCGAGAGACCTGGACCATGAAATATAGGCCGACCCGTAATGTGGAATGCGACTTGTGTTGATACCTTAACTCCATCCTATCTTATCTCAACGGATCCTGCGAGAAGGCTGGTGCAGCGGCGGAGGCGGCAGGGAGACAGGGATGTCGCCCCCGAATATATTTTTATTGTGAATTGGTGTCGAGACCATTGGCTCATGAGTACTTATTCTTTCAGGATTTCTCAAAGCGTGTGGTCGACAGCAATGGCGTTCCTAGAGCTGGCCATTACCACGCACAACGCATTAGCCTAGCAATCCAGCGAGGTAATGCCGCTAGTATGCTGGGTCCTCGCCATAGGGACCGAACTTGTACAACATACTATATAGAACACGATGTACAACAAATTAGTTTCTAGATTTAAATGTTTTTTTTTATTGTAAACTATTTACTTCTTTACCCGTCAATAAAAAACATTCAAATTAACAAGTTAAATCTAAATTGTAAACGCTCACATTATTCTTCTTTGTGTGCGTAATCGGTTATTTTTATGAATATTAGAAAAAAAGGAATGAATGTTGAATGAAAGGAATGAAGGAATGAAGGAAAAACAAGATCGGATCGGTTCCTAGCTTTGTCTACCCAAGATTCTTTAAAAAAAAGATCTTTATGAGCTTTGCTTTATGAGTTCAATATAGCATAATTTATTTATTTTTTATTGCACAAGGTGACAAAAGGTAGATTTAATGCTTAAAAGCATTATCTCCCAGCCAACATTTGGGCTATGCAGAGATGGCGCACATTAATGACGCCATGTATGTATAATGGATTACATTGATTAATTTCCTGTTGTAACACTAAAAAAACATACAGTTTTTACGTTGGAAATAAAAGTAGGGCGAAGTTCGGAAAATTTCTCTAATTTCGCCTAGTGCATTCACATTCGTTTTTAAATTATTAAAAACATCAAAATTAGTGTGGCTTTTGCCTTTAGATAACCATAGTTATATTGAATAATTTATTAATAAGAGAGACCAAAAACTGCCCTTAGTTTGGATGTGAATTTGATTCTTATCTTCGCCTGGTACTCGACGGCAGCTATAAAGTGATAAATAATATTAATGGTAATTGAAAACAATTAACGTACCCACTATCGAATAAATATGAAAGCCACTGTTACGTAATAGCAGGGCAAACACAATAATTACATTGGCTATAACAAGTTATACTTAAATAATTGTAGGTATGTAAGCATAGATCAAGATCAGAGTGGACATCAAGTGGATACAAAACATATTTCCCTTTGGACTTCCGTGAATTCTGTTTATATGTTACATAACGCTATGATAACACAATTACCAAAATCATATCAAGTTATAAATAATTCGCCGGTAACCGGTAAGTTTACATTAAGATCAAAGTAGACATTAAACGTGATCTAGACATTAATTGTATTATTTTGTCCCTTTGGGCTTTCGTGAATCTTGTACTTAGTTCCCGTGTTGGTTTGGAAGTTGGTCTAAGCTGAGCTTATCGTGTCGACCTTAATTAAACAAGGATTTAAACAAAATCACTGTTGCCCCGAGGCACTCATTTACGATCCCACCATGTAATTAAGTGCTATAGCTGAAGCTGAAACCACAATCATGGGTGATGTGACATCAATAACAAAATGTTATCGAAGACTTGAACTCGTTTGTTGAACTTGTTCAATTTTTCTCGATTAGGCAATGTTAGATCGCGTAAAGTCATCTGCAACCAGGCTTGTCAACTTTCTAGTTTCCCGTGACCGGAAACTTCCTCTGTAGCGGGGGATTCGGTTAGTAAAGTGTAAAGATCTGAATGTATTTTAACACCATTTTTACGTTAACCATTGTTGTGAATTTACGTCGTAGAAGCACTAATTTAAAGATAAAAAAATATACGTATCTAAGGAAACGAAAAATTAAGTGCATTTGGAATAATATTCACTAAAAAATATAATACATACCTATTTAATATAACTTATTTTTAACTAAACAATTATATTTATATTTAAATACCTATGTAATTTTTTTTACTTAATTTATAGAAAGAATATTTTTCTGGATGTATAGAGAAAAGAACTATTCCAGCATAATATTTAAAAGTTTGACTAAACCGGCCAATTTATTCCGGACAAAACTGTGATCACGTTGCCTACCACCATTGCGATTCCCACTCCTACTACGATGCTGTCACTCCTACAGTTTATGATCACTGTCTATAACAACTGACCAGGGTCGGCAGTTTGAGTCGTCACTCTTTCAAAACCTTCTGAAACGTATTGAAACGCGTTCAGCCAAGCGCATTCGCACAACTAGATACCAGCCATACGCAAACGGTATGGTGGAACGAGTCCTTCGCCATGCCGCTTAAAGGCCAGTTAAAAGCCGCTCTAATATCTCATGGTGAGTCGTGGTCCAGCTTTGAAAAAATACCTTAAAACTACTGCTGCTGAACTGGTCTATGGCCAACCCTTGCGTTTACCGGGCGACTTTATAGTTCCCCCTGCCACGCAGTTGAGCTGAACTCCGACCGCTACCTGCTTCCTGACACGGTGAACCCCCGTTTTAACCCGAAGGATCTCTCTACCGCAGCACACGTGTTTTTACGCACTGATACGGTCAGGGGCGCACTGGTATACGGGCCCGTACAAAATCGTGCCGAGGAAGGATAAAACTTAAGATTACCATCGGGAGTAAAGACGTGTTGGTCAACTTGGACAGATGACAGATCAACGATGACGTTGTATGTTCGCCCGCAGCTCGTTACTCGGACTCCTCTGCCTCAGCGAAACCCTTGCAGCCTGTTACCGTTGTCAAACCATCTGACTCTGGGTCAGCGGCTGATTCGGAACCACCTAGGGAATATAGCACCCGTGCCGGTCGCAAGGTGCGTTTCAGGGAGCCTTCTGCTTTCTTTAAATTTCGTAGCGTTTCTTTAATATCTGTCGTTTCTCCTACATGGGTGTCTCTACTCCGTAAGGTAGCGTTCAAACCTTCTTTGTAACGCGCACCTTCCATAGACAGTTCGCTACCATGGCCACAGAATAACAGGGAGAGAGCAATTGTTTGGTCATGAAGATTGTATATATTACGATATACGTCGAGATATGGTCTTTAATTGGTGCACAACACCTAAAAACATATTCATTCCGTTAGACTCAGAGCAAAGAAAATTAACTTTAAAATCCTTAGGTCAAATCAATAGGAGGAAGATAGATACATTACTCACTTACCGCGCGTGGTCCTACAAAACTGACCCCAATGGATATACTTCGTTTAGTCACCAATAGACCAGCGACTTGCTTGTTTGCAAGGTGAACCCAGTTTTGTAGTGGAAAATACATTTAAATATACCTTCCTATACATTTATTCAGTGCACAAATTACTCAAAGAGTAAAAAACGACACACATGGAATCACTTTTCAACCATAAGTACACCAAAAGTAATAATTTGTAGAAGTTTTTTTAAAATTAGTTGTTTACATCAGTGGCGTAGCTAGGTAACCAAGGGCCCTGGGGCAAATTAAAAAATGGGGCCCCACTGCTATGTAAACTGATTAGGTTTTATCAAATAAAAATATGAAATATACAAATACTTTAAAAATGCTAAGCTACTTAAGCTCTTTTTTGTGCACTGCAGGGCAGGTAATAAAAATATTAAACAGTAACAACATAAATTACAATTAATACTTGGTGTAGGTTTGGCTAATAAAACGAAATAGAGAAGATTCAAGGGTTTATTATATAAAGGTCGGGCCTACCAACTGACTAAATAACAATTATATTTACAATATTTTCCTAGCTTTAGTTTTCGCAAAAGTATCAATGACTTCGTTTAAATCCAGGCTTGATGCGGTTTTGTTTTCAATTGCTATTAGCGATAAATGTCGGAGTCGAGTTTGGTCCATATTATTTCTTAAATAATTTTTTATTATTTTTAATTTGCTAAATGACCTTTCAGCTGCTGCAGAAGTGACAGGAATTGTAAAGAATAATAACATTGCTGTAAATACTTCCGTTAGGTCGCATTCTAGCACTCCATATTTGCTCATTATTTCCTTACATAATTGGTGAACAGTCCATGCTTGAGTTAGTTGAGGTAAAACTAGGTGGTAAATATTAATAAATTGAAGTGAAAAACTAGGGCCTATTATATCTGAATATTTTCTTTGGAATTCGTCACACTTTTGTAATAAAGTTGCTTCATCAACATGACAGACTATATATATATGACATATGACTAAATATATGACAGACTGCACTCATACCAATAAAACGTGTATCTAATTGAGATATTACTGTGTCTAGTACATTATTGAAAATCTCAATTTTAAATATTTTTTCTCGGTTTGGAAATCGGTGATCAGCAGCTAATTCATCAAAATGTTTTTTAACTTTTCTTTGCCTTTTTTCTTGAAAATGGGTATCAATACCATATTTTCTTGCAGTTTCACTGGCTTTGCACTTGAATAATTCGAAATCATTTCTATAAATTTGCAACTTTGCTTTGGTCTCTGCTAAAACTTTACTCGCCCCGCCCAAATTGATGTCGCATTTTTGTAAAGTTTTGGATGCATAATTGATGTCGTTCAATACACTGTGCATGAATTCGCAAAGCAACACGAACTCGAAATTTAGCATTTTTGTTTTAATACTCTCTGCTTCACTACGCTCATCTTTATTAGGACTCTTTAGAACTATTTCTGATAATGCTTTGATAATATCAAAATAACGAAGTTTTATTGCAGATATCGTATTGACCCTACTGGACCATCTAGTCGGATTTAGTTTTTTTAGAGTGGTGTCCGATTCGCCAGTGAATTTTGACAGTAGATCCCAACGTTTGATGCTGTTTCCGAAAAAGTTATACAAATCTTGCAACGTTGCGAAAAAAATCTGTATTTCCACACAACTGCTAACGGCATCATTTATCACCAAATTTAAATTATGAGTGGCACAATGTACGTACTCTGCGTTAGGCTGGATATCCTTAATATGTTTTTGTACACCATTATACACACCACTCATCACACTGGCTCCATCATAGCCTTGCCCCACACATTTTTTTAAATCAATATTTTTGTCGATAAATAATGTTGTCACTTGGTTGACTAAATCTACTGCGCCATGTTTGATGGCTGCATAAAAGCCTAGAAACACTTCTTTTACTTCTATATCAATTGGCTGTCCATTTTCCGATCTGGTTATTACTACATACCTCACAACAATGCTTAGCTGATCTACCTTCGATATGTCCTGTGTCGTATCCATTATGATGGCAAAAAACGGTGACGCTCTAATTTGTTCTAGTAGATGGGTTTCGAGTTTGGTCCCCAAGCTCTCAATCATTTCATTTTGAATTGTTGCACTCAGATATCTTGTAGATCCTAAAAACATAAAAAAACACAGTTAATAATTATAAACAAAATAAAACGATAAAAAAACTTAGAAATAATTATTATTACCTTTGGGCATATCCAAAACTTGCCGCAAAATGTGATCATATCGGGCGACAAGCTCTACAAAGGACAGAAAATTTCCGTGGTATCCTTCCTGACTTAAGTCTTCTTGATGTCCTCTCAAAGCCAAAGAACTCTTTGCTAGGGTAAGTATGATATCGAATAACCTTTGAAGAACCATTTTCCAAAATGATGCTTCTTTGCGAATTTCATTTTCAAGTTCCTTGTCGATAGTATTAGTATCGTTTTTTTTCCAAAATTCATACACAGCACATGCTTCCGAATGGCCACTCGAACAACTGTGTTGTTTAATTCTTTCTGATAAATGCTTCCAATCTCGAATTCCCGTACACCAAACATTATTCCTTTGTGAAGCAAATAACCAGCAGGGTTGACAATAGGCAGCGTCTAGTATTTTGGAATAACACAACCAAAAACGATTAACTGGCCCATATTTAGAACACGAAACGTAGTACGATTTTGAAAAACACCTATTGTTCTGGTTGATGTCTGTTGGAAAAGGTCCTGAAGGCTGTAAAGGCCCCATATCAAGAATTTGACGTTTTTCGTTATCACTTAATATTTTGTTCGTGAAGTTTCCCAAGTCATAAGATGATTTGTCGTACACATTTTCGAAAAATGTAGAGGTCTGTGGTTCCTCCAAACCCTCCGCTCTTATGTGTGTCATGCAAACATCATCCACGTTCACATGATCGGCGGCGGAGGTATCTCCAACTGTAATAATTATCGAATCTTCTTCAGTAGGCTTCTCAACCAACACTGCAGTTACCACATTATTTGAGTCACTATCAATAGAAATATTTTGGCCAGATGTACTTGCAGAAGGCTGACTAAAAAACTTGTCAATTTTGGGCAATTTTTGTTTACTATCTTCTCTTTCTTGGCGTTGTTTGCGTTTAAATGCACCACTGGGTTTCTTCTTTTTATCCATAATTTTAGTTTTCTAATTTTTTTAAACAATACAATATTAGATTGTGCTCGAGTAGGTAGGTACTCACTGTTCACTGACGACGTTAAAAGTAAAATAAAAGGAAAGAGAAACACAATGATACGCTACAAGTGTCGTTGGGGAATCCCCGGAAAAAAAATTATCACCGTTAGTGTTACCACATTTAACGGTGGAGACCATGAACGATCTCCTGCCCGCGGACCTGAATTAATGTACCTACTGCAGGTGACTTGCATTTTTTCACGATATTTCGCGTTATACAATGAGCTGTAGCCGAAATCTATAGATTTGACACGATTTATTGACTTAACGGACATCAATATGAGTGGTAAAATCAAATAAAATTGAACCACTATATTGACCAGTACAAAAAAGTTTATTGACATTAGCTTACTTACTCCTGATACAGTATTAATTTTTTAACCGTTCTCGAAAAAAAAATCTTAACTCGAATTCACAATAAAATGGGGTGTAAGAGGCTCACCTACCATCTTTGGAGCCTAAGCCAACCTCACCTGCTTGTGGTGCATCCTGCTGTTAACTGACGAGGCAATGGCGTTCCCTTTTTGCGGTGGGAGGGTTACTCCGTCGGCATTGCTACCACCCTTCCGTCGGAGTCCGCCGCCATAATGATGCCTTATAAGCCGCGAGGCCCGCATCGTGTTCCGGCGGTGAGCGGAAGAAGCCGTCCCGAGAGAGGGATTGTTGCGTGTGGAAACGAGGACCGGCGGTTGCGGGGAATTACAGACGCGCATGGGCGTGACATGGTGGCGCGGGGATCAGGGAGACCCGGTGAAACGGTTGTCCGCTGACCGCCCGCGGGTTGTTGGGGGCCCGAACCCGGGGATCTTACTTTAATCTCCACCCCAGGAGGCTGCCCCGCCGCACGCGAAAAATCCCTTGGGGTAGCAGTTGTGCCGGAGGAGACCGGAGTGGAACCCGACTGCTGCCCCCGGGGGGGGACCGGGGGCCCTTCCGTACCCCGCGCCAGCAAGTCACACAACCTTTGTGACCTGATTTTTTCTCCGCCCCGTGCTTTGTCCTTTGATCCACATGCGACCATTTCTCTCTCCGTCCCCCCTCTTCTTATTTTTCCTATTCACACTCACAATGGCCAGGAACAAGAAAATGTATAATGTGCACTCAGCGGCCCATCCTGTAAGTTCCACATTTAAAGTGGACTTTTGCAACATTAGAGGGATGCATAGTAACATCGACGCCGTCCACTACCACCTTGAGACTGCAAAGCCGGCCTTACTTTTCTTGACGGAGACACAGATTTCCTGCCCGGCCGATACATCATATCTTCATTACCCCGGTTACAAACTGGAGCACTGTTTTGTGCGACGTGCCGGGGTATGCATGTACGTCCGGGAGGATGTTTGTTGCCGCCGCCTCAGCCATTTTGAAGACGGGGACCTGTCGATTCTCTGGGCGCGTATTGACTACGGACGTTCCACTAAAGTCTACGCTTGCCTTTACAGGTCCCACAGCGGTGATACGGAGACGACTCGTTTTTTTGAGCGTCTACAAGAAACGACTGACAGAGTGCTCGAGCAGTTCCCTTGCGCTTAAGTGGTGATCCTTGGTGATTTCAACGCTCACCACGAAGAGTGGTTGGGATCCCGAACTACCGACCGCGCAGGGAGAGCAGCCTATAACTTTGCACTGGCCTATGGTTTCTCGCAGTTGGTGTCCTCACCTACGAGGATACCTGATATCGAGAGCCATACTCCCTCCTTACTGGACCTCCTGCTGACTACGCGGCCGAATGACTACAATGTTGTTGTTGATGCCCCGTTAGGATCATCCGACCATTGTATCATTCGAACTGCTGTGCCAGCCAAGCAATCCGTGCGGACCCATTCACAGGGAACGCGCAAAGTCTGGCACTACAAGTCAGCAGATTGGGATGGGTTGCGCGAATTTTACGCCTCTTATCCCTGGAGGCAGCTTTGTTTCTCGTCGGGAGATCCGGATACCTGTGCAGACTCCGTTACCGACGTGGTGTTGCAGGGCATGGAATGTTATATTCCTTGCACCGCGATACCGGTAGGCGGACGGAGCCAACCATGGTTCAATCAGTCCTGCAGAGAGGCCCGTCGTAATAAACGGGCCGCATACAGGGCCTGGGCCAGAGCACAGGTGTCCGAAGATCCGAATACCTCCGACTTGAGGAAGAAATTTAACGCTACCTCGAGGTGCAGTAAGAAGATCATTGTCAGAGCAAAGAATGAGCACATCCGCAGAATTGGCGACCGACTAGCTAGCTATCCTTCTGGAAGCCGGGCTTTCTGGTCGCTCGCTAAGGCTGCTGAAGGTAACTTCTGTCAGTCGTCACTCCCTCCACTGCGGAAACTCGATGAGTCACTGGCCCATGGGGCGAAGGAGAAAGCCGATCTCTTGGGCTATCTCTTTGCCTCAAACTCGACACTGGACGATAGAGGTGCCTCACCACAGTCTATCTCAAGGTGCACAAGCTCCATGCCGGAAATCTGTTTCACACAGCGTGAAGTCCGGCGAGCTCTAGCATCTCTTGATGTCCGAAAATCGAGTGGGCCTGATGGTATTCCTGCAGTGGTGCTTAAATTTTGCGCTCCCGAGTTGTCCCCGGTGCTTACGCGACTCTTTAGGCTCTCATACTCTACAAAAAGCTTCCCGTCAACATGGAAGGTAGCTCATGTTCACCCTTTACCTAAAAAGGGTGACCGCACAGACCCGGCCAACTACAGGCCAATAGCGATCACCTCCCTCCTCTCCAAGGTGATGGAGCGTGTCATAAACACACAGCTCCTTGGGTACCTAGAGGATCACCAGCTGATTAGCGACCGTCAATATGGATTTCGCCATAATCGCTCCGCTGGTGATCTTTTAGCGTATTTAACACACCGCTGGGCTGACGCCATTGAGAGTAGAGGCGAGGCTCTGGCTGTAGGCCTAGACATTGCGAAAGCTTTTGACCGGGTATGGCACAAATCGCTGCTTTCCAAGTTACCATCTTTCGGGATACCCGAGGGATTATGCGAATGGGTTGCCAGTTTCCTGACTGGACGGAGCATCAGAGTCGTTATCGATGGTAGCTGCTCCGACACCATGTCTATTAACGCTGGCGTCCCGCAAGGCTCCGTGCTGTCTCCAACTCTGTTCCTTCTGCATATCAACGACCTGTTGCAAATTGGTGACATACGTTGCTATGCAGATGACAGTACTTGTACAAGGGCCGCGCCAACATCCCTCGGGCCGAAGTGGAAGAGAGTCGCGCCAGGCTTGTGTCTGAAATCGAAGACTCTTTACATCTAGTCTCGATTTGGGGTTCTCTAAACCTAGTGGATTTCAACCCCAGTAAGACGCAAGTTTGTGCATTCACCGCTAAAAAAACCCCTTTTGTTGTAGCACCTCGCTTTCAGAGCATACCTCTTAAGATCTTGGAGAGTATCGGGATCCTTGGTATCGACATCTCCAGCAAAGTCGAAATCAGGGGTCATCTGGAAAATAAGGCCAAAATGGCCTCCAAAAAGCTCGGTGTGCTGAACAGAGCGAAGCGGTACTTCAAACCTGGGCAACTCCTTATGCTTTACAAAGCTCAGGTGAGGCCCCATATGGAGTACTGCTCTCATCTCTGGGCCGGCGCACCGAAATACCAATTGGACCCATTTGACTCCATCCAACGACGTGCTGTTCGTATTGTCGACGATCCCACTCTCACGGGCGGTTTAGAATCCCTCAGCATTCGGAGAGACGTTGCGTCTCTCTGTGTGTTCTACCGCCTGTACAATGGGGAATGCTCTGAAGAATTGTTTAATATAATTCCCACCTCGGGTTTCTACAACCGCACCTCCCGTCACAGAAGTGCGGTCCATCCGCATTTCCTCGATACGGAGGTGTCGCGCACCGTTCGGTCCAAAAATTATTTTATACCGCGAACCCGTAGGTTGTGGAACGAACTGCCTCAAGAGGTCTTTCCATTGAGCTACGATATGGGGTTCTTCAAGAGAGCTGTGAATAGGATTTTGCAAGGTCGGCGGCGCACCCGCATACCCCCTGGTGTTGCAGGTGCCCATGGGCGGCGGTAACACTTATCACCACGTGGGACCGCTTGCTCGTCCGCCCACTAATCTATAAAAAAAAAAAAAAAACGCACATCGATGAATAATAAAACGCACATATCACTATCCGTCAAATTGACAACACTGCCAACCTACAGAAAGAATTTAGGGGAATTCCCTAGGCATAACTTTTGAATTTCTCTCAACTGAGTTGTCATGATTAAAGTGGGGTTGCAACCTGTCATATTTATTTTGAAAATGGGAGAAATTTCCAAAAGTTCAGTTCGATCGAGATTTCTGGTAAGGATTCGAGGGCCCCCTGAGCTTGAGGGCCCCGGGGCACTGCCCCGCCTAGCCCCTAGGTAGCTACGCCACTGGTTTACATTCGTCCATTAATGAATGAGCGAGATAAAACTATACGAAACATGTGCGAGCGATACATTTAGCTTGTCTCACTCTTGCTATTGTCCAAGCTCATCGCCCTATCTCTGCCTTACGGTGTCTTACAACGTGACATAGGTATACATAGGCGACTACATAGACATAGACAAACGCGACTTAGAGGTATACATAGGTAATTTAATTATCGCAGAAAATTTAAAATTAAAAAAATGGAATCATATTTTAACTTATTGATTTTTGTTATAAAAAAATCTTTTAAACAATTGTTTAAAAACAACAATTTTTAACAACAAATCAATTTGTTAAAAAGATTTTTTTAAAAAGATTAAAAAAGAAGTTATCGTTCGAAGTTATCAAGAGAAGAAATCGCCTTAAAAGGGAATGTCCCTTAAAACATTATTCCTACTTGCGCAAAAATAGGGCGTGTTCCTTAGGGATTAAAGGCCCTAATGTTCCTCTAATGCGCTGAGCGCTAAAGCGCGCTTTTTCAGCTTGTGTCACGAAGCCCAATTTACTGAGATTCAATAAAAATAGATAGGTCCTACTCATTACATAACTGCAGGCTTTTAGGTAATAGTAAGGTAATGACTATTTAAGTACTTGTTATCTGCTATTACATACTTATAAATGTCACTATCTTTATTCATACCATCCCATATCCTACGATAGTAAGATAGAAAAGTTTCAGCTCATCTAATTGTAGAATCAGCGTTGAAAAAGGTTAAACTAATTTTCTAGAAACTATCTTTGTACTCGTAGATAACACCAGATAAAAGTAAGAGATGAGATTAAAATTAAAAAATGTACAGGAACTGTTCAATCCTTGGGATAGCGTGCATTGCTTTATGCTACAATATCATAATTATAATGAAATCTGTAATGTATTTAACGTATGACGTTCCAGCATTGCTGTAGGACATTCAAGGACTTTATAAGCTCTGTGCAAGGTTTTGGTCGACAATATATGAAGCGCAACCCAATACAAATTGATGGATTTTATAAACATACTCGTACATTCTAATTGTTTTTAAGCACGCGGATTATTATCACATATTCACGAGGATTTATTCCATACGCATTCGATGCGATTATTCAATAAATACATTTCAATTAGGTTTTTATGTATATTATTCAGTCTAGTTTAATTTGCCGCAATGCCTTGAAGGTCGTTAACCGTCTTGGGAAATATAATTATTTTATTTTTTATTAAAATGGGTCACTCGTTGAATCTGAAACTTTTTGTCACTAAATTATGGAAAAGTGATGAATTTTCCATGTCCATTAAAAAAGCTATTATGAAATCCCGCGGTATGAAACTTTATTTATTTATTTGTATTTATTTATGAACAAGGAATCTATAGCAAAACAGTGATATGAACTTATTATACATAATATAAATTAAGCTTATTGCCAAAAACGGATTTGACTGTGTATACAATGCAAAATAGATAATATGGGCGACGGGATTAAACATAAACTATCGTGCAAAAATCGGGTAAATGTATGGGCATGAGTGTGTAGACTGGAGAAGTAAAAAAATATACGTTTTATGATGATTAAAAGTTTCTTAAAGTACTATAGTTTTTATCAGATAGACACCTACTCTTATACTAGGATATCAACGGTTCCAAACTAGACAACAACTTTATTTTGGATTCCCAAAGTGGACGTATACAAGGGGAAAAAGACATTTTTGAAGCCGGGAGGGTTGGGGGGGGGGGGGGGGGGGGCATTCGGCGCTAATGAAATAGCGAGCGCAAGTAGATTCAGCCTTTACATTAGTAGATTGAACGATAGACCACCGTCATGTATTTTTTTGCAAACTTTGTTACAGTAGCTGTTCACACGCTGCAAGTAATTTGATAGAGATAAGTTTGTTCAAATAAACCCGGCGTTACTATGGTAATGAATATGTTTACACAAGTAAAGTGGTATTTACGTGAAAATGTAAAGCTAGGTACCTGATACCAAATAGACGATTCCTAGTAGTGGTCATCCATATCTTACGTCATGTAGATTTCATCATAAAGGAACAACTTGAACACGCTTTCGAACAACTCCCTACTACGTCACATTACATTTTAGCGACCCCTCCCTCTCTTGTGTTTCTTATTTCTTACAACATTTATCTTTCAGGTGAAAGTTTGAGAAAGGTAGTATTAATTTTCTTGTAATAATGAATACCTAATCAAACAATCAATAATTATATTTATCTATCTGCAACAAAAACGTTTTCTGTCCTAGAAATACATTGATGCTGCTTCGAAATTCACCAACACTTTAGGGAACGTTGAATTCAGAAAGAACACCAGCAGAGAAAACATCAAGTGAATATTTCCGACGGTGCATAGAGTGGCCATTGAAGAATTTGCCAAAACAGAATACTGAGTACGTCTTTCAGATCACAGATTTGTCATAAGTAAGAAGAACATTTTCTGAAAAGACAGGAGCTAGCTTCAATAAATGTATTATGGCAGTTTTTGAGTCAGACAATGTGTTTTTATAGGTATCAAATAGATTTGCTGTTTTCATATTCAACCTGTTTACATTCGGTGTGTTTTCTGAAACGAATATACCCAATGAGACATTTAACGGTGCTTAATTCTATTACGAAGGCAGGAAATATCTATTATAAAGTGTACAATACAGTGTAGGGAACGATGCATGTAAACAGGAAGATTCTATTTTGTATAAAAGGTTATTTAGTAATGTGCAAATAATATTTGTTGTTAGTTTATTAGCCTGGTCGGAAGCACTATGTTGAAAGTCCTGAGTTCGATTCACGGTTAGACAAACACTCACTCCATTTATCATGGATACAGGGAATCTTAGTGTGGGTTATTGAGTGATTGAAAAGTTGAAATATTTGCAAAAACATCTTCCTATATGTTCACTGACTGAATAAAAAGTTGAACATATTGGAATGGAGGTTTGAGTGAGAATTAAAATAGATACATTTAGCTTCTAAAGATTATATTGTGATTTTTATTTGTTTCGATAAACACATAAATACAATACATAATTATTGTTCCATACATACAATTAGTTTATGATATGATCGCACCTCGTCATCGAAAGGCGGTGCATTCGCACTTCCTTGACAGAAAGCTGCGTGCATTGCGGTCTTCAAGACACTTTATATCACGAACCCAAAATTTATGGAACGAACTGAAGTTTTTCTACTTAGTTACGACATAGAGCTCGTCAAGAAGGCTGTGAATAGGATTTTGAAAGGTCGGCAGCGCACCCGCATTGCCCCTAGTGTTGCCGGTGTTCGAAGGTGATCACTTATTATGGGCACGTGGACCGCCGGCCCATCACCCACCTCTATCATAAACACCACTACATTTTTATTAAGGCATGGAATGAATAAACGAAAATTTTCAGCACATTGAAAAGACGTTCAGGGAAGGTGTCAAAACAATTAAAACAATTGTTCAAAAACGCATAAACACAATTAAAAATATTATTCTGGTTTTCTGAGAAATTCATATTTATTGCTAGTAATTTTCCGGAGTTTGATGACCTTTGAAGATCGGAGGTAAAAATCATAATTTACAACCTAATTAATAAAGAGTTTGTATATTACTAATATTTCACTTTTGTTAATTCGATATAGTAATTATTCAAATGATGAAGTATTGAATTGCTGACAGTTGCTCGATATAAGCTCAAATACATTAAACTACGTCAACTTTGAAATTGATACAAGAGCAGCAATAGAAAAAATATAATATGCGTCAATACGAGTAGGAGTAGGATGTTGTGATAGAAAACACAAGTTATCCGGAATTAAATTGGAAGAAGTTTTTATTTATCATATTAAGCTATAAATCTGTATTTTAAATTTAATTTGAGTTAAAAGCTAGAAATGAATTTGTATACTTACATTAAATTTTGATGTGTAAGTACTACTCGAACAAAGATAATATACACTATTAATTCTGGCCACCTTGTAACAGTGTTTCCTCACATATTTTAACTACCTATGTATTCCAGACATTACGAACATAAAATTAGTTCACGTTTTAATTTTTGATTACTTTGATTTTTGATTTATTCCAGTTACCTAACATAAGATTTTAATTATTCACTTGTTTTTTGCTTTTTCCAACTTCTTTCTAATCTCAAAGCTTCAACTGTTGTCTTTACCAATTTAATTAATAAATTGTGTTAAAAATGTTTTCCGCGCATTGTTTCAATTATACAAAACGCTTTTATTTCATCGGGGCTTCTTTCATCGGGGCTCGGAGCTTTTCTTGGGCGTAGTGAGATATGATAATTATATAATATATTATATGATATTGTCGAAAAGGCAATGGATACAATATCATGTTACGCGTGACGTGAACACCGGTATGAAGTTAGTTACTATTGTGATGATAAATAATATTCGTCTTGTGAAATATTAACTTATATAACAGCCACCGATATTTACCTATCGCATTGCCTAAAACTAACTACATACCTACATAAACATTACGGCAAATTTGCTACTATCCAATAATTTTATGCTAATTTAATACCCAGTGTATGAGTACCTACACGTATGCATACTCGTGTGCATATGTAATAAAGGGCAATCTTATATATGTATATATTATTATTATTGTATTATATTATAATATATGTGTCTTTTGAAAGTTCCTATTTTTCGAAACGAACCGTACAATACAGACGAGGAGATACGCTCATTTAATACATGCCTAAAACAATGTTTCGGAAATTTCCATTAATTATCACCAGTGTAAAAAATGGCGAAATTTATTAAAAATAATTTTACAAATCAAACGTTGTAAAAGTAATCTCATTTGGAGGAGAAATGAATATTTTTAACATTATAGTTATATTTCGATGAATTAACAGCATCGTTTTTATAAAACAATACACTTTTATTTCATCGAAATACCTATTGTACAAATATTAAAATGAGGTATGGGCCGGGGACTGACACCAAAACAACTACCCAGTTGTTTTGGTGTCATTGCCGGTAAATTGTCGGTGTGCTAAATATATGAATGAATATAGAGTCCATAAGTTGGCCAGAAATGTCGACAGGGCCATTAGCTTGCAGAGATTATGTAAAATTCTAACGTAGAATCACCTAAAAATTGACCGATAGTAGTAATGTATACCGTTTTAGAACGGTTACGGTTCATTTGTTACGCATTTCATATACATTTTATAAAATACATAGATAGAAGTAATGTATTTATTCAACAGCGAAGCGTGCACTGAAGCCGGGTCATATTGAAATACTAGCTGTGTTCGGCATGCGTTGCATGCCCGGCAATTTTTTTGCACATAACATATATACATAATATATAGCTTATGTCCATCTGGAATAATGTACCTATCAAATGCTGAAAGAATTTTTCAAATAGGTGCAGTGGTTCCGGAGATTACCCTCCACATACACACAAACTCACAAAATTCGCACTCTCTCTTTATTATATTATAGTAATACTATTACTATTACTGTTTGATACTATTACTATTTAATATAATATGCTAATATAATGTGTGTTACGCTTTGATACAAGTAGGTATGCTACGTCATGTTATGTATATTTACGTGTAGGTATACTTTCACTTCACTACTCTGTACTTTCATACCCTTGACCCCACAATATATGAAGGAGCGTTTTGAATTCTTTACTTTACTATCCAAGTACTTGCGTTCTTTTGAAAGTTTAATACTTAGATTTCCTATCCATTCTTCAAATTTCTTTACCAACTCTTTCACTGTGCAGGCTGTTAGGCTTTGGAATTCCTTACCAGTTGTTATTAGAAGTACTCAGTCGCTGTCTAGTTTTAAAAGACAAGTTAGAAATCATTATTCTATTAGTTAGTTTCTCTAGTTTTCTATTTTCTTTCTTTATCAAATAATTTCCTCTCACTACCATTTTGTTTCTAACCTGTTTTATTTCATCCCCTGGAGACTATAATTCCCTCTTATTTTTCTATCCTTGTCAATTTGATTATTATTACAAGCTTTTATTTAATTTCACCTGTTAGTATGTTTGGGACAAATCTTGACTTTGAAATTTTGCATGCTTGTTCAGTTCTGATGACAATACACTAAAATGATAGAAATAACCTGATGCTGCAGCCAGGATTGTCTCCTCATGAGGGCACTACTCAACGGTTAGTAGCATGCACATGAAACTTTGCAAAACAAAACATGACTTTCTACCGTAATGATACGTTACTTGAAATGGATAGATTGAGAAATATTTCTAACTAAAAAGATGTAAATAAAATAATGTAAAAATACGTTTTTTTAAAAACAAGCTTTTATGCAAGCCATGTACTAAAACGAATAAAATAAGTTTATATTGAATTATTTGTTCTCAACAAGCTTGTCGCGCGAATTGTAAATGCTATCTACTTTTATGAATATTTCGCGACAAGCTTTTTGAGAACAAATAAATCAAAATATACTTATATAATCATGGCATGCATAAAAGCTTGTTTTTAATAAACGTTTTTTTTATATTATATTTCAAAATTAACATTGAATGCAGATATAGATATGTATGTATGTATTTATATATTATAAAGTTATTTTTATTTTAAATACTTATTATCGCTATAGTTGGTAAGTATATATTGAACATAAATCATTCTTCAATAAATTTCAATCATTTTGCATTTCTATATTCCTTTTATTTTTCTCTATCCCAGGGTTGGCTGGAAGAGATCGCCTCAGCTATAAGGTCGCCTATTATATTCTGTCATTTATTAATTGTGCACATGTAATAACTATTTGTATGCAATAAAGAGTATTTATTATTATTATTCGGCGGTGATAGATGTATATACATATTACGTACTTGTCAATGAAATTATATCAACGACTAGAAATTTACCAGCAACGGCATGACTTTTAACATCGTCAAAATATTAATAAAAATAACAATATAAGTTGAAATAATGATGTATACTCAAAAGTTATAATTGATTTGAATATATGCTAAAGTTATTCATTGAAATACATATTAATAGAACGCTGAACGCATTGATGAGGTCTACCCACAATTATATTGTATTACACTTTAATCCATCAAATTCTTCGAGGAAATTGTTTCGAAAATGTTTTTCCATGTCTGTAAAATTCACACCTTCGCACTTACGTATTTTAATATCTATCATTTTACGTAACTATTGATTTACTTCAGAATTTTGTTAGTTGTATGAATGAAGTCATGGAGACGAAACAAGACAAGGGCCAGAAGTCGAATGACCAAAATAAACCACTCTTTTAATTTTAATCGACAAGTTAAGTCTTGTTAGTTAGATACGAGTAAGTTAGAATTTACTGACTTTGTTCCTTGACACTGAGTACTGACCTTAACATATCCATTGCATTATAGCCGACATATCCACTGAATATAAGTAATCGAATCAAATGATTTGAACAATGTTTAGTTTCATGTGCATGAATGTAAACATTGTATCTATGTGGAGTCCATTATTTATGTGTATCACGTCTGATTAAGGGGATTCGAAAACAATTTCGCAGCTGACAAAGATTTCTCAATATTTTTTACTAGATTGATATATGATTGTCAGAATAAGTATGCTTTAAGCATTTTCTCAAAACAAAACCGTGCAAAGGGAACTTAAATCAAATCAATGTACCCAAACATTGCCCTCCATTGCTCTGACAAACGACCAAATGGCTCTCTGACGTGAACTAATCGCAAACCAATCCTATACCGAAAATAATATTGGCATCGGGTTTCGATGTGGCCATTAAAATAATTATTAATCGAGGCCGAAGTACATTTATCATACTGGCCATAATTTGCTGGGGTAATTGTGTTAAAACAATTTTATTTACCTATACGTATTGCATTTCGCTTTTCCAAAAATAGCTCGCAGCTTATCACTGGACTAAATTCTGATTTTATTTGGAGTAGTAGTGTGATGAAACATACAACATTATGATATAAGGAATAATGTAATAGGTTTCATGACTGAAGAATTTTAAGTTATTAAAACCTTTTAAAATAGATCCATCTATAGACACTGCTAATAAGCAAATAAACATTAACTGTGTACTTATCACTATAATCGTGATCAACCTATAGCTTCCCACTGCAGGCCACAGCCTTTCCTTAGTAAATCACTATGGGGTTTTGGGCCATAATCCACACCGCGGACCCAATGCGGATTGGTGCGTACACAAGCTATAGATTTTTGAAAAATCTCGAGGTTTCCTCGCGATCATTTCCTTCACCGCAGAGCTAGTAATAATTTTAAAAATCTATATTTAAGTAGAACCTCAGTCGTATGGTCCAAGGATTTAATTTTATAGGTGGTTGACGAGTAGAACACCTGCTCGTAAGTGGATACCGTCACCCGTGGCTATCTGCGATATTTCTCAACATCAGTCAGAATGAAGAACGTTGGTACTACCTCGGATGCACCGCATATCTTTGAAGACTAGGAGTGGAAAGACAGTTTTTTTTATAGAAAGAAGACGGTAAGTGAATACTGTCGTCCATGGACATCCGCAATACATGCCAACAAAATGACATTTGTTGGCACGCTCACGACTGCGCTGCCTATCTTTGGAGATTTAGGAATGGATTTGGATGAAGGGTTGGGAAAATGAAGAAAATATTGGATGGTAAAGCCCATTCCCTCACTCACTACCGAAATACGAACGTACATTGACGAAATAGGATAAAGTTTATAAATACATTTTACGGTAGTATTCTGTGAAAGAGGGGTCACGTGGTCAGTCGAATGGACACAGTAGCTGTGGGATTGTAGCGTGCACCCCCCCCTCCCTATTCAAATTATTAAAATCATTTATTAAAATCAGTCAAGTAGTTTTAAGAAAAGCGAATTTTATAAGACTATATCAAAGTGACTTTTTAATGTCAAAACAGGCGAAGCTATTCATTAGCAAAAGAAAGCATTATCATAGAGTAGAATTACCTACCTCTTAAACCTTATTTGATCCAATTTAACAAAGTAAACACTAAATTCGGAGAGCTCTAACAACTATAGACCAACTATTGTATCCCCGGGGACCTCACATGTTTGTTAACTTGGTATCCCAAAGTGTGGTTGCGTTACATGACGAGACTAGTTTCAAATTCATGACAAAAAAATAGTATTATAAACCTTATAACGTTACCAACCACCTTTTTATTCATTTTATTATACGTACTTTTATTATACGTATCCACTTACTTCGTTTAGAGTGAGACATTTACATTTATTGTCGACAAATAATTCATTCGTTCTCATGAATAAAATATTCGTGGCTCATCGCCGGCCGATTACTCCATTGTATTTGTTTATCGCGAGTGATGACGAGTTCCCAGTATCAGTGTAATTACATATAGGCTTTTATAGGAGCTTGTTTAGAAAACTACAGTACTGTCAGTAATCGAAGATAAAGCACCGATAAAGGTAGCCTAGCTAGCTTCAATTGAACGAGGTGTGCTAAAGCAACAGGCGTCAGTCAGTACTCAGTACAGTGAGAATCGTCGCCCGAGCCAACCGCAGCGTTCGCCTGTGAACTGCGCGCGTCGAATCCAAACGAAAAATAATTCGCACGTACAACGAATATACATAAAATAAATAATTTACCGGAGTTTGCTTTGATAACAGCAAGTATTGTGCTACTGGATAACATCCGTAAGTATTAGCATACGGTCTTTTTTATCTTGAATAACATTATCGCCTTCTGTAAACACTGAAAAGATTTTGGCGGCTTTTCATTTGCATTGCTGTTACTAGCGATGTTTTTTTTATGTTACGTAAAGCAAACAAGTTAATTTTCAAATCGTTTCCTAGTGCCTGTCAATGAATTTTAGTAAACATTGAAATTATCTTCCTTCACAAATTTCTGAACAAACATAAACATTACTTGCGTGATTCATCTCATTTATGTAAATAAGAAGTTTCATTGATGCAAACGTTCGCGTAGACATTAATTATAATTTGCAGTCTATCTGTGTAGATAATATCTACGTTGTTTATTTACTTTAACATTCGTGAGTTACAGAGCACGAACAGCATCTACTCGTTGAAAGGTAGTGGCTTCCCTTTGCATTTAAACCTATTTCTAAGTTGCATTTCCAGCCGGTGTCAGTTTCCATTCGCTATTCCGTTGGATCTTTCACTCTTGGATATCTTCCTTATTTTACATATAAATTATAAAATTTCTACTTGTCTAGTTGCACTATACCTACTAAATTAAAAAAATGGTTCATGATTTGTTGAAGTACGGGACTGTGAAACAAATAGACGGGGTCTTTTTTGAAAGCATTTTTGATGGCAATATGAGGAAACCTAAAAGATGTTTTATAGTATTTTTTATTTCATTTATGGAAAAAAGGCAGCAGACGAGCTGTCAGTCCGATGGTAAGTGGATACTGTCGCCCATAAGCATCCGCGATACATGCCAACATCAGTCCAGAATGACGAACGTTCGCACGCCTCCAGGTGCGCTCGGGAGATTAGAGATTTAGAGGAATGGATTTGGAGGAAGAGTTGGAAATATGAGGTGGAATAGGATAGGATAGGAATAAAATTTATAAAAGTCGTCAATGTATGTATTTCCTACATGCAAATAATAATTAACAATGAATGAACATTATTGTTCATTGTTCTGATGATGTGTTTATTCAACCGTTCCGCGAGTTGAAGCTTCTTAATATTTTTTTTAAACATTTTGGTTTTCTTTCATTTTTCATGATTATGGTTTGTGACCGTAATCGTGATCCGGGCAGGTGGACCGACAGACTATTTAAAGCAGGTCGCCAGTAATTATTGGATAAGGCGAAAATCGAAGTTTAGTGCAGAGGCCTAAATTGTACAAACCCAAGGCTCAGACTTTGTCTATAGGCATGTCAATGTACCTAACCTAAATCGTAAATTATTTTTTCCCATTATTTATACCTACAATGACAAATATTATTTATTAGTCAAGGGGAAAATGGAATGTAAACAATAACATTCTGGAAAGTAACACGTAATTTCGGTAAATATCAACATTTTCAGTTCTTAAAAAATCTACATTAGTACTAGTAGTATCTATACTATATTATACAGCACTATATTAGTATAATTATGTTGTAGTCACTTGCTGTAATTTAGCACTTTATCAAACGTCTGGACATTTCACGGAGTTCAACAACGTAACATAATGGCCTGATAAAATTGAGTTCTACTTCAAGCGTATAGAATATCAAATGAACAATTAGCTCCTAACCTTATAGAGTAAGGGCTGTGGCCCGTGATACACATGTCAGTAAAAAGTCATGTTAGACGGAAGTATCTGGCATACTAATAAAGCAAGTGACGATGACTCAATACACATGCCAGTAAAAAGCATGCAATCGTTTCGTGAGTGCTAGTTGAAAACCACAAAATGGAGGCTCGTAAGTTCGTAGTTCAAACGACTTGCGATCGACTGGCGTGCTATTGAAAAGTATGCTTCTGACTCTCAAAATTTTAATACATATGCCAGTAACACACACTTGCAAGGTACTGGTATGCTTTTGTGCGAGTAACACGCATGTCTATCCCGGCCCTAGCGCTAAATAATTACACTATCAGTCTAGTACATTATATTTAGACCCTTCATAGACTGGCTATAGTGTTAGCTTTTGCACACAGACAAGCAGCCCTTTTATCGTCTACTGCGGAACATGTGCCTCCTCATATTGTCTTGTGCACGAGGGATGTATGTTGATGTTGAGATATAATTTCTTTTTCTATACAGTTTGTAATCTTATCTAGCAAACTTTAGAACTAACTTTAGAAAGAATAAAAAATTAAAAAGTCAGCTGTTATCTAGACATAATAAAAAAGTGTACTTCAGAATTGCATATGTTTTCTTTATTTACTTATTGTGTAAGGTACACCAGCGTTACATACATACGAGTATATATCAGTTACAAAATTAAAGTATTACATTCTTATATGTGCACAATTTAAGGTGAACACAACATTGATAGAGATAATTTGTAATTAAGTAAATAGCAAATATGAGGCATACAAATGAAATGTACCTACTTGTGAAGTAGATTTACATTAAGTTATTATATTTATGGGTAATTTTCATTATAGTATTAGTATGGTATGGAAAACTTAAGAAACTAAAAAGAAAAATTAAAAGGTAAAAAATCAACAGTGTTTATCTATTGTTAAGTTTTACTTGTAAATCATTGGGAACTTTATTGTTAAAGTAATTAGTAATTGTACCCAATGAAACAAAACCAATACAACCCAATGAACCAATACATGAAATTCAAAATGTCCAAGTCAAACACACATTCATAATAAGTTGTAGATACTCACTACACATTCTATATTCTGGGAAATGGACACCAAGGTTAGTACGGCAAAGGGGGAGTCTAAACGTTTTGATAGGACGTCGGGGAATGCTGTGTGGAACTGTGAAACGCACTAATTCTAATAGTTGGTTGCAGTCAATTATCCCATTAATGGTCTTGTATAAAAAGGACATGTCTAAAGAGATTTGACGGTCATAAAGTGAAGTCATGTTAGAGAAACTTATCCTTTGGTTATAAATGCAGCGGTGACTAATGCCTTGGGAAAAGAAAGCTAGGTGACGAGTAAATATACATTGAATTCTTTCAACATCTTAAAATAAAAACACCGTAGAAACCTATGAAAGTGTATATTGTGTGCCTAAAAAGCTGCTCTGCTTTTGCCTGTAGCCTAATATCCTTTTCACTTACAGCGTCACGCTGTACAAGCGGGTTGACATGTCGACTCTTTTAGATTATTGTCATCTTCCTTACGAGCACTGCCCTCTATTATGTGTGTCCTAACAGTAAACATTCGTATTTAGGTGGACATTTGCAGACTATACAGGTTCTTCACGACTTTATGATCAAAAGTATGAACTTTTGATCATAAAGTCATATCTATCCACAGAAAGTGCACTGTCCTTGTGCTTTGACGGTTTCTTTATGAGAAATAATTAAATAAGCTGCAGAAAATACTGAATAGTATGAATAGTACGAAGAGTAATAGTAGAAAATTTAAAGGTAGGTTAGGGTTAGGGTTAGGGTTAGGGTTAGGTTCTCTAATGACAATAGGAGTCCAAGAAATACGAGTCCATTACAATCGTTACAAAATCGACGACTTTGTAATGATGTAATTAAAAACTGTTAACCATTTAAAATTATTTATTAATACTTTATATTTATGTGCACATAAACATTGTACAAAAGGCAGACTTAATGCCTTATGGCATTCTCTACCAGTCAATCAATCATTGAGCAAGCAGAGAAACACATATAAACACTAGCTAGCTAATAAATAGCTAGCTATTTATTATAGCCCTAGTCATTTTGAAACGGGTAGTGACCCATGATATTGCCGTTTGTTCATAGTGGCCGCTTTGAACTTAGTTATCTTGCGTTTGACTTGGAATTCCAGATTCAAATTAATCAATTTAAAGTTATAACCTTCTTTTTTAAAAATCAGTTATTCATTTCTATCAGTCATTCATTTTTCCGTCAAACAACTTTTTGCTTGATATCGTTGTGTTTGCGAATATGGAAATGTTAAAAATTCGCGTTATTTTCGAATATGAGTTCCATCGTGGCAGCAAGGCAGCACAGACGGCACGCAATATCAACGATGTGCACGGACCAAACACCGCAAAGGTACGCGCGGTGCGTTTTTGGTTTGATCGTTTCCGTTCTGGAAGTGTCCACATCAAGAATGAATGAAAATGAAGGGATTCTGAAACATATTATCACTTGTGATGAGAAGTGGATCCTGTATGATAAATGTAAACGTCCATCACATTGGTTGAACCCAGGAGACACAACCGAACAATGTCCCAAACGTAAACTGAGTCAAAAAACGTAAACTGAGTCACCGCGCTCATGGTGACTGTATGGTGGTCCTGTGCCGGCATTGTCCACTACAGCTTCTTGAGATCTGGCACAACAATTAATGCAGATGTGTACTGTGAAGAACTGCAAACGATGATGGACAAGCTTGCTATCAAACAACTGAGTCAGATCAATCCACTGCTTCTCCATTAATGATAACTTCGATTAATTGAATATATGATTTTCATACAAAAAAAAATGTTTTTTTCCATAATAAAACGGCAATTTCATGGTTAAGGACCTAATATAAAAACAAGTTAATAATATAAAAATATGTATATACATATACATATATATATATATACATATAATACTAAATAAAATAGCAAATCATTAAATGCATTGATTTATATGAATATATCAATAATACATCACATGATTATATAAATGTATTACATACACAAAAATAGATATATTAATAATGAATAACAAATACTTAAAAGCCAGTACCTGAATAAAGCCACCATTTGTAAAGCGCATTTAGTTTATTATATAGTTCAAATATAAGCCTTTTTATATTTACTGGAAGTTTTAATTGCCTCCCTGATAATTTTTGGACTCTAACACTTTTTTTAACCTTACACATTTTCTTGTTTTCTTCGTTAGGCGTTTATTTCTAAGTCACATCATGACCTACTTTCTTTTTGTCAAAATAATGATGAGGCAACTTTACTCATTAAAGGATTAAGGAAATTCTATGTTGTAAACACTTTTACAATATTACAATTTACACTTTAATTTCCTCTTTGAGCACTCTGTCGGTTGGACAATGGATTTTATTTTTTAAATGTGGAAATAGTGATTTTAATAATAACACAGGGTCTTCGTAAACAAAAATATTCGTTGGAAAACAAAAAAATATAGGTATAACAAATTCAACTTTATCAAATGATGATGAATATTATCGATGATGCCCGTGACTTTGAATGTTGAATTACGCGAACTAAAGTTATTTTCTTCGTGCCGACACAACGCGGTCGCCGGTCGGCGGCCGCATGGCCTCCGCGCGGTTGTCTCACGCGCTCCTTGCGGACCGCGCTATTACAGCAATATGGGCTCTATTTATTTGGCTACAACATTTTAAAATAAAGCAAAGAGACAATGGCTTCACGCGCGGCAACCGCGTGGACAGCGCACGGCGGCCGGGCGGCGGCTGCGCGGTTATGTGCATGTGAGGAAATAGAGTTCACACCCGCTATTAAGGCACATGAGAGCGCGGCGACTGCGCGGCGGTTACCCGCAGCCTAACAGTTAGCCTGGCCCATAAGTTTAAAGTTGTTCAGTGAGCTATAGTGAAAGCTACGTTCGGAGTTTTTCTACGGAATAAAATTCGAAATGAAGAAATTTGACAAAGAACTAAAGTGAGCGACTTAGCTTGCGGAATTGGCAAGCTAAAGTGGAAATGTGCACGCAAGTCATATACATATATAGATTTGGTGCAGAATCCACGACTTTGACTATAGTAACTATCGACTTTGCTTATAATAAGATCGGAAATCGTATATTGGGAGAGGCCATTTTTCTTTATAGTTCAATGTTAATTTCTACTGGAACCGCTTTAATTTTTCACATTTAACCAACAACGGTCGACTGGCAGAGAATGCTTTATTAACTCCGCCTCTGTACAATATAGTGCAAAAAGAGTAAATAAATAAAGAGTAAATAATACGTAAATAAATAATTAATGTCAATGGTTAAAACAAAAATGGTTTGTTCGCCATAAATGCTTTTCTTAATGTTTTTTTAATAATGATTTTTATATGGATATGGACTTCTAAATATCCAATTTTATATGGATTATATTTTACAATGCAACAAACAAGCCGGCTGTAAAGATAAGAAGCTGTATTGGTTCTATTATAGAACGTTCGTAAAACTTTTTTCCGTGTAAAAGCCAGTAGGAAGGGGTAATCAGTTGATTATCAAAGTTACTGTTCGCCGACAAATAGCAAATAGTTTTACCGCAAATTCTCCAAAGGGGAACGAACTTGTTTTACGAGTATTTATAGGTTCTGTCAACTTTCAGCTATTCATGGGTATAATTCAATCCCACCTCGTAAACTCGAATTATATACATGTAACAAATTGTTAATAGAATTATCACTTTAAGTTTATTTTACTCGTATCGACTTACAGAATAAATAGCCAAACAAAATAAACAGTTATATTTTAAGGGAAATGTGTCATGAAAAATATTTATTTAACATTAAAGTGGATGGACAGGGGAAGGAGATAAACTGACAGGGTCTGGCAGTGCTGCTTAGTGTTTTCTTAACTTTCCTTTTCTAATTTGGATCAAACAACCCATCGTGTAGCAAAGATTTAAAAGGGCTTTAAGCTAACTTAATTAAACAAAACACCACACAACATTTGTAAAAATATATTAATATTTTTATAACAACTAAAACGTAAAAAAAACTTCAGATTAAAAATTGTATCTACGTATCAACATTTTGGTAAATATTTAATATCTCGGTTAACTAAATATACCAATTAATCGATTTACGAGTAGTAGATTGGAAGTTGCAATGGTTATTTGGTGTGTTGCAACTTTTTTTAAAAAAACATACACAAGCTGTAATAGAGATCATTAAGCCTTACAACTTTTTGTTAACACATTTGTTTTGTATAACGTATAAAGAATAGTTATACCTTGATAGGTATACCTAGCTAGATACCTTTCAAGTTCAGCGCCAGTCCAAGGGGATTTTTTCATGTGGTGTAGGTGGTACGGCTGCATGCTGCATGTGTCACCGGGACTTTTTTATTTATTTGTATATGTTTAATATAGAATAGGTTTACAGTAAGTACCTACATTACATTATAGAGTTAATTTAATCCTTGATAAACAATATGTAAAGTTAAAAATATTAGTTCAAAATACATATTGTAGAAAACATTATGGTAATAGGTGCCATCTACATTAGACAAATAGTTGTTTTCTACATTAGACAGATAGTTGTTTTCTACATTAGACAGATAGTTGTTTTCTACATTAGACAGTAAACATAGATTCATTAGACTCTTTTTTATCTATTTATTGCAAATTATCGTACAAAAAAATAATGCCTTAAGGCATTCTATATCAGCTAACCTGTGGATTAAACCCAGAGATACATTGGGAGGTGGGAGATGCGATCTTATCATAGTACTTACTACTCGTAGCGTTCTGTGACTCCCCAGTGCTTCAGACTGTTCATAGCTACAAAAATGTGTTTTACATAAATTTATATAGTCCTGATGGGTAGGTTACATTTATCGTCCTTGAGAGAAAACTACGTAGCGAGACATGCTTTCCGGTCAGGTGACCAACGACATAAAGAAAGTCGTCGAAAAAGAAAAAGGACTGTTTGCTTCCTATCTGGTCTGAATTTAGCCTCAATATTTACCCTCACGTGTTAACTTTACTGCTACTATTCATAACTCTTTGATCTGTAGAAGGCAAACGGGATTAAACGACACTAACCGAGAGTTTCACAAGTGGAAACGGACGGATTTTATTACACATTTCACAACTGTGACAGAAATACTCTTGTACTAAGCCAAGTGTTTTATTGGAAGTAAGAGAAGTATTTTAATAACGCCTAACATGACAACAGATACATTTATCTGTTGTCATGTTGTCATGTCGTAGAAAAGCGATAGGGGCTCAAAATTCAGTTGATATATCATCTCTCTCTCTATATATATATATGTAGGTGTGTGTATACCCGCCACCGCAATGTTACTTTATTTGTTCAGGCTTTTTAAATACATAAAATGATTCTTCGGATGAAATCTGTTTAATTCTAAATAAGTATTATTGATTAAGATATGCCGAAATTATTAAGACAATTATGGATTATGATAAAGAAATCTCAAGATTATTTATTTCTCAAGATTCACTTACTCAATTTGATATCAACCTATGAGGTCACACTGCAAGGCACAGGCCTTATCGTGCAATCGCGAGAGGGTTTCGGGTCACAATCCAATACGCGGGCCCAGTGCAGATTGGTGGATACTTTATGAAAATTGAAGTCATTTTTAAAATATAACGTGCTCATTTTCATAATAACACGCCACAACTAATAGTCCTGAATAGATGTCTTTTCACACGAACCCTGAAACCCAAGATATACCAACTAGATAAATCAAACACAAAAAATTGCCAGTAAAAAATGTTTGACTTACTGGGAATCGAACCCGGGAGGATCGCAAAACAGATAGAGGCACTATCGTCTGGTCTAATCGATGATTAAAATGTATCTGTCCCGTTTCTACTTGTAGTAGTTATTAGTATCCCAGTATGTTGGGTAGCACTTTGTCTTATGTACGAGAACAGTCACAATATTCAATTGTTGAGTTACTATCATTCTCTTGAACAAACATCGACAACATAATATATAATTCAATGATGTTACATTACAGTCATACATACTCGTATCAAACATGGCAGTATTATAGCACGACAAAATTAAGAATAAATAGTGGCTCAACGATTATTTCTTGCGACTATACAACATGAAATAGTTCTCCATACAAACATTAACTCAACGTGTTGTATTTTATTGCTTGTTACTAACGGCTATCAAGGAGTGAACGTTGTTTACTGAGTGCTTCAAATGTGTATAATGGTTACCTATGTCACTGCAATAAAATGCCTACACAGAACGCAGAATTACTGGAGGCCAGTTTCCGAAGTTGTTATTTACTTTTTGGATCCTTATAAATATATGTCCCTATCTCTATGGATAAGGGTAGCAAGGCTTAAAAGTTGAGAAGTAGATTTTCCGTTGCCTTTAGATATAAAAATATATAAGATATAGATATGTATTTCATATTTATAAACTTACACACCCACGTATTACTACAGAACACAATAGTATTGGTATTACCTAAATGTTATTTTTGGGGATGTAGCTTTTGGAGAAAATTCAATGAAGATTTCTTAAAAAAATATATATTAAGTATTAATTTTCTATTTTTAGGTAGATAGATATCTAAAAAAGTAGGTTGTAGAGATTAAAAAATTCTAATTTTGTATAAATTTCCAAAATTATGATATAAATGACATTTTACTCAAAGATAGCTCGGAGTCTAGATAGTCTAAATCATTTTAGTAGTTCTAAATTAGGTGGTTTGGAGGCAGGCTTTATGATAAGTGACTTTACCGCCACCTATGTAACTCTCTGAGTTAAGGTAAGTACTTGAGAGAGCTACATCATTGTATATTCAATTAGAATTTTTAAGTACCAACCAATAACGTGGGAAATATGGCAGACTTAGAGCGAACAGTAGACAAAGGAAAGGGTTCTATTTGCGGACGACTCTAATGAAACTATGTACATATGTATATATAGGCAAGGCAAGTATATCGACAGACATTCCAGATTTGATAAATTGAACACGTTAGTGGAGTGAACGTGCATTATCAATGTTGCGGACAGCCAAAAATGACATGAGTGAAACCAGTGTATTGTGATGTGCAGTGATTGCGTAGATACGTAGTTGTGTATATAATGCATAATTGTGTAGCGATAAGTATGTGCTGTGTCTAGAATAAGAATATAATGTGTAATTGTTTAGAATAAGTGTATTATGTACTATGTCTAGAATAAGAATATCATGTAACGTGTATAGGATAAGACATAGTAACATAAGTTGTAATAAATAAAGAGAATTTGGTACAAGTTGCTCAATAAAAAGAGATGCGAGGGAGGTGTTATAACCGAGGGCCTACGTACATGAGAGATTAGAGATAGCACGCTACACTAACATGAGAGGCCTACACGACCTAAAACCCCATACAAATAGTTACTGAGTAAATAAATGCAGAAAGTTAAATATTGATAGAAAACAAATCCCATGCGGGCGCTTCTCACGTGGGAGAAGCGACGCCGAGTACAACATCTGGCGCATGGCGTTTTCTCGGAATTAGGTCGTGTAGAAACCAACGCGCTAGAGCGAGAGGTACGCATGGGCGCTTCCCACGTGGGGGAGCAAGGCAAGACGAGAGTACCGTTACGGCGACTCCGGAAACGGCTCGCCGTAACAATGGGGACTGCGCGAGGTAGCGTGCTATTGGACAAAAGGGCGGAAACCCTCGGTTGCAAACATCCCTTGTTGAGCAGCTTGTATTGAGAATATAAACGGGGCCAATCTGGCCAAAATACACAGTCGTCAAACAGCAGTCCTACGAGTATCACTTCGACCACCCGGCACCTCAAGAAAACCCTCCGACTAGCCGACCTCAAGAGAACCCCGCATACATGAAGAGCGAGCGGCATACAATCATTCAAGTTGGGCACTCGGATGCCTCGTCTGTCGTCACCCGCCGCCGCGAACACTAGCGCGTCTGTCGCTCGTATACGACCGGTCGGCCCGCCGAGCCATTATTAGTGCGCCGGTCGTCAACAAGCTTCAATAAAAAGAGATGCGAGGGAGGTGTTATAACCGAGGGCCTACGTACATGAGAGATTAGAGATAGCACGCTACACTAACATGAGAGGCCTACACGACCTAAAACCCCATACAAATAGTTACTGAGTAAATAAATGCAGAAAGTTAAATATTGATAGAAAACAAATCCCATGCGGGCGCTTCTCACGTGGGAGAAGCGACGCCGAGTACAACATCTGGCGCATGGCGTTTTCTCGGAATTAGGTCGTGTAGAAACCAACGCGCTAGAGCGAGAGGTACGCATGGGCGCTTCCCACGTGGGGGAGCAAGGCAAGACGAGAGTACCGTTACGGCGACTCCGGAAACGGCTCGCCGTAACAATGGGGACTGCGCGAGGTAGCGTGCTATTGGACAAAAGGGCGGAAACCCTCGGTTGCAAACATCCCTTGTTGAGCAGCTTGTATTGAGAATATAAACGGGGCCAATCTGGCCAAAATACACAGTCGTCAAACAGCAGTCCTACGAGTATCACTTCGACCACCCGGCACCTCAAGAAAACCCTCCGACTAGCCGACCTCAAGAGAACCCCGCATACATGAAGAGCGAGCGGCATACAATCATTCAAGTTGGGCACTCAGATGCCTCGTCTGTCGTCACCCGCCGCCGCGAACACTAGCGCGTCTTTCGCTCGTATACGACCGGTCGGCCCGCCGAGCCATTATTAGTGCGCCGGTCGTCAACAAGCTGGTCCTTCGAGTAGCCGGATCTGTGCAGCTACATTGCACCATCAGCACCACAACGTTCCGGCCATGAAGACGCGCAGTAATTCGCGAAGCGAGTCGGGCTACGATACCGCGTTACCGCCCGCACAGCCGTCGCCCGCCGCGACGGCCCGCGTTACCGCCGTCGCCTCCGACGCCGCGAGGGGCACCGTCACCGCTGACGTGTTGCCACGACACGTGATCGCCACTTCCACGAGGGAAGCCGCGAGAGAGTCGGCTCTCCGCCATGCCGCCGCTACCGCCCCGCCGCAGGGGGCGGCGCTGGATGAGCGTTCCCAGCGAATGCCCGGCATGCGCGCGTTCACTGAGTCGTCGCGTTCGCCGTCGAGGACGTCGGGCAGCACTGTGCAGCCCGCGTTGCCCGCCCGCGAGCGAGAGCCATACGCGTCGTCGCGAGTACCATCCCCGGAGGGGTACAGACACATCAGGGGGGGGGGACATGCCGCTACAGCTAGCGTACCGGGGGGGGGGACGCGTCAACGAGTCGTCGCGCCTCATCGCCTACATACAGTGCATCAAGGCGCACTGTACGATCACGGCGCTCCACAGCTAGCCTAGCGGCGCAGAGGAAAGCCGCCGAAGTAGCCGCAGAAGCCCGCCTAGCCGCAATACAGAAGAAGGAATTAGAAATAGAGGCTAGGCTGGTGCGGAATCAATTGGAATTGGACTTGGCTAATATAGAAGCGGAGGAATCGGACCGAGGCAGCGCTGTTGATGCACACTCACGCATCAGCAGCTGGATCCAGAATGCGACGGACCCGGTCAATCCACGGGGGGAGCGCGGGGACCTCGACAACGTGTGTCTGAGGGAGAACTGGCCTGCAACTCCAGCACCATGGGAAGATCGGGAGAAGCGGATCGACAGGGAGCCACACCGACGCCGCGGAGACGACTGTCAACAAGAACCCAGCGGGGACAGAGGCGCGGCCACAGAGGGGCCACGATGGGCGAATGAACGAGACAACATTCGTCGCGCCAGATCGCCTACGCCGGAACGAGAGCGGGGCACGAGGCAGCTCGTAGAGGCGCTGGACAGAGTCACGAGGATGCGTCCACCGCCACGCCAAGCCATGGAGCTGCCACCATTCTCCGGAGCAGCAACAGAGTGGCTGCCATTCAAAGCGGCGTTAAGAGATTCGTCGCAGCTATGTCGACTCACGCCAGCGGAAAACTTAGCGCGCCTGCGCGCAAGCCTGAGGGGAGAAGCGCGCGAAGCGGTAGCGGCGCTGCTATACACGGCCTCAGATCCAGAGCTCATCGTCCAAGCCCTGGAACGATGCTTCGGGAGGCCGGAAACCATAGTCTACAAAGCGCTGGAAGACTTGAAGAAGCTGCCGCGGCTGAACTCAGCAGCGGACCTGAACAAATTCGCGGTTCGGGTCCAAAACATAGTTAGCGTGTTGGCCACAGTGGACAAAAGGGGCTATCTACAAAACCCCATGCTCGCCCAAGAAGTGGTAGAAAAGCTCAGCCCGCACCTAATGAGCAGGTGGTGCGACTACGCCTACGAACACGGGGAAGGCGGCGAAGCAGAGATCGTCACCTTATCGCGGTTCCTATCACGTGAAGCGGATCGGGCGGCCCTATACACCCGCCCGGCCCAGCTACCCATCACGACGAGCGCGCCCAGAAGGTACGAGGCGCGCGCAGCTCCCGCAAGCGCCGCACCACGCCGTATGACGTACAAAGCGGCGTACCACACAGCCGACGCAGCCGTCACATGTCTTTGCTGCGGAGAGGGGCACCACACCACCAGCTGCAAGAAGCTGAAGGAGATGGCGATGGACTCGCGATGGGAGTGGGCGAAGAAGAGCAACGTCTGCTTCAAGTGCATCGGCGAGCGGCACCGACGAACATCGTGCCGCGCCAGAGCATGCGGCGTCAACGGGTGTCGCCGCCCCCACCACCCACTACTTCACAGCGAGCGAGCAGGCCCAGCCCCACCGGCCGTGGAACGGGGAGAGGATACAGAGCCGGCGGAAGCAGTGCTGTCAACGCACAGCGACGCAGCAAGCGACGTCCTATTAAAGGTGTGTCCGGTGACAGTGAGCGGACCGCGGGGCAAGGTGCACACGTACGCGCTACTAGACGAGGGCTCCACGGTGACGCTGATGGATGAAGCCCTGGCCCAGGAAGTCGGATTGGACGGACCGACACAAGCCCTAAAAATAAGAGGGGTGGGCACAAGCCTAGAACAGGCTACAAGTAAGCGCGTCACATGTACCATACGCGGTCCCGGCGAGAGAAGCCTGCAAATAACCGCCCGGACACTTAGCGGCCTCAAGCTGAGAGGCCAACGGATACCCAGCGTGCGCCGATACGACCACCTGAAAGACCTGCCGTTGTCTTCACGTCGAGAAGCTACGCCGCGCATATTGATGGGCGCGGACAACTGGGCAGCGATCGTAACACGTGAGTTACGGGTCGGCGGACACAGCGAGCCCGCAGCATCGAGGACGCGCCTGGGATGGGTATTACACGGCACGATGCCACGCCGTGTAATACGAGAGAACGAAGACACAGTGCTGCACGTGACAGCCACACAAAGTAGGGACCGTGTGGAGGATCTTGTGCGTGAGCACTTCCGCATAGACGCGCTGGGCGTGTCGCGAGCGGAGAAGGTGAGCGCCGAGGACAAGCGCGCAGAACGCATCTTCGCGAAAACAGTACGGCGAGTAAACGGCCAATACGAGGTGGGCCTACCGTGGCGGGAAGACAGCGTCGCCATGCCCCCGAACTACGGCGACGCGCTGAAAAGGCTAAACGCCATCGAGAGGAAGATGCGGCGAGATCCAGACTTCGAGCGCAGGTACATGGCAGAGATCGACAACCTGTTAGCAAAAGGTTACGCCGAGAGGTGCGACGGGTCCGAATCCGACAGCCCGTTGCAGTGGTACCTGCCGCACTTCGCCACGAGGAACGTGAACAAGCCGGAGAAGATAAGGCTCGTATTCGACGCGGCGGCCACATCGTGCGGAACGAGCCTCAACGACCGCCTACTAGAGGGCCCGGATCTACTCAAGTCACTTCCGGGCATACTGTGGCGTTTCCGAGAGCGGCGCGTAGCGGTCACCGCAGACATTGAGGAAATGTTCCTCCGAATAAAGGTACGGAGAGAGGATCAGCCGGCCCAAATGTTCCTGTGGCGAGACAACAAGGGCGCACCGGCCAAATACAAGATGACGTCGTTGATATTCGGGGCGTCGAGTTCGCCGTTCCTGGCACACAGCGTGCGCAACATCAACGCACGCGAACACGAGGCAGAGTTCCCGGAAGCGGCGGGCGCTATCACGGACAGTCATTACATGGATGACTACGTAGACAGCTTCGAAACAGAGCAAGAGGCCGTCAAAACGGCCAACGACGTCATCACGGTCCACGCCAAAGCAGGGTTCCACATCAGAGGGTGGAACTCCAACAGCGCGCACGTACTGGCGCATATCCCGGAAGCTCACCGCGGCGCGAGAACAAGGACACTCGGTCCAACAATGGTGGACCGCACACTGGGCCTCCTGTGGGACGCGCAGGAGGACACGCTGGGCTTCAACACGGCCATACACCGAGTACCAGCCGACGTGCGAGAAGGCCGCAGAGCGCCCACGAAGAGAGAGATGCTCAGCGCGGTCATGTCGTTATACGACCCGCTGGGGTTGCTGAGTCACTTCACGATAAAGGCGAAGATACTGCTGCAGCAACTATGGCGCCTGAAACTCGGCTGGGACGAGGCCATACCCGCGGAAGACGCCAGGAGCTTCAGCACGTGGCTGGAGGCGCTGACAGAGACGGCGAGCCTGCGCATCCCACGCGCCTACTTCACCTCGACGCCGGACCGACTCGAGCTACATGTGTTTTGCGACGCCAGCAGAGAGGCGTACGCAGCGGCGGCATACTGGCGCGCCACAACAAGGGACGGCGTGCGAGTCGCGCTAGCCGCCGCCAAAGCAAAGGTGGCGCCGCTGAAGTCGCTGACGGTGCCGCGACTGGAACTACAGGCGGCAACGATCGCAGTCCGGCTCGCCAAGACCGTATGCGGCGAGCATAGGTTCCATGCCATCGACTCGGTTACATACTGGACCGACGCAACTACGGTGCTGCAATGGATACGGACAAACGCGAAGAAGTATACGCCGTACGTCGCACACCGTCTCGGCGAAATCGAAGAGGAGTCAAACCTACAACAATGGCGGTGGGTTCCGACGGCAGAGAATGTGGCGGACGACGCAACCAGGGCGTCGTATAACCACGTTCCCGTCGCAACGGAACGTTGGTTCACCGGGCCGGCCTTCCTGCAATTGGAGGAAAGCGAGTGGCCGCGAGAAGACGAAGAGGCCTACCCACCACCACCCGAAGCAGTGTTCCACGTGGAAGACGTCGAGAGAAGCCACGACCACTTACCCGACGTGACCAGGTTCTCCAACTTCCGGCGATTAATGCGAAGCACCGCATATGTGCTATTTTTTACAGATAAGCTGAGGAAGAGGGGAACGCAGCTAGAGGCCAGACACATAGAGCGAGCCACGGCGCTGTGGGTCAACAGGGCACAGGCAGACAGCTTCGGGGCAGAGGTGGAAGCCCTGCGGCGAGGCGACTCCATCAAGAGGACGAGTCGCCTATTCACCATAGACCCCTACCTGGTAGGGGACGTGCTGCGCGTCAGAGGGCGGATCGAGGCGGCCGACGTCCCGACGGACACGAAGTCGCCGATCATCTTGGACGGGCGACATCCATTCACCCGTCTACTAGTCGCCGACGCGCATCGCCAAGCGGGCCACGCGAACAACGAGCGCGTGGTCAACGATCTGCGGCAACGGTACTGCATATTGGGGCTGCGGCCTACAGTGAGGGCCGCCGCACGCAGCTGCCAGTGGTGTCGCGTTAGAAGAGCGACGCCGCGCACCCCAGCGCCGGGCGACTTGCCGCCCGCGCGGGTCACCGTGCATCAACGTCCGTTCACGCACTGTGGCGTGGACTACTTCGGCCCGATGACCGTGACGATAGGGAGGCGCCGCGAGAAGAGATGGGGCGCGCTATTCACCTGCATGGCGACGCGCGCCGTGCACCTGGAGTTGGTCGCTAGTCTGACATTAGACTCGGCGATCATGGCAATACGACGGATGGCAGCGCGCCGCGGCTGGCCGGGTACCATGTACTCGGACAATGGCACTAACTTCCGCGGCGCCGACAGCGAGCTACGTGCGGCTTACAACGAGTGGGAGCCGCAACTACGAGACTACGCAACAGAGCGGGGAGTGCGGTGGATCTTCATCCCACCAGGCGCGCCACACATGGGTGGCGCTTGGGAGCGCCTGGTACGCAGCGTGAAGGTCGCACTCCACGCTACACTGAACGAGAAGGCGCCTAAAGAGGAGGCACTACAGACACTGCTGACGGAGGCCGAGCACTCAGTCAACGCCCGGCCTCTGACCCACGTTGCTGTTGGGCCCGACGACGCGGAGGCGCTGACCCCAAACCACTTCCTGTTGGGGTCATCATCGGGCCTACCTCTCACCGGCCCGTGCACAGAAGCGGACAGATCCACATGGCGAAGGACCCAGGCGCTCGCCGACCACTTCTGGCGGCGCTGGGTCGCGGAGTATCTGCCCACATTAGTACCACGAGGACGAGCAGCGGACGACGTGCGACCGCTGCAGCAAGGGGACCTCGTGGTGATCGTCGACGCACAATTGCCGCGCAACGTGTGGCCGCGCGGCATCGTGGAGAGAGTCTTCCCTGGGCGAGACGGGAAGGTGCGGACGGCGGTGGTGCGGACAGGCGGAGGATCATTCCTGAGGCCGGTGACGAGACTGGCTGTCCTCCCTGTGGAGCGAGAGGCTGCGACGAGTCTTCGCCGGGGGGAGAATGTTGCGGACAGCCAAAAATGACATGAGTGAAACCAGTGTATTGTGATGTGCAGTGATTGCGTAGATACGTAGTTGTGTATATAATGCATAATTGTGTAGCGATAAGTATGTGCTGTGTCTAGAATAAGAATATAATGTGTAATTGTTTAGAATAAGTGTATTATGTACTATGTCTAGAATAAGAATATCATGTAACGTGTATAGGATAAGACATAGTAACATAAGTTGTAATAAATAAAGAGAATTTGGTACAAGTTGCTCAATAAAAAGAGATGCGAGGGAGGTGTTATAACCGAGGGCCTACGTACATGAGAGATTAGAGATAGCACGCTACACTAACATGAGAGGCCTACACGACCTAAAACCCCATACAAATAGTTACTGAGTAAATAAATGCAGAAAGTTAAATATTGATAGAAAACAAATCCCATGCGGGCGCTTCTCACGTGGGAGAAGCGACGCCGAGTACAACATCTGGCGCATGGCGTTTTCTCGGAATTAGGTCGTGTAGAAACCAACGCGCTAGAGCGAGAGGTACGCATGGGCGCTTCCCACGTGGGGGAGCAAGGCAAGACGAGAGTACCGTTACGGCGACTCCGGAAACGGCTCGCCGTAACAATGGGGACTGCGCGAGGTAGCGTGCTATTGGACAAAAGGGCGGAAACCCTCGGTTGCAAACATCCCTTGTTGAGCAGCTTGTATTGAGAATATAAACGGGGCCAATCTGGCCAAAATACACAGTCGTCAAACAGCAGTCCTACGAGTATCACTTCGACCACCCGGCACCTCAAGAAAACCCTCCGACTAGCCGACCTCAAGAGAACCCCGCATACATGAAGAGCGAGCGGCATACAATCATTCAAGTTGGGCACTCGGATGCCTCGTCTGTCGTCACCCGCCGCCGCGAACACTAGCGCGTCTGTCGCTCGTATACGACCGGTCGGCCCGCCGAGCCATTATTAGTGCGCCGGTCGTCAACAATCTATTAATCGCATGATGAATGAGGTGTGTAAATTGCTTTTCGTAATAAGGTCATTTTCAATGTACATCGCACATCGCACCCTTTCTTAAATTAAAACCTCCATTAGTAAGTGACCCAAAATCTTAACTTATTATAAATCAAACACCTAAATCGAATGAACGTTTGAACAGGTTACATTATTATGAGTAAGGCTTGAGTAAGGCTTAATTATAATTACGTAAAAAATATAAATAAAATAATAATCCCAAAATAGGAACGTTAAATACGTAAAATTTCGCGTTAAGCCTCAAGAGAAGTGTTATTTTTATACCAGAATTTTAAAAATCGTTATCTTTTATTTAGTTAGGCTTGGACACTTTTCATAGAATAATACTTTACGATAATTAGTTTTTACTTAATGAAAAGTAGAGTAATATTATTTTTGTACTGTAAAATAAAATGTGCCATATTGTAATTCTTGCAACATTGATATTTTTTTAGCCTTTTTAGGTTTCATCTTCCCGAAAAATCCCAGTTAGCTGAATTTTGGCATACAACTTTATAATAGTATTCTAAGCAATATATCGATATACTCGTACATAAGCAATACATTTATATCGCGTGTGCGTTTTAAGATATTCAGAGTCAAAGGTCGCAAAATTCAGTTTTTCGCGAAAATCTCGCTATCTATAGTTCCAAGGCCAATGGAGGTTTTTACAAAAATTGTAGATTGGAAAATTTCCCGCAAAAAAGATTCTATATATATATATTTATAGAACTAAGCGTTTTCGTCCTAGAGACAGAAAATATAGATGATGATCAAGATATTTAACAATTCACCACAAGTAATTAATCAGAAAATCGAATTAAATTATCATCAACACTCCTTTCTTTTGTTAAATCAATTTAAAAATATTAATAGTAATATAATATATTATTCCGAGCACTATCAATTAGGCCTACTGGGAAAAACTGCGTATTGCATTCTCCCGATTGTCGAAACCATCGGGTATCTTCTGCTAAATTACTTAATTGAAGTGTGACTGATCATAGCAATATCTACAAACTGCACAGCATTTTAAACCGATTTTCTTGCACCTACAGTTGCCACCATAACCTTTAGCGCAATTACTAAAATATTGTATTTAATAAATCGTCGGGGGCTGTGTACGTTACGTACCAATAATTACGTACCAACCAATTTTAATTCGAAAGGTCTAAAGTTGACTAACGAACGTCCTCGTACTATAATTATAACTATAGAGTACCTATATATACTTGTATGTGTACAGCCCTGGATTTAGACCTCTAAAGTGAAATTAGAATTTTGAATGAACCTTTCTTCCGTTCTCTGATTGAAAAATCATATAATAAAATAATACATATAAATTAATTCATAACAAAGTCGTGTCTGTACATTTAATAACATTTAATGTACATCTATAATAGAGTTCCTACGGGAATTGGTCTAAATTTACGGGAACGAAGTCGCGGACACCACTAGTGTTAATATTTTTTAACAAAAGAGCACAACGTTCGCGTTATTGACGAAAGGGTTTTTATTTTTTATTACATTGGTAAGTTCATTTGTTACCAATATGTTCGCGTTTGCCTTCTGCGCCCCAGGCAAGTGTTCACATTCGAGATCCTCACATGCGTGGGACTGAATCCAAGATCTTTTGTATACGTGAGATTTTGTCTTATGCCCGATGGATTTTATTAAATCGCGTGGATTTTCTTGCACGAATACGTGGCTAAAAGATCCTATTTGACAAAATAATTTTTAACTTATATTTATTCTTTACAATACAAAACAAACGGACTACTTTGTGAGGAATTAATTGTTAAAGGAAAATACGTATCCTCCCAGAGACCTAGTGATAGATAGTCAAGTGATGTATGGTGAAGTAACGTCACCACGAAAATTTATACAGTAATCAATCTTCCTCTTCATTTGACCGTAGGTAAACGTTACTCTTCAATCGTAGTAAATAAATCAGATCCAATGTTAGAGGTAATCTTGTTATTCATGGAGTTGGGTTCCGTTCATGATTTTGAGTTTATACATTATTTAAATCATACGATACATACGAGTACATTATTTTCTAATTACAATGCACACCTCTTAATTTTCTGTTTACCCAAAGGTTGACCCAAAGGAATTAAGTTCTCCTTTTGTACATTTTGGTCGGTGCAATTCAAGTTTAAATAAATAAATAAAATACATAATAATAAATAACATACAAATAGGTACATGAAATACCTACATAATACATGCTAGAGAGACCATTAACATTTAAAAAAATCCAGTTTTTCCAAATATTTCATACAAATTTGCTTATATAAATAATAAAGTTTAAAAACTGCTATTTTTATTAAGAAAATACGTAACATCAAAGTAATGTATCACTTAACTCGAAATGATGAGCAGGCTTCGGAAAAGATTTTACATCTTATATTTTTATTTTTTACTGTTTTTACACTATATTGTAAAGAGGTGGACTTAATGCCTTAAGGCATTTTCTACCGGTCCACCGTTCGTTAAATGTGAAAAATTAAAGCGGGTGCAAAAGAAATTAAACAGTAAATATAATAATACGTTGATAATTTACTTATTCGATAAAATATATAAATATACATATTAATACATATGTATATACGAGTAGATACTAAATATATAGACCATACATATGAATAAGATTATATAATATAATACATACATACATATAATATAAATATAGAGAAAAAATTGGAGAAAAATATCACTAGCTCCGTAGATTTCGGAGGTGGTGTTCCCGAAGCTTCCTTGAGGCTGTTTTTACTAGGAGCCGTACCTACTTATGTTAGTGGAAAGCTAGTTCCAGAGTCTTGCTGCCCGAGCGGCGATGGAATTAGTCATGAAACTAATGCGATGAGAAAAGACATATATCGAAGATGATGAATTATTACGGTCAGGCTTTCCCTCTTATCGGGTATTATGTGATTGATTTAAGACGACTAACAAAACTACATAACAGTCCCGTAGTCATTTTAACCGTACCTAAACGTATAATTTCATGGATTAGATATAAGCCGTGGCAGTGACACTGTCAGGTTGTACTGAACATTTTATCGTAGAAAGACTATTAAACAGAAGGACGTCGCCGTCCCGTCTCACCGCAGCCGCCTGTCCAGTGCTGATATCGTTTAAATAAATCACTGCGTCTAATTTTATTTGTACAATAAGCACCAGTTTATAGCGTCTATGTTTTGATGATATAGTCTTGAGGTTTGTTAGAATAAGTATATAGATATATTTTTTTAAACTTTTGCGTCTTGTACACATTTCATATTCTAAATCTGATGTGAACTCGTTCAAATATAGATATTTGTCAAGGCTTGTACTGAAATAAACAACAAGAAAATACTAAATGAGCAGAAAATCTAGATTAACAAAAACTTCACAGTAAACAATTTTAACTTACTAAGAATTTATCACAAAGTCGTCGACGGATTCTTTCCGCCTGTTTCTTTACTGTCACCAGAGAACCCAAACCCAACCCACCTTTAAATTTACTGCCATCGATTTGCTGCCCCTTCACTATTTAATTATTTCTTATTTGTCAATCACCAATAGAGCTATGAGTATGATTGAATTAACACAAGTATGAATATGAAATTTATTTCTTTCCGTTAACATCCTTTTAATTTGAAAATATTATAACTGATGTGATTGACCAATCACATCAGTTATAATTAATAGTTAAAAGGAATTAAAGCGTTAAACTCCTCCCGGCAATGGCATTTCTTCTTTTATTTCCTTTATATATGGCAATGGTGCAATTAGCAAATTCTGCCAGTGTCAAGTTTTCTTCGCAACAAACAACCTCAAAGTCTAAAACGTATCCTGTCAATGTCGTCCAGTCGAAATAAGTCCTGTCCTGACGGAGTCGTTGTAAAGCGATAGTAAGTTTACTGAGGACAGACAAAGACTCCTTGGAAGAATGTTTCCTTGGAACGTTTTTATTTGCTTAGCACAAACAGGAAGCACGAAAAACACTTTGCAGTTTAATGAACTATCACTATTAAACCACAAACGCCTAATACACAATTTTTACAATAATCAAACAAAAACTCATTTCACTTCTCGAGTTCCCACCAAAAAGTATCCCTTATTTCTACTTATGGATAATAAATAATTAAGAGATACGTTACGAACAAATCTCAAAAAGTATCTTGTAGTATTTTTTGAAAGGTGTTTTCATTATATTGAATTACATTAATAATAATCCAATTATATCAAACAACGTGTTTCAAACAAGGTTGTGTATTCGGGAACGTGCTAACTTTCGTCATTCTTATGGACTGATGTTTTCACCACAGCCCATTGGCTGTGGTGTTAAAAAACACACTAGGCCACACTAGGATTCCTTGTATCATGGGTCCAAAGACAGATATAACACATCAACCAGACCCTTATGACTTATGAATATACTTATGATGACTTTAAACAAATTATTGTTCTACCGAGAATCGAACCCAGGACCAGCAAGCACGGATCGGGCTAATCGGTTTGTATGTATCGCAGATGTGCGTGGGCCAAAACATTTCTTCTTGTAAAAAAAATGAAAAATGTAATAGAGACGCATAAGTACAGAACTTATGAACGATTACTTGACATTAAGTAGGTACTCACAGTTCTCATTTAAAACGATTGATTATTCCAAGTGAAAACGAACAAAATGGAATTTTCCAAGCTTCTCAATTTGATAGTCTGTCCGTTCTGAAACAAATTGAAAATAGTAACGGATAATAAAATAAGATTTCCATCTCCCGACGTTGGTGCGTTTTATTGGGATATAGAAATTAATGACATGAGTTGGAAACATTTAGTAGAGGTTTTATAAATTCCATACTTTTACTACGGTGTGACTGGGTCGTGAGATTATATATTTTAGTAGCAAAACCCCGCAGACGTTGTCCTGCCATAGAAGTTGATGTGCTGCAGCGCCATCTAATGGCGAGTTACAACAAAGTCGATAGCTAGACAATATTCTCCGTGCTCAAATACCAATGTGTACCAATTTTCATGGCGATCGGTTGAACGGTATAGAAGTTGATGTGCTGCAGCGCCATCTAGTGGCGAGTTACAACAAAGTCGATAGCATAAAAACCTTCTCCATGAAAAAATACATATATGTGCCAACTTTCATGGTGATCGGTCAAACGGTGTCGAAGTCGAAGTCTATTAACATCAGATATACCAACATCCTCTTTTATATATATATATATATATATATATATATAGATAGATAGATAAATGGGCTTCATCATATGAAGGCTACGAGCTTGAATTTAAACCCATACTCTGACAAACACCAGTCCATATCACTGAGTTTCCACTTTTAAATGTTTTCTTTTTCTGCCGAGCTAGTGGTAATTATCACTAAATAGGCAGTGAAAGAGAACATCATGAATGCTCGAAAATTTTAAAAATCTGGGGCATGTGTATCTGCACAGGGCGTGCGTGGTGGACTGCGGCCCCAAACCCCCTTATTATTACTAGGGGAGGACTTTGCCCTGCAGTGGGACAGAAGAGTATGTAAATCTTAATAATTACGCTATCATCACCCTCAAACTAACTCCATAAATATACGTTATTTGACACACTTAGATTGTTTTTCGCTGTGATTGTTATCAACAAAGGTGTCACAAAATTAAACAAACACATTAAAGCAAAACAACAAACACCTCTCATGTTTGTTCTCACTCTCCCATCTCTCCCACACTGCTAAACTGGTAATTAAAAGGTCTAGACTCGGACAAATGAAGGTAAAATGCGGCTTTGAATGTTTGAATGAAACTGGATTATTTATTATTGGCACTTTTTATAATTCTTCTGTATTTTTCCAGACAGGTTTCGTTTAGGGTCCCCTTTTCAACATTTTTGCGTTCGTAAACAAACGTGACATTTTTTCATAATAAGTATTGTTCTATAGTTCTTTAGAGAGCTTTATTATTGTTTGAAATAACATTTTTTTTCTAAAAAAACAAAAAAAAAGAAACTTTTTCAAACTTAATATCAGTAAGTAGGTAGGTATACAAAAATTAAAACAGAATAGTTAATAAAAGATTTACTAGTTAATAAAAACTAGATAAAATTCAAGGTAATAAAGTCGAATAATAAAAAAGGGATTAGCAAACATAACTGAAATGAATCGACGTAGTTTAGTTTGTGCGTCAATCGTAAACAATGCAAGCGCTATCTTGACGCACATAATATACGCGGGAATGTGTGAATTATGGATAGATAGATAGATAGATAAACTCTTTATTGTACACTAATACATGTTGCAAAAAGACAATTTAAGTAAGAACACGAGAAATACTAAACCTATCGTAAGCGATATCTTCCAGACAACCTTTTGTTGATTAGGAGCAAATAGGTAAATAAAAAATAGGTAGATGTTGCAATTTTATATAATATCAAATGAACATAATATAATTTAATAATAATAATATTTTATATATAAACACTTATGTACCTACCTTAGGTACCTACTTAAGATAAATACAATACATAGATACATACATACGTGGAAATGGAAGGATAACTAATAAAAGGATTTTAAACAAAATGAGTATAGAACAAAATAAAGAACTAAGTAGATAAATAAAGAGAGAAAGAAATTACTGAGTCAGATAATGCTCCTTGACTTAACTCTTAAAACTATGAAATGTTTGAGTGCGTCTTATACAAGAGGTAGCGCAATGTCTAACCGCACCGCTTTCACAGTGAAAGGTCGTGAATAAAAAGTAGAAGAGTGGGTAGGAATTTGAAGGAGAAGATTTTCTAAAGAAGGAAAGTAAAAAGAATGACGGGAAAGATAGTGAAAGTGTTGCTTTAAGTATATAGGTGTCAATGGGTTACGTTCGACGACGACGAACTGGAAGCCACTATAGCTGATGACGAAATTGGGATACATGGTCATATATGCGAAATCGAAATATGAATCGTATACAGAAGGTTTGAATTCAGATAGCACACGTCTCCATAGTCAAGTATAGGTTGGAGTAAACTTTGAGCCAATGTTACCCTGGTTTAAGGAATCAGCAACCGCAAACATCCTCCTGCTAACCTCCGCTATTTGTGGACCCCATTACATGGTGCTATCTAAAATCAAACTCAAATTTCTTACCTCATTACTATACGGAACCTGCACACCCCTGAAAACAACAGGTGAAAGATTCTCGCAGTCAATCTAGGAGATTGCCTCGGACTACTGATAATAATGACTTGAGTTTTAGTTAGATTAAATTTTAAGCCAAAGGAGTTACTCCATTCCGCAATGATTGATAAATCCGCATTTGTAATGGACATAGTCTGGGAAATACTCTCAATTGGGGCTTGATTATATATTTGGAGGCCGTCTGCATACGAGTATATATACTTTAATAATAAATGTATAATATTTATTATTTAGGTATATGTGTATACATGTATTGTATAAATATATATCTATGTAATTTGTTAATATTATTGTAGTGTTAATCTATTATGCATACAAATATTTCGTGCCTGCCTTTCTTTCTTTCCCAGGCCTGCTGGAAGAAATCTCCGCAGGAGATAAGGCAAGCCTTTTGAACATCTTTTCTTTTTATTCCTTTTTATTTGTTTCATATTATGTGTGTACAATAAATTGTTAAAGAAAATAAAATAAATAAATAATATGTATTACGATGGTGTTACGATGCCAGTAAATCACAGTCTCTTCCTCAATCACTCAAACTGACGGTGATAGATTTATAATCGAGTACTAGTTTTAGTAACAAAAATAACTTCACAAGTACTATAAAATATTGATCCGCTCGGCGTATGTTAAAATAATTCCACACTAATACACCTAAGGTTGTCAGGTCTCCGGGATTTCCGGGATTATCACGAAATTTGTTGCTGTCTCGTGTCCTGGAATTTAAGCAGTTTTTCTTGGAAATGCTCACTATAGTAATATCGTAATCATCAATTTTATATTGCAATCACCGCCGCTGTTTACTAGCTTGATTGTCGGATGATCGTACGACTACTTTATAATAAAAGCAGGCCAGCGCCTTCAAGAGGAGCACTGGGATCGTGCAGGTGAAGATTTAATATAAATAGAACAGATCATTGCCTTCCATTATTCGGTGCAGATAGGAAAGTTGGAAACTTTTATTATTTATCTTATCCCATTTTATTGATGGGATGTGATGGAATGGCGTAGAACGGTACAGAGTAGGAGTACAATATACTACGCACTCTAACCTACTAACAGCTACTACTAACTACTACTACCTCTAACTACTACTATTACTAACTATTACTACTAACTACTACTACTAACTACTACTACTAACTACTACTACTAACTACTACTAACTATTACTACTTACTACTACTACTACTAACTATTACTACTTACTACTACTAACTACTACTACTAACGACCACGACTAACTGCTACTACAACTAACTATTACTACTAACTACTACTAACGACCACGACCAACTGCTACTACAACTTACTACTAACTACTACTACCAACTACTATTAATAACTGCTACTACTAACTGCTACTACTAACTGCTACTACTAACTGCTACTACTAACTGCTACTACTAACTGCTACTACTATCTACTACTACTAACTACGCAATCGAAAGACCACATGAACGAAGTTATGTATTACAATTGTAGTTAATTAATAAATTTAATATGTGACGTTATCTGAACAAAGGGACTTTATTATCAGACTTTGGATAAGAACTAAAAATTTCGTTCTTTAATGATTTTGTTTAAATAGAAACGCGCTCTAACGAAATGAGGTTTAAGATAAAACAATAAAAAATAATGTTATTTTTTTAAGATTGCATTCGTCTAAATCTGGGAAACTAAAACCGACAATAAGGTCGATTTTTTCAGATTATTAATACTCGTATATATTAAATATTAATCTTGCTCCACATTGCAGGATGTTTTTCAACATCAAAATGTTTGGAAATTTTACTCTAGAATAACTTTTGGAAGTATAAAAATGTTTGTCAATGTTAATAATGAACTTTTCTCAACATTCGAATATAATTTTCATCCAATCAAAAAACATCTAAGATATCTAAATTATGTACAAAACTTGTGATAGCTATTTATCAGCAGTTCTGTCAACGGTATTCCCTCAATTCAATTAAGGGACATTGTATTTTATAGGCAGGTAAGTAGGTGGGTATATTTTAGGAACCACAACAAAGGCATAAGTATAGTAAATATACTTGTATTATTTATTATTCTTATGATCACAAAGGTTTTCCTTTTGTACCGAGTATACAGGCTGTATCTGTCAGACAGGCGCGAGAAATCCTTTATACACTTACTGAAATAATAGACAGTACAAGGTATTCAATAACAGATGTTTGTCCTTAACTGCGACATATTCCATTTGGAACTGATGGAGTATCTGTGTACTTGTCTGTGTATATACTCCGTGATTGTATCTAAACACACGATATTACTCAGTATAGCCAAACACAGTTTTACTAATCAATGCAGCACAATTAAGGTGGCTAATGTATTTAAAAAATATTTAACACATCCAATTTACTGACAACTTACCAGTTTCTGCAACAAAATATAAGATGGTTATAAAACAATTTATTTAAGAATTATCTAACGATTCCATAAATTTGACAATTTGTTACACTAGAGTTTATGATTTTTAAAGCATAATTTCGGTGTTTGATTAATCATTCATCATCACGATTATGTTAATCATAACGTAAAAAAAAACAAAGAAAAAAAGAAATATACTCGTACGTACTTAACCATATATATTTTTCAGGATTGAAGAAAACCAAATCATGTTAACATTAACCCCGGATTTATATACAATTATCACGAAATAATTTCTTATTTGCACTCCGAAAGAATAAGAATACCCATGCAACCATGGACGTATATTGCTAAGTGATGAACAAAAGGGCAATCTACCGCAATCACAATGCTCGCGGACGAGTCGAGTGGCTCTCGGCACAACTACGGCAATCAAACGAGCTACTTCGGATCTAATGGCACTTATGACTTCTTTTTCGAGGATTCAAGGCTCATTTCTTTGCTACGCAACAATAGCAGAAACATCGAGGATGTATTGAGAGCATTGGAGTACTGGAGGAGTGAGCATAACATTACCGTTGTTAAGGAATGTGCTCGTTCTGAGTATTGTGCAGGGGAGTTCCGGGATTTGATCGTAGCTTATAACAACATTCATGGATACGTTAGTTTACTGGTGAGTTTTTAATCATAATTCAATTCAATTTATTTATTTTGCAAAAACATAAGCAACGAATGTGCTCTTTAAGTCAATGTTAATAAAATTAATCTTACTAAGTATGAGTTGGCCAAAAATTAATTGCAATTTCAATTCAATTAAATGTCGTTTACGAATATAATAATATATTATAATAAAAATAAGTCTTGCTAGTTTCATCCAATGTCAATTCCTGAATAGAATTTTGTAATAAAATGTCCAAAATTCGTATAAACATTAATGAAACAAACATTATTTATAAAGACAGTTATTAATATTTGTTTTTGTGTGCAGATATGCCTGTTTGGTAGTTTAGCAAATGCTCTGAATGTGGCGGTACTAACGCGTCGAGACCTGGCCACGGCGCCCATCAACCGCCTGCTCAAGTGGCTCGCCGTCGCCGACGTCTTCGTCATGATGGAGTATGTGCCCTTCGCGATCTACAGGTACCTGGTGAGTCTTTTTAGTCTTTAATAGTAAAAAATATGCAAAAAGAGGGCCCAAAATGTCTGATATCAAAATGCTTTGATAATGGCTATTTCTCGTTCGTAACTTCTTATTTGATTCATAAAGGCCGAATTGTTGACAATATAGTTGTTTTATAGGAAGTGGATATTATGACCGAATGACAAACCCGCTTTTGAACGCGCTCCTTGGCTTTGAAGATTTGGGAGCGGATTTGGAAAAGGGTTACGAATATACGGAATAGGAAATACGAATATACGGATTTTTTTATTTTCTCATTCCCCTTGCGGATGGGGAGTAAACAATGGAATATAAAGTGCCATTTATTCCATTATACTAAATCTCCATTCGATGGGATAGGACGGGATGGTATGGAATAGGTTAGAATGGGATGGCAAATTGGCACCGTTTATGGGACAATAATGGTAAAAAAATGATCTTAGTATGGCACATAAATTATTTTATCTAATGTATTGCTTATTGTAACGTATTGACCCTAGTAAATAAATCATAAAACTAATATTCTCATGCACTTCACAGCTGTTCCCGGACCAGCAGTCACGCCCATACTCCTGGGCTGTTTACATGCTCTTCCATATGCACTTCACGCAGATCCTGCATACTGCCTCGATACTGCTGACATTGTCTTTAGCTGTCTGGCGGTACATCGCTATAAAGTAGGTATATAATAGTTTTATTATTACAGGTTTTTTAGGAAGTAAATATGACCTGCCCATTGCCACTTCAGCACGCTGATTCTGTGAGCTATGTCGGTCACTTTATTTCTTTGGTGACTTTATTTATGCTCTCGGCTGGTAGATATCATCCAGTTAATGCTAACATTGTAAATTAGTGTTCTTAGAATATTGATAAAGACACTTGAGCGCATGACTTCGTATGATGCTATATCATACGAAGAGCGAGCGGCCACCCGCCATTAAAATATACATACCGAGTCAGGGCCGTCTTAAGTCTATTCTGCGCCGGGGTGCGGGACTCAGCCTGCGCCCTCGTTTTTTTTTACACTGCAGCGTGGCACGCGACCGACGACACACTACAGTATGAAAGGGGTCCTAGTCAACCAAGAAAACACAATACACGTAATTTTGATAATTTATTTATTTATTACTCTAAAAAACAAAATTAAACTTAAAACTTCGATTACTAAATATCTATTTATTACATGTACATACACATACATCAAACAAACTCAATTTTTCTTGCTTTTGAGTTGGCAAAGATTTTAATTAAATCATTTATTTTTATATCAATTTTGGATTCTATACTTATAATGGCTAAGTTTGTCAGTCTGTCTTGGATCATGGTTGAACGAAGATAATTTTTTATTAATTTTAATTTTGAAAAGGATCTTTCACCTTCTGCTACTGTAACAGGCAGTGTTAAATATATACGCAGAGCTGTTGAGATATTGGGAAATGAAGAAATTAAATTATTAGAATATATATAGCTTAAAATATCAGTGGGAGTACTTGTTGATGCATTGGGAAAAAATATTGGCAACAATTCTAATTCATTATATAAATCCTCCCCGTCAATATCAAATCTATTTTTAAATGTTAGTTTTTCTTGGAGCCGATAACACTGAGATTTTTTTTCATGCATCTCTAATTTATTCCAGCATTCAATGTTTTGGAAGAGTGAAAAAACTGAATTGTGTTCCGTCAGCAAATCGAATCTCTCATTTAATTTCGAGATAGCAGTGTCCAGTAGAAAAAAATAAAAACATACTTTAAATTTGTTGGTTGGGTCTAAAATGGGCTCATCTACAGCCTCGTAATCAAAATGTCTTTTTCGGGGACGTGGACGAGCAGTTTCTTTAAATTCTGTTTCGCATTCTAATTCTTCAGCAATTAATTTTGCATCAGATAACAACTGTTCAAACGCGCTATCGGTGCGGTATTTCTCCAAATCTTTTTTAACCAGATTAATCATTTTGGTAGCTTCTGAAATAATTACGTCCGATTTTTGCAAATTTTTGCTTACAATATTAATTTTTAGTAAAATATTGTACCATATAACTACTGAACATATAAATCTATAAGATTTTAATTTGGCTATTAATGAACTCGCTATGTTTTTTGTGTCGCTGTCATACTTGTTATTTGTAAAAATATAGTATAATGCATCGTAAATTTTATCCATGTTAAAACGGAGTGCTCTAAGAGCATCAAATCTACTTTCCCAACGCGTATTTGAAAGAGGTTTTAATGTCAAAGTAGGTATCTGTTTCATAATTACATCCCAGCGTGATGTGGATGCTGAAAAAAATGCATAGATTTCTTGGACAATACAGAAAAAGTTTGTAATTTCCAATGAGCTTTTAGCGGCGTCATTTACTACTAAATTAAGGGAGTGAGCAGCACACGGTACGTAAAAAGCACGAGGATTCATGTCCAATATTTTTTTTGGAGGCCTATATTTTTCCCCCTCATATTGGCCCCATTATCATATCCTTGGCCTCGCAAATCATCTAATTCAATATCGCATGATTTTAAGAAATCTAACAAATATGTCGCCAACCCTTGTCCGGTACTATCAGTTACAGGTAAAAAACCTAAAAAATGTTCTCGTACCTCAGCGCGTTTTGTCGATGGATTTAAATAAATAAACCTCACAATAACAGTAAGTTGTTCTTGGTGTGAAATATCAGGTGTGCAATCTAGAATTACAGAGTAGTATTTACATTGCTTCAGAAGACTAATTATAGTCGTTTTAATTTTTTCAGCAATTATACTAATCAGTTCATTTTGAATGTTATGACCAAGATAATGTGGCATGCGATGCTGAGCTCTTTGAATTCGAGCAATGTGTTCTGATAGTGTACTATCAAAATTAGATATACTCTCCACCAACTTTAAAAAATTACCATTATTTGGGTCATACAACTTCTCGGTTGTGCCCCTAAATGCTATATTTTGACCTGCCAAAAATTTTATAATTTCGATTATCCTTTCCAAAACTGCCGTCCACCTCTTTCTTTCGCGGTCTATTTCAGTTTGATTTACCGAGTCTACTGTTTGCCCTTTCAATAAGTCATTTTTTAGATCCAAATATTTTTTTAAAGAACATATATGCCCTGAACTTTTTTCATGTCGTTCTATATTTCTCGACAAATGCCCCCAGTCTTTGTAACCAGTGGGGGCATTAAATGCAGTGACATTATTATTAAAAAGCTTACAGTGAAAACAAAATACAGAATCAGTAGATGTGGAATATACAAGCCAAACTCGATGAATAATTTCGTTGTTTTGTAACTTTTTACTGTAATATGTATCTGAAAACGACCTCATGTTACTATCTGAAGGATAGTTGGTTTTTTTTATCTGAATCGGTCCACGTTCTGTTAAAAATAATCTTAAATTATCGGGTATTACTTGCGGCCAGAGAGCAGGATCATTCTCTTCCAAGTTGACTGTCTCTTCTAACTGTCGGGTGGATGTTGACGAAGATGTACCTAAAAAAACATAAGATAGTCAACAATTTGTGTAACCAAGTGTGGTAATAGGGCCACGCAATAATATTTTAGGACATTAAAAACAGCGCCTTAAAGTTAAGGCGGGCAATCGGGCATAGTCTAATCCGTTAGTCCGGGCGAGCGCGCTCAGTGTGTAATTGCCGAGGCGCTTACGCACGCTCTATGCGCAAACAGTAAGAAATTAAAATACTTTAGTTGCGATTGGCGGATCTCGCCTGCGGCTATTTCATGAAAAAACATAATTCATAATCCCCAAAAACAAATCACAAACACACAAGCCATATAAGTACAGACAGTCCAGTCCACTGTTAGACATGAGCCTCCAAAACTATGGGGTTATTTATTGCCATAATCTCCACGATTGGAACGCGTGTTGGACATATCACACAATACAAAAATTTAACACAAGGTCTGAGAAGGTATGTATTTAAATAAATATTGCACCGGCCGGGATTCGAACCCGAGACCTTTGGCACAAGAGTGAGTGTTAGTTACTAACCATTGCGCCTTCCGGTGCGCAATCCGCAAAAAACAATTAATTAGATATATTGTCATAATCATAAAAACCTACTTTATTTAAGACTCATTAGGTATACAGTTACAGGTAACTTATACAAAAAATAAGAAGTGTAATAATAATAAGTAGGTAGGTAGGTAGGTAATAAGTAGGTAAGTAGGTTGGGTGTATGGGGTCCCAACCTACATCTCTGGGACCCAAGCCAACCTCACCGGCTCGTGGTGCACCCTGCCGACCAACGAACGAGGCTCTGGCGACCCGCCACCACGCACTGGACCAGCGCGGCGGGTTACGGTCCACCCCCCCCCCCCCCCCCCTATGGGACCAGCAGTCCCAAGGTGGTGTCGGGTTTATCGTCCACAAGTCCCTCGTAAATAATGTTGTAGCCATCACGAGTGTGTCGAGCAGGGTCGCGTACCTTATACTCAGAATATCCAAGAGATATTCGTTGAAGGTCATACAGGTCTACGCACCGACCTCGGCACACCCGGATAACGAAGTGGAAGCAATGTATGAGGACATTAGTAGAGCCATACATGCTTCGAAAACACACTACAATATTGTTATGGGGGATTTCAACGCGAAACTGGGCAAAAGAGGCGACGATGAGTTGAGAGTGGGGCAATTTGGATGTGGGCACCGGAACCAGAGGGGCCAGAGGCTGGCCGACTTTCTTGAGAAAGAGGGACTCTTTATGATGAACTCTTTCTTCAAGAAGCCGGCTCATAGGAAGTGGACCTGGATGAGCCCCGACGGTTCCGTTAAAAATGAGATAGACTTCATTATGGCCACAAAGAGACAAATATTCAATGATGTCTCCGTGATCCACAGGGTGAAAACCGGTAGTGATCACCGAATGGTTAGAGGCACATTGAATATAAACGTCAAGTTAGAAAGGTCCCGCCTGATGAAGTCTACGCTCCGACCTACTGCTGCCCACATACAGAATCCCGAAAGCTTTCAGCTTGAACTGTCAAATCGCTTCGATTGCCTAGAGGATTGCGTTGCAGTGGACGATATCAACAACAGGTTGGTAGAAACTGTCCATACGGTGGGGTCTAAATTCTTCAGACATCGTCGAAGAGATGGACCCCAAAAGCTCACCGACCACACCCTCGACCTCTTGGCGGAACGACGTTCGATGACACTGCTGACTCCTGATGACGCGGAAGCATATCGGCAGCTCAATAGACGGATTCACCAGTCCTTGCGACACGACATCCGTCTCTTTAATACTAATCGTATTAAGGAGACGATAGAGCGGAATAAAGGCTCCAAAGTGTTCGCAAGAGACTTATCTATTGGGCAGAGCCAGTTGACGAAGCTGAAGAGGGAGGACGGCAGTGTCACTTCCGACAAACAAGAGGTACTGAGGGAGATCGAGAAGTTCTATGGACAGTTGTATACCTCGGTCGCTAAACCTGTTGGCAACTTGGCCAAAGACCCAAGAGCCAAGTTGACCCGACACTATACCGAAGACATCCCGGACATCAGCCTGTACGAGATTAGGATGGCCCTCAAACAGCTTAGAAATAACAAGGCGCCGGGTGAGGACGGAATCACTTCAGAGCTTCTGAAAGCGGGTGGAACACCGGTACTGAAAGTCCTTCAGAAGCTCTTTAATTCCGTCTTGCTCGAAGGTATTACGCCGGAGGCATGGAACGGAAGCGTGGTGGTGCTCTTCTTCAAGAAAGGTGACAAGACCTTGTTGAAGAACTATAGGCCCATCTCGCTTCTGAGCCATGTTTATAAGCTGTTTTCGAGGGTTATCACGAATCGTCTCGAGCGCAGGTTTGATGACTTCCAGCCTCCCGAACAAGCCGGTTTCCGAAAAGGCTATAGTACCATAGACCACATCCATACGCTGCGGCAAGTTATACAGAAGACCGAGGAGTATAACTTGCCATTATGCTTAGCGTTTGTGGACTATGAGAAAGCCTTTGATTCGATCGAGACTTGGGCAGTGCTACAGTCCCTCCAGCGGTGCCATATTGACTATCGGTATATCGAAGTGTTGAAGTGTTTGTATAACAACGCCACCATGTCAGTCCGAGTACAGGAAGGGAGCACGGAGCCGATTCCATTGCAGAGGGGTGTGAGACAAGGAGATGTTATCTCTCCGAAGCTCTTCACCACTGCGATGGAAGACGCTTTCAAGCTCCTGGAATGGAAAGGACTCGGCATCAACGTTGATGGCGAATGCATCACTCACCTTCGATTTGCCGACGATATCGTGGTCATGGCAGAATCGCTGGAGGATCTTAGCACAATGCTCGGAGACCTCAATCGAGTTTCCCAACAGGTGGGCCTTAAAATGAACATGGACAAGACGAAAATCATGTCGAATGTCCATGTCGTGCCCACCCCAGTTTCAGTTGGGAGCTCGATTCTCGAAGTTGTTGACGAGTACGTCTACCTAGGCCAAACGGTCCAACTAGGTAGGTCCAACTTCGAGAAAGAGGTCAATCGACGAATCCAACTCGGCTGGGCAGCGTTCGGGAAGCTACGCAGCGTCTTCTCGTCCAGAATACCTCAGTGCTTGAAGACGAAGGTCTTCGACCAGTGTGTGTTGCCAGTGATGACCTACGGCACCGAGACGTGGTCTCTGACTATGGGCCTCATAAATAAGCTCACTGTCGCACAGCGAGCTATGGAGAGGGCTATGCTCGGGGTTTCCCTACGTGATCGAATCAGGAATGAGGAGATCCGTAGACGAACTAAAGTCACCGACATAGCCTCTCGGGTTAGCAAGCTGAAGTGGCAGTGGGCAGGGCACATAGCTCGTAGAACCGATGGCCGATGGGGCAGAAGGGTTCTCGAATGGAGACCACGTACCGGCGGACGAAGCCGAGGACGTCCATCTGCTAGATGGACAGACGACCTCATAAAGGTGGCGGGCACCCGCTGGATGCAGGTCGCTGCCGATAGGTCTAAATGGCGGACAATGGGGGAGGCCTATGTCCAGCAGTGGACGTCTAAAGGCTGAGATGATGATGATGATGATGATGAGGAACCCAGGCAGGATACACCAGCGACTTCTGTCACTGTTTATGCCACTTCAGATGTTTTATTTATGGTACCAACTGACTGAACTTACCAGGTCGAAAGAAAGAGTCAATCGGAGAAGTTAGCTTTTTAATTTTTTCTTCTTTCTCCAGTTTCCTTTTTCTATTTTGAGCACCCGATGGTTTCTTTTTATCCCCTAATTCGGCCATCTACGAGTACAATAAAATCAAATTTCAATTTAGTATTTAATTTTTCTTTCTTTATTCTAAATAAAGTAAGTAGTTTTTTATCAATCACTAACACTAAGAATTTGTATTTTTGCAATTATAAACAAATAAACAAAACAGTCATGACTCTCTCTCATAAACAAATGATGTGATGATGATGATGTGATGATAATGATTGTAATGTACCTAACACTAACACTTAAAAAATAAAATTGACTTACCTTTATATTTTTTCTCTAAGAACTTCCGTGCTAATTCGCCGGTTGTCGCAAATGAAATGAGCTAACGAATTCAATTACTTAAAAGAAGAAATCAGATCAATCACTGACCGACACTTACATAGCCGCCGCGCGCCGCGCTGTAAATTCAAATGAACTTACACCTAATTTTAGTGATTTAGAGATCATTTCTCTTTAAGTGCGAGCGCCCGGACGGCTATGTCAAAGGACGCAACAGACGTACAGGTGCCGCGCCACGCGCCCATTTCAAATGAATGAACTTACACTTTATTGACTTAGACTTAGAGATCATTTTGCTTCAAGTGCGGGCGACCGGGCGGCAATGTCAAAGGGCGCAATTACTCGCCTATGACAGACGCACAGGTGCCGCGCCGCGCGCCCATTTCAAATGAACTTACACTCTATTGACTTAGAGATCATTTTGCTACCGGGCGGCAACGTGTCAAACGTACATACATACACTGTCTTTGGATTAGAGATTTTGCCGCGCGCGTGTTCTATTAAATAAAATTGTTATTTGTGTAGTGTAGTAATGCGGTATGACAAGCGCCGAATGCGTAATAAAAGTAAAAAAAATATTATTGTTAATGACTATTTTTTTTTTGCTTGCGCATACATATTTGTCGTAAGTAACAAGTATATAAAACTGTGCAATGGCGTTAAGTTCAATGAAATATCCAAAAATTCAGCGCTCGACAGGCGCCGGGCGCTCCGCGCCCGGGTGCACCGCACCCCTTGCACCCCCTGGTAAAGACGGCCCTGTACCGAGTACATAGGTAGTTCTATTATAGTTCTCACTGAAGGCACCATCGCCAATAAAGTTCCCAATTCAACTTTATTTTATTATCATTTTTAATTTTGAAAAAAGCTCCCAATCTCAACCGAGATTTGACTATCTATACATAACGCGCAACATATATATTTTAGGGGAATCGAAAGTTTTTCTTTGAAACAAATATAAACAGAACAATAATATTAAATCCCTTGTAACGTTATTAATGTTATACTCGTAGCTATTGATTTGACCTTAGAGCTTTAAGCTTTTAAAAAATGTGTTTGCCCTGTCTTGAAAAGTCTTTACTTACCCGCTAATTGTAATTTCTAGGTTCGAAAAATTACAAGTTTTTCTAACAAATATAATGTAAATATCATCATAAAATCATGTTCGGCAATTTATTGAGGGCCGATATAAATTGCTTTACGTGAAGAAGCATAAGGTGACACTTCTATTTTTAAACGGCACGCTTGGGAAAGATTATGGACGACGACGAACAGCCATTATTATGATAATATTCCTAAAGAGGTTTAAGTTGCTTTCTATGATCTTAAAAGTCCATTAGAAAATATTTTTGCCATAGGGAACACTTACATACACACAAAACAATATATTTAAACCAAAAAATTTTGACTTTAATTCGTGAGGTCTTGAGCTGAAATTCTCGGTCCATATCACTGAGCTTCTACATAAGATCTACTGTGTAATTTTTATATCACTACCTCGGCGATGAAAAAAAACATTGTAAGGAGACATGGGCAAAACAAACAAAAAACAAACTAATCTTAGGCCAAAACCAACTATTATAGCAATGCGTGTTCCGTCCTGGCCCGGCCATAGTCTCCGTTAAGATCGAAAACGTTATGAAAAAAAAGCTTTTTAAAAAAAAAAAAAATTCTTAGTACCTACAATAAAATTAATTGTACCCCCGATAGCTCGTGAGATAAAGGGATTTTTTGTGGCTGAGCTGTAACATATACCTAAGTTGCAGCCCTGCCACAGAAAATTCTCAAGATCTAGTGCTCGAAAATAGTTGAAATGTAAATAAAGAAAATGTACCTTAGTTGTAATTTATTGTACATACAAATAACATTAGATTATTGTTCATTTATTGTACATTCGATAATCTATACAAGTAACTTGTATACAAAAGTGTACAAAAATGCCTTTTTCTCACGATCAATTGAGGTACAATTAGTTTTATTGTAGGTACTAAGAGTATATTTAAAGTACATTTTCTTCATAACACCTAGCTCTTGACGGAGACTGGCCGGGTCAGAACGAAACACCCTAATGTTGTCGAATATTGGTTTCTGTTTTTCTTAACTGAATTTCATAATTGTTTCAGATATCCATCGCACAGTCCAGCTCTTTGCACGGACCGAAGATGCTCTATTGCCATCTTGATAAGCTTCGTATTACCACCAATATTGTGCATACCATCTTATTCCGTAAGTACTTAACCATGCTCTAATAAAATGTCAATAAGTTTTCCCGTAACTTGAAATCCTACTTTGCACTCTCTGAGTTCATGGACATGAAAATATTATTTACTTTCTCTTTTGTAATATTTTTTGCAATATTTTGAGTTTTTACCAATTTTTTTATACAAATTAACGTAATTCATGTACAATTCAGCATTTGATACAAAATTATATTTGATATATAGCGATATGAAATACCATTAGCCAGTGTCTCTCCACTGTTGGATGTAGGTCTATGTATTCTGAAATCGATGGCCTCTCACGACTATCGCTATCACACTAGGTCTTCTGCTTCTCTTATCCAGCCACTGCCGCTAAATACAAATAGCCAAAAAAAATATATTTCTTATAAAATACGTAACATCATATCATGCCAACTAGAATGGAGATCAAAATGCATCAGGCTTCCGAAAAGGTTGGTTTACATTTCAAGGTTACTTATCTCGACAAAGTTCACGATTTTTTCATGTACCTAGGTTGAATCATTTTTTTTCCGTAGTACTCAAGTAGTGTTTTGAAAACATTCCCACACCTTGTTTTGAAGACGGTTTATATTTAGAAGCATTATTATTGTGCTAGCCGCCCCTTTTATTTCCACAAAGTAAACAATCGGCAACATTTTGTTTATCTGAGTTTGACCGCTTATCGAATTTGATCTCTTCAGGACTTGGCCTAAGATAGCTCTTCAGCAGTTGATAAATAGCTGTTTGCTCAAAACGCGGAAATTATCTCTGCAAAGTGATTAATACTCGGTGGAGATGGCGTGATACAAAACAATATAGTACCTACCGAAAGTCCGAGGCCGTCGAATCACTCCCCAATATCATCGATTTGCACTTCTGGTCGTTTCTCTACAGATAAAATGAAACGAGAACATTCTACATAACTTTCACATATTTGTAAACTAACATGGTAGTAACCAGTGTTCGTTTTATCTAGATCATTGTTTCTTAACCTTTTTAGTGTCGCGACCCCCGGATAAGGCCAAAAATAAAGTAACTATCCTCACACCCAATGGGTGTGAGGATAGTTACTTTATTTTTGGCCTTATCCGGCCTTATCTGGTAATTGTAAGTAAGAACTTACAATTACTATTTAATTATATTTTTACAGTTTAATATTTGATTATAATTATTTTTTCCTTGATATTTCCTAATCAATTACGACCCCCTTTATATGTGATTGCGACCTCCCTGGGGGTGGTGACTCCTTGGTTGAGAAACGATAATCTAGATTATTTACCATCTATAGTCTGACCAAGAAAATGAAAAACCTCACCATGATGCGTATAGCTAATAGAACTAATATCTTCTAATGACAACACTACCTAGCTATGCAAAAAGCAAATGTGGCGCCCTCAGAGCATGTTTTTTATTTTTCTGGTCAGGCTTTACCTACTAATTCATCATACAATTTAGAGGGTTGAGGTCAGATTTGGAAACGTAAAGTCACAATTTCTTACTTTCAGGTTTTCACGATACACAAAGAATTCACCTTCGACGAGAACACGGGGAACACTCCTACGAAAGTGTTCTACGTCGACTCCGATTACGACGGGAGCCTCTACCAGATCAATTTCTGGGTACACGCTGTCCTTATAAAATTGTTACCATGCGTAATTTTAACAGTGATCAGTGCGTGGTTGATTCGTGCACTATATCGGGCTAATAGCAGGAAGAAAGCTCTCAAAGGGTACAGTGCGTGTCCCGCAGATACCGTAGTCAATGGCAACGGGAACATTTTCACGAGAAAGCCAACTAAGCGGTCGAAAGCTGAGCGGCGAGCCGATCGGACTACGAAAATGTTGGTCGCAGTGCTCCTACTGTTCTTGTTGACAGAATTCCCTCAAGGCATTTTAGGTAATTATAAGTGAGATTAAAGGGACGGAAGGTGCGCTAATGAATACCTCTATTCTAAAACATATCTATTGAGAAGTTTGATTGAGAAAAAGAACATGTTTGAATTTTAATAAACTGTTATTATATTTTTGGCGGAACCTTTTGACTTCTGGGTTTAATATGTTCGTACAATTTTGTCCAAAATTTTAATATGCCATGACAATCAATTTTATTTTTACAATTATATACATACCTACTATCCATTTAAAATGCTGAACGGAACGACCTTCAAGTGACTGACATCACTTAGTACCGTCCACAACGTAAACGTGTAATATAAATTAATAATGTGATTTTTTTATACTGAACTATCACGTAAAATTAAACGTTTTTCGTGTTTCTGTTTCTGTCGCGTTGAGATGTTCCTTCTTGTTTTTATATTGCTCGATAAGCGTTGATGACGCGACGCCATTTTGTTGTTAGTGTCGTTTTGGAACGGTATTGAATGTGTGTCCTTTGAGCGATTTGACTATTTTTGTTGTAATTTAATTGTTAATTGTTCATTGTTATAATTTTTGTTATTTATTCTTTACGTTTTATTTATAATTTGTTCGAAATGAATAAAAGACGTGGTCCACTCAAAAGTGAGTCGCGAAACATTATTCTATAAGTACATGAGTACTTTCAAATAGAAAGAGACTCATGCAGTGAAATGTTGAGAGATTTGACTAAATTACAAAAAAGTGCTCAAGATTCCATCGAGGTTGTTCTATCTCGTAAATAATACATATTATAATAATATTAATTAGTATCCTTTTTGTTAACCCTACCCGTATATGCGTTATCTAACATTTACTTTGACTAGGTTCCTTCCGTTCAGCAATTTGAACGGATAATACTCGTATATTGCATCTTCCCTGCATATCGCACCTTTCAGTCTCTGCAAGCGATAAGGTTGACTGAGAGATAATGTTTCAAAGCATTAATTCCTCCTTTTATTACTCTGTGCAATTAAGAATAAATAAATAAATTGAGCAGTTGTTTGAAACATCAGTGAGATCTAAGAAACATGAATGAAAGCATAACTTGCACTTTAGTTCTTGTAATGCACGAGCGCGCATCTCCGCCTTGCCTGCAGCAATGAATGTTCGTAAAAGTTATTTCTTGCATTTATGAATATTTATTAACCCACTTATTATTACTTATTACTTACCTACTTATTACGAATTGTTCAGGTTTGCTGAGCGGTGTGCTGGGGCGGTGCTTTTTCAAGCGTTGCTACGACCTGTTCGGCGAGACGATGGATGCGCTAGCGTTACTAAACGGAGCCATCAACTTTGTGCTCTACTGCTCCATGTCCAGACAATTCCGTACCACCTTCGGACAGCTGATGAGAAATCGCTGCGTGCCCACACCTCGAGCCAGTTCCCACACTGAGCTACAAACGACTTACGTTTGAAATGGTGCTTGAAATGCTGAATAGAGTCTCATCAACGTTGCTTAGTGCTTCCAAATTAGATTCTTTATGTGCAAAGTAGGTATCATGAGTTGTTGATGAGACCAAGAACATGATGGCATGAAGCTACGAAATGGCCTCGTTCATGAAACTGAAATCATAAAGCGATGGCATGAGATGAAAACAATCAGTGTCATTATATTTTTCCTCCATATCTTATAACAGGATAAATACAGAAATACACTTCGCAATTTGCCAAGGAAAAGCGTTTTCAGTAAAAACAACATCGTATTCTAAATATTTGTCGATAATCTTATAATCCTTTCCTTAGATTGTATTGAAAATTGCTATATATCCGCAGTCGTTTTATATCAAATACGATCCGACGAAAACATAACTACTATATCGACTTGAGACCTTAACGAGTATTAGTCACCAAGAAATCGTCTCCATTCAGAAATACTGAATAGTCGATGGTATACTCAGAAATACTGAATTCTTAATTACTGAAGAAACAAAAGCGACGACATAGTATTTGGACCACGGAAAGGATACAATGTGCAAACGTCTTCAGCTAATTTCCATGTATGGTTACTAGAAATCATTGTTGAGCCACTATCCATTATTCTTAATTTTGCCGTGTTATAATACTGTCATGTTTGATTAGTGTTGTAAAAACGAGCGTTAAGCGCTTGACGCTCGAGCGCTGAGTGAGCGCTAATGAACTTTTAAGACCCGAGCGTTAAGGGCTAGTGAGCGTTATAGTCATAGTGTTCAATGGTCTTAAACCCTTATAAAGCTAAAAGCTCGAGTAAACGGTAATCGTTAAGGGTTAATAGCACTAACATAACACGCCAGCACACGAGTGCTTAAACGTGCAGCGCTCGTATTAACAACACTATGTTTGATCCGTATATTGGACTGTGACGTGATATCATTGAAAACATAAAAAACAACAATAACATGTTAGTTATTTGAAATATGAAGAACTCGAAGAGAGCCAGGAGACAAAAACTCGTAGGTTGAATGAAATAGTGTGAATACAAACTTACCTAATTTACATAATCATAATTATGTATTTATTAAGTATTATGTATTTTGTATGATTATGCCATTATTATATATTGTGTTTGTTTAATACCGCCAAATTAGAAATGAAGGATAAGTTCAACAATGTAAATATTGTGACTGTACCAAGTCCTGGGACTGCATAACTGTTCGAGCAAGTTCTTTACAAACGTGGCCTTGGAGAATTCAAGTTAAAGCGATATACTCGTAACTTCCAACGGTCACTCTGAGTTTTACTATCCCGAGACCATAAATTGAAGATGTTTCGAAGAGGGTCGACATGAATAAAGTAATTTTCATTGTGTGGACAATATCACGTTTTTTACACGCATTTGTTATGCAGATAAGCCTTTGTTGGCATCTGTTTCAACTGTCGATCACGTGGACACATAATTTCAACTGATAAATATGCAAAGTACGTAAATAGAACAACGATTTCATTGTTGTGATCTTGTATTTACATTTGTACGTATTGTTGTTAAAGAAAATTAATGTTAAATTTTGTTATTGTAAAACATTTGTTGATTATGCATTTTGTATTAATTTTATACCTAAGTAATAAAATATGCTAGTCTTCACCGTGAATTGGTGGAAATATTATTAATAAAAAAGTCCGCCTAACTACCACAATTTACCTCTGTCAGAATAATAAACGGTAGGTATATTTACTAAATGAGCGGTAGGTGGTTGGACGCGTATACCGACTAAAGCATTCGTTAAAAAAAACAATAAACCTGACTGCGTCCAATGAATACCTATATTGAAATAAACTAAAATACAAAAAAATAAGTATGATAATTTACTACATACCTACACTAACTACCTTCTGGTTTATTTGTTCTGTTTTGAGAATTACCTTATTATTATGACAATTCAGAATCAGTTTTAAAGCTTTTATTTATTTAGTAGTTATTTAGCGGCCAGAATTATTATTTTTATAATCGGATTAATATAATTCTATAAAAAAATATTTATTTTAGTTCGTTTCTCAAATTGACCTTTTGATTTTCGTCAGCTTTTCCGTGTTGTGGTATTGCTTTAGATCTATTATCTTAAAGTAACTTCGTACCTACGAGTACCAACATGGAAAGTAACGTCGTACCTACCAACATGGAAAGTAACGTCGTACCTACCAACATGGAAAGTAACGTCGTACCTACCAACATGTAAAGTGACGTCATACCTACCAACATGGAAAGTAACGTCGTACCTACCAACATGTAAAGTGACGTCGTACCTACCAACATGTAAAGTAACGTCGTACCTCTATCAATATGTAAAGTAACGTCGTACCTACCAACATGTAGAGCCGAGTGATTTGAAAAATGTTTCGAATTCAACCGCAAAAGTCGATGGAACGGTTGATTTTACAATTACTTTTCAATTATTTTGTATTCAAAAAGCGTTTGATTGACGACAGTTGTATCGTAGAAAAATAAATAAAATTTAATAAGGAATAACAAAAGTAGATTCTTTTTGTGTGGAGCTTTTATTTGCTTGTTTATTTAATTAGCGGAAATTATCGAAAAGTTTCAAACGAGACGTCAGTCTCATAAACGGGAATCGCATGAAAATGATCGGATAATATTTCACATTAATTAGAAGGAAAATAATAATGACAATTAGCGCACGGTGCTAACTTTGCACAATAACCGTTATAATAATATCACAGCAGCATTTTTTGCTAAAATAACTGAGTCTAGACGATGCAAGAACATAAAATTATCTAAAGCTTTTGAACCATAAAATACTGACGTGCATATAATATGAAAATGCGATCAATGCCTTAAGCCAATGCCCTGGGGATAACGGGTTTTTATTATGCATGTTTTAAATAATCTCATTCAATTAGCTTTAAAAATTACTTCCAATTATGTTTTAAAATTTATTATTTTTGATATTATATACTATTTTTATATTTATAAGTTTAACACAAGTTTAATGTCACTCAGCAAACTCAGAGTTATGCTCAGAGTTTTTTCGCGGGGTAAAATACGAAACGAATAAATTCGAAGAGAACTAAGTCACCTCCGCAGCTAGCTGAAGTACCGATGGTCAGGCCATACCTGTCTAGAAGACCGACACGTCTAGAAGTTTCCCTGTAGCGGCTGGATGTGAAGAGAGGAAAGCCACATGTAGTTAGGAACATTGGAATATTATTGTTTCTATACAACAGTGGAAAGACGTAGGCTGGTGGTAGATATGTTAAAGGTAAGCTGCAAGAATGGTCATTAATTCCGTATCTTTAAAAGATTACCTAAATATTGTCACATTTTTCCTGATCGCCAAATACATAAACTCCTAGGTGATGAAATTTTGATACCTGTATTAAACACAAAAAAAAGAGTCATTATATAAACGAACTTGCCACCAAAGTAGTAGTATTCATAAAAATAACGTGTCCGGATTCTTTAATAAATAGGTAGTTTTTAATAATAGTGTCGAGTTCTTTAATAAAGATCTTCGATATCTCCATAATATACAAGTACTTTCAACGTCCATAATAATATATTCAAAATTTTCTAAACATTTTACTTGTATTTGAATGGATAATTTGAATATATTTATATATTATAGATAATTATAGATTTATTTCTATATTTTTTACATTTGTAAATGAGTTATTGCGGTGACTTTAAAGTTCATATTTCTTGATTGAACTTAATCGATAAGTTTGTTCTACAACGGTATATTTGCGTTTGGCTCCCCTCCGTTCACGTGGATCCACAATCAGGCTCCACCGGTGGATCCATGGACAATTTTCCTCCTCTGCAACCCACCAATTTAGGAATTCAAATATAATAACCTAACCGCTTACTGAATAAGTTGATAATGAGTTGCAAGGAAAGGAATTTGTATTTATGCGAAAGCTCGATTGGCCAATACTATAGGTAGGTATTATAGTTTACAGTTATTGTAAGTAAATTACATAGATAATAAAAGATTATAAATTATATTGCAAGAACAATGTTTGTTTATGAATGTTTAGAATTTTTATATACAAACGACAATAAAAATAAAAAATACAACAGCGAATGGTTTTTAATTTTCCAAATTAATTTAAGGTTTCTTTTATGACATTTTCAGTATAATCATAAAGAAATAAATATTAAACATAATTATTAATGAGTAAGTATATCATCCCGATTTGCAACCCACACCTAAAATTCCACCTTTAGCAACAATTTACAAAAGAGAGTAAATAAATAAATAAAAGTAGACACGGTAAAGTATATTTTTTTTTTATCTTAATGCCTCAATGTGATAAGAACGGATAACTTATAAAGTAATAATTAATTACCAAATTCGTGACAACGCAGTACCGTAGTCACTAGTTTGGTTACATGGGAGGGTATCGACTATTAAGAATTATCCATGCATTTACGTGTACGTTCCTAGCCCATATTACTAGCTCAATAACGTGTTTACGGATACAGAGATGTTAACCTGTTGCCGACTGTACATACTCCTAATATATCTTAAAATAATAATTTATGTATCTAATATATATTGATATAATATTAATAGCCACATTCGTGTGATCCTGAGTTCAAATCCTTGGCCCGTACCACTGAGTTTTCTACTTATTCGAAGCATGGTGCGGATGACAGGCCCCATAGAATATAACCAATACACAGAATGTAAATTGTTCACTCAAAAAAAGGTGAAATATTTTGTAAGATTTATAAAATATAAACAGCTACAAAAAGCTATAATATGACTCAGAGCATAAAAATAATGTGTTTATTTCCTTGTCTTCCAATTTTTACTAGTGAAAATCAAATTCCACATATTAATTTATTCTGTGGCCTGTTTATATGGTGTCAAGCTAGTGCCGCGACTGAATTGTTGAATTACCGACTTAAAATGTAATACAATAAAATCGAAGGGGTTGGATTTATGTTTTTCTTATAGTGTTAAGACAGTAATCAAAATTATTTCTATTAATGAGATAATTTGGAAATAATATTCATGTATATTTATTTATTTTATGTTGAATAACAGAATATATTTTATTATTTAATATTATATATTTTAAAGAATTTATTGCTTTTTAATTTAATGATTGGCAAACTAAATCCACATTTAGGATCTAAATGATATTAGGATTAGGTCTTCATTTCTAATTGTATCATATTATATTTTGTAGAAAATAAACATATCACTTCTCTTTTTTCAATTAATTAACGAGTGGGTAGTCATCAACGGGGTATGTACGATATTTTTGGAACTGCTCTATTTTATTTTATATTTGAAGGAATAAGGTTCCGCATTTCCAAAAACAAATATTTCCTTTTTTTGTTCAGGAATAAAAAAGATATCTATTTTTCTATTTTTGCTCCGCTGCAACGGTTATTCTACGGATGTAAGGCGACTATTCCTTTGCCAACGAAAAAAAGTCAAGCACTATGAAAAAAAATGGATGACTAGAGGTGGGCAGTAGCAGGTTTTCGCAGAAACGAAACGATAGTAGGTTTCGAATACCAATAACGGTTTCTGAAACTATTTATTCGCAGTAGCAGCTTTTTTCGACCACATTTGTTTTTAATACGTTACTTAATAATCGTGCAGTTTGGGAACGGGTACGCTATTGTTTCGTTTTGAATTAGTTTGTGATGTATTTATTGTGATGTTGATTCACTAATATTTACTTATTTACAGTTTATAATACACTCCCACTTAATTAACAAAGTTTTTTGAATGAGGAATAAAAACACAATATAGATATTTTGAAATCGTTACGAAAATAATTAAGTACATATTTAAAAACTATAAAGATGATATAAATTAAACGCGAACTAAGACAATGCAACTTATCATCACTGATCACTCCATCACACTTTCGGCGAAAACCTGCTACTGCCCACTTCTATTCATCCATCCATCTATTCGTCATTGTCAATTTTATAGTGCATGACATTTTTTTTGTTGGCAAAGGAGTAAACGCCTTGCATCTGTAGAATAACCGTTGTAGTGGAGCCAAAATATAAAAATGGATATCGTTTTTATTTCTGAACAAAAAAAAAGAATCTTTTTTTTCAAACTTCTTATACTTAATCCTAGTTACACAAAAAATATCAAGAAGTTTTGTAACTTTTCATAAAATGTCATACATTGCCCATTACAAACAGTTCTCAACGAAAATCGAAAGTCGTAAAACATGATTTCGATTCAAGTTCCGCACATCACTAGTCATAGTCAACTGACAGGTGTCAGCCGTACCATGCTACATTAAAATGGTAATAAATACATTTTTTTTTAATTCTCACTAGCTCAACGTTGAGAGGAAAACATCGCAAGCTACAGAAATTAAAAAAAATAAAAAAATCTGGAGTATGCGTACCTATCCACTAATCCGCACTGAACCCACGTGGTGGAATACGGCCCGAAACCCACCAATGATTTACTATAGGGGGCTTTACTACTTGCCATAAAGTGAGACATTAACGGCTGATACACACACATTATATATCTTTAAAATTCTCAAGAAAATTAAAGTAAGAGTTTGCTAGTCTGGCGATGAAAGTTGAGACTGGAAATGCGAACAAAAAATAGGTCATCATTAAAAATAGATGGGATAATAATTTTGATTCTTGAGTTCAATAATAAAACTAGCCTAGCATTGAATTCAAGTATCAAAATTATTTTCCCAACTGCTTTTAGTGATCTGGTAAAATTATATTATTTTATAAATAGCCACGCTTTTTCAATCTTAACTTTACTCTGCCAGTCTTGTTTAATCTGTGTACTCTTTGTACTACCTTCGTGCTGCATTCATGCGGTGATAATCTCCTGAAACAGTGAATCTTTATTAAACTACGGCAACAACTAGGGAGATTAAAAAACTTAGAAGATATTTATAACTTTAAAACTTTTGTAATATTACAGGTTTTGGAAACCTTGAGTGTATACTAAAGTTAGACAAAGGATTATGTTTCGTTTGGATCTTGTTCAGATTTCAAACTGATACTTGTTTGAAAAGTTTAAAAATAGGTTATGTATATTTAAATACCCTGACTATCTATAATAATCTTAATAATAATCTATAATAATAATCTATATAATCTATAAAATGGCCTCCAAAAAGCTCGGTGTGCTGACGAGAGCGAAGCGGTACTTCACCCCTGGATAACTCCTAATGCTTTACAAAGTTCAGATGAGGCCCCATATGGAGTATTGCTCACATCTCTGGGCCGGCGCACCGAAATACCAATTAGACCCATTTGACTCCATCCAACGACGTGGTGTCCGTATTATCGACGATCCCACTCTCACGGGCGGTTTAGAACCCCTCAGCATTCGGAGAGACGTTGCATTTCTCTGTGTGTTCTACCGCCTGTACAATGGGGAATGCTCTGAAGAATTGTTCAATATAATTCGCACCTCGTGTTTCTACAACCACATCTCCCGTCACAGAAATGCGGTCCATCCGCATTTCCTCGATACGGAGGTGTCGCGTACTGTTCGGTCCACAAATTATTTTCTACCGCGAACCCGTAGGCTGTGGAACGAACTGTCTCAAGAGGTCTTCCCATTAAGCTACGACACGGGGTTCTTCAAAAAAGCTGTGAATAGGATTTTGCAAGGTCGACGGCGCGCCCGCATACCCCCTGGTGTTGCACGTGTCCATGGGCGGCGGTAACACTTACCATCACGTGGGACCGCTTTCTCGTCCGCCCTCTTATCTATAAAAAAAAGCCATCCGCGATACATGTCAACATCAGTCCAGAATAACAAAAGTTGGCACGCCCCCAGATGCGCTGTCTACCTTTGCAGATTAAGGAATGGATTGGGAAAATGGGGATTGATAGGATGGGATAGGAATGGGCTCTGGCATATCTCACTCACTACCGAAACACGTACGTTGGGGAACTTTGGGGAACTACAATAATTTAGGAAATGCAGTATATTTTTCAAGGTAGTCTTCTGTGAGAGAGGGGTAACGAGGCCAATCGAGTGTGCCCAGCGGCTGTGGGAATACATCGTGCACTCTCCCCCTAGGATCCTTTATATACAGATCCTTTATAGAGTTTCCGCAGGAATCACTCTAATGTTCACGCGAACGGAGTCACTGACACCGCTAGTAAGTAAACTTAATTGTAAACAGTAATTAATGTAGGAATTTCTAAGGCTTAGCTTGTTTATAATTACTCCATTTACCACTGTTTACAGTTACCCTAAAAAAACAAATGCAAATTTTTTATTAATTGTAATGTAAAACTAAAAACAATCTTACATGTTAAAAAAGTAAATGCGTATTTTAGGAGATCGTTACCCAAATTAAGTACAAAAACTGGTACGACCTCCGGTTCACATGCTTGACGTGTGTGCCGAGTAATGATTAATTACGCCGAGCCAGAGAATGGCTCGTTTCATTTTAATTCGTCCTGACACCGGTGCCCATGATGGTGGCTTGTTACTTCTCATCGATGTCCATTTTATTTAATTATTCATGTTAATGATCATATCAGCCTATAACGTCCCGTTGCAGGGCACAGGCGTCCCCAAGTATATTACTGGGGGGTTTCGGGCCATAATCCACTAAGTGGGTCCAGTACATACACATTCATACATCCATACACATCCATACACATCCTCCAGATTTATTTATTTCTCGGGTATGCGGGTTTCCTCACAATTTTTTTCTCTACCTAATGATTCTTTTTTATAGTACATTGTTACCCTAAGGGTTCACCCCTAGGGTAACAATGTACTATAAAAAAGACTATAATGTGACTTATTTCAGTCCCGAGACTGCCAATAGGTCGAGGGACTAAATAAGTCCTGAACCCCTAGGTAAACACTGTGCTTTTCATTACGAATACAAGGAAAGTAAACACAAGCCATATATGCACAAAATATCACTTCAACTTCCCAAGAATTTGCATTAATGTCGCTTACCCGCCTTTTTTTTTTCTTTTTTACGCGCAACATTTTTCAAGCGCCATAATGCCAGCCAGTCTTTTTGAGTAGTACTTATTGCTAGCTTGATAAAAAGAACTTATCATTATAGATTATTTCTAATTTATGTCAATGATCTATCTAAATTAATTTTGACGCGGTTTAATCGGTGTCTTAAATAACATCACAAACAAAAATTCTACAAAGTTAAGAATTAATATAGTATTAATTTCGTGTGGCTGTATAGGAAGTTAGATCATGGTTACATAGAAATGTGAAAATAGCTCTTTTTTTTCTTAATTTTTCAGTTGTCTGTCAGTTGAAAACGCTCACCCTAGGGTGTATTGGGCTATTTTCACTTCGCTCCACAGGCAGCTTCGGACCTACTTTCAGAGTATGAGTAATGAAAATATCTTTTTTAAATTCCGTACTTAAGAAACAACGAGGATTCCGAGCAGAGGATTTGAACTCACGATCACACGATCCAATGATATACTCATTATTTACTTAATTATTCGTTATTCACTTTATTTCAAGTTAGACCCTTTTCAAAATTGTCTAGAAGAGATTGTTGTAAAGCATCGATTTGAGAATACGTCCTAGATATTATGTTATACAATCACTGTGGGGCAGGCTCATTAGAGTCTAATTGTGTTCTATTAGATAGTCGGATTAGAAAGTTCGCGGTTTTTTTATAGTGAAAACAATAAAGACTTTGTATAAATATTTTTTACATAAATATTTATTGATCGGAATATTGTCCATTTATTTCTATCTTTCGCCATTTTTCTGGCAGAGCCATTAATTATCCCATCGACATAAAATTTTTGGGGGTTATGAGCTAGAAACTGATTTAAATGGTTTATACAGGCTTCTCTTGAATGTAATTTTACTCCATTTGGGGAATTTTGTAAAAAGCGGAATAAATGATAATCCGAAGGTGTTATGTCTGGACTGTATGGAGGATGCATTAAAATTTGGCAGCCCAGGTTCATCAATTTTTGTTTAGTCATCAATAATGTGCATTTGAGCATTGTTGTGATGGAATACTACACCTGTTCTAGTTATTAATTTTGGGCTTTCTTCTTCAAGTGCTTGTTTCAATTTCACTAATTGCTGACAGTAGACATCAGAATTAATCGTTTGGCCATGTGACAACAACTCGTAATACACAATGCCTTTCCAGTCCCACTATTCACATAACATGACTATTTGTGATGGCTCACCTCGCTTAGACCAAGATCGTTTTTGAACATTGTTATCGTAGATGATCCACTTCTCATCGCCTGTTACCAACCTCTTCAGAAATGAATCGATTTCATTTCGTTTTAACAACATCTCGAATATGGAAATACTATTCACCATATTTCTGTCATTTAAATCATGCGGCACCCAAACATCCTAGCTTTTTTACAAAATTCAGTTTATGCAGGTGATCCAAAACTGTTGAGTGGTGAGTGCAATTGCAAGTTCTTCCGCAGTTGGATGACGGTTTATGTGTCGAACTCCTTCAATTTTTTCAATGATAACATCTACATTTACCTTTAATACGACGACTACAGCGAGAAACACCATTTATATCAAAAATGCCACACCTGAATCGACTGAACCATTTTTTTGCAGTACTTTTAGATAAAGCATCTTCTCCGTAAACACCACAAATCTCTTTTCGAGCACTAGAAGCATTCATACCCTTGTCGAAAAATAATTGTAAAACATATCTAATTTTATATTCCAAATCGGGTCTGAACGCGTATAATAAAGGTATTTGTTTACCTTGTATTCCTATTTATTATACGCGTTCAGACCCTATGAGTATTGTATTAATTCCTATGAGTGTAGCGTGGCGTTATTTTAAAATTGTTAAAATGATGAATTTTTTAACTTGTAAAAACGCAATACTACGCTTGACTGGAACCTACTACGCTAATATGATTTACAGAATTATAGAGCTATAGAGCAATTACGAGAAGCAATCAAGCAGAAACTTCGTGGAAAACTAAGCAAAGGTGTGCGGCTTCTCCATGACGATGCACACGTCCACGACGCCGCAGTTGCGAAAGCTGCTGATTAAAAGTGTGGCTTCACGGTAATTCGCCACCCACCCTACGGTCTCGAATTAGCTCCCAGTGATTACTATTTGTTTTCAAAAGTCAAGGCGGACTTAAAGACTTAAATAATGAAATTTCACAGTAGCGCGGAGAAATTAATTTAATTTGTTCCAAAGGCCATTTGATAATTAAAAATATCTAAAGTCAAGGGTGAAACATTTTCCACTGATGACGAAGTGACCGCTGTGGTTTTCGCCCATTTCGAAAACAAAATTTCTGTCTATTTTTATACTGGGATAGAAATGCTAATTAACAGATCCGAAATGTGTGTTCATATAGACGGAGATTATATTGAAAAATAAAAATAGTTTCATGAATTTGTGTGTCTTCTTTCTTTGTTAGGCCGGAAACTTTTAGACCTCCGCTCGTAGCTAAGCACGTTTTGATTCCTTTAATTACTCGTACCTATGTATTAAAATTTTCGTACGAGAGTTTTCTCTGAACAAATCAAAATTGCTTTGATTAAACCAATCCATAAAGCTGGTGACAGAGACAGTTACTAAACTAATTAATTCCAAAATACAACTTTTATTTGATTAGTTTCAAATTTAAAAAATATGGACCTTTTTAGAAATGCATTCCTGGATGCATCATAAACTTTGACATCCGAGGACAAATCTATCCGGGTAGATGAAATACGTATGACGAAATACCTTCGAGAACTATGTAAAAGCGGCTTCACTATGAATATACATATATACAATTATATTTAAGTACTTAATGTTTTTTACCCGTTCGGTAACCAAAGTACCTTTATCTATACGAAGTAGATACAATTTTACAGTATCCGTCAAAGTACATCGAAACAAATAATGAAATTTCACAGTTTTATGAGCGTAAATGGATAGCGCGGAGAAATTAATTTAATTTGTTCCAAAGGCCCTTTGATAATTAAAATTATCTAAGTACCTAACTAATTGTTTAGTTATTATTTAATTATCTGTTAACGATTTCTATCTTTAATAATATTTCAGTGAATGCTTTGTATTGTAATATATAATTAGGGTTTTGGTAGCCATTTCGTGATAAACAAATTATGTGAACCTTTACTCATTTTTAGTAATAACCATTTCATTCCGCGGATTTTTTAGAATATATAGTTTTTTCTAACTCATCAGTTAAAACAAGTTATAAAATTAATAGACGTTTCTATATATGTATAAAGGAGACTATATTCTTTTTCTCTATCTCTCTCGTAATGCGATTTGTATTTTGCCTATGATTTTTGATACAGAAAATTAGTCTAATAAAATCTATAAAAAACAGTCTAAAATATGAAATAATAGTATTTAAATATTATATTATTATCGTTAAGATGTCATTTATTCAATAAAAATATATATTCAATATTTAAAAAATAGCTAATATATACATAAGTATACATACATACACTTCTCGGCCGAAAGTACGAGTAATACAAATCGACTATGATCGGTCCTCAGTCAGTCAACTAGCGACGTATCGGCACACAACAGAGACGAACGCTCTACAAAACCGAAGTAAGCCGATCATAGTCGATGTGTATTACTTTTCAGCCGGGACGTGTACGTAGTTTTAACACCAAATAATCCTTTAGCAACATTTTATTATTCTTCGAAGAATTATAAACTAACATCACTTGATACCGATACCATAGCTAATATTTGTTACTAGTAAGGGGCTCTGACATAAAGTATACTCCAAGTATTTGAATATTGCGTAATATAAAGTTCAAAACTCACTTAAAAACTACCAACATTGACTGTGTATCATATTGACTATGGTCTATTATCCGCCTCGGACTGTTGTTGGTGCAAATATTTGTAGGAATACATTGAAACTTTGTGTTCACGATAAAACTCTCAAGAAGATAATTTACAAAGTTTACGCACTTCACAGCACAAAGAACTCTGTAGCTATGTTAAAGACGCCGTTTTTATTGAACAGGTATTTTTAGAGTGTTTGATAGGTATTATTAGTAGTTGTTGTTTTTCCTAAACGCAAATACTTACGTACGTAAGTACGAGTACGTACACTTCCCGGCCGAAAGTAATACACATCGGCCTTTAGAAAGAGACTATCGACTAGCTTCGGTTTTGTAGAGCGTCGTCTCTGTCGTAACGGCTCTACAAAACCGAAGCTAGCCGATCATAGTCGATGTGTACTACTTTCGGCCGGGATGTGTATATGTTAAGTACCGCATTTAAATAAAATTAGAGAATTTTAATTTCATTTACCGTACCCATAACCAACCCTTCTATCACCCACGATTGGACATGGGCCCTACTCATAAACATTGTCTTGTGCGTGAGGAATGTGTGGCCTTAAAACGCCACGCTGGCCAAGAGGATTGGTGAGTTCATTCTTTTGTGTTAGCGATTTTGGTTATCCCTTACTCTCCTTTTACGAGAGCTGTGGAAAGAGATGGGATCATTGCTGTTCTGTAGCCGGCCCACACAACGAGGACAATTTCATTTCCTCTACTGTAATCACTAATCAGTCTATTATTTCTACATAGGTACTTCTAATACTGTTACAATTATATTTTACTATTCTAATTTTTCGAAACGGCTATATTATTGTGTCTTGTGGGCTATATGTATGGTTTAAGGCGAGCGCAGAAGGCGCTCAACTTGGAGCAAACAGTGTGTGCAGCAGCGAGCCTAAGGGCTCCCCGCCGGTAGACCGGCGGAAGGAACGGTCCTCGGGTTAGGGCGTCGCTTTGGAAGGGTACCGCGGGATCACAAGTCGGTGAGAAAACTATGATTTTTCGTGCTTTAAATTATATGAGGACTTTTCTGACGTATTAAACGTAATTTCCGAAAATATTCGTGAATAAAAATGTTTTTTTCAGGACATTAAAAGAATCTATTTTCATTTATTTACGCTAATAAATGTTCTTTTTAAGCTCAACGTTCTCATTTTGGGATACACTATAATTTATACACTGTAGATTAAATCAGCTTAGTAGCAAATGTTACATGTTATAGAGTATGAAGAATGATGCTTGTATGTAATGAATGGCAGATTTGTAGCTCTCACTAATAAGATTATGTTGTCTGTTTACTCGCTTTTTGTGCTATCTATCATGGCAGCTAAGGGTAACTAAGATTTATTGGGAAATTTATTTATGACTAGAGGTGTCTGCGACTTATGTATGGTTAGTTTGGTTCCCGTGGGAACTTTATAATTGATCCGGATAAAAAGTACCCTAAATGTGAACCCTTAATGTTAAGTTTTATTATGATACACCAAGTTTCGTTAAAATCTCTCCAGTGATTTATGCGTGGTGCGCCTTCAGCCAAACATTTTAAAAATTATTTTGGGCTCTTTATCATTTGTATTTTATCATGCAATCATTGTTTTCAAAAATACTTCATGTACAGACACGGCTTTGTTACGATTTTATTACATCGCTACGAACTAGCCCAGACATATATCGATGACCGATTCGATTAGTCCAGTTCGTAGTGCAACTGCCTGCTGTGCGGAAGCTTCGATTCCCGGTCGGACACTAATTTCTTTAAAGACAAATAATTGTTCATGTCTGGGCATTGTATGTCGTGTGTGTCTCTGGATTCACAATGCCACAACATCCCAGTGGTGGTCATTAAGTGTGGCGTTAATTATTTATTATTGGCACATATTATTTGTATAGTCTTGTATTCGGATAATGTACGACAAATTAAATGACGGCAAGAATTAAACATATCCATCGTCGCATAACGCATAAATGGAAGTCATTCATTGTTGTTCCTCATTATTTTTTTTATTACATTTACAGCACGAGTGATGGAAATTCACTTGATACGCAGTTTCCGTCAACTGAGTAATTTTGAAGGACATAACTTTTGACCGTCCGTCCATGAACTTTCTATATAGAAAAGTTCGTTCATAATAGAGTTTCAAAAGTATTAGAAAAAACTACACCAAGACATTAAAGCTTACGTTGAAGAAAAACCAAGTTCAAGTGAAATATTTCATAAGCAACTAGTATTGAAAATTAAAACTAAACATCGATATTAAAAGGAACACGGCAAAAAGAGATATATATTTTTTCGAATATATTCTTTTGGCGATTTCTTATATTAGTGGTTATGTTACCGTTTATGTCAAGTGTGTGGATAAAGCAAGCATTATTTTTGTTGATTCGAAAGATTGTCCTTGTTGATGGTCCAAAGATATTATCAGAATAATGGTATTATCAGAATAGCTCTATTCACACACCTAGTATTGACCGTAATAGACACATTAATACAACAAAACTAGTATAGCATACTGTCACAGCAGTATGACAGGTAAATAGTGAATCAAATAATGTTTACGCACATCAGATGTCTTATAACCTCCATAGATCATGGGCAAGCGCAGGCAATATAAGCACAGAAATTGTAATATTTGTTCCAATAGCTCGCCTTTTATAATCCTCGTATTCACTCGTAGACATAACATATCACATACTATACGAGTACTACTTAAATTAGTCTATTTGCCGGTTTATTTTACTTATTAACTTATGTAAATATTTCACTATTTAAATTTGTTCAGTAATCCTTGTATCTCGCCTATTACGAGGGATAGTTCACTTATATCTTAGTATTTAAACTTAATAATTGTATTTTTATATTCTAAATCCGGCGTTCCTTCACAAGATTTACACATTAATAATAGTAGAAATAAAGTGTCACAGTGACAACTAAAATAACAGAGATGTGGACACGGACACCTCAAAGCTAGATTTGTACTGATCGTGTTTTATTTCCTTGTTAGGAACGCCGGATATTTTCAAAATTTAAATATGATTATTCTTAATATAGCCTTTTTTATATTGAAACTCCAAATTCTGAACTCTATACAATGATAAAAATTTCTCGTACCTATTTATGATACCTTCTCGTTATAAATTTTAAAATCTCAAACATTTATCGTTATCCAGTTAATTGATTTGTAAAGTAGGTATCATATTTGGTCAAAATTTTCAACGCACCAAACTAAAAGATCGATGGCAGATTTACGCGTTTGGTTTACTTGTATTAGAAAGGTTTCATTCAGTATTTAAACGTTTTTAAGGAAAAAGTATTTCGGTACTTTTTGGCAATTTTATGCGATTCCAAGATATTTTTAGACTTTTTTAGCGGGAACTCTTGAAGTGAAGTGTAGTGTATGTTAAGTATATATTATTATTTATATTTTGGTAATTTAAGAAGATTTTCTTATTGGGGCTGATTTGTCACCAGAAGTTGTCAATAAATAAAATGCATTAAAACGAAGAATTAAAGTTATTTTTCACTGTCGACGAGATCAAAACACGATAAATAAGTATAAAGACGTAATAAGTAAAATGTCGTGTGAGAAGACATTAGAGTTTGATATACTTATTAGTTGGAACTGGGCGGAATATAGAGAGAATTGAGATGTTTTTCGAAACTAACGATATTCCGAAGGAGAGGTGGGTGCCGTCCCTCATCGTAAGCATGGGGGACGCTGTTTACGAACTGTTGAACAATCTGGTTAGCCAAAGAAACCCAGGGATATGCAATACGCTGAGGTAGTATAAGTTATGCGCAATCACCTATGATCTTACCAGTCAGTGATAAAGGAGAGATTTAGGTTAAGGCAGAGGAGGCAGAATGATTACGAAAACATCCTATAATATGACGTAATTATATGGTAGAGTCTAAGAATAAGAAAGAACATTTAGGCACCTTAGAACATTTAGGTTCTAAATAAGTTAGTTTCAAGTTAGTTTTAATGAACCTTAAAAGAAGTAAATGTTTTCTTTATGGGTAACCAAGTCAAGTATTTAATTTAATATTTTTTTATTTAAATATTACTATTTTTTACGGAGAGTTGATTAAAAAATTAATTACACTTTTAGCTCCATTGTACAAATTGACAAAGAAAAGAATGTTCTTGAGTGCAGAAATTTTAATCCACTACGAGTACCTACCACTAATTTTAACATGCGACGCGAGCGCGCGCGGTGTGGGTGGAGTTTTAACACAGCCATGCGCGGGTGGTGGGGGAGAACGCCCTGTTGTTTATGTATCGCGTTCCTCGACTCAAGTAGAAAAAAAATACTCTCAATCGATAGCGAGGCCTTGGCGATTGTATTTTCTTTGAAAAGTTATGGAAAATGAGATGCTAGTCGATCACAACGAGGTTAAAAGACAATCGCAGCGGGATCCGAATCTATAGAGTTATAATTTATATTAGAGATGGTTAGCCGGCTGATATGGTAATTAAATCCTTGCTTTACTTCAATCGCAGAAAGGAATTATATGAAGAATTGGGATGCGCAGTAAACATATCGATCAGTTAAGATGGCGATTGGTGACATCACCTGTAGTGGGACAAGTGGATCCACCGAGGAGTGCATTATTCGGTTTCCCCATTAGATTGCAGTGCGGAAGGGTGCTGCTACCGCTGCCCAATTCATTAGATGTCACGAGTTCTGTGGCTGCGCCCATTTCGCCCCAGGCCCGAACAGTACGCCAGTGTCGATTGAACAGGCCTCCGAAGTATAAATTTTGATGCCAATTTCTTCACATAGATTATTTATTTATTTTTTTCTTTTTTTATGCGTTTATAAGAGGGAGGATTAGTGTAGTTAAGTTTGTATATCTATCTGTTTACGGTAACACTGCCCATTTTATATTTTGGTAATATAAAAAAGATTTCTTATTATGACTATGATTGATTCGTCACAAGAAGTTGTCAATAAATGAAAGGCATAAAAATGATGAATTCATGATAATTGATTTTTTGTTTAATTTAGTTTAATTTAATATTGTTTAATTAATTTAATATATAAATTGTGTATTTCGAGTTTTGTGGTTTAATTGCGATAGTGCTGAAAATTGTTAAACTTAAAAATTGTTATTTCACAATAACAATTTTTAAGTTTAACAATTTTCAAACTTCAAACTTCAAAGTGCATAGATAGCATTTGTGCATAATACATGTGATTATCAAATAAAAAAATAAACATGAATGTAAATAATATCTAATCGATTTTACTTACATATAAGAAAAACGTTTTAGCTGTAATAGTAAACAGTTGAGTGTGAAGTTTATGGAGGTACGTTTCAGTGGCGTGTGGTTCGACTTATTTCAATGTAATATAAAACAAAAATAACTCTGAGTATAATAATATATAGATAAGTATAGATTTACTTATGATACTGAGAGTCATTACTCTGATTCCTTACTCTCATACGTAAACCGACGTTTCAGCGACAATTTCGTCCAGTGCTAAAACTCTATACTTTATACCAGTTATTACCAAAGTGGGGTGTAATTTGGGGTGTAAGAGGCTCACCTACCATCTTTTGAGCCTAAGCCAACCTCACCTGCTTGTGGTGCATCCTGCTGTTAACTGACGAGGCAATGGCGTTCCCTTTTTGCGGTGGGAGGGTTACTCCGTCGGCATTGCTACCACCCTTCCGTCGGAGTCCGCCGCCATAATGATGCCTTATAAGCCGCGAGGCCCGCATCGTGTTCCGGCGGTGAGCGGAAGAAGCCGTCCCGAGAGAGGGATTGTTGCGTGTGGAAATGAGGACCGGCGGTTGCGGGGAATTACAGACGCGCATGGGCGTGACATGGTGGCGCGGGGATCAGGGAGACCCGGTGAAACGGTTGTCCGCTGACCGCCCGCGGGTTGTTGGGGGCCCGAACCCGGGGATCTTACTTTAATCTCCACCCCAGGAGGCTGCCCCGCCGCACGCGAAAAATCCCTTGGGGTAGCAGTTGTGCCGGAGGAGACCGGAGTGGAACCCGACTGCTGCCCCCGGGGGGGGACCGGGGGCCCTTCCGTACCCCGCGCCAGCAAGTCACACAACCTTTGTGACCTGATTTTTTCTCCGCCCCGTGCTTTGTCCTTTGATCCACATGCGACCATTTCTCTCTCCGTCCCCCCTCTTCTTATTTTTCCTATTCACACTCACAATGGCTAGGAACAAGAAAATGTATAATGTGCACTCAGCGGCCCATCCTGTAAGTTCCACATTTAAAGTGGACTTTTGCAACATTAGAGGGATGCATAGTAACATCGACGCCGTCCACTACCACCTTGAGACGGCAAAGCCAGCCTTACTTTTCTTGACGGAGACACAGATTTCCTGCCCGGCCGATACATCATATCTTCATTACCCCGGTTACAAACTGGAGCACTGTTTTGTGCGACGTGCCGGGGTATGCATGTACGTCCGGGAGGATGTTTGTTGCCGCCGCCTCAGCCATTTTGAAGACGGGGACCTGTCGATTCTCTGGGCGCGTATTGACTACGGACGTTCCACTAAAGTCTACGCTTGCCTTTACAGGTCCCACAGCGGTGATACGGAGACGACTCGTTTTTTTGAGCGTCTACAAGAAACGACTGACAGAGTGCTCGAGCAGTTCCCTTGCGCGGAAGTGGTGATCCTTGGTGATTTCAACGCTCACCACGAAGAGTGGTTGGGATCCCGAACTACCGACCGCGCAGGGAGAGCAGCCTACAACTTTGCCCTGGCCTATGGTTTCTCGCAGTTGGTGTCCTCACCTACGAGGATACCTGATATCGAGAGCCATACTCCCTCCTTACTGGACCTCCTGCTGACTACGCGGCCGAATGACTACAATGTTGTTGTTGATGCCCCGTTAGGATCATCCGACCATTGTATCATTCGAACTGCTGTGCCAGCCAAGCAATCCGTGCGGACCCATTCACAGGGAACGCGCAAAGTCTGGCACTACAAGTCAGCAGATTGGGATGGGTTGCGCGAATTTTACGCCTCTTATCCCTGGGGGCAGCTTTGTTTCTCGTCGGGAGATCCTGATACCTGTGCAGACTCCGTTACCGACGTGGTGTTGCAGGGCATGGAATGTTATATTCCTTGCACCGCGATACCGGTAGGCGGACGGAGCCAACCATGGTTCAATCAGTCCTGCAGAGAGGCCCGTCGTAATAAACGGGCCGCATACAGGGCCTGGGCCAGAGCACAGGTGTCCGAAGATCCGAATACCTCCGACTTGAGGAAGAAATTTAACGCTACCTCGAGGTGCAGTAAGAAGATCATTGTCAGAGCAAAGAATGAGCACATCCGCAGAATTGGCGACCGACTAGCTAGCTATCCTTCTGGAAGCCGGGCTTTCTGGTCGCTCGCTAAGGCTGCTGAAGGTAACTTCTGTCAGTCTTCACTCCCTCCACTGCGGAAACTCGATGAGTCACTGGCCCATGGGGCGAAGGAGAAAGCCGATCTCTTGGGCTATCTCTTTGCCTCAAACTCGACACTGGACGATAGAGGTGCCTCACCACAGTCTATCTCAAGGTGCACAAGCTCCATGCCGGAAATCTGTTTCACACAGCGTGAAGTCCGGCGAGCTCTAGCATCTCTTGATGTCCGAAAATCGAGTGGGCCTGATGGTATTCCTGCAGTGGTGCTTAAATTTTGCGCTCCCGAGTTGTCCCCGGTGCTTACGCGACTCTTTAGGCTCTCATACTCTACAAAAAGCTTCCCGTCAACATGGAAGGTAGCTCATGTTCACCCTTTACCTAAAAAGGGTGACCGCACAGACCCGGCCAACTACAGGCCAATAGCGATCACCTCCCTCCTCTCCAAGGTGATGGAGCGTGTCATAAACACACAGCTCCTTGGGTACCTAGAGGATCACCAGCTGATTAGCGACCGTCAATATGGATTTCGCCATAATCGCTCCGCTGGTGATCGTTTAGCGTATTTAACACACCGCTGGGCTGACGCCATTGAGAGTAGAGGCGAGGCTCTGGCTGTAGGCCTAGACATTGCGAAAGCTTTCGACCGGGTATGGCACAAATCGCTGCTTTCCAAGTTACCATCTTTCGGGATACCCGAGGGATTATGCGAATGGGTTGCCAGTTTCCTGACTGGACGGAGCATCAGAGTCGTTATCGATGGTAGCTGCTCCGACACCATGTCTATTAACGCTGGCGTCCCGCAAGGCTCCGTGCTGTCTCCAACTCTGTTCCTTCTGCATATCAACGACCTGTTGCAAATTGGTGACATACGTTGCTATGCAGATGACAGTACTGGAGACGCCTTGTACAGGGGCCGCACCAACATCCCTCGGGTCGAAGTGGAAGAGAGTCGCGCCAGGCTTGTGTCTGAAATCGAAGACTCTTTAGATCTAGTCTCGATTTGGGGTTCTCTAAACCTAGTGGATTTCAACCCCAGTAAGACGCAAGTCTGTGCATTCACCGCTAAAAAAACCCCTTTCGTTGTAGCACCTCGCTTTCAGAGCATACCTCTTAAGATCTTGGAGAGTATCGGGATCCTTGGTATCGACATCTCCAGCAAAGTCGAATTTAGGGGTCATCTGGAAAATAAGGCCAAAATGGCCTCCAAAAAGCTCGGTGTGCTGAACAGAGCGAAGCGGTACTTCAAACCTGGGCAACTCCTTATGCTTTACAAAGCTCAGGTGAGGCCCCATATGGAGTACTGCTCTCATCTCTGGGCCGGCGCACCGAAATACCAATTGGACCCATTTGACTCCATCCAACGACGTGCTGTTCGTATTGTCGACGATCCCACTCTCACGGGCGGTTTAGAATCCCTCAGCATTCGGAGAGACGTTGCGTCTCTCTGTGTGTTCTACCGCCTTTACAATGGGGAATGCTCTGAAGAATTGTTTAATATAATTCCCACCTCGGGTTTCTACAACCGCACCTCCCGTCACAGAAGTGCGGTCCATCCACATTTCCTCGATACGGAGGTGTCGCGCACTGTTCGGTCCAAAAATTATTTTATACCGCGAACCCGTAGGTTGTGGAACGAACTGCCTCAAGAGGTCTTTCCATTGAGCTACGACATGGGGTTCTTCAAGAGAGCTGTGAATAGGATTTTGCAAGGTCGGCGGCGCACCCGCATACCCCCTGGTGTTGCAGGTGCCCATGGGCGGCGGTAACACTTATCACCACGTGGGACCGCTTGCTCGTCCGCCCACTAATCTATAAAAAAAAAAAAAAAAAAGTGATTCATATCGACCCCCCGGGGTGAATTTGAACTTTCTAGGGGTCGACGATTTCAATAACAAAAATTGGACTTCGAAAAATGGACCCCTTACCACTGCTATTCGTTTGTTAGTTCTAAATATCTATGATTCCAATAAGTATCTAATTGAGAAGATAAAGATTTTATATCTCTATGTACACCGGAATAAGAATCACACGTAAGAATGCATGAAATAATACTTAGCACAAACATATCGGTGCATTGTCTCATCGAACGTAGCCAAGCATGCGGGCATGAAAAACTGTTGCCTGTCCGCACTTAATCCGCATTTATTAGTTTCAGTATGTAAAGTAAATTACTAATTTGAGATTCAACAGCTTTAATCGTTTTTGGGTAAGAGGTCTGTGACACAAAAAGGTTTGGGAACTCCTGCTTTATACAAAAATATATAAGAATTCAATCTTTGGAATGAAGTGGTTCTAATGAAATGAATAAAAGAATGTTGTCATTGTTCTAGTTAACGCATAATTCAATAATTTTAAGATATTTATATAATAAATACTTCTATGGAAAAAGAAATATCATGACGTGATTTTTATAATATTCGTCAATCTCAAAAATAAAACAGCAGGACCGACTTAGAATTACTTAATTGACAATTTACTTAGCTCCCCAGCTTAACTAAATTCTTCAATTCTAATCAATTTTGACGGCTCCATCATTAATAAGATAATTAAAAAGTGATTAATTACCTTATTATAATAAATGAATTGGTTGAGAATTGATCTATTAATTAAGTCTGGGCATTGTTACCATAATATTAATTGCGTTATAATTTAAAACTAAACAACAAATTGTTTGCAAATTTTAATAAAATATATACAGTTTGCTTATATTTTGATCTTGTTTGATTTTAAAATAGTTAAATCCACATTGGCTGAGCACTAATGCTCGTAGGATGATGCACGTTGTCAGTAGTTATTAGGTGAAGCTGAAATATACAGTAAGCTAACATTTACGTCAGGAATATTTACTAACAGTTTAAGGTGCAGACGCGATAAATTCTAACTCAGACGTCAGTGAACAATGTGGGTAATGTATTTCGTTCACTTTTGGTTTTACCAGTTACCAGTGATTTACTAGGGGAGGCCTGTGCCATGCAGTGCAGTGGGATGTTATAGGCTGATACAAGTACAAATAGGTACAAGTATATCATAGATGTAGGATGTTTGATACCCTCAAAGATCAACAAAACTTGTGAATGAGAATTGAAACTTTAGCACATTCTTGTTTATGCGAGAAAGAGACAGAACCATGTGTCAAAATATGGCACTCGTTTTCAACTATCCGGTAAGATTGTAACAACTATTAATATATATTTGTCATTGTAACAACAGCAGACCCCGTGTGCTGCACGAGAGTTGTTTCGTCATTAAGTAAAATAGCCTGATTCTAAAAAAGCCTAATAAATAGCCAATAAAATAGTCTGATAAAACAGCCAAAGGTTGTCTGGTAGAGATGGCTAATAGCGATAAGACCGCCTTATGTGCATTACATGTGTTACAATGTCTGATACTGTCTTGTTTTGTTTTGGCGTGCAATAAAGAGTTTCATCTATCTACCTGATTCTTTCTAAAACTTTCTATGAACGTTTGACCGGGAATCGAACCAGGGACTTTTTTATAGCAGCTGGGCTAATCGGTCGTCAAAAGCCGTCAAATACTCTTTTGTAGTAGGTATACGTTTGTTTAGTAACTATTGTATCTATTCTACTACTGTGAGGCGAGGACAAATCGTCGCTTGCTACTTGTTTTCCGGTACTAGTTTAGTTAGCGAATTATGTACGTTTCACATTGCACGACACTCGAGTAAGTTTTTTAAAAAAAACGCTCGCTTATATTATAATAAACTGCCTATAGATATAAAAAAAGGAAAATCTCTAAAATAATTTTAAAAATGCATTAAAAACCACATATTGAAGGGTTTCTCTGCATTTTTCTTAAAGAAAGAAGGCGGCAAACGAGCATCAATCCACCTGGTGGTAAGTGGATACTGCCGCCCGTGGACACAGGCGGTATATGCCACCATCAGTCCAGAATGTCAAACGTTGGCACACTCCCGCATGCGCTGCCTACCTTTACAGATGGAGGAATGGATTTTGAGAAAGGGTTGGGAAATGTATTACCGTAATAAGTGAACATGTCAATGTGTCCCTTCTAGTAACAACTATTCTATGTAATGTGGTAACGTGTTTTGACGCTAAATTGTAATTTATTTTACCAATTTATTATATAAAATATTGATTGATTACCAGCCTCCATAACGACTACAAACACTTGTTTAGTTTTATGTAATATTCGCCAATTCTTCTAAGAAATAGATTCTTAAACCATAAATGGATATAAGAATATTTGAGGCCAGAAAGCAATAGATTTCTATAGCAATAGCAATAGCTATGTCTATCACTCATTTGTGCTTTTAAACGTATGAGTTTTTATAGTACTTATAGATTTCTCTATAAGTACTATAGAGAAATCTATAAGTGAACCACGACCCACGACCACGTGTAATCCACAAGAAAGCAAGTATATCTACGACCGGTGACTCTTGAAAGGCCACTAGGGCCACAAGAATTTAGACATACCGAAAAAAGAAAGTACTTATAGTCCATGTTTTTAATGTTTCATGATCCTTGAGGTTAAAAGCTCGAATTATGGATAAAGTTAAGGTACTTAAGGTTCATCAGCGCCGACTTAGCGCCCGAGCGTTGGAGTTCTCAGCGCTCATTTTTATATAGGTAAATAATATAACACTAGTGATTATTCTATATTCTTCTATATGCTTATTTATTTAACAATTTATTGTACACATATAACATGAAATAAATAAAAAAGGAAGAAGAAAAGATATAACTTATCTCCTGAGATATAAGATATAAAGATTACTTCCAACAGAGCCGGGAATGCGAAATATAGGTCAAGACAGAAAGGCAGGCGTAGTGTGTACGGAATCCTTCTTCAGTACGGCCTGTCCCCTAACTTTTGACTTCAAAGTCCTTTACTCAGTCACTTTTTAAGATATCTTAATTTAACCGATTGATTCCTAATTATATTTTTTTTCTAAAAATATTCTTATACCCACTGTACTTATACAATACACTCATTGTATAACAACTGTGTCGATGTCAAAATAAACACAAATACATGAGTTTTTATCTGCCTTTTACGTCAATGTTGCCAAATTATCGAAGTTTTTGAAAGCTGAAGCCGACATAATTCATTCCTGTATGGATTGAGTTTAATTTTCTAACCTATTGTCGCGTACTGAATGACAGGAACACGATTAAAGATGTTAACACTAACAGTGTTACTAGTTTTACTATTTTTTACTATTTACTAGGATTTCCCATAATGTGAAAAGGGATTACCTTTCCACACACAGGCCGGGGTGGGTTTAGTAATATAATTAATTAGAAATACAATTTAGAATTTAAGCTATTTCTGAAAACAATATTAAATTAAAAAGTACGTGAAGAATAACGTAATTAAATGAAGGTATATAAAGTTTTGGGCGTGTGATGTCGACCGGATTTAGAATAGCACCATAGAATAGCCACTAAGGAATAACAAAGCTGCTACCACAAGCGCTGAGCAACTACACCACCTCTAAAACAGTGGACTCGCCAACCCGCTTGGCCAGCGTGGCGTTTAACAGCCATACATCCCCCATTCACAAGACAATGTGCCTGATTCCAGCAGTAGATGAAAAACAGATCTGATTAGAAAAAAAGTTAAAATAGAGATCAAACAAAGACAACAATATTCTAAAAGCAGGAACAGTGGTCTAGGTCAATATTTATCAATCTATGCGTAGTTAGTGCACAAAAATACATTTTTTCACTATACCACAATATTTTCCATAAATGTTATTACATAACCAAATGACAAAATGGACATTTTCATTATGTCATGTTAACGATTGACGCTAACTCAATTTGTGTGGGAACACTAAAAAAGATGTCGGACGGATAATTTAAATTGTGTGTACATTATATTTGAAACTCTGTTCGTTTTATAGCATAAAATAGATGTCTAAATATTTTTTGTAGATATTTCATTAATATCCTTAACGTTTTTCTGTCTTTTCAAGTTAGTCTTGAGACTAGCTAATTTCTTAATTTGTTGCTGCCGTTAGCACTGGTGTAGAACACAGATCTTGTATGTGTATGTGCTGTGAGGTATTTATTCCAATAGGATGATTTTGTTGTATTACGTTCATTATCAAAAATAAAATATAGCAGTTGCATTATGTGTAGTTTATGTTGTGTAATGTGTAGATATCTACACTTATGTGTAGGCAAGTGATCAAACTATTCTCCCCAGAGAAGCTGAACATCACTAAATAGAGAGTATTAGTACTGTGGTTTTAATTTTAATCCCCATTATATCTCGTTCAGTAAACTACTCTTAAAGTTATTAATTTCTAAATTAATCTTCAGTCTTTTAATAAACATCAACCTATTACGAGTAAGCTGAATATTGTACACGCACCTATCCTAAAACTTTTGAATATCGGATGCCGTAAAGGGAGGAAAATGTGAGAAATTTGAAATATCTAATATTGTTAAAGACATGCCAGTACACATGACATGATTCGCATGAGGATCGTGTCAGGCATGTTTATCGGATAACTGGCACAAAGGGATTACAGCAGAAGACCATTCATTATACAATAAATCATAGGGCTAAAGGTTAATTTGCAATTTGCAAGTTAAATATTCCTCTCAGTGGGTAAAATAAAAATGGTGAAACGTATAAGTATTTTGTACCTAAGTATATAAGTAGGTACCTACGTGATGTAGCACAAGAAAAAAGGCCCAAAATATCTTGGACTAATTATTTATCGCAATTATAGTCAGGAAAATACAATACGAACTTGATATTCTTTAGATTCTAAAACTAACTTCAGTTTCCGTCATATTATTCCATAGTTTATACCTAATTTTCAACATTTATTATGTCATCTGTACATTTATAAGTCTACACAATTAATAGATACAAAGGAAATAACAAGTAAGTAATCCAAATCGAAAGTATCGACAATTAATAATTTGTCTTCAATAACCATCGAGTTTGCGGTTTTGTACCTACTAAGTCCGTTTTGCTCTTAAAGATTTTATGCAGAAGTTCCTCGCATTTTGGTTGTATAATGTAAAGATAATAATCTCTTCTTTTCAATTTTTTTCAAACAATTTCATCCTCGTGTTACTTTTTAATATCACACCTTGAGTATTTATTTTATATTTAGGATCCATTCTCACCTGCAGAGTGGCGGCGAAGCGATTAATTATATCTGTAGAGATTGCACCCGTAACAGTTAACAATATAACTTTGTAAAGTTTCGCGTTTTGTACACATTTTATACTCTAAATCGGGTCCGAACGCGAGTCAACTCGTGGCCACGGAGGGTGTAACCCGTGCCGAAACGTCGGTAAGTCTTATTAAAAGAATCAAAAAATTATCTGAAATTCCTTATTGCAATATATACCATAGGTACTTATAAGATACATTATTGATTTATTGTCAAATAGAGAATTACCTTTTTAACATCGTTCATTGTTCAAACTTCCGCCGCCGAGATAACAGGGGTGGAACATCAATTGCCAACCGCCAACTACCAGTAATTGAAGAGGCCCTTGAAAGATGACCCATTCTAATTTTGTACCTTTGTTATCGGAACTACTCGTTATATAAAAATTACAAATATAATATTACGTTGCGTAACACGTTTGAATTTACCGTAGGTGAGATTTTTAGTATTTACAAAAACGTTCTTAAATCATTTATCTAGTTCTCATCTGTGTCTCATCACTACAGATCGGATATTTGGGTGCATATTTACATATATTGCTTCCATACTATATACATTTATACTATATAGGTATTTATCTACAAGGTATATAGTATGGAAGCGGGTTCTTAAAATAATTTATTTGAAAACCTTAATCCCGAGATTTCACAACTAATAGGATGCTTATTTATGAAACGCCTCAGCTGTTTTGAAGGTCTGATGGTGACCAGTACAGAGTCGGTAGGATCTAAGGCACTATTGAAGATATAAACTTCGGATTTGGACTCAAATTCTTAGTTCTAATGGCAATTTGTAGGAATGCAGTTCTGAGGGTCTGATGATGAACAGGACAGAGTCGATTGGATTTAATGTACTATAGAAGATATAAACTTCAAACTTAAACTCAAATACTTAGTTTTAATGGTACAGATGCGTGTACATAAAACAAAATTTTGTCAGTGCAAAATTGTGACACTGTCACACAATATATTTGCTTTAATTTATAATATTCGGTCTTAGTTAATCGCCTGGGGTATAAGGCTTTTAGAAAATCGTTAGAATGGGTTAAACGTATTCCGCTGAATAGATTATTATGCCTCTGGATGAATTTGGATATTAGCTAGTGATTATAGTACTTATATCTATATGAATAGGTCCATTACATTACTTTCTTATTTCTCCTTGTTGTTGTAATTCCGTAATTCTTTAAAGATTATTGAATTCTTTGAAGGTCGCATAATATTTTACGCTTTTGCTGTCGTTGAATATAATGTTGTTGTATTGAACTATTGACGATTAGGCTGGAATTTTAGTCTGATTTCATGTATGTATTTAGTGTAGCTACACCGGCGACACGGTGCAAGTGAATAAGTGGCAATTAAACAACTTTGAACGGTTTAAATCGTGTATATTTGACATTATTTATATCCCGACGTTTCGAACACTTTGCAGTGGACGTGGTCACGGGGTGACTAATTGATTTTATTTGTCACTTGAGTTATTAAGAAATTATTTGGACTACCGTCTGAAATTTTTTGAACTACCGTCTGGATTTTTTAATCATAACATTCCCTATGCACGCAGTATTCACTCACGGTGTCCAGAGGTCTTGCAGTATTGCGTTGGCCTTGGGATTTAGTTAATTTAATGACTGGATCCCAAGCCGGTGGTACTTGCCAACCATCTTCTCTATTGAAATTTGGGTGTTTCTTGATTTCAATAGCCTCGGGTAACATTCTTGGCATGAATCGGGTCTCTCTAGCGAGGATTTGTGGATTATCAAATCGAATGTAATGGTTGGGTTTGTCCAGAGCATGTTCACAAACTGCAGACTTGGTCGAGCGTCTGTTCTTCATGTCAGCTATGTGTTCTTTTATCCGGATACCGATGCTCCTCTTTGTTTGCCCAATGTATGATAACCCGCATTCACAATCAAGCTTGTAAACACCTGCATCTTGTAGGAGGATATTGCTCTTGACCGGTCTTAAAAATTGGCTAATCTTCTTGTGCGGCTTGAAGTAGGTTTTAATTGAAGCTCGTCTTAAGATATTGCCAATTTTGTCAGTGATGCCCTTGATGTATGGTAAGGTTGTCGCTCAACTGTAGGAGGCTTGGGGCGGCTTCTGTGACGCATTCGTGGGAGTTTGTGATTGTTGCTTCGCAGTACTTGTTTCACATGCAGAAGCTCTTCCTCGAGGTGGTCAGTGTCACAGATGCCGTATGCACTCTGTAACAAAGATTTGCAGGATTTCTGATTTCTTCAGGATTTCTGATGACTTTAGACTTTAGTCATCAGAAATCCTGACAACTCTCTTGGTCATACTGTGTATAGGAAACCCACCCATACAGATAAATATCTCAATGGTAACTCCCATCACCATCCATGTCAGTTGGCTACCGTAGGCCGCACTTCAAGCCGCACAAGAAGATTAGCCAATTTTTAAGACCGGTCAAGAGCAATATCCCCCTACAAGATGCAGGTGTTTACAAGCTTGATTGTGAATGCGGGTTATCATCCATTGGGCAAACAAAGAGGAGCATCGGTATCCGGATAAAAGAACACATAGCTGACATGAAGAACAGACGCTCGACCAAGTCTGCAGTTTGTGAACATGCTCTGGACAAACCCAACCATTACATTCGATTTGATAATCCACAAATCCTCGCTAGAGAGACCCGATTCATGCCAAGAATGTTACGCAAGGCTATTGAAATCAAGAAACACCCAAATTTCAATAGAGAAGATGGTTGGCAAGTACCACCGGCTTGGGATCCAGTCATTAAATTAATTAAATCCCAAGGCCAACGCAATACTGCAAGACCTCTGGACACCGTGAGTGAATACTGCGTGCATAGGGAATGTTATGATTAATAAATCCAGACGGTAGTTCAAAAAATTTCAGACGGTAGTCCAAATAATTTCTTAATAACTCAAGTGACAAATAAAATCAATTAGTCACCCCGTGACCACGTCCACTGCAAAGTGTTCGAAACGTCGGGATATAAATAATGTCAAATATACGCGATTTAAACCGTTCAAAGTTGTTTAATTGCTATGTATAGTAATCGCGAAAACCTAAGACAATATTAAAGTGAATAAGTGGTTTGTATGAAAAAAAGAGCTGAATTAAAAAAAAAAACGTAGAACAAAATTTGTAAGTTTTCACGAAAGAAAGTGTTAAGAGGGTATTTTTTATTTAACTTCAATACGTCATGTCTCAATACGGATATCTTGCCTGCATAGTCCTCATGTCTTGTAAACATTTAGGATGACTCAAAAACAAAAAGTAAATAATTGTTTTGTAAAACACACATGTATTGTAAAATATAAAGCTTCTATAATTTTTTAGCTATGTATTAGCTATATAAATAATCTTTATGAACATTTGACAAAAATACATCTGCTTAGTTGTAATTGACGAATACTAAATCTTTCAAACACAACCTCACTAAAAGATTTGGTTCTTTTTACCCGACTGCGAAACGCGAGGAGGGATATGTTTTTACAGCGTTATGTATATATGTTTGTTTTTTCATTCCCTCGCAGAGCTTAAACTGAGTGATCGATTTTAATGAACGAGGTGTCGTTAGATTTGTCTTGCTGTCGCGAGTGCTACTAGCGTATTTGATTTCTTAAAAAATCATATTGGCGGATTTTAGGAGCCATAATATTTGCTTCAAAAAAATAAAGATGATGAAACTCATTGAGTGGGGTATCAAATTCAAGGTCTTGAAAGAGCCATCCCGAAAATATATATAATACTAGTATTTAGACAGACTTCTCCCTCGTACGTTGATTGACATACAACTTGTACTGGAAAAAAGAATATTTGATTCAAATGGTACTGAAATTTATATAAGGTCGTACAGAGAGACTTCCGATGAATACTATAAAAATCATACATTTCGAATATCACCAGATCGAGTACAAAATTTCAAAAGCTCGCTTCAACGTTTTCACTTAATTGGGTTAACTCGAACAAATGATATAGAAAAGGTCCAGCAATCTGACGAAAGTGCGAAATAAATCGATACAATTTTAAGATGGCCGCCGTACAAAATTTAATTAATAACTTGCTAAGCCTCTTGGCCAGTGCAGCGTAGCGTTTTAAGGCTATACGTCTCTGATGCCTAAGACAATGTGCACGACGAGGCCCAAGTCCAGCATTGGATACTGAAGTGGTTATGGTAACTGGATGAGATGAGTTAAGTACAGGGTCGTACGGGGTGGAGAGCATCGTATGAGGCATGTATCCAACAGAGGAAAACAGGCTTGCATGGTATGACATGGTATTTACGTTTCGACATTATGATCAAATGCTTGTAAAAAATATGGTAAATGTTTCCAAGAAGTTGTACCTACAACAATTAGCAAAAATATGATTCTTTGCAATAACTAAGAAACTAAAAATGAGTTAATTATTTAAAGAACAAAAAACCCGCCTGCGTCCAACTCCTATATGAACACATATTTTAAAATAAACTAAAATTAATTAAACAAGTAAGTTTGCATAATTACTGCAGACACTAACGGGTTCGTTCGTTTGTTTTGTTTGTTTAAATTACTCTATTTGACAATTCAGTATCAGACTCAAAGCAGCCGGGACCAGTACAAAACAAATACCTAATCTGGTCAAAAATAAGATAAAGTAATTGATTTTTATACATATTACTATACATCAGCGTTTCACAATGTTCTTTTTTTTTCACATTTTTATCGCTGTAGCACGTCAAATATTAGAGATAGGTACAAAAAAGTGTCCATACATAAATTGTCGGCAATTAGATACCCTTGAAATGTGTATACATATAGACATAGTAATATGTCTATATACACTTTTTTCTATGTCTATAAACACTTGAAATGTGTATATAGACATTTTGTTCGTAGGATCAACCGTTCGCGATTTATTTTGAAAAAAAAGCATTTAAGTTTTTAATACAAGATGGCGGCTTGCGCCTCCCTCCTTCAAGGTCGAAAACTTAGATTTTTCATTAGGGACCCGACCTAACCAACATATATCAAAATCGCTACTACCCCACCTCTTGCAAGGTAAGGGTCTTTTTCATCCCCTATTGACTGGACTATAATACCAAAGCACGTACTAATTCCTAGTAAAAGGGAGATAGATGTCGCCTTTTGTACTACAAATGCTACAACTAAACTCCAACCTAAAGCAATGCTATCATCACTCTTAATACTTTACTATATTGTAGACGAAAAATTAATTTTAAAGCTTTGTCTCCAATAGGGACCAAAATGATATGTCCTGTCGTATTCTGGACATGTTGAATAAGATTAGGAGACATCGCAGGGAGTTGCCTTGTCTTGTCACCCAACAATGTCCCTACGTTCCAATAATAAAGTAGAAAGCCTTGTTGTTCATTGAAATAATTTCGTGATTTATTCACTCATTTCGGGATTAATTTGAATAAGTTCGATCTATTAAAACAGATTTTTAATATACATATTTTTAATAAATCTGTAACAATACTAAACCTCTTCGGGTATTTTTCGGGAACATCAAAGCCAACTTTTTAGTCATTTAATTTTCAACATTTTTAATTGGTCAAACATGCCTACCGCACTCCACAAAATTGCGAATTGGAATTGTTTAAGGACAGTTCATTATTAATTGTATAACTTGTATGTGAAATAAATGCTCTTTAGAAATACATATTTATTTTCCTGTTTAATCTAGTCAACGGTTGCCGCCTAAACGTTTTGTTGTAGATCGCCGATAGTATAAGTTTGAGCATACTTGGTTTAACTATTCTTCGGTCTTGACTTTCTTGCAGACTGTGGCCGAACCAGGATGCAACACGCCAATTGTCGTAATAATCACAACTTACTAATGTCTATACGAACAGGGAACGTCTTAAAATACTCTTATAATAAATTTATGTTGAAGAATGGTTTCTTTACCTGTTCACACATTTCAGCTATCTACTGTCACAAATCGATCTAGTAGTTTTCGAAATATAAGTATGTGCGCGGCGACCGCGACAAGGCGACCTGTACTCGTAAAGAACTTGTATGTTGAGGTCGCTTAAAAGTGTTTACACGGTCAGTTACGCGTTACGCGATTTACCATCAGTCCACTTGACATCTGGCAGCGTAGTCAGGCCAAATAAGGCACTCATTTGGCAATTAGCAACAACAATTGGCATCTGAATTTCAAATGTGTTTTAATGTCTTCCTTTAATTTTGCTACTGGTTTGATTATTCCGAAGTTTTTTAGCTGGATGACCATTGTCATCCTAACTGAATTCATGGTCCATGAAAAGGACAGTGATCACTATCGTAATTTCTCGGCTTCCAAAATTGCAAGAGGCTCACGTGATCTTGATTAACCCTGCGATAAAAGCGAAACAATGTTTACTGAAGAATTATGGTATAAATGTATATTTGTTTGTCTTGTCGAACTATATTATTAATAAACTTGGACTAATAATTTCCGTGGGAACTCAGTGGAGGTCCCACGGGAATCATAAGTAAAAAAATTTACTAATCATTTTACTAATAAATTCTGCGTGGTCAAAGCTACAAGATAAAATATGTATATTTTCGCTTATTTCCAACATTTTCAAACCAAATTATGTTGTTTGAACTCTATTTTACGAGTTAATTATGAAGTGTAATTATTAGCAAAGGGTTCGGAGAAATATTTAATTAATTGCCACGCCACTACCTAAACAGAAATACACCTTCGTACCTGTGACATTAATTTTGCGAGTACTAGATATAAACTCAATTATTAGTATCTAATTTGGATTCTCGCATACTGAATATTATTTTGAAATCATGAAGTACTCATATGTGAGAGAATGAAGAAATTTAAGAATATATAATAAATAAGTGAGCATATAAGCATAGGTAATACTCCAATCTAACCCACTGACGTTAACAATATACCTGAAACATTTAAAAGTGCGGTCATCAAGATACTTTATACCGCGAACACGAAAGCTGTGACATGAACGGTTAGCTGAAGGTTTTCCGCTATGCTACTACATGGAGTTCTTCAAGAGAGCTGTGACCAGGGTTCTATAAGGTCGGCAGTGCAATCACACGCCCTCTGGTGTTGCAGGTGTCCATGGGCGGCGATGACCACTTAACAATCGTCCAGCCTGCCAATCGCCTGCTACTTCCTCATCTATGTATGTTACTTTTTTATTTTCACGTATACTTGTATATATATCACAAAATATTGAATTTCCCTTCAAAGTAAATAAATAAATATTGGAGTGATTTTATTCTGAGGTTTCGTTGATGTCGTCACGTGGAAATGAACTATACGTCAAATACCTACGTATCCTAGTAGCTGATTGAATATCTTGGAAAAAGCAACCTTGAATTTTTGAAATTTAACCTTCCATGATACGGAATTCCAGTCAAGTAACAGAGACACGTTTCGCACTTAATTCATTTACATCGTGCTTTACCAATGAACTCGAAACGAACAACGAGGCTACAATAGAAGCATTTCAAATTGAATAGTTTTAGATAATTTTATAATGAAACTAGCGTCCACCTGCTTCGCTCTCGTGGACTGAGCACTTGTACTTGTAAAAGTATTCTAAAATATCTTAGTTTACCGCTGCCTTCAGAACTAGTAATTATTAGATGGTGGACTTGGCTGGAGGAAGCATTCTATTATGCGAAACATTTTGATGAAATAAAATCCATTCTTTCGTTGTTAAATAGTCGGAAGTCTTGTCAATGAGAAAAGCTAAAGATATTATAAATAGCGAAACATAAAGGACAACTTGATGTACATTTATGAAAATTATCTCCAGCAAAGTCGAATTCAGGGGTCATCTGGAAAATAAAGCCAACTTGGCCTCCAAAAAGATCGGTGTGCATAACATAACGAAGCGGTACTTCACCCTTCGGTAACTCTACCAAGCTCAGGTTAGGCCCCATATGGAGTACTGCTCACATCTCTGGGCTGGTGCACCGAAATATCAAGTGAACCCACTTGACTCCATCCAACGACGTGCTGTTCGAATTGTCGACGATCCCACTCTCAGGGGCGGTTTAGAACCCCTCAGCGTTTGGAGAGACGTTGCGTCTCTCTGTGTGTTATACTGCCTGTACAATGGGAATGCTCTGAAAAATTGTTCAATATAATTCCCACCTCAGGTGTCTACAACCGCACCTCCCGTCACAGAAGTACGGTGCATCTGCATTTTGTTCGATACGGATTGTTCGGTCCAAAAATCATTTTACACCGCGAACCCGTAGTGAGGCAGTTCATTCCACAGCCTCAAGAGGTATTTCCATTACGCTACGATATGGGGTTCTTCAACAAACCTGTGAATAGGATTTTGCAGGGTCGGCAGCATACCCGCATACCTCCTGGTGTTGCAGGTGTCCATGGGCGGCGGTAACACTTACCATCAGGTGGGACCGCTTGCTATTCCGCCTACTTCCTAAAAAAAATAAACTTACGAAATTTAACAAAGAACTGTGCGGAAGGCCATACGCAAAGTATGGAGAGACCGTTGAGGATGAGTTAGCAACATACCCGAAGCAATGAGACTTTCAAAAGGTCTAGATTTAGCAAAGGTGAACCCTTTTTCGATCATATTCATAAAAGATGAAAGGAGTCACAGTCACGTTCAACACTCACTTCCCTGGCTCTAGGATAATACATAAAGAAATCTCTATATGGAACCAATCAGCAATGAAGAAAACAAAAACGTACTTCGAAGTCTGATTGGGACCTGGGAAAGAATAATTTAATAATTCAGAATAATTAAGTCATTGAAATAACGCAAATTCTGAAATACGTCAACTAAGTTAAAATATATAAAACCGTTCTAGAGAAAAATAAACTTATTTCAGGGAATAAATCAATAGTTTCAAACATGCAAAGTTTTGTTGTTCTATGAGTTCGTAGCGCTCATTGAGAGCAGGGTAATGGACCGGACGTTTAGGCGGCGAGGCGCAGGCGTCGGGTGTACAATGCGTAGAATCAAAGATATACTAGAAATTAACAATCAATTATGAAAAAACATATTGTAAATACTAGTAGAATCGATTCTATTATTGATACTGAATATGTATTTTCAACTGGTGCGCTATTCAGTGACACTTGGATATGAACTTATTTAGTTATATACTTTATTGTACACACAAATGATAAAAATAGTTACAAAAGAAGATACATATCAAAGGCGTACTTATCTCATTAGGAGATTACCAGCAAACCTGGGAGAGTGATAAGTGAGCAATAACTCTATTTAAAAAAATAAAAATGTCAATATTAAATATAGACTTAAAAATTAAATCAGTTTGTAAAAATCCTGTATAAATGTGACACTATCTAAGAAATGGGACCTAATGAAACAATGTTTCTGTTTAAACATAATTTTGAAAGAAGGAAATTTTAAGTAATTTAAAATTTTAACCAAAGTAAGTATGGACCGACAGTACACTCACCCTTACAATACACAATTTACTCAGATAACGTTATAAATATTCGTATAATACCTATTCATTCATATTAAAACCTGAAAGGTAGTTTAATAATACGTTTTAGATAATAGATATTACCCATATAGGACTTTAAATGTCGGTCGTTTACCCAATATTATGAAAGGCGAACGAATTAAGATATACAAATACTGATAAATAATATACTTTGTACCTAACAAGGCCTTATATATCTGTTTTTATTTTATTATTAAATATCATTTACCAGTGATTATTTATTACATTTTCAGTGCCTAAAGATAATTAATACAAAATATGTATATCTATTAGCAAAGTATAAAAAACAAAAGCGCGTATTGCAAGCGCCATCGTGCCGCCGCCGCCACGCGCCGGTCGGAATCGTGCTCTCGCTATTTCCCGTGCGTTTTAGAAAAGAACGCTCTTAACATTCCTTACCTACTCTTAACACTGAATTTCTAACATTAAAACCATCTATATAGGAATAGACTAGATGACACATTATACGTTCCTTTCAAAGAAACCTGGTTCGTACCATATATCGAGTAGATGAGCTTTAAAGCTTTAAAAGCTTGGACTTCATATATTGTACTTTATCACAGTTTTTGTTCTTATATGATCATGATCATGGTGTAACACATGATTTTGCGAAGCAACATCACAACACGTGTATGTGCACCTTTAACCATTTTACACTCACAATCTGTAACTATTAAGTGACCTCCAAAGGATTATGAGGTGAATTGTGAGGTAAAGTCATTATCGGGTCTTAGGAGAATCTTCAACCCTTGATTGAACTACGAGTAAATTTAAGTGAGGCCGTAATATTTTCAAAACATTTGTAACGATTCTATGAAAGCTGACATCGAAAGAAAGAAAAGGTGAAAAAAAATGTGCGGTCAGGGGACCCCCCTCCACCCCCGCAGGAACGAAGATCTCACGAATTTTTTTTTAAACTCCAAATGTAATTCGAAATAAAATCTGTATAGTTCATGTATTTTTTTTTATTTTGTATCATATTTTCAATGCAAATAATTTAAAATAAGGAATTACATCAAAAATTTAGGTTATACAACCGGCCACGCACTAGTCTGAACGTCTGTTATTCTGCTTGAGTCTCGTTCTCGTTACTCTCACGCACACACACACAGAGAAAGAGAAAGGCGTATGGAGGGGGTAATAATCTTACGTGACGTTACATTTTCTTTCGAATCACACCTACCGCAAGCCGCGTAAAGGAACTTCGTTCCAATAAGTAAAGGAATAAAAATGGAATTCTTTAAGCAGTTTTTTAAATATATTATTATTTATTGAGTTTTATTGAGTTCATTAAAAGTTTTTGTTAATGGCCGAATGTTAGGATGACGCCGATCTCCCAGCGACTAACAAACCGTGTTACAGTTTTAAACTAAGCAAAAGCTTTTAATCCAGTAATAACAATTACTATTAGGAGTAGTATTGCTCCTCTTCCTGCCACATTTAATCCACAGTTACAAATGAAATCTCATTTCCTTACTGTGTTTTCTATATTAGTAATAAAGGGTTATTGAAATACCTACCGAATGTATTTCAACTTAACAACTTTAAGTGTAGATTATCATTAATTATATTCAACCAGGCGAATCAGAAATCTTTTCATCAAATATCTTAAAGTTTACGACTTTTATTAGGGATTTGCTTTGGCCTTTTAATTAGAAACAATAAATTAGCGTCAAAGGCTTGATTAATTTAATATTAATCAATCTTTTATTAATATTATTAGCTAAACTAAACCATTAACATAAATAGATGTCTAGTAAGCTTGGAAACTAGTTAAAGGGATTATTATGTGTGAGACTTAAACTCATCTATCATAGTTGTGATGTTTACCGAAGCTTCAAAAGCGATTCGTTGTACTAACAGTGATAAATATAAAAGGGGAAAACATACGTACTTGTTAAACCGTGGGGAAATTTCGGATGCGTGAGGAAAATTTGCTGCCGCCAGTTGTTCGCGGACTTTCGCCCGGCGCGGCCGAAGACACCGTATCTTTTAACCATAACTATGTGTATTGAATAAACTTTTGAATTAATCATCTCCATTAATTACAGTTTACCAACTGTTTTAATGTGTAGTAATTACAGTTAATTATATGAATAGTTGATTATATAATTGGAAGATGCTTAATTAAAGTCCTATTGGGAAGCCAGCGTTCTTGTGAATCAATTTTCGCGCGAAGTTTTACTTTCCCCTTTTCCAGCTTATTAGCGGTTAAAGGTGAGTGTAATTTGATGAATTTCAATTACAAAAATAAATATTTATTAGATAAATGTTACATGTGGTGTCATTTTTCATACAGAATATATATATTATTTTTTAGATTATGTTGAATCCTATTTTTACGAAGACATAACGTATGAAGACTATGTTTTGAGAAATATTAAATAAGCAAAAATAATTGAATAAATAATTCAGGTATATTTTTAAAAGGATAACATAATTTTAGCATCATCTTAGCCTCTACTGATTTTGATCTACTTATTTCAATCTACTGTCAAACTATTACCCAACATTAACTGCAAGGCAACTGCATTTCAAATCCTTATGTGCGCTTACGCTTAAACATAGCGGAGGCCAAAGAATCACCAGACTGCGTGATTTTTAAGTTGTTTAGCTTCTTGTATTTTTTAAATAAGTAAAATAAATATTTATAATCGGGCCATGCAATTAGGAATTGTCTGTGAAAATGTACGGATTTTTAGGGATTATCACAAGCTCGGCGGCGAGGGAAAACATCCGGAAAACACGCATGCTCCAGAAATAAAAAAAAATATCTGGAGTTTATGATCCACCAATCCGCACTGGGTCTGCCTGATGGATTACGATCCGAAAGCCCACAGCGATTTACTAGGGTAGGCCTATACGCTTGATACAAATACAATACAATGTTAATTGTCGCCGTCAAACAGACACACAAGTCTCATTACGTGCGTTGTAATTTCAAATTTATTTCAATTGTTAAAATGGAGTGTTTCATCGCCTCATTTGACTTTAGCAATCAATAAGAATTATAGTTAGTCATTAGGTCAGGAATTCAAGTAAATCGATAAATTACCCCGAAACTAGCAGTCTTCTACCCAGGCTTGCTTTCGAAGAATTGTTATATTGTGTTCCATTCAGGGCTATTAGAGGCTGATCAGACTACCGTGTTGTTACCGCCATCGGTAACTTCAGTAAATACTTTCAACTTTCTGAAACGTTTCAACGTATTTACCATTCGTTTTATTTCAAGCGAATTTGTCTGTAACTTTTCGAGTTCCGGACGACGCGTTCAGCGTTTTGCAGTAAATTATCCATGTGAAATATTTTAAAAAGAAAAGTTTTGGAGCGTTTTCTCTTGAATTGTGCTCTATGAAAATATTAAAGGCGGCTTGCAAAAATACTAATTATACTTATTTATGACTATAAATAATTTGGAGAATAAATAATGTAATAATTTGGAGGGGGAGAGTGTACCCTGCAACCCCACAGCTGCTGGCTAGCTTGACTAGCCACGTTACCCCTCTCTGAGAGAATCGTAAAGTTTATTCATTTCCCACTTTATTCCATTGCCCCAATGTACGTAGTATTTCGGTAGTAGCCTTCCTCCAACGTTTGGTATTCTGGACTTATGTTGATAGATATCGCGGATATTTATTGGCGACAGTATCCACTCACCACCAGATCGACTGTATGACCGGCAGATTTTCTCCTTAAAAAAAGGCATTAAATGATTTGTCAAGAAAATACAAAGATGTAAATAGGTATCGTTATCGTTAGTTTGGTGTTACTCTTGTGAGAGTAGTCATATGAGAGAACGGATGCTGCAATCGGAAGTTTCCACGAACACCAATAGAAAGCTACCAGTTGTGGACTCACAGCTGACTGGACGCTTTCGACTGTTGAGTTGCACACAATTTACACTGTCGTGAAATGTGAATTTACATTCGGGAGCGAGAGAGATTTGTCCATTTCCATTCTATAGAATGAAAAATGTATGTAGTAGTATAAACATCTACTCATGGCATTATACCTCGTAATTCCCATGCCTTGAGGATGTGATACAATAGAAAATCCTCGACTCATTATATACCTACATCCTATACCTATTACCTATTTATATACCTATTTATATACCTACATCGCTCCCAATCTTTTCTCAATTCTTGACTTCTAAATCTCCAAAGATAGAAGTTAGGTCATTTGCGGACGTGTGTCAACGTTAGTCATTTTTAACTGATATAGGCATGCATCGCATATGTCCACGGACGACAATATCTACTCACCACCACATGTATCTCTTTTAATAAAAAAGTAGACAAGACAAAAAAAAAAGACATCCCTACCCACGTTGTTGCGGTTTAGTGAGATGGTTTTCCAAAAAATCAGTAGGCATTGTTAGTAACAATTCTCAAACTCGATGCAATTTAAGCTGCTATTCTTCTCCTTTTCCGCTTTACTTATACTCAGTGGCGTAATTCGAGGGTGGCAAGGGCCACCCCAGAATTGTCCAGGAATACGAACGGCCAATTGAGGTTGTCCTCGTTAGCTCTTTTGGCTATCGAAAGGAGTGTTGATATAGATATTTCCAAAGTAATTGACGACTTTAATTGAAGCCAAAAGAGAAGACTTCATCTATATAAATAAAAAATAAATAAATGCTGTTCGTTGGTAAGCGCATCACTTGAGAACGGCTGGACAGATTTGACTATTTTTTTTTTAAAAAATGTTCGTAAGAGTCCGAATAAGGTTTTTAGGGAAAGAAAAATTGGAAAAGTTGCCAGAAATTTGGAAAATTCGGGAAAAACTGAAAGTGCTTTTTCTGTAGGATTTTTGTATGAACTTATTGAAATTATTGTATTATTGAAATTTGGACAGGACAACGTCTGTCGGGTCAGCTAGTTTTGAATAAAAATAACTTGTGATGATGGAGTACTGCTCTCATCTCTGGTACTATATAATTCCCACCTCGGGTTTTTACAACCGCACCTCCCGTCACAGAAGTGCGATCCATCCGCATTTTCTCGATACGGAGGTGTCGCGCACTGTTCGGTCCAAAAACTATTTTATACCGCGAACCGGTAGGCTGTGGAACGAACTGCCTCAAGAGGTCTTTCCATTGAGCTACGATATGGGGTTCTTCAAGAGAGCTGTGAATAGGATTTTGCAAGGTCGGCGGCGCGCCCGCATGCCCCCTGGTGTTGCAGGTGCCCATGGGCGGCGGTAACACTTACCATCACGTGGGACCGCTCGCTCGTCCGTCCACTAGTCTATAAAAAAAAAAAACATTGAGTAAAAGTTGAATAAAGCTTTGTTTTTTGTATGATGTTTGCTTCATTTTTACTTACATGATTAAATATCAGGCAGAACACTCATTCAATCACTCTTGAGTTGTATGTAAATGATATCTACTTTACAAATGGTTTGGCTATTAATTAAAGTAATTAACAATGAATCCTTTAGGGTAAATAGAGAATGTTAGCAATTACTTTGTCGTGAAAATAGTCTGAAAAAGCTTAAAAATCTAACGATTTTATGCTAGTTTTTTAAAAGTTCCCGGTGGAGGACCCCCGGACCCCCCTAACACGTGGGGGCATTCCATACCCCCCAGACCCCCGGTTCGCCTTGCCACCCCAGTTAAAAAGCTGAAATTACGCTACTGCTTATACTTATCACATAACATATTTAATAGATATAAAATAAAATATAAAGAAAATTTAATTCATAATTATGCAGTGAATTCTGTAATTCAATTAGAAAAACTACTGTATACAAAGTGTAATTGAACGAACGTAGTACTCCGGTCACTTATGCTCTAGTACTACCATATTATGTATTCTCTGGCACTGTGAAACCATTTTGCGAATCCTAAATCTACCTAAGAATTTAGTACCCTACAGCAATAAACAGACATGAAAATATCTCACAAATTAACATTTTCACACCGGCATAAGGTAGCTGAAAACGTACGCATGTGTCAAATTTTCAAAAAGAGAGAGAGCGCTTTGTATTATATTTCATTGCCCTTACTTTGTGACAAGTTTCCGAGCAATGTACGACTATGTACGGAACGCGATAAACTACTCAGTGATGTAACGTGACTAAGATGTTAGGGCGAAAATGTATAAGTAGTGACGGAATCTATGAATATTCAAGGAACCCTTCACTTGATTATGACTTTTATTGTTTAATTATTAAGAGCCATGGCAATGTCAGTGGACTAAATGAATATAGTAATATTACTATTATTTATTAGGTACTAGCTGACCCGACAGACGTTGTCCTGTCCAAATTTCAATAAAAAAATTCCATAATTTCAATAAATATTTGCTTTTTCCTGAAAACTTTTCCAGGATCCATCGTTCGAATCGTGAGTTGTGGGTCTTGAGTTCATACAAAAATCCCATAGAAAAAAGCACTTTCAGTTTTTCCCGAATTTTTCAATTTTCCGGGCAACTTCTCCAATTTTTTTTCCCTAAAAACCTTATACGGACTATTATCAACATTTGAAAAAAAATAGCGAATAAATTTAAAATAATTAAAAAAATATTAATTATTATTAATAATTTAAAAAAAAATTGATCCCGGTTTTCTCAAATGATGCGCTTACCAATGAACAGCATTTAATTTTTATTTATATAGATTTGCAGCCGGTATTTGCTCGTAAGTATAGAGCGACTCCGATCTAGGAATGGACGATATTTTTGTTTGCATCGACACCTTGGATCAATCCGGATTGTAAGTATGTGATACGATACTAAGATCGTGTCAAACAGTTGCGACCCGTCCCAAATATCGTATCGAATCAAAGCCTTTTTAATTATGCATCGGTTTATTTATTATTCAGTTAAATTAAAAATGCAAAATGGTGAAAAGTATAACAATATTTGGACGTCCTAGTCAGCAGTTTTGTAGTCCATCATACGATGATGTATCGTATTGAATCGTGCATCCCTACTTGCGAATATACTGTAAGTTAAATCTCAGAACTTTCGAATGACCGCTAAGTCTGTCCCGGGTAAACCACTTTGCTCACATTGTCAATAACCTTCAGTTAAATGTAGAATTTTTGAAATGAAATAGTGATATGTAACAAGCTAACACTGATTAATATGGATTATTACGAGAACAGTAAACAACTTGCCCATTAATAACAATATATTGGTACGTCGAATCACAACTTGTAGATCTACACGTTCAATTTATTGTTATCAGTGGCCTAATTGTTTGATAAGTTTCTTATTGAAGTTACAATTACAGTTTGTCATTCTTGCCATATTACGCTGTGACTTAAATTGTCCACGTTAGAGGAAAATATTTGTAAATAGCTGTGCCCTCGACTTCGTCGTACGTGTCCAATTTTAGTTTGATTTATAAAGCTTTGTATACAGCATCTTTTCTTTCCGTCAGCTGATTTCGATGAAACAAAGCCCATTCGAAGCGCCAAGCTAAGCTTAATTAACCTGTGAAAACCCCATGAAAATCCATTGAACAGTTTTGAAGATTAGCGTGTTCCAACAGACAAACAGACAGACATTTTCAAAATCGTCTTTTGTATTCTGATACTCTTCCTTCATCGCCTCCAATCAGTTTTTGGTAAATATATTCAATGTACAGACACGCTGGTCCTACAGTTTTATTATATGTATAGATAGATATAGTATTTATTATTTATTTATACATTTTATGTCTAAGTAAAACTTTATGTTTAATTTTCAATCGTTATTTTGTATATACGAGTAAATGATACAAAAGCGATAATAGTCGCTGGGTATTGAAAATTTTGGTACCGGCCTATTTTTCACTGCTCTCCTGCCGTTTAGTATATATAGTACAAAGTTAATTCTAAATCGTAGTAGTTGACAGGTATGTCAATTACAAGTTTAATTTGAAAAAAATATTAAAGACTTTATTTCCAATATATTAAGTTTACTTTTCATGTTAATAGAAGGTTTTAAAAATATTAGTATTCTACATTACTTCTTTCTAGTAATTGATAAGGGTGTCAACTGCTGGTACAAACATTTATCAGCCATTGGTTACAGAAATGAAGGAAAATTTTAAAATCATACATGCAGCTACCTTCTGCAGAAAGTCCAAGTATTCCAACTTCTTTCCAGCCACAAGAAAACAACGTTGAAATAAAAAAGGAAAACTGAAAAGTTTGAAATAATAGTCGCTGGTACTCCTATAGTTTCTAGAAGATTTTTATAACTGTTTTTATATTCCATTTTAATTGTATTTGATGTTGATTTTTTATAGTTTCTAAACTGTCAATTATTCGAACATTGATCTCAAAAGTTCATAGTCAACTACTAGCGCAATGTGCAATTTTCAGTGTCAAATACTGGTGTCAAAATAGAGGTTGTAAAAATTGAGTATTTTTAAATAAGTAATGAATATTGTCGCTTACTACTTATTTACTATTTAGTAAAACATAAGATCAATTTTATATATAGGTATATGTAATTCCTTTTCTCGTTCCAAAGCAAATAAAGATTTTTTTCTGAGAACGTCAATTTTTCTTTTACTATAGTCATTTAGTCAACCACTTGTACCTCCCAAGTACCACCATGCTCGTCTGCCACCTGCATTTATTACGAAAGGACTATTTATTTGTATATCTCGTATGTACAACAAATGACCTTTAATAAAGTTGTCTTTTTCGTGCCTATAGTCGATCGCTTGATGCCCAATTTTTTTGCTGTAGATTTCTGATAGAATAAGTCCGATCATTCTTGGTGTAGTTAGTATTGATAGACACCTTCATTTAATATTAATATATTTAATATATATTGTTTACAATATAATATTTACAAAGGACTTACTGAAACACAATAGGGTCTTGCCCAACGCCTTAACGCCTTTCTCTTGAAAATATCTTTGTCCTATAATAACCAGAATTTGTTACTTGCTAAAGGGTTTGTAAGATGTTACTTACAATTTAATTAAAGGACAGTACCTATTGTTTGTTAACCGTTATAATTTATTTGAATTACTGCAGCATATTGTCAATAGCTTAAAGAAGCATATTGTCCCGCATATTGTCAAGAAATTTACATGTATTGTTAAAATTGTCAATTACTTTAAAATCTTATAATAAACATTATTTCCCAGAAAATGTACAAATTACGTACCTACTTCTTGTTTCTACTTTCATATAAAAAGTTAGATTTTTCAAGCAAGCGTGTATTCGAATTTGTTTAAATAAAATTACAAAATCAAAAGAATCACCACACACAACCACAACACCATACGAAAAATACGGAAAGCGAAAAATAAAAGCTGTGAAATAAAAACCTACAAGACTTCATGGCTTTCTGCGTAGCTAAGACGATTCCTTTTAATGGAAAGAAAACAGGAATAAACAGGAAGAGCGGTGATGGAATGTAGCAAGCGAAGTAAACGTTGACTAAATGCGACGTGAATTAAAATTTTGGCCGAATTTCTTGTAAAATTCTAATAAACGTAATACCTTTCTAATAATGTGCATTTTTGGACGATAAAATGAGTACTTTGATACAGAAAAATAATATAGATACTTAATTGAAACTATTAAGTAAACGAAAATACAAGTGTAAAAGGAAAAAAAGTGTAAACATTTCGCAAAATTTAAAAGCTCAATTTATAAATTTTTTCGACATTTTCAATTTACGGATTGATGGAACTATGACTTGAACTTCCTCGTGATTGAAAAGAGGGAGGAGACCATCTATTTTCAGATAAATGTTAGTTGTATTTAGGTTAAAAGAGGGAATTTAAAATTATTAAGATCAATTTTTAATAACCGGTAAACTATCAGTCATTTTCGCATTGAAAGAAAAAAGAAAATGACAATGAAAATACAATGACCGAGTGAAAGATAGAAATGATAGCTTTCGACAAATTGCTGACTATATTTTTTTAAAAGCGATCACATACATCATTATCACAATAATCACCTACCTATTTTACTTATTAGTAAACTACTTAGAAGACTGCAGCATTTCGTGGTAGTTTCAGATATGCTGCATCAAAAATTTGGAATAATACACCACCACCATTCCGGGAGATAAAAGATCTAAATACGTTTAAAATTAAATACAAATATTTTCTTCTATATCATCAAAACTGTACTTGGAATACGTGTTTTACCTTCTTATCTGAAGTAGCCATAATTACACAGTTTATAAACACTTCTCTTCTCTCTTCGTATTTGTCAACACTGTAATATGTACTTGTATATATGTATATTTCTTCCTTTTATTTATTTATGTTTTACTTATAATTTGACTATACATTTTACATTTATTATTAATTGAATATGCTATATATGGCTATTTAGTTACTAATTTATTAAAGAATATACTTTTGTCCGTGCGTCACCGATGGCTCCATTAAAAATCAGCGCAATGACCTGGCACTCAGTTACATAACAGCATTTATGCTGCATTGAAGACCATTTCCGGCATCACAACCGGCACCGATTTTTTTATTAGTATTTGTTTTCTTAATTGTTGTATTTTTAATGTTAGTGATTTCTTTTGTTTTTCTTGTTGCCTTCATTGTTTTTTTTCTTTTGGCTATTGTTATATTTATATTGTATGTGAGTTAGTGTATGTCGAAATAAAGTGTTGTCTATTTTAATAAAATGGTTATCGTAATACAATAATTAGTAAGTTGTGGAATAAGTCCCCCTTTGTACTTATGGTAATACTCTAATGTCTTATTGTAACAACTAATTTTAAGTATAATAAAAAGCAATAACAACAACAACAATTTGTCTATAGTTAATATCAAAGTAGCACAACATTTTGCAAAAAAATACATTTTAAATCAGTACATTAATTTTAAAAAAAATATCGAAACGATTCATTATGTTTACACAAATGGCTTACACACAACGGTGCGGGTGTAACTGTAGTCAAACGTGTATTACAATTTACAGAACTATTTTATTTCCCGTGTACTTTTTCAGACAATTTCGATTCAGTCTATTTGACGTCATCCAATTAATTTCCGCTTCAAAAATCGAGTTAATAGTTCTTCGTAACATGTGAAACAATTAATGGAAAAGCATTTGTAACATTTTTGCGAAAGTAATTATTCTCTAACAATAGGCAATCTGACTAAAGCTTTTAGAAAGGGCACATTGTGCTTGTCGTCACTGAAATTACATTCATTATGGGGTTGTTGTAATAATATAGTAGAATACATGCTTCATTCTTCAATAATACCTACTCATAAAATTAGGTCATCGATATAATCTATGTTTTAATACTTCTATAATTTAAGTTTAAAAACAAAAAAACCGGCTTCGCAAAAGTTTAAGCAAGCGTTGGGTTCTTCGGAACATAGGCCTTTTATATAAGCTAGTCGCATGCCTCAAAATGGGATAACAAATATATAATTATATCTCTCTTTTATTGACGTGCAATTACGCCAATGGTTAAATACCTTGTATCTAAAGGACCAATAGCTCGTTTAAATCCATTGTACATTCCAGTTTTACTATGTGAATATCTGAGAATTGTATCTGAGTATCTGAGAATAATTATAATTATATAATTATAATAATTATATTGTATCTGAGAATTCCAGTGTTCCAAGAGCGTAGAATCCTGTATTGTTACATTTTTTTAGATTTCATTCAATACTTTAACCTCAACATTTTTGGATTTTATTCGTTTTCTACTTACAAGTAATTTTATGAAGCTGAGCGGAACGCAAAGGGCTATTTGTATATATCTGTAATAGTAGGCATATACCTACACGGTCATATACAATTGTAAGTGAAAATAATAACGTAAAATTATAATAAATACACCTATATATTTTATAACAAAATATAAAAAGTAGGTACGAATTGGATACGCAATAAATTACAGTTTCAAATCATTGTAAATTTGTAAAATACATTATATATTAATTTAAATTAAACAATCAAATTTACATATTATTATTTATGTTCACTTTTAAAACTTCAGTGAATTATTATGCCATACTATTGCTAGGATGTCACGCTTGTTGAATCTAGTGTCGGATTCCGACGACGTTTTTAATGATTCGTTAACAAAATTAAAAAGAAATATATTAGAAAAGTTAAGAGATGATTGTTAAGTTGAGTAATTGCTTTTTGATTTCATTTTTCATTAATGTAATTTTTTTTCATTGTCTTCGCTTCGGCAGCCTTTATTTATTGTATTATTATACTTGTTGCAGCTGCCTTAAATAGGTATTTTTACTTACTAAATACTATAATATATACTACACTTACTTAATACTTAAGGTATTTTTTTATATGATACTATAATATGTAAGCATTAGTGTGATCTGATTAACCACTGGCTGTCCTTAAATAAATAAATACAATAATTAGGTCCATACCTATGAAATTGCCGATTTAAATGCAAAATTAAAAAAAAAATATGGTCTTCGACTGTAGGCTTGATTCACAAATTCGAAGTCGCTCAGCGACCGATGGAGAGAGCTATGCTCGGAGTTTCTTTGCTGGACAAAATGGATGAGGTTCGCCGAAGAACTAAGGTTGTCGACATAGTTCACAGGATCAGCAAGCTGAAGTGGCAGTGGGCAATATATGTTGCAGAACCGATAACCGCTGGGGGAGACGAGTCCTCGCATGGAGACCGCGTGCCGGGAGACATAGCGCGGGACGCCTGCCGGCCAGGTGGACTAACGACTTGAAGAAAGTCGCCGTTAGTGGCTGGATGAGAAGAGCGGATGTGTATGTGTGTGTGTGGTGGCGTTCCTTAGGAGAGGCCTATATCCAGCAGTGGAGAGACAGAGGCTGATGGTTAAAAAGTTAAACTAGATAATTAAATTATGCAAAAGTTAAAAAAAATTATATTAAAGTATTGTCCATAATTATTAATCCACTTTTGCCATTTTAATGGACGTTGATTGATGCCTCTGTTATTGATGCTCCCGGGGATGGGAATCGATGAATTCTGTGAAGGCGTTTTTCACTGCCTCATTGGAGATGAATTTTTTCCTCTATAAAAACTTAACCAAATTCCAAATAAAATGGAAATCAGTAGAGGTAAGGGGTGGGTGACGGAGAGTTTAAGCTCCTGTCTGTCGTGCTTTGAGACTGTCTGTCGTGCAGTGTGTGTGGGCGAGTGTTATCACGGAGAAACAGTGGACTAGAGCGATTGACCAGACTCGGTTGTTTGATAGCGAGCTTACTCCGAAGGCTGCTGCTAACTCAGTCGTGGTTTGAGATGACTCCGCTTCCACTATTGCTTTCAATTCGTCATTATTGACTTTAGTCTCCGGTCGTCCACGGGGCCTATTCCTGAGGTCGACATATCTAGAACGGAAACGATCAAACCAAAAACGCGCCGTGCGTTCGTTTGTACAAAAACAGTTACACATCGTTGATATTGTGTGCCATCTGCGCTGCGTTGCTGCCACGGCGGAACTTATATTTGAAAATAACGCGGATCTTTAACTTATCTATGGTCGCAAACACAACGATATCTAAGCAAAAAGTCGTTTGGCGGAAAAACAAATGAATAACTAATTTTGAAAAATGATGTTTAAATAATAAAAATTGAAATTTATTTGAATATGGAATTTCAAGCTAAACGCAAGATAACTAAGTTCAAAGTGGCCACTATGAACAAATAGCAATTTCATAGGTAAGGTCCTAATATCTTCGTGAACATTTTTATTTAAAATTGCATCCCACATTTCATATTTCAACATGAATATTGTATTAATACTCGTAATACAATATCGGCCTACAATGTTTCACTTTAGAGAATAGGCTTCCTTTAGTGAGAAACCGCAAATAAGAAACCGTAGCTTCATATACCCACGAGGGATTTCTCTCGTTGAGTACAAAGGATCCATTGCTACACACATATATTATATACACAGTTTTTTTTATTTCTTGAGCAATAATTGCAATAATAATAATAATTGCAAAATTTCTATTTAGTGGTAGGCCCGAACTCACGACGTCATGAATAAGTCGAGAATAGATACCTCAAGGTTATGACCGTTCTACTGTACATGTAATGTACTCGTTCATATGAAATATCAAAACCTGTAGTACATTCTAGGAATTATTGGTCTGTGACAGAAGAAAGTATATAATGGAATTATATTTAGTATATACATAGACTAAACAGCGCTTACTACTTGATTGGCTTCTCATTTCTATAGACAAATCTATTGGAGAAAACAAAGCAAGAAAAAATATAAACAAACGAAAACTATTTTGATCTCTTTACAAAGACTAAATTGAATAAACAACAAACGACATAGTTGTTTATTTACATATTTCTGTTCTCATTTTAAGCACACACCTTCAGACCAGTTCTTATGTGAATATAATACAATGAGCCTTTCTGAATATTTTAGTTGACTATTCATCGTATACAACAATCGTATACAATCGTATTCATCGTAATTACAACGATACTCGAACTGATTTTTACTCAAGATATGTTTTTCTTTACCAACACTGTTAAGACGAAAATTAAAGCCGCTAGCCGTCATTCAAAGAGGCTTTCACTATAAAGCAAACGTGCAATCGGGGGCTACTCTAAATCTACTCTAAAATTATGTTTTTTTAAGGAAAGAACGTGGTCAAAGGTCACTATCGTCCATGGTTGTTGCGTTACATGCCAACATCAATCCAAAGTGACAAACGTTGGCACGGCCCTGGATGCGCTGCTTACATTTGGAGATTGGGGATATTTTTACCAGTGTTAATACACTAATATAGTACAGATATATTAGGTATATAAAGAACAACGCTTCTCTGCTTGTCGGTCTGTCTATCCTTCTGTCAGTTTGTTTATGCTAATCTAAAGATCTACTAAAACGATTTCGTTGTGGTTTTAATTTTTGTAATGTATGACTTACAAAGAGTGGCCATCAATCAATTTATTACCAATCTAATCTTAGTAATTTACCAATCAACCCGTTATCTTAGTTATTTAGTTAAGCGAAAAAATTAGCATGCGGTCTAAATACCTTCAACAATGAAATAAATGAATGAAATACTAAGACGACTAATTCGCGCCAATTTTGAGACCTAATAAGCCGATTTTCTTGTAATTTTTCCCTATTGTGTAGCATATTTATTATTGAAGATTTTCTTGTATACTTGTCTATTGGTAAAGTAATTTAGATAATATAGCTGGTTTCATAGGATAAGGTTATCAAATTATACAATTTTCCGGGCAAAAGGGGTAGGGTGGTGCAAGTTCAGCAGTTTTCACAAGACCTGTTATAGTTAGTTTACGATTTGCCTTAACAGTGTGATACCGATACTATTGTGAAGGGCATTTATTATATTTTTAACCAAAATTACAATACGATAGGTCAAACTAAAAAAGAAGATGATTGCCTCCTTCTTTGGCAGATCGGGTCACTTTGCTACTATAATTTCAGAAAATAAAAGAACAGTAACTGTGGACTGCTATGTGAAAAGCTGCTTGCCTGCTGTTCTGAGAAAAATCAAAGAACGACGCCCACGATTCAGAATGATCCATTATCACGACAATGCCCCAGCTCACTCCACCACTGCAGGAATACCATCTGGCCCACTCGACTTTCGGATATCAAGAGATGTTATAGCTCGCCGGATTTCACTCTGGGTGAAACAGACTTCCGGCATGGAGCTTGTGCACCGCGTGATAGACGGCGGTGAGGCACCTCTATCGTCCAGAGTCGAGTTTGAAGCAAAGAGATATCCCAGGAGGTCGGTTTTCTCCTTCGCCCCATGGGCCAGTGAGCCATCGGGTTTCCGCAGTGGTGGGAGAGACGACTGACAGAAGTTGCCCTCAGCAGCCTTGGCGAGCGACCAGAAAGCTCGGCTTCCAGAGGGATAGCTTGCAAGTCGGTCACTAATTCTACGGATGTGCTCATTCCTTGCCCTGACAGTGATCCTCTTACTGCACCTCGAGGCAGCGTTAAATTTCTTCTTTACCACTTACCACTAGTTGGACTGTCGTCTCGTCTTCTATCTTTTTTCAATAAAAAAAAAACTCTGTAATAGAGCAGACCTCTGATGTGTCGCCAAATCTTTTCCTACGTAAATTTAACAGCAGGTATCATATTGTAATCGGCATCCATTATGCCCTTTACGTACATATAATAAGCTCTCACATTGACATCATTGTTTCTGTTCTCTGGTCTTTTTGATCCATTCCTTACTGACGGGTTCATTAGTTTAATTGCTTCCGCAGTGACGCCTAATTCTGTGTAATGGTTAGTTACTTACTTCCACTCCACCCAAATTGCATTGATCCACTGCCGTGAATACATACATTTTTCATTGCCACTAGTACCGTAATGAATTTTGTTTTATTTTTATGAATGAAGGCGGCAGACGATTATAAAGTCCACCAGGTGGTAAGTGGATACTGTAGCCCATAGACAACCTCCGTACATGCCAACATTAGTCCAAAATGACAAACGATGGCATGAGCCCGGATGCGCGTTTATCTTTGGATATATAGGAATGGATTTGGAGAAAGGGTTGGGAAAATGCCTCCCCATTTTCCCAACCCTTTCTCCAAATCCATTCCTAGGATGGGAATGGACTCTGGCACATCTCACTCACTACCATAACACGTACGTACATTATGGAAATAAGATGGAATAAGTGGGAAATGCAGTAAATTTCAAGGTTTATGGTTACGATATTCTGTGTATTTATTATTCAAAACGTATTTTTATAACTTTGATTTTTAATTTTATTTATTTTTTACTTAAACATCATTCCACAAGTAAATGAAGCACTAATGGCGGACATAAAATTATTTAGGAAACAAGAAATATAATAGATGTATAAACATATACACACACGTAATATCTATATATATACATTGTACATGGCTTTTATTTTTAAGAGAATCTGAAATGCCATGCTTTTTACTCAAACTATTAGAGAAAATGTCGAGGTCACTCTCTTTTACCAAAGAGTTGTACTGGCGACACGTCGCGTTGGCGATCGAGTGATGACCAAGTCTTCTTCTAGATGCTGCCAAACTAAAGGGAACATACTTTTGAGGACGGGAATTCTGAAATGGGCGTATCTGAAATTTTTATCGATTCCACAAGCTGGACACTATCAAGACATTAACAAGTTTGAAAAGAAATAAGTGAACTGCAGTCTTGCAAGCTAAATAGTTTAAAATGTTTAAGGCGCTTTTTATAAGAGGAAAGATAGCAAGTCACTCCTTCCCGATAAGAGAAATGTCACAAAATTCTCTTTTAGATGCGCTCGAATCTCTGAGCATAAATAATGTATAGAATACTCCAAACATGGCGGCAATTTTCAAGACCAGAACGTACAAAAATGTACGTATAAACATTAGTCAATTAGTTTCAAGTTTCAGTCTTTGGGAAATGTTTGACAGACCGTACACATATTACATTATTTGATCGATATTGATATAAGCCTATAATGTCTCACTGCAGGGCACAGGCCTTCCATACTAAATCGCTAAGAGGTCTCGGGCCATAATCCAACACGCGAGCCCACCTCGGATTGGTAGATACACATGCCCCCGTATTTTATTTCAATTCTCGAGCATACGAGTTTCCTCACGATGTTTTCCTTCACCGCCGGATACTTACGGATTTTTTTAAATTGTCATTAGCTAGTGATAATTTAAAATATTCGTACAAATTAGTGGATTGAGGATTTGAACTCAGGATTTTACGAATGAGAGTCGAGAATAGATACCTATGGGTTATCACTGCTCACTATTACACATATTTATTTATGTAATCTACATCTTTTTATGTAACTTATTTAACAAATATATTGCTAGTGCTAATGGCCAAATACAGATAACACTGACATTATATACAGTATTTAATAGATTGTCCGCAAGTAATAGGTGATTTTTTTTTATTAATAGTACATGTTGATTTGTGTAACTTTGCATTGGTGTGTCCGTTTGTATGTGCCGTGCGTGTGTGTGCGCCCCAGTGTGAGGGTGTGTATATGTGTGTGTTTCTATTTAAGATGAGCTTTAAAATATTTGTGGGTAAATGGGTTTTAGGAGATACCATAATGATATCGATGCTTTTTTATGATTTCCGTTTTTAATTTTTTCTTACTTAATCAAAATATATCGACGTCCGCGTAGTATAACATATAATATTTATAACAAATCCTCCGTTAGATATTAGTGAAACAAAAATAGCATTGGTACCATACTAGGAAATTATGCTACATACGTACACGTCGACGAGCATCAATATTGATTCTGTTCACATTTCCGATGGTGTCAGCTACTGTGATGATCATCAAATATTGTGACAACAGGCCAACCATTGAGATGGTATTATTGAAACCTGATAATACGGCGGAAACGTTATTTACGGATACGTTTTGTGAATATAATTTCTACTACTCGTTTCCTAGTAATGTATGTATTATTTAATGCTCAAGAAATTTGGCTTTTGGTACTAGAATGACAAAATTAGATCAGATTACACTATAAACATATGCCTTTTCTGCGAAAAGTTTCTTAATTTGTTTAAAATAGCCGTTACTAGTTTTGATGGGAAATAAAAGCCTTTATACTTAATGTCCAAAACAAATGCCGATGACACACGTCAGTCGAGAGAGAAATAAAGTTTTGACAAAACTTTTATAGAGCTTTACGAGCCCTATTCAACAGCATATCGTTTATATCTTTTAGGTAAATGTTGTCCGGTTCCCAAAATAACCACTATATTGGAGTTGATTTTTTTATTTGGATTATTTATAAAATTTACACCATCGTAATTTTGAATGTACTCAATCGATTTTGTACATTTACGAACTCATGTCGTACAATGTCTATTAAGTATAAAACTAGTTTGATTCTATACCCAAACAACTTTTATGCGTTAATCCGTTTAATTAAGTTAATTTTAATCCGTTAAAAATGCGCCCTGCAGTTTGTTCAAAACTTTCGTTATATAGTGTTTGTGTTGCTATCCCATTATATCTATGAAATATATACATAAAGGTTGTGTCCAGACTATTTCCGAAATCTGAAACCATGAATAATTCATGACTCCTGAGTATAACTCATATATTTCATGGCAATGATTACGTGAAAATTTTACAAATTTTTTATTTCAAAAATCATTTTTATAGAGAATTTTTGTTTTTCATACTAATTCAAAAAATATAATGCCCCAAAATTAGTTTTTTTTTTTAATATCTAACATTATACCAATGTCCACTCTCAAGCCGCTATGTTGTAAGCTGTAAGCCCTTGCATAGGCCCCGGTCTATAAGGGGTACGTATACCAGTCAACACCCTTACCAGTCAGTAGAAGCATGCTCTGGTCATTGATTTTTGAGGTGTAAATAGGATTTAAGTTTGTGATTTTTATAATATAAGAAATAAAATAATATTATATTATATATCAATGTACTCAGAATAATGAGCAGAATCCCGTTGTGCACCCATATATGTATATCGGCATAAAAGTTTTTGACTAACAGTAGTTTTGGGGTGTATAAAAGCTCATTTACATAAGGCGAGTTTCTCAAACTGTTCGGGCAAGTATATTGTATACGATTCTCTAAACTTCATACGATTATCGCCTGCAACTGTTCATATAATGATAAAAAATCAAATAATGATAAAACATATTTTTGATCAATTTTCTCTCCTGCACGAGTTCGAGAAACACTCCTTGTGTAAATGAGGTTTTGGTGGAGATAAAGTGATTTCTTTTATAAGGCCAAAAGTCACGACATCTGCGCAATACGTAGATATCTTCGAATTTTCTTTAAGAATAATGTCCACGTAGGAAATTGGAATATGACACATCACAATTAAAAGGAGAAGTATTCAATACTTACTGGCGCATAGTGTTTACGATGTGGCCGCAGTCCGTAATTAATATTCAAATAAGGAATTTTATTATGGTGAGGAGCGTCAAAAGTCATGGAAATACTGGCCAAATAAATATTATCTATTCAAATAACAAAGATCCAATTTGCTAGGTGACAAAATACAAAATACACACGATATGGCCGCTATCTCACCTAAACCTCCACCCAGTGCATGCTAGTCAAACCACCCTGTGATCTCCTTCATGATAATGTTGTAGCTACCTCGCTTATCTATAACGTCGATGCGCACTTTTTACACATTATATCGTAAACGTCCATTGTACATTACATTTACCGGTTTGTTATCTCCATCTAACATAACGGTGTGTAGGGCAACCCTTAGAAAACAATTCACAAATATTTTGACACCATGTTTTTTGTGTTTTATTTAAAAAACTTTATTGCACATATTTGTACAAAGGACGAGCTTAATGCCTTAAGGCATTCTCTACCAGCTTACCTTTGGGTTGATCAGAGAAATACATTGGGAGGTGCGATGACAGGTATAAATATATCACTTAAATGACAAACAGAATAAATAATTTACCTATAAATAAATAGACATTATGAATACATACAATATGCTAACATATACATAAATACATTCCATACAAACATATATATCATAATAAATACATAAAATACATACACATACACACATATCATATTATGTACATAATATACATTTCGAACAAGAATACTTTTAAACGGAGGCTCCGGGTACATTACCTTTCGTCACTACAGACTTAGCGCTTTTGTATAAGTATTATACTTATACAATACAACTTACAATATACATACTTATACAAAAGCATTAAGTCTGTAATGACGAAAAGAGTCATTACAGACTTAGATAGGACTTTGAAAAAAGAATTTGATAGGAACCCGGTATGGTTAGAAGAGACTTGGATAAAATAATTGTCGACAGAGCGAAGAAAACGCTCATGAGTAAATTTAGATAGATTTAAATTTAGAATTTAGGCAACTTGCATCGTATAGAATGGAAAAAGGGATGCAGAGAATTCTTAATTATCTACTTTTTCTGATAGGAAGCCATTTAAGCTTAGAACGATAAAAGGTGATGCGGTCGTACTTGCGTAAACCGAAAATGAAGCGAATTCAATTATTGAGCAAATGATCTAATTTGTTAAGAATATCTTGGTTGATGTTGGAACAACAAGCATCAGCATAATCAATTATGGGTAACACGAGTGTTTGTACCCACAAGGTGTTAGTACAGGTTGGGAGAAAGTTTTTGAAACGGTACAAATTGTGAAGGATCTTAGTAACTTTCCATCATACTTCGCCAATATAAAAATAATTTGTATTTTGATGGCAAAATGAATAGAAAAACATATGAATAGACAGACATAGCACCCTTAATATGATAAGTCTAACATAATAATAATATTAGTAATAAATTCTTTTTATACTCGTAATAATAACAATAACTTGAAATTATTATTGTCGTAAAATTAAGCTCAGTGCTTCAAACATGCGATAAAAATAAAAAATATATTAATAAAAAATAAAAATAAATTCTTAACTTTGTAGGCCGTTTTTGAAGCAGCTTACGTGTACTTTGACGTAACAAATAAATTTCTTAGCAGAATTTTTAGGATTTTATTAGTATTTTATGACGTAAGATTTTAGACGACTGTGGATATTATATAGGTAGATATTTATCTATTTAACATACTTTATTGTACACCAAAACATACAGAGAAAGACAAAATACAAGTTATTAGAATTTCAACCGGCATCCTTATCGCTATAACCACTTCTTCCGGGTAATCTTTCGGTGGTAAGGAGTAGGTATATAGTCTGTAGATGAATTGAGGAATTATTTACTCTAGCAGATTTTTATTAATTTTATTTCATAAGATTCTCGGTAAAATTTGTTCTATTTGAATACGAGGTTAGACGTAACCTCCATAATTACTAAAATTTAGAATTTAGTATTTTAAAATTAAAAAAAATTCTTTACCTTCTAGAAATTTGCAAGAGAATTCTTCGGTTCTTACTTGGATATGTCATAATATATTTTCTAACGTTATAAAAGAAAGGAGGTTTGATTTTTATGTATATGTGAACATATTTACTCGTATATATTTATGCTAAAGAAACCAATTTCTAATTTCTCCCGTGTAACAATCTCTTATCTCTTTGTTACAGGGCATGGTAACAAGAAAACTTTCAACAAAATAACTTTCCGACGTTACTCACAATCAACGTCCTTAACTGCGGGCTTTGGAAGATATGACGATCATTTCGCAGTCGCTACATGAAAAATGGCGATCGAGAATACTTCAACAAACATAACAAGGACTCTTTCAAACATATTTGAAGAAATGCTTTCAGCAACTGATGATTCTAGTCACAATCGTAGTAATGTGGATTTGTCGAATTTTCTCATGGCCTTAAAGGAACAATCGGCGAAGAATAATAGCCATGAGCCATTAGACTTCGGGATGCTGATAAAGTTGGTGGGTGGTTTGCGGAGTAAGTTGAACCTGACTAAGTCCCCGGAATCCACGTGTAGTTATTGTGAAGGCAGTTTTCGTGACGTCATTCTCGCCTACAACGCGATCCACGGATACATTAGTCTTATTGTGAGTATCTACAGTTGATCATTATTACCTAAAACCAACAAAATAATGACAATACACTTTAAACTATACATATAAGTTAAGATCAGATAGTTTTTACTCGTAGGTTTAAGAATACAAAAAGAACGGTTACTTCAATTTATTCAAGTACTGCAAAGTCCTGGACGTGTTTAGCAAAATTGAATTATCACTGATTAGAGAAATGGAAAATTAGCATCTTTTAAAAAGGAACACTAGTCTTGTACCCTTAAGAGATCTCAGATTCCTGCACACATACGAGAAACCTAAGTAAAATAACGTCTATGGACTGAGATCATGGAAATACCTACTACATCCAACCTTCAATATTTAACGAACTGCCAACTGAACTCCAGAAGCTTATACACCAGTTATATACACCAGCTTATATAAGATAAAATTAATAAAATTCATTGTAGGTTTAAATCCTATTTAATTAACGTAGGTATGGAACAAGAACGACTTACCACCCACATATAAACCTTGAGGGTTTCTGTAGGTGACTACATAGTAATTTAATGCAAATTTGTATTTAATTATAATTCAAAAACTTTATTATCAAACGGAACCGACTTTTCTTATAAATTACTCGCATTTGTTATTATTCACTTAGCTTTAAGTTTTTGTTTCTTTCCTCTAAGTACAATCGTATAAATATAATTTAATATTTCCTACTTCAAACACACATAATGTTCACTAATGTAATAGGGCACAAACTATGGTATAAAACTGCTAAAAAGGTAATTATCTGTGCGGCGCGTACAAATTAAGTTTTCATTTCAATTTATACTTGTATTTCACCTTTAGTGTCTTGGCTTTCGCATTAATTTATTCATATCTCAATAAAAGCTGAAATTCCGTCAGAAAATTTGTTAAACTAAAAAATAAAACCATTTATTTCATAATCTATAACACAAAATACAGAAGCATTCCATCCATTAGCGTAGATTATTATATTACCGAAATGTGTGTATTTAACTGTCAAACATAAAAGTCAGACGCAATTTCTCTCCTATGAGTACCTACCTACATTTAGATGTTGTTTACAAATCTGTATTTCTTCAATTTGAACTGTATTTGCTATTTTAGTAGATTTGTCTCTACTAAATACTATATCACTTCACGGACATTTGTAAAATATAATTATGAAATATATAATCAAATATGTATAACCATTGTGTAGGAGTAATTCCAGATAATTTACTCGTTCACAATGGATAAAATTTCATCAAAATCCTTGCTTGTGTTATATATATATATAACCATGGCGTGATATAAACATGAAAAAGAATAAGACATGCTAATAATGTCCTTACAAGTAGTTGAATACATTATAATTTGTCATTATAATGATCATCGAAATGTGTTCCGTGCGCTAAAAAATTAACAAAAAATGTTTACAGGATCTTTGTCATGCTTATAAATAAAAGAAGTTCATTATTACAGTTCTGTTAGACATTAATAACCATAATAATTACGACCATAAAATTATCTACATAGTTAACTCAAAACAATGTCTTGTAATAGCTGCAATATCCGTTTGTCTATTTTCAGCATGAAGTTAATTTGGTTAATCATCCACATCGTATAAACGAACGAACTTTTTATGAGTCGCCGCCGTAATAACATTTTACAACGTGTAATGAATGAATGTGAATTATCTATGAACTGTACGAGTATAGTTCATAGTTTCACGTCTGTGCCCATCGTTCTTCCAGATTGTGAAAACCAGTTCACAATAGTTCACAATCTGGAAGAACGATGTGCGCAAAAAATTTAAGCTCTCTGATCAACCCAATGGTTGGCTTAAGGCCTTAGGGCATTAAGCTCGCCTTTTTTACCATATTATGCAATGAAGTGTATAAATAAATTATAATAAAAAATGCTTCATCTCTGATTAAGTTCTTATATAGACCATAATATCTCTAAAGGCAGGTAACACATTGGTCGTGGGAATGGAAACCACTTAATGGGTGGGTCGAGGCGAGATACCCGGGAAGGAGGACCTGCTAAGACCCGGGACGAAGGACCAGCGGGATGCGGGGGTGCAAAATTAGGGGAAAAATAGCCAAAAATGAAATTATTAAATGTCAAGCACCCGGAAGGCTCCAGGCGCTGCAAATCCAGGGCGGCCGGCAATCTTGACGTTGTTCTCTGCGGATTTATCACTTTGTTCTCGACCCGGTTAATATTGGTTTAATGAAACGATTTGAACTTTTGCGAAGTGACGACGATGGCAACCGAACGGTTTTTCGCGGCGCATGATGTTATGCGTCTTTTGTGTAGTATTGTTCACTCCCGGTGACAGCTATCCGTTCGTCGTCTGTCAAGGACTAAATGGCCGCTTTCCAAAACGTGGCCAAAACAATAAAGCGGCGCGAACACTGATGTTAGCATATTTCGCAGATGTCGCAGATATGGACCGAGAGATAGATAGCGGCCTTTTTTGTTTTACTAGGCCCGCGAGCAACTTTCTCGAAAAATGTTGTATTGCCTATACCATAACATTAGTTTATGTCTCTTCACTGCTGGATATAGGCTTCTCTCAAAGCACGCCACCACCCACGATCCTCGGCTCTTCTCATCCATGTATTGCCTATATCGAATGTAAATAACGCACGCCGGAAAGAAAAGTGGAAGATGAATGTGAGTGCAAGCGATGAAAGTGGGCAAATGTTGAACGATTGTAAATCACTTGGGGCATGACTGAAAATTTGAAGGTGTGTATTAAATACGGTTCCATACGCAAAGCGGCGGAAACCCAGATAGAAGATAAATTTTCTTACGAGTTACTTCTGTAGAAGAAATAATGAATGAGCTATAATTTAGTCATCGATAAACTTATAAACGTTAAATGATAAATGAATATGAATAACCTTGCAATCCCTAATAATGTGTACATACGAGTATAAAAACAATTAGTATCGAATGACATCCGTCAATTAGGTAAGTTTAATAAGAATATTTGGTTATCGCTTGTTTGGCAAGCAATTAATTGGCAATGAGTCATTACAAACGTTTTGTTTGCTTTTGTGCAGACAAACGTAAATACGTTCGGTATTTGATGATAAATGAAAAATGAGTGTTTAATAACGATTTATTTAAACTGTTTGGCATAATTTGTCAATAAAAGTCGAATTATGCATTTGGTCACTATATTTTATCTTTTATTTACTTTTCAAATTTAATGAATCTCAATCATTAGTAAACAATTAGAGACGAAACGTCATCTGAATCTGCTTTTTTGATTCCCAGGAAATAGAGACAGCTGTACAATCTGTACAAGAAATAGGAACGTATCTATGTGAATAGACAACTTAAAATACTAGCAAATAAGGCTAAATTTGATTTGTTTTTGCAAAAATTGAGATATTGTCGACTTAACATTTAGAAAAATACTCTAGATCAATATTATGATAATGTATTAGATATTTTTATTACAGTTCCAGGCTGTATTTTCAATTTTTACTGACGTTACAAAAATGTGATACTGAATATGTTCTTTTTACATATAAGTAAAGGAATGTTCCTTTACTTACGATTATGTGTGTATATAGATATATGTACTCTACAAACATTCCTATATACATATACATAATTATACATATATAATTTATACGAGCAGATAGTGAGTATATTTGAAATTCTAAATCTGCCCTTTCTAAGCTACTCTTCTTTCTATTCTATCAATGTTTTTTTTTAAAAAGTCTCACATTCTATGACAGAGACGAAGACAAATTACACAGACCCAGATAAACATTTGTTTTATTAATTTCAATAATAAATAAATAAATTCTTTATTTGCCACACTGTAAATTACACAAACAAAGCAATGGTATACATAGTTAATTAACTCAATACGCAAAATGTCGCAAGCTCAGCGTATGCTGTGAGTACTCGCCTGCACAGCGCTGATTTTCAGCACGCCCGTCTCATTATTGCAATGAATCGAAAATGCTATTCGTGGGTAGTCGCATCTCTTATTTAAAATAAAATTGTGTACAAACTAAAAAATCGAATCTAAAAGGAGTACACAATATTTATCATCTATTTACACTTTACTGTTTTAACAAAAGACGGACTTAATGCTAAAAAGCTTTTTCTCGAAGCCAACCTTGGTGCTATATAGTGATGGTATGGTATGCAAGATTTGGAATAATATATATATATATAAAATAAAATTTGGAATGAATAAAATATATATACATATTAATTTAATTAAACAATATATATATTCAAATTATAATTAATACATGGATACAAATGATCAAATACACTATGTAAGGAAAATAACTAAACGGGACCTACATCCACGATTATTCGCCAATGTTTGAATTCAAAATTAAACGATTAGACAAGATCATTTGTGATCGTAAAGAAACGAAAATAAAGCGAGGATCTGAAATAAAAAGTTCCGAGTGCTTTATGGCCCCTCGTAGTTCAATAGAGGGAGCTGTGTACTTAGTATCTGTATAGTGATGTGGAACGGGTATTGGGTTCACTCTACCGGTTAACGTAATTCTCTTTCGCCCGGTAATGGAGGTGACATAAACCTTGCATGTAGATTATATATATACAACTTGTCACTGACAAAACGCAAAAGTTGGAAATAGGTGGATCACCGTCCACAGTAGACTACAATAGGTTTTTTTTAATAACATTGTTATTTTTCTAGTGTATCCTTTATTATATGTGCAGTTGCACTCTACACGCGACGCTTACGCCACCGTCCGCGCCAATCGCTGTGTAGACGCCCGGCCATTAATTACCCTGTACTGAGTACATAATTTCTATAGTGTTTAAATTGTAAGTGGTAGATTTTAGTGTTAGATTAAAAGATTTAAACATTTGTTAGACTAGTTTCACTTGCCTCGCGCTGGCGAAACATGAGTACTTTTATATTATTTTATCCATCAATATGTATAACCATGTTTCATGTGAATTAATAATAATCAATAAATAAATGAGCTTTACGAACGTTTTAGATTGAACAAAAATTTTTACATGTTTGTAACTTTTGATTTATTCCCTGAAATAATGTTATTTTCATTGGAACGGTTTCAAATATTTTAAATTAGTAGACGTGTTTCAGGTTTTGCATTATTTCAGTGACACGTATTGTATATATCTTTTATTTCAGTGACACGTATTGTAGATAACCTCTATTTCACTGACACGTATTGTATATAACCTTTACTTCAGCAACACGTATTGTATATAACTTTTATTTCAGTGACACGTATTGTAGATAACCTCTATTTCACTGACACGTATTGTATATAACCTTTATTTCAGTAACACGTATTGTATATAACCTTTATTTCAGTGACACATATTGAATATAAATTTTACATGAAAACATGAAAAATCTATTATATTTTTACAAATTGTTAAATTTAATTATTGCATGACTCACGCTACATCTTGGTAGTTAATGCGTAGAAATTTATTTTTGATTAAAATTGATTCTCATTTGTCCAATCAAACGATTGAATCATTCAACCGTGCAAATAATAGTCATTGATATTAAGTACTTGTACGGTAGCGATAACAAGTAAACAAGTGATTGTTATTTTGCACTATTATTATTTTACATATTTACGAAAAATCAAATTTTAATCAGACAAACTTAATTACTAAACAACATGACTGTTTCACAGTTCCCGGGGCAACTGGTTGACCAATTGAATGAATTGGATAGAACAAACCAAGAATGAGTAAAGAACGAAACGGACCCGCCGTTTTGTTCATTCCCTAAGTTCTTTGTTTGCTCAAAAGTATATATTGGGTACTCAAATCGGAGTCCTGAAGTCATATTCTGAAAATCGAGACTTTTGGCGTCCTATCTAGGATATATGCGGACGGAATATTATAAATTCCTGAAAATTACACGTCCTGTCAGCAGTGGGTCACCTGACAACACTATTAACACTAATTACGTTGAATACTTACAATGTACAAGAAGGGTATATATTAAAATTAATAACGCTAATGACACCAACCTATACTAATTATAATTATATATGTATTGTTTAATATATGAAGTACAAGTATCTTAAACAGCTCAGAAATCTTTAAATGATATATATAAGACTTTATGTGTTTAACTTAGGTTGATGTCTTACAAAGTTGACACAGCTGGTATACTATCGAATCTCGGACTCGGCTAGCTCTCAAATTGTCATTCCGTTGAGTATCCTGTTCATATTTGTCATGCTCTCAGGTATCTAAGCTTTTAGTGTTAACGTCAGCTGATATCCTTTCTCAAATGGTATCTTTTTCCGTACCTACTTCAGTGTCCTATATAATGTGTGCCGTATTTTTCAGAGAGCCATTATTGTAATATGGGAAATTTTAATAACTTGTTTATTGTTTTTTCAGGTGTGTTTCTTTGGTAGTTTGGCAAATGCTTTGAATGTGGCGGTGCTGACGCGTCGAGACCTGGCCGCAGCTCCCATTAACCGTCTGCTCAAGTGGCTCGCCGTCGCCGACGTTTTTGTCATGATGGAGTATGTACCCTTCGCGGTCTACAGATACCTGGTGAGTAAAAAACTTAAAGTATTACAATATTCTGCCGATGTATTACAAATGCGGTGATAGCCTAGAGGTATCGATATTTAACGTACATTCGTGTGGTCGTGAGTTCAAATCCTCGACCCGTACCACTGAGTTTCTATTTAAATACGGATTTTTAAATGATCACTAGTACCCGTGGTAAAGGAAAAGAACTTGAGGAAACCCGCATGCTAGAGTAATAAAAAAAAACTGGAGTATTTGTATTCACCAATATGCACTGAGCTCATGTTGTATTGTGGCCCGAAACCCTCCAGTGATTTATTTGGGCAGACCTGTGCTTTGCACTGGGACGTAATAGACTGATATATATTTATCTATCTATAACAAATATGGCATGTCTTTAGGTTCTGCCTCGATTACGAGTCGATTACTAGACTGCTTATAATGTGTTTCCCCACAATGAAATGAATGAATGAAGCAATGAGGTGGACATGAGAAGCCAGTTCAGTTAGCCGGTGGTATAACTACCAAGCACTAATAGCGTGACTTGGTGATGCGGTGATGAACTTAGGAAGCTACGAGTAGGTAGCATTGTGGTTATTGCAAATCAGTATTGGTAGCTGCAACGGCGATGCCCCGTTACTTCCACTCACATGAAACATAATTTAAATAGTCCATGAATGCACATTGTTGTTTATCAATATCACTAGTATGTGTTATCTGAAAAACTTTCAAAAGTTTTCAGAGTAGAGAAAGCATTTGTTTAATCTACACTTCAAACAAACCTTCAATAGTCCGCTCTCCGGAAGGAGGAAGATACCGTTTCGGAGTAAAATGGAGTGAAAGTTGGATTTGTATTCAAGGAAATTCATCAGCAATGTCGTAACTACTGATATGCCGATCTTGCTGCACTGTTTCACAAATGACATCAACTTTATCGGTAACAGGGCGACCGGAGCGAACTGCGTCTTTAACATTACGATTTCCTGACTGAAAATGCTTAAACTAACTTTGTGCTACTCTTACTGACACTGCATTAAGTCCATAAACTGCACAAATTTTTTTCGCGGCTTGTGTTGCATTTTTTCCTTTTTTATAATAAAACTTTAAAATGTATCGAATTTCTTCATTAGATTCACTCATTTTCTTGGACAGAAAAACAATTGAAAAATTGCGGGATACAGTTTTTTTTTAAATGTTACCTTTTTAATGGTATCATAACCAGCCAGGTACAAACAGTTCAATCAAAGATATTGGATCACAACTTCATACATACAAAATACGAAAAGACTTTCTCCCCGACCTATTATGAACGAAGTAATTCGAATATCTACGAGTACATAAAGAAATTGAAGTTCACTGGTACGCGTGCGTGATATTTTGCGTTAGCCATCAAAATATTTCTGGAAATATTGAATGAGTAATGAGACTCCGGGAAAAATCTTTAATCAGAAAATTTTCTGTGAATTCTGAAAGCTTTCAATTTACAAATCCGCAAAAGGTACATTATATTTTACAAAGCCTCTAAGATGAAATATGTATCTTGTTCTTATCGCTGTACTGTATTAATGTAATTACTTTGTCTGTATTTTTAATTTACATGTTAATAAATTGGTATAACAAACTGAGACTCGTTACATTTATCTCGTAGATAAACAGTGGAGATAAAAAAACGTAATATGTGATAAAAATATGAATTTCGCTCTTCAGTTTGAACAGTGTATGTGTAATGTAAGTAGGCTTTAGTCAGACATTTTAATAAAGAGCAATTAATTTCAGTCGCGAGGAATTAGAAAAGATTCTGACATGTTATTATTTAAGTATGTATATCTTATTGTGAAAAACAATATACCATTTAAACTAAGAAATAAGAAATAATTAAAAGAACAATAAAAATACTGAATAGGCAATATCCCTAGGCTGAATAGGCCGAATAGAGCAAATTTAAATTTAGGTTTAGGCTCTTTAGAAATAAGACTTCGTGGGCTCGATAAACTAATGGCATTCTTAGTAATTTAACATCATTTATTTCCATTTAGTATTTTTTGCTGCTCGCTCGAATACAAGAACTAATAACTTATAGTTTAAAAGATCGCTAAAAATACGAATAAAAAACATTAAAAAATACGACCTCTCTTAGACCTCTGTCTGAAAAAATCTACCGCTGTCAACGCCGACGGGTTCCCGCCATTTGCGGCTATCTTTTACATGATAAAGGGCGACCACTGAAATTTACTGAAATGTCGAGATTTTCGGTTACTTGTTAAACCAAGCGCTTGGGACTTCTGACCCTATAGTTCTCGTTTTGTTAAATAGATGGATATACTTTATTGTACACCAAAACATACAGAGATACAAATACAAATAATTATGTACTTCTAACGGGCGGACTTATCGTTAAAACGATTTCTTCTGGGTGGTAATGAGACGTCTCTAGACTAATAGATGGTGAATTAAATAAATCTGTATATATAATACACACATACATTTATACATAGATATACACACATTACACATACATACTTATATATAGAAAGAATTAAGGAACTAGAATAGATAAAGAAAAATAAAGGAAAACATATTCCTCTGTTCTGGAAAAGATCTGTTCTTTGTTTATAGCCATCAAGGTTGTCAAGGTGTGTCGGTTTTTCGGTTAAAGTCGGTTTTATCGTCGACCTTTACGTCTCAAATATCGGAGAACTCGTTTTAGTCTTAGAGTCGACAACATCTTAATTAATATACCGAAAACTCTTCTATTCTAGTCCTTAAGAAGTACTTAGTAAAATTAGATGGGCATTATAAAAGTGTGAGCAATATAGTTTTATAGATTGATCTGTTGTTAGAGAGGTGCCAGACGGGTGTAAGTAATCACTAATCAGGCGCGACGATAATGTCTAAATATTACGTAATATTCGAAGAGATAATATAAATTCTCAGACAGCAGATATTCAATGTCATAGAGAAAGGGATCATGAAAAGGCTTTTACGAGATAGGAGCAAACATCGAGGATTTCGTAGATTTCTCTTTCTTTGTTGCTCAAAGACGTGGCACATATTTGAAATTTCTGGGTCGATTGAAAGCAGAAGTTTGAGTCTTACATGTATAAATAAAGGATGAAAAAGTATTAAAATATATCGATCGACACTCTCCAGCAGTGGATGATAAAAGGGCTGGTTACAGTTTAAGCTTATTACTTATTATTGTCAACCATCGTGTTAATGTTTATTAATACACGGTATAATAAATAGGAATAAATTCATATAGGTCTCTTTGGTATATTTCTTTGATATTAGGTAAACATATTTAATATCGAAGAAAGTACGTTATATACTAGATATATTAATTGCAAATACCTCTTACCAGAATGTTTGATTTGTACAAACAAAATCACAAAACTTTACCACAACAGATATATATATATATATATTCAAGTTCAAGAGTACAAGCGGGTTGGCAAGTCCACTCTTTGTGCAATTCCAGTGCAATTCTAGGTGGTGCAATTCCTCATTAGGTGATGATATTCCTTTACCACCATTTCCGACAAATGCTTTTACTCACTACTATTACTGCGTGCTATTTAGTCAGATAATGTCAAATATTATGGTAATTGTTTAGATCCTGCCGGGTCAGCGCGAGATGCCGTACAAGTGGGCAGCGTACCTGTTATTCCACATGCACTTCGCGCAGATCTTCCACACAGCCTCCATATGTCTCACAATCTCACTCGCCGTTTGGAGATACGTCGCGATAAAGTTGGTTTCCTTACATTTTTTACCTTCCTCATATCCTTTAATAAATCATTCTTTCGTGGCTTGTCATGACCGGATAACGTGTGAACACTGTCAATCCCTTATGCCATATCCTTTAATAAATATTATGGTATGAATACTTCTTTATATTTTTATACAATATATATGAACAAATAGTTTACTTTTCACCCTATTGTTATCTCATCTGTACGTTGTTCTTGCAGTACATGACACATTTTATACACAAATCTAAACTATACTTTTTAGAGCCATTTGGATAATTTGAAATGATCTTACTTAAGACCCTTATGGTCGAAAACATCGTTGAAATATATTTTAACGATGATATGGAGAAACATTGAACATAAATGACACCTCAATAATCTTTATCTACAGATACTCGGACAAAAGCCACATCCTTTGTACTGAGAGGCGCTGCAGCACGGCCATCTTGAGTAGCTTCTTGCTGCCGCCAATACTTTGTATCCCGACATTTATGGTAAGTAGGTACCTCCGCAAACCTTCATCCATCATGTGTCTTCATTCACAACCCACTGACTTTTTAATCTACTCAATGATAAAAGTGTGACAACTGTCTAGACGATTAAGGACTTATCAATTCCAATGTATTTTATTTAATAAAAAACTTACTTATTCCCTGGGACGAAATCCAATAAAAATCTAGAGAACAATATAAACTGAAATAGTGACTAGACATTCCATTGAAAGTTTAAATTGTTTTCTCAGGTGTTCGATATACACACAGCTGTCGTATTGGAACCGACGGGGCCGATGATATTGTACCACGTAGATTCAGACGAAGAAGGCCAACTATACAAAATCAACTTCTGGGTGCATGCGGTGGTTATTAAACTACTGCCGTGTTGTATATTGACTGTAATCAGTCTGTGGTTGATAAAGGAAGTGTACAGCGCCAACCAACATCAGAAGAAGATTCGTGTGTACACAGCTTGTCCGACTAACAACAAGATGATCAAACGCCAGTACAAAGCTGACAAGAGGACGGACAGGACGACGAAAATGCTGGTAGCCGTGCTTCTATTGTTCCTTGTGACGGAACTCCCGCAAGGGATCTTGGGATTATTAAGTGGTGTTCTGGGGCGGTGCTTCTTCAAGCGCTGCTACGATCTATTCGGTGAACTTATGGATGCGCTGGCGTTGCTGAACGGAGCCATCAATTTCATACTCTACTGCTCCATGTCCAGGCAGTTCCGCATGACGTTTGGACAGATGGTGGGTCGCGCACATTTGCACCGATGGCCTCCACCAACTGCTTCTCACTCCGATGGACACACTACGTAAGTTTTATCAATCAGTGTATTTATTTGTCTTTATTAGGTTACCAACAGCTACAATATGAACAAGTAATATTATTAGTTATGGATGGAACTAAAGCTACTGACACGTGGCCAAGATACAGTTGAATACTTTATATTCAGTATTAATATACAAAATTACGTTACAATTACACATTTTATAAAAAAGATAAAAAAGTAATACGATAAGCGGGTAGGTACCGTTAATGGAAATCATACAACAGTTTTTCACGGGATAGAAATTCTGAGAAACTTATTTTATGCTCGTTGTATCCAAGTACTTATCTATACATACGAGTACATATAATGTTGACGAAGCCGTGTCTCTACATGAAATATTTATAACATAGTTCAGATAAGCCGTAAACTAATATACAGATAGCATTAGATCCATTACGAGTAGTTTGTCATTTAGTTTATCCTTATCCCGTTATATTCCCTATTCAACGGGTTGGGAAGGAATTGTAGAATGGAATTGAATGACATGGGATTGCATGTGATGAGACGAAATATGATTGAATGGTATGAGATTTAATGGAGTTTGTTGGAAAGGGAACCGTCCATTTTACCAGTCCGGTGCGTCTGACCAGCCTACACCGGTTGGTATTTAATATTAATAATACAATGAATTAACCAAACATACCCTAATATTTATGAGGTTCGTGACCTCACCCTCTCGAATGTAGTCGGGGGCACAGCCAGTTTGTAATATGATAAAGAGACATGATATGATATATACTAGGTTGATCATTATATTTTTGGAAAAGTATTGAAACTTTAGGAAAGGTACGAGGAGAAATCAAAAAGTAGTGAGAATGATATCTCATTCTCACTACTTTTTGATTTCTCCTCGTGAATATAATGACTATTGATAACTTAATAATTTATTTTTCTACATAGTCTCCGAGTCTCTCTACACACCGAGTCCAGCGCTTTTCCAAGGCTTCAATCCCTTTCAAAAAAAAAGTTTTGTCTTGGTCCTGCAAAAAGCTCTCCACGGCATCTATCACCTCGTTATCGTCTTCGTACCTGTTTCCCCTTAAGTATTCTTTCAATTTGGGGAACGGATAAAAATCGCTAGGCGCCAGATCTGGTGAATAAGGGGGATGGTCAACCAATTCGAAGCCAGCTTGTTGAATGGCAGCCATCGCAACTGCCGAGCTGTGCGCGGGTGAGTTGTCGTGATGAAACAGCACGCCCCTTCGAAGTTTCCCTCTCCTTTTCTCTTTGATGGTATTTCTCAACTTGGGAATTAATGCTGCATAATATTGGCCTGTAATAGTGGTTCCACGCTCCAGGTAATTAATCAACAATATCCCTTCTGAGTCCCAAAATATTGAGGCCATAATCTTGCCAGCCGATGCCACGGCACGAAACTTCTTCGGGGTCGGTGATGATGGCCGTTTCCATTGTGAAGATTGTTGTTTTGTCTCGGGATCAAAATGATGGACCCATGTTTCGTCCATTGTTACGAAACGAGACAAAAAGTTTTCAGAATCTTCTTGAAACTTGTCCAACAATGTCTTCGAAATGTCAAGTCGATTTTGTTTCTGTCTGTTAACATTCTCGGCGCCCACCTTGCGGAGACTTTTCTCATATTCAAAGATTGTTTCAATATGGATTGAATACTTCCATATGAAAAGCCCGTTTCTTGAACTAAGTAACGGATGGTAACTCTTCGATCGCTCAATACAATTTTCTCGACTTCAACAACATTTTCTTGGGTGACTGACGTCGATGGGCGGCCGCAACGATGTTCGTCTTCCGTGCTCGTTCTCCCTACTCGAAATTGAGAAGCCCACCTTGCGACAGTGGAATACGGCGGAGCAGACTCTCCTAATGTTGCCTCCAAATCGCAGTGAATCTCTTGCGTCGTTAACTTTTTTAAACAGAGATATTTAATAACGGCTCGCACTTCGTTTTTCTCCATTTTCGAGAACTACATTCAGAACTACATGACTACATTCAGAAAAAAAAACAAAAGAGAATCGAAGACTTTTTCTTTATTAATATTACAAATATCTGAGCTATGCCTGCCAGTATTTTTTTTTTTTCTTACCAAGGAGTATATATGTCGTTCTCACTAATTTTTGATCACCCCTCGTATATCTAAATTGTATTTATTTTTCAACATAAATACCTTCTAATCTAATACACCTTGAATAACGTTTTGAAAGTTGCTCAATTCCTTTGGAAAAAAGGCTTGATCCTGGGTATCGAAAAAAGCCTTTACAGCGCACATGACCTCATCATCTCCGTGAAATTTTATATGATGCAAGTGTTTTTTTCAAATTGGTAAAAAGTTGAAAATCACCAGGAACTAGGTCCGGGGAATATGGTGGATGCTGCATCAACTGAAGCCCGGCCGTTCGGATGGCAGCGCCTGCAACATCAGACAGATGTGCAGGTGCATTGTCATGATGAAAAAGCACCCGGAATGCAATTTTCCACGTCGTTTATTCTTTATTTCCTCGCGTAGTTTTTTGATCAATGTTGCGTAATACTCTCCAGTTATTATCTGTCCTTTAGTTATATAATCGATCATAATGCTACCTTCCGCATCCCAGAAGACCGAGGCCATTATCTTGCCAGCGGACGCCAAGAGCCAAGAGACCTTGAATCTCTGGCTGGCGGGGAGGACGATCCTTTCCACACGTTACTTTGGTTCTTCGTCTCCGGGTCAAAATGGTGAACCCACGTTTCATCAACGGTCACGAAACGTAGTCGAAAAGATTCTGGGTCTCAGTCAATAATTGCCAAATTTTGCTTTGAAATGCCTACTCTTGCTTTCTTTTGTGCGTCTGTTAACATTCGAGGACCCCAACGCGCGGCCACATTTTTGAATTTTAAGGTATGAGTTAAAATGAAATGAGTTGTACCGAACGAAAGCTTCATAATCTCAGTTAAATGACGAATAGTTTCACGTCGATCGGTCTTAAAAAATCTTCATTTTTTTTAACGTTGTCTTCTGTAGCAGCGGTTGTTGGGCGCCCAGAGAGAGTCTGGTCGTTACAGACGGTTCTGCCGCATTTAAATTCCGCGCACCAGTATGCTACTGTAGAATAAGACAGAGCATTGTCTCCCAAGGTACACTGCAATTCTTCAAAAACACATTTCGTAGAAAAAAACCTCAGACAGAAATATTTAATAACCGCACGGACTTCGATTTTCTCCATTTTGCACACTCATAAAATTCCCGCCAAATTTAAACAACGAAAAAAAATATTGGTGACAGTTTTTGTTTTTTAATTCTTTTGGCACTGACTACTACTCAATTTGAGATTCGAATGAAACAGAATGCATTCCTATAATTTAATGTGAAGTATCCGATTCCAGAAACTTATTGATCAACCTAGTATTCTTGTTAAAAAATCGTTCACATCACTTGCGCGCGTCTGCTTTGCTTACAATTTTAAACTATAACTTGTAATGGTCATTGTCCTTACGTATAAAAGGATAGCCCATATCTTTCACAATATAACTTCAAACACATTAAATACATGACATTAAAGTTCCTTTTCGCGTATACGAACAATTATCCAGAAGCACCGTATGTGTGGATTAATGAATTGCAAGATTTGTTGTAATATTTATTTAAAAAAAAATCTTTATTGAGACAAAACCAGGGATTGGAACTTACTATCGGATTTATTTAACTAATTAATTTTATCCGGTAATAAATGAGACGGCGTTGAATGACTACATGAAAAAATACCGTAGATAGGTTAAGGATTTAATTTAAAGTTCAGAGGTGACCTTGGCCCTTGGTATTCCTTGTTATTACGAAGTATGTACACTACACAATAGTGGGATGTTGACGTATAGTATATGTAGAAGCTTTACTAGAGAAACAAGATTACTTACATATCTAAGTATATCGAATTGCGTTCTTTGGGTCTAATTGCATCGTCAATCTAAGCCAACGCTTTTGGAAAGAATACAAGAAATATGTTCATACTAATACAGATGGAGGTTATCAACATATATATTGGTATGAACAGGTGTGTAGATGTAGTAGAGTGGATTTCTATAGTATAAAGTATTGTATTTATTTTTGTGTATTGTGAAGTAGGCGGACGAGCAAGCGCTCCTACGTGATGGTAAGTATTACCGTCGCCTATGGTCACCTGCTACACCAGGGGGTATGCGACGACCTTGCAAAATCCTATTCAAAGCTTTCTTGAAGAACCCCATATTGTATCTGATATATAACTTTTACACTTGCAGGGCGAAGACATCGATTCCGTGAGGAAGGATCGTACGAGAGAAACACGCGATGGTTTTACAGCAATTTCTGTAAATGAAAATCAATGGACATTATAATTGTAGGTTATAGATACGAATTAAATAACAAAAACAGTAAAAGTTAATTGCGTTAAAAAATAATCTGTGTTAAGTCATAATGTCATACAATTATTCTATTAGAGTCCATATAGTTTAAATGCAATTCATTAATAGAATATGATATTTCTCGACATTATAAAACTTATAATAAACACGTAAAATCATGATTTTACATACTTCAGATTTAGTAGTTTTAAGAAATGGGACAAAAGTATTTTAATTATTGAAAAATTGTGATAAGAGTTATGAGATAATATACATAAGTAATAGGTAAAGTAGAGCGGTGATAGCCTGGGGGTATCTAAACTCGACTCACAATCGTGTGGTCGTGAGATCAAATCCTCGGTCGATACTACTAAATTTCTAATTATGTCGGATTTTTAAAAATTGACACTTGTTCGGCGGTGAAGGAAAACATCGTGAGGAAACCCGTATGCTCCAGAAAAGATTATATCTGGAGTATGTGATCCACCAATCCGCACCCCCGGTGATTTACTAGGGGAGACCGCAGCCCTGCCATGGCACGTTATAGGCTGATACAAAGATTAAAGATAATTTAATTAAATGCACTGCTTATAACACTGAAAACTTATTTTTAAAAAGGTACATCGACAAATGTTTATTATTAATTAAATTAAATGTTAAATGACTTATTAAATGTGTATTGTAAATATTTAATGACTTAATATTAAGTTAATTAAATTTAATAATGACATATAAATGTTTATTACGGCGGAATTTATGTTGTATCTAGATTTAACTGTAAATTCTGAAGTTATGATATTTTATATATTACACAGTTATTTGTGGTTCAGTTCTCACCACTCTAAATAATAAGAAACACTTTTCGTAGCTTTGTAGGTATCTTACCTTGTTGTAAAACATTAAGAGATGTAAATAACATGAACATAAAAATTTCGTTTTGTAACAAAAGAATAAATCTAACTTGTCACTTTATACTCGTCTCGTACATTGTTCGGAAGAAAATAACATTTTTTTTCAATCAATCATTTGATTGATTGTAATATTATTTAATTGTGACGCTATCGTAGCAAAGAGACGATGTTCTCAGTATGGACTTATTGAATTCAGATGAAATTATTTATTTGAAAACAAAGATGGTAATCATGAGGATCTTAAAAATATACTTGGAATGTACTTTATTTTTTGCTATTGACAAATATCTCTATTTGACAAATTTTATCAAACATTATTTTTTAATTACTGAAGTAAATAATTTTAAATTACTAGAGTGTCATCGTCTCTATACCACAATGTTTGAAGACGAAAGTCTTCAATCAATGCGTCATATCCGTAATGACGTATGGTGTTCGGCACCGTGGCCTCTGACGGTCGGCCTGGTTCACAAGTTCAAAGTCGCTCAGCCGGCGATAGGAACAGCTATGCTCGGAGTTTCTTTGATGGACAAAATTCGTAACGAAGAAATTCGACGAAGAACTAAAGTTGCCGCCGACATAGCTCAAAGCGTCATCAAGCTGAAGTGGCAGTGGGCAGACTCAAGACCAATAACTGATGAGGGAGGCGAGTCCTCGAATGAAGACCACGCACCGGGAAATGCAGCGTGGGGTGCCCTCCGGCCAGGTGGACTGATGACTTGAAGAAAGTCGCCGGTAGTGACTGGATGAGAAGAGCTGACGCGTGTGGTGGCAGTTCTTGGGAAAGGCCTATATTCAGCAGTGTGGAGAGACACAGGCTGATGAAAGGAAATATGAATGTAATCACAGAGTCGTGGGAGTCATTCCCGCTTTCTATATTGCAACCAGAGAATCTAAACCTAACCCATCATTAAATTTGCTACCACAGATTTGCTGACCTCCCAGTATTTTTGCTGCTCTTTAAATGACTTCTCATAAACTATTCATTTTAAATAGGAGTTAAATCATAACATACGTAAAATTTAAGTACGACATCTGTTTCATTCTATGATATTTTAATTATCATTAAATCATTCTCTTGTCTGACGTCATATTCATCAGTATACACAATTCATAGGTATTAATTTACCATATACAAGTAAATTTTTAGTCATTATAAGTATAATTTTTCCTACTATAATAGATTTCATTGTTTGTTTAAATATTAGATTATTTGTGACTGATTTAAACCAAAGATACTAATTTAAATAATATTAATTATTTAATATATTTATAGTGGAATGTGAGTGTTCAAAGCTACAATGAAGAATAACATCGGTTACTTAATTATTAAGATAATGAAGTAAATATTTAATTAACTAAAAATGTTATTATTTTTAAAAATTGGTCTGCTTATCTATTTAGAAAATAATACGTAATTAATCACCTGTGTATGCGATATACCTACAGACTTATCGTATACATGGATTATATTGTGATGATAATGAAAATAGGTAATCAATAGCGTTAATATGTCCTTCAGTAGTAAATAATTACCACTAACTAATTAAGTATGTACTTAATTATCACATATATGTATATTAGGGTGTCCCTTATATGGGTGAAAAAAATATTTTTTCGGATATCGAAATGCATACCCCCTAATTCTTTTTAAACTACCCAGATTTACTCAAATACAAAATTTTATCTTCCTACGTCAACATTAACCCGTGCCGACAGGGCTCTGAAGATTTTGAAAATTGCTGTTTTTAACCCTTTTCGTTATGTAGCTAAATCAATTGAAATATTTATATTTTAGAAAAATAATAATCAAAAAGAAAGTTTTACTAACTTTCTTTTTGATTATTATTTTTCTTGATTATTATTATAGGTACTTATTTATTAAAAGAAGATAAAATTACAGATCAACCAGGATATTTTCTTTTGAGGGTCTCTTTTTTACAGTCTGGATACAGATTTCTATGCTCTTGCACACAGCGTAGCAAAAATTGCTTTTGTTCTTCCTTTGCAGTGATCAAACCATGAAAATCTTGCATAAGTTTTACAGCTCTTTCAGCTGTATCATTAACTGCCCTTAAAGAAATAACCTTTCTTTTTGCCTCTAAATAGGCAACATCTTCTTCCCACGTAGAAACGGGTTTCTAGAGGAAGTTCTCATCAATTTTTAATCGAGAAAATAAATTGTGCTCTTGACAGACACAAAATCACTTAATAATTTTCCTGCAACAATAAATAAGGCAGTATTATTATCAGTTTAGTGAAAACAGTGTAAAAAATAATACTATGTATTCCCACTTACCATACAAATAATCAGACATATCTTCTTTCGATGGCATGTATCTCTTCCCAGAATCATATAAACTCTCTCTTTGTAAGTTCATTACAATGTTTCTCTTGGTTTGTTCTTCAACTTAATCATCAAAGAGTGATAAAACGGCAATTTCTTCTGACAAGTACCAAAGATGTTGACTAAACTTGCTCAGGGCTGCTTTGGAAATCAATTTGTCAACAGTTTCATATTCCTTAAGCCTCTTTAAAAAGCACAAATCTTGATTTGGTGCCTTCACCGCCAGACTACATCCAAACCATGGTTTCACATATATAACCGCAATGAATAAACAAACGTCTTGAAGTGCTCGTTTATCCTCGTCGCTAATTTTGAGCTGGGATTGGAACAAAACGATATTTTTAAAGAGTAAATACCTCTAGCCATCCACCTTGCTTGATGCATCGCTCCAGGAGGTCTGATTTTAATTTTGTTCTCATTATCTCCTTCTAAGAAAATAATAGATAGTTCAATCAGTTCCCGATAATCGTCACGTACAATGGATTTTTGCAGTTCTTCTTGATTATAAAGTGTCAACAATTCTTCTATTGTTGTATTACAAAAATGTTGTGTGACGATATCGGTGTATGTTTCAATAGCAGCAGGATTAATAGTTTTCCTGTTATCTCTAAACTTTTTGAATATTTGGATATCAGGCCTACTTGTGATTTGGTGGATTTTTGTTTCGAACACACATTTTAAACCAGTTCGTAAACGTGATGGCGGCAAGCAAAGAGTACTAATTCCCTGTCTAATTTTTGTTCCAAAAGTACACAAGCTCCTTTCAATCGCCCTGATTAGACGCAGTTGTATCACAGCATATTATTTGTACTTTGTCATCGAGATTGCAGTCATAAAGTGCGTTTAACACAGCTTTAGCTTGATCTTGACCAGAAGAGCTCTCCAGTTTGGGCACAGCCAGAAGTTGTTCCTTTTCTCCAAATGAAATAAGAATTGGCAGGCGTTCTTCTTTAGAACTTCTCACGTCCAGTCCAGGTAATAATTTCCCATCCCAGTGAACGGTCACCATTTCAGGCATATTATTCTGAAAATCTGATTTTATAGATTCCGCTCTATCTCTTCTACTCTGTGTGCGAATGCGTTGAATGGACGATTTGTTTATCGGGAAACCATCACAGCTAAGGTCTAGTGCTTCTACTACAGCCTGAAGTATATAGACAGAATCCCTTATGTTTAATTGAGATCTATCTAAAGTTGCAACTAACTTAGGCGTGATAAAGTCTTTCCTTCCTGTTTTTGTAGTACTTCCAGAACTTACCGTTTGAGATGTCGATGGCAAGGGTTCCTCAAGGCTTTCATCAGAGCTGGTAGGTTAATCGTGATGTCCTTGCGTTTGTATAAAATCTTGTGTAGAAAGAGATGACGATAAACTCTGAGAACACATTTGCTCATGTCTTTTTTTCTCTTCATTTAATTTTCTCTGACTTGCCCTTTCTTCTTTCTTGGCTAACTTTTTGTCTACACCCGCTAAACATCCTGGACGCCCTGGTTCTCTTTGTTTTTGTAAAAAGATTTTATCTTCCTCTATTTTCATCCGTTCTAAAGCATCGGCGTGTGCTATATCGAATAAATTATCTAAATTGTTTTGAAAGTCCTCCTCACGGCGTTCGTAAACATCTTGTGTTTTTTGGAATTTTTTTGCAACTCTCTCCAAGCATGGTGAAGATCCACAAGAATTTTTACACAGTTTGGTATAGCTCTGGTAGGGATTCTAGCTTTTTCCCAAAATATAATACACTCTCGAATGACGAGATTTGCGCTTTCACTAACAGTCAATTTAACTTCGCGAAAGTTAAAAAAAGTAGTGCAAGAACTTGACGTTTAGACGGTAACTTTGCGCCTGTTATTTGATAATTTACCTCACCAACTAAGAAAATACTTTTTTTATTGCTTCTTAATTCCACTGTCATCTTCTAAATGTAAAACAATGCGTGTTAATCACGAGAATAACTGAGAACAAATGACAAATACTGCGAGTACGCGCTGCTACTTCCGCGCAACTTGTATGAACATGATTCGATGCCAGTCGGCACGGGTTATCGTACTCCAAATAAGGTTAAAATTTATTTCCGAGTGTTTTAAGAGCAAATGAACAAAACTAAGACCTATGCGTTAGAAAATAAAAACTTTGAAAAATAAGGGACACCCTAATGTATATGTAATAATTACACAGGTATTATGTAGCTGTGTATTATTTTCTAGTTGTACTATATTGTACGATACAACACTTCACAATGCCTCTGGCATGTTCTTAATTGAATGGCAACCTGAACTAAAATACTATACCATACTCTAATTAAACCAGTCTAATTAAATAATAAGTTACTCGACCACGCTACACCGCAATTAGTATTTATTGAAGGTTACTGACGAGCATTTAGTCTTTCTTTACTTTTCGGACAACTACTTTATTTATAGCTACCAAGATAATACTATTCCACTTAATATTATAAATATTTATAAAATAAAACGTACAACATTTTTAGCATACATATTGAAAACATCGCACAAATTTGGTCCCTGTGGCAAGGTTCGCGGGATTGCTTTGGTGAATGGACTGTCGTGAAGTGGCTGTCGGCCTTGTTGAAGTTAAATTCGTTTTAGAATTGAATCTAATTTATCTCTTATCTTACCACAAAAGATACCACCAGCGTTCGTACAAATACAAATTCCTTTGAAGCTCGTTATCAACTTATTCAATAAGCGGTTAGGTAGCTCCAACCGCAAATAAAATGTGGAAGAGTAAATAAACTTATTTCAGTTAGAGCAACGAATATGAACTTTAAATGAAATTTTAATGAAATATGAAATCACTGTAATAACTCGTTTACGATCGCAGAAAAGGTTTATAATAGCGCGAACGCTCGTTTGGCGATTGCTTTAAATACTATCACTAACGCTTTAAAACAATGTTTGAGAAAGCATGTAACGAATTTCATTGGTTGAGAACCTATTATTACACCGGTGTTGAACAATGTTTTAAATATTTATTTAGCTACATGTTTAACAATATCGTATAAGGCTCATAGGAAGTTACCATAGGAACGCGAAGCAGTCACCTTCCTATGTCGAGAAAGAGTAATTATAAAATATACGATTTTAAAGGAAATATAAATTTAAGAGCGCTGTTTACTTATTTATTTAATTTAAATAAACAACAGAGGTAAAAATAAATAAATAAATGTGCATATAAAAAGTAGTGGTTACATTATAATTGTTCCCCTACTTACAAGTTGTCATTTATGTGGGATTTAAACTACGTTCATAAGAAAAATTGTTTGCCTAAGACTATCTGTTCTGAATTCAAATTCGTGAGAGTGAATTCAAATCTTAAGTACATATTTGTTACTGACTCAACAAAGAAAGAAGAATGTCATGAGGTATCCAGCATGTACGAAAATTAAAAAAATATATCGGTAATTGGAAAATGGAAATTCACCAATTCGCACTGGTCCTGCGTGGTGGATTATGGTCCAGAATTAACTAGTAATTGCGTCTGTACGTGTGTACGTGTACGTGTGCCCTGCAGTGGGACATTATAGGCTGATATCGTAATCAAAGTGTTTACCAGAGTAATTGTAAACTTGACCACATTTCCGCCCATTACCATATCGAACCTTTTTTTTTTTAACGTGGGGAAATCCATCATGAGATACGCCCCCGCCTTGGCACCTTGGCGGGAGAGTATGCCGGACTCTTACCGACTAAAACCCCACGAGTACCATCTCTCCACCTAGTGCCGAGGTTACGGGAACGCTTCAGCACTGTTCGCGACCTCGGCGGTGGCGGCCCGCCAGTGCGGGCCCCGGACTGATGTTCGCCGGCCCATGGGGAAAGAAACGCTTTCCACCCAGGCAGTGCCCCTGTACCTGGGTAACCCTATTTTCACTGGGATGTCTGTGACATCTCAGGACCATTCACCTACTTTTTCTCCACCGTGCCCTCTGCTCATACAGAGGGACACGTAGAGACGATCCCTGATTCCCCGCAGTGCCCTCCGCCTCGATAGAGGGACACGCGGAGACCGTCCATGTTTCTCCGAATGTCCCCAGCTTCAAAGGGATATTCAAAGAAACCTAAGGGGTAACACCTGTCGACCCAGGCAGAGCCCCTGTACCCGGGTAATACCATCTCCTTGTTCTCCGCTGTGCCCTCAGAACATGACCCCGAGGAACACGCGGAGACCGTGTGTCTTTCTCTCCATGCGCCCCCCCCAACAGGAGCACACAGAGAAAAGCTACTTTCCTGGAGACGTGAGAACAAATATATCATCAATTTGGTCTCCGCCTCCCCACCCTCCACCGCTGGAATGCCGGGAGGCATCCCAGGGTCCACCACACTGTCTTCCGCTGTGCCCTCCGTACAGAGGGACACGTGGAGACCGTCACTGGCTCTCCATGCGCCCCATAACACCTGGGGCACACAGAGAAACGCCACCTTCTTCTTGGAGGCGAGAGACCAATCAATTGGACTCCGCCTCCCCACCTCTCGCCAGGATATTAGCCAACAGCCACCAAGATCTCCGAAGCAAAGAAAAGTTGCTGACTGTTGCCCAGGGTGCACCGTCCCTGATCTGTCGTTGAGCCATCGTTCCCTGCAGACGTATCCAGAGGGACAAATGGACCAGCGACAGACCGGGCACACGAGGAGGTTTCCCGGCCACGCCACCCCTACCATATCGAACCTAATGCAACCGTACATCGTGCATTCTATTCAACGCTACCGTAATGTAGGGTACCAGCAACTTATGTCTTTCCAGTCACTGCACACTATCTTCTGGTGTTCTCAATACCGACAATATGGTTCGTTTGTTCAGATAATATCATAAATATGAATTTATCGGTACGTTAACCTTATGTTACAATTTAACAATATCAAATGATAATATTTGGGCCTTTTATGTCGCTGTTAGTAAGTACAATATTATATAAGTTATAGTAAATAATATGAGCAGGTAATAAGGAAGTATTTGTCGAGGCCGTCGCCTGAGTGACAGGCATGACGAATCATCCTGACACGAACAACAATTGTAGGCGTCAAAAATGAATGAATAAACCACGTTTAATAAAATAAGAAAAAATCCACGTTTTTCCTTTGGGCGACACAAAGGGAAACAATAAAAACGTGGATTTCTCTTTTACTTTTTGAAGGAAAACAATTTCCTTCACCGAATTATAATAATACCTATGTGACATGTAACTATGTCATGTTACATTGATAAATTTGTACATGTGCTATTCAGTCGCTAATAAATTACCATGGTGATTACGTGTACCATTGTATACCAATGGTATACATCGAATATCGTGTAATTAATAAAAAAAAATTGGAGACATGAGAAATTAATAAATCCAAGTTATGTATTGTATGTTATGTATACCTTGTTTTTGTATGAAAAATATTTAACTCTAACACGAGTATGAAACAAATATTAAAGACAAATAAGGATGCCATGATAATTTTATGTGCGTCTTAATAACTCACATTTTTTTTATAAAAAATTCTCACCGATAAAGTAGGTACCGATAAAGTAAATAAATTGAGATTATAGCCTCATTTACACGGACATTCTTTCCCGTGGGAATACAATGATGCGAGAAAGCCTGCTCATAAAATCCGTATTAATAATATTTTTATGTATAAATGTTCTCGGAATCAACGCCGCTTTATCTTACTGCACACGTGTAACTTGTAAACGGACTAATGGGAGCTTAAAGTTATCATATGTATTTGTCAAATAATGTCAAATAGAGTAAAACGAATAAAAGATATATTTATAGTATAGTATAACTTAGGAGGAGTACTTCGTGCTAAAGGCTAATATGTATCTTTAAAATTTATCACAATATATGATAATATATGAGTAAATTTATAATATAATTGAATGAAACGTTTCTCTTGTACGCAAGTTACATAAGTAACTTAAATAATTATGCAGCTTATATAAGAATAGCTTATATGTTGTTTATATTATATGAAAGTTTCTTAAGCTGTATATAGAATTTTACAATAAATAAAGATTTTTTTATTATCTACAATGTAGGTATGTTTATTTGTATGAACCCAGAATATGTCTTATTTTAACTGTCTTGTTAAAAGGACTCGATCAAAAAATCGCTGAATGGCAAGAAATTTTATGTAACTAAGAAAGTTGTTTACATTAAAAAAATAGCCCCCTTGCCCATTAAAAAAAATGTCTGCAAAGGGGACATTTTTTGCTGATGTGTAGCTGCAAAATATTCTCAAACAATACCATAATTATATTCCATCTACTTAGTTTTACGCAAAAATCTGGAAGTTTTAAAGAAAGTCGGATATTTCTCAAGCTCTTTAAATCATGAACATATAGATAGAATAGTAACTAGTAAGTTATTATTTTTTCAACCTAAATTTTTTTAAATAATCCTCTAGATAAGTATTGTCCTCTGGATTTGACTTCTTATAAGGCTTCTCATCCCCCAGTACCGATAAATTTCTACAATCGTTGCGCGTCGGGTATCCCACACTGCGCTTGGTCTCCATTCAAGGAGTCGTCTATCGCAACGATAGTCAGACTACCTGCCACAGGACCTACATAATTATTTACTGCAAAATCTGTATGTGCATTATACCTATATTCAATTACAGCTTTTAAACATACCTAGATACATATTATATAACAGCCATTCCATATTTTTACAGAGCTAAAGAAAATCAATCATGAAATACTTTGCAAGGTCGGTGGCGCACTCGCATACATACCTCCAGGTGTCCATAGGCGATGGTAACACTTATCATCACGTGGAACCGCTTGCTCGTCCGCCTACTTTCCTATATAAAAAATAATCCAATAAAAAGTGCTTTTCATCATACTGTTTACAAAATTTTAGTTTAAACAATTTTTTTGTTCCGTGGGTAGGTATACTAATAAAAGAAATAGAAAAGTAACACAATGTTTCAAAAATTTCAGTGCCGCGGTGTAATATGGAGTTTGGTCGTTAAATGTTGTAATGACAAAATACATAATGTAAATTTGTATTGCGATGAAAAAGAATTTCTTGATGCATATTTAATTGACCTGAGAAGAAAAACGAAATTTTAACTCAAGGAAAATAGGGTGTAGTACGATTACTTTCAGGAAACAACACAACAGGTAAACAAATTATTAAAAACATCAACATTTATCTTATGTACTTATGTGACTTTCGACAGTTGTGTTATTCGTAGCAAGTTATTCGTATACACATACAGTTACTTAACTATACTAACATTGTAAAGAGAGATTGAGTTTAGTTTTTATTTGCTTATGTAAGAGATAAACTCAAACACTGTTGAACCGTTTTTGAAATCATTCACTTTTAAGAAGCTGAATTGTCGCCTGTACAACGCATACTCAGAAGAATTGTTCGACATAATTCTCACTTCGAGTTTATATATCAGCACCTCCCGTCACAGAAGTGCGGTGCGTGGTTTGTTAGGAAAGACAACCAAGGAAAACCCTGCATGGACACCTGGGAACCAGGGAACCCAGGTAGTGCCGGACTCCTACCGGCTAAAAAACCTTTAGTTGTCTTAACATCGTGTAAGTCTAAATTCTTGTGGCCCTGGTGGCCTTTCAAGAGTCACCGGTCGTGTTTGGTGTGGGACGAGCGCAGAAGGCGCTCAGCCAGGAAAAAGTGTGTGTTGCAACGAGCCTAAGGGCTCCCAACCGGCGGAAGGAACGGACCTCGGCTTAGGGCGTTGCGTTGGGGGGATACCGCGGGATCGCGAGTCGGCGAAATTTGTACCGCCAACCCCTATATAAAGAACTGCCTCAAGAGCTCTTTCAGTGAAAAAACCTCTTAATGTTATGTTATAACTATAACTTGAAGTTCTTCAAAAAAGATGTAAATAGAAATCCTGTGGTGTCGGCAGCGCACTCGTATCCACCCTGGTATCACAGTTGTCAATGGGCGGCGGTGTTCACTTATCGTCATGTGGACTGCTTGCTCATCTGCATAGGATAGATAGATAGGATAGATAGGTGATAAGGATTAAGTTATTATGGTTCCCTAGGAAATCATAATGCTATGTGAGCGAAGCCAAGACGGATCTTTATTGTTATATAAAAATATATTGTAGTATTCCAGTTCGTTTTCCGGAAATTAGAATAAATTTGATAGGAAAACCCAATGAGAACATTCGTGTGGATTCATTCATTCGTTTAATCGGACTTTTCAAAAAAATATTATAAATGGAATAGGTTACGGAATAGGTTTGTTATGATTTCACATTACAAGGGAATCCCAGTTCTGTGCGCATATCTATTGGATGTTAGATAAAGTAAATTGTAACATTTTTTTTACACCACTGAATTGGAAACGAAGTTATTTAGTGATGCAGCGGCCTTTTGGCTTGATAATAATACTAACTGGTATCTGCAGCCTTACTCACGTGGAATGAAAGATGTACTTTATGTTCATTCACCCCACTGACTACACGTATGCTGTTGATCGCGATTTGTACATTTGTTGTAAAGTTATTAGGTAACAAACAAACAAGCTAAGATTTGCTAGTATATACAAGTAATATTAGTTAGCGATTTTATATTTTATTGTTCTTATTTGTATTGTAATTGTATTTTAGTAGTCATTGAGCTAATAAATCGTTCAAATATTGAAATAAATTACGATAAATGTCAATTAGCACTTATCAAATGAGCTAATTGAACACAGCAATATTGGTCAAATTTTTGTAGATTTAAAATGTAAATTTTATAGTTTTTATGTTCATAGAGCACGTGACAATGATTGGTGCAACTTAGCCGAAAATTTGTAGATTAAAAAATTTCGTAACACATTTAATTCTTCCACTTTCACGTTCTTCCACGTAAATGGGTTACTCGTTTAAGAGACGTTTGATGTATCTATACGTGAAATATGTATTTTATGGCAGATTTTAAGTTATATTTTATACCATACAAATTTTATACCCGATGAAACTAGGTAAAATGAGATAGTAAAAATAAGATATAAAATTTTATAAGCTTATGGAGAAGATAGCAAAACCTGAGTACCTACGTAAGCTGTCTTATCGAGCTGGGTAGAGAAATAAAACAGATGTAACTTGGGCGGGCTATTCTTATCTTTTATTCGATTACCTGGACGCTCGCGACACACCGTGGTAATTAAATTTTTATTTTCTTCTTATATGTTCTTATAATTTCTTAACAACCCTTGTTGATTGTTGCTGATATTTACGTTTTGGTTTATTCATTCATTAGGGTGAAAAAAAACTCATATTAAAAATAAATATCCAAATTTAAAAATCAGGCATACGGACCTGAGAATATTTAAACTTGAGAAGTGTAGTTCAGTTTTTGTTTGATTAATTGTAAAAATTGTGTACTGTACGTTTTGTGGTTTCATAGTGATAGTTTATTAAATATCAAAGTGTTTTTGTGTGTAATGTTTCTGATAATCAAATAAAAGCACAGGACTGTGTTTTTCGTGTGCTTCCTAGGAGCCCTCATCTGTACTCGGTAAACCTACTATCACTTTACTGAGCGACTTCTGACTTACTTTTATGGGACTGGACATTGACAAAATACGTTTTGGACTTTAAAATTGTCTATTGCGAAGAAAACTTGACACTGTGCTAATTGCACCATTGCCATATATGAAGAAGAAAATATATTATAATGGTAATTGGTACCTATACATCTTTTATTTATTTATATCTATACATCTACTACTTACATATAATAAAATCGCGTTTGTACATTTAATATTGTTTGAAAAAAGTCGATCTAGTGTAAAATACAAGCGATACCTACTTTGTCTTTGTCTACTGAATTTTTGTCTGTCTGTCGGTCTATATGTCTGAATGTGAACCACGAAATAACCACGGGTCGTATTTTAATGAAACCTGGCATAGTTATTACTTACGTGCCCGGTCGACATTTAGGGTACTTTTTATCCAGACCAATAGTTGAGTTCCTACTGGAACTAACCAAACATACTGGAACTGGCGGCACTGCTAGAATCATTGCAACGCAAGCAGCCCCTTCAGTATCCACTGGTGGACATGGGCTTCCTTATGCACATTATCTGGTGCATGAGGCATTAAAACGCCTTAAAGTGCCACGCTGACCAACCGGGTTGGTGAGTCCACTCTTTTAGAGATGGTGTAGTTCCTCAACGCTTATGGCGAGAGATGGAGTGGTGCTATTCTATAGTCGGCCGACACCACACGGCACAGGGATCATAATGATATATAATCATTAATGTATTAATGTTATCTGTTATTTATAAGTTAAGATTATGATTTTATTGATTATCAACTACCTCGTTTTCTAATGCCCGTGGGTATAAAAATTAATTGGGAACGTAGTAATAAATAACTTTTGGGAATATTTCAATCAAAAATCCTTGACATTGTGTTGTCGCTTGAATAATGTGAGTGCGACGACGTTGAAGCAATGAAGCAAACGACGCAGTTGGCGCCGACTGTGTCTGATAAATAATATTCATTTGAGAATTTAGGACTTTAGAGATACTCGTAGATGCAGGATTCGCAGGTAATAGCTATTTCGTAAAATTAAATATAAGTACTTTGGTATTTTTAACACACAATATATTTGCAGTGCAAGCAATACTTTTATATCTATAGAAGTCGAAGCCACGCCTCTTAAGCTAGGTACCCCTAATATATCGAAATGGGCTATAAATGGAGCTAAACTGCGTATTTATTCGGCAAAAGTTATGGACCACGATAAAACACTGCCAGTTTTATTACTGACTCAATACAATTAAGTAAACCAACGTTTTGGGTGTATTGTTGTCGTAACTCAATCAACAGTAATTAAGTGATGGGACAACAGAATTATGGTGAACTCACTATTCACAAGAATGAATAGAATAGGATTTATGATTAATTTATACACTCCAACTGCAGGGGGATCTTGGAAGAATGAGGGTGCATGCTGCATTCTCACAACCGCTGGGCTCACTCGATTGACCAAATTACCCCTCCCTCACAGAAGACTACTGTAAAATGTACTACATTTACCACTTTATCTTATTTACCCAATACCTATATGTTATCCCTTCTTATATTCCCAACTTTTTCTCCAAATCCATTTCAAATTTTCAAAAATAGCCAGTGCATTCGGGGACGTGCCAAAGTTAATAATGGTGCCATATTAATAATGGTTTATATTAATAAAGCCATTAATAGTGGTGAATATATTAATAGTGGTGATATAGCTGGATAGTTTTAGGGCAATGAACGGTTTTCACACGTTTTGGCACTGATTGGTAATGATTTGGGAACGGTTCAGTTTTGTTGCGATTTAAATGATTATTAGAATACAGTTTTGAATCAAAGTTGAACGTCTACAGAAACTGAAATGTAAACAATACGTGTTAGTAGAATTTGCCTGTATTATTCATAACCCATTATAAACATACTTTGGTACCAATACTCTAGAGATATTATGGTCCATCATCTCAAATTTCAATCATTTAATTTGTACGTTCTTTGAGCTACTAGTACTTTCTCAGTCCTGTCTGCACCGTTGTCATCCCGGGAGGGTCTAAATCGAGTTTCATGTAAAACAAAGTTTTGACTTTCATAAGATCGATAATGTTGTAACTAATTTCATTATAATGTTTTCGACTTTAATAATAATTTGTAGAAATCTGTAGGTACTTACAATATTTTGATAACTAATCGCATCCTTTTTTATCCTAATATCAACCTACATCGCATGTAAATAACATCGCAAATCCAATTAAAATAAACCTTCGAGATAACAAGAAAACTAATTCAAATGACATCCTTTCATCATGTAAACCTTCAAGCCCTCTACTGTTCTCATTTCATATTTTTTCTAACAGTTTATTTATTTACGAGAAATATACCTGTGAATTGTGACACGGCTACGGATGAGCTTTCGATCCGCACACGGAGTGTATGTTTTTGTTATTTACGATAAAAATACCTGTGAATTGTAACACGGCTACGGATGAGCTTTCGATCCGCACACGGAGTGTATGTTTCTGTTATTTACGAGAAAAATACCTGTGAATTGTGACGGGTACGGATGAGTTTCCGATCCGCACATGGAGTGTACCTATGTTTCTGTTATTTACGAGAAAAATACCTGTGAATTGTGACACGGCTACGGATGAGCTTTCGATTCCCACATGAAGTGTATTGTTCTGTTATTTACGAGAAAAATACCTGTGAATTATGACACGGCTACGGATGAGAATTTGATCCGCACAGGGAGTGTTTCTGATATTCTTAAGACAAAAGGCATCGTGACGTAAACAAAAGAGGTAAATATGACTACCGGACCATACCGATCAGCCTGTCTTTCAGAAAAATAATGCATTTTGATGACATTCGAGAAGAATGCCCAATATATTGGCAATTTTTTTACAAAAATGAACTAGAAATATTGGAATTTTTGATAAAACATAAAGAATACCTAACCATTGTTTATTCCCTTTGTTTATTTTTAATGTCTAAATTTATATTTATTCCATTTCGTTGAAATCATATACCCTGGGATGCCTCGAATTTCTCGGAAGAAACCGAAACTTGTTGAGTGAAATGTGACAAACAATTTATTAATATAAGTATCAGAGGATCGATTCGAGTGTCTACCTGTAAACAACGATGTTTACCCGAAAATTTATAAACTTAGTTTATTCCCATTTGTTAATTTAATTTAATAAACTTTATTATAAGATCTCTATTTGATATTTAATCTCTTTAGATACCTAGGGTTATTTTTTTTCTTGTACGTTGTATGGCAGTCTTTTGGAACAGTAGTTCGAATCGTTGGATGTGCTCAATTGAATGGGGGATGCAGCATCACATTAAAATTAAAATTAACTAGTATCTGTTCCACAAAACACCTTCTTTGTAGAACAGACAAACATGTTATAATATAGGATTTCCCAGATTGTGCGCCGGATTTATATTCCGCGCATTTTTATTGTTTGGCTTTTGGCTGTCTGGTTTGTTTATAGATATCACACATGATAGTTGCAATTAGTCAACACGGAACGCTACACGAAAGAGCAGTGCAGTATGAATTTTGGAGCAGTATGAAGTCGACCATCATTTTAGCGAAAAAATCATCTTTAGTGACGAGGCCCATTTCCACCTTGACGGATACGTCAATAAGCAAAATTATCGTATCTGGGGCTTGTAGAATCCTCATGAGATTCATGAAAAACGAATGCATCCTCAAAGAGTTACAGTTTGGTGCGGTTTTTCGTTCGGCGGGATCATAGGGCCATTTTTTTAGGTATTGGTATTTAGATAGGCATAGAGAGGTATCGGAACGTGCTACAGGAGTTTTTTGGCACCAATTGGATCACCAATATGGACCTCGATCAACTATGGTTCCAACAGGACGATGTCACATGTCACACAGCCAGGGAAACAGTGACTTTATTTTTTTTCGAAACTATAATAAATCCGGCGTTCAATCTGGGACATGCACTATTACATGTACCACACATGTCATATTATATATATATTAACATGTTATGTTATACAAATACCGTCCCCATTGCAAAATACCGAAATTACCAAGTTATTTAAAACCCATTGATTTTCTAAATCGTTGGAAATCACCTCGGAACGTCGATCAATAAAAATTCCGCGCGGTGATCAGCAAATTGAAGAAAATGCAAATCGTATCGTGACCGGAGTGCAGAGACGGTGCGTGCCGCGAATGTTGTTGCCCCGACACAACACGACAGAACACCTCTATCACGTACTACGATCAATTCTGTTTTGTGTAACAAAATGAACAATCCATCCAATTATTATCTCCATATTTATAAAATGCAATATCTGATTTGTAATTAATTAGATTGCCCCCTGAGAAATCATGGAATTTATGCTAATATTGTTTTTCGACGGTGAATGGCAAAGGTGACCATATTGTAATAATGTTACCTATTATTAGTTTGAATATTGGATTTCTTTTTAAAATTATTCTACAATATTTTCTTATTTCATCATGACATATAGGTATCTATATTTGGGCTTTTCTTAAAATATTATTTTAAAAAAATTTGGATGCCATTTGTAATAATGGGACATGGGACTGTAATATAAAATTTATGAGCTTGAATATAATTATATTTTTATGTATTATAAAGTAAAGGTTAGGATTATGATGGTAAACTATTACTGTCGTTCATGGATAATGGTAAACATCAATCAATTTCGTTACATTGACACGTCCGCAAATGCGCATTGAATATTCGATAATTTAATAATCAGGATTCAGGGAAAGATCTTGAAAAGGTGCAAAAAGGAAGTAGATAGAATGGAATGAGGATAGGGTCATTGACTGCTTCATTCAATTAGCGTTCTCACAATAGCCTCTCACTCTTTTCCTAAACACGTCGATACGGCGATACATCTCAAGGCAGTTTTCTATTGGAGTGGGATATGAAGCGGCCAGATGGACGTGCCAAGTGGTTGTGCGATGCAGCGTCATTCGTTCCCGTGAATAAATTGCCACACACCAAAAAATATATCAAACTGTGTTTTATTGAAAATTTATAGAAATAATATACAAAAGAAGCCCAGATTTTGAACTTGAAATAATAAACTTATCTCATTACTGTGGGGAAGCCGATTTAATTATTAAAGCTAAGTAGATATATCTTTTCCTCACTATTATTAGGATGATCACTATTATTATTCTATTATCACTATTATTATTAGTGATATAATTATATAGGCAAGGCACGTTCATTTTTACTTTTCTTAAATTCATATCCATTTTTATGTAATGTGCAAGGCCAAGTTTCCCGGGAGTCAGTGAATTCAATACATTCCCTCCGTTCAGTCAATAAGCATTGCAAAGTAGGAACTCGTTTTTTCACTAAGCAAAATTCATTAATCCTATTGCTTAAGGCATTTATATCAAAGCTATCCTAGTTGTGATAAATTTGATATAAACACTGTGAGCTTAAGGGGCCATTTTCTCTCAGGAGTAGGTACTCCAAATGTCTTCGTTCAGTTGTCCTTCCTTTCCTATTCTTATCAAAGTTGCAACGCTAACTCCTATAACAAAGAAATATAAACAAAATAGGTACCATACATAAAACTTCTTAACAACGAATGAATTAATGCATGCGCTTCTTAACAATTCAGTAATATGTACAGTGATAAAGCAACTTCTTCCAAGTACTGGCTCTGAATTTTTAATATCTGTCTTTCCTCCAAAGCAGTTAATTTTTCAACAGCTTCCTTCCAACGTCATTCGAACTACGAGTATCTTTAATATTCAAATTGTCTGTGTACAAACCATTTATAATTCCATTAATTTTGAATTACATAATTATATGAATTAGATAAATATGACAATTTGTAATAATAATAAATGTGGTATAAAAGTATCAAAATTCAAATAGTTTATATACAAGGCTAAGTGGCATTTGATAAATGTTGCTATTTGAAAAGGCTCAATATTCGTGTGCCAGACTCTAAGCTCGGAACACAAATATTTGGCTAATACCAAGCGGATGGAGGAGAGTTTTAAAAATTGCATTTGGCTGTATGCCTACTTTATGTAATGCAATTACAGCAATACAGTTTTCGTTATCACCCCCCTCCATTTTAATATTAGTACAATATTTAATAATGATTGGCGCCAAAATGAGAAAAATACATTTATTTTTCACGGGAGAATGACAGATTCCAAATTCAAATGTAATTTTGTTTTTTTTTTTTATTTTTGAAATTTGAAGTTTTTGAAGAATTTTACCTGTGAAATAAAATCGAGAACTCAATGTACTTTATACCCACTTCAAAAGGTCGACACACCTTTTGCATTTCGTGCTATCTATCACGTCGCAGGAACTGAACTCTTTATTGAAATCCCGTTATCCTGAAACGTGGAATTAAATTGCTGTGCTGAACCTCTTGTTACAATTATTTGATCAAATTCAGTTATTTATTCGCCCACTCGTTGTAAATCAATTCCAATGTTGGAAAGTTGACACGAAACAAATATTGTTCTTGGGGTTTCGACGAAATTTGCGACACTGTTTTCGAAACTATCGTGGATATTTAGTTAAAATTCACAAAGGCAACAATGATGTTGCAAGATGCAAATACAAAATAAAATAGCGAAGAATACACTCGTATTTATTATGCTAAAAGCAATCAGAAAAGTGAGAGAACGGGAGGCATGACGTGCATCTGAGGAGGCATATCAATGGACTGAGGAAATCAAAGAAAATGTCCAGTGATGTTATACAGCTTGCTATGTAAGTAAGTAATGTACGAGACTATTATATGATGTGTAGGTATGTATAATATGTTACCATAGTCTTTATCCATCTTCAGATGTCGAGAGTGGTCATCGCACATGTGAATAACACTTGAACAGTAATTCTATCAAAGATCCATAGAAGCGCTTGGATCGAATATGTGAATGTGGCAAGATAATTCACTTTGAAACTTTCATTAACAAACATTTAATAATATCGAAATGGAGTACATTCACCTGATAAATTTCCGACACAACTTTTATTTTAATTTTCCTATATCTCCAGAACCGGCTATAAATATTACATTATAAGTTACTAAAATTGTTTGGCTCCAAAAAACTCCAGGGAACTTCGTGGAACAAAAAACTCCGCTGTTAAACTACGGAGTTGTGTATGTCGTAGTTAGATAGTTTTAGTGATATATCATTTACAGTTAACAAACTGACAGAGTTAGGCTTTCAGGGATTTCATACTTCCTTCACTTCTTTGTGTGTTTTGTGCTCATCATTGTGTCTACTACTCGTTGTTAAGACTAGTAAATGGCAACGATCGCTACCTATTATTATTATCCGTGTTAATTTTGGTTAATGTCGCGTTGACTTTATTAAAGTTATTCAATTAAAAATAATTTACAATTTTTCATTTCAACACAGCGAAATTTTTCATAGCGATTAAACAACTTTGAACGGTTTAAATCGCGTATATTTAATATTATTTATATCCCGACGTTTCGAACACTTTGCAATGGACGTTGTCACGGGGTGACTAATTGATTTTATTCGTCACTTGAGTTATTAAGAAATTATTTGAACTACCGCCTGAATTTTTTTTTAATCATAACATTCCCTATGCACGCAGTATTCGCTCACGGTGTCCAGAGGTCTTGCAGTATTGTGTTGGCCTTGGGATTTAATTAATTTAATGACTGGATCCCAAGCCGGTGGTACTTGCCAACCAACTTCTCTATTGAAATTTGGGTGTTTCTTGATTTCAATAGCCTCGCGTAACATTCTTGGCATGAACCGGGTCTCTCTAGCGAGGAATTGTGGATTATCGAATCGAATGTAATGGTTGGGTTTGTCCAGAACATGTTCACAAACTGCAGACTTGGTCGAGCGTCTGTTCTTCATGTCAGCTATGTGTTCTTTTATCCGGATACCGATGCTCCTCTTTGTTTGCCCAATGTATGATAACCCGCATTCACAATCAAGCTTGTAAACACCTGCATCTTGTAGGGGGATATTGCTCTTGACAGGTCTTAAAAATTGGCTAATCTTCTTGTGCGGCTTGAAGTAAGTTTTAATTGAAGCTCGTCTTAAGATATTGCCAATTTTGTCAGTGATGCCCTTGATGTATGGTAAGATGGCAGGTTGTCGCTCAACTGTAGGAGGCTTGGGGCGGCTTTTGTGAAACGTCGAAACGTCGGAATATAAATAATGTTAAATATACGCGATTTAAACCGTTCAAAGTTGTTTAATTGCTATGTATAGTAATCGCGAAAACCTAAGAAAATATTAGTGAAATTTTTCGTTTTATTTATTGTGGCTTACACATCAATTTTTCAATATGGCAAATTGCATCTACTATAGATTTTGATTTTCAAAACTCTTTTACTATTGACACCCTCATCCTGTTATTCTATTTAGTTTCCATCCCGCTACCTCAAGGTAAGGAAGGAGTAAATTTTCTCGTATCGTTATACTTCCTATTTCCAATCCTTCTCAGACCTTTTTCCAAATCTCCAAAGATAGACCAGTTAGACCAGATAGACAGGTTTCACATATATCCATAAAAACATTGACGTCCATGAACACTATAGGATATTTGACATCATGAAGTATACATTGTAAAAGATGATAATGATATACAGTGACTCAAATGCAGTGCTAGAAAATGCCTTACGGCATTAAGCTCACCTTTTCTACGATATTCTGCAATGAAGTGTAAAAATAAATAAATCAAACATCACAACATTTGAGTAGATATAAAAACTTAAATTGAAAATACTGTTTTAAATTACATATTTAGGTAATTTAATTATAAGCAAATAATCAATGGATTTTTAATACCCACGTTATAGGCAATTTAGGATAATAATCTAAAAGGAGTTAAATTGTCCATTACAGGGCCCATAATCATAAACGTATATTTCTTTCCCCCGAAAATAATATCGTTTGATCTTAATATTCAAATGTAATTTGATATGTTGATAGTTTTGATTTTGTTAAAGAGAGCTAAGCCACAGAGCATTTAACTCGGTCACAACTAATTGTTCAATGTTTCGCAAGTAATTGTACCTACCTACTCCCTCAACCACCACTGTCTTAAATCACGTTTTCTGCCCTGATACGTTACGAGGTTCTCCAATAAAGGAAATATGAGACGTATAGAGAAAATGTCGGTCTATACTCGTACGATTTTCTAATACAACTTGTATACAATTTGACAAAAGTTTCTTTTCAATTTTTGATCTGGTCTTAACTAGAACCTCAATCAATTACATAATTTAAAAAAAAATGTATTAACATAAAATGTATTCTTATTAAAACTTTATACCAAACAAATGGTAAAATGGATCTAATATATACTTATCCAATCCCTTCGTTTGTACAATTACGTCGAAAATATATTGTTTAGCTTGTCTTCAAATATCTAGTCTTGCCATAAATACTGAAACAAAGAAAAAAAACATTTTCTATTGCAAATAACATTTATTACTTTTATAGTGTGTTAGTTTAATACATAAATATAAAACAATTTAAAATATAAAAAGCTTATTCGAAGTAGTCTTCATTGGCTTCAATACAGTCCTTTAAACGTTGAAGCCAGTTATCAATAGAAGCACGCACTCTTTCCATGGGAAAATTCTTCACTGCCAATCGTACGGATTGTTTTAGGGACTCCAAATTATCATGGCGTTTAGAGCAAGCCGTACTCTCTAAAACTGACCATAAATCATAATCCAGCGGATTAAGATCGGGACTAGACGACGGCCAGACTTCAGCTCTGATGAAGTCCGAAACGTTCGTTTCCAACCAAGACTGCGTAGACCGAGCTTTATGACCCGGCGCCGAGTCTTGCTGGAAGGACCATTCTTGGGTATTGAACATGGTGTTGTTAAGGGGCTTCACTACCTTCTCAAGAATGGTATCTTGATACACTTGTGCCGATGTTTTGATACCTTTTTCACAAAAGTATGGCTCAGTCACTCCTTCATAGCTAATACCCCACCAAACCATCACTGAAGTCGGGTAGTGCCCACGTTGCACTCTGTCGACTAATTGGGAAACTTCCTTAGAGCTTTGAGCATAAATACGGTCATTTTGTTTGTTAAAATGTTGCCCAATTGTAAAAATTTTCTCATCCGTAAACAAAATTTTTCTGTGACCTCCCTTTGCGTACCGCTTCAGTAGTTGTTTCGATTTTACCACCCTATTCTTTTTTTAATTATCAGTTAAGAAATGACCAGTACGTCTCTTATAGGCGCAAGTCCTAAGTCATCTTTTAAAATACGCGACATGGTTCTAGGTGCTATCTTCATCTCCCGAGATAAAATCTTTTGCTTTCGGACAGGATTTTTTCGAATTCTTTCCCTTACTGCTTTGACCACCTTTTTCGTACGAACACTACGTGGACGGCCAGATCTTTTTCTGTCACAAACAGAGGAGGTCTCATTGTACCTATTAATAGCCCGGTACACAAACATTTTACTAATACAAAGCGTATGGAGAGTTTTAAAAATTGCATTTTGTGTAATGCAATCACAGCGATTCGGTTCTCTTTATCACCCCACTCCATTTTAATATCGCAAAATATTGTACAATGTATTGGCGCCAAAATGAGAAAACTCAATGAACAATCATATAAAAATGACAGATTCCAAATTCAAATGTAATATTTAGTTTATTTTTAATTGTAACAGTATTTACGCCAGACTAGGTACATGTCCACTGCACGTTATGCCTCAGACGAAATGTTTTTAGATTACTTAGTATTTTAGTTTGTAGTATTATAAAATGTAGACACACCTCGTCTTAGACCTAGCATCGGTCAAGACGCATATTTTTAGAATAGTATTTTAGTTAGTAATATTATAAATTGTACTCTTAGTTAATAAATAAAATCTAAAATTGATTTCTATTGAATCCTCTGCTGTAGACGCACATTAAATATGTACATGTCCACTGCACGTTATTAAAACTTGTTCTATTTATTTTGTTGTTCTGTGACTATTTCAATTGTCCTATTAGACAGGTTTTAAGATTTCCTCAGATACATCTCGGTATTACCATTATCGTACCTCTCTAGATTTCTGGATAATGTGTAATCACTCTGCTCGTGCAGTTAGGTATTTTAAGACAAACTATAATACAATACTATTATGAATAGAAATTATATTGGTACCAATTAGTAATATTGTACGAAACGTTAATACACACATTCCACTATGCCAAATTCTGGACTGGAGCCGATTCGTGACAATAAAGTGACGCCTGTAAACTGCAGCGGAATGTTAAACATCCGACTAGTGTTAGTATTTATTACCTACTAGTATTAACCAGTGTGGCAAGCTCAGGTGGAGTGAACACTTAAAGAAATTCGCCGGTGATAGTTGGATAAGAAGAGCCGAGTATCGTGTGTGGTGGCAAGCCTTGTGAGAAGGCCTATATCTAGCAGTCGCGAGACATAGGCTGATGGTATGGTATGGTATTAACGAGTGGAATATAAACCAACTCGAACTTTTCCTCCCACAACTAAAGTTCTTGCTGAATTTGTTTTTGCTCATTTCAAATAACATTGTCTATATAACAACATTCGTAGCATAAATTGTTAAAGTACGCTGTAATAATGTCATGGTGACAAATTAGATTGAAAGTTGTTGGAATGAAATAACGCTAATGAAAGAAGGACTCACAATGTTTCGTCTTTGATCCAGTGTGAAAAAAGTGCCCCCTTGTTTAATGTTTTAACAATATCGGCATAAGTTTGCTGTTTGCTTTGGCATCCACGTAGTACGTTAATATCGTTTAACTTTATCCGCAAGATTTTTTCGCAATTTTTCTTTTAGATATAGCTAATAAAAGCATGATATTTTTTAAGATAAAATTATAAGTTTTACAAATTGACGGCAACATGTTCCATGTTTCGAATGTATCTATCTACCCATGTAGGTAACACTTAATGAGATTTCCTGTTAAATGCGAATAGAATTTTATGTATTAAAGTGTCCATACGAGACTTTTTTTTTATTTTTTCTTATCTCGTTGTTCATCAGTAGGTATTTCATAATAGACGTAGATGTATTTAGGCAAAAAATTGGTCGGTGCAACACAACCGAAACGTCGAGTAAAATAAATAAGGTAAGCATACGCGTTGAGACCCGTTTGGATAAATAAATATGTGTGAAGAAAATGTTATAAAAAATACCAAGTCGTTTGATGTATAGATACTTATTATTATTATAAAATGTTACCAGGGCAACGTGTCACTTGACTGATTTGTTTCTCAACAGCAAGTACCTACAGTAAGTACTTACGAACTGTACATAAATTCAAGCTTCTGCCTACGAAGCAAATAGGTGCTTCATCAGAAGCATTCTAGTGGAACGCATATTCTTTCCACATTTTGCGATAAGCCAACTTTACAGTCTCTTTTATGAAATTAAAATTAAGAGACAAAGACAGACAACTTATTGTTAGTGTGCCTAACCTAAATTCGAGTTTTAAGTCATCTATAGATTTATTTCTGTGCTAGCATAGTTTATTTTTAGTAGGATGCGGTATAAAGAATACAAATCAGCATAAAACAAGAGCAGATAACTAAAACATTTGGTAATATAATTACAAGTATATGCGAAAATGTAAAAATTTTAAGTGATATATACCTAACGTGACCATACGTCCCGCTTTGGGCGGGACAGTCCCGCTTTCACACTGTCTGTCCCGCTGTCCCCAGTAAGAGCAAAAATGTCCTCGCCAGAATGAAACAGATTTGCTCCGCCGACAAATATAAAACAAGTGCCTAGAGACGTTATATATTAAGTAAATTCATTCACTTCCTTATTATTAGTAAATAAAAAGCAGTTAAAACAGCAATTAGTTCTTGTTTTGTTAAAAATTCCGCAGGTGTCCCGCTCTGGCGAAAAATATAAATGGTCACGTTATATATACCTATGTATTTTTTAAAACATTACTCCGTGTTTCTTTATTTTTTGTACATCCTTGTATAGAAAGCAAATTAAGGCATACTCTATCAATCAATCTAAAAACAAGAGAGCAAATAAAATTTACCTACAAAATTAATTCAAAACATAAACTCGCCCATCGCCCCCTATTGTACTTACATATTATGTAAGCAGACACAACATATCCACGATCCATATACACAAAAGAAATAAAGATAAAAGACTTTCAGAGCAAGCATTCCATTATATTATTATTAAGAAACTGAAAAATTATAGAGATAAATAAAATTAGTAAGGCATAAAACAATTTGCAATCGAAAACCTACGAAATTACTGAAAAGTGTCGTATTTCAATTTGCTCTTGAGATAAAATTCGTCTTCAGGTTTTATACGAAATATTTTCTGTATTGATTCTCGTGCTGTACTGATTCACATCATGAATAACGTCATACGTTAAGGCATCCATCATTCAAGTGTATTACATATTTCCGACATGTCGCCAGTTAACTGAACGGCCGCTATCAATCTTTAGCTTTATTTATCAATCAATGAAATGGACTGAACGGATAGATTGAAGCATATAGTTGTAAAACATTTAGTATTCAAAATTATTTAAAACCAACCCATATACTTTTAGACCTCAAAAAATATTTAAAACTCAAGTGTGTTACAAAAAGGCGTATTTTTGAAGTTTATTTAGGCAAAATTACTTAATATGTGGTTTTTGTGCCGACCGCGCTTTAATGTAACATCGATACAGTAAATTATATCAAAAAAAAAAACTAATGGAAAGAATAGTCTATCAACAAGAAACGTCTACCGACAAAATTTAGGACAGAATTGCTGAGCTGTCGCTTTCGCTCTCGCAGGTTTGCTGGTGCTAATTAATCTCTTAAGGGGATAAGCACGCCTTATATATGTATTTTCTTTTGTAACTATTTTTATAATTTGTGCGTATAGTAAAGTAGGTATATACATAAAATAAACAAATAAAAATCTTATTAATATAGATAATATTAATAAGTAGTTCATAGTTTTCAGCACCTACATACGAGTACCTACATAGTTTTCAGCAGAATTAAAAATACCTACGCATAGTTATTTTAAAGGATTTAAACAGAAAAGACATTCTTAGCAAATCTATCTAGCAAGAAACAGAATATACATAGGTAACGGTAAAAAAATGGGTCCGAATTTTTCATTTAGAAATATTCATAAGCGTTTACGCTTCTAAACGATCTTTCATACTATCACACGACCAAGTCGTTCACTATGTTTCGGCATTAAAGTAAACAAAGCAGGTGTTCACTTGATAGAGTTCATGCAATATTAATTCGAAATGCCATTTCCATTTAATTAATTAAATGAGGATAAGGCGTGGAACGCATGTATGACAGGTGGTCGCAACCAGCGAGTGTACCCGAAGCCTGAGCTGTCATTATTACATACCTATATTACCATTTACCTTATGAATGGCACATGTATTTAGCATACATCTAAACATTGCTAACATTATTTATTCGTACATACGTTGTTCCACAAAAATAGAGTCGGAAGCCGATAGGCCACACTGATTGTCCAACTGATAAGTCCAGATGTTCGGTTTCAGACCCAGAAGGCCTATCTTCTTAATGTGAACCGTTTCCGCTCCATTAAAAACGGATTGCTCAGCTGGAATTTACGTAGATAAAAAAAGATAGATTAAACATTTATTCAGAAAACAGTTACAAAACACTACAGTTACAAAAGAAAATACAAACTCATATATTTACGGACATAACAACAGAGAAATTTTCGGAAAATGAAAAGAAATGGCGGACCGTGTGCCCTGTGACTGCCCTGAATGGGCGTCTAGCTCAACTTTAACTGTCTCTGATGACCACGGAGGACCTACTAATCCCCGTGGTGATGACACACGGCGCTGATTTTCAACTGGAACCCGTCGTGAAATCGGGACGTTAGGGACTATTGTTTTAATTATATGTATAGCATATTCATATACACATATATAAATATGTACACGATGACGCATATCAAAATTTATTTACATATTTATCCTCATTATATGCAACAGTTATATAATTATAAAAGAATATATTATTGTATTATAACTACAAAATATACCTTTGCACACATACATCTCTATCTATATAAATACATAAATACGATAATATGCATACATATAATACATTGTTAATTTTATAATTTATTGCATGTGTGATTTCAAGAGGTTGAAGACGCGTGTGAAGAAACCATTCTACACATACTACATATGCATATTATATTATGGAACGTAGTTCCTATCCTATTCCAATTGAGCATATAGCATAGCCACGTATTACGGATGTCTTAACTAATGTAAATGACAAGAAGATATCTCTGGATCAGTACGGATGACTCGCCAAGGCCAACTAACCGGATAAATGAAGGGATGTCATGCGTAACTTTTCTGCCGACTTAAGGGATACCTTATCGTGACAACCTTAATTAATTGGTCCTCATGTCCCTCAATGCTCTGACCAGCCTCTTTAAAGGTATCTATTTGAATTCAGCTTAATTAGGCTTGTGATAAACTAAAAATGGTAGAACGATTTTACATGTGCCCCAACACCGAGACTCACTGCGACAATTGTCTGACAGATCTACTGTGTGGACATTTTAGGTACATATTTTAGAAATGTTTAGAGATGTTAATAAATATTTTAAGTTTAGAAATGTTTTTTTTTAATATTCATTTGTTATTTGAAAGTTGAAATAACTACATGCGTTGTGATTATAATAAGCGCCGTAGCACGTCGCTACCCGGCCGATTTTAACCGTACGCTATTACATTTGAAAATGACTTTAAAATTACCTATTTTGAGAGGAATATAAAATTTCTACTTTTATTACGAAAGGATTCAGCCGTAATCCTTGTATCTACTCGTAAGAAGGTTTTCAACAACTCTAGGGACTTTTAAAGACCAAGATTTAATGATTTTGTTAACTATGTTGCCCATAATGCGGCTTTTATACACCTTTATAAAGTTATGAATGTACATATGGATGTTCCGCCATAGTTCCTAAATTATTGGACCGATTTTAACAAAGAGATATCCATCTATTTGTCTTGATTAGGCGGGTGTCATAGAATAGATATAATATATTTTTGAAATAAATCCTTAATGGCGACTATAATTTAAAAAAATCGAAGTCAAATTTTATTTTCTTCCCTAAACGTGGCGTGTGAGATGTCATATTGTAGATAATGAAGAGTAGATTTCAAAAATGTATATATTGTTGAGGTTAAATGGGACGATTAAGAAAAATAGTGAAGAAAATATATAATTTATTGTGCATTACGAAATCGTCGAGTTTTTATCGAATTGCGGGCAATATTATGTTATTTTTGAGGGGGAGAGTACACGCTGCAATCCAACAGCCGCCGGGCGCGCTCCACTGACCACGTTACTCCCTCTCTCACAGAAAACTACCTTGAAATGTCCTGCATTTCCCACTTTATCGTATTTCCCTAATGTACGTATGTGTTTCAGTAGTGATTGAGATGTGCCAGAGCCCATTCCCATCCTATCCCTCCCCATTTTCATAACCCTTTCTCCAAATCCAGGGCATAGAACTATCCCCTGCGATCTTTCACTATGTTACGTTCCGTTTTTAAATATCAAAAGTTACTGAACGAACTTTTTGATAACTATGTAATACATAACGTAATAGCGTGCTCACGCAATAGACAATATTTGAAAATATTATTTTATCATTATCAATGCTGGAGAAGCGCCTGTCACTCAGAGTACCTAATATTACATATATATAATGAATTAACATTTTGATTTGGTTTTCAATATCCTCCAGACGTAATTTGATCTGCGACTGCCATAAATTCGCGGCATGAATATCAAAGGAGTGCAGATTCCATTCCGTCGCGAACCGTGAAATAAAGTTACGTACAAAATATTGGTATACATATGAAAACAAACAGAAAGACATTCTGCATTTACATCTACTGAGGTAGACCATATTGAATATCGCTACAGTTAAATGATCACGGTAAAAATAAATATAATGATACTATCGCTTTTTATATCAACCTTCCATTACTATTTCGAGTAATAAACATGTTTATGTTGACATTAAATATCTTGAAAAAAGAAATAACTTTTTAAGTGTTCATGCCTGTGTGGTAGCTAGGCCTTGTTTCAGATTTTATAAAACTATCTTCTGAATATATTTAAGAAAATATATAGTTTATTGTTAAATATTTATAGTTTGTAGTATTAAAATATATATACACAGGAATTACGATAGTTAAACATGTAAAAATTGTGCCAGTTTAAAATAACGTCAATAAAGCGACTAGCCCACCAGGCGTTAGCACAAATACAAACTCTTTTACGTTCGTCTAATTAGTTATTATTATAATAATTATTATGGTACTTTACCATTAATATTCGTTGCTCTAACTGAATTAACTGGTTTGTACTACAACGTTGTATTTGCGGTTGACACCACCTGGCTCCTATTAAATATATTAATAATGAGCTGCAAAGAAGTTTGTAATATTTGTTCGAAATCAATCAAAAAGCCTGCATATTAGCTAGGATTTTTTTGTTCGAAAGTCATCCAGTAATTTGATGCAGTTAGGTGTCTGTTTAAAGTGTACTTTCAATATAGGTAATATCCGTGCAAATAGAATTGCAACGTATTAAATTAATTCTTTTTAGTAAGTCGAAGTGAATATACGTAAAGTATGTGTATTAACCGCTTACCCAAAGAGCTACACGTTAATAGAATGTTTGCGTAGTGTTTGTGAGATGAGATATTAAAAATAAAAACGTTGATATTCGCACCCAACCGCGCCAGTAACCTTTACTTACTTATATTTTTAAACCAAACTCATGTCCGAGAAGTTGCTAATTGCAACGCATTTTACATATTTTGTTTTTTGATAAACAAGGACAAATAAGAGTAAAAAAATATACTAATATACCTCAATATATAAGTTATTCCATGGGTATTTGTCACTCACCTTTAACATTAACGTGTATTACCTATATTATGGTTACAAGCTTAGATCAAAACAAAAAAAGGAAGATACGTTACTCACTTACCGCGCGTGGTCCTACAAAACTGAGTCCAATGGACCTGCTTCGTTTAGTCACCGATAGAACAGCGACTTGCTCGCACGTGAACGCTCACACGGTGAACACAGTTTTGTAGTGAAAAATACATTTAAAAATGTCTTCCTGTGCACAAAAAGTCACGTGCATTCAATGCACAAAAAACTCAAGGAGCAAGAAAACTCAAAACAAGACACATGGAATCACTTTTCACGAGTATATACACCAAAAAGTAATAATTTGTAGAAGTTTATTAAAATTATTAGTTAACATTCGCCCTCTAATGAGTAAGCGAAATAAAACTACACGAAACATTTGCGAGCGACTCGTTTAGCTCGTCTCAGTCTAGCTACTGTTCAAGCTCATCGCTCTATCTCTGTCTTTCGGTGTCGTACAACGTGACTTCAATTAAAGCTGTACGAGGTTGTGTGTATGTAGTTGTACATTCGAGCCTACTTTCAGTTGATGCACTACATTCTACAAGAACGTACCGTATCTTCCCCCTTTGCTTTGATCTAAGGTCACAAATCTAATTTTATTGCGGTTATAATAGCTAATTTTGGGATAAACCAATCAATTATCATCACTTTTTTATACATTATTATGTTATAACATAATAACGATAGGTAAAGTCGTCTTGCTTTTCTGACTAATTTTTTTAGTCATGTAGCATTATTTACAATTATATTTCGACACCTAACTGGACCGAACTATATCTGTGCGAAATTGCACCCATATGCGATATTGCACATCTTTTGTAAATACTTTGTTTTCTTGTCTATAGCTATTTTCATCTTTTATCCTTTTAATGATTATTTGATTAGTCGTGTCTCATTAACATAATTGTACGATTAAAAACACTTTGTACACTTATCCGGCGCAGTACATACACATACATACTGTATACAGTATGTACTGTATACATACATATACAGTCCCCTCCTTAACAATAACTAACATATTCAAATAATATAAAATTTTGAGCAATTCTTTACCTAAAATTACAATTTTTAGAGGTCATCGTTTATAAAATTAAATAAGAACTCTAAGTGGTAATTAAATTTGACTTCTTTTGTGTTATTATTATTATGTTAGATAGATTAATGATTTGTAATATATAACAATATACATTTTCATGATTACTCATTGTTTGTAAAAGTAAAAGGAAGCTGTCATGTCTCGTTTACAAGTTCGGGCGAGCGTTTTGGCGAAATGTTCGGAGAATAATTTGCTTACCCGAGCGCCTGTTCACACGTTACAGGTTCACACGTTACCTGTTCACACGAGGCGAGATCACAGTCGGTACTTTGTCGCCGAACATTGACATGGATGACGTAGACATTATTGCTGCATCAGCGTTATGTTTGATAAATTTTACAACTATTACTATTATTTATATTACGTGAGAAAAAAGACTTAGAAAAATAAGGAAAAGGAAATTGTGGATGGTAGCCTGTCACCGACATAGAACCCTCGACAGCGACTGAACGAACGGTGACGAGCATATAAACAGATGTTCGTGTTTCGTCCGAACACTCTTTGTCTCGGAGTCAAACTGCCATCGAGGCGAGCGCCCGAGACGAATGCCGAGCCGAGGCGAGCGTCCGTTTACACGTTCGTACTCGGGCGATTTCGTCAGGTTTCGGCGAACATGTAGGTACGAGTAAACTAGCCATCAGAATAAGAAACAAATGTTACTAAAAACCTGTGGCGTCTCTGTAGTTGTTCTTTTCCTTGACTCATTAAAGTTGCACATTAAAAGGAATAAAAAATATCGGGTTTAAATGGACATAATAAAATGTTTATCTGATCCCATCGGCTAAGCATTTAGTATATAAACTGATGTTATTAGCAAAGCTTCTAACAGTGTGCTGACGTTTGCGATTGTCAAATAACATATTAACATTAAATATTTTTCCTAATACAGCAAAATTACTTTAAATATGAAAACGCTAATTCTCCTCGCATCTCTGGTCGGTGTTGTGGTGTCTGACGAATATGAAAATTTGTTTAGGGACATGAATGTAGAAGAAATACTTAGTACCTAATCATCGCCTTCTGAAAAGTTACGCGCATTGTCTGATCGAAGATGGCCCCTGCACACCGCAAGGGAAAATATTCAAAGGTGAGCTAAAGTCTATCTTTGTTAAATAAAGTACCCTTTATTGAACAAACTGTTTTGAATACAATTTGTTCAAAACACATCGACTGATGGTATGGTATGGTATGATGATGATGATTTGATAGTATTCTATGTTTTCCTTCGCATATTATGTATGTATGGATGCGTTTAAGTATTAAATGCATTTCATGCCTTTAGGTATATTTTAGTTATAGGTATGTTGAAAAAAAGGCACTAGCTAGGCGCTGATGGAAACATTGTGAGAAGGAAACCCGTATTATGCTCGAAAAATAAATCTTAAGTAATGGTTCATTTACACAAGGATAGTTTCTTGAACGCGAGTCTCTAGAACATTCGGTGAAAAGCTAGTATAAACATTCCCATTTCCATCCCATTCTATCCTATCCCTCCCCATTTTACCAACCTTTTCTGCAAATACATTTTTATATCTCCAAAGGTAAGCAGCGTATCCTGGGGTGTGCCAACGTTTGTCATTTTGGACTAATGTTGGCATGTATCGCGGATGCCAGTTGGACTGTATGCTCGTCTCTCGCCTTCCCCTGTATAAAACTGTCAACAGCATTTCAATGTTTCCTTTGAATGAACAATATCATGAAGATATGTTTGCATCGATGCACTCACAAATCGACTACCGTACTAAGGCGATAGCATATAAACGTAGTGTATACATATATGGCGTATGGCGTAGTGTTACATATAGTGTATGGCGATCGCTGTACCCATTCATGCAAACGCTGCAAGTTATCAAACTAGCAATTTATTATCATGTTTTAGTGAAAATAATAACAAAAGACAACAATAAGTTAAAAGTTGTTTTTCTTTCGACCCTACGAGCAAAAAGGAAATGATTGTTTTCGCATTTCGCATCTCGTAAACAACAAAATTACATAGGTGGAAGATTATGAATAAACTTAAGAATGAATTATCTACAGTTTTCTACCTGAAATAACTCTGTATATTTATTAAAAATATTATGTTAAATATACTTTTTGTTTTTAAAAATATTTAGTTAAATATTTTTTAAATATAAGTCGAGTCCTTTATTTATTATTATTACCTATACAAGTGCTTAATATGCTTTTCTCTGTCTATTTATCTAGATTGGTTTTCTCAATTAAATATTTTGTTTTTTACAGTGTTAATATCTAAAGTACTAAAATCAAGATGTGAAAAAACAAAGAAGCATAATGCAGCTTCTGTGCTGAGGGCGGCCAGGGCACATATACCCAAAGAGTACGGCATACTGTACAAGAAATACGACCCCAAAGAGGACCACCTTGACGAAATCAATGCGTTCATTGCGGAACATTAATTATAGCATAAAAACTATTATTGCACACTAAGCATTATACAAGTATGTTGACTTCAATTCAAGTGAAAAAAAAATCCACTAAGAAATTAGTTTTAAAAGTACCTACAAATAAGTTTTTTTCTAAATATGACCCACACAAGAAAGGATATTTATGAATCTAATGAATTATTGTATATTAAGATTCATTCATTGTATTAAGTCGTCAATTTTTTTTAATAAAACATAGTTAACCTACACATCAATGACCTCACAAAAGTCTCACAGAAAACGATCGTAAATTGTACTGCTTTTCCCCACTTTATCCTATTCCCCCAATGTACAAAAACATCTTGACAAACATCGTATTTCTGTTTAACCAAAGGTTGACTGGCAGAGAATTCCACTGGGCATTCATTAATTCACGGATTGTCTCAGTTTGATGAGTGCTATTGTAAGCAATGACAGTATAGAGTCTGTTTACATACTCGGCGACTTTAATGCTCATCCCACTGAATTATTTTATAACGAACTAACAGGTTTATGTAGTGACCTTGAATGGACTTGTGCAGACGTTGACAGATTAGGGATAGTGTCTGATACGTATAAGCGAGACGAACGGATCGAGGCGCTGGCTAGATCACTGTGTGGTCACCGAGTCTGCTGTAAATATTGTAAATATTGTGGTCTATTGTAAATATTTATGTGCAGTATGATGTTATGTGGTCTGATCATTATTATTTAATTATAGAAATTAATATAGATGTAATTAAACCTAAAATTCTAAATGATCATAATTTACTAAGAAACAAAGTTGTGTGGGGTGAGAGGAAACCCGAACAAATCGATTTATATTATAAGGAGTGTCATGAAAGACTACTACAAATACATTTTCCTAATGAGTTGTGTGAATGTTGTGACTATATGTGTAATAATTTGGATCACAGAATTATTATTGATAAGATGTACAATGATATAGTATTGGCCTTAAGCCAGGCGGCCACTATTAGTCATGCTGTAAAGCAATATAAAAAGAAAAAACCTGTAGTCTTGTGGAACGGGACTGTGAGTGAAGCTCACAGGGAGGCCAGATATAGATTTCAGCTGAGATGATGAGATGAACGAAACCCGGAGAATTTTCAAGTCTCGTTTAAAATTGTGTCAGAACTATGAAGATCAGTTGAAAATGGACATTATCGTGTCGCACCACTCGAAACATGATTTCCGTAACTTTTGGAAGTCCACAAATAAGTTAAGCAGTAAACCCAGTCTCCCTGTGAGCGTAGAGGGTATCGGTGATCCTAAATGTATAGCAGATTTGTTTAAGGATCACTTTGCCGTAAAATCACCATTGGGGCCATCTCAGTCAGTGTGTGATGCTGGGTCGTGGGGTCGGGAGCTGTCTACTAGATTTACAGCTAAAGATGTTAAAAAGGCTGTGGGCAAGTCAGGAGGCAAGTCTCCTGGGCACGATGGTCTCAGAGTCGAGCACTTTCGACATGCCGGCCCTCACCTATCAAGAGCATTAGCCATGTTCTACGCCCTGTGTATAGGGCATTCGTACTTGCCTTCCGAAATGACGAAAACTGTGGTGGTGCCAATTGTGAAAAATAAAACCGGTGATGTATGTGATAAGAGTAACTATAAACCAATCTCGCTGGCCACGATTGTTACCAAAGTATTTGACAGTCTGCTTGATTCACAACTGGACAAATATCTGAAATTACACGATAACCAGTTCGGTTTCAGACCGGGACTCTCTACAGAAACTGCCATCTTGTGTTTAAAGCGGGCTGTCAGGTACTATACTGACAGAAAAACACCTATTTATGCCTGTTTTCTCGATTTATCGAAGGCATTTGACCTGGTTTGCTATAACATCTTGTGGCAGAAACTGGAAAGTATCAAGTGGCCAACAGAATTGAATAATATTTTTAAATACTGGTATGGGAGCCAGGTCAATGTCGTGAAATGGTCGAGTGCGTTTTCTGAGCCGTATGGATTGGAGTGTGGGGTGAGACAGGGGGGGTTGACCTCACCTACGCTCTTCAACTTGTACGTAAACGCACTTATAGAGGAGCTCAGCAGTGCTCGTGTCGGCTGCCATATTGACAATGTGTGTTTGAATAATATTACCTACGCGGACGACATGGTGCTGCTGAGTGCCTCTGTCTGTGGCCTTAGTAAATTGCTAGGCATCTGTGAAAAATATGCTGCTAGTCATGGATTAAAATATAACGAAAGCAAAAGTGAATGTATGGTCTTTCGGGCTAGAAACAAAGATCCACATGATGTTCCACCTATTAAACTGAAGGGAACCCCACTAAAGAGAGTAGAACAGTTTAAGTATCTCGGACATTTGGTAACCTCTGACCTGGGGGACAATGCAGACATTGAAAGGAAACGCAGGGCGTTGTCTGTGAGAGCCAACATGATAGCTCGCAGGTTTGCTCGTTGCTCCACTGAAGTCAAGATCACTCTGTTTAGAGCTTTTTGTACATCCTTTTACACGAGCAGCCTGTGGGTTAATTACACCCAAAGACAGTATAGCGCCCTCCGCGAGCAATACAACAACGCATTCAGGATGCTGATGGGGTTGCCCCGATTTTGTAGCGCATCGGGGATGTTTGCCGAAGCGCGGGTAGATTGTTTTTACGCGATCATGCGCAAACGGTGTGCATCCCTGATGCGCAGGGTCCGGGCCAGCGCCAACGGTATCCTGGAAATGTTTCCGAACAAGTTCGACTGTCAGTACATGAAGCGTTGTTGTATGCTACATGTGCTGACAAATAAATTAGCATAAAAAAAAATGTTATGATCCTGAGTTGGTCGAAATAAAGAATTTATTATTATTAAGTCCGCCTTTTGTACAATGTTTCTTTGTGCACTAAAGTTTAAATAAATAAAAAATAAATGAAAAATAAAAACGTTTGTACGTGCTTCAGTAGTGAGATATGCAAGATTCCATTCCCATTCTATCATATCCCCTATTTTCCAACCCTTTTTCCAAATCTATTCCTAAATCTTTAAAGGTGGCAGTGCATCAGGGGGAGGTGGCAACGTTTCTCAGTCATTTTGGATTGATGTTGGCATGTATCGCGGATGTCCACGGGCTACAGAATCTACTTACATGGGCTTTCTGCTCGTATGTCACCTTCTTCTTATAAAAATATATTTAAAATATAGCTCACAAGAACCAAAATTCCAGGATATCTCTAGATCAGTACCACAGGTCTTCGTATGCGGTACTTACCCAGCCTCCACGCCTAAATTATGAGATACGATACAAGAGCTAGATTGCTCCCAAATGTGTATGCAGCTACTGAATTTTAAAAGTGTTTTACTATTGATGGCACGGATAGATAAACCTTCAATAACTAAAAGGAAGTACGGTTTATTTACTTTTGCGAAGTTTATTACACATCTACCTATCCAAGCTACATGAACTTCAATTGCGCTCTTTTTTATTATAAACCCGATTTTGTATATTCCTATTATTATTCCCTTTTGTATTATTCCCTATATTCATTTATTATTTTACAATCCACTAATTACTCACTTACAACAATTAATATGTGGCAGCCTTTACATGAATCTTCATAGGGAACAGGTTTAGTCTGAGCCGCAAAATATCTATTTACGTGTAAGTACGCAAGCGTTAATAGTAGATATATTAAGAATATCTGTTGTAATTGTTTTGTTGAATACTCACTTATAGTTAAAATATTTATATACTACGTAGTTACGAGAATGTGCAGTGCTAATACAAACCTCTTACCGTTTATATGGCACCAAGTAACATTTCTGTTTTGTTTTTTATTTTGTAGGTGTTCAAATAAAAGTATAAAAAAAATTGACCAAGCCGCTCTTGACTGATAAAATCAAATAAATATCAATGTACTAAGCAAATAATGGTTCAAAAGAAAATGGAAAATTTTCTTTGCATTTCTTTATCAAATACGTATTTCAGAAAGATACTGCGCATTAAAGTAAATAGAATGTATCAGAAAGAGGATAAATGGGAAATAAATGATAAAATCCTGTCGGAGAATGTTGTTTAACCTTGACTCATTATTACCGTGCAATAAAAAGTTTAAAAAATATATCCAGTATAAATGCATGTTTAACTGATTCCATTGTGTGAGTACCAGGTATATAAAGGGTTGTTATCCCAGCGGGTCTGACACATTGTGCTGATGTTTCTGATCGCCAGATTAATATAAATTTAAAGTCATTGGATATTCTTCCTCACTATAATGAAAACAATAATCCTCCTCGCGTTCCTAGTAGCTGTTGTGGTAGCTGATGATAAATTGGATGACTTGTTCAAGGATCTGAATGTAGAGGAACTAGTGAGCAATCACCGTCTGTTGAAGGGTTACGCGCGTTGCTTCCTCGAACATGGTCCTTGCACACCGCAAGGGAAAAAAGTTAAAGGTGAGTCTTAATGAACCCTTCCCATAGCATGAAACCGTGGATTCCAGTCATAATTGTCATGAAAACTTTACGAATATTTGTTTGTAAAAAATACTGTTTTTTACCGTTTTTTTTATACATATTAGCTAAATAAAAAGACGAAAAATCTAATATTATTACAAAAATATATATACTCGTAATGTTATATGTTGACTCAGAATCGTGAACAGAATGTATGATTGCACGATTTGGGCTGGTGGTTATACATATTTTATAGTCGTATTATCATATTGTGAAACGTAATATCTGTATACTTATCTGATGATAAATTTTCCAATAATAACAACTTGACTGAATAAACAAACATTGGGGGTATTCGTTATTCAATCAACAAGTGATCGCTACAACATCATAACAGTTTAAGTCACGTCTTTAATGATTATATGATATTTGTAAGATTTTATTTGTTTAAATAAAGTATTTTTGTTTTATTTTTTAACAAAGTATTTTTTGTGGATTTGTTTTTTTTTATGGACGAAGGCGGCAGACCAGCATACAATCCACCTGATGGTAAGTGGATACTTTGGAGATATAGGAATGAATTTGGAGAAAGGGTTGGGAAAATGGGGAGGGTTAGGACGGGAATGGGCTCTGGCACATCTCACTCACTACCGAAACACGTACGTACATTAGGGAAATAAGATGAAGTGGGAAATGCAGTACATTTCAAAGTAGTCTTGTGTGAGAGATGGGGTAACGTGGCCAGTCGAGCGCGCCCAGCGACTGTTGGATTGCAGCGTGCACTCTCCCCCTGACAAGATTGGTGGAGGAAGATGAATCACAATCGTTTCTTTTTGTTACTAAATACAGTAATAATAACATTTTTATTTTTGACCAGTATCATTGAGCTTTCTGCTCTGAAGAACAATTTTAGTTAGGTAAACCTAAAAACATGGGTTCATACTCGTATACTCGTACCTGCAAGGAACTGTCAGATGTCCACAAACCGTTTTATGCTCTGTAGGTTGTCAAAGGAACTGTACCATGACGTTTTTTCGTTATGCTATGACAGCGCCTTCACAACTTTGCTGGTTACAGGTGTCCATAGACGACGGTTACCACTTACCACCATTTGAACTACATGCCCATCTGCTTTCTGTAGATATTTGTATGGTATTTTTATACTTATCTTACACAGTTTTATTTCTTGCAGCTATAATACCTTTGGTATTGCAGACGAAGTGTAAAGTCTGCTCAACTGCACAGAAGCACGATGCGGCTGCCGTACTAAGGGTGGCCAGAGAGCATGTGCCCGAACAGTACAGCATACTGTACAAGAAATACGACCCCAAAAATGAACACCTGGACGAAGTAAATGCATTCCTCACACAGAACTAAATGTAACTTTAGTAAATATCTATATATGTCAGTAACGCTACATAAGGTGTATAACTGATAAGGTTATACTGATACTGATTATACTGATTATATTATTGAATAATTATATATATATAATATTAGAAAATATTATATTTAAAGGTTTTAATTTTTACCCTTCGGCGAAGAACCCAACACTGTGTGTTGGACTGTGTGTTGTCACCGGTGTGACCTCAGTAGACCGAAACTGATGCGTACAAAATATCCAAATCGAGGGTCACCAACACGGACTACTAACTTCCATGGTCACGATTCTGCCGATGAAGGACTCAGCCGACACCCAAGGTTCGACAAAAAATTGTTTTCAGTGCCGATTTCACGTATATATATATTTTTTTATTATACAGATTAAAATCAAAACAGTCTCGTTAAAATTTAAATACTACCTTTTTCCATAGATAAAAAACCTAAGTACATATAGGTACATATAATAAATTATTTAGAAAACTAACCTGTCTAACGAATATTATGGTTAGTTGGTTATCGTTTGGTTATATGTACCTAAATGAACTCAAAAAATACTCAACCTATTGTTTTCACTTTTAGGAAGCTAAACGGAAAATAAGTTACGTTAGCATAATCATTTCCTAGAAAAAGGAAATTATTATGCTTTATTATGCACAGGTGACAAAACAATACATAAACTATTATATTGTGTGATTTATATTATATTCGTTAAAATTGTTGTGTGTAATCATTTGTTAACAATGCAACTTTCATATTTATATTAGTTTGGATTATAATTAACTTAATGTAATAATAATATTACATTAATTTGATTTACATATTAACTGTTGATTAATTTGATAATATATTTAAAAGCGTGATGTAGTGTGTAGATTAATTCTAGCAGTGCCAGCAACTTTGTGCGCGTAAACGTTAGAGTATTTGTGGCTAACTAGATTCCCGTGGGAACTTTATAATTGATTTGGATAAATGCATTGATAAATAAATATAAAGTATTCTAATGTCCCAACAGTAAGCTATAATTGTGCCAAGTTTTATTAAAATCCCACTAGTGGTTTTTGCGATGAGACAGACAGACAAACAATCCATAAACTGTTGACTTGGGCTTTGTATCACTCGTACTTAACATTGCTTATTAGGAGACAGTTTTATTACGATTTTATTATAAATATAGATGAAGTAACGCATGTAGTAAGTAAATAAGTAGATATCAGTAGTGGCCCCAGGGACAATACATGGATAACAATCCATCTGCGAAGTTGGTGAAAGCAAAGGATTTTCGGCTGAAAATTCGGAAACTAGACTTTAGCGCAAATCGTGATACAAAAGTGTCTAGATATAGATTTTTTAGCGGAATGGCTGAATTCTTGTGTCCCTAATGGCCTTTCAAGAGATATAGGACATGTATAATTTAGGGCGAGCGCAGTACTCGTCTCCGCCGGCGGCGACGATGTAGTGTGTGAGTGTAGTGTAAGAACCGGCGGCGTATGTAGTGTGTAGTGTGAATGTATTGGCAGCGGTAATTGGGTTGTCGGGGTTGTCTAGGATGTGCCGAGGAAGGCGACGACGGTAACGGGGAAGGGCATTCCTGTTGGAGGACATAGGTTAGGCTGGCAACTACTAGTGGGTTGGGATGGCGAGGGACTCTGTCGTAGTAGCGTCGGGAAGAATCTAAAATTAGTCATCGTAATCTTTACTTTTTAAAGTTATATATGCTTTAGACTCCCTTTTTATACTTTTTTCTAAAAATGACTTTAAGATACTCCTATGCTGTCACATTAAACTGTCTTCGTGGCTTTTCTTGCGTAGTTTTATATTCTTGAATGCTATGGAAACAAACCTAGCCAAGTCCCGACTATGACAAAGGGAATAGATACTCACAAGGACACTGAACTTTAGTCTCCAGCCCTGGGACACTTTCTTTGCAGATTCTTATCTGGTCCACTGATCATTTTCACTATAGAACCCACTTTTGATTTAAGTTTTATACTCGCGTCAATGCAATACTACCGCGCTCGCCGGACCGACATCAAGTGGTCAGGCAAATGAAGGCAAAGTGTTGCCAAGTTCGGTGGAATATGATAGGACGGGATAGGGCAAAGGGACATAGTCGGATACATAACACCATTAGAGGCTCTGAAGACAACATTGAAGGGTTATAATATCTCTTTAATGGGGCGCACAAATGAAATGGTGTATTAGTAAGTCTGCGTAGCCAATACATGGAGTTACAAAAGTAAGCATTGCGTAATGATGGTCGATTGACATCGAAAATGTAAAGTTAATGTTTGAGTAAAGGGATCGTCTAATTGATGGTTAATAGCAATATGTTCACATGAGGATGGGATTTCATCAGTAGGGACGGTCACGTAACTACAGTAGACACCATACGACAGTCGTAACTAAAATCATTCAATTTCAATTTATTGTGTAACCGTAATCTGCAGCCCTTCTATCGTCCATTATTGGACACGGGCCTCCTCATGTACATTGTCGTGTGCATGGGGGATGTATAGCTTTATGCCACGCTGGCTCAGCGGGTTGATGAATCGACTATTTTTTTTTTAATAGAAAATAGGCTGCAGACGAGCATACTGTCCACTTGATAGTAAGTGGATACTGTCGTCCATAGACATCCGCGATACATGCCAACATCAGTCCAGAATGACAAACGTTGCACGCCCCCGGATGCGCTGCCTACTTTTGCAGATTTAAGAATGGATTGGGAAAATGGGGAGGGAGAGGATGGGATGGGAACGGGCTCTGGTATATCTCACTCACTAACGAAACACGTACGTACATTGGGGAAATACAGTACATTTCAAGGTAGTTTATGTGAGAGAGGGGTAACGTGGCCAAGCGAGTGAACCCAGCGACTGTGGGAATGCAGCGTGCACACTCCCCCTACATTTTTAGAGGTTTAGAGGTGGTGTGGTTCTTCAGCGCTTATGGTAGCAGCTTTGTTATCTCTTAATCGCCTTTGACGATATCCAGGGGAAGACGGTGGTGGTATTCTAAAGCTGACCAACATCACGCTGCCGACAGTAATTACACGAATTACAGTTAATATTACAGATGACAGTTAAATGATTATGACAGATGACAGATGACTTACTTACTTACCTTAATCTTTAAAAGTCACACAAACCATTTCCCAGAAAATCCCCGTTGGGGATAAACTCTCTTGGATTATCAATTTACGAAGAGCAAAAAAAATATTACAAAGTAGATAGATATGTTACTTTTTGGAATGGAATTATATTTTAAGTGACGCCTTCACATTTAAACGCAGTATTTACTGTATAATTCGCTAGAATTATATAGAAACCCGATCCGAATCTGGCATTTTAATGGTAAAGGCGTTACTAGACGCTTCTTTGACTTTTCATTTTTAACAAATGTCCATGCTATATTTATGTCATAATCTTACGTGACGTAATTATACATACTTTGGTGACTACACTAGTGGGTGTAACCGAACATTTTCCGAAGCCCGACACCATTTATGATTCTGAGTTCATTGAAACGAAAAATTTACGAATCTTTTTTCAACTAATTAATTATATTACCAATACTTTCATGCAAATTTACTAACTACAAAGCCCAATTACATTCAAAATTTACCTAAAAAAATTTTGAATGATGAGCAAATGATTATTGGACTAATGATTAATGATTATGATGAATGATTAGCTTCTTTGCTTCGGGGAAGATTCAGCAGCACCATTTGTAGTAGGTAAATGTGACTGTTATATTTTAAATATTTCTTACATTCAATTTTACAATCATCTGTAAAGGAAATACGAGCACATTGTGGAATGCAATGAAAAAAAATGTTTCACTGGAAACATCAACGAAAGATTGATTATATAGCCTAATAATATTAACTTTTCTGTCAACGGCTCTATATCAACATTCATCCATCCGACCGAAAATCTGCTACAGATCCTCGGTTCAATTATGAAGTCGTTTTTGAGTAAAAAGGTCAAAAAGAAACATTTCCTGTTTACAATTCGTTATTTGATTTCATTTGCATGTCTTAATATAAACAACCTTTCAAAAATAACGACCATTTTCTTCTTTGAACAAATAAAAGGGATTGCGACCAAAGTAAGGTTATAAAAGAATTAAAGTATATTTTATTTTTATATGTATTTTTATAAAATATAATAACAACGTATTAAGACTGCATTTACACCGTAGACTCAATAAAATTAAAGGTAGGTAGTACAGCGATGCTCAAACTTATTATATCGGTAGTCTATGCAAACACATTCACAGAAAAATAATTATAATAACATTTATATCAATATAGCAACTTAACTATTTTAATGTGTATATTTAGGAATGACACCTCCATTCCATTTCAAATAATAATTAAAATTTACTTGTCTTTATTATCATAACTTTATTAGGTACAGAGGTATCGTAACTTAATAGGTATAGAGGTGGACTCTCGTTTATATACTGCAAAAATAGATACAGTTTGATAAGTGTAAAAGAAAGAACGTTTTATCTTCCGCGACCCTGCATCCTCATCATGCACGACAATTATACAGATGACAATGCGCCTGTGTATAAAATAAATGTTAATTGCCATAAATGAAAGACCATCTTACATAACTGGCATACCAACATTGTCCAAAAAATAACAAAAAATGTCCTTAGGACAAATCTCCTAAAAAGTACAATTGACAAGAAATGACCAATTAGTCATTTACAAGATCTGTCAATGCTTACTTTTAGATACATTCCCTTAATTGACAACTGGTCAGTTAAGTCAATTAAGTCCTTAATTGAGTTAATTGATAACAAATTTTTATTACCCAATGTACATGCATTGCTACATTTAAACACGAAAATAAATTATTTATTCATTGTTTCGAACAATATTACGTTAAAATATACATCTAAAGAACAATAAAGATTTGACATTTGATTAATATAATTTTGTGACTCGTATATGTCATAAAAATATATTTTTTTATATTCGATTAATGCGTTATGAAAGCAAAATGTTTTGCGTGAAATATAACGCCCCAATCTGTCAGAACTCATGCTATAATAAACGGAGTATAGCAGCCGTAGAACTAGGGACCAGGAGGGCAGGAGGGCGCACATAGGAATTAAAGTAACGGGCCCCAATATTTCAAATAGATTAAAAAGAATAATGCTTCATTTTGCCACTCCGACGCAATAAAATATACCAACACATTTCTATCAATAAAAGACATATACTTATAGGTTACACAAAAAATAATTTCGGTTGATATTGTTCACCTTTTCCATTAGCTAGAATGTACAAGAATAAAATAATCTACCAATATTTACTCCTTATTTCAGAACGTACAAAGGTACAAATAGACATTTTACCACTGAAATAAAAAGGCGATTTAACATTTCAGTTATTCGCACATTCCCACGTTTTTAGTCTCGTAAAATATATGAAAAATTGGTACCTCTGTGACGTTATCGAGATAAACCCGGTCCAATCTTTGAAACCACATTATTATATATATATATATATACTATCGTTCATATGACACTATCAACTTATGCGTACTCTTCTTGTGCGAACCAAGTTTATTGCGTCTTCTGTGTTACATAAAATTAAAAATACATTAACAATAAAAGTCAATGTTCTACTAAATATAACTACAAATCTAATATCTTAAAACACAGTATATTAATTGTTGTAATAATATTATACATTTTTATAATATTAGTTGTTATAATTTAATAGGAGAAATCATATATTTGAGTACACAAATTAATATTTTAACTTTAAATTATTCTGCCAAAGGACAAATCACACGATTAGTTTCAGCCAAACTAGATGATTATCAATATAACCCAAAAGAATTATTACAAAATAAATTAAAGTGATGTTTGATTATTTCTAAATATAAATGAATTAAATTAAAGTCTATTTCAAGCACGTGGCATTAGAATTAAAATATCTGTTGACTTAAACAGTTTAATTTATTACAATTGACTTATAGTTTAAGTAAAACTATATGAATGTAAACTAGATGTATGTTAAAGGTAGCAGTTTTTGTTTTGTTGAATAATTAAGTAACAAACGAACTAACTTTCATATTTATAACAAATTAAGTAAGGAAGGATTAATTATATTAGTAAGGATGAATTACCGAATATTTACCCAAAAACAGAATCGACAAAGTAGTTGTGTAATGTAAAACAGTTCGGCGCCATAAAGCTCGAGCGCGAAACGCTATGTACGTTAGACGTCCGTGAGCCTTTTTGAGTCGAGCCTCAAGGACAACCTGCTCACTTTAAGACTTGCAGCCCTTAAAACTTAGCTATAAAGCTCGTGAGTCATTTGTAATTTTGTGGGTGGAATGAGAGCGGTCTATGTTAATTTAAAACGTCGATCTTTAAAATAAATCTTGAGTTTAAATTAAATCGGCTTTACGGGTGTAAGACGAATATCTTGCGTAGGTGTTTGCTATATATAACATTGAGCCTCTTTTACCTTGCTCACAGACTGCTGACAGAAAGGGTGATTCTTGTACTATAGGTATACAATAAATATTAATTATCTGCGGCTTAGAACTAAACACTCTATTTATCGTTAGGTATTACGATAGAATTAATTGAAACATCCGTTAATTAATTGTTAATTGAATACGCACTGGGCCCGTGTGGTGGATTACGGCCCGAAACCCCCAGTGATTTACTAGGGAGGCCTGTGCCTTGCAGTGGGACGTTATAGGCTGATACAATTCGAACATAAAAGTGAACTGAAAATGAAAACTCAATAATAGATCTTGGGAGAGGCTTGTATCTAGCAGAAATACAGCCCGATGGTATATAAATTATAGTAGATATAGATAAAGTAAATTATCGACTTAAATATTGTTTTATTCAAATTGAAAGCCAAGGCGTCGTCGAAATAGCTTTGAAAAAACAGTAATGCAGAAATGACTGCATTTTATTGTACATATAGAAGGTCATCTCAATGTGGAGTCAGTGAATTTATTTTAAAAATGCCCGTTGAATAAAACAACTTAAGTCAATATGTTTCTAGCGGGTTGAATAAAATATGAGTTTGAAAAAGGACCGCTACTCTGCTGTTCACCAGGTTACTTTATTGGTTGTAATATAGCATTAAGCCTTGGATATATCTCTCCCAAGCTTCACCACCACACACAATCTTCGACTCTTCTCATCAAGCCACTACCAGCGCACTTCGAATCGTCAGTTTATTTGGTCGACGCGCGTCCCACACTGCTTTTGCTCCATTCAAGGATTCGTCTAACCTATCGATTGTTGGTCCTGGAACAGATGTGACTTGCCCATTGCCACTTCGGGATGATCTTATGGGTTATGTCGGTGAATCGTTCATTAGCGAATCTGTTCGTTTCCGATCTTATCCCGCAAACTAATCTCCGAGAATAGCTACAGATACTGCTTACACATATTAATCGTAAATAATGGTATTTCCTGTACACTTGAATTCCCTATGTCCCTTGAAACCCATACAATAACAGCACAATCTACTCAGATAACGAACTAACATTTTGTCTTTATACTATGTGCGACAGGGGATCGATGCGTTGGTACATTATCTCCGGAGCAGGCAGAACCGCCGACTGAGATATTGTGTCGTTTAAAGAAAATACCTATACAGTAAATTATCTACGAGTAGATAACGATAGTAATTTAATACTTAGTGCAAAGAATCAAAGAGCTGGAGTTGACTTAATAATGCGAAGATAATAGAGTTCTGCGAACTCACAAAGAGGTAAAGTAAACGCAAGGGTAAATGTCCGTTGGTAAAAAGCAAAACAAAATGTAGACAAACAGATAGATAAACTCTTTATTTTACACAAACACAATGACACATTATTACAAAATGACAACTTAACAAAATGACAGCGTACAACTGGAAACCCTATTTAAAGCGATATCTTGCAGACAACCTTTGGGTGGTAAGGAGAAAACGCATAACAAATAAATAATCTGTAGATGGATAACGGTAGATTTGTTACAGATATCGGCAGATATTTGTAACAAAATCTCTGAAGTATCATTTTAATTGATTAATATTTCGTTATTGTAATTTTGATTTAAATTGTAAAAGGTGTAATTTTAGAAATTTAGAAATTCTTTTTTTATTTTATTTTTTTATTTATTTACTTTTATTTTTTACTTGTATTTTTTTTTTTATAGATTAGTGGGCGGACGAGCAAGCGGTCCCACGTGGTGGTAAGTGTTACCGCCGCCCATGGGCACCTGCAACACCAGGGGGTATGCGGGTGCGCCGCCGACCTTGCAAAATCCTATTCACAGCTCTCTTGAAGAACCCCATATCGTAGCTCAATGGAAAGACCTCTTGAAGCAGTTCGTTCCACAACCTACGGGTTCGCGGTATAAAATAATTTTTGGACCGAACAGTGCGCGACACCTCCGTATCGAGGAAATGCGGATGGACCGCACTTCTGTGACGGGAGGTGCGGTTGTAGAAACCCGAGGTGGGAATTATATTAAACAATTCTTCAGAGCATTCCCCATTGTACAGGCGGTAGAACACACAGAGAGACGTAACGTCTCTCCGAATGCTGAGGGATTCTAAACCGCCCGTGAGAGTGGGATCGTCGACAATACGAACAGCACGTCGTTGGATGGAGTCAAATGGGTCCAATTGGTATTTCGGTGCGCCGGCCCAGAGATGAGAGCAGTACTCTATATGGGGCCTCACCTGAGCTTTGTAAAGCATAAGGAGTTGCCCAGGTTTGAAGTACCGCTTCGCTCTGTTCAGCACACCGAGCTTTTTGGAGGCCATTTTGGCCTTATTTTCCAGATGACCCCTAAATTCGACTTTGCTGGAGATGTCGATACCAAGGATCCCGATACTCTCCAAGATCTTAAGAGGTATGCTCTGAAAGCGAGGTGCTACAACAAAAGGGTTTTTTTTAACGGTGAATGCACAGACTTGCGTCTTACTGGGGTTGAAATCCACTAGGTTCAGAGAACCCCAAATCGAGACTAGATCTAAAGAGTCTTCGATTTCAGACACAAGCCTGGCGCGACTCTCTTCCACTTCGACCCGAGGGATGTTGGCGCGGCCCCTGTACAAGGCGTCTCCAGTACTGTCATCTGCATAGCAACGTATGTCACCAATTTGCAACAGGTCGTTGATATGCAGAAGGAACAGAGTTGGGGACAGCACGGAGCCTTGCGGGACGCCAGCGTTAATAGACATGGTGTCGGAGCAGCTACCATCGATAACGACTCTGATGCTCCGTCCAGTCAGGAAACTGGCAACCCATTCGCATAATCCCTAGGGTATCCCGAAAGATGGTAACTTGGAAAGCAGCGATTTGTGCCATACCCGGTCAAAAGCTTTCGCAATGTTTAGGCCTACAGCCAGAGCCTCGCCTCTACTCTCAATGGCGTCAGCCCAGCGGTGTGTTAAATACGCTAAAAGATCACCAGCCGAGCGATTATGGCGAAATCCATATTGACGGTCGCTAATCAGCTGGTGATCCTCTAGGTACCCAAGGAGCTGTATGTTTATGACACGCTCCATCACCTTTGAGAGGAGGGAGGTGATCGCTATTGGCCTGTAGTTGGCCGGGTCTGTGCGGTCACCCTTTTTAGGCAAAGGGTGAACATGAGCTACCTTCCATGTTGACGGGAAGCTTTTTGTAGAGTATGAGAGCCTAAAGAGTCGCGGAAGCACCGGGGACAACTCGGGAGCGCAAAATTTAAGCACCACTGCAGGAATACCATCTGGCCCACTCGACTTTCGGATATCAAGAGATGCTAGAGCTCGCCGGACTTCACGCTGTGTGAAACAGATTTCCGGCATGGAGCTTGTGCACCTTAAGATAGACGGTGGTGAGGCACCTCTATCGTCCAGTGTCGAGTTTGAGGCAAAGAGACAGCCCAAGAGATCGGCTTTCTCCTTCGCCCCATGGGCCAGTGACTCATCGAGTTTCCGCAGTGGAGGGAGTGACGACTGACAGAAGTTACCTTCAGCAGCCTTAGCGAGCGACCAGAAAGCCCGGCTTCCAGAAGGATAGCTAGCTAGTCGGTCGCCAATTCTGCGGATGTGCTCATTCTTTGCTCTGACAATGATCTTCTTACTGCACCTCGAGGCAGCGTTAAATTTCTTCCTCAAGTCGGAGGTATTCGGATCTTCGGACACCTGCGCTCTGGCCCAGGCCCTGTATGCGGCCCGTTTATTACGACGGGCCTCTCTGCAGGACTTATTAAACCATGGTTGGCTCCGTCCGCCTACCGGTATCACGGTGCAAGGAATATAACATTCCATGCCCTGCAACACCACGTCGGTAACGGAGTCTGCACAGGTATCCGGATCTCCCGACGAGAAACAAAGCTGCCCCCAGGGATAAGAGGCGTAAAATTCGCGCAACCCATCCCAATCTGCTGACTTGTAGTGCCAGACTTTGCGCGTTCCCTGTGAATGGGTCCGCACGGATTGCTTAGCTGGCACAGCAGTTCGAATGATACAATGGTCGGATGATCCTAACGGGGCATCAACAACAACATTGTAGTCATTCGGCCGCGTAGTCAGCAGGAGGTCCAATAAGGAGGGAGTATGACTCTCGATATCAGGTATCCTCGTGGGTGAGGACACCAACTGCGAGAAACCATAGGCCAGGGCAAAGTTGTAGGCTGCTCTCCCTGCGCGGTCGGTTATTCGGGATCCCAACCACTCTTCGTGGTGAGCGTTGAAATCACCGAGGACCACCACTTCCGCGCAAGGGAACTGTTCGAGCACCCTGTCAGTCGTCTCTTGTAGACGCTCAAAAAAACGAGTCGTCTCCGTATCACCGCTGTGGGACCTGTAAAGGCAAGCGTAGACTTTAGTGGAACCTCCGTAGTCAATACGCGCCCAGAGAATCGACAGGTCCCCGTCTTCAAAATGGCTGAGGCGGCGGCAACAAATATCCTCCCGGACGTACATACATACCCCAGCACGTCGCACAAAACAGTGCTCCAGTTTGTAACCGGGGTAATGAAGATATGATGTATCGGCCGGGCAGGAAATCTGTGTCTCCGTCAAGAAAAGTAAGGCCGGTTTTGCCGTCTCAAGGTGGTAGTGGACGGCGTCGATGTTACTATGCATCCCTCTAATGTTGCAAAAGTCCACTTTAAATGTGGAACTTACAGGATGGGCCGCTGAGTGCACATTATACATTTTCTTGTTCCTGGCCATTGTGAGTGTGAATAGGAAAAATAAGAAAAGGGGGGACGGAGAGAGAAATGGTCGCATGTGGATCAAAGGACAAAGCACGGGGCGGAGAAAAAATCAGGTCACAAAGGTTGTGTCACTTGCTGGCGCGGGGTACGGAAGGGCCCCCGGTCCCCCCCCCGGGGGCAGCAGTCGGGTTCCACTCCGGTCTCCTCCGGCACAACTGCTACCCTAAGGGATTTTTCGCGTGCGGCGGGGCAGCCTCCTGGGGTGGAGATTAAAGTAAGATCCCCGGGTTCGGGCCCCCAACAACCCGCGGGCGGTCAGCAGACAACCGTTTCACCAGGTCTCCCTGATCCCCGCGCCACCATGTCACGCCCATGCGCGTCTGTAATTCCCCGCAACCGCCGGTCCTCATTTCCACACGCAACAATCTCTCTCTCGGGACAGCTTCTTCCGCTCACCGCCGGAACACGATGCGGGCCTCGCGGCTTATAAGGCACCATTATGGCGGCGGACTCCGACGGAAGGGTGGTAGCATTGTCGACGGAGTAACCCTCCCACCGCAAAAAGGGAACGCCATTGCCTCGTCAGTTAACAGCGGGGTGCACCACAAGCAGGTGAGGTTGGCTTAGGCTCCAAAGATGGTAGGTGAGCCTCTTACACCCCTAAATATAGTATTTAGCCTATTAGCCAATTTAGCCAATTCAATATAGTAATTTGAATGTTTACGTAAGTATTTATTTTTGCATTTTATATTTTGCTTCCGTGGTGTATTCCCTATTGAAATACAAATATTCGCGATATTCAATTGTGGGAGTAAAATATGGAGATCTATAAATTGTACCTCTTTGAATACCTGCAATTCAGACGAATAACATACATAGTTTCCAAAGTCAACAACTTCAAAAGAGCACTCAAACTCTGACAATTTTCAAATGCTATTTCAATTCCAGTTGCACATTAAAAATCTGCCTAGACCAGATAAATACGATGACCAGTTTACTATCTACTCGTATGTCGAATTTTTTTTGCATTTAATAAATAATATTGCTATTAGTTATATTAACATTATTTTTAGACATGTTAATTAATACTAACAAAGTCTGTAACCATGTCTGATACACGCTTAACCAAAATTCATGCCCATATTTAATATTAAACAAATTAAATTTTAACTACTATTATCTCTGTAATATGGAATTTTCATAATTTCATGGTAGTTAAAATCTGTAACTTGTGTTACCGCAAATTTTACAGTTTTATCTTAATAGGTTTAGGCCGGACCGGGTGCCAAAACTAGGCTTATAACAAAGGACTGTATATCAAAGAATGATATGCCTAATTGTAACAAAACTGTTTCACACAGTTCAATTAATATGATAACTATGACAGAAATTGGGTCATTTATTTATAGGAGTAATTAAGGTGTTAAATTTAAAGATATTCCTACATAATTTATATTTATATTAGCAAGTTATATTAGGTATATCGCACCTCCGATCAAATACAGAATTATAAGTTGATAAAGTGAAATTTTCAGTATAGCTCAAAATGTTAGGATACATTTGTATAAATACAGTTTTCTTAGTTTTTTTTTGCAATAATACTTACATCAAGTAAGGATATTTTTTTAAATTGAGACACTTTTTTTTATAACAATTTGTAACTCAATGTAATAAAATATTCATCTTGAGATGTAACAATCTTTATTTCTATGTAATTAAAGCATTTTAATGCTTATTCTTAAGAAATAAAAAACCGAAAATAAAATTCACCAAAAAAAATTTAAGGGTGTAGATTGTTGGCCTGAGATCTCGATTTCGAGCGACCGCAGCGCCAAAGTTTAATGTAACATCCGACGGGGCGGATGAATGACCTAGAGAGCGCGATTTTCAAAATGTTTTGCAACAAACGTTCCACGTTGAGAAATTGTTATTGAACTTGAATATTTACAGCATAACAATAACGTTGAATTTTTGGAAACTAGCTGTTGATTCTTTTTAATAGATTAATAAGAGTAGTTGAGACACAATTTTTATGTTTTTCTATCATTTGACATCTGACATTTTTGTATTCTACTTACCTAAAATTCCAACTATTTATTTATTTGTAATTTCACTACCAAAATTTATTCTAATTCGTAAAATATTCATTCAATAAAATAATTGCAAATTCAGTAGGAAGTGTGTTTATCTCTACGCAAGGAAATGTGCCTATTGCGTAAACTCAAATACTTACTTTTTGTTTACGATCACCTCGTCGATATCTAAAAAAAATCCTAGGGTTTTAAAAAAAATGTCAATAAATGAAACACAAGTATAAAAATGATTTATTTACTACACAATAACAAATATGAGTCGCCATTACTCGCTATCTCAAAAGCGTGCTAGGGTTGTACAAAAATTAGTAAATAATTCATTTATTTACTAATTTTAACAGAAGTTTGTAAATTATTAATATACTAATTAAAAGTATGTAATTAAACAATAACGAAATATGAGTTCAAAATTCTAATGGTTTTTCATTCGATTACGGATCAAGTACTGATTTCTGCTAATTTGATGATAAAATCAATGGCTATCACAAAACCTATCAGAATGAAAACGTTACCAGCTGCCCGATTCACGTAAGTAATAAAAACCGTAGCGCAGTGACGTCACTTCGTTTTTTTGCAAATTTAGCCCTTTTAACCGACTTAAAAAAAGGAGAATTCTCAATTCGCTGTATTTTTGAACCAATTTTTATGATTCTTTACACCAGGTAACTCAGAAATTGTATAGTAATTGAGCTATTGGAAGATTTATGACAATCCAAGACTAGATAAGTAAGTGCGTTTAAAACAGAAAACCAAAAGGCGATTTCTAAGTTCCTAAGTTAAAACGACTTTTGGACTGGCGTGTTTACGTGAATCGACTGGCTGGGTAGTTAAGTTACCTGTATCTTTCAAAATCATTAGGCGTTCTTCTCTTTCATAACACGTAAAGCTCTTTCTTTCCTCTCTTTCATAGCCTCTATGATACTGGGCGCGTCACGAATGGGCATGCTTCGTGACTGCCGAGGATCAACTAATTCTGGAAGTAGGCAATCGTAATAAAACCTAACTAATTTCATCTCCATTTTCTCCTCCCAAAATTTGTCGTCCTTTTCTATAATATAAACTTTCATAGGTACAGTAGCACCAAACCAGATGCCAAGCATGCAAACGTTTCTTTTAGTAATATGTACCTGTCCCTGAATTTGGAAATACCAGTTATGATTTTTATTTATGACATAACCCTTGGAAGCCTTGTCCTTAACCCAAAAGGTATGTTTGGCCATTGCTTCATCAAGAGTCATGCCAGCTAAAGAATGTGGGCACTTAATTTCAATTAAACCGTTTGCATAAATGCCATCTGGTGTAGTACCAAGAAATTCATATTGATCGTCGACGAACAAACCGCAACCTTGTATACTAATATTCTCTTGAATTTCTAACTGTTTAATTGCGGTTTCTTCGTTTTCGATACCGTACCGTACAGCAGGCAAACTGGAGATATTACTACCATAAACGATTTTACGAACAAGAACAGCACAACTTGTGCTCTCTCGTTTTTTACAAACTTCCCCGAACGATGATGAGGTTAGTAATTTTCTCCTTGTACTCATCCACTCAGAACTACTTCTTTGCAAATGGGTCGACCTTTCAAGCTCCTCTCTTTCAGCACAAGACAACTTTAAATCGGCTAAAAAAGATGACTTGGCTTTCTCATATAATTCTGGACTCAGATCAGGTTTTTCGCAGTTTGGTCCATAGTGAGCGTCTTTCGATACAGCGCTGTGGCTCTTTTTCAATCTTAATTTAGGTTTAGCAATTAAACGGATTCTACGATTACAATTTTCCACTTTCGCGATCAAAGGATTAGGACTAGATTTAAATATTACTTCATGAGTTTTACTATGAATCGATCCTGTATTAAAAGACACAACAGCAGCTGCGCATCGGCCCGCATAAGAACCACGGGAAGAATAATTTACACGCTTACCCCCTACTAATTTGGCAATCACTGCGTTAAAACTTTCAACTATATTACTTGTACAATTATGAATTAAACTTCTAGAATGATATGACAGTCTTTTACTTAAAATGTGTACCGCGTCCATTAATCCGCATCCAACAATTGCTGGAAGCAACCCAACAGGTTCTATTCGACGAGTATCAGGTCTACAGAAATACTCCTTGCAATATTGGTGATTACCAAATACGTGTTGTGGACCATTTAGGATATCTTCACTAAGATTTTTTATTTTTTCTTCGAGTGACTGATTTTGATCGCCCCAATATTTAATAGCGCATTTTACACCCGTTCTTAAACGCAAATACCTTTCTTTTAGGAATTTCCGCAATTCGCAAGGATACTTAGTGTCTTTCGACAGTTTCTCCAAGCTATTGCAGTAGTTTCGTAAAAGATGATTTTTGCATTCAATTTTCTCTACTGTTAAATTACCGTACGGTCGCGAATCTAATATTTTTTTATAAGTACTGGAATCGCCGTCTGCTACAAATTTATTATAAATTACACCGTGATCAACAATGGAACGTTTAAACCCCTCAACTATTATGGTCGATTCCATACCGGTAGATGATCCCGAATAATTCTTGAAACAACGGTGTTCCGAGGGCTGACTGTCGTTCTTTGCGGCTCGTGCACAAACTACGCAGTATTTATTTTTAACTCCAAAAAACAATACTTTATTAGTTTTAATGCCAATTATCGCAGCTGCGCCGGACAAGGCGGAAAAATTCTTACCATAAGATCTCTTGCTCCAACAACCGTCAACAGCAACAGATATTAATGGTGTACCATTTTTATCAACACTACCTATAGACACTGCGTACTCCGCTTCTTCCTTGACAGCTTCTGCCATGGAATGTGCTGCTGTCTTTTCCCACCAATCGCAAACCGTATTATTAATTTCATTGTATAATGAAGGTGACATGATTGGTAGGGCTACTGCGGCAGTTAATGTTTTTAACTGATAGTAGCTCCCACCAGATGATATGATACCAGATACAATTTGATTATTCACTTCCATTCTATCTTCTTTCTTTTCAATCAAACACACAGTAAATTTCATACTACACATACTACATTTCATGATGAGTTTTGAGTCCAGACCAACTTTTACTTCACCTATTATACTGAGGTAACTTAACTTACAATCCATTGGACCGTGGTCCCCTATGGCCTGAAGAGCTTTAAAAAAAAAAGAAACGTCTACAACTCTACGCCCAACTTCCATTTCATCCACCTTTCCCTCTTGGTCGTTTTCAATAACTAGTTCCTGTAAAGAAAGATAATGGCTTGATTTTTTTTATAAAAAATAATTAAAAATTTAAAAAAATGCAAAAGAATTAATACAATATTAGGTTCCTGATGAATAGAAATTATAATTTCTTTACGCATTAGGTATTGTTTTTTTATGACGTCACCTATTTGAACGTAAATTTTCTTTTGAGAAAGTAATTGAGAAGTATTTCGGTACTAAGGTGTTTGTCTCTCGATGAAAATAATAAATATTGCAAGAAAAATCTATAGGTAGGTATTGAGATTTTGTCTTCGCCCATCACTAACTAAGTAGTTTGTTTATTTATCTAACAAGTCTACAAGAATTACGTATAACAACTTACCTCTATACAGCGCGTAGCATTGTTGCTCAGAGTCTCGGCCCCAAGGTTTTCTTTATTTTCAATACTGGAAATATTATTCATCAATATTATCCACTTTTTATTTATTTTGTACAACCCTAAGCCAGACGCTAGGCGCCTCGCGTCTGTTTGGCGGTATAGGTATGTCGACAAAGTTGCGCTGTCGCCTACCTACTTCCACAATTTGATATTTAGACAATACTAGCCGACCCGGCGAACTCCGCATCGCCTTTTTTTTTTTAAAAATCCTATTATTTTGATATTACATACAGATACTTCAATTTTATTTATCAGTATAGATATAGATAATTCAAACCAATATTTACATGTTATTGTAGGTATATGTCTGAATCGGGCGATCTAAATCATATGACATATTGTATTAGCTTTGTAATGTACCCTGTTCAAATGCGATAATAAATAAGTAGGGAGGAACTTACATTTTATTCCGAGATCTTTTGGCTTTCATATTTTTATAATGCGTACAAAACTTTCTTTTCCCTGGCATGCCACTCAAATTCAATCAGTCCTGCGAAAAAAATAGCCTATGTTACTCAGTGATAATGTAGCTTTCGAATGATAAAAGAATTATTAAAATCAGTCCAGTACTTTTTGAGTTTATTCGTTACATACAAAAATCCAAATCTTTCCTCTTTATAATACCTATTAGTGTAGATATTGTATTTTTTACGATTTATATCTAGTTCCATCATGGTTTTCTTTCAGACATTCATTATATCGATACTTTCTACTAACTGAAAATAAATTAATTATAAAAATGTTATACTTACAGTTTTTTACAAAAAACACAAATTCACAATACGTAATTCTGCTGTCTGCAGCCGACAAGCGTGGTGTCGCGTTCACTTACAGAAAGGAACTGCCGCTGCAGACCACCGAGATTGCACGAATGAAACGAACGTTTTATCCCATACATTTGTGTATGAAAAATTTACCTTAAAATATATCTAGATTTTAGGGCTTTAAAAGAGGAAGTCTTTGTTTGTAAAGGTATAAAAAGAAGTATACAGCTATACTTATTGGTTTCTTCAGTGTTCAAAAAGTGTTTCTTTTTATCAATTTGTGTTGATTTATGGGGTTAAATCTGAAAAATACGAAGTCATGTTTTTGCATTTTTACTCAATTTTGTGCGTTTGTTGACGTTTATTATATAACAACTATTAGGTTTAAGAGTTTAATATAAGCATGAACATACTTATTGGTCTTTGATTGTAATATATACAAATTATCATTGATATCAATCATATGTAAATAGGTTAAATATGAAAAATCGTAACACTCTTTTCGGTGATTTTCACGATCTACACCCTTAAAGACAGTCTTGTTTTATTAATGCAATGCTTTTAGCTGGTATTGTAGTTTTTGACTTTTTAAATGCCAAACTTATAGAATATAAATAACAAAAACACAAAAATAATAACGAAAAATAAATGTGGCAAGTTTGTGAACTATTAACGGGTCTGTCTGAGAAGTATTAATCAAATCTGGCAACTTAATGTAATAATTATAAATTTAAATGTTTTTAAACGTTAAGTTCACATCATTTTAAATGTTTAATGTTCATAGTCACATGTCTTGGCTGAGGAATCATTATCGGATTGACGTAATATAATGTACTCGTAATATTGAATTTAACAAAGATTAATTATAATCCTTTCTCTTTTAGAGGTTGAGATTTATGATAAAGTGTATTATTCAAAGTAATAGTTTCTTCTGACACTGAAAAAAAGTAAAAATTCAATTAATCTATTCTTAGCAATAAACAAGAACGTAATTTACTAGTTTCTTCGTCTGTAATAGATGTAATATATTTAGATGTTTATTTCTATGCTTAAGAACATTTTCGCTAACATATCTATACTATCTATATCTACTACTATCTATACTAGTATATCTATCTATACCCTTTAGGGACCTTGACTGCATAAAGGCACTTTATTTCACTTATGTGCGTACTACACTTGAGTATGCTTGTAGCATTTGGTCACCTCAATATTTAACCTATATAGACTCAGTAGAACATGTTCAAAAACAATTTATAAAATTCTTATGTTTTAAAGATAATAAATCAGTTGATTGTTATCTAACTAACTGTAAATTCTTCCATGTTGACCCATTGGAGCTTAGGCGTCGTCAACATGGAATTTTGCTTTTGCGCGCTTTATGGTCAGGCGAAGTCGACTGTCCCCAGCTACTGACCGAAGTGTCCTTACGGGCGCCAACTAGCCGTACTAGGCACACCGAGTTGTTTGATGTTCCTCTGGTCAAAACAAGGTACGCCCAAAATTCAGTCCTTTCTCGCATTCTGCAGAATTACAATACATATTACGCAGACCTTGATATATTTTTATTAAGTAAGAAAAAATTAAAAACGGAAATCATAAAAAAGCATCGAAATCATTATAATACCTCCTGAAACCCATTTCCTCACAAATATTTTAAAGTTCATCTTAATCAAATACACACACACACTACACACCCTCACACTGGGTACAAACTCACACACAACACACACAAACGGACACACCAACGCAAACATTATTAATAATAAAGAATCATCCTTTACTTGCCCACAATCTACTAAATACTGTACTTAATGTCAGTGTAATCTGTATTGGCCATTAGCATTGGCAACATAATTGTTAAACAACATAAGTTACATAAAAGGCTGTAGATTACATAAATAAATAAATAAATATTATAAAGAGGTAAAGTTTGTAAGTTTGGATGTAGGAGGTAATCTCCGAAACGATCCGATTTCAAAAATTAATTTCACCATTTGAAAGGTACATTATTCCAGATGGACATAGGCTATATATTATGTGCAAAAAAATTGACGGGCATGCAACGCATGCCGGGCACAGCCTAGTTCTTTATAAAACGAAAAAAACACGCATCTAAACTGGACCACCCGTTTTTTGCATTATAATATTTCAGGTCAACACACAAACACTCCCAACAAGCTTATACATCTCTCCTTTAGAGCCAATATGCACTGTCAACTAGTCGCCGGCGACGGTGACTTTCTATAGTTTAAATCGGTGTTTACGCACGTGGTTGCCGGTCCGCCGAGCGACGCGTAGGCAACTGACCGGTCGCCGCGACCAATGGGAACAAGGGTGCATGCGTTGCTCAGGAATTTTTCAGCTTTAAAAGAAGGATTTAAAAAAAGAAAGCGTACTTAATATTATATTAGAGTTATAATAACTGAAAATGAAAAAAAAAAAGTTATTTCATAAAACAAACTAACATTTTATGATAACATTGAACAGTTTATAATATTACATTACAAAGGCTTTACATTTTGAAATAAAACCATGTATTGGATAAGATTTAAAGTAAACGTTCTACATTACAATAGTCATTTCTTAGATATGTAGTAACATTTGAAATTTTGACCGTATTTTGTCAATACGATTACAATAAGTATTTACTTACCAATTAATTTAGACCATATTTGTAAGTTTTATAACACTATTCGTCCAATTGACTAAATGTCCATAAATCAGAACATGAAATAACATACTAATTTAGATTGCTCGCAAGCGACTCTCGGACAGTTTAGTAACAGTCCTAAACAGTTACAACTGCCATCTTTGGGTGATCTAACCAAGCTAGGTACAGATATGATTCTTTTTGAGATGATAGAACGTGAAATTTTAATCATTTGTGTATATTTAACTCAAAATTCAACTTTTTCAAGTTATACTTTTTCATAAGTGTGTTACTTTTTTATATTCGTGTGAACGAAATAACGCAAAACTTGAACATGTTTTATTTCATGTTTAAAATACATGAAAATAAAGCTTTTTTGGGAATATATCAGAAGTTCCATCCATCTAAAACGTTCGTAGCGCTCATTCCTAACTCAGTAGTCAGTACATACAGAACAGTGACCGGGCGCTTAGATTGCGGCGTAGAGCCCTGTAATTGCAATGAGTGTATTTGTTTTGCGTAACTGCGCGTAGAATTAAAGTTCCCTGTTTTTCGTAAGCCTGTGGGATTTTCCTGGTAATAAAATAATTTTCCATTCATATAATTTAAAACATCAATATTAAAATAAATATCCGAGAAAAACTCCTTCAAGGAAATCAGTAATTCGTACCTACTTATTTTTTTGTGGCAATGAAATACTGTTTTATAACGTAAACATTTTATTCCCCATTTCAATATTGGCGAAGTAATAAGCTTTAGAGATGTAAACAACTATATTATTCGTTTGCGAGTTACGAATGTTCTAATCACAACTTTGAGTGTAATTACTACTCGTACACGATGTAGAAACGTGTTTTGAACATAATTAATATAGAACTGTGTGGTTTTTACTCACGACGGAACGAAGACAGTATATACGAGTACGAGTAGGTTTGGTGTACGAGAATTTGTCTTTGTTTGTTTATACGGACGACGACGGTGGCAGTTGCATTCAATTATTTTAGACTATGTACAAGACTGGTTTACGTTATTATTGTACTCATTTTATTAATGTTAAAAACATGGTTGTAAACCATCTCGTCTCTCCCTTGGTGAGCCAAAATGAGAGAGAGACGGTATAACTACCGCCGGATGCACAGTTCCGCCAGGGTTCAGGGCCCTAGGGAGAGAAACAGGGGGACGATTATTATTATTTTTTTGTAATTAGTGGTTTTAACCGTCGACTGTTTTCCAAAATCAAAATAGTTCATATCTGAATATTTAATTTAATTTCAAATCATGACATTAAAATGTTTAAAGTCGTAATATGTGATCTCTTAGTGTAAGTTTTTTCGTTTGTAAACACATCTATAGCGTCAAGCGTTTTTTTCTTTTTGAGGATCAAACAGCGCCTCTAGCGGACGTATTAAGAAATTATACTGAAAAACACATTGGGATTTTTTGGCGGGAACCCGAGAAGTGAAGGTTCAGTTGCTGTTTGATTATTGTAAAAATTGTGTATTATGGAATTTGTGGTTTAATAGTGATAGTTGATTAAACTTACGAATGCACACACACGAACGCGCACGCACTCACATACACACACGCACACACATGCTCATACGAGCGCGCACACATACACACACGCATACACTCTAACACATATACACACTGAGAGAAAGAGGTGTACATATTCATTTTATTGGTTTATACTTTGTTTATTATTAGACTTTTATTCAGATATCATATTGTTATATTAAATTACATTAATGTAATAAGCACCGTAACGTAGTTAGAAATCCGTAACAAGTACGGTCCGAGGATTCGAACTTACGATCACACGAATGCGAGTCGAGAATGGATACCCTTAGGCTATCACCACTCTTCCAGAAATAAAAAACCCTGCAGTGGCCTGCAGTGGGACGTTATAGGCTGAGTTTGCATGTTGTAATTTGAAATTAACAATTTAAATTTTATGATATCTGAAAACATATATTAATATAATTTGTTATGGATATACGAGTATAAGCTGTATAATTGTGGAAACCTTTATGTGGCATTGTTATTGGACTAAGTATTATATAGTAAAATAAGGTATGGGCTGTCTGGTATACAATTTTCCAAAAAAAATAATAAATAAAACCATAAGATTGCATTTTCCGCGTGCTTCTAAGAAGTCAATGTAAATATGTTTTAATGACTTTCTAGAATATGAAATAATCATGTAACGCGATCACTTGTGAGTGTGAAATAAAAATCTATCTATCTATAAGTTCAACTCTGTCCTCAGTAAACCTACTAATACTTTACTTAGCGAGTTGCTGACTTACTTCGACGTGACTGGACATTGACAAGATGTATTTTTAATTAATTTGAATACTACTTGATACAGGCAGAATGTGCTAATTGCACCATTGCCATAATATGACAAAAAAAACTCATGTCGCGTCTACAATAGCAACCACTGTGGAATACATATATGAATATAGAAATCCCAGTTCTGTGATAGCAACGTTTGCGAAAGATCAAAATCTACGCTCAAGTCTCTGTTGTTCTATCTTTACAATTCTTAGTGATTTTCCAGAGCTGTGCATAAATCCATGACTTGAATTACTTGAAAATAGCTTTTAGCGACGAGAATTTTAATTACTTTTTTGTTAGTTAATTTACTTAAGGATTCCGATCAATATTGTAATACTGCGTGTTAGTTCTAAAAATAATTTGTGTATATTAGAATAAAGAGAACAACAGAAGAAAGACTAACCGGTAATCAAAATTATTCAATAGCTTAGTATCAAAAGACGTCATGACTGTAACCATCTCTCGTCAATATTATGTCAGGACGTCAAGGGACTTTCTCTTACGTAGTTTAGTTACATAGGCGCAGGCACAGGCCACCGCTACGGATTTATTTATAAAACACAACAAAAAAAATAATATATTCTTTAGTGAGCCTCGGGTAATTAAAAGTAATTTATGGACAACTATTGAAAAGCAACTATTTTGGAAGGGAGAAGGTTAAATTTAGCCAAATAGCCTAATCCTAATTGGGTGAAGGTGCACGCTGCACTCCCACAGCCGATTGGCGGACTCGAATGCCAACGTTATCCCTCTCTCACAGAAGGCTACCTTTTTTTTATGGACGAAGGCGGCAGACGAGCATATAGTCCATCTGACGGTAAGTAGATACATAACGCGATAGATACGCGATAAATGACAAACGTTGGCACAACCCCCGATGCGATGCCTACCTATGGAGATATAGGAATGGATTTGGAGAAAGGATTGGGAAAATGGGGAGGGATAGAATGGTAATGCGCTCTGTCACATCTCACTCACTACCGAAACACGTACGTACATTAGGGAAATACGATAAAGTGAGAAATGCAGTAGGTACATTTCAAAGTAGTCTTCTGTGAGAGAGGAGAAACGTGGCCTGTCGAGCGCGCCCAGCGACTATTGGATTGCAACGTGCACTCTCCCCCATCAGAAAGTACTGCATTTTCCACTTTATTTCCCCAGTGTATACATTTTTCGGTAGTTTGTGATATACCAGAACTCATTTCCATCCCGTCATATCCTATCCCTCCCCATTTTCCAAAGGCGTTCTCCAAATAACATGTTCGAACTTCGAACCAAGATCGGTTTCTCGTTTTAAATTAAATATATGTGTATTTATTTTAGTACGAAATTATATAATATAATCATTCATAAATTCGTACTCATATATTAGTTTATACAAATAATTTTACTAAGTTGAAATTCAGAGGAAATGGTATTAGGACAAACCTAATTAGGTTTTTTAATGTCATTCGTAACTATAATATAAAATGTGCTTATATGTAAATGGATAAAATAATAAATATTGTATATTTTTTTGCTATTTCCACTTATTGTTTATTTCTTTTTAATTTTATTAGTATACAGACGAAGGTCTAAATGGCGGACAATGGGGGAGGCCTATGTCCAGCAGTGGACGTCCAAGGGCTGAAAAGAAGACAGACGATAGCCGAACATCATAAATCAAATCACAGTGAATATTTAATTAATATTATACATATTTAGAGTATTTAAGGGATCCTTATCTATGGTAACGCTTCGTGTGATTTTAAGTAGTTTCAGTTGTCGATTAAACGATGTTCATAATAAAGACAGTCTCAATAGGACATTTCATTAGTTCGAATGTAGGTACATATTTGTGGAATGCTTGAGCTGAAATTCTTGTTCATGGAAGCTGGAGAACGTTATTAAATACTGAGAACGTTATTAAATGCCATTCGAAATGAAAACTACATTAGATTACTCAATTGCGAAATTGCAATAATAGTTGCATTGTGTAATCAGCTGATCACACACGGCGCCTATTTAATTTACGAAATTACTTAGTAACTAATTGTTGTCCTCAGCTTCGTCCGTATTGACCGGAATAAAAATTGTTAATCCATTCTACGATCTATTCCAAATATCGTAGAAATTTATCAATTTTGTACAATTTGATGACACACGTATGCCTAAGTATAGTAACATTTCGTCGATTTGTTGCAGTATTATTAGAAAACAATCCAATTTTCTCATTTATTATCATTTCAGATTTGGATATTTAAAGTGTCTAACTAGGGTTCTCAGTTAGTAAAAGTCCACACTTTATTTGACACACTTTATTCACGTAGGTATGTCAAGATTTACAATAGCGATTTAGATTTTAGAAGAAAGAGCATGAATTTTACACATAGGATGTCACTGATAGGATAACTAATTATTAGAAATTGACTAGTACAAGATTGAATAGAAATTTATAATGAACAGAAACTAAAAATTGCGCATGCATTCGCCATCGGATATCGGTAGTGACTGTGCGGCGCCCGCTCGCTCCGCTCTGCGCAAGCGCCTTCTACAAGCGGCCGCGCGTAACGGTCTTAAGCAAATTTAGCATCGGCCGGCGGGTTTGCTTGCGTAATTAAATTAATTGCAGCGTAGGCAAGGTTCCTACATATTAATAGACTTGATTAATATTTTATTATTATTTTTTACTATGATTCGCCATAGATTCGCCTGGCAGCTTAACTTACGAGTATTCTTTGAAAATTTACTTCTACATTTAAGATTGCTTAAGAAGAGCTGATCATATATTGTGTTAAACCTGTGGAGAGGCCTGTATGGGTGAGACACCAGTTGACACTAGACATAGGTAATAGTATGTTACGATGTGACATTACAAAACTAATGGAATAACATAGAGCGGGTTACTTTATTTATTTAATATCTTTTACTCGTTTTAATCTATATTAACGAGCTATATTAATCTTGTATTATTAATAGAAAATTAACCTGTTACATACCGACAATCTATTACTATTTTTAAATGTCAGCGCAATCTGTATTTAGACTTTAATACTGGCAATATATATGTTAAATTAGTTACATAAAAGGCTGTGTAAATAAACTGTTAATTTTTTTTTAATACGTCCAGTGTCTGAGAATGCGTCATGAAAACATTGTCTCAAGTCATTGCGTTGAATTGGATACGCCTCGTAGGCTCGTAGGTCTCGTAGCTCGTAGCAGAATAATTCCGTTGGCAACAAGCGGTAGGTATTTGAGTAATCTGGTTTATAATCACTTATCGCTATTTACTTACGAATGTACTTTACGTTTTTGTGGCAACGATTTATATGCCTACACTCCACTATGCAATGATTTATATTTAAATCTTATTTATACAATACATTTATATTTAATCTGATACAGACTTTACACATAATAATAGTAGATAATGGCATTAACACATCAATATGTGTTTATGTATTAACAAACCAAAATAAATTCCAATTATAAATAATAACTCATAAACGTTAGATAAAAATTACTGCTTTAATCTCTGATCCTTTCTGAAAAATAGAACTTTAAACTGTTTAGAAAGTTTAGAGAAAAATATTACTTAGTAAAAAGGTAAAGGAGAAAAGTTTATAGAAAATAATTCTTAGTGAAAAGTATTTTATTAAGCCACGATTAAATTTAGAGAGCGTTAATGGATTCGTTCAGGTCCAATTAAGTTTCGTTCAAATGACAATAAAAAAATATAAGTTTTAAGAGAACAAAGGAACATAATTGGTATTGGAACATAATTAAATGGAAATTGGTAAAATAATATAAGAATAACCCAATAAATAAAAATGTGAACAATAAATCAAGTGTGTAAAAATGTGAAAATGGACATTTACAGGTTCCCAAAATCGAAGCAATTTTCTATAGTAAAGTTCCCCACAACCGAAGCAGCTCTATTAAATCTTTATAAAAACTGAATGTGACGTAATTTCATGAGGGATCCAGTGCTCGTTCACAATCTCCAGCGGATTATTTGAAGTGTTTTGTTACATGAATATTTACGAATCTCGTTTTATGTCGCCGGATGGGTTACGAGTAAAAATTACATAATAAAATATTGCGCTATAAAATTTGCATAGCGTGACGCAGGCTTACTTGTCACTCATAAATTATGGGGCTTGATTATATTGTTGTCACAGCACCCTAAAAATGCCGTAAAATCTTCAAATTATACACCATCATAAAGACAAGGGTTGGATAAAAAATAGTTTGTTTGTCTGCAGGGAAAACTGCTTGTCGCCTGTAAACAAGTTTAAGTAGTCCCTATCAAGCGACATGACCTTTTACCTATTGTTGTCGTTTGTATGCTTGAGTGTCAGAACGTTGTTGTCAGCGCTTGAAGGGTCAAATGTACATCCCCATTTATGGTATAACATACACGTCCCAGTGTACGGTAAACACTACAACTGTTCCGTGTAGTATAAACGTGTAGTATAAACGTGTAGTATAAACGTGTAGTATACACTGTTCCAATTTTATCAAAAGGAACTGGAGTAAGCCAGTTCCGCTTGATAAACTTTAACATTGATAAATAAGCCTTCAAACCTTGTCTGTGTAAACAAACAGCACGAGTTTCAGCTTAAATAGCCGAAACCGAATGAAAGTCAACATTATCAGTTATATCCATATAAATTGGAATTCATTGTGTAAAATGAATACAAAGTACCAACGTATTGGTGTGAATATTGTGATAACGAAACGCATATTTTCCCGCCGGAACCTCTCCCCTCGTATCTTTTTGGCTTCTGCACGTAATAAAAGCGTAATAGATTAATTTACGTTTTTATTTATTTATTTATCGACTAGCCATGTTACCCCTCTCTCACTAAATACTTCTTGATGTACCTTTCCCACTTTATCCTTTTCCCTAATGTACGTACGTGTTTCGGTAGTGAGTGATATATGCCAGAGCCTATTCTCATCCTATCCTATCCTATCCCTCCCCAATTTCCCAACCCTTTCTTCAAATTCATTCCTTAATCTCCAAATGTAGGCACAACGCATTCGGAGGCGTGCCAACGTTTGTCATTTTGGACTGATGTTGGCATGTATAACGGATGTCTATGGACGACAATATTCACTTACCATCTGTTATGATCACTTACCATGACTGTATGTTCGTCAGCCGCCTCTATTCCGTAAAAAAATCAAGAACAGCCAGTGATTATTTACGTTAATGCTTACATTGTATAACATCACAAAAAAATAATAGTTGACAAACATCAAAGACCTAATAGTGTGCGATGGAACTGGCTCCTGAAATACAGGTCTTCCTAGTTTCGGAGCTAGGGCATTAATGTACTTGTACCCTGTGTTTAGTCAATAAAGGTTTGAATTTGAATTTGTGTATATAGGCAATGTATAGCCTAAATGAACACGAAAAAAACCAATTACTTAAAAGAAGAAAAAAAAAGCAATTACTCATCTCAATTTTATATCATTTGAATTTCAGAATAACAATATTTCTACGGAATATGTAAAGTTGTTGGCCCACTGTTTGCAATCTAGATACTTCCGATCTAGCGGACAGTATTACCTAGAAGTTGGTGGCTTAGCAATGGGTCTCTCCAGAAGTAGCCAACTTATGGATGGAATATTTTGAAGAGTTAGCCATCCAGTATAGTCCTAGTTTCTGTCTGCAAACAGAATAAACCACGTGTATTATTTTCATTGTATCCAATTGTCCATGTTTCTAGCTTGATTTTAAATTAATGCAAATTTTACCAAATTTGCATCTATGCAAGGAGAAAGTTATATTATATAACAAGTGTTGTATTTATTACAATATTATTACTTATTATTACTAACTGTATTTATCCCGGATGTTTATGCAATATATACTTAAATTACATGATTCCTAGCAGGTGCAGCAAAGTTCTGATGAAGAATATAAAATCAGATAATGCATAACAATTCAATTAAGGTCCTTTGAATGTCGTATGCATGTTAGAAACAACCGTTAGAAATTTTCCCGACGCTAGGAATCTGCTCTTAATTCTTAGTTAATATTACCTTTTTATAAATATTAATTTTCCGTGTGTTGAATGTTGCGAATCCGTATGAAAAATTTGGTAAAAACACAAAAAGATTTAATTTTTTGCAAAACAACTGAAGTGTGTTATTGTGTCGGAATCCATGGTATCAGACCTGTGCCTTAAAATCTGTGCCTTGGTGAAGGTTTGGATACAGCCTGTATACTCATTTTTGACTTTTACATATAACATAATTATATCGTTTCCAACATTATCACTTCTAATATTAATATAACGATAATATAGCTTATTCGAATGCTTATAGGTATAACATATACTGATATTGACATTATAAAACAGGAACTACCTTGTTCTTAGTAACCTCAGCACTATTGAAACAAGTTAAATAAAACATTCAATACCGTTCCTTACTAGTTTGTTCCTTGAAATTTTCTTTTTTGCTTTATCTAGTGTAACCCCCTCGAGGTGCACCTAAATAAGCAAAGCTCACTATTTAACTAATATTTATCTATGCTAAACCTATGTTAGCGTGAACGAAGTCACAAGCAGTCGCTAGTATTGTTAATGCTCGTCACATTACCCAGACATTTAAAAACAATCTTTATATAAACACCTGTGTGTATACGACTACTGTATACGAGTGGTGTCGTGGCTTTAGAAGAACACTACCTTGGGTGTAGTAAAAGGCGAATAAGTGATAACAGAGCCGCTACCTCAAACCTTGAGGAATTACACCAAGAGTTGGCTCACCTACTCCCTTGACCAGCCTAGCGTTTTCAGACCATACACCCCCCCCCCCCCCATGCACAAGACAATATGCATGAGGAGGGCCAGTGGACGAAAAAAGGGCCAGTTACTATCTATCACTTTCAAAAGTATCCACAGTATCCATTTACCACCGGGTGGACTATATGCTCGTCTACCGCCTTCTTCCTATAAAAAATATTCTAATCCAAAATACACACCGAGAAGCTACAGAGGAGAACTTTAAATATTCGTATTATTTATTGCCATTGCTAAGCCGAACAAGTGACCTATACTTTTTATATAGGATCGATCCGGGTAACTGTAAACGTGCCTACACTTTATGAAGCATGATTAAAATTACCATAATTAATCCTACCATACAATCAGCTCCCCCGTCCCCTCTCTCTCTCTCCCCTCTCCATTGCTGGACAGTAGGTATACGGGGTATTCACCCCAAACGAAACGAAACGATTGATTCCATTCGTTTGATTCCATAACAAATTTTACTCAAAGGAAACTTTATTTTATTTTTAAATGAAAAACTGCATTCTTGGATTTTTGTTTTTTTTTTGTTTTCGACTAAATAATAAGTAGGTACCTACATAAGGTACATTGGGATAAACTATTTGCTGTTATTAAATTTTCTTGCTGTCTAGTCATTTTAATTGAGTGCAGTATTAGGTTGATCGATCAAAAAAATAAAAAATATATCCCATAGAATAATACGGGATATAATAATAGAATAATAAAAACTAGAAGAATATTTTCGGCTTTTGTCTTTTGTACAGTGAACGTAACTAGTCCAGACATTTATTAAATTTCTCCGAAATGCAAAAGTCGTAATCTCTTCGAATACCCTAAAAGTAATAATAAATAATAATAAGATTATTTTCATCAGAGATAAATAAAACTAAGTATTTACATAAATACACTTTATTCATAATAAAAAAGCAAACATTTTAAAATATCTAAATGGTTTTCTCATTCGATATTGAGTTCGCTGTCAGTCTATTTACAACATAAAATTATATCTAGAAAACGCTTTTTACAGAAAATAAATACATTCACAAATTGCGTTACAACATTAACTCGCCTCGTGAAGGTGAACGTAACACTACTCGTATATTTCAAAAGGTAGAATACCAGATACCTAATTATGTTAGAAAATCGGATGACTTTTATGAGGCCGGTTTGCCTGATAAGGGGATAATTAGAGCTAGAATTTCCATTTAAAACGTAAAGCTCGGGCCTCTGTAATGACCATTTCTTTGTAATACGATAAAATCTTTTCCGTGGTTTGAAAAGGATGTCATCAAAAATATTTTATGTCGCGTTAATTTTTTTTTTTAATTGTTTTATATTAAGATCCATTTTCACCAAATTTTAATTAGGTGGAATATTTTGTATTCTGAGAGATAGCGTAGTGCTCTCACATCTTTTTCATAAGACATGAATATTCCACTCATATAGAAACAATCCACAAAGGCATACATAGATTTTGAATAATTAAGATGCTTGGTGGAAGTATGAGCAGGTCAAGATTTAAAAATAATTTTAATTATTATTTCTGCTGGTTGAAGCAGTTTCTGTCCTTTTTAATATTAAAAAAAAATATATATCATAAATGAGCGCAAAGTTGCAAACACTGATGATTATACTTTTCGCGCTCTCCTCTCCTTATAAACTAGCAATTCAACACAACAAACATTAACATTCAATTTGACAAATTGACTGTTTATTTTCCGTTGATATAATCTCTCAGTAATGACGCAATTAATCTTTATTCAATAAATAATGAATTTAATGACTTTCATTTACTTATTCATAAGACTAGAACACGAAGATAAACAATGTTCAGAAAAACCGTCAAATAGTCTCTTCACTGCCGCTGTTCTTCACTAAGCACACTAATTCCTATAAGCGAAAAAGTACCGAAGTAAGAGAATTGAAATGACTGAACAAGTACAATTATATAGTATATAACTTTTTAATCTCGAGAACATAGTCATAGTTCCGAAATGACATCCGAATGACCGGTTCCAGGACGCCTCTAAAGAAAGTGCTCGCACACCACAGGGGCAGATCCTTGTTTAATCCGCCCTCAAGGTATCGACGTCTTCACTCTGAAACAAACAAACGTTAATTATGTACTATTTTAAGCTGGAACTGGAATTTGACGAAAACTAATCAATCAAAGGTTCTTTGAAAGTAGTTATATTTTAATTTATATATTTTATTTTAGTCTTTTTATTAACACAAAATAACGGTTCAAATGTTGTTTATGTGGTACTTTTTTAAATTATCCCTTTCATCGGCCCTCCATTGTACGAGTGTACGGTTCAGTTGCCTCTACCTATAAATGATATTTTTAAATTTAATCTAATCTAATCTTTTATACGAGCTGATTTCTTAAAGAAAGTTCGTATTTAATATCGTTTTCTTTTTAATTACATTATAAAATTTACATTAAAATATCATTGTTGCAGTTAGTCAGTTATCACATTTTATTTCATTTTATTACATGCTATTATTAACTCCCGAAGCTGTCGCACACATGCATAATAACAATAACAAAATGTCATGCAGTTATGAATACGCAGCCAACGTCATTCTAAATTCATTTCACTTATATCTCTCGGTACACAGACTTGCACAGCATTCAACTAAGAATATAAATTTCAAAAAATAATTTTTTAATAAAAACTTTTAGTGACTTAACAATTACTCACATATTCACATTACCGCCTCCCGGCTGAAGTTATCTTTTTATCTTTTCCGTACACCTGCAGGCAGGAAAACAATTTCAACGTTCAAAGGCGGAAAAGGTATAACTTTCCAACGAAAAAAGTACTACCGTTAATACAGTTAGAAAAAAATAATACGTGCACCACACAAAAGAAAGTTTAATATGTAAGCAGTAACATTCAATAGCTTATTTATTACATACGTGTTCTGAATGTGGGAGTCGGAGTGAGATGCAGGCGGCGGCAGCCACCTTGCTAGCTGAGGCTGTACCAACATTGCACGGAAGGTTTGCCGGAACTGCCGCGACATAGAACAGTACAACACGAAGTTGATCGCTCCATTCACCAGAGCCAAAAAATCCATCAGCTCTCCGAACAAATCATAACACCTCTTGAAGAAGCACCAGCCAAGTAACCCACTCATCAATCCCAAAATCCCCTGCGGCAACTCTGTGACTAGAAACAATAGGAGTACAGCTAGTAACATCTTCGTAGTTCTATCTGTTCTTTTATCTGCTTTGTGTTGTCTTTTCACCATTTTCTCACCGGCTGGGCATGCGCTGTAGTTTCTCAGATTTTTCTGGTGTTGGTTCGCGTTGTACAAGGCTCGTATTAGCCACACGCTTATCACCGTAAGTATGGAGCACGGCAGTAGTTTTATGAGAACTGCGTGCACCCAAAAGTTGGCCTGGTAAAGTCTTCCTTGGTAGTCGGAGTCAACATGGTACGCGATATCCGGGTTTCCTTGCGCGTCGGTAACGTTCTTCGTGTGAATATCAAATACCTGACAAATAAATAACAAAGCTTATAAACAACCATTCGATGATAATTGACATTGTATGGAAAGTAGCCGTACAATTTATGTGGGCAATTATACAATTATAGTATTGTGTTTCATATACAAGTAGCACCTCTTACCATGAATGTGGGTGTACAGAGAATCGGCGGTAATATAAAACTAGCGAGGATAGCGAGGCTACAGCGGCGCTCCGTACACAAAATGTGGCTTTTGTCTGAATATCTGCAAAAGTACAAAAGGTAATGTAATACTGAAATGTGAAACGCCACAAATTCTGCGTAAAATTAAGTTTTAGTTGCTCTATCAGATAATAGAATCCATAGAATTGTTGTATTTTACGCTGTTTTGGAATCATTTAGTTCTCCTTCTAACGCTCTGGTTAGAAGTTTTGCTTAAGTATTTTTGCTCGCCTACCTATTTTTCTTTAGTTCCATGGCGTTTATTTTTCATGATAAACTCTGTAGAGCATCCCTATCAAATTACTATTTTATCTGGTTAAAAATGAACTGAACGACTTTAATTATTGATTAAAATATATTTATTCTTGGTATCTGTATTGTTTGAAAACTCAATTAGACAGTTCACTGCTATAGTAACAATGAAACAAAATCAAAGAAGAGAAGGAAGAAACCATTCGGTCATCGAGACACTTTATTCCACGAACTCGAAAGGTGTGTAATGAACTATATTACTAACTGAAGTTTTTCATCTAAGATACGACATGAGGTTACGAAGAGAGTTATGAAGATTCTGCGCGGCCGGCAGCACACCCGCGTCTCCCCCGGTGTACAGGTGTCCATGAGCGGCAGTGACCACTGGCCATAGACCACACGTCTGAACTATATCTCCTTTAAAGAAAAGAGTTATTGAGAGAATCACTTACTTAATGGCTATGTATCTCCATATAGCCAGAGAGAGCGTGAGGCATATTGAGGCGGTGTGCAATATTTGAGCGAAGTGCATGTGGAATAACAGGTACATCGCCCACGAGTACGGAAAATCCAATTTCTCAGGAAGCACCTAGAGAAAATGGAAAGAAAATAAACCGTAAGAAAGAATGCTATTCTATTCTGCTAATGAATCACTATTCATAATACCTTTTCGTATTACTTTTTTGTTTATAATTTGATGTGGAATTGGTATTAGATGCTAATTCAATCCTCAAGTGGTGTTACTTGTAGAATATCTAAGCTAGCTATTTAAATTGTAAATAATAATGGATTCTGCTAGATTTGTAAGCTCATCTTCTGAATTTATCAAGAAATCTCTCAGGCATACTCAAACAGATAAATTAATAAAGTAGAAGTTGTTTGTAATTCTTGTACATTTTATAATTTTTTAACTATTCTAACTTCTTCTTATACTTATAAGTATTGAGTCTAATATCGAAAACTATTCAGTCAATTTATACATTTTGTTCACTACCATTTATTGTGAAAGATTTATCCCTGGGTAAAGTAAATATATTTAAGATAATGTAGTATTCGGCACGCTCAATTTGGCAAAGCCGGGGGATGGGTCGCTAAGTATTTTATAAAATTGTTATTACATATATCATATAAATAGTATCATATTGATACATAATGAAAAAAATCGTCTCAGAGCATTAGACAATGACTGTATTATACGAATGTAAACTGTAAATGTAAATTCTAATTGAGGTCGCTTCTGTATGTGTTTTTCAAAGAACATTGAAATTAACAAAGAACGTTGTAAAATGGAACTCATTTAAAATGGAATATATTATGTTTAATATTAATGTTTTTTTATAATACTAAAGCTGCAAATGATCGTGAACTGTAAATATTATTTTATCAAATAACATGCATTTTAAAGTAACAACATACGATACTTATTACAAACATAGACACAAAAGAATTGTAAAAGGACACGCATAATGTTATATTGGCGGTCCTACGAATGTTCCACTCAATTTATACGCTCGCTCGTACTCGTATGATCAATCACGATTTACGAACTCCTGGATTAACATTTTAAATTGGATTCGCATTTGTTTGTTCGAACGTTTCAGTATTAATGTATTAGATGCATACAATATCAGTCTACGACCTTCCTGTAGGTCCGCAGTGCAGTTAATGCAGACCTACCATGTAAAGGTGTCATGTAAAAGTCAATTAACATCAAATTCATAAATTATCGGACGCACAACTTTCCTCGATAAGTTTTTCTTCACCAACGATTCAGGGGTAATTGGAAAATCCGCATTTTAAGTAGAAACTCAGTAGTAAAAGCCGTTTGACCTGAGAACCTCGCGTAGATAATTCGAGTATGTATACGTAATTGAGTTAAGCAAGTGAAAGCAATATAAACCGAACTGTAAACATTAAACTAACAGTACTGGGGGTGTTACTGATACTTTGAGTGCTTTAGTGCTACTTCCGTGATATTATCACTTGCCAACTAAAGGCGGAGATCAAACTTTAAACCGCCTGGTCAGGACCTTTAACTACCTAGTTAAAGGTCCACTTTTTTGTAGTACCTAATTAAATACCTCTAGATAAATAAATCGGATGCAGGGCCCAGGCCTCCCCTAATGAATCACTGGGGGTTCGAGACATAATCTATCACGCGAGCCCAGTGCGGATTGGTGGATAGATATACCTATTCCAGATTTTTTAATTTCTCGAGCACGCGGGTTTCCTCACGATGTTTTCCTTCACCACCGAGCTAGAGACATTTTTTTTAAATCACACGTATGTGATTCCGGCAGACTAGATTATTATCGCTCTAGATAGATAAATTAGAATCAAAGATGCAAGTGTCGCTTTAATTATTGTACTACCTGGATAATTTTAGTGATTTTACATAACGGTTTTCGATAGGTCACAATTAAAAATCACTCAAACACTTATCTTATTAAAAATGAGCCTTATTGGAACATGTCACCCTTTTAGATGTTACTAGCTAATTTAATCCTTTTAAGGGCATACATCCCTTATGCACAAGACAATGTGCTTGAGGAAGCCCATGACCAGCAGTGGCCGATAAAAGGCTGGTTATGATTATCTGAAAATAAACTTACCAAATATCTGTATATGGCGAAGGGCACGTACTCGAGCATGACAAATACGTCGGCCACAGCCAGCCACTTCAGCAGCCGGTTAATAGGCGCGGCGGCCATGTCTCGTCGAGTCAGCACCGCTATATTCATTGTGTTCGCTAGCACACCTAATATGCATACCTGTGGAACAACAATATCTTGATGAAGCTGGCTGAAACAGAAGCAGGTGTCGGCGTGATAGTTTAACCAATACGCCGTTAGGATCTTTGCATCGCGCAAACAATAAAAGATCATACAAAGGTCATAGTTTGATTGGTCATTGGATATTTATTTTTGACTTTTGATGTGTGATGAATTGATGATAGTACGTTCAAACCTAGGCCCATTCCGTTTAGTTCCAGTGGTGAGGGAAAATGTCGTAAGGAAACCCAAATGCAACCAAACCGCAGTGTCCCCGCGTGGGGAATTATGGTCCGAAACCTCCTCGTGATTGTTATGGCAGGCCCTTCAGTGAAACGTTATAGGCTGATATGGAAGTGTCATTATTGTATGGCCTTTTTTCTTTTTCCTACCTTTATGTTCCGCTGTAGGGCACAGGTCTCCCCTAGTAGATCACTAAGGGATTTCGCGGGTCCAGTGCGGATTGGTGGATACACACGCTCCAGATTATTTTTCATCCCAGATTCATGAACTCACCTCAACCTCGGGGTTCGGGGTCCTGGCCCTGCGGGCTTATTTATGCCTAAATACGGCCCCCTAAAGACGAAGTGGCCAATGAACTATAGACTATCCCCGTTACAAGACGTTTACCTATCTAACGAATATGAAATATTTTTTCTTGTATTATCTTGGGGAAAAACAATTAATTACATAATAAGAATTTTTGTAGGTGAAAATGGATTCCGTGAAACCGAACACCCATAGCGACAAACTTTTTCTTCTATTGTTCTTATATCTATAGACGAGGAAGTAGGATTGTGTCACGCCAGGGAAAACTTCCATTCATATTGGTTACCTGATTGACGTGGACCCGATTGCTCAGCTCACAGAATATCTATAGTTATTTGTGGATTTTCATTACAACCAATAGCATTTCCTAAATTCCCCAAAATATTCTTAAAGTTAAATACATTTTCTATTTATTGATTCATAATTGAAAACCGCCCATATCTGATTTTACATTTTACTATATACTTAATCCAACAATAATGCCACATGAAGGTGTACAGCTTATATTCATAACAAATTATATTCATTTATGTTTTCAGAGATCTTAGAATATAGAATTTAAAAATAGAACATACAAACTACCATTAACATAACAAAGGAACACACATATATTAATTATAAACTTATTAAACTGACTAATTATTTATTTTAATGTAATAATATAAGATCTTAATAAAAGTCTAACAATGGACAAAGTATGTAATAAATCAATTAAATTAAATGTGTACACCTCTTTACACCTCTTTCTCTGCGTACACCCCTTTACACGCCTTTCTCTCTCTGTGTGTGTATATGTGCGTTTGTGTGCATGTTTGTATATGCATGCGTGTATATGTGGTAAAGCGTTTGTGTGTGTGCTTGCGTGCTCATGTATGTGTATGTGGTGCAAAAACGTTAAGGAAAACTAATATATACATATATATATATATATATATATATACATATAAATACAAGTACATATATACATAGAAGAAATTGCAATAGACGTACTTTTTAAATTCAAATATACCAGCACAGCCACGAAGTCTACGAAGTCGTGATTAATATCTTGGGATCGGTAAAGTGCTTGGTGCTAAAGTGCTTGGGTAGTTTTCTATCCAGTCTTAGGCTGACCTCATGTCACTATTACGACGAAGATGCATTATTGGTAAGTTTATTCGTGAGATTATTTGTGAAGGTGTTCTTACCGTAAAGAAATACGTCGATATCGTTAAAGAACTGACTTATTAGCAACTTATTATCATAATAAAAATAATGATAATGATTTTTAGCGTATTCAGTCCGAAGAATATGTACAATGAAGAGAGGGGTATGTCTATGGTTATTAATTATAAATACAGGTAAATATACCCACCGTCTAGCCTTAAAACGCCACATTGACCAAGCGAGTTGGCGAGTCCATTCTTTTAGAGGTGGTGTTGTGGTCCCCGAGGACGGGGCTTCTGGTAACTGCTTTGTTATCCCTTAGTCGCCACGACACGACACCCGCGGGAAAATAAATTATCAATTATTAATTAATATTGTGAAGAGAAAGTATCGATTTATTTGAATGACAGGTTGTTATGTGCATATAAGCTGGCCTAATAGTGCAACTGATAGGCATAATAATGACAAACATGCATAACATGATACATATCTGTTGTAATAGGGCACCATCTGAAAGAATAGAATAGAAAGAAGAAAGAAATAAAGAACATTTATCACATCGCGGCACAGTACCTACACACAAGAATTAGTAGACAGAACGAGGACAGACAATAAGAAAACTAGTTTGGAAATTCCGCGCGTCGCAGCGCCGCCGCACCAAAAGAGTGTTCAGCTCAGCAGTATGTCAGAAGATGCTTAATGATTTTCTAAATCAATCATTAAGTGGATGAGCTGAAGCCCAGCGTGACTATTGGACAGAAGTACAGACAGATAGAACACGTGTAATACAAATAAAATACAACAATAAAGACACAATCAAATAATACAATCAATAAAAATCTAATAATAATAATCTATAAATATCTATACCTATATATATACACACATTGTTGTACCTGTCTGTTGTATGACACATCATTGAAAAGACAAGAAGATACCTATCTATTTTCTCGTCTTTTCAATTAGAGTAATTTTGGAATAAGGGAAAACGAAAACCCGCCATAGAAGCAAGTCGGAACGGTAGATACGAGTAGATTGAGTTTACTCCTGAATCGTTGATCGTGTTCAATCTCGTATAAAAAGATTTTCCATTTCAGAATTGTCTCTTAAAAGGGAGAAACGAAAATTAATTAATATACATATAATTAATATAATTAAAATTAATTATTCCAGCTTTTCACATGATTGAATCTGATCAAATTTGATTTCATCTGAACAGTTCTTAATTAAATTATTAATTAATTAACAGCTAATTAAAAAAATACTTTCAAAATCAATTCAAATTTCAAAGTCAATTTCAATGGAAAAATTGGTCTGTTTATTCTAACAGTTGATCGTATATTAAATTATGGTAATGAAGACATGTTTTGTTAACAGTTCAGCACTTATGTATTCAGTGTTACCACCAGAAAATATAATGACGGCGTGTCTCGTTGAGCATTCATGTCAAGCACAATTGGTTTCGAACAAGCATTTTCTTGTATCTACACTCTGGGATAAAATACTGCTTGAGGGTAGCTTCTCAAGTTTCTTAAATGACATACTCAGTAAAAGTTGTAAAGGCACATGTTATAGAAGGATTTACATTTTAGTTTAATTCTTTCCTGTATAATAAAATAACGAAAATAAAAACTATAGATATCATGCCGAGAGTATTGAATCTAAAAAAAATACCCACATATTTTTTGAATTTTTTATAGCAACATATTTCTGAAAAATACTAAACTCTGTTTCAGGAACCGTTACTACTTAACCTAAATGTATAAAACCATCCAATTGTTTAATCAGCGAAGTATTTCCTTTCAGGCCTTGATGAAAATTTTCATACTTATATGGGTTATGAGCAAGGAGTCTTTTGAATCCTCACCAATAAGGCATTAGATAAAAACACATACCTAATTACTTTTCTTAAAATTCTTCATCAGGAAGTGTTTTATTAAAGCCCAATTTATTTTACCTTCTTTTGTAAAATTGTTTATACTCGTATGTCTGTGGAATCACTTCGATATAAAAATAGGCAGCCATCAAATTCCTATTCGCCAAAGCTTTACAAGTGAGTACTCTACATAAGTAAATATTGTTTTATACAACCTTATAAACAACCGAGAAAACCGAACCAAAATCGGATGAATTTTCTTGACATTAGCACGAACAAATAAATAGACAGTGAATAATGTCGCCCAACATCTGCATTAAGTACATTACTCAAAAATGACGAGTGTTGGCACGTTTGCGCACGATGCGCTTCCTTTAAAAACTTCTTTTAGACATTAGGATTAATAGAAAGAATTGGAAAGGTTCTGAATAAAGCACATAATATAATAAGGACTTTCTCTCGTTCCATCATACTATCAGTTCAATGGGATGAGAAGTAATAAGATTATAAATAGAGTAAAATAAAATAGGTAGGATGGAATCGTCGTTGTGAACAATCACTAAATTGGAGAAGAAAAATACAACCTTTTTAATTGTTACTTAATAGTATTGGAGAATCATCTAAAGCTAATCTCATTATTTGATAATACAAAAGTGTCGTCGTAGACTCAATTCAACGGACAAATAATAAACAGTTTTCAGGAGATTTAATTTCGTCGCAAATACCATAATTTCTTAACTCCACTTAGCAACAGAGGTAACGGCCTGATGTTATTTGTATAAATATTCCGTTCCACGTAGCACAAAACATTCAATATCAGGATATAATGAAGTCTGTAATTTAAAGATATGTGCACATGTAATAACTATTTGTATGCAATAAAGAGTATTTATTATTATTATACCCACATATCGAGTGTTTTTAGATATCGAACGAAAGACAGACCGGTGCTACCTACGCAGGGGTTTGCGGAACAACAGTTTGCCTTCCTTTGCAATTAAGAGAGGTTTCATAATCTATCATGTGGGCCAAGTGCCATGGGGGATTTCCTCACAATGTTTTCCTCCACCGCCGAGCTAGTGACCATACATCCAATGGAAATACAAAAACAATAAATTGTTAGACTGAATTTATAGAAATTCCAAATATAATATTAACAGATCGGCACGAGATATTTCGGTTTTAAATATATTTGTTCCTATTGCACTCATAACTTTGCTAAGCCCACTATAAATAAGATTTATTTGTTTTACTTTGTCGGTAGATACGCTCCGTTCCAACTTTGCCGATATCTAGATACAGAGATACGCAACTTAATTGTTATTTATTTTCATTCAGCACTTTAGAACACTTAAGAAATGTACGAATGCGTTTTAAATCTATCAGACCACATAGATTCTGCACAGTGATAGAAAAAATTAAATCGAAGCCCACGCCAAATCTAAACATGCGACGGAACGTAAACAAGCCAGTCAATCCGATGGTCTGCGTTACGTAAGTAAAAACACATTGACGTTATCGTTGTAAAATTAGAATAAGGAAATATCAATCATGTGTCAACACGACAATAAGTAATTTTCAGTGACCTGTTTCTTTGCTTATTTTCACTGCGGTTGTTTACCAAAGATAGTTATTTCAATTGAAATCTTCAATACTAATAAAGAATACCTATTTCAAAATTGTCTGAGTAGAGATATTTTACTTAAAGAAAAGAAATCTGAAGGGCGTTGTATAAAGTTATTTATTTCTAACAATTTCAATAAAAGCAAAAGCACCGTTTCAAATAAAAAATATCTCTTTTAATATCTGAACTTCTCAGAACTAGGATATTTTATTGCTTAAAGGAAAAAGAAAATTTAATATAAATCCAGTCAGGCTTATACCAAAATGTTCATCGATATCAACCTATATATAACTTCCTACTCTGGGCCTCTAGTAAAACACTTCGAGCTCAACCACGCGGACCTTTTGATTCTTTTGCATTTACCACTTCCTCAGGACGACGGTACTTACGCTTCATGGGCGAACTAAAAAAATGGTTGAATTTATGGTATAATAGTGATAATTTTATGAGTATGGTGTATGGTAATCACTATCATACTGTATGTATAGCTTAATTTTTTAGTAGAAACTCAGTGCATGAAACTAGAACTTCATTAACTCACGACTTCACAAATAATAGTCGAAAATGAGTATTTTCATATTTCACTAGAGCTGTTTACAAAACTTTCCTTAATTAACGGCACAGTTAAACAAGTTGTGTTCTTCAATACTCTTAGCTCTGTGGAGAACTTGTAAATTTCTTACGTCAAATTAACATCTACTCTGAGTGTACACACTTCGACGTAATTAATAATAAAGTTCTGAAACTTTTACAATTTGAACGTGTTCTTTAATAACACTCAAACATGGAATAGACAATGCTAAACATTTTAATCATGCAGATTATTTATTTATTGCACATTATTGTATAAAAGGCGAGCTTAATGCCTTAAGGCATTCTCTACCAGCCAACCTTGGTGCATGAAAGACTCAAATGAGATAATATAAGATAATGCACTTATACATATAGGTAAACACTTTTAAAACAATGTTTACTACCTAACTAAACAATAAATTCTGCATATACACGTATAACGCATTCAACCAGTATAAAATATTAAATTGATAATATGAATTTCAATTACCCATCCGAATTCTGTGACATTGTAAAATCGATTGTATGACATGAAATTCACTATCGAACACGCTACACTCCATCAACACTAATTATATATTATTTAGTTAGCACCTATTTACGAAACGTGAGATGGCCAACCTTGGTGTCGCTGTCAAATAACGCAGTTGTTAACGGGAGAGTTAATAATAACCGACAACCGGTCACCAAACTGTACAAATTTCCAATGGTATCTTTCTACGGACCATAAAAGAAAATTGGCCCGATTTTACATTACACGTGACAGTCTTATTAGATTGCTTCAGTAATTCAGCTGTAAGCAGCTCATACCAATTAATATCGGTAAGAGATGTTTACTAGTATATTGTAATAATGGTTTAGAATTCCTTTATAGTAACGACGGCCACGTGGTGTCTGACAGTTTTAGAATAGCACCTTCCCATTTCATTCCGTGGGTCTCGTGAAAGGCGATTACAAAGCCGCTACCATCAAGCCCTGACACTATCTATGAAAGAGTGGACTCAACAACCTGCTTGGCCAGCATGCCGTTTTAGGGCCACACATTCCTCGGCCATGTCCAGCAGTGAATGGTAGAAGGTCTGATCAAGGTTATAATAAAGATAAAGACAGAGTAGTTGTGACTGAAATTTTTTAGAATATTTTTTTTCAGAACTGGTTTATTGCTTTTCGAAGTATTCTCCGAGTGAGGTTGGGCATTGTCGTGATGGAGGATCATTTTTTTCCAAAACAGAAGGAAAACAGTTGTTCACATATCAGACCCCAGTCTTTTATTTTCTAAAGTTATAGTAGCAAAGTGGATAAATATAATAGTAGATAGTTATAGTAGATATGCGAAAGAAGGAGGCAATCATCTTCTTTTCAGCACTCCATCGTTTCTTCACTTTCGTCGGGAACTTTTCGAAAGGAAATACCCACTGAGCAGATTGCCTCTGAGCAGAGGCTCATAGCAGTACATCCAGCTTTCATCACCTGTTACGATATCGAAAACAGCATATGTTGACCATTGTCAAATGTTTCAAGCATTTGGAGTCACCATTCCACGCAGCAGTATTTTAAGCTTCGCTCAAAATCTGAGGAATCCATCTAGCACAAAGCTTCCTTACCCGTAAGTGATCGTGTAAAATAGTTTGAACTTGACTCTTAGCAATACCTGCTGATATGTCGTTCGTTTTTCTGTTTCAATCGTGAGCTGCAGAGTTTTGATGTTTTTCTCTGTCGCCGTCGTCGCAGGACTCGAAGCCTGCACAGGGTCGCAGCCCTTCTCTTACATCTGCACCGGGGTGGGTACTATCACTTTTAAATTTACTGAACCAGTTATAAACAATGGCATTGGATGGGGCCTCATCACTAAACACTAACTTAAAGTCTTCATAACTTTTTTCTGGTTTCGACCACAACGAAAGTCATAAAAAATCATTGAACGAAAATGTTCTCTTGTTAAATTCATTTTTCCGCAAACACTTAATTTTCAAATTGCCGCCATAAATAAAAACCAATGACAGCTTTGAAAATTTAATGGCGTTTGACAAACGAAGAGTTCCATTTTCAAAATTCGAATTTGTTTCATTTCTATCGTATTATACTGTAGCCAGTTCTAAGAACTTTTAGTTTGACCTATTGTACTTATACTTACCATACATACACTTACACACATACACTTCCACACACTTACCAGTAAACTGACATATCCATGTATACTATTATACGCCTGAATGACGTCTCTAAAATCTCCCTCGCAGTAACCACATGTGTCCGGTTTAAGTGTAAAATTTAGTTTACTCCTAGCATCTCTCATCATCTTGATTAGCGTCGACTCAAAGTTCTCATTCCCCCCATCTTTGTTCGCCTGCTCTCGCAGTACGGACAGAATCAGAGTCTCGTTTAAGCCATTATCGGATAAATTCCCAGATGCAGCGAGAATTTCTTGGAAGATGTCCAAGAGTGTTTGCGTTTTGTTTGACATGTTGATTGGTTCTTAGATGTGTTGCGGCTAATTTAACTCCCCATTTCACACCGATTGTTTGCTTGAAAGGAAACGAGTCTAATGCATACGGAAGCACTGTCTTTGTATTGTGTAAGCTGCAGTCTGAAACAAAGACAGAAAATTGTTTTATTTTTATAAACATTTTGTTTAAGTTGTTTTCTAGGTATACCAACGAGTGTCACCTACAGAAATTGTTATTACCAAAACAATCTATGAATAGTTTCTATCGTGATTCATGGCTGTTTATTTTAAAATGTTTAAAGATTAAATGTTCATTAACAATTTTTTTGTGCCACTCGATTCTTTAAGAAAGCTTTTGTTACATAAATCCGACGACGCCGCGTTTCAGGAGATTTACTGTGAAAAATGAAGAAAAAAGCGTTCTTTACAAAAAATTCCTCTAAACGACTACATTCCACTACTCGGATTTCGTCGTTAATAAAATACAATATCATGTTGAATTACCAAAGTATCCTTTTTATAGACCGTAAATAAAGTAATTTGAGAAAACGCTCCGAGGTAGTGATTGACTTAGTAGCGTTATGTAACTGCAGCCACCTGGAGTTACCTCCGTAAAGTTTATTGGTTTATGAAGAAACCACCTTATTTAATTTCTCTCTCAATTCTTTCATAGAGTTTTAATTCGATATAAAAATTTTAGAGTTAATCCGGATTGCAGATCGTCACTTTCTAAATTGCGACATAAACTTCTAAATCTAAACTAGAAGAAAATTGCGATAACTTCCGAACTTCCGCCTATGAGAATCCAGCCATTGTCGTCATTAGCTATTAGCGTAAAAAAACTAGAAGTATTAATATCAATGAACATGAAACCATTATTAAGCTGTTTCAATTCTGTTCCACATTTCTCGTGATTCATGACTGAGAAAGCAATAGCAGGGAAATCTTTATTGTCTTTATTTTGTTATCTACTTATCTACTTACTTAGTTATCGTACCCACTGAGAAAGGAGGCCCACGAGTTATGAAGTTAAGAGGTCACCGCCGCCCATGGACACCTGTAAATCCAGAGAAGACGCGGATGCGCTGCAAACCTTGCAGGATCATATTTACAGCCTTCTTGAATAAACCCCATATCATAACAAAGTGGAATAACCTCAGTAGGTAGTTCGTTCACAACTTGTTAATGTTATTTTGCTAGTTCGTTCCCAACTAGCAAAATAACATTAACAGGATACACTACCTATATGACAACAAAAAGTGATATTAAAGATATATTAAGAGTATCCAATTTATTGTTCGGTATGCCGACACTTTATTAATATAATTAAAGGACTACATTGTCACGTATGAAGCTACAATAATATAAAGTGCAATAAATATACAATAATATCCCTATAAACGTGTATTATAACTTTTATAGGACTAATTTTGCTAAATTTTGCTAGTTGGTATACGCCCGTTAATCTAGCCCAGTAGTGTTACAACTAGGTCTATTACAACTAATTATCTCGTAAACTATTCAGTGGCGAGCAGATCTCTACTGGTATAAAAGGCGGGAATCTATATAGATTAAAATATTAAGCGACTATATCTTTCCGATATCTTCGAGCATAAACAGCAATAATTGCAGAATGTTTTTAACTAGAAAAATGGTTAGAAAAATAACGCAGCGATGCAGATGTTGCTAGGCTCTGTGTTAGATGAACGACCTGTAAAAGCAGATGTCGCTAGCGTCGAATGAAGTGTGGTCATGTGGTGTTGTGTGACAAGACTTCACTTTTTGGCTCGCCGCGCGGCTGGAATGATTGCCTAACATTTCTATTTCTGTTAAAAAATTATACTTAAAAATTCAGATTGTATAATTCGAGTTATTTTTTTTTATTTGAGTTAGTTATAGTTTTCTAATAATAATATTATAGTTTAGAATTCTTTGTAAACCTCTCACAAATTAATTTGATTCTTTACGAACACAAATCCAGGTATAATCATACTCTTAAGACTATGACTAACTGCACTACAAGATATCATATAATCACATATACGTACGAGTATATTTTTCGTTACCTACTTTTTGATATCATTAAAACTTAAAATTAAACTTAATCATTAAAACTTATTGCACTGTAATAGACTTTTCTTTTTATTCTAGACTCAAGGTTCCTCAGGTAGACTTATTCCTTACAACCTAGACTATCAATCAACGCAATAAAATAACTTACGATTTTTTAAGTGAATGGGTTCGATTTCTGATTGTGTATGAGTTTTTTGAATATCTGAATGCAATTTTTCATAACTCTAAAATCGACGCGATCCTTAGAACAAAATCTATTTTTAATAGTTTTATGCTTTTCCGTACTGACTTTTATAAAAGAGATGTTACCTACCGGATTATCATTAATTAATGTATTATTCATGTATTTCTACTTTATTATTAAACCTCATAAATTGTCGTAAATACTTATCTTAACTTGCCTTGTTTTGTATCTCAATCTAATATGTAAAGTCAAATCATTTATTCGAGTCAGGGATATGACATATAGAACTGTCAAACACAATGAAATTTGTACGGAGATGACACTTTATTGACAGTTCTACATGTCATATCCCTGACTCGAATAAATAATCCGACTATAGTCATTATTTACATATAAATTATATAGTTACACCGCCTATACACCTATAACATAAAAAAATCAATTTTATGAAATCTACAAAGTCAAAAATTAAATTTTCGCGCAGGTTGTTGTTAAATATGAAAATAATTAAAATTGGCAAAAAAATAATGTACACTAAACATTGATTTTGGTATACAGCAGTGTTTAGAGTCAACAGATGGATATTTTTTTCAATAACGAGTAGGAGTGCCTTAATTTCATAGTAATTTATAAAAATAATTAAATTATTTTTTAAAAAGTTAATTGCATTTTCCCTTGGATAATTTCAAACTCAAATATTGACTGACGGATTGGCCCAGCCATTTATTCAGATCAAATCATTATGAAATACTAATATTTATTGTATTTCCAGGTAGGATTTGTTACTGATAAAATGATTCTTTTTAATATCTTTTTTTTTATATTTTATGAATATTTATATTGTTTTAATTTCGAAGTACTTTATAGTGCAGGGAATAGAGACATTGCATAGTAGAATAAATAGGGGAAAGCTGTATTTTTTCATGAACCTTCCTTTTGGGGTTCTAAACAACACCCCAAAAGTCCACTAAAAATGCGCCGCTAAAAATACTATTCGGCGTCAAAGGTCACAAAAAACGGGTTTTCGCGAAAATCTCGTTAACGGTCACTTTTATCGAAAAAGTAGTAGTTATCAAATTTGTAGCTTATAAAATTGCCTACAAAAAATATAATATTACTTTTTTTCGTAAGATATTTCGTAACGTCCATTCACAGGGAAATATCAATTAATACTAACGTTGGTTCGTTGGTATACTCGTACTTAGAATCGGCCAATACATAAAGCAGGTATAAAATAAATTTATACTCTGACAAAAGAGTGGGGAGAAGATGTCCCTCGAGGTCGTATGACAAACGAGAACGGTTCATAGTACATCCTTCTGCGTCTAGCCCATTATGGAGTAAGGTCGACACTATTGTGTAGTATGTATGTGTTAGTTTGTATTGTTATGGACTTTGAATCTTTCACGTAAATAAATTTTCCAATATTTTAAGCCGCATTCAAGGTTTAATTACAAATATTCGACACATAGATACCGTTAAGGAGTGCATACTGTGCGTTACAACTTTTTGAATCGAATTTTCTCGAAATCCGTGAGACTTACGAAAAAAATTAATATTATATTTTTTGTAGGCAATTTCCTAAGCTACAAATTTGATAACCACTATTTTTTCGATAAAAGTGACCGTTAATGAGATTTTCGCGAAAACCCGTTTTTTGTGACCTTTGACCCCGAGTAGCATTTTTAGTGGCACATATATCGGTGTGGACTTTTGGGATATTGTTTAGAACCACAAAAGGAAGGTTCATACGAAAATCTAGCTTTCCGGGAACTTTTCCTAAATTTGACTTTTTTTTGTCTATTGGTCACGATTTAATGTGTTGTGATTGATTTAATATGTTTATAGACTGGAGTGAATACCAAGACATTATTTTACAGTGATACTGATTAATTTATTTCAAACTGTTCCTTTCTTTCTTGAATAAATAATATTGACGTCATTATTTTTTTTTAAAGATTACCGCTCTTCTTTCGTTCGTTTATTGTTAAATATTTATTTTTTATATTACCCACTGTCAAACAGGTCGAAATAATATGTACCCTAAATGTTAACCCGGCATACAAGTTATAACTATGCCAAGGTTCATTAAAATTGGTCACGCGGTTTTTGCGCGATGCGTGTTCCGATAAGACAGTCAAAAATTCCCAAAAAAATGTACTTTAGGCTCTAAATTTGTACTTTACACTGCAATGACTTTTTTCAAAAAATATTTCATCTACAGACACGGCTCCGTTACGATTTTATTACACGTATAGATTTTATATTACCCATTATCAATTTACATACGTATGTGCATAATATTATTACAATGAATATTTTTGTTTAACAATTAATTAAATAATAATGGTAAGCAGATACTACTTTTCACAGACATATGAGATACCGTGTGCCAACATCAGTCAAAAATAACCAATGTTGGCACTTCCGCAAATTCCCTACCTTCAGGGATTTAGGAATCAGTATTTGGAAAAAGGTAATCAATTACAGGTAGTAATAAAAACACTCAGTCATACTGACAGCTCGTTGTTAATTTTGGAAGCACAATAATATTGATATACCTACTAGCGGTGCCAGCGACTTCGTTCGTGTGAACTTTTGTTAATCCGGCATATAAGCTTTAACTATGCCAAGTTTCATTAAAATCCGTCATTAATATATATATTTCATATTAATATTTCATTAATATATATATATATATATATATATATACATAAGATAGGGCAGGAGATCGAGTCATACAGTTTCCAATGGTTTGCAAGGAACGTATTCGTGTATACGAATACGCTTACGCCATCACACACGATCTTCGGGTCCTCTCATTGAACCACCGCCGGCGAACTTTTTAAGTCGTCGTTCCACCTGGTCTAATAGTGTATAGTGAATAGTGGTCTAATAGTCTTCTAAATAGTGTACTATTTATAATGATTGTTTGTTATTGGAGAACATGGTAATGGGACGCTCTCCAACCAGGTGGAACGACGACTTGAAAAAGTTCGCTGGCGGTGGTTCAATGAGAGCAGCCGAAGATCGTGTGTGATGGCGCGTTTTGAGAGAGGCCCCTATACAGCAATGGAGAGACATGAGTTGATGGTAAAGATGAAGTTAACTGAGAGTTGCGTGCTTCACTAGACCGTGGAGGCGTAGATATTGGAATGATACAGTTGATAAATAAGATAACTAATATATATTTGGCACATTTGATATTTTTCGCAATAACATAAAAAATTGTTAGGAGAGACTATACTAGAATATACATTTTCCTTATAAGTAATCATCTCAGCTTTAGTGTGTGTACTTACTAATAAAGGTTCTCTATATATGAGATACCTCTTAGGATCATACACGTCATAATATTTGTAAGGTTTCAGTGTTATTAAAAACTGGGAACCTTCATTTATATCATGCCCGTTTGTTTAATCTATCTGTTGATAGAAATATGGCTTATTTCGAATCATAAAATGATAGCGTTTGATTGGTGAATATATACTCTATACTAACTGGTATAATAGTATGCATTATTATTAAGTTCAATACGAGTACCTAAATATTAAACAATCCGTATGATTATTATAGGTACTATAATATGATTTTAATGATGTTATTGACGTTCATAAATCGTAATGTTGGACCATAGATTCAAATCTTCAAAACTACTCGTAAGCTGAATTGGAACACGGATTTTTGTAAAATTACAAAATGAAAAATAAAATATCCCAAATGCCAAACATCTGCGCTTCTCATCCAAAGGTTAGGGAACCTAATTAAACTTTGCTTTACCACAAACACACTTAGTTATCAACTCTTAGTTGGTAATCCAATAACAGATTTTTGAAGGTTCCCAACATAAATTGCTCCCGAAATACGGGCTCTAAAATCCGTAAGCAAGCAAAAATAATCTCTGATTTCAAGTAGGACTTACAACTTTTTGAACCGTGAAACCAGAATTTTCGAAACCTAATTCTTGTAACGGGTTTGCCGTTTAGATTATCGCATGGATAAACAATTTTAACTAACATTTGGCAGCAGATTGCTGGAGCTCGACTTCTCTAGGAATTTTAATATAACAATATTTGATCTGGAAGAGTATTAGTAAATCATTAGTAGCAAATTTTAGTAAATCAGTGATAGAAAATTTTAGTAGTAAATTTTAGTAAATCATTAGTAGTAAATTTTAGTAAATCACTAGTAGTAAATTTTAGTAAATCACTAGTAGTAAATTTTAGTAAATCATTAGTAGTAAATTTTAGTAAATCATTAGTATTAAATTTTAGTAAATCACTAGTAGTAAATTTTAGTAAATCACTAGTAGTAAATTTTAGTGAATCATTAGTAGTAAATTTTATATTAGTAAATCACTAGTAGTAAATTTTAGTAAATCACTAGTAGGAAATTTTATTAAATCACTAGTAGTAAATTTTAGGAAATCACTAGTAGTAAATTTTAGGAAATCACTTAATAATCATTAATTTAATAATCAAATATGTTTTTTTTATATAGAAAAAGGCGGCAGATGAGCATACAGTTCACCTAATGGTAAGTGGATACTGTCGTCCATAGACATCGGCAATACATGCCAACATCAGTCCAGTATGAAAAACGTAAGCACGCCCGCGGATACGCTGCCTACCGTAGCAGATTATGGAATGGATTAGGAAAATGCGGCGGGATAGGATGGGCTCTGGCATATCTCACTCACTACCGAAACACGTACCGTACATTGAGGAAATACGATAAAGTAGGAAACGCAGTATATTTCAAGGTAGTCTTCTGTAAGAGAGGGGTATCGAGTGCGCCCAGCAACTGTGGAAATGCAGCATGCATTCTCCCCCTACATAAAAGACTTAAAGGAACAATAACTAGCTAAACCTTTTTTTTATACAGGCTTTTTGTGTTGGATTAATAACATCTGTACACCAACATTTCAAATGCGTCTAACCTTTTGTACATAGTACCTTTTTCTGGTTGAGGCTCCGGGATTGTACGCCGTAGAAAATGACGGAGAAAACATAACCGCACTAGCTGAATCATAGTAACAAGGCTGAAAGAGAGGTTTTCGAAAAACCCAAACATCTTCGTGTACCTAAGTACCTATAACATCGTAACATTTTATGTGAAAATATTGTACAACGTTATTACCTTGATACTATTTCTACGAATATCTAGAAAATTTTCTCATAATAACAATTTACCTTGCAAAACTTAGATTACAGTCGCAATTTGTACAGGAATATTTTTAAGGAATATGTTTTTTGCTGTTAAAAGAAATTTATTACATTCATAAAACTGTTTATTCAGAAAATATAAGTAAGAACATGGTGGAAATATATTATACTTGGCGTGATACGATTCCGAAATATAACGAACGTAGTAGGTTTGATCCAGGAAAATGATCTTGTGGTCGTGTTCAGTGCTCATTGGATAGGAAAGATCGAGATTATAAAACGACATCTCGCTTGTAGAGGTCAGTAAAGGCAATCTCTATTTTCAGAGTAATGTTCTGACAGTGACTCTATTAAACATAACCCCTCTTCAATGGTATTATTCATGGTAGAACAATTACAGCTTTAGTTTTTGAAGTCCCAGAGTGAATTAATTCCTTTGTGAAAGGTACAAAGCAACACTTTTTAATAGCTTTAGTAAATAAACAAGACATTCATTCATCATATTTATTGCATGAATAAATTCATAATCGGTAAATTACATTCATTTTTACTTTGTATTATTATAATGAATTTTGAGATTATTATCACTAGCGGTAGATTGATTTAGCGTTTGGTCGAAATCGCAGTTCGTCTAGACGCAATATACGCACTTGAAGAGAAGTGGCTTCAACTTCGTCAAGAAAATTAAAAAAAAGATATATTGCAGCGTTGCAATAGTTGCACTTCAAAATGATTATTTCTATGTAAGTTTACTACGAATATACCTGCGACCTTAAATATTTACGAGTGCATATCATATTAAAGGGAAATTTGCACTATGAGAGGGATAGTTTGCAATAATCCACCTAGCCTTTTTTCGCACCTTCACACGCTTAAAGCCGATTTGTATTCGTAAATTTGTCACCGGCAGCTAGAGTGACATTTAATCAATGCTACAGTGCGTACCAGTCGTATTCTATTAAAATTAAATGGCAAATATTCCTTTGATATTGAAAAAGAGTAGTGTACGTAATTTTGTTTACAGTGTAAATTCACTGAAAACAAAAGTAAGTACACTACTAAATTAATCTAAATCTAATTAATCTAGAAAAGAGATTTCTGAAGATAAAGCAGAAAGCACGCGGGGGAGAGGGAGTGCACGCTGCAATCCAACAACCGCTGGGCGCGCTCGACTGGCCACGTTATCCCTCTCTCACAGAAGACTACCTTGAAATCTACTGCATTTCCCACTTTATCTTATTTCCCTAATGTACGTACGTGTTTCGGTAGTGAGTGAGATGTGCCAAAGCCCATTCCCATCCGATCCCTCCCCATTTTCCCATACCTTTCTCCAAATGCATTCCTATGTCTCCAAAGGTAGGCAGCGCATTCGGGGGCGTGCCAACGTTTGTCATTTTGGACTAATGTTGGCATGTTTCGCGGATGTCTATGGGCGACAGTATCTACTTACCATCAGGTGGACTGTATGCTCGTCTACCGTCTTCGTCCATAAAAAAAAAGAAAAAAGAAAACTTGGCAGTTACTCTGAGTCAGCTAGCAAAGGCCGTCGAATGTCCTCTTGGTGATAATGATATTTTGCATGTTACTAAAGTTGCCAAATTGAACAAAGACAGCACCAAACCCCACACAATAATTGCAAAATTACGCAGTTTACGAATATGTGATGCTCTTCTTGCAGCGACTACTAAGTACAAAAAGAATAAAAAACTTACCCAGGATAAGCTTAATTCTCACCATCTTGAATTAGGTGGATCTTGTGTTCCTGTGTTTGTAGCAGACCATTTAACAACAACAAACAAATCTCTACATGCTGCCCCGCAGCAGAAGGCAAAGGACATGTCTTATTTTTTTGTTTGGGTCCGTAATTTACTTATTTTTGTCCGAAAAGATGAAAACAGTCAAGTTATTCTTATTCATTCCACCGAAAGTCTAAAGTTATTGACGTAAGACTGTATTTTGTTTTGTTTTCCTTTAATTCTTTTTACTTAATGTAGGAAGTGCTTCACATTCTTTTTATTTGAGTTTATTGTTTTATATAACATGGATACAATTAATGTTTATTACCAAAACGGATGTAACATTAGAACTAAAAGAGAAATAATGCAGAAAAACATTAAATTATGTAGCTATGACATTATTGCCTTCACAGAGACGTGGCTTAATTCTAATATTTTAGATAATGAATTTATTGATTCTAGGTATGTTGTATATTGTAGAGACCGTATTGATTCTGGAAGTTCCAAGAAGGATGGAGGAGGAGTTAGCAGTATCACGGAATATAAAGTCGGTTCGAGTCCCAAATTCGGAAATTTATAATGAGGATTCATGGGTGACTGTAGAATTAAATGATAACAAAATCGCTAATTAATTGAAAAAAATCGCTATTGACGTAGTTTATCTTCCGCCTCCTGTTAAATAAGTACTTTTTTATAATTTTTGGATATAATTAATAATGTTATGGCTACAACTGATAATGTCTTAATTTTAGGTGATTTTAACCCCAGTTTTATTAATTGGTCCCTTAGTGATGGTAGCTATTATGCTGATCCTTCTAACTATAACTGTGCATTGGGTTATTCTTTAATCGATTTTATTTCTCTCAATAATTTATATCAATTCAACAACATTCCTAATGTTGATGGTAATGTTTTGGATCTTGTTTTAAGTAACTTACCAAACATTGATCCATTTTGGAATGGTTTCAAAACGACCTCAGTTTGTGTCTGTCGGTGGATGCAATTCTGAGGTGTATTATTCTAATGTCTGGGGTACCTCCGGGACCCAATCTTGGGCCGATTTTATTCTTACTACATATTTATTAATGACATTGTGTCACAAATTCATCACTGCTCCGTAAATTTTCTTTATTTGCCAACGACTTAGAAATATTGGAAACAGTTAATTAATTTCATGATTGAATGTGACGTAGATAGAATTAGAACGCGGTGTACAAAGAACAATATGGTTTTATATGTAGGCAAGTGTCAGCATATTAAATATATTAGGAAAAAGTCACCAATTGCATCGTCTTGTACCTTAAATTGTGTCTTATTAAATAAGGCCGATTAAGGATTTAGGTGTAGGTAATCGTAGAGCAAAGGCTTAATTTTATAACACACATCGATAGTATGGTAAAAAATCGGCATTGATGTTTAATTTTTTAATCTTAACACACGAGACTTTCGATCTCCACAAACTAAAATTATACTTTTCAATGCGCTAGTACGTAGTCACTTGGAATATGCTTCTATAATTTAGAATCCCTTTTATACTGTTCATTCACAGCGTATAGAAAGTATTCAGAGGACTTTTACAAGATATCTTGCAGTTGACACTCAGGATATTTTACCTATGCATAGAAATAGTTATGAACGGAGAACATCTATTTTTAATATGCATCCTCTTAACAAAAGACGGACATTACATGATCAAGTTTTTTTATACAAATCTATAAACGGATATATGTACATATAATCTATATAGATTGCAGCTGTATAATTAAGTGTTCCTCACGAACTTCCCAAGAAACCTCTTTCATTTTTTTTTAATGTGCCTATGTGCAGAAGTAGAATTAATGTGGGTCGTAATTCGCCTATAGTCAGAGTGCGTTCTAATCATAATATTTTAAATAGCAAAGAAAAAGATTTGGATATAATACATTAATTTCCACCTTGAAATATTTTTGTTATAGTCAAATAATTAATATAACTAAAATATCTTTTTTAAAGCGACGATGTTACTTCATTATAAATGTTGTGTACGTAATATAAGCTCTAATAGGATTAGTCTATTACAATATTTTTATATGTATAATGTTGATGTCCCTTGTATAAATAAATAAATTCATACCGACCGATTGGATATTGTCGGAACCCACACAATTGTACGAACATGTATGTAGTTTGATAACTTAATCAACCAAATAGGTAGGTACCTACACTACACCCCTAACAATACCTACTTACATACTAGGATAAGTCTGTCAAGGTGTAGTAAAATTCCAGTACGGGTGTTTACTGTCACCTACATCCACCCACGAAACTCGAGGCGCAGTTGTCATTCTTTCACTTCATTGTACGACCGATATTCATTCACGTCCGGGATGAAAAATCGGTCAAGGGCAGACAACGCGTTATGGCAAGGCTTCATACATTTATGAAAGGGTACATATTTGTGAAGCAGTAACAGTTTAATTATGCATTGTTTAATAGACAACAAAAATTTAATGAGATAATTACGCGATATTTATGAGTATGCTATATATGTATATGTACTTGTACTTGTATTTATTTATTTATTTGGAACAACACACAGTACAATAACATTTACAAAAAAATAATTATAAAAATTGAATTACACGAAATTTTTATTTAAAAAGAACTTATTTATAAAAACTTACACATACTAAACCTTATAATAATAATAATATGGTAACTAATAATATATAAGTTTAAGACACTGATTTAAATTTAGGAAGAGACAGATAAAATAAGTCTAATAATTCACTAAACCGTTCATTATATCCATACACAGGATCTGACGATGAAAGAACTAGCAGTATATTTAGTTCCGGTTCAGGCCCCCCTTAACCAGAACTTATTTTGACTCGAAACAAGTCAAAAATGTACTTGTCTCGAGAGCTAAGACGCGGATATCAAAACCTTAACTTCTCAAGAAGGCACGGAGATTATATATTATTTCTGACGATTTTATGCAGACAAACTTGATCACCAACAATATGTAATTTTTACAGCGAGACAATATTAATAGTGCGAATTCTTCAATGCACGATATTCCAAATGTTTTAAAAAAATATTTTGATTTTTTCGACTATGTCGATATGCTATATTGAGGATTTCACACTAAGGAGGCATATTGAAGAATAGGCTTAACAAATGATATTGTATAATAGAATCGACTCTTAATACAAATCCTAGCATACGAAAGGCTTTGGGTGTTATGTTGATAATAATAACATGTTCATCGAAACATAGGCTACTGTCAAGGAGAACACCCAGGTCTCTCACCAAGGACATTCTCCAGATGGAGGCTTGTCATTTAAACATAGGCTACTGTCAAGGAGGACACCCAGATCCATCACCAAGGACATTCTCCAGTTAGAGGCTTGTCATTTAAACATAGGCTACTGTCAAGGAGAACACTCAGGTCTCTCACCAAGGACATTATCCAGATAGAAGTTTGTCATTTAAACATAGGCTACTGTCAAGGAGAACACCCAGGTCTCTCACCAAGGACATTCTCCAGATAGAGGCTTGTCATTTAAACATAGGCTACTGTCAAGGAGAACACCCAGGTCTCTCACCAAGGACATTCTCCAGATAGAGACTTGTCATTTAAACATAGGCTACTGTCAAGGAGAACACCCAGGTCTCTCACCAAGGACATTCTCCAGATAGAGGCTTGTCATTTAAACATAGGCTACTGTCAAGGAGAACACCCAGGTCTCTCACCAAGGACATTCTCCAGATAGAGACTTGTCATTTAAACATAGGCTACTGTCAAGGAGAACACCCAGGTCTCTCACCAAGGACATTCTCCAGATAGAGGCTTGTCATTTAAACATAGGCTACTGTCAAGGAGAACACCCAGGTCTCTCACCAAGGACATTCTCCAGATAGAGGCTTGTCATTTAAACATAGGCTACTGTCAAGGAGAACACCCAGGTCTCTCACCAAGGACATTCTCCAGATAGAGGCTTGTCATTTAAACATAGGCTACTGTCAAGGAGAACACCCAGGTCTCTCACCAAGGACATTCTCCAGATAGAGGCTTGTCATTTAAACATAGGCTACTGTCAAGGAGAACACCCAGGTCTCTCACCAAGGACATTCTCCAGATAGAGACTTGTCATTTAAACATAGGCTACTGTCAAGGAGAACACCCAGGTCTCTCACCAAGGACATTCTCCAGATAGAGGCTTGTCATTTAAACATAGGCTACTGTCAAGGAGAACACCCAGGTCTCTCACCAAGGACATTCTCCAGATAGAGGCTTGTCATTTAAACATAGGCTACTGTCAAGGAGAACACCCAGGTCTCTCACCAAGGACATTCTCCAGATAGAGGCTTGTCATTTAAACGATAAGTAAATTCCTAATTATTCTTTTTTCGTGAATAAAATATGACGTTACATTTTTTTTAAAGAATAAATGACAAACGAGCGGCCGGGCCACATGATGGTCAGTGGTCACCGCCACCCATTTATTAATATTTAGAGAAGCACATTTTTGTTTGCAATAAAGACATAACCTATACAAATCATCCTGTAAAGCAATCATCAACAGTTTTGACAACTTTGCAATTTTTTTTGTAGCCGGCATGCATCAAAATGTTCAATTTTTTAAATACATAAAATACACCATTTATAAAGATATTAAAAAGCAAAGGACCCAGGTACGAACCCTAAGGCACTCCCGACGCAACCGGCGTGAAAGATGAACAGTTACGGCCTGACTTCTATTCATGAGATAAGAATCAAGCCAACAAAGAAGCTACCGTGAACACCGATACTCTTTCTTTTCTTAACTAGTATATGGTGGGAGGTCTTGTCGAAGGCGTTTGAATACTTACTAATTCGAAGATTACTTTCCGTTTACTTTGTTTACAAAGGCGTTTTATTGATCTATAAATATGGGTCGAATGACAGGAAAAATCTGATCATTAATATTTTCTTCTAAATGTTTAATTGAAAGTTTTGATATGGGCCTATAAGTTTTAATGTCATAATGTTTAAATTTTAATGTCGATTACCGCCTTTGGGAAACGTACAGCAAAAGAACAAAAGTACAGTCGATCTGTATTACTTTCAGCCGAGAAGTGTAACCAGATTAAACGACGAAACAAAATAAATAACGGTAAACATAATGGTCTTATGACAACGGATTAAAAATAAAAGAGGAATCCCGTTTGGTTCTGTACCTTTATTTACATCAAGAGTTTTAGACTTTATCGACTGAAAGCTCAATTGAACTTTGGTCTACAGTGCGCTGTAATCTATTAAGCTCAATATTGGCACACGCGATATTATTACCACCCTCAAAATCAGAACTAAAATGATTATTAAAAAGTTTACTAATTTCAAAGCCGTCAATAGAACAGATCATACACAAATACATTCTATCTTCTTGGATCCCTGTAGTCTGTTGGGTAAGTTTTGCTTTGTGAGATGATGCATTGTCATGATGCAAGAAAAGCCCTCTCAAACCTGTTTTAGGACATTTTTTATTTAACACATCCAATACAGTTGGTAACACACTTCACTATACCATTCGGCATTTACAGTTTTTTGAGCGTCTAAAGAAATTGTCGCTAAATGGCCACCCGAAGAGAAGAATCCAACTCTCACTTCCAGTAGGTAATAATATTAAATATATTCCGTACCTTTCCATTGTCGAATTTTCGAATTTGCATCATGTCACGCCAGCTAGTTTTTGTTCAGCAATCAGTGAATAAGGAACCCAACGCGAACAAAGCTTCTTGACTTGAAGGTTCAGACTTGACTTCTTGACTTCAGAATGACCGGCGATGAAATCTTAAGTCTCCTCTATCTGTTTGTAGGTCATTTTAGGGTCTTCGTGCAACATTTTCTTTATCGCCTCGATGTTTTCATTCGTTACAGAAATCACAGGACGGCCATATCCCTCATCTTTCAAGGAAAATTTACCTTGTTTAAATTGAAAAAACCATCACCAAAACACTGTTCTACAAAAAATCTATAATATAAGAAAATATCAAAATTTGTGATTTTGTTGCTTATAAATAACGGGTAAATTTTCTAATCTTTTAAAGGGAAATTAATTGAAAAATCAATATTTCATAAAGCAAATCCAATATTTTTAATTTTAAACTCTAATCCTTATGATTTACTATCTAATTAAAATATTATAACATAGCTTTTTACTTTATTTGAAAATATAACTTTTAAGATAATTCCCATTTTTTTTTTATAAAATTGCTGATAAAATTTGCCTACCTTTGAGATTATACAGTAGGTTTGTGTTATCCTAAAAACCGACAAAAGGGAATGTCTATCATATCATTGAGACTTTGCCAACAGGATTATCTTTTTAACACAAATTTCAAGACACCAAATTTAATCACAAGTTTTATTGCCTGCTTACATTTTATTATACAATAGTAGAGACGTTTGTAACCTTTTTAGCAACCACTCTTTGATTGGTAAACAACAGGGGAAAAGTAACTGCACAACCCGAAAAAAGTTCACTTGGGCTTCGTAATTTTCCCTTTTTTCTTTATTTATGCGTATGGAAACGACAACACTTTTCTCAAACATAAACAAGAAATAGTCAGGTTACTCGTGTACTCATATTAGATTTTATGAGGTAACTCGTTACTTGTTTATTACGATTTGAGTAGAACGTAGAACATACAATTTACCACCTATTGTGATAAACCTCCAAACGGCTGGATGCCGTTTACCTAATTTAATTTAAAAATCTTTACGAACTAACATATCTAACATGCTATCACACGAAGCATATCCTTTTGTCGCTTCTGTTACGCGTAAAAGTAGATACCGTATCATGATGGGAATGGGTAGTACCTCAACAGTAAAGTCAGCCTTAGTTCAAAAATTACGACCGCATGAATTTTATCAGCGTGTCGTATCTAAAAGTGCTCGTAAACGGGCTATTTTTTTAAAGTTTCTAACTGCAATTGTGCAGCCTCCAAGTTGCCGTCTATATCGCGCAACTAATTGCAACAGTTGCTGCAATCTTGCAAGGTAGCCCGGCGATATTGCGTTTATATTTGATCTAGCCTTGTGCGTGTGATGTCTAGCCTGCTAGATTGCTAGTGATATTAACCCGCTTTCACTATACTGCAACATCGCCGGACAATATTCATGTCATCCTTGCTTCTTTGTATAGGTGCGTCTCTTTCGGCGCTCCGCCGCCTACGTCGCCGCGCCGCGCCCCGATTCCCCGTCGCCGCATGCTTTTATTCAGTAAACTAAACACTCAGTCACTTTTGCACATTCTCGTGAAGTTTTTGAACAAGTATTTGTCGAGAATCAATTCCTTGCTGATATTATACTCCGTCCACTATGTTATTTTCTATCTAGTTCCATATTTTTGACAGTCAAGTGTACTCGAAATAATGTCATACTTTTTTGTTGAGGGCGAAGAAATGGTGCTTTCTCCGAGTCGTACCACAGACAAAAGCTATCACTATCACACGTAAAGTAAATTGAAAATGTTCGTTTTTAGAAATAAAAGTAGGTATATTTAGAAGAAAAATTATTAGGTTATAAATTATTATTAATTATTTGCTAATAAAACAACTATAGTAATGTGTTATAGTTATTTATTAGTCGCCATAGCCAGTGTTGCTAGAATAAAAGAAATCTGCGTTTTATCACGATTTTATTACTTATGATTTTATTGTGTACATACTCGTATATACTCGAAATACAATCGATTTATTAAATTGAATTCGTATCAATATACGAATTTTATTAAATTAAATATTCAATTATATTTAATAAATCGAATCTATAAGAGCGAATTCAAATTGTATTAGAATTCTATCGATAATCGAACCGGTAATCTGTATGAAGCAATTAGGACATCACTAAACTGATCTGTCATCGAGAAAATAACACAGTGGACGAAGAATAGTCAAGGCTTCGCGTCTATTTAAGTATGGGCGCATCCACACTCTTCTTCTCTTTTTAGTTAAAACGATGAAACATTACGATAAATGCTGCTGCAACAAGAACAGCGTTGCTGTAGTTGCGGCCATTTTATTATCTCACTCTGCTCAGATCTCTAGTCCCAGTGTCACATGTACGAACTCAATTTCCCGGCAATGCAGTTGTTGCAACTTTGCTGGTATATACTCTGCAAGCTATTGCACAATTAAATTGCAACAAGAGTGCAACTGTAAATATTGCTGGGCTTTAGTTGCCAGCAAGATAATTTTTATAGCCCGTTTACGAGCCCCTTAAGGTATACAACAGTAGGTATTGGTTATAAATATAATTATAAACAATATCCATGAACGTTACTATTACATAATTATTATAATTTAAATATATTAATAAATCTATTATAGGTAGGTACTTAAAAAAACATTTTATAGAAATTAAAATAATAACACGTGCGTTGGCACATGTCGAGTTGTCACCCTCCTTCCTACCTTCTTTATTGTTTAGTACACCGTTATACTCGTAAAAGAAGGGAGTAGAAGGGCAGCAACGCAGAATCAATCGGGACGTCTGCTCCGTTATTAAAAAAGTATTGCCGTGTATCGAAAGTGTAAATTCAACGGTAGTGTTTAAAGAAAAGATAAGTATTCTTATTAGTGTGTTTGTTATTTCAAAATGACTCCGGTATTATCTTAAGAATCTAATTGTTTTGTATTTCCAACGAATACAACGCAGATTGGTAAATTAATGTCATTTTAATATTGTTTCCTTTTGACGATAAAACGTATCTAAATCACGCGTATCTAAATTTATAGATGATAATAAAACGCGTATATGATAGGTGGGCAGACTGGATTTCATCGCACTTGGATGGAATCTTCGAGCTACATGTAGCCTGGAGCTGGTGTACCTCGATGACGCTTCGGGAGCGACATATTACTCTTTTCTTTTGTATTGCTAACCTAGTTTTTAAGTCTACTTTACACTAGGTTACACTGTATTATTATGACATTTGAGATATTCGCGTTTTTCACACATATTTATCTATATCTGAACGTCGAGTAAAATAAACAAGGTAAACTTACGCGTTGAGACCCGTTTTAGTATATAAATATTATATTATTATGAATGTTTTTTTCAATAATCTGAATTAAAAAAAACATATTTTTATTATCAAGTTTAGTATATCAAAGTAGATACGAGTATGTGAATACGTTATGAAGATACGCTTCATGTAGTCTCACCTTTAGATGTATTATGAAAATTTATTAACATCTCACGCTTGCTTGTGAAAATGTATGTGCAGGAAAAATTATATGGTAGGACAAATAGATGCCAAAAAATAAAGTGTTTTACGACTTGACGAAAATTTTCATAGTACATTATTCTTTTACTGACGCTTTTAATACAGTTGTAGCTATTAAAATGTGATATTCTGGTATATTTAATAGGTACATAAAACATTTTTCTCTTTCCTAATAGATTTGTTTAGCGAAAATTTTGTTTTGACGTAGGTAACGAATGAGAACACTAAACACTGAAGACGTAAATGTCGAAGTAAATATGTCACAGTAGATGCGAGAAATAGAGTGCTTAATGAAAATTCTAATTATTTTAGGAGAAGGGGTACGCTGAGTGAGTAATTTTAACTACACATTCTGACTGTAATGAGAGCTTGCTTGGGTCACGACAAACAATTGATCCCCGTTTAATTAATTTTATGACATGTGTTTAGGACATATACGAGTATAAACAGATTACTTAGTAAAGTATACGTAAGTAATTTTTCATGATAATACTGTTTGTTTAGTGTCAAATATATATCATACATACTTGACACTATATGCCCGCCCTGCACTTCCCAGCACGAGGACACGTCTACCTCATCAGTTATCAAATCAGTCCTGCGGCAAATATGGTCTACCTATTATCACTGTAGTGTGCTGATACTATGAGATATGTCAGTGAATTTAATTCTTTGGTGAATCTCTTCGTTTCGAATCCTAGCCCGTAAAGAAACTCCGATCATAGCTCACTCCATAGCTCGCTGTGCGACATTGAATTTATGGATCTTGCCAACCATTTCGGCACTGTACGTCATTACCGGAAGGACGTACTGATTGCAATATTTCTTAATCTTCAAGCATTGTGGTATTGGTGAGGTATTTAAAATAACATTATATTTATTTTGCCATCATACGTATATGTTATTTTTTCTTCTATTTCATTACTTAATAAAATTATAATGAGAAATCCCAGTAATATTTTCTATACACTTTTTAAGAAAGACTTACTTATTTATTATTGTGACTGAAGAAAATGTATTTATATTAATATATTCAGATGTATAGAAAATATCTATTATAAATCCCACACAAATATAAATGTTGAGACGTTCAGAGCCAAAATCTTTTGTATGTTTCGTCAAACGATAACATCTAGTTTAAGGCCAAGTGTTTACCGCGACTCTTATAAATGATATATTTTTTGAACAAAAATCATTGCTGTGTACTACGAACGATACAGAACTCAAAACCTGGGGGTCTACTCCGAAAACACGAAAAACGAAGTTTCGTCCAATATTTCAGTAGATTCCTACCACGAAAATATTCACTACGATATATCGGCCCGAACGAACTTAATTTGACATTTGAAACTACTCCCATCGCACGAGAGAACAATCGAAATATAGATTTTGGCAGGAGATACTTGGAGGTCAAACGTCAAATTTGACGATAACAATATCTCACCTTTTATATAATTGGTATTACACGATATATAGAGCTACGAACGAAGGAAAGTGAGAGTAGGGTTACAGCATTTCGTTCGTTGGAACTTCGGTCGGGCCCGAAACATAGGAATCGTAAAATCAGAGTAGACCCCCTGTTTTGTGGAATTTTTGTCTGTCTGTCCGACTGTCTGTCTGTCTGTCTAAACCCGCATCACACAAAAACTGAGGGACGAATTTTAATGAAACTTGACACAGTTATAACTTATATACTGGGTTAACATTTAGGGTAGTTTTTATCCAGATTAATTATGAAGTTCCCACGGGAATCACAAGTTAATACGAACAAGTCGCTGACGCTTTTATATGAATGATTTAGGTATATACAAATTTTAAGAATATCTGATACGTAATAGATTCGACCAGAGCATAAGGAGATTAACAAAATACTCGTCTATAAACAATTAACATACTGCCATTTGGAAGGAATTTGTTTCAAAAGAGGAAGAACATAATTTGAATATCAATAAACGTACTTACCTACTGTATTACCGACAATGTACCTACCATGAACGTGAACATCAACGTCATGGGAATGTCAACGTGTTAATCCTACAAATCTAACTGAACTAGTGCAAATCTCACTTGCTTATTTAAATAAACTTGTAAGAGCTGACTATCAGATTATTTCTTAGCCCCATGCAATACCCAAGCATTAAAGTACCTTTACCATTTTATTCTGTGCCTGCCATCCCGCCTGCCAATAGATAAAAGTATAGGATTCCTTCTCTCCCATAACTTTTATTCAAAGCGACATTATATCACTAATATGTTCTAAGCTGACATTATTAATTATTATAATACAAAACTCAAACAAAACAAAATGGTGGTTCAATGGTGGTTTTAAAAAGAATCTTTGAATGAGACGCTATGAATCGTAAACCTTTCTAAAAATATATACTATATCAAGGAGCCATCTAAACATTTTCACTGGTGGGATTGATAGCATGTTATCAATTATTTTGCAATATTTTTTAATTAATTAATTAAAGAAATGTATCCAAACAAACAATACCCAATCACTGTATAATCTAGATAAGGTTTTGTAATTTCGGTTATTCTAAACACGTGGTCAGTAAGTAAACATTGGCCTCTCATTACATTTTTCTAATAGAAAATCATCTATTTATATTTTGATACAAAATTGTAAACTTCACAAATTTATAAAAAAACTAAATAAATAAACATTTCTTACCATTAGGTAAACAGAGTTTTAAAAATATATTTAATATCACCATACACTTAAGTCTACGACAGTTGATGAATTGATCTGATATTGTCAGCAGACTCAATCAAAACTTCCCGTAATATATATCCGCGCGGAACAATACAACTCGATCGGTCACGATTACGGTCTCGACGCGACTGAAACCCAGTTGATGTTTATATAAAGGGCTACCTCACACCGCTACTGTTCCAACGCGATTATCACAGGTAAATAGGTACCATTTTTCATTTGTAAATTAGTGTAGCAAAATTAACGTATATCCTATTACGAGATGGCTCTGAATAAGCGAACAATCAATTCAATGAATAGAATTTCAAATAAATGCGAATGCAAGATACAAAATGTTTACGGTTGATCGATGAGTACCCGAGTTGCAATTCTGTGTAAGACTTTGAGAACTTGTAAACTTTTAAAATTACTTCTAATCATTATTATTATAAATCCCACAGATACTAAACCCTATTAATCATAAGAGGATTTTCACTATGGTAATTGTCTATTTCTGCAGAGAATTAGTGCAAAAATTTTGTAAAAATGTATAAAATATCCGAATGGGTGAAAGCACACTCAGTGATAAATAATTTCTTATTTTGAAAACATAATCCATTTCGTGAATTGAAAAGGACGTTTCGTATGGTATGTCAGAAAATCTTTCAAAATTTTAGTAGCATGGGGTTAGGTGCTTTCACTCTTATAATATTTTTAACAATTAATAGATACTCATTTCAGGGTGTTAAGAGTCGGACGCATAATATATGATTACGATAAACGATTACTTACATGTCGTGTCATTGTCACTTCGTTGCTTCTCAGTATCACAGGAGCCAACTTTATTTATTGCTTTATAAGCTTTGCTGACTTCGCAGTCCTACCGGTACCTGTAAACGTAAATTAGTTTGTGTACTCGAATGTCACGTACTATGTCGTAAGTAAAGTACAAGTAAATGTCGCACCGACGAGTTGAAATGTGAAATATACCAATATTATGCTCATCCTTTGTTGGCGTTATAGATACGTTTTACAATATACAATGTATGTAGGTACGAATACCAATTGAACAATCATAACAATTGAATTAGTAGATGGACGTGATTTATACATTTTGTTTTTAGAGTTAGATTTGCTAAGGTCATACGATTATATAGCGATATTTTAATCGTAATATCTCGGCAACGTGACTCTTTAGGACATAATATTATATATCATGTTTTGTTTATCCCATCGTGCGACGCTGTTTTAAAATAAAACAAAATGGCGGCTCGAAACTATGCCAACCTCACTAGTAAAATGTTTGTTTTCAAGATTGCTTATAAAGAATGATGATACGTCATATTGGCTGGTATATCCAATGAATACCAAATGAAAGTTTTAAACATAAGCTTCAAATTTTATCGTGTCAACAAGGTCCTAAATTACCGGAGTAGTGAGATATCTGCCTTACAAATACCTCGACAATGTGCCACGCGGTATGTTTCGGAGAGAGTTTGTAATCAATTGGAACTGACTTTTGCTCCACAGACCAAACGACTTGTCCTGTCTCCTCATTGATATTTATCGCATATTTATCAGCGCCCAGTTCCATTCGTGATTTTTGGTAGTTCCTTCAATTTGAGAGGTGTGGGCGAAGAGCTTGAGATTATCCATTTAGACAAGGTGGATGGATCTCTCTGCTCTCCGAAACTGCAACCGACTTTTCCAAGGGAGTACTCAGAGGGTTCAGCACAAGGCAGAATTAATGTAGGCTTAGACAATCACCCTGGAAGACAAGACACCCCTTTTTATTCCCTGAGTGCTAATTTTACCATAATAAATCTGTCTTTTTTACATTAACTTTTTTATTTATGTTGGCCCCATTTTTATAGATACCCCATTAATGTGGGAGATAAAATATTTCTTTATGGTAACTGTAGGTTATAATTAATAAGTTGACATAATATATCACAATTGTATTGGCGGTCACGCCAGGTTTTATATACAAAAGTGCTCATTATTATTTCTCAAAATCGTTAACAGTGACAGCTAAATTGTGCATTGATTGAGAATTCTAATTATTATTAGGATTATCATTTACTATCACTTAAACTAACTTGGATTAAAAATAAATCTCGCTTCTTACTTTATTGGAATTTACAATTTTCTTTACTTCTGTATTTGAATATGTATCCCAAAACTGGTAGGTATCTTCCTACATATTTGGTGGCAACCCTACCACTAACGTCTCACGATAGATAATAATAATATAAAAAGTAGTGAAATCCACAGGTAAATTAATTCAAAACTAGTTAAATCTATAGGTATATATCAAATTTAGTTAAATCCAAGTTCGAAGTGTATTTTACAAGCAATACGCTAACATTATATTTAATATAGCTATACGAAATACTTATAATTCATACAGAAGCAAATTATTAAGTAAATACAGAGATTGACATAATTACAAGGCAGATTTTAAAAAAATATTTAATTCCCAAAGAACGTTTATGTGGGGTATAGCATTTCTTTTTATTTTCCTTTGTCTACATACTCGTATAAATAAAAATGTCCTAACTGACACTGACTCATCAACACCGAATCCAAACCGCTGAATCTAGAAACTTTAAATTCGCACAGTTGCTTCCTTTTATAACGTAAATAAAGACTTGCTAAAAAGGATTTCCTGAAATTCAACGGATGAAACGGACTGTCAAGTACCTTGAAACATTTTATAAATATATTCTACAATATGCCTAAAGAATTAAAAACATGTTTTCAAAATTATTTCCAGGGACTAAATAAAATACAGGATGTTAAATTTTATATTTAATAACAATTATTCGCAATAAAATTCACGCTAACGAAGCAGCGGGCAAGAAATGTATTATAAAATGGTTTCAGATACAGAGGACAGACTACATGGTACTCTAAACGTAACATGTAAATATCGTAGTAAATCCAGTGACCGTTTGATCTGCACACTCATATAATCATGTCGCTATCAAATCATTCTATATTTAGTTTCTTTTTGATACAAAATCGGAATGAGTTCTTTTAGGGTTACATTCGGGTTACAACGGAAACTCTATTTAACGAACTCGTTATAATCCTTCTGTTCCCGAAACGAACAACTTCTGGGATATCTGAAATGTGAAAAGGGATTTCGATGTAAAATCGCCATTTCTATTATATTATTATTTTCTTAATTGAGAAGTAGGTACGAGATATATTTGATATTGGAATATATTATGACTTTTATGGTTATAAAAATCTTGCGTATTATTGTAATTGTGACATTATCTAAAAAAGAATTATCTAGGTATAAACTATAGTTAACCAGAAATTTAAATTTTAGTGAAGTTGAAATAAATGTTTTGATTGCTCTGCCTTAAAAAATCGGATGTTAGAACATGCTTCTATTACAACAGATACTTAAAACAGAGAAATTTTAATTTAGAAAATATGAACTTTGGTTAAGTCGATATTGACAATATTGCTAGCATATCCCTTTGCTCAGATAAAGTCACAATTATTATCGTGATTTACGTACTTAATACACGAGAGCAACTTTAAAGTATGAATATTTAAAATCTATGAAACAATTATGAGCATAACTTAATTTTACTCAAAAACACAATCTTCCTACCTGAAAAGCTTGATCGAATGTAATTTTCTATAGAACAATGGAACCCTTATATGGGCCTCGAGTCGGTTTTTTATGAGGGTATTTTCCATCCAAAAGTACACACACCTTGATATATTTATTCGGCCATCAGGTATTTATGAGTCGGGTAAAACAAAATTGGAATGAGTGTAACTAAACACGTGTAATGTGTATAACTGCTAAAACAATCTAATTATCTGAAATGTGATTAAACATTCGAATTCGAATGTAAGTAATCAATGTGAATGTGAGTAAACATTTCAATTCGAATAAGCACAATCATTTCGAAAGTACTAACCATGCTTTACTAGCCATGCTTGATGCATTACAACATAATGGTTAGTACAGCAGCTCTCCCTTACGAATTAGAACCACACAGGCCATCCAAGAGCACGCCCCAAAATACGATTAAGGTTTACAAAAAATCTGTATGAAAATTTTGCGCAGGCGTTGCAGAGAAAAGTTATAACAAACAAATACTCAAACACGGATTCTGTTACTAGAAACGCATATACCGCCTTCGTTACGTCGTTGGGTAATACCTACGTAATTACACTCTAACTACATGACTAAAGAATACGAATTTCTTCTCGTGTGCCCTAAATTTGTGTACTCGCACTTATATATCGATCGATATCAGCCCATAACATCCCACTGTAGGGCACAGGCTTTCCCTTATAAATCGCTAGGAGGTTTCGGGCCGTAACCCACTAGGCGGGTCCAGTGCAGATTGGTGGATACACATGCTCCAGATATCTTTTGTTTTTACATGTATAGGACCATACGTGTTTCGTCAGGATATTTTCGTTCACACTAGAACTAGTGCTAATTTTAAGAATTTGTTCCAGTGGTACAGGCCGAAGATTTGAACGCATGACTTTACGATTGAGAGTTGGGAATAGATAGTGCCTGTTGTGTAATGTTAAAAATGTTGTCATTGTCATCGATCTACTCGTAAATATGAAATGTTCACTACTGAATACTATGTTTACTAATGAATACTATATTTACTAATGAACTACTACTATGTTACACATATATACTATGTTATACTTATGTTACTATGTTTATATGAATAGTTACTATGTTTATGAATTTTCTACGAAATGTTTCTAAGTCAAATCCACTGCCTAATTTAGATATTTTTAAAGCTTATTTAGTTATATTTTGTCACGTCTTTAATTTTTTATTTATTACTTATTTACATAGCTTACAATTTATGTGTAATATGTAGGTACATTGTTATCCAAATAAAGTCAGGGATATTAATTAAATTAGATTAAATTAAATTTTGTAACAAACCTGCCATGCAACGCCTCCAACAGAGAACGAATCAGAGTTCCAAGTACGAGTACCTTCAAAGAAATGGGACGGTCCTTTAAATGGCGGTACCTACTTAATTAGAACCAAGTTATTTTGTTGTCGACATGTCAAGTAAGATTTAATTATTTTTCGATAGACATTTAATAGCATATTTTGCCTCTTATGAAGGGATTAGATTCAAATAGACTCCACCAGGATGTTCATTAATCACTTTAGGGTAAAAGACACAATTTCGTTTTAGTCTGTCGGAGTTATTCACGGCTAAGCCAACACAATCGGCAAGTGTAATCTTACCAATCTCAAAGCCACCTTTACCCGCAGTACGTATCCTTTTAAATCTTACTTAAGACACGTATACAGCTCAAGCATTCGCAGTTTGATTCATGTTCGAAGAAAATAAGAGTAAATACTACGAAGGCAACAAAAAGGTAAGAGAAGGATATTTATTCGGTCATGTGATTCAAAGCAGATATCAACTGCATCAATTCACCCGTAAAAAGGGAATCATAACGGAAAAAAATGATTAGGAAAAAAACATTAATAAAGGTTAAGAAAATAATAATTTATTATGACAAAACATCTCTAAATTAAGGTTAACAAAATAAAAGTAGCTAAGCGACAAGAATTATTTACTCAATTACGCATTTAAAGAGTGATAATTGAAGAGACAGAATTATATACTCAATTACGCATTTAAAGAGTGACAATTAAAGAGACAGAATTATTTACTCAATTACGCATTTAAAGAGTGAGAATTAAAGAGACAGAATTATTTACTCAATTACGCATTTAAAGAGTGAAATTAAAGAGACATTATATATTTTCCTATTCAGATTAAGTTGATTTTCTCATGAATTATCTTTTTTTTAACTATTAAAAATGCCAAGTTACAAGTAGAAAGGTTATAGACATCTGAGACGACATAGCACGAGTCTCTATTTAGTGGCCATTTGTAAACATTTGTAGAACGACTACCGTGGCGTGCGTGAAAAAATATTTGACATTCCAGCCATGATTATTTATAGTCCAAGGTTATATATAGCTATAGGGCTGGGCGTAAGGCCATTTTTATAAACTTGTGGTATTAGTAATGAATGACCAATAAGTAATGCTAATGACTAATGACCAGGCCAAAAAATACCAAAGCCAAAAGGAGTAAAGCGGAAGCCAAATTGTTGCTCATCATGAAATTGGATAATTAAATTCATCCTTCTACTTCACTCACTGTCACTACTCTCATTAGTCATTACTCATTAGATTACCAACAACGGAACGGAGATAGTATATGCATTTGGGGTGAAAGTACGAGGTTAGTACTGGAACAATTTTGATCAAAATAAACAAATACATAGTTCTCCTCCGTCATACCTAATCAAGTTTTTAGATACTATTTTCATAGGGCTAGTTCCCAAACCCTCGCTTTAATTAAAAATACATCATATCTAGTGGTTATTTGCCTTGGCCTAAATCTTTCCTAAATAAAAATCTAACAATGGTGAATGCCGTAAGCGGCAATTTCTCAGTTTCATCGAAACAGACAAATGCCTGATATTCAAAGAGACACATTTGGCACTTTCCTTTTATGTCTGGCGCATACTTATAGAAGTGGTGCCGAAGTATTCAGTGAAGGTATTCAGTTTGTTATACTAAATATTTGCAATATCTAATTCGCTTTGAGTAATTCATAATTTAGTTACAAAAGAAGCTAACAACCTCCCATAGATAACTAAGTTTATCCTATATCTATCTCTTAAATTATTATATAAAAATATTATTATCATTTTCTAGGGTTTATGCCGGAGTCCATTCGGCAGGTTATATAAATTTTGTATGTTTTACTACGCATACTAAATAGCTTTCCTTATACATACCCTGAGGATTAGAAATTAAACCGTAGAGAATATACGGCCGAATATAATTGTGTGGGTAAACCAAGTAAACAACCACAAAACTATAAATAAGTAGCTACTACCTAATATATATGTATGTAGTCGTACGAAGGTGTGTGTAAATTCTGCTGACGTCTTAATATGTTACAAGTGGAACTCTGATATAGTTCCAAGAAACAACTTTGATTAGTTTAATTCGATAATTGCGTTGAATCTCTCCGTGTTTTCTAATATTTCATTAATTAGCAGGTACATGATATTAGTAAGTAAATAATATATGTATTTATTTATAGGTTTTCTATGTTAAATCAGATTTTCGATGTGAAAATATGACTTGGGGGTTTTTGGGGTCGCTGATTATTTATAAACATGTCAGAATAAGAATTATTGAAAATTTTCCATCAAATTATAAAAAAAGATTTTTTGGAATACCTACATTGAACTTTTCAATGGAAATGTGTGTTTAAGATCTTTCGTAGATTAAGTAAGTATAAAAAGTGTTGAGTTACCTATGTAAAACAAAAAATGTTTCGAATATTGGGAATTGTGAGTATTTATTCTTCAACTAATAGTTCTAGGGAAGATATAAATTGAAATATAAAATTAAAAAAGCACGGTCTTAGTATTCAGGCTGCGTTCTGGACACATTCCACTTAATAAATTTGGATACCTCATAAAAAATCCTGGCTCTCCAAATTGCGATGTACCTATGTGGAATTGTTGAAGATGTCCAACACTTGTTGGTGGAGTGTGTCCGGAATCAACAGGAACGAGAGGCCTCAGTGAGGGCTCTCGATCTGAACAGGAATGGTATTTGTATGTTCCATAAGATACTAGGAGAACCTAGGCATTTAGTTTGTACAGATTCGTGAGCCCTCACTAGGGCTGTTATATTGGTACCTACATTAATGTAGTAGAATGTAAGTTTAGGGTACGATGGAACTCACATGTGCTAAGGCATAAAAGTTATAAATGAAACGAATGAACAGGTTCCACGTGATACTCGTTTAATGTCACAAAGATGAATTTACAGAAACAAAGAAACATAACAAAGGACACGTAACGCACAAAATCTATGTGGACGGCCGCGCGTGAGCGCGGCGCGCTTGCTCTCGGGTTTATAAACGGTTTTCGATTGCCGTTATTAGTAATTTAATTTTGAGAAGCCGACGCGGAGTGCGGCGGGTGTGCTGATGACGCGGGGCGGTAGGAGCCGCTGAAATGAGTGGTGCTAAAAAATTCCTTAGAAAGAAGATTAAAAAAAAAAACAATTAAAAAAGGTAAATCTCTTATTAATCATTAAAAAAGTTGATTTAAAATTTAAAAATATAAAAAAATAACTTTAATTTTAGTTTGATGCAAAATTGGCTTTCTGTATACTTCTCCTTGAGGCAGTTCCAGTAAAAAAAAGTTCAATGGGTTGCGTGAGCGTGTCGCTGCAGCTGCTTGAGAGATAAGTAAGCGAAGATACGTTCGACAGTTCAGGAGGGCGTTCATAAGAAGCTGTAGGGCCTGCATGAGGGCAGGCGGCAGACAATTTGAGCGTATTCTTTAATTTTCATAATAAATGAAATATGTTATATAATTTTTATGTTCTCTCAGTCTTTCTTTAGTCCCTCACATGCTTTGATCGATAAATTATAACTTAAAATCAATTAGGTGCATATTATTAATGAAAATTTAAAATTTAATTCAATTTTGTTGAGAATTCTATTTTGGTACAAATAGATTTTGATATTTTAATAGTAACATCATCATTTTTGAAAAAGGAAACCGCATGTATTATACCATTTTAGAATCTACGTTAATTATGCATTTTTTTTTCAAAATTAGCTTCCACTATAGGTTTGCTACATTTTTTAACTTAAGTTGGTACAACCTTTGTCTATAGATATTATTAAGTTAAAAAATTTTAGTTAAAATGTTACCTTATTTAACTTGAGACAAAGAGTAAAACAAAAAATCTGATTTAGGTTTAACAGAGCAACTCTTCGAGAATAATAAGCGCCAACAGAATGTAAATTTTCCTTCATTTGTAGCTGCAGCACGCAAATTACTGATCAAGGGTGACAATTTTTCAAAATATTAAAAAGGGCCAATATCTCGAAAACCGTGCGACATTTCAATAAGATTAATTGCGGTCATCTAATAGGTGACCGCATCTGGCCTAAGTATCGGCAGTTTCAAGCTTGGCCACCTTGGCCACTGACCACCCGTATAAGTTTTATTATTATTGTTTATTATTATTAACAGTACAAATGACATTGTCCTAATTTTGAATAATTGATAATAAGAAACATTTTAAAAATAAAACAGCATAAAAATCGTTTCTGTTCTTAAGGATTGACTTTCAAAAAGTAAAAACCTTTATTGACTCCACTAATATGGCAAGAGAAACAATGTATACCTTAACAATTTAAGTGACATATTTTTTTTTAAATATTCTTAAGTATTATGAACACTTTCATGCCCTAAAGTATTTTTATTTAATACATACAGAAAGTCATGTTTTATTAATCCATATGGGGTGTAACCGATTTATTCCCGAGACTGAATTCATATGAACTTAATTTTTTTTTCTAAATTTAAAAAAATACAAAACCTGTATTTAAAATATAGCCACTCAGGTACTTATAATAAAAAATACATACATTGGTACCACCTCCTAATACTTACAAAGTAAACACCAAAGTGTTATATATTAATCTATGTTACTGCTATATATACTAGATAGTACATATTTTCGCACGTGTTTATTATGTAAGTTTATTATGTTTATTATATGCTTAATTGATTATAATCGTTTAGATGTTTTATACAAAATATTGCTTCCAACAAACCATAATGAATGTCATCAATCATCAAAGAAAAGGCTTCCAGTATTAAAGTCTTTGCTGCTAGGTACTCGTAAGAACTTGGAATTCCTCCAAAAGAGGATTTTTCCGCCTTTGCTTGTCGGTTGTGGAGGGATTACATACGAGTATAATACATTCCCTTCGCATTTGTCCGTGGGAAACTTTGTTACTTACACATCACATTTAAACTTGCTTTTTCTTCATTTTCATTATTGGTATTTCGTTTTTTCGTAGCCTTTTCTTAATGCTCAGTACAAACTTATTAGCAATTTATTTGTTTCCTTTTTGTTTCATATTTCTTTTTCTCCACTAGCAGCGTCCGCTACTTCGAGCGTGTACACGTTAGAGTATGTATATTGATTGTCGGCGTAACCTTTGATCTAGATAAAAAATACCCGTTAAGGGTGTAGATTGTTGGTCTGAGATCTCGATTTCGAGCGACCGCAGCGCCAAAGTTTAATGTAACATCCGACTGGGCGGATGAATGACCTAGAGAGCGCGATTTTCAAAATGTTTTGCAACAAACGTTCCACGTTGAGAAATTGTTATTGAACTTGAATATTTACAGCATAACAATAACGTTGAATTTTTGGAAACTAGCTGTTGATTCTTTTTAATAGATTAATAAGAGTAGTTGAGACACAATTTTTATGTTTTTCTATCATTTGACATCTGACATTTTTGTATTCTACTTACCTAAAATTCCAACTATTTATTTATTTGTAATTTCACTACCAAAATTTATTCTAATTCGTAAAATATTCATTCAATAAAATAATTGCAAATTCAGTAGGAAGTGTGTTTATCTCTACGCAAGGAAATGTGCCTATTGCGTAAACTCAAATACTTACTTTTTGTTTACGATCACCTCGTCGATATCTAAAAAAAATCCTAGGGTTTTAAAAAAAATGTCAATAAATGAAACACAAGTATAAAAATGATTTATTTACTACACAATAACAAATATGAGTCGCCATTACTCGCTATCTCAAAAGCGTGCTAGGGTTGTACAAAAATTAGTAAATAATTCATTTATTTACTAATTTTAACAGAAGTTTGTAAATTATTAATATACTAATTAAAAGTATGTAATTAAACAATAACGAAATATGAGTTCAAAATTCTAATGGTTTTTCATTCGATTACGGATCAAGTTCTGATTTCTGCTAATTTGATGATAAAATCAATGGCTATCACAAAACCTATCAGAATGAAAACGTTACCAGCTGCCCGATTCACGTAAGTAATAAAAACCGTAGCGCAGTGACGTCACTTCGTTTTTTGCAAATTTAGCCCTTTTAACCGACTTAAAAAAAGGAGAATTCTCAATTCGCTGTATTTTTGAACCAATTTTTATGATTCTTTACACCAGGTAACTCAGAAATTGTATAGTAATTGAGCTATTGGAAGATTTATGACAATCCAAGACTAGATAAGTAAGTGCGTTTAAAACAGAAAACCAAAAGGCGATTTCTAAGTTCCTAAGTTAAAACGACTTTTGGACTGGCGTGTTTACGTGAATCGACTGGCTGGGTAGTTAAGTTACCTGTATCTTTCAAAATCATTAGGCGTTCTTCTCTTTCATAACACGTAAAGCTCTTTCTTTCCTCTCTTTCATAGCCTCTATGATACTGGGCGCGTCACGAATGGGCATGCTTCGTGACTGCCGAGGATCAACTAATTCTGGAAGTAGGCAATCGTAATAAAACCTAACTAATTTCATCTCCATTTTCTCCTCCCAAAATTTGTCGTCCTTTTCTATAATATAAACTTTCATAGGTACAGTAGCACCAAACCAGATGCCAAGCATGCAAACGTTTCTTTTAGTAATATGTACCTGTCCCTGAATTTGGAAATACCAGTTATGATTTTTATTTATGACATAACCCTTGGAAGCCTTGTCCTTAACCCAAAAGGTATGTTTGGCCATTGCTTCATCAAGAGTCATGCCAGCTAAAGAATGTGGGCACTTAATTTCAATTAAACCGTTTGCATAAATGCCATCTGGTGTAGTACCAAGAAATTCATATTGATCGTCGACGAACAAACCGCAACCTTGTATACTAATATTCTCTTGAATTTCTAACTGTTTAATTGCGGTTTCTTCGTTTTCGATACCGTACCGTACAGCAGGCAAACTGGAGATATTACTACCATAAACGATTTTACGAACAAGAACAGCACAACTTGTGCTCTCTCGTTTTTTACAAACTTCCCCGAACGATGATGAGGTTAGTAATTTTCTCCTTGTACTCATCCACTCAGAACTACTTCTTTGCAAATGGGTCGACCTTTCAAGCTCCTCTCTTTCAGCACAAGACAACTTTAAATCGGCTAAAAAAGATGACTTGGCTTTCTCATATAATTCTGGACTCAGATCAGGTTTTTCGCAGTTTGGTCCATAGTGAGCGTCTTTCGATACAGCGCTGTGGCTCTTTTTCAATCTTAATTTAGGTTTAGCAATTAAACGGATTCTACGATTACAATTTTCCACTTTCGCGATCAAAGGATTAGGACTAGATTTAAATATTACTTCATGAGTTTTACTATGAATCGATCCTGTATTAAAAGACACAACAGCAGCTGCGCATCGGCCCGCATAAGAACCACGGGAAGAATAATTTACACGCTTACCCCCTACTAATTTGGCAATCACTGCGTTAAAACTTTCAACTATATTACTTGTACAATTATGAATTAAACTTCTAGAATGATATGACAGTCTTTTACTTAAAATGTGTACCGCGTCCATTAATCCGCATCCAACAATTGCTGGAAGCAACCCAACAGGTTCTATTCGACGAGTATCAGGTCTACAGAAATACTCCTTGCAATATTGGTGATTACCAAATACGTGTTGTGGACCATTTAGGATATCTTCACTAAGATTTTTTATTTTTTCTTCGAGTGACTGATTTTGATCGCCCCAATATTTAATAGCGCATTTTACACCCGTTCTTAAACGCAAATACCTTTCTTTTAGGAATTTCCGCAATTCGCAAGGATACTTAGTGTCTTTCGACAGTTTCTCCAAGCTATTGCAGTAGTTTCGTAAAAGATGATTTTTGCATTCAATTTTCTCTACTGTTAAATTACCGTACGGTCGCGAATCTAATATTTTTTTATAAGTACTGGAATCGCCGTCTGCTACAAATTTATTATAAATTACACCGTGATCAACAATGGAACGTTTAAACCCCTCAACTATTATGGTCGATTCCATACCGGTAGATGATCCCGAATAATTCTTGAAACAACGGTGTTCCGAGGGCTGACTGTCGTTCTTTGCGGCTCGTGCACAAACTACACAGTATTTATTTTTAACTCCAAAAAACAATACTTTATTAGTTTTAATGCCAATTATCGCAGCTGCGCCGGACAAGGCGGAAAAATTCTTACCATAAGATCTCTTGCTCCAACAACCGTCAACAGCAACAGATATTAATGGTGTACCATTTTTATCAACACTACCTATAGACACTGCGTACTCCGCTTCTTCCTTGACAGCTTCTGCCATGGAATGTGCTGCTGTCTTTTCCCACCAATCGCAAACCGTATTATTAATTTCATTGTATAATGAAGGTGACATGATTGGTAGGGCTACTGCGGCAGTTAATGTTTTTAACTGATAGTAGCTCCCACCAGATGATATGATACCAGATACAATTTGATGATTCACTTCCATTCTATCTTCTTTCTTTTCAATCAAACACACAGTAAATTTCATACTACACATACTACATTTCATGATGAGTTTTGAGTCCAGACCAACTTTTACTTCACCTATTATACTGAGGTAACTTAACTTACAATCCATTGGACCGTGGTCCCCTATGGCCTGAAGAGCTTTAAAAAAAAAAGAAACGTCTACAACTCTACGCCCAACTTCCATTTCATCCACCTTTCCCTCTTGGTCGTTTTCAATAACTAGTTCCTGTAAAGAAAGATAATGGCTTGATTTTTTTTATAAAAAATATATAAAAATTTAAAAAAATGCAAAAGAATTAATACAATATTAGGTTCCTGATGAATAGAAATTATAATTTCTTTACGCATTAGGTATTGTTTTTTTATGACGTCACCTATTTGAACGTAAATTTTCTTTTGAGAAAGTAATTGAGAAGTATTTCGGTACTAAGGTGTTTGTCTCTCGATGAAAATAATAAATATTGCAAGAAAAATCTATAGGTAGGTATTGAGATTTTGTCTTCGCCCATCACTAACTAAGTAGTTTGTTTATTTATGTAACAAGTCTACAAGAATTACGTATAACAACTTACCTCTATACAGCGCGTAGCATTGTTGCTCAGAGTCTCGGCCCCAAGGTTTTCTTTATTTTCAATACTGGAAATATTATTCATCAATATTATCCACTTTTTATTTATTTTGTACAACCCTAAGCCAGACGCTAGGCGCCTCGCGTCTGTTTGGCGGTATAGGTATGTCGACAAAGTTGCGCTGTCGCCTACCTACTTCCACAATTTGATATTTAGACAATACTAGCCGACCCGGCGAACTCCGTATCGCCTTTTTTTTTTTTAAAATCCTATTATTTTGATATTACATACAGATACTTCAATTTTATTTATCAGTATAGATATAGATAATACAAACCAATATTTACATGTTATTGTAGGTATATGTCTGAATCGGGCGATCTAAATCATATGACATATTGTATTAGCTTTGTAATGTACCCTGTTCAAATGCGATAATAAATAAGTAGGGAGGAACTTACATTTTATTCCGAGATCTTTTGGCTTTCATATTTTTATAATGCGTACAAAACTTTCTTTTCCCTGGCATGCCACTCAAATTCAATCAGTCCTGCGAAAAAAATAGCCTATGTTACTCAGTGATAATGTAGCTTTCGAATGATAAAAGAATTATTAAAATCAGTCCAGTACTTTTTGAGTTTATTCGTTACATACAAAAATCCAAATCTTTCCTCTTTATAATACCTATTAGTGTAGATATTGTATTTTTTACGATTTATATCTAGTTCCATCATGGTTTTCTTTCAGACATTCATTATATCGATACTTTCTACTAACTGAAAATAAATTAATTATAAAAATGTTATACTTACAGTTTTTTACAAAAAACACAAATTCACAATACGTAATTCTGCTGTCTGCAGCCGACAAGCGTGGTGTCGCGTTCACTTACAGAAAGGAACTGCCGCTGCAGACCACCGAGATTGCACGAATGAAACGAACGTTTTATCCCATACATTTGTGTATGAAAAATTTACCTTAAAATATATCTAGATTTTAGGGCTTTAAAAGAGGAAGTCTTTGTTTGTAAAGGTATAAAAAGAAGTATACAGCTATACTTATTGGTTTCTTCAGTGTTCAAAAAGTGTTTCTTTTTATCAATTTGTGTTGATTTATGGGGTTAAATCTGAAAAATACGAAGTCATGTTTTTGCATTTTTACTCAATTTTGTGCGTTTGTTGACGTTTATTATATAACAACTATTAGGTTTAAGAGTTTAATATAAGCATGAACATACTTATTGGTCTTTGATTGTAATATATACAAATTATCATTGATATCAATCATATGTAAATAGGTTAAATATGAAAAATCGTAACACTCTTTTCGGTGATTTTCACGATCTACACCCTTAACCCAGGTCATATAAATCTCTATGTTCTATATATCTTCTATTCTATCTATATATAACAAAATCGTAACAAAGCCGTGGCTACATTTAATTTTTTTGAAACAGATTGTTACAGTGTTACAGAGCCAAAACCACATTTTTTGGAATTTTTGTTTCTCTGATCGTCCATCACGCAAAAACCACGAGGCGGATTTTAATGAAACTTGGCATACTTATAATACATACATGGCGTATAAGCGCCGAGTTAACATTTAAGGTACTTTTTATTCAGATCCTTCATAGAATTCCTGCGGGAATCGCACAAAACTTCACGCGAACCAAGTCACTGGCACGGCTAGTAATCCAGTCAATAGGGACATTGGGGACTTTTACTATGCGAAAGGTGGGATAGTAGCGACTTTGATATATGTTGTTTAGGTGGAGTCCCTAAAGAAAAATTCAAGAAGGCGCGAGCCGCCATCTTGAGCGTCATCGAAATAAGTCGCGAACTGTTGATCCTATGAACACACAACATCCTATGATCTATATACAAACTTGAAGTCTATCTAATTGCCGAAAATTTATGAATCAACACATTTTTTGTATCTAATATATAACGAGATACAACGTTGAAAAAGCGTTGTTGAAAAAAAATCGAAACGTTGTAAAATGCTAATGTTTTATGGTAATACCTATGTATAAAAATCAATTACTTTATCTTATTTTTGAAGCTGCAACACTGTACACTAACGTTATATAATGAATGTCTTTCCAGTAAGCGACATTTGTTTTCAAGATAGCGATTCAATATTGGTGGCCATTTTTCAAATGCATTCAATCCGGATCCGGAAAATTGATATGTGGAGGTCTTTCGCCAAAATAGCCAGATAAATGGCAGATGTTGATCAAGATGGCGGACTCCAAATAACCCGAACCTTGTAACCTTGTAAGTTAGGCAAGGCCGAACGTCGAGCAGTATATGGCGAGGCCGCAGGCCGAGTTCCGCATAGGGCGAAGCCCGGAGCGACCAAACTACCACGACAGCTGCCTAGTTGTTAAAGAAGCAGCAACTATTATTTTGGCAGATATCCGTTCACAAGACTATGAAATGTCACACTATCTATCATCCGAACGTTTTTTAAGTGAGGTAAAATCTGTAATGCCGCAATCTTTGAAAGTTGCATCTTGCAAGAGTCTGCACGTCTTTTTCTTTCACAATAACTGAGATACTTCCATTTAAATTTTTATTACAAAGAAAACAATTTACTGCTTAATTCGAAATATTGAAATTTCTCCTAATCTTCCAAACACTCTCACGGGCAGTTTAGAACCCCTCAGCATTCGGAGAGACGTTGCATCTCTCTGTGTGTTCTACCGCCTGTACAATGGAGAATGCTCTGAAGAATTGTTCAATGTAATTCCCACCTCGAGTTTCTACAACCGCACGTCCCGTCACAGAAGTGCGGTCCATCCGCATTTCCTAGATACGGAGGTGTCGCGTACTGTTCGGTCCAAAAATTATTTTATATCGAGAACCCGTAGGCTGTGGAACGAACTGCCTCAAGAGGCCTTCACATTAAACTACGAGATGGGGTTCTTCAAGAGAGCTGTGAATAGGATTTTGCAAGGTCATACCCCTAGGGCATACCCCCTGATGTTGCAGGTGTCCATGGGCGGCGGTAACACTTACCATCACGTGAGACCGCTTGCTCGTCCGCCCTCTTCTCTATAAAAAAAAAAAAAAAACAGAATAAAACGTACAGCCGGTTTGTAAGCAACAAACACACTAACTCACTGAACCCGTGTGAAACCAGGACGCAGAGAGAGGGAAAATAACGTCCCTTTTCGGTGATTTCAAAAGATCACACATCACATCCGTACGGTACTATTATTGCGAGGCGCGTGGGTAGGTGTTTTCCACACCTACCCGTATTCCCATCATAAAGGATAAAATAAATGAACAATGTAATATAACCGATATATGGAAATTGGAGGAAAATGTGCAGGATAACGTGGAATTAAGATGTGTACAAGTGGATGAAAATACAGAATGTGAGTGGGACGACACTGGGATATCGAGATACATCGAGTTGCAGAAAAACGGTTGAGAAATGAAAGTGGAAGCGGAAGTACGAAGGAGGATGAGGATGGATTTATAATGTAGGATTTAGAATGTTATTACCATTAAAGTTTCAAACTGTAAAAAACTAAAAAGTATAATATCCCTCTATTGTGCATCGTCGATCCGTACAACCGAACAATTTTCCGAAACAAACGTTGATAGCTGGTAACCTCAATGGACATCACCCCAACTGGTCAAATAGAAATGATCCAAGAGGTACGCAAATTATGAATTAATCCGAGAACGGATACATTTCTCTCAATAACAGAAAGTCGACTATGGTTAGATTAGTTAATCATCGTCTCCAAGAGTGGTCACCAGATATCACTTTTGTTTCTACTGACAGCTGTAAATTTTGCATGGCATACGAGTAATGACACTTTAGGTAGCGATCACTTAATGACTAAAATTATTATGAATAATAAAAATTGTTTAAACTTTTCTGAACGAATGAACTTCAAATGTGCAAATTGGGATGGGTACCGATAATCATTATCAACGAGCTTCCATAGTGATATTATTTTGGGTAATATTCAAGACGCCTATGACTATTTTATCGATAACGTGAATAAGGCGACCGATTAATACATTCCACTAATAAAGGTATGCCTGAATCCTAAAAGTAAATTTAAACCAAAACCATACTGGAATCCGTCGGTTTCAAAATTAGTTGCAAAGTTTCAAGGTTAGATTGGCTTTGAAAGAATTTAAACACAATCCCACGCCTCAAAATTTAAGTGTTTTAGAGAGCTAAAGGTTGGCAGTTGATGAAACAACGGCAGCCTCTGATTTGTGGCAATAAATGAGGTCTATAAAATGCAATAAATGGTCTAGACTTACACTTCTATAAAGGATAAGGAAGTTTAATTACCGCAGTCTTGTACCCGACTTTGTCTCACCTTCACCACCTATTTTGCAGTCATTTAACCCAATTTTAGAGGCGGAGTTTACCTCAGAAGAATTGAATAACAATAAGAAAAGATACGGCACCAGGTGATGATAACGTTACATATTCGATGATTTATAATTTATCCGACAATGCCAAATGTTACCTGTTAAAGATATATAAAGTATGATATTACAGACAGGTTTTGTACCATGACAATAGCGCAGTATACATGTGTTGCCAATTCCTAAGATCCAATTCTATACCTAAGATATTTTATAATACATATGTTAGCAAACAGAATAGAATGGTTTGTTGAAACGAACAAGTTTTTATCTTCGAATACAGTGGGTTTTAGAAAGGCACAATCATTTTTGGATTACTTGACTCGTTTGGTCAGTCCAATACAAGTAGAGTTCACAAATACCAATTTTGGCCTGCTTTCTAACTTTCTAGACATTGAAAATGCCTACAACAACTTATTCATAGAGACACAACTTATTCACAACTGCATACAACAACTTATTCAACTTATTCATAGCCTATCTAGGCTGGTTTTGATTTTGAATAAATTGAATATTGGAGTCAAAATTTGTACATATTTGTGGTCGTTCTAATAAGAGAGACATCTAAAAAGTTAAGTTGAGAATAATAATAAAACTGAGATTATAAAGTGGGCTAGTATGCGTGATCCTATATCTCTCGCCCAGGCTTATAATTTTTCTTTGTCAGGCCGGAAACTTTTGGACCTCCCCTCGTACTTGTTTCATTAATTATTCAATCTATAGTTCAATCATGTTTATTCATATAGTTCATTCAATCATGTCCGAGTTGGACGCGGGCGGATTATTTGTTCTTTAAATAATTAATTTATTCGTTGATGTACCTATTAGATTACAAATAGAAGTACTTTAATTTTTGTTTTCACTTTTTACTTTATTATTTATTAAATTGTTACATAAATAAAACTATAAATGTAACACTATTCATATATTAGGTAGTCGGAAAAGTTCGCGGCGTTTTTATAGTGAATGTTGAGGACACTTTTGTCTACTGCGATCTCTTCAACAGATCGAGGACAGTATTGTCCTACAACCTTATAGGTCGCCGGGGGATGTGGACTGTATATATAGGGATGTTAAACAATAATAACGCCTTATTTCCTTTTCTTCGATAATATCAGCAGAGCCGGGGGCAGGGGGCAGAGGTACTTGTTGTTCTACTACTTGTCCTAGTCACTTGGTTGACCGTTTGTAGTGTTCGGAGTGGTGCCGCTGATCGGAATGCCGGAAGCCCAAAATGGTTCGTCTTTTATTCCATTTTGGCTTCCCCTTCTACTTTTCTACATGTGTACCCCTCCCGCTACCCCGCGGGGATCATTTATTCATAATACACAGTTATACATTATACACATTCTTATAGGATTCTTATAAGATACTTAATGGATGTAAATTAACCTAAGAGGGATCTAATAAGATCATGACGCTATAACGTTCGGTTTCGAGTGGACGGGGTGCGCGGTTTGCGCGACATATTTACGTAACCCCGTCCCCCGCTTCAGGACTATAAATATTATATTCGTCCGCCAGGTGGCGGAGCGCTCAGTTGTTTCCCGAACGCCATAGCGCCCACAACTTATCCCTAGCATGCCCTACCTACCCTATTTACCAACAATTATCCTAATAGGGTAATAAAAGACACACTAGGGATCATTTTAATATCAATTACACAATACATAATCATAAAACGGACATTAAACAGATAGTGTAAACCTAACGATATTAAGAGATATTCATATATTTATAAGACACTAAAGAGAAACAACTATACAAGCGAAACTATTATCTATACATATGCAAGTACCCTAGCTTTTTACATTTTCATTTATTCCGTCGTTAACATACTCCCGCCGTCGCCGTCTCGCGACCTAACCGGTAGAACGACGATCTTCTTTGTGGGTCGCCGCAGAACGTGTCCGTTGCTCGTTTGTAGGTCGACGACGCGCACTTCGCCGTCTTGCCCGGGGTACGTAGCGATGACTCTTCCTCGCGGCCATGTGTTCCTCGGTAGATTTGCGTCGCACACGATGATCAAATCTCCGACGCGTGGTGCCTCGCCGATCGTGTGGGGCTCCCGCCGGTATTGAAGCAGGGGGAGATACTCTTGTACCCAGCGGCTCCAGAAGGTGTTGGCTAGCCGCTGGGCGCGCCGCCAATGCGCGCGTGCATCTATGTTTTCTTCGGTGAAGGCGCCCGGTGCTGGGACATGTAAATTGGGCCCCAGCAGCAGGTGATTGGGTGTGAGCGCCTCCGGTTCCCCTGGTGTCACTGCCACGTGTGTGAGTGGACGGGAGTTGACTGCATTTTTACCTTGACGAGTAACGTGTGGAGTGTCTCGTTGCTCGGGTACCTCTTGTGTAGCGTCGCTCGTAGGTCTTCTTTCATCGTTTGAACTATACGTTCCCGGGCCCCGGCCATGAAGGGGGCGGAGGGGGAACGTGCCGCTACGTGATGTGCTTCGCAGTTGCCTCTTCTTCTTGGACCGTGGTGAGTGTGGCCTCGTTGAAGTTGTCTCTTCGCGGCTTTGAGTTGGTGGCGTTTGTTGCACCACAACTCCTTTGGGCAGCCGCGCTGCCCCATTAATCTTTAGTGCGGCGAGCTTGTCCTTTCCCGCCGGTGAAGCGCTACGCTTTATGAGATGGTGCGCCTTTACTGACACGAACTTGCGTTTGCCGCGTGCGGGCCTTCTTGCCGTCGCCGCCTTCGCGTCGCCTTTCGTTGTGTCTGTCTTTGCGCAGCACCGTAGTGCGGCGAGCTTGTCCTCTCCCGCCGGTGTAGCGCTACGCTTTATGAGATGGTGCGCCTTTACTGGCACGAACTTGCGTTTGCCGCGTGCGGGCCTTCTTGCCGTTGCCGCCTTTGCGTCGCCTTTTGTCGTGTCTGTCTTTGCGCAGCACCCTTTTTGTCGTTTATTCCTGGGCGAACGTTTCTTTAACGTGCTTGTTACGACCGGCCTTACGACTCTCGCAGCTTCCTCCTTCTCTGGGAAGCCGGTTGTGAAGTCGTACATGTAGCGTTCTCTTTGTACCTTTTCAGCGGCGTGTTTGTGCTCTCTCCGCAGGAGTCCGGTGTCGAACCGCCCGTCAGGTAGCCGTCGACTGCGCTTATTCCGAAGGTCGATGGCGTGCTGTTTTGGGTCATTTCTTTTCCTTGGTTCGATGCCTCGTGATTCCAACTTGATGTTCTTCTTTTCTTTCATCTTGTCGCACTTCTGGGTGATATATCCGCAGAAGGCGACGGATTCACATACTGAAGGGCGGCATCCGTGTAGCACCCACCCTAGCAACGTTAGTGATGCTACCGGTTTGTCCCGCTTCCCTGCTCGGATCTGACGTGAGACGATCAGCTCCCAATTGTCCTGTCCGATGAGAACCTTAGGGCAGGCATCTCTGTAGGTGAGCTCGTCTTTGATGTCGTCCAAGTGTGTACAATCTTCCAGGTCCGTTTCTCCGATGGTCTGCGATGTGAATTTGAGACGTTTGACCGTGCGTGCGCCTTTTAACTTGTGCACGCTGTCCGAGTGTAGCCCTTGTATATGTACGTCGATAGTGCGGCTATTCTCATGTGTCATTTCTCCGCCGTTGATACCTTGTATTGACATCGTGTCAACCGGCCCGTTGATGCCTAGGGAGTCAGCTATAGCTTCCTCGATGATGGTGACGGTGCTGCCTTCGTCGAACAACGCGTACGTATGTACCTTTGCGTGTGGTCCGGCAAGCACTACGGGTGCTATCTTCAAATAGGCTCGGCGTTGACGCGGCGATGAGCTTGCGGCGGTGACCTTGTTTGTCACTTCCGTTATTGACGTGACAATTTCTTCCTGCGGCTCTTCTGTCGTCTCTGTTGGCGGTAGACTTTGACGTGTACGATGCAGCAGCCAATGATGTGACATCTCACAACCGCTGTGCCCACATGGCTTAACTTGGCAGTTGTCCCGGCGATGGTCGCTACACAGGCAACGGAAGCAGATGTTGTTCCTTTTTGCGATCTCCCAGCGGGTATCGAGATCGCTGTCTGCAAATTGTTTGCACGAAGGTAAGCTGTGATCTTCCTTGCATAGTGGGCAAAGCTTCATTTTTCCGTCGGTTGTGGCGCTGTAATCATGTTTCCCCTTTCCGTTGGCAGAGGCGTTGTATCCAAGCTTCCCTTTTCCGTTGGCAGAGGCGCTGTATAGGAGCTTCCTTCTTTCGTTGGTAGGGGCGCTGTATTGGAGCTTCTCTTTTCCGTTGGTAGTGGCGCTGTATGTACGTTCCGTCCTTTTCATTGCCCTTTCTCTTACATTCGCAGATACGTCCCTTTCTCTTATACTTGCAGGTTCGGTGATGGGAATGATGCATTCAGGTGGTGCGTAGGCACTGCACTTATCGGCTTCTATGTTCAGGAACGTCGATAGTAGGTTTAGTGTAGGCACCTCGTATTCCCATGCGCTTGCGAAGTCGTACCATTTGCTCTTCAGTATCGGGGTGAATTTGTCCATTATAGCCCGGACTAACTCGGGGCTATAGAGGTAGTTCTCCCTCTTCAGTTCCTGTATGGTGGCCACGGCGTTGGCCACCTTACTGGCGAATACGCAGAGGTCGCGGGGCTCGTCGGTCAGCTTGCGCAAATATCGCAACTTTTCTGCCTCATACGCGACGAGTGCATCCGGCCTCCCGAATCTTCTTCCGAGAGCCTCCATAATTTCGTCCGGCTCTCGGTGGGCGGTGAACAGGCTTGCTACCGCCTCCATAGCGGTACCCTTTAGGCTCTTTCTTAGCCGTGCCAGGTTGTCGCTCTTCATGAAGACGCGCCTTGAATCCTCATACGCGCCCTTGAACCCCAACCATGCGCTGCCATGTCCGTCGAACGTAGGCAGCTCGGTTATATACCTTGGTGTCTCCCTCGCCGATATCTTCACCGCCTTGGAGATCGCAGAGGCCATTTGCTCCACGATGTCTGCGGTAGGGCGTGCGGGCCGAGACGTACTATGCTCTCGGTGCTTATTTCCGTCATCTTCATCATTGGCGGTGTAAGCTCCCCGTCCTCGTCCTCCTTCATACTTTATCGGCGAGATCTTGCGAGACTTAGGCTCCGCCTCCTGCGGGGGTACAGGGGGGGGTGCGTCGTTCCGGTTCAACCATTTTTCTAACCGGAACGATTGGTCTTTGTCTTCCTTTTCTTCATCATCTGCCTCGGAGCCCGATTCTAATTCCGCTAGCCTGAGTTCCTGCTCCTTGGCTTGCAGGCGCAGCTGTAGTAAGGTACGTTCGACCTCCAGACGTTCCTTCTTCTTGGCGGATGCGGTAGAGCGGTGTGACCTCGCCGTGACGCTTGCGGCTCGTGGAACGATCGTGACGTCCGCTGCCGCCGAAGTCGTCTTCATAGTGGCCTCGGTGCTAGTAGTACCGCCGCTGGTGGTCGTCGTCCCTGTCGCTGTGGTGCCTGTGCCCGTGGTAGCGGAAGTCGTGGCTGTGGACTCCGTGGTGGCAGATGTTGATTCCGTAGTGGTTTGTGCTCCGCTCTGCGATCCCGTCCGGCTCTGTGATCTCGTTGTTGACGGCATTGTGAAAACAACGGTTTTAGTTTTTGACGTGGAAATTGAGACGTTTATGACGTGGAAATTGAGACGTTTATGACGTGGAAATTGAGATGTTTAAGACGTGGAAATCGAGATGTTTAAGACGTGGAAATCAGGACGTGGAAATCAAGACGTAGAAATCAAGACTTGTATGCACGGACGAGTACGACGCGTCGTCTCTTCCCGCTGTTTCTTCTTTAAACAACGCCGTGCAATTCTTGATTCGGCGACTCGATTAACCGTGGACGCTGATTCTTCTTATCCGGCTGCTCGAAGGACCATCGATGTTGAGGACACTTTTGTCTACTGCGATCTCTTCAACAGATCGAGGACAGTATTGTCCTACAACCTTATAGGTCGCCGGGGGATGTGGACTGTATATATAGGGATGTTAAACAATAATAACGCCTTATTTCCTTTTCTTCGATAATATCAGCAGAGCCGGGGGCAGGGGGCAGAGGTACTTGTTGTTCTACTACTTGTCCTAGTCACTTGGTTGACCGTTTGTAGTGTTCGGAGTGGTGCCGCTGATCGGAATGCCGGAAGCCCAAAATGGTTCGTCTTTTATTCCATTTTGGCTTCCCCTTCTACTTTTCTACATGTGTACCCCTCCCGCTACCCCGCGGGGATCATTTATTCATAATACACAGTTATACATTATACACATTCTTATAGGATTCTTATAAGATACTTAATGGATGTAAATTAACCTAAGAGGGATCTAATAAGATCATGACGCTATAACGTTCGGTTTCGAGTGGACGGGGTGCGCGGTTTGCGCGACATATTTACGTAACCCCGTCCCCCGCTTCAGGACTATAAATATTATATTCGTCCGCCAGGTGGCGGAGCGCTCAGTTGTTTCCCGAACGCCATAGCGCCCACAACTTATCCCTAGCATGCCCTACCTACCCTATTTACCAACAATTATCCTAATAGGGTAATAAAAGACACACTAGGGATCATTTTAATATCAATTACACAATACATAATCATAAAACGGACATTAAACAGATAGTGTAAACCTAACGATATTAAGAGATATTCATACATTTATAAGACACTAAAGAGAAACAACTATACAAGCGAAACTATTATCTATACATATGCAAGTACCCTAGCTTTTTACATTTTCATTTATTCCGTCGTTAACAGTGAAAATTTTTTTTTTTTTGTATTACATAAATATTTATTGTCCATTCAATTCCACTGTCTTTCGTTATTTTTCTGGCAAAGCCATTATTCCATCGCTATAAAATGTTTGGGGTTTCTGAACGAAAAACTGATTTAAATGGTTTATGCAGGCTTCTCTTGAATGTAATTTTACTCCATGTAGAGAATTTTGTAAAGAGCGGAACAAATGATAATCCGAAGGTGCTTTGTCTGGACTGGTATGGAGGAAGCATTAAAACTTCCCAGTCAAGGTCCATCAATTTTTGTTTAGTCATCAAACCTATATGCGGTCGAGCATTGTCGTAATTGAAAACTACACCTTTTCTATTCATTAATTCTGGACATTTTTCTTCAAGTGCTTGTTTTAATTTTACTAACTGCTGGCAGTAGATATCAGAATTAAGGTCATGTGGCAAAAACTTTTAATATACATAACACAATGCCTTTTCATACACATAACATGACTATGTTCGGAGTGAGGCCTGGCTTTGGGACTATTTATGATGGCTCACCTCGCTTAGACCAAGATCATATTCGAACATTGTCTTCGTAGGTGATCCGCTTCTCATCGCCTGTTACCAATCTCTTCAGAAATGGATCGATTTCATTTCGTTTTAGCAACATTTCGCATATGGATATTTTATTCACCAAATTTCTCTCATTTAAATCATGCGGCACCCAAACATCTAGCTTTTTTACATAATTCCGTTCATGCAGGTGATCCCAAATTATTGAGTAATGAATGCTAAGCTCTTCCACAATTTGATGACTGCTTATGTGTCGACGTTCTATGTGAAATATGGCACACTAAAATCACATGTTCAAAAAGGCCGCGAACTTTTTCCGACTACCTATTACTCATAAAATGCTTAAATACATATTAATAAATTCAGTAGGTAAATATTTAAGGTATATTTATTTTAATATTAAACTAATATTTACATATTGTACTTTACATTACATACAATTGTACTTTACATCAAATTGTTTTTAGGTAATTAATTATAAAAATGTTAAGATTAACTATTTAGCTTTTAGACCTTTATATATTTGCATGTTGACTTTGCCTAGAAGTGAGGTGACATTTAGCTGTACATCTCTTTAAGAATTGTAACTATTATATCATTTTTCTAGTGTTTACTTCGTTGGCGACCTTTTTAAATAAATAAATAATAATATAATTTAACATTGCTAATTACTTATTACTTTACTATCATATGATGCCCGTTGGCCATTGCCCATTACATTCGTAGTATGATGCCCATACTAAAAATTTCCTACCAGACGTTGTTTAAATTTACGTAAATTATTAAATTTAATTGACGTAAATTGTTTCAACATTTTCCATTACGAACCAAGCAAGAATTAAAATTCCTGCAAAAGTTTTACATACTTCGGAGCATAAGTAAAGAACCGCAGCCATGAGCGAATTGCAAGGGTTTTTGGAAAAATGGTAGATTTGTTTTTACATACATATATCTCAATAAAAATATGTTGGAAAGAAAATAGCTGCACCAAATATAGACTACGAAAGTGGCGTTGGATTAAAGCGATATCCTCTAAGCGTTTCCCGCATATTAATTAATTCGGTACACTCGCCACCTCCTATTAATATAATAATTTCCGTTTAATTATAATCGACATGTCCTTAAAACGTTGTGCATATTCTACCGTCACAATATTTTGTCGCTTTTGTAGCTATATGCAAATCTGTTTATTATTAGAGGTGAATTTATAAAGAGCAAAATCAAACAGAATTATGATACAATGTTCGAACTCTGTCTTTTGGTACATTATTAATTAACATTGTGTGCTGAACTCAATTATGATGAACTTATATGATTAATTTTAGAGAAGAGCTAACTTTGTTAGTCTCTATTAATTTTGTATGCAACAGAATAATGAAGCATCGATAAGAATGATCTCAGAGAGAATGGAACAAGAATACGAGTAAGTCTGTGGGATATACTAACGATACAAAATTACGTAATTACTAATTACCTAAAGCGAAACTGCTACAAACTGAAAGCAGTAATTTTCTGCTATGAATAGATTATCTAAAACCACAAGACGTTTTTGATTACTATTCATAGTGTTTATTATACATACTTCAATAAAAGGTTCGAACATTTTACTAGGGAGGTTGGCATAGTCATTTCAAAACTGCGACGCACGATGGGACCTACGGACATCGATACATAGATAAACGAAAAATGTTAATAAAAATTATGTCAAGTGTCACATTACGAAGATATTGCGATTGAAAGATTGCAATATGACCTTAGCAAATCTTACTTCAGTGTATAAACAAAATGTACAAATCACGTGCTTCTACTAAATAAATTGTTATCGAATAACTAGTTTTGCTTACTTTTATACCTGTTGGTAAAAATAAAATACATATTTAGATCCTAACTCATAATTTATTTATCTCAAGTGTAGCATTACCAAAATAATTTGAATTAAAGGTCGCTATACTGTTATCACTATGTCTATGATCTAATTAGATGTTACTGAACACTAAATTATTGTTAACAATAGTCCCTAAAGTAGACATATTATCAAAGTTATCACAAGAATTACACGCCTACTGTTGCGTACCTACCTACCTGTCTTGGATTACTAAGTTTGTTGATTTTTTGTTGATTACCTAAGTTTGGTGAGCAAACCACAATGTAATGACAAGCTCAGTAGAGGAGAGCTGTTGTGTCGTGGCTATTAGTCAATTGCTTGTCAAGTCAAGAAAGCTATTAATCAATTAGTGGTCTCCGCTCACTTCTCAATGACTGTGCTCCTTTTACTTAGATAGAAAATCACCCTCAGAATTTCGCTTCAAACAACAATATAGGTACTATATTTTATTTAAGTGTTGTTGTTTTTTAATGTGTTGTTTCTTTTTTCAATTTTAATAACGATAATACGTGTAGATAATAAGTTAATAACATTTAGCTACAAATTGTGTTTCTAAAAACAGTTCCTCAGTTTAGGATGTAACTTCAGTAGTTACCTACCTATCCGTTCTCGCAGTAACTTTTACATTCTTTCTCTTCTCTGTAACGTTCTTTACAATCCTGCTGGTCCGTCTTACTTGCGTGACCATTTCTTGTGTCATTTTCCTAGACTCCTTAGAATCCGAACATTTTCTCTGTTAAAGATTCCTTCTGAAAGGTCTCGTAGCTGTGGAATTTCATTTTTTGGGTTCAAGCTGCAAACTTATGGACTGCTTTCTTAAATATTTTTTTTTTCATGTATGGCAATAGTGCAATTAGCACATTTTGCCAGTGTCATGTTTTCTTCGGAATAAACAATTTCAAAGTTTAAAACGTATCCTGTCAATGTCCAGTCCCGTCGAAGTAAGTCAGGAGTCACTCAGTAAAGCGATAATAGGTTTATTGAGGACAGAAGAGGACTCCTTGGAAGCACGAAAAACGTAGTCCCACGCTTTTATTTGATTCTCACAAATACCACGCACGAAAAACTCTATGAAGTTTAATAAACTATCATTATTAAACCACAAAGCGCCTAATACACAATTTATATAATAATCAAACAAAAATTCAACTGCACTTGTCGAATTTCCGCCAAAAAGTCCTTACGACATAGTTTTTGCCTTACTATTTCTAAAAAAACGATTAAAGTTGTCAATTTCGTGAATATTCCGTATTGTATACACAGTATCCGTATCCGTACACTCAGGAGATATTAAGTTAATTGAGATTTTTGATTATTTATTTTTTACTTTAATACAATAGGAACTTGCAACAGACAGTATTTAAATCATTCGTATAGGCATTGTGAGATGTTAAAATTAAATATTTTCGATACAGTTGAGACGACCTACATTTTTATTTGGTTTAACTATATTTCAAACTGTATGAATTGAACAAAGGTATGGCCAACTAATTAAAGACACACTAAGTAACTAAGAAAAAAGAAATATCGTAAATATTAAAATGAAGTTTATTATAATTAATTACAGATATACCTATTTTAAAGACATTATAGTAAAGTTATCAATATTTTGTCGCATGTCCTTTAGCAGCAATAATAGCCCGACATAGCTTTGGCATTGAAGAGATCAATTTGTTGCAAGTTGATATTGGAATTTGCTCCCATGTTTCTTTAACTTTGAACCGCCTTTGAACATAAACAAATCCCGCTTAGTTCACTTTAGTTTACTTTACTTAATGAAAGGATTACGGCACTACGGTAGATAACTAATTTCAACATATCTAGCGGAACTTCATCGCTTATGCTTAGCAGTGTATGAAATTTTTGTTTAGCTATGAATTAGGTTAGGTTATGAGTTAGGTTTAGTATTAGGTATGGTTTAGGTTTGTTTAATGTATGAAACACCAAATTCAGAAAAAACACATAGTTTAATGTTTGAATATTTTCAGCTTAACCTTAGTTCTTAATTACGAAGGTAGAAGATACCAGACGTGGACAATAGACGATGCTGAATAAGCCCACAGCCTTAAATTAGACCTAAATTGGCTACCTCACTCTCACGGAAAACTACCGTGGAATGTACGCAATTGTTTCGGCAGCGAGGAAAAGTTGCTAGTTAATTTCACCTGATCGTATTATAGGTACTGCGTATTCCCCATTCTTCCCTAAGAGTTAGGCAATTTTACACTAAACGCAATTTTTTGGGGTCCTAAATATTCTCATCCTCTTTCGTTGAATGGCATCCAATTCTATAGAGTAGAGAGGACAATGAGATAAAAGGCAGCCCCATGCCCCATTATAATCTTTATTTACTCTCTGTCCCACCACAAAGAATGAGGAATGTAACGGAATTATTCGCCATCTTTCCCAATTTCCACTCATAATTCTCCAAAGTTAATTGGCGCATCCGGGGTATACGTCAACGGGGTATACAAACCTAATGTCACGGATTGATTTAGAGTTAATTGACATATTATATTACTTTCTTTTTGTAAAAAATATAATTTTATTGAATTTATATTTAACAAATTGAAAATTGTTTTTTTAAATTTTCATGTCTATAAACTCAAAATCATAAATGGATAGGGATTACCAACCCACTCCAACCACGCTTTAGGTACTTACCAAATGCAACGTTAGCTCAAATGGTAGAGGTTCTTCAAGAAAGAATTCAACAAGTAACTGCAGCAATTTATTAGTAAAATAAATAAAATAACACGGAAACAATAACAACTACCTAACTATTAAAAAGGAAAACTGTAAATAAATAAAATCGGTATATTACTAATGTACCCCGTCTAATGTCTAATGAAACCCGGTCTTAATTAGGTAATTTGATAATATCAAATTTGACGTGACACAAAAATCTTTTATTTTGATTTGATTTATCATGTGCGTGACAGCGCCTACTAAAACAACACAAGTCACTTCCTAATACCTACAAATGTTTTAATAGGACTCCGGGCTTCCCGACTAATTGAAAGCGTTTACCATTTGACAGTTGATACACGATACGAGTATACTCGGTCCAAGTGCGCTCGGGTCTTTACTCGGATACTGCCATGTGAACACGGTGATCCGAGCGCACGGCGCACTCGGGCGCTGGCATTCGAGACGAGTAACTCGGATGGCGAACAACTTTTCCGAGCGGACTCGTATGCGAGCGTGACCTAAGTTTTATAAAAAATGGCATCCTTCTTATTTTTCTACGACATAACGTATTACTTAAGTAACAAAATTATTTTAGAATAAAATTCCAAAAAAGTTACTTCTGACTAGAATTTAGTAAAAATTTCACTAGGTACCTACCTCTCGACTGATACCTAATGGTTGGCAGACCTCAGTTCAACAGTTAATAATTATCTATGTATATGTCACAACAATAAGGAGAGGTAAAACATCTATTTATACATATAATAAAAATGTAACTGATCGCTGTCTGTACATGGAAGATATATGAGAAAAACTATTATTGTGGGCCTTTATCAACGCCATAGAACCCAAAACAATGATTGTTAGAATTTTTGTCTGTTTGTCTGTGCGTTTGTGCGCGCTAATCTTAGTAACGGCTTAACCGTTGTGGGTGCGGTTTTCACTAATGTATTGTAGTAAGCTTCACTTAAAATTTAGTGTTTGTTTATTTCAATCAGTTCATAAATAAAAAACTTATATCAATTTAAAGACGGTGTTTATAAACTAAAGTCCACGCGGACGAAGTCGCGGGCAACAGCTAGTATATCTTCATAAAAATGCTGTTTTGTTAAATCTTTGTTTACTGTTTCGTGAATAAACTAGTAAATTCGCGAAATCTCGAAAGATGTAGAAGCGACCATTTCGCGTTTACTGATGAAATCTAAGTTGCACGAAAATACTGGAAACGATTAATTTTCGCAACTTCATTAGTCTCGTTTATTGAATCCAAAATTATGTTGAGTAAATTATGTGCTTTAAAATTCAAGAAATGTCAAAAAAATAATAACGCTAATATAATAATATACAAAAGATATAAGTAGGTATTGTTGAATAGGAAACTCTAAAACTTAAACATTTGTTTTCTAAAACATACGAAAAGCAGCGAAACCTTCATTTTCGGAGGTCACGTGCATCGAATTTTTTTCCAATTAAGTCCCTCCTAATACCAGTCCAAGTTTAGCAAATTAGGCAATATACAGGCAAATGTTAACGTAAACTCTTTTCCAGCTGCTACTTAGATGCCTACTTAGGTACAAGGCTTTTTGGTAAACAACAATATCAACGAAAATTTGGTCGAGTTTTAAATTTCAAGTATACTTAACTACCAAAATAACTAACTACGCATGCTGATGAGAATTAAGATCTGCGGATAGGTTGTTATTGGTTGATCGATGGGTCGTTAGAGTTTTTGTTAGATTATTATAAAAATTGTTTCGTAGATTTTTTGGTTTAATAGCGATAGTTTATTAAACTTTAGTGCCTAATGTTTATGGGTAGTTTGTGATAACCAAATCATAGACAACGTTTTTAATGTGCTTCCAAGGAGTCCAACTCTTCAGTCCTCAGTAAGCCTACTATCACTTCACTGAACAGGACATTGACGTAACGCGTAACACATCCTGTAGTTACACGTAGTAGTAGGTATAAACACATAAGCGTTTGGTAACCAACGCCGCGAACAATGTATACGGTCAGCAGACCAGCGTTTACTCTGTTACCAGGATAAATGAATTAGACCTTAAATTGAAAACAGATATGAGTGAAAATAATTTAAAATATAAATTAAGATATTTCTTGTCCAAATTATAATTTGTTCACTGCTCACAGGTAGGGTAGGTATTTAGGTCTTCATGTCTTCATTACTGATACCACAGTATTTGTATCTTAAACAAATTTGAACGGTTTATTAGATACAATTATGGTAGTTTTATGCTTTTTGTTTGTAAACTTGGTATTAAAATAAAAAAGTTAATTATGAAGAAAACTAGACGCTGGTACAATGTAATTGCACCATTGCCATAATATAACAAAATAAAAAAATACATGCTACTATGATAAAATATAACCGCGATTATTTGGATAGGTAAAAATTATACAAATTTATTGCGCGATGACTTCAGCTGCTTGAATTGTAATAATTACATAGCACAAAAATAATAGTTTAGCCCCAAGCTGGCCGTGATCGTTGTCCTAATACGAACATAAACAGTTGTCGGCTTCGATTCGTTACGTCGTTCCATATACCTCCTGATGACGTTCTTACGAAACGCCGTCGGACAAGCGTACGACAGCTAAGTACTGACTGATCATGACAGATGTATTAACCTCGCCAGAGGATCACGCATTATCTGTAGCCTGACAGACAACATAATCGGACGTACACTGGATTAATATTCGAATGTGTAATTAATAAAGTTTATTTTCGCTTGTTTACTCTATTTCGGGAAAAATATAATAATCTCATAAACAGCTAATTTATTAAAACTCCTTTTTAGTGGAGTTACTTTGTCACCACTGAAATAATTTATCGTAGTATACAGTCTCTGGAGTGTCGAATAACCAGGGCTAGCGACATCATAAATTAGTTTAATGCCACCGACCCTCTAAAAATAAGGATATCTACGTATATATCAAGATATATCAAGCACAGATGTAAACCTGTTTCACAACAAGTATCCTTTACGATCCCTCTGCGATGGTATGATTTACGGTTCTTACTGGATTATATATTCGGTACTAAATAAAATTACAAATTTATATACCAGTAATAGATTTATTTAAAATTCAAATGGCAAATAACACAGATATGGTGCTGTATCGTATAATGCATACATGACTATTGGACATCAACTCACAAAGGCAGACAAAATTAACAAAGTAAATACATTCAACAGCTTTGCATCCAAAGTATCGATTGTTACATTCTTGCATACAATCACATTATTTATTCATAAAATTTTAACATGTGCCGCCCTCAAATACAATAATTTGTTCGCATAATTTCTAAGAGTACTATTTAACAGAGAGTAGAAGCCAGTTCCGCTTGTGTTTATCATTTACAAAGGTTGCTATAAATCACTAAAGCTGTTAATCAAATTAACTCTAAAAGTTTTCTCGTTGATGGTATACGTATTTGTAAGTTATTTTGCGGCTACACACACTTGGGAATGTTTAAGTAACATAACAGTAATGTAACCAAAGCTATTATATTCCAGCTCTTGTTACTAGTGCACTAAGGTATCGATGAGTATAGATTTAGTTCCCCAAAAAGTGGACTCGCTAATTCGTAATGGCCTGCGCCATTGCTTTCCAACTATAACAGGGGTTTATGCCCTGCAAGTGGGTCCTTGTAAGTTGAAACCGATTGATTGCAGTTCAACCCCTTGCTGACTGTACGTACACGTTCTAAAAGTACATTTTCAAGTGCAGTAGAACTAACGTAATATAGAATAACATTGTCGTACCTTTTCTCACAAGGAAAGTTTCCCATACCCGAACCCTCCAAAATAAATGGAATTTTGTTAGTAAACATTGTAAACACAAACATATTTCTTATTACAAATAGTCTAAGGTGGTTAAATCAACTTTTGGATAAAACTTCTGTAATTTTTTTATATACGTTCTAATTAATATTGTCATCGAATCGTGACGTAACTGCAAAACCACAATATAGGGACAGTTTTTCGTCGTTACCTAGTAAAATCGTATATTTTTTTTAATTATTAAAAACTAAACTACAAAGAAATAATAGGGGTTAAAGTATGAAATTGCCGTTTTATAGTAATAGATACTTTGAATTGACATAAAACCTTCATGGTGTGAGATTTTCGAGTGAAACTTTTTTCACATGATACCTATGAGGTTCTTGTTTTAAAAAATGTGCAACATTCGATTTTCGACTTTCAATTGGTTTTTTTATTGAGCTTAGACGGGAAAGATGGATACCTCGAAAATCCGAGTAATCTTTGAATACGAGTTCCGACGCGGAACTAACGCGGCAGAAACGGCTCGCAATATCAATGCTGCGTTTGGAGAGGAGACTGCTAATGAACGAACCGTGCGTTTTTGGTTTAAACGCTTTCGTACTGGAAACTTCGACTTGAAGAACGAACCACGTGGAAGACCGCCCACACAGGTGAATAACGCTGAATTGAAGGAGATGGTGGAAGCCGATCCGAGTCAAACTACCCAGGAATTAGCGGCATGGTTTAACGTTACCTTACCTATACAATATTGACTCATTTGCATCAAATCAATAAGATAA